>CM070576.1:33948229-36414549 GCA_036346355.1 Rhipidocladum racemiflorum | reverse complement strand
CTGTTTTTTTCCCTTTAGTCTAGCTCTTCATATCCTAAGGAATTAGGTCTTCTAGCTCGTGAAATATTTCACAAGATTTGACTTCATTATCTACATTTTAAAATTCAGTGGATCAAGCAATTTCCGAGGAACATTTGTCTAAACGAATACTTCTACTAGTTCCTCGAGCAACCATCACATCACATCGATCATTTACTGTTTCAGGAAATAAAATATCTTATTTCTGTCTTTTCACATGCGAAAAAAATTCTATATGGCATCTTGAACTTTGCTAAAAGTTTCATCTGGTATCCTAAGCTTGAAATCAGATATTTGATTCTTCAAACTTAATTTGCAATCCAATTAAAATAACACCATAACTTGGTTTTGCATAGTGATATTACCCGTGTGGCGTGATGACCGAACGATTTTGCCACGTAGGATGACACTCTAGACAAGTTTATGTCAATAACAGGTGGAACTCACAAAGACTTTTTTCTATATGGAAATAGGGAGCTGACACCCTTGGAAGTATGATTAAGAGCTGGGCGGAGGAGAGCGCATGTGGATCCCACCTGTCATTAACTTAAATTGGTCAACATATCTTATATGGCAAAAAAATACCCACTTATTACACCGCACGGGCAAAACCACCCACTCATCACACCATATGGGCAAAACCACTATATAAAACCGGATCAAGTTGTTATTTAAATCAGATTGTAAAGTTTGGGATCAAATGTTTAGTTCTATAGTTTAGTGTGCTAGATAGACTTTTAATCAAAATTCGGAGTGTTATATAGAATTCTTCTTTCGCAAGCAGACTGTAAACCTGGAAGCGCGACTTGTTGGAACATACGTCTCTCGGGACCCAAAGAATGAAATGACAATACTGCAAGTTCTTTTATAGGTTCTGCAAATGTTTATTTATTTATTTTCATTGTCGTGTGTGAGAGCTGAAACGCACAGAGACACAGGGACATCACTCGAACAGTGCGCGTAGTTCGTGGCGATGCCGGTGCTTCGAGCCTAGCTTGTAGCGAACAGGCAGCATTTCAGCTGCGAGGTGCGTGCTTTCCTCCGATTCAGACGACGGGGAGAGAGAGAGAGAGAGAGAGAGAGAGAGAGAGAGAGAGAGAGAGATGTGAGCGTGATCCGATATCCACTCCGTGGAACACGACCAAAATGATGCGACGCACCGCGATAGGCGCCGGCCGTAGCGCCTCCCCGGCCGCTGGTCCAGGCAGAGACAGAGGCGGCAGGGTCTGAACCGTCTGATGACTACCATGCATCAACCAACCCTTGAACAGAACAGGGACTCAATTGGATCCGTCAAAGTTAGTGCTGGACTTCGTCCATTAGGTTGCAAATTGATTTTTTTTTTTTTTAACTTAGGCTGCAAATCGAATTGTTCTTTAATTGCATGCTTATCGTTTCCGCACACTTGAAGAGAGAGAGAGAGAGAAGTTGCAAACCGAAGGATCGGTAAGACGCCCGCGTGAGCTAGTGTATGGTGTGATTGAAGGCTACCGTTGAAATCACACCTACGGAATATTAAGTGCGTTTTTCTGTGGACTCTGCGTATTTGATTTTGTGGCCTCTCGGTGGGCCTTAAAAGATCCAACCTTGAGGCATCGGCAAAAGCCCAATGGCAGGTTCTGCACGGAGTAGTGTGTTTCAAGAGTCATCCCATCATTGAAACAATACATTTTATACCGATGTACCCTTTCAAAATTAATATAATAATATATATTTACAAGTATACATATGTTTCATTATATGTACGTCAAATTTCACTTATAATATTACCTCAAATACATACTAATACTATCAAATATGACATATAGTTCAATATATTATCAATTCCGTCAGTATAATTGGTATTGACCGGTATCGAAACCGATATTAACTAGTATCAACTCGGTATGACCGGTCGGTACGGCTAATATGGCTACTTTGTACCAATTTAGAACCGAAATGATACATACCGACTATACAGACCGGTAACGGTACGGCATTAATAACCATGGTATGCATCCCATTCAAAACTATATACATTCAAATCGACGAAGCTACCCATTTTCTACGTGTAGCTCCGGAGCTTTATAACCGGACGGAGGTCAAGCCTCGCTTCCTATCACTACTACAAAACCGGGCATCACAAGCGGCCTATTAGAAACGGTTTGGTGCGAACCGGTTGTAATGCTCACACCAGAAGCGGTTCATGGCAACAGTAGGAGGATCTCTAGAAGCGATTCATTAGCACGAACCCCTTCTACAGCCCCACCTTTAGAAGGGGTTCGTGGCACAAACCCCTTCTAAAAATCTTTACAAGCGGTTCGTGTCTCCAACCGCTTCTAAAGCTTTAGAAGGGGTTCGTGCCACGAACCGCTTCTAAAGGTGAGTTTTAGAAGGGGTTCGTGCCACGAACCGCTTCTAAAGACCCCCTTCAGAAGGGGTTCGTGTCACGAACCGCTTGTAGAAGCCCAGTTTTAGAAATAATAAAAGGAATGTGTGTCCTATTCTATTAGAGAGCACGCGTGGGGTGGGTTGGCTAGATGGATGAAGCGGGTCACGAGGATGGAGTGCTGGTCGTGGGTTCGAATCACATTCCCACGATATTATTGGTAGTCTTTTATCGCTTGATTTCGTACCACCACAAGCGGTTCTAGCAACCGCTTGTGATACCCTTCGGGGTATCACTCGCGGTTACGTGATACCCTTCGGGGTATCACTCGCGGTTACTTAGAAGCGGTTGTAGAACCGCTTCTGGAAGTGGTTTTGAACCGCTTCTGGAAGCCATTTCTGTAGTAGTGTATTGAATTTCCATCTCTCTCCATATGTATTTTCCCCGTGAGTTTGGGCTATAACCGCGCCCGCGCGTGGGTGCATGTGTGCTTTCGCAGATCGGCAGCGTTGTCAGCCATGCCATCGTTCAGACCACAGTGGCCGCCACCTCCCTGCAGGCTCCCACCGTGGTTGGCCGGCACCGGCGCAACGATGCATCCCCCATGTCGTCGATCGCTTGCTTTCGTGGCGTGGTCTTCCTCGGTATGGAGGCTGAAGCTGCAGTCAGTGGCAGCGCGCGGCAATAAAGACGGAAGGAGAAGGTAGATTGCGGCCGTGCATCCGCGCATTTAGAGCTTGCCCGTCGTCTACCCCTATCGGCCATCTGCCTGCAGCGAAAACCATTATTAAACTCACTGTTTCGTTGGTTACAAAAGCTAAACCGGGCCAGGGACGACGACGGGGAAGATGCGTGTATACAGTCGCTCTCCCTTTGTTTGCATTTTAAGCATGGGGTGGTGGATGAGTTGAGAGAGTCTGTGCAGTGTTGGCACGTACGTACGTGCTCATGTATGCATGTTGAGTAGGCTGACTCACATCTTATAGCCCTTTTTTTTACTCAACAACTTTCAGATCGAATCAGAGTTGTTAGATATGGTATAAGCACGTATGAGATCAAGAAAGAAGTAGACGAGTCTTGTAGAGATCACGATGATATATAAAGATTTGATGAAATCGATGCAAATTTCTTAAGCACGATCATAAATAGTCCAAGTGATTGCCACTCACTCGTAACACTTTCGAACCTTTTAAAATTTTTGGATATTTACCCCATACACACTACATCAGAAAGATTTATATTAGACCCCTCATCACTAATTTTTCTAGCCAAAACCGTCAGTGATAACAATGATACTTATCACTGACAGTTTTTGGCTAAAAGGGTCAGTGACGAGGAACTTATCATAGACTGTTCTAGCCATAAAACCGTTAGTGATGACAAGGGCACTCATCATTGATGATTTTTTGTTAGAACAGCAAGTGATAGGTGCCACCATCATAGATGGTTATATCCAAAAACCGTCAGTAATGATTCCAAAAACCGTCAGTGAATCATCACTAACGGTTTTTGGATAGAACCGTCTATGATGGTGGCACCTATCACTTGCTGTTCTATCCAAAAACCGTTAGTGATGTCTCACAGACGGTTTTTTGGTTAGAACCATCTGTGAGGAGTTATCACAGATGGTTTTTAGTTAGAACTGTCTGTGATGAGCATCCCCTAGAAATAAGTACAGAGAGCAGCGAGGCCCTCAACCCACTTAGGGTTTCTCGAGCCATTTTATGTGGATGCGATTGTGAGGCGATTTGGTGCAAGGAGACTGTAGATTTGGAAGAGTGATTATAGATCTTTTTGTTCTTAGTGGTCCAAGA
Source organism: Rhipidocladum racemiflorum (assembly GCA_036346355.1). NCBI lineage: Eukaryota > Viridiplantae > Streptophyta > Magnoliopsida > Poales > Poaceae > Rhipidocladum > Rhipidocladum racemiflorum. The sequence continues at coordinate 36,410,349 of CM070576.1, read as the reverse complement.
TTAGTGATTGGTTCTATTGCATTATATTGAAGATCTAGTTTGGTATATAGAGAGAATATTTGAAGATATGGTTTAGATCTAGGTTGGTGTAGATCCATTTGTTCTATGTGTTCTAAAGTAGTAATTGGTGAAGATATGGTTTAGATCTAGCTTGGTGAGGAAGATATGGTTTAGATCTAGCTTGATGTAGCTAGCTTGGTATGAAGCTATAGTTTAGATCTAGCTTGATGCAGAGCTAGCTAGGTAAAAGAGAGAATTAAAGATCTATTTTGTTCTTTTTTATGCATGTAAGAAGCTAGCTTGATAAAGAGAGATATGAGAATTTGAGAAGATATATATGCAATTTAATTGAGTCTTAGAGCACTGAATTAAGTTAATTAGTGCATAAGTGATTTTAGATGTAGCTTGTAGCTAACTAGATCCATTTGTTGTTTGTGACATAAGAGATAGCTAGTTTGGTAAAGACAAAATTGAAGATATGTATTTGGTTTAGCTAGCTAGTTAATTTGTGCTCCAATTTAATTAAGAATGCATGTGTGCATATGCTTGCACTCTAGTGTAAATTTAACACTTACATATTGTTATATACGTAGTGTATGTAGATGGACCGAAGCTGGATGTATGCTGCGAACCGTGTGAGTGTCGAAGACATTAATGTCGTCTATGCTTTTAGAAGAGCTGCAGATGAGGATATGCTTAACAAGGGGGTCTAATTTATGTCTTGTCCATGCATTGACTACGACAAACTAAGAATGTATGGTAATTCAGTCCAGATTTAAGCACACTTGATTCTACGGCGTTTCAAAAAGGGATATACATGTTGGACTAGTCATGGTGAAGAGCAGATTCTACAGGAAGTAGGCAGTACTAACATTGCCAACGAAGTTGATGATATGCCGAATGATATCGATTGTACTCGCTATGAGGATATGTTGCAGGATGACAATCTGGATCAAATGCTGTGTGATGAAGAAGGGAACCATGATGACAGAGAGTATGGTAAATTTCGAGGCTTGATGGATGACTCAGACAAACCTTTGTTCCCGGGCTGCAAGTTAAAATATGTAAGATTGTTGTTCGTGCTTGAACAATTAAAATTAAAGACAAGCAACGGTTGGTCTAACAATAGTTTCAAGACGTTGTTAGCTCTATTAGCGAACATGCTTTTGGAGTGAAACGAGTTGCCGACAATCACATACGAAGCCAAGAAGGTTCTTTGTCCCTTGGAAATGAAAGTAGAAAGGATACATGCATGTCTGAATAACTATATCCTCTACCGTAAAGAGTATTATGCAGACTTACATATATGTTCGGTGTGCAATGCATCCCGGTATAAGCGTAATAATCAATCAGATAATGATGGCGAGGGCACCGAGTTGAAGAAAGGACCTCATGCTAAGGTGATGTGGTATTTGCCTATAGTTCCCCATTTAAAGCGTATATTTGCCAACTGAAGGGATGCAAAAACTGTTGTGTTGGCACTTGGAGGATCGTAAGAATGATGGAATGCTTAGACACCCTGTTGATTCTTTTTAGTGGAAAAACATCGATAAGAGGTTTACAGAATTCGATGCGGAACCAAGGAATATAAGGTTTGAATTGAGTACAGATGGAATGAATCCTTTCAGTAACATGAGCAACCGACATAGCACTTGGCCTGTGAATATCTGTATCTACAACCCTCCTCTTTGGTTGTGTATGAAGCAAAAGTACATTTTGCTATCCATACTTATCCAAGGGCCGAGGCAACTTGAGAACAACATTGATGTGTACCTAGCACCGTAAGTGGAAGATCTAAAAACACTATAAGTTCCTGGGGTATAGGTATGGGATGCATACAAATGAGAGAATTTCACTTTGCACTGCCTATTGTTCTGCACTGTAAATGATTATCCAGCCCTTGCTAACCTATTGGGCTAGAGTACAAAAGGAGTAAAAGCATGTACTCACTACTTAGATGATACCGAGAGTATGTGGCTGAATCACTTGCACAAAACCGTGTACATGCGTCATCGTAGGTTCCTTTGGAGGAATCACCCATATCGTAAGATAAAGAAACAAGTCGATGGAATGAATGAGGATGATTCAGCTCCAAGGCCTTTAAGCGGGAAAGCTATTTATGATAAGGTTAAGGATATAAATGTTGTTTCTAGAAAGGGACATAAATTGAGGACCCATGAGAGGAGCATATGGAAGAAGAGATCAATATTTTGAGACCTACCTTATTATGAGCACCTCGAAGTTCGCCACTGCATTGATATCATGCACGTAGAGAAGAATATATGTGATAGCTTGATTGGTCTCTCGTTAAATATTAAGGGCAAAACAAAGTACGGTATCAACGCACAACTTGACTTGGTCGATATGGGCACCAGACCTGAGTTAGAACTGAAAGATACCGATAAAGGCTAAACATACTACGAATCTGCTTATTACACGCTATCCAAGGCCGAAAGAACTGAACTGTGCTAGTGCTTGCATGATGTGAAAGTTCTGTCCGGTTACTCCTTCAACATGAAGAGACTTGTTTTGACATGAAGAGACTTGAAATTAACTAGCATGAAGTATCATGATTGCCATGTGCTGATGACACATATGCTTCTTGTCGCAATTAGAAGTATTTTGCTGATCAAGATACGTGAGATAATCATGAGGCTGTGTTATCTCTTTAACACAATTGCCAAGAAGGTCATCGATCCCGAAGGACTACATGTTATGCAGGGCGAGGTGGTCATGACTGTGTGTAATCTTGAGACGTATTTTCCTTCGTCATTTTTTGATATCATTGTCCATCTTATTGTTCACCCTGTGAGGGAGATAAAGATGTGCTGCCCATGTTCCTATGTAGCATGTACTCATTCGAAAGGTACATGGAAATTCTCAAATCGTACGTATGAAATCAATCTTGGTCGGAGGGTAGCATTATCGAAGGTTATGCAACCCAAGAGGTTATCGAGTTCTGTGTCGATTACATGGCTCAGGTTGAATCTATAAGTGTGGCTCGATCTCGCCATGAGGGGAGGCTCGAGGGTATTGGGACCATCTAAAGGAAAGCAATCACGCCTAATCTAGTTGCCTACTCTCAAACCTACTTCACGTTTTTGCAACACATGGCTGTAGTCTCTCCGTATATCGAAGAGCACAAGCACTAGCTACGGCAAGACAATCCTGTGCGGTAACGGTCTTGCATCATGAGACAGCACAACCTTCAGTTCAAAAAATGGTTGCAGGAACGACCCATCACTGGTAGCTTGTCAGGTAGTGACCATGATACGCTGACATGGTTGGCAAAAGGACCAATATTTACAGTTATCACATGGAAAGGATACGACTTAAATGGGTTCATATTTTACACTAGAGATTAGGATATCAAGAGCACAAACCAGAATAGCAGTGTCCATATTGATGTGTTCAATACTGCTGGTTCAACAAAGAGCTCTTACTATATGTTCATAGAGGAGATTTGGGAGCTTGACTACATACTATTCAAGATCTCCTTATTTCGGTGTCGTTGGGTCCACCTCCAGCAGGTGAGGGTTGACAAGTACGGCATCATTACTATGGACCTCCAATGTGTCGGATATCAAGATGAACTATTCGTACTCGCTACCCAAGTTGTTCAATCTTCTATGTAACCGACCCGTCCAATAAGAAGTGCCATGTAGTTCTTCAGGGAAAAAGAAGGATTGTCAGAGTTGATAATGTAGTAAATGAGGAAGAGTACAATCAATTTGATGAATTGCCTCCTATCGAAAATGACATCATGGTCAAAGAAGAACAACCTGAGGAAGCTAGCTACACACACGTCAATCATCATGAATGGCTAATTTTTATACAAAAGAATAAGCAAGTTGAGTAATGAGTAAGGTGTCATCCTGTTTATTTGTCATGTGTAAAATGATATATATATATATATATATATATACACACACACATATTGTAAATGTGTTTAATTAAATGAACTGGAAGTTAGTTGCATCTGAAGTTGGGTTTTACTTTTGCCAGTTGTACATATTGTGGTCATTATACATATTGTAGTAAGATTGAATGAACTGGCAGCTAGTATTATACTATGAACATCACAGACTGATCTATAATAGAATCATCTATGATGTGTGGTTATCACAGACATTTCTATAATAGAACCATCTGTGATGTGTAGTTATCACAGACGGTTCTAGAGCAGAATTGTCTGTGATGTGTAGTTATCACAGACGGTTATATAATAGAACCGTCAGTGATGACCCCTGTGTATATAGCCTATATAACCATTGGTCGCAAGTCCCCCAAACCCTAGCCTGTCATTCACGCAAGTCAACTTCTCACCTCCTCCACCGCGCCGTCCTCTTCACCTGCTTTAGCCTCCTGCCCCAGGCGCCATCATCCTCTAACCGCCAACCTCTTACCCGTTGGCCTCCTCCACCCTTCGGCCTCCTCCACCCGCTGACCTCCACCTGCCGTCCTCCTCCACCCGCCGGCATCCTCACCATCGCATCGGCCTCCTCCTCCTCACCTACACCACATGGCTAGGTTTGCTTCATAGCTTATCTTTGTCTCTTACTGTTAATAAACATCAACAGAAAAATTATAGAACTTGCTTATTGGTAAATTCATTGTTGTAGCTGTGCCCCCAATACTTGACAAGAATGTACCACTTCCCTCCCACTGACTGCACTCTAGCTGGACCAACAGTGTCCATATGCAAAAGCTGTCCTGGTGCATCAGTCATCACTGGGGTGACTGGGGGATGAGAAGCAGCAACCATCTTGCCATGTCGGCAAGGAGGGCATACTATATCTTTGGCCATCTTGAGTTTGGGCAAACCACGAATAAGATCATGGCCGCTAACTCGGGTCAAATGATCAAAGCCAATGTGACCAAACCTCCTATGCCAAAAGGAGAGATCACGGGATTCTGAAGCAATAAGACAATAGAGAGAGTCTCGAGAAGAAGAAGAAAAATCAGCACGAAAGACTCTCCCAAAACGAGAAATCTCGCAAATCAACTCCCCATGAGAATCGAAGATTCTACAGCCACTAAACATGAAGCTTACCTCGATATGGTCATCGATAGGCTGAGTAACAGAAAGCAAATTGAAATGCAGCTTACTGACTAAGGCAACGTCCTTAAGGACAAACTGATCATTAATGCGGACGGCATATTTAGCGATGACTCTACCTGAAGCAGCATCCCCAAAAGTGATCACCTCATCACCGGGAGCTCGGACTAGGGAAGAAAACCAATGGGAGTCTCTGGTCATATGACATGAATAGCCGAAGTTTACGATCCAAACCTCCCCCTTCCCTGTCCCTCGATCCTGAATCAATGAGAGCAAAAGGTAGATGTCTCAGTACCAGGACAGATCAAGGCTGATCTAGGAACCCAATACTGAGTCACCTGAGCAGAAGTAGAAGCAGTCAAAGGAGCAGTAGAATGCAATCTAGCGCCTCTCCTAGACTCAACTCTCACGAACTCAGAGACAGCTCTAGTAGAACATCTGGAAGAAGGTGCCGGGTTGGTCTGATGGTGTGCAAAGTCCAGACCATCCACAACACGCTGCTCAGACCTCCTGCTGGAGGAAGCAAGCTCACGCCGCTGATATCCACCTCGATGGGAAAAACAAGGAATATCATAAGGACAGCGTAAAGACTGACTCAGAACAGCTCTGGGGCGAAAACCAGAAGAAGAAGCCTAAAAACCAAGCTCCATATGCTGTCCAAAAACAGGCAACTGTGAAACCTGCCTAGAAGTCGCGTGTGCCTTAGAAGCACTCAGAGCCTGGGGATAACCCTGAATACCCCTAAGGGCACTAACACGCTCACATCGAGTGATCTTGGCGCGTCTAAAATAGAAGTCAACCAGGTGTCCATCCTTCTGACAAAAGGTGCATGTATACTTCGCCTTGGAGGCCGAAGTAGCAGGAGCAGCATCCTTCTTGTCAGAGATCCCGTGAACCAGACCTGCTGACCTGAACACAGTGGTGCTCGTCTGATGAGCAACCACAATCTCTCCACTCTTGGAGGTGCACACAACAGTAGGCGGATGCGCCCGTGCGGGCTCCAAGGAATCAAATCCTAGACCTTGATTGAATCGACTAATTTTGGATTGGTCTAAGATGAGATTGAGCTTCTTCTTGCCTCCAACAAATTTCTCGAGGGTGCTCATAAGGTACTGGCACTCTCGAAAAAGTGAGGCACAAGAAGAGCAGGGGGAAGGAGTAGAAGAAGAAGAGGGAAGGAGTAGAAGAAGAAGAGCGAATAGCACGAGCAAATCTCTCCCTATAAACAGCAGCCTCAATCTTGAGGGACTCGCAAGACACATAGGGAGCATCTCTAATTCTACCAACCTGGGCCTCTAGCTTCTTCCTAAGCTCAGTGTGGACTTTGTCCACATCATCCTTAACCCCAACACACAATAAGCAACCAGTTGGTGACTTAACTAGTAAGTCCTTAGCAAATTTAGCAAACTTAACAGTCAAATCATCATTGTCAAGTTTTAGTTGCTTACAGCCCTCACATGAGCTGACTACGTCCTTAGAAGCATATGATTCAAGTTCATCATTTCTAGCAGAAAGCTTCTTAAGGTGTGAGCTCATGGCATCAATTCCAGCAAGCAATTTAGGGCAATTTTTATAAGAAGCAGTCGTGTGAGCATGAAGAAAACTTGCATCAGTAGGAATAGGATCAGTAGAACATGTGCTAGCATCCTTTGACCTAAGAGCCTCAAGATCAGAAACCACACTATCATTAGGGTCCTTAGGTTCTCCAACTCCACAAGCAAAGCATCGCAAAGAGTACAGCTATCAGAGTCTCGGGAGGAACAAGATCTAAGTGAAGCTAATTCCCAAGATAAGGTACCTACTTCTTTCTCTAGATCCAAACACCTAGCTCTAGACTTGGAATAAAATTTTCCTAGTTTCACAAAAGCATCATTGAGCTGGTCATAAGAAGGTACCTCCTCCGTGTCGCTGTACTCGATGTCGGGTACTTCCATGGCATTGGAGGCCATGAAGGACATGCCAGAGAAGTCGTCGCCATTCTTTGCCTTCTCTTGCGGTTCATCCTCGTCCTCATCGCTCCATGTCTCCGTGTCGGAGAGGTCCAGATCATCCAGAGCGGGGAGTACGCGGTGAAAGAGCTTCTTGATCTTGGCGAACTTGCGGTGCTTCTTCTCTCGCACCGGCTCGCGAGCTTGAGGCTTCTTGTTGTGGTTCTTGTCGATGTAGTCGTTCTTGCTCGAACCGCCTTGTTCGTTTTTGCCCTTCTCCAGCTTTGGGCAGTTTGCCCGAATGTGGTTGGGGCTACCACACACTCAAAGCAAGTGATCTTGCCACTCCTCTTCCTATCTCTCATCCTCTTATAAATGTTCAAAAAATTTTGAGCGACAAGAGCAAGCTCATTTTCTGGAAATTATTCCAGAACGTTATCGCTTACGTCGCAAAGATCGGAGAGAGAAAAACTAGAAGAGAAGTCAAGTGAGGGTCCTAAAGAGGAAGACCCGATGGGATACGTAACCAAAGCCATCGATTGGGATTTCGTCCTACGAGCAACAATATCGAGCTCATGAGTCTTGAGACGGGAATACAACCCATCAAGAGTCAAAGTGGAAAAATCCGTGTGGTCCGTGATGGTGGTTACTGTCGGGACCCGAATCTACAAATCCAGACCCTCTGTGTATTCAGCACTAGTCCAGGAACGCGCTAGTGCACACAGTCTTAACATCGGTAAATATCACAATCATACCACTCGATACTAATAAAGTACTTTAATTAAATAGTCAAACTGGTTGCTCGACCTTATGGTCGAGTTACAAATATACGCCACGCAGGGCGAAACTTATTAAGAGAGAATTAATAGCAGCGGAAAAATAAGATAACTTCGTGGCGCCATCCAGTATACCACAGGCAATTGACTGAGCTCGCTCCCTAAGTAGACGGTTCCTCTTGGAGCTCCTCCTCCAAAGCTGGTGTAGTCTCCTCTTCAACTGGTGTTGTATTGTGGCAAGGGTGAGTACTTGGTACTGAGCAAGTCATGCACAGAATGCAGCTAATATACTACATGCATGGCTTCGTACAATGGAATAGTTCAAGGTTTATTTGCAGTAAACAGCATTTGACAGGTATCATAAGTAGATTCGAAAGCAGTAAAAACAAGTATAAAATCAATAACTTTTCCAGGAGTTTAATAAGCATCTTTCCCAATCCTAGTCCACATTTCCATCAACATCATTCTTTAAACCAAACTCTCTTTCTAAGTCCAAGTTATTTTTGATAAAGTCTAACCCTTGACTGTAATTCCCGAGCGATGTCCAATACCGCGGACACGGCTATTCGAATAGATTTTACACTCTGCAGAGGTTATGCACTTTACCCACAAGATACAGTCAAACACCACAAAGGCGAGTTCCCGTAACAAAGTCTTTCGGAAACTTCTAACAATACAAGTGGTCCTCTCCGGTTGTTGCACACTAACCCTTCCCTTAGCTAAGGCGAAGTTTAGGCCAACCAACCGTTAGATGGGTACCTGGCCGCAGCCCCAGACGCGCTCCCGCTCAACTTACACAAAGGGTGTAGTTGACATCCTGAGGTCCCACAGGTACGTTATTAGCAACTTAATCAACTAGGTCCGTCCCATTACAGACATGTGGTTGCACGATTGACCCAGTTCAAAGGCTTGCAAGGTTAAGTCCTTAGGGTGACCAGGGCAAGACTACCCGAAGAACCAAACCAACGTTTCCGGTGCCACAACTGGCCCACCCGATCATTCTTGCCACATGCCCCGGTCGAAAACTATTTATCAAACCCCAGTTGATTACCATGCACCACGTGCCAACAACATCACATGATACCTTCCCAAAACAGGTTCAATATATCATTAAGTCAATATTAACATTTGATTATCCAAAAATCATGTCATGAGCACGTAGCAGGTCTAAGCGATATACTACAACGATCTAAATTCCCATGTTGGCAATTTAATAATGTCCAACTAGTAAGCCACAACTAGGGTGACAAGGGTCATGGCACATATATATAATTAACCAAGGTGTCATACAGCAATTTGGCATTTATCTAATTTCCCATATTTAAATAAAGTATTTTTTAATTGAACTAGCATGCAATAAATTAAATCAAAATAGGTTTCAAAAAAGGATCAACATGGTCAAAGCACAACTTGCCTTCAAAGAGTACTTGTTCTTGGTCCTGAGCTGGCTCCTGGGTCAATATTTCTCCTTCGAATCCTTCCGGCACTTCAACGTCTACTCGTAACGCGTGCAAATAGCAACAAATGAATAAAATAGTAGACAAAAAGTGTCCAAACATCCCAATAAAGTTCATAAACAGAGAGAGCATAATTTTATAAATTTTTAGAAACTGGAATCGCTCAAATCGGAGTTAAAACACAAAAGTTATGATTATTTAAAGTTTAAATAATCAATTAAGTAATATTACAGAGAAAAACTTTAGTCCAAAAATTAAATAAAATTCATATTTGAGTAGATCTGAATTTTATGAATTTTTAGAAATTTGAATCGTTCGAATCGGAGTTGAACGCAAAAGTTATAAGTGTTTGAAGTTTTGAAATTCAAATCAATTATTAAACCGAATTATTAAATCATTTTCTTTTTCGGAAATTATTTATTGCGTCATGGGTGACACGCTTTGGCTCCTGATTGGCTGGTTGACGTCAGCCGGCTCACGGACTCGGCGCACGTTGCGGCTCGGTCCACCGTGGACCCGGTCCACGGCTCGGGTCGCTGACACGCGGGTCCCACCCGCTGGAGTCACGCGGTCACGCGGCGCGACTCAGGCGAGACATCGACATGCGGGCCCCGCATGTCGCTGACGCCAGATCACGCCAGGCTCGGCGGCCGCACGCGGGCGGCCGCTGACTCAACGCACGGCGCGGCGGCGGCTACGTGGCATGATCACGGCCGTTGGATCTAGATCCAACGGTCTAGATCTACCCTAGGTTAACTCCGTTATAATCTACACGGTGATCATGGGCCGTTCGATCTAGATCGGACGGTCCAGATCTAACCCTACGCTAACGCTGCTACGGCACGTGGTGATCGTGGGCCGTTGGATCTTGATCCAACGGTCCATATCTAATCAGGTTTGGAAGCACGTGAACTCACCGCAGCGGTTGGATCAGAATCGGACGGTCGAGAAGCTTCACGGTGATGGCGTCGGCGGGCTCGGGCTGCCGAGTCGGGGACGATGACGCTGCGGAACGGCGCTCCGAGGGTCCTCCGCTGAAGTGAGATGTCCTCACCGACGCGGCTTGACTCGGGGTCTCGGATCCGGGCTTAACGGCGGAGGGCGACGGACAGCCGCCCACGTGGCACGATCGCCGCCACGATGCGCTGCGGCGAGATCGGATCCGACCGGATCCGGCCGGCGGTATGGGGAAATCTCGATCGCTGGATCTTGATCCGACGGCCCACAATGCTAGGGTTTGGACGCGGCTCGATCAAGTCACGTGGCTCTGCCGGACCCGAGTCTGACTCGGACTCGGGTCCGGTCGGATGAACAGTACTTGACCCGACTCGATTTTTCCAGCGATTTAATAATTAAAATAATTTCCAGTAATTCATTTAATTCAAGAAAAATAGTAAAATACTCAGAAAAATTCCAAAAAAATTCTGGAAAATATTTTGGGGCATTTTGGACTCAAATAAAATATTTCCAACAAAATTTTAGTTGCAAAGTTAAATTCTTTAATTATTTCAAAATGGGATAAATTCAAATAAATTCCAAATAAATCCAAATAAATTCCAGAAAATTCCAAAAATTCACCAAAGTGCCAAATCACACATGAATTTAAGAAAAGCAAATTTTTGGGGTGTTACAGTTACCTTCATCTCTCAAATCCTCAGATCGAGTGCTCTAAGAAAATGCGTTGCATTCTCCGAATCAATGTATGAGAAACCAACTGACCGAAGATTGCTGAGGATCTTTGCAAAATGAGCAAAGCACTCATCAAGGCTCTCACCAGCGTGCTGCTCAAACTTGTTGTAGTCACGCTTGAATTGATCCTGTCTCATGGTCTTGATCTGAGTGGTGCCCTCATGGTAAGCATTGAGGGTTACCCAGATCTCGTGAGCCGATCGTAGGTGAGAGACGCGATCATACTCACTATGGCTAAGTCCCTGTATGAGGAGGTTCTTGGCCTTAGCGTTTGCCTCAACGTCAGCCATGTTTGCGGCATTGACGTTCACATCGGCAGGAACCTCATACGGGTGCTTCACCTTCTGCCATATAGAAAAGCCCTAGGCAGTGATGTATGTCTCCATCCGATCCTTCCAGAACGGATAATCAACTTCAGTAAAAATTGGAGGCTTAGAAGAGTATTTCCGTCGCCATGGCTCTTGAGACTGGTCAAGATCTATGAAAGAGCAAAACCGGCTCTGATACCAATTGAAAGATCAGAATGGCGATCAGAGGGGGTGAATGATCCCAAAATAAAACTTCCCAACCTACTGGACAAATAGCATCTAACTGAAACCTCTCTTGCAAGGAATAAAGATCCTGGAGCAAAAACTCTGTCCTAGAGCGAAAGAAACAATATATGATCTAGGTTTGCTCATGGGATTTTGAAGATCAAGATTAACTTGGATACCTTCCCACAAGTCACAGTAAGCTAGAGGTAAAAAAACTCATCAAAACTCATCAAAACGATCAAACAAGGATTCGAAAAAATATGTGATCTAGACTTTCTCGTGGGATTTTAAATATCAAGATGAACTTGGATACCTTCCCACAAGTCACAACAAACTAGAGGTCACAAAGAAACTCATCAAAACACGATCAAACAAGGATTCATCAATGGAGGCATAAAAGATCGATTTCTCACAAAACTCAAAACAAGGATTGCCTAGAGGATTGGGATATGATCTAAGTGAAGACTCATCCAATCAATCTCTCATCCTTGGCAATAAAAACCAGAAGCAAGTAGAAGGAGGGGAGGCAAATCCAACTTGCGAAATTTAAATTACGGGAATGTAAAGACTGAATTTAAATTGCGTAATGTAAAGACTGTATTTAAATTGCGTAATGTAAATACATAATGTAAATGCGGAATTTAAATTCAGAGTGGAGAAAATATTTTTGTATTTCTTTTCTTTCGAAGTTTTTACAAAGCCTCACCTCATGTGGGCAAAGCTCGAAGGAGCACCAAAAACTTCTCTCAAAACCGCACCTGGGGGGGATCCTAAGCTAACTTCCAAGGGCCAAGATTTAATCCCACACTTCTAAACACATGGGTTGCACTGATCTTGTCTTACACATGCTTTCCCAAAGTACCTTTAAGTGATCAGTCCAACAACCCTCTCACATGCTAACTTGACCAGTACTTTAGCTCTAAAGACCAACAACTCTCTGGTCTTCTAGACCTAAAAAGCCTCAAGATTAGCAGACAATTTGTCTCCTTGTTTCCTTGGACTGCACTGGTTCCATCTCCGGCGATCTCTGGCCATCTTGAACCTCTGGCAACCCTTGCCTAGTTCCGACCTCCCTTCGCCTCACCATGACAACGAAACAGAGCCCCACATCCATCACAGACAAGGAAAACACATCACATAGCATTACTCAAGAATAATATGCAATTTTTCGTCAAAGCTCGTCAAGAATAATTTGTAATTTTTTCGTCAAAACTCAACAGAGCACACAGCTTCTACGGTGGTCCAACTTTTTGGTCTGGCGTCACTCACGACGGACCAAACATTTGGTCCGGTGTACACAGGAACAGAACCTTGGAATTTGCCACTCACACCGGACCAAATATTTGGTCCGGCATACACGTCGAACTCTCAGTTAATTGAAAAACACGGTCCGACGCAAAAACCACAAATTCACGTTCACAGCGGACCAAAGAAAATCGGTCCAGCATACATGGAGACTAAACCCTAGAAATTACTGTTCACGACGGACCGGATAATTGGTCCGGCGTCACTTACGATTGACCAAACAATTGGTCCGGCGCAAATGAAACAAGTTATTTCTAACTTTGGTCCGTCGCAAATGAAAAACTCTCTGTTTCTTGATTCCTTTGGTCTGGTGCAAATGGGAAACTCTCTGTTTCATGATTCCTTTGGTCTGACGCAAAACAAAATGATTTCAATTCAAAATCTGTTTCAAATCTAAATCAAATCAAACTCAAACCTGAGCAACCCAAGCTCAAAACATGTCAAATCATAAACAAGGATGGACCTCCACATGGTCATTCAATTTGCTTGAGTTATGGCAAAAACACTAGCTAATCATCGAAAATGAAGCCAATTCAAAACTTTTAGACATATCCTAGCAAACATTTTTTAACGACACATGGCAAACAAAAAATTGAAACTACTTGATGGCCCTTTTAACCCGGTTTACTTTGAGTTAAACTCCCATAAAATTGAACTTAATTACTTCTTACAAATAAGTCCTCAGAAAAACATTTTTTCTACAATAAAAAACCACTCTATTACGATTTGAAACCACTCTATTTTTTCTGCAATAAGTAAGTTTAATTACTTCTTACATGCTGGCTTCTTTACATGATTTCGGCTCCATTTGGCATTGTGATAATTTTTAAAAGCGCATTTATTTTTCTATTTCTAAATTTTTTTAGCCATTATCGACTAAATTTTAGAAAATACAATGAACGAAGGATGCATTTGGTATTACATGGATTTATAAAAATCTCATTTGGTTAAGCCACTTTTTAGAAACTTAGGTGTTTAGCTAGCTATTTTTTTAACAATCAAGTTGCAATATTATTGTGTTCTATGAGATGGAAATGTGAGAGGACAAACCATTGAGTAACAAATTTATCTAACATTGATTTAATTTACCAAACAAATTGTAGGATTGATATATACTAAAATAGCAATCATAGGGGGGTGAATGATTGCGTGGAAGCTAAAATCAAAATTTTGATCTACTAAAAATCACCCCAAATTGGAATCAAATAATTGCCTCGAATTCAACAAAAACAGATTAACAGATGTTTGGTAAAATGCGAATTCCTGGAGATCCAACCGTCCGATTGATCTAAAATTTGAACACAAGAAACTAGATTCCAATAAAAATCTAACAGAAAAGGAATTAGCTTGATTGGACTTACGGGTCAAAAGTTATGAACCTTGCAAGCTTGCTATGACAGAATATGACGAGAATTGATCGAACATCAATTTCGTGATTAAACAAAATCTTCATAAAACTAACCAACAGAACTTTGAGGAACTCTAAATCAAGGCCCTAGAAAGGTTTTGGATGGATCAAATCAAGACGGAACTCAAAGAATCAAAGTAGGCAAAGAACCAATCTAGAACCAGAATAGATGAGCAAACGAACACTCAAAACAGATAATACTGTAGCAACGCGTGCACTATATCTTCGAGATTACTGTAGCACGCAGAGGATCTGGAAGGAATTGATCTTTATTTCTTTTTGTCTAAAATACTCCCATCAAAAGAGTACAAACCCTAAAACACAACACAAGAGGAAACACATGCACACAAATTGTTTCCAGCACTCTACTCCATCTATAAACAGAGGACACCTCCTTCTATTTGTAATGAGCAAACACAAGGAGTCTGAATACAACTTTCACTCCACACATGGAAGAAGTTTGTATTCAACACAACTCCACTTGGCCCAACCTGGCCAAATATAACTCTTGCACGTGTGTACAGCCACCCTGCCATACTCACGTGACTAACAACTCTGCACGCGTACGGCCACCCTGCCATACTCACGTCACTAACTAGTCTTCATGTGCATCGTTCTCTAGCCCGAACGTCCCGCATGACATCCTCGACCACTAGGACCTCGATTACTCCCTGAACCTAGTCTCGAACCTTAGTTCCTCCATGAACCTAGTTCTGGTCCCGTCATCGACCACGTTCGCCCTCGAGCAACACCTGCACATGAACAAACTACAAAACTATTCCGAGCACAAGTCCGCGACTTGACTCAACATTAGTCCATGCAACTACTCACACGAGCATTGCATAGGATCAAACACGCATTATGAAGTCCACACGAATTTCATAATCATAGATCCAAACCAAAATCAAATTTGTTTAAGCGCAAAAAGTTAACCCTAGAACATTCACGCCGGACCGAAACTTTGGTCCGGCGTCACTCACGACGGACCAAAGAATTGGGCTGGCATACACGTTGATCTCTTGGTTACTTGCCAATTTGGTCTGGTGCAAAAACATTCAAAACCACATTCACGGTAGACCAAAAATATTAGTCCGACGCACACAAGGAAACAACCTTCAAAATGTTGTTCACGACGGACCAAAAAATTTGGTCCGGCGTACATGTAAAACTCTCGGTTACTTGAAAGAACTAGTTCGGTGCAAAAAGCCTCAATTTCACGTTCACGGCGGACCAAAGAAAAAGTGGTCTGACGCAAACGTGCCACGCTTGGTTTCTTCAAAAAATGGTCCGGCGCAAAAATGCCTCAAATGTACATTCACGGCGGACCAAAAAAATTGGTCCGGCGCAAACACGAAATCAAACCTCAAAACGCCGTTCACGACAAACCAAATAATTTGGTCTGGCGTACATGTAAAACTCACTGTTTCTCAAGAGACTTGGTTCGGCGTATTTGTCTCAAATTCACATCCACGACGGACCAGAACTTTGGTCCGGCGTACACATGAAAAACCTCTGTCACCTTGAAACTTAGTTAAGCACATGCACAAGCACACTTTGCGAATGCAATTTTAGCAAGTTCAATTCTAATCCAATTTTTCAGCACATGATTTCACACAAATTAATATATAGACCTTTCATAACTTCCTTCTCACAGAAACTTTAGAAATAAGCACAACATATCAACCGAAAATTGAGCCTAAGATAAGGACTAAGAGAAGTGCTTGCAGCCCCCAATTTTGGCAGGTTTAGTGCCCATGGTCCTTTGATCGCCTCTCTCTTTCTATGTGTGTGTGATGGTTACACTGTAAGGTTGAGAAGGCCGACAAAGGGGGTGGTAGCTGTTTTAAAATTATTTTTGGCTAAAACCAAGTTTTATATAAAATTGTAAATTAAAATGGTTTTGCACAATTAAAGCCTAAATCAACTAATTTTATCTACGTGCACCGACAACCTAAGACTACGTGACATCATGGGATGTGACATTATGGTAAGTGACATTTTAGAATGGGACTTTATATATTACGGCCTTACTGTACGACTTTATACCGAGTTTTTGGGCTTTTTCGGGTGTTTAGGCCTCTCCGGGGGAGTTTGGGCCTCGGGGGAAGCAATTGGGCCGTTGGTGGGGGGTTCTTGGCCCATGTCGGGGAGTTGGGGGGCAGCACAGCCTGCTATGCGCCCCCAACAATAGCCCTTGTGCCACCTCCCTCCTTCCCCTCCCATAGCCGCCACCCCTCCCAAGCCCTAGCCGCACCCCCTCCTCTCCCCCATGCGCCACCCCCTCCCTCTCCTCCCCTCCCCTAGCCGGCCCTAGCTCCTCCCCCTTGTACCCACTCCGATCTCACTGTCCGGGAGCTCTTCGTCCAAGAAGATCCGGCGTTCCTGTCGATTTCGGCGTTCCCGGCGATCAGAGGGGAGATAGGGCCGCGACGAGGCGACTTTCGTCGATCGGGAGGTTCGCCAAGAAGAGGTAAGCCTCGGGGATCTTGGTTTTAGAGTGTTGGTGCTGGTTAGATGGGGAAATTCATGGTTAAATTTGGTGTTTAGATGCTGTGATTAGAAGGGTTTAGGGAGATTTCAATTTGGTCTTGCGTTCTGTTCTCGGACAGATTAGGTCGTCGGTCTTCGGACGTGAATTAGACAATTTTAGAGGCGTTTCCTGGTCGGCCGACTGTTGAAAAAGTTGTAGGTAATTCAATTATATTTAATTGGACACTAAGCACATTAAATTCGGTTCAGCCGTTTAAAAGTTATGGTTGTTTTACCAAGCAATGTCAAATATGTGACGTGATTGGGACATATTGTGTTCAACTGTAGATTAGAGGATTTTAGAGGCCGAATCAGTTTTCATGAATACGTAGAAAAAGATGGGAAATCTCCTAAGATTCGAGAAAATGTACTCGTTTACCTTATTTGGAGTTTTAGAACTCAAGTTATGATTGTTGGAAGCCTGCTGTCCCGATTGGACAGATTCTCTGTTTTTCGGGTTTTAGGCGTGGGTTGCGAAGTCGAGGTAGCCGATAGTCTTGTGTTGTTTTGTGGGCATGTTGTTGAGTGCATTATACCTATGTGTAGGTGGTGTGGCCCCGGGAGTGCCTTCCACATCTCGCCACTCCGTCGCACGCGGTTGAGGCAAGTGTATTGTAGTGGTTATGGCTTTGGGAGCCGCAATGCTTTGCAATGTTCAAGTTTATACATGTGTTATGATAAGATGCCATGTTCGATTCTGTAGGATCGAAAGACACGAATATAGCAATCAGAGGGAGGGTGAATGATTGTGCGGAAGCTAAAACCAAATTCTTGATCTACTAAAAGTTTACCCCAAAACAGAACCAAATAATTGCCTCGTATTCGACAAAAACAGAATGATAGAGGTTTGGTAAAACGCAAATTCCTGGAGATCCAACTGTCGAAATGATCTTAAATTTGGACACAGGAAACTACATTCCAATACGAATCGAACCCAAAAAGAATCAGCTCGATCCGACTTACGGATCAAAAGTTATGAACCTCGCAAGTTTGCTGTGACAGAAGATGACGAGAATAGATCTAACTAGAATTGTAGCTCGCCGAAAGATTTGAAGAACTTGAACTTTATTTCTCCTTTCTTTTGTCTAAAGTACTCCAAACAAAAGAGTACAACCCTAAAGCTTGCTCAAAGCTTGATGCCCTTCAATAGGAGACAACCCCTCCTATTTAAAGGAGCAAAACACAAGGAGTCATGAATACAATTCCTACTCCTAATCCTAGAAGGAATCCCACTCCTAATCCTAGAAGGAGTCCCACTCCTAATCCTAAAAAGAGTATGTATTCAACACAACTCCTCTTGGCCCAACCTGGCCGAGTACAACTCTTGCACGCGTATGGCAACCCTACCATACTCATGTGACTAACACTTTGCACGCGAATGACCTCCTGCCATTCTCACGTGACTAACCATTCTTCATGTGCACCATTCTCTTAGCCCGAACGTCCCACATGACATCCTTGACCACCAAGACTTCAGTTCCCCCTGAACCTAGTCCTGAACCTCAGTTCCTCCATGAACCTAGTTCCGGTCCCGTCATCGACCACATTCGCCCTCGAGCAATACCTGCACATGAACAAACCACAAAACAATTCTGAGCACAAGTCCGCGACTTGACTCAACATTAGTCCATGCAAATACTCACACGAGCATTGCATAAAGTCTGCTTGAAAACAAGCATCATGAAATTCTCACAAATTTCATAATCTCAAATTCAAACCAGAATTCAATTCCAAAATTGCTCAAAACCCTAATCGAGCAAAAAACCATTCACGCCGGACCAAAGATCCGGTCCGGCGCAAACGTGAAAATAGCCGTCAAAAATCCACCTTGCTTGTGGAGGGGAGAGTCCGTTGTACACGCGAAACTTACTGGTTTTGGAAGTTTCAGTCCGGCTCAAAAACGTTTGAAAACACGTTCACGGCGGACCAAAGAAAAGCGGTCCGGCGTACAAGGGAAACTTACTGTTTCTTGAAAGTTTGGTCCGGCACAAAAGAGAACTTCACTGTTTCTTGTCAAATTGTCGAACTCATGCACAAAACACATTTTCCAAGTTCAAATCTTAGCCAATTTTTCAGCACATGATTTCATAGATTCTCGCATATGACATGATGAGTATGAAGTGTTAATTGGCTATGCAATTGTTAAATTGAGTTGAATTACATGTTATTCATGTAAAATTGAAGTTCTTCCTCCCAAACCAAGTGTAATAAAATTCAAATATGCTGGATTGTGTGATTTCACTATGAAAACTTCATCCACTCAAACACAAGGTGCCAGTACTTCTAGAGCTAAATACATCTGTTCCTTCTGTCACAAAACTGGTCATCTAGTGAATTTTTGCTATAGGAATGCTAAACTTGAGAAGAAGAAAAGAATGAAAAATTCAAAAATAACTAGAGGAGTTGAATTTGCTGAAAAGACCAAATTGGATTCTTATAAACTTGTTAATGAGGCTTTTAGAGTGTATGACAAAAGGAAAGAAGGTTTGGGATATAATAAGAAAGTGTCTTTCATTCCCTATCATAGACATGATCATCGTGGAGACATAAATAACCATAGAAACAACAGTGTGACAGGTTTTGTGAAAGCAAATAGGATTCTTCATAATTTTACACCATCTTTGCATTCACAGGTTTTTGTGCGGTCACCTTTTCATCGAGTGATTCAGTGTTGGATACCTAAAGCTTGTTTGACTAACCCTAGTGCTGAATCTTCAATGCTTCCTGTTCGTGGCTTGTAGGTGGTACATGTTGGGAAGGAGGACATTTGGATTGTAGACTCTGGATGTTGTCAACACATGACTGGTGACTCAAAGTGGTTCTCCTCCCTAGCAAAGACATCTGGAAATGAAACTATCACCTTTGGAGATGCCGTCACTGGATGTATAGTTGCAAAAGGTATAGTAAAGGTAAATGAACACTTCACTCTTAAAGATGTCTCTCTGGTCACAAGGCTAAAATTCAACTTGCTTTCTGTATCACAAATTCTTGATGAAAATTTGGAAGTAAGTTTCAAACCAAATGCTTGTAGAGTACTAGATGCCCGTGGAAATCTAATTTTTTGAGATGTCTAGACTAGGTAAAATTTTCAAACAAAATTTTAGCAACTCATCTCATTTGCACTGTCTTGTTGCTTCTAAATCTAGAGATCTTTACTTTTGGCATCGTCGGTTAGGTCATATGGGTTTTGATCTTTTATCTAGATTGAGTGGTATAGATTTGATTCGTGGTTTGCCCAAACTCAAAACTTGTAAATACATAGTGTGTGCTCCTTGTCGCCATGGTAAAATGGTTGGAGCTTCTCATGCTCCTGTTACCACTGTCATGACAACCGACCCAGGTCAATTACTTCACATGGATACAATAGGGCCTTCTAGAGTTCAATCAGCTGGAGGTAAATGGTACATTCTGGTAATCATTGATGATTGTTCTAGATACTCTTGGGTTTATTTTCTATCAACCAAAAATGAGATATTTGAACTCTTTCATGTTTTCATCAAAAGATTGCAAAACGATTTACCTAATCAATTGAAAGCCATAAGAACAGATAATGGAATTGAATTTAAGAAGTCTCTCTTTGAATCTTTTTGTGAAACAAATGGAGTTGAACATCAGTTTTCTTCACCTTATGTTCTAGCACATAATGGTGTTGTAGAGAGAGAGAACAGAACACTGATTCAAATGGCTAGAACTATGCTAGATGAATATAACACAGCAAAAAAATTTTGGGCTGAGGCAATTTCTTCTGCCTGCTAGAACTAAACTTCATATGAATTGAGATTTGGACGTAAGCCATCTGTTTCACATTTACGAGTGTTTGGTTGCAAATGTTTTATTCTTAAACATGGAAATCTTAATAAATTTGAAGCTCGTAGTACAGACGACATATTTCTTGGATACTCTATGCATTCTCGTGGATATCGTGTGCTTGACTTATCTACTAACAAAATGTTGGAGACATGCGATGTCACTTTTGATGAGGCTAGCCCTGGTGCTAGACCTAACATTTCAGGTTCACAGGAGGACTCAGAATCGATCTTTTTGGATAAAAGATTTGAAGAATCTGATGAAGAAAATGAAAATGAGGTTTCGGTTCCTGTACGCACATCAACGAGAGACTTTCCTGCGTCAAGCGACTCTATTCCTGTCCCAGTTTCTCCTGAGACAGAGGTCACTACTAAAGCATCTTCTGGACCTCCACATCATATTGTGAAAAATCATCCTCCGGAGCTGATTATTGGAGATCTTCATGAACGGGTCACTCACTCTTGTTCATCTCAAACTCTCTTATGCTTACATTATACGTTTGTTGCAAATTTTGAACCTAAGAATATATCTCATGCCTTATCTGATAGTTCATGGGTTAATGCAATGCATGAAGAGTTAGAAAACTTTGAACGTAACAAAGTCTAGTCCTTGGTTGAACCACCTCAAGATCAAAACATAATTGAAACCAGATGGGTTTTTAAGAACAAATTAAATGAGGATGGAATAATTGTTAGGAATAAAGCTAGACTTGTAGCTCAGGGATTCTCACAACATGAAGGTGTTGATTTTGATGAAACTTTTGCCCCTATTGCTCGTTTAGAGGCCATTCGCATTCTCTTTGCATTTGCAGCATCAAAAGGTTTTAAACTTTATCAAATGGATGTGAAAAGTGCTTTTCTAAATGGCTTTATTGAAGATGTTTATGTAAAACAAACCCCTGGATTTGAAAATGCAAAATTTCCTAATCATGTGTACTATCTGTCAAAAGCTCTTTATGGATTAAAGCAAGCTCCACATGCATGGTATGATAGATTAAAAGGCTTTTTACTTCAACATAACTTTCAAACGGGAAAAGTGGATAAAACATTATTTGTTCAACATGCAAATGATCAATTCTTGTTGGTGCAAATCTATGTGGACGATATAATCTTTGGAGGCTCGTCCCACTCCCTTGTGTCACACTTTTCTGAGTTGATGTCCAGGGAATTCGAGATGAGCATGATGGGAGAATTAACATACTTCCTTGGCTTCCAAACCAACCAACTGAAAGAAGGGACTTTCCTGCACCAATCAAAATACACAAAGGAGCTACTGAAAAAAAATTGACATGGGAGAAGGAAAATCTGTGTCTACTCCTATGAGCACCACAACAATTCTAGATCCAGATGAAAATGGTATTGAAGTGGATCAAAAGGAGTATAGAAGTATGATTGGATCACTCTTGTACCTTACTGCTTCAAGGCCTAACATACATTTTGTTGTGTGTCTGTGCGCTCGATTTCAAGCTTCTCCTCGAGAATCACATCGACAAGCAATCAAAAGGATTTTCAGGTACTTACGCTCCACACCTGACTTTGGTATTTGGTACTCATGTTCACCTTCACTTGCACTCCAAGGCTATTCTAATGCTGATTTTGAGGGGTGTAGAGTAGATAGAAAAAGCACTTCAGGCACGTGTCATTTTCTTGGCACTTCACTTGTCTCATGGTCTTCAAGGAAACAGTCCTCAGTTGCTCAGTCCACTGCTGAAGCAGAATATGTTGTAGCCGCTAGCTGTTGTTCACAACTTCTTCAGATCATTTCGACACTTAAAGATTATGGCATTAGTTTGATAGTGTTCCACTCTTTTGTGATAATACTAGTGCGATCAATATTGCTAAAAATCCAGTTCAACATTCAAGGACTAAACACATTGACATTCGATATCATTTTCTTCGAGATCATGTTGGAAAAGGCGCTATTGAACTTAATTTTGTGGATATTGATCACCAACTTGCTGATATTTTCACCAAACCACTTGATTCTTCATGATTTGCCTTTTTGCGTGGTGAACTTGGGATCATTTATCCTTATGGGTTGATTTGAGTGGGAGCTTTCACATAACTGTGCATCCAACTTGCATCATGTAGCTCAAGCTTTGCTGATTATCCTTACTTGCATAGTCAAGTTAATGCTAATAGTATTCTCAGACTACATTTCTCACTGAAAGACAACATAGCTGAATTTGTGATGACAGTAAAAAAAATACCTTGTTTCTGATCTCCTATAGTCTTACACCTGTTGAATTAAGCTTACAAGTCTTTTGTCATCTATTTAACGACCAGAGCTTTCTTGAAACTACTTTGAGACCTTTGATGGAATTCAAATGATCATTATGAGTATATTGCATAACCTGTTCTTTACATATGAAGTACTGTGAAAAGATGCAAGCAAAGGCAACTTGGCTAAACACAACGTGAAGTCACCTGCCACACGTGATGCCATATGAAAAGATGCAAGCAAAGGCTACTTGGCAAATGTTGGGACCCAAATATGCAAATCCGGACCGTCTGTGTATTCAGCACTAGTCCAGGATCACGCTAGTGCACACAGTCTCAACATCGGTACATATTACAATCATACTCAGTAAATTAATAAAGTACTTTATTTAATTAACCAAACTGGTTGCTCGACCTTATGGTCAAGTTACAAAAGTACGCCTCGTAGGCGAAAACTTATTAAAAGAAATAACTGCAGCAAAAAATAAAGAAACGCGTGGCGCCAACCAATATGCCATAGGCAACTTACTAGGCTTGCTCCCTAAGTAGACGGCTCTTCCTGAAGTTCTTCCTCCAAAGCTGGCGTCGCTTCTTCTTCAACTGGTGTTGTATTGTTGCAAGGGGTGAGTACTTGGTACTCAGCAAGTCATGCACATAATGCAAAGCTAATATTCTATATGCATGGCTTAATACAAAGGACAGGCTCATGGTTCATTTGCATTAAAACAGCATACATAAATACAGTAATAGATTGCAAAGCAGTAAAAGAATAGTAAAGGCAATAACTTTCACAATCATTTCACAAGTAAAGCATTCCACAACCTAAGTCCAATTCTCAGTCCCAACCCAACCATTTACCAAAGCCAAGTTATTTTCATGAAAGTTTAACCCTTGACTGTAATCCACGAGCAGTGTTCAATACCGCGGACTCGGCTATTCGAATAGATTTACACTCTACAGAGGTTATGCACTGTGACATTACGGAATGTGACAATATAGATTTCGGCATTTCAGTACGGCTTTATATCTAGTTTTTGGGCCGCTTTCGGGTGTTTGGGCCTTTCCGGGGGAGTTCGGGCCATGGGGGAACCAGTTTGGGCCTTGGGGGACCTTGTTGGGCCGGCGGTGGAGGCTCCCGGCCCATGTGGGGGAGGGGGGCAGCAAAGCCCTACCCATGAGCCCCTCCCCACAAACCATAGGCGCCTCCCCCTTCCATCCCTCCCATAGCCGTCACCCCTCCCTCTCCCTTGCGCCCCTTCCCTCCCTCCACTAGCCGGCCCTAGCTAGGGTGTTGCACCCCCTCCAAGCAGCCCCTCTCCTTTCCCTTCATCGGTGTTCCTCGTTGCCTCGCTTGGTGCATTGTCCATTCGAAGATCTCTGACGATTCAGCGGATTGGGGGGAGACCGTGGCCGGAATGAGAAGTGTTTCGCCGTTCTTCGATTCATCAAAGAGAGTTATGTTGATTGGGAGTTTTTGGGGTGGAGTAGGTACTGGTTAGATGGGGAATTCTATTCCTAGAACTTGCTTTTAGATGCTGTGATTAGATGGGTTTAATTGGATTCTAAATCTATCCCACGTTCTGTCCTCGGGCAGTTTTGCACCCTGAACTAGGGCTTGAGTTTTGGCAATTTTAGGAGCGTTTCCTGATCGGCCGACTATTACGGAAGTTGTAGATAATTTAATTATCTTTCAGTGCACACCAAGAACGCAAAATTCCGTTCATCCGTTTAAATGTTATGGCTGTTTTACCGAATGCTGTCAAATCTATGACAAGATTGGGACAGATCGTGTTCAATTGTAGATTAGACAACTTTAGAGGCCGAATCAGTCTTCGCAAATACTTAGAAAAAGTTGGGAAATTTCCTAAGCTTCGAGAACATGTACTTGTTTACTTGATTTGGAGATTTAGAACTCAAGTTATGCTAGTTGGAAACCCGCTGTCCCGATGGGACAGATTCTCTGTTTTCGGGTTTTGGGAGTGGGTTGCGAAGTCGATGTAGATGATAGTTCTTGTATTGATTTGTGGGCATGTTTTGAGTGTATTGTATCTATGTGCAGGTGGTGTGACCCGGGAGTGCCCTCATCATCTCAACACTCCGTCTCGCGTGGTTGAAGGCAAGTGTGTTGTGGTGGTTGTGGTTTGGTTGGCTATAATGCTTTGCTATGTTTGATACTTGCTTGTGTTTTGATGATTATAGATGTTAAATGGCTATGCAATTGTTGAATTGAGTGCATATGCAAGTTTATTCATGTTTATGGCATGTGTGCATTCATGGCATGAGGACAGGCCAGGACGGTGAGGAAGTCATAACTAATCCGGTACGCTCGGTGAGAAAGTTATGACTAATCCAGAGCGCCTCTGAGAAAGACCTACCTCGTAGTCCCATCCACGGTTGTGTATGGGAGCAAGTCAGTAAGAGTAGGCACCCTCCATCTACGGGATGGAAGCGGAAAGAGGGTGCACACCGACGGGTGTGCACTCGGCAATACCGGTATGTGCTAAGCAAAGAGACATGTGCATTGCATTGCATGAGTGAAGTTGTTATATGAGGTGATTATGATGTTCTATGAGATGCATATGAAAATGTTTATGACGATGTTATATCAGAGCATAAGTGAAGAAGTTTATGAGTTGATTCTCATGATGTGTGAATGGCATAAAGTATGTATGTGAACTATTATTGTTTATGTACCATTGCAATACACTTTGTTGAGTGATGAACTCACGCTTGTGGTTTATGTTTGTTTTTTTAGGTATCTTGGATCCAACATGTGGGAAAGGGAGCTAGTCATATGTCATCACTTACCATCACCCATTTAATCAATGGCAAACCTTCCTTTAGTTGTGATGGTTACCTCATTGAACTAAATTGTGGTTTTTATGCCTCGTTGGTCGTCATGAGTAAATGATTAGTCCATATTGTCATGTGACGGATAGATTTATATTCTTAGTTGGATTTTTGTTGAAATCCCTGATTATCATGTTATTGCAGTCGTTCAATATGCTATCTTGATATGTTCATATTGTTGATGCTTGAAATCATGGAAAAACAAAGGATATGCTGCCGAAATTTCGGTTAAGCAATTAGCATAGTTGCTGTAATTTATTGTAAAATATGTGGTTTTGGTGTTGCTAGTATTGGTTGTGGTGAAATTCGCGGCATACTAGGTGTCGGGGTGTTACATGCACTTTACCCACAAGATACAGTTAAACACCACAAAGGCGAGTGCCCGTAATAAAATCTTTTGGAAACCTCAAACTATACAAGTGAACCTCTCCGATTGCCATACACCATCCCTTCCCTCAGCAGAGGCGAAGTATGGGACCAACATACCGTTAGATGGGTACCATGCCGCAGCACCTGGTACGCTCCCCTACAACTACACAAAAGGTATAGTTGACACCCCGAGGTACCACATGCAAGTTATCAGCAACCTACTCAACTAGGTCCGTCCTATACCGGACATGTGGTTGCACGTTTGACTCAGTTCAAAGGCTTGCAAGGTTAAGTCCTTAGGATGACCAAGGCAAGACTACCCGAAGAACCAAAACATCTTTCCCTTGAACCAACCATGGCTCACCTGACCATTCTTGCCACTTGCCCTGGTCTAAAGCATTTTATCAAACCTAGTTGATTACCATGCACCACATGCCATCAACATCATCATCAATAACACATGACACTTCTCCAAAATAGGTTCCATATCTCATTAGGTCAACATTAGCATTTAATCATCCAAAATCATGTCATGTCTACGTGGCAGGTCTAAGCATGCTACAACGATCTAATTAACCCATGTTGGCCAATTAATAATGTCCAACTAAATAATCCACAACTAGGGTGACAAAGGGTTCATGTCACATAATTATATAATCAAGGTGTCATACAGCAACTAGGGATTTATCTAATTCCCGAAAATAATTAAAGCATTTCCTAATTGAATTAGCATGCAATAACTTGAATCAAAATAATTTTTAAAGGTAGGTTCAACATGATCAAAGCATAACTTGCCTTCAAAAAGCACTTGTTCTTGGTCTTGAGTTGGCTTCTGGGTCAAAACTTCACCTTCGAAGCCTTCGAGTACTTCAACGTCTACTCGTAACGGATGAAAATAGCAATAAATATATAAAACAGAGAGCAACTCAAGTCCAAAAATCAAATAAAATTCGGAATAAAATAGAGCTTGATTTTACAAAATTTTAGAAATTGGAATCACTCAAATCGGAGTTAAAAGGCAAAAATTATAGACGTTCGAAGTTTGAAAATCAAATAAAAGAATAAACCGAATTAACTCATTTATTTTTGAATTGATAAATCGGAAATATGACGCCATGCTTGCGCCAGCCCAAAATTGAATTTCAGCCGAATTATCTTTCTAACGGAAAATCCGTATTATGACGTCAGCAATAGATTAATAAAAATAAAAAATATATATTTTTCGGAAATTACGTGTCTCTGACAAGTGGACCCACCGATGACGTCATCGCTGACATCACGCACGCACAGGCGTGCTATTCCATCTAAACCGTTGATTCAAAATCTAACGGTCCAGATCTAATCGAGATCAGACCGGTCCGAACTGAACACTAGATCGGAGCGGTCCGAACTGAATGCTAAATCGTAGCCATCCAACTCAAGATCTATGGCTAAAATCTAGCCTAGAATGGTGCGGTTAAGGGCTACGTGGCTTAATATGGTGCGTTGGATCTAGATCCAACGGTGGCTAATGAATCTAAATCGTAATACGGGGTTTGTACGGGGTGACGTGGACGGATCTGGACACTACGATCTAGATCTAACGGCCTAGATCCAATCTGGGTCTTATGCACAGGATGGTGACGTGGACGTACCAGGGACGTCGGATCTTGATCGAACGGTTGAAATAGCTCGCGGTGACAATGGCGGCGCGACGGAGCTAGGTGGCCGGAGCTGGGGACGACGACCGCGGCAGCGGCGTTTGGGGCGGGTTCCAGCGAAGTGAATGACCGCGTTCGATGCGCCTTGACTCAGGGATCTTGGATCTGGGCACGACACCGATCGAAATGGCGTGATGGCGACGGAAACTAGCCAAAAGCACGGCGGCAACCCTACAACTATGGCGAGCAATCGGCGGCGGCTGGCTACGCCTTGAGCTCCACAACCTAGGGCAACAGGAAGGGGGCGGCGCGGCGCACACGCCGATGGTATTTAAAGCACCTGGGCATCCGTGTCCTGCCCGGAATCCGCGGCGGCGGTTACACGGTGGCGGAGTCCGGCGGCGACTCGAACGAGTGACGTGGCTCGATACGGGCCGTTGGATCAAGATCCAATGGTCACGCGGTTAGGGTTTGGGTCCAGTTCGGTCGGGCTTGAGTCGGACTCGAGTTCGACTTGGTCGGTTGAACAGTACTAACCCACTAGGGTTTCCAACGTTTTAATATTTTAAAATAATTCTAGAAATTCATTTAATTCGGGAAAAATAGCAAAATACTCAGAAAAATTCCAGAAAAAATCTGTAAAATACTTTGAGACATCTTGGACTTAAATAAAATATTTCAAACAAAACTTTATTTAAAACTTTTAATTATTTAATTATCTGAAAAGGGAATAAATTCAAATTAAATCCAAATAATTCCTAGAAAATTACAAAAATTCTCAAAAGTGCAAAATACCATTTAAATACATGAAAAGCAAAAATTGGGGTGTTACAGCTAAACACAAGTTTAGTACAATGTGAAGCCCCTTGCTAGGGATTTCATTTGATAAGATACAAGAAAGAACTACCTACCCACACACAAGTATGGGATAGTGTGCAGTTACTTGTCATCCCTTGGTTTTACTTAAAGGAATGATAATCATTGAAAGATTTGTGGACTTGTGATGAAAGATGATACTGATCCAACAAATGTTATTAAACATAAACAGGTTAAAATGCTTTAGATAAACACTAGTGAATTTGGATTCTCTCTGTGTACTTATTGTGGATTTCTTTTAAGCTCTGGCAAGTTAAGTTTAGGACAATCTACTTTTTTGCTCTAATTTGCCTGTGGATCGACTATTATATGATTATCCTTCCTTGGCTATGTTATGCATCTTGTTTATGCATCTTGGATAAACCTCAAAGTTGTTAGGAGTTGCATTCATCCTTAGCATCTATCTAGGGGGAGTCATTCCTTGATGATTATTTTGCCAAAAAGGGGGAGAAAGGTAAAAGGGGAGAAAAGTTGGTCTTGATTTTAAAAGAAAATGTTAAAAGGGGGAAGAATTTTTTTTAAAAAAAATGCATCACAGTTCTGCTTCTTTCTTTTTCAAAACTCAAATTTATGTCCTTTAGTTTAAAAAAAATGCATCATAGTTGTAATGAGTATTTGATCTCATTTGAGTTTGGTCAGATTTGAGTTTGGATCTTGAATGGATTTTAAATAAGAAGCAGTTTGATTTGTGAACTTTGAAACAGAGAAAATCCTTTTTGCGCTAGACCACTTTTCTTGCGCTGGACCAAGTGACAATACATTTCACACGTACGCCGGACCAAATCCTTTAGTCCGGCATGAACAGAATTTTGAAGTTTGTTTCCTTGTGTACACCGAACCATTTTTCGTTGGTTCGCCGTGAACATGTTTTTAAAGCTTTTGTGCCGGACCAAAGTTCTTGAAAAAATAGTAAGTTTCACATGTACGCCGGACCAAATTTTGTGGTCCGTCGTGAATGGCATTTTGAGGCTTGATTTCGCATGTACACTGGACTGATTGCTTTTAGTCCGTCGTGAACGTCTTTTTCGCTGGACCAAATTATTCATTTAACCAAGAGCATGACGTGTACGCCGGACCAAGTTTTGGTCCGTTGTGGATTGCGCCGGACCAAGGTTTCGGTCTGGCGTGAACGGTATTTTCTAGGGTTTTGGTCCCTGTGTGCGCAGACCAAAGATTTGGTCCAGTGTGAACGTGATCTGTTCGAGTTAGGATTTTTGCATTTGAATCAATTTGAAATTGAGTTGATTTGTTTATGCAATGCTCGTGTGAGCAGTTGCATGGATTAATGTTGAGTCAAGTTGTGGACTTGTGCTCGAAAAAGCTTTTCTTGATTATTGATGTGCAGGGATCTAGGTCAACACAGGACAAAGACAATCAGGACTAGGCTCCTGGGTGGAGGTGAGGTCATGTTGGTCATGAAGTCGTGTGAGTGCGTTGAGGAAGGATCAAGGGCATGGTCAATAAACAAGGAAGGTTTTGAGACGACTTAAGGAGGTGCGCAAGCTTGAGATGATCCGGCAGGGGTTCGGATGCATGAAGACTTGGACTCTTGAGTCGTGTTAGAGGTGGTCTCGGATTTGAATTCGAGATAGATTCGTGTGGGCCTTATGTTGTCGTGAGCAAGGCTGGCAGGGGATGCCATCCTTATTTAAAGAGGTTCTAGGGGCTTAGAACCGTCCGGTTGTCTGGCGTGAGAGTTAGGGTTCTGTTGTGCTTGAGCCAGGAGAGGGTTCATGTTTTAGGTTTCTAACTTTGTAAAGTTAGATGTGGGTGGTGTCCTCCTACTAGGAGTGGCTGTGAATTCATCCAAAGGAAATAAAGGTCAAGTTCCTGCAATCCTTTATGACGATTCTTGATTGATCTTGATTTTGATTTTCATTTTGGTGATTTCTTTCAATCTGGTGATTTAAGTTATTCTAGTCCAATTGATTGGTGAATCAGCTAGCTAGAACATCAAGGAAAATTACGAGATTGATTTGAATATTTACTTGGTTAGTTTTTCATTCTTGCTAGGTACTTGACCTCTAGTAGATCAAAACTAAATCTTTGATTCTGTGATTAGGGTTTTGTTGAAAAATCCTTTAGTGTTTC
Organism: Rhipidocladum racemiflorum; assembly: GCA_036346355.1. Classification (NCBI taxonomy): domain Eukaryota; kingdom Viridiplantae; phylum Streptophyta; class Magnoliopsida; order Poales; family Poaceae; genus Rhipidocladum; species Rhipidocladum racemiflorum. The sequence goes on along the minus strand of CM070576.1, from coordinate 36,379,813 downwards.
TATTAAGTGCTTACAGATTATAGTAAAGCTAGTAGAAAGACTTTCCGCTGCGTAGGGGTTTTTGATTGGAGAAATTTGCTGAATTTTATTTGGCACCTATTCACCCCCCCCCTCTAGTTGCCGTACTCGTTCCTACAGAGGGGGGTTAATGAGTTTATAAGAATTGTAGAAGTAGACATGGTTCTGATGGTGTAAAGTTCATATATTGTCCATACATTGATTGCACCAATCTCAGGATATTTAACAACTCAGCTCAAATTGAAGGCCACTTGATTCAACGTGGCTTCGTGAGGAATTACACGTGTTGGATCCATCACGGGGAGACAAGTAGCACCCATCCGGTATGCAACAAAGACATGCTGGAAGCCAATCAAGAGTTGGAGCGTGATATATTTGATAAGGACGATTTAGATCAAATGTTGCGGGATGTGGAGGGAAATTACACGGAAAGAGAGTTTGAAAGAATTAAAACTTTGATAGAAGATGATGCTGAACCATTGTTTCCATGTTGCAAAGCGGAATACACCAAGTTGGGTTCGGTCCTTGCATTGTTTGAACTGAAGGCAAAACACCGTTGGATAGATACAAGTTTCAATGCACTTTTAGTTCTTCTATCAGATATGCTTCCAGAGGGAAACGAGTTGCCAACAAGCATTTATGAAGCGAAGAAGCTACTATGTTCCATGGGAATGGAAATAAAAAGGATACATGCATGTCTAAATGATTTCATATTATACCGCAACGTGCATAAAAAATTGCGTGTTTGTCCAGTTTGTGGTGTACCCCGGTACAAACAAAAGGACAAGCGTAATGACAAGAAGCGTAAGAATCGAACTGACAACGGTGAAGATGTGAACAAAGGGGAATCAACCAAGGTATTGTGGTATTTGCCCATCATTCCTCGTTTGGAGCGGTTGTTTGCAAATCTCAAAGAGGCAAAATTGTTGCATTGGCATTATGAATCTCAAAAAGAAAATGGCAAATTGAGACACCCCGCTGATTCGGCTCAATGGAGAAACATTGATTGGCAACATGAGGAGTTTGGTGCCGAGATGAGGAACATAAGATTTGGATTGAGTACAGATGGAATGAATCTGTTTGGATGGAATGAATCTGTTTGGTAATATGAGCAGTCGTCACAGCACTTGGATAGTTTTGTTGTGTATCTACAATCTCCCTCCTTGGTTATGCATGAAGCAGAAGTATATCATGATATCGTTGCTAATCTCGGGACCCAAACAGCTAGGTAATGGTATTGATGTGTACCTACCACTGCGGATTGAGCATTTGGTCAAATTGTGGAATGAGGGGGTCGAGGTGTGGGATGCATACAAAAGAGAGAACTTCACCAAACGGACTATGATATTTTGCACCATAAATGATTTCCCAACCCTTGGTAATTTGGCGGGCTACAGCACGAAGGGAACCAAAATGTGTCCAAATTTGTGAAGAAGAGATTGACAGTTTGTTGCTGCCGAATTCTAAGAAAACCGTGTACATGGGTCACCGTAGGTTTCTACCTCGAAGTCATCGCTATCGTAGGATGGATGACAAATTTGATGGAAAGAGGGAAGTAAATTTGAAAAAGTACAACCTTTTGTCTCTTTGAAGTATTGCTACCAGTTTTTAAAGCAACCGACACTGATTTTCATATTTCTATCGGTTTTATAAAAAACCGTCACTGATATAAATTATGTTGCTATTGGTTTTTTCTGATAACCGACACTAATATGGGTGCATCTATTTCAATCGGTTTTTTTAAAAAAAAACGATAGTGATATCGATGATTATATTGCTATCGGTTTTTTTGAAAAATCAACAGTGATATCGATGTTATATTGCTATTGGTTTTTTGAAAAAAACCAACAATGATATAGATGATTATATTGCTATCGAATTTTTTAAAAAAAAACCGACGGTGATATGGATGATTATATTGCTATCAGTTTGTTTAAAAAAACCGACACTGATATTCCACCTCAAATGACCAGCGCACCCCCTTCCTGCAGCCTCCTCCCATGCCCCCTTCGGCTCCCCCTCCTCCCATGCCCCCTCCGCCGAGATCCCCGCCCCCCTCCAGCACGTGCCCCTCCGCCTCCCCCTTCCTCCCGTGCCCCCTTCGCCTCCCCCTCCGGCTCTCCCTCCTTCGACCTCCCCTCCTCCGAGTTCCCCCCTCCGGCTCGTGCCCCCTCCGCCTCCCCCTCCTCCCGTGCCCCCTTCGCCTCCCCCTCCTTCGGCCTCCCCTCCCCGAAGCTCCCCCCTTTGGCCCGTGCCCCCTCCGCCTCCCCCTCCTCCTACACACCCTTCACCTCCCCCTTCGGCCTATGCCCTCTCTGCCTCCCCCTCCAGCCCATGCCCAATGGGAAGCTGCTTGCTGCATTTGCACACGATGGGCGCCTGCTTGTAATCCACACGGATTTCTCTAGAATCATCTTCGAGTACGATGGGCGCCTACTCGTAATCCCCATGGATTTCTCCAGGCGCTTGCTCGTAAGTTAATTTGGTGCACTGCACCATTTATGCCATAATCTCTATCTTGATTCTTGACTAAATTGGTGCATTCATTCATCGCATAGAAATGAGTTGGCAGGTGTAGCTTTGAAAAAAATCATCAAGCAATGTAGATTGATTTGCATTGCAGCTAACTCGGTGAATAGTAAGGTTAATATTGATACATTTGTACTTTATGGAAATGGAACTGAATATGTTTAATTTGTTTGCTACCTGATGTTGTGTTGCTTTGCACTTGAGAAGCATATTAGTTGCTACATATAGTCCTATTGATTGATCATCGACATTCTGTTAAGTGGATAGCTATGTTGCATGATCAATAGTCCATTGGTAACATTTTAGCGGTGACACTACGGAATGTCAAAACTTTATAAATTGTGAAATTAGAGAATAAAACTTTACGGCATGAGGTTTATTTGCGTTTCCGGGCCGATTCCGGGAGTTTGGGCCTTTCCGGGGGAGTTTGGGCCTAAGGGAAAGGGTCGTGGGTTTGGTGGGAAGGAGTTTGAGTCCAAATAGGAGTAGGAGACCTGGTTGGGGGCCTCCCCCAGCCCTTATTGCGCCCCCCTTGCTGTGTGCACCCCCCATTGCCCTAGCCGCCCCCACACCTCCCTCTCCTAGCCGCCCCCCATCCTACCTTGCGCCTCCTCCCCATTGCACCACCACCCCTCTCCTCACCTCTCCACCACCCTTGCTGCCCCTAGGGTAGTTCTCCACCTCACCACCCCAAAGATTCGTCCATTGGAGCGCTCCGCGACGAGGAGAACCGGTGGATTTGGAGCGAGGAAGGAGATCGCGCGAACCAGGAGGAGATACGTTGGTTTTTCGTTTGTCGGGCGAAGGTATGGTCACGGGGATCCTTGGGGTTGGTCTAGGTACTGTTCTAAGGGTTAATATCATGTTTTTAGATTAATTGGTGGTGCTGTAATTGGGTAGATTAGATGAAATCTAGAGTTTGCCACGTTCTCTGTTTTGGGCAGCATGAGCAATCGACCTAGGGTTTGGGTTTTCGCCAATTTAGATTCGGAATTTGGTCGTCCGCCTGTTGAAGATGTTATAGGTAATTGAAATACCTTTCATTGGACGTAAAGTATGCTTAATTCTGATCAGCGGTTTGAAAGTTATGCTCATTTTACCGAACGTGTTAAAAACTGTGACGTGATTGGAACAGATCACGGCATTCTGTAGATTAAACCACTTTAGAGTCCGAATCAGTTTTTTTATATACTTAGAAAAAGTTAGGAAATTTCCTAAGCTACGCGAAGATGTACTCGTTTAATCGATTCGGAGTTTTAGAACCCGAGTTATGCTCGTTGCAAGTTTGCTGTCCCGACGGGACAGAACCTCTGTTTCGGGTTGTGCGAGTAGTTTGCGAAGTCGGGGTAGAAGAGTGTTTGCGTATTGTTTTGTGGGCATTATTTTGAGTGTGTGGTGCCTATGTGCAGGTGGTGTGACCCCGGGGGTGCCCTCTACTTCTCGCCAATCCATCGCCCGTGGTTGAGGCAAGTGTATTGGAATGGGTAGCGAGTTGTAGATTACTAGTTTTGTTGAGTTGAAATTGGATATAGGATATGTTCACATGCCATGCTTTAATGTTTGTCCCTTGATATGATGAATATGGTTTATTATGTTGTGATGCCATGTGTTATTGTACAAGTTATCTATGATGTTGGCATGTTTGCATACATGACATGATACATGGCCGGGTCGGTGAGAAAGTCATAACTAGTCCGGTAAGGTCGGTGAGAAAGTTATGACTAGTCCGGGGCGCCATTGAGTAAGTCCTACATCGTGATTCCATCCACCGCGGTGAATGGAAGCGAGGAGTAGGCACCCTCCATCTTCGGGATGGAAGGGAGGAGAGGGTGCACACCGACGGGAGTGTACTCAACCATACCGGTATGAGTTTCCAGGAGACATGTGCATCGCATCGCATTGCATACATGATGATGATTATAATGATATGTGATCATGAATAAGATGATAGACATGATGTGAGTTGTTGTTGCCATGTAATTGTTCTTTTGTACCATTGCAATATACTTGCTGAGTGTTGAACCCACGCTTGTGCTTTCTTGTTGTTTTAGGTACCATGAGACCGGCATGCGGGGAAGGGAAATAGTCACACTTCTACACGTAGCTTCACTCATTTGTTCCCACAGTCATTCAATTGGGTCTTGATAATAATTTAAGTGTGATGCTTATTGATTTATGGTTTAGTTTTGCGATATGAGAGTCTTATTATTCGTTTGGCTCATGGAGACATTGAATGCTTGGAATTAGACTTATATTGCTGTCATGCCTTTAATTATTGCTATTTTAGATGCCTCTTATATTGCCATATATTGCTATGCTATTGTTGTTCCTTCAACTCTTGTTAAAACAAAGGAGATGCTGCCGAAATTTCGGTTTTTAGCATTCGTGCCTTTGCTGTAATTTACTTGTATTTGTGGTATTTAGAGGTTGCTTAGTCTATGTTTGGTATCATTCGGGCATATTAAATGCCGGGGTGTTACATTAGCTATGTACTAGAATGTAATTATTGAGAGTACTAGATATTTTTTTTTTGGTGTATGCATCGTAGAGTTGGAATGTTGAACTAGGATTTATTTATGGAGAAAATGTACTATTTTAACTAAGTCGACCATTATGCTGATTGGTAACATTATTTTCATATTGTTATCGATTCCATTGTATTGAAGCAGTCATGAGCAGAGAGCATAACATGCAAAGCGAAGCAATTCTAAGTAATATTTGTTGGCTATTGCGAAGTGATTTTTTTGGTCAATATCTCTATTGGCTTGGCTCTTGAGTATTATTGCTTGGGTCTTAGCAGTGCGTTTGGTCTGTACAAACTATAAACTGCTTTTGTCAATTTGTTGTTAGTGCATGTTTTTCTAGTTACTCAATTTAGTGGATGGCTCCTGTAAGTTGTACACCTGATGATCTGAATCAAGTTTTCCTCTATATGTTGCAAGAAAAAAATTGTTGATTAGCTTTCCAGATTTTCTTTCTTTTTTCTGGTACTCATCAATAATGTTCTGAACAGGTACGATGACAATATTCATCTTCAAGTAACGGATTCACTACCGCGGGAAGTCTTCCAAAGTATTGGTACAATAGAAGGATGCAAGCTCATCAGAAAAGAAAAGGTAAAACTTGTACCATTTGTGTCTTGACTTTTGAAAACTTGATTAGAATAGTGTGACACAGATCAACCCTAATACCAAATGTAGTATCATCAGATAACTTGTGTGCGATATTCTACTATATTATGGCATGACACAGACAACTAGCCATGATTGATGCATGCTTCTAGAAGATGCTGCCGAAATTTTCTTTGAAGTTGTACAACAACTTAGGAACTTGTCCGAATCACATATGCTCGAATGGGATTAGAGCCTAACCTAACTAGATATTACGAGTCATTATTGGTACGTACTTAGTTGGTCAACAGATAGACGTTTCTTTTAGATCACACATTAATCTGTTAGCTAGTACAATTATATAGCATCAATAATCCCTTAATTTGTTAATTTACTACAATATGCTTTCGCTCATGTGAGATATAATCATGTCAGATATATGAATTGCTTTCTCTCATAAAGTTTAGGTTTGACATATATATATATTCTAAATGTCGCAAAGAGAGAGCACCGACTCAACGCTAGAGAGAGAAGAAGGTGCTGCTGGGGCGCCGCCGAGTAAGGTCAAAAAGGGCCAAGGACCAAATAAAGGGGCCATAGGGATAACTCCGCAGGTCTCCACTTTGATGCCACTGTGGTTTGCACGGGTCCTGGCAAGTGTAAAGGGCGCTACTCCTCTTTTCTCGGCCAATTGGTGAGGGAGAGAGTGTCGATCACAGTTAAGGACTAGAGGAAGGAAGTCAACGCCGAACAGAAGAACCGGTTGTGGGATGAAGTTAAGGGGAAATGGATTATACCAGAGGAAGATGAAATCAATGTGAGACGGTACGCCTTGAAAAGAATAGGTATGGCTTTGAGACATTTCAGGGTTATCATGCATGCTGAGTACGTGTTGAAGGCTATACTCCCTTCCAGAGGTATCCATTTGTTACTCCTGAGGTTTGGAAGGAGTTCACAAGGATGAGGAATATGCACACATGCGCACCACCTTGGTTCCGGCGGCTATGTAGGGAAGAAGGCAGAGTGGGTGCGACTAGCCGAGGAGTGTGCAAACTCTAGGACAGTGATGCCTTACTCCCACATATGTGAGGAGCGGGCACACAACTGGGTATTAGCGAGGACGAAGAAAACCTCTGAAGGTCAGGTTGTGGTTCCAAACCCCGCGACCGCACAAATCATCTCCACCATCGTAAGACATCTAACATAATACATTGCAGCTGACACTTCCAATTGTATTTTAGCACTAACTTATATTCGCTTCCTGCAGGAGGAGGTAAGCCAGCAGAAAGAGCAGGGGATGTTTCAAAGCTAAGGGTTGAGGGACATCCTGTTTTCGGCAATCGGGAAGCCCGATCATAAGGGTCGGGTGCTTGCCACAGGTGCAGGGCATACAAAGGGTCCTTCTTCCGAGAGGAGAGTGCTTCCAATGCCAGATCAAGGTCATGAGAAGCACGTGAGGTGCGCCTGAGGGCCCAGGTGAAGGAGGAGATGAGGGAGGTGCTGATGGAGGAGATGATGGCATGTGTGGAGCACCTGAGGGCCGAGATGATGGCAATGATCTCCCAAAGTCAGAGTCATGTAGCCTCGCCTATGATACGCCCTAGCAGCTATGCTTCCAGAAATGATCAGCCATGTCCCCACCTCAAGGTAATAAGTGTTTCTAATTAAAAGGTACAGGAGTAAGCTTAACAATGATTACGATCAAGTTCTGCACTTCTTGCAGGCTCCTACCAAGTGCCAGCTAGTCCTAATCAAAGACGGATTCTCTGTTGAGGTTGGATGCGGGCTGCATTTCCAAGCAAGGAGGATGACATGGTGCATGATAGAACTTTGGGGAAGGGCTACATGAGGGTGCAGGTGGACTACGTCCAAGATGATTTCTATCTCATGTACTGGAGTCCCCACCCCGAATGAAGATATCACCACTCTCGGGCAAGCACGAATGTCGTTCATCAAGCGGCCCATGATGGGTGTCGTACTGCATAAGGTATAAAATCCCGTGTCTTGTCCATCATTTCAACATTGCAACACATCATGTTACATATGCATGTGCTTTACAAGTTACTGCTCCTGCACCTGCTCCTATGCCTACTTCTGCTCCTGCTCCTGCTCCTGCTCCTGCACTTGCACCTGCTCCTCCAGCTACGCCTACAACTTCTCTGGCTCCTAAACAAAGTGCACAGCTGGTGTGTAAAAGGACTACTAGCACGCTGATGAAAGATCCACAAGACAGATCAGAGAATCCTTCTGTGAAGAAGGCAAAGTTGTCAGAGGCCACAGAGCCCCCTAAAGACTCTAAGGGGTTCGTACATGGAAATCCCCTTGTCCCAAGCAATGAATTGAATGCTTTAGGCTTGTGCACTCGCTTGCTACATGGATGGTACATCTACAAGGCGTCGATTTCAATGTGAGGTATCGAGGGGACAATTCCACCGTCAGGAGGATGGGGCATTCATAGTGAGTTTTGAGGATTTGTTCTTTTTGTACAACTTAAAAGCCATTGATATTTCTACTATACGATCCTGGACACTATGAGTATCGCACCATACTCATCCTTATGACTATTTACTGATTTTGTATTATGTTTTTAACAATTGACACGAATTGCAGGATAATGAGGCAGCGAGTCGTGACGGGTCGACAACTTGTCGGGTTTGTCGACCCTGAGATGGTGTATGCGACCATAGCTAGGTTGCAATCAAAGTTCCTTGTCAACTACATCAAACAGGCATTGCATGCTGAGGCGAAAAAGGACTTCATTCTCTTCCCGTAACACCAGGAGTAAGTACCACTTTACCCTTCAATTACTTGTACGCACTTAAACCGTATATGAACTTATTTTCTTGCATTGCATACCATTTAATAAGCAACCATTGGGTTCTACTCGTGGTTGTTCTGGGTGAAAATAAAGTCTACATGTTTAACTCGCTCAAAAATAGACCGATGGACTACGCGATCAAGCCTGTTTTGCAGAAGTGATACATTCCTCTAATCTAACACTTTACGTATTGAACTGCATTAGATATTTTTTTACCTCAATAGCATCTCTCCAATGTATGTAGGGCTTTCTTGTCTTACGTTGCTGAAGGTGGACGACACAATGACAAACGAGGCGACGAACTGGAGTGGAAGTGCTTCAAGGTAAAAGTGTCTATCATAGGATTTTTTTCTGACATCTATTATCCGTCTCCTAATTTAAGTTTCTTTGTTCACAGTGTCATCAACAGGGGTGCGATGACCTATGTGGCTTTTATGTGATGCATCACATGCTGATTCTAGTTGGCGACTCACAACTTTTCCCTAAGGTATAGAACTAATTATTGCACTACTATCAATATAATACTGCCAATGTAATATTTGTTTACATGCATAATACTATCAGCCTTTTACAATCAAATTTTAAAACTTAAATATATCAGTGCACTACTTACTATTTTGCAGGACCTTGATATCCTCCGAAAGAGCCTAAGCAACAAAGATCTCAAGAAATTACGAGACCACATATGCCAGTAGTACTTGACAAAAGTTATAGTAGACGATGGTACATTTAGAGATCCGACAGGCTCTTACTAGTCCATATAATATAAACAATATTAATGTGAATATGATGTGTAATGAATGTGATATGCTTGAATGTTATGTGATATTGTATTAGATATTGTGGTTGTTCTGTAATATTGTCATATTGTGGATGTTATGTGATATTATCAAATTGTGTAGGGGTTGTTTTCGGATGATAAACAGTAACATCATCACAATCGGTTCTGACAAAGAATCGATTGTGATGACTGATTATTACTATCGCGCGGAAACCGACTGTGATAGGGCTTCCTCATCACTATCGTTGGACTTTTTATCGCCACCAAAACCAACTGTGATGATAAAAAAGAACCGATTATGATGTATATTCTTGTAGTAGTGTATATAATTCCTTTATTTTGTTAATATAGTCTTTTCTAGTTGCAAATGACCCAATAATTTGGGACATTGTTGGATTTCTGTGCACCCCAAACAGATCACATAATTGACAAATAAAGATGCAAGTAAGCCACACGTTTGATTGTTTGTTTTGAATCAATCATGCATATATGCTCGAGCTAGCTAGCCACCGGTTACCTATCACGAGTGTAGAAAAGCGGGAAGAAAAATGTTTATCATTTTTTTTTTGGTTAAAAGAACGGCCTACCAATCCCCAAGAAATATGTTTTTGTCCCTCTAAACAAATACAAAACTGTATTTGTAACGAAAACACCATTCTCTTGCAAAATATACATGGCACGATTTCTTTATTATTTTTTAATCATACCAAACTTACATTGGTTGGACAAGAGCCCCATTTCAATAGAATAAAACTCTTCCTTGTCTGATACAATATTGCACCTGTACACCACGTATGAATTTTGAACAGACAGGATGCAAGAAAAATGTGTGTATATATGATAGATATTTATGTCGAGGCTGTTTTGTAATATTACAAACAGGAACTTTCACAAATATGTATAGTTTCTTATAACTATCAGAAACTACACACATTTGAATTTATATTCTATAGAACCGTTCATATTTTGGCATAGCATTAATTTCAATAAACTACACACCCAATGATTCCATTCCAATTTTAAACTTGATATGAATGGAATTACACTGGTAGGTAGGTCCTGCCGATCAGTTTCCGTAGCAATTAACGGGAATAAACAGACGTGCAGTAGATTGAAAGTGTTTTGCCGAAGTATGTATTTCTGTGAAATATAAACTAAAATGTGTAGATTTTAGCTACTTATATGACAATATGTATAGTTTTATAAAATTTACTCTATTGCAAACTAGTACTAGTCCAGTATTCAGTTATGGTCCAAACAAATTAATCTTGCTTGTTTTGAGTACCGGGCAAGTTTTTTTTTTCTTTCTTAAGGATCTGGACGAGTCTAGACGAAAGCCAAATATATATACTTTAATTGCAAGGCCAGCTGGCTCGAGCTTACGGCTCACTGTTTCATTCAATGTTACGAACTTAATTATGAATGAAGGCACGGCACTTCAATGAATTGACTTTTAGTTAATTCGTGTTGTCCATTAATTGAACTGTACATGTTTTAGTAGATCATATTGGTTTAATGCCGCAAGATTCAACCATTTCATCGAAAAACACCTAGTAGCAGATGCAGAGTCTACGTACCAAAGTGAAATTTCTGGCTATCAAAAAGGTTCCGCTAATCCTTACGTAACAGGAATAATTGCTGATTTGCCTCGAAGTTGATGTGCAATTGATTATTTTGTCCATAATATCTCATTGACATGTGGGTCCTGAGGCCACATATCAATAAGATACACGGGGCAAATAATCAATTGCACATCAACTTTTAGACAAATGATCAAACGCCCCGGTGAAAATAGGCAGGAAGGCAACGAGCCGGTGCACCTTGCTGTTGGTGGTGAGCGGTCGGCGAAGGCATACCAGAGAATACGATGGCTCATCAGCGATGTACGCAGGAGAAAAATAAAAAGATTGTTCAGTGTTGCTACTCTTGATTTTTTTTTTTTTACGTTTATAACGAATCGAACGTATAACATTTCGAAGAGCACCAAACAAAATACAAGACTAAAAGGATACCAAAAACACGACGATCCTGTTAGGAAACTCAGCCCATGTGGTTCATGTGGACTCTCCCGAAACCCTAGCAGTAGGTTATAAATAGGAAGCAGGGGGTCACTCCGTTGTATATACATGCAAGCATAATAAAGAAGAGCAGTTCCTCCTCATACATTGTGTCTCTCTTCCTCTCTCTCTGTTCTCCAGTTTAGATCTATTAGGCAACCCCGGACTATTCGATAGCGAGGTTGTTTAACACGTTATCAACACGAGTCTCTACCAAAGAAGCGGAGGATCGTCGACTACGATGAACGTCTACTACCGACGATTGATCGACCGATCCGATCTGCAATCAACTCGCCATCAAGCCAGCATCTACTCGGATTGACGAAAGAAAAGTCCTACGCGACTCTATCCTACGCGATAGTCTACCGGAGAATAGATTGAAAAGATGAGAAACAGTGAGACACGGGAATTGAATCTACTCGCTCGTATGAATATTTGTGTACATCTATTCTAGTGGCATGAAGCTACGATAAGCATCAATCTTTGCAGTTGTGGCACGAAGCTACAGTTTGCATCAACACTTACTGTCCGTAGTACAAAACTACGACACATGTTTGCTGGCACGAAGCCATCACAGGCCCGACGGCCACCGGTCATTCACCGGCCGAACTCCATCCAACCGATGGCACAAAGCCCCGTACCCGCGCGCAGCCGCTGCACGGCACTCGATCGGCACGAATCTGCTGGCTGAACAGGCACGAAGACGCACGTCGCCGCCTTGATGGATGGCCACCTCCATCGGCAGTCGCGCACGACCGGCACATGTCGCAGCTGCCGCCGCCTTGATGGCCTCGCGTGTGGCGCACCTGGCTCGTAGCCGCCCCGCCGCTGTACGGCGCCCGCCCCCGAAACGGAGTCGCCCGTACTTGGAGCTGCCGCCGCATGGCCTGAAGTGTCGCCGGTCTGGACCCTCCAGAGCCGTCGACGTCGTGCTCGTAGCACGCTCCGCCGACGCCCTGCCTCCCCGCCTCCGCATGAAGCGGCGTCGCCAGGCCCGGTGCCTCGGCCATCACGCCCCGCGGCACTCCACCCAGCCACCGCTTGAAGCCTAAGACGCCGCGCATCTCACCGCGCACGAATCGGCCGGCCCGCCGGGCACCGCCTCGGCTCGCTGACGCGCTCGAAGCGCCTCCTTGCGCCGCCGCCCGAAGCCGCGCACCCCGAACGCCTAGCCACTACCGCTACCGAGATCGCGACCGCCGCGACTGAAGCCGCAGCGGCCGTCGTCGCTCGCTCTACCGATAGGAAGTCCAAGTTTTGGACATGAAGTCCAGAAGTTCCAAACCGATTAAGAAAACCAGTTGGGGCATGGGGGCAAGGGGAAATTACCCCTTTGCCCCCCGTATTTATCCCTTTTTATTTTATTCATTTTATTTATTTTTTTGGAAATCAATTACAGAATTCAGAAAATTGATCAAGAATTCGGAAAATTAATTAAAAATGACAAGAAAATCCTGAAAAAAATGCCAAAAAATTCCTGAAATTATTTGGCTCTGAATTTTGATTTTCTTAGCATTATTCTCTGCATTTATGAATTTGTTTATGAATTGTGCACTTATTGTTTTGTTCCATAAATTGCAACGCGCGCATAAATCCGATCGCTTGAAACCAATCACGCGCATGAAGCCGATCGCGTGCATGAAACCGATCGCACGAAGCTGATGATGCGCATGAATCTGGTCGCATGCATGAAGTCGATCGCCCGCATGAACCTAATCGCATGCATGAAGCCGATCACATACATGCACGAAGCTGTATTTATGAATCTTTATGAATTTTGTACTTATGAATCCTGCATTTACGAATCTTGCATTTATAAATCTTATATTTATGAATCTTGCAATTATTGCTTTCTTTTAGTTTGCTGGGAATTCATGAGAATTTAATTATGCATTTATGAAACTTGCAACCACTCTCTATTAGATTACACGAAGTAATCTAGTGAAAGAATCTTGTGAATATGCAAATACTTGGCATTGTCAAGCGTGAGTTTGAAGAACTGGCCCCGAATGGTCAGAAGTATCTCACATGGGCATCAGATTTGAAGATCATGCTTGTGAGCAAGAAGCTCCAAGCTGCCACCGTCTTAGGGTCCTCAAGGACGCACAACCTACCGCCGAGCAAAACGATCAAACTTTGCCCTTCTTTTCAGGCATCGCCTTTCAGCCACTGTGAAGAATGAATACATGGCTGAGGTGAGTGCACTTGAGTTACGGACTGCACTTCAGAAGCGGTTCGAGAAGCTTAAGTCCACCATCTTGCTCCAAGCATAGCAAGATTGGGTTCGCCTGAAGTTTGCAGACTACAGAACAGTGGTTGTTAATGAATTTTGAATAGTGAATTGTAAGCTCTCGAAGAGCATACCTTTTTTCTCATGAATAGAATTGCAATTTATTCTTTTTTCAGTATTCTAAACTTGCAAACAATGTTTTACTTTGCCACTGTATGATTAGAATTATATTTCTTTTTCATTTAGAAATTGTGTAGCGCCCAAATGAAGGAGATATGTATTGTTGATAGTGGCATAACAAATACCATCTTAAGAGAGTCAAAATACTTCCAGACGATCACGAAGAACACTGGAAGGATTACGACAATCGCAGGCAACGATACTCATATAATAGGCTCCGAAAGAGCCACAATTATATTGCTAATGGGTACAACTTTTGTAATTGAAGAAGCCCTTTTTGTACCCCGAATCAACATGCACTCTCTTAAGTTTTAAAGATATCCGCGCCAATGGGTTTCATGTAGAAACCAATGAAGAAAATGGCAAATAACATTTGTGCATTGTAAAGCACGCGAAATATGAAAAAATGGTATTAGAAAAATATCCCTCATATGAATCTGGGTTGTACTACACGAGAATCAATGCACACGCAGTGTATACTTCTTTAGAAGCTCTGAATTATTTTCTGTATGGCATTGTAAATTAGGTAATCCTGGTCTTAGAATGATGAGAAATATAGTTAACAACTCACAAAGTCATGGCATTAATGTTAAAAATTTTCCGAATCATGAAGATTTTGTGTGCCATGCATGTGCTACCGGGAAATTAATAACTATACCCTCTGTTATGAAAGTGCAAAATGAAATCCCTGCATTCCTCGAACGCATTCAGGGGGATATTTGCGGCCCGATTCAGCCCTTGTCGGGGCCGTTTCGGTACTTCATGGTGCTCATTGATGCTTCCTCGAAATGGTCGCATGTATGTTTGCTATCAACAAGGAATCATGCATTCGCAAAGCTGATCTCGCAGATTATCAGAATTAAGAATGTTTTTCCTAATCATCGCGTGAAGTCCATTCGAATGGAGAATGCTGGTGAATTTACTTCCAAGGCATTTGATGATTATTGCACAGCGACTGGAATAACTGTTGAGCACTCTGTACCGCACGTCCATACGCAAAATGGACTAGCCGAAGCACTCATAAAGAGGATTAAGTTCATAGCCCGACCGCTCTTGCAGAGTTGTAACTTGCCCAACTCTTGTTGGGGACACGTAGTCCTGCATGCAGCAACACTCATCAATTATAGACCATCGACCTACAACATCCATCCACCTATGCAATTAGTGCAAGGGGTCATCTCGAAGATTTTCCATCTTAGAAAATTTGGTTGTATGGTATATGTACCTACACCACCCCCACACCGGACTGCAATGGGCCCTCTCCGCAAGTCTGGGATATACATTGGTTATGAGAGTGCATCCATAATCAGGTATTTGGAACCCATGACTTGAGACTTGCATACAGCCCGATTCGCTGATTGCATCTTTGACGAGGATCGTTTTCCTGTCATTAGGGGGAGAGAATCAACCATTGGATGAAAAATGTCAGGAAATAATATGGCATTCCACTGGGATCCCCGCGCATGACCCTCGCACTAATGAAGCAAATTAAAAAGTCAAGAATATAATTGATCTGTAGAATTTAGCAAATGAACTGCCTGATCATTTTTGTGATCTGAAGAGCGTGGTTTAGTCGCATGTACCAACAAGAAATGCACCAGAGAGAGTGGAAATACCTAAGAAAGCAGAAGGTATCCCCCATCCTGTTTAGAGGCTTCAAATAAAAACAACAGAAAATCTGGCTTCTCAAACCCAAAGTACCCGAAGACGTCTGGGGAAAACTGGGCAAGAGAACTTACCACAACCAATCACGAAAATGCCCCAAAGCAAGAAGGGGAGCCAGTTGAGACCTGGCACTCGAAAGAAGCCTGTGGAAAAGGCAATTCCAACACTACTACAAAACTGCAAATAGGAGACGGCCTATTAGTGGCGGTTTGTTTGGAACCGCCACTAATAGGAGTATCAGTGGCGGTTCTTGAGTGGAAACCGTGCCAGGATCATTAGTGAAGGTTTTTGTTCCGAACCGCCACAGATAGTGGAATATCAGTGGCGGTTTGTGGTTATAACCGCCACAAATACTGCAACAACTATCAGTGGCGGTTTTAACACTAAACCGCCACTGATAGTCCACTATCTGTGGCGGTTTTTGTTTAGAACCGCCACAAATAATACCCCCTATATATACTAGTCGCTACAGCACTCTACAGGAGCTCATGGTCATCTTTCTCCCCGAGAAGAAAAGCAAAATTTCAGATCTGAGATTTTGTTTGCAAAGAAACTTGAGTTTTTACTTCGTAGGGTTGTTCTAAGGTGAGTAATTTGTTCTCCTCTCTTCATTTGTGGTGATGTAGTTGCAATTTAATGGCTAGATCTAGTTTATTTAAGATTTTCCTTTCTTCAATGGCAAAGCTTAGATTCAATTTTTTTTATTTACCTAGCATTTTTTAGATTAATTATATCTAGATGATGAATTTATTACCTTGCTCCATTAGATTATTTGTTGTCTACCTTTTTTAGATGACAAAATATGGCAAACATATATTAAATTAATACACATTAAATTTAATGTATATGGTATAGATGTGATCATGAAGTTGCCTTGCATTTTGAGATGATGAATTATCTACCTCTTTGAGAGGATAAATTTAATTTTGGCTATGCATAGTACTTAAGATTTGTTTCTAATTACCATTAATTTTCTTACCGTTAGTGAGATGATGAATTTACTACCTTGCTCTATTAGATTAAGTTGTCTACCTTTTTTGGATGATAAATTATGATTGAGAACATATATTAAATTTATTTAATTAAGGTTATTGGATAGTAACAAATAATGGATTAATGATTTATGTAATTAAGATTATTGCATATTATTAATTGTTACATTAATTAATTGTAGATGGACCGAGATGGATGTACAATGCGAACTGCTGCAGCCGAGAATACATCGACGGCGTATTCGCTTTTCTACGAGCAAATGAGGAGAACAGTTGCAAAAGAAGACGGAGTACATACATTGTCCATGCATTGATTGCAAGAATGAGAAGATGTTTTCGGACAAAGACCAAATCCACTTGCACTTGATTCGGAGGGGCTTTGTACCTAGCTATACATGTTGGACAAGGCACGGTGAAGAGGAGATCATACTTCAATGTGATAATGTCGACGACGACGAAGCCGCCAATATGGCGGTGACATCGGGTATGGAACCGATGAGGATAGGTTGGTCGCTGACGATGACAATAATCTGGCTCAAATGTTGCGCGATGCGAAGGAAACTACAGATAGTGAGAGAGAGTTTAATCAGTTCAAAGGTTTGATAGAGGACTCGGAGAAACCTTTGTTCCGGTTGCAAGGAGGAATACACAAAGTTGCACCTTTGTGCTTTCACTACTGAAATTGAAAGCAAGCAATGGTTGGTCCGACAAGAGTTTCACGGAGTTGCTACGTCTCTTAGCGGACATGCTTCCAGAGGGCAACCTGTTGCCTAAGACCACGTATTTTGCCAAGAAGGTTGTATGTCCCTTGGGATTGGAGGTAGAAAGAATACACGCAGCGTGTCCAAGCATTGTGTACTCTATCGCAAAGACTATGCACACGCATGTATGTCCGGTGTGCAAAGCATCGCGATACAAGCGTAAGGGCGAGGAAAACGAAGGCATAGAAGTGAAGAATGGAGCTCCCGCTAAAGTGGTGTGGTATTTGCCAGTAATACCTCGTCTAAAGCGTTTATTTGCAAATAAAAAGCATGCCAAGCTGATGCGATGGCACTCAGAAGAGCGAAAGAGGGATGGAAAGCTGAGGCACCCTGCTGATTCTGCCCAGTGGAGAACCATCGATAGGCTCTTTAGGGAGAACTTCGGAATGAGCTAAGGAATATAAGGTTTGGGTTGAGTACGGATGGAATGAATCCTTTCGGTAACATGAGTAGTATTCATAGCACTTGGCCCGTGACTCTCTGTATCTACAACCTTCCTCCTTGGCTGTGTATGAAGCGAAAATACATTATGATGTCGCTGCTTATCCAAGGGCCGAGACAACCTGGAAACGATATTGATGTATACCTACAACCATTGGTGGAAGATCTTGTGGTACTGTGGAATGAAGGTGTACAGGTATGGGATGAGTACAAGCGGGAGTACTTCACTCTACGCGCAATGTTGTTCTGCACCATCAATGATTTCCCAGCCCTAGGTAACCTGTCCGGCCGTACTATAAAAGGAGCTAAAGCTTGCCCCCAATGCCTGGATGAAACTAGTAGCGTGTGGCTTAGCAACTCGAGGAAAACAGTCTACATGCGTCACCGCTTCCTTCGAAAGAATCATCCGTACCGTAATATGAAAAAACAATTTGACGGTACAAAGGAGGACGGTTCATCTCCAAGGCCTCTTACTGGGGAAGAGGTATATGATATGGTTAAGGATATTAATGTTGTACTTGGAAAGGGGGATACCTCGAGGTCCCGTACTGAGAAAACCACGTGGAAGAAGAGATCCTTATTTTGGGATTTGCCCTATTGGAAGGACTTAGAAGTTCGACATTGTATCGACGTCATGCATGTAGAAAAGAATGTATGTGACAGCGTGCTTGGTCTTTTCTTGAATATTCCTAGCAAAACAAAGGATGGATCAAGGCACGAAGGGACTGGAAGATATGAAGATCGATCTTGAGCTACATCCTCAAGACACCGAAAGGCCGACTTTACCTTCCCCGACTTGCTATACTGGCCCAAGAAAGAGAAAGCAGACCTCTGCAAGTGCTTGCGTAGTGTGGAAGTTCCGTCAGGTTACTCCGCAAACATCAAGAAACCGTATCGATGAAAGATTTGAAGTTAAGCGGTATGAAGTCTCATGATTGTCATGTGATGATGACACAAATGCTCCCTATTGCAATTAGAGGTATTTTGCCCGACAAGGTTCGAGAGGCAATCATGAGGTTGTGTTTCTTCTTTAACGCGATTTCACGTAAGGTCATCGATCCCGTTGGACTTTATGAACTGCAGTGATGTGGTCAACACTCGTCGCCTAGAGATGTATTTTCCTCCATCATTTTTCGATATCATGGTTCATCTCATTGTTCACCTTGTGAATGAGATAAATATTTGTGGGCCAAGATTCTCGCATCGATGTACCCGTTCGAAAGGTACATGGGTGTTCTAAAGAAATATGTACGTAATCGATCGCGACCAGGAAGGTTCCATTGTAGAAGGTTATGCAACCGAGGAGGTTATTGAGTTCTGCGTCGATTACATGGACAAGGTTGAACCGGTAGGAGTGCTGTATCACGCCATGAGGAGGCTAGGCGGCAAAGGAGTAATCGGAAAGAAATCCACAAATTCTTACGATCATTTTTTGTTCGAACAAGCTCATTTCACAGTCTTGCAAAGATCGATCGAGGTATCCCGTTTATGGACATGCACAAGGAAAAGCTACAGAGGGAAAATCGTGGACGATCGAGAGGTTTGGATAACAAAAGAGCACAATCGTGTGTTCAATCATTGGTTCAAGGAGCACATGTCCGTGAAGAAACGAGTGTTACGTTGAGGTGGTTGGCAAAAGGGCCATCGTGTACAATCCTCGACATGGCAAGGATACGACATAAATGGATATACATTTTACACGAGAGCTCAGGATAGCAAAAGTACTTACCAAAATAGTGGTGTCCGTATAGATGCCTACGACAATACAGCAGAAGAAGAGCAGCTTCTATGGGTTTATAGAGGAGATATGGGAGCTCGACTACTGCATTTTCAAGATCCCGGTGTTTCGGTGTCGTTGGGTCCAACTCCCAAAGGGTGTCAAGGTGGACAAATATGGCTTCACTACTGTGGACATCGAGCAAGTCGGGATATAGAGACGAACCATTCGTACTTGCAAAGCAAGTTGCACAGTCTTCTATGTAATCGACCCTACAGATAAGAAGCGTCATGTAGTTCTTCAAGGAAAACAAAGGATCGTCGGAGTTGAGAATGTCGTGGATGAGGAAGAGTACAACCAGTTTGATGAGTTGCCTCCTTTCGTAGATGGCAGCATCAGGCTCGAGGAAGGAACCACTCAGGAAGCCACCTATCATCGTGATGATCATGAAGAAGGCCAAATTGTGAAAGAAAATAATTAGCTAGGAGTAATGGCAAAATGTGTGTATTTATGTGGGGTAATGGAAATGTAATGTCGAAATATGCATTTATGTGGAGTAATGGCATTTTTGTTAAAAATATGCTTTATATTAATTCATGGCTTTATATTAATATATATGATAGGTGCGTTAATATATAGTGTTATAAATGCATTTATGTGGAGTAATGGAAAAATATGCTTTATATTAATTTACGTAAAAACTAAAAAGCAGTATTAGTTTCATGGTGATAAGTTTCATAAGTTTCATGGCTATACCGTTGCAGCGGTATACCTCTGAAACTCATGAAACTTATGATTTTTTGCTTGAAACTCATGAAACTTAGCACTAAAAACTAATAAAACATGAAACTGATGAAACTAAACACTGAAACTCATGAAACCAGCACTGAAACTGATAAGTTTCATAAGTTTCATGGCTATACCGTTGCAACGGTATACCGTTGCCTAGTCACTCTCTAATTTATATTAATCAGGGATTCAAATTTATAAGAATATAAATTTATATATCATAGATAAATTAATTATGAATAATTAGTAGTTAATATATATGATAGGTTCACTAATACATTAATTCATATCTTTATAATAGAAGGAAATCTGAAAAATAGTATTAGTGGCGGTTGTTAATTAAAACCGCCACAGATAATGTTTATCAGTGGCGGTTGTTAATTAAAACCGCCACTGATAAGGATTATCTGTGGCGGTTTTAATAAACAACCGCCACTGATAAACCTTATCTGTGGCGGTTTTAATAAACAACCGCCACTGATAAACCTTATCTGTGGCGGTTTTAATTAACAACCGCCACTGATATGTCCCCCAATATATACCACGCCACAGTGGTCAGTCCTCACCACTAGCTTCTCGCGAACCCTAATCCTCGCCACAGTGGTCAGACCCCGCCGCCTCCCTCCCGCGCCCGGCGTCGTCCCCGCCCCCGTCGCCCACTCCGCGCCGGCGAGCTCCCGCCCGTCGGCCACTCCCGCGCCGGCGAAGCTCCCGCCCCGTCGGCCACTCCCGCGCCGGCGAGCTCCCGCCCCGTCGGCCACTCCGCGCCGGCGACCTCCGCGCCGGCGACCTCCCGCGCCCGGCGACCTCCCGCGTCTAGCGACCCCGCCGCCTCCCTCCCGCCATTGAAGGTGAGCCCCCGACTCGACTGGACTTTTGGATTTTCGATGAATGCCCGATGCGAAATGAAATGAGATGCTAGATGTTGATTGTTGCCTGGATTCAATAACAGAGAGTTCGAATTTGATGAAATGAAATGAAATGAGATGCTAGATGTTGATTGTTGCCTCGTCTGATTATTAGGCTGTTAGGGGATTTGTAAGGTCAAATTCATCCGTATTGCAGAGAACGAAAAATGACGAATTGCAGACTTCAAACCACTTTACAGTTATGTGCATAATGTCTTAGTACTAGTTTTCTTTCTCTGATCCAAAGGGTTTTCAGAACAATCTGTGCTTCATATGTGGAACCTTTCCAACTAAGATATATCTATTATTACAATAACAAAGATTATATGCAATGATTCCATTGTGATTACACTTGCTTACATCTTTGGAGATTAGACGTATGCCGTATATTAGAAGTTTTTAGCAACTAAATTAAGGGAAAATTAGATCCACAGTGCTGCAAAAGTTAGGTAATATCTCTACACTCCTTACAAAAGCAAGTTTCAAAAACTTCATTTTGTCAGTTGGTAGAAATAATCTTTCTCAGATTAGATTACGTTTAAGACATAATTTTAGCGCTAAATTTCCTTGAAAGATGGCTATGATCTCCGTGATCATCAAAGCAACCTAGGACATTTGGTTAGGTCATATGGTTTTGTTTACTCTTGTCTGTTTTCATAACCCCTATTAATTCATACTACTCTCTCAATGATGTTTTTTTTATATATAAGACAAGATGCATAGCTATATATGCTACGAACAACTTTTAGTTACAAAATGGTCCTCTATTTTTTTTCTTTCTTTCCCCACTTCACTAGCATAAATGAAAGTTTTTATGAGTGCTACCAAGATTACCTCAAGTGTTTTATACCACACATAAAACAAATTGATTTCTTTCGGTGCCTCTCTCCTAATTCCCACTTTTAGAATGAGTGGATGATGGTGAGAAAAGTGTATGTAAAGTACAAAGAATTGAATCATTTGTGCCATATTCATGACCAATTACATAATTTTTATTATGGAAATATAACTTTGGTATCATATCAAATTCTCAATTGTATAAAAAGAACCATAATAAAATTTAGCACTTTGGTATCGAATTAGCGAGTAGCTACCATATCTGCTTCGCGAAGGGCCAACGAAGGTGGAGGTGAGATGCTATTTTTCTTTCTATTGTTCACACAGTACCGCAGAGAAGGACATCACAGTTCTAGCTAAGAACCGTCTGTGATATGCATAAAACCCACATTAGTTCAGCACTAATAAACATATGGTACATAAATTTTTGCCACTACCTCATCAGGACTTCAAACCACTTTACTATTATGTGCATAATGTCTTAGTACTAGCAATAGGTGCGACTCGAGGCGCGTAGACCTCGAGGAGTTCTTGGTGCTCGGACACCAAAATTCTTGTTGTTTCTCTTAATTCGTGATTTATGGTTCTTATTCTGAGATGGTAGATAGATTGTAGCTGTAATTCTGCAATGGAGTGGGGTTGAGAGCGAGTTCCTTCGTTTCTTACCTCATTGCTTAAGAACTTGGCCATAAGACCTTCTAATTAATACAAGACTTCTTCTCTTTTAATCAAATTGTTGTTCTTAAGGATGTACCTATTCTGGTCTTAGCCGCTTTGCTTTTAACTACATATTTTTATCCGACGCAACGCATAGCGTGTAAACCTACCTAGTCCGGTCTTAGTTGCCTTCTATAGCCGCCAGAGTAGTTTTACCTGTTGGTTAGGATTTCTCAACATTATTTATCACATCGGTTGATCTCTCTACACAATAAGACCTCTTGTTCACATTATCTTGAAATGACTATGTTTACTTTCAAATGTAGTTCTTATGGAGCCTGAGGCCCACTGGGTTGGAGGATGCTTCCAACCCGCCCCCGAACTCAAGCCCGAGTAGATACTGTTGGACCATCCAACCTTCGAAGGTGCCAAGCCTCCTTGTGTCGGAGATCTTGATGCTCCCGTTGCAAGACGTCGAGGCCGAGGAAAACTAAGAAGCCTGAAGGCCGGCATACCATCTCAGAGGTCTCAGATGTCGGAGTCCGGTTAAACCGGCAAAACAAAGCAAGAAAATATAGGTCAACATGCGGGTACATCGCAAGGGATAAAGTGCCAATCACCTATTTGGATTGGCACAAAGTGCCCGACGCCATCAAAATGGATCTATGGACAGAGCCGAAAGAAACTTTCGAATTCCCTGAAGGAGCTGAAGAGCACGTGCGTCGCAATGCATTGATGTCAATGGATGTCGATGGAGGAACTTCAAGTCCAAGCTGAATACGCAATATGTGATGAAAAATCGGTCGACCATCGAGATTATCCTAAAGTAGAGCCATATTGGGATGAATTTATTGCGATGAAGCAAGACGAAGCCGCAATAAAATCCAGTGAGGACCACCGTCGGATCGCAAGGATGAACACTCACCCCCACGAGACTAGGCACGAGTGGAGTACGCGGGTAAGATTCCTCCGAGAGGCAAGAATTGGATGCAATCCGATCGACCGGCACAAGTCCCTTGGCGGTCTACCGGACCGAGTTAAGCATTATGTGCTAGCAAGGGCATCTGTCATGCCTAGTGAGGGCTTATCATTCAAAAGCAACGATGATGAAGCAATCTCCCAACGAATTCAGGAGCTGCACGCCGAGTCCACCCAAGGAAATTTTCACGCAGATAGGGAGAAGGGACGAACTAACAAAGACCTTGGGAAATAAAGAGCATCCTGGTCGGACACGCAGGCGTAGGGGTCAAGGTTCCTGGAAGATTGGTTTCCCGAGCACGGAGACTCAGACAGAGTCGCAAGAGAGCGAAAGAAGAGCGTGCGAACGGGCTATGGAGGAGATGAAGCAAAAGATGCTTCAAGAATTACAAAGCACCATAGAACAACAAGTTCAACAAAAAGTACAAGAAGCCATGAGCCGCCGCAAGGACACAACATCGTTCTCGCCACCCCTACGAATCGCCAGTAGCGATTGCGTGTCCACACCATTGGTACAACCGGATAACACGCATTATCCTGTGGGCGACATACAAGACCCCACACCTGCCCGGCTCAATGTGCCTGTCATGAACATATTTTTACAGTACGCTACGAGGATAGCTTATCCATACCTACAAGGGGATGTTTTGCACAACTCTCCGATAGCTCCAGGATATGCAAAGGTCCAGTGGACACGGTGCTTCCACAGCTTCTTGAGGTTGGACCGAAATGCCTTGCAATGATGAGGTCACAACTCTAGGAAGTGCCGTTCACACTTTCATCCAAAGGGCGTAAGCGTGACATCGCCTTGGATCATGAACCGCCAGCCTCTCCTGCAGTACAACCGCCACCTCTCCTGCAGTACAACTCGCCCATTCATCACCAACACTGAAGCGTCAAATGGCTAGTGCGCCCACTATAAAGGAGCTGCTCTAGGAGCCCATTCGTCACCAGCGCCTCAACATCAAAAGCTTAGTGTGACCACTTCAAAAGACGAAGGTACAACACCTGATCCGAAGAAATGGCCCGTTAGACAAGCCATATCAGTTAGATCAGGCGAAGCCAGAACAGAGTATGATGTCATCAGAGGAAAAGGAAAGGGCAAAGCGAAATCTCAAGTACAAGATAATCACGAAAGGCTGAAATACGAGCTTGGAAAGCCATTAGTCACCGAATCGAAGTTGAAGAGCCTAACGCTCATGATGCAGCGATTACATGACTGGTACATGATGCGATCCAATCAACATTTACTCCCGAAGATGATCACTGCCATTTACGGAGAGGAACATTTTCACCATGAGGGGGTTGGCTACTTCATGATAGAATTCGATAACTTGCACAACTTGTTCTATCACGACGTATATAAATCATGGTTTACATTCACGTAATACCGATAAATGTGTTGTCTAACTTTTTCCTTATCTAGATACGAGACTATTGAATTGAGAAGAACCAAGGGCCCAGTGGGATTCCTCGACCCAGGAACGGTGTGCCAGATCAAAATCTTAAGAGCACCAAATGAGGTTGAGGAATACATATACAGGGCGTTGCTAAAACTACAAGACAAGGAATTCATACTTGTTCCATACAATTTTAAGTAAGTTTCTCACTGGCTAGTTAAATCACTTGTTGAATTCGCTCATTTCTCTTATCCTAGGGCTAATGACTATAGCATCATACATGTATATGTAGGTTCCATCGATTCTTGTAGTAGTGACTCGAGAAAGAGCAAGTTGCTGGTCATGGATTCGATGGACAAAGATAAAAAAGACTACGAAGAGCCGCTAAGTGTAATGAATGCGGCGTTCAAAAGATATTGTACAAAGAGCTTGAGATACCGCCCATTCCGTAAATCCCTTTCAGTCAGAACTAAATTTCTGCACGCACGCAAGAAATATTCTTATATCGCATTTCATAGTAAATAACTCCTTCCATGACATTTTAGTTTATTCAATTTTTGTAGTGTCACAAACAAATGCAAGGCACAAATTTATGTGGGTACTTCGTGTGCCAATACATGCGAAATCTTATCTTCTACAATAATAGACAATGACGTAGAGGTTTGTCATGCTAAAATTACACATTTTTTCGCACCACTCAATTTCTATATATACTATTAGATTTATTTTTAGTACTTGTAGCGCCTCAAATTGACTACGACAGACTACATCCTCTTGACATCCAAGCCATTCAGGGACAGCTCGCTTACTTCCTCATGAAGGAAGTCATCAACAAAAAGGGCGAGTTTTATGATGAAGACAACAATGATCAATTGCTCCATGCTGCTGTTAAACGTCGTTCGCCTCCAAAGAATCCCTAAAGGCTCGTAGGCTTAAGATTGTGTGAGAAGATACTAGGTCTTGGATGTGGACTTGTAAATTGTAAACGAGAGCATGACAAACTTTAGAAACGAGAAGATACTCTACTGGTCAATATGACTAATCTTATTTATTATCGATCTATTACAATGTGTGTGATATAATAGTTTTGCTTGTGATATAATTATCGATCTATTACACCGGAATGTTGTAATGCTGATTGGTCTTGGATGCTGCATTGTTTATTTCCATTTTTGTGTGTTCTCCTGCAATGTAGAATAAATATAGAATAAATTTGTTCAATATTCCTGCAAAAAGGATTAATGATGTATATGTAACAGCTGAGTACTTCAATCTTCAGGGTGTGAGGATGGAAACTATAACTGCGGTTCCACCTTATTGTGGTTCCAATTATATGATGATAGCGGTGTCAGCAGTTTGTTCTTCACTGACATGTTCACAAACTCTGCAGACTGTTCGGATTTGGCAAGGGAGTGAGGATGGAAACTATAACTGCATCCATATATTTAAAGTTCATACTGATGAGGTTAGTATTTATGTGGATCTAGATATGCAAAATAGATTGTTACATTCTTGAGGCTACAATTTCTGTATGGGTTGCATGGATAGTGGTACTCTCTTTGCATGCATAGATTCATCATTCCTCTCTATGACATGTAGATTGCCATTATAGTAAAGTTGACATGTAGATTGCTATGATGGAGGTAAGGAAATTGCATTGTATAGCATGTGGCATCTTGCCTGGACAAATATTTATTAATTGAAAATATATTTTGTAAGACATACTATCACAAATTTAGAAAAAAGTCAAGCAACACCTACATGTAGTTTGCTAATGAATACATTTAGGTTTTTATCCATGTCATATACCAGCTGTTGTTTTAATCATATTTGAATCTTGTCAGATTCTTATGCCATTCCAACCATCGGATTTATACCCAGGTCCTGCCTTGAATATATTGAACTTTTGCTTCACCTATACCTAATCGATATAATTGATTGATGTAAATTACTGATTGAACAAGTGTTGGAGTTCCTATTCGGTAGGCCAGTGCTTGATCTTCATATGATGGGGCCTCCAGATTTTTGTGGTCTCGTAATGTAGTGGTTTTAGATCTCTATTTCGCCAAGTTGGGTTGAGATATAGAAAACGGTTCTATTGACACCAAATGTGAAGCCTGCTTTGCTTGTTTTACTTTCAACTCTAGTTTGGAGATATGAACTCATGCCTATTTCAGTTACAAATATGGAAGAATCACAAGCAAATAAAGACATTCAGGCATATGATTTTTTAACTCATTAGGGGTTCAACGTTGCACATGATCATATCTATTTTTGTTATCCTTTTGGTTCAAAATCTAGTATTATACTCTTATTGCTGAGTACACATTGGAGTCATTAATGTAGACATACCCGAGCTGCCTTCTTGCTACCTGATCTGGTTTCCTCTTGCTAGGTGGAGGAGAGAAGGTGGAGGAAAGAACTGCCTTCTTCAACCCAGTGCTGCAAGTATGTTCAACTCTACTATTTGCTTGATCGATCTTGTTTATCAGTCAAGAATAGACATGCCCGGGTATATGATGAATGATTAACATAGTTTTCAATATATGATGAATGATTTGCAATATATGATGAATGATTTGTAGTATATGATGAATGATTAATATAGTTTTCTTATGCACCTAGCTATTGATTAATATAGTTTTCTTATCATTAATGATGAATGATTAATGATTTGCCTGGGTTAAAGATGGCAAGGTCTTTGTAAACAGATCTGCAAATTTTTCACTTGTTTGGGTATTCAGTATTTCTATATTCCTATTCTCCTACCTGATTTGTATCTGTTAGTGCCATTTCTGCATATTGATATTCGTTCATTGGAAGACTGAAGTTATTTGATTTTGATTTGTTTTGCAATAAACTGGTTTGAGGAGTTTAAGTGAACTACGCTTTATGGTTAAGGCTCAAGTAATGAGTGTAATAGGATGAATGTTGGTTTATCAAGATTGTTTTGCAAATATAGATAATTCCATTGTGATAACATGCTCATGACAAAAAAAGATTGGTACTTATATTTCTAATTTCAATTTCTCAAAATAAATTAGATTGTACTTATATTTCTAATTTCAGCTTCGATCAATTTCAGATTTACAAATAGCATATTTCAGTTTCAAATACCAAGTATAGAT
Source organism: Rhipidocladum racemiflorum (assembly GCA_036346355.1). NCBI lineage: Eukaryota > Viridiplantae > Streptophyta > Magnoliopsida > Poales > Poaceae > Rhipidocladum > Rhipidocladum racemiflorum. Next base: position 36,351,817 of record CM070576.1, on the reverse strand, counting down.
TGGTATTGTATAGATCTTATATTCGCTCTACTTAATCGAATCACTAGTACGTATTGCAACCGAAGGGATCAAATGGGCACTAGAAAGGAGCTCATTAGGTCATCCTAATTTCATTCGATCATTTAATTACTTGATTGTTTCCTTTTGTAGACTGGATTGAGGTACGCTATGAGGTCATCCTGATGGTTGGTAAGGAGCATCGAGTTTAATTTCTTCTATTATGCAAAATTACCTTACCGCATTAAAGTTTAATTTCTAAAGATGGATAATAGATCAATGAACTTCCTTTTTTACCTTGGAAGAGATAGTATATATACCAGTCATGTCATGTTACATATGTTTAGATCTTCGTGATATATATTGAGCCCACCCCACAATATTCGGCCCCGCTATATCATCTCGCTTTTTATTTGTGTGTCGTTTTAGAGGGCATGGCTAGCACTTTCACGAGGCTAGCCGAAATGCGCCGTTTTTTTATTGTCGGACGGGGTTATTAGTGGCGGTTCCAAATAACAAACCGCCATCGATAATGGTAATACCAGTGGCGGTTCCAAATAAAAACCGCCACGGATATTATCATTATCAGTGGCGGTTTTTTATTGGAACCGCCACTGGTTTGAAATTATCAGTGGCGGTTTGTTATTTGGAACCGCCACTGATATTATCATTATCAGTGGCGGTTTTTCTCTCCAACCGCCACTAATGAGTATTTTCAGTGGCGGTTTTCCAACCGCCACTGAAAATCACCGATTATCAGTGGCGCTTAATCTGTGGCGGTTCAAAAACCGCCACTGAAGTCTCATCCGAACCGCCACTGATGTCCGTCTCCATAGTAGTGCAAATCTGAACCTTCCATTGAAAGAAGCCGCCGGAAATAATGTATACGCACACATTAGCGGAGAAAAACTAAAGGAACTTGCTCCTAGAATGGGAAATAGCAGTGACGAGCAAGTAGAAGTGCATGAAGCACACCATGACGAAATGGCCATAAATTTTGTAATAACAGGAAAATCAATTAATAGAGCAACAACCAATGTCGATGCATACTTTGCAAAGAAGATTGCCACGATCATTAATCATGATCTCGAGCCCGCATCTCTCGCAGAGTGGAAGAAAAGGCTCGATTGGGAAGAATGGAAGAAGGCAATCACTGCAGAGTTAGTCTCTTTGAACAAACGAGAGGTGTTTGGGCCTGTGTGTCACACACCTCCCCACATAAACCCCGTAGGTCACAAATGGGTTTTTGTTCGGAAGATGAATGAAAACAATGAAGTTGTAAGGTACAAGGCAAGGCTTGTCGGCTCAAGGTTTCACTCAACGTCCTGGGGTTGATTATGAAGAAACCTATTCTCGGGTCATGGGTGAAATTACCTTTAGATATTTGATCTCAATGGCAGTCAACTAAAAGTTGAGAATGAAGCTAATGGATGTTGTCACAGCATATTTGTATGGAAGCTTGGATTCGGAGATATACATGAAAGTACTGAAAGGTATACCTATCCTGAACCAAGACAGAGCAAACAGAAACCTAGATAGTGTGAAATTGGAGAAATCACTGTATGGACTGAAGCAGTCAGGAAGAATGTGGTACAATCGTTTAAGTGACTTTCTCTGCAAGAAAGGCTACACGAACAGCGAAGATTGTCTATGTGTATTTATACAACGATCTCCGAATGGATTTTGTATAATCTCCATCTATGTAGATGACTTGAACGTCATTGGGACGGATGAAGAAATTGAAGAAGCATGCTCATACTTGAAGTCTGAGTTTGAAATGAAAGACTTGAGTAAAACCAAGTTCTGTTTAGGCTTGCATCTTGAACATGTCCAAGGCGGAATATTGGTACACCAATCATCCTACAAGCAGAAAGTGTTGGAGAGATATGGTTTTGAAAAGGCATACCCTGCAAAGACCCCAATGGTCAGAAGGTTACTCCAAGCAGACTTAGACCCATACAGGCCTAGAGAAGAGGGGGAGGAAGTCCTGGGATCGAAATTCCCATATTTGAGTGCAATTGGAGCACTCATGTACCTTGCGAATAGCACTAGGCCAGACATTGCGTTCGCTGTGAATTTGCTAGCACGGTACAGTGCAGAACCCACCAAAAGGCATTGGAAAGGGGTGAAGGACATCTTCCATTATCTCCAAGGAAGCAAAGATCTCGACTTGAATTTGGTTGGCTATGCCGATGCTGGGTACCTATCGGACCCGCATACTGGTAAGTCACAAACCTGATATGTTTTCCTTTGTGGAGGAACAACAATCTCTTGGAAGTCGTCTAAGCAGACTCTTCTCTCGACGTCGATAAACCACTCGAAAAATCATTGCCTTGTATGAAGCCTTTCGAGAATGTGCATGGCTTCGAAGAATGGTTCACCACATCCAGAAGTCATGTGGTTTGAACATGAAACAAACTCACACTATTATCTATAAAGATAATGCAGCTTGTGTTGCTCTAGTGCAAATGTGATATGTGAAAAGTAACCTCACAAAGCATATCAACCATAAGTTCTTTTATGCTCATGAAATGCATAAGATGAACGAGGTCAAGATACTGCATACTAAGTCCTGTGAAAATCTTGCAGATTTATTCACTAAGTCACTCCCGGCATCTTCCTTTGAAAGATGCGTTAGAGGAATCGGGATGATGAGGCTTAGAGAAGTGCAGATTTCAGGAGGAGAATTTTCACACACTCCTACATAAATCTCGAACATTAAATTTGAGTACTTAACGTGGATCTAGAAGATTAACATTGAAGTTTGGATGGATTATACTCTTTTCCTTAAGTTTTTCATTTAAGTTTTCTTACATAAGGTTTTTGAAGAGGCAATCCGTGCAACACAACAAGCGTATGCTATGTACTCTTTCTCCAGGTATTTTTCCCATTGGGTTTTTTCTGGAGTTTTGATGAGGCATATGCATTTAGCGGTGATGAGTCCAAGGAGGAGGGTTAGGAAACTCGGTCCATGTGAACTCTCCCGAAACCATAGCAGTTGGTTATAAATATGAGGCAAGGAGTCACCCCGTTGTATATACATGCAAGCATAATAAAGCAGAGCAGTTCTGTCTCTCTTTCTCTCACTGTTCTTCAGTTTACATCTATTAGACAACTTCAGATTATTCGATAGCAAGATTGTCTACCAGTTCCACAACCGATGCTCAGCCATCTGCGTCGTCTCGTGCGCCGCTGATGGCGGTGGCTGTCTTTTCCTTGTTATTACAGTGCAAGGCCAGCCCACCAATACGGTTACTTCCCTCCTCTTTTCTTATATAACGGTCAACTACCTCCTCTCTTCTCATCCTTGCTCCTCCTTTCGACTCACCCAGGCAAGGCTACGCCGCCGCCGCGCTCCAATGGCCAACGAGCACTTCTTCCCCGGTGAATACTTCCCCTCCGGCGTCGGCGCGCCGTTCCTCGGCTCCTCCTACGAGCCGCCGCCCGGGCCAGGCCTCGACGTCGCGGCCGCCATGTCCGCCTTGGGGCTGCCCTGGGCCGACCACCAGCTTCCTGCGGCGGACTCCTCCGCCACTACCGCTCACTTCGACTCCGCGCTCAGTTCCCTCGTCTCGTCGCCGGCCGCCGCCGGCGTTGGAGAGGACGACGTCGCCATCGGCGACCTGATTGGCCGGCTCGGCAGCATCTGCAACGGGGCCAGCGCCAACAACTCCTGCTACAGCACGCCGCTTAGCTCCCCTCCTAGCGGGGCGCCGCAGACGGCGTTCCGGGGCTACGCCGGCGCCGGGCTAGAGAGCGGCAGGCTGTCCCGGGCCTCCAGCAGCAAGTCGCTCGGTGGCGCCGCCCCCGCCGCGACGGCATTGGAGAACTCCGGGCCGGAGATGAGCTCCAAGATGGGAGGTAAGCCCGCAATGCCGGACCCGCCGGCGAAGGGCGCCAACGCAGGCGGCGAAGGCTCCGCGCGGAAGCGCAAGGCCTCGGCGAAGGGCAAGGCGAGGGAGACCTCCTCTTCTGTACCCGTAGTACGGCCCAGCTGCTCCATCAGTTCTTGTCCAGTTAATTAATCGTCAATTAACGGTGCCAATTATTTGATGAGTAATTCTTGACACAAATGCAGACGGCGGCGACCAACGCGAGCCCGAAGCGGTCGAAGGCCGCGGCCGCCGCGGCGGAGGAGGAGAAGGCGCCGGAGCCGCCCAAGGACTACATCCATGTGAGGGCGAGGAGGGGGCAGGCCACCGATAGCCACAGCCTCGCCGAGAGGGTACGGCACCTACCTACATTCCCGAATCACAATGCAAACCACCATTAACTAATCACTAGCGATTGTTAATCGTTGTTTAGTTTGTTCTAGTGTGAATGAAGTGTAAACACTTGGTTTGTTAATCGGTAGGTGAGGAGGGAGAGGATAAGCGAGAGGATGAAGATGCTGCAGTCGCTGGTGCCAGGCTGCACCAAGGTATGAACACACCAGAGCCGCTACTTCCTACTACTGTCTCCCTCCATTCAAATATATATATATATATATATATATATATATATTGGGGCATCTTAGAAAGCGTGAAGTCAAAATTTTCTAACCTGATAGATAATATATAAAAAAAATATTTAGATTAATTGATGATCGTATAAAAATTGTATATTATTCGGTTTTTTGTAAAATATACTATAGACCGGGACAGCAACGTGGAAATTAAATGGCATATATTTTTGAACGAACGGAGTAACATCAGTGGAAATTAACTGATGTACTTGTCACCTTCCTCTTGTGAATTAGCTAGTTTGAAAGCAGTAATTTCTACCAATTACTTGAGTTTAACATTGCCTCGCCGGTACGACTAGTTGGACTTTTTTGCTGCTAGGAGTGAAATAATTCAGTATAATTTATGAGCTCTTTTACAGTACTAAATTCAATATGAACCGTTCATTCTTTTCGATCCAATGAATTAGATTAATTAGAGTTTACTTATACTTCATCTGGTAGTACAGTAGTAGAAACATCCTTAACAAATCAACGGTTAAATCTGATTTCTACTACATACTATATATTACCAGTATAATACACCGTAAAATTTCTCTAATCTATTTACCGAAAGTAAGAACAAAGCAATGGCAATGCTTGGGTGAAGTCTATGCATGCAGCAATGCAGTGGAGGCAGTAAATTTGACCGTAATGTAAATTAAAGCTCCTGTGGTCCGAGATGCGGCAGTATTAATTAATCAACTTGCGAGGTTCATGATTTGTTGAATAATTAATCAACCAATTAATTAATTAATTACGAGGTGCGGGTGGTTTAGGTGGCGCGCAGGATTATTTTAGTGCCCAATTATTGCGACAGTGAGCCGAAACCCCGTAGTGGTACTACTCCCGCCGGTGGTCAAATCTGGGTTTAATTTTAGTTTGAATTTGTTTTGTTTTGTTTTGTTTATTTAATTGGCACATGCGAATATGCTGTGGACAGATCACCGGGAAGGCTCTCATGCTCGACGAGATCATCAACTACGTCCAATCGCTGCAGCGTCAGGTCGAGGTAATTATAATACACGAATGTTGCAGCATTAATACGGATACACAAATTCTCCGGTAGAAATGTCCTGATTTAATTTGGATTTTGCGTGCTTCAGTTCCTGTCCATGAAGCTAGCGACGATGAACCCCCAGCTGGACTTGGATGGGCAGCATCTATTTCAGATGAATCAGATGGCGGCGCCGGCCTACCCGTCCGACGACCCGGCCACGGCATTCCCCTACACCGGCTCGCACGCGGACCCGTTCGCCATTGCCGCCGCGAACCACGGGCTGGACGCCTGCAACTCCTTCCAGCTCGGCGGCGGCGCCCTCAGCTGGGAGCAAGACCTGCAGAGCATAGTGCGCATGGGGGCTGCTCCAGCATTGCCATTGCCGCATCCCCATGGTTTCCACGGCAAGTGAAACCAAATCACCCATCTGAAAATCCCTGAGCTGCGGCTGAATTCAAAGTATCGTAGGCTCCAGCTTCTTGTCCATGTTTGTTGAGGTTTCCTGTTTGCTGTAATTGAATGCAGGCCAGACGACAGTAAATCACATGAAGGTCGAACCATAAATGTGTGTGTGCGCCTGCCCCTTCTGTACTGTACATACGCCAGCCGCCGTACGTACTCTCCTTTTTTTTCCTGCACAGTAGCCAGCAGCCAGCAGCAGCAACTCGTAAACTAACAATCATTACCATGAGAGGAGGAGCCCCCCTGAGCCCTGATATGTGGCATCTCTCCTCCTTTACTGCCCCCTTCTCCTCCCTCTCTGTACAAGTGGGGCCCACAGAGGGGTGGGTGGGCCCACCTGGGCAGGGACGGAGGAGGAGGCGAAGCCTTCTGGTCTTTTGGATGCGTGCAGTGGCAGGCCTTGTTTGCAGGGTGGATCTTGTATGGAGTTGAGTGTACTGTATGTTGAAAATGGCAAAGAGGTGATGGAGTGATGGACTCCTCCTGGCTGCATGCCCCAACCGTACGGAGAAACTAGTGGTAGTTCCCGAGAGCCCTAGTATGGCAAACATGAGGATGTAGAGAGGAGAGAAAGACGCCTTCCTTTTTGGTGCTCTTGTCTGTGATGAACTCATGTCTTTGATCAACAACGCATCGGTTAGTTAGTTGTTGCCTACCGGTCTAGAACGTAATTTGAAAGTCAATGAAGGCTAGTTAAATGTTGCCTACTGGCGTAGAACTTAATTCCAAAGTCAATGAATGAAGCTGTGATATGCCTCTAATAACCAACGAATGAAAAGTGCTCTTCATAAGAGGTGATTCTATGCTTTTTTTTTAAAGTTGTACAGATATTAAGGCATGAATGAAGGGTAGATGATGATTACTTACCCTTTCGCTTGTTTTAAGATTTATGTAACTTGTATTTAGAGAAAAAACATCGAAACACCGCTCGCTCTTCTTTATTCGGATCCTGTTTCGACAGGAACTTTCGTTCACTACTACAGAATAGGTCATCACAATCGGTTCTTTTTCGTCATCACTATCGGTTTTGATAGCGATACAAAGTCCAACGACAGTGATAAACAGGCTCTATCACAGTCGGTTCTCACCCGACGGTAATAATCTATTATCACAGTCGGTTCTTAACTAGAACCGACACAGATGAGGGGTCATCTCAGTCGGTTCCCAACTAGAACCGACACAAATTACCCCCTCATCTGTGTCGGTTCTAGTTAGGAACCGACACAGATTACTTCATCCTGTCGGTTCTAGGTGGGAACCGGCTACGTATGTGTCATATGATGGTTTTAACACAACACGAGGATTTCCTGTGTCCTCTCTATCGCCGGTTTTAACACAATACAGGCATTCCCGAGAGGTCACCTCTCGGAATTGCTCAGACGTGTTTCAACACAACACGAGGATTTCCTGTGTCCTCTCTATCGCCGATTTTAACACAATACGTAATTCCCGAGAGGTCACCCATCCTAGCACTACTCTCGCCAAGCACGCTTAACTTCAAAGTTCAGATATGGTCTGGTACTATAGTGTTAGTATGATCACAACTGAAATATAACACGTCCCCTTCCCTTTAACCTCACAGAGCACCCGAGCATCGATTTTAATATTCTCGTACTCCAAACACGGGTTGAGCATATATATATATAGCAGAGTTATCTATGATCACAAAGAATACGGTTTGGAGCACACGAAAAAGCAAAAAAGAGAAACCGACACTGTTGACGCGCGATCATCAATGTCGGTTCTTTCCCGAATCAGTGATGAGGTGCACTCATCGCTGTTTGCTCGGGCAAGAACCGACACTATTAACATACAATCATCGATTTCGGTTCTAGGCCGAATCGACGCGTGATGAGTGCTCTCATCGCTGTCGGTTCTAGCCCGTAACCGATACTATTAACATACCATTATCAAGATTGCTTTACGCCTAATCGATCGCGGATGAGGGGCACTCATCACGATCGGTTCGCCTAGAACCGACATCGACGAAAGTGCCCTCATCACTATCGGTTCTAAGCTACAACCGACATCGCTGACCACGTTTCTAAAAATGATTGGTTACGTACACATATCACAATCGGTTTTTCCATCACAGATTAGGAACCGACACAGATGAAGCGATAGTGATGTACCATTCTGTAGTAGTGGTTGTTGATCTTTTTCCTATTACCTCTTGTTTTTACTCGTGTATCGGGAGTTTGCAGCCTTTGGGAAATGCCAATTTGCTACCCCACTCCTTAGAGCTGTGTAATAGAAAGAACGACCATCCAAACATAGTGCATAGTAAAAAAAACAAAAACACGTGAAAATTAACTAAAGTCCCAAATTGCGCGTAAGAATTTATGCCTTCTCCCCGACAATGGATAAAAAAAAACACAAGTTCAGTTTCTAGGTCAAAGATTCCACAGACATATAGTCGATTGTGCGGTCCCTGGATGACTGCAGCAATCCTCACACAGTTGAACCGAAGAAATGGCATCAACAATTCAACAGCTACAAGAAGAGAAACTTTTACAAGCGTAGGCAGTTACAACGACCAAGCTCCAATTGCATCAGTGTTAATCGTGAGCTTTGTTGTTACCTTCACGTTGGCAATGATTGTACATGCCGGGAGGTTTGTTGCCATATCGTAATCGCACCCTCCCCTACAGTGCTTGTGTGTGGAATCTAGGGTGCCTTTCTTGGAACCCAGCTGGCAACTGGGCCCTACCCCCCAGCCAAACCCTTTTGGATCTCCTTGTACACTTCAGATTTTGCAGCTGACATGTACTTCATGATCCTCAAGGAGTGCACTTTTGGAGCCTTTAATTCCCTTGTAATTCTTGTTGTTTTGTGAGGGTTTCTTCTTCCTCCCACAAGTCACATGATGTGACCATGGCTACCTCTGCTTTGGTCCTTCTGAACCTACCCCGGCCCTCCTTTATGCAGACATGAAGTCGGTGAGTACTGAGCTCACTTGTAATTTCTCACACGCAGAGGAGAGCCAATTCATGCCATGCTGTAAGGATTGAAAATCTTGTGCTGTCCTTGGTCTTGAGAGAATCAATGTGATGATGAATGGTCAATAGTAGAGTGAAGGGGAACAGTTCTGCAGCAAGAGATGTGTTGTGCTCGCTTGTGCGTCAGTATAATCTAGCCAGGAGGGCAAGGCTGGCCTGGCGGATCAAAGGTTGGTCAAAACTGAAACAAGGATTTGGCCTTGGCAGTCCAGGTTGGGAGATCTGGAAGGGTCGGTCAACGGACGCAGCAAGGATATGTGGTTATATACCTAACCGATAGCCGGCCAGTTTGTTGCTAACAGCATAATTAACTCGTATATGATTCTTGTTCCGATGTCGAATTATTCAGATGCTGATACGAACTGAACTTCCTAAAATCTTAATTACATGTTGTGATCTTGACCAAGGTGTATTTTCTGTTTATGACCGAAGAAGAGGAACTCTAAACCTGACAAATGACATTCCATGAAAAAGCTTATAAATTGTCTGCTGGCTATATATCGAGAGCAGACAGTATTAATTCTTTGCAGAACATGCTGGCCAGGTGACACCACAGCATTGCAATTGCAATTGGAGAAGTGGCAAAAAAGATGCTTTGCAGAACATGTTTCTGCTTAATCTCAGGGGATCAATTCTTAATCTAAGCTACGATCTAAGTGGGTGATAGCTAGCCAGCAGGCCAGTGGCGACGCCCTTGTCACCACCCGAATGCAGCGCTTTTTATTTGCACTGCAAATTAAAGGCGTCTCTCTGCAAAGTAAAAAGGGTGAGGGGATACATAGAAGGTTGGATGTCCTTTCTCACCGACCTAGCTATGTAGGTTTGTGCTTATTCTGGCAACTGGCAAGCATCAGCTGGACACCCTTTACTGACGTGGATGTGCATAAAACAGGGAACTTTTTGTCCCTAGAGGATCAGTTGTAATAGCTACTACCGATGGAAAAGCCGTCAAATCTCGACATGACATTAGACCGGCCTACATAAGTAGATGCTAAGACGGTGTGACAAAATTTCGTTGCGCGTAGCAGCGCTCTACTCTGAATTTTCGGTAAATGTACAGTAATTTTGATAGCACAACGTTTCATTCATTTTACGGTACGCTAAATTTAATATAAACTATTCATTTTTTTTAATCTAATTGATCTGATTAGTTTGAGTTTATTTACACTTCCTCTGGTAGTAGAGTAGTAGAAATATCTTTAATAAATCAACGAATAGATCTAATTTATATTACCTATTGTATAATTACCTGCCAGCGTAGTGCACGTAAAATTTCAATCTTCCAAACCTTGAGCTGCGGGCCGTGTCATACAACTTTTAACATCACACGAACAATTTTTAATTAGAAAATTAGCAGACTTTTAATTATTGCTACTGAATCACACAAAGTGGAGTTGTTGGTACACACTTGTCAAACACGTACGAGCATGGCCCGCGATAGCCGATCTACGTGAGGCGTCTCCTTTCTGAAGTACCAGAGGATTGAACACGCAGGCACAGTCCTTTCATTAACGGCTATGTCGTCTTGTTCACTGCGTGATGCGTCATAGTATATACACTGCTATATGCACTGTGCATCTTTGGCTCTGTTAGTATCGCCTCCATGCTTCCATGAATGTACATTGTCCGATATCGCTTAGTTTTGGTTTTCTTTTCGGCTGTAGATCGATATATCTAGTCGATATCAAAATCGCGGAGAGCGAAGTACTAAACATGTCATGCAGCTTTTCAAACCGTCTCTCCGGTCACAAATAGTTATTGTTTTGGATATCTACTTTAGTATCCTAAATTTTGCCCATACATAAATATTGAGTTGCCAAATACCTCATCTGCATTTTCTATAGATTTTTCAGAATTTATGGCCTTTCTAGAATTTTCTACATTTAAAGGGAAATACCTTTTTGTTTCCTAGTGAAAGAATTTGATTTTTTTTTTTTAAATAAAAGAAAGTCTCTGTCCTAAAACCAAGTTCCAAATTACTCTCTTTGTCTCACTAACAGCATGGGCCCTCGCGTCACCCCTCCTCTCACTGACATGTTGGTCCCACATGTTAACAACTATTGCACCTCAAGCTATTTTCATCCTTCCGTTTTTCCTAAGCAAAGGTGTCATTTCGCAAGTACGTTTCCCTCTCCTCATCACTTCATAACTGGCAAGCCTAGCCAACTTGCCGGGTTTCTTCTTCCATGGCGTGCCTATCATGGCCACACGCACAGAGCTTTATCCCTCTGCTCGCCTGGTCACGGTGTGCACCCACCTACTTGACTAATCGCATCACCTCGAGCTCTTTGCCCGATGCCGCCACCTCACTGCCTGAGAGATGCTCCCGTGCGCATGAAAGCCGGGCATCTCGCTCATGGCAGAGAGGAAGGCGATGAAGAGAATCGCTGCTCTGCGCCTACTTAAGCCCTGCTACCCTGTATCGTGGCTTCTCTGTACAACACTGAGCCCATTTCACCCCTCTTGCAGTGCCTCTTTCTCCCTGAGTACCTCGGAACGCTACCTCTATCTCAAGCACCAGTGCACGCACGCCACCATGCTCCATTGAGACAACCCCTCTTCCCTGTGAGCCCTGGCCTTGACACCCGCATCATCATGTGCCATTTCCCTTTCTCTTCAAAATTCCTCACTTGGTTTCGTGATTTGTGCAGCCTAATGATGAAATCGATTCATCTTCTTTGTCTCAGGCCACCACCGTCATCGAGCCCTCCCTCCCTCTCTGTTGAGTCCTAGCTTTGATCATGGTCCTTTTTAGCTTCTTGTCCTTCCACCTTTGTCTCAAGCAATCGTACGTGCATGCCTCCATGCTCTGCTGAGGCAACCCCTCTTCCCTGTGAGCACTAGCCTCGACCCCCACATCATCATGTGCCATTTCCGTTCCTCTTCAAAATCCCTCACATGGTTTTGTAATTTGTGCAGCCTAATGCCAGAATCAAGTTATCTTCTTCGTCTCAAGCCACCACCTCACCGAGCTTTCCCTCCCTCTCTAATGAGTCCTAACTTTGATCATGGTCCTTTTTAGCTTCTATGTGATGTGGCAAAGCTAACGGTACCCTTTTTAGCTCTCTCTAGACTTAGTTATCACCTGATACTCTGTGCCACCACCATCGCACCCTGGCGTCCAGCTACTCCGAGCTTCTTCATCGCCCTTAATCCCATCCAGGTAGCCGTGGTGAGCCCTTGGCCCCTTTGTGATGTTCAATTTAGCTTGGCATACCCGTTAGCACCTTCTTTAACATTGCCCTATTTTGCGTTGTTGCTCTTCATGCCACAGGCTCACCTCCAATGACCATCAGCCCCCGCGCCAGTGACAATAACCTCACCCAGGTACCAATAAGCTAATCTAATGACCCGATCATCCCTCAATTGCCCTCATTCGCTTAGTTCTTCATTGGCTCAAGAAGCCTCATCGCTTTCCACCATCATGCCGCCGCCTCCGTCCACCTCTCCGGTCACCAACACCACCCAGAGCTTTGCCATAAACCCCTCTTGAGCCTTACCTGAGCTTCCAATATTACCTCACCATCGACAAGCTCAATAGCTCAGCCATGGCGCCAGAGCTTTGTCTTTGTGACATGTGGACCCTAGTTGTCAGAAACGCTAGTTTAATTAATTCCATTTTAAATTAATGAGTCAAAGACATGTGGACCAACTAGGAATAAATGATTTAGTTTTAATTGAAACCGATATTTAAAAGGGTGAGTCACTGACATGCAAGCCCCACATGCAATCCTTTTTGAAAATAAACAACACTGACATGTGAACCCCACATGTCAGCCTAAGAAAAATTAAGCTTAAATAATATAAAATGAAAAATGCACTTTTGAGTCGGTTGAAAAAACGTCTTCTCTATTAGAAGACGTAATCCCTAGAAAGATGCCTTCGAGGTTACCCATTCTTTTTATTCTATAGATTTTTCGACCAATTTAATTTCAAATATTCATAACTTTTGCAAATAAACTATAAATTGAGTTAAACTAATTTATAATTTTTTCTAAAATCTTCCTCTTCCAGTTTCTACAAAAAAATATATATTTAAATTTGATATCTGTTTGGATGCATTTGTTCTTATTTTTGCTTTACAATATACTACGTGTAGACACCGATATCCCGGAAACTCTCCTCATCGACCAAAAACAATCCCAATAATTCAACAAGCAAGGAAAGCACCTCTTTTTATCATGTTGATCCTATTATTTCATATAATTTATGTTGTTTCACAAGTTTATGGATGCATGTATGTACCTTCTGTAAAAATGCTGTATTGTGGGTATCGGTAGATATTCGTACTTGTTACATGAAACTTTCTAGATAAATACAAAAAATTTAGCTTCGAAATACATAAGATAAGGGTTGGACAATATTTAATGTTAACATTGGGTATACTCACGTGTACATACATACGTTTAGCTATGCTTTAACATTGAGAAGAACAAATGAATAGTTAGAACATTTATTCAAAAATGAGAATTTTGACATGATGAACTTGAGGGATTACCTCTTTATTTTGGTATAAAATCAAAACAAAAAATAATAAATTTTAACACGTGCTAGTTATTTATATAATCTATGAAGTACATGGACTTGCATGTAGTGTAGGATGTTCTCACCCAAGCCGATTAAAGACGAACATGGTGTTGTACAATCCAAAACATTCCCTGCAACCACAAGTACTATTTATGTAATGGTTCTAACCTATCAAGTCATCTAGGGCTAACTTTGCACATTGAAAGGCCGGAGTAGTAGGGCATTCGTGGTAGGTTTGCTTGGAGGGGTGCCCTCACCGAGGTGTTGGGAGTAGTGCTTGCTAACACAACGGTGTAGGCCTTGTTATGAGAGAAATGGTTACGAAATGGTATAAATTGTCGTTGGTACTATGTGTACAAGTTTTATTTTTTGCTGCCATAATAAGTGTCAAACATCACTAGCTGGTGCAAAGTTAGGTCTAGGTAATATAACGATTTTATCATGATCTCTTTACCGCACATCAAAGGATGTGTGATATTAGCTTAGCAACAAGAGTTGGTTATGACTTGTGAGTAAAGTTGTACGCTTCTACAGAGTGTAAATCTTTTCGAAGAGCCATGCTCGTAGTTATGAGAGACTTAGTGCACTGACATTAGTTAGTTTTTGGATTGTAGCAAGGTTTGAATTGGAAAAAGGGTGGGTAGCCATGTTACAAATGTTGTGCCAGGAATGGCAGGGAATGGACCATTAATCATAATCATGGAGAATTGTGAGTTGCTCATATTTATACTATATACTTGATATTTACATACTTGTCAACTGCTATTTATAAATTCCATTTGCAATCTTGTACTTGTTATTATTGACTAGATTTCATTTTATGCAAAAGAACATGATAGGATAGCTATTTCCTTTGACATATTCAAGCATATACTTATAATTATGATATAATACAAATCATGCTGAGTATAAATGTACTCACCCTTGCTTGTTGATATTTAGTAAACAAATAAACCAGGGTCCCCGATGACTCTTGTTTTACCGCAGGTTTCGGGGATACATCGACAGCCTTTTCTAGGCTTAAACCTTGTTGATTGTTTGTGGATATTTTGGGATGGGGCATACCGCTAGACTTCACTTTCACTACATTTTCACTGCATTTTATGCGGCCAATAGGCTTCTTATTGTAAGAACAATTTACCTTATGTATTTATATAAGTTATGTTTCATATTTACGTACGCCTTGTTTAGTATACATGTGATGACAATGTTGTGATTGTGTGTACTAGCCACTGATCATAGAATTAGTACAGTATATACATAAGACCGTTATATATATTCCACACCAAAAGGAGGGTCTCGACATCCACATAGTATCTAAAATACAACTTTGACCACTACTTTCTATTATAATACATTTATAGAACCCAATAAAATTATAGTATTATGAAATTATTTTTCGACACAAATATACACATTATTTTTATGTATCTAATTTAAATATTTTAAAAGATATACACATATACACGCAGTTCATAACGCCCCAGAGGTGACACGCTTTCGCTTTCGTCTACACGGAACAATCATACCATGGCCCATAGGCACACGCAGCAAAATCAATTAGTATTTTCACCCTTAACCGGACCTGGAATTGTTACGTCCTCATTTACCATCTTTCTGTAGCCGATATCAGTATGGAGGAGACCGAAGTCCTGAACGCGTACTGGAAATTTTGGGGTGTCTCAACCTGTTTTTCCATCCTCAAACAGACATGGAACTGTTGTATCCAAAAATTTGAAGGCCTGAATTTCTCGCTCGCCTTCACTGCGAGGTGCGGATATTCAGTAAAAGGTGTTGCATTGATCATGCTTCATGCAGCAGCCAAAGAAAAGGGAGACATGTACGGTTTTCGCATTGACTATTGCATTTGTGTACATGGAACTGAGGTAATTTTTTTCCCCTCTGTTTACCCTTGAGCTATTCGGCAAATTTCACCAAAATTTTGGCTATTTTGACCCAATTTGGGACAATACTTATTAAGGATGTCATCTTCCATGAATTTTTTTGAAAAACCAAATTTTTGAGATGTTTTACAAAAATAACAGAAACACTGTCAGATTTGTATAAAAATGTACAAGCTTGATGATATTCTAAAAAATTATGGTACCATCTTTAGCATTATAGGATCATACATAAAAAATTTCAAAAGAATTGAACTTTATTTGTTACCTTTTAAAAATAAAAAGCAGATGGAACATAAATGAGAAAGTAATATTGTCGGAATTTTATAAATTTGGTCGAGTGTGATCATGATCCAAAATTTTTAGGAGAGCTCAATGAAATGTATGGATGCAATACATGTACTCAGCCTTTATCAGGACAGTAGCACTACTAAAATTTTTAAAAATTCCTCAGGATTAATCATCATCTGAAAATTTTATAGGGATATTAGTGATGCATCAGGACCATACACAAAAAAAAAATTACATGGTTTGAACTATTTTTCATTCATTTGACCCAAGTGTGCATCGAGTCGGGCTTCGTCACCACATACCCATCGGAGTCGAGCTCGATCATAACATTGTTACACATACTTTTACGAAATGATAATGTAGCTCAGATGGTAAAGTTCTCACTTAGCATCTGAGAGGGATTCGAACCTGTTACCTTGCGAACAGCCATGATGTTTTAGACCAGCTCATCTATGTCCACTTCATGCCATAGCATCATGGTTAAATGTTTTGTAGCCTCCGGAAGCAATACATGTACTTAGCCTTGGGATAGTAGCACTATCAGAATTTTTTAAAATTCCTTGGGCTTTATCATTATCTAAAAATTTTCAAATTTTTCTAACATGATTTGAACCATTTTTTATTTGGTTGAAATTTACCAAGATTTCAGCAATTTCAGTCGAAATTTCGGAAATCCTGGTCCAAAAAATTTTGGATTTGAATTTTGCTTTTTGAATTTTGTCTTGATTTCGTCTGAAATTATGAAATCTCACCAAAATTTTGGATTCCATTCACCACCGAGAGAGTCTGAAAACGAAATATGAAACCTTGGTTGTAGGTATTACATATCAAGGTCATTGTTGATCAAATAAAGTTTAAATAATATGAGAACAGAATATAGACATAAGTCACAAATTCACAGTTGTCTCCTCGTTATTGATATTTTTTTTATGTGTGTATA
Organism: Rhipidocladum racemiflorum; assembly: GCA_036346355.1. Lineage (NCBI taxonomy): Eukaryota > Viridiplantae > Streptophyta > Magnoliopsida > Poales > Poaceae > Rhipidocladum > Rhipidocladum racemiflorum. The sequence goes on along the minus strand of CM070576.1, from coordinate 36,335,220 downwards.
GTGTGACCCTATGTCCTCACTTATCAGGGGCGTATCTACAGGGTATACCGGGTGGGCCACGGCATACCCTGCAGATTCGGTCCAATATAGTTCATACAATCAATTTCCGTTATTATCTTATTCATTCAACTTGTGAAGGTCATAACTTTAGATCCGTATATCCAATTGAGTTGATTCTTATTGTGTTAGTTTCACAGTTGAATCTAGTTTCTACGGTTAAAATTTCACATCAATCCAACGGTTGGATCTTCAGGAATTACTATTTTAGTTAACATGTCTCAATCTATTTTTGCTGAAACCGAAGCAATTTTTTATAATTTGTTTAGGGGTGTTGAGAGGGTATTTTCTGCAATGAGTGTAGTCAAAAATAAGTAGAGAAATAAGATGGGTGATAGTTTTTTGGATGATTGTCTAGTCACGTTTATTGAGCAAGATATTTTCTTCTATGTTGATGAAAATGATATAATCAAGAGTTTGATGGCTATTAGAAGGCAGAGGCAAGACAAGAAGGACAAGAAGTAGTATTGTATTCTTTGAACTATTGTAGGTGTGTAAACTTCTTTTATGCATATTTCATATTTAGAATGTTCGAACTATTTATATTGTAATTTATACTTATATTATCATGTTTCTAATTATTTTATTTTATAATTGTATACTGAATTTATCGATAATATTTGTAGTTGTTTACCGAATTGTTCATTGGATTTTGCCGAATTGTATATTACAGTATTAGGTTGGCATACCCTAACTTAAAATCCTAGATCCGCCACTATCACTTATATACGAGAGAGCGGGAGCTATTTTTGCAAGAGAAGAAAGCTGGATCCTATAGTAATCTACTGGGACTATGGGTTCTAATTAGAAACCTTATAGGAGTTCGTTTAGAAAAGTGTTCACGTATATATAGAGCTATTTTATAGTACACTAAATTCAATATAGATCATTTATTTTTTTTTATCCAACGGATTAGATGAACTACACTACTATAGAAATAGTCATCTGGGTTGGTTCTTGTTTCATGGCAAATTTAGAGACTTAGCCAAAAATTAAAACATTCAAGTCATAGTAAATTCGGGTATTTAGCCAAAATTTGAAATATCCAAATCATGGTAAATTCGAGTATTTAGCCAAAATTTGGAGCATCCAAGCCATGATAATTTGAGTACTTGATACTCAGCCAAAATTTGGAGTATCTAAGTGTCGGTGTATTCTACACCAGGGTGCCCACTTCACCGCAGTAAGGGTGCAAGGTGGTCGCCCAATGGACAGTGGCGCGGTGTGCCACGCCATCAAGTGGCCAAGAAGGTGGTCGCCTAGCGGACAGGTGGCGCCCAGGCCACGCCGCTGGCGCTCAGCTCCCGAGGCCACCTAGTGGTCTGTGCCACCACACAGAGGATCAAAAGCATTTAATGTGTATCGTGCGCATTAAATGGGGGTAATGAAGGCCACAGTGTGACGGCGCATGTTCCCAACACGCGCATTTATTACGGGTGACGTCACGGCGAAATCCCCCCCTGGCGAGGCGGGCGGAGCCGGCAGGCACGCGGGGCCCGAGGCCAGGGTGAAGTCGGCTATGTCAGAGCATTAAGTGTGATTCAAGAATAGTGACAGGTGCATTAAATGCGGTATGGCAGTGTAATGAGTATGGTGCACTGATGTAAACTCCCATGCGCCCCAGCCAGCCCAAGTATAAAAGGAAGCCGGGGTGCATAGGAGAAGCGGTTCGATTGATTAGTTTCGAGGGATTCGGTTTGGTTTTTCAACCTCGGAGAGCCGTTCCGTCTGCTGTAGTTGTCTCGGCTTTCCCCCAAGAACACAAGTAAGGACAGATAAACAGGACTAGGGCTATTACTCATCAGGAGGGCCCTAACCTGGGTAAACCCAAGCGTCCCCTTGCAAGCTTCGCCATTGTTTCCTTTCCTCCATCTTTCGAGCGATCTCCACGAAAGCCCCCTGTTCGAACTTCATATACACCCAATGCGGAGGTGTCTGTTGGCTCTTACGCCAACAGTGGCGCGCTAGGTAGGGGGCTCGGTGGCTAGATTGCCCCTTCTTCTTCAACCTTCTCGCGAAACTTGCAAGAAGCTTTGGCGGCCACCAGCATAGCGGATTCACGCTCCAAGCACGGCGACTTACCTAAAGAGAGAAGTACTCGTAGCCGATCCCGGCGCCCGGCCAGGGCGTCGGACCTCCCGGGTCCCTCCGTCCTGGGAGGGACACGTGTTGCTTCCGCGCTCGGAGGACAGCTCGTCCGACAACGCCTGTTGATGGGAGACGACACCCCAGCGAGGAATCTTCATGCAGTCCGGCTACTCCTCGATCACCCTCCAGTTACGCTAGGGGACGAAACCCCAGCCGCTCCATGGCTGCGGGACATCGCTCGCCTAGTGGATGCCGCCTAGCAACAGGTAGAGGCGGCAAACCAGCCGGGCGCTTCCGACATTGGGCGGCAGGACATGCGCGCGATCGATGCGCAGGCTTCCAGCCGCCCCAACAAAGTTTCTTCTGGCCACGAGGGCCGGGACAAAGGGAAGGGTGCGCAGGTTGCAGCCCCCTCAGATATCGGGGGACGTGCACATGCTCCCACCCCTTCTCGCGGTCCCCCCAAGCCGGCGGGGGGCCACGAGGATCTAAGGGCCCGTCTAGACGAAAGGCGGCTCCAGCGCGATGATGACTTACGCAATGTCCTTAGGGGACATCATGAGCATGCGCAACGTCGCGCTGGCCGCTCGACGCCTAGCGGACGGGGGGAGATCTCGCCCCTTGACTCCAGGGAGAGCGTAGACTCACACTCCTCGACCCGCTCTCGGGGCCGAGGAGCGGGCGAGCGACGTTGTTCCCCCTATAACGTTGGATGCCAGGCGTTTTCCCTCCGCCTACGCCAAGCTGCGTGGCCGGAGAGATTCCGCCCAGCGTCCATCGAAAAGTACGATGGTACCACCAACCCGGAGGAGTTCCTGCAGATCTATACTATGGTGGTGCGTGCCGTGGGAGGGTCCGAAAAGATCATGGCCATCTACCTCCCGACGTCGCTGACGGGCTCTGCCTGTTCCTGGCTGCTGAACCTCCCGTGAGGCTCCGTGCACTCGTGGGAAGAACTGTGCGGCCTTTTTGTCGCCAACTTCCAGGGCTCCTACACTCAGCCAGGTGTGGAGGACGACCTCCACGCCCTGGAACAGACAAAGGGGGAGTCCCTGAGGGAATTTATCCGGCGGTTCAGCCACTGCCGTAACACAATCCCCCGGATTTCCGAGCAGTCGGTGATCATCGCGTTCCAGAGGGGGTTCGGGATCAGAAGATGCGGGAGAAGATGGCTACCTGCACTATATCAACCACTTCTGAGCTATTCTTCTTGGCGCATAAATGCGCCAGGGCGGCGGAGGCCCGGGAGCTCGCGGCAGGGCCTTCCGGCCACAGTGAGGCGGGAACCTCGAAAGCCTCCGATCACAAGAAGAAGAAGAAGCGCAAAGAGGCCAGCGCCAGAGAGATCCTGGTCGCTGAGCCGGAAGCCAAGCCCCAGAGGCGCGACCGCCGGGACAGGAGGGGTGATCGCCGAGACCCGCGCGGCGACCGCAAGGACCGCCGTTCACCCCACCGAGAAGATGACGGGGGCAAACCCTACTGCCCCATCCACAGGACCAGCGGACATGATCTGGCGGATTGCCAGGTCATGTCCAAACTAGTGGAACAGCGGCTCAAGAAACACTGCGAAGACGACCACAACGACGCGGGTGAAGACCCCGCTCCGCTGGCCTTTCAGCAAGCAGAACACACGGTGGCGTTCATTCACGGTGGCTCTGCCACCTACTCTTCAAACTCACAGTACAAGCGAGAGTTGAGGGAGGTGTGCGCCATCGCGTTAACCCCGGCGAGCAAAGGCCATCGAAATGGTCGGAGGAGCCGATCACTTTCAGTCGAGCCGACCACCCGGAGAGCACTTCCGGCCCGAGCCATCTTCCGATCGTGGTTTCTCCCACGGTCCGAAATGCGATACTCGGGCGAGTGCTTGTTGATGGAGGAAGCTCCATCAACCTTATGTCAGTTGGGGCGTTCAGGGCACTCCAAATTCCCTACAACGAGTTGCGCCCGGCCCCTCTCTTCTACGGAGTTGCCCCCGGGTAGGTTTGACGCCCCTAGGGCAAGTCCGGCTACCCGTCACATTCGGAAGTGTGGAGAACTTCCGGACAGAGAAAATCAATTTTGAGGTCGCCGACTTCGACCTCCCCTACAACGCTTTACTTGGCCGACCAGCTTTGGTCAAGTTCATGGCGGCCACGCATTATGCCTACATGATGGTGAAGATCCCTGGGCCTAGAGGCCCACCATCGTGAAGGTGGATCGGCCGAAGCCCTGCGCCGCCAGCGGTGTGCAGGACCTGGCCGGCGCCACCTGCTCGGCCCGAGGCGAGGACGACTACCCAGAGGGCCCCCCCCCCCGGTCAAGGCCCGCGCTTCACCCGGTTCCTCGGGCGAGGTGAAGGTGGTCCCCGTGGGTGAGGACGGTTCTGGGAAGGTCGTGAAGATCGGCGCCAACCTCAGCACCAAATAGGAAGACGCGCTCGTCACCTTCCTCCGGTCCAACCTAGATGTGTTTGCCTGGGAACCTTCTGAAATGACCGGGGTCCCTAGGGAGGTGATTGAGCACCGATTGGCAACGCTCCCTGGAGTGCACCCAGTCCGGCAGAAAGTCCGGAGGCAGGCACCAGAGCGGCAAGATGCCATTCGGGATGAGGTGGAGAAACTGCTGCATGCAAGGATCGTACGGGAGGCCGCCTACCCTGAGTGGCTGGCCAACCCCGTGCTTGTCAAGAAGTCGAACGAGAAGTGGCGAATGTGCATCGACTTCACCAACCTTAACAAAGCCTACCCCAAGGACCCGTACCCTCTGCCGCGAATAGACGTCGTCGTCGACTCCACAGCAGGGTGTGAGGTCTTGTGCTTCCTGGACGCCTACTCCGGCTACCACCAGATCAGCATGGCGCGGGAAGACGAGGAGAAGACTGCTTTTGTGACCCCTCTCGGCGTGTATTGTTATGTCCGAATGCCCTTCGGGCTGAAGAACGCTGGCTCAACCTACCAGTGAGCTATGCATACTGTATTTCGGTCACAGATTGGAAGAAACCTTGAAGTGTATGTTGATGACTTGGTAGTGAAGACCAAAAAGACCGCTGGGCTTGTTGAAGATCTAGAGGAGACTTTCTCCCACCTTCGGCAGTATTGTTTGAAGCTGAATCCTGAGAAGTGCGTGCTCGGTGTGTCGTCCGGAAAACTGCTCGGGTTCCTCATTTCCAGTCGTGGAATTGAGGTCAACCCGGAAAAGATCGCGGCCATCGAGCGCATGCAGCCACCTACACGGCTCAAGAAAGTACAGTGCTTAGCCTCGTCAAACCTCTACGGCTCATAGCCCTACCGGGAGAAAGGAGCCTCCCCTTTTTCAAGCTGTTAAAGAAAACTGACATCTTCGAATGGACTACAGAAGCACAACAAGCACTCGAAGATCTGAAGAAGTACCTCTCCTCCCCTCCGGTACTAGTCGCCCCCGAGCCGGGCGAGCAGCTACTGTTATATGTGACTGTAAGACCCTCACTTTTATGCTACAGTGCAAACATAAAAGCAAGGTTCTAATGTGCATACTGTGCCAGTCCCATGATCAGTAGCTAGCACGCACAAACACAATTTGGAAATCACAACCATACAACAGTCACATATTTTATTACAGCGGAAGTATTGATACAATATGACCGATGAGGTCAACTAAACATAGCAAAAGAATCAGATGACTTGTAGTTTGCCACATAATCCACAGGCAACTGACAAGGTAAAGCCTTAGAAAGAACTGTCGTTAATAATCCCGTTTTCCTGCGTCAGAGTAATTGTCGATGTTCCTGTCTAAAAACAACAATAATAGCAAGGGTGAGTACGCTATGCATCAAGAAGACTTGTAGTGTTTGCAATACCTAAAATATATGCAAGCTGAATAGAAAGTGGGTTTCTACGGTTGTTTTGCATAAAGCGAAATTTGAATTATAAATACTGAATAATAGAGCGAACGCGAAAATTGTAAAGAAAAGGAAGTAACAAGTATGTAAATACATAAATAATATGTAAGAATAACATAAACGGAATTAAGAGACTCACATCCCTTCATAAATAAAATGTAACCAAAGTACCCACATCCCTTCGTGAGTGATAAACGTCCAGTCCCATCATAACTGTAATCAATTTAATTTTGCCAAGCACAAGGCACAACAACTGAATTCAACCTTGCCAACGAAATGTCAAGTATTGAATCATCTGTAAGAGTAAACTCACCAATTCCAAATTATCTGGTCCAGTTTTATAAAAGTACAGAAAATGTCTAGCTATGTGATGACTTTACCAAGTGCTCATGACCGAGAGCGCGGCTAATCGATTAGGTTTAGACTCTGCAGAGTTTGTACAGCTTTACCCACAAGATATGTCCTCCCTTTGTGGCAAGCGCATTTGACACACTTCCTTTGGTGTGCCGCCAGAGAGTTCATAACGAAACTGTTCGTTACTTGGACCTTAACTTTGCACTAGCCCAATGACGTTACCCCTGACTATGATGGAAGCAAACAAACAGTGAAGCAATAGTATTCAGGAGCCCGCGGCTCAAATGGTACAACAACAGCCCCAAATTCATAGCCAGGCGTACACCGTTACAACGGCAGATGCCAACACCTCGGTGATGACACCTCCCTCGAGCAAACCTATATCTGGAATGCCCGTGCTACAACTGCCTACCAATGTGCAAAGCTAATTCCCAAATAATTTAATAAGTTAAGACTGTCCCACTCCAGTACTTGTGGATGTACGGTTATCTTGGCCTGAAAACAACACATCAGCTCGGTTCTTATACGACACGGGCAATAGATCTCCCCCTATCTACGTGCATCATTAATTGCACTTCCGGCTATTGCCAATAATCACCCGCGTCAAAATCATAGTTTTGTTTTCAGAAGTAGAAAGTTTCAATAATCATAATATTCCAACATGTCCATGAATAGAGTTTATCATGTCTACAATTTAAGTTCTTCACGAGCAGTATAACCATATGTTCGTGTTCCCAGTCTAAAGCATGGCTAAGCATATGCAAGTAATAATCGAATATACCCATTTTGACATTAAGTGTCTATTTGCGAGCTAAGGTTATCAAGGTTCACATATCAATGTCAATTGAGGAAATTTATCAATGATAAGGTATATCTACCAGTACCCAAAAATAGTTTTATGGAACATAGCATATGCAAGCAAGTTTTAATCAACATTTTAGTTAATTATGAAAAATTAGGATCAATATGATCAAGGGGTGCTTGCCTTGCTACTTGTTGTCTTTAGCGACGAAGTTGCAGATGTACTCTTGAAGTTGACGACGACGAAGTCCAAGACGTCGGATTCTACACGTCGCATAACGGAAAATATAGCAAATAGCAAATAATACTTTCAATAGAGGCAAAAGGAAATCAGATGGAAAATCAAATAACAAACATACATAAAACAAGCATGGGTCGTGGTTTATGGTTTCAAGATCATATAATCGAACGTGTTAATTCTACGCTATAGTCTTTACTACCGTTTAACAGTTTGAGGGCTGCATCGCACAGACACCTATTCCTTATGATTCATTCTTATTTTATTTTTACGAATTCAGGAAGCTAAGATTGTAAGGTTAAATACACTATAATTCATTTCCAGGGTATGAAGCTGCTTGTACTAATATGAATTAGTACATAAAACAATAAGGGTGAAAGTAATTGCAAATTGTAGGGTTAAGCTTAGGTATATGCATTGTTACTACAGACCTTAGGGTTCATTACTTATAGGGTCTTGTTTTAATAGGATTCAGATGCTAAGCAAGTTATAATAGAAATGATTTTATAGTGGTGCCTTAAGGGGTATTCCAAGGTTGATCTTATTGGTGTTAGTGCCTATTGATGATGTTCTATTCTTTGAATGAGGCATAAGCCAGCCGAGGACTGAACGTACAACAAACCTAAAGTTTCAATTCCCATATGAAAACAAGGTAGGCTAAGGTCAAATCTAATTATTATGGTGCATCGAATGATCATGTAAAACAAGTTGAATATGTATGCTTATTCATAGGTGTATTGTGATTATATTTCAAGCATAATTATGTATATGTGTACCATGAAAGTATGACTATTTTCTAATTTAGTTTTATTCTTTAAAGTTCTTGCACATTTGGAACATATATATATATATATATGTATATAACCTTAGAAATATGTTAACATTTATCTTATAAATTAAGGAACTATTAACTTATAGAAATCGATTTTACCTTATTTAGGCACAAGAGGAGCAACTTAAGGCATGCATTGGATATGATCAAAAGGGTGATGGACTAAGTTTCAATTACTTAGATTTAAATGGTTTAAAAGGATGAGTTAATCCTAAAAGAATATATGTTATTTTGTTATTATTTTTCCTATCACCTTTTGTTTTTCTTATTTCTTTCTTTTCTCTTCTTTTCTTTTCTCCTTACCCTTTTCTTTTCTATTCCTCTTATTCTTTCCATTCTTTATCTATTCGGCCGACTGGCCTGGCTTCTCTCTTCAGCCGCTATGCCTCCTCTTCTCCTCTCTGCTCCCGACTCCACGGTGTCTCCGCCTCTCCATTCGGTCCCTACCGCTGGACAGCGTCAACCCGGCCTTCTCTCGGCTCCACTGGTTCTTGGCATCGTCGCCTTCTTCCTCCCCTTTGCTGGCGTTGGCCCGCACCGCTCGGGCGACCACGACGCCTCCACCGTCGCTACACCGAGTCCACCGGTTCTTTTCTCCCCTTCCCCATTTTCTTCGCTAGGGTTGGTAACCCTAATCCTCTACTTCCTTTCTCTTCTTGCCTCATGTCGGGACCCCGAATTTGCAAATCCGGACCCTCTGTGTATTCAGCACTAGTCCAGGAACGCGCTAGTGCACACAGTCTTAACATCGGTATATATCACAATCATACCAAACGATACTATCAAGTACTTTATTTAAATAATCAAAGGGTTACTCGACCTTATGGCCAAGTTACAAATATATGCCTTGCAAGGCAAAACTTATTGAAAGAGAAATAACAGAAATGAAAATCAAATAAACTTCGTGGCGCCATCCAGTATACCACAGGCAACTGACTGGGCTCGCATCCCTAAGTAGCCGGGTCCTCTTGGAGTTCCTCCTCCGAAACTGGCGTAGTCTCCTCTTCAACTGGTATTGTGTTGAGGCAAGGGTGAGTACTTGGTACTCAAGAAGTCATGCATGCAGAATGCAAGCTAATATACTATATGCATGGCTTAGTACAAAGGAATAGCTCAGGGTATATTTGCGATAATGACTTTTGACAAGTAATATAAGTAGATTCGAAAGCAAAGAGAAATAAGTAAAGCATAAATAACTTTTCAAGAAGTTTAATAAACATTTTTCCCATCCTAAACCATATTTCCATCATCTTTCTTGTTAAACCAACCCAACTTTGCAAATCCAAGTTATTTTCAGAAAATCTAACCCTTGACTGTAATTCCCGAGCATTGTCCAGTACCGTGGACTCGGCTATTCAAATAGATTCTACACTCTGCAGAGGTTATGCACTTTACCCACAAGATACAATCCACTCACCACGTCAGCCGTGAATCGCCATACAAGAGTATGCGAATGAGCGATCATAACAAAGCCTTTCGGAAGCCTCAAACAACACAGGTGGTCCTCTCCGGTACGTGCTCTACACCATCCCTTCCCTTAGCCAAGGCGAAGTATGGGACCAACACACCGTTAGATGGGTACCGGCCACGACCACGATACGCCCCCGCACAATCACACAAACGGTGTAATCGACACCCTGAGGCTCCACATGTGAGTCCTTAGCGACTTAGTCAACTTGGGCCGTCCCATTCCAGCCATGTGGTTGCAAGTATGACGCAGTTCAAAGGCTTGCAAGGTTATGTCCTTAGAGTGACCAGGTCAAGACTACCCGAAACCAAATCATCATCCCCAATGCCACACCGCCCACCTGATTACTCTTGCCACATGCCCTGGCCGAAAATCGTTTATCAAACCCCGCTTGATTACCATGCACCACGTGCCATCAACATCACATGATACTTTTCCAAAACAGGTTCAATATATCATTAAGTCAATATTAGCATTTGATTATCCAAAATCATGTCATGAGCACGTAGGTGTCTAAGCGACATACTACAACGGTCTAAACCCATGTTGGCAATTTAATAATGTCCAACTAGTAAACCACAACTAGGGTGACAAAGGGTCATGGCACATACTTAAGTAATCAAGGTGTCATATATCAAATTGGTATTTATCTAACCCCAGGTTTAAACCAAAGTATCTTTCTAATTAAACTAGCATGCAATAGTTTAAATCAAAATAGATTTCAAATGGGATCAACATGGTCAAAGCACAACTTGCCTTCAAAAGCACTTGCTCTTGGTCTTGAGTTGGATCCTGAGTCAATACTTCTCCTTCGAATCCCTCCGGCACTTCAACGCTCTACTCGTAAGCGTGCAAATAGCAAATACACAAATAAACACTATGCAAAAAGATCCTAAAACTCCAAATAAAATCCATAAACAGAGAGAACATAATTTTCTGGATTTTTAGAAACTGGAATCGCAAATTTGGAGTTAAAAGCATAAAAAGTTATGATTATTTAAAGTTTAAATAATCAATTAAATAATTTTACAGAGAAAAACTTTAGTCCAAAAATTAAATAAAATTCATATTTAGGTAGATCTCAATTTTATACAAATTTAGAAATTTGAATCGCTCAAATCGGAGTTGAAACGCAAAAGTTATAAGCGTTTGAAGTTTGAATCTAAATTTGAAATCATTATTTGAATTAATAAATCATTTTCTTTTTTCGGAAATTAATTATTGCGTCAGCAAGAACACGTGTCAGCTCCTGATTGGCCTGGGCGACGCCACCGGTCCATGGGCTCGGTCCATGCTCACTCCGGGTCCACGCGGTGGACTCGGTCCCACGCTCACGCGTGGTCGACATGTGGGCCCCACTGCCATTGGGTTTCACGACGCCAGCGTGGCTGCGGGCGACCGCGTGGGCCTCTCGACTCGCGGGTCCCGCGTGTCGAGACACACTCCCGCCGCGTGGCGCCGAGCACACGTGGCACAATCTCGGCCGCTGATTTGAAAATCAACGGCCCGTTGGATCTAGACCTCACGCTCAAAACTACACGGTTGATCCGGCCGCTCGATCTAGATCGGACGGTCCAGATCTAACCCTAAAGCTACAACACAACTAACTACGACCGTGCGATCTAAATCTAACGGTTGAAACCTAATCGAGACGAAACAAGAACGCGACGTGGCTCACCTCGTGCGTTGGATCTTGATCCAACGGTGCACCGAAGCTTCATGCGGCGACGATGGCTTGCGGCGGCGCTATGGGCCGGCCGAGGATCGCGACCACCCTAACGGCGCTTGAAGCGTCTCCGGCCAAGTGAGTGCACCCTCACAAAGCGCCGACGCAAGGTTCTCGGATCCTGCTTGAAGGCGGCGGAGGATGACGAATCGGCGCCGGAAACGAAGAAAACCCGTGGCGGCACTCCCCAAACTTCGGCGAGAAATCGCGAGGCGACGGCGGCGGCTTGGGCGTTGGAAACTAGGGCAATAGGCGCGCACACGAACGGCGATCCTCGGGCGATAACCCACGCCTTAAATAGCCTCGCAGCGGCATTACACGCTGAAACCTAATCGGACGCGGCGGCTACGCGGCGGCGGAGTCCAGCTCGGTTCCGGGAAGACGACGAAATCGTGGCCGTCCACGTGTCGCGCTCAACGGCCACGATCGCACGGCGCGATCGGGTCCGGTCCGGACACGGCTTTCGATCGAGTCGAGCGGATCTCGGTACCGTTGGATCTTGATCCAACGGTTGGGATCGATTAGGGTTAGGAGTGGGTTCGGTCGAGTCAACTGGCTCGGGTCGGACTCGAGTCCGACGCGGTCGGATGAACAGTACTTGACCCGAGTTGGATTTTCCAGCGAATTAATATTTAAAATAATTCCCAGTAATTCATTTAATTCATTAAAAATAGCAAATGACTCAGAAAAATTCCAGAAAAATTCTGGAAAATATTTTGGATCATTTTGGACTCAAATAAAATATTTCCAACAAAAATTTATTTGCAAATTTAAATTCTTTAATTATTTCAAAATGGAATAAATTCAAATAAATTCCAAATAAATCCAAATAAATTCCAGAAAATTCCAAAAATTCACCAAAGTGCCAAATCACACATGAATTTAAGAAAAGCAAAATTTTGGGGTGTTACACCTCATGCGCCAAATAATGTTGGCTTGGGTTTGATTAGGGTTTGGTACTCCCCTGACTACTTGCCCCTTTTACTCTAGATACCGAATCCCCCTTCTAGTTTTATGATTGATGGTCGCATGATGATGCTAGTGATCTGGGATTAGTGGGTTTATGTTGGATGAGTTTAGCACTGAGATTATTTGTCTCTGATCTGTGATGTGCTTCAATGATTTATTTGGGGAATCGATTAAACTGAGATTAACCCTCTGGTTTCCGATGCTTTAAGGGTTAATTAGAGATCTTTTGCACTGATTTTGTGATGTGGCAGAGCTTAGTAAATGATAAACTTGATACTAAGTTTTTGATGCTTTCTCTGAATGCTTAATTTGTGCATGATGTCAGTAACTTTCTATTAATTCTGTTACATGGCAATGATGAATGTCTATTGTTATGCTTGATGATCTATGGATGGCTAGATCTGAATGACAACAGAGGCTTCGGTTTAGGTTTACATGATAGATGATGAATTGATATCATGTCTAGTGGTTAAGCTACTTGCCTTGGTCTGTGATGTATGATCTCTTTAGCTGATCTAGTTGCAAGTTGGATGGTATCCATGTGTTTTCCTACTGTCAGTGCGCCGGGGGAGCATGTTTGGCTAGGGAAAACCATGATGCAACCCTTGCAAAGTTTCTATCTAAAGTACTGAGACCAATATTTCTTACTTTCTACTATCCATTCTCACTTCTAGTTTATTTATCTCTACTGCCTGCTCTATTTCGATTACCATACTTCTGTTCTTACTGTCTCTGGTAAACTATTCTATACGGGACTGGTTTTGCGGGGACTTACTAGGGTATAACCTGAATAGGAATTGGAGATGTGGGGGAGAATGATTGTGCTGCTCAGAGTTGGATCTCCTTCCTCCCTTCTGGTTCCTAGTTGCTTCCTGAGATCATCCCTGGCTTGGTCTCCTTTCTTGATGGCTCCGGCTGGTTTGCCTGAACGTTGCTTTGCTTCTATTGTTTTCGTGTCCTGGGTGGCTTACTGGAAAAAGCTTGCTTTGTGACTTCCTGGCTGAAGCTTGGCTGGTTTATATATATATAGCATGGCAATGGCGGTGTGAGCAGGGTTTGAAAGGGGAGCTCGGTAGAATGGTCTTTACGGCTGGGATAAATACACACATTAATTGTCCGGTCGAGTGCATTCATCTAAGTTTTGTGACTCATGCTTGGTCGGGTGGTTAAGTTGATTTGGGGCCCTTCTTATGTGGTCCGTGACTAGCTTTGGTGGCTTAAGTGGCCGGCTAGTTGTTTACCTTGGTTTCGATCGAGATTGCCCTGGAGGGTTCACCGGGTTGTTTTAAGAATTCTTGGTCGGCATCCTCTCCTTGCCTCCATACTTATCTTTTATTAAAGTAGTTTACCCGGCCTACCGCTTTGTCCTCTGGTCTCTACTGGTTGGTCGGGTTGTTCGGGAGTTCTCGCTGAGTTGTCCCTTTTGCACGTAACCGTGGCCTTATCCCTTTTCACACCGGTTTCACTGCTTTCTTTGTGGTAGAATATTTCTATCTCGCAGTATTTTCTAAATACTCGCGTCTACGGCTTAAACAGGTTTGTTATTGCCGAATGATGCAACCTAATTGCGAGAGGAGCCAGATTGGCCCCCGGACAATCTAGGGTACCTCATTGAGCAATCATTCTTAGCTGACGGCAACTCTTTCTTTTCATTTATTGTATTTAATTTAATGCATTTATTTTATTCTTATACTTATACACGTGCAGTTGATTATGCAGGTCTAACGATGCAGATCAAGACAGCACAGGAGCTGTAGTTTAGGATCTTGTAATTTATTTTCTTATGATGTAATTTATAATCGGACTTGTAATCGAACAGTCTTATGTGATGTAATTAATATAGTTGTTGTATGTCTTTATAAAAATTCTTGTACTTCCTATTTATTGTAAATATGAACTACATCATATCAATAAAATTAGTGTTGCAGTTTAATCCCGTGCAATGATTGTTTCTGATCAGGAACAATAATGGTTCGTATTATCTATTATCCTATTGTTAATAAGCAAATCCTATTATTCAGTGTATTCATAATACACCTAATGATTATAAATAACTTTATCAGTTTCAATGTTGACTCACTACTACTCAAAGTCTAAGAAAAATATATCAACTAAATTCTTTTCATAAGGCCATAGTTATCTTGCTAGTTATCAATGCAATCTTTTTAATTTCTTTCTTATCAATATTATTCTTAAACTAAGGTTTTTCACTTCTACCTTCTTATCCCTTTTATCCATTTCTTTTCCCGAAACTCTAAAACTCAAATATTTGTTTAGCAGGATATCTAACAAATGTATTTAAATTTTTGGAGAAACAATTCTAAATCAAATTTATATTTTAATTTTTCATTTTATTCTTTTGTAAATTTTGAGGATGTTACAGTGACGGCCAGTCCTGCGGTTGTGAGCGCGGCACTGGTGGCAGAGCGGGAAGGTGTTCATCGGTCGGTTTACTACGTCAGCAAGGTGTTACATGATGCGGAAACAAGGTACCCGTAAGCCCAAAAGATGGTGTATGCCGTGCTGGTGGCATCCAAGAAGTTGCGGCATTATTTCCAAGGAAGGGAGATCACAGTGGTTTCTGCCTACCCCCTGCGTGAGATCCTTCACAATCGCGAAGCGGAGGGCCGCATTGCCAAATGGTCCGTGGAACTGGGGGAGTTCGGCCTAAAATTCGCCCCCCGCACTGCAATCAAGAGTCAAAGATTGGCAGAGTTCGTCGTCGAATGGACTCCTGCCGAGCCTGAAACTGAAGAAATCCCCGCGCCCTCCCCCTGGACACTTTACTTCGACAGCTCCTTCCGGCTCGAAGGCGCGGGGGCTGGGGTCCTCCTGGTTTCCCCAACCGGAGACCTCCTCAAGTATGTGGTTGTCCTGGACTTCAAGGCCACCAACAACGTTACTGAGTACGAAGGCTTGCTGGTGGGACTTCGCGCCGCCGCAGCCATCGGTGTTCGGTGTCTACAAGCCAAGGGCGACTCCCTGCTGGTCGTCAACCAAGCAAGAAAGGAGTTCTCCTGCTCTGATCCTGTCATGGTGGTGTACCTGGCAGAGGTCAGAAAAATGGAGCGACACTTCGACGGGCTAGGGTATACTCATATCCCCCGGCGCGACAACTACTTGGTGGACGGGCTCGCGCAGCTCACCTCGACAAGATCACCTGTTCCGATCGGAGTCTTTGAAGAAAGGCTTCCGGGACCGTCCATCGCAGCCCCCATTCCTGGTGGGGACGATGGTGACGCTACTTTAGCCCTCGTTCCGGCAGGGAGAGTAGTACCGGCGGAAACGTCTGGCCAGACGAAGTACCCGGGCGATCACCGAGTGGTCGCCACACTTGACCGGGAAGGCACATGGATGGATCCGATCCTGGCCTACCTGCGGGATCAAGTGTGCCCCGACGATGATGCGTCAGCGGAGAAGATAGCACGAAAGGCCAAGTGCTATACCCTGGTGGGCGGGGACCTGTACTGCCGAGGTAGAAACGGGATTCTTCTGAAGTGCATCACTCGGGAAGAGGGGAGCAGTTTGCTCTCTGATATCCATGGAGACGTGTGAGGGAGCCATATGTCCAGTCGAACGATGGTTGGGAAAGCTTTTCGCCAAGGGTTCTATGGGCCAACCGCCCTCCAGGATGCTTACGAGCTGGTGTGGAAGTGTGAGGCGTGCCAGTTCCATGCCAAGCAAATCCACCGACCAGCCCAGGCTCTGCAAACATCCCGCTCTCATGGCCCTTCGCGATTTTGGGGCTGGATATCCTGGGTCCGTTCCCACGGGCCACAGGGGGCTACACCCATCTGTTCGTCGCTGTCGACAAGTTTACCAAATGGGTGGAAGCCGAAGCAGTAAGGGCCATTACCGCCGCCGCCGCAATCAAGTTCAGGCAAGGAATCTTCATCCGCTTCGGGGTCGCCAAGCGCATCATCACCGACAATGGCACACAGTTCACCAGCGCTGCCTTCTTGGGTTTCTGTGAAGAAATGGGCACCAAGGTTTGTTTTGCCTTGGTGGCCCACCCAAGGAGTAATGGCCAAGTTGAGCGGGCCAATGCGCTGGTGCTGAAGGGCCTCAAAACCAAGGCATTTGATCGACTCCATAAGTGCGGAGCCCGGTGGACTGAAGATCTCCCAGCGGTATTGTGGTCACTTCGTACCACCCCCAGCCGGGCCACTGGAGAAACTCCTTTCTTCCTGGTCTACGACGCGGAAGCTGTCTTGCCATCGGAGCTGGCCTTGGGGTCGCTGCACGTCGCGGCGTTCACGGAGGAAGGCTAGGAAGATCTGCGCCGAGAGGAAGCCAATCTCCTGGAAGAAATGCGAGACCATGCAGCCTTGCGCGCTGCCCGGTACCAGCAAAGTCTCAGACGGTACCACGCCCCCCCCCCGGGTCAGCGAGAGAACACTGGCAGTGGGCGACCTGGTCTTGCGCAGAATTCAGACGCATGCCGGGTTGCACAAACTGTCTCCCCAGTGGGAGGGCCCCTTCAAGGTGGTCTCAGTCTCTCGCCCCGGGGCGGTCAGGTTGGCCACTGAAGACGGGGAGGAGTTGGCGAACTCCCAAAACATAGAGCTTATGCGCAAGTTCTATCCCTAAAATGGTTGTAAGTGCAGAGCTGTGTGCCCCGACCAGCCGGACTGAGTTTTCCTCTCCTTGGCTGGTCGGGGGAAGCCTCTGTTTAATCAAGCGTTCGGTTTTTATTCAAAGCAGTTATCATTTTCGTTCTCTTTTTCTGGTTTGCGCCCTAGCGGGCCGCATCCACGTAGTCGCCCCCAGTACCTTGCGACTCTCTGAAACCTCGACGGTAAAAGTGGAACCACTGGGTGAGCGCGGCGAGCAGGGATGGGCGATCGGGCGGCTGGTTTGGCACGGTTCTCAACACGGTCATGATGCTCCGGGTGTCCCATGAGAACCGACGACTTAAACACCGCTATCGAGAGCCCACTACCCTGCCACGCCTCACCAAGTGTTCGGTCCCAAGAGACCGCGAGAGTAGTTAATTTCACAAGGTCCTAAGGTCCTGAGATGGCGGTGTTCCGGCGCGAGGGTCTCAAACCCTGCATCCCGACTAACCTTTAAAGCGTGTGGCTGCCTGTTCGCTCGTGCAGAACCAGCAAAGTGGGGCGCGCGGACAAACATTCAAGCATAAGACATGTAAGGGGAAGCACGTGCATTCATGAGTAAGGGCTAACTTGCAGGAGTTTTCTACAGATGAAGACAAAACAAAAGACAAGAAAAACTGAGTTGAGGGTCTTCACTCCTCGTCCGCCGCGACTTCCGCGACCCCCTGGTCCTCTGCCGGACCACCGTCCAGCCCAAGACCCACGTCCTCGGCCACCGCTTCGAGCGCCGGGTTGACCATCTCGAGCTGCCCGGCGACCTGTTCGGCGGCGTTGGATGACAGTCAGGGGGTCGAAGTTGGCATCCCGGCTGGCGCAGCACTCTAGCACGTACTTTGCCGTGGCTGCCGCGACTGCGCGCCCTTCTTGACTGGACCGGGTGGCTAAGGCGGCGGGCATAAGGGTGAGGAAGTCGGCGACACGGCCCATGCAAAAAGCATAGTGTAGTGCCCTCTGCTCAAGGGGGGCGGCTTCTCCAGCCCCAGCGATGCCAGGCTGGCCACCATCCGGTCGAAGGCGGGGCGCAGCATGGAGGTGGTCTCGGCCTCTGTGCGGAGCCGATCACTCCTCTCCGCGTCGCGCTCCCTGGTGAGCGCCTCAACACGGAGGGCTCCTTGTGTCCTCTCCTGCTGCAGCTCCCGCTCCAACCGCGCCAATCCTGTGTCTCCTTGCGAAGGCGGTTGATCTCCACGGCGGCCTCCTTCAGCCTCTCCTTGCTCGTCGCAAGGCTATTGCTCATGCTGGAGTGCAGCTCGCTGAGGGCGGCCAGCAGAGCGTCCGCGTCCGCCAAGGGAACTGAGGCGGTGGAGGCCTCAGGAGTGGACTGCACGCCCAACTCGCCTTCGGTCGGCGCGGTGATCACCCCCGTGGCGGCCACTTGGCGGTCACTCGCGTCGCCCCGATGCTCGTCCACCGCAATCGGCGCTGTCACGGCCGCTGCGGTTCCCTGGTCGCCTTCAGCTGGGGCACTTGAAGTGGTCACCCTGAAGAAGGCAAAAAGGAGGTAAGCCTCTCAGATTAAAAGAACTTAATGGTTTTTTGTGCTTTGGTTTAAGTACCCGGCAGGAGGTCTCCTGAAGCGAGGCGCAGCCGGAGTGAGATTCCGACCCCCCGCGGCGCCGGTGGCGGCCGATACGACTGGCCGGCAGCGAAAGAGCCAGGCGGAGCGACTCGCAGCCGACGCAGCGAAGAGCCGGTGAGCGACTGCGCCAGTGGCGGCGGAAGGGTCGGTGCCGGCGGAGCTATGGTCGGGGCAACATCTACTCCAACCACCCCGATGGGGGCAATTGAAGTCGTAGCCGCGGCCGCCGTAGAGATCCCCGCCCCTGTCGAGCCCGACGGCGCTGTCGAGGTCGTCGTGTCCCCTGCCAGGACGTGAAGCCTCTTGGGGCTAGCACCAGGGGCGTCGTCATCAATGGGGTGTTTGCCCCTTCCCTGGTCGCCGGCTGGAGGAGGGTCCCGGATCGTTAGGGCCCCTTGGCGTGGCGTGTTCACCAGTCCCGTGGCTTCCATGGCAGGCATTGCCCGGGTGATTGCCACGCGCTCCTGGGGCTCCACGAGGCAAAGCGGAAGTGCGCCCGTCGGGAAAGGCGGGATGACGCCGAGGGCGCCCAGCAGCACCATCCAGGCGTCGATTTTTGCGGAGGTTAAGTCCCTTGCAGCTGTTGGAAAATATAAAAAAAGAGAGGGGAAGAAGAGTGCCGTCAGCTCGGCAGTAGTCGCCAAAAAAAAAGAAAAAAAGAAGAAGGACAAGTAGCCTACCTCCGGGAATCGTCTGGGTCACGTCATCGAGGCCCGTGTACTGTCAGCCCAGCCGGGCACGGCAGCGTAGGGGGCTGATTCTCCGAGATATGAAGTCTCGGAGGGACCCGTCAGGCCCGCTGTCCGCAGCTGGTCCACGCGGGCCAACATCGTCTGGAGCTCGGGCGTCTCGTCGACGTGTGCTCCCCAGGTGGGGTTGCTGACCGCCGGCCTGGTCGGCAACTCTAGGACTTCAATACCGCTGTCGTCCGCGACGTAGAGCCACTCGTTGCGCCAGGTCTTCTAGTTGGACCTGAAGTCCAACGGGATGTAGCGCGAAGCCGCGCCGTCTAGGAGGCGAAGGTGGCAGCACCCCGACGGGATGGAAGGGTCCCTGGCCGCACGCAAGGCGTAGAAAAAGCGAAAGAGAGGAAGGTTGGGGGCCACTCCCACGAACATTTCGCAGAAGTAGGAGAAGACAGCAAGGAGGATGATGGAGTTGGGAGGAAGATGGATGTTGTGGATGGAGTAGAAGTTGAGGACGGAGAGGTAGAAGTCAGAAACCGGTGGGAGTAGGCCCGCCAGCATCGCCCAGCCGAAGAAGATCACTTCTCCCGGGCGGCAGCCGGGCGCGGTAGTCCCGGCGCGGACGCGGAGGGTGCCGCCGGTAATATGCCGGGAAAACCTTGCGGCATCTCCTTCCTCGACGGTCGACGGCGGGAGCAGAGGTGCTGGAGATGCCATCTGGGCGAAGGAGGCGATGTGCAAGAAGGAGGTAGTTCGCAAGAAGCACGACTGAGGACTTAGCGGATGAGTGAGACTGAAAGAAAGAACCGCTCCCCCCGTGGTGACTTATATATATAGGCACACGAAGGGGTGATCTGGTGGGAAACCCGAAGGGGCGCGGCTGTTCAAAGGCGGGAAGCCCAAAAAGCTGTCAAAACGTGGGCACGTTCCCAACGATCCTGCGTCGGTTATGAGGCGGGGGCGGCTGCCTGTTCCGCTTCGGTGCCCAGAAACGGCTGCGAGCATTTAAAGCTCCGGCGTTACGTGGGCATTTATAATGGACCCACCCGAAAGACTGAGCCGTTTTTCCAAAAAGGGGACAAAGGTGCTCCAGGGTGGGCCCGAGGGGTACTGTCGGTGTATTCCACACCAGGGTGCCCACTTCACCGCAGTAAGGGTCCAAGGTGGTCGTCCAGCGGACAGGTGGCGTCTAGGCCACACCGCAGGCGGTCAGCAAGGTGGTCGTCCAGCGGACAGGTGGCGTCCAGGCCACGCCGCTAGCGGTCAGCAAGGTGGTCGCCCAGCGGACAGGTGGCGTCCAGGCCACGCCGTTGGCGGTCAGAAAGATGGTCACCCAAAGGACAGGTGGCATCCAGGTCACGCCGCTGGCGATCAGTGTGGTGGTCGCCTAGTGGACAGGTGGCGTCCAGGCTACACTGTTGGCGCTCAGCTCCCGAGGCCACCTAGTGGTCTGTGCCACCACACAGAGGATCAAAAGCATTTAATCCGTATCATGCGCATTAAATGGGGGTAATGAAGGCCACAGTGTGACGGCGCATGTTCCCAACACGCGCATTTATTACGGGTGACGTCACGGCGAAATCCCCCCTGGCGAGGCGGGCGGAACCGGCAAGCACGCAGGGCCCGAGGCCGGGGTGAAGTCGGCTATGTCAGAGCATTAAGTGCGATTCAAGAATAGTGACAGGTGCATTAAATGCGGTATGGCAGTGTAATGATTATGGTGCACTGATGTAAGCTCCCATGCGCCCTAGCCAGCCCAAGTATAAAAGGAAGCCGGGGTGCATGGGAGAAGGGATTCGATTGATTAGGTTCGAGGGATTCGGTTTGGTTTTTCAACCTCAGAGAGCCGTTCCGTCTGCTGTAGTTGTCTCAGCTTTCCCCCAAGAACACAAGTAAGGACAGATAAACAAGACTAGGGCTATTACTCATCAGGAGGGCCCGAACCTGGGTAAACCCAAGCGTCCCCTTGCAAGCTTCGCCATTGTTTCCTTTCCTCCATCTTTCGAGCGATCTCCACGAAAGCCCCCTGTTCAAACTTCATATACACCCGATCCGGAGGTGTCTATTGGCTCTTACGCCGACACTAAGTCATGGTAAATTTGGATACTTTGCCAAAATTTGGAGCATCCAAGAAACTAATATTGTCAACTGGAAATACCATGACTATAGCGCAAAACAAGTGACAGTGACTTTTTAGTTTAACCAAAATACAATACGATAGTCCACGGATTGAAAAAAAAAATCCCAAATGCTGCCAAAAAGACAAGTTCCAATACATAAACTCCAAATATATATATAACACTGTGATGGTCACAGATCCAAATCAATAGAATACACTACAATTAGCATACGTTAGGATTTAAACTACAATTAGGATACATGCACTTACACTTTCAAGAGGTAACTGTGCTTGCTCTTGTTTCATAGCCTGCGGGGTCTAATATAGTCTATTTTGTAGTAGTGTGGTGGCCTAGCATTGCATGAAAGATACACTCAATCAATATTTAGTGCTATCAATAGATGTTGTGTTATATGCCTGCTAGTGCAGAGTGTAGACTGTCCAAACATAAGGGATTAACTGATAAACATATTGGTAACAACATACTCTGGAGGTAAGCTTTGGAAGTTGCTTTGAGCTCAGCTATAGAGGTCCTTGACTGGTTAGAGTAGTTTAGGGTTCTTAGATTTGGGAGTTTTGGAGGGAAACTAGCTCTAGTTTTGGAGGAAAACTTGTAATGTTTCGAGTAGATTCAATAGGTGTTTTTGTAGCTGAGATTTGAGGTAGTTAGAGGCACCTCATGCATTTTTAGCTGTAGAAGAAGTTGTAGATTATCATTTCCCCTTTAATTTGAGTACAAGAACACTAAATTCCATTAAACCAATTAAGAGTTATGCCCTTTTTAGTGCTGGCTGTCCAGATTGTGATTTTGTTGGTAGCTGAAATGTTCAACTGATGATTTGAGCTAGTTGAAGGTCAAATTAGGATTTTTGGTTGTCTAGAGAAAGCTAGAAAATTTCCTGTAGATTAATAAAATGTATTTGTTTCCTTGATTTGGAGTTAAGAATCAAAGGTTATGTTGAATTGAAGTTGCTGTCCTGAAACTAGACTATGCTAAAAAGTTCAGAGTTTTGGTCTGAGGTTTAGAGTGCAATTTGAGGGCTTTAAGTTCAGTTTCTGAATGAATGTCTATGGGGTAACTATAGGCTATCCTCTTGTGGTCGTTTAGAGTACAAGAACTTGAATTTTGGTTCAACCATTTGAACGTTATGCCCAAATTACCTTCTGTTGTTCGAATTTTGAACTAGTAGTAGTATCAATTTTGTTCTATGATTTAGGGTAAGTTGGAAGTCGAATTGGAATTTCTAATTGCCTAGGGATAGATGGGAAATTTTATGTAGATGCTGAAAATGTCTTCGTTTGCTTAATTTGAAGTTGTATAGCAATAGTTATGCTTTGATAAAGTGAGCTATCCAAACTAGTTTTGTCTAAAAATTCAGAGTTTTGGGGCAAATTTGGTTTAGGGAGTAAAAGTATTATTTGTTGTGGTTGTTAAACTTTATAGCCGGTATAAATGAGTATGCAAATGTGTTTTTCAGGTGGTGTAGCTTCGGAAGTGGCTTCAGCTTCCCACCACTCCACTCGCCGCGGTTGAAGTGTATAGTAATTAAATGATGTGTTGTCATGATTTTTCGCTCTTGAATATGATTAGACTAGAATGAATGGAAACTCATGGATGCTATAATTTGCTATGTTTATGCATTCGTCTATGGCTGTTATGCCTTTGGTTATGGCTATGTTTATGCATTTGGTTGTGGCAATGCAGTAATGTTAGAAATGAATGTAATTTGCAATATATTTGTGTCAATTGCATCTGTGCATTCATAATGGGAGAGGCGACCCATTCTGATGCGGGCCTCTGTGTTCACATGTAGTGAACACGAAAGTCCTACCTCGTAGTCCCATTTATCGAGGTGAATGGGAGCGAGACAGTAAGAGTAGGCCCCTCCACGGGATGGAAGGGAACGAGGGTGCACACCGACGGGTGTGTAATCGGCAATACCGGTATGTGCAAAGAAAAGTGCATTCTTGAGCATGCATGTCGCATTGCATCCTAATGATGATTTTTGAGTTAAATGGAAATGTGTAGAGTTGGGATAGAATCGTGGACTCATCCAAGAGATTTAATGGAGTATGTGTGAGTTTGTGGACTCATACAAGGAGGTTAAATGAGGTATGTGTAGGAATTAAGCATTGGAAGTGAAAGAGGTAAGTGGGTTGATATTATCGTTTATGTATTTGCTGATTTGAATAAGAAATATGATCATGTTGTTGATTTAAATGCATTAAATGGTTATGTGTTACACTTGGCTGAGTCTTTGGACTCACGTTTGTTTGTTTATTTTTTTAGGTACTCTGAGGACAACTCACTGGGATGGGAGATAGCTTCACTTCACTCACTTCATGTGTAATACCGCGAATCTTTTTCCAAGTTTTGGAAATTTCAGTCGGGTGTGTGTGGGTCCCTCTTGCAGGTAGTCTCAGGGGTTTTGGTGGACCTCTTGTGATCTGCAGGGTTTACAATCTTAATTTTGAGTGGGAGAGAATCACCTACTCCCACCTACTCCCTTTTTTCTTTTTCCCCACACCCCTTGGTTTCTCCTCCCTCCTCACCTCCATTTCTTCCTTCCCCAAAAATGGCAGCCATTTCTCCTCATCATCATCATCCCCTCATGGCTTTCTCCCCTTGGAGCTCACCTCCATTGGTGCCTCCACTTGGAGCCCTCCATTGGCGCCTCCACTTGGAGCCCTCCATTGGCGCCTCCTCTTTCTCCTCCTCCCCATGGCAGTAGCAGCGCCCTTCCTTCTTCTTCCTTGTCGACAAGGAGGGGTAAGGGTTTATAGGTTTTGGAGTTGAGCTTGTTGTGGGTGAGAGGTTCTAGCAGGTTTTCCATGGCTCTAGGGTTCCTAGATTTGGAAATTTTGGAGGGAAGCTAGCTTTAGAGTGGAGGGAACTTGTGATGTTTTTTTGAGCTGTGCATTATCTGTTTTTGTAACAAAGATTTGAGGTAGTTAGATTAATCGCATGAATCTTTGGCTATAGAAGAAGTTGTAGATTATCCTTTCCCCTTTAATTTGAGCATAAGAACACTAAATTCCATTAAGCCAATTGAAAGTTATGCCTATTTTAGTGCGTGCTGTTCAGAGTGAGTTTGTGTTGGTAGTTGTAATATTCAATTATGATTTTCGGCTAGTTGCAAGCCGAATTAGATTTTTTATTTGCCTAGAGATAGCTAGAAAATTTCGTGTATATTGACAAAATATATTTGTTTGCTTGATTTGAGTTCTATAATCAAAGGTTATGCTATGTTGAAGTGGGCTATCCCAAACTGTAATTTCCTAAAAAATTCAAAAGTTGAGGTAGATCGGGTTTGTTGTTCATTTAAAATCTGGTATTGATTGAAGTACAACCAGCATGAATGGGTATGGTAAATTGGTATATGATCTTCTTGTGGTCATTTAGAGCATAAGAACTCCAAATTTGGTTTAACCAATTGGGAGATATGCTAATTTGAATGTGGACTGTCTGGAATTGGAGTTAATGCAAATGATCTCTGTTTATTTGAAATCTAGTATTGATTGAAGTACAACATCATGAATGGCTATGATATATTGGTAGATGATCTTCCTGTGGTCATTTAGAGAATAATAACTCCAAATTTGGTTTAGCCAATTAGGAGATATGCTAATTTGAATGTGGATTGTCCGGAATTGGAGTTAATGCAAATGATCTCTGTTCATTTGAAATCCGGTATTGATTGAAGTACAACTAGCTTGAATGGGTATGCTATAACGGTATATTATCCTCTTATGATCAATTAGAGACTGAGTTCACTCAATTTGGTTAAGCGAAGCAAAAGTTTTGATTGTTTGAGTGGCTGTTGTCTGGTGTGGCCGTAATTTGGTTTTAGTGCAAGAGTCGAATTTGAGTTGTATGAGTTGCGCTTGGATTATTTGGTCTCCGGAGGGAGTTTAAAGCAAGTATTACTGCTATTTATCATTTGACTCATGTTTGCATTATTTTGAGAAGATTGCATATATGACTTTGTAGGGAATGCGAGCTCGGGGGTGGCCGCGACCTCTTGCCACCCCATTCTTCATGGTTAAGGCAAGTGTATCACTAGTATGATGGCTAAGATATCGATTATTTGCTAACCTTTTTGATTATGTTTATGTTGCTCATATTGGTAAATATGTGAGTATGTGAATGTTGAAAGAGAATTGTTAAACGATTATGAATGGTTATAGATGGGTATGTTGTGATGATGAAAATGGTAAAGTGTTGATGGTGAGTAAATGATAATGTGCATGTGTATTTATATTCATATTAAATTGCATATATGCATTCATGATGGAAGAGGCGACCCATTCTGATGCGGGCCTCTGTGTTCACACGTAGTGAACACGAAAGTCCTACCTCGTAGTCCCATTCATCGATGTGAATGGGAGCGAGACAGTAAGAGTAGGCCCCTCCACGGTATGAAAAGGAATGAGAGGGTGCACACCGACGGGTGTGCACTCGGCAATACCGGTATGTGCAAAGAAAAGATGCATTCATGAGCATGCATGTTGCATTGCATCGCTAATGATTATTGTGTTAATGGAAATGTGTGGATTCAGGATCGAGTCGTGGACTCCTCCCAAGAGGTTTAATGAGGTATGTATATGAGATAAGCAATGAGGTAAAGGGGGTAAATGGTATTGATGCAATGGTTACTATACTTGCTGCTTTGTATAACAATTACGAGCATGTTGTTGATTTAAATGCAATTCTATTTATGATCTAATTGTTGATGCACTTTGCTGAGTCTTGAACTCACGCTTGTTTGTTTAATGTTTTTAGGTACTCCGAGGTCGTCTCGCCGGGATGGGACATAGCTTCACTTCACTCACAATGGTTTAATGTAGTTAAAATAGTTGAATCATCCCTCTTTTGGAAGTGGTGCTAGGTTTAAAAGAATTTGATTTTGAATAAGTAGTTTGTAAGTAGTTGGTGGTATGTTGGTTTACTTCCTTGGGTTGTGGTGTTGATACTTGTAGTTCCTCTTTAATTGCACTATGGTTATCTTTTGAATATTGTTGCTCTTCCATGTTATTATGCTTAGTTGTGTGTTTAGTTGGTCATGATGGTTAATTGATACCATGACACCATGTATGTGCTTAGTTGGTCATGATGGTTAGTGGATACCATGACTTGTTGTTGTTGATGTTGTTGTTGTTAGATTGAATATTGTCTTTTGTCTGTTGAGTGGATGTCCATGTTATTAGGGAAGGTTCTGTTGAATTTTATTTTAGTAAATTCGGCAACCTACGAGCTTCTTTAAGTGGTTTTGCTGTTGTCTTTAGTGACTTCTGATGTGTTTATGTTTGAGGGTGTAACATTCAGGGTGCGTGGAGTGTCGGGGTGTTACATCATGACATGTACAAATAATAGTTAGAAAGAATGACCCATATTGATAACTAGTGATGGATCTTTGCGGTAGTATGCTTGTAATTCCTCTTTAATTGCACTTTGGTTATCTTTGAATATTGTTGCTCTTCCATATTATTATGCTCCGTTGTGTGCTTAGTTGGTCATGATGGTTAATTGATACCATGACCCCATGTATGTGCTTAGTGGGTCATGATGGTTAATTGATACCATGACCCCATGTATGTGCTTAGTGGGTCATGATGGTTAATTGATACCATGACCCCATGTATGTGCTTAGTTGGTCATGATGGTTAGCGATTACCATGACATGTTGTTGTATGGTCATTGTTAACTTAAACTGCTAGAATGTTTCTTTTGGATGACTAGTTGTTTATGTTTGTGATGTTATACTTGTTATCTTCTTTGCCTGCTGAGTGGATGTCCACTATATAGGGAAGGTGCTGCCGAAATTTTTAGTAGATTTCGGAGTACTATTAGTGTGCTTTACGTTGTAGCATCTTTGCGGACATCTTTGTCCTGTTGATCCACTTTGTATAGTTTTATTATCTGTTTTGACTCAGCAACTTACTAGTATGTTAGTTTGCATCGCTAAATTTTTTCTAGTGTCTTGTGCTGGTTGATGCTTGAGGGTGTAACATTCAGGGCACAGCTTGTGCCGGGGTGTTACAGTTGGTATCAGAGCGGGCTTTAGGTCCGTGGTATGTGAACGTAGCAAATTACTCTAGAGTAAACTAAAATGTTGACTGGGAAAAGTAGAAGCATGGCATAGGTTCCTACTCCTTAAAATTTGGCCTTAGGGCAATAACCTTAAAATCTGAAATAGAGTGGTTAATTAATTTAAAACTTGACACACTTTGATGCATAGTAGGAAAGGGTATGTGTATCATTGCTTTGCGCTTAATTGATGTTTTTAAGCTTTGTTGTTGAATGCTACAATTGTTTAAGCATGTTGCCTTGATTATGAAAGAATTATTTGAATCAATATGTTATTGTGAATTAGTGGTGCCGAACTGTTTCGGTTGTTGTTGGTGTGGCCGGTTAGAGCCACTCCGTGAGGTTTGGAGCCTCTTGTAGGTAAGGGTCGTCATCTTTCGCGACATAGTTTAGAGAATGGATGGAGAATGTTGATTTCTTTTGGCTTTATTGGTTGGAGTTAAAGAGAAAGAGGTTGGTGATGAATCCTTCAGAATTTCTATTACCGTTTTGATGTTTAGTTTGGTTGGCGATTTTGCGGAGACAAGTATTATATTGTTCTCTTGTTGTCATTCTCTGAGTTCAAAAGAGCTTATTGAAGTTTTGATGTAAACCTTAAGTCGTGTGGATTTAAGTGTTAAGACTTTACCAAGAAAAGGATTTGGTGGATCGCTTGGTTTTCCTTTTTGTGAAAAACGTCCTTGTATCCATCTTCCTTCGTGGAAGTTGTAAATTTTGAAATTTGTTTGAAGATCTTTTGCACGCTAGAGTTTGGGAATTTGAGAATTGAGTTCTCTTGTGATTTTTGTTTGGGTTTTTCTGGAATGAAGAAACTGTTTATCGATGTTCATTCATGCTTAAGTGTTGTGGTTTTATTTAAAGGTTGGGGTCTCGTCCTGCTTGTCAAGGGTAGGTGACCCACGAGGATGTTTAGAAACTTTAAGTCTGTGATGCATAGTTAGAACATTGAGATGATGTAAACTACCAATTTGGTTAGATTGAATTTGTTGGTTGTTTAAAGACAACCTAAATTATTGTG
This sequence comes from Rhipidocladum racemiflorum, assembly GCA_036346355.1. Taxonomy (NCBI): domain Eukaryota; kingdom Viridiplantae; phylum Streptophyta; class Magnoliopsida; order Poales; family Poaceae; genus Rhipidocladum; species Rhipidocladum racemiflorum. Next base: position 36,306,725 of record CM070576.1, on the reverse strand, counting down.
TTGATAGAGAAAGATTAATCGAGATGATAAGTGATCTAAAGTGAAGATTGATTAGTGTTTATGCAAAGTGTTGTGAGTCATGGAAATTAATTGGAAGTACGAGATTGTGTTTTGATAAAACTAGTATGGATCACGATTGAGAACGTCTAGAATCTTATGATTGATGAATTATTAGCAAGGCGATGGTGTAAAGCACCGGAGTATGATGGCGCAAAGATATGAGGATTGCCGATTTATGTTGTTTATGAGTCAATTAAACTGTCGATTAACAAAATGACTTGATCGATGTGTAACCAAAGAATAGGGATATGAAATGATTGTATGAAAGGTTGAATTTGTCATTGACAAATGTCTGTCGAGGATCCGTATTTATGAAATATGACTAGTGGAGATCGTATCGAGTGGTTAGAATTATTTATTGGAGGAATGAACTGGGGATATTCAATAGGTGACTTAGGGATTGTACGAAAAGTATTTGTTGATTACGCTGAAATAAATGTTGAAGGGATGCGTTTTAAGCTTGGAATGAACAAGTTGTATGAATGATGCTTCATTATGGTTAGTGGACCAAAAGAAAATGTTGACATGCGTCTTATGTTGAATTAACGGATAAGTTACTAGTATTGAAAAAGTGAGAACGTGGTTCTCCTTGTTGATTGTCATAAGATAGACATGATTTAGAGTTTGATGATATTATGACCAGTGGTGGTTATATGAATAGTAGAAGGTAATTAAACAAAGATTGGATGTTGTAACTTATGTTCAAACCTGTTGGACTTTTCAGGATTTGGTGAATATGAAATCCTTAATGGCTAAGGGTATTTGAATACTAGAAATGATGGGATTCGAGTTGAACCTTCTGTGTACTCACCGTTTATAACTCTCACTTTGCTAGATATTGGATCTGGTAGACAAGCATCTGATCAGGGTATGAACTTCAGTGAAGTGCATTAGCTGTTGGCAGCTTTTGGGTAATTAGTATCTAAGTAATATATTTTGTTGTACTTGAATTGTCTGTATAATTAAAATAATGAACATGTAGCTTGCATGGCAATAGAATGTAATAAAGTTTCTATTCCAGTCTCTAATTATTTTTTCTGTTATAACATTCTGAATTTGGTGTATTAACTAATAAAGTGTCAGATCCGCTCGATGTTTTATTAACTAATATGCCCATATCATTGTAATTAACTCGAGATTAATGGCAACACTACAGTCATTATCTAGGGTTAATTATGCGGGTCGCCACAGCCTCGCTAGATTTTATATATCCTCGGGATGAACTCTTCTTTGTTGGTGTTCATCTTGTTAGAGAGATTAAGACATGTGAACCCGCATTCCTACGTTACATGTATCCATTCAAGATTTACATGGGTATATTACTATCATACGTAAGGAATCGGTCGAAGCCTAGGGGTAGTATTATTGAAGGTTATGGGACTGAAAAGGTTATTAAGTTTTGCATGAACTATCTAGGTAAAAGACAATTAATTGGTGATCCTTTATCTCGTCATAAGAGCAGACTTGATGACAAAAGAATTATCGGGTCAATTTAATGTTTGCCTGTTCTCAAGGCCCAATTTATTCTCGCTAAAACCGACTGATATTATATATATACATATATATGTATAAGAGCGCAACACACTACCACAGATCTGGCCTTCCATACCGGCCCATTAGTACCGGTTATGCATGAACCGGGACTGACAACTACATCAGTACCGGTTCAACGGTCTACTAGTCCGGGGGGCATCTCAGTACCGGTTTAATATACCAACCAGTACTGATGTTCTACCATCAGTACCTATTTGTTACACCACTCGGTACTAAACAGTCGTGGACCCGGAGGATCGTAATGCAGGTTGGTGTAACCACTTCGTCTTGATGATCCACATCGACATCGGTTTAATATACCAGCTGCGATGGTCTAACATCGGATGCAGGTTGGATAGCTTTCCGGTACTAAGCACCGTGGGCGTGCTGCTTTGGTGCAGGTGTCATCAACCGATGCGATGATCCAACACTCGGCCGATTGGTGTTTTAAACCGGTACTAAAGCTCTTCGTCTCCCACGCCCACCCTCGATCCCACCCCACGCTCCTTTTCAATGAAACTCTTTGTGTTCATCAGAATTGAAGTGCTTTCTCTTCGTCTTCTGATTTCCACCTATAAAACAATCAGATGACTGCGGGAGACGTACGAGCAGTGAGACATATAGTCGCCCAATTAAAATGGCAGCTCCATCTCCTTCTCCCTCTGGCGCACCATTACCACCCCCAGAGGAGGAGCGGGAGGAGGAGGAGGATTCGGAGGAGGTGGAGTGGGAGGAGGAGGATCCAGAAGAGGAGGCGGAGGAGGAGGAGGCCATGATCCGCTGGGGGAGCTCGTCGGAGGAGGAGGAGGGGGGATGGGGCGGCGGCGGCAGACCCCCGGCGGCACGAGTGGTGGTTTCCGTGATCGCGCCACTCATCACTAAATATTATATATATATTTATATATATATATTGTAATTAATATATTGTAATGTTATTAAATATTGTAATGCAATGAATATAATATTTTGTGTTCTATATGTCATGTTTTACATTCAATTTTCATAGCATTGTCACAGCAATAATGAGCCAAAAATTATGGTCGCCGCAATTATGAAACATTAAAAAAACGTTCAAAAAAATTATGCCACAATGAGAGAAAATCGTTCAAAAAAATCGGCTTCGAGAAACATTCAAATATGAAAAAGTAGGCCATTTTGTCGCAACAATAATGAGCCAAAAATTATGGTCGCCTCCCGTCGCCTCAACCGTTAAATTCAAATATTCAAAAAAATTATGAAACGTTCAAAAAAAATTATGCCACAATGAGAGAAAATCGTTCAAAAAAATCGGCTTCAAGAAACATGCAGGAGAAAATCGGATTTTTTTTCTTCAAATTTTGGTTAAATGGTCACTAGAGGCACATCGATGCAGTTTTACAATACCAACTGTCTTGATGTCGAGGCAACGACTTATGGGGCTTGATGCAGGTTGATGTTACAGTAGGATGATGCTCTAAAATTAGTATCGGTTGGTTACCGACCAGGTACTAAAAAGCGTATTACACCGTCCGTCGTTGTAACCAGCGGCGAGTAATATTAGAGCATCAGTCCCGGCTGGTAACATCAACCGGTACTGAAGCCCCATAAGTCGTTGCCCTCGGAGACATTGGTACCGGGTGTTTTCTTAAACCGGTATTGAGTAGCCTTATTTGAATCCCCTCTCCCTCGTCACCTCCCCACACTGTGCCTGATCAAGAACAGTGCAGCGCCAGAGCTTCAAGAAGGGGGAGGTGCTGCCAAAATTTCAAACTTTTGATCATTTTACTCCAAGCCAATTTAACCAAGTTTAGTAACATCGTTCCTCACTACATTTAGTGTAAAATGGAGCTTCTTCTTTGCTTGAAATGTGAAGAAAATTTGATCTTTTCTCATGATGGATGAAAGATTAAGAATGTAGAGATCTAGCTCGATCTTTTCATGTATGTTGCAATAAATTGTTGTGTAAGTTTGGAATTTGCTTGGATTGGATGTAGCTCGCATTGAAGGTGTGGATCTAGCTCAAATTTAAGCTTTGGTTCCATCGATCAATGAAGATTTTTGCATCTAGGCTTTGATCTACCAATTCTTACATTTTAGGTGTTGATCTAGCTAAAATTTTGGTTTTGGTTCCATCGATCGGTTGGAATATGTATGATTTATTATTTTTATTAAGCAAAGAAGAAATAATTCAATTTATATAACAAGATGAAATTTTATCATGAAAATTGAAAAATTATTGATGAATTTTAACACATTAGATATATAAAGAATAATCCTTTTCAAAATATCTAATGAAGTATTGATATTTTAAAAATATTAACTTTTTAATGAAATTTCAGCTAAAATTAAATTTATCCACCTAAAATTTTTAAATAAATTTAATATTGGTTTAATATGAATTTTGGGAAATGTTCAAAAATTCATTATTGGAAAATGAGCTAACATCTGCTTTGATGTAACATAATGTAGATGGACCGGCGATGGATGTACATGGACCGACGCTCCCCGGAGTTCTTGCAGGGTTTGCAAGCTTTTCTTCATGCGACCGATGCATACACGAAGTTAGACTACATATGTTGTCCATGCATAGACTGCAAGAATGAGGAGTGACCAAAATCTAGCCAGCTTCACTTCCATTTGCTCTCAAGAGGTTTCATGCCAAACTATACCTGTTGGACCAAGCGCGGTGAAGAAGAGACTATATGGGAAGATGGTGAAGAAGAAGAAGAGGGAGACAACAATATCCCGGATGCTGTCCAACACGGTTCATTTGAAGATACATTGGGGGAGTTTGACGATGATGACATAGACCAAATGCTGCTTGATGGAGAGGGAGAATACACCGATGAAAGACATTACAAAAAGTTCCAGCTCCTGTGGGAGGACCACAGAACACTACTGTACCCAAACTACCGACAGGGCCACAACAAATTGCGTACCACACTAAATATGTTGCAATGGAAGGCGACCAATGGATTATATGATAAGGGATTCGACGAGTTGTTATGCCTCATAAAGAAGTTGCTTCCGGATGGTAACACACTGCCTGAAACTACGTATGACGCCAAACAAATTGTCTGCCCTTTGGGGTTGGAGGTACAGAAGATACATGCATGTCATAATGATTGTATCCTTTATCGCAATGAGTATGAGGATTTGGAAGCTTGTCCGGTGTGCAAAACTTCACGGTATAAGACTAGGCGTGATAACCCAGGTGAGGAAGATGGGCAGCGTAAGAAGAAGAGACCTACCGCTAAGGTGGTGTAGTATTTTCCTAGTATCCCCCGGTTGAAGCGTTTATTTGTGAGCAAAGCGCATGCCCAGATGATACGCTGGCACAAAGAAGATCGTAAGGACGATGGAAGGCTAAGGCACCCCGCTAATGGCTCCCAGTGGAGGAAAGTCGATAGAAAGTATCCGGACTTTCCTAAGGATGCGAGGAACATAAGGTTTGTGTTGAGTACGGATGGGATGAACCCGTTCGGCGAGATGAGTAGCAATCATAGCACTTGGCCCGTGACTCTATATATGTACAACCTTCCTACTTGGCTGTGTATGAAGCGGAAGTACATTATGATGCCGTTGCTTATCCAAGGGCCAAAGCAACCTGGAAACGACATCGACGTGTACCTCAAACCATTGGCTGAAGATCTGCTAACGTTGTGGAACGATGGTGTACGTGTGTGGAATGAGTACAAAAGAGAGCATTTCACTTTACGTGCATTGCTATTCGTAACAATCAACAACTGGCCTGCACTTGGTAACCTGTCTGTCCTATCTATCAAAGGATATAAAGCTTGCATCCAGTGCTTAGAGGATACAGACAACAAGTATCTGAAAAACTCACGAAAGGTCGTGTACATGAGCCACCGTAGGTTCCTCCATACGAAGCACCCGTTACGAAGCAAGGGTGAGAATTTCGATGGGACAGAAGAGAAACGTAAGAAGCCTCTGCATCGCAGTGGGACACTTGTATTTTCTCTGGTAAAGGATCTGAAAGTAGTATTTTGAAAGGGTCCTGATAGCAAATCTGCCCCGACTGAACAAGATCATACGAAACCCATTTGGAAGAAGAAATCAATATTTTGGGACTTACCGTACTGGAAAGACTTAGAGGTCTGCCACTCACTAGACTTCATGCATATCACGAAGAATATATGCGTGAACCTGCTATGCTTCCTAGATATGTACGGAAAATCAAAAGATACACTTAAAGCACGAAAGGACCTGCTTCTATTGGGACTTAGGAACGACCTACATCAGCAAAAGAGAGCGAAAGGACAACATTACCTCCACCCCGCGAGCTACACTCTGAGCAAGGAAGAGAAAAAAACATGATTAAGTTCTTGAGCAGCGTGAAGGTCCCTTCTGGATACTCCTCGAACATAAAGAGACTCATAAATACGAAAGAGAATAAAATTGTACACCTGAAATCCCATGATTATCACATGTTGATGACACAGCTGCTCCTAGTGGCGGTGAGAGGTATTCTGCCGGACTGGGTACGAGGGACAATCATAAAGTTGTGCTCGTTCTTCAACGCGGTGTCGTAGAAGGTCATCGAGCCGAATAACATATCTAAGCTGTAAGATGATGTGGTCGATAGTCTGGTCAGCCTTGAGATGATCTTCCCTCCGTCCTTCTTTGATATTATGGTCCATCTCATGGTCCACATTGTCAAAGAGATAGAAATTCTCGGACCCGTGTTCCTGCACAGTATGTTCCCATTCGAGAGGTACATGAGTGTCCTAAAGAAGAATGTTCGCAACCGGTCTCGTCTAGAAGGATGCATTGCACAGGGTGTTGGCATAGAGGAGGTGATTGAATTTTGTGTCGATTACATTGATGATCTGAATCCGATTGGCGTCCCTATATCACGCCACGAGGGGAGGCTATGGGGAAAAGGGACTCTAGGGAGAAAAGAATTCTTTAGCAATGATCTACTTTCATTTAAATAAGCATATTTCACAATCTTGAAACAAGCAACTATAGTGGCTCAGTATATCCATGATCATGAGATGATTCTGCGCGACCAATACCCAAAGAAGTCAGAAAAGTGGATCGCACTAGAGCAGATGGATCGTTTCGGTGGTTGGTTACAAAATCAGCTGATAGGTAACCAGACAGACAATGAACAGCTGAAACTCTTGGCTCGGGGACCATCCACTACAATCATATCGTTCCATGGGTATGAGATAAATGGGTACACATTTTACATGACTGCCCAGGATAGCAAGAGCACCAACCAAAACAGCGGTGTCCGTATAGATGCCTTGGACAAAAATGGAAAGATGGACACCTACTATAGTTACATAGAGGAGATCTGGGAGCTCAAGTATGGACCTTTAAAAGTACCTCTATTTTGGTGCCAATGGGTCAAACTGACAGCTGTTGAGATCGACGAGTACGGTATGACAACCGTGGACCTCAAACAAGTGGCCTATAGGGACGAACCGTTTGTGCTCGCCAATGATGTGGCACAGGTATTCTATGTGATGGATATGAACAGCAAACTGAAAAAGCAGAAAGACAAGCATACTAAAAGCAAGAAGCAGAAGGTGGAGACTATCAGCAGCGAACAACCAAGGTGCCATGTGGTTCTTCCAGGTAAAAGAAGGGTTGTCGGAGTTGAGGCCATCACAGATGAAGAACAGTACAATCAGTTTGACGAGCTACCTCCTTTTATGGTGGATATAGACAATAGTGTCCTAAATGATATAGAAGAATCTCCATATGTATGACACGATCATAACGAAGGATCACTTGTAAAGACAAAATATGTTAGCATATTGTGAAAAACCCATTATAAATTTATGAGAAATTTATAAATCAATTTATGTCCTCAAATTAATTAATTACAGTAATGGATATTTTTAAAAAATCCCACTTCTCATAATTTTAAAAAATATAATACGGGATATTTTTACCTGAAAATTTTACATAGGTGAGAAAAATTTACCAGGAAATTAAATTAAAAGTTTCTAAAATTGTTGAGATGATTTGGCCTGAGATTTAATTAGTTGTTCATAGTTAATTCCTTTTTCCCTCTGTCCTCTCACTGATCGGTAGACCCAGTTGCCCCACCGGGTCATAACACCAACCGGTACTGATAGGCAATATTTGGTGGGTCATTTTGGCGAGCTGGCGGGGGAATCAGTACCGGTTTAATCCACCAACCGGTACTGATGTCCCTTTACTACCGGTTCATATTTTGGCCTAGTACTAATCCCCCTATAGGAACCAACATTCTGGCGGGTTATTTTGGTGGGCTGGGCTGGAGGGTCATCAGTCCTAGTTGAATAAACCAACAGGTACTGATGTCTCACATCAGTACCGGTTGGTAGTATGACCCGGTACTAATTCCCCCTTCTATAAAAATAGGAGAGGTCCAACTGTTGTCTTTCTCGCCACTGCCGCCTCCAACCTGCGCCGTCCACACCTCCGACGACCCCGCCGTCCGTGCCGTCCTCAACCCCGCCAGCCGCGCCTCCAACCCACGCCGTTCGCGCCTCTGACGACCCCGCCGTCTGCACCCCCGGCGCCGCATCCTCGGCCAGCATCCTCCACGCCGGCACCGCATCCTCCTCGCCGGTGCCGCCCTCGGTGAGCCCTCTGCCTCGCCGTCCCTTCCCTCCACCTCGCCCTTGGTGGATGCTAATTATGTAATGTTAAAATGCTGATTAGGTGTATGTTTATCTGTGTGCCATAGATTATTAATGTCAATGTTGATTATGCTGATTTTGTTAGATCTGATTATGTGGATGTTAGAATGTGGATGCTGATTATGTAGATGTTTACTTGTGTACCATACATTATTAATGTCAATGTTGATTGTGCTGATTATGTTAGATCTGATTATGTGGATGTTAGAATATGGATGTTTACTTGTGTGTCATACATTATTAATGTCAATGTTGATTATGCTGATTATGTTAGATCAGATTATGTGGATGCTCATTATGTGGATGTTTACATGTGTGTCATACATTATTAATGTCGATGTTGATTATGTGAATTTGAATTGTTTAGAGAAGTACTGGTAGTACTTGTAAATTCGATCGAGATGTATATGTATACTTGTTTATACTATACTCCTTGTTGCCGCCCGTCTTCCTCTATCCACTCTTTCCCACCGCTCGCCTCAACGTTGCCGCCCATCCTCCTCTATCCCCACCGCCCTCTAAGTCGTTGCCACTGTCTTCCTCTACCTCTCTTCTCCACCTCTATCCCCACCGCCCATCCTTGTCGTTGCCGCCCGTCTTGGTCGTTGCCATCCGTCCTCCTCTATCCCCACTGCCCTCCTCGTCGTTGCCACCGTATTCTTCTACCTCTCTTCCCCACCGCCCTCCTCGTCGTTGCCGTCCGTCCTCCTCTACCTCTCTTCCCCACCTCCCGGGTTAGAATGTTGCCGCCCATCCTTCTCTACCCCCTCTTCCCCATCGCCTAAGAATTTATTGCAAAATTGAATTTTGAAATATGTAAGTATATGTTACGTATATAAAATCAAATTCTAACAAGTATATGTTGCCGGAAATATGTAAGTATATGCCGCCTGAAAATTTGAATTCTGAAATGTGTAAGTATATGCTACCTATGTAAGTATATGTTAAATGTGTAAGTATACTTTTGTTACCTAGACTAAGAAATAGCTATGGCGGGCTAAGGATTTGATGGAGAGGAGTTCATGAGGAATTTGATTGCGGGAGATGATCTTGTGACACTACGGTATGGTGTGACATTATAAAATGTGAAATTAGATAATAAAACGTTTCGGCTTGAGGTTTACTCGCGTTTTTGGGCCTTTTGAAGTGTTGTGACACCACGGAGCGTCGTAACCTTATAAAAGGTGCATGATGAGGTCAAAAACATATTGAAATATGATATGGGAGGTTAAAACCATAAGGTATGGAGGTTAATAGCGTTTGTCGGGCCGCTTCTGTGTCGCTTTCCGGTTTTGGGCCTTCCCTGGGAGTTTGGGCCTTAAAGAGGGGGTTGTGGGCTTTGGTGGATGGATGAATCCATTTAGGATTAGGAAGAGGATTAGGGCTGGTTAAAGGGGGTTTCTGCCCTTTGGGCGTCCTCCCTGCCTCTTGCGCCCCAAGTGCCCTAGCCGCCCCACACCTCCCCACCTCCTCCTTGGGCGCCCACCTCCCCAAGCCTCCCTGCGCCCACCACCCTCTCCACCACCTCTCCACCTCCCTTGCTGTGCCTAGGTGAGTTCTTGACCTCACCACCTCGAAGATCCATCCATTGGAGCGCTCCGCGACGAGGAGATCCGGTGGATTTGGAAGCGAGGAAGGGGATCGCGCGAACCGGGAGGAGATCTATTGGGTTTTCATGTGTCGGGCAAAGGTATGTCCATGGAAATCCTTGGGGTTGATTTAGGTACTGTTCTAAGGGTGATTATCAAGTTTTTAGATCAATTGGTGGTGCTGGAATTTAGTAATTTGGATTAGATCTAGATGTTGCCACGTTCTGTTTTTGGGACAGCATGAGCAGTCGACCTAGGGTTTGCGTTTTTGTCAATTTAGAATCCGAATCTGTCCGTACAGATGTTGAAGAAGTTGTAGATAATTTCATTATCTTTCAGTGGGTATAAAGCACGTTAATTTCTGCCCAGCCGTTTAAAAGTTATGGCTGTTTTACCGAGCGTGATAAAATCTGTGATGTAATTGGAACAGATCACGGTAATCTGTAGATTAAACAACTTTAGAGTCCGAATCAGTCTTTCCATATACCTAGAGAAAGTTGGGAAATTTCCTAAGCTACGTGAGGATGTACTCGTTTAATTGATTCGGAGTCCCAGAACTCAAGTTATGCCTTTTGCAAGGCTGCTGTCCCGACGGGACAGAACCTCTATTTTTAGGTTTTGCGAGTAGTTGGCAATGTCGGGGTAGATGAGGGTTTGCGTACTGTTTTGTGGACATGATTGTGAGCGTGTGGTACCTATGTGCAGGTGGTGCGACTCGAGTGCCCTCTACTTCCCCGCCAACTGCTGCCCGTGGTTGAGGCAAGTGTGTTGTGATGGATAGCGATTTGTAAGTTGCTTGTTGAGAATAGATGGAATTGACTACATGATATATGATCACTTGCCATGCTTTTATAATTGCTAATGATATGATGAGCATGTTTAATATGTTATGATGCCATGTGTTAATATGTGAGTTAAATATGATGTTGGCATAAATGCATACATGGCATGTTACATGGCTCGGGCGGTGAGAAAGTCATAACTAGTCCTGAAGGTCGCGAAAGTTATGACTAATCCGAAAGCCAATGAGTAAGTCCTCATCATGATTCCATTCACCGCGTGAACGGAAGCGAGGAGTAGGCACCCTCCATCTTCGGGTGGAAGGGGGGAGAGGGTGCACACCGACGGTGTGTACTCAACCATACCGGTATGAGTTTCATGAGACATGAGCATTGCATTACATTGCATACATAATGATGAAGATATTGTTAAGTGTTCATGAATGAGATGATATATATGATGGGAGATGTTATTGCCATATATTGTTCTTGTTGTCCATTGCAATATGCTTGCTGAGTTTTGAACTCAGTATATCGAACTCACGCTTGTGTTTTCTTGATATTTTAGGTACCATGAGAACGGCATGCGGGGAAGGGAAATAGTCACACGCCCACACGTAGCTTCACCATATTGATTCCACAAGTCATTCTATTAGTTTGATAATAAATTGTGTGTGATGATTATTGCTTTAAGGTTTAGCTTTGCTATATGAGAGTTTTATTGTTCGTTTGACCCTTGGAGACATTATGTGTTTGAAACTAGACTTATATTGTTGCTAAGTCGTTAATTATTGCTGTTTTTAGTTGTCTCTCATAATCCATACATTGCTATACTGTTGTTGCTCCTTTAATTCATGTTAAAACAAAGGAGATGTCAATTTTGGTTTTTAGCATATGTACCTTTGCTGGAATTTATGGTAACTTGTGGTATTTAGATGTTGTTTAGCTTATGTTTGGTAGCATTCAGGCATATTAAATGCCGGGGTGTTACAGATCTTTTAGACGCGGGGGATGGTGAACCCGCCCTCGTGGATCGTGAACCCCCTGAGGCCGCCGAGGTAGCAAGGCCTGTCGAGTCCGCTGAGGCCGCAAAGGTAATTAATTAGTACGTAAGCGTATATGCTGGTTGCACTATCATGCTAAATCAACGTTCTAACCCATTCATCATTGTACCATATTTTCAGACTAGTCAATTGAGTAGGCCATCACGTCACCGAGGTCCAAGCAAAAAGTCAAAGGCAAGACATATTATTACTGTAGTCGCCGATGACTGCCAACCTATTGAACCTGAGGGGGCGATTCCACCGTTTAACTCGGCAGGCGGCTTCCACGTCAGGGACCACATGCCAATTAGCATCGCGAAATGGGAGAATGTCCCCGACGATACAAAGAACATGATCTGGACCGATTTGAAGGAGGCATTCACCTTCCCCGAAGGGACCGAAGAGAAGGTGAAGAGTTACACGTTGAAGAAGATGGCCATCGCATTCCAAACATATAAAAAGAAGTTGAACATGGAATATATCAAGAAGGACCTAACGCCTGACTTCAACAAGCACCCAAAGTTGCAGGATCACTGGGATGCATTCGTCAACTACAAGAATTCGGAAGAAGGTCGAAGTTTGACCGACAAAAATATCCAGAATGCACAGAAGAAGCAATACCACCACCGCCTCGGCACTGGTGGTTACTGCCGGGCGATGCCCAAATGGGAGAAGAGGGAACAGGGATTGCTTGTGAAGGGTGTCACGCCGGCGACTTTGGAATGGCCAGACAGAGCGAAGAACTGGTTCTATGCTCACGGTGGTGCCCTTGACGATGATGGAAAACCGGTGTTCGGGGTTGTGCTGACAGATGTGTCCAGTAGACTTGTACAGTCAATCGATGAGGAAAAGGAGTGTGAACAAGTCCATGGAAGCGGCACGCCGAAAAACACAGCGAGTGCATCCATGAAAGCAACCAAACTAGCTTTCTTTTGGGGTTAATATAGTACTAAACTAGTTGCGTTTAGTTTTTCTATTTGTGTCATGTTTTGGTGTGCTGGCCGGGATCATCTTATGGCTACACTTATGCTTTGTCTTCTTCACGCATCTTGTACGGATTTATGACTCGTCTAAATTGCACCGCTTATGTTTCTCTACTGAAGCAAGCAACTGATTAATCCGTGTGGTTATGGATTCGAGCTACTAATGTTGTGAGTAATTAATTTTATACTATAGTTCATCATCTGTACCGGTTGGAAGCACCAACCGGTACTGATAGTGTCTCATCAGTACCAGTTGGTTACTCCAACCGATACTGATCATCACCTCATCAGTACCGGTTGGTTCCTCTAACCGGTACTGATCATCAAGTCTTCAATACCAGTTGGTTCCGCAAACCGGTACTGATAATCACCTCATCAGTACCGGTTGGTTCCTCAAACCGGTACTGATAATCACCTCATCAGTACCGGTTGGTGCTACCGCAGTACCGGTTGGTGGAACCGGTACTGATGTTCATTGGGCATCAGTCCCGGATGGCTTGTATCGGTTTAAAAATTGGTACTGATGGCAGTTGTGAATCGGTACTGGTAGCTAGATCTGTAGTAGTGACATTTTCCTCTTGCTGTTCGCTGGAAGGGAGGTTTCTGGCTTGATTGAAATGGTGGGGGTCTCATTAAACCGATCTACGCACACAGTACTGCCGGTCCTTCCATCAGCTGGGATGGCTGTCCCCTAGCGAGATATCACAGCGACGTCCAAACGAACGAGAAGGTAGCTAACAAAGACAGCTAAGATGAAAGAAGATAGAGCATCTAACACCAGAACTGTGGTGCCCCGTGCCCCAGCGTTGCAAATCAGCTTCTCCCCTGCGTCTTTAGATCAGCTTACACGTGTGCTTGTTTGCCTCCGCGAGTGAGGTTAATTTTATTTACAAAGGCAGGCAACCACTTAACACTCTTTCTCACGTGAGACTCGAGTTTAGGCTCTACAATGTCTACAACGTCGAAATGATGTAGGCTAGGATTTGATACTCCGTTGAGACCGTACTTATCAATACTGTATCGGAAGTTATACCGGTTTGGCTCTTAGAATGGTGCACTCTGGTACTAGTCTATACCGGCATACCGTTTCGAGTTTAGTATAATTGTATATATTTATAAGTATACACATCAAAATTTGCTTATAATATTACCCTAAACACATGGTAGTACATATAATTTAATAGACCATATTATCAATTCCACCGACATGACTGGTATTGACAACTATTGGGATGGTATTGGCCGGTATTTGACTAATATGACCAGTATTAACCAGTATCGGGGCCGGTACGATACATAGTACTGTTTCATACGGATTTAACTACCGAAACGGTACATACCGGTCTCGCTGGTACTGATAACTATGGCTTAGACCCTGACGGTCACATCGTTGGACGCTCCAGGCAACGCAAACCTCTCTCGTAGAATGCAAGAAAGACAAGCCTCGTGCTCATTCACGCACTGATAGCATCGCCACCCAAAGCCTTACACAGCAGCTTGTGAGGCTCCTTCGGTGGCTCGGCTGAGGGGACCACACACCGGGGAGGTTGGGGACGGCCATAACTGCACGGCCCGGCAGTGCAGAGGCGAGCGAGCGAGCGAGAGCGACCGCCCCTGTAGCGGCACAGGCAGGCGCCACGATAAGCCCCCAACCGAAATCTTTTCGCGTGGCTCATTTAAATCCATGGAATGGCGGCTCGTGCATGTATCCCGATCGATCGACCATGGTCCCGGCCGTCGTGGAGGCACGCTAGCTAGGGGTGGGCATTTTTAAACCGAAACCGAAAAACCGAACCGAACCGAATCGAATTAACCGAAAAATTCGGTTTTTTTCGGTTTTCGGTTATCGGTTCGGTTTTTATTTTGCATCTATTCGGTTTTCGGTATTCGGTTCGGTTTCGAAATATGTAAACCCGAATAAACCGAGCCCCGAATAAACTAGCAAACGATCGACGATTCAACGGACCGAGAGTGGAGTGCGACTGTGTGTGTGCGAGCCCAAATGCCCAATTCCGAGCCCAATGCCCCCAAATCCCCCAATCCCTTGCCTTGGCCCTTCCAACCGTAGGCTCGGCTTCCCTAATCCCTAATCCTTGGCTCCTGCCTCGCTCGATCGCCCGTATGCCGCCACCTCCGCCGCCTCCTCACCGGCGCCGACGCCTCCTCCATCGACGCCTCCGGCCTCTCAACCTCGCCCTCGTGTTGCCTCGCCATTGGCTCGTCGGTCTTCTCCTCAGCAGGCGCGTGGCGCCTCCTTCCTAGACTCATCGGCTCATCACCCTCGGTGTCACGTGGCGGCGGCGATCTCCTCGACTCATCACTCGACGGTGGGCCGGCGGCACCTTCTCCTGGCTCCCGCGTTGCTCCTGGTGAGCCGCCTCCTCCCAGATCTGCGTTGGGCCGCTGGCGGCTACACTTCCTCTGTTCGTCGTGACCTCGTCAATCCTGGGCTCCAGCTGCAGACCAATGACCACCTCCTCTAGTCCTCTTGCTCACATCCTCGTAAAATTCTTATCACTAGATATTAGCAATTCTTATTGTCTTATATGTGTGAACTGTGAAGTGCTCCACTGCTCCTCATAAAGCGTGTCTTATTGTCTTAAAGTTAAATGTGTGAACTACTGAAAACATTTGACTTCTGTTATGCAATTGCTAGTTATTGTTATATCCAAATTCTTAGACGTGCGAATTCTGAATGTTGTGTGAATTCTGAATGAACAATATTCTGCTGTCTGAATTTTGCTGTCTGAATTATGGATGAACAATATTCTGAACGCTTGGACAAATGAACAATATTCTGCTTTCTGAATTCTGAATGCTGTGTGTTGTAGCTATTTCGGTTAACTGAATAACCGAACCGAATTAGTTCGGTTAATTCGGTTCGGTTTCTGGGATATTTCGGTTCGGTTTCGGTTTCTACTTCCTGAAAACCGAAATTTTTTTATACCGAAAAAACCGTATAAACCGAATGTTCACCACTAACGCTAGCTGAGCTAGCGGCGGTAGAGTAGGCTATTGACAGCACCCGCCTCGGCTAGTTGGGCTGGGTTGGATTGTTAGGCGGCGCGGCCAGGATTCAAACGTGGCTGCTATCATGCCATGCCTCACCCGACAAACAAAACGACACCATGTCACCTGGGTTTCCAATTTTGTTTTCATTTTTTTTTCCCTGGCGCCCACCGTAATTTTGGGACGAAATGGTTAAACATTTTGTTTTGGTTTTTTACAAAATTTGATTTTTCGTTTTTTTTTTTTTTTGGGAGGGACAAATTTTCAAATTTTAGGGAGGAAACAGATGAACCCACAGAAATATAATTGGGAAAATTGTATTTCAGGACCCACCAAATTTCGCCCCTGGTCCCATTCGTAGCTTAAATGGTCAGGTATCACCGTATCAGCACCACCCAGATGTGAAGAAACTCTGAAAGGAACTCCTGCAATTTGCCGCATACTCGCGTCAATCCGAAAGCGTTCCGTAAACGAGTTACGAGGCTCTAGAAAAATGCAACCGGTGAGACCAACGAGTGTAAAAACCACCTCACTACAGGTTCCTAGTCCCACAGGAAAAAAAAATTCCAATACTGCACCAGAGGGAAAAAGGGTAGAGTTTTGATCAGCAGCGGCACGAGCATGGCCGCATCATGACCTCTGGCAGGACGCTGAACCGTGACCAACCATACCGTAGACAGTCAGGACAGATTACCTTGGCATGGGGAACAAGCTGCGCCTACTAGCAGAAGGATACAGCGATAGAAGAACATCGCTCTCGCTCTTGCAATGTGAAGCGTCCATCTGAATCTACAAGGCAGAATACAACTTTCGAGGATCCGAAGAACCCGGCTGCGCCCCCACATGACAGCGAAGAGGGACGCATCTCCAGGGGCATCGTCCTCCGCGCTCACAAGGTGTACAACATGCTCTACCGCATCCCTAAGGCACAAAGAGAACCGAACAAACAGTGTGCATCATCAGATGTTACATCTGTCGTACCCGGAAAACCACGAGTTGAGGTCGGTGCTCTTGGAGACCTCAAATGATCCGCCCTGTTGGAAGGCGTTGAGCTCCGGCCGCCATTGCTGGTCAGCGGGGCTAGCAGCCGCGTCATACCTAGCGGTGTCGAGGTCGCCAGATGCGGCAGGCTGTGTGGCGTCTCCACGCTGGGAGGACTCCGCGAGACGCTGATTTAGCGCGAGGATTTCCTGGTCGTAGTTCTTTTTCAAGTTGTCGATCTCCTGGTAGGCTTTCTCCGTCTCCTCCTCTGCCAACAAGGCTCGCCTCTGCAACAAAGAGAGACAGCTTGTTTTACTACACTAGAAAAATCAGGAGAACTATGTAACTGCTTGACATGCTAGGCTGATCACGCTCATTTAGAACAGTTTATTCGCAATCTCAATACGCATTTTCGTCCCAAAGTTTGGTGACATCCCAAATTGATAGATTCTGTCGTAAAATTCTCGACTATCTAGATCTAGCACATTCCAAGCATCGTACTGTTATGTCTATTGAAATGTACTTAGGTCTGAGCAACGTGGGAAATTCATACCTGGGCAAGTGTTGCCGCTTCCTCAGCCTCCTTTAATCGTACAAGTAATTCACCAGCTGCTTGAACAGCTTCAGCAGTATCGCTTAGCTGGTCCTGAAGGCCTTTATTGTCTGCCCTCAGGACTGACATTTCAGCTGCAAGGGAGTTGATAAACCGTAATTCGGCTCCTTTGACACCAGCTTTTGCTGCTCTAATTTTCACATCTTCAACACCATCACGGATCTTCCTATGGATCGCAAGCAAACCAATATGCCTCTCTTGAAGTTCAGCATACTGCTCCAAGATTCTAGCATGTCCCTGCATTGCTGTTTGCAATGCCTCCTTAACTTCATCCGAGCATTTTTTCTCTGACTCCAATTCCAACCGCAACCTTCCAACAAGTGATTTATGTGCTTCAAGTTCAACTCTAAGCTCTTCTGTGAGACTAAACCATTTACTCTCAGCTTCAGCACAATCGGGAGAGTCCACAACATTAGTATCACCATCACCATCTTTTGTTCCAGGTGAAGGATTAATTCCCTGAGACAATTGCAGTGGAGGCCAGAGCCTACGAATTGACGCGGACGATGAAAGCATATAATGCAACTGGCTTTTTAGATCTTGTATTTCCTCCTGCAAAACTTCTTTCTCATCCATGTAATTTCTGCACATCTCCAATTCCTCCTGGAGCCTCTTTAGCTTAATTTCAGCACGTAGAACTTCAGGGTGATTGTCATATTTCTTTTGGAGGATCTGCATTTATCAGTTCAAGGAATGTAGCTCATAAGTAAATGAACTGCCAACTTAAAAAGGAAAGGAAACATGGTTTGTTCATAAAGGAAAAGAAATGTAAACTGGAAAGTTAAGATAACCTTATGCTCATTCATAAGAGATAGATACTCCTCATGTATAAATTCTTCGGTCGGTAAAGTTCCATCCATCAAACTTTCAAGCCTCGCAATTTTTCCTTCCCGTGTTTGTGCAATTACTGCATTGCATTCGCGTTCATGCTTATATTGTTGGACCTACAAAAGCAGAACGGTTAAGGGGGCAAAAAATTGTTTACTGTTTCTGAATGAAGACAAAACACCCACCAAACGATTTAGCTGTTGAATTTCTATAGCTTGCTTTGAACACTGCTCATCACGTGCCATCTCTCGCCTGATGGCTCCAGCCAGGACCTTCTCCACAGCCTATACAGACAAAAGTTAAATACAACTGCTGCTATTACAACAAAAGCAACTGATGTATAAACACATACCAACGTCTTTTGATTAAACTTACTTCCAGAATTTTCCGTTGCATTAGATCATCAGATGGTATTGCTCCATCATCTGGTGCTAATTGCAGATCCCTGCAAGCATCAGGATCCTTGCTCCCATTTGCAGAAGCCTCAAGTATACAAGTAGGAATTAGAGCCAGAGAGTTATCTCTTGCATGAGATTCTTCGGGATCAGTCTGAATAGCTACATCAACCTTACAAGGCTGAATATCCACAACTCTAGCATTGAACCCAATTGATGCTCTCCTCCATGCGCCATTGTTTTGGTGACTTTCAATGACTTGAAGTCCCCTCTGTATACTGGCAGCAAGATTTAACTTGCTCTTGCCACCTCCCCCGTCGATACCACTGCTAGGTTTATTAGCATCAGAACACGACCTTTTTGTACGCATCAAATTCTTGTCCCCATCAAATGAATCAACATGTGAAGTGCCAGCACTTATCTCCATTGAAGTCTGTAATACAACAGGAGATGTTACCATATTTTCATGATTGTAGGGTTTCTCGACGTCATTCTCATCAATTTCCATTTCTTCATCGGAATCTTCTTTGATAGCTTGGAATGTTGTAGGACGACTCAAGCTCATTTTCAATAGATGCAAACTGCGCCTAGCATTCCATCCAGTGGAAAAGCTGCTATTGCTGCCTTGTGAGCCCCCATTAGACTTCATACGGTGAAGTTCATCCTGCAATGTCGGATAGGGAAATTTAAACATTATTGTCGAAACTTGAGTCAGAAGGACAAAGCATCATGAAGGAATTTTGTTGTCAATAAGAACACAGTAGTACCTTTAACTGCTTGATCTGCTCACGCAGCACATTGACATCTTCTTCCTTTTGTTCATTGACAACAGCATTGTTTTTTATAGCTTTCGCGCGTTGAGCAAACCTAAGAGTGCTTAATGTTTCACTCTTACAGCTGTATAACAATACAGAAATTATAGTGAGGAAACAACATTTAAAGGGCAGAGAAAAAATGACGCCTGGTTCAAATCGGATAGTACCTTTGTGATGGCGAAACAGCACAAATCATTGCAAGTTTTGCATTTCCACCCAGGGATTCTTGTAATAAGAATATCAGCTTTGAATCGCGATATGGAATGTGCCTCTGTTTTCCAGACACTGATATTTCTGCCAGTATATTAATCAAATTTCTGTAGTGACAAACAACATAATTATCAGAATCCAGAACCTTCATTTCATAACTACTCAACAGTGGAGTATTAAGATGAAATGTACAAGCTGGTCTTGCAAAATACACCAAGTCTTGCAAAAAAAAGAAAGAAAGGTGACAATACAATATAAATGTTTAACATTTGAATTAGACACAACTCCACTGGACAAAACCCTAGACTACCATTATAACACCGCATACACCCTTGACAGTAGACACACACTTACTAGTACACTACTACCCTTAAAAACAGTGAAGTCATAAGAAATACGGTATAAATAAGCTACCTCAAATAAGCACAGATAGAAAACTAAAGCTTTTTGACAACTTTGCCATATTTTTTTCCATATATCCATGTATTATATATAACTTATTCACAAAATCGGCATCGGAAATAAGGTTGACTTTGATAATTTAGCACACATCTTAATTATTCGACCAAGAGCTAGAATATCTTATCATTTCAAACAGGCAGAGTAGTATTCTGCAGCTTAATTAAATGAAACAATCAATATTCATAGTGTAAAATGCCATATCAAATGATCAAATACCTTTCACTTAATTGCAACAACGTGTTTATAATTAATGCTTATTTTGTGCTAGGGCATTAGGCATCTTTAATAAGGTTAAATTTGGTCATGTTAGTACACATCTTATTGAATTATTGTGCCAAGAGCTACATATAATATGAAACAGAGAGTAGTATGTTGTGGTTTAACTAAAAAAAATGTCCATAGTACAAGATGTAAATTACGTTACATCAAGCAACAAGAACCAGCGGAATTCTGCATATTTAGAAGGCTAGAATATAAATATATAATATATACATAACTCTAGTATTATGCCATAAACAAGAAGGTGACAACGACCGTAGAAGTTCAGAAAACACAACTAGCAGTATTTATCTCAAATGATGGAAACTAGTACATATGGGACATAGCTAAACACAGGCATGTGCAGTAGTGCAGTATCATAGCCATGCATTGCATGTGCCATAAGTCATGTTCACCAACTTATACAATCATCCAGTACCTTGAAAGTTTTATGCAGCTATAATTTGAGCAAATACTTCAAACAATGCAGCACAAATAGTTAATTACAGACATTTAACTGAACTCAGCTATCAGCAGAAGATATGATCAATATAGATTACGTCTGGAGAAAATTAGCAAGGATCGGACTTAAATCAACTTTCAGCTCTTAGTATAAATATAAACAGAACCATACCCAAGTTGTGAGAGTGAGCGATTTATATTTCCTGCTTCTTTCAAGCGATCTCCAGCTGCATGAGTTAGCTTTTGCCGCTCTGATCCAGCAAGATCTACTAAGTTTATCATACTTATTCTTGTGCTGTTTGAGCCATCCTGCAGATTCTATAGAACAATAACAAAGCATTATAGTGATGCATCTAAACTATAATTACCAATGTTTAAGACAATAATTATGGGGTGTTTGGTTTGAGGAATCGGTTGATCCTAGGACCAACTCATTTCTCATTATTTTGACCCTTTTTTTTGTGTTTGCTCAATAGAATGAATTGATACATCACCACCACACCCCTGATAAGCACAAGACAAGTAGAAAAATGATAGTGGGGTCATCCCACCAAAATCATAAGGGCAGGAACACTTATTGCATCTCACAGTTACAATTATACTTTGCTTCTTAGGAAGTACCAAATAAAAGTTAAAGGTAGGGAATAATATGAACAAATCTATAATGTAAGAGAAATCCAAATTCAAGAACTACCTTTAATTCAGACTTAATGACACACGTAAAGACACAGTGCGAACGTGAGCTATCTGCATTTGCACTTGTTGATCCCGTTCTCCGGTTTGCGAGGCCCTGCACCATTCATAATAAATCAAAGCTCAACATCAAATTAAGACAGAATATGCTGTGTTTAATCAAATTTCAACATCAATCTTGAAGAAATAAGCATGCAACTATTGTGATCAAATTTTACAGAAACAAAAACTATGCAGCATCTGTAAATCAAGTAGTTGCCATAAAAATCTTTCTAGAGATAGTACTACTGTCTTCCAAGACAACCAGAACCCTTGTAAATTTAACCCTCTCCAGTGTCCACATAATAGACGGGGCACAGTATCCACCAATTAAGTGACAAGACGAGAAAAATCTTATAGATAAAGTATTAAATATAATAGTATAATGTGCATTGTTCAAAATCGTATCTGAGAATGATAAGTACCAAATACAACTCTGTTGGAAATAAGGATCAATGTTCATCAGCACAAATATATGAGATTAAATACATATCAGTAAATCTTTTAGATGTCAATATTGAGATAAACACACCTTTACCAATAGCTGAGTTACATCTTTCATAGTGAAAACGAACTCCTTTGTCAACGATTCAACATAAACACAAGCAGTTCTAACATCCTCCCTAATCTGCACATGAATACTCGTATTAGTAAAATGATGAAAAGGCTATGCTACTAAACTTTGCAATTTGCTTTTCACCTGAAGATTTTTGAGCGAGGGATCTAGCAAATCGGTTATCTGCTCATTGTAGATCTGCACATTATAATCAAGATGGATCACATTTTCTATTGCAAACAAGAAGAACAACTACAACATGTTAGGTTCTTAGAATACCACTCGCCTCGAGAAAAGAGCAGATGCAATTGTAAGTTAGCTCTTTGTCTGCATGTTTTCCTTGTTCCTGCAGATGGAACAGCGGGCTTCAGCGTCAACTTACAGGAACTCGCAACACAGAAGGCAACTTAGAATAATTTGTCACATTACTTCTTTAATCCGGGAGAATAACTGCTCAAAAACGCGGGGTGTCAGTCCCCTCTCGCTGCCCATGGAGTCTTCAGACAGTGCAGAGAGAGGGCCCCACATCGTGTACGTTTTCCCACTGCCGGTCTTTTCAAGATGACCAAATAAAAACGAGAGATCTTAGTATGTTTCCAAGTACCAGTCATAACAAGATTTAAATGTTAAGCGAAGATAAAAAAAAAATCACCTGTCCGTAGGCAAATATTGAGCTGTTGAACCCCGACAAGCAATTTTCAACAAGCGGCAGCCCAACAAGCTTGAATATATCCTCCTATAGAAGTTCAAACAACAAATGTCCAATCAAAGCACTGACTAGCAGAACTATGTAATAAAACTAACCAAAGATAAAGCGAAATTAGTAAAACTTTGTGAGAAACTCAACTTTGTAGGGGAACCGAATAGCAAATATGATCTCCGAAGCACAAAATACAGAAGAAGTACACAAAACTCTTTAAGGTTTAACAAACTTGCACCCCCCTAAAAAACTTACAAAACTAACTCCTACACAAAAAAGCAGAACAAATGAAACTACTCACTGCGGTAACAACTAAACTTAGCAAACTTCCACTAAAACCAGACCTAGACCCTGACCATAAATGCGGCACATCACACTAAAATCATGCTAAAACCATCAAATGAATCAAATTTCCGGCTTATCAACCTAAAGAAACTACAAAACAAAAACACCACTCCGGTATCAACTCTCTCTACGCATAAGCACCAGAGATCAAGCCATTTACCACAACAACCCCAAAACGTAGCAAAGCTTTGCGATAATCAGAGCTAACATGTAACCGCCAATGTGCTAAACCCGCCGGGAAAAAAAAAACAAATTTAACTAACCCCTAATCCATACCAGCCCACAGAAACCCTAACCACGCAAAACTTACGCGGTTACGCCCCAATCCCCCCAAATTTCACCCAGTTACCCAACTCACCTGCGTGGAGCCCGCGTCGGCTACCGCGTCGAACGTGAAGTCCTGCCCCTGGGTCGCGACCGAGTTGGTCGCCGTCTTGCGCACGCACGCCTCCGGCCCCTGCCCATCCTCCCCGGCCTCCTCCTCCTCCACCCTGCACGGCGGCCGTATCCTCACCACCACCTGCAACCAAACCACACGCAGAAACACCCCCCGTCAAGCCAGATCTAGCGCGCCAGCAAACCCTAGCACCCCAAAACCATAGCCCGTACCTGAACCCCAGAGTCGGGCGCGGAGACGGCGGCAGCGCCGTCGGGCGCCGGGCCCGCGCCCGCCGCGGCGGGGACGTCGAGCTTCCGCTTGAGGGGGTTTGAAGGCGGGGGCCGCGGGGGCAGGCTCCGGTTGCGGGTGCCGAGCGGCTTGGCGGCGGAGTTGGGGGAGCGGAAGGGCGAGGGGGAGTGGTCCGCAGCGTGTGGATGGTGCACCGGGGAGGAGGGGTCGACATTCTCCTTGGGGAAGCGGCGGCGCGGCGGGGTCTCGCCGCCGGAGAAGGGGGGAGGCGGCGTGGTGGGGTGGCGCGAGTGTTTGGAGAAGAGCGACCTCATCGCTGGAGAGAGAGAGAGAGACGATGGGGAGGAGGAGGAGAGAGGGAGAGAGAGAGGGGGGGAGATTTGAATTTTTTTGAAGGGCTCGATCGATCGGGTCGGGGATGGAATATGTATGGATGGGTCCCTGCGTCAGATGGGATCTCTTTCTTGTTTGCGGGCCTGGTGTGACTAGTCAACTGGGGCCGGGCGAAGCGTCGGGCCTAGTGGCGTCCAATCAGGTGGCTTGACACATCAGTTTAGGTTCGGCTAATAAGTGGATGTATTAGTTCAGTACCGAGATCTTGGCCTAAGCATGATTCGGTGGCCTCCGTCTAGGGATGTGATCGGATCGGATACGGTCGAATATCGTCCTATTCATATTCATATCCGTATTTTTTATCGAATACAGAATTGAATACGAATAGTATCGAATACGAATTATACAGGATAATATCGGTTACGAATACAGATCGAATACGGATCGGAATCAACATGGATACGAATAATATTAGTCTGATATTTTAAAATCTAATTTCAGTTTTTTTCCAAAATCGGTCCAAATTTAAATTCAAAATTCCAAAAGAAATATATTTGTATGTCTTTTTTTTTGCCTTTTTATCCCTAGCTTGTCATACATGTGACTCTGTGAGTAACAATGTACCCCATTGCAATAATTGAACCAAATAATTTGCAGTTGGCATATGCTGCTGAATCCTAAGTAGCCCTCTTGAAACGCCACTTGCCAATTTCTGTACCACCTTTACCCAAATATCTCCAAATTAGCATCTAGCACACATGAACACATTATATCTTGTCATCCAATGCACTTTACCAAAATAGTTGAAACATGTTAAATTGTTAATGTGTTATTCTGAAACGTGTTATTCGGATAATATCCGTATGTCATATTCGGATATTATCCGAACAAAAACTCGGATATTCCATATCCATCGGATAATCAGTGTTCCATATCCGTATCCGTATCCATATAAATTATCTGTATCCATATCCTTATCCGAGAAATCAACTGGATATCTGTGAAACTATCCAAATTATCATCCAAATCAATTCGGTCGATCGGTCGGTCGGAAAATATCCGTACCAATTCCATCCCTACCTCCGTGTCGTTGCTGGTCCGTTTGGCGCAAAAAAAAATTTAAAAATAAGAGAAAACTAAAAAAAATAGAAAAATTGAAAAATCGTAAAGTTTAAAAAAAATATAGAAAAAATCTAGAATAATTAGAAAAACTCATAGAAATGTAGAAAAGCTTTTTAAAAATATTCGTAAATTAGGATAAGCTAAAAATATGAAATAAAATTCTTAAATGAGACAAATAATTAGAAATAAATAATGAGTTTTATTAATGTTTGGCTGCACGGCGTATTAGGCCGTGTCGGCACGGCCCATTTGTCCATCACTAGTCGGGCGACACGTGTGGGGCCCACGTGACATAGGCCGCTGACATCATGTGTATGTTGCGTGGACCACGTTGGTTCGCCCCAGCTTGGTTCAATCAAGCCTGTGTTAGGGGTTATATTTGGGATGACTTTTCAACCAGCTATGGCTTCATGATAGGATTGCAAATAGAATGGATAGTTCCTGACCGTCCGTCTGTTTAAATAAATTCAGGTCTTATTCGAAACATGAAATCGGATATCCGTACTTTTTTTTGAAAATCAAAATCAGATCTGGATTAATTTTGTCGGATATGGAAACAGATTCAGGACGAAAGTGTCCGTCGGATACGAAGCTATCCGAAATTTTAATCAAATAGTATCTGATAAACTTATTTCGGATATCAACCCAATATGCAAACATATGAGGCCGTACGCCCATAAGTATACAACTACCCTCCAAATTGGCCCACGAGGTTTTTTTAGTATTGAAATTAGTTTTTTATTTTAAAAAATACAGGAAATCCAAATAAGCTAAGAAAAGTAGCAAATGAACTCAGAATAATTCCAAACAATTTAGGCAAATACGTTTGAACATAAAAAAGATTTAAAAAATACTTTTGTTTAAATGTTGCAGAAAAATTTGCTTGTTGAACTACTAATGATTTGCTTTTTAAACATGTAGTACAATTGATTGATTCTTTTATATGAGACAAATACGAGTTTTGTTTTTATGCGAGATCCGACTAAATATCTGTGACCAAGATTATTTGCATTCGGCTTAACTTGTATTCGCTCATATTCATGACTGAGGCAATCCGAATTTGTATTTTTGCCCGGTATTATCCGTATTTAACATCGATTCTAAAAAAATGTGGAATATAACATGGGATGGGCGATATACGTTCGTATCCATTTCGATTGCACCCCTATTTGTGCATGCCCAAAGCTGTCCTAAATAGTATCCTTTCTTGTCGCTAGAAGCTGAAAGTTTATAACCGTTCATCTTGTGCAGAAGCCAGAAGCCAAAAGCTAATCTGGGGTAGCTTCTCGTGCTTCAACGGGTTATGGTTCTGAGTTTACCCTTTGAGTTGGCTAAAATTTACCCACCTCATACATGTATAAAACGGCCAAACTCAACTCTCTTCCATGTTTTCTGTTTTTTTCTGTCCACACCTAGGGTTGTTAATGGGCCGAAGCCCAGCACCAGCCTGGTCCAAGCCCAAAATTGTTTCCCTTTGATCCGATCTAAGCCTAGTCCAACACATAGAAGCCTAAGTCTAATCCAAGCCCATGAAAAGGTCTAGGCCTCAATTTTGGACCGAACAAATACATGAATTGTGCTCAAATGTCATAACAGAATTCTACATCATACAAAAGAAAGAAACTCAACTATTTATTGTCAAAATTGAAGTGCTTTACGTGAACAATACATGAACTATGCTCCTTGGTAATAAGATATATAGTTGATTAGTAGCTAACTTCAGATGTTTACCCCATAATATGTTGTTTAAACTTATATTCTCTATATTCATACCTTGAGTGTATTGCTTAGAGATAATAATCTCGAATCATTTTTTAATATCCCCTTAGATTATTTAGCAAGAAAAAATAAGGCTAGTATGGTATGCTGTAACATCCTAATTTTTGCTTTTCTTGCATTTATTGTTCCTTTTGAATTTTTAAGAATTTTCTGGAATTTATTTGGATTTAGTTGTAATTAATTTGAATTAAGCCTTTTATTGAATTAAATAAATATTTAAAAATTGTATAAAGTTTTGTTAGAAATATTTTATTTGAGTTCAAAATATCTCAAAATATTTTTTAGAATTTTTTTTGATATTTTTACTATTTATTTTGAATTTATCTATTTTCTAGAATTATTTTAAATCAAAAATTTAGGAAAATAGCCGAAGCAGAATTGGGCCAAAAGCCCAATAGCCAGCCCGATCTGGCCCAAAGCCCAAACCCACACCACACCCAAACCCTAGCCGTTTCGGATCCAAACCATTGGATCTGAGACCGAGGGCCGAGTTTGTGCCATGTTGTTCGCACGATTGGAGACTTAGGATTGCACCACGTGTACGGGCCGGATTAGGTCTTCCTCGTCTAGTCCGATACGGAGAGCTCCGCCGCCTCGCCGCTGTGACAGTTGAGATCTCCGCGGCGGATACGCCTTCCAAGGCGCCATAAATACCATGACCCCCGTGCCGTGAAGCCTACCTTGCGTCGCATCTTCCGCCCCTAGTCGCCATCTACTGAGGAGCCACCATCTTTTCGCAAGTGCTTGTCGAAGGTGTTCCTGCACCGCCACAGTTCTCCATGATTTCCATCACCGTCTATTGGTCTTCGTCGCTATTGAAGTTACTTCGGAATTCCTCGCGATGAGCCACACCCGAACAGACATCTCACCTCGTTAGGGAAGCTTCGTAGCATCATAACGGTAATCGTCTTCTACATGGCCAGTGTGACCTCACCACCGACCTCATCATTGGACCTTGTGAAGTTCTCCACCGTTGGGTCAGCGTTGAACGGTCTTGGTAAGTCCACGTGTATGCATCTCGTAGCGATCTGCTTGATAGATCTTGGCCGTTAGATCTAGCGTGTACGATTAGGATCGTGCCATGTTGGGCTATCACTGTTATTGTCTAGATTGGATTGGGACCGTTAGATCTGGAATAGAGGGCCTAGATAGAGCCGCGTGGAGCACGTGTTAGGCTGCCACGTGTCTCATCGCTGCGGTTGGTTTGGATCTGAGTCATCCAAATCGAATTGAATAGACCAGATTGCACCGCCGTGATGTCCACTCACATGCTACGCGTGTCACACCACCATGAACCCAAAAGTTGTGCAATAGTAATTGTTCGATCAAACGACTGGAGAGGATGACACCACGTGTCAGCAGATCAGGCTGTAGCGCGTCACCAGTTGAGATGACATCATCTCTTACGTTAGGTGCAGGAATCGAAGCATTATGTGATGGGTTCACCTTGGACTAAAGGAGGTCTGTGGGCAAAGTGCATGCATCAAGGCCATGTGTCGCGCTCTGATTGGGCCACATGTCTAGTGATGTCATAAATAGAATTTTCTACGGAAAAACTATTCGGCCAAAATTGTTTTTGGTGTTGACATCAGCGTGACATCATTATTCAGATTTTCCAGTATAAAAATAATTCAAATAATTCAGTTTATTCTTTTTAATGTATTTTCAAACTTTTAATAGCTCGTTCCTGCTCATACAAACTCCGATTGAGGTCATTCCAAAGCCTAAAAATTTGTAAAATTGTATTCTATTTAATGGTGAATTTTATTTGATTTTTAGAGTTGAGTTTCTCTCTATTTTAAGTATTTATTTATTTATTCATTACGCATAGACATTGAAGTGCCTGAAGGTTTCGAGGGAGAAGTGCTAGTCCAAGAGCAAGGTTCAGAGCAGGAGCAAGAGCTTTTTCAAGGCAAGTTGTGCTTTGATCATGTTGATCCCATGTTTTGAAAATTATATTGTTTCAAACTATTGCATGCTAATTCAAATAAAAATAATTTCAATTAATTTGGGATTAGTTAATCAACCCATTTGATTTATGTCCATCTTGTCATTATTAATTGTATGCTGTGTACATTTGTCACCCTATGATTGTTGTTTATTAGTTGGTTGCTATTTAATTGGCAACATGGGTGTCGGTGTTTCGTGCACCAGCAATACGAATTTTTGGTTAGCGGGGGTCGCGCGCTCCCTCTCCCCGAATGGTTGACTCAGAAAGCCAGGAGTTTATACTGGTTCGGGCTGAACGTCCCTACTCCAGTTCGCTCGGTGGGGGTGTATTGATTTTGCGGGACGAACAAAGGATTACAAGCGGGGCAAGGGTTCGGCCGACCGACTCCCTCGTGCTCGGTTGCTCGTTTTCCACTCGTCTTTTGCTATCTAGAAAATGCTCGTCCCCCCGATCCCTCGGGCCGTGCCTTCCCTTATATAGACGGAGGTAGCAGGTTACACGGGAGTTTGGAGGAAAAAAGGAGGGGGTACTGTACGTCTTGGAATTCGGTTTCTGTCTTGTCCGACCGACCTCTGCCCGCCCCACGCAGGGTTGGTAGTCCCGCGGTGTGCGGTCTTCTGCTGGGCTGTCAGGATGACATACTGCTCTGTGCTCCTGTCAGCTTCGGTGGTTTTAATGGTGCTTGACTTTGGCTCAGCCTCGGGAGAGGGCGCCTCCCTCTGTGGCGTGTCAGGCGACGGGACGGGGGCTTGACTCCTTCGGCGGTTCTTCTGACAACCTCGGGAAGGAGCCGCCTACCCTCGCACGGGTGTCAGTGGATGTTGCGTGCGCGGGGTAGCTGGCTCCACAGGCACGGGGTCCGCCCCTTCGGGTGCCAGTGGAGCCGACCAACCGTGCGCCCCGACCTTGAAGGTCGGGGTCGACCGACCGTCAGGGGCTGGCTCGGACCGGGGCCTGGCCCACTCTCTGCGGCCCACACGCCTTTCGCCAGTACTGGGCTCCCGGAGAGGTAGGTCAGCCCGTTCGTGGCCCCGGGCTGATGGGGGTACCCATGGTATAGGTACTCGTCAGTAGCCCCTGAGCCCCCGTCCGGGTCGGAGAGCCGGTCGGGGGTTTATCCGGTCGAGGTGGTCCGTCGACCTGGAGGTCGATGGGGCTTAGCTCAAGACACCGCTTGTCGGGCCGTGGTCGGTTGCTGGCCAGAAGACCCGGTGGGTGTAGCCCCGAGCCCCTGCCGGCTCGGAGCCGGTCGGGGTTTACCCGGCCGTATGGTCACGACGGAGGTCGGGCGGTTTAGTCGTACACCCGCTTATCGGCCGTGTCGGCTAAAGTCGCCGCGCGAGCGCACCCAATGGGTGTAGCCCCCGAGCCCCCGAGCGGGTCGGAGAGCCGGTCGGGGGTTTACCCGATCGGACTCTGGTTTGGCCACAGTTTTGGGTCCAAGAGTCGGGTGAGCGAACGCGCGTTTACCTTTGTCGGTTTGAACGTCGTGCCCGTGCAAGCTTCTAACGGGAAATCCGAGTGGAACCTTGGCGATCTCCCTTGAGGGGGATCGTTTCCAAGCGGACGTGGGTCCCGGCGTGGGCGTCCGACCCGCTGTGGGGCGTCCCATGAGAACCTTTCCTTACTCGACCCCGTATCGGGCTACCGGGTCGTCCGCCAACCCGGAGCGCGGCTGGCCGCTACTCAACGATGAGCTCCGCGGGAGAGTGTGAGGTATGGTCTCAGATGCGGGTTAGGGTGATTGGGTCGTCCACCGACCCAACTGGAGGCTCCTAGGAGCTCACCCTGGCTCGCCCCTCGCTCTGTTTTTCGTGCTGGGGCGGCTTCAGTTCCAGTCGACTGGACCTGGCCGTCGTAACCCCAACACGGTGCCGGGCCTCGGGTGCGAGCCCAAAGGCGACCCGCCGTTCGTACCTTTTTTTGGAGTGTTTTAGTCCGTTACGCCCGGCGGGGTTCGCAGGACTGCACGGCGTGCGGCGCGAGGTGGCTGTCCTGTCAGAGCAGTTAATGCTTGGTGGGAATTAAATAGACTTCGACACGTTACCGGGGTGGTGACCGAGGTGGCAGGCGAGTGGTCGGCTGATTCTTGGCCGGTTCGTCTTGAGGCGTCGGTTGGCGCGAAGGGGCGTCCGTTCCCGCCCGTTGCCTATAAAGGAAGGCGAGGGTGGCACGAGGAGGGAGACAACTGCTTGTGCCTTCTGCAAAAAAGAAAAAAAAAGCCACAAGAAGAGAAAAAGAGCTCCTCGCTCCCTCGCGCTTCGCCTCGTTTCCTCGCTTGTGTCGGAGATGTCGTGGGTTCCCCACTCGTCTGCGGCCGGTCGCTTCATTGGCCTGGAGAGGAAGGGGTTCATCCCTTCGCGAGATGAGTCTGGGTGGCGGGCGCCGCCTGCGGGGACCGCGGCCCCCGCGCTGAGCGACGGGGAGATCGTCGCACTCGCCTCCTTCTACGAGCGTGGGTTCGGCCTCCCCCTTCACCCGTTCGTCCGCGGGTTGATGTTCTTCTACCGAGGGGAAGTGCACCATTTGAACACGAATGGGGTCCTCCACATCGTGATCTTCATCACGCTGTGCGAGGCTTTCTTGGGGATCGAACCCCACTGGGGGCTCTGGCGGCACTTCTTCTTCGCACGGTCGCCGTCGGACGCAGCTGGTCTCCTTGGCGGCTTGGCGATCCAACTTCGTGGTGGCCGCAAGCAGTACTATATCGACGTGAAGCTGCCGACGTCGAACCAGGGGTGGCACAGCGAGTGGTTCTACGTCCAGAACCTTGGCAACAGCGCCCCGGCCTTCAGTGGCAGCCCACCAGCGGGGGGTCCCCACTGGATTTGGGGTCCCAAGTCGAAGGAAAAAAAGAAGGTGGAGGTGATCCTCGAGCGGCTCGAGGGTCTGAAGAGGCAGGGACTGACGGGCGAGGTGGTCGTCCGCGCGTTCATGGAGAGGCGCATACAGCCCTTCAAGGATCGGGTCCACCCTATGTTCGGGTACACCGGGGCGTCCGACCCCACCAGGTCGTGCGTAGTAGAGCTCCTTGGGTCGGAGCTTTTTGCTCGCGTGGCTGCGGTCGTCCGCGTGGACGACACCGAAGCAGTGGGCGAGGTTCCTGCGCCGTTTTCGGGGTAGAATCCGCCGAACCTGGTAGGAGGTTTCGAATCTTCTAACTCCCTTGTTCCCCTTGCTCTTCTCCCTGCTTACCCGAGCGATTTTTTGCAGGGGCTCGACGGCATGATCTCCCGGGCTCTTTTGCTGGGAGAAAAAGAGATGAGAGCCGCGGCGCGCCTCGTCGCAGACCAGCACGACGCCACCCTCCAGGCGTGGAGGGCGGAGAAGGAGGCCGCGAAGGCGCGGAAGAGGAAGGAGCGCGCAAACCGGTCCGCGCGAGGTGAAGAGGTTTCCGACGAGACCCTGAGCGATGGCGACGAGGAGTCGGCGTCGAGCGAGGGTAGCCCGAGCGCCGGGGGCGACTTGGGCGGCTCCGACGCGGGTTCCGACCACGGGATTGGTGCTCGCGATTCTGAGGACGACGCCGCGAGCGCGGGGTTCATTTTGAGGAGACGGAGATCCCGCACGCCCCCTCATAGGGGCCCGACGAAAAGGGCGCGTCAGGCGCTACTCACCCGCTCCTCACGGTAAGTGCCTTGTGCGTCCACCGACCAGTCCTTTGCCTGGGTTGCTTTTGCGCGGTTCCTGACTGGCCGTCGTGTGCAGGGGGCACTCCAGCGTAGGGAGGGCGCTGAGCCCCACCTCGGGAGCGAGGAGTCGCACGCTTCCGCCCCCGCCGGCGGGGTCCGCGGCGACGATCGTCGGGAGCGAGGGTCACGTGGGTGCGCTTCCCACAGGGGAGCCTGCTGGAGAAGTGACGCCGCCGGGGGGGGCGTTGGGGCCGTCGCCGGCCATAACACTGGCGAGAGAAGTCCTGCCAGGTCCGCCCCCCCTGCGACGCCGGTCGGGGAAGTTGGTGAAGTCCTGCCGTCCCCACCGGCGGGGCGACCGCCTGCTGGGGCGGTTCGAGCGCCGCAGGAGGACCCGCCACCGGTCGTCGTGGATGCTCCGGTAGGGCGGGACACCGGGGCAGCACGGCTGCCGATTGTCGTGCTGACCTGGCCCGGCAGCGACCCGTCCGGAGAGCCGGCATTTGTCTTGGACGACGAGGCGGAACGCGGGGACTGGAACACTTTGGAGCGGAGCGAGAGGGAAGTGGAGAAGGAGATGGGGAGGATCCGCACCGACCTTCTCCACGCAGTCGACGCTTCCTCCAGGGCGATGAGGTCCATCGTTCAGGAGTCCTGCCCGGTCGGATCGGTAAGGCTGAAGGGAGTTCGTCCTTTGTAGATTTTTGAACGAAAATGGGACTGATCGGGCAGGTAATTTATTTGCAGCGTCTGATGTCCCGGGCGGTGGACAAGTCAAGCTTCCTCCGGCGTTTGCACAGTCGGGGGGTGCTGTGGAGGTAGAGCTGTGCGACGCCCAAAGAGCGCTTGTTGCCGAGCAAGGGAGGGTCACCACAGCCGGTTAGCGGCTGGGGGAAGTCACTGAAGCCTTGCAAGAGGCTCAGCGACTTGCGGAGTCGTTGATCGATGAGGGGGAGAGGGCCAGGTCGGCCCTGGCGGAGGCCGAAAGGGCCAAGACTTCTGCGGTCCGCGCAGAGGAGTCCGCTCGGGCGGAGGCCGCCCTCCTCCGAGAAGAATGAGAGTTGGCCCGGAGGCAGGCCGACCAGCTGCGTGGCGAGCGAGACCTTGCTCGGGGGGAGCTTGCGTCGGTGAGGGAGCTCACCGACCGCGCCGGGTCCGATCGGGAAGCGCGTGCCAAGGCCGAGGAGGAGCTTCGCGTCAAGGAGGCCTCCGTGGCCGGTGAGTAGTCGAACCTCTCGGTAGTTGCTGTAGCGGGCGTCTTCTGACGTTGTTTTGTCCTTGCAGAGCTACGGAAGGACCTTAGCGATATGCTGGAGTCGCGAAGGGCGGCGGTGGAGCAGCGGGACGCGGCGGTCGAGTCCCGAGACTCAGCCCTTTTGGACAAGCGGGTGGCGGAGAGGGATGCGGCCGACACGACGGTCGAGCTGACGGCCCTCCGGGTGGCCAGCCAGGCCATCTGCGACCGGCTATTTGGGCTTACTCCAGGCCCAAGTGCCATCTCCGTCATACTGGGGAGGGTCCCGGAGCATGTCGAGGCGTCGATGCGGGAGGCGGCGGTGCTTGGCGCTCCCTCGGCCCTGGTTAACACCGTCTCTTACTATGACGGTGTCGACCTTGAGGCGGTCGGGAGCGACGTCGCCACGGATCGGAGCGATGAAGAAGTCGACGCGTTCATGGCCCAAGTCGACCCGTGTGCCCAGGAGATCGCCAATCGGATTTCGCCGCGGGACATCCTCCACCGGGGGGAAGGAGATGATTAGTTTTCTTCGTTTTTTATTTTTGCAGCATATGTAATGAACATAATTATCGCAAACAAATCCGACCTGTCGGGTTGCTTTGAGTTTTGGCTTGCCTATCTTGTGTTTCTTTTGTACGATGGACAATCTTACGACCGTAGCCACAGGACCCGCGGGGGTGCCCTGAGAGCGTAGGTGTTGTGCCAACTACATCTGAAGAGAACACGGGATGAAACAAGCGACTTAGAGCGCTTGCTTCGTAGAGGAAAGGCGCTTTGGAATGGCATCGAATTGCCCGCTTCAGACCGCCTCCCCCGCGAAGTGCCCATTTGGTCAGTTGGAATGCTGGCCTAAGTCGGAGCGTTCCGACCGACACTAGTTTCTCTTGCTCGGAGGACTCCTTTCCCCCGCAAAGTGCCACTTTGAAGCCGTAGCCACGGAGGCGTAGGTCGCAGCATTTGGGTCGAGGAAATCCCCGCGAGGAAGATAGCTTGGTCGGTCGAGTTACGGCCTAGGTCAGCGGCACGTATGCCTTTTAGTAGTGCCCTAGGTCGGACTGCCCTGACCGACCTTGGTTTCTCCTGCTCAGGCAACTCCCTTTCTCCGCGAAGTGCTACTTTGAAGCCGTAGCCACGGAGGCGTAGGCTGCAGCATTCGGGTTGAGGAAATCACCGCGAGGAAGATTGTTCGGTCGGTCGGGGGGGGGGTTGACCTGGGTTAAAGTAGATCATTCCAAACGGTCGGGCTGCTGACCCAAATCGAAAAGTCCCGACCGGCCTTGGCCTCTTGCTCGGGTAGCCCCCCTCTCCCGCAGAGTGATCCTTCGAGGCCGTAGCCGCGGGGGTGCAGGCTGTAGAGCTTGGGTCGAGGAGGTCACTATGAGGAATATAGCTTGGTTGGTCGGGTTATTGACCTAGGTCACCGACCCCTGGGGTCGTAAGCGGCCCCCGAGTGGTGCGCGAGGACTGGAGGTGCAGTCGCCGCGCACCGC
The DNA here is from genome assembly GCA_036346355.1 of Rhipidocladum racemiflorum. Taxonomy (NCBI): domain Eukaryota; kingdom Viridiplantae; phylum Streptophyta; class Magnoliopsida; order Poales; family Poaceae; genus Rhipidocladum; species Rhipidocladum racemiflorum. The sequence continues at coordinate 36,271,559 of CM070576.1, read as the reverse complement.
TTGAGACTAGGGTAGGCGCGCGAAGATACGAAAGAAGAGGAGCTTTTGGGATAAGGCTAGATTAACTCGCCTAGAGGGCCGCGCCGGGGTTGGAACCGGTGTCGGACGTCTCGTTTTCTGCTCCGCGCCACCATTCGTCGTGCGCTTCGCCTTCCGCGCCAGGGGCTAGAAAAGGAGGTGTTCAGCGTTCTCGTGGGCTTCACCAGGACTCTCACTAGCCCAGGCTTCCTTCGTGCGCCATGGCGGATCGTTACACTCAGCTCTGCAGGGAGGTAGGTGATGAGCGAGCCTGGCTGCAGGTGGTGGCGGAGGTTGAGGCCGAGGCCGTGGCTGGGGATGTGCGGCGAGTTGGCGTCCTTGTCGCGGGCATCCCTCGCCTGTGGGAGGTGAGGGCGCCACCGTCCAGCGCCGACCGAGCGACGCCATGTCGCTGCTTATTGGTCGGGCGCGCACCAGGAGGAGTACCGCGCATTTGCCGAGTGATGGGACCTCGGCGGGTGGCTCTTTGCTGGCGGGGCTGATGCTCCTCTTGTCAAATGAATAAAGCGACTATGCTTTTGTTTCTTTCTCTGTTGTCTTCGTTCTTCTTCTTCAAGAATTTTTTACCCTTGCGTTTCTTCGACAACCATAGTCTTTTTTTAGGGACCGCAACGGGTCAGGCGTAGGTTCGAAGTGGCGCTAGTGCGATCCCGCTCGAGGGGATGGGTTGCTTCGATCAACTGTTGGCCAGTTGCCTTCGAATTTGTAGACTGCGTGCTCCACGGAGCACCACTTCGGGACCTCTGCTTCCGGGGCGGAGGTCATGGTGCTTGGGGTCAGCTAAGCGAGAGAGACGAAAAAGGAGGGAGCGACCACTCGGTCAGGCGTCCGATCACCGCGGTTTCTTTGTTCAAGTACTTCTCGAGCGGTACAAGGAGAGAGGATGGCTAAGGATAGAACTTTCTTAAACTCTCTATGTTCCAAGCGTTTGTAATGAGGTTTCCTTTGGCGTCTTTGAGACGAAAAGTGCCGGGTCGGAGGACTTCTGCGACGGTAAAAGGGCCCTCCCAAGGCGGAGAGAGCTTGTGCCTGTCCTTCGCGGACTGGACTTGGCGTAGCACTAAGTCGCCGACTTCGAACGACCAGCCGCGAATTAGTCGACTGTGGTACCGGCGTAGTGTCTGCTGATACTTGGCCGACCGCAAGACCGCAACGTCTCGTGCTTCGTCGAGTTGGTCGAGGTCGTCCTGCTGCGCCTCCGTCCCCCGCGCGCTGTCGTAGTTTTGCACTCTTGGCGCGCCGTACTCGAGGTCGGTCGGGAGGACGGCCTCTGCTCCGAACACCAAGAAGAAAGGTGTGAACCCGGTCGATCGTGTTGGCGTGGTTCACAAGCTCCAAAGAACGGGGGGCAGCTCGGTGGCCCACCGTCCCGCGAACTTCTTCAGTCGACTGAAGATTCGCGGCTTGAGTTCTTGGAGGATCATGCCATTGGCTCGCTCGGCTTGGCCGTTGGCGCGAGGGTGCGCAACCGCTGCCCAGTCGACTCGGATGTTGAAGTCGTCGCAGAACTCGAGGAACTCCTTCCCTGTGAACTGCGTTTCGTTGTCGGTGATGATGGAGTTCGGGACTCCGAAACGGTAAACAATATCGCGGAAGAAGCTAGCCGCCTGTGCTGAAGTGATGGTCGCCAGCGGCTTGGCTTCAATCCACTTTGAGAACTTGTCTATGGCGACGAGCAGATGAGTAAAGCCCCCGGGCGCCTTTCTGAAGGGCCCGACCAGATCGAGCCCCCAAACCGCGAAGGGCCACGTGATGGGGATCGTCTGCGAGGGCTGTCGGGCGGTGTGTTCGCTGGTGAAGAATTGACACCCTTCGTGACGCTACGGACAATCTGCGTGGCGTCGCCCGCTGATCGGCGGCCAGTAGAAGCCTTGCCGGAAGGCTTTCCCTACCAGGGACCGTGGCGCGGCATGGTGCCCGCAGATCCCGCCGTGGATGTCAAGCAGAAGGTGCTTCCCTTGGTCGGCCGGGATGCATTTCTGGAAGATTCCCGATGGGTTCCTCTTGTAGAGGGTATTGTCGACCAGGACAAAAGACTTGGCCCGCCGAGTGAGGCGCCGAGCCTCGGTGGTATCGGCGGGGAGTGACCCATCTATCAACTGGTCGATGAAGGGTTGCCTCCAGTCGGACTCGACGTTCAGGACACCAAAATCCGACCCAGGCGGGTGCGAGTCCGTCCGAGGATCGGGCGGAGCATCCGCTTTTAGGGGGTCGGTTGGGCCCTTAGCGCTTGGGTCCAACCGGATGGATGGTTTAAGGAGGTCGGAGACGAAGACTCCGGGGGGAACTGGCCCTTTGCTGGAGGCAAGGTTGGCGAGGGAATCGGCTTCACCATTGTAGCGCCGGTAACTGTGATGAAGCTCGAACCCTTTGAACCTTTCCTCGAGCTTGCGGACCTCCAAGCAATAGGTGGCCATCCGAGCGTCGCGAGGCTTGGTGGTTTTCATCACTTGGTCGACGACCAACTTGGAGTCACCGTGGACGTAGAGCCGTCGAGCGCTGAGGTCGGCGGCAAACCGAAGACCGTTGACGAGGGCTTCGTACTCGGCGACATTGTTAGTGGCGTCGAAAAGCAGTCGGATGGCGTACAAGAGCTTGTTGCCGAGTGGGGAGACAATGACGACCCCCGCACCGGCTCCATTCTTGGTGTAGGACCCGTCGAAGTACATCGTCCAGTACTCGGGGTCCTCGACTATCGGCGGGACTTGCGCTTCAGTCCACTCAGCGACGAAGTCAACCAAGGCCTGCGACTTAATCGCCGTCCGAGGGACGTACGATACGTCGAGGCCATTGAGCTCGAGGGCCCACTTGGCGATCCTTCCGGTGGCGTCACGGTTGTGGATGATCTCTCCGAGAGGCGACGAGGTCACCACGGAGACGGGATGCCGGTCGAAATAGTGGACCAGCTTCCTCTTGGTAATGAGCACTGAGTACAACAGCTTCTGTACATGGGGGTACCGAATCTTTGTTTCGGAGAGCACTTCGCTGACAAAGTAGACCGGCCTTTGTACCTTGAAGACGTGGCCTTCTTCCGTTCGCTCTACGACGAGCGCCGCGCTGACGACCTGGGTCGTGGCGGCAATGTAGAGGAGCAGCGGCTCTTGCGGTTCTGGGGCGACCAACACCGGAGGCGAAGTCAGGAACGCCTTCAGTCGACTAAGGGCTTCCTGAGCTTCTTGGGTCCAGCTGAAGTGATCGGACTTTTTCATCAGCTTGTAGAGTGGCATCTCGCGCTCGCCGAGGCGGGACACAAAGCGGCTCAGGGCCGCGAGACACCCCATCAGCCTCTGGACCCCCATGAGATCGCTGATCGGGCCCATCGTCATGATGGCGGAGATTTTGTCGCGGTTGGCTTCGATGCCGCGCTCGGAGACGATGAAGCCGAGCAGCTTCCCTTTCGAAACCCCAAAGACGCACTTCTCGGGATTGAGCTTTATGCGAAACCGCCGAAGGTTCGCAAAAGTCTCCTTTAGGTAGGTGACGAGGTCCTCGGCCTTTCTGGTCTTGATAACGATGTCGTCGACGTAGGCCTCGATGTTACGGCCAATTTGGTCTGAAAACACGTCTGCATACATCGCTGGTATGTTGCGCCCGCATTTTTCAGACCAAAGGGCATCATGACGTAACAGTACAAGCCGTACGGAGTGATGAAGGAGGTCGCGAGCTGGTCGGACTCCTTCATGGCGATCTGGTGGTAGCCCGAGTAGGCATCCAGAAAAGAAAGGGACTCACACCCGGCGGTGGAATCCACAACTTAGTCGATGCGAGGCAACGAGAACGGGTCTTTCGGACAGGCCTTGTTGAGGCTCGTATAGTCAACACACATTCTCCATTGCCCTGACTTTTTCTTTACAAGAACGGGGTTGGCGAGCCACTCGGGGTGGAGCACCTCCCTTACAAAGCCAGCGGCCAAAAGTTTGGCGATCTCCTCCCCAATGGCCCGGCGCTTCTCTTCGTCGAAGCGGCGTAGGCGTTGAGCGACCGGTCTGGAACCCGGTCGGATATTGAGAGAGTGCTCGGCGACTTCCTTGAGAACTCCCGGCATGTCCGAGGGTCTCCAGGCGAAGACGTCTCGGTTTGCTCGGAGGAAGTCGACGAGCGCGCTTTCCTATTCGGCATTGAGGGCGACCCCGATTCGCACGATCTTGGCAGCATCTTCGAGGTCGACAGCGACCTCCTTCGCATCCTCCACGGACTTGAAGGAACTAGGTCCCGACTTGCTGGAGTCGGGGGCGGACTCGGGGGTCCTCTCCTGGAGTCGGGCGAGCTCGGTGGAAGCGACAACCGCCGAGGCGAGCTCACAACTGCTCCGCTCGCAGTTGTAAGCGAGTTGGAAAGACGCAGCCACGGTGATGACGCCCTGTGGTCTCGGCATCTTCAGCTTGAGGTAGGTGTAGTTGGGGACCGCCATGAACTTCGCGTAGCACGGCCTCCCCAAGATGGCGTGGTAGGAGTCGGGAAAATCTACGACCTCAAAGATGAGGCTTTCGGTGCGGAAGTTGTCCGGGCTCCCGAAGGTAACGGGCAGGTTGACCTGCCCGAGCGGATGGGCTTGCTGGCCCGGAACAACGCCGTGGAAAGGCGCCTTGCTCGGCCGAAGGGCGGTGCGAGGGACTCCCAGGGCGTCCAAGGTCTTGACATACATGATGTTGAGACCACTGCCGCCGTCCATGAGCACCTTGGTCAAGCGCTTCGTCCCCACGATGGGGTCGACGACGAGCGGGTAGCGTCCTGGGTGCGGGACGTGGTCGGGGTGGTCGGTCCGGTCAAAGGCTATCGGGCACTCCGACCACCTCAGGTAGCTGGGTACTGCGGGAGTCGCCATATGGACTTCGCGATGGGCGAGCTTCAACCGACGCTTATCGGCATAGCACTCTGCCTCTCCGAAGATCATGAGGCAGCCGTCAAGCTGTGGAAACTCGTCGGTCGCCTCATCACCCTTTGCCCCGACGTCCGGCATCGGGTCACGCTTCTTCCCCTTGCCCCGCGACGTCGTGGGGTTCCCGGAGAGAAAACGCTTAAGGACTTCGCAGTCCCGGTATTTGTGCTTGACGGGATAGTCGTGGTTCGGGCACGGACTATCCATCAATCTTTCGAATCGGTCGGGCGTCTGCCGAGCTTGCTGCTTGGCAGGACGGTCGGCAGCGGCGACCATATGGCTTTCGCGGCCCTGCTTCCCCTTCCGTTTCTTCTTGTTGGAGCGGTCGGAAGGGGCACCGGCCTCGGATCCGGACGTCTTGTGGGCCACCTTCCTCTCGAAGATGGCCCCCACAGCTTCCTCGCCAGAGGCGTGGTTGGTGGCGATGTCGAGGAGCTCCTTGGTGGTTCGTGGCTTCGCGCAGCCCAACTTGTGGACCAGAGCCTCGCAAGTGGTGCCGTAGATGAACGCCCTGACGACGTCGGCGTCACGAATGTCGGGGAGCTCATTGCACTGCTGGGAGAAGCGGCGGATGTAGTCTCGGAGGGTCTCCCCCGGCTGCTGCTTGCAGCTCTTTAGGTCCCAGGAGTTGCCAGGGCGTTTGTACGTGCCCTGGAAGTTTCCGACGAACAGATTCGTCAGGTCGGCCCAGCTGCCGATGGTGTTTGCGGGCAAGTACTCGAGCCAGGCTCGAGCGGAGTCCGCAAGATAAATGGGGAGATACTGGATGACGAAGAAGTCGTCAGTCGCTCCCCCAGCCCGGCAAGCGAGCCGGTAGTCTTCTAGCCACACACTGGGGTTTGTCGCCCCTGTGTACTTGGCTATGTTGGTCGGAGCCCGGAACCTGGCCGGGAAGTTGGCGTTGTGGACGGCGCGGGTGAACGCACGCGGCCCGGGGCCGTCGAGGCCCGGGTCGGGGTGGTTGCGTCGCCCGCTATCCGCAACTTGAGACGATGCCGCCGCGTCGGCGACTCTCCTCCGCGCCTCGAGGGTGGCGCGAAGGTCACGGTTGTCCCCCAGTCGGTGGTGCACCGGGGTGCGTGATGCCTGGGGGAGCTCTGGGAGTGGGGCCGTCTTGGCTAAGCTCCGACGACCCCGCGAGGGGGAGTGGCCGAGACGACCCGACGTCGCACCCGAGTGTCGGGAGCCGGAACCCTGGGCGTGCTGCACGGCAGCATGCTCAACCAGCCCCCGGAGGTTCTGGTAGGTAGCCCTGGCTTCCGGGTCCATCGGCTCAGGTAACCCTCGGAGCAGCATAGCTGCCGCGGCGATGTTCTGGTTGGCGTGGGGGAAGAACGGAAGATCACTCGTCCCCTCACCACCGCCGTGCACTGACGCGCAGCGCGCCGCGCCGAGGCAATGCATTGGCTGACGTTGCTCCAGGTCGGCCTGGAGTTTGTTGAGCTCGGCTTTTCGGGCCTCCAGCTCTTCGCGCTGCTGCTGGAGGTCGGCGAGGCGGCGCTGATAGTGCGCGTCGTCTTCCCGCCGGGACTCTTCCTGTCGTGCGTCGTCGCGCGGGAGGAGGGTCCCGAGGGTTGCGGGGGTGGAGGATGGCTCCGCCGCACCCGCCATGTTGCATTCCCGAGAGTACATCCTGCGCGGGGGGTGCTCCCTGTCGGAGCTGGAGCTGTGGCTGGAGGAGTCCCCCAGCAGGTCATGGAGAGAGGTAGGCGCGTAGCCAGTCATGGCCACGAGCCGAGAGCTCGCGGAGGGCGAGATCGTCGCCCGTCGTCGATCGCGCGTAGCGTTGTCGGAGGCGACGCTGGCGCGCGATGGGTCCACCAGTGAGGCCCGCGCCGGGGTCTCGAGGCAAAGGTTGCCAAGAACATCGGCGACCGCGTCCAAGCTCGTGGAGGGCGCCCGGTCTCGGAGGGCGGCGGGGACGAGAACGAGTTCCCCTGCCGTGGTGACGACGAAGTCGAGGGCGCCGAAGCGAATCCAGCCCCTCGACGCCGGCGAGTCGTCGCGAGAAAAAGAAGCCATCGGGGAGGAAGATGGGAATCCGAAGTCGAAGGTGATGACGCGCAAATGCCCCCTACCTGGCGCGCCAACTGTCGGTGTTTCGTGCACCGGCAATACGAATTTTTGGTTAGCGGGGGTCGCGCGCTCCCTCTCCCCGAATGGTTGACTCAGAAAGCCAGGAGTTTATACTGGTTCGGGCTGAACGTCCCTACTCCAGTTCGCTCGGTGGGGGTGTATTGATTTTGCGGGACGAACAAAGGATTACAAGCGGGGCAAGGGTTCGGCCGACCGACTCCCTCGTGCTCGGCTGCTCGTTTTCCACTCGTCTTTTGCTGTCTAGAAAATGCTCGTCCCCCCGCTCCCTCGGGCCGTGCCTTCCCTTATATAGACGGAGGTAGCAGGTTACACGGGAGTTTGGAGGAAAAAAGGAGGGGGTACTGTACGTCTTGGAATTCGGTTTCTGTCTTGTCCGATCGACCTCTGCCCGCCCCACGCAGGGTTGGTAGTCCCGCGGTGTGCGGTCTTCTGCTGGGCTGTCAGGATGACATACTGCTCTGTGCTCCTGTCAGCTTCGGTGGTTTTAATGGTGCTTGACTTTGGCTCAGCCTCGGGAGAGGGCGCCTCCCTCTGTGGCGTGTTAGGCGACGGGACGGGGGCTTGACTCCTTCGGCGGTTCTTCTGACAACCTCGGGAAGGAGCCGCCTACCCCCGCACGGGTGTCAGTGGATGTTGCGTGCGCGGGGTAGCTGGCTCCACAGGCACGGGGTCCGCCCCTTCGGGTGCTAGTGGAGCCGACCAACCGTGCGCCCCGACCTTGAAGGTCGGGGTCGACCGACCGTCCGGGGCTGGCTCGGACCGGGGCCTGGCCCACTCTCTGCTGCCCACACGCCTTTCGCCAGTACTGGGCTCCCGGAGAGGTAGGTCAGCCCGTTCGTGGCCCTGGGCTGATGGGGGTACCCATGGTATAGGTACTTGTCAATGGGTTACTAGATCGTAACTAGTATGTGTAGACATGCAACATGTTATTGATATCATTTTGGAAATTCAAAATTAATATTAATTAATGGAATATGGAATGTGTTTATGAAATGGTGTGCTATGTGTTGCCACACGATGTTATTGATATGTAAAGGCATGTGTTGTTCTACATGGATGTTGAATTGTTGGCATGTGTTGCACAATAATCAAATGGGGTGGGAAATAATTTAGACTGGGGTAAGTAGCAAGAGACTACGTGTCATAGTGGGCCTATGTGGCAATGGGGTTGATGAGTGAATGTAAGGGGTAGTGTGCCATTTGAGTAAATATAAGGGGTTGTGTGCCATTTATGAGTTTGGAAGTCTTGTCTTGATCAATTAAGGACTTAACCTTGCAACCCTTTGAACTGGGCCAAATATACAACCACATGTCTACAATAGGACAGACCTAGCTGACTAATTTGTGATGTCTAGGTTTTGGTACTATCATGGTGGTGCGGGTTCCGGGTGTACAGGTAGACTCACATGGCGCAAGAGGGGGCCTTGATTATGGTAACTAGTTCCTTCAGTGTTGAAATCTCAACGGGAAATACTGGGTTTAGATGGAGCATTGTAAAGGCTTTGTTATGATCGCTCATTCACATACTTTTGTATGGCAATTAACGACAGACGTGCTGAGTTGATTATATCTTATGGATAAAATGTATAACCTCTACAGAGTGTTAAACCTATTCGAAAAGCCGCATATGTGGTATTGGACAATGCTCAGGAATTATAGTCAAGGGTTAGATCTTGAAAAATAAATCTTGGGAATGGGAGGTTGTGTGCCACTAGAAGTAATGAACTTGGTTAAGCTGTGTGCCAGTGAATCTTGGAAAATAAATGAGAAAGTTATTTAGTAATGGTATTTGATTTACAATCATTTCAATCTATATATGTTAATCATTTATAAATGTTGTTTTGTGCAAAATAACCACTTCAGCTATTCAATTGGAATAAGCCATGCATGTAGTTAATAGACTTGCATTTTGTGCATGACTTGCTTAGAGCTTTATGTACTCACCCCCTTGCAACAATTCAAACACCAGTTGAGGAGGAGTCTACGCCAGCCCTTGAGGAGTTTTAGGAGGAGTCGAACAATTAGAGTGCGAGCCTTGTCAGTTGCCTGTGGCAAATTGATGGGTTACTACGAGTTTTCTTTTTTGTTGCAGTTTTCTTTATTTTTGAGTTTTTGCCCTATGTGGCATATTTGAAAGATGTGATAATTGCCTAGAGGGGGGTGAATAGGCTATTTAAAATTTAGAGCTAAATTAATCGCAGCGGAATAAGTATCGGAACTTCCGATAAATAACCGGAACTTCCGATTTAGATCGGAACTTCCGGTCAAGAATCGGAATATCCGATCAGTACAGAAATTCGAGAACAAGCAACTAAGTCTAGCAATCTACAAAATACTTCTACTCTAGTTGAGTACAAGATTGAGTAAATGATCTAGACTAAAATAGCAACAATAGAAGAACTCTATTATAAGGATTAAACACAAGTTATGCAAAAGAGGTTAAACTAAGGAGACAAGAATTTGTTTCTCGGAGTTTGGATCCTTGAGGGGATCCTACGTCTCCATTGAGGAAGCTCACAAAGAGCCGGGTCTCTTCCAACCCTTTCTTCCCAAATCTCGGTCACACTTGAGATTTGGTTTCACTCTTGATTTCTTCCCTTTCGGAGTCAAAATCGGCATTCACAAACTTCTCACGGCTTCTCACAACCTTAGGGAGCTCGTGAGCGACACCTAGCCATCTAGGAGCCCTCAATCTCCAAGAGTAATAAATGCAACATGGTTATGATCTTGGAGAAACTCTCTAATGCTCAAGATGAATATGCTCGCTAAGATTCTTGCATTAGATATCTATCTCACACCTCACTCTTTAGATGATCACTAAGATCAAGAGAAGGAGGGGACAAGAATGCTCAAGAATGTGCACTTGAAGCTCACAAGTTCAACCAAGAGAGAGTGAAACCTCTCAAAGGAGGTGGAGGTGGGTATTTATAGATTTGGGCCAAAAACTAGCCGTTATACTCGCACTCAACTACACATCGGAACTTCCGATAACTACATCGGAACTTCCGATGAGTCTAAAACTCCAGAAATCAACGCAGTCCAACGGTCAAAAGAACTACACATCGGAACTTCCGATTTCATAATTCTAAGTCAGGATCGGAACATCCGATAACCAAGTATCGGAACTTCCGATTTGTCCAGTGAGCATCCATTTGAGGTTCAACACTAATCGGAACATCTGATCCAACTGATCGGAACATCCGATCTGTCCAGAGAGTACCCATTTGAGATTTAACACTAATCGGAATATCCAATTCAACTGATCAGAACATCCAATCTGAGTTAGGGGCTTCGGACTAAGGAAAAATTAAGCACCGGAATGTCTGATACATCGGAATATCCGATAAAGTATCGGAATATCCGACCCAAACTTTAAAGAAACTACTCCGGTGACTGTGCTGTGACTTTGTGTCTCTCAAAAGTCTTAGCTAGTATTCATTTGAGCATAGAGACTACTCCTAGATCAACTACGTTGCATCCCTCTTAATAGTACGGCATGCCTATGACTCAATGATAGAAGTAAATTACATTAAAATGACGTCGTTTTCTTTGTCGTTCCTTTTTTAAGGTATCAATCGTTCGTAGATGATCTCATCTTGGGACTTTTACCTGTTCACAAACTCATTGAACGTAGTAGTCCCTTTAATCACTTGTCATTAATCATCCAAAACTCACTTAGGGGCCTAGATGCACTTTCAGTATTATTGTAAGTTGACCATAATATTGACCAAACAGGTTATATTAATAGATAAAGTCTTTATTTACTATTCCGCTACGTATGATTGTGATATTTCATCTATGTTAAGACTATGTGCACTAGCGTGATCCTAGACTAGTGATAAATACACAAAGGGTCCGAATTTGCACATTCGGGTCCCAATATATGCCCCATCTTGCGTTTCCTGGGATTCTTCTCATGGGTCGTAGTGCTCTGCACTAGTGCTCGATTTCTGCTCCTACTGGACGGCAGACAGCGAGCCCAGTCCAGGCGATGCGATGATGCACCTTTCTGGGGAGCGACGTGTCGGTCAGTCCATGTGGTTGAACCACTCCACATGCACCGTCCAGTGTCCCCATCCCTAATCCAGACCAATCCGTGTCATGCGTAGCGATGCTCCTTCCACTGATGACGCTCCCGTCAAGCGCCTCCACGTCGCGGTAGCTCATTGTGTTAGCACTACTACTCCTGCTCTCCTTCGTCGATGAGAAACACAGAAACACTGAAGTGAGTGACGCGAGTGTTTCCTGGTGGTGGCGTGAGAAACACAGAAGCGCAGATGAGCCAATGACTGAACGGTTGCGGCTGGACTGGTGGTGTGCGAAGTGCGATACTTGTGATTTAGTAGAAAAATGTAAGGTCCAAACCTAGCCCAATTTGTCCTAAATTGGGTCTAAATAGCTATGAATCCAAAATTAGTCCAATCCATTTGCACTTTTGGACCGGTCTAATCCAGAAAGCTAGGCCGGTCCAAGCCCATTAGCACCCCTACCCACACTTGACTGAGAAAGGGGCGCGACAGCACTAGGGTTTGCCTTGGCCGCCCCACCGCATCTCGTCCTCATCAATCTTGCCCACTCGCTGGTCTCCATCGCTTCCGCCCAAGTCACAGCCAAAGCCGAAGCTGTAGCTGTGCCTCCCGCCCGGACGGCCAAACCCACCCCCCCGCCTCCGAGCAACGCCTCCACCATCGTCCTCCACCTTGACATATTTTCATCCGTCTTTGGCTTCCAGCACCCATGGATAGAAATCTTGGACGAAATCCGGAAATCTCGGCCGAGATTTCGGATTTCGGACCCCCCCGAGATCCTAAATCCCGGCCAGGTAAAAAAAATTTAAAAAAATTCAATTTGCTACAGTAACTACTAAAATCTCGTCGAAATCTCGGACATTTCGGGCGAAATCTCGGGCATCTCGGGCGAAATCTCGGGTTTTCGGACCGGATTTTTGTTTTTGGGCATTGCATTTGATTGGATTGGTGGCCAGGATCATCCACAAGAAATTTTAAATTTTTTTGATGAGTTTTGATCATTTTTCGGTCGGTTCAAAAATTTTCTAGTGTTAGGACCATTTTTCGGTCAGTTCAAAAATCTCCTTCTTACATTATTGATGTGTTAGGAACATATATAAAAATTTTCAAATGACTTGAAGTTCATTTGTTACATTTGAAAAATCAAAAACTAATTTTACATACGATTTTTATCACGACTTTATCACTGTTAGATTTTTTAAAAATTCCTCATGCTTGATCAGCATCTCAAATTTTTATGGGAACATTAGTGATGTGTGAAGACCATCCAAAAAAAATTTCAAAATTTTTTGACATGTTTTGGACCATTTTTCAGCCGGTTCAATTTGGGCGAGATCTCGGTGATTTCGGCCGAGATCTCGGTGATCTCGGCCGAGATCTCGGATTTCCCGGTTGAAAAAAAACCGGATTTGAAATTTGGTTTTTGCAATTCCTCCGGATTTTGTCCGAAATTTCCGAATCTCACCGAGATTTCGGATTTCGGGAACCTCCGAGATTTGACTCAAAACGAGATTTGAAACCTTGCCAGCACCTACCTCTTCATCATCGACCTAAGGCGGAACTGAGGGGAGTGTTGGGACCCCCAAAAATTATGAAAGCCCAACTAGTATAGGGTAAGGTTTGAAATTTCGTTTTTGGATCCTAATTTTGGAGGTGGCTGAAATCCAAAGTATTAGCGAAATCTTGGTATTTCGGATGAAATTCAAAAATCAAATTTAAAATCCGAAATGACGAAATTGATCGAAATTTCAACCCTTTTCAACCCCCTGCGAAATGGTCTTCCGAGGTTAGAAAAAAACTCCCGTAACTCTCGCATGGCATGAAGTTGAGTTGGCCAAGTTGGTCTAAGGCGCTGGTCTCATCCGAAAGGGCGTGGGTTCGAATCCCACTCTCAACATTAAATTGTTTAGATTTTGTATAAAAAATGCTCTACCATTGTGGTCCAAAATGCGCCGTTGTGGGATCAATCCCAGGACCTCTCACATGCTAAGCCAGCACTCTATCATCTGAGATACATCCTCATATTGTGATATTATGTATAACAATATTATGAGCATATCTGCCGCAACCCGGAAACCGTCCAGGAATTCGGTTTCAGACAGAGATGGAATATCACCTGCTTACATTAGCAAATGACAGCGAAAGAATGTCAGATAAGTAATTAAGGCTAATTTAAAGAGATTAAAAGAAAATTGTAGGCCACCGGCCCAAAATTTGAATTACAAACCATCAATTGAAATCATACCCACAGGAAAGGTCTAAGTGCGGCCGTGACCCTAAACCCCAACACTGCCGTAATCAAGGGTATCCAAGCGACTGTCTTCTTTTTCATTCTTTGAATAAATGTCAACAAGCAACGTTGAATACACGTATGTACTTGCAAGACTTTAGTGTATGAAAATAAATATATATGCAGGGTTAGTCCAAAGGGATCAAGGTTCTATAATAAGTTTATTTTCAGCATAAAGCAGATTTTATTTGCAATAGAGTAAAACTAAAACCAAAACCAAAAATACTATACTTGACATTATGTCCCAAGCTGCTCTTGACCGTGAGCACGGCTAATCGATTAGATTTAAATCTCTGCAGAGAGTGTACACTTTACCCACATGACATATTCTAGCAATTATGTCATCCATGCCACGCGATACACAAGTACCCGTTTTGCTAGACTATGACGAAACTTTTCGACTAGCTAGAGCCCAACCTTGCATTAGCTCGGTGTATGACCATCCTTGCTATGGCGGCATAAGTCACTAGTTTACATTTTAGTACTCACAATGGTCCCGCTAACCATCGTCCTCGTTCTCCTCATAGCAAGGCATACCCGTTGTATTGGAATGCTTTGGCCCCAACGCCTCGGTGAAGGGAGCACCTAGAACGACACCGATCCATCGGTTCGTCCATACTACTTGATCTACCAACATGCAAGGTTTAAACTCCAACTAATTTACTAAGGCCCTGTTTGTTTCCCTCTCCAGCTTATATAATCCAGCTTTTTGGTGCTGGATTATATAAGCTGCCATTAAATAAGCTGGTGGGTTGTTTGTTTTCTTGGATTATTAGTGTGTTGGATTATTAGTTCGAGATGGTAAAAGACATTAGTACCCTTGACTGTTTTGGGCCATTTTTGAGAGGATGCCATGGGCCTTGCACACATTCTCCACAGTCGTCTGGGATATGTGCAGCCCGTTGTTTTTTTTCACTATTCTTTTTCCGTTGTTTTTTTCATCAATTTTTCATGGCGTTCTTTTTTTTGCATCGTATTTTTTTCACCATTCTTTTTCTGTCGTTTTTTCATCAATTTTGTACTGTTGTTATTTTTTTTGCATCGTTTTTTTCCTCATCGTTCTTTTTTTCATCATCCGGACATGCACAAAATAAATTTAGCAATACGTCTTTTTTCAAAGTGCTCATTAATCAACTTGACCATACATAGGTAACGAGCAAAATAGAATCTGTTCCCATGACTAAAAATAACTGCACAATATTTGATCCATATAAACACAGTCTCATAATAAAATTATAAATTTCTAGCAAATAAAGCAATAGCAATATTATCACGGAAGTCATTCATGGCACCTTCCTCGTCTCCCAAATGACTTGCACTCCCTTGTGATGCAGGCATAGGCATATAATTTTCATCTTCATCACACCGATCAAACTCCTCATCTGCCAACTTGCTATCTCTAATAAAGTTATGAAGAGCCATGCATGCATGTATTATTTTAGATTGTTTAAGCATTGGATAGCTTGGCAGATGCAACAAAATTCTCCACTTCATCTTTAAAACACCAAAAGAGCGCTCGATCACATTTCGAAGAGATGAATGTAAGTGGTTGAATACCTCCTTCTTGCCACTTGGACGAGGACCCACTCGAAACTCCGGTAAATGGTACTTGGTCCCTTTGTATGGTGCTAGATATCCCGGTCGGTTCGGATAACCCGAGTCAACAAGATAAAACTTCCCTACACATTAAGTATAAAACGTAAGACAACTTCAATTTTTTAAAAAATTTGATGACAATGCAAATCTGATTCTACCTGGTGGAGGATGAGGGAATTTATCATCGTATTTCAATAAAGCAGCATTGAAAACCCTCATGTCATGTACCGATCCAGGCCATCCAGCAACAACAAAAGTGAATCTCATATCGAAGTCACATATGGCTAACACATTCTGAGTTGGAAATCCATGGCGACCCACATGTTGGACAATTTTTGTGGATGGCACAACCACCGGTATATGAGTACCATCTATTGCACCTATACAATTGTTGAAATGAGGCTCGAACCGTGCCCCTAGAAGTCTTGGGTGGATTGTTGAGAATTGTGGATCTCTAGGTTTCACAAAACCTTCTGATAGGAGGTATACACTATGCAACACTTCACTGAATTTCCTACTAATTGTTTCTTTTGACCTCCCAAATCGGTTCTTCACTTGAACAAAAGATTGGGGCGAGCCGATCGTCCAGAGAAACATACACAAAGCTTCCATAGAGTCCATATTACAACTTGACTTCAACCCGTAGTATACGACCAACAAATCATGTAACCTCTCAATCAGTGGTCTACTCATCCTGAACATGTCATAACAATCTTGTGGAATGCTAAGTGTTCTCATAACCCATTCATATCCTGATAAAATAGGTTGTATTCTCTTTGACTTGTTCAAATAAGTTTCAGCATAATACATACCACAAGCAGATATCACGGCTCCAAAATTTCTCATCATGTGGACTCGATTGTGTGCAAGAACAAAAGCTTCGTCCTCATCCTCCTCATTCCCATTCATATCCATCTACAAACATACAACGTATACAATCAGGCAAAATGTAAAAGTAGTTACAAATTCATGCAAACCAATCCATATATAATGTAACCATCATTGTAACATAGTTCATGCAAACCAATCCATATATAATGTAACCATCATTGTAACATAGTTCATGCAAACTTAACGACACAAAATAGTTTTGTGCCAACATGACAAAGACAAAGATTCATGCAACAATGCAAAATATAACTTCTACATCAACCCTTCCTTGGCGCACCACCTCTTCAGCCAAAGAAGCCTTCCTTCTTTGGAAGTAATTGTCCTGAATACACCACGTTGTTCAGCTTTGACAAATAATTGTCCTGCCATGAAATGTTCAGCTGATCCTTCTTTCGCTCCACATTCGACTACCAAGTCCATGCATTCCTTAATTGAGCTGAACATCATGTCACCTCTCATCACCTGATTAGCAATGTTACAGTTCAAGTCCAAGGTGGCATGTATATTCTTCATAACCTTAACCATGGGATTTTTTGTTTTCTTCATGGGGCTAGAAATTGCAACAGGACTTCCTCTCTTCAATGAAGAGGATCCCTTCAAATTGGTACCACTACCAGCAGGAGACGCTTTTGGATCACCAATATCTTCTCCAAAAGCGGCCTCGAACCCATCCACAAAAGCATCATCATCACCGCCCCCTATTCCACTAGGATCTCCATGCATTTCACCTGGAACACAAGAAGAAGAGCCATCCACTGCAATATTTTCAAACATCTGCTGCATCAAATCTTCATTCTCTGGTGGCCCTGTCCTTAACTTCTTCCATTCAGGGTGTCCCTGAAAAGACAGTTTTAAAAAATAGTAAGTCCTACATACATCACATACAAAACATTCGGAATACAAAGTACACAAACTGTATGATACCTTGGTCATACGTTTCCATTGCTCATCACTTGCATCCACAGTTCCTAAAGTTGGATTCCATCCAAGACCAGTTAAATCTTTGTTAATGCTTAGCCAGAAGCTGTACAACCCCTTTAGCAAATCCCACTTGTTCTTCAATTGTGTTTTTGAGTGACGAAGACCTGTCCTTTGCAAATACTTAGCAGCTATGTTTTTGTATCCTCGGATGCTCATAACTCCATTAGGCCTATTCCCAGCACAAACCTCTTCAACACAAATCTCACAAAATACTGTGGTGTTCGAAGACGACCATTCTGCCTTGTCAAAACTCTCCTTCTATTTGGCAGATATATAGACATAACGCATGATAAATTAAACAAGCAGTTTGCCCTTTAAACATATATAACTGAAAAGGCTGAATAGCTTGTTCTAACAAGTTATGAAACAAATAAAGAACAATATAAATCCGGCACATGAAAAGGCCTAATAGCTAACAGCTGTTCCATTTCTGATTTGTGATGGAAAACAAAAGCCGGCCGTGGTAGAGCGCCAATAGGAGGAAGGTGATTACTGATGAGCCTAAAATATACAGACTAAACTGGCAACACAAATTAATTAATACATAGCAATCCTCAGCAAACAAGGAATAATTGGACTAGTAGCAAATTTATATTTAAGACCTAGCATGAGCTTTTGGCATGACAAAATCAAGAAAGCTTTTGACCTGACATATCATTGCCCCATAAAAAAGGCTGTTTTTTTTATAGCCATGTCTCGGCAATGCGTAATAGAACTATGCTTTGACATCCCAGATCAATACCAACACTAGCTGCTTTGAAATTGAATATACACAAAAGAAGTCTATTCGATCCCTAAGGTTGGTATTGAATATACCAGCACTAACTACCAATTTGTGTTGCCCAATTTGTGTTGCCAGATCCCTAAAATTTGTGTTGAATATACCAACACTATTTGTGTTGCCAGTAGTAGCAATAAACACGTAGCTAGTAGTAGCAATCCAACTAGCAGCAAAGAACAGATTATGATGCTAGACACCACGCTTTAGATAGGATATAAAACTACTATAAAACAATTCATACCAATGAATTAGCGCAATGTAAAACAATTCACATATGAGATGAATGTAAAACAATGTAAAACACTATTTTAGTATTGCATGGCAATGTCATATATAAGTGCTGCACTTGAGCCACAATCAATATGTTAATTTGTCGATCAAGCTGTGGAGTTTTTGAATCGTACATTGATCATTATGCTATCTGTTCCATCCTCACTATGGCTACCATTTTTCTAGTCTCAAAATGTAGTGCAGTAAACCTTTTTCTTGGTCACTGAACCTATTTGTGAACACCAAAGTTTGCCAGATTTGTCAACAAATAAAGCAACAAGTTCAAGTTTAGAAATGTTGTGTCTTTTCTAGCTTTCTGGCTACCATTTTTCTAGTCTCATCCCTACTGAATATGCTTAATGTTGCACTTAGCTAGAACTATAATGCCACCATTGAGTTCTACTGGGCTCCCTTTCTAGCTGAATCAAATTCTGATGATGCCGTTGTGCACCGTGTTGCGGATAGAATGGTAATGGGGACGGCCATTGAAAAGCATGCCAAGTTTTGGAAGGGAGCTGACATTTTGGTATTCAACACCTACCTTTGGTGGATGACTGGACAAAGGATGAAAATTCTGTAAGTATCTTTCATTATACAACACCTAAATTGAAAAGCACGGCATTCAATACCATAGCTTAAAATTTGGATGGCCATTCATTTCATTTAAATATGCTGTTCCTTGGATACATTTCACACATTTCATACCAAACTAATCCCTATCTTTACAGCTACTATCTAGATATAAAGCAATTCATTCCAATCAATTAGCACAATGCAAAACAATTCATATATGAGATGAATATAACTCACCAAGTTTCCTCCAAGAACTCCAGTAGGCTCCGGCACATCATCAGATTCCTCATCGACACCAACATCCACAGCATCAACATCAATTGCTGGATTAGATCGTGGGGGCTTGTATGGAACCTGAGCAGGACCTCGCTTCCGTCCCCTGCCCTTTGGTGCCTGCTACGCTGTGGTGCTTGCAGAGGCGCTCGAGCGACCAGGATGTCCTCCCAGGCCGCGCCCGAGCGAGGCCGCTCCCATGCCGTCGCCCCGCCCACCTCCCGGTGCCGCCGAGCCAATGCCGACCCGCCACGCGTGCCGCCCGGTCCGCCCTGCGCCACCGCTCCATTGCCGCGTCCAAGCGCTGCTGCTCCCATGGCGCCGCCCCTCCCGACTCCATGGCTGGGGCGGCTGCCTCCCCGCGCCGTCGCCCTGTTGCCGATGCCTTGCGCCGTCGCCCCGAGGAAGTCGCTTTGCGCCGCCACGCCGAGGACGCCGCCTCCCATCTCCGCCGCGCCGAGGCCGCCGAGGCCGCCGCGTCCGATCTCCGCCGCACCGGGTCCGTCGCCTCCCATTTCCGCCACGCCGACGTCGCTGCCCATCTCCGGATCCATGTGGTGGCTGGTGGAGTTCAATGGCGTTGTTGCGAGATTGGGGAAAAACGATCTGTGTTCAATCTGAGGAAGAGGCCTGTAATGGCAATGGTGGGTAAAAAACCTGAAGTTTACAGGGTATTTAAGATTGTAGTAATAAAATAAACTGGATTATGTATATATAAGCACCCTAATAGCTGCTTATAGATTATTATAATCTCCTGCTTTGGATTATATAATCTAGATTATAATCTAGGCTGTTTGTTTCCCACAATAACTTATATAAGCTGGATTATATAATCCACAGGGCAAACAAACAGGGTCTAAGTTAAGGCTATCCCATAACTAGCATATGTGGTTGCACAATTTGACTCAGTTGATAGCATCAAGTTCGGTCCTTAGGTTGACTCAGGCGAGAATCTCCCCCTATCTATGCGCAAGTACATCCCTTGAGGCACAAGTCTATCTCTTGTACTGTACAAGTACGTCCCTTGTACGGTACAAGTCAATCCCTTGTACGTACAGTTATACCATAACTCGCCCGTATCTAAATCATAATTTTTATTTTTATTTTTACCAACATATCAGTATCCTTTATTGTCATATCCATCTTTTTAAATTTCATAAGGACTCAAGTCTATCATCCTTCCCTTAGCTAAATCATGGCTAAGCATATGCATTTAATACTCAAATATACCCATGTTACATTTCATAGAATGATTAAACCTAGCCTAGGGTTCAACAAGGTTCTCATGTCAATATAATTAAGGAAATCCTACAATTTAGGAATACAACTACCATTTCTCACAACATAGCCACTGGATCCGGGCCCCATCGTCACCGGCCTCCTAGCCTCCCCCCTCAGTTCAGTGGCTCTCCCGCCTCTGACCAAGGTTCGGCCACGGCTACACTCCAAGCCGCCGACCACATCCTCTATTATGGCTACGGCGAGCTCCTGCCACTCCATTGCTTTGCTTCAACCACGAAAGCTAAGTGCATATTCACCACTCCATTCAACTGCTAGAGCTACTCATGCTCTTCTCCCTTCTAGTGCTTTACCCCTAGATGCACAATCCTTATATTCATCTATTTGTGGAATGTCTATTATGAGTGCGATAGTGAGGATGTGTTTAGTTTATAATGTCTCATATGCAGTGGTACGGCCAAATTCCATAGTTCAATTTAGACTCACCTGGTTAATGGAATCAGCTTAACTATCATATGCACACATTTATGGGTTTGGCACTTAAGCATCTCCCATTGTATCTGTTTATCAATCTTGTGAGTTGTGATGTGATGCACCATCAAATTATCTACCCTTTGTTCTTAGTTGCCGATAATGGAGTCTGGAGGGTGTAATGTATTGATATGTGCAGAAAAGAATATATGTACATTTGTGTTTTGCATCCCTCTGTGACTAATGGTGTAAGGTCTAGGGAATTGATCTTTGTGCATTGAAATTATGGTAAGTTCTTACTGATGCTTGTGATGGATAGTGGACTTGTCTAGGCCCAAGCATACTTTGTTGTGATTATGTGCATATGGTCCAAGCTAGAACAGGGGGTGCATCATGATTGCCTATAATGCACTATTTAACTGTGATCCCTCATTAACCATTTTACACAAATTCTGAAGTTGTGTGTTCGATTAAACATGTTCTTTTGGCTCATACTAGATTAAAGTTCACTGGTGTTAATGTTGATGTCGGGGAGTATTCAGATGCTTGAATTTGATAAGCCCATGCTTAGTACAATTATGTGCTTAGTCTTGCTATTAGTCCAACATTTGGACTGCATGCATGTCCATGATTTATTTGCTGTTTAAGCTCGGGTGTAAGATAACCCTTCTCTAAGGCATAAGGTTGGGCATTCTTATTTAATCCGCTCGTTGCTATCAATCTTGCTAGATGTTAACTACATGCCTTAAAATATAGGTGTTACTACCTTTACTTTTGGATAGAAAAGTATTCATGTTTGAAGCATAAAATTTGGCCCTTGCATTTGCATGCATGCTGCTAGTAGGTTGCTAAAGAGGGTGGTAGTATTTTCATCTTGAGTTTGTGAGTGTTGTTTAACTGATATTCCTCATGTCTATGCTCGTATCAGGGGTGTATGGATCTGATGCTAAAGCATCATCAACTATATCTGTGTATTTACATGATTAGATTTCATAGCCCTAAAGACGATTTCAGCATCAAATGAACTATGGGGCACCCAGCTTGGTATGGCATGCTTATCTTGATACATATATTGAACCTGTCATGGTGTAGGAGGCCATGCTATTGGTGAACTTTTTGTGGCTTCTTTTAATTGCACATGGTGTCCAAGTTACTGCATTGCTTAACCTAGGGTCAAAATCGTAGGATACTATGTGTGCAAAGTTTGGTTAAACCCCATCACCCTTAATATCTTTTCTGCACTAATATTCTTATTCAATCCAGGTGCTTCTAGTTCTTGCCTTAGTACAAGTCTGCTCTGGTGTCAATTTGTAAGGCATGCATGATCATATGTCACTTGTTACTACACCCTCTGTTAATAAGGAATAGAATACCAGGGCTAAGTTCATGTCATTTGAGTATTTAGCAGGTTCGATTTGTAGAAGGGGCCTAGTTTACTTGCAGTACTAATTCATGCTCTAATTAACTTGAATGAGTAGCATCTACTTTCATTGACTGAAACAAAAAAAGAGAAATGCATCTAACCGATAAATGGCACCTTGTGAATGCAGTGTTCGGGGGTTGAAGTGATGGCAGGGATAGGAAAGGGTCAGGGCTATTCTTCTCTCCTCCTTGGTCGGCTCCCCCTTCTCCTAGCAGAGAAGACAATGAAGAGAGCATTAAGGAGTGACAAAGCATTTGAGGGGTAAGGGTGTAAGTGCTGTGCTTTGCTTCCTTTTATTTTATTTTATTTTATTTTTCTAGCATGTTTCCTGCCTTCAACCGAGAGTAGCATGGATGCAATGGATGTTATGGTGAGTGTGGGGTGGAAAAAGGTATATGTGAATGTGTAGCTAGGTTCATTTATGCTGCTGTTCTTTACTACACCTGTGAACTGAAACCAAGGCTGTGTAGGGTGAAACTAGGGGCTGGTAGGCAGGAAAGGCTCAGTGGGCAGGTGGAGAGTATTGTCGGGACCCGAATGTGCAAATCCGGACCCTCTGTGTATTCTGCACTAGTCCAGGATCACGCTAGTGCACACAGTCTCAACATAGATGAATATCACAATCATACGCAGCGGAATAATAAAAGTAACTCAATAATAGAATATAAACTATTGAACGACCTTAAGGTCAACCTTACATTTGTGAAGCCTTGACGGCTTCGACTCCAAATAAGCAGCAGCGGAACGAAGAACACCGGTGAATCCCATCAATACGCCCACGAGGCAAGCGGCGAGTTCAACTCCTAGATAATCGCCTTCTCACGGAACTTCTTCTTCTTCGACGATGTAGACTTTTGCTCACTAGTGATTGTTTGTTTGCAAGGGGTGAGTACATAAAGCACTCAGCAAGTCATGCACAGAATGCAAGTCTAATAACTATATGCATGGCTTATTCCAAGTAACAGGCTGAATGGTTATTTTGCAGAAAAGCAACAATCACAAATAATCATAATAGATTGTAAAGCGGTAAAACAAGTAATAACAGTAATAGATTCCACAGTTATTTCACAAGTAAACCATTCCACATCCTTAAACAGTTATCACTTTTCCACAGGCAAACTGCCTCCAAACCCAAGTTCAATTTTGAGAAAAGCTAACTGTGAAATCATGTGCTGAAAAATTGGCTTAGAATTGAATTTGCAAATATGTTTGTTCATGTGTTTTGTCAATTTGACAAGAAGCAGTAAGTTTCGCTTTTGCGCCGGACCAAGATCTCAAGAAACAGTAAGTTTCTCATCTACGACGGACAAACTTTGTTGATGCATGCGTGGACATCTTTTGAACTCATTGAGCCAAACTCAATTTTCCTCAAAAACCATTAAGTTGTGCATGTACGACGGACAAAGTTTTTGGGTCTATCGTGAACGTGTTTTTGAGCTCATGAGTCGAACTCAATCTTCCAAGAAACGATAAGTTTTGCATGTACGGCGGACAAACTTCTTTGGTCGATCGTGAATGGCTTTGAGGTTTGATTTCGCATGTCTGACGGACCGATTTTGTTTGTCCGTCGTGAGCGATGTTCGCGAATGATTTCTTCTTGGGCAGAAACTTTCACTTGTACAACGAACCGATTTTGTCTGTCCGTTGTGAATGGTTTTGAGTGGTTTTTCATGTGTACGCGGACCATATTTCCTTGTCCGTCGTGAATGCGTTTTCTTTGAATTAGGGTTTTGAGCGAATTGAAATAATTTGAATTTGAGATTATGAAATTTGTGATGATTTCATGATGCTTCTTTTGAAGTGGACTTTATGCAATGCTCATGTGAGTAGTTGCATGGATTGACATTGAGTCAAGTCGTGGACTTGTGCTCGGATTTGTTTTGTGGTTTGTTCATGTGCGGTATTGCTCGAAGACGAATGTGGTCGATGACGGGACCGGAACTAGGTTCATGGAGGAACTGAGGTTCGGGACTAGGTTCAGGAGGAACCGAGGTCTTGGTGGTCAAGGATGTCATGCGGGGCGTTCGGGCTAAGATAATGGTGCACATGAAGAATGGTTAGTCACGTGAGAATGGCGGAGGTCATTCGCGTGCAAAGTGTTAGTCACGTGAGTATGGCAGGTGGCCATACGCGTGCAAAGTGTTAGTCACGTGAGTATGGAAGGGTTACCATACAGCGTGCAAGAGTTGTACTCGGCCAGGTTGGGCCAAGTAGAGTTGTGTTGAATCACAGTTCCTTCTAGGGAATAGGAATCGTATTTAGAACTCCTTGTGGGTTGGTGCTTTAAATAGGTGGGGGGTCTCCTGTTGAAAGGCACCAAGTAGAGCTGAGCGCATCAAGCTTTGAGCTTGGTTTTAGAGTTTGTACTCTTTTGATGAGAGTATTTTAGACAAGAAATAAAGATCAATTCTTCCAAGATTTTTGCGTGCTCTGATAACCACGTCGCTCTGATGTTTTCTGTTTTGGTTCTTGTTTGCATGCTTGTTCTAATTCTAGATTGGTTTTTGATCGTTGAGTTTCATCTTGATTTGATCCATCAAAAACCGTTCTAGGGTATTGATTTAGAGTTTCTCAAAGTCTAGTTGATTAATCTTTTAAAGATCTTGTTTAATCTTGAAGTTTTGATTAGATTGATTCTCGTCAAGTTCTGGAACAGCAAGCTTGCGAAGCTTATAACTTTTGATCCGTAAGTCCGATCGAGCTGATTCTTTTTGGGTTCGATTCGTACTGGAATCTAGTTTCTTGTGTCCAAATTTCAGATCAATCTAACGGTTGGATCTCCAGTAATTCTCATTTTACCGAACCGTTGTCATTCTATTTTTGTCAAAAACGAGGCAATTATTTGGTTCTGTTTTGGGGTGAACTTTTAATAGATCAAGAATTTGGTTTTAGCTTCCGCACAATCATTCACCCCCCCTCTGATTGCTATATTCGTATATTTCGATCCTACACTAACCCTTGACTGTAATCCCCGAGCATTGTCCAGTACCGTGGACTCGGCTATTCGAATAGGTTTTACACTCTGCAGAGGTTATACACTTTACCCACAAGATACAATCCGCTCACCACGTCAGCCGTGAATCGCCATACAAGAGTATGCGAATGAGTGATCATAACAAAGTCTTTCGGAAGCCTCTAACTACACAAGTTAACCTCTCCGGTTTTTGCCCTACACCATCCCTTCCCTTAGCTAAGGCGAAGTATGGGACCGACATACCGTTGGATGGGTACCATGCCGCAGCCCTGGTACGCTCCCCCTTCAAGCTACACAAACGGTGTAGTTGACACCCCGAGGTACCACAAGCAAGTTATTAGCGACTTAATCAACTAGGTCCGTCCCATTACAAACATGTGGTTGTACGATTGACTCAGTTCAAAGGGTTGCAAGGTTAAGTCCTTAGGGTGATCAGGGCAAGACTACCCGAAGAACTAACACAACGTTCCCGGTGCCACAACTGGCCCACCTGATCATTCTTGCCACATGCCCCGGTCGAAAACTATTTATCAAACCCCAGTTGATTACCATGCACCACGTGCCATTAACATCACAACACATGATACCTTTTCCAAAACAGGTTCAATATATCATTAAGTCAATATTAACATTTGATTGTCCAAAAATCATGTCATGAGCACGTAGCAGGTCTAAGCCATATACTACAACGGTCTAAAATCCCATATTGGCAATTTAATAATGTCCAACTAATAATCCACAACTAGGGTGACAAGGGGTCATGGCACATATTTAAGTAATCAAGGTGTCATACAGCAAATTGGCATTTATCTAATTTCCCATATTTAAATAAAGTATTTTCTAATTGAACTAGCATGCAATAAATTAAATCAAAATAGGTTTCAAAATAGGATCAATATGGTCAAAGCATAACTTGCCTGGCCCTTGCAAACTTTACTGTCTTTTACTCTTTATCCTTGATCCTTGGTCCTCGATCTTCAACTTCCACTTTCTTGATCCTCAGCTCGCTCGAACGACTTCCGGACAACACGTCTAACGATAAAGAAACACAAATACAACAAAACTCAAAAGACGATTCAAATAAACTCCAAATTAAGAACGAACGACATTGGGCTGTAATTTGGGATAAAATTAGGAACTTGAAAGGATTGGATCAAAGATTGGACAAGAGAGGATGGGCTTTCGGAAAAACACCGAAAAGGGAAAGATTAATAACTGGGAATGAAAGAATAATATTCCGAAGAATATTTCTTCCGAAGTTATTATCTTGATTGGACAGATAGCGACATATGGGCTCTTGATCTATAGATCGGGTCCATAAAAATATGTTAGTTCACAATGAACTAAACTGAAGCTCAAGGTTGACTTTTGTTGACCGAACGAAACAGTCAAACAAAAGAGAGACGGATAGATCAGACACGAGGGTATGACAGATGGCCATTGGTCTATTGACCAAGTCCACGAACGAAGTCTAGGTTAAAGGTGGATTAGGTTTTCAGGGATAAGACAAGACAAGTGTCTTACCACGATTGAAACAACGGAAAAGATTGCAAAGATATCAACGCGGCTCACGATAAACTTAGTTCATCGAACCAGTCTTAGGTTAGGGTTTTGATTCGGCTTTGAAGATGACATGACGATAAGGCTAGGCTCACGTCATGATGATGGCACACGTGAAGGCATCGCACTAGGGTTTGTGCAAGAATGCACGCATGCGATGACAACGAGGCGAAGAGAGCCAAGCGTTAACGATGGAACGTTAACGACGGAGCGTTAACGGTGGAACGTTAAAGGCAAAACGTTAACGGAGGAACGTTAACGGAACATTAACGGGGAAACGTTAACGGCGAACGTTAACGGCAAAACGTTAACGGGGAAACGTTAACGGCGAACTTTAACGGCAAAACGTTAACGGTGGAACGTTAACGGCGAACGTTAACGGCAAAACGTTAACGGTGGATCGTTAACGGCGAACGTTAACGGTGGAGGTCAACAATGATAGGATACTCATGAAACAAGGTAGCGACCGTCGGTGCAACGACATGGCCGCGGTAGAACGCTACCAAGGATGGTTAACCGGTGCGCGAACCGGCGGCAACGGCTTAGGCCGAAAGACGACGGTTTAAGGCGGGCGTCGGGCTTCTCGGCAAACGGAGACCGCTTGGACCCTAAAGATGGACCAAAACAGTACAAGATGATCCACCGGACGCGACAACACGGCCGGAGCGAACCAAAATATGCGGCGTCAAAGCGGCAGCGGCTGGCGAAACCGCGGCCTAAATATATAAAAAAAATTCCGGAGGATGGGATGGCAAAGGGAGAATGTTTACTGTGTAGAAAGCGGCGAGACGAACTCAACGGTATAGGCGGATTTTGCGGCGCCCCTCCGGATTAATCACAAACAGCCGATTAACGGGTTTCGGATCAAAACTTTGGACGGCCATAACTTCTAGAATAATGATCGGAACTTAACGAAATTTGACCGAGAGCTATATGGGACCAAGAGGCACACCGTGACGCAGGTGGCTCGAACAAATACCTTCTGGAACAGCGGGGAACGCGCGAGGAAGTTTGCCACTGTCTGGAACGCAGTCTGAACAGAGAATTTATTTTTCTGCACCAAATCCAGAGGGCAAAACCTTGGGGAAAGAAGTGCATCCTGTAGAGGACATCCCCAGGAGTCTACACAAAAAATTTCACCGTCAAACTCGAAAAATTGAGGGAGTTATGGCCTCGGCAAGATTCGAGATTGAAACGGCCGTAACTTTTGATCCCGTGGGCCAAATTGGTTGAATTTTGGATAGCAAGCAGATGGTACCTTGTGGCACACCATGGAGAAGACGGATCATGAAAAGAGTCAACGAGCTGCCCGGGACGTGGCTCCAAAGTTCGGCCGGCGTCGGGCGACGTTCGGGCGACATTGGATGGTTTTGGAATTTTAGAAAATTGATCTTAGGTCTAGAGGATGTGTGGGAGGTCTACAAGGGTTAAGGGTGGTGGCTAGGTCAAGCACAAAAAATTTGGACGCGTTTGGAGCAAAAACGGGCCTTATAGGCATTTTACCGAGCAGTTGGTGTGCGTATCGTATCCGGAGGCGACGTGGCGCGTTGTGGGGGCGACACGTGGCAGCGGGGTGGCCTGGCCCAAGTGGGGCGCTGGCCTGGTGCACGGGATGGGCCGGCTCAGTTCCAAAAACCGGATTTTCCAATCTTTTTCGAATAAAAACAATTCCACAAATTCCAATAAATCATTTAGAGCAATAAAAATACCCGAAAAATTCTAGAAAAATTCTAAAAAATATTTTGAGATATTTTGAACTCAAATAAAATATTTTCAAAAAAAATTTATATAAACTTTTCGAAATAATCAATTAATTTCAATAAAAGGCTTAATACAAATCGATTCCAAATAAATCATTTGAGGCAATAAAAATACCCAAAAAATTCTAGAAAAATTCTAGAAAATATTTTGAGATATTGTAAACTCAAATAAAATATTTTCAGCAAAAATTTATATAAACTTTTCCAAATAATTTATTAATTTTAACAAAAGGGCTTAATACAAAATGATTCCGAATAAATCCAATAAATAGCAAGCGAGCTCCGAAAAATCTCAAAAATTACAGAAGAACTTCTTGAAGCACAAGGAATCCAAATAAAATTAAATAAATTTTATTTGAGGTTTAGAATAATTAAATTAAATTGTTTTAGCTTTTAGAAAAATTCAAATCAAGTTTTATAAATGCGAGAAAATCAACTAAAAATTTTGAAAGCTAAACTAAACCAAAAAAATTTGAAAATCCAAATTTTGGGATGTTACAAGTATGCAGGTTGGGTAGTTTGCCACCTGCCCTGCCACTTGTCTGTGCACAAGAGGAGGCTGAGAAGGAGCCGTGGAGTTTCAGGGCATAGAAGAAAGTAGTGTGTTATGTGTAACTGGTTTTGACTTTATTGTATTTGTAACACCCCGGCATTTACTATGCCTGAATGCTACCAAACAAAAGCTAAACAACATCTAAATACCATAATTAAACATAAATTCCAGCAAAGACGCACATGCTAAAAACCGAGATTTCGGCAGCATCTCCTTTGTTTTAACATGAATAGAAGCAACAACAATAATAACATGTCAATGTGGCATAACGAACGATAGCAATAACATGATCAAACGGAACAACAGCCACCATACCACTAAGGATATAAATTCTATCCATCACATGGCAAATATGGACTAATCAATTACTCATAACGACCAACGAATCATCGAAACCATAGTTTAGGTCAATGAATTAACCATAACCATAAGGGAAGGAACATGTCATTGTTTAAATGTGTGATGCTAAGTGATGACGCGTGACTAGCTCCCTTTCCCGCATGTCGGATTCATGGTACCTAAAAGAAAACAACATAAATACAAGCGTGAGTTCATCACTCAGCAAGTATATTGCAATGGTACAAACATAAACAATTACATAGCAATAATATCTCACATCATGTAAACCATCTCATTCATGGTCACATATTATCATCATCATCAATATGTATGAAGTGCAATGCGATGCTCATGTCTCCTTGGAAACTCATACCGGTATGGTTGAGTACACACCCGTCGGTGTGCACCCTCTCCCCCCTTCCATCCCGAAGATGGAGGGTGCCTACTCCTCGCTTCCGTTCACCGCGGTGAATGGAATCACGATGTAGGACTTACTCATTGGCTCTCCGGAATAGTCATAACTTTCTCACCGACCTTCCCCGGATTAGTTATGACTTTCTCACCGCCCGGGCCATGTATCATGCCATGTCATGTATGCAAATATGCCAACATCATAAATCACTCTTAAGTTAACACATGGCATCATAACATAGTAAGCATATTCATCATATCATTGGCAATCATTAAAGCATGGCATGTGATCATATCATATATCCAATTTCATCTATTCTCAACAAGCAACCTACAAACCGCTATCCATTACAATACACTTGCCTCGACCACAAGCAATGGATTGGCGGGAAGTAGAAGGCACTCCCGGGGTCGCACCACCTGCACATAGGTACCACACACTCACAATCATGTCCACAAAACAGTAGGCAAACCCTCATCTACCCCGACATTGCCAACTACTCGCAAAACCCAAAAACAGAGGTTCTGTCCCGTCGGGACAGCAGCCTTCCAAAAGGCATAACTCGGGTTCTAAGACCCCAAATCAATTAAATGAGTATATAGGAAATTTTCCAACTTTTTCTAGGTATATGGAAAGACTAATTCGGACTCTAAAGTTGTTTAATCTACAAAATACCGTGATCTGTTCCAATCACGTCACAGATTTTAACACGCTCGGTAAAACAGTCATAACTTTCAAACAGCTGATCGGATTTGGACGTTCTTTATATCCACGGAAAGATAATGAAATTATCTACAACTTCTTCAACATCTGCACGACCAGATTCGAACTCTAAATTGGCGAAAAACCGAACCCTAGGTCGAGTGCTCATGCTGTCCGAAACAGAGAACTTGACCAACTCAAGAATCCATCTAATCTAATCAAATCCCGCACCACCAATTGATCTAAAAACTTTATAAACACCCTTAGAACAGTACCTAGACCAACCCCAAGGATTCCCATGGCCATACCTTTGCCCAACGCACGAAAACTGAACGGATCTCCTCCCGGTTCGCTCCTCGCTCCTCGCTCCTCACTCCAATGGATGGATCCTCGAGGTGCAGGGGGTGGGGAGGCCACCTGTTCGCGCTAAAAATGTGAAGCAGGATCCTTAGCCTTGAACACACAAGACAAACACCGGGTTTGCAGAGCGTGCCAGTCAATTTGACCTGAAATTGACAAGGTAGAATTTGCAATTTGATCAAAGCCGATAAGCAAAGATTATCGGCTTAACGCTAGTCGGCTGAAGACCGATTAGGAGATAACTAGATCAACCAGTTACGGTTAATCCGGATACAAGGTAAAATCGGCTTTGAGAAGGCGATGCGCAGCAAAACAAAGCAGATCGAACCTGGTGAAATCGGCTAAAACCAACAATCGGCGATGCGCAGCTATGTTGATTCCGTCGACTTGCAAGGAGGTCTATGAAGCTAAAAAGACGATGTAAAAGGGCTTGTAAAAAGTAGATGTGTTGGATTGATATCCCTTTCTTGCTCGACGTTCATCACCTTTTATAACGTCCGGCCGATCCGAGTTGTACATGGACACGTTGTTAATCCGTATCGGCCTCTGATCCGGTTTCCTTGTTAGATACAGAATTTCCTTCCGATTTACCTACCAATCTCTTCGCACGAATACATGCCGAATTTTGGTGCAAACATATGCCCCCCGTTTTTGGAAGATAACTTGTTATTTTCCAAAAAGGAATCCATCGGCTTTTCATCCATATCGACCTTATAGAAAAATCATCTTTGGGAACCACCCCGTTAACCGTGCCGTAAAAATCTCGGTGCGCTTTAAATGCGCAACTGCTCCCGCCCGTTTGTATTCTTTTACCGCGCTATAAATATGGGGGTCCCCCCACGGTCATTTTCATCCCTTGAAGCTCTCGCATCCTCGTCGATCGACTTCTTCTGCATTCCTGGTCTTCCTGAGCGGTTCCTTGCTTTTCTTCGTCTCCTCCTCCTCAGTCGGCTGAAATGGATGCCTCGCAGGTACTCATTCCCATCCAAAATAGTGATCATCAGTATTTTTTAGGCCCTATAGGAACCGTAGAAACCGATACTGTCATTGGGGATGAGATTCCTAGGCTTCCTTTATCGGCTCCTGGCTACAACATTAAGGAATGGACTAAAAGCTTTAAGGCTTGGCCGACAGCTCTCAAGGGCTGGAGGTCTTGGTATATTAGAGTATCGGCCCAAAAGAAGGTGGAGTGGGAAGGAATGGGCATTGCTGAGTGTATTCCCATGTCTTTAGCTGCTCCAGAACCCAATGAATCCTTGGTGGCCGCCGCTTGCTATTTCTGGTCGGATTCCTTTAACGCCTTCTTTTTCCCAACTGGTCCTATCGGCCCAACCCTCCTAGATATGGTCGAGTTGTGTTGCCTTAGGCCTGATGGAGACCAAATATCGGCTTTCAGTGGTAAACCTCAATACAAATTGACTCGAAAAAGGGGGAAGGTTGGTCTAGATATATACAAAACAATAACAAAGTAACCGGTCCTGTATCGGATGAGGAACATGTTGCTTTCCTTAACCTATGGCTAGACCGATTCCTTTTCTGCGGCGCTTCCTTAGGGCCAACCCAGGTTTATTAATTTATGGCGGAGCAACTGGTTATAGGTCGTCGGCTAGCTTTAGGGAAATCCTTGTTGGGGGCTGTGTACCATATGATGCATATCATCCGGAGTCGGCTCTTTACCGGTAATGGTTCCTATGTCGTGGGTAACGTTGGTGGCCCACTCTGGTTTATCCAGATCTGGCTTTACTGTGTTTTTGGCCGCCTTATTATCCCAGATCCTTCGGAAGAATCGGCTTTCCCAACAGAAGATTTTCCTGAGGGCGCAACCCCTAGATTCCAACCTAGCCGATCTTCGGGTGAGAAATTTATCATGTGTTCATCAGATGAGCCCAAAATCTCCCCGGCCGATTTTCATAAGTACTTATCCTTTTTTTTGAATCTTAACCAAGCCACCTTCAATCGTCGAGATTTCTTTTCATATAGCCAATTAGCTGATCTCCCATGGCCCTCTTTTCTCCGTTTAAACTCTGATAGCTCTCTAATGCCCCAGTCCGCTCTTGATCTGCTCCCTTTGCTGATTTCTCCTTGCATCCTTCATGTCGGTTTGAGCACTCGTAATAGAACCTTTCAGCCGACCTATGAGTTCTATCACCCTTCTGTGTAAGCACGCCAGCTGGGTTTTGGACAAACAATTCCTTGCCTCCCCTTATTTAACATGATCAAGCCACGAAACAAAGTCACTAATGTTACTGCGGCGGAGCTTATTATTGAACTAGCCGATGAGCTCCATGTGGTGGACTTGCCTTTCCTCGTGCTGAACACACATCGATCGGGTCAGTTTACCTCGTGGTGGGCTTCCATAGCTGAGTCGCTCTTGCGGAGGCGTACTATTCACGAGGTCTTATCTTCCTTTCTCCCTGGCTTTCAAGAGCCGACGGAGACCGCCACCGGGTCTAGCTCGAGTTCAGGCTATGCTAACTTGTCTTTAGAGGTATTTTATTTTGATTTTGTTGAAATAAGATTTTCATCGGCTTAACCATATCTTTTGCCCTTTAGACTAGCAAGAGGTCGACTCCAGCTCAAACCGCATCGGCCGACGACCGTTCGAAACGGCAAAGGCCGTCGGCCCCCCTTGCTGGTTTATCCTCCGGCACGTTGAGGGTCAACAGCCCATCATTATCGGATCTTGCCGAGCAGCATGCTAAGAGTAGGTCCAGTACGTTTTTGCTCAAATTTCTTCTGTCGGCTAACCCCATGCTTTGCCATTTTCAGAAAAAAAGAAGAGCCGCAGAGTCGTTATCAAGCGATCTCCAAAACCTGCTGGTCGTGATGCAGCGTCATCCCCAGCTGGATCGGCTACTGCGGTTAGCTTCGATCCTCAATTTGGTTTTTGCCTTGGTTTTTGCTTATATTTTGATGCTAAGTATTATTATTTCAGGAAACTCCTTCCGTCCAGGTGTTGGAAGCTTGATGCCGAAAACCGACGAGATGTGCCGTCTTATCGGCTCGGCTCTGTCTGTCACCTGCTTCCCCAACCCCAAAACCTGTTTCTGATCCCCCAGTACTCTCAACGGACCCAGCCGATCTCCTGGGTTTTACTCTGGACGAGCTTGATGACCCGGAGGTCTTAGCTACTGTTGACTATCCAGCCGACATTCAACGCATAATAGCGGCTTTCGCGCCAGCATCGGCTACCGTTACTACTGAGCCGGGCATGCAAGAGCGACTCAACCGCCTTCTGGACGAAGTGATGCAGCCGGGGGCGACCCTTCTGGTCAACACCCAACCTTTGAGAGATGCTATGGCGTCCATGCAAGCTGATCTTCCTCCTGTAGCTATGAATGCTTTGCTAGAGGTATGCCACTTGGATGCTCGTCGGCTGGACGTAGAATCGGCCAAATTAAGAGTTGAACAGAGGAAGGCCCAGCAAGCTGACCAGCGGATCTTGGACAAGCTCATAGCGGACGCCAAACTTCAGAAGGGGACATTTGACCAGGGTGCTGCTATGCTTAAATCGGCTAAGATTAGAGCCCAAGAACTGGAGTCGACCAAGAAAAATCTTGAAGAGCAGTTGGCTTCAGTCACGAAAGAACTCGCAGAATGCCAGATCGGCATCACCGACGCGACGTCTTCTCTGGCGGTTCAAAGGCGGCAAATTGGCGAGGCTTTCGCCCAAGTCAAGAACCAATCGGCCAAGATAGTTCCAGTTGCGGGTGATGCAGGTGCCGATCAGCAACTAATAGATAGCGTCCAAGCTACTATCGGCAGGGCGGCAGCGGCGCTATCGGCTTTGGGTGCTCATCTGCCTAGTTCTGGGCTTCATTGATTTGGAAACAACGTGTTGCCCTTTGATGAACTGATATGCAGTACCGGCCATGTAGCCGATTTTTGTAAACTGTTAATCCGTGATGGTTGTTTGAATGATTGACTCGGTCGGCTGTATGACCGATTTTATATGCATGTGTTTTCTGTAATCGATCCCTGATGTGTCCTTCCTGTAGTTAGGATCCAACCCATATGCTTGGGTGATATGCCTTTAGATATTTTCCATTGATTGCTTTAGGTAGGACGAACCCGTCTAAGGACTCCAGTATATACGAATTCCCGCCAATCGGCCGATTTATCTTATAAGGCCCTTCCCATGTTGGAGACCATTTGCTGAATCGATTATCCTTAGACCCTACTGGCAACACGGTTTTCCATACCAAATCGGCTTTGATTGAAGGATTTTAAGATCACCTTTTTATTATATGACCTGGCAATCCTCTCTTTATTCCTTTTAAGCCGATCTAGCGTGATCAGCCTTAGTTCAGCCAGGTCATCTAGATTGTCAAGCATTGCCTGTTTGTATTCACCGGCTGACAAATTATTTTGCTTAAATAGCCATACTGAGCCGATGTTGATTTCCACGGGCAAAACGGCTTCTTGTCCATACACCAACTGAAAAGGTGATAATTTAGTTGATCCGTGATGAGATAGCCGATAAGCCCATAAAGCTTCTGATAGCGTTGAATGCCAATTTATGGTTTCTCCTCGATTTTCCTTTTTATTAATTTTATTAATGTCTTGTTCGATGACTCGGCCAGTCCATTGGCCTGAGCGTAATAAGGAGAAGAGTTGAGTAATTTTATCCCAAGACTTTCTGCAAAACCTTTGAATTCGTTAGACATGAACACAGTCCCTTGATCAGTAGTAATCGTTTGTGGAATTCCAAACCGATGGACGATGTGTTCATTTACAAAGTCGACCATCTCTTTGTTAGTAACTTTCTTGAGTGGTATAGCCTCAACCCATTTTGAAAAATAGTCTGTGGCTGCAAGGATGAATTTATGTCCTTTACTGGATGACGGAAATATCTGGCCAATTATATCTATGCCCCATCCCCTAAACGGCCATGGCTTTATGATCGGATGCAAAGCCGATGCTGGTGCTGACTGTATGTTACCAAACTTTTGGCAGGTTTGGCATCCTTTATAATATCTGAAGCAGTCTTCTAACATTGTCGGCCAAAAATATCTCGTTCGTCTAAGTAACCATTTCATTTTATGGGCCGATTGATGTGATCCACAAATTCCTTCATGGACTTCTCCCATCGCTATTTTGGCTTCTTCATTTCCCAGGCACCTTAGCAATAAGCCTTCCATGGTTCGAAAGTATAATACATCTTCCAGTAGAATATATTTGAGTGATTTGCGCCTGACCTTCTGCTCAGTCGGCTTAGATGGGTCTGATAAATACTCCCTTATTTCTATTCTCCAGTCGACAGGATGGACACACAAGATCGGCCAAACGTTTAGCTCGATTGGTTCCTGTCGGCTTTCAATCCTGTACCCTGATGCACACTGTGCCAACCGGTTTGCTTTGTCATTAGCTTCTCTGGGGATATGTTTTATAAGAAAACGTAGTAAACATCTCAATAATCTGGAGGCATTGCTGCAAATATTGGGTTAGTGCACCATCATTGCATCGGTATTCCCCCTTGACTTGCTGTACAATTAACATCGTGTCTCCAAAAGCTTCGACGTCTTTTACCCCGATGCTGTCTAGCAACTGTAGTCCCCTCAATAACGCTTCATACTCTGCTTGATTATTTGAACATCGACTAGTTAGCCGATACATGAATTCGTACTCCTGTCTTCTGGGTAAAATTAATACTACGCCGATGCCCTCGCCCTCTTGGCACACGGATCCGTCGAAATATAACTGCCAAGGGGCTACATCGGCCGTTCTTATTAACGTTTCACTTTCTGCAATAAAATCGGCCACAGCTTGCCCCTTTACAGATTTAGCCGATTCATAGGTCAAATCGAACTCAGTTAAGGTGTATGCCCATTTACCAAGCCGACCTCGCAAGATTGGTGCTGATAAAATGTATTTGACTACATCGGTTTTGCAGACTATGATGCATTTGGATGCCAGCATATAATGTCTTAATTTAGTGCAAGCAAAATACAAAGACAAGCATAATTTTTCTACTAGGGGATACCTGGTTTCTGCATCCAAAAGATGTCGGCTTAGATAAAATATTGCTCGTTCCTTTCTGTCGGCTTCCTATGTTAAAACTGCCCCTACTGTATCACCTTCAGCTGATATATATAGTTTAAAAGGTATACCATGCTTCGGTGCAGTCAATACTGGTGGGCTCATCAGATAGCCTTTTATGTCATCAAAGGCTTTTTGTTGATAGGCTCCACATTTGAATTCTTGGTCGTCTTTAACCTTCAGCAGTGGTGTGAAGGCCCGGATACGTCCTGATAAGTTCGAAATGAAACGTCGCAAGTAGTTGATTTTCACTATCAATACTTGCAACTCCTTTTTGTTTGTTGGTGGTCTAGTATCGGCTATAGCTTTTACCTTGGCCTGGTTTACTTCAATCCCTTTTTCATGTACTGTAAATCTAAGGAACTGTCCAGCCGATACTCCAAAAGCACACTAGAGTGGATTCATTTTTAACCCATGTAACCTTGTGTTCTCGAACATCTTTTCCAAATCAGCTAAATGTTGCCCATCTTCTTTGGATTTTACTACCACATCGTCGATGTATATTTCCACAGTATTGCCGATTAAACCATGGAAAATATGGTTCATAGCACGCTGATAAGTGGCGCTGGCATTTTTCAAACCGAAGGTCATAACCCTCCATTCATATAATCCTAACGCCCCTGGGCACCGGAAGGCTGTCTTAGGGATATCGGCTTCTGCCATGAATATCTGATTGTATCCGGCATTTCCATCCAAAAAACTTATTATTTTATTCCCAGACGCAGCATCGATAAGCATATCGGCTATAGGCATCGGGTACTCATCTTTTGGTGTGGCTTTATTTAAATCTCTAAAATCAACACACACCCTAAGTTTGCCATTTTTCTTTTTTACAGGGACGATATTCGAGACCCATTCAGCATATCGGCAAGGCCGGATAAACTTTGCTTCAAGCAATCGTTCCACTTCTTCTTTTATGGCGACATACAATGTAGGATTAAACCGTTTAGGATACTGTTTTAATGGCCGATACCCAGGTTTTATGGGTAGCCGATGTTCAACTAGTTGTCGGCTTAAACCCGGCATCTCATAATACTCCCATGCAAAGCAATCTCTATATTTCTTGAGTATTTCGACCAACTTTGCTTTATAACTTGGTTCTAATTTAGCACTTACAAATGTTGGTCTTTTACTATCGCCTTCTCCAATGTTGATCTCTTCGAGCAAATCGGCAGAGGTAAATCCTAAACCTTTTCTTTCTTCTTCAAAATCTTCAACAGCTTCCTCGTATTCTTCTTGCCGATAGCTCCTTGCCTTTTCTTGTAGCTTCGCTAGCGTCTTGGACTCCTTCTTACTACTTCATCTGTCCGATCAAACGTATTAGGTTTGACGCTGATCGGCTTGAATCCTAACTTCTCGATGCAGATAAAATCGCAATCGTCCAAGATTCTTCCTGATATACATTCAGCTTCTTCGTATGGCCAATTGGTATCAGGGCTGGCCATGGCGATATGAGCCGATGTATCGGCTGTCACAACTTCAACTGTATCATTGTTCCACTGTACTAACTTCTGATGCATAGTGGATGGTATGCAGCAATTGGCGTGGATCCAGTCCCGTCCAAGGAGCACACTATAATTGCCTTTGGCTTCTATCACGAAAAATGCAGTCGGCAAAGTTTTACTGCCGATTGTCAGTTCAGACATCATCACACCTTTAGCCTCAGTAGGATCTCCCGTGAAGTCATTTAGCACCATATTGGTCTTGATCAAGTCTTCATCGGCTTTACCCAATTTTCTGAAAGTACTTAACGGCATTAGATTAACTGTCGCCCCACCATCGACCAACATACGAGATATCGGTCGGCTATTAATATACCCTTTTAGGTATAACGGTTTTAGATGCTGATGCATGTCTTGTGGCTTTTCGAACACAGCGTCTGGTGCTCCGAGGCACAATTGGGCGAACACTTCTTCAGCCGATTCTTCGGTTTTGAACTCGGCAGGTAGAGCGAATACCATGTTTATATCCATTGGTGGTGTATCATCTCGGATCATCGGAGACCCGGATTTGACCGATTGATCTGAGTCACTATCGATCTGTTCCTTCTTTCTCCACTCTTTTTTCAAAACCGGTATTGGCCTTAACTTATTGAACATCCGATCCCTCTCGCTTTCTTTCTCGGCTTCCCTTTCTTCTTGTGTCTTTAATCGCTGAAGCCGCCTGCGTTGTGACTTGCTGAGACCTGAGGGGCACCACCTAGGTTTAGGTTCTATCGGCTTCCTTACCTTTCCAGCTAAATTGCTCATTTCGCTGTCAGATTCCATTCTACTTGTGTTATGAGAAGCCGATAATTCCTGATTTCGGGAGGACTCGCCTTGCTCTGATGTTGACCTTTCATAGATCGGCCTCCTGCCTCTCACTTCTAGTCGATCGTGTATCGGTCTAGACAACCTGTCTTTTACAGATTGGTTTGGCCGATATGCAGACGAGTGTTGCATAGGACAAGACACAACTGTTGGTAAGGTCATCCCCCTCTCCCAGCAAAACTGCCAAAAGGGACATTGCCGATGTTTCTCTTCTTCAGTAGTTGGTCGATGTGGCATATTTGGTCGCCAATAATAGTTGTCTGTCTTCTGATCCGGTTGATGAAAACTCTGGGGTTGTCGAGTGTTACATCTTTGACTTATCCTCTCATACTTCCCCAGGAGTTGTGAGAAAGTCGGCTTTGGTTTGAAATCGACTTTTCTTGGAGCTCTTTCGGCCCTATACCATTTTCCGACTTCTAAATCTCCCTTTGGTTTTACTGTTCTTGAGTTATGTCCGCTTCTATCGGCTTCTATTTGTATAGAGCCGATAGTGATTTGTACCGTTTCGTCCCCTTTTGACTGTGCCTCAATTCTTTTAATCGGCTCCTTACTTTCTGCAGGTCCTTTCTCTTTCCGTGAACATTGAACCATGTTAACTTGAAAAGGATTCACATCAATCTGCATAGCCGATTCTTTTGTAAATTTTAATCTGCCATCTGTGATGGCCGATTGAATCTGTTGTCGAAAAATATTACAATCGTTAGTGTTATGCGAAAATGAATGGTGCCATTTACAGTACCTTCGCTTCTTAATTTCTTCGGCCGACGGGATGACGTGTCCTTCTGGTAACCTTATGAGTTTTTCTTGTAGTAATAAATCAAATATCTTATCACATTTTGACACATCGTATGAATACTTGACTTCTGCCTTATTTTTCGCCGGCTTAAGTAGAGAGCATACGAGTGGTTTTTTGGAACCCTTAGTCCACTCGGCTATGTTTATTTCTACTTCTTCGTCTTCGGAAGTGTCGCTCGAATTATACACTACCATGTTCACTTTGGCCTTTTTATTACCGTTTAATCTAAATTTTTCTTTAAACCCTTTATTCTCTGCATATCGGCTTTCATGTGCCAATACACGATGGAGTAAGTGGCCTAGATCGGGGAATTCCTGGCCAGATAGTTTTTCTTTTAATGGCGGGATTAACCCCTGGAATGCTAGATCGGCCAACTGATCGTCGGGTAAGGTTACGCTGAAGCACCTATTTCGTATACCCCTAAATCTTCTGATATAGTCGGAAATCGATTCGCCGTACTTCTGTCGGACTGAACTAAGATCAGAAATCCTGAGTTCCATAGTCCCCGAAAAGAAGTACTCATGGAATCGGCTCTCCAAATCGTTCCACACATGAACTGAATTTGGGGGCAGATTGGTGAACCAAGTGAATGCAGTACCAGACAATGATAAAGGAAATAACCTAATTTTTAATCCATCGGATTGTGCAGCTTCCCCACATTGAGCCATAAACCGTCCGATATGTTCAATAGTAGTAACAGAATCATCACCCGAAAATTTGGCAAAGTCTGGTATTCTGAAGTTGTGTGGGTATTGTATACGATCTATATAATCGGGGTACGGCTTCCTGTAGCCGATAACCCTTCCTCTGGGCTGTAGGCCAAACTGCTCTCTCAAAACG
Source organism: Rhipidocladum racemiflorum (assembly GCA_036346355.1). Lineage (NCBI taxonomy): Eukaryota > Viridiplantae > Streptophyta > Magnoliopsida > Poales > Poaceae > Rhipidocladum > Rhipidocladum racemiflorum. The sequence continues at coordinate 36,231,084 of CM070576.1, read as the reverse complement.
TTAGCAATTTGTTCTGCCCAATTGACATTGTCGGCTTGTGGTGTAACCGGACATTGCCAATTTTCATTGTTCACGCCCTGCCCCCCCGAGTGCAAACTCGGGTCTCTGTCCAAATCGTGCCACAGGAGGTCTTGGCACTTGGTCATAATCGTGATTAAAAACCAATGTATCAGGTAGAGGTGCGAGAGGTTCAATATAAGGCGCTACCTTATACGGCGCTTGTTTCATAGTTGCGGTTCCTCGAGAATGTGGAACCTGGTCTGTTTCAATCGGTTGATAAGCCGACAAACCGATACTACTGGAGGGTCCATTCGATGGGTTTGGTGCGCCTATTTTAGCCCCATCCGTGTGCCCATGGTAGTGTGTGAATCCACCTTTCGGCATCATGATAGGTGTTTGAGCCGACACGTTTACTGTATTGGTGTTGGGCGTTATGGAGTATACTGGGTATGTCGGGATAGTTTGTGGTGGATCTAGCAGGCTCCCAGACACAGCCAATTCCTGAGCAATTGTTTTCACACTATTTTCTATCATCGGCTTCAACGTGGATACTAGAGCCGATGATTGGTTAATTAGTGCGTGATGGACAGGTTGCTCAATCATATTTGACAAATCGGCTTGAGCGGGTGCATATCGGCTTACCTATTCAGAGGATGAATCTCCAATAGGATTGATGCTTGGGAGTGCGGTTTTTTGAGTAACGCCACGGCGTGTTTTCTGAAAATATCGCAGCATTATTTCTTCCAAAGCCGCTTTTCGGTCTTCGATTTCTTTCCGCTGCTCGGGGGTCAAATCGGCCATTTGAGGCGCGATTATAGCATCTGCATTGATATCGGCAGTGACTGCAGATTTATCGGTTGAAGACATACTGACTTTCTTGGTCTCACCGGGCGTGCCAAAATATGTTCGTGCTAAAAATGTGAAGCAGGATCCTTAGCCTTGAACACACAAGACAAACACCGGGTTTGCAGAGCGTGCCAGTCAATTTGACCTGAAATTGACAAGGTAGAATTTGCAATTTGATCAAAGCCGATAAGCAAAGATTATCGGCTTAACGCTAGTCGGCTGAAGACCGATTAGGAGATAACTAGATCAACCAGTTACGGTTAATCCGGATACAAGGTAAAATCGGCTTTGAGAGGGCGATGCGCAGCAAAACAAAGCAGATCGAACCTGGTGAAATCGGCTAAAACCAACAATCGGCGATGCGCAGCTATGTTGATTCCGTCGACTTGCAAGGAGGTCTATGAAGCTAAAAAGACGATGTAAAAGGGCTTGTAAAAAGTAGATGTGTTGGATTGATATCCCTTTCTTGCTCGACGTTCATCACCTTTTATAACGTCCGGCCGATCTGAGTTGTACATGGACATGTTGTTAATCCGTATCGGCCTCTGATCCGGTTTCCTTGTTAGATACGGAATTTCCTTCCGATTTACCTACCAATCTCTTCGCATGAATACATGCCGAATTTTGGTGCAAACACCACCCTAGGGCAGCAAGGGGGTGGAGGAGAGGTGGTGGAGAGGTGGAGAGGCAAGGGGCAAAGGGGGTGGGGGCGCACGGCCAAGGAGGAAGAGGGGAAGGTGGGGGTGGCGGCTAGGGCATGGAGGAGGGAGGTGGGGGCGCAGGGCAGGGGCAGGGGCAGCCCTTTTTACCAGCCCAAACTGGTCTCCTACTCCTAAAAGGACTCAAACTCTCCCCCACCAAGGCCCACGACCCTTTCCCCTAGGCCCAAACTCCCCCGGAAAGGCCCAAAACCCTGGAAATGGCCCGAAAACGCGATTAAACCTCATAGCGTACGGTTTTAACCTTAATTCCACATTTTATAATGTTTTTGACCTTATCAAACACATTAAATAAGGTTACGACACTCCGTGGTGTCACAGTATTAGGTCATATTTCTTTTTGTGATCTATCGAGAAGCGAGATGTAATTGCTTTGTATGCAACCCTTATGAGTTGGGAGTGAAGACTGACATACAAATCTTACTTGTGAAGAAATCTTATTAATCTGTTTATGCGAATGTGTGAGAGTTTTCCTCTATAGTTGGTATTAGTGTTTTATGATCAACTATGTAATGTAATGTTTGTTGTGAACTATTTGAAATGAAATCTCCTGATTTGCCTTTGGATGATCTGGATGTGTTTGAATGGGTTGCTCTTTAATTAATGATGCTTAGGTTGGATGCTGTGGGGAACCGTCCCCGGGACTCCATTGATTCACTTAATTGCACGATACAACTCAAGTAAATCAAGGGAACCTCGGGCGTTCCGCATATATGCCCGTGTTGGCCCCAGGACTGTTCACCAACACGTGCGACAATGCATGACAGTTTGTATCACAACGCATACACAATAACGAAAACAGAAACATCATTACATACCGAAAGTAGGACTGCTGTCCAAAATGACATATTTAGAATTATTACATAAACATGGCAGCGAAAAACATAAAACAATAATAAAAGGCCAGCATGGTATGCCCCAAACCCTTAGGCAACCAACTGGAGGCAAGAACGCGCATCTAGACGTTAGTGTCGCCGAAATCTGCCCGGTAAAAGTCTACGGGCAGCGCCTCATCCTCACCTGCAGCAAGTGGACAATCCGATTGAGTACAAAGAGTGTACTCGCACAATAATATAAATGCAAATGTGAAGTTCTAGCTACATGTGGTTGCTACAAGAAAGGAAGGCAAAAGGGTAACTTTAGCATAAAGCAATATTTGGAATGAAAACATAGACATGTATAGATTGAAATTTTGCATTTCGTAAACCTTTTTCAAAGTCTAATATATAATATAACATCATCATAAGCATAACCATCATATATTCATTTCATGCCTTCAAGCATTCTCTGAACCACGAGTCCAACGCTCATGTTCACATACACACACGAGTACTACAATACTCGTGTCAATCTTTCACATCCATCCCATTCTTACCAAGTCCTTAAAACTCGCCCGGCGGCTAACAACATCAAGCAATCGTCCTTGACCATGGACGCGGCTATTCGAATAGTTTAATCTCTGCAGAGGTACGACTTTACCCACACGGCACGCCACACTCGTAAGCCAAGCTATGAGCACAATTCCTTTGATGTGCCGGCCGAGGTGAACGTGACAAATCCATTTTCCAGTATGCATGATAGTGCATTTAAATCACCTGGGTGACTGTGACCCTTGATCCCGCGTGCTCAGTGCTCCGTGTGTGTGGACCAAGGAGTACACCCGTTGTTAGACATCCCCAACTCTCACAAAGTTCGAGGGATCCTGAGGACGTTCCTTGACACTCTAACGGGCTCAAGGAACTCCGGCAGACATTCCTTGACACTCCAGTGAGCTCAAGGAATCCCGAGTGCATATGGTTTAAACACCCCTAGTCATACACAAGTACTTGGTTAAGCTGGTCCCATAAACAGCGTGTGGCTCGCACGATAGTTACTTGATGAGACGGTACCAGGATTTAATCCTTAAGGTCCTTAACCAACATTGCTACACATTAACCACAATGGAACCATCATCATCATACTCATTTTGATCCTTGCGACCGATGGACTAAGTCCATCTATCGCGGTTTCTAACGATGTTCTAAGCATGGCTAAGCAAATCGTACGAACCATACATAATAATAAACCAACCACCTAGGGCGACAATGGTACACGAAAGGAACATGGTAAGAGGATAACATGTCAACAAGGTAGTAACTAAGCATTCTACCCCGATATACTTGTAATTGAAAGTAAGCATGCAATTGATAAAATAACTTCAACATAATTTGCAATTAATAGGATCAAGTATGTTCAAGGAGTATGGTAGTGCCTTGCTGCTCGTTCTTGATATCGTAAGCGTAGTCGTACTCGGGAGTGTCCTCCGAAGCGTCAACACCTATCGAGAGGATTCAATTCAAATAACTCCAATCAAGAACACAAACGAAACAATAAATCATAATTGAAATATGCACAATCATGCATGAAATGCTCATGATTTTAGAGTAATAGTCATAATATGAACATACGATTTGACTTTGTGAAGTTTGGACTTGTGTGTCAAAAGTTATCACGAAAACAATATCGTTTGGGTGAGGGTCAACAATACTACAACTTGTTAAAGATCCTATGATAGATCCTCATATATGCAACCCAAGTCTTGTTTTTCCATTGGAAATGATAGAGGACGACCCTATGAAAACATAGGAATTGGTTTCACCCAATTTGGACTTACGATGCAAAAGTTATGGTCATTTGAAGTTGGTTCAGTCGGAAGTTCCGAACTTAGGATCAGAAGTTCCGATCCAGACTTAGAAAATTTTTCCCGTTGGAATACGCGAAAGGTGATTCTCTGGAAACTTCGGAAGTTCCGATGTGAACATCAGATGTTCCGATATGTGTAAATTTCCAGCGTAGACAGGGTTAGGATTGAAACATTTTCGGGAGTTTTAGCCACATCGGATATTCCGATTTGGGGCCGAAAGTTCCGATATGTGCCGAACTGTGTAATACAACACGATTTTCATGTAGGTCTTTGAATGGCTATTGCACATTGTGCTCCTACACTTCAAGAAAATGAAGTAGGGTAGAACCTTACCACTACAAGGATGTCCTTGCACTCGGTGGAAGGTTGGTTTGATGAATAGATCAAGAATGACGTCGCGAAGGTGATCGTCGGTACTTTTCCCGGTATCAACTCCTTCTCCTTGCTTGTAGAACAATGCCTCCTCCTCTTGGGCTCGTAGCAGCGTCAAGTCCTCCTTCTCAAGCTTACAACGCAACATGCACAACCCGATTCAAGGTTTGATGATGTAACCCATGGAGAAGAAATGAAATGAGTCTCAAGTGACAAAAATTTCAGAACATGGAGAGAAGGAAATCGATTAGAACTCACCCAATACTTGGTGCATCAAGAATCCATTTGGATGGAATTGAAGCTTGGGATGAGGGGAATACAATGGTATAGCATGCACAAGCTTGATCTTGATTTTTGGAGGAAAGGTGTGGAGGAGAATGGAGGATGGGGAGGTGTTCTTGCAATGCTCTTCTTGCTGTTTTTCTGGTTGTGGGGGCAGGAAATGAGGTGATGGGAGGAGAAAAAGAGGTGAAGAACTCTTATATATGGCTACCACTTCATCCCTTACATGTGGGGCAAGGTCCCACATGTCATAGAGTGGGTGGGGGAGTGGGTAGAGGTGAAAAGAGTAAGAAAATACAGATTAGGTGTGTGCAGTCCACAAGTTCATTGGCAAGGTAGGACCCACATGTCATAGAGAGGTAAAAAGGTGGGTAAGGAGTAGGTATGGTGAGGAAAATGGAGTAGGTGTGTGCAGAATTTTTCTTCCTCACTTACAATTGGGTCCACTTGTCATAGACTAGTTAGGTAACTGGGTAAAGATGAAATGAGTGAGAAAAGTAATGGGTTAGGTGTAGTTCACTCCCTCTCACTTACAAGTAGGGCCCACAAGTCATTGACCATGGGCAAGTGAAGGGTTGGTGTAATTGGAAATGATTCTTAAGGTTTCAAGAAATTAACCTCCCTTCAAATCAATCACTCATTACTTGTAAAATTTTAAACAAGTGAAGGTTTTATTGCAATTACGAATGACATGATCATGATATGCGCGACTTACCAACTTAAGAAATTTTGAAATATTTGAGACTACATTAAAATACTTTTGGCCACTGTTAATATTGAAACAAAATCCAAGAGTTAATTTAATTAACAGCAGCTAGTAACCAATAATATAAATTTTTCTGAATTGCAAAAGTTTTAAAAGCACCGAAACTCAAAAAAAAACTCATTTTATTTATTTGAATATAATTTTATCACAATTACCCTTTTTGGGCTGTTACAGATGCTTCATTTGTATGTATGTGATTTGGCATTTTGGTTGGATGGATATTGAGAGTATATGAATTTAAAATTAAGGATCCACCACTTATAACCATTAAAACCTTTTCTCTAAACGGCAAGATATAAAAAAATTTAATAAATTGTGAAAATTTTAATTCAAAGCCAAATTTTAAAATTTCGAATTTACTTTCTTTCTTTTTTATCTTGCTATATAATTTTTTTTGGTTTCTAGGACTTGAACCCGGGCTTTCGAGTGAGAGTGTACTGTTCTAACCAGCTAGTTCACATGTATTCTGGTCTAAAACCATCAAATTGTCGGGACCCCGAATTTGCAAATCCGGACCCTCTGTGTATACAGCACTAGTCCAGGAACGTGCTAGTGCACACAGTCTTAACATTGGTAAATATCACAATCATACCATTCGGTACTAATAAAGTACTTTTATTTAAATAACCAAACTGGTTACTTGACCTTATGGCCAAGTCACAATTGTACGCCTCGCAGGGCGAAACTTATTAAGAGAGAAATAGTAGCAGCGGAAAATAAGATAACTTCGTGGCGCCATCCAGTATACTACAGGCAACTGACTGGGCTCGCTTCCCTAAGTAGACGGTTCCTCTTGGAGCTCCTCCTCCAAAGCTGGTGTAGTCTCCTCTTCAACTGGTGTTGTATGGTGGCAAGGGTGAGTACTTGGTACTCAGCAAGTCATGCACAGAATGCAGGCTAATATACTATATGCATGGCTTGGTACAAAGGAATAGCTCAAGGTATATTTGCAGTAAACAGCATTTGACAAGTAGCATAAGTAGATTCGAAAGCAGTAGAAACAAGTATAGCATAGGTAACTTTTCAAGGAGTTTAAGAAACATCTTTCCCATCCTAATCCACATTTCCATCAACATCATTATTAATCCAACCCAACCTTTCAAAGTTATTTTTGAGAAAATCTAACCCTTGACTGTAATTCCCGAGCGATGTCCAATACCGCGGACACGGCTATTCGAATAGATTCTACACTCTGCAGAGGTTATGCACTTTACCCACAAGATACAAATCAAACACCACAAAGGCGAGTTCAGTAACAAAGTCTTTCGGAAACCTCTAACAATACGAGTGGTCCTCCCCGGTTATTGCACACTAACCCTTCCCGTAGCTAAGGCGAAGTCTAGGCCAATCAACCGTTAGATGGGTACCTGGCCTCACTTCAGACGCCTCCCGCATAACTTACACAAAGGGTGTAGTTGACCTCCTGAGGTCCCACGGTATGTTATTAGCAACTTAGTCAACTAGTTCCGTACAATTAAATACATGTGGTTGCATGTTAGACCCAGTTCAAAGGCTTGCAAGGTTAAGTACTTAGGGTGACCAGGGCAAGACTACCCGAAGAACCAAATCAACATCCCCAATGCCACAACTGGCCCACCTGATTATTCTTGCCACATGCCCCGGTCGAAAAACTATTTATCAAACCCCAGTTGATTACCATGCACCACGTGCCATCAACATCACATGATACCTTTCCAAAATAGGTTCAATATATCATTAAGTCAATATTAACATTTGTTTGTCCAAAATCATGTCATGAGCACGTGGCGAGTCTAAGCGATTTACTACAACGGTCTAAAACCCATGTTGGCAAGTTAATAATGTCCAACTAGTAAACCACAACTAGGGTGACAAGGGGTCATGGCACATATTTAAATAATCAAGGTGTCATACAGCAAATTGGTACTTATCTAATTCCCCAAATTTAAATAAAGTATTTTCTAATTGAACTAGCATGCAATAGGTTAAATCAAAATAGATTTCGAAATAGGATCAACATGGTCAAAGCACAACTTGCCTTCAAAAAGTACTTGTTCTTGGTCTTGAGTTGGATCCTGAGTTAATACTTCTCCTTCGAATCCTTCCGGCACTTCAACGTCTACTCGTAAAGCGTGCAAATAGCAAATACACGAATAAACAATAGGCAAAAAGTGTCCAAACATCCAAATAAAATCTATGAACAGAGAGAACATAATTTTATGAATTTTTAGAAACTGGAATCGTTCAAATCGGAGTTAAAATGCAAAAGTTATGATTATTTAAAGTTTAAATAATCAATTAAATAATTTTACAGAGAAAAATTTTATTCCAAAAATTAAATAAAATTTATATTTAGGTATATCTCAATTTTATACAAATTTAGAAATTTGAATCACTCAAATCGGAGTTGAAACGCAGAAGTTATAAGCGTTTGAAGTTTTGAAATTCAAATCAATTATTAAACCGAATTATTAAATCATTTTCTTTTTCGGAAAATCATTTATTGCGTCAGCCTGGACACGTGGACCAATCGGGTGATGACACGTGGCCTCGGGTCCACGGACCCGGCGCACGGCCTCGGCTCGGTCCACCGTTGGCTCGGCCCACGGCTGGATCGGCCGACAAAGTGGGGCCTCGACCCGCGTGTCGAGACACGCGCTCACGCGTGTGTGGCGGCCAGGTACCGTGGCACGATCGTGTCTGTTGATTTTAAAATCAACGGCCGCGATTAGATATAGGGTTAACCCGTTGTAAACTACACGGTGATTGTGGGCCGCTCGATCTAGATCGGACGGTCGGATCTAACCCTACCTTAACGCTGCTCACGGACGCGTGGTGATCGTGGGCCGTTGGATCAAGATCCAACGGTCCGGATCCGATCGAGGTTACGATGCAGGAAAAACACGCGAACTCACCTCGATCGCACGATCAAGATCGGACGGCGCCGAGCTCGCGAGGGTGATGGCACGCGGCGGCGTGGAGGTTGCCGGAGACGAAGGCGATGGCGTGCCGATGGCGCTTCGGGCTTCTCGATGAGGTGGGTGCTACTTCGAGTGCGCCTCGTCTCATCGTCACGGATCGGCCACCGCGGCGGAGAACGGCGACGGCGGCGGATTCGGCAGCGAGCAGCGGCAGAGAGAAGCAACTACTGGCGAGCTCTAAGCGAAGCGGCAGCGGCGGCTCAGCGAGGTGAGAAGGGGCACGGTGCGCCGCGGCAAGAAACCACCTCGGGGCTGTCTCACGCCTTAAATACCCTCGGAATGCGCGCCTGGCCGGAACCCTAGCGGGAACCACGGCGCTCTGGCGGAGCTCTCCGCGTCGGAGACGGACGGGGAAGATACACGGGAGCCGTCCACGTGGTACGATCCACGGCCACGATCGCACGGGCGCGACCGGGTCCGGTCCAGACACGGCTCGGGTCGGGGTCGGGTCGATCATGACCGTTGGATCTCGATCCGACGGTCCCCGTGGGTTTGGGTTCGAACGTGGTTCGGTCGAGTCGGCTGGCTCGGGTCGGACTCGAACTCGAGTCTGACTCGGGCTCGGTCGGATGAACAGTACAAACCCACTCGCATTTTCCAGCGATTTAATAATTAAAATAATTCCCATTAATTCATTTAATTCATTAAAAATAGCAAAAGACTCAGAAAAATTCCAGAAAAATTCTGAAAAAAACTTTGGGGCATTTTGGACTCAAATAAAATATTTCCAATAAAATTTTATTTGCAAAGTTAAATTCTTTAATTATTTCAATATGGAATAAATTCGAATAAATTCCAAATAAATCCAAATAAATTCCAGAAAATTTCAAAAATTCACCAAAGTGCCAAATCACACATGAATTTAAGAAAAGCAAAATTTTTAGGGTGTTACACAAATCTGGTCGATTTTGTTGCGATTTCGATTCAAAAGGTGCAGATGGCGGCAACGGCAGGGGCAGGGGCACGACGGCGGTAGGCATAGCAGAAGGAAAGAGTGGCAAATGGCCATATGCCCAACTCATGCTCAAATCACTGAGGGTCCAAGCTGTGGGGTATGATTTCCGTGATCTTCAATCGCAGAGCTCTTCCTAAACGGTGTTTCTTCCAAGTTCCAACCATTAGCAACCATAGTTGCTATAGGATCTATTTCTATAAAATCTGAAACTTGTAATTCATGAAATTTATACATTTACCGACGACAAAGGGAAATGCAAATCTGAAACTTGTAACGCAGACGACGTGCAAACTAAAATAGGTGTAGATGCGGTGAAGGATGATTTATTGATTTAGGATTTATGTGATGTGATGAATTGATTATTGGAAATTTAAGTTGTGACTTCTTATATGTGAATTTAGAGCAAGAGGGATCAATCTTTGTTAGCTTTGTTAGTAATATTTGGGTACATAGATGAGTTGTGTCAATCTTTACAAAGAGGGATCATGATATTATTAATGCTATGAACCTGTGTATGTCAATTATCTAGTGTCAAATGTGTATATATACCCACTGGTTTAGAGGAATTTCTTGTAAATGAACACAGGAAGTAAATTAATATTATGGACTTGTTTGAAAGGATTATTTCCAATCGGGATCTATGTGAGTGGAGCAAAAATTTAAACTTAAATTCCGATACATTCATATAGATGGGTTTGGTACTCTGGTCCACGCAAAGCCTAATATCTCTACTATTCTAAAGCAGCACTTGGTGGCAGTGGTCCGTTCTTCCCACGTCATTAATTGCCCTACTTAATTGCCCTGCTTAATTGCCCTACGCAAGAAACGAAGCGTTGCTTTAATTAGCCAGCTTTCTCAAGAAACGAAATGTTAAAGATAGATGTTTGATCTTGTGAAATAATTTTTTTTTATTTTTTAATCTTTATTTTTCGTTATTAATTTTGTTTTTCGTAGCAACGCACGGGCATGTAACTAGTTTCTTTTTATGCGGAACAGCGGAAGTATGGACACGTTCTTCTCTGGGCCTGGGCGAGTGACACTAGCCCAGTAGGCCGGGTGCCTCTAAAGAATGGTGATAGCCTCATCGTGCACCGTTGGATCATCCGATCCCCACCTCTAAGTAAACCCTAAGCCGCGGCCGCCACCGTATTTAAGCCCAGCCCCTAGTTTCCTCCGCCTCTCCCCTCTAGACCGAAGCACAGCTGCGGCGCCGCGGGCAGACGAGGAGACAGAGCAGCAGCCACCGCCGCCGCCATGGGTAAGCTCCGGAGCTCACCTCTCCTCTGCTCCACCCCTCTCTCTTTGTGTGTGTGCGTGTGCGCGCGCGCTTCTGGTGCTTTCGTGCGTGCCTGTGCCTTGGAGATTGTTTGCTCTGGACGTTGCTAATGGCCGCGGCGTTGGTTGCGCAGGTATCTCGCGTGACTCGATGCACAAGCGCCGGGCCACCGGTGGCAAGCAAAAGGCGTGGCGCAAGAAGCGAAAGTAACGGCGATTTCTCTTCCTTTTCCTTTCCTTTCGATTCGTGTAGATGTGCAGTGGTTTCTCGGTTGATTAGACGGCTTCTAGATAAGTTGTGGATCGGTCGCTAAGGAATAATTGATGATTTGTTCTGACAGTGTGTTAGAGCATCTCCAAGAGAGAGCTCTAAAAATGAGCCTTAAATTTTAATTTAGGACCCTAACTAATTAGATATAGGGCTCCAACGAAATATTCACTCCAGCAATTAGGCCCTAAAACCCAATAAAGATAGGGCTCAACCACAGAGTTGCTAAATATAGCTACTCTCTCATGGACCCTAAAACAATTTGCTAAATTTTAACAGTTTAGGGTCCTTGCTGGAGTTGATCTTTTCCCCTAAAAGTCTTATAATTCAAGTTAGGGTCATATTTAGAGCCCCTCTTGGAGATGCTCTTATTAGGCTAGAATGTGGGTATGCTGTTTGCAGATTACTTGATAACCTGCAGTGATTTATGCGTCTTCATGCCTCTAGATGGTTCGGGTACATGCGAACATGAGGTTTCTGCAGTTATGTGTGAAATTGCTAGGGCTTTGCTAATTTGGTTAGTTTCCAGGGAAATAAATTGGCTGTGCTAGTAGAGTCATGAACTTTAGATGATTCCAACAAATTTGGGCCCTCTCACTATAGCAGTAACAAAGTAAATAGTTAAATTTTGATAACTTGATGGTGATTTAGTGGTTTGGAGATTCACTGTGCTGCATAATTATTATGTATTTTCAATTGTGTATTTAGGTATGGTGGTTTTGCTATGTAAAAATAGAGTTATCTTTCGGATGTGAACCTTCATTTAGCGAGTACCCAATTTATCCAGCACATTTGAATTCATTCAGGATTGTTTGTTGTTGAGGTTGTGATTATGTGAATAGATGTCATTGTCTCTTTGTAAAAGTACCAGCTTAGAATGGTTGTAACTTGCAAGGACGTTGGTGTGACTTTCATTATTATCTACATTGTTATTTGTTCCAGATGTTAATTTGGCCTTTGCTCATTTGTCTTGAAGGTATGAGCTTGGCCGCCAGCCTGCCAACACCAAACTGTCAAGCAACAAGACAGTGAGGAGGGTCCGTGTTCGCGGAGGTAACGTGAAGTGGAGGGCTCTTCGTCTGGATACCGGAAACTACTCATGGGGAAGTGAGGCTGTAACCCGCAAGACCCGTCTCCTGGATGTGGTCTACAATGCATCAAACAATGAGCTTGTTAGGACTCAGACCCTTGTGAAGAGTGCCATTGTGCAAGTTGATGCTGCCCCTTTCAAGCAGTGGTACCTCACTCACTATGGAGTTGACATCGGTAGGAAGAAGAAGGCTCCTGCTGCCAAGAAGGATGCTGCTGAGGTATTATTCTTAGGAACCCATGTTTTACTGCTGCTTGTACCCTTCAGTTGGTCATAACTGGATAGTTTAGTACATCCATTCTGAGGCATTTTATTGTTTTTTTTTTTTGTGAAATATTGTTATATGTCATTATTCTAAACATGTGCAAACTTCTCTAAACACTGCACCTATGATTGTGGGATTGCAATAGTGCTTATTTCCGTTATTAACATTTTAGTATCTGATTAGCTTTTTTCTCCCCCTCATTGCTTATTTTGGATTTCATTGAATGATGAAATATTTCCCTTGCATTGCTCTTGTATAGATAAATTAAATAAAAAACACTTTTGTTAGTTTTAATTTGCATGGGCTAGGTTTATATTTGTGGATAATGTCTTGTTTTGACCCATCTTTTTTTTGCAGAAAACCAAGGTTGCCAGTGCAATTAAATTAATTTTCCTTTGATTCTGAAACCTCTGCTGAAGTGTACCTAACACGATTCCTCACTATTTGGAATGAAACCTTTATTGTTTGATGTTCATATGCTTAGGGACAAGAGGGTGAGGCTGCAGCAGAGGAAACGAAGAAGAGCAACCATGTCCTGAGGAAGCTTGAAAAGCGTCAGCAGGGACGCACGCTTGACCCGCACATTGAAGAGCAATTTGGCAGTGGAAGGTTATTGGCCTGCATTTCTTCCCGCCCTGGGCAGTGTGGCCGAGCTGATGGGTAAGTAAATACTGAACACTACAAACACTTTGTTCTTTTCCCTTTTTAATGAGATTTCTTAAGGGAAGTAGGTAGATCAATGCATCAGCTTGTTTAGCTTTGGTTGGGTAGGATTTAGATCTCAATATTTTGTGGGAATTATGTAGTTTGTGAAGAAGAATGCTTTAAGTTGTTATAGAAGTGCAGAAACTGAGTCAAAATTATATTAAACTCTATTTTGAGTGATGGCTGCTTTTTTGGCTTGAAGGTTGACAACAAAACCACGAAGTTGCACCCTGAATTCATGCAGTAGCCTAGTCACTGTTAGCAGCTACTGGATTGCTTACATTGAACTTTTGAACTGACAGGTACATCCTGGAGGGCAAGGAGCTTGAGTTCTACATGAAGAAGCTCCAGAGGAAGAAGGGCAAGGGTGCTGCAGCTTAAGAGCATTCTCTTGTGTTTCACGCTGGAAAGACCGCCCTGTTTATCCGCTGGATTTTGTTAGCTGGATTTGTTAGTCGTCTTTGAGTTCTTCCATGCCATGTTTGCAGATCTACCGAACACCTATTCCCTAAAATTGAATCAACACTAGCTTTTCACATGCTATGGTTGTACTCTCGTGATGCTTAGGTTCCATGTGTACTCCAGCTGCAGCATTTTCTTCGTTGTTTTTCCCTATGATGGTTGTGGAGAAGCCATCCTTCACCGTTTTTTCAGCCTCCACTGTTTAGCACAGCTTGTGCTGTCATCTCTTGCACAAGCTTGAGATGAAGATGAATAGTGCTAAAATGAACGGCCTATGAAACTCTCATTTGCCGTTCATGCAGGCGCGATTTTGTTCCCAATATGGTTCCCTTTCATCTAGCAATAGCTGATTACATGAAGTAACAATCCGATCGACGAAACAAAATCGAAACATTTTGGAGATTGCGTTTTCAATAAATTGGGGATCGAATCATGAATCCATCAGATTATTCATAAATTCAATAATCTGTTAACACAGGAATAGTTATTGAATGAAGAAGAGTTTATCTACACTAGATGAATAACCGTACATTGCCACTGACAAAAAAAACATATTACCCAAACAAGCTCCGTCGTGGTTCGTGTCATGTCTTTACCGTCATGATCGATGTGTTTCAAGCCATTGGCTTTGTTATAGGAACACGTACCTCATCTTCATTGATAGTGTTAGACAACATCGCTATCGAATAGTTCGGGGTTGCCTAATAGATCTAAACTGGAGAACAGAGAGAGAGAGGACGAGAGACACAATATGAGGAGGAACGGGTCTACTTTATTATTCTGTATGCTTGTGTACAATGGGGTGACCCCCTGCCTCCTATATATAGCGGTTCTGCTTAGAGATAAGGAAGAGTCCATATAGGATACGTCAATCGGTTTCCTAACAGATAGAGCCATCCTGGTATTGTTGATGTCCACGGGTGGTTATCAAACCACTATAAAAAACTCCAAATCGAGTGCCAGGGCACCTACAATAAAAAAAGATATTTAAATTACTATTCATCAAAACGGGTCTTTTGATGCATATATGACCAAAAAATTGAAGTAGATGTTTCCATATAGTTGGAACAGCATAAGAATCGGCAATACAATATCACATTAAACAATACACATTTGCAATGGAAAATAAATTCAGCATCTTACTATACCTAATTCTCATGATATCCCTGTCCAATCTCCTCTATCCCAGTCCCAATTACCCTCCCAAAGTCAATTTCATGTACCAGCAGGACCATAACAGAATAGTAGAGCTGTGCATGGTGCTATGCCGGGTCGGCATGACATGGGTCTGTAGTCCGCATGCTTAAACCGTGTCGTGCCACGATGGCCTTCGGCGAGCTCAAGCACGATTTATTTGCAATTCGTGATGGCTTCATGATGTGCCAATTCAGACCCGATCCATTTGCACTATTGCAACGAAAGAAAAGAAGCTAGAGACGCACGGAGTTGAGGCAGTGGACGTAAATATTAGGGGAAAATGAATTAAATTTTATTTATTTATTGGGTACAGATACAATGTTATTGCTTTGATAAAAATCAGTAACAATATGCATACATACTAGCTACTCCCTAACATCGAGATAATTCACGCGTTCCAGGCTAGCGTAAGTCTAATGTGATGGCGTCGATGACCATGCGAGGGAAGCGGGAAGACGACTGTGTACGGTGTTGCGAGCACACACAGCGAGCAACGCTGTGGAGTGTTGGCTTAGTGCGCACGTTCGGTGTAGATGAGCATGTACTCTCCGATTTCCATTCTACACTTTTGGATATCTCTGTTGTCTTCTATTTCTCTACATGCAAGGGATTGCAATAGCATTGGCTACAGGACGAGCCACAACATGCCGTAGTGTCGCGGTAGAACGTCTGTCATGTGCCGTGCCTACTTCGGACCCATCGGACATGTTTTGTGTCATGCCGACCCAAGCATAACCCATACAAGCGTACCATGCCGCCCATCATACCCGACCACAAGACCCGGCACAACCCTATCATTTGTACCGTGCTTCAGCCATGCCATACCTATCGTGCCAAGCCAGTAAAAAAAAACCCGACTCAATGGCCAAAAAAACTGGCAAAAAAAAAAAAACCCTGGTCGGGTCTACAAAATAGTATCAGAGCCTCCTGCACCACTGTCTTGCTGTGCGCTAGAAGCCATTGGTGACTGGTGAGGAGCTTAAGGTGTCGAGCCCCATGGCTACCACGGAGGCACACGATAAACCAAATGCTGCGGCACCTCCTCACCAAGATGGGCAGCTTCCTGGAGAAGGTGACGAGGATGGAGGACTTCTCCAACCGTGACACCACCACAATCGTCACCACGGTTGCGATGCCCACCAGGTGCTCGGCTCTGGATCCCAACCCCCTTGTAGGGACAGCACCACCAGTCCACCACCACCATCACCACCTCTCCGACGCCCGCGTTCGACGCCAGGCCTCGAATCCAACAACATGGCTGTCTACAGTACGATTGTCCATTGCTCCATGCGCCTGTAGAGTCCACATCGTTGCCGATGATGGCCATGCCGGTACCCGCTCCAGCTCGTGGCGTCCCTTCAGCTCCGCTCTGAAAGCAGCCGCCACCACTGAGCCCGGCGCCATAGTCGTGGTCCCTGTTGATTCTCGTCACATCGACCTCGTCATGGCGTTGATAGCCAGGATTCAAATTTCGGATCGAAATCCGAAATCTTGGCCGTATAAAAAATTTCAAAAAAAATTAAATCTCGGATTTCTCGGCGAGATCTCGACGATTTCGGCCGAAATCTCGGTCATTTCGAACGAAATTTAGTGTTTTTTTGCCGGATTTTATTTTTTGTGCATAGGATTTGATTATATTTAGGGTTAAGATCATCCACAAAAAATTTTAAAATTTTTTAACATGTTTTTGACCATTTTTTTGTCGGTTAGGACTGTCCGAAGTTTTTAAAATTTTATGGAAATATTATGGATGTGTTAAGACCATTCACAAATTTTTTTAAAATTTTTTAAAGTAATTTGAATTATTTTTCATTCAGATAAAATTTATCAATATGTTTTTAGTAGCACTATTTGAATTTTTGAACATTCCTAAAGATAGGTCCACAGTCTGTCATTCGACATAAATAACCAATCAACCGTCAATTTCAACACCAAAGTTAGAAAATACATGCAAAATTTCAACTATACATTGTAAATTTTTTGAATACGTAGCATCAGTTCATTTGCTGGAATAACAAGAACACTGTAAACTTTCTGAATATAACTTGACAAATCTTAAAATTAGGATCAGTCCACTCCACCTCAGAACAACAGGTTTAATAGAATATGTACTAGTTGTCCACAGAGATATCGAGTATCAAGACTTTTACAATTCAACATGTCCTAATGAGGTATTATCTATATAATATATAGGAATATATAGAAAATTTTCAAAAACTTGAAATTACCACTGTTAGATTTCCAAAAACTTCATTTGTTACATTTGAAAAATTTAAAACAAACTTTACATAAGGCTTTTATCACGACTTGACTACTGTTAGATTTTTTAAAAATTCGTCATGCATGATCATCACCTAAAATTTTTATGGGAACATTAGTGATGTCTCAGGACCATCCAAAAAAAATTTCAAATTTTTTTTACGTGTTTTGAACCATTTTTCGGTCGGTTCAATGTGGACCAAGATCTCGGTGATTTCCAGATTGAAAAAAAAAATCGGATTTAAAATTTAGTTTTTGTATTTCGTCCGGATTTCGTCCGAAATTTTTGAATCTTGCCGAGATTTCGGATTTCGGCCACCTCCGAGATTTAACCCAAAATAAGATTTAAAACCTTGGATAGCAGCAGGCACCGCTCAGCTTTTCCAAATCAAGGAGGAGCAGCTTGGTGCGTGCCAGGTATTCCGTGAAATGCTTGACAAGACTACAGGGTCGGAGGATAAAGTCAAGCGGCATGGCATCCTCAAGTGGGTGCCCCGGGTGCGCATAACAAATCGGCCTATGCAGAAGACCATCTCCAACCGTTTCCCAGGTTTTCATTCCCTTCCCAGCCCCTGAAGGGATTCCCTTCCCAGATTCCATTCCCTTCCCAGCAAAGCACTCCAACAGCTTCCCTTCCCAGCCCCATTCCCTTCCCCAAAGTACCTAACTTTTCCACATACCCTCTCACCCATCCTACAAATTCTATAAATGGAGGGGTTAGAAATTCAGCAGCTACCTCACCCAAATATTTGGCAACCTCACAATGAGCCACTTCCTTTCTTCGTCGAGTGATGAAGCATCCTTTACTGATGATGAGGACTCCCTGTTCTTAGCAATCGCAGAGGAGGAGGACATACAAGCGCGGGGTAATAGCAGCCGTCGACAGGGATCGGTTCGAGGACATGCCGTTATCAACATGCAGTCCGCAGAAGGTGCGGCTTCGGCTATCACGGTGATTACTTCGCCCACTCCGTTCTGGTTCTCTACATGATTTAGGCGCAGGTAACAAACCATTAGTCTTACTCTCTTTTCTAGCCTGGTGTACTTGTCATGTTGCCTCAAGTGTCGTTATTTGTTTGGCATGTGCAGGTTTAGGATGTCTCGCTCCCTATTTTTGCGCATAATGCATGCTGTCGAAGGTCACGATGTATGGTTCCAGCAAAGTAGGGATGCAACCGGGAAGCTGGGTTTGGCACCTCTACAGAAGGTAACTGCAGCTCTCCGTCAGCTAGCGTACGGTACTCCCGCCGACTCAGTGGATGAGTGTAACACCCCAAAATTTTGCTTTTCTTAAATTCATGTGTGATTTGGCACTTTGGTGAATTTTTGGAATTTTCTGGAATTTATTTGGATTTATTTGGAATTTATTTGAATTTATTCCATTTTGAAATAATTAAAGAATTTAATTTTTGCAAATAAAATTTTGTTGGAAATATTTTATTTGAGTCCAAAATGTTCCAAAATATTTTCCAGAATTTTTCTGGAATTTTTCTGAGTCTTTTGCTATTTTTAATGAATTAAATGAATTACTGGGAATTATTTTAAATATTAAATCGCTGGAAAATCAATCGGGTCGAGTACTGTTCATCCGACCGAGCCCGAGTCAGACTCGAGTTCGAGTCCGACCCGAGCCACGTGACTCGACCGAACCAACTCCAAAACCTAATCGATCCCAACCGTTGGATCAAGATCCAACGGTCAGGATTTCCCCGTACCGCTTCGGTCGAATCCGGCCCGGATCCGATCGCGCTCACGCGATCGTGGCCGTTGATCGTGCCACGTGGACGGCTGTGCGTCGTCGTCTCCGCCGAGTCCGAGCCGGACTCCGCCGCCGTGGAAAACTAGGTTTCCGTCTCGGGCACGAACGCCGAGGCTATTTAAAGCCCGGGTCACGCCCCGAGGTTGCCCTCATCCGTGCGCACCCGTGTCCCCGAGCCATCTCGCTTTGGCCGTCGCCGCGTTTGCCGTCTGAGCTCGCCGGAGTTAGAGTCCTGTTTTCGCGGTTAAAAGTTGATTCCGCCGTCGTCGCCGTCCCTGCCGCCATTGACCCCAGATCCGAACCCGGCCAGCGCGCAGTGCGGTACCTCTCACTCGCCGAGCGACCGGCGCCGTCGGGCTCGTCGTCGTCTCCGTCTCCGGTTGCTGCAGCTCCGCCGCGTCGCCATCGACCTCGCGAGCTCTGTGCGCCGTCCGATCTTGATCGTGCGGTTGAGGTGAGTTCACGTGTTTCCAAACCCGATTAGATCTGGACCATTGGATCAAGATCCAACGGCCCACGATAGCCACGTGCCGTAGTAGTGTTATTGTAGGATTAGATCTGGACCGTCCGATCTAGATCGAACGGCCCACGATCATCGAGTAGTTTCAACGTGTTAACCCTGGATCTAATCGCGGCCGTTGAATTTCAAATCAACGGCCGAGATTGCGCCACGTGTCGGGAAGCTCGACCGCCGCGGTCGCCGCCCACGCCGCTGGCAGGTAGACGCCGACACGCCGCCCGCGTGTCGAGGTCCCACTGTCGATCGCACCGCGGACGTCACCCATGACGTCATCGGTGGGTCCCACTGCCGCCACCATGGCCGAGCCCCGCCGACGCCGATGACGTCTACCCGAGTGGTCCCACATGTCGGGCTCACGTGGAGCCGTGGGATCCGTGTCCACTGAGACCCGAGCCGAGCGTGGGACCGAGTCCATGGACCGGTGGCGTCGACCAACCAATCAGAGGCTGCCACGTGTCTAGGCTGACGCAATAATTAATTTCCGAAAAAGAAAATGATTTATTAATTCGAAATAATGATTTCAGATTTTGTTTCAAACTTCAAACGCTTATAACTTTTGCGTTTCAACTCCGATTTGAGTGATTCAAATTTTTAAATTTGTATAAAATTGAGATCTACCTAAATATGAATTTTATTTAATTTTTGGACTAAAGTTTTTCTCTACAAAATTATTTAATTGATTATTTAAACTTTAAATAATCATAACTTTTGCGTCTTAACTCCAAATTTGACGATTCCAGTTTCTAAAAACTCATAAAATTATGTTCTCTCTGTTTATGGATTTTATTTGGATGTTTGGACACTTTTTGCCTATTGTTTATTCGCGTATTTGCTATTTGCACGCTTTACGAGTAGACGTTGAAGTGCCGGAAGGATTCGAAGGAGAAGTATTGACTCAGGATCCAACTCAAGACCAAGAACAAGTACTTTTTGAAGGCAAGTTGTGCTTTGACCATGTTGATCCTATTTCGAAATCTATTTTGATTTAAACTATTGCATGCTAGCTCAATTAGAAAAATACTTTGTTTAAACATGGGGGTTAGATAAATACCAATTTGCTGTATGACACCTTGATTATTTAAGTATGTGCCATGACCCCTTGTCACCCTAGTTGTGGATTACTAGTTGGACATTATTAAATTGCCAACATGGGTTTAGACCGTTGTAGTACACTGCTTAGACCTGCTACGTGCTCATGACATGATTTTGGACAATCAAATGTTAATATTGACTTAATGGTATATTGAACCTGTTTTGGAAAGGTATCATGTGATGTTGATGGCACGTGGTGCATGGTAATCAACTGGGTTTGATAAACGCTTTCGGCCAGGGCATGTGGCAAGAGTAATCAGTGGGGCCGATTGTGGCATTGGGAGTGTTGATTTGGTTCTTCTGTAGTCTTGCCCTGGTCACCCTACGGACTTAACCTTGCAAGCCTTTGAACTGGTCTAACGTGCAACCACATGTCCAGAATGGGACGAACCTAGTTGACTAAGTTGCTAATAACGCATTACTGTGGGACCTCGTGAGGTCAACTACACCCTTTGTGTAAGTTGTACGGGGAGCGCATCGGGCCGAGGCCAGTACCCATCTAACGGTTGATTGGCCTAGACTTCGCCTTAGCGAAGGGAAGGGTTAGTCTTAATAACCGGGAGGACCACTTGTATTGTTAGAAGTTTCCAAAGACTTTGTTCTGAACTCGCCTTTGTGGTGTTTGACTGTATCTTGTGGGTAAAGTGCATAACCTCTGCAGAGTTTAGAATCTATTCGAATAGCCGTGTCCGCGGTATTAGACATCGCTCGGGAATTACAGTCAAGGGTTAGATTTTCTCAAAAATAACTTGGTTTGAAAGGTTGGGCTGGATTAATAATGAAGTTGATGGAAATGTGGATTAGGATGGGAAAGATGTTTATTAAATTCCTTGAAAAGTTATTTATACTTTACTTATTTCTACTGCTTTCGAATCTACTTATATTACTTTTCAAATGCTATTTACTGCAAATATACCTTGAGCTATTCCTTTGTACCAAGCCATGCATATAGTATATTAGCTTGCATTCTGTGCATGACTTGCTGAGTACCAAGTACTCACCCTTGCCACAATATAACACCAGTTGAAGAGGAGACTGCACAAGCTTTGGAGGAGGAGCTCCAAGAGGATCCGTCTACTTAGGGAAGCGAGCCCAGTCAGTTGCCTGTGGTATACTGGATGGCGCCACGATGTTACCTTATTTGATTTTCCGCTGCTACTATTTCTTTTTTTTTAATAAGTTTCGCCTTGCGAGGCATATATTTGTAACTTGATCATAAGGTCGAGTAACCAGTTTGACTATTTAAATAAAGTACTTATTTAGTATCGAGTGGTATGATTGTGATATTTACCGATGTTAAGACTGTGTGCACTAGCGCGTTCCTGGACTAGTGCTGAATACACAGAGGGTCCGGATTTGCAAATTCGGGGTCCCGACAGAGGTGGTATCAGAGCCATACTTGACCGTAGGCTCAACCCTAAGATAGAATGGTCGTAGTGAGGATAAAACCTATTTTCTAAAAGCTAAAAAGTTGTCAAGATAAGAAATGACATCTCGACTTATCCCCTTCTCTCTTTTCTTGTCTCTTGCTGAAATTTTTTTCCTTACCTTGTCACAATTTAAAAATTCCGAGTTCTTACGTAAAGCACTCTCGTGACAGATGGAGGAAGAGTTCAACTACGTTGATCTGGGAGTTGGTCACGCCGCGGAACTTTGGCATATGCTACAAACTCTCGGAGATTTTGAGAAGCCGCAATACCAAGTGGAAGTGATCAGACAAGCGGGATTGATCAAGGCTTGTGACGTGAAGATCGAGGTACCTGCTAGGAAAAAGGGCCCAGGCAATCGCCTCGATACACCGCGACCGCCAGAGATCTACAATGCGGATGGGTATCCAAGAGGTATCACGACGAGCAATGCGACACGTTACCCGTATCTACGCCAGAGAGTTGGAGAGCACGGTGTTCGTTATCATCCGCAAGCAGCGATAACCTTCTTGACCGAAGGCAATTCAGGATGAGGATGCCACGGTTACACGCTTGGCACGATTTGTTGTCGCCAGGAGGATGTACTAGATAATACAAGCAAGGAGCTACGAAGGCCCGCAAGGAGATCACGACAGAGAAGAACGAGATGGCGGGAAGCTCAAGAGTACGTGTCCCACCTTCCGCAAAGGATTGGAGAGTTAGAGACGGCATTGTACGGACGCAACTGAGCGCACTCGAGCTACACGAGCCAGATCCGGAAGAGTCGATCTCGATGAGGACATCGCTTCTTCGACTACCACAGAGGACACAGCTTTGGACATGGCAATCATTTCGCGCCTATGCCGCAAAGACCCGCACTCCAGGCCGTGGAGGTTTTCTCGATGAGTGAGCGTAGGTTCTATAGTGAGACTCCTTCGCCGAGTCGCGTCATAGAATAAAGAGTCACCCTTTAGACGTTAGACTCCAGAGTTAGTTCGATTTGGATTTTCATTGTTTGCTGAGTGTGCAGTATGTGTTGCAAGGCCCTTAGGCATTGTAAGCAACCATACCAAGTTACTAATATCAATAATAAAGTTGGACCTTAAAGTTACACCTTTCGCCCCGCATAAGTTCCATATTACTTGTCTATTCTTGTTTCCCTCTCATCTCTAAACCTAGAAGCAAATCGAAGATGGTGAACACCCGTGGAAACTTTGGAGGCAATGGAAGCGGTTCTCGCCCAGCAGAAAACCCCAATGAGGGAGCACCAAAGACCGCCTTTGGATGTGCAGAATTTCGAGCTTTTCTCCGCCTGCACTCGCTTGATGCATGCTATGATGCAACAAATGCAACACGTCACCGCCAGGCCATCGCTAATCAAGTTAATCGTGACCACGCCGTAATACAAGACTGCCGAATTCATGAGAACTCACCCACCCACTTTCTCCGGGAATGCCAATCCATTGGAGGCCGATGATTGGTTAAGATCAATCGAGAGGAAGCTACACATAGCTCAATGCATAGGAAATGAGAAGGTACTCTACGCTTCTCATCACCGAAGGAACATTACCGAATGGTGGGAGAACTTCGTGCCACGCAAGAGAACCCTCAAAATATCACTTGGGAAGAGTTCACAAACATTCGACAAGATCACGTGCCTGAAGGAATCATGGACCTTAAGAAGGAGGAGTTCAGAGCATCAAGCAAGGTAATCACCGGTGGCCGACTACGAACAAGTTCACACAGCTAGCACGCTACGCACTGAGGATGTAGCGACAGATAAATCCAGGCAGTCTCGTTTTATGAAGGGACTTAACTCAGATTGCAAGACTTAAGTGCATGCTTTTAGTTCAAACCCTGGTTCCGAACTCCGAACGAAAGTAGGATGTTCCGGGTGAGAATACTAATAGGTGGAATAGAGTTCCTAGCAAACCTTATAATTTTGGAGACCCGGACCTTAGACGTCATATTGGGAATGGATTGGTTATCCAAGCACAAGGCCGTATTGGATTGTGGACGAAGGACTATCTCGATTGAGAGCCCTTGTGGAAAGAAAGTGGAATTTCAAGCCCACTGCAGCCTAGAGATGGACAGTTGATGGTGAACAGTACCAAGGCAATCGGCATAGATGATGTCCCAAGAGTGAATGAGTACCCAGATGTTTTTCCGAAGATCTACGGTATGCCGCCGACAGGACATAGGGTTTGTGATAGAGCTTGTACTGCACAAAGACCGATAGCAAAGAGACCCTATCGGATGTCCACCGAGGAGTTGGTAGAGATGAAGAAACAGCTAGAAGAGTTAATGGAGAAAGGATTTATCGCACCAAGCTCGTCGCCGTGGGGAGCACCGCTTTGTTTGTCAAGAAGAAGGACGGAAGTTTCAGGATGTGCATCGACTACCGTGCACTCAATGAAGTCACCGTGAAGAATAAGTATCCGCTACCGTGATTGATGATTTGTTTGATCACCGAGAGGAGCCGGAGTTTTCTCCAAGATTGATCTCGAGATCGGGATACCATCGCTTGAAGATCCGATCGTAAGATATTCGAAGATCGCATTCTCGTCAAGATATGGACATTACGAGTTCTGATTATGTCCTTTGGATCGATTTAATGCGCCAAATTTATTTCATGAATATGATGAATAAGGTGTTCATGGAATATTTGGACAAGTTTGTCGTCGTGTTCATAGATGATATTCTAATCTACTCCAAAACGGAGGATGAACATGCCGAACACTTAAGGCGAGTTTTGGAAAAGCTGAGGAACAAAGAACTTTTCGCCAAGTTCAGTAAGTGTGATTTTTGGAAGGACAAGGTGGAGTTTCTTGGACATGTAATGACCGCAGAAGGAGTCGCCAGTAAATCCAAGCAAAGTAGAAGTCGTGTTACAATGGGAGCAGCCAAAGATCGTGACCCATTCGGAGTTTCCTTGGAATGGCAGGATACTACCGCCGTTTCATCGAAGGCTTCTCGACAATTGCGAAACCTCTTACGCAATTCTTTGAAGAAGGAAAAGAAGTTTGCATGGACGCTTGAGAATGTGAGAACGGATTTCGTGAGTCAAGAAGCGATTGACATCAGCACCGGTGTTAGTTCTACCGGATGTTGCTCAAAGCTTTGATATTTATTGTGACACATCGCGCCAAGGACTTGGATGTGTGCTGATGCAGAATGGAAAGGTTGTTGCTTATGCATCAAGGCAGTTGAGGCCGCATGAGGAAAATTATCCGACACATGACCTAGAGTTAGCTGCTGTAGTGCATGCTTTGAAGATATGGCGTCACTATCTGATCGGGAACAGATGTGAAGTGTATACGGATCATAAGAGCCTTAAGTACATATTCACCCAATGAATCGAATATGAGGCAGAGGAGATGGTTAGAATTGATCAAGGACTATAATGTTGGAATCCATTATCATCCCGGGAAGGCCAACGTAGTAGCCGATGCTCTGAGTCGGAAAAGCCATACCGTGAGTACGTTGCTAGCCACAAGTTAGGATGAGTTATGTGAGGAATTCCAGAAAATGAAGATTGAGGTGGTACCTAGCGGATTCTTGGCCACATTAGAAGTAAAGCCTACCCTAGAGGATCAGATCCGAGAAGGACAGAAGGATGATGACAAGATCCGCAGGATTAAGTTCATCAAGGGGGAAGGCAAGGCAGAGGACTTCAAGTTGGATGAGCAAGGCACGTTGTGGATGAAGGATCGCATTTGTGTGCCTAACAAGAAGGAGTTAAAGCAACTGATTCTGGAAGAATCCCATGACTTCAAGTACTCAATTCATCCTGGAAGCGCCAAGATGTATCAGGATCTGAAGGAGAGATTCTGGTGGCCGAGTATGAAACGTGAAGTTGCCGAGCATGTTGCATTGTGCGATGTATGCCAGAGAGTCAAGGCAATGCATCGAGACCAGAGGGATTGCTACAAACACGAAAATACCTCGAGTGGAAGTGGGAGGAAATCGGAATGGATTTCATTACCGGTTTGTCAAGACTCAAGGAGGTTATGACTCCATATGGGTTATAGTGGATCGCTTGACTAAAGTAGCCCATTTTATCCCCGTGAAGACCACTTACTCGGAGATAAATTAGCGTAATTGTACATGATCAGATTGTCTGCTTGCACGGAGTGCCAAAGAGGATTGTATCGGACAAAGGTACCCAATTTACCTCAAGGTTCTGGAATAAGTTGCATGAAGCCATGGGAACCCGCTTGAACTTCAAGATGCCTTTATCATCCACAGACGGATGGACAGACCGAAAGAGTCAACCAGATTCTCGAGGATATGTTAAGAGCTTGTGCATTGGCTTATGCTACCTCTTGGGATAAGAGTTTGCCGTATGCCGAGTTCGATTACAACAATAGTTATCAGGCTAGTTTACGATGTCACCTTTTGAGGCATCAGATGGTCGACTCATGTCGGACGCCATTGAATTGGAATGAGACCGCGAGCGCCGTGTCTTTGGGCCTGATATTCTTCAAAAGGTCAAGAAGCGGTCGCCGTGATTAGGGAAAGGTTGAAGATAGCCCAATCACGACAAAAGAGTTATGCCGACAATCGTCGCAGGATTTGAGTTTTGAACCGTAAGACTTTGTTTGCCTCGAGTTACGCCTCTCGAGGGAGTTAAGAGGTTCCATGCCAAAGGGAAACTCGCACCCTGCTATGTTGGACCATTTAAGATTTTGAGCCGCAGAGGCAAAGTTGCTTATCACCGGAGTTGCCGCAAAGTTAGCGGTGAGTGCATGACGTATTCCATGTGTCCTAGCTTGAAGAAGTGTCTCCGAGTTCCCGAGGAACAGACACCGCTAGAGTCAATTGAGTTGCAAGAGGATTTGACTTATAAGGAGCATCCCGTGAGGATTCTAGACACAATGGATTGAGAAACTAGAAACAAGTCAACCCGTGTCTGTAGAGTTCAGTGGAGCAACCATGAAGAAAGCGAAGCGACTTGGGAGCGCGAAGAGGATTTGAAGAAAGAGTTTCCAAACCTATTCTCAGAGTGAGCCTGAATCTCGGGGACGAGATTCTATTAAGGGGGGGACGTTTGTAACACCCCAAAATTTTGTTTTTCTTAAATTCATGTGTGATTTGGCACTTTGGTGAATTTTTGGAATTTTCTGGAATTTATTTGGATTTATTTGGAATTTATTTGAATTTATTCCATTTTGAAATAATTAAAGAATTTAATTTTTGCAAATAAAATTTTGTTGGAAATATATTATTTGAGTCCAAAATGTTCCAAAATATTTTCCGTAATTTTTCCGAATTTTTCTGAGTCTTTTGCTATTTTTAATGAATTAAATGAATTATCGAATTATTTTAAATATTAAATCGCTGGAAAATCAATCGGGTCGAGTACTGTTCATCCGACCGAGCCCGAGTCAGACTCGAGTTCGAGTCCGACCCGAGCCACGTGACTCGACCGAACCAACTCCAAAACCTAATCGATCCCAACCGCTGGATCAAGATCCAACGGCCAGATTTCCCGCATCGCTTCTGGCCGAATCCGGCCGGATCCGATCGCTCACGCGATCGTGGCCGTTGATCGTGCCACGTGGACGGCCAGGCGTCGTCGTCTCCGCCGAGTCCGAGCCGGACTCCGCCGCCGCGCCCGCCGCCGAGGAAAACTAGGTTTCCGTCTCGGGCACGAACGCCGAGGCTCTTTAAAGCCCGGGTCACGCCCCGAGGTTGCCCTCATCCGTGGCGCACCGTGTCCTCGAGCCATCTCGCTCGAAAGCCGCCGCTGCTTGCCCGCATTTAGCTCGCCGGAGTTAGAGTCCTGTTTCGCCATGGTTAAAAGTTGATTCCGTCGTCCGCCCTGCCGCCATTGACCCAGATCCGAACCCCGGCCAGCGCACCTGCGGTACCTCTCACTCAGTCGGAGCGACCCCGTAGCGGCGTCGGGCTCTTCGTCGTCTCCGTCTCCGTTTTCTGCAGCTCCGCCGCGTCGCCATCATCCTCGCGAAGCTCAGGCGCCGTCCGATCTTGATCGCGGCGGTTGAGGTGAGTTCACGTGTTTCCAAACCCGATTAGATCCGACCATTGGATCAAGATCCAACGGCCCACGATAGCCACGTGCCGTAGTAGTGTTATTGTAGGATTAGATCTGGACCGTCCGATCTAGATCGAACGGCCCACGATCATCGAGTAGTTTCAACGTGTTAACCCTGGATCTAATCGCGCCGCTGAATTTCAAATCAACGGCCGAGATTGGCGCCACGTGTCGGGAAGCCTCGACCGCCGCGGCCGGGCCGCCCACGCTGCGTGTGGCAGACGCCGACACGCCGGCCCGCGTGTCGAGGTCCCACTGCCGGCCGATCGCACCGCGGACGCCACCCATGACGCCATCGGTGGTCCCACTGTCGCCACCGTGGCCGAGCCTCACGACGTCAGCGATGACGTCACCCGAGTGGTCCCACATGTCAGTCTCACGTGGAGCCGTGGACCGTGTCCACGGTAGACCCGAGCCGAGCGTGGACCGAGTCCATGGACCGGCTGACGTCAGCCAACCAATCAGAGGCTGCCACGTGTCTGATTTTGTTTCAAAATTAATTTCCGAAAAAGAAAATGATTTATTAATTCGAAATAATGATTTCAGATTTTGTTTCAAACTTCAAACGCTTATAACTTTTGCGTTTCAACTCCGATTTGAGTGATTCAAATTTTTAAATTTGTATAAAATTGAGATCTACCTAAATATGAATTTTATTTGATTTTTGGACTAAAGTTTTTCTCTGCAAAATTATTTAATTGATTATTTAAACTTTAAATAATCATAACTTTTGCGTCTTAACTCCAAATTTGACGATTCCAGTTTCTAAAAACTCATAAAATTATGTTCTCTCTGTTTATGGATTTTATTTGGATGTTTGGACACTTTTTGCCTATTGTTTATTCGCGTATTTGCTATTTGCACGCTTTACGAGTAGACGTTGAAGTGCGGAAGGATTCAAGGAGAAGTATTGACTCAGATCCAACTCAAGACCAAGAACAAGTACTTTTGAAGGCAAGTTGTGCTTTGACCATGTTGATCCTATTTCAAATCTATTTTGATTTAAACTATTGCATGCTAGCTCAATTAGAAAAATACTTTGTTTAAACATGGGGTTAGATAAATGCCAATTTGTCGTATGACACCTTGATTATTTAAGTATGTGCCATGACCCCTTGTCACCCTAGTTGTGGATTACTAGTTGGACATTATTAAATTGCCAACATGGGTTTAGACCGTTGTAGTACCATCGCTTAGACCTGCTACGTGCTCATGACATGATTTTGGACAATCAAATGTTAATATTGACTTAATGGTATATTGAACCTGTTTTGGAAAGGTATCATGTGATGTTGATGGCACGTGGTGCATGGTAATCAATCGGGTTTGATAAACAGCTTTCGGCCAGGGCATGTGGCAAGAGTAATCAGTGGGCCGGTTGTGGCATTGGGAGTGTTGATTTGGTTCTTCGTAGTCTTGCCCTGGTCACCCTAAGGACTTAACCTTGCAAGCCTTTGAACTGGTCTAACGTGCAACCACATGTCAGAATGGGACGGACCTAGTTGACTAAGTTGCTAATAACGCACTGTGGGACCTCAGAGGTCAACTACACCCTTTGTGTAAGTTGTACGGAGCGCATCGGCCGAGGCCAGGTACCCATCTAACGGTTGATTGGCCTAGACTTCGCCTTAGCGAAGGGAAGGGTTAGTGCGCAATAACCGGGAGGACCACTTGTATTGTTAGAAGTTTCCGAAAGACTTTGTTACTGAACTCGCCTTTGTGGTGTTTGATCAGTATCTTGTGGGTAAAGTGCATAACCTCTGCAGAGTTTAGAATCTATTCGAATAGCCGTGTCCGCGGTATTGGACATCGCCGAATTACAATAAGGGTTAGATTTTCTCAAAAATAACTTGGTTTGAAAGGTTGGGCTGGATTAATAATGAAGTTGATGGAAATGTGGATTAGGATGGGAAAGATGTTTATTAAATTCCTTGAAAAGTTATTTGTACTTTACTTATTTCTACTGCTTTCGAATCTACTTATATTACTTTTCAAATGCTATTTACTGCAAATATACCTTGAGCTATTCCTTTGTACCAAGCCATACATATAGTATATTAGCTTGCATTCTGTGCATGACTTGCTGAGTACCAAGTACTCACCCTTGCCACAATATAACACCAGTTGAAGAGGAGACTGCACAAGCTTTGGAGGAGGAGCTCCAAGAGGATCCGTCTACTTAGGGAA
The DNA here is from genome assembly GCA_036346355.1 of Rhipidocladum racemiflorum. Classification (NCBI taxonomy): domain Eukaryota; kingdom Viridiplantae; phylum Streptophyta; class Magnoliopsida; order Poales; family Poaceae; genus Rhipidocladum; species Rhipidocladum racemiflorum. The sequence goes on along the minus strand of CM070576.1, from coordinate 36,200,958 downwards.
GCGAGCCCAGTCAGTTGCCTGTGGTATACTAGATGGCGCCACGATGTTACCTTATTTGATTTTCCGCTGCTACTATTTTTTTTTTAATAAGTTTCGCCTTGCGAGGCATATATTTGTAACTTGATCATAAGGTCGAGTAACCAGTTTGACTATTTAAATAAAGTACTTATTTAGTATCGAGTGGTATGATTGTGATATTTACCGATGTTAAGACTGTGTGCACTAGCGCGTTCCTGGACTAGTGCTGAATACACAGAGGGTCCGGATTTGCAAATTCGGGGTCCCGACAACGAGTACCTCCGTATTGGCGAAAGCACCGCCGTTGAAGCTCTAAAGAAGTTCGTGAAGGCGGTGGTCCAAGTATTTGGGGATGAATATCTTCGATCTCCAAACGCTGAAGACATTGGTAGACTCCTGGTTGTAGGAGAGCAGAGGGGTTTCCCTGGCATGCTTGGCAGCATCGACTGCATGCATTGGACCTGGAAAAACTGCCCGAAAGCATGGCAAGGGGCTTTCACAGGGCATACTCGCAAGCCTTCCATAGTCCTAGAGGCAGTTGCTTCATACGACCTGTGGATTTGGCATGCTTTCTTCGGGATGCCAGGAAGCATGAACGATATTATTGTACTACACCGTTCTAACATATTTTCCAGGGAAAATGCTGGCACAGGCCCGGAGGTTAACTACTTTGTCAATGGGAATCATTACGAAATGGGGTACTACCTCGTAGATGGAATTTACCCTGAGTGGGCAACCTTCGTAAAGGCGATTGCAGCTCCCATTGGTAACAAGAGGATGTACTTCTCGCAAATGCAGTCCGCCGCAAGGAAGGACGTCGAGAGAGCGTTCGGCGTGCTCCAAGCTAGGTTTGCCATTGTGAGGGGCCCAGGTCGATGTTGGCACCAGAGTACGTTAAGGTACATAATGACTGCATGCATCATTCTCCATAACATGATAGTGGAGGATGAGAGGAATGGGCCACCGCAGGAGATTACGTTTGATTATATGGGAGCTCCCGTCGTTACCGGAACGTCACCCGTCGGGTCGGTGCTGCACTGCATAGAAGCAACTCAAAGACGGAGGGATCGCCAAGTGCACAAGAGGTTGCAGGCCGATCTGGTCGAACACCTTTGGGCACGCCACGGTGGGTAAGATGGAAGTGTTATGTATGTTTGTTTAAATACGTTTCTAGTGTTACGTAATATGGAAGTGTTATGTAATATGGAAGTGTTATGTACGTGTGGTTCAATAAGGGTCATGTGTTGTGTAATATGGAAGTGTAATCAACATGTGATTCTATCAGGGTCATGTGTTAAAGTCCATCACAATGTTGACTCCATCACAATATGGGGTCCATCACAATATTAACTCCATCACAATGTTGAGTCCGTCTCAATATTGACCCCATCACAATATTGAGTCCATCACAATATTAACTCCAACACACTATTAAGTCCAAGACAATATTAAGTCCATCACAATATTAAGTCCAACACAATATGAATTCCTCCAAAATATGAAAGTCCATCACAATATTAACTCCATCACAATATTGAGTCCATCACAATATTAACTCCATCACAACATGGGGTCCATCACAATATAAACCCCATCACAATATTAGGTCCATGACAACAATAAGTCCAACACAATATTAATTCCTCCAAAATATGAAAGTGCATAGTAATATTAAAGTGCATCACAAATATAACAATCCATGAGAAATAACCGCAGGCCATACAAATTTATTTATTCGGCTGCCGACGAGCCATGAGAATCTCATCCTGTCGAATCTCATAGTACTCACGGAGCTTTCCGGTACACGAGTCCAAGTCCACCTTCATAATCCTTTCGTTCTCCGCTTCCTTTGCCATTGCCAACTTCTCACGGTGTATATCCACCATAGCACACCTTGATTCATTCATCTTCTCGAAATGCTCAGAGTATGCACCTACAGATGACATACTCGATGAACCACGACGCTTCCTCGAGGCCTTTGCCGCTTCCCTCCCTTGTGGCCTTTCTCCCTCTTCGGAGGATGCTTGGGAGGCCAAGTCGATAGGAATGTTATTGGACCCTTCGTTCCTTGCAACACCTCGTACCGTTTTCTGCTTCTTCTGCGACAAGTGAGATGACCACTTAGGATGATCAGACAATAGTACTCAACAGTGGTGGAAGGCGAAAGGCTTGCCCTCAATGTCCTGGTACATCCTAGCAGCTTGGGCCATCTGCAAATTGCGATAACAATTGTTAGACTCGCGACAAACAAATCATGAAGAGGAAATGTACATTGACTTACCCTGTCACGCTCGGTGCTCCCACTCTGATGTAAAGCATCGGTTTGATTCAGATACCCAGCATATTTGCTAACACACTCATTTATCAAGGACCAACGATTTACCATTCCTTTCTTTGATCTTTCCTTCATGTGTTCGTTGCTACTGGTTTTGTAGTAATCAGCTATCCTAGTCCAATAGGTATCGGTGGACTGGTCCTTCCCAACAATAGGGTCTTGGCTCACATTCAGCCAACCTGACACTAGCACCACATCCTCTTCTGCAGTCCATTTGGTCCTCTCCGTTCGTGAGTTGTTCTTTTTTCCCTTGTTGCCGATTGTGGACCCAATCGGTGTAGCATTCGTTGTTTGCATCATCGGAGGTGAAGGCTGGGGAGAAAAACCGTGTACCACACCATCGAAGTCCTCCCCAACGAAGCTCGAGAAGAAAGTGTCCATCCTGTCCTCCCTGAACAATGAAAGCGCGTTGCATAGTTTGTGACGAGGACATGGGAAAGCAATCTGCAAACAATATGCCATACCATGCAACATACATCACATTTACTATTAGAAGTGTTCGGAATAGGAGTTCATAGCAGCAAGATCCAAAATACATTAGAATTTTAAGATTACGGCAACATTAACATCTAAACAAGGTGGCCCGAACGATCCGACTCGATGGACCAATCGCTAAGCAGAGATCCTGAAGAGGTCTCGTAGTCTGCAGGCACGATGTCGTCTTGTGCAACGCACTCATAGTCAGCAGGCACTATGTCGTCTGGATCAACGCCCTCCTCAAGTGCCCTATCATCCAGTAGTGTGCCATGACGGCCAGTCCCATAGGGTAGTGTGTCCAATGACATCTGCTCCAAGCTGTCGGCTATGGCCTCGACCTGAAGAAGTGCCGTGTTAATGTCAATGGCCCAAATGCCATCACTAGGACTAAAGTTGTCCTGTGCGACTTTCCGTAGCTGCTCAGCCTTCTCCTCCAGCATATCTCGCAGCTTCGAGATGACGTCTCGAAGGGCCTCGGTCTCCATCTATAACAGCATTGACGACAAGTACTATGGACAGGTTATGACATACATAAATCATACTACACTTCCTGATGGCATGAAAATTAATTAGCAATACCACATAAACACCCCAGAGTTATGAAGCAAAGCACGCGAAGTATGATGGATCCATTCAATAGCACAGCATGACAAATACGAAGAATATTGATTTTCGGGATGCATTAAACTTTTGTGCAGATCATCAAGTGTACAAACAGTTATTCATAAGGTGATGGCATACTACTTTCTCTAGCTAATGTGCAGTAAGTAAAGATTAATAGTTATGTGGACTTGTTGGCTATACCATCAGAAAAGAAGCTCGGGACAATATTAAGTTCACAAGCTCGGTGGTTCAGGGAATGGTTTGTTCAGGGAATACTACATTCTGTAGCTATGCTCATGGCAACAAGATCCCAGGGTTCGACAATAGCAATTCGACAACCGAGCTTGTGAACTCAATATTGTTGCCATGAGCTTGTGACACTTTGGTGTTTATGACAATAGCAATTCGACAACCGACTTGTGACACTAGCTATGCTCATGCCAACAAGATCCCAGGGTTCGACTTCAGCACCGACAATAGCAATTCTAGGGTTCGACAATTGCAATTCGACAACAGCTATTGTCGGTGCTGAATTATACTCCAATTGATATGTTCAGCACAGGACAACACCTTTGGGGAGGTGGCAGCAGTTTGACAGAATACTCTAATCAAGTATACTCCCGAAACAAAACATTCATTCAATCGTGCATCCAATCAACTATACTCCCCAAAGATCATCTCCAACAGGTGGGTGGTGAAATGTGTGTTCGACAATAGCAAGACATCAATACCTACAGATCAGCTCCAACAGGTCGGTGCTGAAATTGGACATTACTGAGGACATATTGTTCTTCAGGTTCAGGCAAAGAACTTCGCATGTCACAAGCTTCAGGCAAAGTCGAAATCTGAAATTTGTTCTAATGTTCTTTCTCAATACTTCAGTTGGGGTTTCTATATAAAATGTTCACTTCACATTTCAGATTAAATGATCTATGGCGATAGTTCAGATTCATGACCTACCTCATCTGCATGTTCAGGCAAACACCGAGCTGAAACAATATACGCGGGTATAGCTATGCTCAAGCCCTAATCCCCATTTTCAGGCGAAGAAGACCCCATTTTCAGGCAAACACAGAGCTAACAAATCAACCAATCCTCAAAAAATTGTTCGGATTTCCAAAGCTGGGTTCGGATTGTGAACTGTATCCCCCAAATAATCCATTCAATCATGCATCCAATCAACAATACTCCCCAAACAAACCATTCATACAAGTTCGGAGAAAAAATCTCCAAACGCTCAAGGTGTGGGAACTGAATGGATTACCTGATTCCCTCCTCCAGATGCTGCGGCGACTCCAGTCCCGCCGGTGATGTGCTTGACCCCGTCCGCTCCTCGCTCGGCCCGCTGGTGCTGCTGTGATCCCGCTCCGTGCCGGCGCGCCAAGGGCCGACCGTTGACGGGAACAGGACCGGGCTCGCGTGAAGGGAAAGGGGAGCGACGCCCGCGGCAGAGGGTCCTCTTTCCTGTCCCAGGGATCGATCGGCCTCGGAGGGAAGCGTTGGAGTGTGTGGGAACGCTCTCTCTCCGACGCTTTTCCATGCGGAAGGGAACGAGAAGACCTGAAGGGAAAGCGTTGGAGATGGTCTAAGGAGCAGGTATGACGACTCGCCGTCTACGTTGCCGTCACCGATGGTTGTGTCGGGTGGGTGTTAGGCATCACTACTCTAAAATGGTATAATACTATTGTTTTGTCTAAGTTGGTTCTTAACTTTTCAGAAAAAGATGATTATGATAGTTGATTCGGCGATGATTTAATAATTTATTAGAAATTATTAAAATCAGTTCTAATATTAGAACCGATTGTAATGTTTGTATTAGACCCATCACAATTGATTCTGATACAGAACTGATTGTAATGATGGTGCTCATTACGGCAACATATCCTGTGCAATTAAGTTTCCGGTGCAATCATCGTGCAACTGAACTACCAAATATCGTGAAAAATTCTGAAAATTTTTGTAGATGTACTCTTGAACATACTCCACCCATGTATAAAATTGCAAGTTCAAATTCATTATATATTGAGAGTTACAAATTCTATCAATTTTGAGCCCTTCAAATTTGTCAAAATTTTTCTCTTTTTTAAATTCTTAATATATAATGAATTTGAACTTGCAATTTTATACAGAGGTAGAGTATGTTCAAGAGTACATCTACAAATTTTTTCAGAATTTTTTACGATATTTGATAGTTCAGTTGCACGATGATTGCACCGAAAACTTAATTGCACATGATATGTTCCCATTCATTACAATCAGATCTATAATAAAACCGATTGTGATGATTATCATTGGGCGAAAATCGAATGAATGAATGGGCGCCAATGAGGGCAGCAGCCGGATGTGCGACTGTGACGAACCGAACTAATCAGCAAGAACGATACGGGCGCCCTATGATAATCATATAGCAGTCCGTATCGTTCTTGCTGATTATTAGTTCGATGAAATGTGATAGAAATTGTTCATAGGGAAATGCTAGAGAATTGCTAGGTTAGCGTCAGAACCAATTCCCAAAGGGGATCATCCAAACGGTTGTTAATATGCGTACTCTTGCAAATTTACAGACTTGTGAACCTCCAAGTTCATATATGGCAAGTTGTCGTCGGTGAAGTTCGCACGCAAACTTTGACCGCACCAACTGTGATGGAGCAGAACAGCGGGCAAGTTGCCGTTGGTCAACACGAACACCAAAATCCTCGGGGATAGAATATGACCGCATGTTAGGAGATAGATCGAAGCAATCCTAGAAGTAGAACTAGTCAGAAATGACATAGGTCAGTGCCGAATCCAGATCAGTTCAGTGATATATATGATCCCCAGAGCAGATATTGATGGAGATCCTCCAACAAGCATGCATTATGATGTATCTGAAGGAAAGCTTGAAATATACCATGATGAGATACATCCTCGTAAACATTATATAAGAAAGCGTGATCCCCATCACTGAAGCAATAGAGACCATTTTTTTTTAGGTTTTATTCGATATATGGCACTCCACAAATTGAAAATTCGATCCCATGTTGAAAAAAATGCCAACATGGGATCGAATTTTCAATTTGTGGAGTGCCATATATCCAATTCACCCTTTTTTTTAACCGTCAGGTATGGTAGCTAACTTGCATTTGTGTTGTTTTTAGTATCTGGCACTTATTTTTACACTGCTGTTTGGCATGATCTCGCAATATACTTTGTAATACATAGTCTAGTTTTTCTTTTTTTCTTTTTACAATGGGCTTTGTAAGCGAAGGCCAGACTTGTATGCCACAATGGCAGCAGAGGCAAAATTATTTTTGTTGCCTGAATTTTTAGATGATGTATCTACTCATACATGCATTCAAATGGGGATCTCGCACCTTTCAATTACTTGAACAGAAGAAATATACGTAGGTAGTAAGTACTATTAATGTAGCGTTCAACATATGCCAAGATGCAGCCAGTTACAGCTCTTAACTGTTTTAACCAGCCCGGATGTTATCAAACTGGGTGATTTTGATTTTTAACCAGCTTCCACACGGTTAATCTCAAAGTGTGAAAAATAAAAACTTGAACCCTGGAACGAAGTCAGTGTCTTTATTCTTAATTTGGAAGGTTTCACAGGAATCAGAGTTTTTTAAACTGCTTTCATTCAATCAAAGCTGTAATGTTTTTCGTAAAAAGATAACAGAAATGTACCCCTTTTGTAATAGAAGATCATTAATTTATCACCTTTTTAGTGCTTTTTATAAACCAGTTACTTGCTTACCTAAAAATGGCGACTCTTCATTTGTAGGGGTGAAACGGGTCGGATTCGGGCTGATATTGCTCATCCTGTATTCTAACCCATATTATTATCCTAGATTCGGAGTCGGATACGGATACGAATTCGGAGTAGTCCGGATTCGGACACAGGACGGATACATGACGGATACGGATCGAAAACGGATAATATAGTCGGATAGTATGCAAGGCAAAAAAAATGAATGAACCATACGACATGCACATGAACCAATGAACTTTTCAACACAAGTACATACATAACATAGCTCTCACACGATAACACATGATCACATCGACATAAGCATAATTCATACATAAGTCCATCATAAGTGATTTATACATAAGTCCAACATAAGTGATTCATAAATAAGTTTTGACTTCTTTGATTTATTCACTAGGATATGTTGAAGCGTCTCAATCTTTGTCATTGGCTATTTCTTCTTCTTCTTCTTCCTACAATTTGTGTAATGTATGATAGCAACATTTCAATGAATTAGTAAGTAGTAACTAGGGTCTCCAAGACAACCGAATGTAGTGAGATTTTATGTACATCATACAAAGCAAGCTAATTGAATGAAGTTGGTTGGACAATATCCTTAATCAGTGTACCCTAAAGCATCTAATTCATCAGTGTACCACAACGCAAGCAAATGGATTGAAGTAGATAAAGATAAGTACATATTGTCATACTCATACCTGAGCAACCATATTAGTAGCAATGGTCTCTAAAACCTCTAGATCTCCAACAATAGATGCAACCTTAGTAGTAGAATCTACAAAATTTAAGAAAGCATTATTAGTAAAAATATAGATTACATTAAAAAAATGACAAACTATTAAAATTGCCACCTTTTCTAAATGCAGATATCCAATCTTTGGCACAAACCAAGGCTTCTACCATATCAAGATCTAGACGACTGCGAAATGGATCAATAACACGACCACCGGCACTAAACGCAGATTCAAAAGCAACAGTTGACACTTGCATGGCCAAGACATCACGAGCAACTTGTGAGAAGATTGGATATTCATGTTGTTGAGTACCCCACTGTAACACCCCAAAATTTTGTTTTTCTTAATTTCATGTGTGATTTGGCATTTTGGTGAATTTTTGGAATTTTCTGGAATTTATTTGGATTTATTTGGAATTTATTTGAATTTATTCCATTTTGAAATAATTAAAGAATTTAATTTTGCAAATAAAATTTTGTTGGAAATATTTTATTTGAGTCCAAAATGTTCCAAAATATTTTCCAGAATTTTTCTGGAATTTTTCTGAGTCATTTGCTATTTTTAATGAATTAAATGAATTATCGGGAATTATTTTAATTATTAAATCATTGGAAAATGCGAGTGGGTTTGTAATCGTTTCATCCGATCGAGCCCGAGTCGACTCGAGTTCGAGTCCGACTCGAGCCACGCGTGACTCGACCAACCCACTCGGCCGAAAGCCTTAACCGCTGCGGATCGCTGATTCGCATCCAACGGCCACGATTGAGCCACGCCACCGAAGTCCGAGCCCGACCGAGCCAAATACCGCCGAGTCCGACCGGACCCAAACTACGCGACCGTTGGATCTCGATCCAACGGCCAGGCGCGTGCACGCCACCTCACCGTGTTCGAACGGACTCGCCGCCTGCATCGGCTCGTCGCGAAACCGAGCGGATCTCGACGTCGCGCCGGTATTTAAGGTGTGGATCGTTGCGAGGATCGCCTCGACCCGGCGCATCGTCTTCCCCAACTCCCGAGCCTTATCCGCCGCCGTCACCTCGCAATTGCTCGCCGGAGTTCTCTCTCTCCCGCCGCGCATTGTTGCTTCATTCCACCGCTGCTCGCCTTCCGCCGCGGTTGAGCCCAGTTCCGAGACCCCCAAGCCAAGGCGCACTCCAGGTACCTCTCACTCACGGAGCGACCGGCGGCCGTCGGGCTCGTCGTCGTTCTCATCTCCGGTGGCCTCGCTCCGCCGCTGCCGCCATCGACCTCGCGAGCTCTGTGCGCCGTCCGATCTTGATCGTGCGGTTGAGGTGAGTTCACGTGTTTCCAAACCCGATTAGATCTGGACCGTTGGATCAAGATCCAACGGCCCACGATCACCACGTGCCGTAGTAGTGTTAATATAGGATTAGATCTGGACCGTCCGATCTAGATCGAACGGCCCACGATCATCGAGGAGTTTTTAACGTGTTGACCCGGGATCTAATCGCGGCCGTTGATTTTCAAATCAACGGACACGATCGTGCCACGTGTCTGGGAAGCCGAAGCCGCGCCACGCCAGCTGCGTGTGTAGTCACCGACACGCCGGGCCGCGTGTCGGCCCGGCTTAGCCAGAATCGCACCATGACGCCACCCATGACGCCATCGGTGGGTCCCACCTATCGACCGCGGGTCGAGCCCGCCGACGCCGCCGATGACGCTACCCGGTGGTCCCACATGTCGGGCCTCACGTGAGCCGTGGACCGGGTCCACGGTAGACCCGAGCCGAAAGCGTGGACCGAGTCCATGGACCGGCCGACGCCAGCCAGACCAATCCAGTGCTGCCACGTGTCCATGCTGACGCAATAATTAATTTCCTAAAAGAAAATGATTTATTAATTCGAAATAATGATTTGATTTTGTTTCAAACTTCAAACGCTTATAACTTTTGCGTTTCAACTCCGATTTGAGTGATTCAAATTTCTAAATTTGTATAAAATTGAGATCTACCTAAATATGAATTTTAATTAATTTTTGGACTAAAGTTTTTCTCTGTAAAATTATTTAATTGATTATTTAAACTTTAAATAATCATAACTTTTATGCTTTAACTCCAAATTTGACGATTCCAGTTTCTAAAAATTCATAAAATTATGTTCTCTCTGTTTATGGATTTTATTTGGATGTTTGGACACTTTTGCCTATTGTTTATTCGTGTATTTGCTATTTGCACGCTTTACGAGTAGACGTTGAAGTGCTTAAGGATTCGAAGGCGAAGTATTAACTCAGGATCCAACTCAAGACCAAGAACAAGTACTTTTTGAAGGCAAGTTGTGCTTTGACCATGTTGATCCTATTTCGAAATCTATTTTGATTTAAACTATTGCATGCTAGTTCAATTAGAAAATACTTTATTTAAATTTGGGGAATTAGATAAATACCAATTTGCTGTATGACACCTTGATTACTTAAGTATGTGCCATGACCCTTGTCACCCTAGTTGTGGTTTACTAGTTGGACATTATTAACTTGCCAACATGGGTTTAGACCGTTGTAGTAAACTGCTTAGACCTGCTACGTGATCATGACATGATTTTGGACAAGCAAATGTTAATATTGACTTAATGATATATTGAATCTGTTTTGGAAAGGTATCATGTGATGTTGATGGCACGTGGTGCATGGTAATCAACTGGGGTTTGATAAACAGTTTTCGACCGGGGCATGTGGCAAGAATAATCAGGTGGGCCAGTTGTGGCATTGGGGATGTTGATTTGGTTCTTCGGGTAGTCTTGCCCTGGTCACCCTAAGGACTTAACCTTGCAAGCCTTTGAACTGGGTCTAACGTGCAACCACATGTCTGTAATGGGACGGACCTAGTTGACTAAGTTACTAATAACGTACCTGTGGGACCTCAGGAGGTCAACTACACCCTTTGTGTAAGTTGTACGGGGGAGCGTACCGGGGCTGAGGCCAGGTACCCATCTAACGGTTGATTGGCCTAGACTTCGCCTTAGCTAAGGGAAGGGTTAGTGCGCAATAACCGGGGAGGACCACTTGTATTGTTAGAAGTTTCCGAAAGACTTTGTTAAGGGAACTCGCCTTTGTGGTGTTTGACTGTATCTTGTGGGTAAAGTGCATAACCTCTGCAGAGTTTAGAATCTATTCGAATAGCCGTGTCCGCGGTATTGGACATCGCTCGGGAATTACAGTCAAGGGTTAGATTTTCTGAAAATAACTTGGTTTTGAAAGGTTGGGTTGGATTAATGATGATGTTGATGGAAATGTGGTTTAGGATGGGAAAAATGTTTACTCAAACTTCTTGAAAAGTCATTTATGCTTTACTTATTTCTACTGCTTTCGAATCTATTTATGATACTTGCTAAATGCTGTTTTACTGCAAATATACCTTGAGCTATTCCTTTACACCAAGCCATGCATATAGTATATTAGGCTGCATTCTGTACATGACTTGCTGAGTACCAAGTACTCACCCTTGCCTCAACACAACACCAGTTGAAGAGGAGACTACACCAGCTTTGGAGGAGGAGCTCCAAGAGGATCCGTCTACTTAGGGGAGCGAGCCCAGTCAGTTGCCTGTGGTATACTGGATGGCGCCACGAAGTTCTTTGATTTTCCGCTGCTACTATTTCTCTCTTAATAAGTTTCGCCCTGCGAGGCATACATTTGTAACTTGACCGTAAGGTCGAGTAACCAGTTTGACTATTTAAATAAAGTACTTTATTAGTATCGAGTGGTATGATTGTGATATTTACCGATGTTAAGACTGTGTGCACTAGCGCGTTCCTGGACTAGTGCTGAATACACAGAGGGTCCGGATTTGCAAATTCGGGGTCCCGACACCCACCATGCTAAAACATCATATTTCTTATTGGATTTACTAAGCTTTAGTCTTGGTTCTGCCATATATCTGTCTAAGTCATTTGTTTCATCTTGATCAGTCCCATAGGTGTCACATAAGAAACTTTCAAGTTCATTACTCTGTTCTTCCATAAAGAGATCAAATGGTTCAGAACTCCCAATAGGAATATGTGAAGCACTAGTAGCATTCTTGGTGACATTAGGTGCAGAATAAGCATATGGTTGATATAGCTGCCTCACAATCTTGATAACTTCTTCAAGTTCATATCGATATAACAAATCACCATAAAATTTCTTCATGCAAAATTCTACCACACCTTGCTTGTATCTAGGATCTAGAAAAATAGCTACAGCTAGAACAATGTTGGTCTTCTTCCAATACTTTTCAAACTTAGCACTCATATACAGCCCCATCATACTAATGGTGGTATTATTACTAGCACACCAACCAGCAATCAAAAGCTTAATATCACAAAAATTCTGATAAAACAGATTTGCTGTTGGATATAAAGTGCCAGAAAATAGCTCAGTAACATCATTGAATTTCTTCAAGCATTCGCAAAGAGTTAGAGCTTTACCCCATTCTGCATCTGATGGAGCCATCTTCTCATACCTACGGTGTTCCAAGCAAAGAAGCCTTTCAAAAGCTTTCATATAATAAAGTGCATCCATCAACATGTGATAGGTGGAATTCCACCTGGTAGCAACGTCCAGTGAGACACCCTTCGATGTATCCAATTTACATTCAAATGCACACTTAATAAATTCCTCCCACTGCAAGGGAGAGCCCTTTACCGCCACAACTAAAGATCGAATATTCTGAATTGCACTTGCAATTGCTTACAGACCATCTCTAGCAACAAGATTAAGTATGTGATTTGCACATCTGACATGAAAGAACAGACCATCACAAAGAAGGGAGGACTATTTTTTGAGTTCAACAATGACATCCTTCACACATACTTCATTTGCAGACGCACTGTCAAGTGTTAGAGAAAATAATTTCTTCTCAATAAACCATCTCACAACACTAGTAGTGAATGCATCAGCCAAATTAGCACCAACATGTCGTCCTTCCACATGCATGAATTTGATAATTCTTTTTTTGAATCTTCCAATTTTCATCAATCCAATGTACAGTGACACACATGTAGGCTTTGTTCTGGTTTGATGTCCACATATCCATAGTTGTACTAAAGCGACAATTAACTGTTTTGAAATATTCATACAATTTATTTTTTTCTTGGGTAAAGATGTCCATTAGTTCTTTCCTAACAGTGACACGACTTTTAATTGGAAAGCTAGGACACAGAGACTTGATGAATTGAACAAAGTATTCATGCTCAACAATATTGAAAGGGTACTCATGCATGATTATAGCCATATAAAACTTTCACAAGGTAGCTTCTTGATCATACCTAAAAGGTTCAACAATGGCTGTACCTTTATGCTTCTTTTCTACTTTCAGTAGTTGCTGGCCTGGCTTCAATGCATGTTTATTCTTTAAATGGTTTCAGAAGAACTTTGTGCCATTGTTGCTCCCACATCTAGCTTTGTATGTGCATAAGTTGCATTTGGCCCACTGTTGAATAATCCTCTAGTCATTCTCCACAACTGTCACTGTTGACTTCATGAAGTGATTCCAGACTATTGATGTGGTATTCTTCTGTCTCTTTCATTTGGGCTCGTCATTCTCTTCTGCTTCTGCAGCCACATGAGTAACATCATCATTTGAAATATGTGTGCCACTGCCAATAGTTGGGGGCCCTTCACTTTCAACAGGAGTAGGTGTTGTAGATGATTCATGCACACCCACACTCTGAGTTATACTTCCACTTGCACTTGATGCCATGACTGCACCTATAGAGAAATGAGAAGAAATTACACAACAAAGTGTTGGTTTGAGCCATTTAACTCTAACGAGTGGTAGATGAGGGCAGAGGCACATCTTCTAGCCTTCTACCATGTCTGCTGATTTGCCACCCCTTCCACGAAACCATCTCACCAGAGGTTACACTAACCTCCCCGAGAAAAATCCCAACAAGGAATTCGTAAATGAGGCTCACCTGCCTCGGGCCAAATCGCGCACGCGGAGAGCACCGTGCGTGTAGCTCGGCGCCGTGTGGTCACGGCCTGGCCGGGCTCCCACCGCCGCACGTTCACCAGGCGGAGGGCGCGAGGAGGAGGGGGAGGGCGCATTCACCAGGCGGACAAGGGCGAAGGGCGCGATGGACGACGACGCGGTGGATGAGGGCAGAGGGCACGGTGGACGACGGCACGCCGGCGGCGTGGTGGACGACGGCGCACCGGCGGTGTGGTTCAGATATGAGAGGCTAATCCTGAGGTGATGACTGATGAGGATTGAGGAGCAGAGGATTAGGTCATGGTCTCATACCAGTGCCAATAGTTGCGGTGCTGCCTGCTAGTGCTGGATAGCCGGATAGAAATGTGGGATAATATCCGGAGTAAATATGGGAACTATCCAGATCCGACGGATATTTGATGCCCCGAATTCATATCCGTATCCATATTTAAATATCTGGATCCGATTCGGATCCGACCGGATATAAAATCATCCTCCCAGATCCGGTTTTTCCCATATCCAGATCCAGATCCGGATCGGACGGGAAATATCTGACCCGTTTTCACCCCTATTCATTTGTATAGATTTGCTTTACCTGACGTTGAGAATGCCATTTGTATGTTTAAATTATTTGAAACTTGAAAGCTGTGCTCATTGCACTTTGGTTTGTGGTATTTCTGTATTGAGCTGAGGCGCTGAATTTGATTGGACTTCATTGCAATAGCATAATACATGAATTTATAAATACAGCTTGAAAGTCATGTAGAAAACACTTTTGTGATTCACCCTTGCGTGTGAATTGAGAGAATCTAAAAACAATATGGAGTCAGGACCAAACAAGTGCTTACATATTTGTGTACGTTTTTATATCCATTACTTCACTATGCTGAACCAGGAAAAGGGTGTTAACACTGAAAGGATTGATGTACATTTGAAACCTGTAGCCTATGTGGATTGCCTTGATGACAAGAGTTCCCATTTTGTTTCAAAGAAATTTGCCGGTTGATGTTTAATCAAGATGTTTTTTTGATACATGCCAAAATTCCACTTCAGTATTCATATTCCACATTTGAGGCTGCATCTTAATGTCTATCATGAATCCCAGAAATCGATTGGCAATCTTCTTTCAACATATAATTAGTTGCTATTGTGTAATGCATATTTCAACTTGTGCAGCAACTGTTTTATGACATTGGCATTATGTTCTTGTAACATACCAAGAATTTTCTATAATTTTTACTGAATTTTTTGAAATTTACAAAATTGTTTTTCTATTTTTTGTTTTACAAAAATAATTACTGTAGCTAAAATATAATTCTAAAAATGTTGGAAGGTGAAATTATTGAAAGTGAACGGGGAGTTCACTATTGTTTTCAATGTCTAAATATTAACACTATTGAGTTCAGTGGTTGATGATAGTTTTAGATGGTGAGGGGTGATGTCTCACTAATCTTTTGTTGTTGTCTACCATTGGTTTACCAGTTATTTATTATCTTTTATCAATTATGCTTTAAATCTATTTATTGTATTTACATTCAAGTTATTGCTTTCCACAATAGAACCATATGACTATCCTTTGTCAAGCCATACATTATTTGCATCATTTCCTATGACTTACTGAGTATTTTTTGTACTCACGGCTTTATACCTTTGTTGATTAGTTGCTGAGGAAGAACAGAGGAATACTAAGTTTTACGAGGAGGAGTACTACGAAGACTACGAGAACTAGGATGGTGTTTCCTTAGACGATTGCCTGTGGCATATCAGATGGCCCAAGTTATTTTATTTCCTCTGCAAGAGTTTATTTGTTTCTGAAGTCTTTAAGGTACAGTTATGTAAATTTTGACTATAAGGTCCGTTGGTATTATTTGCTACCTTTTTTAGTTAATTCGTTGAATGTAATGATATTTAACATTTGTTGTCACTGTGCACTAGTGAGATTTTGAACTAGTGCAATATAGACAGAGGGTTTCATCCGGGTCCCGATAATTCTCTTACCAACCTACTTGTTCTTTGCTTTTATTGTAGGCAAAATATCCGGTGCAACCACCATTTTCGTGCAACCACCGTGCAACCTTACTAAAAAAAGTTCCAAAAAATTCTGAAAAAAATCATGGATGTACATCTCAACTTAACTCATCTACGTATAAAATTTCATGATCAAATACGTCCTATGCTAGAAGTTACAAAAAAGACAAATATCATCAGCAGCTGGCACAGAACCACCTGGGGCAGCTGCGGTGGGCGGCACAAAACCTGCAGAAGGACACGACCCAATGGGCAGCGTGGAAGACTCCATATCCAACAAAAAATCAAATTTAGAGTCAACAGGCGAGGTGGCTGCCAAATCGGCAAAGGGGAAGGAATTCTCGTCGAATATGACATGATGAGAGATGATGATTCGATTAGAGCTCATATCAAGACATCGATATCCCTCATGCTCAGAGGAGTAGCCAAGAAAGGTACACAACGTGGAACGCTGGGAGAGTTTGTTGGCAACGGTGGCAGAAAGGTTTGGGTAGCAGCGACAGCCGAATACCTGAAGGTGGTCATAGGATGGTGGAGAGCCGTACAAGGCGTGGTGGGGTGTAGAGAACTGGAGGGTTTTGGTGGGGTGTCGATTGATGAGATAGGTGGCGGTGTGGAGAGCCTCAACCCAGAACTGGGGAGGCATGCTGGCCGCAATGAGGAGGGTGCAGACAACATTATTAATGGTCCGGATGGAACGCTCAGCTTTACCATTCTGCTGAGATGTGTAGGGGAACGACATACGGAGGGAAACACCATGGGTGAGAAAGAACGAGCGAGCTGAGAGGTTGTTGAACTCACGACTGTTGTCGCATTGGACCATTTTAATGGTGGTGCTGAACTGGGTGTGGACGTATGCAAAAAAGTTGGTGAGGGTGGCGAAGGTATCCGACTTTAAGCATAGGGGAGAAGTCCAAAAGAAATGTGAGCAATCATCGAGAATGACTAAATAATACTTATAACTAGAGGCACTAGCTACAGGGGAGGTCCACAGGTCACAATGTATTAAATCAAAATTCTGAGTAGCACGAGAGCTAGATGGCCTAAAAGGTAAATGAATGTGGTGACCCAATTGGCAATCATGACAAAGAGTATCATTGGGGCCATGAGTACAAGAAATAGCTGTGGAGCGAGCCAAATGATGAAGAGTGTCGACACCGAGGTGACCAAGACGACGGTGCCAGAGGGTGGCGCTGGTGGTGATCATAGCATTGTGGAGAAGATGGCGATGGCAGTAGTGGATAGAGATCGCCAGAGCTATTGCACCTGGCTATCACACTCCTGGTGCGAAGGTCCTTCACAGAAAGGCCATATAGGTCAAACTCGACTGAACAATTATTATCAATTGTAAAGCGACGAACATAAATTAAGTTTTTGATAATCTGAGGAGTGACCAGCACGTGGCGAAGAGTGAAAGGACCGTGTGCAGCAGGAATGTGAGTGGAGCCAACTGAAGTAATGGGAATCAAAGCACTGTTGCCAAGACAATGCTAGAGTGAGAAGAACTAGACAAGGGGTGGGAAATGGAAAGGTTACTGGTGTCGGACGTCAGGAGATTGCTGGCTCCTGAGTCCATGTACCTTGTGGTGGAGGGTGGTGGTGTCAGCTGCATGGTGCTGAATGCGCTGATGAGCTCGGCCTGATCCCAGTCGCCAGGGCCGCCCATGGTTGGGGCGGGATGCTGAGGCACGCTCGGGAGGCCCATGGGGTAGCCATGCGGCCCCTGCATGGGGCTTGGCAGGACGATGCTAGGGCTATAGGGGGCGCCGTAGAGGTGCCCGGTACTGCCAGTAGGGGGCCACCATGCCCATCAGGGAGGGCGGTGAGAGCGTGGGACATGCCCTGCTAGAAGGGCGCCTGGGGCGCAGAACCACCAGGGGCCTGGTGCAGCATGTTAGCAGGCCAGACCTGCATAGTGCTGGTCCAAGGATTGAAGAAGGAAGGAGGCCAACCACCTTGACCGGCTTGTGGCGCCCGATCGCCACCACTGTTACGATTGTTACAACGTTGATGATTGTTGGTGCGATTGCCGCCCGCTGTGGTCTGGCCGCTGTTGCCGCCAGTGGAAGCGCCATGATTGGTGCCTTGGGTGTTGGGTGCGCCAGGCGCAGGACTGGGGGCACCACCGGTGGAGGCAGCCGGCACGCCACTAGCGGTTGGACGAGCACAAGTGGAGAGGAGGGCCGTGGAGTGTGCCGTCACCTTGTCATTGAGGGTGAGATCCTCAAGAAGGAGATCATTGCGGACATCGTCGAACGTCGGGAAGGGCTTTTGGCACTGACGTAGGACGCCATGTGCTGGAACTGATCGTTAAGACCACACAACATGGTCAAGTCGAGGGTTCGGTCGAGGACTGGTTCGCCGAGGCTGCCGAGCTGATCTACCATTGTTTTGAGTTTGCGACAGTAATCAGAGATGGTTAGATCACCTTGGGACAATGTGCAAAACTCCATGTCGAGCAGCATGGCGCGAGTCTCCTTGTTGCCAAGGAACATGTCCTCCATAACGCGCCACACATGCCTGCTGGTGGCTTGGTGATCCGGGTCGCTGGAGCCTGGAGGTCATGACAATCTCTAGAAGATTGGCAGAGATGGTGCCAAATATCCACGAGATTACGACACAGTCCATGCGATGCTAGGGTGAATGGTCGGGGTGAACGTCGTCGGAGAGCACATGGTCGGTGAGGGCGTACTTGCTGAGGGTGATGAGGTGGAGGCTGCGCCATTTGGGGTAGGAGGTGGAGCCGACCTCAAGGACCATAGGGACGAGAGCCCTGATGTTCATGAGGGCGACCGCTTGGGTGTGCAGATTGGTGATGAGGAGGGCGTCAGCTTTGGCCTCACGACGACAGCGCTCAGCCTCCTCGCGTTCGGCGTCCAACCGGCGGCGCTCGGACTCAGCCTCGGCCTCCACACGACGGCGCTCGTCATCAGCATGGCGCTGGTATTCCAGGGCGCGTTGGGCGGCTGCCGCGCGTAGCTCCTCGACCTCCTTGCGAAGCTGGTCGAGTTTAGATGAGGCGCCAGCCATTAGGGCAAGGGGGAGGTGACGGCAGTAGATGAGAAAGGAGAGGGAGCACGATGATCACGACGCGGGCCGGTGACGGCGTGCGAGGGGTCGACGCTCGAGTGGACGTGTCGTGTGGGAAGTGTGGCACGGTGAGGGCGGCGCGATCATGTAGATCATCGCGGCATGGGGGTAAGCAGCGAAAGGATGGAGCATGGGGAAACCCGGACTCGTGATACCATGAAAGTGGAAAGATTTCTCACGCACACAATACACTGGATTGGCCAATTAGGCATATAAATAGGAGAGATTACAACCAAAGGAAACAATCAAGGGATTACAAGTGATTGCATCTAAATCTGGTCATGCCTAATATAACCTATCGGCCAAATACGGTGATTGCATATGTGCATGGCTAACAGAAAGTACCTTCGTCTATTTATAGCCCAACATGTTTTGATCTATGTAGTTTTACTAATACATTTCTTATTGCTAGTATTGCCTTCTTTTTTTTGTTTATTTCTAGAGGTTCTAGATGGATGTTCAACCCTTACGAGTCTCCACTAAAAAAATCAGTATATTAAAGGACTTTGGATCAATAGACAAAACTTTGCGTTTTCTTGTGCGTTCGGGGATTGTTGGAGTATCTATCTGTGTTTGACCCAAATAAAACTTTCTAAAGTCATGAAAAATCCCATAGGCTCACTCATATATAGTGGAATGTGAGAATTAAGTTTATTACCACATGACTACTTCAGGTAGAGAGACACTTATATTTATATGTAAAGCAAGGAACACGTACCACCCATGGGCCTTGCCACTAGGGTTGAAAATGGAATGGAAAATTTTCAACTATTTTGAAAAATATGGAAACAAAAAATACTTGTATGGAAACGGAAACGAAATTTTTTTGTCGGAAACGGAAACCGAAATGGGAGAGCTAATTCCGACGGAAACGAAAACGGAAATGGAAATTCCGTATAAGTGAAACCGGAAATTAAAAATGAAAACGGGCTGGAAAGGTAAATGGGCTTACCCCAAAAAGATAAGACAGAGTTTACATTTTTTTGAATTAAAATAATTTTATAAATACAAATGGCTTTATATAAAATATCTAATAGAGTTCAAAAATTCCGAAAAAATTCTCAAAAATACTTTGGAACATTTTGAACCTAGGAATATTATTTACAGTATAATTTTGTTTTTATTTTTTTGAATAAATTACTTTTATAAATCTAAAAATACAAAATGATATTTATAAAATCCAGAAAATTCAGGATAAATATCAGAAAATCATAAATAAACATTGAACAATAATATACAAATTTTAGGGTGTTACATCTGTCTAGTTGGTGGAGCAAGAGGATGTCGATGATAATGATATGGAGGATGACATGATGGTTTGATAGACAAATAACAAACCTTCAGTTGACAAACTTGAAAAAAAGCTTTCTAGTGATACCGGTGAATATAGGAAAAAATGCTTAACTATACATCATTAAAATCATAATCTCAAAACTATACAACAATTTTTTTTTTTTGCAAAATTGACGTGGCGGCCGCCACGGCGGATGGCGGCAGCCAGGTGTCACGGTGTAAATTCCCCGTGTGTGCACGTGTGTGTGTGCGCTAGCGTGTGTGTGCGTGTGTCAGTGTGTGTGTGCGTGAGTGTGTGTGTCAGCGTGAGTGTGTGTGGTGTGTGTGAACGAGTGTGTGTGCTGGCTGCCGCCGTGCGGCGTGGCGGCCGCCACGTCAATTTTGCAATTTTTTTTGTTGTTGTATAGTTTTGAGATTATGATTTTAATGATGTATAGTTAAGCATTTTTTCCGGTGAATATAGTATTATTCTTGTGTCCACCTTAGAGGCATTTTTACTACGTTTTAGCCAGTGTATTATTTCTATAAATTTTCATTAAAATATTATTATTTTAAAAAATTCCATTCTAGATCATCTACTATACCAGTTTTCCATGCAGATTTTGCATGTCTTCGTGCGGGTGCGAAATATACTCTATTTAGGGATAGGATAATTCCAAAAGTACATATTGACCATATGGATGGGCAATATCTTATATCTTGCCTGCAATCATATCTGCGAGTATATATATCTTGGGCCAAAACCATTTCCCTAACAGTCAATTGTACTATTTTTGGTGTTTATTTTGTGTGAGAGAAGACCTGAGAATCAGTGCCTATTTCTAGAGAAACATGGTCTGACTTTGGTGTTGTTTCCTTCTTTTATTTTCATTAATATACTATGTAATTGGTGCATCTCTACTATATAAAGTGAGAGTTTCTTCCCACGTCACATTAATTGCCCTGCTTAATTGCCCTACGCAAAAAACGAAGCGTTGCTTTAATTAGCCAGCTTTTGCAAGAAACGAAGCGTTAATTGCCCTACTTAATTGCCCTGCTTAATTGCCCTACGCAAAAAACAAAACGTTGCTTTAATTAGCTAGCTTTTGCAAGAAACGAAGCGTTAAAGATAGATGCTTGATCTTATGAAATAGTATTTTTTTATTTTTTAATCTTTATTTTTCGTTATCAATTTTGTTTTTCGTAGCAATGCACGGGCATATAACTAGTTGAGAAGTAAGTGCAACTAACAGATGCTTATTCAAGCGTCCAGGCATGCACCGGCATACAAGCACGTGTAAATGACCCATTTTTTTCTCCGTATCTTTAATTTCCTATTCACAGAAGACATTACATATTGTAATTTATACAAAAGTTCACATTATTGTGTACCAAATTTCAAAGGAACTAACCACGCTAAAAGTATGCAAGTGTGGTTAATTTGGCATGGTAGTACACTTGACGTGACAAAATCTAATTGACCACCAGTGTGACAATTCGCTTGATGTATAATTCATGTTGCAATATAACTGTCATTTTACCCAAAAATGACAATAGACTGGCGTCACCACCAGAAAACAGACAATCCCTTACGGCCACAAACCGTCAAGAAAATATAAAAAACAGTCAGGTTTTATTTTACTGATGGGTAACCGTCAGGCAAAACCTCTCGGCCCTAGCTAGTCAGGAAAACAAACCCTGATGGTACTACCTATCAGCAAAAAAATAGATTTCCTTGACAGTTCATCCCAGTGAGGAAAATTAAACTTGACGGTTTTAACCCGCAAGTAAAAAATAGATTTCCTTGACAGTTCATCCCAGTGAGGAAAATTAAACCTGATGGATTTAACCCGCAAGTAAAAACTATTACCCTGGGTGCTATATTACCGTCAAGGAAATTTGAAAGTGCATCTAGGCCCCTAAATTTGTTTTGGTGATTAATGATGACACAATTAAAGAAATCTAATGTTTCAACCAAGATTAATGCAGATATCGAGAACATATCAAGTTTGGAATGAGATTGGACGCCCCTACAACTATTCAAATTTGAAAAGACGGCATCAAGACATGAATTGTATTTTCTACTTTTATTTGAGTCTTAAGGATAGCCGTACTATTAAGAGGATACAACGGGAAGTCGCTTCTAGGATGTGCATGTACTCAAAGTCAAGTCTTGCATTTAAACTAGCACTCAAACTCTTGCATTTTCCAAAAACAGTGTTTCCCAACCGAGCTATCCAACCCGGAGTGTCCAGACATTTTGTCCGGAGTATCCGGATAAATAATCCGGAGTGTCCGGGTTGACCCCCTCGGCCAAAAAGTCGCATTTCAGCCTATCCGGAGTATCCAGATATTTTTGTCCGGATAGTCCGGATTATCCGGAGTATCCGGGTCAATTATCCGGAGTGTCCGGACTGTTCGAAATTGAGGGTAACAGCTAGTTTTCCAAAAAAGTATTTAAAGCCTCCTCCCTCTCCCAACGGCTAGGATATCTATTGAGCTCATTCATTGCAGCATTCAAGCCATTCCTAACACTCTCAAAGCATTCAATAGAGCCCCATCTTCCTCCCTCCATTGATTTGGTTGTTAATCCAATTTTTGGTGAGGAGAGGAAGAAGACAAGTGCTAGGTGCATTCATTTCAAGTCTTGAGCACTAGTTCATCCTCCAAGCGATTCTCCATGGTGTTATTACTCTTGGAGGTTGAAGGTCTCCTAGACAGCTAGGAGTCACCGGGAGCAACCAAGGATTGTGGTGTGCCCCGGTCGTTTGTGAAGGCGAGTCTCGCCTCCGAAAGGGAAGAGACAAGAAGTGAAGCCGGCGAGTGCGTTTGTGCAACACCGGGAGGAAAGCGGGTTGAAAGAGACCCCGGCTCAAGTGTGACCAAGCCACCTCAACGGAGACGTAGGATTCTCTTCAAGAATACGAACTTCGGTGAAAAATCGTGTCTCTCTCGTTTTCTTTCCATTCTAGCTTAGCTTGTGTTGATTTGATATTGTGGAGCCTCGATCTACCTTGGTTCACTTCTTTGCTCTAGATCTACACTTGCTAAAAGTACTTGATTGCTTAAACGACTCCTTTGTTCAAGTAACTAGTTGCTAGATAGAATATATTTAGTTTCCTTCGCGAGCTGCTCTATTCGGAGTGTCCGGATAAATAACCCGGACAATCCGGACTATCCGGATAAAAAATCTGGAGTCTCCGGGTTGACCTGCTCGGGCTGTTTTAATTTCGCTGTGAATTTTTATTTCGCCTATTCACCCCCCCTCTAGGCGACATCTTCGGTCTGTTCAATTGGTATTAGAGCCAAATCTCCATAGTTTTGGCTTAACCGCTTGGAGAATCTGAGATGTCGGAAATAGAAAAGATTACCGAAACCCATGACGAAGAGAAGGCCACGGGTTCCGGTAAAGGGGTTGCAATTCCTTATGATTATTCCTCCTTTGGAATCTCAAGCTCCTCATCTTACGTTTCCGTGTCCTCTGGCCGAGCGCCTCATTTCGATGGCACTCGCTATGCCGCATGGAAACATAAGATGAAGATGCATTTGAGATCACTTCACCCGTGAATTTGGAAGATTGTAGAAACAGGTTTCAAGCCCGCCGACCCAAACAATCTTACACCCGAAGAGGACAAAGCTCAACACTTCAATGACTTGGCCGTCAATGCCTTGTTTAATGCTTTGAGTGATTCGGAGTTCAACCGAGTTGATGGTCTTGACAATGCTAAAGCAATATGGGAAAGACTCATGGTTACTCATGAAGGCGTGTGAAGTGTCCGTGAATCAAAGATAGGGTTCATCATTGGTGAACTAAGCCGATTCACATTGGAAGAAGGAGAATCCTACACGAAGATGTTTGACCGCTTGATGGTGTTGGTAAATCAAGCTAAGGGAATTGGAAGTACCAAGCTCACCGACAAGGCAGTTGTGAAGATCATACTCCGAGTAATCACTCCAACCAATTGCAATCTAGTTCAACTAATCTGAGACCGGTCAAACTTCGATACTCTCACGCCTCATGATGTGATTGGTCGTTTGATGATGGATGAGATGATGATCAAGGAGGCCGAAGTAGTTGAGGAGCTCAAATCCGGCAAAAAGAGAGGAGTGGCTTTGAAAGCCGTCAAGATAGCACAAGAAGCCGAAGAAAGCTCAAGTGACGAAGAAGAGTCAAATGGTCCGCTCACAAATGAAGATATGGCCCTACTAGTGAGAAGATTCAACAAGTTCCTCAAGAAAAAGTGCTACAAGCCGGGAAGTCACTCCAAGAGCTATGGCAACAAGTCGAGAGGAAGGCACTCAACAAGAAAATGCTATGAGTGTGGAGAACCCGACCACTTCATTGCCGAGTGTCCAAATAAAGAAAAGATGGAAAACAAGCCTTACAAGAAGGACAAGTTCCGGAAGAAGGACAAGGATAAGAGCAAGAAGTACAAGGGCAAGGGTCATGCTTATATTGGAAAGGAGTGGAACTCCGACTCCAATTCCGAGTCCGAGTCCGAGTCTAACTCCGACAATGAAGAAGGACTTGCCTCCGTCGCCATTGTTACTCCACCGACAAAGTCGAAGAGCCTCTTCGACAACTTAAGCAACGAAGATGAAGATGCTCCAATGTGCCTTATGGCAAAGGGGCACAAGGTATCATCCAAAAGTCCCATCCCTTCCATTGTTGACTATGGTTTAGATGATTGTGATGATGCTAGTGACGATGATGAAGTAACATTCAAGTCGATGAACGATTTCGATATTAAGAAATTAGACTTGCTACTTAAAGATATTGAAAGATTGGAGGAGGTTGTTGAACAAAAGGAGGCTACTCTCGAAGCTCAAGAGGATCTCCTCATCCTTGAGAAGGAGAAAAATCTTGAGCTAGAGAAGAGCCTAGCTTTTGAAAGAAAGAAAAACGAGGAATTGGTCAAAAGCTCAAATTTGACCAAGAAGGAAGTAATTAGTCTTGAGATCACCAATGCTTCACTCGTAGAGCAACTTGCTCAAGCGAAGGATGCTTGCAAGGCTCTTGAAGTGAAGCTTGTTGATCTCTCGAATAATCTTCCTACCTCGATTGACAACTCCAATACTTCAATACCCTCAACTAGCAACGGATGCGTTAGATGCTATAATATTGATGTTGCTACTTGTGCTACTAACCGTGAGACTTTTAAAGTCTTGGCCCATGAGAATGAGAAGCTCAAGGAGATGCTTGAAGATGGACTTCAAAAGTCCTACAAGGCTAGTAAGGGTTTAGAGGAGTTTCTCGGTAAGCGCTAAGGTAATCCCAAGAAGCAAAGACTTGGGTATGTTCCGCCAAAGGGCAAAAAGAGCAACATCATGGTTGCTCCTTTAAGCAAGCCTATCCACTTTGTAAAGGGCGAAGGAACATCCAAGTACAAGGCTCATTCCGATTTCTTTGCTTCTTATGTTCTTAAAAAGACTAACCTTGGTCGTGTAGTTGCTTATCATGTTGGGCATAAGCCTAAAGATGCTTCTCTTGTTCGCTCCATTTGGGTCCCTAAATCTCTTGTCACTAACGTGCGTGGACCTAACCAAATTTGGGTACCAAAGTGCAAAATCTAAATGTCTTTTTGTAGGCCTATATCTCCGGTGGAACAAGTTGAATTTTGGATAGCGGATGCACGCATCACATGACCAGAGAGAAAGCTATGTTCGCACATTTGGACGTTAATGGATCAAATAGCGAAAGCATTGTCTTTGGAGACAATGGAAAAGGAGAAGTAATTGGATTGGGTAAAATTTCTATCTCAAATGATTTCCATTTGAATAATGTTTTGCTTGTTGAATCATTAAGCTACAATTTGTTGTCCGTTGCACAATTGTGTGAAGCGAGCTACAATTATTTGTTTAATGAAAAGGGTGTGGATGTCATTAAGAGGGTTGATGATTCAATAGCCTTTAAAGGGCGTTTGAAGGGTAAGCTCTATCTTGTAGACTTCAATACGGATAGGCTTAACCTTGAAACGTGCTTAATGGTTAAATCTATCATGGGTTGGCTATGGCATCGCCGACTAGCCCATGTTGGTATGAGGAATCTTCACAAACTCATTAAAGGCAACCACATTCTTGAACTAACCAATGTTGTCTTTGAGAAAGATAGGGTTTGTAGCGCGTGTCAAGCGGGAAAGCAAGTCGGTGCCCCTCATCCCGACAAGAATGTAATGACGACCTCAAGACCATTGGAAATGCTTCATATGGATCTTTTTGGTCCGGTCGCCTACATAAGCATCGGGGGAAGTAAGTATGGTTTAGTTATTGTCAATGATTTTTCTCGCTTCACTTGGGTGTTTTTCTTGCACGATGAAGGAGAAGTCCAAGTGACACTGAAGAAGTTCATGAGAAGAGCTCAAAATGAGTTTGAAGTGAAGATCAAGAGAATTCGAAGCGATAACGGCACTGAGTTCAAGAATATTGGTGTTGAGGAGTTTCTCGATGAAGAAGGAATCAAGCATGAATTCTCGGCCCCCTACTCCCCTCAACAAAATGGGGTGGCCGAAAGGAAGAATCGAACCCTCATCCAGATGGCGCATACAATGCTTGATGAGTACAAGGTTTCCGACAGTTTTTGGGCGGAAGCCATCAATACCGCATGCCACAGCACCAACTGTCTTTACCTTCACAAGATCTTGAAGAAGACGGCATACGAGTTGCTCACCGGCAAGAAACCCAATGTATCCTACTTTCGAGTCTTTGGAAGCAAATGCTATATCCTTAACAAAAGAGCTAAGTCTTCTAAATTTGCTCCTAAAGTAGATGAAGGTTTCTTACTTGGTTATGGGACTAATGCTTATGCGTACCGGGTTTTCAACAACACCACCGTTGTGGTTGAAATCTCGCGTGATGTAACTTTTGATGAGACTAACGGTTCTCAAATAGAACAAGTTGATCGTGCCGTTATTGATAGGGAAGAACCACCGTGCGAAGCTATCAAGAAATTGGCAATTGGGGAGGTGAAACCTCAAAATTTGGAACCCCACATGAGCACTCCAACCCGGAGTCTCCGGACTGAAACCTGGAGTATCCGGACTGGTCCGGAGTCTCCGGGTCCAATACCAAACACTCCGGATGTGGATGGCTCAGGTGACGTTCCCTCTTCGTCCAAGCAAGCTCAAGATGCTTTGAATGCTTCTCAAGATGAGGAACCCATTCAAGCCTCAAATTCAACTGTACCTCACCCAAGAGTTCATCAAGGCATTCAACGAGATCATCCGGTCGATAACATACTAGGAGACATTAACAAGGGAGTATCTACTAGATCTCGAGTTGCAAACTTTTGTGAATTTTACTCATTTGTGTCTTCTCTTGAGCCTCTTAAGGTAGATGAAACACTTGAAGATCCGGATTGGGTGATGGCCATGCAAGAGGAGCTAAACAACTTCAAGTGCAATCAAGTCTGGGAGCTTGTCGAAAGACCCAAGCAAAATGTCATTGGCACAAAGTGGGTCTTCCGGAACAAGCAAGACAAAAATGGAATCGTGACGAGGAGCAAAGCTCGATTGGTTGCTCAAGGGTACACACAAATCGAAGGTTTGGATTTCGATGAAACATATGCTCCAGTAACTAGGCTCGAATTAATTAGAATATTACTTGCCTTTGCTACTTACCATGATTTTAAGTTGTATCAAATGGACGTGAAAAGTGCATTCCTAAATGGACCACTCTCCGAGATGGTCTATGTCGAGCAACCACCTGGCTTTGAAGACCCAAAACATCTGGACCATGTCTACTTCCTACACAAAGCGCTATATGGACTAAAACAAGCACCAAGAGCATGGTTCGAATGTCTACGAGACTTTCTTCTCGAACAAGGTTTTGTAGTCGGAAAGGCCGACCCTACTCTCTTTACTAAGTACATTGATAATGATTTATTTGTGTGCCAAATATATGTCGATGACATTATATTTGGATCTACTAATGAACATTTGTGTAAAGAATTTAGCAAAATAATGACTAAAAGATTCGAGATGTCCATGATGGGAGAGTTGAAGTTCTTCCTCGGTTTTCAATTCAAACAACTCAAGGAAGGAACTTTCATTTGTCAAACCAAGTACATCAAGGACATGTTCAAGAAGTTCGGAATGGAGGACGCCAAGCCCATAAAGACACCCATGCAAGCCAACGGGCATCTAGACCTCGACAAAGAAGGTAAACCGGTCATCCAAAAGGTATATCGTTCGATGATCGGTTCTCTCCTTTACCTTTGTGCATCTAGTCCCGACATCATGCTTAGTGTTTGTATGTGTGCACGTTTTCAAGCCGCTCCTAAAGAGTGTCACATGGTGGCCGTTAAGAGAATCTTAAGATACTTAGTGCACACTTCTCATTTTGGACTTTGGTATCCGAAAGGATCATCCTTTGAATTAGTTGGCTATTCCGTTGCGGATTATGCTGGTTGCAAGGTGGATAGGAAGAGTACCTCGGGGACTTGCCAATTCTTGGGTAGGTCTCTAGTCTCGTGATCTTCAAAGAAACAAAATTCCGTAGCCCTATCCACCGCCGAAGCCGAATATATAGTTGCCGGGAGTTGTTGTGCCCAATTACTTTGGATGAGACAAACCCTGAGTGATTATGGCTTAATCTACAAGAGTGTCTGTGACACCACGGAGTGTCGTAACCTTATATAATGTGAATTTTGAGGTCAAAAACATTATGAAATATAGAATTTGAGGTTGAAACCATACGGTATGAGGTTTATTTGCGTTTCTGGGCCGTTTCCGGGAGTTTGGGCCTTTCCGAGGGAGTTTGGGCCTAGGGGAAAGGGTCGTGTGCCTTGGTGGGGAGGAGTTTGAGTCCATTTAGGAGTAGGAGACCTGGTTGGGGGCCTCCTCCAGCCCATATGTGCGCCCCACCCCTGCCTCTTGTGCCCTCCACTTGGAGAAACCCTAGCCGTCCCCCTTGCTCTCCTCCCTTGCGCCCCTCCCTTCCTCACGCCTCCTCCCCACCTTGTGCGCCTCCCCTCCCCTCTCCTCCACCCCTTTCTGTCCTAGGGGAGCTTCTCCACCTCCCCACCCCAAAGATCCGTCCATTGGAGCGCTCCGCGATGAGGAGATCCGGTGGATTTGGAGCGAGGAAGGAGATCGCGCGAACCGGGAGGAGATCCGGTGGGTTTTCGTTCGTCGGGCGAAGGTATGGCCACAGGGATCCTTGGGGTTGGTCTAGGTTCTGTTATAAGGGTTAGTATCATGTTTTTAGATCAATTGGTGGTGCTGTAATTGGGTATATTAGATGAAATCTAGAGTTTACCACGTTCTCTGTTTCGGGCAGCATGAGCAGTCGACCTAGGGTTTGGGTTTTCGCCAATTTAGAGTCGGAATTTGGTCATCCTCCTGTTGAATAAGTTGTAGGTACCTACAATACCTTTTAGTGGGTATAAAGAACGTCCAATTCCGCTCAGCCGTTTGAAAGTTATGCTCGTTTTACCGAACGTATTAAAAACTGTGATGTGATTGGAACAGATCACGATATTCTGTAGATTAAACCACTTTAGAGTCCGAATCAGTTTTTCCGTAAATTTAGAAAAAGTTAGGAAATTTCCTAAGCCGCGAGGATGTACTCGTTTAATCGATTCGGAGTCTTAGATCCCGAGTTATGCTCGTTGCAAGTCTGCTGTCCTGACGGGACAGAACCTCTGTTTTTGGATTGTGCGAGTAGTTTGCGAAGTCGGGGTAGAAGAGTGTTTGTGTATTGTTTTGTGGGCATGCTTTTGAGTGTGTGGTGCCTATGTGCAGGTGGTGTGACCCCGGGGGTGCCCTCTACTTCTCGCCAATCCGTCGCCCGTGGTTGAGGCAAGTGTATTGGAATGGGTAGCGGGTTGTAGTTTGCTAGATTGGTTGAGATTGAAGTTGAATATATGATATGTTCACATGCTATGCTTTAATGTTTGCCATTGATATGATGAATATGTTTATTATGTTATGATGTCATGTGTCAATGTACAAGTTATCTATGTTGTTGGCATGTGTTAATGTACAAGTTATCTATGATGTTGGCATGTTTGCATACATGGCATGATCCATGGCCAGGTCGGTGATAAAGTCATAACTAGTCTGGGAAGGTCGGTGAGAAAGTTATGACTAGTCCGGGGTGCCATTGAGTAAGTCCTACATCGTGATTCCATCCACCGCGGTGAATGGAAGCGAGGAGTAGGTACCCTCCATCTTCGGGATGGAAGGGGGGAGAGGGTGCACACCGACGGGTGTGTACTCAACCATACCGGTATGAGTTTCCAGGAGACATGTGCATCGCATCGCATTGCATACATGATGATGATGATATTGTTATGTGATCATGAATAAGATGATAGACATGATGTGAGTTGTTGTAGCCATGTAATTGT
This sequence comes from Rhipidocladum racemiflorum, assembly GCA_036346355.1. Lineage (NCBI taxonomy): Eukaryota > Viridiplantae > Streptophyta > Magnoliopsida > Poales > Poaceae > Rhipidocladum > Rhipidocladum racemiflorum. The sequence goes on along the minus strand of CM070576.1, from coordinate 36,170,373 downwards.
TCTTTTGTACCATTGCAATATACTTGCTGAGTGTTGAACTCATGCTTGTGCTTTCTTGTTGTTTTAGGTACCATGAGACCGGCATGCGGGGAAGGGAAATAGTCACACTTCTACACGTAGCTTCACTCATTTGTGCCCACAGTCATTCAATTGGGTCTTGATAATAAATTAAGTGTGATGCTTATTGATTTATGGTTTAGTTTGGCGTTATGAGAGTCTTATTGTTCGTTTGGTTCATGGAGACATTGAATGCTTGGCATTAGACTTTTATTGCTGTCATGCCTTTAGTTATTGCTATTTTTAGATGCCTCTTATATTGCCATATATTGCTATGCTATTGTTGTTCCTTCAATTCATGTCAAAACAAAGGAGATGCTGCCGAAATTTCAGTTTTTAGCATTCGTGCCTTTGCTGTAATTTACTTGTATTTGTGGTATTTAGTGGTTGCTTAGTCTATATTTGGTAGCATTCGGGCATATTAAATGCCGGGGTGTTACAGTGTCCCACTGTTGTGTGATAATGAGAGTGCCATAAAAATTGCCAACAATCCAGTCCAACACTCCCGTACAAAACATATCGATATTCGCCATCATTTTCTAAGAGACCACACAACCAAAGGCGAGATTGATATCCAACATGTGAGTACAAATGATCAATTAGCCGATATTTTTACCAAGCCCCTTGACGAGAAAAGGTTCTGCGAATTGAGAAGTGGTCTAAATATTTTAGATTCTCGTAACGTGGCTTGAAGAATGCTCACATATTGTTTGTTGAATGGAAAATGAGTTTCAAAATCTTGTTTATCTTTTTTCCTTGAATTTATCCCATGTTTTTGATTCTTGATCCTCGGATCGCGTCATTGCTATGTGACTATAGTCTGATTGTTTGATTGTTCGCTAGTCACATAGCAAGTGGATGCTCTAGGGCTTCTCACCCTATTTTCTCTCCGCAAAATTCCAAGCCTTCCTTGTAAATCCTTAATTCTTCCCGAGCTGGGGAACCCGGAGTATCCGGGGTTTTGATCCGGAGTCTCTGGATCAACCGGAGTATCCGGATTAATTGTCCGGACTCTCCGGGTTGGGCGGGTCAGTTTAACTCCAAAACCCCCCGCGGTTTCTCATTTCTCCCTCTTCCCACTACGCCTCTCCCACTCCCGTGTTCTCCTCGTGGCTAGGGCAGTTCCCCTTCTTCCTTTTCATTTCTATGGTACTTGGATCTCTTCCACTCCCTCGATTTCGAAGATCAAGGTAAGAAATTCGTGCCCTAACCCTATCCATTCCGGGATTGGACTCAATCCTCCTCATCTTAGGGGATCTTGTGTGCTCCGTCTTGTCTAGGGTGCGGCACATCGTCCTCTCGGCCCTCAAGTTTGAAGGATTTTCTCTCTCACTCACCCGTGCTCTTCGTGCAAATTTCTTGAGGTGAGTTCCTTATCCTACCTCTTCTCGCGAAATATCTCAGTGGATTGTGTTTCTATCTAGTCCTTTTTCATCCTTGTGGTCATCTAGATCCAATGCTTGATTTATTAGGTTGGATTTCTCGGATTCCATCTAACCCTTCTGCGCGATTCTAGCACGCTCGGAGTATCCGGACATTTGGTCCGGAGTATCCGGATTTGATCCGAAGTATCCGGCTTAAGTCCGGAGTCTCTGGATAAATTATCTGGACTCTCCGGGTTGTGTGCTTCGACCAGAATTCGTTTCTCGCTCCGATTCAAGTCGTCTCGCGGCTAATCTCTTTCATCCCTTTTTGTCTGGTTAGATAGATCCTTCTCAGGGGTCGTCGGGTGGTGATCTTCCTCAGGACCCTCCTCCTCAGGGCTCTCCTCCTCACTCTCCGCCTCCTAAGAGACAAAGGGTTGCAGTGGCCAAACAGCGAGCCGGGAGAGGTGCTGGCATTGCTATTGGTGCCCCTCCTGCTCCTCATCCGCAGCAGTAGCCCGATCCAGATGAGCATCCTGCGGATACCCATGCTACTCTACGTGATCAGAAGATGAGAGAATTTCGTGACTCTGGGCGCTTCATTGGTCCCCTGGCCAAAGCCAAGCCTATCTGGAACTATCCCGGGTCAGTAAACCCAATGCGCGTAATTGATTACAGGACTGGCTCAGGCAAGGGCAAATCAATAGTTGAGCACAGAAAGAAGGATCCTTTGGAGTTCCATCAGGATGAGTACGTGGATCGTCGATTCTGGAACAGATTTGAGTCCTATATCCACTTGAGCATCCAGTAGTCAGAATGAAGACTATTGACTGGGATTACATGACTGGTGCTGAGAATGCAGTGTTTGATCAAGTCATTCAGATTTGTGAGCAGCACCAAATCAAGAATATCATGTCATTCAAGTATGATTGGAACAACGAAGTGATCATGCACTTCTATGCCACCCTCTACTTTGACAAAAATGAGGAGGCTATCTGGTGGATGACAGATAGAGTGTGGTATGTGGCTAACAAGAAGAGGTTCGCTAGAGTGCTTGGCCTCAGATATGATGGGAGTCCTAAGCTTCATGAAAAGAAGGTCATGACTCCTGAGCAGATAGAGGCACTGTATGACACTTCTCAGCACTTCACAGTGGGGACCATTAAGGGTTTGAAGGAGGTGCCTGCAGTGCTCTACAGGATGCTTAGGGTTACTCTTTGGCCTAAGGAAGGAGATGCTTCTGCCATTAGTTCCTATGGTAGGAACTTGCTTTTCCACCTTGTTGAGCGCTCCCACCCGTTCGACATTGTTGATTTTTTGTGGGAGACTATGAGGCAGAATGCGCAGAGCAACATGAGCAGTTGCAGTTATGCCCCCTTTGTGATTGCTTTGGTCTCTCATGTCAGTGGGCTGAAGTTTGTTAGAGACGTGGAGCATCTATCTTACAAAGTCCGACCTCCTTCTGCTCCTCCTGCTCCAGCAGCCCCAGGTCCTGCCGCCAGGACGCGCAGAGGTCGCCCATCCAGCACGTCTACCACTCCAGTTGTTCCTCCTGCAGTTCCGTATGAGCAGTCTGAGATCCCCAGCAGCACGCTACATAAGATGTTGAAGCACATCTTTTGTCTTTGTCGCGATATCTCCACTCAGCAAAAGGAGATTCGTCGGGAGGTTAAGAAAAATAGCAAGGGGATTCGAGACATCCGTCGCCACCTTGGTGAGGCGCTCTCTCCTAGTGATTCTTCAGGATCCTCAGAGGAGAGCAGCGAGGAGACGTCTGCCGACCAGCTGTTTGGTCTTGCCTCTTTTGCACCGTCTGCGCCTGGAGATGACAATGGCAGCGAAGGATCACAATATTCAGCTTCCGACGACGACGAAGACGACGACTGATCTCTTTGTGTCCTCCTCCCTTTTGGTGTCTTGATGCCAAAGGGGGAGTGTTAGCTTGTCAGTTGTCTTAGTCGTTTTCCGTGGTTTGTGTCGTTGTCCGTGGTTTGTGGCGTTGTCCGTAGTTTGTGGCTGTTTATGCTTGCTTTTGGACTTGTTATTATTTGTGGTTGTCGCTTTCACTTTATTATGTCATGAACCTTGTTATCCCTGTTATCCATGTTATGACATTGTGTTTATCTATTATGCATGATTTACATCCTGTTATTCGTGCTATATGATTCCTCGTATGCAAAGATATAGGGGGAGCTCGGGCACTGTCATAAATATGTGCATTTGTTTCCACTCAAATTTGCTAATGCACACATTTAGGGGGAGCTCCACTATATAATTGATATTCAATATGCTAAGCCAATCTCTTATTATATTTTATTTGCCTTTAATTGTGTTGTCATCAATTCACCAAAAAGGGGGAGATGAAAGTGCATCTAGGCCCCTAAATTTGTTTTGGTGATTAACGATGACACAATTAAACAAATCTAATGTTTCAACCAAGATTAATGCAGATATCGAGAACATATCAAGTTTGGAATGAGATTGGACGCAACTACAACTATTCAAATTTGAAAAGACGGCATCAAGACATGAATTGTATTTTCTACTTTTATTTGAGTCTTAAGGATAGCCGTACTATTAAGAGGATACGAAGGGAAGTCGCTTCTAGGATGTGCATGTGCTCAAAGTCAAGTCTTGCATTTAAACTAGCACTCAAACTCTTGCATTTTCCAAAAATAGTGTTTCCCAACCGAGCTATCCAACCCGGAGTGCCCGGACATTTTGTCCGAAGTATCCGGATTCAGTCCGGAGTATCCAGATAAATAATCCGGAGTGTCCGGGTTGACCCCCTCGGCCAAAAAGTCGCATTTCAGCCTATTCGGAGTATCCGGATATTTTTGTCCTGATAGTCCGGATTATCCGGAGTATCCTGGTCAATTATCCGGAGTGTCCGGACTGTTCGAAATTGAGGGTAACGGCTAGTTTTCCAAAAGAGTATTTAAAGCCTCCTCCCTCTCCCAACAGCTAGGATATCTATTGAGCTCATTCATTGCAGCATTCAAGCCATTCCTGTAACACCCTAGCTTCTACCAAGCCCAGAATGTCACCAACATAGACCATACAACAATTAATACCATGATTAAATGGGAAATTTCAGCAGCATCTCCTTTGTTTTAGCATAAATTTGAACATCACAATATCATATCAATATGTAAGACAAACGAGATATCCATATGCAGCGATAAGGATAGCTAATCATCAACTAAAACATCAATAAGCATCGATAGCAAAATAATAAGCATCAATTTAAATCTAGGAAGTTAAAACAACTCCCTCCATAGCCCCACATGATACACATGAGGGAAACAACCAAACATACAGACCATACACTAATGATTATTGTAATACTTAATGCCGTGTTTCCAAAACAGGTGAATTAGCTAGATTATGATACTACGTGGAGGAGTGTAGCTAGATCCCTTTCCCGCACGCCAATTTCATTGTACCTAAATAAACAAACAACATAAAACACAAGCGTGAGTTCATAACTCAGCAAAGTGTATTGAAATGGATCAACAAGGATCAAGACAACAAACCATCATTCCAGTCTCCACAGTTATATCACAACACATCATATTTAACATTATATACAACCTTTAAAACAACATGCTATTCATCTCATAAGCATCTCATGAGTACTCTCATCACCATCTCATAAACATCTTCATTTATGTATTTCATTCATGCAATGCAATGCACATGTCTTCTGGAATACTCATACCGGTATGGTTGAGTGCACACCCGTCGGCATGCACCCTTTTCCCCCTTCCATCCCGAAGATGAAGGGTGCCTATCACTCGCTTCCATTCACCTCGGTGATGGAATCACGATGTAGGACTTACTCGAAAGAATAGCCCCGGACTAGTCATAACTGTTCTCACCGACCCTACCGGAATAGTTATGACTTATCTCACCGACCGGCCATGAAAATATGCCATGTATGCAAAATGGACAGCAACGTATACGTAAATAGAAATATTGCACTTCAACACATGGCATCTCAACATGTAGGACCGTATTCAACAATCGACGGTAGCCATTCAAAACATGGCATGTGAATCATTTGTAAACAACAAGCATATGTTTTATCATGGCATGAGGACATCATATCATCGTCAACATTTAAATCATGGCCTAAGAACATCATATCAAATATAACATGTAATTCAGGGCAAGACAACATGTTATCTATTCCAAATACTAACAAGCAATTCTAGCAACACGTATATCATACAATCCACGCAACACACTTGCCTTCAACCGAGGGGGACGGAGTGGCGGGACGTAGAGGGTACTCCTGGAGGCACACCACCTGCAAATACGTGCCACACACTCATATCGAGTCCACAAAACAGCACACATATAAATCCCACTACCCGACTTCGCTTACAACTCCTAAAATCAGAAAACAGCAAATCTGTCCCTTCGGGACAGCAGCCTTCCAATGGGCATAACTTCGGTTCTAGGACTCCAAATTGAATAAACGAGTACATCCCCGCGTAGCTTAGGAAATTTCCCAATTTTTTCTAGTTATAGGGAAAGACTAATTCGGACTCTAATGTTGTTTAATCTAACGTTGAACACGAACTGTCCCAATCTCGTCACCGATTTGACAGCGCTCGGTAAAATGGCCATATCTCCCAAACGGCTGGGAGGATTTTAACGTTCTTTATATACACGGAAAGATAAGGAAATTATCTAAAACTTCCTAAAAGTCCGTATGGTCAGATTCAAACTCGAAATTGGCGAAAACGCCTGCCCTAGTTCGGGTTCCCAATCTGCCCGATCAGAACGCGAATACAACTCTAGTTTTCAACAAATCTACCCCATGGCAGCACCTCCCATGATCCAAAAACATGATAATCCACCACTACACAGCATCTAATCAATCCCCAAAGGTTTCCCCCATTACCTTCTTGAAGAACCACGAATCGATCGCTCTCCTTCGCGCGAACTCCACCCGATCTCTCCCCACGCGACGTGGCTACCGGTTCTCCTCGTCGCGGATCCTCCTACCGGCGAGGGCAGCACCATGGCGTGGCATGTCAGCGAGGGGGACGCAGCAAGGGCATGTGGTGGTGGGGGAGGAGGCGCAAGGAGGAGGGGTGGTGCGGCTTGGGGTGTGGAGGAAGAGGAGGAGGGGCTAGAGGGAGGAGGAGATGGGAGATGAGGGGATGGGGGCTGCGCAATGGAGGGGTGGGGGCTAGGGCAGCAGGGTGTGCTGCCCCCCCACTACTCCCACATGGGCCCAAGTGCCCCACCTCCGGCCCACGAATTCCCCCCAAGGCCCAAATCGACCTCGGAGAGGCCCTAAGCTTGAGCTTGACCAAACGCAGCGTTAAAACGTGAAATCTCAGGGTTTTAGTTGCAAAATCCCCAACTTATCCCATTTTACCACATTTTATAACCTATTATTACAAATTATAAAGTCTCGACATTCCATAGTATCACAATTCCTAACACTCTCAAAGCATTCAATAGAGCCCCATCTTGCTCCCTCCATTGATTTGGTTGTTAATCCAATTTTTGGTGAGGAGAGGAAGAAGACAAGTGCTAGGTGCATTCATTTCAAGTCTTGAGCACTAGTTCATCCTCCAAGCGATTCTCCGTGGTGTTATTACTCTTGGGGGTTGAAGGTCTCCTAGACGGCTAGGAGTCACCGGGAGCAACCAAGGATTGTGGTGTGCCCCGATCGTTTGTGAAGGCGAGTCTCGCCTCCGAAAGGGAAGAGACAAGAAGTGAAGCCGGCGAGTGCATTTGTGCAACACCGGGAGGAAAGCGGGTTGATAGAGACCCTGGCTCAAGTGTGACCGAGCCACCTCAACGGAGACGTAGGATTCCCTTCAAGAATCCGAACTTCGGTGAAAAATCGTGTCTCTCTCGTTTTCTTTCCATTCTAGCTTAGCTTGTGTTGATTTGATATTGTGGAGCCTCGATCTACCTTGGTTCACTTCTTTGCTCTAGATCTACACTTGCTAAAAGTACTTGATTGCTTAAACGACTCCTTTGTTCAAGTAACTAGTTGCTAGATAGAATATATTTAGTTTCCTTCGCGAGCTGCTCTATCCGGAGTGTCCGGATAAATAACCCGGACAATCCGAACTATCCGGAGTATCTGGATAAAACATCCGGAGTCTCCGGGTTGACCTTCTCGGGTTGTATTAATTCCGCTGCGATTTTTTAATTCGCCTATTCACCCCCCTCTAGGCGACATCTCCGGTCCGTTCAAAATTAAAACTGACGGTTTATGACTCGTCAGCAAAAAGTATTATCTTGACTGTTCTATACCCGTTAGAAATATTTAATTTTACGGTTTGTAACCCGTCAGTAAAATATATTACCTTGACTGTTCTATTACTGTCAGGAAAATTTAACTTGACGGTTTGCACCCATCAGGAAAACTTCATTCCTTGCCAGCCTAAAACTTAAACTTGACGGTTTTAATTGTCAGTAAAATATGCACATTTAGAATAACCTGGCAGATTCAGCATACACAACCATACACATATCCATACACAAGATATCCAACTTGGCAGATTTCTTTTATAGCAATCCTACACAACCGTGCATCAATCAATTGAACAACACATACCCATACATCAATCAACAAACATATAAAAAATTTAGCTTCCATAGAACAATCCCATCATTGGGATATACATCAGTCATCAATAGTCATACAAAAGTGGAGGGCACATACATATATATTAGTCTTGTTCACTACCACATAGAGATTCATTAGCATATCCTAGTCATGCAAAAGTCAAGCACTGCATCCAACTAAAAGTCATCAAAAGTCAAGCACCACATACAGAAGGCTTCATTTCCACAACATTGCAGTTTTGTTAGTCAAAAGAACTGCAAGATATCATAGAAATTCATGTGGCGACAACTAGTTTCGTCCATCGCTGGTGTTGTTATTGGCAGCATGGTGGTTGTCTCCATCAATGTTGTCACCATAGTTCTCCATGTCGTCGACAGTAGCATCTCCATCAACGGCGTGATCATCCGGTTGTGAGCCCACATGGGAGGAACCAGTCCCAGTCCCTTGCTGCAAGGTGAGCAAATTATGTCAACTTTAGTTAAATAAATCATTATAGCTTGTAATATTGTTTCAGTTATCACAATCCAATACAAAATGTGCACCACATAGATCTACCAAGTTAACAAATCATGGTAACAACTCAAGACTATTTAAGATTAAAATAATTAGCTCAAGAACATACAAGGCTTAACATATACTCAATATTAGTCTAAACTCACAACAGGTCACAAGTATGGGAGTACTATCTAGCAAAAAAGTCATTTGCCACCTTACCGTCAACTATAATTAAATGATTGAGGTTATGCCCATGTTTAGAACATTCAACACGAGTCCACTCGCTCACTACTGCAATGCTTGTTGACACTCTGACATACCAAAAAATATTAGCTTTCTAGTCCAATTAGCCCTCCAAATGGCAGGTGCCAAATGTAGGAAGCTCATAGGGGTTTTTGTTTGTATGCAATGTAATAATTGTATGTATTAAATGTTGTTACCCGTGCTTGTGTAGGTGTTCCACGGTGTAGCATCTCTGGTGGTGGCTGTTCGCCTATCTTCTCAAAAAGCATCTACATTTGGAAAGTACCATTTGAAGTTGACCAATTCAATAGTTACATGAATTGAAAATGTGTGTGAATTAACAATATTACCAAGATCATTTGGCGGTGAACTTCTTGCGTCTAGAGTAGTTCTTGATTATGTCGAACCACATTTCGATAAGAGATGGAATTGGATGGCCTAATATTTCTTGATTTGGCAGCTGATAGAATATCAGCCTTCTTGATAGCACCATTCCCAATTGGTACACGGCCATGGGGCATGCCACCGTTGATATTGTACAATATGCTTCCATCAAGTGGTCGCTGCTCCCAATCATCTGGATATTGAGCCATAGCAGCTGCAGAGTAATCATCCTAGAACAAAAGCAATATTTAAGATTTGTTCCTAAAGTATGAGTTAACTTGAAAGAACACAAACAAAAGAGAACTTACACTGTGTTTCTGTGCCTTTTGGCTGCTAATTGGACCACTACTACCACTACTATCCACATTTTCATGCCCGACTTCATTACAGCATATGTGTTAAGCCAAGTAGCCTTCTGTGGTCCATATTTGTGTTCCTACAACATGACGAAGCAACTGAAGTTAGTTTTAGCCTTCTATGATTTGTTTAGTCATGTTCAAGAATATGCCATGTTAGCTTTAAGCCTTTAGACGCTTTTGTACACTGAAAAGCACATGCTTTATCCATTTATACTACTATAGATCTTGATGATACATAAAGAAAATTTGCTGTTTTGAAAACAGTTATTTTGGAATAATGCCAACAATACCTCTTTACTGAAATGATTCATCATTTTAATGTCTGGGAAGTGGCAATATGGTCGAAGCATACTAATGTTTGTGATTTAAGTTCAGAACAATATGGATGTAATGTGGCACTAAACAACATATCATAAACTAATAATCATTGTAGATAAGATTTCAAACAAGGTATTATTGGGTCTCTGTATATGGTCGTGAACCACCTCGATTTTGAGCAATATCGTCAGATTTGAACTGTGCTTCCTGGCCTCTCCTTCGTTTTGTTTTGAACTGATCGGTACACCAGTTACGACAAAGATGTGGCCATACTAGGTCATTGCACCAATAAATCTTACTATTCAAGTATACAACATAGGATAGCAACATAGGGCCAACTAAAATTTTGATTTGAGATAACCTAAAAATATGGCTTAGGTTATACTTAAAATTTTGCCATAGGATAGCAACATTAAAACTTGTGTAAGTGGAATAATTAATTTAAAACTTGACACACGTGGATGCACAGTAGGAAAAGGGCATGGGTATCGTTGCTTTACGCTTAAATATTGTATTTAAGCTTTGATGTTGAATGCTACATTTGATAATGTTTGTTGCTATGTTCATGAAAGGAATGAACTGAGTTGTTCTTGTTATTGTGATTAAGTGAGGTTGTGGTGCCGAAGGGTTTCGGTCACCTCTTGTTCATAGTAAGGTTGTGGTTTGTCGGTGTGGCTGGTTAGAGCCATCACCGAAGGACTAATAACCTCCCGTGGGGGAGAGTGCATGTCTTTTCTGTCGTAGATCGGGAAGTTGGTTGGAGTTAAATAGAAGAGTTGGTGCTAGATCTTTTCAGATTTTCTTTACCGTTCTGACGATCGGTTTTGGTGAGTTTTCTTGATCTAAGTTGGTTGAAATCAAAGGAAAAATATTTGGTATTTGATTTTCGCTGATTGTTCCTTCGATGTTTCTTAGTTTTGTTCTGATTGTTCCTTCGGCGGTTCTTGGTTTTGCTTTCTTTGGTTGAAGACAAAGAAGAGGAGTTTAGTGTTGCGCCTCTTTTGGTCGCCATTTCGACTTCGACGTTTGGTTTTGTTGGTTGCTTTACGGAGAAAGTTATCGATTTATTCTTGTGTTTGCCTTTCTTCGAGGTTAAAAAGAGTTATTATTGTGTAGTGCTAGACCTGGTTGTGAGGGTTGAGGTTGGGTCTTTGTAAGAGTAAGGGGTGTAAGAGTAAGGGGTATTTGATCTCGTCATTTTACTTGTTTGGGAAATCATCTTTGAAAAACCCTCTTCTTTCGTCGAAGTTTGGAGTTTGGTGTTTAATTGGAATAGCTTTTGCTACCAGAGTATGGGAATTTGAGAGTTGATCTCTCTTGAAATTCTGTTTGAGTTTTGTTTTCCTTTCTTTTTTGGAAAGGAGAAGCTATTTATCGGTGTTTGTTCTTGTTCAAGAGCTGTGGGTATCCTTAGATTGGGGTTGCATCCTGGTTGTCAAGGGTAGGTGACCCATGAGGGTGTTTAGAAATTTGTATGTCTGTGTTGTGTAGTTAGAACATCGAGATGATGTAAACTACCAATTTGGTTAGAGTGAGGTTGATGGTTATTTGAAGATAACTTAAAACGATTATGTTGATAAAGCAGGATTAAAGGAAATGATAATTGATCTAAAGTGAAAGTTGATTAGTGTTTTATGCAGAGTGTGGTGAGTCCTGGAATTAATTCAAAGTTCGAGAACTGTAGTATAGATCCCGATTAAGAAGGTCTAGAATCTTCTAATCGAGGAATTATTATAGCAAGATGGTGGTGTAAAGCACCGGAGTACGATGGTGTAATGACATGAGGATTGTTGGTTTATGTTGTTTATGGGTCAATTAAATTGTGGATTGACAAAATGATTTGATCGATGTGTAATCAAAAAATATATATAGGGATATGGAACGACAGTATGAAAGGTTGAGTTTGTCCTGGACGAATGTCTGTCTAGGATCCGTATTTTTGAAGGATGTCTAGATGAGGTCGTGTCGCGTGGTTAGGATTAATTAGTGGTGGAATGAACTGGTGATATGGAATATGTGACTTAGGGATGACATGAAAGGTCTCTGTTGATTGCGTTGGAATAAAAGTGAAGTGATGTGTTTTAAGCCTGAAATAACAAGTTGTACGAATGATGGGTCGTCATGGTTAGTAGACCAAAAGAAGATGTTGATATGTGACTCATGGTGAGTTAACTAATAAGTTAATTGTGCTGAAGTTGTGAGGACGTGGTTCTCCTTGTTGATTGTCACAAGATAGATATGGTTTAGAGTTCGATGTTAATTTGACCAATAGTGGTTATGTGAATGGTAGAAGGTAATTGAACAAAGATTGGATGTTGTAACTTTTGTTAAAAGTGATCGACTTTCCAGGATTTGATGAATTTGAAATCCTTAATGTCTAAGAGTATTGGACTACTAGAAATAGGGAGATTCGAGTGGAACCTTCTTTTAAGGGTTTATGGATTCAATCGATTGTATGATTTTCTGGGAGTGCATGACAATCTTTGGTTTTGGCAATTTGTTTAGCTTATGTTATGAGTAGGGATCTGCACCAAAGAGTATTTGAGTGGGACGCTCTCTTTCGCGTTCAACTGAATTATCTTTGGAGACCATATTTAAAGGAAGCAAATGGACATGGTGGGTTGTGTTGGAAAACTTTGAGTTAAGCACTTAATTTGTAACTCTATTGTGACTAGAGTTGGATTTAATTGGAAAATGTGTGTGGTGTTTGCGAGTACTTCAAAAGGTGGATCTTATGAATGTTTCATAAGTGATTTTGTTGGTGAAGTGTTTTCTTTTGGGAATGGGTTTCCCTTTCTCTTTGAGAGAATTTGTGGCGGTTGTGGGTGCAGATGTTTGACTTGAGAATTGATGTTCTCTTCCAACATGTTGATTTTGGTTGAAATGCGATGTTTTGCAAGTTTAGCTTTCATTTGATGTTGGGTTGTGATGTGACGTGGTGTTTTACTGTTAACTGTGCTGCCGTCATAGTTTATATGAATTTTCGCAATCATCGATGTGATTTGTGTTTCAATCATGTGATAAAGAGAATGAAGTCTCTTTGTGAATGATTATTCGGTATTGTGGTTACATGATGAATGAATGATGAAAAGGAAACATGACATCGTTTATATATATTTAATCATAAAAAAGTCGATGAGCTAGGTAGGTGAGAAAGTCATATATGGATATATGACTAATCCGGAGTGCTCTTGAAAAGTTTGCATTCATGTCATGAACCGAGATTCCCATTGCTTTCTAGCATGAAAAGAAAGAATGAATAATTTATGGTATTTTGGCTGTTGTATAAAAGATTTGAGTTTCCTTTGTGATTTGGCTTAGGAAAATAAAATGAGTGCTCTTTGGATGTTGTCGAATTCCTTCCAAAGTGAATTTTAGCGCATTGGGTTCAAAGGAATTGTACTTCTTTTGTTTTCCAGATGGGGTTAAGAATAAGATTGTTCATGGTTTATGGTTGAGTATGCTAAAGATGTATACTCTTGGGCTTGATTGCTAAGTGAAAATTTGTGAGGGCGAGACCCTCTTAAGAAAGGAACCAATTGTGGTTTGGTAAGGTTTTACGGTCCTAGCTTGGGCTAGGTGCTGGACATTAGTGGTATAAGGGTGGATTATGATGGAGGTTGATGATGTCTGGGTTCAATTTATATTAAGAGTATCGATTGGTGGTAGTGAAGATGATAATAATTCTGTTGATAAATGTTCTGTCGTGAACAATTGTCTTAGCTAATTGTCTCTGGGTATGAAATATGCTTGGGAGAGGATAGAATGAAATTATAGCGTGATTGCGAATTGGAAAGGCAGTTGTGCTGTCGTGAGTTATTTTTTTCAATGGAATTTCTTGGTAATGGCCCGTTTGATGGAGAGGGATATCAATTGCAAGGGTTGAGAACCAGTGTTTTTCTTGGTTCTAGGGGGTCACGTTTAGAACCCCAATTATTAATAGATACCATTGGTGATTTGGGTTAGAGAGGTTGTTAAGAGAGATGTGATTCGTGTTGATTGTGTCATCTTGAGTTTAATGAAATGTGGTAGACAAGTTGAGAAATGAGATTAAGGTTTTGTGAATGAAGTTGAAAAGGGAATTTAGAGTTGAGTTCGAATATTGGCTTTATGTTCTTCGGAAGGAAATTATGATTATACAGGTTGTACCTGTAGTGCAAAAAGGGAAGTTGTTCTGAGTTCATCAGGTTGTTTGCGATAGTAGTATGAAGTGTTTGATATGAGGATTTGGGCGTATTAAGTAATTTTATTGAGCCCTTTAGTGGGTGAAATCGAGGATCTCAGTTGAGGAAAATTCTTGTGGAACTCCTTGTTCGGGAAGTTCTATTGAAACAAAAGGTGGAATCGTGAGAGGCTGGGCTTATTTGGGCTAAGTCAACTCTTTCTCGCTAAGTGTTGGTTTTGGGATTTTGTTTGTCCTTTGGATCGGTTTGAGTCTTTGCATGGATGTTTGTGTTGCAAAGAAGTCTTTAGTCCCTTGGGGACTTTGTTTTGTTTTTGGCGTTCATCGGATTCGAGGTCGAATCCTTTTAAGGGGGAGAGAAAGTGACATTATAAAATGTGATATTATAGTTTGTGGCATTACGGTACGAGTTTATATCGTGTTTTGGGCCGTTTCTGGGTGTTTGGGCCTCTCCGGAGGAGTTTGGGCCTTGTGGGAGTTAGTTTGGGCCTCGGGGGAATTAAATGGGCCGTCGGTGGGGGGTTCTTTGGCCCATGTGGGGGAAAAATCCTGCCAACCCTTTTAGGGTTCTCCCCCATGTGCCCCACCCCCTAACCCTTGTTGGTGCGCCTTCCCCCCACATAGCCGCCGCCCCCTTGCCCTCTCACCCCCTAGCCGCACCACCCCTTCCCCTTGCACCCCTCCCCTCCTCTAGTAGGACCTAGCGCTCTCCCCACGCTGCCCTCGCAAGGGTTGGAAGCCCCCCATCCAACAGGATCCGGTGATATCGGTGTTCCGGCGATTGGAGGGAGGATTGGATCGAGGAGAGGAGTTCGTTGTTCGTCGGTTTCTTCAAGCGAGGTAAGTGATTGTAGATTCATTTGTAGAGTTTTGGTGCTGGTGAGATGGGGGAGTTCATGGTTAAATTTGGTGTTTAGGTGCTGTGATTAGAAGGATTTAGGAAGATTGCAATTCGATCTTGCGTTCTGTCCTCGGACAGATTAGGTCATTAGTCTTCGGACGCGAATTAGACAATTTTAGATGCGTTTCCCGGAGGCCCAGCTGTTGAGAAAATTGTAGGTAATCGAAATACCTTTAATTGGGCACTGAAAATGCTAAATTCCCTTCAGCCGTTTAAAAGTCATGGCTATTTTACCGAGCGCTGTCCAATCTGTGATGCGGATGGTACAGTCTGTGATCAACTGTAGATTAGAGGATTTTAGAGGCCGAATCAGTTTTCGTGAATACTTAGAAAAAGGTGGAAAATTTCCTAAGGTTTGAGAAAATGTACTCTTTTACCTGATTTAGAGTT
This sequence comes from Rhipidocladum racemiflorum, assembly GCA_036346355.1. Taxonomy (NCBI): domain Eukaryota; kingdom Viridiplantae; phylum Streptophyta; class Magnoliopsida; order Poales; family Poaceae; genus Rhipidocladum; species Rhipidocladum racemiflorum. Next base: position 36,155,075 of record CM070576.1, on the reverse strand, counting down.
TTAGAACTCAAGATATACTTGTTGGAAGCCTGCTGTCCCGTTGGACAGATTCTCTGTTTTCGGGTTTTAGGAGTGGGTTGCGAAGTCGATGTAGTCGATAGTTCTTATGTTGTTTTGTGGGCATGATTTTGAGTGTTTTATACCTATGTGCAGGTGGTGTGACCCGGGAGTGCCTTCCACACCTCGCCACTCTGTACCACACGGTTGAAGGCAAGTGTGTTGGAATGGTTTTGGAATTGGGTGACCAAATAGATTCGTAGCATTGCAATAATACTATATGATGTGCTAAATTGCCATGATTGATCCTTGCTTGTGATATGATGAAAATGATTAGTTAATGGTTGTGCAGTTGTTATATTGAATATTTATGCAAGTTAAATCATGTTATGGCATATGTGCATTCATAATGGAAGAGGCGACCCGTTCTGATGCGGGCCTCTGTGTTCACACGTAGTGAACACGAAAGTCCTACCTCATAGTCCCCTCCACGGTTGTGAATGGGAGCGAGTCAGTAAGAGTAGGCACCCTCCACGGGATGGAAGGGAAAGACGGTGCACACCAACGGGTGTGCACTTGGCAATACCGGTATGTGCTAAGCAAAGAGACATGTGCATTGCATTGCATGGATGAAAAGTTAATGATGACGTTTCATGAGATGTTGATGAGAATGTTAATGAGTACTGTTATTGTTTTCTTTCATTGCAATACACTTTGCTGAGTGATGAACTCACGCTTGTTGTTTTATGATGTTTTTAGGTACCATGAATCCGACATGTGGTAAAGGGATCTTGACACACGACATCACTTACCATCACTCATTTAATCAATGTCATACCCTTCCTTTAGTTGTGATGGTTACCTCATTGAACTAGATTGTGGACTATGTAGTGTTGGTTGTTTTAACTATTTGATCAACTCGTAGTTGTGCTTGAGATGTCTAGAGTTATCCTTGGTATAAATTATTGATGCAACCTTGGTTATTATGCTTGTAGTATCTGTTATCCTACTATTATGTTGTGAACTTACTATTGTTGCTTAAAAATCTTGTTAAAGCGAATACATGCTGTCGAAATCTTGTTTAAGCTTTTAATGTAGTTGCTGTAATTTATTGTTAAATATGTGTTTTTGGTTGCTTCTATTATCGTTTGGGTGACATTCGCGGCATATTAGGTGCCAGGGTGTTACATACTTGAATTGTCTACACATGAATTAATCATGGCAAGGTCAGTTGGCATTGTAGTCATATATATGTTAATAACAATTAAAGATTTGTAATGCACTAATGCAGTAACTAGGAAATGCACAACTACACAGGTCTACTCACTTGTCACCCTCCGGTATCAAGGAAATCTTGCCAGCCCGCGAAGGCATATGTAACTTGGTCCGCGTCTTCTTCTTCCTCCCCCTTTGTTTAGCAGCTCCATTGCTCCTTTGGGAGCCAGTGCCACTACAGGTACTACCACTGCCAATAGTCCTTTGTGAAGCATTGTTGGTATTGTTGGTGCCAGAAGCATTGTTAGTATTGTTGGTGCCAGAAGCACTTCTCATTTGGGAGGCAGTACTTCCACGTTGGCAACCTCCACGTTGAATATACTTCCTCATATCCTGCATTGTTACAATTTGAGGTTATTGACATTATATCACCATTTAGATATGTACATCAAGTGGGATTTGTCGAAGCCACATGGAACATCAAAAGAAAGAGATAGCATGAAACAGAGAACAAGTACAAACTACAGAAGGTATTTTAAAGAAATAATTAAAGGACAACAACTCAAAAGTCAGAAATCATTTGGATCATAATTTGGAGGTTGAAGCTCATCATCTTCGTCCTCATCATCTTCATCTTCAACAATTTCCTGCTCATCTTCTCCAGGATGAACATTCTGGCATCGTAAAAATTCCAAATCTTTTGGATTTGTTATTTCATCTGAGATTACTGGAAGTGGAAATTCATAGTCATTCCCTAAGTCAATGAGAAAGGTGCCTTGCAAACCATCCTCCTGATAGAACTCCATTTGTTGTGTTTGTCCTTTGGGAGGGTTCAAACCACCATTGCTGTTATTTGGAGGAATATATCCCTGTGGAGGTATATGATATGCAACCCACCATTCTAATAGATCTAATATGGTCTTACATGGGTATGGTAGGTAATATACTTGTGTAACTTGATTTGCCATAACAAATGGTTCAAAATTTGAAAGCCTAACTGTGTGATTGACCTCTACCAAGCCCAAATTTTCAGTTTGCCTAATTCCATTTGGAGTTGGATCAAACCAATGGCAATCAAATAAAACCAGCTCAAGTTGCATACTGCCTTCCCAAGTAATTTTTATGATGTCTTCATTGACACCATAATACTCCAACACGTTGTTGTTCTCATCAACACAAGACACACAAACACCACTATTAGTTGTAGTCAGTCCAGATTTGCCGCTCTCATACTTTGATAAACGAAATCTATATCCATTCACATCATAGCATCCATAAGTGGCAACTCTAGTGCGAAAACCATAAGACATTTGGCGTAAGCTATTAGGAATGGTAGATGACTTAGGTGTGTAAGTTCAAGTGTTGATGCTATCAGTTTGCTAGAAAGACATTTTTTAGGTGTGTAAGTTCAAGTGTTGATGATAATTACTTCACTTTTAAACCAATCAAAGAAATTGGGCCCATGATGCATAGGACGGCTTGATTTCCAACCATTTAACCTCAAATCTTGAAGTTGCTTTTCATATGGTTTCATTCTAATCTTCCATTATTCTTTACAAAATTTGCTATATAAACATGGTTAGTTAGAATTATACAAAAATAATCAAAGAAAAGTGACCTAGGTTACATAATTTCAGCACATACTCGAAGTAATCATCCATCTCTGACAAGTTTGTCAATATGTACAAGAAAGCAACCTTGTACTCTTCTGTTGTGAGATCACAATGACCCCGAGGGCTAATGCATCGACCCGGGTATTTAAATATGTCAAGATCACATGAGCTTTGAAATGTGGAGGCACCATCATCATACCGAGGTGTCTTGTTTCTAATTGACCGAACTTTCGGATTAAAATATAGTGATAGAAAATTTGTAGCCTCCTCAACTAGGTAAGCCTCGACAATGGAACCCTCAACTCGAGCCTTATTCTGCACTTTTTTCCTAAGTTTTTGTATGCACCTACATGGACCATACCAATTAATTACATATATCATTAGAATAGAAAAAATAGTGGTCTTATTTATTTTATGTAACAACCCGGCATCTAATATGCCCGAATGCTACCAAACATAGACTAAACATCACCTAAATACCACAAATTAAAATAAATTACAACAAAGGCGCAAATGCTAAAACCGAAATTTCGGCAGCGTCTCCTTTGTTTTATCATGAATTGGAGGAACAACAATAGCATAGCAATATATAGCAATATAAGAGGCATCTAAAATAGCAATAATTAAAGGCATGACAGCAATATAAGTCTAAATCCAAGCATTCAATGTCTCCATGAGCCAAACGAACAATAAGACTCTCATGTCGCAAAGCTAAATCATAAATCAATAAGCATCACACTTAATTTATTATCAAGACCCAATTGAATGACTGTGGGAACAAATGAGTGAAGCTACGTGTAGAAGTGTGACTATTTCCCTTCCCCGCATGCCAGTCTCATGGTACCTAAAACAACAAGAAAGCACAAGCGTGAGTTCAACACTCAGCAAATATATTGCAATGGTACAAAAGAACAATTACATGGCTACAGCAACTCACATCATGTCTATCATCTTATTCAAGATCACATAACAATATCATCATCATCATGTATGCAATGCGATGCGATGGACATGTCCCCTGGAAACTCATACCGGTATGGTTGAGTACACACCCGTCGGTGTGCACCCTCTCCCCCCTTCCATCCCGAAGATGGAGGGTGCCTACTCCTCGCTTCCATTCACCGTGGTGGATGGAATCACGATGTAGGACTTACTCAATGGCACCCCGGACTAGTCATAACTTTCTCACCAACCTTCCCGGACTAGTTATTACTTTCTCACCGACCCGGCCATGCATCATGCCATGTATGCAAACATGCCAACATCATAGATAACTTGTACATTAACACATGACATCATAACATAATAAACATATTCATCATATCAATGGCAAACATTAAAGCATAGCATGTGAACATATCATATATTCAACTTCAATCTCAACCAATCTAGCAAACTACAACCCGCTACCCATTCCAATACACTTGCCTCAACCATAGGCGACGGATTGGCGAGAAGTAGAGGGCACCCCCGGGGTCACACCACCTGCACATAGGCACCAAAAACTCAAAATCATGCCCACAAAACAATACGCAAACACTCTTCTACCCCGACTTCGCAAACTACTCGCACAATCCAAAAACAGAGGTTCTGTCCCGTCGGGACAGCAGACTTGCAACGAGCATAACTCAGGATCTAAGACTCCGAATCGATTAAACGAGTACATCCTTGCGTAGCTTAGGAAATTTCCTAACTTTTTCTAAGTATACAGAAAAACTGATTCGGACTCTAAAGTGGTTTAATCTACAGAATACTGTGATCTGTTCCAATCACGTCACAATTTTTAATACGTTCGGTAAAATGAGCATAACTTTCAAACGGCTCGGCGGAATTGGACGTTCTTTATACCCACTGAAAGGTATTGAAGTTACCTACAACTTATTCAACAAGAGGATGACCAAATTCTGACTCTAAATTGGCGAAAACCCAAACCCTAGGTCGACTGCTCATGCTGCCCGAAACAGAGAATGTGGCAAACTCTAGATTTCATCTAATCTACCCAATTACAGCACCACCAATTGATCTAAAAACATGATATTAACCCTTAGAATAGATCCTAGACCAACCCCAAGGATCCCCGTGGCCATACCTTCGCCCGACGAACAAAAACCCAACGAATCTCCTCTCGTTTCGCGCAATCTCCTTCCTCGCTCCAAATCCACCGGATCTCCTCGTCGCGGAGCGCTCCAAAGGACGGATCTTCGAGTTGGTGAGGTTGAGAAATCCCCTAGGGGCAGCAAGGGAGGTGGAGAGGTGGTGGTGGGGTGGTGGCGCAATGGGGAGAGGTGATGGGGGGCACGGCAAGGGCAAGGGAGGGGTGGCGGCTGGTTTGGGGAGAGGAGGGAGTGGGGAGGTGGCTAGGGCAGGGGTGGGGCGCAACCTAGGGCAGGGGGAGGCGTCCCAAGTAGCCCATGCTGGCCCCCCACTCCCACATGGGCCCAAACACCCTCCCACTAAAGCCCATGACTCTTTTCCTTCGGCCCAAACTTCTCCGGAAAGGCCCAAACTCCCGAAATCGGCCCGAAAACGCAATTAAACTTCATAGCGTATAGTTTTAACCTCAACATTCTCATTTTATAAGGTTACGACACTCCGTGGTGTCACATTTTACCTCTCATATGGTTACATCCAACGGGCCTGAACAGGGCCTCCTAGTCGAGCCTCACAAGGAAGATGTATGATTAGATGTTGCATTGGATTAAAGAAGCCCGGAGGAAATATCTTCTCTAGTTTGCATAGAAGCACGATGACATTCTGTTCTAGTGAGGCTATGGCATCCTTGCTAATCTCTTTTGCACACAACTGCCTATAGAAAAAACTGAGCTCAGCCAAACATACCCATGTATTGTCTGGAAGGAAGCCACGAAATGCAACTGGGAGCAACCGTTCCATGAATATATGGAAGTCATGAATTTTGAGGCCAAAAATCTTCCTTTGTAGCAAGTTAACACCTCGCCTAATATTGGATGCATATCCATCGGGAAACTTCAACTCTTGAAACCACTTCAGGATAGTTGTCTTATCATTTTTATTGATGCAAAAGGGTGCCCTAGGCTTGTGCCATTTCCTGTTGTCCTTCAGCTCCAAGTGTAGTGAAGGACGGTGACAAATCTCAGCTAAATCTTGTCTCGCCTTCACATTATCTTTGGTCTTATCAGGTATATCAAAGCATGTGTTCCATATAGCTTCAGCCACATTTTTCTCATTGTGCATCACATCAATGTTGTGTCAAAGCTTTAATTTATTAAAGTATGGAAGTTGCCAAAAGCACCTTTTGTGGGTCCAATTGTGTAGTTTACCAAAGTTTTTCGTATTAGCTACAAATTTGTCTATTTGGGCTTCAACTTCCTCTCCCCTTAAATGCTTGGGTGCCTCCTCAAGAATTATTGTGTTCTTTCGAAATGCATTACCTTGGGTTCTAAATTCGTGGTCTCTAGGTAGAAAGCGTCTATGACAATAAACCAACAAGCCTTACGACCATTACGGAGTTGAAATGCTTTGCCCTCACATAAGCATTCTGGGCAAGCAAATAAACCATGTGTGCTCCAACCAGAAAAGTTACCATAAGCAGGGAAATCATGGACTGACCATTGATATGCTCCTCGCATTGTAAAGTTCTACTTAAGTGAAGCATCCCAAGTTTGTACGCCCCCCACAACTTGATAAGTTCATCAACTAAAGGTTGCATTAGAATATTTAATTTCTTTCCAGGATGTCCAGGACCAGGGATAACAAGGCCAAGAAAAATGTACTCTGGCTTCAAGAGCATACTTGGGGGAAGATTTAATGGAGACACAAACACTGGCCAACATGAGTAAGGAGCAGAACCCAAACTAAATGGTGTGAAACCATCAGTTGCTATAGCAAGTCACACATTTCTAGGATCAGTTGCAAAGTCTGGGAAGTCCTCATCAAATTGTTGCCAAGCTTCCCCATCACATGGGTGCACCATCTTACCAGATGTTGAGGGACTATGCGACCGCATTAACTTTGATGTCCCCTCATGTGCATACAACCTTTGTAGTCTATCTATAATTGGGAGGTACCTAGCACTTTTCATGGGACTTTATTCTGGCCTACCTCATAGCGAGAGATATCACAAAACTCACACTTGTCTTTATGCTCATTATCTTTCCAATAAAGCATGCAATTATTATAACACACATCAATTTTCTCTTATGGCATACCGAGACCCTCCAATAACTTTTTCGAACAGTAGAAATCCTCAACCAACTTAGACTCTGGAGGCAAAAGTTCATGAATTAACTATAATACATCATCGTAGTGTGCAATTGACATATTGTACTATGACTTTATAGCTAGCAAACAAGCAACAGCAGACAAACTTGAGTGTGTTGTGTTCTCATGGACTAGTTCATCAGCACTAGCGACCATTCTATAGAAAGCCTAGGCAGAGGCTGTTGGCTCCTCATCAACTGCCAGTAGATGGTCACCGCCTAAGTCATTCAACATATTGTCCATCCGATGACATTCATTGATTTCCCCATTATCTATTGAAGGGCCATGTTCTTCATGCGTAATGACAAGGCTCTCACCGTGTGTTGTCCATGTTTGATAGTTTGCCCTAAACCCATATTTACTCAAGTGCAACTCTGTAGTATGCCTATTGTGCCTAAAATAGTTTCTACACAATGCACATGGACACTTAATGGTGTCACATTCAACTACCCCAGCAGTAGAGAATGCATGATCTAAGAACTGTGTAGTGCGTTCAATCCATTCATTAGAGGGAGCTTTACCACGCTGCCAGCCACTATACATCCATTCATGGTGTAACACCCCGGCATTTACTATGCCTGAATGCTACCAAACATAAGCTAAACAACATCTAAATACCACAAGTTACCATAAATTCCAGCAAAGGTACATATGCTAAAAACCAAAATTTCGGCAGCATCTCCTTTGTTTTAACATGAATTAAAGGAGCAACAACAGTATATCAATGTATGGATTATGAGAGACAACTAAAAACAGCAATAATTAATGACTTAGCAATAATATAAGTCTAGTTTCAAACACATAATGTCTCCAAGGGTCAAACGAACAATAAAACTCTCATATAGCAAAGCTAAACCTTAAAGCAATAATCATCACACGCAATTTATTATCAAACTAATAGAATGACTTGTGGAATCAATATGGTGAAGCTACGTGTGGGCGTGTGACTATTTCCCTTCCCCGCATGCCGTTCTCATGGTACCTAAAATAACAAGAAAACACAAGCGTGAGTTCGAAACTCAGCAAGCATATTGCAATGGACAATAAGAACAATATCATGGCAATAACATCTCCCATCATATATGTCATCTCATTCATGAACACTTAACAATATCATCATCATTATGTATGCAATGTAATGCAATGCTCATGTCTCCTTGGAAACTCATACCGGTATGGTTGAGTACACACACGTCGGTGTGCACCCTCTCCCCCCTTCCATCCCGAAGATAGAGGGTGCCTACTCCTCGGTTCTGTTCACCACGGTGAATGGAATCACGATGTAGGACTTACTCATTGGCTTTCCGGATTAGTCATAACTTTCTCACCGACCTTCCCGGACTAGTTATGACTTTCTCACCGCCCGAGCCATGTAACATGCCATGTATGCATTTATGCCAACATCATATTTAACTCACATATTAACACATGGCATCATAACATATTAAACATGCTCATCATATCATTGGCAATCATAAAAGCATGGCAAATGATCATATATCATGTAGTCAATTCCATCTATTCTCAACAAGCAACCTACAAATCGCTATCCATCACAACACACTTGCCTCAACCACGGGCAACGGATTGGCGGGAAGTAGAGGGCACTCCCGGGGTCGTACCACCTGCACATAGGTACCACACGCTCACAATCATATCCACAAAATAGTACGCAAACCCTCATCTACCCCGACATTGCCAACTACTCGCAAAACCTAAAAACAGAGGTTCTGTCCCGTCGGGACAGCAGCCTTGCAAAAGGCATAACTTGAGTTCTGGGACTCCGAATCAATTAAACAAGTACATCCTCGTGTAGCTTAGGAAATTTTCCAACTTTCTCTAGGTATATGGAATGACTGATTCGGACTCTAAAGTTGTTTAATCTACAGATTACCGTGATCTGTTCCAATTACGTCACAGATTTTATCACGCTCGGTAAAACAGCCATAACTTTCAAACGGCTGGGCGGAATTTAACTTGCTTTATATGCACTGAAAGATAATGAAATTATCTACAACTTCTTCAACATCCGTACGGACAGATTCGGACTCTAAATTGACGAAAACGCAAAACCTAGGTCAACTGCTTATGCTGTCCCAAAAAACAGAACGTGGCAACATCTAGATCTAATCCAAATTACTCAATTCCAGCACCACCAATTGATCTAAAAACTTGATAAACACCCTTATAACAGTACCTAGATTAACCCCAAGGATTTCCATGGACATACCTTTGCCCGACGCACGAAAACCCAATAGATCTCCTCCCGGTTCACGCGATCCCCTTCCTCGCTTCCAAATCCACCGGATCTCCTCGTCGCGGAGCGCTCCAATGGATGGATCTTCGAGGTGGTGAGGTCAAGAACTCACCTAGGCGCAGAAAGGGAGGTGGAGAGGTGGTGGAGAGGGTGGTGACGCAAGGGGAGAGGCTTGGGGGAGGTGGAGGCGCCCAAGGAGGAGGTGGGGAGGTGTGGGAGGCGGCTAGGGCACTTGGGGGCGCAAGGGGCAGGGGGAGGACACCCAAAAGGGCAGGGAAACCCCCCTTTAACCAGCCCTAAGCCCCTTTCCTAATCCTAAATGGATTCCCACTCCATCCCACCAAAGCCCACAACCCCCTCTTTAAGGCCCAAACTCCCCCGGGAAGGCCCAAAACCCCGGAAACGACCCGACAACGCTATTAACCTCCATACCTTATGGTTTTAACCTCCTATATCATATTTCAATATGTTTTTGACCACATCATGCACCTTTTATAAGGTTACGACGCTCCGTGGTGTCACAACACTTCAGAAGGCCCAAAAACGCGAGTAAACCTCAAGTCGAAAGGTTTTATTCTCTAATTTCACATTTTATAATGTCACACCATACCGTAGTGTCACATTCTTCCCCCCTTCAACCGGATTCGACCTCGAATCCGAAGGACGCCATAATCAACAACAAAGTCCCCAAGGAACAAAAGGCTTCTCTGCAGCTCAAAACATTCGCACAATGACTAAAACCGGAACAAACGACAAACGAGTTCTCAAAACCAACACTTGGCGAGAAAAGTAATGATCTAGCTCAACCAAGGGCAACCTCTCATAGGTCGACCTTCACTTCCATTCCCAAACAGAATCTGCGTACCAACCACAAAGGGCTCCATCAACCCAAAACGCTTGAATCCTCACGGCCAACACTTCATACTTCTATCACAACCAACCTGACTACCATACTCCATTAAACTCAACATGACATAATCAAAGCAAGTCACAATTCCTTTAATGACCTCTCTACATTCCCGAAAAATTTCCTCGAGGGGAATAACTCATTAAGGCACACTTGCCCTTCCGATACACGATCATGCTAACATTCATTCTATCCTCTCCCAAGCAAAACTTAAATCCAAAACAACTAGTGACGACAATTGCTCACGGCAGGACAAACATCACCGAACTACCGTCAACTTCACTTCCACCCATCACTACTCTTAATAAAGGTTAAATCCTTACATCATCAACCTCCATCACAAACCCCCCTTATACCACTAAGGTTCTACACCTAGCCCAAAACTAGGATCGTAAAAACTTTACCAAACCACAATTGGTTCCTTTCTTAAGAGGGTCTCGCCCTCACACAAAAACACTTAGCTATCAAGCCCAAGTGTACTCACGACAACTCAAACCCAAAGCGTTAACAACCATTTTGGAAAGAATTCGGCAACATCCAAAGAGCACACAAAGGAAGCATAAATCCCCTACACCACAACCAAGATACCATAATTTCTTCATTCTTTCTTTTCATACTAGAAAGCAAGGGAAATCTCGTTTCATGACATAAATGCATATTCTTCAGGAGCACTCCGGATTAGTCATATCTCCATATATGACTTTCTCACCGACCTGGCTCAACGACTCTTTTATCATTTAACATGTAAAAACGATGTCATGTTTACTTTTCACCATTCATTCATCATGGAACAACGGTACCAAATAGTCATTCACCAAATAACTTCTTCCTCGGTATCAAATGATTGAAATACCCATAACACTGACGGTTGCGCTAAATCATATAGACTATGACGGTAACATAATTAACAGTAAGGCACCACATCAAATCAGAACCCACCAGCGATAGATAGCTAAACTTTGCAAAACATCGCATTTTAACCAAGATCAACGTTTTGGAAAAGAACATTGACACCAAAGTTAGACATCTACACAAACAACTGCCATAAATTTTATCAAAAGAGAGGGAAACTCAATCCCAAAAGAAAACTCTTCTCTAACCAAATTCACTTATGAAACATTCATAAAAATCCAGACTTGTGAAACATCCGCACACCAGACATATTTTCCAAATGACTCCAACTCTAGCCAAACAGAGTTACACATCAAGGGCTTAACTCAAAAGTTTCCAACACAACCCTTTATGACCATCTGCTTCCTTTTAAAATTAATTTCAAAGATAATTCAGTGCGAACGCGAAAGGGCGCGATCGACTCAAAAACTTTTGGGGTGTAAATTCATACTCATAGCACCAACTAAACAAATTAGCCAAAACCAAATATTTGCACCAATTTATACGAGTTTTAGGAAACTCAAACACAAAGATATGGAACACCTTGACCGAAAACTCTTCAACTAAAATGGCAAACAACCAAACCAGTCCAAAAGCTTTTGAACACAAGCTCAGCATAAAAAGAACCATCTCTAGTACTCCACTACGCTTTCTATTAAAGACTTCAGTAATCACTATTTACTCCTTGAGGAGCCCCAACACAAATCAACCAAAAGCTTCACAACAAATTCTTCCTCTAGTTACCATTCCCAACACTTTTAATTAAGGTTTAAGATGTTTATCACAAATGCACCCAACCCAGACTACATTGACATGATCCCCACGGATCACTAAATCATAATACTTCTTACTCTAAATTTGAAACATAGTACTTCAACAGCTACTTGAGCATGGTCAACATATCAATTTATACCATCCATACGTCAAAATCTTGACAATTGAAACTTGTTCAATCTATAAAATGACTTCAACAAATAAGTAATATCTCTACAAGACAAAATTCGTAAATAGGATTCTAAGATATGCAATCATTAAGATTAAAATCTTGCATCATGATTATTATCCATTGTTCATCCCATCACAACATGTACTTGACATAATACCACGCTTTACACTTTTTCTTCTATTGGATCAATGGTTTCCAACAATTAACCACACTACCAAAGCATCAATATCAATTCTTTGCAAAATCATCAATCAACAACATTGCTTTTAGCTACCCTATACATCGGTTATAACAAAACTTCCACCACACAACATACTCCAACTATTAAATTGGATTTAATAAGTTAGATTAGCACAATGTTTTTAACAACATCATTAACAAATAGTCTTATGTCTTCTCAATTGATATCAAAACTAGCATTTTAGGAACACGACTGCATACTTCCAATCATGCTAATATTTTGTAACAACATGAATAGCAACTCTAATCAACTTCCAAGTTAAGGTCACAAGCTAGCATGATCAAATTTCTCTACTAACATGTTTAAATTAGAACATCTTTAAACAACCAAAGAAAGCTTCTTTAACACTATCAGCAGTTTACATCATCTTAATGTTCTAACTATGCAACAGGGTTTAAAACTTTAAACATTATCAAGGGTCATAAGCACTTTTAAAGCAAAGCAACAGATTCTAAGCATGTACTTTAGCACATTAAATCATTCTCGCTAAGAGTAAACTACAACACTAGTAGTCTATTTATTCTCAAGCTAGAGATAACAACCGCATGGAATTGTTTCAACTCACAAATTAACTTAACAATGCATCATCCCATAAATCACATTGGTACATGCTACATAACATGCTAAACAGCAATTCTTACTAGGGACAAACGATTTCAATCAAAAGACTACTTACTTTGTTTGCAACATTTTAGTTTTAAAGCTCATCCCGAATTCATAAGGAAACTTGACTCTCAAAATTGCAATGAGACAAACCCAAACTTGGTCATGCAAAAGGAATTTTCCAAAACACTTTTAAATATCAAGGACTCCCATAGAGGGAAATGGTTGAAAGACAATTTTCTCGAAAGGGAACCAAGCACTCAATTAAACCTTTGCAATTAAAACCTTAACACCAAACCCCAAACTTTCACGAAACAAGAAGGGTTTTTCAACGATGATTTCTTAAACTAGTAAAATATCGAAATCAAACACCACTTACTCCTACAAAGCCACATATCTTCAGCCACCGATACCGGTCCGCACAACTCCGCAATAACTCCTTTAACCTTGGAGAAAGACAAACACAGGAATGAAACTGAATGCTTCTTCCCCATAAAGAAATCAACAAACTAAGCATTAAAAGTGGAAAGGCGCCCGAAAGAAGCGCCACCCTAGACTCCTCTTCTTCGTCTTCAACCAAGGAAGACAAAACCACACACCACATACGGAACGATCCGCGAAAATCCAATACCAAACACTTTTCTTTTGGTTTCCATCAACTAAAACCAATAAAACCAACCAAGACCGACCACAGAACGATAAAGAACATCCGAAGGAATCCACCATCAAACTTTTTCTATTTGACTCCAGTCAACTACCCGATTTACGACAGAAAGGGTAAGCACTCTTCTCCTACAGGGGTTAATAGTTCTTCGGTGATGGCTTTAACCGGCCATACCGTCAAACCACACCCTTACTATGAACAAAAGTGGTGACCGAAACCCTTCGGCACCACAACCCCACTTTATCACCACAACAAGCACAATTCAATCATTTATCTCATCGGCATAGCAGCATGCATTATCAAATGAAGCATTCAACATCGACGCTTAAATACAACATTTAAGCGTAAGGAAACGATACCCATACCCTTTCCTACTGTGCATCCATTGTGTGCCAAATTTTAGATTAGTTATACCACTTTTGCAAGTTTTAATGTTGCTATCCTATAACAAAATTTTAGTAAAAACCTAAGCCATGTTTCTAAGTTATTCCACATCACATTTTAGTTGTAACCTAAGGTATGACACTAAAAATACATATTCCAAGGACCTACAGCCCGCTCTGATACCAACTGTAACACCCCGGCATTTACTATGCCTGAATGCTACCAAACATAAGCTAAACAACATCTAAATACCACAAGTTACCATAAATTCCAGCAAAGGTACATATGCTAAAAACCAAAATTTCGGCAGCATCTCCTTTGTTTTAACATGAATTAAAGGAGCAACAACAGTATATCAATGTATGGATTATGAGAGACAACTAAAAACAGCAATAATTAACGACTTAGCAACAATATAAGTCTAGTTTCAAACACATAATGTCTCCAAGGGTCAAACGAACAATAAAACTCTCATATAGCAAAGCTAAACCTTAAAGCAATAATCATCACACGCAATTTATTATCAAACTAATAGAATGACTTGTGGAATCAATATGGTGAAGCTACGTGTGGGCGTGTGACTATTTCCCTTTCCCGCATGCCGTTCTCATGGTACCTAAAATAACAAGAAAACACAAGCGTGAGTTCGAAACTCAGCAAGCATATTACAATGGACAACAAGAACAATATCATGGCAATAACATCTCCCATCATATATATCATCTCATTCATGAACACTTAACAATATCATCATCATTATGTATGCAATGTAATGCAATGCTCATGTCTCCTTGGAAACTCATACCGGTATGGTTGAGTACACACCCGTCGGTGTGCACCCTCTCCCCCCTTCCATCCCGAAGATGGAGGGTGCCTACTCCTCGCTTCCGTTCACCGCGGTGAATGGAATCACGATGTAGGACTTACTCATTGGCTTTCCAGATTAGTCATAACTTTCTCACCGACCTTCCCGGACTAGTTATGACTTTCTCACCGCCCGAGCCATGTAACATGCCATGTATGCATTTATGCCAACATCATATTTAACTCACATATTAACACATGGCATCATAACATATTAAACATGCTCATCATATCATTGGCAATCATAAAAGCATGGCAAGTGATCATATATCATGTAATCAATTCCATCTATTCTCAACAAGCAACCTGCAAATCGCTATCCATCACAACACACTTGCCTCAACCACGGGCAACGGATTGGCGGGAAGTAGAGGGCACTCCCGGGGTCGCACCACCTGCACATAGGTACCACACGCTCACAATCATGTCCACAAAACAGTACGCAAACCCTCATCTACCTCGACATTGCCAACTACTCGCAAAACCTAAAAACAGAGGTTCTGTCCCGTCGGGACAGCAGCCTTGCAAAAGGCATAACTTGAGTTCTGGGACTCCGAATCAATTAAACGAGTACATCCTCGCATAGCTTAGGAAATTTCCCAACTTTCTCTAGGTATATGGAAAGACTGATTCAGACTCTAAAGTTGTTTAATCTACAGATTACCGTGATCTGTTCCAATTACGTCACAGATTTTATCACGCTCGGTAAAACAGCCATAACTTTCAAACGGCTGGGCGGAATTTAACTTGCTTTATACCCACTGAAATATAATGAAATTATCTACAACTTCTTCAACATCCGTACGGACAGATTCGGATTCTAAATTGACGAAAACGCAAACCCTAGGTCGACTGCTCATGCTGTCCCAAAAAACAGAACGTGGCAACATCTAGATCTAATCCAAATTACTCAATTCCAGCACCACCAATTGATCTAAAAACTTGATAAACACCCTTAGAACAGTACCTAGATTAACCCCAAGGATTTCCATGGACATACCTTTGCCCGACGCACGAAAACCCAATAGATCTCCTCCCGGTTCGCGCGATCCCCTTCCTCGCTTCCAAATCCACCGAATCTCCTCGTCGCGGAGCGCTCCAATGGATGGATCTTCGAGGTGGTGAGGTCAAAAACTCACCTAGGCGCAGAAAGGGAGGTGGAGAGGTGGTGGAGAGGGTGGTGGCGCAAGGGGAGAGGCTTGGGGGAGGTGGAGGCGCCCAAGGAGGAGGTGGGGAGGTGTGGGAGGCGGCTAGGGCACTTGGGGGCGCAAGGGGCAGGGGGAGGACGCCCAAAAGGGCAGGGAAACCCCCCTTTAACCAGCCCTAAGCCCCTTTCCTAATCCTAAATGGATTCCCACTCCATCCCACCAAAGCCCACAACCCCCTCTTTAAGGCCCAAACTCCCCCGGGAAGGCCCAAAACCCCGGAAACGGCCCGACAACGCTATTAACCTCCATACCTTATGGTTTTAACCTCCTATATCATATTTCAATATGTTTTTGACCTCATCATGCACCTTTTATAAGGTTACGACGCTCCGTGGTGTCAAAACACTTCAAAAGGCCCAAAAACGCGTGTAAACCTCAAGTCGAAAGGTTTTATTCTCTAATTTCACATTTTATAATGTCACACCATACCGTAGTGTCACACATGGTCTGCCATGAAATAGTTCTGTGCATGACAACATGAATATATCAGTTATAAATTTGTATTTTTTAAAATATATATGTTGCATCTATATTGTACAAATATAATATAGTGTTGTGGCCAATTTAAGATGAAACTACCAATTGACTAATTTAGTAGACAAGATTCTATACTATAACCCAATTGACTAAGCAATATCAATCTTATTCTCATAATTACCATATTAGAGTAGCTGCACGGAATAGTTGTGCGATAAAATAAGATAGGCTAGAGCTTACCAATAATAATTGTTAGTAGACGTATGATGATCTTGAGCGTTCTGTAATCTTCCTACAATAGAAAATCAAAGAAGAATTGATACTAAACAAGTGCACACGAAGGGTTACTCTTATGTGTTCACTACACGAAGAAAACTACTATATATGAATGGATTGTCAGATTAAAAAAATACTCTGTTCATCGATAAATATAAGGCGTATTTTAACTTTGCACAAGAATTAAGGTTGCAATGAAATTGATAAAGACATGAAAGGAACTGACTTACATACCCTCTTAATTATCTTCAAAGATGAGAGATAATACTTTGTATGGATGGTAATGAATAAATGCGTATGGCTGAAAGAGAATAAATAGGGGAATAATAGGAGGACTCATTAAATTTACACATAAACTTTATATTTTTAAACAAGATCGTCCAAACTATTTGCCTTATATTTCAAAGGAGGGAGTACATACAATTAGCTTATAACCTTTGGAGTATGCATTGCAATATGCAACATGTTAGCTAGGCAGCTAGCCATAACTTTTCCCCTTTAAGATTCTAAAAAAAAGTTAACCACAAACTTACTAGTGCGCATGTATCCAAAAAGAAGGTAAATGTACGTGGAATGTACTTCTGAGTTCCAATATACCATCAACTTCGAGTGCAATAGCCTAGTGAGCAATAAGAAATATCACCTTTTTGGCCTCTATAGAAGAGACTAATAGTTCTAAAAAAATATAGAAGACTAATAAAAAGCTAGATATGTAGCATGCATTATATCGTTGTACGTAGGTTTGTTCTTGGTAATTAATAAATCCCAGTGCCCATGAGATTTCAAGCATGAAAAGTATCCTGTACGTTTGACATCTCATAAAGGGCTACCGTTTCTCTATACGTAGACATGCATGTAATTTTCCCCTTCCTTTTTGTGAAATCATGTGCTGAAAAATTGGCTAAGATTTGAACTTGAGAAATGTGTTTTGTGCATGAGTCCGACAATTTGACAAGAAATAGTGAAGTTCTCCTTTGTGCCGGACCAAACTCTCAAAAACAGTAAGTTTTGCTTTTGCGCCGGATCAAGTTTTTCTTAGTCGGTGGTGACCAAGCTTTTGAGCTGTGAAATTTGCATATGCGTCTGATTAATTTTTTCATACACGCCGGACCAAATTTATGATCCGTCGTGAACACATTTTTGGAGCATCGTTTTTGCATGTACGCCGGACCAAAAATTTGGTCCGTCATGAATGTGTTTTTTAGCGCATGAGCCAGACTCAATTTTCCAAGAAACCAGTAAGTTTCACATCTACGCCGGACCGTTTTCTCTTCAGTCCGTTGTGAACGATGTTTTGAACGTTTTTGCGCTGACATGAAACCGAGCGTGGCGCGTGTACGCCGGACTAAATTTTCGGTCTGGCGTGAATGACATTTTTGCAGGTTTTGATTCTTGTGTGCGCCGGACTATTTTGGCTTAGTTCGGCGTGAGTGATTTTTTCTCGATTAGGGTTTTGAGCAAACTTGGAATTGAATTTTGGTTTGAATTTGAGATTATGAAATTTGTGAGAATTTCATAATGCTTGTTTTGAAGTGGACTTTATGCAATGCTCGTGTAAGTATTTGCATGGACTAATGTTGAGTCAAGTCGTGGACTTGTGCTCAGAATTGTTTTGTGATTTATTCATGTGCAGGTATTGCTCGAAGGCGAACGTGGTCGATGACGGGACCGGAACTAGGTTCATGGAGGAACTGAGGTTCAGGACTAGGTTCATGAGGAACTGAGGTCTTGGTGGTCAAGGATGTCATGCGGGACGTTCGAGCTAAGAGAATGGTGCACATGAAGAATGGTTAGTCACGTGAGTATGGCAGGTGGTTATACGCGTGCAAAGTGTTAGTCACGTGAGTATGGTGGGGTTGCCATACGCGTGCAAGAGTTGTACTTGGCCAGATTAGGCCAAGTGGAGTTGTGTTGAATACATACTCTTTCTAGGATTAGGAGTGGGACTCCTACTAGGATTAGGATTGTATTCAGGACTCCTTGTGTTTTGCTCCTTTAAATAGGAGGGGTGTCTCCTGTTGAAGGGCAACCAATTTGAGCTGAGCGCATTGAGAGCCTCAAGCTCAGTTTTAGGGTTTGTACTCTTTTGATGGGAGTACTTTAGACAAAGGAAATAAAGATCAATTCTTTTAAGATTCTTGCGTGCTACAGTAACCGCGTTGTTACAGTGTTTTCTTTTTTTGGTTCTTGTTTGCATGCTTGTTCTTGTTCTAGATTGGTTCTTGTTCTTTGAGTTTCATCTTGATTTGATCCATCAAAACCTTTCTAGGGTATTTATATAGAGTTCCTCAAAGTTTAGTTGATTAATCTTTTGAAGATCTTGTTTAATCTTGAAGTTTTGATTAGATCAATTCTCGTCAAGTTTTGGAACAACAAACTTGTGAAGCTCATAACTTTTGATCCGTAAGTCCAATCGAGCTGATTCTTTTTGGGTTTGATTCGTAACGAAATCTAGTTTCTTGTGTCCAAATTTCAGATCGATCTAACGGTTTGATCTCCAGAAATTCGTGTTTTACCAAACCTGTATCATTCTATTTTTGTCGAATACAAGGCAATTTTTTGGTTCCGTTTTGGGGTGAACTTTTAGTAGATCAAGAATTTGGTTTTAGCTTCCGCACAATCATTCACCCCCCTCTGATTGCTATATTCGTATACTTCGATCCTACACTTTTGATGGAGGGATCAAAGCATTCTTGCATGGTGATTAAACTGGATGTATATATATATATATATATATATATATATATATATATATATATATATATATATATATATATATATATATATAGCTGAAGGTGTTAATCAATTCCTCTTTAATTAGTTCCAGTATTGGGCACCACCAGATCTACATCTTTCAAGCTAGCCATGCAACAAGTTAAGAGTAATCTATAGAAGACCAAATGGTGTTGAAAAATTCAAGATTAGGAAAGCTATCTAAGCTAATATAGCTACTGAAAGGCACTGCATAGAGAACTCCGTACTATGATACTACCCTACCCACACAGGCCCATGCCCAGATAATTTACCATGACAGGCAAATAACTACTTAATAAGAAATAGCTAGAAGGCAATGCTTCTCTTGGATCTCAAACCAAAGCACTAAAAAAAGTTCATTAGACACAATTAGCTCAAATCTTTCATGGAATAAACATTATCTCAAGGGGTATATCCTTGTAATTAAGAAACACAGTTACGCATGCAGATCAAACTCCCAAGGGGCAAACCAATTCAATGAATTAAGCAAAATATGCATATGATAGTTGCGCACAGCACAAGCAATATATATAGCAGCTATCTTCTTCTCAATTTGTCTTCCATAAGTAGATCCTAGAAAAGCAAAAGGATTTCGGATCAGGACGCTTGATTCCCCATAGGATTCACTGCTTATGAGATGAAGCAAAAAAAATCCTACACCTACCTCGACTGCCTCGCACGGCGGCGGGCGGCCTCAGGTGTCGGCAGTGAGGGGGGGGAGAGAAATAGAGAGAAGAATGTGTAGGAGAGAGTGCTTACCAGTGGAGATCGATCAAGGTTGTAGCCAGGTCGCGATGGCCACAGATCTAGCGACGAGCTGAGGCAGCCAGGTCGCGATGGCGCTAGGGATTTGGAGGAGGCCGAGTGTTTGGGGGAAGAAGCTGATGGGGTTTTGGGGGAGGCCGCGGGTCGTTGGCGACTGGCGCTAGAGGGATTTGGGGGAAGAAGTTGATAGGGTTTGGGGGAGGCCACGCGCGGGTCCTGGCGGCTGGCGCTAGAGGGCTAATTAAGGATTTGGGAAGTAGGATATTAATTTCTCTCTATACCCATTTCACGTTCTTTTGACAGTTTGGCTTTACACATCATGAAAACTGTATGGTTTTGGCGCCACAACAGCACCCAATGACCAAATTATAAACCTGACGGTTTGCGCCGGTCAAAAAAAATAATTATTCTGACGGTACTGTTATAACCGCCAGAAAAATATATTTTTCCTGACGGTGGTTTCATACCCGTAAATTTTTTTTATAATTTTCCTGACGTCGCCAAAACTCCCATCAATAAAATATGAATGCCTCACAGGCTCGGTGGCCCGTCAAGAAAAACTGAGACGGTAAGGGATTGCCTGTTTTCTGGTGGTGCGTCACACATTTAAATTGTTTTCTGGTGGTGCGTCACACATTTAAATTGTTTTCCTGCGCATATATGACATGTAGATATATACATGCATCATGTTTCCCGCATGAAGTTAGCACTGTGTTTAATTACAAACTCTTACTACAGGTTATAGGTCAACTCTGGTTGGCAATCGACGATAGCACATACGACAAATGTAAAACTAAATAAAAGTAATTAACTAGGTCTTCATCAATTCTAGTTTCAAAGGATTACCTTCAACGAAGGGTTCTCAACTATTACATAAAGTAGGATACAATCAGGCGTAGCCAGCGGGGGCTCCATTAGGTTGGAGCCCTCACTTCAGCTGTTGGAACAAAGAAATGTTCTTCCATCAATCGTACCAATATCTGACGGCTAGGAGACAGCAGGATGCAACTGCCTCTTGTAGATTTCACGTTTGATCGTTATGGGAGTTTGTCCGTTTGATCCACGGTGCTAGTCCTCGATGTGGGGATGGAGTGATCATGCAATCTCCTGTAAACGCATCGCTTGCTAGCACAGAGCATTGTAGCGCGATAAGTGTTTGCCTCTTTTCAAAAAGCAGACGATAAGAATGCCAGTATCCGCTGTTCAGCATCAATCATTATATACTATCAGCATAATGTATTTTAAATCTGATCTTGAATTTTTAGCATAGCGATAGCAAATGCACATGCGGTCGAACATGGCTTGAGAAAGAAGAAACTTTGCTAGGTGGATGAGATGCTTCATATACCATGTGGCTTAGTAGGCCACAGCTTATTAGAGACCTAATTTGGTAATTAGTGACTTAATTCGCTTGCTACTTGCATAACTAGACTCGAACACTAGACGCACGCAAAGACCATAGAGCAAAGAAGAGAGGACGCGGCTCAATGTCTCTCCTTCGCAAAGACATGGTAACCCACTGAGTCAAGGATACTTGATGCGCATCACGAAGAGTGGATGTCGGGAAGCTAGCGAGGGCGCGAGCGTGTGGCGATGGGCAACTCACTGCGACGATGGCAAACGGGCAGGGAAGACAACGCAACCTATCTGACTGGCTAGTAAGCTGACCAAAACAACAGATAAGCAATGTGAGCCTTTCTTGTGTTTTTTTTTTGTCAATTGTAACTAAGTAAATGGGTTGAATAGAGACAATAATCGATTTGTTTGATTGATTGGTGTTAACTTGTTTATAGATTTACAGAAGTTTGACAAGCGAATGTTGTACAAACATTTTTAAATAATAAAGTATTGTTAGTAATCATCGAATCAATAAGAAAATAACACATGTAACACATCTGTTTAATATGTTTATCACAATCTAGCTCAATTCTTAAAGCCTACCCTCTATTTTTTTCCTGGCTTCACCGTTGGATACAATCACTGCCAAGAACATATGGCCAGCAATATTATTTGTACTGCCAATACTCCGGCCTCTTGATTCTAGTTGGTTGGATAAATCTCCACTTCATCATCATCCTCGGAGTCTGGATACTCTACAAGGTCCACAACTGCTGCCTCACTTCTGCTAGAAACTTTCACATCAGAATTGCTGTTGCTTGTGATCTCTTGTGCAGCATCTGCCTTGTAAGTTTCAGCAACAACCTGGTCATCACCAGATGAGTTTGAGCCAGCCTCATCAACACTGCCATCTCCTCCCATCACATCTTCGGCTGCTTCGTTTGCTTCATCATTGGAGTACTGCGACTCATCAAAGAAAGTCCCAAGTTGCAAGGCCCTTCGCATGGCTGTGTAAACATCACCACCTTGAGTGTCTCCAGAGAAGATTTGCATCTGAAAATAATTATTATAAAACCTCCTCTTAAGTGCACAGCATAATCTTATGAGTAATATTAATAACTAATTCTGCATTGTTAGCTCACAGTTGTTCTTTCTGCTGGTAAGATGCAGGGATGATAGTGGGGTGTGCTAGGGAAATTTTGTGACGAGTCTCCTTAGATTTAGAATTTAAAGCACTCTTCTTGCAACCTTTGCAACCATTCATTAATTGCCTTGTTTTGTTCAATTTCCATTCTTTTTCGATATTTCTAAGGAAAGAGTTTACTATAAACGCAATGAAATAGTTATTCCAACAGGAAAACATTTGACTTGATAATCTGACATGCTTGAAATCAACACACAGATCAATCTAACATTTATTTTTTTTCGAGAATAAATCAAAATATTTCTGGGTGGACCGGTACAAGCATTTATTTCTATCTGAGAAACAAGGAACTTTATTTTTTTAAAAAAGACAAGACACATTATTTTAGTTCAAAATTTTAAGACTATTTGACTTGGTTGAACTGATGTGTGATGAATTCAATGCACAAAATCTCCTGTCCACACTCTAGAGTAATCAATAAATATATACTATACACATACCTGCAAATGAGAACAAATATGTTTGCGTTGAATCGCATCTACGTTCATGATCATATCTATCTTTTTAGGTTGAGCATCTGAAATAAATCAACATGTATAATTTTCTATTTATCTGAAATCCAAAAGTTAATAATGTATTTCAACCATTTGAACTTAAAATAGATACTAACCTTCTCCTAGTATTTTAAGAGCATGCGTAAACTTTCTCTGCAGATGTGGAGTCCAAATGGGAAAAGTGCCCTCTTTAGTACCATCCTTCCGGTGTACAACACACTTCCCCATCTCTTGTCCGTCATTGGTTTCATCTCCAACACCTACGTACATATGGATACAACATAGTAGTTCGTCCCTATTCTTACTTGTTACTTCATTATATCTAAAAAAGACATGATTTTTTTTACTTGACACAGTGTTTAAAATGTATCTTTAACCATTGACGAGAGGTGCTTCTATGCTCTTCCTTTTAAAAGTTACACAACTATTAAAACATGAATGAAGGGTAGATGATGATTACTTACCCCTTCGCTTGCTTCAAGATTTGTGCAACTTGTACTAGAAGGAAGAGCATAGAAGCACCTCTCTTACTTGACAGTGTTTGAAATGTATCTTTAACCATTAAAACTTACTACAATACTCCCTCCGTCCTACAAAGAGTGTATTTCTAGTATTCAAAATTTGTCCCACAAAGAGTGCATCTCTAGTCTATAGGGCCCAACCAAAGCCCATTAATTTCCCTAATTTTTTGCTCCTTTGCATGCTTAGTGACTTAGTGTGGAGTAATATCCCACTAATTTTCTGCATGCAGAGCTGTAAATGTATGCATGCTTATTTAAGTACCGTGGAAACCAAAGCACTGGTACACCTGTGCATGGAGTAATGAGGGTCACATTAGTCATTTAACTTGCACACTAATATGTCTAAAAAAACTAAAAATGCACTCTTTGTGGAACGGAGGGAGTATGTTAGTAATAAAAAAAGTTATGAATTCAAATTATATCATTATAAATGTATATTTCAAAAAAGTATGCTTATATATATATATATATATATATATTCATGCAAGTCTAGATACATAACTATTCACATGTTTGTAAATGAACTTACCAAAATTGTGAATGGCATTCACCGAAAAGTGGGATGTCCTTTGAACTGAGATGAGACTACAATATATCAGTTTTTTCCACCAACCATAAAAAGGAATTTAATTAATGAGAACACTAAATGCAACCTTGAAATAAATGCTTGATCTTGTCCATCCTTAGAACTTCTAGACCGAGATGTTGCCATATATTATTCATGGATTCAGCATCAAGAGGCTTCTTCACCAAGAACCGTGCGCCAAGTTCAACACACCTCTTCATTGTGTACATTGTTGTTTCAGTTGACATCACTGCAAGATTCATTAGCACAATCATTTTCAGAATTTTTTTCATCAGATACAAGAGACAGATAAAAACGGTATGCCTGGACATAGAAGAATTGGAGATTACAAAATTAGCAAAGAATCTATCTACTTACTAATCACTTGAATGCTTTTATGCACCTCTCTGGCAACTTCAAGGAACCGAAAACCACTCAGCTCTTCCATGTGCACTGCTGCCAAAACGAAATCAACATCTGGCGCATGATTCTCAAGAAAATGTAGTGCTTCTATGGGACTTGAATACACTGTCACTGAAAAAACAAGGAAAACTTTTAGGGTCTATTCTGAATGCAAAATATTTTCAGAACTATACAAGAAAGAGTTTCTGCTCGGAATAAATGTCTGAGAAATATATACCCAAAAAAAGTTGGGAAAAGTAGTAGTGATACAGTATCTACTTCTTAAAAATAACACAGATATAGTTTCACATGAGCTGCCGACAGGAATTGATCGATGGTGCTTACCACAAAAGTTGAGTTTACAGAGCATGGACCTTGCTAAATCAGCATGGCATTTATCTTCATCGACGACCAAGACAATAAGTCCATCAGTAGGGCGCTCTTCTGTTCTTTGAGCCATTAGTTTACTAATGCTAGAATTCCACTGGTTTTTGAGCTTCTTTAATCTTATTTGTGTATGTGAAGCACCTGAAAGCACTGGTGCCTATTTATAGACCAACAAGGTTTGATTACTGGTACATTTTTTTTTTGTTATACCTCTATTCATATAAGACCATTGTATATAGGATTTTATAGAGAAGTCCATACTACTATATATAAAATCTCAAAGGAAAACTAACAACGCTGAAAAAATACAAGTGTGGTTAATCTACCATGGTGACACATGTGATGTGGTAAAATCTAGTGAACACAACAATAGAATGAGTTATCCGCATACATAGATAGTCAACCATATGAGCTACTAGTTACATGATTTTTCCATAAATACACAGAAATGGGCACATCTGTACGGAAGCCAAACAATCCATAGTTGGATCACACCATTGGAGGATCTCGCTTTATATGATGCCATGTTGTTTATCTTGCACAATAGCTAAATGTCAGATTGGAAGACGACACTATAATGACGTAACACATTTACATGGCTGTGATGACACTATAACGATAAAATTTTCCCCTGCGTGATGCAGTGATAATCACATGCATGTTCCTCATGAGATGCACTATGTTTAGAAACATTGAACGCATAGTAAGTTCAATGCAAGGTGGGCAATGAAAAACTGAAGGGTTTAATGTAAAGAGTACATTCGAAAGGTCCTTACCAATACTACATCGTAAGAAAGGTTTTCAAACGAAATAGAGTGGCAACCAGGATCCTTTTTGAAATATTACCAATTGACCTTTAGGAAAATGGTTATGGAGCAAGATATATATATATATATATATATATATATATATATATATATATATATATATATATATATATATATATATATATATTACCTACAGATATGATGATGCATGCAGGCAAAATAAAAAAGATATAGTCCATTGATGTGGGTCAATATATATGTACTTTCTGAATTATCCTACCCATAAATAGAGTAGATTTTTCATCCACATAAGACAAAATCTGCATAAAAAATTGGTATGGATGGTTTAGAATGAGTCCAGTTTGGGCTATGTCCTACGGGCGTCGTGATTTCACCGACCTCCGCATTTACTAACTCAGCATATGTTTTAGCCATGGCAATTCATTATTGTTTCTAATCAAGTAGATCTCATCGACAACGTGGCAATCATCCATGGATATAACTTAAATGGTCCATCTCCTCTATCAGTGGTGTGGCTGGTTGGATTCGTGCATGCAGGTCTTCCGACACGTGTCATCTGCATCGCTGTGTATGAAGGGTTGACGCATGCAGACGATGTTGCCTTGTGTAACTTAGTCAATTAAAGAAATAGAAGCACACACAATATAAAGAGAAATTTTCTTTTGTATTAGTTTTATTTTGTTGTACAAGGTAATACCTAATATATAGGAAAAAAATCCCTAGAGATCAATTCGGATTCGCCCACCATAGGATATAGTCATTCCATACAGGGGCACGGATATTATCCATATTATAACACTCTCTCTTAGACGAATACAGCATAATGCACATGTTTCATTAAAAACTCCAACCGAAACCCAGTGGAAAAAAGAATGGAGAAAAGAGTACGTTACACTTGCACTTCATAGTGCATTAGTTGCCTCATTAAAAACCTTTATGTGAGAAACTTCAGGAAAACTCACTAAGGAGAAAAGAGTACAACTTATAATCTTCAAGATACAAAATATGATCTTCAAAATCATGCAAAAGGGGTTATGGTTCATGGATTTACTCCCCCTAAACTCTGCAAATTTCCAAGTCACTTCATCCTAATGCCATTAATGCACCTTTGGAAAGTGGATTTTGGTAAGGATTTTGTGAATAAATCTGCTAGATTTTCATATTACTTAGTTTGCATTATTTTTATCTCACCATTCTTCTGGAGTTCGTGAGGATAGAAGAATTTAGGAGCAATATGCTTCATGATATTGTTCTTTACATAACCCATTTGCATTTGTACAATACAAGCAGCATTATCTTCATAGATAATGGTAGGGGTATCAACAGTAGTAAGACTACATGATTTTTGGATATGGTTAATTACACGTCGTAGCCAAACACACTCTCGTGAGGCTTCATATAAAGATATAATCTCTGATCTGTTGGTAGAGGTAGTTACTAAGGTCTGCTTAAAAGACCACTAGGAAATGGCTATACCACCACAGAGAAACACAAAATCAGTCTGAGATTTGGTATTGTGGGGATCAGACAGATAAACAGCATCCGTATAACCGACCATGGTTAAGTCTTGGTTCTTCCGATAAATAAACCAAAATCTTGAGTACCTTGGAGGTATCTGAGTAAAGTCTTGACACCGACCCATTGTCTTTTGGTTGGGGTTGCACTGTGTCTTGCTAGCAAATTTACTACGAATGCAATATTAGGCCTTGTGCAATTTGCAAGGTACATAAGTGCACCAATAGCACTTAAATAAGACTTCCTTATTTTCCATCCTTGGTCTAAATGGATCTTTATCCGCTTCAAAGGATCTTACAACCATGGGAGTTTTCATAGGATGATATTTATCTATATTAAAATTTTCCAATATCTTCTTAGTATAGATAGACTGGTGTACTAAAATTCCTCCTGGGGAATGCTCAAGCTGTAGGCCTAAGAAAATTTTGGGTTTACCTAAATCTTTCATCTCAAACCCCGTCATAAGTTAAGCACTTGCTTCCTTTATCTCCTCTATGGTTCCGATGATATTCAGATCATCAACATATACCAAGATGATAAAAAAACCATTCTGGGATTTCTTTATCAACACACAGGGACAATCATCATTATTTGAATATCCCTTTTTCAGGAGGAATTCGCTAAGTTGATTATACCGCATCCTTCCTAACTGTTTTAGTCCGTTTAGCGATCTTTGCAGTTTGACGCTATACATGTTGCGATTATTAGGATCCAGAACTTTGACTCCTTCAGGGACTCTCATGCAAATATCCGTATCTAGTGACTCATATAAATAGCAGTCACTACATCCATCAACTGCATTGAAATATTTAAGCTAGCTGCCATTGATATTAAATATCAGAATGTTATTCCACTCATTACAAGAGAATATGTTTCTTCGTAATTGATGCTGGGTCTATGCGTGAACCCTTATGCTACAAGCCTTGCTTTATATCATATCACCTGGTTGTTTTTATTTCTCTTTCGGATGTAAACCCATTTTGATCCTATACGGAATACTTTAGGAGGTGTCCGGTCAACAAGACCAAAAACTTTCCTCTTATTAAGCAAGCGCAAGTCCACCTCAATTGCTTCTTTTTATTTGACCCAATCTAAGCGCTTCTGGCACTCTGCCATGGACTTTGGTTCTAGATCTAGTTCAAAAGTTTTAGCAATTTTAGAGGCAAAATTAATGTCACAATTATAGTCTTTCTCTTATATAATTCTCCTGAATCCACATAATTGGTTCATATCTCTTCATTTATTCTTCCAGCTCCTCATGATTTCCCATAACGATAGAGTCTGGGTGTTCTGACTTCCCAACGTTAGATTGTGCGCACAAATTTACGATGGGATTATCATCTTTAGGATGGGTTACTTCAGGAACATCACCATTTTTAGGATGGCTCACTTCAGGGATTTTCTTAACATCAGGTTGAGCTTCTTTCACTATCATAGGTAGTGATCTCATTTGGTGGGTCCTCTATTTCTGCGGAAGTCTCCGTGGAATTGAGTCCCGTGCACCTAGAGGCCTCCCCTTCTTTTTGTCATGAGGGGTAGGAGTGGGTTGAATATCCTTCTGGGGTATTTTTACTCTTTCAGGTGCATTTACTATAGGCATATTAGCTTTTGTCACTCCTTTATGGCCAGTGAAGGCATCTGGCAGATTATTAGCTATTTGTTGCAGATTTATTATCCTCCAAACTTCAAGTTCGGTTTCTTTAGTGCGTGCATCTAAGGACTGAATGCTAGTGATATTCCAATCAAGTTCTCGGTATTCTTTAATATGGTACTTATCTCCCCCTAATGCCGAAAAATTGTCCTTATCAAAAATACAATCAACGTACCTAGCCGTGTACAGATCCCCTGTCATAGGCTCTAGGTATTTAATTATTGAAGGAGATTCATAACCTACATAGATCCCCAACTTCTGGTGAGGGCCTATGGTGGTACACTGAGGTGGAGAGATTGACGTATACAACACAGCCAAATTTTCGCAGCTGGGAAATACTTGATTATTTTCCATGCACTATCTACAAAGGGGAAATTTCATGATACGCAGTTCGTCTGAGTTGAATTAATGCAGCAGTGTGCATCATTGTGCGGCCCCAACAACTGGTGGGTAGCCTACAATTATGCAAAAATGGCCTATCAATAAGTTTTATTCTTTTAATTAATGACTCTGCGAGGCCATTCTAGGTGTGGACATGTGGTACAAAATCTTCTATATTAATGCCCAGAGCCATACAATAATCATTAAATGCTTTTGAGGTAAACTCACCAACATTATCCATTCGAACAGTCTTGATCCTTTCTTCTGGAAAGGAGGCTCATAACTTAACAATTTGGGCAATCAATTTTTCAAAAGCATGGTTCCTAGTAGATAAGAGACATATGTGGGACCATCTAGTAGAAGCATCTATTAGTATCATGAAATATCTGAAGGGGCCTGACAAGGGCTGAATAGGTCCATAGATATCACCCTGAATATTCTCCAGGAAATTCAAGGGTTCCTCCCTAATCTTTAGGTAAGGGGGACTAACAATAAGCTTTCCTTTGGCACATGCAGGACACACAAAATATTCAGGTTTAGGAAAGTTGATAGTTTTTATGCTATGACCTGCAGAACATTAATTATTCTTCTCATCATATTCAACCCAGGATGGTCCAGTCTATCATGCCAAATCTTAAGTATTTCTAGGTCTTTAAGGATGGTTTGCATCGCAACATAAACTTTAGATTTTATATATGTATAATATAACCCAAAAGAGAAGGAAGGAAGTTTTTCAACCACACGTTTATTGCACCGATTTGACTTATTCATGAGAAGGTATTCAATACCATCCTCAATGTTAGTTTCCATGTGGAAACCGTTAAGATGAATGTCTTTAAAACTTAACAGAGTATGACTGGACTGAAGGTATAATAGGGCATTCTCAATTATTGTA
Organism: Rhipidocladum racemiflorum; assembly: GCA_036346355.1. Taxonomy (NCBI): domain Eukaryota; kingdom Viridiplantae; phylum Streptophyta; class Magnoliopsida; order Poales; family Poaceae; genus Rhipidocladum; species Rhipidocladum racemiflorum. The sequence goes on along the minus strand of CM070576.1, from coordinate 36,124,633 downwards.
CGAGTGCTCATAGGGAGAACTATAATGGCTCTTCTATTGCCAACAATGAGTGCATCGCTTCCGGTGATGGTCATAATATTTTCAGTTTTCTTGGTCAAAGTCTGGAAAAATTTAGTCTCCCTAAGAATTGTATTCGTGGTTTAACTGTCTACAAGACAGATTTCTTCCTTCGCCATGGGACTATACGATTGTTCTACATTAAAGGAATAAATTCAATCAACTCAATTGTTGCAATAGGAATATATTGAAAATATAGAAAAAGCATAGCATAAATGAGCAAATATTCTGGAAAAAGACACTTTATTGAATTGCTACTGATAATAGCTCAACAGGAGAGTAGAACAAATGTTCATGTAGGAACATAAATATTAAACTGATAAAATGAGGCTCTTAAGGAGACTCAACTAAGGAAATGCGATATAAACTAAATATAACACCCCGACATCTAGTATGCCTGAATGTTACCAAACATAGACTAAACAACATCTAAATACCACAAATAAAGATAAATTACAGCAAAGGTGCAAATGCTAAAGCCGAAAATTTCGGCAGCATCTCCTATGTTTTTCCATGAATTGAAGCAATAGTGATAATAAGGCAAGATATAGCATGATAAGAGACAACTAAAAACAACGATAACAATTAAAATAACAACACTTATGGCTAACATATGGAATTCAACCATTTCACAAATTATAACGAATCAAACGATAAACTTAAGCTCAAAACTAAGCCATACACCAAGTATCAAGGCACTACTCTTATTATTATGACTCCTAATGATTAAACTATATATAAGTGTGAAGCTACGTGTAGAAGTGTAGCTAATGCCCTTTCCCGCATGCTGGTTTCATGGTACCTAAAAACAACATAAAATACAAGCGTGAGTTCATCACTTAGCAAGTATATTGCAATGGATCATAAAGAACAAATCAATGCCAACATCAATACATACCATACTTAACATCATGATCGAGTCATAATTTCATATACAACATCATAACCATGTATCAATCTCATTGTACACCTTTCATTATCATCATCATGTATGCAATGCAATGCAATGCACATGTCTCCTCGAAGCACATACCGGTATTGCCGAGTGCACACCCGTCGGCGTGCACCCTCTTTCCCCTTCCATCCCGTAGATGGAGGGTGCCTACTCCTCGCTTCCACTCACCACGTAGATGGAATCACGAGGTAGGTCTTACTCAATGGCGCTCCGGATTAGTCATAACTTTCTCACCGACCTTACCGGACTAGTTATGACGTTCTCACCGACCAGGCCAGTTTTCATGCCATGTATGCAACACATGCCATAAACATAAACAATTAATCATTGCATAGCATCATAACATACCATTTTCACCATATCATGGGCAAACACTAATCACAGCAAGATAGCATATCATGAAAACAATTTGCATCTAATCAAGACAAGCAACATACAACACACTACCCATTCCAATACACTTGCCTTAACAGCGGGCGACGGATTGGCGAGAGGAAGAGGGCACTACCGGGGTCACACCACCTGCACATAGATACCACACACTCAAAACATGCCCACAAAACAGTACACCATCGCTCATCTACCCCGACATCACAAACTACTCCCAAAGCCGAAAAATAGAGAATCTGTCCTCCGGGACAGCAGGCTTCAAACTAGCATAACTTGAGTTATAGTCCTCCAAATTAAGTAAACGAGTACATCATCGCGAAGCTTAGGAAATTTCCTAGCTTTTTCTAATTATTGGGAAAAATTGATTCGGCCTCTAAAATCGCCCAATCTACAGATCAACATGATCAATCCCAATCACGTCACAGTTTTGAACACGTTTGGTAAAATGACCATAACTTTCAAACGGCTGGGCGGAATTGGACGTTCTTAGTGTCCAATTAAAGGTATTGAAGTTATCTACAATTTTATCAACAGGCGGCTGACCAAATTCCGAATCTAAAATTGCGAAAACTCAAACCCTACTTCAGACGTCCAATCTGCCTGAAACAGAACGTGGGACAGCATTGCAAACGATCCTATTCTCATCTAGGGACAGCACCTACACATGAATATAAAGCATGTAATCCTCCTTCTAACTAGCATATTAACCCTACCAAAGGATCTACCAATCCTTACCTCCCTCGAAGAACCGTTCGAACGACGAATCTCCTCCTCCCGGTCCTCCGATCTCCTTCCACGCGCCGATCCCGTCGGATCATTTCATCGCGGAGCTTCCCAACAGTGAGGGCAGCAAAGAGGAGGGGTTTGGCAGCAAGGGATTGGGTGGAACTCACCTAGGACTGGCTAGAGGAGGTGGAGGAGGAAAGGGAACAAGGTGGCGGCTAGGGGAGGCAAGGGGGAGGCGCATGGGGGAGTAAGGGAGGCGGCTATGGTTAGTGGGAGGGGGGTGGGGCGCAGTGGGCTGGGCAGCAGGGTTTGCTGCCCAATAACTCCTCCGCATGGGCTAAATCTTCCCCACCTTCGGCCCGAGTTAGGTTCCCCAAGGCCCAAACTCCCCCGAACGGCCCAAATTCTACCTCGGAATGGCCCAAACTCCCAGAGGAGGCCCAAAAACACGATACAAAAGTCGTACTTTAATGCCAACGTCGAAAAAGTCTCATACCGTCATTCCGTAGTGTCACATTCTCCCCCCTTAAACAGGATTCGACCTCGAATCCAAATGAACTCCAAAAACCACAAACAAAACCCCTATATGGCAAAACTCCTGTGCAACAAGAGGCAACCACACAAAACTCAAACCGAAGGAACGACAAACAAACTCCCAAAAACAACTCTTAGCGAGAAAGAGTTACTTAGCTCAACTAAGTGCAGCCTCTCACGGTTCCACCTTTCCTTCCAATTCCCCAACCGGAATTCGCGATTTCACCCACTAAAGGGCTCCATCAAACTAAGATGCCCAAATCCTCACGACAACCACTTCACACTACTATCACATCCAACCTGGATACCACATTTCATTAAACTCAACATGACACAAACAAAGTGAGTCACATTCTGTTTAACAACCTCTCTACATTCCCGAGAAATGCCATCGAAAGAAATAACTCATTAAGACACATTTGCCTTTCCGATACACAATCACGCTAACATTTCATTCCATCCTCTCCCAAGCAAATCTCATATCCATAGACCACTAGCTAAGACAATTGCTCACGACAGGACAATTGTCAACGAATTACCCTCATCTTCACTACCACCCATCGATACTCTTAATAAAAGTTGAACCCAGACATTATCAACCTCCATCCTAATCCATCCTTATACCACTAATGTCCAACACCTAGCCCCTAGCTAGGACCGTAAAACCTTACCAAACCACAATTGGCTCCTTTCTTAAGAGGGTCTCGCCCTCACATATTAACACTTAGTAATCAAGCCCAAGTGTAAACATATTTCGCATACTCAACCATAAACCATGAACCCCACTTGATCCATGTACATCAATTTGAATCCAATGCGCTAGCATACACTTTGGAGAGAATTCGACAACACCCAAAGAATACTCATTTTTTTCTAAGCCAAGACGCAAAGGAGACACAAATCTCCTACACCACAACCAAAATACCAGAAATCCTTCATTCTTTCTTTTTATACTAGAAAGAAATGGACAACTCGACTCATGACATGAATGCAAACTTTTCAAGAGCACTCCGGATTAGTCATATATTCATATATGACTTTCTCACCGACCTGGCTCATCGACTCTTTTATGATTAATTATACATAAACGATGTCATGTGTCCTTTTCACCATTCATTCATCATGTAACAACAGTACCCAAATAGTCATTCACCAAACGACTTCTTCCTCGGTATCACATGATTGAAACACAATTAACATCAATGGTTGCGAAAATTCATATAGACTACGACGGTAACACCGTTAACAGGAAAACACCACATCATATTGTTCGCGCTAAAAACGTGAAGTAGGGTCTTTAGCCTCGAACATACAAGACAAACACCGGGTTTGCAGAGCGTGCTAGTCAATTTGACCTGAAATTGACAAGGTAGAATCAAAGCCAATAGAGCAATGTTTATTGGCTTCTCGCTAGTCGGCTGAAAACCGATTAGAGGATAACTAGATCAACCAGTTACGGTTAATCCGGATACAAGGTGAAATCGGCTTTGAGAAGGCGATGCGCAACAAAACAAAGCAGATCGAACCTGGGCGAAATCGGCCAAAACCAACAATCGGCGATGCGTAACTCTGTTGATTTCGTCGACTTACAGAGAGGTGTTTGTAAATCTAAAACGACGTAAAAGGAACTGTAAAAAGTAGATGTTGTGTTGGATTGATTGATTCTTCTCTCTCCCCTTGGTGTCCCTTTTTATATTACTTTAGCCGATCCGAGTCCATTTTGGATACGGCAACTGATCCTACACCGAACCGGACTCTTCTTGATTCGGTAACCGAATTCATGTTGGTTACGGTCGGATCTGCGCCGCGCCTTATATTTCCAAATTGGATCGATATTGCTTTCACATGCCAAACTTTTGGTGCGAACAGACCGATTTCACCACAAACGCCGAATTTTGGTGCAAACATATGCCCCCCATTTTTTTGAAAGATGACTCATTTTCCAAAAAACTAATCGGCTTTATGTTCACATCGGCTTACGGAGGCATCTATCTCGGGAACCACCCCAATAACTGCGCCGTAATAATCTCGGTGCATTTTAAATGCACAACCACTCCCGCTTGTTCACCTTTTTTCACCGTAGTATAAATATGGGGGTCCTCCCACAGTCATTTTCATCCCTCGAAGCCCTCGTGTTCTCGTCAATCGGCTTTCTCTACATCCCTGGTCTTCCTGAGCGATCTTCCTCCGTGCTTTCTTCGCCTTTCCTTCATTTTCAATCGGCTGAAATGGATGCCTCGCAGGTACTCATTCCCATCCCAAATAGTGACCATCAGTATTTTCTAGGTTCTATAGGAACCGTAGAAACCGATACTGTTATCGGAGACGAGGTTCCTAGACTTCCTTTATCGGCTCCTGGTTATAACATAAAGGAATGGAGCAAGAGTTTTAGGGCTTGGCCGACAGCTCTCAAGGGCTGGAGGTCTTGGTATATTAGAGTATCGGCCCAAAAGAAGACGGAGTGGGAAAGAATGGGCATCGCTGAGGTCTTCCCATGTCTTTAGCCGCCCCAGAACCCAATGAATCCCTGGTGTGGGATGTCAGAGACAGGGGTCCCACAAGAGGGGCCTACACCCGACTGGGCCTGACAGGCGGAATAGAAAGCCCAGAAGCACCACGACGGGCCCAGAGGAGACCTTCGACTTGCTCCCCAAGACAACTCCTGATCCTTCAAGGAAGCTTCGCGCCTCGCCCTAACAACCCGCCAGGAACAAAGCATGCGGTCTGACACCGCCAGAACCTGCAGATGCTGGAACCTGACAAGGCGGCAGGCGTGGGTCGGAGAAAGCATAACCACCTCTCCAGGACGTAGAGCGTGAAGGCGGATAAGGACAAGGGACATGTCGTCCAGGCCACCATGTTCAGGGCCCGGTGGCGCCCATCTATCATGTATTCCTCCCCCGGTATATAAGGGGAGGAGGGAGAAACAAGAAAGAGAGAACACACACAATATATCCAAGAACACAGGACTAGGGTATTATCTCCTCCGAGAGAGCCCGAACCTGTCTAAAACAGATTGCCCCCGCATCCTGTGTTACCATCAAGCTCAGATCCCGCACAAATCCCCTAGAATCACAAATCTCATTGCCGGCGAAACAGATCGTCGACAGTTGGCGCGCTAGGTAGGGGACTTGTGTCAAGATCTTCGTCAAGCTTGATGGCTGCGACGAGCGAAGTCTCCACAGTCTTCTTCCCGGGCCAGGTCTTCCGTTTCGGAAGCCTGACCTTCATCTCCAACGACTTCGGAAGCCTTTCTCTCTCTAAGGGAACCGCGCTACAGCGCGGTGAGGTTTCCGGCGATCCACCGTCACGACTTCCGCGCCGATCGGAAGGTCCCCCTGTCTCGTACCCTAAAGTACCGAGCGGGGATCCGGCCCTGCCTCAGCCCGCGAGTCGGGCTCGAGGACGCCGAGGCACGAAGGGTGGGGTTCTCACCGCCAAGCCACTCGGCACCCCGAAGCGCCTAGGTTTGTCTTCTCGGACTCACCCACCTCGTGGCCGAGTCGAAGAAAGCCTAGAGAGCTGCTGGAATTTCCGTGAGAGTCTGTGTAATCGAAGGCTCATGGCAGATTCGCAGCCGGCCGACACCTCGCCGCCGCCGATTTGGAAGGAGGCCGAGTGATCGAGCCTGACGCTGGCGCGTGCTCTCCGACCGCGCCGGCTGTCAATGAAGACATTCTGCAAGCCAAGATGGGGACCAGGCTGTTTTCGTACCCCACGAGAATATCGCCGCCTCCAAGACACTCCTGGATACCACGACCCTATCTTTGAGGCGGATGATCCAGATTGCCCGATCATGGCCCAAGTAAAGGCCATGGTGACGGCGGCTATCCAAAGATGCCCAAACCGACCAGCCCGGCGAAGGAGCTGTCGCGTGGTCCGGCGAGACCAGGCAGCCAATGGCCGGCCGGTCGGTCGAAGCTCGCCAGACACATCATGTTCTACCCCGCGGAGACGACTTGCGACACAGCATCAGCCGCGACCTCCGTTCAGACCTCGACGCCAGGCGCCGCGACCGAGAAAAGGAGGAACAACGCCGTCAAGCCGACGAATATGAGCGCTTCGGCATCCTTCCGCGAGGTCGCGAAGTACGCCAAGCGCGATCCCCTCCGCGTCGATCACCTCCCGGGGGGTGTCGCGGGGTCATCGAAGGGGTTCGTGCGTTTACCCCTCACCTACGCCGAGTGGTTTGGCCTGATGGATTTAATCCTAAAGGCATCACTAGGTTCGACGGTGAGAGGGACCCGGAGGCTTGGCTACAAGTATATGCTCTGGCGATCGAGGGCCGGGGATCAGTAATGGCAAACTACTTGCCGGTTACCCTCTCGCCCCTGGCCCAAGCATGGCTCACGGACTTCCAAATGAACTCTATAGATTCCTGGGGAGATCTGTGTGAGCAGTTCATCTCAAATTTCCAAGGCACTTACGAGCGCCGGGCACCCTTGGGACCTCTACCAGCTACACCAAAGGAGGAACGAATCCTCAGGGAGTTCGTCAAGCGCTTCATGAACAGGAAAAGCACCGTTCGGGACGTCACAGACGCCGGTTGTGATAGCTGCCTTCGAGAAAGGAGTCGGCGACCCGACCTCATCAAGAAGATGTCCTAAGCCACCCACGTCGGTCCGGAGCTGTTCGCCCTAGCGGACCGTTACGCTCAGCCTCCGAGGCTCGCGAACGGGCGTGATGAGGAAGGATCAGTCTGAACCCCTCGGCGGAAAGAAAAGAAAGCGCAAGGGCGAAGAGCTGGTGGCAATCGCTACACCGACTCATCCTCGCTCTCAAAGAGGATGGATATGATAAGGTTATGAACTCGATGCCCTTTCCATCCGAAGGAGGCATGCCGCCAAGGATCGCTTCACCCTAAAGAGGTTCGCCACGAGAGCAAGAGGCAGGTGGACAAGGTCCGAGTGGTCACGCCGGCCGCAAGCCGCCTCTCCCTGAAGGCGAGGAAGACTATCGTGAAGTCGACCTCGAGCTTAACTACATATTCGGGGTTCGGCGCATATGAGTCCAAGCGGAAGCAAAGCTCACCGCTCGGGACATCTCAGGCAGAGAGCCGAGACCCCCGATATATCCGGTGGTCCGAGGTCGCAATAACTTACGACCGAGCGGATCACCCGCATCGCGCCCCATTCCGGCAGATACCCGCTGGTCTTGGCGCCGGTTGTCCGCGACATCAAGCTCAAAAGGGTGTTGATTGACGGTGGGAGTGGGCTCAACGTCCTCTTCGTGAAGACACTCGGCGATATGGGAATCCCGCGGTCTGACCTCAAACGCTGGTCGTCGCCTTTTCATGGAGTGATACCCGAACGTCGGCGATACCACTCGGACAAATCACTCTACCGATCCACGTTCGGCGCAAGGGACAACTACCGGACTGAGAGCCTTAGCTTCGAGGTGGCAGACTTCGCGACAGCGTATCACGCCATCTTGGGGAGACCAGCGCTGGCCAAGTTCATGGCGGTGCCCCACTACGCGTATCTGATGCTGAAGATGCCGGGTCCGAGTGGTATCATCACTCTACGCGGCGACGTTAGGCAGTCTTTCTCTTGCGACAGAGAGAGTTGCGAAATGGCCGAGTCTCTGGAGGCGCTGGCGGGACGGGAAAGGATTCGTCAAGAGGCGGATTTCGACAAGCCGGAAGGCAGTATCCCTACCCGCAAACCGCAGAACTCCGGGATCGGCCCCGAGGAAGGCACCAAGAGGATTCTCCTCGACCCGTCCGATCCGGCGCGAGCCGTCTCGATCGGGACAAGGCTCGGGGATGAATAGGAAGACGCGCTCGTCACCTTTCTGCGGGCAAACCAAGACGTCTTTGCCTGGAAGCCGTCCGACATGCCCGGGGTCCCCAGGGAGGTGATCGAGCACGCACTGAATGTAAACCAATCCGCCAGGCCCGTCAAGCAAAGGTTACGACGGTTCGCTCAAGATCGTCGAGAAGCCATCAGAGAGGAGATCACAAAGCTGCTAGCCGCAGGCTTCATCAAAGAAGTGTATCATCCCGACTGGTTGGCGAACCCTGTACTCGTCCAGAAGAAGAATAAAAGCTGGCGCATGTGTGTTGATTACACCGACCTCAACAAGGCTTGTCCGAAAGTGTGATGCCTTAGAGCGTCAGAGCGATTCTAGGGTTCCTTTTTCCTGGTTTTGTTTCGGGAGGAATGAGGGAAATTTTTGGGGAATTAAATAATTGAAGTTTATGCGGCGTATTAATATTAAATTTGGAGTATTCGGGCTAGAAACAGTGGGCCGAGGAAAACTTGGGCCTGGGCCGGGAATTCTTTTCCCACCTCCACCGACCCCCCAGTGGGCCGCCACTTAGGTGCCCCCCACCATGTGGCCGGCCACCCCCAACCCTAGGGCGCCTCCCATTCCCCCTAGCAGCCGCCACCCTGTTCTTCCTCCCTTGCATGGTGGCTCAAGATCCACCACGAAACGCCGAAGGGAGAGAGAGCGAGAAGGGGATCCGTGGAGGCAGGAGTTCGATCAGATTTCCGCTTCGGGATCAAGCGTTGTTCTTCGTGGATCTCAAGGAGAACTCAAGGTAAAATTCCTAATCTTTTACCGCTGTTCTACCTAGGGATTAGGAGTGTTTTAGATCTGGTGGTGATGGTTTGGATGGATCTTGATGGGGGAGAAGGGTAGATGTTCACGTGGTGCTGTTTTTGGAAGGGGAGATTGTGCAGCGTGGATTGTTTCGCGTTTTAAGTGGCATAGATGATTTTTCCTGCAAAAACCTATAACTAGAAAGTTGTAGATAACGTCGAGACCTAGCTTCTGTATTTTTTTCAGAATTTTTGGGAAGTTTTCTGAGAGTTATCGCTGTTGCAAACCGACGAACAGAATCTGGGAACAGATTTCATCCACTGTGTTGGACGACTGTTTAGGCATATTTAACAGAGGAATTAGAATTTATGATCTTCTGGAAAGTTGTAGATCTCGTCAATATATAGCTCCTGTAATTTTTTCGTATTTTTATGTTCTGTGGAAAAAAAGATACGAAAAAGAGAATGGGGGTTGCTGCTGTTCGATCCGAACAGATCGGGGTTTCGGTGTTGGAAAAGGGGAACGGGTTGTAGGAATTGCGTGTTTGAGTTGTGTGATCAATTGTGGTGTTATTGCATACTGAAAATATGCTTGTACAGGTGGTGCCCCTTCTGGACGCTTAGATCCGTCGTGCTCACGCCGGTAAAGGCAAGTGGAAGTAGTGTTATGGCTGAGCTATACATCGTTGTTTGCATTGCCTTCGTTATATTTCCGATGACATTAATCATACATGGTTTGATCATTTGCTGGAAGATTGCAATAATTAGATTAGCAATGTGATACTGTGCTTTGGCTTTGAACCATGAGTAAAGAGAAGAATGATGTTGCCTATTGGTTGAATTGTCTAAATAGTTCATCTCAATGTTATTTGTTTTCTATCCATGTTATATGATGGCATGCAAATATGTGGACTCAATGTGGAAAATTATGAATGAATTCATGCATGAAGCATTAACTCGCACAATCATGCATTGGAAGTTTGTCGACGCCTTGGGCGCGATCAAGACGTCAACACCGCGGTGTTCCGAAAGGGCACGGAGGAGGATCATGGCATAAGCATGTGCACAATCATATGCATTTTAATGAGGTTGTGTGGACTCCGTGAATGTGGTATTGGATATGAGGAATGTGGACTCTTTGTTGTGGTATTGTATATGAGGAATGTGGACTCTTTGATGTGGTATTGTATATGAGGAATTTGGTATGCTAGTTTTATCGTGGGTGTGTTATTTGTTAGAAGTTGTTCCGCTTGGCCGAGATTACCCTAATCTCACCCCCTTGTTATTTTGTTGTTTTCTGTAGTTCTCATGAGTCGTAGCTTGAAGGGTGGGCTTAGTAGCACATTCAACCCTCCGTCATCACGAATCACATGGACTAGTGCATTTAATAATTCATTAGCTTGCTGAAATTTTATTAATCATAGACCTGTTGATGTCCTCTTTGGAGTTGTTTTACGCTTATGTTTGTTTTCTTCGGTTGATTTAGACTTGTTATCTCTAGTATTGATGCTTTTATGTTATTCCTGCTTATAATGGTTATTATGAATCTTGTTGTCGCCTCCGCTTTTGTCCTAATTTTTAGGAGAGATGTCATTAAATTTTCTTGTACGACGCTTAGATTTGTAGGGTGTTACAGTTGGTATCAGAGCGGTCAGAGGTCCTTGGAATGTCTATTTTTAGTGTCATACTATAGGATACAACTAAAATGTGATGTGGAATAACTTAGAAACATGGCCTAGGTTTTAACTAAAATTTTGTCATAGGATAGCAACATTAAAACTTGTGTAAGTGGAATCACTAATTTAAAATTTGACACACATGGATGCACAGTAGGAAAGGGTATGGGTATCGTTGCCTTATGCTTAAAGGTTGAATTTAAGCTTTGTTGTTGAATTCTACTTTTGATGATGTATAATGCTATATTTATGATAGATTTGATTGAGTTGCTTCATTTGTGATAAAGTGTGGTTGTGGTGCCGAAGGGTTTCGGTCACCTTTGTTGTAGTGAGGTCTGTGGTTTGGACGGTGTGGCCGGTAGAGTCACCACCGAAGAACTATTATACCCTCAGAGGGAAAGAGTACTTATCCGTAGTCTCGTCAGAGATCGGGTAGTGACCGGAGTCAAATAGAAGAGGTTGGTGATGGATTCCTTCGATGTTCTTTACCGTCGACGGTCGGTTTTGGTTGGTTTTCGGGTATGTGGTTGGTTCAAAACCGAGGAAAATGCTTAGTTTTGAGCACTCGGCCCGATTGTCCTTTGGCGGTTTGTGGTTTTGTCTCTTTGAGTGAAGACACGGAAGAAGAGTTCTACGTTGCGCGTCTTTTGGTCACAATTTTGCTTTGGCACCTGATTTATTGCTATGGACTCGTTGGGAGGAAATTTCGTGGTTGTTGTTTCCCATTTTTTAAAAGAAGGGGGTTGAGTTTCTCTGCTGCATCAAGCCGATGGAGCTAAGTTTGAATCTTTATCGGAAAATTTGGTTGGACATTTGGTCTTCCCTTATGCATCTATCTTTCTTTGTGAAAGTGTAGGTTTTGGATTTCTTGAAGAGTTTTGGCTACTAGGATTGAACATTTGAGGGTCGAACTCTCTTGCATTTATGTTTGGATTTTGCTTTTCTTCCTTGCACGAGAAGAAGAAATTTTTATCTGTTTGTTCTTGATCTAGAACTGTTTTTTTTTTAATGTTTGGGATTGTTTCCTCCTGTTTGTCAAGGGTAGGTGACCCATGACGGTGTTTAGAAATTTTATGTCCTGTGTTATGTAGTATGTAACAATGTGGTTTATGGAATGATGTACTTCTAAGCTAATTTGTGAGTTGAATCAATTAAGATGTAATTGTTATCTTTAGCTTGAGATTAAATAAACTTCTAGTATTGTAGATTGCTCTATAGCGATAATGATTGAATGTGTTAATGTGCATGCTTAGGATTTATTGCATTATTTTAATGTGCCCTTGACCATGGACAATGTTTAAAGCTTTAAATCTTGATGCGTAGTTAGAACATTAAGATGATGTAAACTACTGTGAAGGTAATAGAAAATTGGTGGGTTATTTAGAGACATTTTAATATAAGGTCGGTAGAACAATTTAATTGTAATGGTGGACTACCGATATTGTTAAAGAAACCATGCTGGTTGTTTAAAGATGTTCTAATTTAATCGTGTTGGCTAGTGACTTTAACTTGTAAATTGATTAGAGTTGATATTTATGACGTTGCAAACTATTAGTAGATTCGGAAGTATGCAGTTGTGTTCCAATAATGCTAGTATCGATATCAATTGGGAAGACATAAGTTTTTGCCTTTGCCGTAAGAGCTTTGTGATGATTTAACCTATTCAGTTCACTTTAAAAAAAAAAAAAAGCTGGAGTATGTCTTGGAGTGGCAATTTTGCTATAACCCGTGTATAGGGTAGCTAAAAAAAATTAAATTTAATTCAATGTTGTTGTTTTACAATTATGTCAATTATTGATATTGATGACTTAGTAGTGGTGGTAACTGATTAGATTAATTGTTGAAAACCTTTGTTAAAATGGTGGAAATTGTAACATGTTGTGATGGAGTGAACCAGGGATAGTTAGCATGACGCGTGATTTTGTCCTTAATAAATGTATGTTTTAAACTTCTATTTACGATTGGTGCCTTGTTGAGATAATATTTACTTGTTGAGTCATCTTTTAGGTGAATAAATTTCCATTGTCGAGATGTTGACGCTGTATGTGGTATGGAATTTATAGGTTCATCATGTCGCAAGACTTGTTGAAGCAATCGCCTTTCAAATTTAGAATATGATGTTATAGGTTAGGCCGCTCCGTGGGGATCTTGATGAGGTAGTGTTGGTTGGATGTGTTTTTGATAAGCACCGTGAACTTTATTTATAATTGTGGATAAGGTAATAAGAGTAAGAATTTGCTGTGTAGTTGTTGTTAAATCCTGATGGGCCTTCTCAATGAGTAAATAGGGAATATTGAAATCTAAATGGTAAGGGTAGTGGAATCTTAGATGGCGGGAGTTATGTCGAACTTATGAAAAAATTCATATGGATTGGTTTGTTGCTTGATATTTGGGTTGAATACTTTTGTCAAAGTATTCTTTGTGCTGTGGTTTTGAGTTTCCCTAAACTTAGAATGATTCTCGACAAATGTGGGTTAATTTTGAGGCTTAAAACAAAGACAAAAGAATGATTAACCTTGAAGTAATTTGTGGAGATTTTGGAATGTTATTCTATTAAATATCGTCATTCATTCGTCTTTATAATAAAACTAGCTTAAGTTATGAATGCGAAATTTATGCTCAAGGATGTATGCTTTGACTGTGTCCGTAGTTTTCAAGGTCGAGTTATCGGTTGCATTGTTGATTAAAAGAAGTAGCTAATCCAATGTAAGTTTGGAACTTCATGATCTGGAAATATTTGCATTTCTATTTTGGGCTAGAGTTGTGTTGTGGTGTGAGGTGTTTGACAGCTGCTTAAGAGACGATTCTTCCGTTGTGACATGAATGATATTTGTGGTTAAAACATTTTTTTCGTTGGGAAGTGAGTTTGGTTCCTTTTAAGGAAAGAGATGGTGGTTGTGTGGAAGCATTTAATTCTTGATCTGGTTTCTTTTTTGAATTGTTTGGCCTTGGATAAAAGTGAGATGATTTGTTTTGGTAAAAGTGAAATGCATTTTGCGTAAGACTTTCGCGATGTTTCTCTTTGAATAGAGCTTCTCCCAAGAAATTTTTTTGGTGTTTTTGGTTCTATGGAGTTCCTCTTCCAAGTTGAGTTCCCTGTGTATGTGAATTTCAGCCTTTGGTTTAAAGGTGGTGATTGTCGTCGTTGTGTTAGTGAGAATTAAGATTTCTTTTACGCTCAAGCTTGAGGGTAAGAAATGAATGTTTATGTTATGGTTGAGTATATTCAAGGATTGTACTCCTTGCCCCTGGTCCTTGGGTGGAAGAATGTGAAAGGCTAAACCTTCTTACAAGGGAAAACTAGTGTGGGTCGCTGATCGTAGAAGTAGTTTTAAAGTGAAGAGTAAAGGAAGGTTATGTATGACTCAATTCAAACCTTTTGGAGAATTGTTTTCAGCTGATGTGTTCCTCTGGGGTTGCTTATTTTAGTAGTGGACAACTTGGTTGCAGGTAATTACATTAATTTTTGGAACTTTTGTCACTGGGTTCGAGCGAGTTTGTGTCAACCGTAGTGATTGTGTTCGGTTGTTATTGTTTCTCAATGGATTTACGGACCCTGGTTGTAAAGTAGGCTATCTCTCGCTGCTGGTAAGGGTGGATATTGGTTCTTTCAGAAAGATCAATCACTTGTAGGAGATAGGAGTTTGTGTTTGGGTTGATTTAGAGACTTACCTAGAGCGTTGTGTCTCACATGGTTCAAGGTCTGCCCGTAATGCTGACTAACTATGGTAGAGGAGTTGAGATTGGAATGCTGAGTTTCGTGATCGGGTTGAAGAGAGAAGGGAGTTGAGATTCCAGATCGATACTGCAGATTCACCTAATAGGTGTCCTTTTTTTAATAGGGGAATAGTTCGTGTTAGTGTCCAATGAAAGATTTGTGGACCAATTAGTCTGAGCGGATGCAACTTGGGAACTTGAGGACCGTGATGAAGAAGTATCCTACACTTTTTGAGGATGTCAAGGTAAAGTGTTGATTACCATTTGCCTTCCTTTTTAAGGTTCCAGTAGTTAAAGAGGAGTAGATTCGGGACGAATCCTTTTAAGGAGGGGAGAATGTGATGCCTTAGAGCCGAGCGATTCTAGGTTCCTTTTTTGGTTTTGTTTGGGAGGAATGAGGGAAATTTTTGGGGAATTAAATAATTGAAGTTTATGCTATTAATATTAAATTTGGAGTATTCGGGCTAGAAACAGTGGGCCGAGGAAAACTTGGGCCTGGGGGCCGGGAATTCTTTTCCCACCTCCACCTCCCCACCCCTAGTGGGCCGCCCACTTGGGTCGCCCCACCATGTGGCCGGCCACCCCCAACCCTAGGCGCCTCCCATTCCCCCTTAGCAGCCGCCACCCTGTTCTTCCTCCCTTGCATGGTGGCTCAAGATCCACCACGAAACGCCGAGGAGAGAGCGAGAAGGGGATCCGTGGAGGCGAGGAGTTCGATCAGATTTCCGCTTCGAGGGATCGTCGCTGTTCTTCGTGGGATCTCAAGGAGAACTCAAGGTAAAATTCCCAATCTTTTACCCTGTTCTACCTAGGGATTAGGAGTGTATTAGATCTGGTGGTGAGTGGTTTGGATGGATCTTGATGGGGGAGAAGGGTAGATGTTCACGTGGTGCTGTTTTTGGAAGGGGAGATTGTGCAGCGCGGATTGTTTCGCGTTTTAAGTGGCATAGAAGATTTTTCCTGCAAAAACCTATAACTAGAAAGTTGTAGATAACGTCGAGATATAGCTTCTGTAATTTTTTCAGAATTTTTGGGGAAGTTTTCTGAGAGTTATCGCTGTTGCAAACCGACGAACAGAATCTGGGAACAGATTTCATCCACTGTGTTGGACGACTGTTTAGGCATATTTAACAGAGGAATTAGAATTTATGATCTTCTGGAAAGTTGTAGATCTCGTCAATATATAGCTCCTGTAATTTTTTCGTATTTTTATGTTCTGTGGAAAAAAAGATACGAAAAAGAGAATGGGGGTTGCTGCTGTTCGATCCGAACAGATCGGGTTTCGTGTTGGAAAAGGGGAACGGGTTGTAGGAATTGCGTGGTTTGAGTTGTGTGATCAATTGTGGTGTTATTGCATACTGAAAATATGCTTGTACAGGTGGTGCCCCTTCTGGACGCAATTAGATCCGCTGCTCACGCCGGTAAAGGCAAGTGGAAGTAGTGTTATGGTTGAGCTATACATCGTTGTTTGCATTGCCTTCGTTATATTTCCCGATGACATTAATCATACATGGTTTGATCATTTGCTGGGAAGATTGCAATAATTAGATTAGCAATGTGATAATGTGCTTTGGCTTTGAACCATGAGTAAAGAGAAGAATGATGTTGCCTATTGGTTGAATTGTCTAAATAGTTCATCTCAATGTTATTTGTTTTCTATCCATGTTATATGATGGCATGCAAATATGTGGACTCAATGTGGAAAAATTATGAATGAATTCATGCATGAAGCATTAATCGCACAATCATGCATTGGAAGTTTGTCGACGCCCTTGGCGACCGATCAGACGTGCACAACACCGTGTGTTCCCTGAGAAAGGGCACTGAGGAGGATCATGGCATACATGTGCACAATCATATGCATTTTAATGAGGTTGTGTGGACTCAGTAATGTGGTATTGGATATGAGGAATGTGGACTCTTTGTTGTGGTATTGTATATGAGGAATGGACTTTGATGTGGTATTGTATATGAGGAATTTGGTATGCTAGTTTTCTGTGGGCTGTGTTATTTGTTAGAGTTGTTCCGCTTGGCTGAGATTACCCAATCTCACCCCTTGTTATTTTGTTGTTTCAGTAGTTCGCAGTCGTAGCTTGAAGGGTGGGCTTAGTAGCACATTCAACCCTCCGGGGTCATCACGAATCACATGGACTAGTGCATTTAATAATTCATTAGCTTGCTGGAAATTTTATTAATCATAGACCTCGTTGATGTCCTCTTTGGAGTTGTTTTACGCTTATGTTTGTTTTCCTGTTGATTTAGACTTGTTATCTCTAGTATTGATGCTTTATGTTATTCCCATTTATAATGGTTATTATGAATCTTGTTGTCGCCCGCTTTGTCCTAATTTTAGGAGAGATGTCACAAATTTTCTTGTACGATGGGCTTTAGATTTGTAGGGTGTTACGAAAGATCCCTTTGGTCTCCTCGTATTGATCAGGTGGTAGACTCCATCGCCGGATCTCGGCTACTCGGCTTTACGGATGCCTATTCAGGCTATCATCAAATCCGGCCGAGAGGAAGATCATGAGAAGACTTCGTTTATCACTCCATTCGAGCATATTGCTATATCACCATGCCGTTCGGGCTCAAGAATGCCGCCGTATAGCGTACAGCGCCCGTCGGTGATGTTTTCACCATCAGCTCGGGCGCAATGTGGAAGCTTATGTGGATGATGTGGTAGTGAAAACGCAGACACAAGATAGCCTTATCTCCGATCTGGCCGAGACGTTCGTAAGTCTAAGGGTGTTCCAGATGAGGCTGAACCCCGAGAAATGTGTTTTCGGAGTTTCTTCCGGCAAGCTACTCGGGTTCATCGTCTCCCATCGTGGGATCGAGCCGAACCCGGAGAAAATTGGAGCCATCATGAAAATGGCCCCGCCTACCAGCCAAAAGGAGGTCCAAAAGCTCACCGGATGCATGGTAGCGCTTGGCAGGTTTATCTCACGGTTAGGAGTCCGGGGAATGCCTTTCTTCAAGCTCCTTAAGAAGCAAGATCGCTTTGATTGGACGGCAGAGGCACAGCAGGCCTTCGAGGAACTCAAGGTGTTTCTCTCCACTCCCCCAGTCTTAGTCTCGCCGGCGCAAGGTGAACCCCTTCTGCTCTACATAGCGGCAACATATAATGTAGAAAGTGCCGTGATAGTTGCTGAGCGGGAGGAATCAGGACACCGCCACGGCGTGCAACGCCAAGTTTATTTTGTCAGCGAAGTACTGTGCGAATCCAAGACAAGATATCCTCGGATCGAAGGCTGGCAGACGCCATTTTGATCTCGCCACGGAAGTGAAGCATTATTTCCAAGGACATTCGATTTCAGTAGTCACTTCTTTCCCCGTGGGAGAGGTCCTCCGCAATCGGGAAGCTACTGGAAGAATTTCAAAGTGGGCAGCCGAGCTTGGAGCTTTCGACATCTCGTTCAAGCCGCGCACCGCCGTCAAGTCCCAGGCTTTGGCTGACTTCACGGCCGAGTGGACCGAATCCCAGACTCCCTGCACCGAAGAAGAACCAGAATATTGGGTCATGCACTTCGACGGATCTCTCATGCTTGGTGGAGCAGGGGTGGGAATCCTCCTTATCTCGCCTAAGGGCGACAGGTTGAAGTATGTCCTTCGGATTCACTTCCCGGCCTCAAACAATGCCGCGGAGTACGAGGCCCTCATCCATGGGCTTCGTATCGCCACATCACTCGAATCCGACTACCGGCGGTTCGAGGCGACTCGATTGGTGGTGAATCAAGTACGTAAGACTGGTCGTGCGTGGATCGTAACATGGCGGCATACCGCCGGCAAGTCCGAGAATTGGAAGGCAAGTTTGACGGTCCGAGCTGGTTCATGTCCTCCGCCGCAACAATGAGGCAGCAGACAGTGGCTAAGATGGGAGCCACTCGGGCGGATGTCCCGAGTGATATCTTCGTCTGAGATCTTCACGAGCCAACCGTTACAAAAGCGGCAAAAGCCAAGCGAGGTCTTGGAACCGGGTCCCGCTCATCGATCCAGATCGACTACCTCGTACCTTGATTACCTCCTGAAGGACAAACTCCGGGAAGCCACCACTCTGGCGCAGCGCGTCTCCGACAAGCCAAATCCTACGTGGTGGTGGGCGACGAGCTCTTCCGAAAAAGTGCCTCGTGTCCTCAGCGGTGCATTTCGGGACAAGCGGGAAGAGAGCTGCTCCAAGAAATCCATTCGGGATGTGTGGCCATCACGCGCATCAAGCGCCTTGGTTGGGAAAGCCTACCGATGGGGTTTCTTCCGCCAACGCGGTAACGGATGCCAAGGAGATAGTTCGAACTGCGAGGGCTGCCAATTCTATGCAAGACAGACACACTTGCCGGCACAGAGCTACAGACTATACCCATTTCTTGGCCTTTCGCGATCTGGGGCTCGACTTAGTGGGCCCGCTCAAGAAGGCTCAAGGCGGTTTCGCACCTCTTCGTGGCCATTGACAAGTTCACCAAGTGGATCGAAGCCAAGCGATCGTCACTATCACTGCAGCTTAAGGCCAAGGAGTTCTTCCAGATATTGTGGTCAGATTCGAGTGCCCAACCGGATCATCACGGACAACGGCACCCAATTCAGGAGCGAAGAATTCCAAGAATGGTGCGAAGGCGTCGGGATCAAGATCTGCCGCCTCGGTGGCTCACCCACGGCTAAGCAATGGGCAGGTTGAAGCGAGCTAACGGTCTGGTCCTCCAAGGCCTCAAGGCCAGGATCTTCGACCGCCTCAAACCATACGCTGCTCGATGGGTGAAGGAGCTACCGTCGGTACTCGGGACTCGTAACCAGTCCACCGAGCGATCGCCAAACCCCCTTTTTCCTGGTCTATGGCGCAGAGGCGGTTCTGCCGACCGAGCTGGGATTCGAATCCCCGAGGGTTCGGAATTACAACGAAGCCGAGTCCGAGGGAAGCCGAATGGTGGAGCTTGATCAACTCGAGGAGGCTCGGAACGTTGCAGCCATCCAGTCGGCTAAGTACCTCCAGGGACTTCGGCGTTACCACTCTCGCAACGTCAGAAGTAGAACCTTTTCAGAAGGAGATCTGGTCCTGAGGAGGAACCAGAAAAGCGAGCACAAGCTCTCTCCAATGTGGGAAGGTCCGTACATTGTGCAGAAGACAACCCGACCAGGTGCTTATCGACTCAGACGAGAAGACGGCGAGGTTCTGGCGAATACTTGGAACGCCGAACAACTCCGTCGCTTCTACGCATGAGTTATGTATCCCACTCTTACACATTAAATAAAATAGTGGTCCGTCTTATTTTCTGAAGTTCTGTGTAATGCTAGCCCCGAGTGGTTATTACCCGACTGGTGTAGCGCCTAACCCTGGTCGTGCCGATATAGAATGCACGGAAATAACAAGCCGCGATGAGCACAAAGCCTCGGCGGTTTATACCAGCGCGCACAACGGAACGGGTAGAAAGTACTAACCACTCGGGGACTGCAATTCGCAGCGCCAGAATTTAACCGAGATTTGCCTGATCGCGAATTTCTAGCCGTCAAAAGCTCGAGCCCCAGCGCCTCGTTGCTGGCACTGGAGCAACCGACTAGAATCAGTTGATCAGGCAGAACTACTAAACTCGGATTAAACATGATGGCACGGACTGGGTAAAATTTCGCATTTCATTCCGTAATGTTGATAATTTACATTACTGACTTTCTTTTTTTCTTTTTCTCGCGCTAAAAAAAAAAAAAAAAAAAAAACTCTCTTTGATCTTTGATCTTCTTGGTGCTTCTGCTAGTCTTGATGCTTAGTCTTTGGTCTTCTTTAGTCTTGTATTTCTTTGGGAGGCACGGAGGCGAGATCGCTGAGGTTAGACGCGACCCACGCGACCCAAAGCCGCCAGAATCTCCTCGTCAACCACCCACAAGGGGGGTATAAGACGGACGAGGGCCCTGACGGCAAGGTCGTCGCGGCGATCACGACCAACCATCTCGAGGATGATCTCCGCCACCTCGTGGAGCCCCGGTGCGGCCTCCAAAGAAGGTGGCCACGCGGGCGCGGCGTCCTTCGCCGCTCCTTCCTCCGCCTCCGCCTCCAGCGTGAAAAAGTCGAGGTCTTCCCATGCTTCCGCCTCCTCCCAGTTGTGCAACATCCCGAAGAATCGGTGGCGAAACAATGCCGCGTAGGGACCAACGAACCTCCCCGTATTAGACATGGAAGGAAACTGGAAGAGGAAGAAGAAGGACAAGGCAAGAAGAAACGGGCGATCGCTCATTAGCGGTGACGCCCCATTTATAAGCCACCCCAGCCCGAAATCGGCGTCTCCAAAGGCAATCAAATCGCGCCGCCGCAATCAACGAGGCGCGAAACAAAGCGGCAAAGGCGAATACCGAAGAAGATCAAGACGTTGAACAAAATCAAGGAGAATTTCACCGGACACGTGTCGTAGCGCTTCAAGCTCATTCGGCCTTCCCGCAATTATACCAAATTAAGCGAAAGGCCCGGGCCGAGAGCTAGCAAGCGATGCAAGCCTGGGGCTAAACCACTCGGCCAGGTGGCCACAACGTAAGTCCCGACGCCGAGAGCTGCACGCCACCTCTCTAAAAGCGTGTCTGGGGCAAGAAAGCCGCAGGCCAAGGCCCTGGCGTTTGGGAGCCATACCGGTCGGTGAAACTCACCCTAAAGGCGCACAGATCCAAAAGGCTGCGGGCATATATTCTAACAACTCACCAGAGAAGAAAGTGGAAGAGGTCTCAAGACCACTCAATGAAGACAATACAGGCAAATCATATTGAAGTAAGAAGACACAATATTTCAAACAAGGAGGGCGAGCACTCGGCATCAAGGCCCACATCGAAGTCGAGAATTCTAGATTCTCCAACAAGGCTGCGATGCACCTGACACCTCTTCGAGGAGCGCGTTGGCCTTGTCTTCATCACAGCAAAGCCTTCTTTCACGCCTTCGAGGTCAATTCTCGGATAATGAGACTTGACCACCGCCAATGCCTGGTTCGCACTCATTGCTGCGGACTCTTTGGCGTAAGCTCGATCCTGTCGGCTCCTCCGTGAGAAGTGGAACGATCGCCCCCTGGCCCGGCGTGACTCCTTCAATACGCAGAAGGTGCAGGATCGCTCGCAGCGACGCCTTGATTCAGTCCGGCCTGTTCGGCGGCCATCTTCTCCTTGCATTCTCGCAACAAAGTCAAACGGCCATCAAGAGCACACCCGACGCCAAGTATGTTCAACCCAAGTCAAATAAATTTACCCTTCAGCTCCGTTGCATCCTTTCCAAGTCGACTCGAGCTTGAGGCCGAATTCTCTGAAGCCTCGGTCGGGCCCTTAGCTCAAGAACGGCCGAAGTCGCGCTCAAACACGAGTGTCATCATCCTCTCCAACCATCCAAAAGACATCCAAACCGAATCCAGGGAGAATCTCACCTTCGAGCATATGCTCAAGCTTCGTCTTCTCCTCCCGGATCGTCATACACTCGCCTGAAGCTCGTGGACTTCTTTCCATCTGTCCGCTGATCTCGCTGAGCTTGTCCTGCATCGCTTCTGCTCCTTGAGCTTCGGGAGCACCTTCCGAAAAAACCGCGACCTTTGCTCCGAGCGCTCCCCCATGTCCTAGGTAACAGGGCAGAATCTCAGGGAGAAGTCAGCAGGCAACAGATTGAAGACAAGAAGCTCACCCTGACGAGCGTGCTACACCGGACGGTGAGCTCATAAAGCTCCGTCCGAGCCGCTCTCTCCTTCTCGTCGTCTTCTTCCATCCCTTTCCAGTCGGAACCCCCTTCCCACCATACGGTCCGATTCGGGGGCTTCGGCAGAGGACCGAGCGGCGGAGGCTCTCGAGGCACTTCCTCCACTCTGGGAGACGGTGCCGGGTCGATCTCGTCGGCAGACGGACCACCGGATGGTTCGACCGTTGGGCCGCCGGCACCCGGTGGCGACGCCCCGGCAGTCGGCGGCAACGGCGACCTAGCTTCCGCCTGGGGCTCCTTTTCAGGAGACCCCTCCACAGGGACGTCCATAGCAGGAGTCCTGAATCAGCAAAAAGGGAAGACACCTCAGCACAGGCAGTAACAAAAAGACAAGGATCACCCAAAAGAATACCTTTTGGATTTCTTGAATTTCATCCCAGGTCTCATCCGAGACCCAGCACCACTCGGAGGGAAGTTAGCGCCTGCAGTCGGGGCTACCCCTGGGACAGAAGGCTGAGGCCCCGCGCTTTGCAATCCGGGTGCACCGGAAGTCGAAGGCCCAGCTGACGAAAGATCGACGACCTCCTCCGCCGACTCCCGGCGCAGCTCGTCGACCGAGGTGTCAGCCACTCGCTTCGCCTGAGCGTGTTTTAGCCGAGAGAGGCCGACAACCGGAGCGTCAGAAAGGAAGGACGCGCGATCCTGAAAAAAGGAACCATCGCACCCAGTTTGAGTCACACATCAGTCAAAGAAATCATGGAACAGCCTTTCGAGAGAACAGTGCACTCACAGGAGGGGGAGGCCTTGCCATCGAAAATTTATGAGGGCAGCCCCTGTTGGTGATGATTGTGCCAGGCACGAAGAGATCAACTACTCGTGCTGCCAGCGCCTCCATCGACAGGGCCACGTCCGACTCCCGCGTGGGGTCCAGAGGCCCGTTGTATTGGAACCCCAAATGGACTCTCTCCTTCAAGGGCTGCACTCGGCGCTTCACAAAACTGATCGCGATCCCGGGACCTGTCAGCCCTCGGTTCTTCAGATCGTCAATCAATGCCAGAAGCTCGGGGATTTGCGCCAAACCTCCTCCGTCCGGGGCGTCGCTCCAGCATCGGGAAGCTTTAGGAGCACGGCCGGCAAAGGGGGCGAGGAAAGGATCAACATTGGCGCAATAGAACCACTCCCGCCTCCAACCTTTGAGGGAGGTCTTGAGAGGAACGACAAAATACTGCTTCTTCGAGCCCTCCCGCAGCTGGAGCCCGGCGCCCCCAACGACGTTGGGAGCGGCCCGGTTCGGATGAGGCTTCAACCAGAAGAAGGAGCGGAACAAATCCAAATGAGGACGTATCCCAAGGTACCACTCGGCCACGAGCTAACCAACCACGGTGGCTTCATACTACAAGTTCTTTATGATCTCTCTCCCGCATAATCCTCATGACAGGGCAAGGGACGGAAAGTCGATCCTAAAGCACTTGGGGGCTGCTGTGGGATGTCAGAGACAGGGGTCCCACAAGAGGGGCCTACACCCGACTGGGCCTGACAGGCGGAATAGAAAGCCCAGAAGCACCACGACGGGCCCAGAGGAGACCTTCGACTTGCTCCCCAAGACAACTCCTGATCCTTCAAGGAAGCTTCGCGCCTCGCCCTAACAACCCGCCAGGAACAAAGCATGCGGTCTGACACCGCCGTAACTGCAGATGCCGGAACTCGACAAGGCGGCAGGCGTGGGTCGGAGAAAGCATAACCACCTCTCCAGGACGTAGAGCGTGAAGGCGGATAAGGACAAGGGACATGTCGTCCAGGCCACCATGTTCAGGGCCCGGTGGCGCCCATCTATCATGTATTCCTCCCCCAGTATATAAGGGGAGGAGGGAGAAACAAGAAAGAGAGAACACACACAATATATCCAAGAACACAGGACTAGGGTATTATCTCCTCCGAGAGAGCCCGAACCTGTCTAAAACAGATTGCCCCCGCATCCTGTGTTACCATCAAGCTCAGATCCCGCACAAATCCCCTAGAATCACAAATCTCATTGCCGGCGAAACAGATCGTCGACACCTGGTGGCTGCTGCTTGCTATTTTTGGTCAGACTCTTTCAATGCCTTCTTTTTCCCAATTGGTCCTATCGGCCCAACCCTCCTAGATATGGCCGAGTTGTGTTGCCTTCGGCCCGACGGAGACCAAATATCGGCTTTTAGTGGGAAACCTCAGTACAAATTGGTCCGAAAAAAGGGGGAAGGTTGGTCCAAATACATCCAAAATAACAACAAGGTAACCGGCCCTGTATCGGATGAAGAACACATTGCTTTCCTCAACCTATGGCTAGACCGATTCCTTTTTTGCGGTGCTTCCTTAGGGCCAACCCAAGTCTACCAATTTATGGCAGAGCAATTAGTGGTGGGTCGTCGGCTAGCCTTAGGGAAATCTTTGTTGGGGGCTGTCTACCATATGATGTATGTCATCCGAAGTCGGCTTTTTACCGGCAATGGTTCTTATGTCGTTGGCAATGTTGGGGGCCCACTTTGGTTTATCCAGATCTGGCTCTATTGCGTCTTCGGCCGCCTTATCATCCCAGACCCTTCAGAAGAATCGGCTTTCCCAACGGAAGACTATCCTGAGGGTGCAACCCCTAGATTCCAGCCTAGCCGATCTTCGGGCGAGAAGTTTATCATGTGTTCATCTGATGAGCCTAAAATCTCCCTGGCCGGTTTTCACAAGTATTTATCCTTCTTTTTGAATCTCAACCAAGCTTCTTTCAACCGTCGAGATTTCTTCACGTACAGCCAATTAGCTGACCTCCCATGGCCCTCTTTCCTCCGTTTAAACTCCGATAGCTCTTTAATGCCCCAGTCTACCCTTGATCTTCTCCCTCTGTTAATCTCTCCTTGCATTCTCCATGTCGGCTTGAGTACCCGCAATAGAACCTTTCAGCCAACATATGAGTTCTACCATCCCTCTGTGTATGCACGCCAACTGGGTTTTGGACAAACGATTCCTTGCTTCCCCTTGCTTGCCATGATTAAGCCACGAAATAAAGTAACTAATGCTACTGCTGCGGAGCTTATTACTGAACTAGCCGATGAGCTCCATGTAGTGGATTTGCCTTTCCTTGTGTTGAACACACGTTGGTCGGGCCAGTTTACATCGTGGTGGGCTACCATAGCTGAGTCTCTCTTGCGGAGATGTACTATTCATGACGTCTTGTCCTCCTTTCTCCCTGGCTTTCAAGAGCCGACGGAAGCCACCACTGGGTCTAGCTCGAGTTCAGGCTATGCTAATTCGTCTTTAGAGGTATTTTTATTTTTTGATATGCCTGTCAAAAGAAGATTTTCATCGGCTTAACCATGTCTTTTTGCTCTACAGACTAGCAAGAGGTTGGCTCCAGCACAAACCGCATCGTGACGGCTTGATTCGAAACGGCAAAGGTCGTCAGCCCCTCTTGCTGGTTTCTCCTCCGGCACACTGAGAGTCAACAGCCCATCATTATCAGATCTCGCCGAGCGGCGTATTGAGAGTAGGTCCAGCTCTTAGTATTGTTTAAAATTCTTCTGTTGGCTAACCCCAATATTTGCCATTTTCAGAAAAGAAGAAGAAGGGCCGCAGAGTCGTCATCAAATAGTCGTCTAAACCTGCCGGTCGTGATGCGACGTCATCTCCGGTCGGATCGGCCACTGCGGTCGGTTTTTCTCTTTTGATGTCGGCTTCCGTTAGGGTAAATGCATTTAACATAGTATTTTCCCTTCCAGGAAACTTCTCCCTTGCAAATGGCTGATGCTGATGACCAAGGGGCTGCAGCAAACGCTCCTCCTACGTCGCCTTCCAAGCCTGTTCTATCCTCAAACCCCCTTGTTGCCCCTTTGCAATTCCCATCGACCGCCGCTCCAACCGTTCCCATGGCTCCAGTTGCCGAGGCCGCACTTTTTTCGATGTCCATGGCAGACCCTGTCGACCTCCTGGGCTTCAGCCTGGAGGAACTGAGTGACCCTGAAGTCCTGGCCACGGATGACTACCCAGCCGATGTTCAACGAATCATCAGTGCTGCTGCGGGAGTATCGGCTACCGTGACTTCTGTACCTGGAATGTAGGAAAAACTTGATCGCCTGTTCAATGAAGTCTTGCAGCCTGAAGCCCAGCTCCTGGCCAACACGCAGCCATTGAGGACAGCTATGGCAGCGATTGAAGCCGACCTCCCTCTAGAGGTAATGCAAGCCTTCTTGGATGTTTGTCACCTGGACTCTCAAAGGGAGGAAATTGCGGCTGCAAAGACCAGACTAGCTCAGCGGACAGCGCAGAAAGTGGATCAGGACGCCTTGGACAAGATGGTGGCCGACACCAAGGCCAAAAAACAACACTACGATGAAGGCATCTCCAACTTTAAATTGGCTAAGACAAAACAGAGCGAGTTGATTTCTACCAAGAAATCTCTTAAGGAACAACTAGCTAAAGTGACTCAGCAATTAGCCGATGTCGAGCTATCTCTCACTGCATCGGCTTCATCATTGTCTTCCCAGAAACGCGTCCTTGGTGACATGGTGGCTGCGGTGAAGAGCCAATCGGCCAAGATCCAAGACATCCCCGGGAGCGCGACCGAAGATCAGCGGTTGGTTGACAGTGTTCAAAAAATCATCGCTAAAGCTGCGGGGGCACTTTCAGGCCTAAAAGCTCATCTGCCCGGCTCAGGGTTGTAACTCCATGATGTTTCAATCGGTCCTTGTCGCGAAACTGCTTGGATGTGTGAAATCATGTGCTGAAAAATTGGCTTTGAACTGAAAAATTAACTTAGATTTGAATTTGCAAAATGTGTTTGTTCATGTGTTTTGACAATTTGACAAGAAACAGTAAGTTACACATTAGCGCCGGACAAAATTCTCAAGAAACAGTAAGTTTCCCATCTGCGACGGACAGTGTTTTTGGGTCTGTTGTGAACATGTTTTTGAGCCCATGACCGAAGTCATTTTCACATGTACAACGGACTAATTCTTTTTGTCCGTCGTGAATGGACTTTTTCTAGGGTTTTACTTTTGTGAAACCGAGCGTGGCACGTTTGCGCCGGACAAGCTTCTGGGGTCCGTTGTGAACTTGTTTTGAGCTCATGACCGAAGCCATTTTTGCATGTACAACGGACCAACTTTGTTTGTCCGTTGTGAACGTGTTTTTCCGCTTGGTTGGCTTCTTGGAACAGAAACTTTTCCTTATACAACGGACCAACTTTGTTTGTCCCAAGTCGTGAATCGTTTTTCGCTCAATTAGGGTTTTGAGCGATTTGGATTTGAATTTTGAATGTGAATTTGAAATTTGTAATGATTTCATGATGCTTCTTTTGAAGTGGACTTTATGCAATACTCATGTGAGTAGTTGCATGGATTGACATTGAGTCAAGTCGTGGACTTGTGCTCGGATTTGTTTTGTGGTTTGTTCATGTACAGGTATTGCTCAAAGACGAATGTGGTCGATGACGGGACCGGAACTAGGTTCATGGAGGAACTGAGGTTCGGGACTAGGTTCAGGAGGAACCGAGGTCTTGGTGGTCAAGGATGTCATGCGGGACGTTCGGGCTAAGAGAATGGTGCACATGAAGAATGGTTAGTCACGTGAGAATGGCAGGAGGTCATTCGCGTGCAAAGTGTTAGTCACGTGAGTATGGCAGGTGGCCATTCGCGTGCAAAGTGTTAGTCACGTGAGTATGGTAGGGTTGCCATACGCGTGCAAGAGTTGTACTCGGCCTGGTTGGGCCAAGTAGAGTTGAGTTGGATACGGATTCCTTCTAGGGAATAGGAATCGTATTCGTAACTCTTGTGGGTTGGTGCTTTAAATAGGTAGGGGTCTCTGTTGAAAGGCATCAAGTAGAGCTGGCCAGCGTCAAGCTTTGAGCTTGGTTTTATGGTTTGTACTATTTTGATGAGAGTATTTTAGACAAGTAATAAAGATAAATTCTTCCAAGATTTTTGCGTGCTACAAGAACCACGTCGCTCTGAGTATTTTCTGTTTTGGTTCTTGTTTGCATGCTTGTTCTAGTTCTAGATTGGTTTTTGTTCTTCAAGTTTTATCTTGATTTGATCCATCAAAAACCTCTCTAGGATATTGATCTAGTGTTTCTCAAAGTCTAGTTGATCAATCTTTTGTCGTTCTTGTTTAATCTTGAAGTTTTGATTAGATTGATTCTCGTCAAGTTCTGGATCAGCAAGCTTGCAAAGCTCATAACTTTTGATCCGTAAGTCCGATCGAGCTGATTCTTTTTGAGTTCGATTCGTATTGGAATCTAGTTTCTTGTGTCCAAATTTCAGATCGTTTCGACGGTTGGATCTCCGGGAATTCTCGTTTTACCAAACCTCTGTCATTCTGTTTTTGTCGAAAACGAGGCAATTATTTGGTTCTGTTTTGGGGTGAACTTTTAATAGGTCAAGAATTTGGTTTTAGCTTCCGCACAATCATTCACCCCCCCTCTGATTGCTATATTCGTATACTTCGATCCTACAAGTGGTATCAGAGCAAGGTTTCTCTAATCTATCTTAACCGGTGATTAGATCAATGGATCGTTATTCGACAAAACCATGTGTGTTCGATGGTGTTGATTTTCAGTTTTGGAAGGCCAAGATGGAGGCGTTCATCCAAGCACAGGGCTTCACAATTTGGGAGAAGGTCTACAAACCATATGATGTCCTGCAAACGACAACGTCAACGACACCAATCGCGCACATGTTGAAGCAAATAGTAAGGCGCAACTTGATCATCCAAGGCTTGGGGCGTAGCGACTTCGATCGTGTGATTCATCTTCGATCTGCATATGAGGTATGGAAATCTCTTTGTGATTACCATGAGGGTTCTAACACTATTAAAGAGGTTCGTCAAGATCTTTACAAAAAGAATACATGCGATTTGAGATGAAACCGGTGAGTCGGTAGATGACTTCTTTGCACGTTTTAATAAGATTCTTAGCAATTTGCGTCTTTGTTGGAGTTAGCTTTGATGATGCTGCTAATGCTAGACAATTGCTTAGTGCTTTGGACATGTCGGTGTGGGAGATGAAAGTAACATCTATACAAGAATCTACTACCATGAGTACACTTACTTTAGATGTTCTTTATTCTAAGTTGAAAACTCATGAATTAGATGTTTTTGCTAGAAAGAATGATCATAAATCAATTGCTTTGACATCTCAATCTAGCATATCTCATAATGGTGCTGCTTCAAGTTTTGCTCTATCTTTCTTGTCTTCACTAACCGATGAACAGTTGAGCAATTCCCGAGAAGACTTGTCACTACTCTCTTCTCGCTTTAACAAAGCTTTGCAAAATGTGATAAAGAGAAAGAGAGGTGGTGGTGATCCTCCAAGATGCTATGAGTGTGGTGATCTCGACCATATTCGTCCAAACTGTCCAAAACTTGCAAGTAAAGCATCAAGGGAGGAGAAGGACAACGATGTAAGAAAAGAGAAGAAGAAGTTCTCTCCAAGTGATAGAAAGAAGAAGAACTTCATCAACCGCCAAAGTTGTCCATCGAGTTCTTTCCGCTCTTGAACAAGTCAATTTGAGCGATGTGGATTCGGAGAGCAGCGAGGATGATGCAACTCCAAGCAAGCATGAGTTGGCGGGGTTGTGTCTCATGGCCAAAAGCAGCGACGGCTTCACCGAAGCGATCATGACAAGCGACTTCAATGAGGTAGATCCTTCTTACGATGAATTAGCTATTGCTGTTGCTCGTCTTGGTAAATTGCTTGATCACCGTGACAAGAAAATTAAGAAACATGATTTTGTTGTTGAATCATTGAATGCTGAAATTGCTAGACTTAAAACTTTGATTCCTGATGATGATGCTTGCAAATCATGTGACTTAATTTGGAATGAGCTTACTTCGCTTAGGAAAGAACATGCTTCCTTGATTGAGAAAATTAATGCTGAAAGTGAGAAAAATGAGAAACATATTAAACATGCTAGTCTGTTTCACCGATGATTTGCATGGTTTAACTTCTTGTTCTAAATGCTCAACTCTTGAATTAAAATTAAAAGATGCAAATGCTAGGGTTTCTCAATTGGTGATGATCTGCTTACACATGAGGTTCTTTCATGCTCAACTTGTCGTAAGCAAAAAGGAAAAGTGAATGTTCCTTGCAATAATTGTTTAACTCTTTCTCGAAAAGTTAATTACTTGGACAAATCATTAGAACGTTTCACTAAAGGAAAGAAGAACCTAAACATGATTTTGGATCAATCAAAAGTCAGCACTCATAACAAAGGTTTAGGTTTTGATTCTTATGCTCATCATAAATCACATGCTCCCACGTTGTTAAAACACTTGACGGAGGAAAATTTGAAATTGTCAATGAGCCTAAGAAAATTGTCTTTAAGTCTGCTGGAGTGTTATCTTCTACTATGATGAATGCAAATGTTGCTTCTACTTCTAAAGCCAAACATCCTGTTAAATACACTTGCACTCATTGTGGTAGAGATGGACATTTAGTAGATTTTTGCTTTAGACTAGCCAAACAACAAAAGAAAGAAAGAGCTAAGGCTAGGTCTAATTTCAGAAAGGCACGCTTTGCTTCTCACTACGTGCCTAGGGTGATGCAAGCACCTTTTGTTGCTAGAAACACGGGAACAGGCAAATTTGATTTTGTGCATAAGACTGCTTGTGTTGTGCCCTCTTGTTGTCCGTCGTGTGTCTCGATCTTTGGATTCCTAAACATCTTATTTCTAACCCCAAGATCTGAGACCTCGACACTTTCTCGCTTCTATGTAGGCTTCTCACGCGAGGAGGGAGAACATGTGGCTAGTGAATTTCGGATGCTCACTTCATATGTTCAGTGATAAGATTTGGTTCTCCTTCACTCGTGCATCTCATGCTGAAAGTGTTGCCTTTGGAGATGCTTCTTCCACTTCTGTTTTCGCAAAGGCACTAGTTCAAATGATGCAGTACAAGTGCATATGTTCAGGGGAGAGTGTCTTTGTTCATAAAGATGATGATAATCTTTGTTGAGGACGAGATAATTAGAGGTTTACATGAGAGACTCTTCCCACGTGCTTGTGTGTGCTTGTTTTCAAGCTTCCCACGTGCGTCACATCGACAAGCTATCAAAAGGATTTTCAGGTATCTTCATAGAACTCAAGATTTTGGCATTTGGCTTTCTGCTTCCTCATGGATTAGTTTAAGAGCTTTTTCTGATGTTGACTTTGGAGGATGTTGATTTGATTTGGTTCATGCCACCTCTTGAGTAATCCCTTTTCTTGAGCATATTGATATTGGATTTCACTTTCTTAAAGATCATGTTGAAAAAGAAAAAATTGTGCTTCACCATGTGGATACTGAACATCAATTGGCAGACATTTTCACAAAACATTTGTCTTCTTCTCGTTTTGCTTTTATTCGGAGAGAACTTGGAATTGTTCATCCAATGGGATTGTTTTGAGGGGGAGTTTCTTTGCCAAGTTCTTTCACTTAATGAGCTCACTTTATCATATTTCTTTATATGTTATGTAATTGAGCTAATATATGATAATCTAATTATCTCACTTGAACTAAAAATGACATTGCGGAATTCCCTGGACTGATTACCTATAGCTAAATACTCTGTGATATCTTACTCTTCTAGGCTTGATATTGAATCCTCTTGACAAATTTGGGCTATGAAGCAAGTGTGGTTTCAACTTTACTCTTTCATAAGACCTTTTAATCACTTTTGCATGTTTATAATCAAAGAAAAATGAAAAGAAAAGGGAATCAATAAAAAATATGGTTGTTAAAAGCAAAAAACCTCAAGTTATGTGCTTCAGCTTGCTTTCCCTAAAAGATAAGATGTATGCTTCAAGCATGCCATTCCCTCAAAGATAAGATGTATGCTTCAAGCATGCCACTCCTAGAAAATAAAAGAAGTATGCTTCAAGCATGCCACATGCAACTTATTGTTTAAAGATTAAATTGGTCCACTAGATTGGAGTTGAAACTACTTGCTCGCCTCGATTTGTTATTTGCTTCAACTTTGAGCCTTTGTTTTTCTACTAAAGGTTTTGCTTAGTCTTGGCTATAGTTGGTGAATTGAGGTTGAGATGCATGTCATTCCCTAACCTGCTAAAATCACATCAAGATCATGTATTTTGCATATTATGTGATATATAAGGTTATATGATCGAATGAGCTCATCTTTTCCTATCTTGGCACTCCCTTGTTTCTCTTGGTGAAATCATTGTTTCAGGAAAAATTTTGAGCCTGTTCTCTCTTGTACTCTTGATGAATCCATTGTCAAAGGGGGAGAAATTTGGAAATCTTTCTTTGAAAAGTTTAAAGGAAAAGGAGAGTTGTATTTGGAAATTTGAGAATTTTTGGGAGAAGTTTGGAGAATTTTTGAAATTTTTGGGCGCATTGCACATTCACACACATTTTCATTCTCGGGGAGATTTTGTTTTGCATTTTGGTCAAAGAGGGATTTCTGTGTTTTCTTACTTTGGTCTTTGATCCTTTGGATTTCAAAATCTTTTGTAAAGTGAATGCCAAATGATTCAATTCTAAGTGGTGTTGCCAATGTTTTCATCAAGGGGAGATTGTGAAATCATGTGCTTTGAAAAATTGGCTTTGAACTGAAAAATTAACTTAGATTTGAATTTGCAAAATGTGTTTGTTCATGTGTTTTGACAATTTGACAAGAAAGCGATGAGTTACGCATTAGCGCGGACAAAATTCTCAAGAAGCAAGAAGTTTCCCATCTGCGACAGACGGTGTTTTTGGGTCTCATTGTGAGCATGTTTTTGAGCCCATGACCGAAGTCATTTTCACATGTACAACGGACTAATTCTTTTTGTCCGTCGTGAATGGACTTTTTCTAGGGTTTTACTTTTGTGAAACCGAGCGTGGCACGTTTGCGCCGGACAAGCTTCTGGGGTCCGTTGTGAACTTGTTTTGAGCTCATGACCGAAGCCATGTTTGCATGTACAACGGACCAACTTTGTTTGTCCGTTGTGAACGTGTTTTTCCGCGTTTGGTTGGCTTCTTGGAACAGAAACTTTTCCTTATACAACGGACCAACTTTGTTTGTCCGTCGTGAATGCGTTTTTGCTCAATTAGGGTTTTGAGCGATTTGGATTTGAATTTTGAATGTGAATTTGAAATTTGTAATGATTTCATGATGCTTCTTTTGAAGTGGACTTTATGCAATACTCATGTGAGTAGTTGCATGGATTGACATTGAGTCAAGTCGTGGACTTGTGCTCGGATTTGTTTTGTGGTTTGTTCATGTACAGTATTGCTCAAAGATGAATGTGGTCGATGACGGACCGAACTAGGTTCATGGAGGAACTGAGGTTCGGGACTAGGTTCAGGAGGAACCGAGGTCTTGGTGGTCAAGGATGTCATGCGGGACGTTCGGGCTAAGAGAATGGTGCACATGAAGAATGGTTAGTCACGTGAGAATGGCAGGAGGTCATTCGCGTGCAAAGTGTTAGTCACGTGAGTATGGCAGGTGGCCATTCAGCGTGCAAAGTGTTAGTCACGTGAGTATGGTAGGGTTGCCATACGCGTGCAAGAGTTGTACTCGGCCTGGTTGGGCCAAGTAGAGTTGAGTTGGATACGGATTCCTTCTAGGGAATAGGAATCGTATTCAGAACTCTTTGTGGGTTGGTGCTTTAAATAGGTGGGGTCTCTGTTGAAAGGCATCAAGTAGAGCTGAGCGTCAAGCTTTGAGCTTGGTTTTAGGGTTTGTACTCTTTTGATGAGAGTATTTTAGACAAGAAATAAAGATCAATTCTTCCAAGATTTTTGCGTGCTACTGATAACCACGTCGCTCTGATATTTTCTGTTTTGGTTCTTGTTTGCATGCTTGTTCTAGTTCTAGATTGGTTTTGTTCTTCAAGTTTTATCTTGATTTGATCCATCAAAAACCTCTCTAGGATATTGATCTAGTGTTTCTCAAAGTCTAGTTGATCAATCTTTTGTCGTTCTTGTTTAATCTTGAAGTTTTGATTAGATTGATTCTCGTCAAGTTCTGGATCAGCAAGCTTGCGAAGCTCATAACTTTTGATCCGTAAGTCCGATCGAGCTGATTCTTTTTGGGTTCGATTCGTATTGGAATCTAGTTTCTTGTGTCCAAATTTCAGATCGTTTCGACGGTTGGATCTCCGGGAATTCTCGTTTTACCAAACCTCTATCATTCTGTTTTTGTCGAAAACGAGGCAATTATTTGGTTCTGTTTTGGGGTGAACTTTTAATAGGTCAAGAATTTGGTTTTAGCTTCCGCACAATCATTCACCCCCCCCTCTGATTGCTATATTCGTATACTTCGATCCTACAAGTGGTATCGAGCAAGGTTTCTCTAATCTATCTTAACCGGTGATTAGATCAATGGATCGTTATTCGACAAAACCATGTGTGTTCGATGGTGTTGATTTTCAGTTTTGGAAGGCCAAGATGGAGGCATTCATCCAAGCACAGGGCTTCACAATTTGGGAGAAGGTCTACAAACCATATGATGTCCTCGCAAGCGACAACGTCAACGACACCAATCGCGCACATGTTGAAGCAAATAGTAAGGCGCGCAACTTGATCATCCAAGGCTTGGGACGTAGCGACTTCGATCGTGTGATTCATCTTCGATCTGCATATGAGGTATGGAAATCTCTTTGTGATTACCATGAGGGTTCTAACACTATTAAAGAGGTTCGTCAAGATCTTTACAAAAAAGAATACATGCGATTTGAGATGAAACCCGGTGAGTCGGTAGATGACTTCTTTGCACGTTTTAATAAGATTCTTAGCAATTTGCGTCTTTGTTGGAGTTAGCTTTGATGATGCTGCTAATGCTAGACAATTGCTTAGTGCTTTGGACATGTCGGTGTGGGAGATGAAAGTAACATCTATACAAGAATCTACTACCATGAGTACACTTACTTTAGATGTTCTTTATTCTAAGTTGAAAACTCATGAATTAGATGTTTTTGCTAGAAAGAATGATCATAAATCAATTGCTTTGACATCTCAATCTAGCATATCTCATAATGGTGCTGCTTCAAGTTTTGCTCTATCTTTCTTGTCTTCACTAACCGATGAGCAGTTGAGCAATTCCCAAGAGAAGACTTGTCACTACTCTCTTCTCGCTTTAACAAAGCTTTGCAAAATGTGATAAAGAGAAAGAGAGGTGGTGGTGATCCTCCAAGATGCTATGAGTGTGGTGATCTCGACCATATTCGTCCAAACTGTCCAAAACTTGCAAGTAAAGCATCAAGGGAGGAGAAGGACAACGACAGAAGAAAAGAGAAGAAGAAGTTCTCTCCAAGTGATAGAAAGAAGAAGAACTTCATCAACCGCAAAGTTGTCCATCGAGTTCTTTCCGCTCTTGAACAAGTCAATTTGAAGCGATGTGGATTCGGAGAGCAGCGAGGATGATGCAACTCCAAGCAAGCATGAGTTGGCGGGGTTGTGTCTCATGGCCAAAAGCAGCGATACTTCACCGAAGCGATCATGACAAATGACTTCAATGAGGTAGATCCTTCTTACGATGAATTAGCTATTCTTTGTTGCTCGTCTTGGTAAATTGCTTGATAAACGTGACAAGAAAATTAAGAAACATGATTTTGTTGTTGAATCATTGAATGCTGAAATTGCTAGACTTAAAACTTTGATTCCTGATGATGATGCTTGCAAATCATGTGACTTAATTTGGAATGAGCTTACTTCGCTTAGGAAAGAACATGCTTCCTTGATTGAGAAAATTAATGCTGAAAGTGAGAAAAATGAGAAACATATTAAACATGCTAGTCTGTTTCACTGATGATTTGCATGGTTTAACTTCTTGTTCTAAATGCTCAACTCTTGAATTAAAATTAAAAGATGCAAATGCTAGGGTTTCTCAATTGACTGATGATCTGCTTACACATGAGGTTCTTTCATGCTCAACTTGTCGTAAGCAAAAGGAAAAGTGAATGTTCCTTGCAATAATTGTTTAACTCTTTCTCGAAAAGTTAATTACTTGGACAAATCATTAGAACGTTTCACTAAAGGAAAGAAGAACCTAAACATGATTTTGGATCAATCAAAAGTCAGCACTCATAACAAAGGTTTAGGTTTTGATTCTTATGCTCATCATAAATCACATGCTCCCACCGTTGTTAAAACACTTGACGGAGGAAAATTTGAAATTGTTAATGAGCCTAAGAAAATTGTCTTTAAGTCTGCTTTGAGTGTTATCTTCTACTATGATGAATGCAAATGTTGCTTCTACTTCTAAAGCCAAACATCCTGTTAAATACACTTGCACTCATTGTGGTAGAGATGGACATTTAGTAGATTTTTGCTTTAGACTAGCCAAACAACAAAAGAAAGAAAGAGCTAAGGCTAGGTCTAATTTCAGAAAGGCACGCTTTGCTTCTCACTACGTGCCTAGGGTGATGCAAGCACCTTTTGTTGCTAGAAACACGGGAACAGGCAAATTTGATTTTGTGCATAAGACTGCTTGTGTTGTGCCTCTTGTTGTCCGTCGTGTGTCTCAAGATCTTGGATTCCTAAACATCTTATTTCTAACCCCAAGATCTGTGACCTCGACACTTTCTCGCTTCTATGTAGGCTTCTCACGAGGAGGAGAACATGTGGCTAGTGAATTTCGGATGCTCACTTCATATGTTCAAGGATAAGATTTGGTTCTCCTTCACTCGTGCATCTCATGCTTTGAAAGTGTTGCCTTTGGAGATGCTTCTTCCACTTCTGTTTTACTTAAAGGCACTAGTTCAAATGATGCAGGTACAAGTGCATATGTTCAGGGGAGAGTGTCTTTGTTCATAAAGATGATGATAATCTTTGTTGAGGACGAGATAATTAGAGGTTTACATGAGAGACTCTTCCCACGTGCTTGTGTGTGCTTGTTTTCAAGCTTCCCACGTCGCGTCACATCGACAAGCTATCAAAAGGATTTTCAGGTATCTTCATAGAACTCAAGATTTTGGCATTTGGCTTTCTGCTTCCTCATGGATTAGTTTAAGAGCTTTTTCGATGTTGACTTTGGAGGATGTTGATTTGATTTGGTTCGTGCCACCTCTTGAGTAATCCCTTTTCTTGAGCATATTGATATTGGATTTCACTTTCTTAAAGATCATGTTGAAAAAGAAAAAATCGTGCTTCACCATGTGGATCTTGAACATCAATTGGCGGACATTTTCACAAAACATTTGTCTTCTTCTCGTTTTGCTTTTATTCGGAGAGAACTTGGAATTGTTCATCCAATGGGATTGTTTTGAGGGGGAGTTTCTTTGCCAAGTTCTTTCACTTAATGAGCTCACTGTATCATATTTCTTTATATGTTATGTAATTGAGCTAATATATGATAATCTAATTATCTCACTTGAACTAAAAATGACATTGCAGAATTCCACTGGACTGATTACCTATAGCTAAATACTCTGTGATATCTTACTCTTCTAGGCTTGATATTGAATCCTCTTGACAAATTTGGGCTATGAAGCAAGTGTGGTTTCAACTTTACTCTTTCATAAGACCTTTTAATCACTTTTGCATGTTTATAATCAAAGAAAAATGAAAAGAAAAGGGAATCAATAAAAAAAAGGTTGTTAAAAGCAAAAAACCTCAAGTTATGTGCTTCAGGCTTGCTTTCCCTAAAAAGATAAGATGTATGCTTCAAGCATGCCATTCCCTCAAAGATAAGATGTATGCTTCAAGCATGCCACTCCTAGAAAATAAAAGAAGTATGCTTCAAGCATGCCACATGCAACTTATTGTTTAAAGATTAAATTGGTCCACTAGATTGGAGTTGAAACTACTTGCTCGAACTGATAAGTTATTTGCTTCAACTTTGAGCCTTTGTTTTTCTACTAAAGGTTTTGCTTAGTCTTGGCTATAGTTGACTGAATTGAGGTTGAGATGCATGTCATTCCCTAACCTGCTAAAATCACATCAAGATCATGTATTTTGCATATTATGTGATATATAAGGTTATATGATCGAATGAGCTCATCTTTTCCTATCTTGGCACTCCCTTGTTTCTCTTGGTGAAATCATTGTTTCAGGAAAAATTTTGAGCCTGTTCTCTCTTGTACTCTTGATGAATCCATTGTCAAAGGGGGAGAAATTTGGAAATCTTTCTTTGAAAAGTTTAAAGGAAAAGGGAGAGTTGTATTTGGAAATTTGAGAATTTTTGGGAGAAGTTTGGAGAATTTTTGAAATTTTTGGGCGCATTGCACATTCACACACATTTTCATTCTCAGGGGGAGATTTTGTTTTGCATTTTGGTCAAAGAGGGATTTCTGTGTTTTCTTACTTTGGTCTTTGATCCTTTGGATTTCAAAATCTTTTGTAAAGTGAATGCCAAATGATTCAATTCTAAGTGGTGTTGCCAATGTTTTCATCAAGGGGGAGATTGTGAAATCATGTGCTGAAAAATTGGCTTTGAACTGAAAAATTAACTTAGATTTGAATTTGCAAAATGTGTTTGTTCATGTGTTTTGACAATTTGACAAGAAAGCTGATAAAATTACGCGTGGCCGGACAAAATTCTCAAGAAACAGTAAGTTTCCCATCTGCGACGGACAGTGTTTTTGGGTCTGTTGTGAACATGTTTTTGAGCCCATGACCGAAGTCATTTTCACATGTACAACGGACTAATTCTTTTTGTCCGTCGTGAATGGACTTTTTCTAGGGTTTTACTTTTGTGAAACCGAGCGTGGCACGTTTGCGCCGGACAAGCTTCTGGGGTCCGTTGTGAACTTGTTTTGAGCTCATGACCGAAGCCATTTTTGCATGTACAACGGACCAACTTTGTTTGTCCGTTGTGAACGTGTTTTTCCGCGTTTGGTTGGCTTCTTGGAACAGAAACTTTTTCTTATACAACGGACCAACTTTGTTTGTCCGTCGTGAATGCGTTTTCGCTCAATTAGGGTTTTGAGCGATTTGGATTTGAATTTTGAATGTGAATTTGAAATTTGTAATGATTTCATGATGCTTCTTTTGAAGTGGACTTTATGCAATACTCATGTGAGTAGTTGCATGGATTGACATTGAGTCAAGTCGTGGACTTGTGCTCGGATTTGTTTTGTGGTTTGTTCATGTACAGGTATTGCTCAAAGACGAATGTGGTCGATGACGGGACCGGAACTAGGTTCATGGAGGAACTGAGGTTCGGGACTAGGTTCAGGAGGAACCGAGGTCTTGGTGGTCAAGGATGTCATGCGGGACGTTCGGGCTAAGAGAATGGTGCACATGAAGAATGGTTAGTCACGTGAGAATGGCATGAGGTCATTCGCGTGCAAAGTGTTAGTCACGTGAGTATGGCAGGTGGCCATACGCGTGCAAAGTGTTAGTCACGTGAGTATGGTAGGGTTGCCATACGCGTGCAAGAGTTGTACTCGGCCTGGTTGGGCCAAGTAGAGTTGAGTTGGATACGGATTCCTTCTAGGGAATAGGAATCGTATTCAGAACTCTTTGTGGGTTGGTGCTTTAAATAGGTGGGGGGTCTCCTGTTGAAAGGCATCAAGTAGAGCTGAGCGCGTCAAGCTTTGAGCTTGGTTTTAGGGTTTGTACTCTTTTGATGAGAGTATTTTAGACAAGAAATAAAGATCAATTCTTCCAAGATTTTTGCGTGCTACAGTAACCACGTCGCTACAGTATTTTCTGTTTTGGTTCTTGTTTGCATGCTTGTTCTAGTTCTAGATTGGTTTTTGTTCTTCAAGTTTTATCTTGATTTGATCCATCAAAAACCTCTCTAGGATATTGATCTAGTGTTTCTCAAAGTCTAGTTGATCAATCTTTTGTCGTTCTTGTTTAATCTTGAAGTTTTGATTAGATTGATTCTCGTCAAGTTCTGGATCAGCAAGCTTGCGAAGCTCATAACTTTTGATCTGTAAGTCCGATCGAGCTGATTCTTTTTGGGTTCGATTCGTATTGGAATCTAGTTTCTTGTGTCCAAATTTCAGATCGTTTCGACGGTTGGATCTCCGGGAATTCTCGTTTTACCAAACCTCTGTCATTCTGTTTTTGTCGAAAACGAGGCAATTATTTGGTTCTGTTTTGGGGTGAACTTTTAATAGGTCAAGAATTTGGTTTTAGCTTTCGCACAATCATTCACCCCCCCCTCTGATTGCTATATTCATATACTTCGATCCTACAGGATGACTTATTTTGTATCGGCTATGTAGCCGATCTTGGTTTTCATGGGATATTTTTGGATGATGTAAATAGATCGGTTGTGTAACCGATCCTTTCTATTTTAAGTTACTGCGATCCTTTCAATTGCCTCTGATTGTCGTTAGGACCCGATCCAAATGCTAGGGAAGTATGCTTTCAAATATTTCCCATTTATCGCTTTAGGTAGGATAAACCCTTCTAACATCTCCAGGATATATGCATTCCCATTGACTATTCGGTTTATCTTATAAGGTCCTTCCCACGTTGGAGACCACTTGCCGAATCGATTATCTTTAGAACCGATCGGCAAAACAGTTTTCCATACTAAATCGGCTTGGTTAAAAGATTTTGGCACCACTTTTTTATTGTATGACTTGGCAACCCTTTCTTTGTTCTGTTTTA
This sequence comes from Rhipidocladum racemiflorum, assembly GCA_036346355.1. Classification (NCBI taxonomy): domain Eukaryota; kingdom Viridiplantae; phylum Streptophyta; class Magnoliopsida; order Poales; family Poaceae; genus Rhipidocladum; species Rhipidocladum racemiflorum. Next base: position 36,083,884 of record CM070576.1, on the reverse strand, counting down.
GCCGATCCAATTATTCAGCCTTAATTTGGCTAAGTCGTCTAAATTGTCTAGCATTGCCTGTTTGTATTCATCGGTCGGCAAATTATCCTGTTCGGATAGCCTTACTGAGCCGATGTTGACTTCCACGGGCAAAACGGCCTCTTGTCCATACACTAACTGAAAAGGTGACAATTTAGTTGACCCATGGTAAGATAGCCGATAAGCCCATAAAGCTTCTGATAATGTTGAATGCCATTTTCTTGGTTCTTCCTCAATTTTTCTTTTTATTAGTTTTATCAGTGTCTTGTTGGATGACTCAGCCTGCCCGTTGGCCTGAGCATAATAAGGGGAGGAGTTGAGTAGTTTTATCCCGAGACTTTTTGCAAAATCTTTGAACTCTTTAGACATGAACACAGTCCCTTGATCGGTAGTGATTGTCTGTGGGATTCCAAACCGATAGACAGTATGTTCGTTTACAAAGTCGATTAATTCCTTGGTAGTTACCTTCCTGAGCGGTACAGCTTCAACCCATTTCGAGAAATAGTCCGTGGCGGCAAGGATGAATTTATGACCTTTACTGGAGTTCGGGAATATTTGGCCGATGATATCTATACCCCATCGTCTAAACGGCCATGGTTTTATGATCGGGTACAAAGCCGCTGCTGGTGCCGTTTGTACGTTGCCGAACCTTTGACAATTTTGGCACCCTTTATAGTACTTGAAACAATCTTCCAACATCGTCGGCCAAAAGTACCCTGTTCGTCTCAGTATCCATTTCATTTTGTGAGCCGACTAGTGTGACCCACAGATTCCCTCGTGGACTTCTCCCATTGCTATGTTGGCTTCTTCAGTCCCCAAGCACCTTAATAGCAATCCTTCTATGGTTCAAAAGTATAGTACGTCTCCCAGTAGAACATACTTAAGCGCTTTACGCCTGACCTTCTGCTCAGTCGGCTTAGAGGGGTCTGATAAATAATCCCTTATCTCTATTCTCCAGTCGACAGGATGGACACACAAGATCGGCCAAGCGTTCAGCTCGATTGATTCCTGTCGGCCTTTGCTCCTATACCCCGATGCACATTGTGCCAGCAGGTTTGCCTTGTCATTAGTTTCTCTTGGGACATGTTCTATGGAGAATGTAGTGAATGTCTCGATAACTTGGAGGCATTGATGCAGATAATGAGCTAGCATGCCATCGTTGCATCGGTATTCTCCTTTGACTTGCTGCACAATTAACATCGAATCCCAGAAGGCTTCGACGTCTCTTACCCCGATGCTATCTAGCAATTGCAGCCCTTTTAGTAACTCTTCATACTCTGCTTGATTATTTGAGCATCGGCTAATTAGCCGATACATGAACTCATACTCCTTCTTTCTAGGTGAGATTAATACCATGCCGATGCCTTCGCCCTCCTGGCAAACGGACCCATCGAAATATAATCGCCAAGGAGTCACATCGGCCGTTCCGGTTAACGTTTCACTCCCTGTGATAAAGTCGGCCACAACTTGCCCTTTTACAGATTTAGCCGATTAGTAGACCAAATCGAACTCGGTTAAGGCGTATGCCCATTTACCGAGCCGACCTCGCAGAATCGGTGCGGATAGGATGTATTTGACTACATCGGTTTTGCAAACTATAATACACTTTGATGCCAAAATATAATGTCTTAACTTGGTACAAGCAAAATATAAAGATAAACATAATTTTTCCACCTGGGGGTACCTGGTTTCTGCGTCTAAAAGGCGTCGACTTAAGTAGAATATGGCTCGTTCCTTCCCATCGGCTTCTTGTGTTAGGACCGCCCCTACTGTATCTCCTTCAGCCGATACATACAATTTAAAAGGTATACCATGCTTTGGCGCGGCCAACACTGGCGGGCTCATTAGATAACTTTTTACATCATCGAAGGCCTTTTGTTGATCGACCCCCCCACTTGAACTCTTGGTCGTCTTTAATCCTTAAAAGTGGTGAAAAAGCCCGAGTTCGCCTGGGCAAATTTGAAATGAAGCGTCGTAAGTAATTGATTTTGCCTATCAATACTTGCAACTCCTTTTTATTTGTCGGCGGTTTAGTATCGGCTATAGCTTTTACTTTAGCTTGGTTTACTTCAATCCCTTTTTCGTGCACTGTAAATCCAAGGAATTGTCCAGCCGATACTCCAAAAGCGCATTTGAGCGGGTTCATTTTTAACCCGTGTGCCCGCGTATTCTCAAACATCTTTTCCAAATCGGCTAAGTGTTGCCAGTCTTCTTTGGATTTTACTACCACATCATCGATGTAGATTTCCACAGTATTGCTGATTAAATTATGAAAAATATGGTTCATAGCACGTTGATAAGTAGCGCCAGCATTTTTTAACCCGAACGTCATAACGGTCCACTCGTATAGACCTAAAGCCCCTGGGCATCTGAAGGCCGTTTTGGATATGTCGGCTTCTGCCATGAATATTTGATTATATCCGGCATTTCCATCTAAAAACTAATGATTTTATTCCCAGATGCAGCATCGATAAGCATATCGGCTATAGGCATCGGGTATTCGTCTTTTGGTGTGGCTTTATTTAAATCTCTAAAATCGACACATACCCTAAGTTTGCCGTTCTTCTTTCTTACAGGGACGATATTCGAGACCCATTCAGCATATCGGCAAGGCCGGATAAACTTGGCCTCCAGTAATCGTCCGACTTCTTCTTTTATAGCGTTATATAATATTGGGTTAAATAAATGCAGGATCTTTGTTTAAATGGCCGATACCCAGGTTTTATGGGTAGCCGATGTTCGACCAACTGTCGGCTTAAACCCGGCATCTCATAATATTCCCATGCAAAGCAATCTCTATATTTTTTGAGTATTTCGACCAACTTTGCTTTATAATTGGGTTCTAGTTTAGCACTTACAAATGTTGGTCTTTTTCTGTTGTCCTCTCCTATGTTGATTTCCTCGAGCAAATCGGCAGAGGTAAATTCTAACCCTTTCCTTTCTTGTTCAAAGTCCTCGACAGCTTCTTCGTATTCTTCTTGCCGATAGCTTCTTACCCTTTCTTGTAATCTTGCTATTGTCTTCGATTCCATCTTCTTACTACTTCGTTTGTCCGATCAAACGTACTAGGTTTAACGCTGATCGGCTTGAATCCTGACTTCTCGATGCAGATGAAATCGCAATCGTCCAAACTTTTCCCTGATATGCATTCGGCTTCTCCGTGTGGCCAATTGGTATCCGGACAGGCCATGGCGATATGAGCCGATGTATCGGCAGGCACAACCTCCACCGCATCATCGTTCCATTGCACCAACTTCTGATGCATGGTTGATGGTATGCAGCAATTAGCGTGGATCCAGTCCCGCCCAAGGAGCACACCATAATTGCCTTTGGCTTCTATTATGAAAAATGCAGTTGGCAAGGTTTTACTGCCGACTGTTAATTCCGACATCATTACGCCTTTAGCTTCAGTAGGATCTCCTGTGAAGTCATTTAACACCATGTTTGTTTTGATCAAGTCTTCATCGGCTTTACCCAATTAATTAAAAGTACTTAGAGGCATCAGATTAACCGTTGCCCTGCCATCGACCAACATTCAAGATATTGGTCGGCCATTAATATACCCTTTTAGGTATAAAGGTTTTAGATGCCGATGCGCGTCTTGTGGCTTCTCAAACACGGCATCTGGTGCACCGAGGCATAGTTGGGCAACACTTCTTCGGTCGATTCTTCAGTTTTGAACTCAGCAGGTAGAGCGAATACCATGTTTATATCCATCGGCGGTGTGTCATCTGGGATCATCGGTGACCCGGATTCGACCGATTGATCCGAATCGCTATCGGCCTGTTCCTTCTTCCTCCATTCCTGTTTAGAAACTGGTATAGGCCTTAGTTTATTGAATATTTTATCCCTTTCCCTCTCTTTTTCGGCTTCCCTTTCTTCTTGTGTCTTTAGTCGCTGAAGCCGTCTGCGCTGTGATTTGCTAAGACCTGAGGGACACCACCGAGGTTTAGGCTCTATCGGCTCTTTGATTTTTCCAGCCAAACCACCCATCTTACTGCCAGATTCTGTCCAGATCTCGATGTGAGAAGCCGATGTTTCCTGAGTTCGGGAGGACTCTTGTTCTGATGTCGACAATCTCTCATGTATCGGCTTTCTGTTTCTTCCTTCTAATCGATCATGTACTGGTCTGGAGAGTCTGTCTTTTACTGACAGGTTTAGCCGATGCATAGATGAGTGTTGCATAGGACACGACTGTACCGTTGGCAAGATCATCCCCTTCTCCCAGCAAAATTGCCAAAAGGGACATTGCCGGTGTTTTTCTTCTTCAGTAGTTTGCCGATGTGGCATCTCTGGCTGCCAGTACTCGTATGTCCTTTGATTCGGCCGATGGAAATTGCTGGGTTGTCGGGCATTATATCTTTGATTTATTCTTTCATACTTCCCCAGGAGTTACGAGAAAGTCGGCTTTGGTTTGAAGTTTGTTTTTCTTGGAGCCCTTTCAGCTCTATACCATTTTCCGACTTCCAAGTCTCCTCTTGGTTTTACTGTTCTCGAGTTTTGCCCGTTCTTATCGGCCTCTATTTGTATAGATCCGATAGTAATCTGTACTGTTTCGTCTCCTTTCGACCGTGCCTCAACTTTCTTAATAGGCTTGATGTCTTCTTCCGCAGGTCCCTTTCCTTTTCGCGAGCATTGAACCATATTGATTTGAAAAGGATTGACATCTATCTGCATAGCCGATTCTTCCGCAAATTTTAATCTGCCATCGGTGATGGCCAATTGAATCTGTTGTCGAAAAATATTGCAATCGTTAGTATTATGTGAAAACGAATGGTGCCATTTACAGTACTCGCTTTTTAATTTCTTCGGCCGATGGGATAACGTATCCTTCTGGTAACCTTATGAGTTTTTCTTGCAACAATAAATCAAATATCTTGTCACATTTTGACACATCATATGAGTATTTAACTTCTGCCTTATTTTTTGTCGGCTTGAGTAGAGAGCACACGAGTGGCCTTTTGGAACCTTTGGCCCACTCGGCTATGTTTATTCCTACTTCTTCGTCTTTAGAGGTATCGCTTGAATTATAATCTACCATGTTTACTTTGGCCTTTTCATTACCGTTTGATCTAAATCTAACTTTAAACCCTTTGCTCTCTGCATATCGACTCTCATGTGCCGATACGCGATGGAGTAAGTGGCCTAAATCGGGGAACTCTTGGCCAGATAGTTTTTCTTTTAATGATGGGATTAACCCTTGAAATGCTAGATCGGCCAACTGATCATCGGGTAATGTTACACTGAAGCATCTATTTCTTACGCCTCTAAATCTTCTGATATAGTCGGAAACCGATTCGCCAGATTGCCGGACTGAACTAAGATCAGAAATTCTAAGCTCCATAGTCCCCGAAAAGAAGTATTCATGAAATCGGCTTTCTAAATCGTTCCACATATGAACTGAATTTGGAGGTAGATTGGTAAACCAAGTGAATGCCGCACCAGATAATGATAAAGGAAATAGCCTAATTTTTAATCCATCAGATTGCACAGCTTCCCCACACTGAGCTATAAACCGTCCGATATGCTCAATGGTAGTAACAGAATCATCACCCGAAAATTTAGCGAAGTCTGGTATTCTAAAGTTGTGTGGGTATGGCATACGATCTATGTAATCGGGATACGGCTTCCTGTAGCCGATTACCCTTCCTCTGGGTTGTAAGCCGAACTGTTCTCTTAAAACATTAGCAATTTGTTCTGCCCAATTGACATTGTCGGCTTGTGGTGCAACCGGACATCGCCAATTTTCATTATTTACGCCCTGCCCCCCGAGTGCAAACTCGGGTCTTTGTCCAAATTGTGCCACAGGGGGTCTTGGTACTTGATCATAGTCGTGATTTCTAAAAACCAACGTATCGGGTACCGGTGCGAAAGGTTCAACGTATGGTACTACCCTATATGGTGCCTGGTTTATGGCTGTGGCTCGTGATTGTGGAACTTGATCTGTTTCAATCGGCTGTGGAGCCGATAAACCGGTGTTACCACCAAGGGGTCCGTTTGACGGATTTGACACGCTTATTTTCGCCCCATCCGTGTGCCCATGGTAGTGTGTAACCCCACCTTTCTGCGAACTGGGTTTCAAAACAGTAGGCTGAATCGGCATCATGATAGATGTTTGGGCCGACACGCCATCGTATTGGTATTGGGCGTTATGGAGTACACTGGGTATGTAGGGAGGGTTTGTAATGGATCTAGTAGACTCCCGGATACAGCTAATTCCTGAGCAATTGTTTTCACGCTATTTTATATCATCGGTTTCAACGTGGATACTAGAGCCGATGATTGATTAACTAGTGCGTGATGCACAGATTGTTCAATCATATTTGACAGATCGACTTGAGCAGGTGCATATCGGCTTACCGAGTCAGATGATGAATCGCCGATCGGGTTGATATTTGGGAGTGCGGTCCTTTGGGTAACGCCACGGCGTGTTTTCTGAAAACACTGCATCATTATTTCCTCCAAAGCCGCCTTTCGGGCTTCGATCTCTTTCCGCTGCTCGGGGGTCAGATCGGCCATCTGAGGCGTGATTATAGCGTCCGTGTTGATATCAGCAGTGATCGCAGGCTTATCGTTTGATGTCATCTTGATTTTCTTTGTCCCACCGGGCGTGCCAAAATATGTTCGCGCTAAAAATGTGAAGTAGGGTCTTTAGCCTCGAACATACAAGACAAACACCGGGTTTGCAGAGCGTGCCAGTCAATTTGACCTGAAATTGACAAGGTAGAATCAAAGCCGATAGAGCAATGTTTATCGGCTTCTCGCTAGTCGGCTGAAAACCGATTAGGGGATAACTAGATCAACCAGTTACGGTTAATCCGGATACAAGGTGAAATCGGCTTTGAGAAGGCAATGCGCAACAAAACAAAGCAGATCGAACCTGGGCGAAATCGGCCAAAACCAACAATCGGCGATGCGCAACTATGTTGATTTCATCGACTTACAGAGAGGTGTTTGTAAATCTAAAACGACGTAAAAGGAACTGTAAAAAGTAGATGTTGTGTTGGATTGATTGATTCTTCTCTCTCCCCTTGGTGTCCCTTTTTATATTACTTTAGCCGATCCGAGTCCATTTTGGATACGGCAACTGATCCTACACCGAAACGGACTCTTCTTGATTCGGTAACCGAATTCATGTTGGTTACGGTCGGATCTGCGCCGCGCCTTATATTTCCAAATTGGACAGATATTGCTTTCACATGCCAAACTTTTGGTGCGAACAGACCGATTTCACCACAAACGCCGAATTTTGGTGCAAACACATATCATAACCCACCAACAATTGGAAGCTAACTTTGCAAAACCTCACATTCTAACCAAAATCAACATTTTGGAAAAACAATGACTCCGAAGTCAAACATCTGCACACACAACCGCCACAAATTTCCTCAAAGAGAATGGGAAACTCATTTCAACAGGGAACACTTCACTAACAAAATCACTTATGAAACATTCATAAAAGCCACCTTGTGAAGCACTTGCAAACACCACACACATTTTCCAAATAACTCCAACTCTAGCCAAATAGGGTTACAAATTAAATCTCAAGAATTTCCAACACAACTCGCTATGTCCAACTTCTTCCTTTAAAATTTATTTCAAAGATAATACGGTGCGAAGGCGAAGGAGCGCGATCCACTCAAAGACTTTTGGGGTGCAAATCCATTCTCATTGCACAACCTAAACAAATTAGCCAAAACCAAATATTGGCACCAAACACTGCGAGTTTTAGGGAAAACTCTGAAACACAACATAAAGCTCAGCATGATCCCCACCATATCTAGTATTCCACTATACTTACCACTTAAAACATTCAATATTCACTATTTACTCATCGAGAAGCCCTTCATAATTCAACCAAAAGCTACATAACCAATTCTTTCTCTATTTACCATTCCCAACACTTATAAATAAAGTTTATGACGATTATAAAAAAAACATGCAACCAATACTACCTCATCATGATCCCCACAGACCAACACATCATATAACAATGTATTCTATATTTCAAACATAGTACTTCAACAGATACTCAAGCATGATCAACCTATCAATCTTATACCATCCATACGTCAACATCTGGACATTTGAAACTTGTTCAATCAATAAATGACTTCAACAAGTAAATATTATCTCTACAAGACAAAATTCGTAACTATGGTTCTAAGATATACATTCACTAAGGATAAAATTCTACATCATGTTAATTATCCATGGTTCACTCCATCACAACATGTTACAATAACCTCCATTTTAACAATGGTTTCCAACAAGTAGTCTACACAATTACCACCACTACTAAGTCATCACTATCACAAATGGGCATAATCATAAAAACAACTGTATTGTTTTTAGTTACTCCATCCATATATCTTAACAAATTGCCACTACACAATATACTCCAACTATTATAATAAATTTAATAAGTTAGACCAGCACAATGTTCTTAAAACAACAACAAAACCTATATTTTCCCAATTGACATCGGTACTAGCATTATAGGAATACTTATGCATACTTCCAAAAATACTAATGGTTTGCAACAACAAAAATAGCAACTCTAATCAACTTCCAAGTTAAGTTCACAAGCTAGCATGATTACATTTCTCTATTAACATGTTAATTTGGAATGTCTTTAAACAACCAGTAAGGTTTCTTTAACAATATCAGTAGTTTACATCATTTTAATGTTCTAACTATGCATCAAGGTTTAAAACTTTAAACATTATCGAGGGTCATAGGCACTTTTAAGGCAAAGCAACAGATTCTAAGCATGAACATTAACACATTTAATCATTCTCGCTATAGAGTACTCTACAACACTAGTAGTGTATTTATCCTCAAGCTATGGATACAATCACATTGAATCGATTCAACTCACAGATTAACTTAGCAGTACGCCATTCTGTAAACCACATTATTACATACTACATAGCACGGACACAAAAACTTTCTAAACACCTTCATGGGTCACGAACTCTTGACAACAGGATGCAACCCAACTTTAAAAGTAACCACAGCTCAGGAACAAGAACGAACACTGTATAACAATTTATCCTTTCCAGGCAAGGAAGAAAACAACACTCCAACAGAAATGCGGGAGAGCTCAATTCTCAAATTTCCAACTTTGATAGCCCAAAACTCTTCAAGAAACCTCAAAACTATACTTCCAAGAAGGAAGATGGAGGCACCAGGAAAAAAAAACCAAATGTTCCACCAAATCTTTTCCGATAAAAATTCAACCTTAGCTCCATCCAGCATAAGGTCTGCACAAGGAGAAGCTTCAACACTTTTCTTAGATAGGGAGAACAATAACAACATAAGTTTCCTCCCAAAGACAGTCTACAATAACCAACAAAACCGGGTGTCAAAACAAAAATTGCGACCAAAAGACGCGCAACACACAACTCTTCTTCTTCGTCTTCAACCAAGGAAGACAAAACCACAAACCGCCAACAGAACAATCCGCGAGAATCAAATGCCAAACACTTTTCTTTTGATTTCAATCGACTAAAACCAAGGAAACCAACCAAAACCGACTGTCAGAACAATAAAGAACATACGAAGGAATCCACCACCAAACTCTTCTATTTGTCTCCAATCGACTACCCGATCTATGACAGAAAAAGGGTAAGCACTCTTCTCCCACAGGGGTTAAAATTTTTTCGGTGATGGCGTTAACCGGCCACACCGTCAAACCACACCCTTACTATGAACAAAAAGAGGTGACCGAAACCCTTCGGCACCAGAACCCCACTTCATCACAAATATAGCAACTCAATCAAATCTATTATAAAGATAGCATTATACATCATCAAAATGCAGCATTTAACATCAAAGCTTAAATACAATAATTAAGCGGATAGCATCGATACCCATACCCTTCCTACTATGCATCAGAGTGTGTCAAGTTTTAAACTAGTTAACCAAACTAATTCAGATTTTAAGTTATTGCCATAAGGCCAAATTTTAACAAGTAAACCTATGCCATGTTTCTATTTTTTCCAAGTCAATATTTTAGTTTACTCTAGAGTAATTTGCTACATTCACATTCCACGGACATAAAGCCCGCTCTGATACCAACTGTAACACCCCGACATCTAGTATGCCTGAATGTTACCAAACATAGACTAAACAACATCTAAATACCACAAATAAAGAAAAATTACAGCAAAGGTGCAAATGTTAAAACCAAAAATTTCGGCAGCATCTCCTCTGTTTTTCAATGAATTGAAGCAACAGTGATAATAAGACAAGATATAGCATGATAAGAGACAACTAAAAACAGCGATAACAATTAAAATAACAACACTTATGGCTAACATATGGAATTCAACCATTTCACAAATTATAACGAATCAAACGATAAACTTAAGCTCAAAACTAAGCCATACACCAAGTTTCAAGGCACTACTCTTATTATTATGACTCCAAATGATTAAACTATATATAAGTGTGAAGCTACGTGTAGAAGTGTAGCTAATGCCCTTTCCCGCATACCGGTTTCATGGCACCTAAAAACAACATAAAACACAAGCGTGAGTTCATCACTCAGCATGTATATTGCAATGGATCAAAAAGAACAAATCAATGCCAACATCAATACATACCATACTTAACATCATGATCGAGTCATAATTTCATATACAACATCATAACCATGTATCAATCTCATTGTACACCTTTCATTATCATCATCATGTATGCAATGCAATGCAATGCACATGTCTCCTCGATGCACATACCGGTATTGCCGAGTGCACACCCGTCGGCGTGCACCCTCTTTCCCCTTCCATGCCGTAGATGGAGGGTGCCTACTCCTCGCTTCCACTCACCACGTGGATGGAATCACGAGGTAGGTCTTACTCAATGGCGCTCCGGATTAGTCATAACTTTCTCACCGACCTTACCGGACTAGTTATGATGTTCTCACTGACCGGGCCAGTTTTCATGCCATGTATGCAGCATATGCCATAAACATAAACAATTAATCATTGCATAGCATCATAACATACCATTTTCACCATATCATGGGCAAACACTAATCACGGCAAGATAGCATATCATGAAAACAATTTGCATCTAATCAAGACAAGCAACATACAACACACTACCCATTCCAATACACTTGCCTTAACCGCGGGCGACGGATTGGCGAGAGGAAGAGGGCACTGCCGGGGTCAGACCACCTGCACATAGATACCACACACTCAAAACATGCCCACAAAATAGTACACCATCGCTCATCTACCCCGACTTCACAAACTACTCCCAAAGCTGAAAAATAGAGAATCTGTCCCCCGGGACAACAGGCTTCAAACTAGCATAACTTGAATTCTAGTCCTCCAAATTAAGTAAACGAGTACATCATCGCGAAGCTTAGGAAATTTCCTAGCTTTTTTTAAGTTTTGGGAAAAACTGATTCGGCCTCTAAAATCACCCTATCTACAGATCAACACGATATGTCCCAATCACATCACAGTTTTGAACACGTTCGGTAAAACGACCATAACTTTCAAACAACTGGGTGGAATTGGACGTTCTTGGTGTCCAATTAAAGGTATTGAAGTTATCTACAACTTTATCAATAGGCATCCGACAAAATTCCAAATTTAAAATTGCGAAAACTCAAACCCTAGTTCAGACATCCAATCTGCCTGAAATAGAACGTGGGATAGCATTGCAAACAATCCTATTCTCATCTAGGGACAGCACCTACACATGAATCTAAAGCATGTAATCCTCCTTCTAACTAGCATCTTAACCCTACCAAAGGATCTACCAATCCTTACCTCCCTCGAAAAACCGTTCGAACGACGAATCTCCTCCTCCCGGTCCCCCGATCTCCTTCCACACGCCGATCCCGCCAGATCCTCTCATCGCGGAGCTTCCCAACAGCGAGGGCAGCAAAGAGGAGGGGCGTGGAAGCAAGGGATGGGTGGAACTCACCTAAGACCGGCTAGAGGAGGTGGAGGAGGAAGGGGAACAAGGTGACGGCTAGGGGAGGCAAGGGGGAGGTGCATGGGAGAGTAAGGGAGGCGGCTAGGGTTAGTGGGAGGGGGGTGGGGCACATTGGGCTGGGCAGCAGTGTTTGCTGCCCAATAACTTCTCCACATGGGCCAAATCTTCCCCACCTTTGGCCCACATTGGTCCCCCAAGGCTCGAGTTAGGTCCCCCAAGGCCCAAACTGCCCCGAAAGGCCCAAATTCTACCCCGAAAAGGCCCAAACTCCCAGAGGAGGCCCAAAAACACGATACAAAAGTCGTACTTTAATGCCGACGTCGAAAAAGTCTCATACCATCATTCCGTAGTGTCACACTAAAAAGGGGATACATGGAGACTATTTTCGATCTCCATATAAATTATGTTCCTCCACCTGGGGAACATTGGTATTCTTCTGGAATTCCACAAGTTCAGCACCAAGAAGATCATATTCATCCATGGGCGAGTCCGCATATCCGAGAAGGCATTCTTTTAACCCTGCTGTAGGGTTAGTGACATTGTTGTCCTTCTTCCCACCTTCTTGTTTAATGTCTGGTAGAGTGGTGAATTGTGCCTCAACCTTCTTTTCTTGATTCTTCTGGAACCTCCTAATGGATTTCATGTAAAATTTCACCAAATGCTTTGGGGTGTGACAAGTATGACCAATGGCCGATGCATCCACACCTAAAGCATGGCCGAGGAGGGTTAGCAACCTTATTGGCTGGACCTTGCTTCTAGAAGGTTCCTGTACCCTTTTATTTACTTTTCCACTGGGATTTGCCCTTTTCCTTTTGGTTTCTATCATTCTTCCATTTATTCCCCTTATGCATTTGACCCTTTCCGCAGCCATGGCTATTACTAGCCTACTGAACGTTAGCATGTATTTCAGGCAATGCTTGACTTCCATTAGTAATTGCATGATGGTTCTTCATCAGGAGTTCATCATATTTTTCTGTTTCTAGTAGAACACTAATAAGCTCACAGTACTTCTGGTACTTTGCATGGTGGTACTATTGCTGTAGTATCATCATGTTAGGGTGGATAGTGCACAAGGTTTTGTTGATCATCTTAGCATCAGTAACTTTCTAGTTACAACATGTTAATTTCGCGACAAGTTTGTGCATTGTAAAATTATATGCTGCCATAGATTTGAATTCCTGAAAGCATAGGAGGGTCCATTCACGCTATGCTTATGGCAATAGCATGAATCTTTGTTGGTTGTAACGTTCCTTCAGGGAATTCCACAATGCCACTGGGTTCTCCTCCATCAAGTATTCGGCCTTCCGGTCCGGATGGAGATGGTGCCTCAGGAAATGTAAATCAGCGCATTTTGCGGGTTTAGGGACAGCAGGTGCACCAGTTTCAGGCTGGGCAATAGCAACTTCAAGTGCTCTAGCGGTCAGGTTGATTTTGGCATCCATTGCCCAAGTGAGATAATTGCTGCCATCTAGGGCAAGCACAATAAACTCCCTTTTTGCAATGTAAAACATATCCTATATGCAAGAAATATTGCATGCATCTTTATTAAATTAGTAAAGTTTTGGTCTATATCTATTCAGTAGATAATTATCACAATTTTCCCAGAATTTTCCTAGCATTTTCACAATTTCTGTTAATTATTCAGTAATTTCTAGCATTACTTAATAACAAAAAATAAATTCCAATGTAAATTAAACATGGAATAAAGCTAAGAAAAATAATCCAGAGACATGGTGCTCATAATATGCTATCTTAAATTTTCTAGAATTTCTCTAGTAATTTTCATAATTTTTGTTAATTACTAAGTAATTTTTAGAACTACTTAATAACAGAAAAATTAAATTTTAGCACATATCAGCATAAAATATTGCTAAGAAAGAAAAAAATAGAGCCATGGCATGAACATTGTGTCAATCTAATTTTTCTAGGATTTTCTAGCAATTTTCTGTCAATATTTAAGCAATTTTCAGAATTACTTGAATAACAGAAAAATTTATTTAGCGCATATTGAACATGGCAAAAGCTACAAAAATAAACTCAGTGTATAGAACTTGCAATGTGTGCTAAGTAATAATTTTGCCAAATTTCGAAAGTCCATATATCTTGCAATCTATTTTCTATCATTTATTAGCAATTTTTGGAATTATTAATATTTTTTGGAAATTATTGAAAATCTCAGGGGCACTAAGGTAATTTCCTTTTTTATTAACCTTGTCTTATTCGTACTTGAGTCTTTGTATTCTCGGACATGAGACATATCCGGACTTGGAGTCCGATCGAATCGCGTCACAGGTGGAAGGAAGGAGGCCAAACGGGCGCTCTTGGCATCGCCGAATGGGCCAGGATGCGAGCGATAGGCGAGGTCGGGGGTGTGGGTGGCCGGCGGAGCTAGGCGTGTAGCCGATGGCTTTTGCAGCTCGGCCGTGGGGGCCGAGGCGGTACGAGCCGGTGGGAAGTAGCAGCCTACGGGGTCGGGCTCGAAGCACATAGCTGGGAACTAGCGGCGGCCTGCAAGGCTAGGGGTGGCAACAGGGGCATTCCCCACCGGGGAGTGCCTCCCTATCCCTGTCACCGCGACCCAAAATTTTCCACGTCCCCGTCCCCATTCCCCGTCTCAGGGGAGAAAATCTGCCCATCCCCATCCTCGTTTGGGTATCGGGGCCCCGTCGGGGACCCATCCCCGTGAAAATTTCACACAAGAGAAGAGCTCTTGTAGCCATTTTAACTCTAAAATCATATCAACAGTAAAGAAAAAACAATGCATGCATTCATTGAAGATTATGTTGTCCTATTTATGAAAATGTGAATATGATGGGCTAGAGAATATGTTTGCAATCTAACAACTAAATTGGACTAAACTAAATTCGGGTCCTCAATCAGGTCCTCGTGGGGAAAAAAATTCCCCGTCCTCGTCCCCGCCATCCCCGACAGGGGAATAATTTTCCCCGTTTCCATCCCCACGGGGGACGATTTCATCCCATACCCGTCCCCTAATAGAGGAATCCCACACCAGGGATAGGGGAATGGGTCCTCATTGCCACCCCTATGCAAGGCTATGGCTTTAGGCCGCTCGTGAGGAGACCGAGCAGCGGGCAGCCTCGGGCGTTCGGTGGAACCGTGACACTGTCGAGAGCGATTAGCAGAGCCGTGATGTGGGCATGAGCGGTTAGCAGGGCCATCAGGACCACGGCCAGAGTTGCCAAGGCCGACGATGCAGCTAGGGTGGACATGGCCAGAGCAGTGTGATATATCACAACCAGTTCCTCATATGGAACCATCTGTGATATTAGTTTTTATTACTAAATATTTTTCTATTAGTTTAAATAGATATTGATAGTCAAAGTTTCGAAAGTTTGAATGCACCTATGTCTAAAACGACAACTATTTGAGACTGGAGTGGGTATAAAAGGAATTAATTAATGAAAGGTATTGTAGGTCCTCTTCCATTCGTAAAGGCTCTGCTAGTTTGAATTTTTGGGTCAACAGGGCATATTCATATTTGTAACACCCCAATTTTTGCTTTTCATGAATTTAAACAAGATTTGGCACTTTTGTGAATTTTTGGAATTTTCTGGGATTTATTTGGATTTATTTGGAATTTATTTGAATTTATTCCCTTTTCAAATAATTAAAGAATTTAATTTTGCAAATAAAATTTTGTTGGAAATATTTTATTTGAGTCCAAAATGTTCCAAAATATTTTCTAGAATTTTTCTGGAATTTTTCTGAGTGTTTTGCTATTTTTAATGAATTAAATGAATTTCTGGGAATTAATTTGAATATTTAATCGCTGGAAAAACCCAAACAGGGTTTTACTGTTCATCCGACCGGACCCGAGTCCGAGTCAGACTCGAGTTCGACCCGGACTCGACCGCGCCAGCCGTCTCGGTCGAACCACGTCACCTAACCCTAAACGCGTAACCGTTGGATCGAAATCCAACGGCCACGATTGAGCCACGTCACCGAACCCGAGCCCGACCGAGCCAGCCAGGTCGCCAGGCCAGACCCGAGCCCAAACCCCATGCCCGTTGGATCTTGATCCAACGGTCCACGTTGAGCCACGTCACCTAATCCGAATTGGATTCGGATTTTGCCGCCGCAACCGGGTGGACTTCGGTCTCCGTGCAATACACGGAAGCCGCGGCCCCTATTTAAGGCGCCGCCGCCACCACCGTGTAGCCGACTTCCGTGCGCACCCGTAGCCCTAGACCACGTCGCCTAAGCCGCCGCCGTTTGCCAGCTAGAGCTCGCCGTAGTTGGGATAGGCCTCCGCCGCGGTTCTCCGTCGATTCCGCCGCCGTCCGCCGTCCTCCGCTGCCGTCCGCCGTCCTCCGCCGCCGTTGTGCCCAGATCCGGAACCGTCGCAACGAACCGCACCTGGGGGTACGATCCACTTCGCCGAAGCGTGCCCGCAACGCCGTCGGGATCGTCACCGTCTTCGTCTCCGGCCGGCCAGCTCCGCCACGCGCCATCGCCGTCGCTCGAGCTCTCTTGACCGTCTGATCAAGATCCGAAGGCCAGGATTCGTCATCGTCACCACGGTAAAAATTTCACGTGTTAATTCCTAGATCTGTTTTCAACCCTTGGATCTAGATCCAACGGTTTAGATCGTGCCACGTAGCCGTAACTGCACCATGCTTGGATAGATCTCAGCCGTTAGATCTAGATCATACGGCTAGGGTTAGCCACATTGTAAACTCTAGATTGGATCTTGACCGTCCGATCAAGATCGAACGGTCCAGATCAGCCGAGTAGTTTTCCAAACGCGTGAAGTTAGGTCCGATCTGGGCCGTTGATTTTCAAATCAACGGCCGAGATCTAGCCACGTGGGCGGTAGTTCGACCGTCGCGGCCGGGCGATGGCCGCCGGCCATCCGCCGACGTCACGCTGCGTGGCGCCGGGCGTGGCGTGTCGGCCGGTCCAACGGCTCGATGACGTCACCCATGACATCATGCTGACGTCACGGTGGGGCCCAGCTGTCAGAACCCTCAGCCAAGCCGTGCGCTGACGTCATGCTGACGTCACCCGAGGGGCCCACCTGTCAGAGGCACACGTGCCGTGGACCGGGTCCACGGTGGACCGATCCGAACCGTGCGCCGGGTCCATGGACCCGAGGCGATGTGGCGGCCTCTGATTGGTCAACGTGTCATGCTGACGCAATAAATCATTTTCTGAAAATGAAATTATTTAATTAATTCGGATTATTGATTTATTTGAATTTTGAAACTTCAAACGCTTATAACTTTTGCAATTTAACTCCGATTTGAGTGATTCAAATTTCTAAATTTTTATAAAATTGAGATCTACCAAATGGTGAATTGTATTTAATTTTTTGACCAAAGTTTTTCTCCGTAATATTATTTAATTGAATATTTAAACTTTAAACGCTTGTAACTTTTGCGTTTTAGCTCCGATTTTGCCGATTCAAATTCCTAAAAATTCATAAAATTATGCTCTCTCTGTTTATGGACTTCATTTGGATGTTTGGACACTTTTTATCTACTGTTTAGTTATTTATTGCTATTTACACGCTTTACGAGTAGACGTTGAAGTGCCCAAGGGCTTCGAAGGTGAAGTGTTGACCCAGGAGCCAGCCCAAGACCAAGAACAAGTGCTCTTTGAAGGCAAGTTATGCTTTGACCATATTGATCGCATTTTTTAAATTAATTTCATTTAAATTATTGCATGCTAATTTAAATTAGAAAATGCTTTACTTAATTATGGGAAATTAGATAAATGCCAAATCGCTGTATGACACCTTGGTTAATTAAATATGTGCCATGATCCCCTTGTCACCCTAGATGTGGATTATTAGTTGGACATTATTAAATTGCCAACATGGGTAGTTAGACCGATGTAGTATGCTTAGCCTTGCCACGTAAAATGCTTTGGACAATCAAATGCTAATATTAACTTAATGAGATACTGAACCTATTTTGAAGAAGTATCATGTATTGTGATTGTCGATGGCACGTGGTGCATGGTAATCAACTGGGGTTTGATAAATAGTTTTCGACCGGGGCATGTGGCAAGAATGATCGGGTGGGCCAGTTGTGGCACCGGGAGCGTTGATTTGGTTCTTCGGGTAGTCTTGCCCTGGTCACCCTAAGGACTTAACCTTGCAAGCCTTTGAACTGAGTCAAACGTGCAACCACATGTCTGTAATGGGACGGACCTAGTTGATTAAGTTGCTAATAACGTACCTGTAGGACCTCGGGGTGTTAGCTATACCTTTTGTATAGTTGTACAGGGGAGCGTACCGGGGCTGCGGCCAGGTACTCATCTAACGGTTGATTGGCCTAAACTTCGCCTTCGCTAAGGGAAGGGTTAGTGTGCAATAACCGGGGAGGCCCACTTGTGCTGTTAGAAGTTTCCAAAAGACTTTGTTACGGACACTCGCCTTTGTGGTGTTTGGCTGTATCTTGTGGGTAAAGTTCATAACCTCTGCAGAGTGTAAAATCTATTCGAATAGCCATGTCCGCGACATTGGACATCGCTCGAGAATTACAGTCAAGGGTTAAACTTTCTCGAAAATAACTTGGACTTGAAAGGTTTGGTCTGGTTTAATAATGATGTTGATGGAAATGTAGATTAGGAATGGGAAAGATGTTTATTAAACTCCTGGAAAAGTTATTGATCTTATACTTGTTTCTACTGCTTTCGAATCTACTTATGTTACTTGTCAAATGCTGTTTGACTGCAATTATACCCTGAGCTATTCCTTTGTAATAGACCATGCATGTAGTATATTAGTTGCATTCTGTGCATGACTTGCTGAGTACCAAATACTCACCCTTGCCACAATACAACACCAGTTGAAGAAGAGTCCACACCAGCTTCGGAGGAGGAATTCCAAGAGGAGCCGTCTAACTAGGGAGCGAGCCCAGTCAGTTGCCTGTGGTATACTGGATGGCGCCACGAAGTTATTGTTAGGGTTACCGGTAGGCTACGCGAGCATAAAAAATCAAAATTTCTACCGAGAACACCCAAGAGCACATGCAAGTAAAGGATCACAGATCGTTACCCTTGACGCGCAGATGCAGCGGAAGCAGATTCACACGCGTTGAGGAAGTAGTCGATCACCTCCCAATCGGCACCGAGTGGTCGCCGATCTCCACCGAGTGGTCGCCGACCTCGTCCGAGTGGTCGCCGGGTGGTCGCCGACCTCGTCCGAGTGGTCGCCGTCCAGCGCGTCCGCGAGCGGCAGCGCCTCTACCGGTATCCACACGTCCCGAGCAGGAACACCGTGCGGGGTGTGCTAACACCTCGCCACATAGTTAGGGTTTCTGGAGAGCAGGAGGGACGCACGACGGCTGAACGTGGTGAGGGTTCTCCATCGTGCACTGTTCCTTGCCTCGCCTTTTATAGACACGCTAGTGGGCCGAAGCCCGCTAGGTTTCCATCTCCAACGCGGATCTCATCCACGCACAAAAACTCGTCAATCCTATTCCAACTCGTTAAGTGTGTGACCCGTTAGGTTCAGTGCAAGTCAGACATGAATCCAGAACCCGTTTCCAATTCATTGATCAACAGCGGCACCTAGCAGTACGTATTGACCCCCGAATGCACAGAATCAATATTTGGCTGAACCTTTGATACACTCTCATACCGATCCCTTTTTCCACACGATACCAGTCAAGCTCAAGGCGAGATGCGCGCCACCCTTGTTGATAGCTCGACCACTTCTCTCGACAGCGTGATGGATACAAACCATGACTAACTCCTTAGTCACATTAGCACGGCCGCATGCGTTTTCCTATCCATCCACACGAGGGGCCCAGAGGTATCTTCTCCCGTTATCCGGGAGGGGCAAATCCCATCTTGATCATCACACCCTTGGCGATGTATCGTGGCATACCCGAGATTCATCTTTATGACTACCCTGTTACGGTGTAGCGTTTGATGATACCAAAGCATACAAGTCTACATGCTAGGTATCCATGACAATCTCAGGTCTAAGGACCATATAGGCGTACCACTCGAGACTATACGCTGATGGCACTATAATAGATAACAACTCACAGCGTCTCGGAGTGGGTCTTGTCCGACTACCCATGTTCTCCAACATGTGTCCATATTTATTGATTCGATATCTCCATATCTATGGTATGTGAAACATTACCATCAACCAATAAATGTGCTGATCAAATCATCACCGCTCCTCGTAATGATATGGATCAGGGACCCGTTTAGAATAATGTCACTTGACAATGTGTTTCACAATCAGATCGTATCCAATGAACAAAGTCGCAACATATATTCAGGGAACCGATAAACAAAGTTATCATAATTTCATGAACAAAGACGTATTACAATCATCACCATGATTGATCTAGGGCATATTCCCTTCAGTTATCTTATTTTCCGCTGCTGTTATTTCTCTTTTAATGAGTTTTCGCCCTGCGCGGCGTATATTTGTAACTTGACCTTAAGGTCGAGCAACCAGCTTGGTTAACTATTTAAAGTACCTTATTATTTCGTTGAGTATGATTGTGATATTTACCAATGTTGAGACTGTGTGCACTAGTGTGTTCCTGGACTAGTGCTGAATACACAGAGGGTCCGGATTTGCAAATTCGGGTCCCGACAGAGGTGGTATCAGAGCGGCCTCTCGAAACCTCCAAGAAACTGAAGCATACGCCACAACTCGGCGGCATAGCCTCCCTTACGCTCGGCGTAGTTGTTCTTCATCATCATCTGTCAAAAGATGCTCGCGTAAGAACGCAACATTTTAAAATTAATGTGGAAGACGAAAAGAACTCAGCAAGGGGTATTAACAAGGAAGAAAGGGGTAAGTCGAGAATTCATTCATTATCTTTACAAATTTTATCTTTAGAAAATAGGTTTTATTCTCACTATGACCATTCTAACTATGGGTGAGCCTACAGTCAGTATGGCTCTGATACCACCTCTGTCGGGACCCGAATTTGCAATCCGGACACTCTGTGTATTCAGCACTAGTCCAGGAACGCGCTAGTGCACACAGTCTCAACATTAGTAAATATCACAATCATACTTGACGAATAATAGGGTACTTTAATTAGTTAACCAAGCTGGTTGCTCGACCTTAAGGTCAAGTTACAAATATACGCCACGCAGGGCGAGAACTTAATAAAAGAGAAATAACAACAGCGGAAAATAAGATAACTTCGTGGCGCCATCCAGTATACCACAGGCAACTAACTGGGCTCGCTCCCTATTTAGACTGTTCCTCTTGGAGCTCCTCCTCCAATGCTGGTGTAGACTCTTCTTCAACTGGTGTTGTATTGCGGCAAGGGTGAGTACTTGGTACTTAGCAAGTCATGCACAGAACGCAAACTAATATGCTACATGCATGGCTTAATACAAAGGAATAGCTCAAGGTACATTTGCAGAAATCAGCATGTAACAAGTATCATAAGTAGATTCGAAAGTAGTAAGAACAAGTATAACATCAATAACTTTTCCAGGAATTAAATAAACATCTTTTCCATTCCTAATCCACATTTCCATCAACATCATTATTAACCAAACCCAACCTTTCAAGTCCAAGTTATTTTCAAGAAAGTCTAACCCTTGACTGTAATTCTCGAGCGATGTCCAATACCGCGGACACGGCTATTCGAATAGATTTTACACTCTGCAGAGGTTATGCACTTTACCCACGAGATACAGCCAAACACCACAAAGGCGAGTGTCCGTAACAAAGTCTTTCGGAAACTTCTAACAGCACAAGTGGGCCTCCCCGGATATTGCACACTAACCCTTCCCTTAGCGAAGGCGAAGTTTAGGCCAATCAACCATTAGATGGGTACCGTCGCAGCCACAGACGCTCCCGTACAACTACACAAAAGGTATAGTTGACACCCCGAGGTCCCACAGGTACGTTATTAGCAACTTAATCAACTAGGTCCGTCCCATTACGGACATGTGGTTGCACGTTTGACTCAGTTCAAAGGCTTGCAAGATTAAGTCCTTAGGGTGACCAGGGCAAGACTACCCGAAGAACCAAAACAACGTTCTCGGTGCCACAACTGGCCCGCCCGATCATTCTTGCCACATGCCTCGGTCGAAATCTATTTATCAAACCCCAGTTGATTACCATGCACCACGTGCCATCAACAATCATAACACATGATACTTCTTTCAAAAATAGGTGCAGTATCTCATTAAGTCAATATTAGCATTTGATTGTCCAAAGCATTTCACGTGGCAAGGCTAAGCACACTACATCGGTCTAACTACCCAGGTTGGCAATTTAATAATGTCCAACTAATAATCCACAACTAGGGTGACAAGGGGTCATGGTACATATTTAATTAATCAAGGTGTCATACAGCAATTTGGCATTTATCTACTTCCCCGGAATTAAATAAAGTATTTTCTAATTAAACTAGCATGCAATAATTTAAATCAAATTAATTTGAAAATAGGATCAACATGGTCAAAGCACGACTTGCCTTCAAAGAGTACTTGTTCTTGGTCCTGAGCTGGCTCCTGGGTCAACACTTCACCTTCGAAGTCTTCAGGTACTTCAACGTTTACTCGTAAAGCGTGCAAATAGCAATAAATAAATGAACAGAAGATAAAAAGTGTCCCAACATCCAAATAAAGTTCCTAAATAGAGAGAGAGCATAATTTTATGAATTTTTAGGAACTGGAATCGTCGAATTCGGAGTTAATATGCAAAAGTTATAACCGTTTAAATTTTAAAGAAAACATTAATTAAATATAAACAGAGAAATATTGATAATAAAAAATTAATTAAAATTCATATTTGAGTAGGTCTCATTTTTATGAAAATTTAGAAATTTGAATCACTCAAATCGGAGTTGAAACGCAAAAGTTATAAGCGTTTGAAGTTTGAATCCATTTTTGAAATCAATATTTCGAATTAATAAATCATTTTCTTTTTCGGAAATTAATTTATTGCGCCAAAGATGACACGGTCAAGACTCTCATTGGTCCACATGGATCCGCTGATATCAGCACCGGACGAGTCCCCCGATGACGTCAGCATGACGTCACCATGACACGTGGCACCACCCGGGTGCTGCCACGTGTCCTGGTCTACCGACACGGTCCACGTGCACGGCTCGGTCCACGGTGGCACTGGTCCACCGTACCGGCGTCATTGACAGGCGGGCCCGCTGTAACATCCCAAAATTTTGCTTTTCTTAAATTCATGTGTGATTTGGCACTTTGGTGAATTTTTGGAATTTTCTGGAATTTATTTGGATTTATTTGGAATTTATTTGAATTTATTCCATTTTGAAATAATTAAAGAATTTAATTTTGCAAATAAAATTTTGTTGGAAATATTTTATTTGAGTCCAAAATGATCCAAAATATTTTCCGTAATTTTTCTCGAATTTTTCTCGAGTCATTTGCTATTTTTAATGAATTAAATGAATTATCGGGAATTATTTTAAATATTAAATCGCTGGAAAATCCAACTCGGGTCAAGTATCGTTTCATCCGACCGAAGTCGGACTCGAGTCCGACCGAGCCGCTTGGCTCAACCAAACCAGCTCCCAACCCTAAGCGATCCCGACCGTTGGATCAAGATCCAACTACCGAGATCCGCCTCGACCGACCCGAAGCCGTGGTCCGACCGACCCGATCGCGCCGCGGCGATCGTGGCCGTTGATCGCGACACGCGGACGGCCACGATTTCGCCGTTTTCCCGTGATCGAAGCCGACTCACCGCCGCGCCGTAGCAAGTTAGGTTTCCGCCGCACGGACGCCGAGGTTATTTAATGCCCGGCATACCCGAGGACCGCCGTGATCCCGCGCTCTCCCTTCTCTACTTCACCGAGGCTAAGTCGCCGCCGTTTAGCCGCGGCGAAGCTCGCCAGAAGTTGCGCTGGCCGCCCGCCACGGTCTTTGCTTGCTCGCCGCCCGCCTGGCCCCTCGCCGTTGACCTCAGATCCGACTCACCGCGACGAGACGCACTGGCGACCCTTCATCTCGCCGAGCAACCCCGAACGCCGCTGGGCTCGCTGCCGTCTTCAACTCCGGCAGCCGCGGCGCCACCACGGCCATCACCGCGAAGCTCGCGGCACCGCCGGATCCAGACGGACGGTTGAGGTGAGTTCACGTGTTCCAAACCCGATTAGATCCGACCGCTGGATCAAGATCCAACGGCTCACAATCGCCACGCGTCGTAGCAAAGGCGATTATAGGATTAGATCCGACCGTCCGATCTAGATCGAACGCCCAAGAGCATCGAGTAGTTTCAACGTGTTAAACCCTGGATTCAATCCGCGCCGCTGATTTTCAAACCAACGGACGAGATTGCGCCACGTGTCCGGAAGTTGGACCGACGCTGTCAGCGCCGCCCACGCGCTGCAGCAGGGCAGACGCCGACACGCTGGGCCCGCGTGTCAGAGGGCCCGCATGTCAGTGGCTACCCCAGCCAAGCGGTGACGTCAGCGATGACGTCACCCGAGTGGGCCCACATGTCAGTCACGTGAGCCGTGGACCGAGTCCACGGTGGACCCGAGCCGAGCATGGACCAAGCCCATGGATCGCCGACGCCAGCAGGCCAATCAGAGCTGCCACGTGTCCATGCCGACGCAATAATTAATTTCCGAAAAGAAAATGATTTATTAATTCGAATAATGATTTCAAATTTAGATTCAAACTTCAAACGCTTATAACTTTTATGCTTCAACTCCGATTTGAGCGATTCAAATTTCTAAATTTGTATAAAATTAAGATCTACCTAAATATAAATTTTATTTAATTTTTGGACTAAAGTTTTTCTCTGTAAAATTATTTAATTGATTATTTAAACTTTAAATAATCATAACTTTTATGCTTTAACTCCAAATTTGACGATTCCAGCTTCTAAAAATCCAGAAAATTATGTTCTCTCTGTTTATGGATTTTATTTGGAGTTTTGGGATCTTTTTGCATAGTGTTTATTTGTGTATTTGCTATTTGCACGCTTTTACGAGTAGACGTTGAAGTGCCTGAGGGATTCAAGGAGAAGTATTGACTCAGGATCCAACTCAAGACCAAGAACAAGTACTTTTTGAAGGCAAGTTGTGCTTTGACCATATTGATCCTATTTCGAAATCTATTTTGATTTAAACTATTGCATGCTAGTTTAATTAGAAAGATACTTTGTTTAAACATGGGGGTTAGATAAATACCAATCTGCTATATGACACCTTGATTACTTAAGTATGTGCCATGATCCCTTGTCACCCTAGTTGTGGATTACTAGTTGGACATTATTAAATCGCCAACATGGGTTTAGATCGTTGTAGTATACTGCTTAGACCTGCTACGTGCTCATGACATGATTTTGGATAATCAAATGCTAATATTGAATTAATGATATATTGAACCTGTTTTGGAAAAGTATCATGTGATGTTGATGGCACGTGGTGCATGGTAATCAACTGGGGTTTGATAAACAGTTTTCGACCGGGGCATGTGGCAAGAGTAATCAGGTGGGCCGCTTGTGGCATTGGGGATGTTGTTTTGGTTGTTAGGGTAGTCTTGCCCTTGTCACTCTAATGACTTAACCTTTCATGCGTTTGAACTGGTCATACTTGCAACCACATGGTCGAATGGGACGGCCCTAGTTGACTAAGTCGCTAAGGACTCACTTGTGGAGCCTCAGGGTGTCGGGCTTACACCTTTTGTGTGATTGTACGGGGAGCGATCGTGGTCGTGGCTGTGTACCCATCTAACGGTGTGTTGGTCCCATACTTCGCCTTGGCTAAGGGAAGGGATGGTGTAGAGCACGAACCGGAGAGGACCACCTGTGTTGTTTGAGGCTTCCGAAAGGCTTTGTTATGATTGCTCATTCGCATACTCTTGTATGGCGATTCACGGCTGACGTGGTGAGTGGATTGTATCTTGTGGGTAAAGTGCATAACCTCTGCAGAGTGTAGAATCTATTTGAATAGCCGAGTCCACTGTGATCGACAATGCTCTGAATTACAAATAAGGGGTAGACTTTCTGAAAATAACTTGGTTTTGAAAAGATGGGTTGGTTTAACAAGGAAGATGATGGAAATATGGTTTAGGATGGGGAAAATGTTTGTTAAACTTCTTGAAAATTTATTTATGCTTTACTTATTTCTACTGCTTTCGAATCTACTTATATTACTTGTCAAAAGTCACATCGCAAATATACCCTGAGCTATTCCTTTGTACTAAGCCATGCATATAGTATATTAGCTTACATTCTGTGCATGACTTGTCGAGTACCAAGTACTCACCCTTGCCTCAACACAATACCGCTTGAAGAGGAGATTACGCCACTTTGGAGGAGGAACTCCAAGAGGACCCGACTACTTAGGGATGCGAGCCCACGGCTGCCTCGTGGTATACCGGATGGCGCCACTAAGTTTATTTGATTTTCCGCCGTTATTTCTCTTTTAATAAGTTTCGCCTTGCAAGGCATATATTTGTAACTTGGCCATAAGGTCAAGTAACCAGTTTGGTTATTTAAATAAAGTACTTTGATAATATCGATTGGTATGATTGTGATATTTACCGATGTTAAGATCTGTGTGCACTAGCTGCGTTCTCGGACTAGTGCTGAATACACAGAGGGTCCGGATTTGCAAATTCGGGTCCCGACAGGGTGGTATCGAGCCATACTTGACTGTAGGCTCAACCCTAAGCTAGAATGGTCGAGTGAGGATAAAACCTATTTTCTAAAGCTAAAAATTTGTGAAGACAAGAAATGACATCTCGACTTATCCCCTTCTCTCTTTCTCGCCTCTTGCTGAAATTTTCCCTTACCTTGTCACAATTAGAAAATTCCGAGTTCTTACGTAAAGCACTCTTGTGACAGATGGAGGAAGAGTTCAACTACGTTGATCTAGGAGTTGGTCACGCCATGAACTTTGGCACATGCTACAAACTCTCTGAGATTTTGAGAAGCCCCAATACCAAGTGGAAGTGATCAGGCAAGCGTGATTGATCAAGGCTTGTGACGTGAGGATTGAGGTACCTGCCAGAAGAGGGGCCAGGCAATCGCCTCGATACACCGTGACCGCTAGAAGATCTACAATGCAGATGGGTATCCAAGAAGTTTCACGACGAGCAATGCGGCACATTACCGATATTCACGCCAGAGAGTTGGAAAGCACGGTGTTCCGTTACTATCCGCAAGAGCGATAACCTTCTTGACCCGGCGATTCAGGATGAGGATGCCACGACATACGCTTGGCACGATTTGTCGCCGCCAGAGGATGTATTAGATAATACAAGCAAGGAGCTGCAGAAGGCCCGCAAGGAGATCACGACAGAGAAGAACAGATGGCGGAAGCTCAAGAGTATGTGGCACACCTTCTACGAAGGATTGACGAGTTGGAGATGACTTTGTACGGACTGCACTCCAGAGCCCGCATTTGAGCTACACGAGCCTGGATCCGCAGGAGTCGATCTCGATGAGGACACCGCTTCTTCGACTACCATAGAGGACACAGCTTGTCGGACATGGCGATCGCTTCGCGCCTATGCCGCAAAGATCCGCACTCCAGGCCGTGGAGGTTTTCTCGATGAGTGAGCATAGGTTCTATAGTGAGACTCCTTCGCCGAGTCGCGTCATAGAATAAAGAGTTACCCTTTAGGCGTTAGATTCCAGAGTTAGTTCGATTTGGATTTGCTTTGTTTGTCGAGTGTGCAGATGTGTTGCAAGGCCCTTAGGCATTGTAAGCAGCCATACCAAGTTATTAATAATAAAGATGGACCTTAAAGTTACCCCTTTCGCCGCATAAGTTCCATATTACTTGTCTATTCTTGTTTCCCTCTCATCTCTAAACCTAGAGCAAATCGATGATGGTGAACACCCGTGGAAACCTTGGAAGCAATGGGAGTGGATCTCGCCAGCCAGAAAACCCCAATGATAGAGCACCAAAGACCGCCAGATGATATGCAGAATTTTGGAGCATTTCTTGCTGCTCAGACTCGATTGATGCATGCTATGATGCAACAAATGCAGCACGTCATCGCCAAAGCCACACCAATCAAGTTAATCAAGGACCACGCCAGAATACAAGACTGCCGAGTTCATGAGGACTCACCCACCCACTTTCTCTGGGAATGCCAATCCATTGGAGGCCGACGATCGTTAAGATCAATCGAGAGGAAGCTACACATAGCTCAATGCATAGGGAATGAGAAGGTACTTTACGCTTCTCATCGCTTGGAAGGAACAAATTACGAATGGTGGGAGAACTTCGTACACGCAGAGAACCTCAAGAAATCACTTGGGAAGAGTTCACACCGCATTCCGACAAGATCACGTGCCTGAAGGAATCATGGACCTTAAGAAGGAGGAGTTCAGAGCACCAAGCAAGGTAATCACCGCTGGCCGACTACCTGAACAAGTTCACACAACCTAGCACGCTACGCACTGAGGATGTAGCGACGGATAAATCCAGCGCCTCGTTTTATGAAGGGACTTAACTCAGATTGCAAGTAGGGTTGATCACCCACACCTTTCCATTTCCAAGAATTGGTGAATAAGGCGCTTATTCTTGAGGACAAGCGCAAGGAACCGGATGAGAACAGGAAGCGCAGGATGCAACAAAGAAGGATCACGCCAGAGAACGCAATAAACGCTTGAGAGTTGCACCAAATCAATTCTTCGATTCCAACCACGAATGCAACAAGGACACCATCCTCAAAGACCAAGACCTGCCAATCGTAACTACTGCACTTCACCCGCTAGAAACGCTACCCTGTGCAAATAACAGGAACAAAGTGAGACGCCGCTACAACCGCAACGAGCCAGACATTTTGCCAACAAATGTCCAAAGAAGACAGCAGGAGCGACCCCGTCGCTTCAACCTAGGAACCACCCCAGCTAGGATGCCAAAGCACCAGGAGCCACACCCTGCATCGTGGTGAGAGGCCGAGTCAACCATGTCACCGCAGATGCACTGCAAAATGCTACTGACGTCAGATCGGGTAAGTTACTTGTTAACTCGCACCTGCAACGCTTTGTTTGACTCGAGCTTCAGATTCGCTTGTTTCGCAAGGCTTTGCTACTAGAAATGACTTGAGAATTGCAAGACTTAAGTGCATGCTTTTAGTTCAAACCCCTGGTTCGAACTCCGAACGGAAGTAGGATGTTCCGGGTGAGAATACTAATAGATGGAATAGAGTTCCTAGCAAACCTTATAATTTTGGAGACCTGCACCTTAGATGTTATATTGGGAATGGATTGGTTATCCAAGCACAAGGCTGTATTGGATTGTGGACTAAGGACTATCTCAGTTTAGAGCACGTGTGGGAAGAAGGTGGAATTTCAAGCCACTGCAGTTAGAGATGGACAGCTTGATGGTTAACAGTACCAAGGCAATCAGCATAGAGGATGTCCCAAAGAGTGAATGAGTACCCGATGTTTTTCCCGAAGATCTACCTCGGTATGCCGCTGCACAGGACATAGAGTTTGTGATAGAGCTTGTACTGCACAAAGACCGATAGCAAAGAGACCCTATCGGATGTCTACCGAGGAGTTGGTAGAGATGAAGAAACAGCTAGAAGAGTTAATGGAGAAAGGATTTATCGGACCAAGTTCGTCGCCGTGGGGAGCACCGGCTTTGTTTGTCAAGAAGAAGGACGGGAGTTTCGGGATGTGCATTG
This sequence comes from Rhipidocladum racemiflorum, assembly GCA_036346355.1. Taxonomy (NCBI): domain Eukaryota; kingdom Viridiplantae; phylum Streptophyta; class Magnoliopsida; order Poales; family Poaceae; genus Rhipidocladum; species Rhipidocladum racemiflorum. The sequence goes on along the minus strand of CM070576.1, from coordinate 36,054,304 downwards.
ACTACCGTGCACTCAACGAAGTCACCGTGAAGAATAAGTATCCGCTACCCAGGATTGATGATTTGTTTGATCGATTAAGAGGAGCCGGAGTTTTCTCCAAGATTGATCTCGAGATCGGGATACCATCGCTTGAAGATCCGATCGTAAGATATCCCGAAGACTGCATTCTCGTCAAGATATGGACATTACGAAGTTTACAAGATGTCCTTTGGGCCGATTTAACGCGCCACTTATTTCATGAATATGATGAATAAGGTGTTCATGGAATACTTTGACAAGATTGTCGTCGTTTTCATAGACGATATCATAAACTACACCAAGACAGAGGAAGAAAAAGCCGAAAACTTAAGGCGAGTTTTGTAAAAGATGAGAGAACAGAAACTTTTCGCCAAGTTCAGCAAGTGTGATTTTTGGAAGGACAAGGTGGAGTTTCTTGGACATGTAATGACCGCAGAGGGAGTCGCCGTAGATCCAAGCAAAGTAGAAGCTGTGTTACATTGGGAACAGCCAAAGACTGTGACCCAGATCCGGAGTTTCCTTGGGATGGCAGGATATTACCGCCGTTTCATCGAAGGCTTTTCGACAATTGCGAAACCTCTTACGCAACTGCTGAAGAAGGAAAAGAAGTTTGCATGGACGCCAGAATGTGAGAAAGGATTTCAGGAGCTGAAGAAGCGATTGACATCAGCACCGGTGTTAGTTCTACCGGATGTTGCTCAAAGCTTCGATATTTATTGTGACGCATCGCGCCAAGGACTTGGATGTGTGCTGATGCGTAATGGAAAGGTCGCCGCTATGCATCAAGGCAGTTGAGGCCGCATGAGGAAAATTATCCGACACATGACCTAGAGTTAGCCGCCGTAGTGCATGCTTTGAAGATATGGCGTCACTATCTGATTGGAAACAGATGTGAGGTATATACGGATCATAAGAGCCTTAAGTACATATTCACCCAGTCGGATCTGAATATGAGGCAGAGGAGATGGTTAGAGTTAATCAAGGACTACAATGTTGGAATCCATTACCATCCCGGGAAGGCCAATGTAGTAGCCGATGCTCTGAGTCGGAAAAGCCATACCGTGAGTACGTTGCTAGCCACAAGTCAGGATGAGTTATGTGAGGATTTTCAAAAGATGAAGATTGAGGTTGTACCTAGCGGATTCTTGGCCGCATTGGAAGTAAAGCCTACCTTAGAGGATCAGATCCGAGAAGGACAGAAGGATGATGACAAGATCCGCAGGATTAAGTCCATCAAGGAGGAAGGCAAGGCAGAGGACTTCAAGTTGGATGAGCAAGGCACGTTGTGGATGAAGGATCGCATTTGTGTGCCTGACAAGGAGGAGTTAAAGCGACTGATTTTGGAAGAAGCCCATGACTCCAAGTACTCGATTCATCCTGGAAGCGCCAAGATGTATCAGGATCTGAAGGAGAGATTCTGGTGGCCAAGTATGAAACGTGAAGTTGCCGAGCATGTTGCATTGTGCGACGTATGCCAGAGAGTCAAGGCAATGCATCGAAACCAGCAGGATTGCTACAAATTGAAAATACCGAGTGGAAGTGGGAGGAAATCGGAATGGATTTCATTACCGGCTTGTCAAGACTCAAGGAGGTTATGACTCCATATGGGTTATAGTGGATCGCTGACTAAAGTAGCCCATTTTATCCTCGTGAAGACCACTTACTCTGAGATAAGTTAGCGAGTTGTACATGATCGTGATTGTTTGTTTGCACGAGTGCCAAAGAGGATTGTATCTTACGAGGTACCCAATTTACCTCAAGGTTCTGGAATAAGTTGCATGAGGCCATGGGAACCCGCTTAAACTTCAAGATGACTTATCATCCACGTAGACGGATGGGACAGACCGAAAGAGTCAACCAGATTTTGGAGGATATGCTAAGAGCTTGTGCATTAGCTTATGCTACCTCTTGGGATAAGAGTTTGCCGTATGCCGAGTTCGATTACAACAATAGTTATCAGGCTAGTTCTGAGATGTCACCTTTTGAGGCACTTTGTATGGTCGACCACTTCGGACGCCATTGAATTGGAATGAGACCCGTGGCGCCGTGTCTTTGGGCCTGATATTCTTCAAGAGGTCAAGAGCAGTCGCCATGATTAGGAAAGGTTGAAGATAGCCCAATCTCGATGTAAGAGTTATCGACAATCGTCGCCGAGATTTGAGTTTTGAACCGTAAGACTTTGTATACCTCGTAGTTACGCCTCGTGGGAGTTAAGAGGTTCCATGCCAAAGGGAAACTTGCACCCCGTTATGTTGGACCATTTAAGATTTTGAGCCGCAAAGGCGAAGTTGCTTATCAGCTGGAGTTGCCACAGTCGTTAGCAGGGGTACATGATGTATTCCATGTGTCCCAGTTGAAGAAATGTCTCCGAGTTCCTGAGGAACAGACACCGCTAGAGTCAATTGAGTTGCATGAGGATTTGACTTATAAGGAACATCCCGTGAGGATTCTAGACACAATGGATCGAGAAACTAGAAACAAGTCAACCCGTTTCTGTAGAGTTCAGTGGAGCAACCATGAAGAAAGTGAAGCGACTTGGGAGCGCGAAGAGGATTTGAAGAAGGAATTTCCAAACCTATTCCTTTAGTGAGCCCTGAATCTCGGGGACGAGATTCTATTAAGGGGGGGAGGTTTGTAACATCCCAAAATTTTGCTTTTCTTAAATTCATGTGTGATTTGGCACTTTGGTGAATTTTTGGAATTTTCTGGAATTTATTTGGATTTATTTGGAATTTATTTGAATTTATTCCATTTTGAAATAATTAAAGAATTTAATTTTGCAAATAAAATTTTGTTGGAAATATTTTATTTGAGTCCAAAATGATCCAAAATATTTTCCAGAATTTTTCTGGAATTTTTCTGAGTCATTTGCTATTTTTAATGAATTAAATGAATTACTGGGAATTATTTTAAATATTAAATCGCTGGAAAATCCAACTCGGGTCAAGCATCGTTCATCCGACCGAAGTCGGACTCGAAGTCCGACCGAGCCGCTTGGCTCAACCAAACCAGCTCCCAACCCTAAGCGATCCCGACCGTTGGATCAAGATCCAATCTACCGAGATCCGCCTCGACTTCGACCCGAGCCGTGGTCCGACCGACCCGATCGCCGTGCGATCGTGGGCCGTTGATCGCGACACGTGGGCGGCCACGATTTCGTCGTCTTCCCGTGGACCGAGCCGGACTCCGCCGCGCGCCGCCGTAGCAAGTTAGGTTTCCGTTTTACGCAGACGAGGTTATTTAATGCCCGGCATACCCGAGGACCGCCGTGATCCCGCGCCCTCCCTTCTCTACTTCACCGAGGCTAAGTCGCCGCCCGTTTAGCCGTCGGCGAAGCTCGCCAGAAGTTGCGCTGGCCGCTCCGCCACGGTCTTTGCTTGCTCACGCCGTCGCCGTCCCCTGCCGTTGACCTCGGATCCGGACTCACCGCGACGAGACGCACCCGAAGGACCCTTCATCTCGCCGAGCAACCCCGAACGCCGTTGGGCTCGCTGCCGTCTTCAACTCCGGCAGCCGGCGCCACCACGGCCATCAGCCCTCGCGAAGCTCAGGCACCGTCGGATCCGGATCGGACGGTTGAGGTGAGTTCACGTGTTCCAAACCCGATTAGATCTGGACCGCTGGATCAAGATCCAACGGCCACAATCGCCACGCGCCGTAGCGGTCGCGATTATAGGATTAGATCTGGACCGTCCGATCTAGATCGAACGCCCAAGAGCATCGAGTAGTTTCAACGTGTTAAACCCTGGATCCAATCCGCCGCTGATTTTCAAACCAACGGACGAGATTGCGCCACGTGTCGGGAAGTTGGACCGACGCGGTCGGCCGGCCCACGCCAGCGTCGTGTAGACGCCGACACGCGGGCCCGCGTGTCGAGGGGCCCGCATGTCGCTGGCTAACCCAGCCAAGCGCCGACGCCGATGACGTCACCCGAGTGAGCCCACATGTCGATCCACGTGAGCCGTGGACCGAGTCCACCGTGGACCCGAGCCGAGCGTGGACCAAGCCCATGGACCGGTGGCGTCGGCCAGGCCAATCAGGAGCTGCCACGTGTCCATGCCGACGCAATAATTAATTTCCGAAAAGAAAATGATTTATTAATTCGAATAATGATTTCAAATTTAGATTCAAACTTCAAACGCTTATAACTTTTATGCGTTTCAACTCCGATTTGAGCGATTCAAATTTCTAAATTTGTATAAAATTAAGATCTACCTAAATATAAATTTTATTTAATTTTTGGACTAAAGTTTTTCTCTGTAAAATTATTTAATTGATTATTTAAACTTTAAATAATCATAACTTTTGCGTTTTAACTCCAAATTTGACGATTCCAGTTTCTAAAAATCGAGAAAATTATGTTCTCTCTGTTTATGGATTTTATTTGGAGTTTTGGGATCTTTTTGCATAGTGTTTATTTGTGTATTTGCTATTTGCACGCTTTACGAGTAGACGTTGAAGTGCCGGAGGGATTCGAAGGAGAAGTATTGACTCAGGATCCAACTCAAGACCAAGAACAAGTACTTTTTGAAGGCAAGTTGTGCTTTGACCATATTGATCCTATTTCGAAATCTATTTTGATTTAAACTATTGCATGCTAGTTTAATTAGAAAGATACTTTGTTTAAACATGGGGGTTAGATAAATACCAATCTGCTATATGACACCTTGATTACTTAAGTATGTGCCATGATCCCTTGTCACCCTAGTTGTGGATTACTAGTTGGACATTATTAAATCGCCAACATGGGTTTAGATCGTTGTAGTATCGCTTAGACTCGCTCGTGCTCATGACATGATTTTGGATAATCAAATGCTAATATTGAATTAATGATATATTGAACCTGTTTTGGAAAAGTATCATGTGATGTTGATGGCACGTGGTGCATGGTAATCAACTGGGGTTTGATAAACAGATTTCGACTGGGGCATGTGGCAAGAGTAATCAGGTGGGCCAGTTGTGGCATTGGGGATGTTGATTTGGTTTTTCGGGTAGTCTTGCCCTGGTCACTCTAAGGACTTAACCTTGCAAGCCTTTGAACTGGTCATACTTGCAACCACATGGTCGAATGGGACGGCCCTAGTTGACTAAGTCGCTAAGGACTCACTTGTGGAGCCTCGTGGTGTCGATTACACCTTTGTGTGATTGTACGGGAGCGTATCGTGGTCGTGGCCAGGTACCCATCTAACGGTGTGTTGGTCCCATACTTCGCCTTGGCTAAGGGAAGGGATGGTGTAGAGCACGAACCTGAGAGGACCACCTGTGTTGTTTGAGGCTTCCAAAGGCTTTGTTATGATTGCTCATTCGCATACTCTTGTATGGCGATTCACTACCGACGTGGTGAGTGGATTGTATCTTGTGGGTAAAGTGCATAACCTCTGCAGAGTGTAGAATCTATTTGAATAGCCGAGTCCACGTGATCGACAATGCTCTGAATTACAATCAAGGGGTAGACTTTCTGAAAATAACTTGGTTTTGAAAAGATGGGTTGGTTTAACAAGGAAGATGATGGAAATATGGTTTAGGATGGGGAAAATGTTTGTTAAACTTCTTGAAAATTTATTTATGCTTTACTTATTTCTACTGCTTTCGAATCTACTTATATTACTTGTCAAAAGTCAAGCATCGCAAATATACCCTGAGCTATTCCTTTGTACTAAGCCATGCATATAGTATATTAGCTTGCATTCTGTGCATGACTTGCTGAGTACCAAGTACTCACCCTTGCCTCAACACAATACCAGTTGAAGAGGAGATTACGCCAGCTTTGGAGGAGGAACTCCAAGAGGACCCGACTACTTAGGGATGCGAGCCCAGTCAGTTGCCTGTGGTATACTGGATGGCGCCACGAAGTTTATTTGATTTTCTGCTGCTATTTCTCTTTTAATAAGTTTCGCCTTGCAAGGCATATATTTGTAACTTGGCCATAAGGTCAAGTAACCAGTTTGGTTATTTAAATAAAGTACTTTGATAATATCGATTGGTATGATTGTGATATTTACCGATGTTAAGACTGTGTGCACTAGCGCGTTCCTGGACTAGTGCTGAATACACAGAGGGTCCGGATTTGCAAATTCGGGGTCCCGACACCCGCCCTCCCCGTCCACGCCCACGCGGGCGCACCGGTTCGGCTTCCGCACACGTGGCTAGATCTCGGTCGTTGATTTGAAAATCAACAGCCCAGATTAGATCTGGCTTAACTCAGTAGAAAAACTACTCGGCTGATCTGGACCGTTCGATCTTGATCGGACGGTCAAGATCCAATCTAATGTTTACAACGCGGCTAACCCTAGCCGTTCGATCTAGATCTAACGGCTGAGATTGGATCTAGTACAGTGCGGTTCTAGCTACGTGGCACCATCTAAACCGTTGGATCTAAATCCAACGGTTGGAAATAGATCAGGGGATTAGAACATGGACCTCACCGGGGAGTGACGTTGATGAATCTGGGCCCTTGGATCTGGATCGGACGGCGGAGGGAGTTCGGGGTCTGGCGATGGCGTGCGGCGGCGCAGGCTCACCGGAGACGGGGATGGCGACTGTAACACCCCAAAATTTTACTTTTCCTAAATTCATGTGTGATTTGGCACTTTGGTGAATTTTTGGAATTTTCTGGAATTTATTTGGATTTATATGGAATTTATTTGAATTTATTCCATTTTGAAATAATTAAAGAATTTAATTTTGCAAATAAAATTTTGTTGGAAATATTTTATTTGAGTCCAAAATGATCCAAAGTATTTTCCAGAATTTTTCTGGAATTTTTCTGAGTCATTTGCTATTTTTAATGAATTAAATGAATTACTGGGAATTATTTTAAATATTAAATCGCTGGAAATCAAACTCGGGTCAAGTATCGTTTCATCCGATCGAAGTCGAACCCGAAGTCGGACTCGAGTCCGACCGAGCCACGTGACTCGACCGAACCCACTCCTAACTCCTAATCAATCCCAACCGCTGGATCAAGATCCAACGGCCGAGATCCGCCCGTCTGGTTCGAGCCGTATCCGCCCGGATCCGATCGCCGTCGCGATCGTGGGCCGTTGATCGCGCCATGCGTGGGCTGAGAGTCGCCGTCTTCGCCGAGACCGAGCCGGACTCCGCCGCCGCGCCGCCGTGTAGGATTAGGTTTCCGTCTAGGCACGAACGCCGAGGCTATTTAAAGCGTGAGACGCCCCCGAGGTTGCCCTCATCCTTGCGCACTGCCGTTCCCGAGCCATCTCGCTGGCCGCCGCCGTTGAGCCGCAATCGCCGGAGTTGTCTCTTTCCTCCGCCAAGGTTTGCGCTGCTCGCTTTCCGCCGTCTGGCCGTCTTCCGCCGAGAAGGAGCTCGAATCTGGGATCCCCGCTGACGAGACGCACCCGAAGGACCCTTCATCTCGCCGGAGCAACCCGAACGCAGTCGGGCTCGTCGTCGTTCCGTCTCAGGTGCCCAAGCTTCGCCGTGCCATCGCGGACTCCGCGAGCTCACGTGGACCGTCAGATCCAGATCGGACGGTTGAGGTGAGTTCACGTGTTCCAAACCCGATTAGATCTGGACCGTTGGATCAAGATCCAACGGTTCACAATCGCCACGTGCCGTAGCAGTGCTATTATAGGATTAGATCTGGCCCGTCCGATCTAAATCGAACGGCCCACGATCAACGAGTAGTTTCAACGTGTTAACCCTGGATCTAATCCGCGCCGTTGATTTTCAAACCAACGGTCGCGATTGCGCCACGTGTCGAGGAGATGGACCGACGCGGTCAGCGCCGTACGCGTGTAAGCGCGTGTCCCTGACACGCGGGCCCCGCATGTCAGAGGGCCCACACGCCACCGTGATTTGCGTGAGACCACCGGCTGTGGGTCCCACATGTCGGCCTCACGTGGAGTCGTGGGACCAAGGTCCACCGTGGACCGAACCGCGCCGTGAGCTGAGCCCATGAGCCGGCTGACGTCAGCCAGCCAATCAGGAGCTGCCACGTGTCCTTGCTGACGCAATAATTAATTTCCGAAAAAGAAAATGATTTATTAATTCGAAATAATGATTTCAGATTTTGTTTCAAACTTCAAACGCTTATAACTTTTGCGTTTCAACTCCGATTTGAGTGATTCAAATTTCTAAATTTGTATAAAATTAAGATCTACCTAAATATAAATTTTATTTAATTTTTGGACTAAAGTTTTTCTCTGTAAAATTATTTAATTGATTATTTAAACTTTAATAAATCATAACTTTTGCGTTTTAACTCCAAATTTGACGATTCCAGTTTCTAAAAATCCAGAAAATTACGTTCTCTCTGTTTATGGGTTTTATTTGGAGTTTTGGGATGTTTTTGCCTATTGTTTATTGGGTATTTGTTATTTGCACGCTTTACGAGTAGACGTTGAAGTGCCGGAAGGATTCGAGGGAGAAGTGTTGACTCAGGATCCAACTCAAGACCAAGAGCAAGTACTTTTTGAAGGCAAGTTGTGCTTTGACCATATTGATCCTATTTCGAAATCTATTTTGATTTAAACTATTGCATGCTAGTTCAAGTAGAAAGATACTTTGATTAAACATGGGGGTTAGACAAATACCAATTTGCTATATGACACCTTGATTACTTAAGTATGTGCCATGACCCTTTGTCACCCTAGTTGTGGTTTACTAGTTGGACATTATTAAATTACCAACATGGGTTTAGATCGTTGTAGTATGCTGCTTAGACCTGCTACGTGCTCATGACATGATTTTGGATAATCAAATGCTAACATTGACTTAATGATATATTGAACCTGTTTTGGAAAAGTATCATGTGATGTTGATGGCACGTGGTGCATGGTAATCAACTGGGGTTTGATAAACGCTGACCGGGCATGTGGCAAGAGTAATCAGTGGGCCGGTTGTGGCATTGGGAGTGTTGATTTGGTTTTTCGGTAGTCTTGCCCTGGTCACTCTAAGGACTTAACCTTGCAAGCCTTTGAACTGGGTCATACTTGCAACCACATGGTCGAATGGGACGGCCCTAGTTGACTAAGTCGCTAAGGACTCACTTGTGGAGCCTCAGTGGTGTCGATTACACCGTTTGTGTGATTGTGCGGGGAGCGTATCGTGGCTGTGGGCCGAATACCCATCTAACGGTGTGTTGGTCCCATACTTCGCCTTAGCTAAGGGAAGGGATGGTGTAGAGCACGAACCTGAGAGGACCACCTGTGTTGTTTGAGGCTTCCAGAAGGCTTTGTTACTGAACTCGCCTTTGTGGTGTTTGACCGTATCTTGTGGGTAAAGTGCATAACCTCTGCAGAGTGTAGAATCTATTTGAATAGCCGAGTCCACTGTGATCGACAATGCTCGGGAATTACAAATAAGGGTTAGACTTTCCAAAATAACTTGGATTTGAAAAGTTGGGTTGGTTTAGTAATGAAGTTGATGGAAATGTGGTTTAGGATTGGGGAAAATGTTTATTAAATTTCTTGAGAAGTTATTTATGCTTTACTTATTTCTACCGCTTTCGAATCTACTTTTATTACTTGTCAAAAGTCATTTCGCAAATATACCTTGAGCTATTCCTTTGTACCAAGCCATGCATATAGTATATTAGCTTGCATTCTCATGCATGACTTGTCGAGTACCAAGTACTCACCCTTGCCTCAACACAACACCGCTTGAAGAGGAGACTATGCCACGGCTTAGGAGGAGGATTTCCAAGAGGACCCGTCTACTTAGGATGCGAGCCGATCGGTTGCCTGTGGTATCTTGGATGGCGCCACGAAGTTATTTGATTTTCCGCTGCTGTTATTTCTCTTTTAATAAGTTTCGCCTTGCGAGGCATATATTTGTAACTTGGCCATAAGGTCGAGTAACCCTTTGATTATTTAAATAAAGTACTTTGATAGTATCGTTTGGTATGATTGTGATATATACCGATGTTAAGACTGTGTGCACTAGCGCGTTCCTGGACTAGTGCTGAATACACAGAGGGTCCGGATTTGCAAATTCGGGGTCCCGACAGCGACCACCCGAATGGCGCTACAGGGCTCCTCCGACGAAGTGAAGTGTACACTCCGACGTGGCTTGACCTTGCGGTTCCGGATCTGGGCTCAACGGCGGCGGAAACGGCGATTAACCGCGGCGGAACGCCAAGCCAACTACGGCGAGTGATTGCGGCGCAACCACGACGACTCAGGTGACGTTGTCTAGGGCTACGGGTGCGCACGGAAACGGAGCACACGCTGGCTACGGTGGCGCAATAAATAGGGCCCTCGGCGTTCGTGAAAACCGCGGAAACCGAGGCCCACACAGCTGCGGCGGCGGAATCCGAATTGGATTCGGATTGGGTGACGTGGCTCAACGTGAGCCGTTGGATCAAGATCCAATGGTGCGGGGGTTTGGGCTCGGGTCCGGCTTGGGCGACCTGGCTGGCTCGGTCGGGCTCGGGTTCGGCGACGTGGCTCAATTTCGGCCGTTCGATCTTGATCGGACGGTCGAGAGGGTTAGGGTTAGGCGACTGGGTTCAACCGAATCGGCTGGCTCGGGTCGGACTCGAGTCTGACTCGGACTCGGGTCCGGTCGGATGAACAGTACAAACCAACTCGGTTTTTCCAGTGTTTAAATATTCAAAATAATTCCCAAAAATTCATTTAATTCATTAAAAATAACAAAACACTCAGAAAAATTCCAGAAAAATTCTAGAAAATATTTTGGAGCATTTTGGACTCAAATAAAATATTTCCAACAGAAATTTATTTGTAAAATCAAATTCTTTAATTATTTCAAAAGGGAATAAATTCAAATAAATTCCAAATAAATTCCAGAAAATTCCAAAAATTCACCAAAGTGCCAAATCTTAATTAAATTCATGAAAAGCAAAATTTGGGGTGTTACAGAGATCTAGCCACGTGGGCGGTAGTCTGACCGTCGCGGTCGGCGCGGTCGGCGCCTAGTCACCGCTGACGTCACACGTGACGTCAGCGTGAGGCCCGCGTGTCAGCGGCCGTTCCAACGGCTCGATGACGTCACCTGTGATGTCATGCTGACGTCACGGTGGGGCCCAGCTGTCAGAGCCGTCGGCCGAGCCATGCACTGACGTCACCCGAGGGGCCCACCTGTTAGAGGCACACGTGCCGTGGACCGGGTCCACGGTGGACAGAACCGAACCGTGCGCCGGGTCCATGGACCCGAGGCGACGTGGCGGCCTCTGATTGGTCCACGTGTCATGCTGATGCAATAAATCATTTTCTGAAAATGAAATTATTTAATTAATTCGGATTATTGATTTATTTGAATTTTGAAACTTTGAACGCTTATAACTTTTGCAATTTAACTCCGATTTGAGTGATTCAAATTTCTAAATTTTTATAAAATTGAGATCTACCTGATGGTTAATTTTATTTAATTTTTTGACCGAAGTTTTTCTCTGTAATATTATTTAATTGATTATTTAAACTTTAAACGCTTGTAACTTTTGCGTTTTAGCTCCGATTTTGCCGATTCAAATTCCTAAAAATTCATAAAATTATTCTCTCTCTGTTTATAGACTTCATTTGGATGTTTGGACACTTTTTGTCTACTGTTTATTTATTTATTGCTATTTACACGCTTTACGAGTAGACGTTGAAGTGCCCGAGGGCTTCGAAGGTGAAGTGTTGACCCAGGAGCCAGCCCAAGACCAAGAAAAGTACTCTTTGAAGGCAAGTTATGCTTTGACCACATTGATCCCATTTTTGAAGTTAATTTGATTTAAATTATTGCATGCTAATTTAAATTAGAAAATGCTTTACTTAATTATGGGAAATTAGATAAATGCCAAACCGCTGTATGACACCTTGGTTAATTAAATATGTGCCATGACCCCCTTGTCACCCTAGATTGGATTTTTAGTTGGACATTATTAAATTGCCAACATGGGTAGTCAGACCGATGTAGTATGCTTAGCCTTGCCACGTGAAATGCTTTGGACAATCAAATGCTAATATTGACTTAATGAGATATTGAACCTATTTTGAAGAAGTATCATGTGTTGTGATTGTCGATGGCACGTGGTGCTTGGTAATCAACTGGGGTTTGATAAATAGTTTTTAACCGGGGCATCTGGCAAGAATGATCAGGTGGGCCAGTTGTGGCACCGGGAGCGTTGATTTGGTTCTTCGGTTAGTCTTGCCCTGGTCACCCTAAGGACTTAACCTTGCAAGCCATTGAACTGAGTCAAACGTGCAACCACATGTCTGTAATGGGACCGACCTAGTTGATTAAGTTGCTAATAACGTACCTGTGGGACCTCGGGGTGTCAGCTATACCTTTTGTGTAGTTGTACGGGGGAGCTTACCGGGGCTGCGGCCAGGTACCCATCTAACGGTTGATTGGCCTAAACTTCGCCTTCGCTAAGGGAAGGGTTAGTGTGCAATAACCGGGGAGGCCCACTTGTGCTGTTAGAAGTTTCTGAAAGCCTTTGTTACGGACACTCGCCTTTGTGGTGTTTGGCTGTATCTTGTGGGTAAAGTGCATAACCTCTGCAGAGTGTAAAATCTATTCGAATAGCCGTGTCCGCAGCATTGGACATCGCTCGGGAATTACAGTCAAGGGTTAGACTTTCTTGAAAATAACTTGGACTTGAAAGGTTTGGTCTTGTTTAATAATGATGTTGATGGAAATGTGGATTAGGAATGGGAAAGATGTTTATTAAACTCCTGGAAAAGTTATTGATCTTATACTTGTTTCTACTGCTTTCAAATCTACTTATGTTACTTGTCAAATGCTGTTTCACTTCAATTATACCCTGACCTATTCCTTTGTAATAGACCATGCATGTAGTATATTAGTTGCATTCTGTGCATGACTTGCTGAGTACCAAGTACTCACCCTTGCCACAATACAACACCAGTTGAAGAAGAGTCCACACCAGCTTCGGAGGAGGAATTCCAAGAGGAGCCGTCTTACTAGGGAGCGAGCCCAGTCAGTTGCCTGTGGTATACTAGATGGCGCCACGAAGTTATCTTATTTTCCGCTGCTGTTATTTCTCTTTTAATGAGTTTTCGCCCTGCGCGGCGTATATTTGTAACTTGACCTTAAGGTCGAGCAACCAGCTTGGTTAACTATTTAAAGTACCTTATTACTTCGTTGAGTATGATTGTGATATTTACCAATGTTGAGACTGTGTGCACTAGCATGTTCCTGGACTAGTGCTGAATACACAGAGGGTCCGGATTTGCAAATTCGGGTCCCGACAATATTCTAGCTCCTTTCTGATCTACTTGGATTTTTCCTTGTCTCCCTTTCCACTTTTGGTTATATTCACATAAGTGGAGCAGGTCCTACGTATTGTATCTGCCTTGACTGATGCCGTGGGTATGATAGTTGATTGTGTGGGCCGCTTTGGTGCAGCTGGTGGCTCCTTTGAAGGTGGTAGCTCTGCCGCAGGTGGATCATGTTTTTCATGTTGCCCTGATGCTAGAGGATGATCGTCGATTAAAATGTCCTTGCGTGTAACATCCCAAAATTTTGCTTTTCTTAAAATCATGTGTGATTTGGCACTTTGGTGAATTTTTGGAATTTTCTGGAATTTATTTGGATTTATTTGGAATTTATTTGAATTTATTCCATTTTGAAATAATTAAAGAATTTAATTTTGCAAATAAATTTTTGTTGGAAATATTTTATTTGAGTCCAAAATAATCCAAAATATTTTCCAGAATTTTTCTGGAATTTTTCTGAGTCTTTTGCTATTTTTAATGAATTAAATGAATTACTGGGAATTATTTTAAATATTAAATCGCTGGAAAATCCAACTCGGGTCAAGTACTGTTCATCCGACCGAGTCGGACTCGAGTCCGACCCGAGCCAGTTGACTCGACCGAACCCACTCCTAACCCTAATCGATCCCAACCGTTGGATCAAGATCCAACGGCCGAGATCCGCCCGGACTCCCGGCGAAAGCCGTGTTCGGACGGACCCGATCGCGCCGGCGATCGTGGCCGTTGATCGCGACACGTGGGCGGCCACGATTCGTCGTCTTCCCGTAATCGAAGCCGGACTCCGCCCGCCGAGTCGCGCCGCGTGATCGATTAGGGCTCGCCTGAGCACGCCTCGGCTATTTAATGCCGGATCGCACCCGAGGACCGCCGTGACTGCGCACTTCTTGCCCTAACCCGCCGAGCTCTAGCCGCCGTAGGATCGCCGGAATCGCTCGCCAGTAGTTGCGTGAAGCGCCACCACGGTCCTTGCCTCGCCGCCGCCCGTCCGCCCTCCGCCGCCATTGACCCCAGATTCAAACCCCGGCCAGGCGCACCGAAGACACCCTCCATCTCGCCGAGCACGCCCCAACCGCCGTTTGGGTGGTCGCTGCCTCGGCCGCCGGCAGCCGCAACTCCGCCGTGAAGCCATCGCCGACCCGAAGCTCCACCAACCGTCCGATCAAGATCCAAAGGCCCAGATCGTACACGCCACTTCGGTGAGTTTCCCGTTGAAAATCCTAGATCTAATCCCAACCGTTGGATCTAGATCCAACGGCCCACGATCGATCACGCGCGCCCCAAGCACATGAGGCCAAACTCAATCCCGGTAGCCGGATTTCAAACCAACGGCCACGACAGCCACGCGTCCAGGAAGCCGAATCGCCGCGCCACGCGCAGCAGGTGGTCACCGACACGCGGGCCCGCGTGTCGGCCGATGCATCGTGACGTCACCCATGACGTCATCGGTGGGACCCACCTGTCAGCACCGTGGGCTGAGCCCCGCTGACGTCAGCAATGACGTCACCCGAGTGGGCCCACATGTCAGTCTCACGTGGAGCTGTGGACCGAGTCCACGGTGGACCCAAGCCGAGTGTGGACCGAGCCCATGGACCGGCTGACGTCAGCAGGCCAATCAGAGGCTGCCACGTGTCCATGCTGACGCAATAATTAATTTCCGAAAAAGAAAATGATTTATTAATTCGAAATATTGATTCAAATTTAGATTCAAACTTCAAACGCTTATAACTTTTATGCTTCAACTCCGATTTGAGTGGTTCAAATTTCTAAATTTGTATAAAATTGAGATCTACCTAAATATGAATTTTATTTAATTTTTGGACTAAAGTTTTTCTCTGAAATATTATTTAATTGATTATTTAAACTTTAAATAATCATAACTTTTATGCTTTAACTCCAAATTTGATTTATTCCAGTTTCTAAAAATCCAGAAAATTATGTTCTCTCTGTTTATGGATTTTATTTGGAGTTTTGGGATCTTTTGCATAGTGTTCATTTGTGTATTTGCTATTTGCACGCTTTACGAGTAGACGTTGAAGTGCCTGAAGGATTCGAGGAGAAGTGTTGACTCAGGATCCAACTCAAGACCAAGAGCAAGTACTTTTTGAAGGCAAGTTGTGCTTTGACCATATTGATCCTATTTCGAAATCTATTTTGATTTAAACTATTGCATGCTAGTTCAATTAGAAAGATACTTTGTTTAAACATGGGGGTTAGATAACTACCAATTTGTTATATGACACCTTGATTATCTAAGTATGTGCCATGATCCCTTGTCACCCTAGTTGTGGTTTACTAGTTGGACATTATTAAATTGCCAACATGGGTTTAGAACGTTGTAGTATGTCGCTTAGACTGCTACGTGCTCATGACATGATTTTGGATAATCCAATGCTAATATTGACTTAATGATATATTGAACCTGTTTTGGAAAAGTATCATGTGATGTTGATGGCACGTGGTGCATGGTAATCAAGCGGGGTTTGATAAACGATTTTCGGCCAGGGCATGTGGCAAGAGTAATCAGTGGGCCGGTTGTGGCATTGGGAGTGATGATTTGGTTTTTCGGGTAGTCTTGCCCTGGTCACTCTAAGGACTTAACCTTGCAAGCCTTTGAACTGGGTCATACTTGCAACCACATGGTGGAATGGGACGGCCCTAGTTGACTAAGTCGCTAAGGACTCACTTGTGGAGCCTCAGTGGTGTCGATTACACCGTTTGTGTGATTGTATGCGGGAGCGTATCGTGGTCGTGGCCAGGTACCCATCTAACGGTGTGTTGGTCCCATACTTCGCCTTGGCTAAGGGAAGGGATGGTGTAGAGCACGTCGTCTGGAGAGGACCACCTGTGTTGTTTGAGGCTTCCAGAAGGCTTTGTTATGATCGCTCATTCGCATACTCTTGTATGGCGATTCACGGTGACGTGGTGAGTGGATTGTATCTTGTGGGTAAAGTGCATAACCTCTGCAGAGTGTAGAATCTATTTGAATAGCCGAGTCCACTGTGATCGACAATGCTCGGGAATTACAGTCAAGGGGTAGACTTTACGAAAATAACTTGGATTTGAAAAGTTGGGTTGGTTTAACAAAGAAGATGATGGAAATGTGGTTTAGGATGGGGAAAAATGTTATTTAAACTTCTTGCAAAGTTATTTATGCTTTACTTGTTTTTACCGCTTTCGAATCTACTTATATTACTTGTCAAATGTCATTTACCGCAAATATACCTTGAGCTATTCCTTTGTACCAAGCCATGCATATAGTATATTAGCTTGCATTCTCAGGCATGACTTGTTGAGTACCAAGTACTCACCCTTGCCTCAACACAATACCGCTTGAAGAGGAGATTACGCCACTTTGGAGGAGGAACTCCAAGAGGACCCGACTACTTAGGGATGCGAGCCCGATCGGTGCCTGTGGTATCTTGGATGGCGCCACTAAGTTTATTTGATTTTCCGCCGCTATTGTTTCTCTCTGAATAAGTTTCACCCTACGAGGCATATATTTGTAACTTGGCCATAAGGTCGAGTAACTGGGCTTTTATTACTTTAATAAAGTACTTTTATGGTATCGATTGGTATGATTGTGATATTTACCGATGTTAAAGATCGTGTGCACTAAGCGCGCTTCTGGACTAGTGCCGAATACACAGAGGGTCCGGATTTGCAAATTCGGGTCCCGAAGAGGTGGTATCAGAGCCATACTTGACTGTAGGCTCAACCCTAAGCTAGAATGGTCATAGTGAGGATAAAACCTATTTTCTAAAGCTAAAAATTTGTGAAGACAAGAAATGACATCTCGACTTATCCCCTTCTCTCTTTTCTTGTCTCTTGCTGAAATTTTCCCTTACCTTGTCACAATTCGAAAATTCCGAGTTCTTACGTAAAGCACTCTTGTGACAGATGGAGGAAGAGTTCAACTACGTTGATCTGGGAGTTGGTCACACTGCAGAACTTTGGCACATGCTACAAACTCTCGGAGATTTTGAGAAGCCCCAATATCAAGTGGAAGTGATCAGACAAGCGGGATTGATCAAGGCTTGTGACGTGAGGATTGAGGTACCTGCTAGGAAAAAGGGCCCAGGCAATCGCCCGATACACTGCACTGCCAGGAGATCTACAATGCAGATGGGTATCCAAGAAGTATCACGACGAGCAATGCGGCACATTACCAGTATCTACGCCAGGGAGTTGGGAAGCACGGTGTTCCGTTATCATCCGCGCAGCGATAACCTTCTCGACCCGAAGGCGATTCAGGATGAGGATGCCACGGTTACACAGTTGGCACGATTAAATCGTCGCCAGGAAGATGTACTAGATAATACAAGTAAGGAGCTACAGAAGGCCCGCAAGGAGATCACGACAGAGAAGAACAGATGGCGGGAAGCTCAGGAGTATGTGGCACACCTTCTACGAAGGATTGATGAGTTGGAAATGACTTTGTACCGGACTGCACCCGAGCCAAGATTTGAGCTACACGAGCCGATCCGGAGGAGTCAGATCTCGATGAGGACACTGCTTCTTCGACTACCACAGATGACATAGTCGCTGGACATGGCGATCGTTTCGCGCCTATGCCGCAGCACCCGTACCCAGGCCGTGGAGGTTTTCTCGATGAGTGAGTTTAGGTTCTATAGTGAGACTCCTTCGCCGAGTCGCGTCATAAAATAAAGAGTCACCCTTTAGGCGTTAGATTCCAGAGTTAGTTCGATTTGGATTTGCTTTGTTTGCTGAGTGTGCAGTATGTGTTGCAAGGCCCTTAGGCATTGTAAGCAGCCATACCAAGTTATTAATAATAAAGATGGACCTTAAAGTTACCCCTTTCGCCTCGCATAAAGTCCATATTACTTGTCTATTCTTGTTTCCCTCTCATCTCTAAACCTAGAGCAAATCAACAGATGGTGAACACCCGTGGGAACTTTGGAAGCAATGGGAGTGGATCTCGCCAACAGAAAAACCCCAATGATGGAGCACCAAAGCACCGCCCTTTGGATGTGCAGAATTTTGGAGCATTTCTTGCTGCTCAGACCCGCTTGATGCATGCTATGATGCAACAAATGCAGCACGCCATCGCTCAGGCCACCGCCAATCAAGTTAATCGGGGACCACGCCGTAATACAAGGCCGCCGAGTTCATGAGGACTCACCCACCCACTTTCTCGGGAATGCCAATCCGCTGGAGGCCGACGATTGGTTAAGATCAATTGAGAGGAAGCTACACATAGCCCAATGCATAGGAAATGAGAAGGTACTTTACGCTTCTCATCGCTTGGAAGGAACAAATTACGAATGGTGGAGAACTTCGTACACGCAGAGAACCCTCAAGATATCACTTGGGAAGAGTTCACACCGCATTCCGACAAGATCACGTGCTCGAAGGAATTATGGACCTTAAGAAGGAGGAGTTCAGAGCACTGAAGCAAGGTAATCAACCAAAGGGCCGACTACCTGAACAAGTTCACACAGCTTAGCACGCCACGCACCGAGGATGTAGCGACAGATAAATCCAGATACCTCGTTTTATGAAGGGACTTAACTCAGATTGCAAGTAGGGTTGATCACCCACACCTTTCCGCATTTCCAAGAGTTGGTGAATAAGGCGCTTATTCTTGAGGACAAGCGCAAGGAACTGGATGAGAACAGAAGCGCAGGATGCAACAAAGCAAGGATCACGTCGAGGAACGCATAGCAGCTTGAGAGTTGCACCAAATCAATTCTTCGATTCCAACCACGTAATGCAACAAGGACACCATCCTCAAAGCACCAAGACCCGCCAATCGTAACTACCAAACCCCAGCCCCGCTTAGAAACGCTACCCTGTGCAACAATAGGAATGTTGAGACGCTGCTACAATCAAGCAACGAGCCAGGACACTTTGCCAACAGCTTGTCCGAAGAAGACAGCAGGAGCGACCCAGTTCGCTTCAATCTAGGAACCACCCAGCTAGGACGCCAAAGACTGTGAGCCACACCCTGCATCAGGTGAGAGGCCGAGTCAACCATGTCACCAAGGATGCATTGCAAAATGCTACGGACGTCAGATCGGGTAAGTTACTTGTTAACTCGCACTGCAGCAGCTTTGTTTGACTCGAGCTTCGTGATTCGTTTGTTTAAGGCTTTGCTACTCGAAATGATTTAAGGATTGCAAGACTTAAGTGCATGCTTTTAGTTCAAACCCTGGTTCCGAACTCCGAACGGAAGTAGGATGTTCCGGTGAGAATACTAATAGATGGAATAGAGTTCCTAGCAAACCTTATAATTTTGGAGACCTGCACCTTAGATGTTATATTGGGAATGGATTGGTTATCCAAGCACAAGGTCAGTATTGGATTGTGGACGAAGGACTATCTCGATTGAGAGCCCGTGTGGGAAGAAAGTGGAATTTCAAGCCACTGATTAGAGATGGACAGCTTGATGGTTAACAGTACCAAGGCAATCAGCATAGAGGATGTCCCAGAAGTGAATGAGTACCACGATGTTATTCCCGAAGAACTACCTGGAATGCCTCCAGAAAGGGAAAAAGAGATTGTGATAGAGCTTGTACTGGTGCACAAGACCGATAGCTAAGAGACCCTATCGGATGTCTACCGAGGAGTTGGTAGTGATTAAGAAACAGCTAGATGAGTTAATGGAGAAAGGATTTATCAGACCAAGTTCGTCGCCGTGGGGATCACCAGTTTTGTTTGTCAAGAAGTAGTACGGGAGTTTCAGGATGTGCATTGACTACCGTGCACTCAATGAAGTCACCGTGAAGAATAAGTATCCGCTACCCAGGATTGATGATTTGTTTGATCGCTAAGAGGAGCCGGAGTTTTCTCCAAGATTGATCTCGAGATCGGGATATCATCGCTAAAGATCCGATCGTAAGATATTCAAGACTGCATTCTCGCCAAGATATGGACATTACGAAGTTTACGCTATGTCCTTTGGATCGACTAATGCGCCAAATTATTTCATGAATATGATGAATAAGGTGTTCATGGAATATTTGGACAAGTTTGTCGTCGTGTTCATAGACGATATCCTAGTCTACTCCAAGACAGGAGGATGAACATGCCGAACACTTAAGGCGAGTTTTGGAAAAGTCGAGGAACAGCAACTTTTCGCCAAGTTCAGCAAGTGTGATTTTTGGAAGGACAAGGTGGAGTTTCTTGGACATGTGATGACCGCAGAAGGAGTCGCCGTAGATCCAAGCAAAGTAGAAGCTGTGTTACATTGGGAGCAACCGAAGACCGTGACCCGATTCGGAGTTTCCTTGGAATGGCAGGATATTACCGCTGCTTTCATCGAAGGTTTTTCGACAATTGCGAAACCTCTTACGCAATTGCTGAAGAAGGAAAAGAAGTTTGCATGGACGCTTGTAAGGTGAGGAAGGATTTCAGAGTCAAGAAGCGATTGACATCAAGACCGGTGTTAGTTCTACCGGATGTTGCTCAAAGCTTCGATATTTATTGTGACGACGCGCCAAGGACTTGGATGTGTGTCGATGCAGAATGGAAAGGTCGCCGCTTATGCATCAAGGCAAATGAGGCCGCATGAGGAAAATTATCCGACACATGACCTAGAGTTAGCTGCCGTAGTGCATGCTTTGAAGATATGGCGTCACTATCTGATTGGAAACAGATGTGAAGTATATACGGATCATAAGAGCCTTAAGTACATATTCACCCAGTCGGATCTGAATATGAGGCAAAGGAGATGGCTAGAATTGATCAAGGACTATAATGTTGGAATTCATTACCATCCCAGGAAGGCCAATGTAGTAGCCGATGCACTGAGTCGGAAAAGCCATACCGTGAGTACGTTGCTAGCCACAAGTCGGGATGAGTTATGTGAGGATTTGAAAATGAAGGTTGAGGTTGTACCTAGCTGATTCTTGGCCTCCTTGTAAGTAAAGCCTACTTTAGTGGACCAGAGACGTGAAGGACAGAAGGAGGTTGACAAGATCCGTGAGGATTAAGTCCAAAATGGAGGAAGGCAAGGCAAAGGATTTCAAGATATACGAGCAATGAACGTTATGGATTAATGATCGAATTTGTGTGCCTAACAAAAGGAGTTAAAGCAACTGATTCTCGAAGAAGCCCATGACTCTAAGTACTCGATTCATCCCGAAGCGCCAAGATGTATCAGATCTCAAGGAGAGATTCTCGTGGCCGAGTATGAAACGTGAAGTTGCCGAGCATGTTGCATTGTGCGGCGTATGCCGAGAGTCAAGGCAATGCATCGAGACCAGCAGGATTGCTACAACCGCTAAAAATACCTCGAGTGGAAGTGGGAGGAAATCGGAATGGATTTCATTACCGGTTTGCAGAAGACTCAAGGAGGTTATGACTCCATATGGTTTATAGTGGATCGCTTGACTAAAGTAGCCCATTTTATCCCAGTAAAGACCACTTACTCGGGAGATAAATTAGCAGAGTTGTACATGATCGGGATTGTTTGTTTGCACGGCGTACAAAGAGGATTGTATCAGACGAGGTACCCAATTTACCTCAAGGTTCTGGAATAAGTTGCATGAAGCCATGGGAACCCGCTTAAACTTCAAGATCTGACTTATCATCCACAGACGGATGGACAGGCCAGAAAGAGTCAACCAGATTCTAGAGGATATGTTGAGAGCTTGTGCATTGGCTTATGCTACCTCTTGGGATAAAAGTTTGCCGTATGCCGAGTTTAGTTACAACAATAGTTATCGTGCTAGTTTACGATGTCACCTTTTGAGGCATCAGATGGTCGACTGTCGGACACCATTGAATTGGAATGAGACCGTGAGCGCCGTGTCTTTGGGCCTGATATTCTTCAAGAGGCCGAGGAGCGGTCGCTATGATTAGGAAAGGTTGAAGATAGCCCAATCTCGACAGAAGAGTTATCTTGACAATCGTCGCCGAGATTTGAGTTTTGAACCGTAAGACTTTGTATACCTCGAGTTACGCCTCTCGGGAGTTAAGAGGTTCCATGCCAAAGGGAAACTTCGCACCCTGCTATGTTGGACCATTTAAGATTTTGAGTCGCAGGGTGAAGTTGCCTATCACCGGAGTTGCCACAACGTTAGCAGGAGTGCATGACGTGTTCCATGTGTCCGATTGAAGAAGTGTCTCCGAGTTCCCGAGGAACAGGCACCGCTTAGAGTCAATTGAGTTGCAAGAGGATTTGACTTATAAGGAGCACCTGTGAGGATTCTAGACACAATGGATCGAGAAACTAGAAACAAGTCAACCCGATTCAGAGAGTTCAAGTGGAGCAACCATGAAGAAAGTGAAGCGACTTGGGAGCGAAGAGGATTTGAAGAAAGAATTTCCAAACCTATTTCTTTAGTGAGCCCTGAATCTCTGGACGAGATTCTATTAAGGGGGGGAGGTTTGTAACATCCCAAAATTTTGCTTTTCTTAAAATCATGTGTGATTTGGCACTTTGGTGAATTTTTGGAATTTTCTGGAATTTATTTGGATTTATTTGGAATTTATTTGAATTTATTCCATTTTGAAATAATTAAAGAATTTAATTTTGCAAATAAATTTTTGTTGGAAATATTTTATTTGAGTCCAAAATAATCCAAAATATTTTCCAGAATTTTTCTGGAATTTTTCTGAGTCATTTGCTATTTTTAATGAATTAAATGAATTACTGGGAATTATTTTAAATATTAAATCGCTGGAAAATCCAACTCGGGTCAAGTACTGTTCTTCAGACAGATTCGGTCTCGAGTCCGACCCGAGCCAGTTGACTCGACCGAACCCACTCCTAACCCTAATCGATCCCAACCGTTGGATCAAGATCCAACGGCTGAGATCCGCCCGACCCCGACCGAGCCGTGTTCGGACCGGACCCGATCGCGCCGTGCGATCGTGGCCGTTGATCGCGACACGTGGACGGCCACGATTTCGTCGTCTTCCCGTAACCGAGCCGGACTCCGCCACGAGCGCCAGTGACCGATTAGGGCTCCATGCCGAGCACGCCTCCGGCTATTTAATGCCCGGATCGCACCCGAGGACCGCCGTGACCGCGGACTTCTTGCCCTAACCCGCCGTGCTCTAGCCGCCGTAGGATCGCCGGAATCGCCGCCGTAGTTGCGTGAAGCGCCACCACGGTCCTTGCCTCGCTCGCCGCCGTCAGCCGCCCTCCGCCATTGACCCAGATTGAAACCCCGAAGCCAGCGCACCCGAAGACACCCTCCATCTCGCCGAGCACGCCCCAACCGCCGTTTGGGTGGTCGCTGCCTCGGCCGGCACTGCACTCCGCCGTGAAGCCATCGCCGACCCGAGCTCCACCAACCGTCCGATCAAGATCCAAAGGCCCAGATCGTGCCACGCCACTGGTGAGTTTCCGTTGAAAATCCTAGATCTAATCCCAACCGTTGGATCTAGATCCAACGGCCCACGATCGATCACGTGCGCCCCAAGCACATGAGGCCAAACTCAATCGGTAGTCGGATTTCAAACCAACGGCCACGATTGTGCCACGCGTCGGCCCAGAAGCCGAACTGCCGCGCCACGCTGGCGTGGTCACCGACACGCGGCCCGTGTCGGCGACGATGCATCGTGGCGTCACCCATGACGTCATCGGTGGGACCCACCTGCCAAAGACCGCGGCCGAGCCCCGCCGACGCCGCAATGACGTCACCGGTGAGCCCACATGTCGGGCCTCACGTGAGCCGTGGACCGAGTCCACGGTGGACCCAAGCCGAGTGTGGACCGAGCCCATGGACCGGTGGCGTCAGCAGGCCAATCGAGGAGCTGCCACGTGTCCATGCCGACGCAATAATTAATTTCCGAAAAAAGAAAATGATTTATTAATTCGAAATATTGATTCAAATTTAGATTCAAACTTCAAACGCTTATAACTTTTGCGTTTCAACTCCGATTTGAGTGGTTCAAATTTCTAAATTTGTATAAAATTGAGATCTACCTAAATATGAATTTTATTTAATTTTTGGACTAAAGTTTTTCTCTGAAATATTATTTAATTGATTATTTAAACTTTAAATAATCATAACTTTTGTGTTTTAACTCCAAATTTGACGATTCCAGTTTCTAAAAATCCAGAAAATTATGTTCTCTCTGTTTATGGATTTTATTTGGAGTTTTGGGATCTTTTGCATAGTGTTCATTTGTGTATTTGCTATTTGCACGCTTTACGAGTAGACGTTGAAGTGCCTAAGGATTCGAGGGAGAAGTGTTGACTCAGATCCAACTCAAGACCAAGAGCAAGTACTTTTTGAAGGCAAGTTGTGCTTTGACCATATTGATCCTATTTCGAAATCTATTTTGATTTAAACTATTGCATGCTAGTTCAATTAGAAAGATACTTTGTTTAAACATGGGGGTTAGATAACTACCAATTTGTTATATGACACCTTGATTATCTAAGTATGTGCCATGATCCCTTGTCACCCTAGTTGTGGTTTACTAGTTGGACATTATTAAATTGCCAACATGGGTTTAGAACGTTGTAGTATCTTTGCTTAGACACACTCGTGCTCATGACATGATTTTGGATAATCCAATGCTAATATTGACTTAATGATATATTGAACCTGTTTTGGAAAAGTATCATGTGATGTTGATGGCACGTGGTGCATGGTAATCAAGCGGGGTTTGATAAACGATTTCGGCCGGGGCATGTGGCAAGAGTAATCAGTGGGCGGTTGTGGCATTGGGAGTGATGATTTGGTTTTTCGTAGTCTTGCCCTGGTCACTCTAAGGACTTAACCTTGCAAGCCTTTGAACTGGGTCATACTTGCAACCACATGGTCGGAATGGGACGGCCCTAGTTGACTAAGTCGCTAAGGACTCACTTGTGGAGCCTCAGGGTGTCGATTACACCGTTTGTGTGATTGTACGGGGAGCGTATCGTGGTCGTGGCCAGGTACCCATCTAACGGTGTGTTGGTCCCATACTTCGCCTTGGCTAAGGGAAGGGATGGTGTAGAGCACGTCTGGGAGAGGACCACCTGTGTTGTTTGAGGCTTCCGAAGGCTTTGTTATGATCGCTCATTCGCATACTCTTGTATGGCGATTCACGGCCGACGTGGTGAGTGGATTGTATCTTGTGGGTAAAGTGCATAACCTCTGCAGAGTGTAGAATCTATTTGAATAGCCGAGTCCACTGCATTGGACAATGCTCGGGAATTACAATCAAGGGGTAGACTTTACGAAAATAACTTGGATTTGAAAAGTTGGGTTGGTTTAACAAAGAAGATGATGGAAATGTGGTTTAGGATGGGGAAAAATGTTATTTAAACTTCTTGCAAAGTTATTTATGCTTTACTTGTTTTTCTTGCTTTGAATCTACTTATATTACTTGTCAAATGTGTTTACATAAATATACCTTGAGCTATTCCTTTGTACCAAGCCATGCATATAGTATATTAGCTTGCATTACGTGCATGACTTGCTTGAGTACCAAGTACTCACCCTTGCCTCAACACAATACCAGTTGAAGAGGAGATTACGCCAGCTTTGGAGGAGGAACTCCAAGAGGACCCGACTACTTAGGGATGCGAGCCCAGTCAGTTGCCTGTGGTATACTGGATGGCGCCACGAAGTTTATTTGATTTTCCGCTGCTATTGTTTCTCTCTGAATAAGTTTCGCCCTACGAGGCATATATTTGTAACTTGGCCATAAGGTCGAGTAACCAGTTTTATTACTTTAATAAAGTACTTTTATGGTATCGATTGGTATGATTGTGATATTTACCGATGTTAAAGACTGTGTGCACTAGCGCGTTCCTGGACTAGTGCTGAATACACAGAGGGTCCGGATTTGCAAATTCGGGGTCCCGACATTGCGCCACTAGATGAATGTCGCAACGACATGTCCCTCTCGTCGTTTGGGGGCATCTCTAGCAGGATGGCACTGAAAGTTAGATCAACGTAGTCCACACACCTTCGCGTAAACCAGTGCTACCGGGCGACTGTGAACAGTTATCGCCTCACTAGTTGGATACACGCTCCCCCAACCAGCTTGTAGGGCAATAGGGCTATCAGCAAACCTCACTTGGAGTTTGCACGGCGTCACCTCCTACATAATGATACACAATTAATTTGCTATGATGTCCAATATACTCTATGTAAAGAGCATTCTAGACATATGTATTATATACCTAGATGTCATTGACGACAGATGTGCCATCATGTATGTTTGTCTTGGCGGCAGATGACAGCTGCTTCGTCAGTTAGTGCGGCTAAACTGCGTCGGTGCTTTCGGGACTTGCGCAGTTTTTGTAAGTTTGTCCGCAGCCACCCTTAGCTCACACTTTTTCTCAAGGGTTCTTAGTGTTCATTGAATCATGCTTTCAGCCCTGCCTCAATCTGGCTCTTAATCAATGCCACTAGGCATTCCTCGCGCTCGTCTTTGGCTTTTTTTCCTGCTCTAGTACGTGTCAAAGTCCTGTGGGAATCCCAACTGCGCAAGCCTTGCATGCAACTAGGGTGCTCCTTGCTTTCCAAGGCCATTGATAGTACATATTTCTCCCTATCCTGCTGGAAAGAGGCTTGAGATGATTCTAAACTCAACGCGATCTATAAGATCACAGCATGTCATGTCACTTATAATTATGAAGTAATTAGAAACTACATAGTTCGATATCTTACCAGGCATTGGAACACTTCCTCATCTGCGAGGTTCCTGAATGACACGGTTCCCGTAGATGTGGTAGTTGACCTTGCTCTTAACTTGTTTTGGGCACGCATGTATTTAATCAAGGCAAATGGTGGGGACGCCCCCGTTAGAAGTGCCTCCTTGTCATCCCTCCTCCATTGCTTGCTCTTACCCACGTACCCAGCGGTGTCGAGTCTGTGGGGGTGGGTGTTTTGGGCCTGGAGCATCTTGAGTGCTTCAATCTGATGCATGAATTCTTTTGACGTCTTCATCTCAACAAATTTGTTGCCATACGATTTCGTCAATGAAACCATACTTAGAGAACGGAGTCTTTTCATTCTTGATGTAATTTGTGATCAGCGTGCTTTTGAAGTTCTTTCATGCTTTTTCCATCACTAGCAATGCGTATCAGCGCACTAGTTGCACAACGTCTTTTGGGATCTCGAAGGATACAAAAATTTATGTAACTACATTATTGTGCTCCTCATCGGTCAGTGTCTTCAAGGATGGACGGGTGATGGGCACCCGTTCCCGTCCAACTATCCCACACAAGCTTTGAAAAACGTTCACTGTCTTCAGACGTTGTGTGGTGGCCCTGTCCTAAGGATTGACCGCCGTGATGGTATATCGGCATAAGGGCCTTTTATTTACGCCTCTTGAACTACACGTTAGTTTTGCTGCCTTCAGCTCATCAGATCCACTCAGCGGTGGGGATTGAGGGGACATCGTCTTCATCAGATATAACCCATTCTACAAAAAGGGAATAAATTGTTTATTAGATATAATGGTTAAATTAATAGGAAGCATGGGAATAAGCAGTTAGGATATAGAAAAAAAGGACCAACTGCACAGTATCATCACTGACAACAAAATAAATCTAAATATGAGGGGGCCTTTGAGCTCATTTTTGTGGTTAACAATTTATAATACCCCCCTTGAGAACTTAAGAGTTGCATTTCTCTATAAGACAAGAGTACTTATTGTGTATAGAAGGTTAAGGTTAATATTTACAAGCATTTATTATAAGGTGAGGAGTCATATTGTGTATAGAGGGTCTTATGGTTATGTTTTTAAGCAGGGGAAAAGAATCATATCAACTCGCTCATTCGTCATTCCATTCTAGGTGTCCGGGATCCTTTCCTAGTCCTTAGCTCCTATTTTGATTCATGTAATCAGCTTGTTATATATATAGTCATATACAACACGTCTGTACCAAAAGCGATTAAAAGCAATGAACAAAAGCAATTATGAATTAATAGTTCTCATTAATAAATTGTATGCATGTAGCATATCATGATTAAAAGAGAGTAATTATATGCATGTAGATCGATGATTTTAAATACAAGACAACCACCTTGCACGTGTGAGACATACAACTAGTAATAATGCTCAAGTTGATTTTAGATTGTTCTCGGATGTCGGGTTGCCTTAACAAGACATTCCTCGTCACTAGGGACAAGTTCACAGACTTATTTGTAATAACCTTACCTCAATTCAAAATTATTAACAATTTTCAAAACTTGACTATTTTAGAAACCTAAACAATTGATGCAAATGACAATAAAACATGCTACTAGAAAGCTTACTATAATCACAAGAGAAGCTTACTAAGCTAATATAGTAAAGCATAAACTATCGGTAATTACAATTGAAGTACTCAAGCATATAAATGAGAACCGAAAATTAAGATGTTTATTGTCACAATTAGTCTCTCTAAAGCCCAATCATCATTGAACAAATATCTCCTACGTGCAAGGTCCCCAAGTTAAAAAACTGCCCCCTTTGCAATTATGAGTAGTGCTTTAGCACCCTCAGAACAGTGCATATATATGTGAACAAAAAACAGCAAAGTTTACTGAACATTCACCAAAAATATTCAATGGAGGTATGTAAACAGGATAGCAACAGTTAAGTGAAAATAGTAAGCAGGGTATCATGACATATGCTTCTAAAACTAGATGACTTGGACTAATTCAAGAGGATTTACATTGTTACAAGTTACAATACATTCAAATATAACTCCCTTAGCATTCAACTCTACGTGTCAGACAAGATTAAAACATATATACATGATCAATTAAATGCATAGTTGTTTAGCTCAAAACGTTACTCTACAAGTCATTGTGCCAAATCTTGTTCCTCCACCATGTTACCTACCAAACAAAATTCCTAAAGTAGTAGCCGCCGCACATTCATGCAAATCAACTAGCCTTCAAAACACAAACAAAACCTTTCATTCCATTTCCGACACCCCTTTCCACACCTAAACAGAACACCCAGGCATCACACCCAAAACCGCCACAATGCAGCGTAACCATCAATCCATCTCCAAGAGCACCAAACCAAGCTAACCAATTTTAGAAATATTTAGTGTAACTCTGCACACACCAGCCAAATCAATTCGCACAAAACCATCACCATAATACACCACATTCATCCATCCATCTCACACTAACAATCGATAATTACTCAACGACCAACATCATCATAAAGGAAAATCATAGGGTGAGGCTCATCGTGAGATGTCATCACAATAGTAGTAGTAGGATAAGGAGCGGGAGGAGGAGGGGCTGAGCTGGCAGGGGGAAGAGGAGGACGCGTAGGAGAGGAGGGGGTTAGCCCGAAGAGGAGGAGGCTAGCGCGATGAGAAGGAGGTGTGACACTACAGAAGGTCGTAATCTTATAAAATATGAAGTTTGAGGGCAAAACATTATAAGATGTGAATATGGAGGTTGAAAACTTTACGTCTTGCTGTTTTAACGCGGTTCCGGGCCATTTTCGGGAGTTTGGGCCTTTCCGGGGGAGTTTGGGCCGAAGGGGGGATGAGCCGTGGGCTTTAGTGGAAGGAGTATGGCCCATGGGGGGGGAAACCTGGCCAAGGGGGGCTTGGTACGCCCC
This sequence comes from Rhipidocladum racemiflorum, assembly GCA_036346355.1. Lineage (NCBI taxonomy): Eukaryota > Viridiplantae > Streptophyta > Magnoliopsida > Poales > Poaceae > Rhipidocladum > Rhipidocladum racemiflorum. The sequence continues at coordinate 36,024,587 of CM070576.1, read as the reverse complement.
TCCCTGCCCTAGCCGCCCCCACACGCCTCTCCTCGCCTTGTGCGCCTCCCCCACCTCCTCCCTAGCCGCCACCCCTAGCTGCCCCCTCCCATTGCGCCACAACCCCTCCACCACCTCTCCACCTCCCTTGCTGCCCATAGGGGAGTTCTCCACCTCACCAACCCGAATATCCATCCATTGGAGCGCTCCGCGACGACGAGATCCGGTGGATTTGGAGCGAGGAAGGAAATCGCGCGAACCGGGAAGAGATCCAGTGGGTTTTCGTGCGTTGGGCGAAGGTATGGCCATGGGAATCCTTGGGGTTGGTCTAGGTACTGTTCTAAGGGTGATTATCTAGTTTTTAGATCAATTGGTGGTTCTGGAATTGAGTAAATTGGATTAGATCTAGAAGTTGCCACGTTCTCTGTTTCGGGCAGCATGTGCAGTCGACCTAGGGTTCGGGTTTTTGCCAATTTAGAGTCCGAATTTGGTCATCCGCCTGTTGAATAAGTTGTAGGTAATTTCAATACCTTTCAGTGGTATAAAGAATGCGTAATTCCGATCAGCCATTTGAATGTTATGGCTGTTTTACCGAGCGTGTTAAAATCTGTGACGTGATTGGAACAGACCACGGTATTTTGTAGATTAAACAACTTTAGAGTCCGAATCAGCTTTTCCATATACTTAGAAAAAGTTAGGAAAATTCCTAAGCTACACGAGGACGTACTCGTTTAATTGATTTGGAGTCTTAGAACCCGAGTTATGCCTTTTGGAAGGCTGCTGTCCCGACGGGACAGAACCTCTGTTTTTGGGTTTTGCGAGTAGTTGGTGATGTCGGGGTAGAAGAGGGTTTGCGTGCTGTTTTGTGGACATGATTGTGAGTGTGTGGTCCCTATGTGCAGGTGGTGCGACCCCGGGAGTGCCTTCTACTTCTCGCCAATCCGTCGCCCGTGGTGGAGGCAAGTGTATTTGAATGGATAGCGGGTTGTAGTTTGTTTGATTGATTGAGATTGAAATTTGAATATATGATATGTTCACATGCCATGCTTTAATGTTTGCCATTGATATGATGAATATGTTTATTATGTGATGATGCCATGTGTTAATGTACAAGTTATCCATGATGATGCCATGTGTTAATGTACAAGTTATTCATGATGTTGGCATATTTGCATACATGGCAAGATACATGGCCCGGGCGGTGAGAAAGTCATAACTAGTCCGGGGAAGGTCGGTGAGAAAGTTATGACTATTCCGGAGAGCCAATGAGTAAGTCCTACATCGTGATTCCATCCACCGCGGTGTGGGGAAGCGAGGAGTAGGCACCCTCCATCTTCAGGATGGAAGGGGGGAGAGGGTGCACACCGACGGGTGTGTACTCAACCATACCGGTATGAGTTTCCAAGGAGATATGAGCATCGCATTGCATACATAATGATGATGATAATGATTTGTGAACATGAATGAGATGATATACATGATGTGAGTTGTTGTAGCCATGTAATTGTTTTGTTTGTACCATTGCAATATACTTGCTGAGTGATGAACTCACGCTTGTGTTTATGTTGTTTTTTTAGGTACCATGACACCGACATGTGGGAAAGGGCATTAGCTACACATCTTCACGTAGTTCCAGTCACATTTACCAACCTTGAGTCATGATCATAATAATAGTGCCCTGAACTAGGTGTATGGAATAATTTTAATGTGCTGTTGATCCTCTTTGCTTAGCTATAGATGTTTGTGTGGTTGGTTTTGGTTTAATTGTTTATGATGATGTTTTGTCCATTATATATTGCTGCTTTAGATGTCTTATGTTATGAAATATTTTGCTATGATATTGCTATTGTTCAAATCATGATAATACAAAGGAAATGCTGCCGAAATTTCGGTGTTTAGCATTTGTGCCTTTGCTGAAATTTGTCTTCATGTATGGTATTTTGTTGATGTTTAGTCTATGTTTGGTAGCATTCGGGCATACTAGATGCCGGGGTGTTACAATAGGCCAACACTGTGGATGAGGATGCCGGTGGGTAGAGGATGACGACGCATAGGATAGGAGGTGGACACAGGTGATGACGATGGTGTAACACCCCGGCATTTAATATGCCCGAATGCTACCAAACATAAGCTAAACAACATCTAAGTACCACAATTAAACATAAATTCCAGCAAAGGTTCATATGCTAAAAACCGATATTTCGGCAGCATCTCCTTTGTTTTTCCATGAATTAACACAATCTCAATATCATGGCAAGATATATATCATAGCACACGACATCTAAAACAACAACATAAATAAACAACATAAATGGCAAGATATATACATCTCTACTATTCTAAAGCAGCACTTGGTAGCAGTGGTCCGTTCTTCCCACGTCATTAATTGTAACACCCCAAAATTTTGCTTTTCTTAAATTCATGTGTGATTTGGCCCTTTGGTGAATTTTTGGAATTTTCTGGAATTTATTTGGATTTATTTGGAATTTATTTGAATTTATTCCATTTTGAAATAATTAAAGAATTTAATTTTGCAAATAAATTTTTGTTGGAAATATTTTATTTGAGTCCAAAATGATCCAAAGTATTTTCAATTTTTTGGAATTTTCTAAGGAGTCTTTTGCTATTTTTAATGAATTAAATGAATTTCTGGGAATTATTTTAAATATTAAATCGCTGGAAAATCAACTCGGGTCAAATCTTGTTCATCCGAGCCGAGCCAGTGGACTCGAGTTCGAGTCAGGACCGAGCGATTGACTCGGCCGAACCAACTTGAAAACCTAATTGATCCCAGCCAGATTGGATCAAAGATCCAGCGGCGAGATCCGCGTCTGCGATTCGAGCGCGTCAGGCCGGACCCGATCGCGCCCGTGCGATAAATCGTGAAGCCGGCGTTAATCGCGGCAGCGTGGGCCAGCTGGGATTGCGTCGTCTTCCGTGACGAGCCGGACTCCGCCCGCGCATAGCCGCCGTGACCGATTGGGTTTCCGCTTTGTGCCGCTGCGAGGCCATTTAAGGCGTGGAGTTATCGCCGAGGATCGCGTTAGGTGTGCGCCTATTGCCCTAAGTTCCAACGCCCAACGCCGCCGTCGCCTCGCGATTTCGCGGAGTTTGGGGAGTGCCGCCGTGGTTTTCTTCGTTTCCGGCGCCGTTCGTCATCCTCGCCGCCTTCAAGCTCGGATCGAGAACCTTGCGTCGAGGCGCACCTCTTGGGTGCACTCACTTGGCCGGAGGCATGGCCCGAGCGCCGTTAGGGTGGTCGCCGTCCTCGTAGCGCCCGGCCGCCAGCGCCCGCCGAGCCATCGTCGTCCATGCTCGGTGCACCGTTGGTCGAGATCCAAGCGCCGCGGAAGTGAAGCCACGTCGCGAGATTCTTGTTTCCGTCTTTGATTAGGTTTCAACCGTTAGATTTGGATCGTACGGTGCATTGGTTAGTTGTGTTGTAGCTTTAGGGTTAGTCTGGGCCGTCAGATCTAGTCGAAGCGGCACGGATCAACCGTGTAGTTTTGAGCGAGAGGTCTAGATCAATACGGGCCGTGATTTTCAAATCAGCGGCCGAGATTGTGCCACGTGAGTTTTCAGCGCGCAGCGCGTGGAAGCGTGTCTCGACACGCAGGGACCCGCAGTCGGAAGGGCCGTGTCGGCGCGATCCGCGCGTCGTGACAATATTGGCGAGTGGGGCCCACATGTCGGCGTAAGTGGTAGTGTGGCCGAGTCGTGGACCCGAGCAAGCGTGGGCCAGAGTCAGTGGACCGCTGGCGTCAGCTAAGCCAATCGGCTGACACGTGTCCATCTTGTATAATAATTAATTTCGAAAAGAAAATGATTTATTAATTCGAAATATTGATTCAAATTTAGATTCAAACTTCATAGCGCTTATAACTTTTGCATTTCAACTCCGATTTGAGTGATTCAAATTTCTAAATTTGTATAAAATTGAGATCTACCTAAATATGAATTTTATTTAATTTTGGACTAAAGTTTTCTCTGTAATATTATTTAATTGATTATTTAAACTTTAATAAATCATAGCACTGCGTTTTAACTCCAAATTTGTGATTCGTTTCTAAAATCCAGAAAATTATGTTCTCTCTGTTTATGGATTTTATTTGGAGTTTAGGATGTTTTGCCTAGTGTTTATTTGTGTATTTGCTGTTGCACGCTTTCACGAGTAGGCGTTGAAGTCTGGGAAGGATTCGAGGAGAAGTGTTGACTCGGGATCAACTCAAGACCAAGACAAGTGCTTTTTGAAGGCAAGTTGTGCTTTGACCATGTTGATCCTATTTCGAAATCTATTTTGATTTAAACTATTGCATGCTAGTTCAATTAGAAAGATACTTTGTTTAAACCTGGGGGTTAGATAAATACCAATTTGCGATATGACACCTTGATTATCTAGGTATGTGCCATGACCCTTTGTCACCCTAGTTGTGGTTTACTAGTTGGACATTATTAAATTGCCAACATGGGTTTAGAACGTTGTAGTATGCTGCTTGGAGCACCTTTCTGAGCTCATGACATGATTTTGGACAATCAAATATTAATATTGACTTAATGATATATTGAACTGTTTTGGAAAAGTATCATGTGATGTTGGTTGCCGTGGTGCATGGTAATCAAGCGGGGTTTGATAACGATTTCGGCCAGGGGCATGTGGCAAGAGTAATCAGTGGGCGATTGTGGCATTGGGAGTGATGATTTGGTTTTCGGGTAGTCTTGCCACTGGTCACTCTAAGGACTTAACCTTGCAAGCCTTTGAGCCAGGTCATACTTGCAGCCACATGGGTGGAATGGGGCGGCCTAGTTGACTAAGTCGCTAAGAACTCACTTGTGGAGCCTCGAGTGTCGATTACCGTTTGTGTGTTATGCGGGGGGCGTATCGTGGCGTGGCAGTACCCATCTAGCGGTGTGTTGGTCCCATACTTCGCCTTGGCTAAGGGAAGGGATGGTGTGAAACACGTCTGGAGAGGACCACTGTGTTGTTTGAGGCTTCCGAAAGGCTTTATTGCAGGAACTTCGCCTTTGTGGTGTTTGTTGTATCTTGTGGGTAAAGTGCATAACCTCTGCAGTGTAGAATCTATTTGAATAGCAGGAGTCCACGATCTTGGACAATGCTCGGAATTCTGATCAAGGTTAGACTTTCTGAAAATAACTTGGATTTGAAAAGTTGGGTTGGTTTAATAATGAAGATGATGGAAATGTGGTTTAGGATGGGAAAATGTTTATTAAATTTCACGAAAAGTTATTTATGCTTTACTTATTTCTCTTGCTTTGAATCTACTTCTATTACTTGTCAAAAATTTATTTCTTTGCAAATATACTGAGCTATTCCTTTGTACCAAGCCATGCATATAGTATATTAGCTTGCATTCTGTGCATGACTTCTTGAGTACCAAGTACTCACCCTTGCCTCAACACAATACCAGTTGAAGAGAGACTACGCCCGGTTCGGAAGAGGAGTTCAAGAGGACCCGTCTACTTAGGGATCGAGCTCCGATTGCACTGTGGTATCTTTGGATGGCGCCACGAAGTTTATTCGATTTTCCGCTGCTGTTATTTCTCTTTTAATAAATTTTGCCTTGCAAGGCATATATTTGTAACTTGGCCATAAGGTCAAGTAACCCTTTGGTTATTTAAATAAAGTACTTTGATAATATCGATTGGTATGATTGTGATATTTACCGATGTTAAGACTGTGTGCACTAGCGCGTTCCTGGACTAGTGCTGAATACACAGAGGGTCCGGATTTGCAAATTCGGGGTCCCGACATTAATTGCCGCTTAATTGCCCTGCTTAATTGCCTGCTTAATTGCCCTACGCAAGAAACGAAGCGTTGCTTTAATTAGCCAGCTTTGACAAGAAACGAAGCGTTAAAGATAGATGTTTGATTTTGTGAAATAATTTTTTTATTTTTTAATCTTTATTTTTCGGTATCAATTTTGTTTTTCGTAGCAACGCACGGGCATATAACTAGTAATTTCTATTCACATCTCAAACAAGAATGCCAACAAAGAGCAACTACCTTAGTCGGATGAACCACATTCATCAACTCGAATCCAAAACGCAACAAATGACTTGGAACAAAGGTTTGACAACCTCGAAAGATCACTCGATCTCTTTTCCTAAGTCAAGTCGCAAAGGAAAAACTCCAATCTCAAATCAATGCGATACATCTCGCATCGAGGACCACTCAAACAAAAAGAGAGACTCCACACAATTCTTTGTCAGAAATTCTCAACAATCAATGACAACTCGACTCACGTTCACCACAGCCAAGCATCTCATAAAAACAACATTGTGGAAGACAAAAACGATTCTCAAATCAATCGAAAGAATCCACAACTGCCATAATAACTCTCAAGGAAACAAGGAAACAATCCTCTTACAACAAAGCCAAATGCCAGGAATTCTTCACTCTTTCTTTTCATGCTAAAGAGCAATGGAAATCTAGATTCATGACATGAATCCAAGCTTTTCGAGAGCACTCCGGATTAGTCATATTTCCCTATATGACTTACTCACCGACCTGGCTCAACGACTCTTTATCAATAGACATCTATAAACAATGTCATGTTTCCTTTTCACCATTCATTCATCATGTACAACGCTACCAAATAGTTATTCACAAGACAACTTCTTCCTCTGCATCACAAGATTATAACTCGGATAGCATCGATGATTGCGCCAAATCATAAAACTATGAGGGGAACACCATTAACAGGAAAACACCACGTCATACATAACCCGTCGACAATTGAAAGCCAAATTTGAAAAGCATCGCGTTTTAACCAAAATCAACATTTTGAAAGAGAACATCAATTCTCGAAGAGAAATGGGAGACTCATTTTCCCAAAATGAGAATACTTCACCAACCCGAATCACTTATAAACATTCATAAAATTCACCCTTTTGAAACACTCGCAAACACCACATGACCTTTTCCAAATAAATCCAATTCCATTCAAATAGAATTACAAATTAAATCTCAAGAATTTTCAACACAGCCCACTATGTCCATCGGCTTCCTTTTTAAGATTTACTCCAAGTATGCTTCAGTGCGAACACGAAGGAGCGCGATCCACTCAAAGGCTTTTGGGTGCAAAATCAAACTCATAGCATAAACTGAACAACTTAGCCAAAACCAAAGATGGGCACCAATGTAACACCCCAAAATTTTGCTTTTCTTAAATTCATGTGTGATTTGGCACTTTGGTGAATTTTTGGAATTTTCTAGAATTTATTTGGAATTTATTTGAATTTATTCCATTTTGAAATAATTAAAGAATTTAATTTTGCAAATAAAATTTTGTGGGAAATATTTTATTTGAGTCCCAAATACCCTAAAATATTTTCCAGAATTTTTCTGGAATTTTTCTGAGTATTTTGCTATTTTTAATGAATTAAATGAATTACTGGAAATTATTTTAAATATTAAATCGCTGGAAATTCGAGTTGCTCAAGTACTATTCATCCGACCGAGCCCGAGTCAGACTCGAGTTCGAGTCCGACCCGAGTCACGTGACTCAACCGAACCAGCTCGCTGGAGCCCTAACCGCGTGACCGTTGGATCTTGATCCAACGGCCACGATTGAGCCACGTCACCAAACCCGAGCCCGACCGAGCCAGCCAGCTCGCCCGAGTCCGACCCGGACCCAAACTCGCGCACTGTTGGATCTCGATCCAACGGCTGTGCGCGTGCCACGTCACCCTAACCGTGTCGCCGCCGGACTCCGCCGCCGCGACGGAGAGGACCTCGGATTCCGCGCGTTTCACGGATGCCGAGGGCCCTATTTATTGCGCCGTCACCCATGTCGGGATCGCCGCTTCATTGCGCACTCGTAGCCCTAGACAACGTCGCCTGAGCCGCCGTGGTTGCGCCGCTAGAGCTCGCCGGAGTAGGGAGAAGGAGTCGCCGCGGTTTTTGTCAAATTCCGCCGCCGTCTGCCGTCCTCCGTCGACGTTGACCCCAGATCCGAGACCGGGAGGTCAAGGCAGCGTCAGAGTCCAACTCACCTCACCGAGCGCGCGCGGCTTAGCCGTCGGCTAGGTCGTCGTCCCCGCCGGTGACCAGCGCCGCTCGCCATCGCCGGACCTCGAGCTCCCTCAGCCGTCGGATCTTCATCCAAGGGCCCAGATTGCGCCACGTCATCCCCACGGTGAGAACCACGTGCGATTCCCAGATCCGTTCTCAACCGTTAGATCTCGATCCAACGGTCCAGATCAAACGCGTTAACCCAAACGCGTGAGTCCAGATCTAATCTGGGCCGTTGATTTTCAAATCAACGGCCGAGATTGCGCCACGTGTCGGGAAGCCTGACCGTCGCGGTCAGCGCCGTCCACGTGCGCGTGCGTGTGACGCTGACACGCGGGGCCCGCATGTCAGCGGCTTGGTCAAACTGCACCATGACGTCACGCTGACGTCATGGCGGGCCCGCATGTCAGCGGGTGTCCCAACCGAGCGCTGACATCAGCAATGACGTCACAGCGGGTCCCACTGTCTGGGCCATTTGGTCGAGCCCGCCGACGCCAAGAATGACGTCACCCGAGGGGACCCACCTGTCAGTCTCACGTGAGCCGTGGACCGGGTCCACGGTAGACCCGAGCCGAGCGTGGACCAAGTCCATGGACCGGCTGACGTCAGCCAACCAATCAGAGGCTGACACGTGTCCAGGCTGATGCAATAAATGATTTTTCCGAAAAAGAAAATGATATAATAATTCGGTTTAATAATTGATTTGAATTTCAAAACTTCAAACGCTTATAACTTTTGCGTTTCAACTCCGATTTGAGTGATTCAAATTTCTAAATTTGTATAAAATTGAGATCTACCTAAATATGAATTTTATTTAATTTTTGGACTAAAGTTTTTCTCTGTAAAATTATTTAATTGATTATTTAAACTTTAAATAATCATAACTTTTATGCGTTTAACTCCAAATTTGACGATTCCAGTTTCTAAAAATTCATAAAATTATGTTCTCTCTGTTTATGGATTTTATTTGGATGATTGGATACTTTTTGCCTATTGTTTATTCGTGTATTTGCTATTTGCACGCTTTACGAGTAGACGTTGAAGTGCCGGAAGGATTTGAAGGAGAAGTATTGACTCAGGATCCAACTCAAGACCAAGAGCAAGTACTTTTTGAAGGCAAGTTGTGCTTTGACCATGTTGATCCTATTTCGAAATCTATTTTGATTTAACCTATTGCATGCTAGTTCAATTAGAAAAATACTTTATTTAAATTTGGGGAATTAGATAAATACCAAATTGCTGTATGACACCTTGATTACTTAAGTATGTGCCATGATCCCTTGTCACCCTAGTTGTGGTTTACTAGTTGGACATTATTAACTTGCCAACATGGGTTTTGGACCGTTGTAGTAAACTGCTTAGACCTGCTACGTGCTCATGACATGATTTTGGACAAACAAATGTTAATATTGACTTAATGATATATTGAACCTGTTTTGGAAAGGTATCATGTGATGTTGATGGCACGTGGTGCATGGTAATCAACTGGGGTTTGATAAATAGTTTTTCGACCGGGGCATGTGGCAAGATTAATCAGGTGGGCCGATTGTGGCATTGGGGATGTTGATTTGGTTCTTCGGGTAGTCTTGCCCTGGTCACCCTAAGGACTTAACCTTGCAAGCCTTTGAACTGGGTCTAACGTGCAACCACATGTCTGTAATGGGACGGACCTAGTTGACTAAGTTGCTAATAACGCATTACTGTGGGACCTCGGGAGGTCAACTACACCCTTTGTGTAAGTTGTGCGGGGAGCGTCATCGGGTGAGGCCAGTACCCATCTAACGGTTGATTGGCCTAAACTTCGCCTTAGCTAAGGGAAGGGTTAGTGTGCAATAACCGGGAGGACCACTTGTATTGTTAGAAGTTTCCGAAAGACTTTATTCTGAGGAACTTCGCCTTTGTGGTGTTTGACTGTATCTTGTGGGTAAAGTGCATAACCTCTGCAGAGTGTAGAATCTATTCGAATAGCCGTGTCCGCGGTATTGGACATCGCTCGGGAATTACAAATCAAGGGTTAGATTTTCTCAAAAATAACTTGGTTTGGAAAGGTTGGGTTGGATTAATAATGATGTTGATGGAAATGTGGTTTAGGATGGGAAAGATGTTTACTAAACTTCTTGAAAAGTTATCTATGCTATACTTGTTTCTACTGCTTTCGAATCTACTTATGATACTTGTTAAATGTCAAGCATCGCAAAAATACCTTGAGCCACTCCTTTGTATTAAGCCATGCATGTAGTATATTAGCTTGCATTACATTGCATGACTTGCTGAGTACCAAGTACTCACCCTTGCCACAATACAACACCAGTTGAAGAGGAGACTACACCAGCTTTGGAGGAGGAGCTCCAAGAGGATCCGTCTACTTAGGGAAGCGAGCCCAGTCAGTTGCCTGTGGTATACTGGATGGCGCCACGAAGTTATTTGATTTTCCGCTGCTATTATTTCTCTCTGAATAAGTTTTGCCCTGCGAGGCATATATTTGTAACTTGACCATAAGGTCGAGTAACCAGTTTGACTATTTAATTAAAGTACTTTATTAGTATCGAGTGGTATGATTGTGATATTCACCGATGTTAAGACTGTGTGCACTAGCGCGTTCCTGGACTAGTGCTGAATACACAGAGGGTCCGGATTTGCAAATTCGGGGTCCCGACAGAGGTGGTATCAGAGCCATACTGACCGTAGGCTCAACCCTAGCTAGAATGGTCGTAGTGAGGATAAAACCTATTTTCTAAAAAATAAAATTTGTCAAGATGAGAAATGACATCTCGACTTATCCCCTTCTCTCTTTCCTTGTCTCTTGCTGAACATTCCCTTACCTTGTCACGATTTAAAATTTCGAGTTCTTACGTGAGCACTCTTGTGACAGATGGAGGGAGAGTTCAACTACGTTGATCTGGAGGTTGGTCACGCCGCAGAACTTTGGCATATGCTTCAGACTTTCGGAGATTTTGAGAAGCCGCAATACCAAGTGGAAGTGATCAGACAAGCAGGATTGATCAAGGCTTGTGACGTGAAGATTGAGGTACCTGCTAGGAAAAAGGGCCCAGGCAATCGCCCGATACACCGTGCCGCCAGGAGGTCTACAATGCAGATGGGTATCCAAGAAGTATCACGACGAGCAATGTGGCATATTACCCGTATCACGCCAGAGAGTTGGAGAGCACGGTGTTCGTTATCATCAAGACAAGCGATAACCTTCTTAACCCGGCGATTCAGGATGAGGATGCCATGGTTACACAGTTGGCACGACTTGTTGTCGCCCAGGAGGATGTACTCGATGATACAAGCAAGGAGCTACAGAAAGCCCGCAAGGAGATCACAACAGAGAAGAACAGATGGCGGGAAGCTCAAGAGTACGTGTCACACCTTCTGCGAAGGATTGACGAGTTGGAGATGGCTTTGTACATGCAGACTGAAGCAGAGCGATTTCGAGCTACACGAGCCAGATCCGGAGGAGTCGATCTCGATGAGGACACCGCTTCTTCGACTACCACGGATGACACGATCGCGGGACATGGCAATCGTTTCGGCGCCTATGCCGCAAAGCATCCGTACCAGGCCGTGGAGGTTTTCGATGAGTGAGCGTAGGTTCTATAGTGAGACTCCTTCGCCGAGTCGCGTCATGGAATAAAGAGTCACCCTTTAGGCGTTAGACTCCAGTGTTAGTTCGATTTGGATTTTCATTGTTTGCTGAGTGTGCAAGATGTGTTGCAAGGCCCTTAGGCATTGTAAGCAACCATACCAAGTTATTAGTATCAATAATAAAGTTGGATCTTAAAGTTACACCTTTCGCCCGCATAAGTTCCATATTACTTGTCTATTCTTGATTCCCCCTCATCTCTAAGACTTAGAGCAAATCGGCAGATGGTGAACACCATGAAACTTTGGAAGCAATGGAAGTGGTTCTCGCCACAGAAACCCCAATGATGGAGCACCGGCACCGCCATTGATATGTAGAATTTTGGAGCATTTCTTGCTGCTCAGACTCGATTGATGCATGCTATGATGCAACAAATGCAACACGCCACCGCTCAGGCCATAGCTAATCAAGTCAATCGGGGACAACGCCGAGAATACAAGACTGCCGAGTTCATGAGGACTCATCCACCCACTTTCTCCGGAATGCCAATCCATTGGAGGCCGATGATTGGTTAAGGTCAATTGAGAGGAAGCTACACATAGCTCAATGCATAGGAAATGAGAAGGTACTTTACGCTTCTCATCGCTTGGAAGGAACAAATTAATGGTGGGAGAACCGTGCCACGCAAGTGAACCCTCGAGGACATCACTTGGGAAGAGTTCACAGATGCATTCCGTCAAGATCACGTGCGAGAAGGAATCATGGACCTTAAGAAGGAGGAGTTCAGAGCATCAAGCAAGGTAATCACCGGTGGTCGACTACCTGAACAAGTTCACACAGCTAGCACGTTACGCACTGAGGATGTAGCGACGAGATAAAGCCAGTCTCGCTTCATGAAGGGACTTAACTCAGGACTACAAGTAGGACTGATCACCCACACCTTCCTGCATTTCCAAGAATTAGTGAATAAGGCGCTTATTCTTGAGGACAAAGCGCAAGGAACTGGATGAGAACGAGAAGCGTAATGCAACAAACAGGGATCACGCCAGGAACGCAATGCGTCTAAGAGTTGCACCAAATCAATTTTTCAGATTCCAGCCACAGAATGCTACAAGGACACCGTCCACGGCACCAAGACCCGTCAATCGTAACTACGCACTCCAGCCCCGCTAGAAACACTACTCCAGGCAATCAGCAAGGAACAGTGAGACGCTGCTACAACTGCAACGAGCCAGGACACTTTGCCAACAGTTGTCCGAAGAAGACAGCAGGAGTGACCCCAGTTCGCTTCAATCTAGGAACCACCCCAGCTAGGACGCCAGCACCAGGAACCACATCCCAGACCGTGGTGAGAGGCCGAGTCAACCATGTCACCACAGATGCACTGCAGAATGCTACGGACGTCATACTGGGTAAGTTACTTGCTAACTCAGTACCTGCAACAGTTTTGTTTGACTCTGGAGCTTCGCATTCGTTTGTTTCGCAAGGCTTTGCTGCTAGAAACGATTTGGGGATTGCAAGACTTAAGTGCATGCTTTTAGTTCAAACCCCTGGTTCCGAACTCCGAACGAAAGTAGGATGTTCCGGGGTGAGAATACTAATAGATGGAATAGAGTTCCTAGCGAACCTTATTATTTTGGAGACCCAGACCTTAGATGTTATTTTGGGAATGGACTGGTTATCCAAGCACAAGGCCGTATTGGATTGTGGACGAAGGACTATCTCAGTTGAGAGCCCATGTGGAAAGAAAGTGGAATTTCAAGCCACTGCAGTTAGAGATGGACAGATGATGGTTAACAGTACCAAGACAATCAGCATAGAGGATATCTCCGTAGTGAATGAGTACCCAGATGTTTTTCCCAAAGATCTACCTGGTATGCCGCCAGACAGGGACATAGAGTTTGTGATAGAGCTTGTACCTGGTACAGCGCCGATAGCAAAGAGACCTTATCGGATGTCCAACGAGGAGTTGGTAGAGATGAAGAAACAGCTAGAGGAGTTAATGGAGAAAGGATTTATCAGACCGAGTTCGTCGCCGTGGGGAGCACCAGTTTTGTTTGTCAAGAAGAAGGACGGGAGTTTCAGGATGTGCATCGACTACCGTGCACTCAATGAAGTCACCGTGAAGAATAAGTATCCGCTACCCAGGATTGATGATTTGTTCGATCAGCTGAGAGGAGCCGGAGTTTTTTCCAAGATTGATCTGAGATCGGGATACCATCAGTTGAAGATCCGATCGGAAGATATCCCGAAAACTGCATTCTCGTCAAGATATGGACATTACGAGTTTACAGTTATGTCCTTTGGATCGATTTAATGCGCCAAAGATATTTCATGAATATGATGAATAAGGTGTTCATGGAATATTTGGACAAGTTTGTCGTCGTGTTCATAGATGATATCCTAATCTACTCCAAGACAGAGGATGAACATGCCGAACACTTGAGGCGAAGTTCGAAAAAGCCGAGGAACAAAGCAACTCTTCGCCAAGTTCAGCAAGTGTGATTTTTGAAAGGACAAGGTAGAATTCCTCGGACATGTAATGACCGCAGAAGGAGTCGCCGTAGATCCAAGCAAGGTAGAAGCTGTGTTACATTGGGAGCAGCCGAAGACTGTGACCCAGATCCGGAGTTTCCTTGGAATGGCAGGGTACTACCGCCGTTTCATTGAAGGCTTTTCGACAATTGCGAAACCTCTTACGCAATTGCTGAAGAAGGAGAAGAAGTTTGCATGGACGTCAGGATGTGAGGAAGGATTTCAGGAGCTGAAAAAGCGATTAACATCAGCACCGGTGTTAGTTCTACCGGATGTTAATCAAAGCTTTGATATTTATTGTGACGCATCGCGCCAAGGACTTGGATGTGTCTTTGTCACGAGAATGGAAAGGTCGCCGCTATGCATCAAGGCGATTGAGGCCGCATGAGGAGAATTATCCGACACATGACCTAGAGTTAGCTGCCGTAGTGCATGCCTTGAAGATATGGCGTCACTATCTGATTGGAAACAGATGTGAAGTATACACGGATCATAAGAGCCTTAAGTACATATTCACCCAGTCGGATCTGAATATGAGGCAAAGGAGATGGTTAGAGTTAATCAAGGACTACAATGTTGGAATCCATTACCATCCCGGGAAGGCCAACGTAGTTGCCGATGCCTTAAGTCAGAAAAGCCATACTGTGAGCATGTTGCTAGCCACAAGTCAGGATGAGCTATGTGAGGATTTCCAGAGAATGAAGATTGAGGTGGTACCTAGCGGATTCTTGGCCGCATTGGAAGTAAAGCCTACCCTAGAGGACCAGATCCGGGAAGGACAGAAGGATGATGACAAGATCCGCAGGATTAAGACCATCAAGGAGGAAGGCAAGGCAGAGGACTTCAAGTTGGATGAGCAAGGCACGTTATGGATGAAGGATCTGATTTGTGTGCCCAACAAGAAGGAATTAAAGCAACTGATTTTGGAGGAAGCCCATGACTCCAAGTATTCAATTCATCCTAGAAGCGCCAAAATGTATCAGGATTTGAGAGAAAGATTCTGGTGGCCAAGCATGAAACGTGAAGTTGCCGAGCATGTTGCATTGTGCGATGTATGCCAGAGAGTCAAGGCAATGCATCAGAGACCAGCAGGATTGCTACAGCCGCTGAAAATACCTGAGTGGAATTGGGAGGAAATCGGAATGGATTTCATTACTGGTTTGCCTAAGACTCAAGGAGGTTATGACTCCATATGGGTTATAGTGGATCGCTTGACCAAAGTAGCCCATTTTATCCCCGTGAAGACCACTTACTCGGGAGATAAGTTAGCAGAGTTGTACATGATCAGGATCGTCTGTTTGCACGGAGTGCCAAAGAGGATTGTATCGGACAGAGGTACCCAATTTACCTCAAGGTTTTGGAATAAGTTGCATGAAGCCATGGGAACCCGTTTAAACTTCAGTATAGCTTATCGTCCACAGACGGATGGACAGACCGAAAGAGTCAACCAGATTCTGGAGGATATGTTAAGAGCATGTGCATTGGCTTATGCTACCTCTTGGGAAAAGAGTTTGCCGTATGCCGAGTTCAGTTACAATAATAGTTACCAAGCTAGTTTACAGATGTCACCTTTTGAGGCACTGTATGGTCGACCCTGTCGGACGCCATTGAGCTGGAATGAGACCGTGGCCAGCGTGTCTTCGGCCTGATATTCTTCAAGAGGTCAAGAAGCAGAGTGCCGTGATCAGGGAAAGGTTGAAGATAGCCCAATCACGACAGAAGAGTTATGCTGACAACCGTCGCCGAGACTTGAGTTTTGAACCAGAAGACTTTGTATACCTCAGAGTTACGCCTCTCGGGGAGTTAAGAGGTTCCATGCAAAAGGGAAACTTCGCACCCGTTATGTTGGACCATTTAAGATTTTGAGTCGCAGAGGCGAAGTTGCTTATCACCGAGTTGCCACAGTCGTTAGCAGGAATACATGACGTATTCCATGTGTCCCAGTTGAAGAAGTGTCTCCGAGTACCTAAGGAACAGACACCGCTAGAGTCAATCGAGTTGCAAGAAGATTTGACTTACAAGGAGCAACCCGTAAAGATTTTGGACACTATGGATCGAGAGACCGTAAATAAGTCAACCCGTTTCAGAGAGTTCGATTGGAGCAATCATGAAGAAAGTGAAGCGACATGGAAGCGCGAAGAGGATTTGAGGAAAGAGTTCCCAAACCTATTCCTTAGTTAGCCCTGAATCTCGGGGACGAGATTCTATTAAGGGGGGAGGTTTGTAACACCCCAAAATTTTGCTTTTCTTAAATTCATGTGTGATTTGGCACTTTGGTGAATTTTTGGAATTTTCTAGAATTTATTTGGATTTATTTGGAATTTATTTGAATTTATTCCATTTTGAAATAATTAAAGAATTTAATTTTGCAAATAAAATTTTGTGGGAAATATTTTATTTGAGTCTCAAATACCCTAAAATATTTTCCAGAATTTTTCTGGAATTTTTCTGAGTATTTTGCTATTTTTAATGAATTAAATGAATTACTGGAAATTATTTTAAATATTAAATCGCTGGAAATTCGAGTTGGGTCAAGTACTGTTCATCCGACCGAGCCCGAGTCAGACTCGAGTTCGAGTCCGACCCGAGTCACGTGACTCGACCGAACCCGCTCGCTGGAACCCTAACCGCGTGACCGTTGGATCTTGATCCAACGGCCACGATTGAGCCACGTCACCGAACTCGAGCCCGACCGAGCCAGCCAGCTTGCCCGAGTCCGACTCGGACCCAAACTCGCGCACCGTTGGATCTCGATCCAACGGCCGCGCTGCGCACGCCACCCTAACTGCAGTCGCCACGGACTCGCCGCCGACGAGAGGACTCGGATTTCGCTGCGTTCACGGACGCCGAGGGCCCTATTTATTGCGCCGCCACCCGTGTCGGGATCGCCGCTTCATTGCGCACCCGTAGCCCTAGACAACGTCGCCTGAGCCGCCGTGGTTGCGCCGCTAGAGCTCGCCGGAGTAGGGAGAAGGAGCCGCCATGTTTTAAATCAAATTCCGCCGCCGTCCGCCGTCCTCCGTCGCCGTTGACCCCAGATCCGAGACCGGGAGGTCAAGACGCGTCCGGGAGTCCAACTCACCTCACCGGAGCGCGCCCGAAACGCCGTCGGCTAGGTCGTCGTCCCCCGCGCCGGTGACCCAGCGCCGCCGCTCGCCATCGCCGGACCTCGAGCTCCCTCAGCCGTCGGATCTTCATCCAAGGGCCCAGATTGCGCCACGTCATCCCCACGGTGAGAACCACGTGCGATTCCCAGATCCGTTCTCAACCGTTAGATCTCGATCCAACGGTCCAGATCAAACGCGTTAACCCAAACGCGTGAGTCCAGATCTAATCTGGGCCGTTGATTTTCAAATCAACGGCCGAGATTGCGCCACGTGTCGGGAAGCCTGGATCGCCGCGGTCGGCCGCCCACGCGGCGCTGCGTGCGCAGACGCTAACACGCGGGGCCCGCATGTCAGCGGCTTGGTCAAACTGCACCATGACGTCACGCTGACGTCATGGCGGGCCCGCATGTCAGCGGGTGTCCCAACCGAGCGCTGACATCAGCAATGATGTCACAGCGGGACCCACTGTCGGCCGTGGTCGAGCCCGCCGACGTTAGCAATGACGCGTCACGAGACCCACCTGTCAGTCTCACGTGAGCCGTGGACCGGGTCCACGGTAGACCCGAGCCGAGCGTGGACCAAGTCCATGGACCGGCTGACGTCAGCCAACCAATCAGAGGATGACACGTGTCCAGGCTGATGCAATAAATGATTTTTCCGAAAAAGAAAATGATATAATAATTCGGTTTAATAATTGATTTGAATTTCAAAACTTCAAACGCTTATAACTTTTGCGTTTCAACTCCGATTTGAGTGATTCAAATTTCTAAATTTGTATAAAATTGAGATCTACCTAAATATGAATTTTGTTTAATTTTTGGACTAAAGTTTTTCTCTGTAAAATTATTTAATTGATTATTTAAACTTTAAATAATCATAACTTTTGCGTTTTAACTCCAAATTTGACGATTCCAGTTTCTAAAAATTCATAAAATTATGTTCTCTCTGTTTATGGATTTTATTTGGATGATTGGACACTTTTTGCCTATTGTTTATTCGTGTATTTGCTATTTGCACGCTTTACGAGTAGACGTTGAAGTGCCGGAAGGATTTGAAGGAGAAGTATTGACTCAGGATCCAACTCAAGACCAAGAGCAAGTACTTTTTGAAGGCAAGTTGTGCTTTGACCATGTTGATCCTATTTCGAAATCTATTTTGATTTAACCTATTGCATGCTAGTTCAATTAGAAAAATACTTTATTTAAATTTGGGGAATTAGATAAATACCAAATTGCTGTATGACACCTTGATTACTTAAGTATGTGCCATGATCCCTTGTCACCCTAGTTGTGGTTTACTAGTTGGACATTATTAACTTGCCAACATGGGTTTTGGACCGTTGTAGTAAACTGCTTAGACCTACTACGTGCTCATGACATGATTTTGGACAAACAAATGTTAATATTGACTTAATGATATATTGAACCTGTTTTGGAAAGGTATCATGTGATGTTGATGGCACGTGGTGCATGGTAATCAACTGGGGTTTGATAAATAGTTTTTCGACCGGGGCATGTGGCAAGATTAATCAGTGGGCCGGTTGTGGCATTGGGGATGTTGATTTGGTTCTTGGGTAGTCTTGCCCTGGTCACCCTAAGGACTTAACCTTGCAAGCCTTTGAACTGGGTCTAACGTGCAACCACATGTCTCAGAATGGGACGGACCTAGTTGACTAAGTTGCTAATAACGTACTGTGGGACCTCAGAGGTCAACTACACCCTTTGTGTAAGTTGTGCGGGGAGCGTCTGGGGTGAGGCCAGTACCCATCTAACGGTTGATTGGCCTAAACTTCGCCTTAGCTAAGGGAAGGGTTAGTGTGCAATAACCGGGAGGACCACTTGTATTGTTAGAAGTTTCCGAAAGACTTTGTTCACTGAACTCGCCTTTGTGGTGTTTGACTGTATCTTGTGGGTAAAGTGCATAACCTCTGCAGAGTGTAGAATCTATTCGAATAGCCGTGTCCGCGGTATTGGACATCGCTCGGGAATTACAGTCAAGGGTTAGATTTTCTCAAAAATAACTTGGTTTGGAAAGGTTGGGTTGGATTAATAATGATGTTGATGGAAATGTGGTTTAGGATGGGAAAGATGTTTACTAAACTTCTTGAAAAGTTATCTATGCTATACTTGTTTCTACTGCTTTCGAATCTACTTATGATACTTGTTAAATGCTGTTTACTGCAAAAATACCTTGAGCCACTCCTTTGTATTAAGCCATGCATGTAGTATATTAGCTTGCATTCTGTGCATGACTTGCTGAGTACCAAGTACTCACCCTTGCCACAATACAACACCAGTTGAAGAGGAGACTACACCAGCTTTGGAGGAGGAGCTCCAAGAGGATCCGTCTACTTAGGGAAGCGAGCCCAGTCAGTTGCCTGTGGTATACTGGATGGCGCCACGAAGTTATTTGATTTTCCGCTGCTATTATTTCTCTCTGAATAAGTTTTGCCCTGCGAGGCATATATTTGTAACTTGACCATAAGGTCGAGTAACCAGTTTGACTATTTAATTAAAGTACTTTATTAGTATCGAGTGGTATGATTGTGATATTCACCGATGTTAAGACTGTGTGCACTAGCGCGTTCCTGGACTAGTGCTGAATACACAGAGGGTCCGGATTTGCAAATTCGGGGTCCCGACAACCAACCTCTACGAGTTTTAGGGAAACTCGAAAATGCAACATAAAGAACACCTTGACCAAAAAAAAACATTTAACCAAGATAGCAAACCACCAACCCAGACCAAAATGTTTTATACACAAGCTCGGCATGAGACTCACCATAACCAGTGTCCCACTATCCTTAACATTTAAGCATTCCATATTCACTATTTACTTATCGAGAAAACCCATCTTAAATCAATCCATACTACCTCCTCAAGAACCCCACAAACCAACACATCATAAAACAATGTATTCTATATTCCAAACGTAGTACTTCAACAGATACTTAAGCATGATCATCCTATCAATTTTTATACCATAAATACGTCAACATCTTGACATTCAAAACTTATTCCATTAACAAATGACTTCCACATGCAAATAGTATCTCCATAAGACAAAAGTCGAAATTATGATTCTAAGATATACCTTCTTTAGGATACAATTCTATATCATGCTAAAATATCCATGGTTCACTCCATCACAACATGTTATAATAACTTCTATTTTACAATGGCTTCCAAAAAGTAATCTAAACAATTACCACCACTACTAAATCATCAATATCCATAAATAGGCATAATCATAAAAACAACTACATTGTTTTTAGTTACACTATCCATATACCATAACAAATTGTCACTATACAACATACTCCAACTATTAAAATAAATTTAATAGGTTAGACCATCCCAATGTTTTAGCAATATCATAAACAGCAAAGCCTATGTCTTCACAATTGACATCGATACTAGCATCGTAGGAACACAGCTGCATACTTCCAATTATACTAATGGTTTGCGACAACATAAATAGCAACTCTAATCAACTTCCAAATTAAAGTCACTAGTCAACACAATTAAATCTCTCTATTAATCCATTAGATTAGAACATTTTAAACAACCAGCAAAGTTTCTTTAACAAAAACGGCAGTCTACATCATCTTAATGTTTTTAACTATGCATTAGGGTTTAAAACTTTAAACATATTCGAGGGTCATAGGCACTTTCAAAGCAAGGCAACAGATTCTAAGCATGTACATTAACATATTTATTCATTCTCATTATAGGGTAATCTGCAACACTAGAAGTTCATTTAATCTTAAGCTAAACACAAATATTACTTTTAACTGATTCAACTCACCAATTAACTTAAGAACAAATCATTTCCAATAACCACATTGTTACATACTACATGACATGCTAAACAACCATTTTCACTTTTGACAAACAGGATGCAACTCCACTTTTAAGGACAACCACAACTCAAGAACCGTAATCTAACACCGTTAGACAATTTCTCCTTTTCCAGGCAAGGAAGAAAACAAAACTCTAACAGAAATGCAGGAGAGTTCCACTCTCAAGTTCCCAAATTTGCCCACAAAACTCTTCAAGAAATCTCAAGATCCATACTTCCAAGAAGGAAGAAGGATGCACTAGGGAAAACAAAATGTTCAACCAAACCTTTTCCAATAAAGATACAAAACTTAGCTCCACCCAACCTAAGGTCGGCACTAGGAGAACTTCAACTCTTTTCTCAGATAGGGAGAACAACAACCCATATGTTTCCTCCCTAAGACAATCCATAATTACCAGCAAAACCGGGTTTGTCAAAGCAAAAGGCGACTAAAAAAAGGCGCAACACTAATCTCTTCTTCTTCGTGTAACACCCCAGCTTCTACTAAGCCCAGAATGTCACCAAACATAGACCATAACACATTTAATACCATAATTTAAAGTAAATTACAGCAAGTAATCATTTAGAATAATTGAAAATTTTGACAGCATCTCCTTTGTTTTTGCATGAAACTTAACAACATAATCATCATATCAATAAGTAGGATAAACAAGACCTTCACACGCAGCGATAATGATAACCAATCATCAATTAAAACATCAATAGGCATCGCTAGCAAAAGAATAAGCATCAATTTAAATCTAGGAAGATATAACGATTCACTCCATAGCCCCACATGATACACATGGGGGAAACAACCAAACATTAAGACCATAAACTAATGATTATTGCAATGTCTCCAAAACAGGTGAATTAGCTAGATTATGATGCTACGTGGAGGAGTGTAGCTAAATCCCTTTCCCGCGCGCCAATTCATGGTACCTAAAGAAACAAACAACGAAAAACACAAGCGTGAGTTCAAAACTCAGCAAGGTGTAATATAATGAATCGACAAGGATCAAAACAACAAACCATCATACCAGTCTCCACAGTTATACCACAACACATCATACTTGACATTATATACACTCTTTAAAACAACATGATAATCATTTCATGAACACCTCATGAGTACTCTCATCATTAATTCATAAACTTCTTCATTCATGTATATCATTCATGCAATGCAATGCACATGTCTCCTGGAATTCTCATACCGGTATGGTTGAGTGCACACCCGTCGGCATGCACCCTTTTCCCCCTTCCATCCCGAAGATGGAGGGTGCCTATCACTCGTTTCCATTCACCGCGGTGGATGGAATCACGATGTAGGTCTTACTCAAAAGTTTAGCCCCGGACTAGTCATAACAGTTCTCACCGACCCTACCGGAATAGTTATGACTTATCTCACCGGCCGGCCATGAAAATATGCCATGCATGCAAAATGGACAGCAATGTATACACAAATAGAAATATTGCATATCAACACATGGCATCTCAACATGTAGGACCGTATTCAACCATCGACGGTGCCCATTCACAACATAGCATGTAAATCACTTATCATCATCAAGCATTTTAATCATGGCATGAAGACATCATATCATCGACAATATTTAAAACATGGCATAAGGACATCATATCAATTATAACATGTAGTTCATGGCAAGACAGCATGTTATCTATCCCAAACACTATCAAGCAATTCTAGCAACACGTATAATGTTTAATCCACACAACACACTTGCCTTCAACCGCAGGCAACGGAGTGACGAGAGGTTGAGGGCACTCCCGAAGGCACACCACCTGCAAACACGTGCCACACACTTAATTCGACTCCTCAAAACAGTACCCACTACACCTAATACGCTAAATACTCCAAAACCCCGAAATCACAGATTTTGCCCCGTTCTGGACAGCGGCTTCGAAAAATCATAACTTGAGTTCTAGAACTCCAAATTGAATAAACGAGTACATCTTCGCATAGCTTAGGAAATTTCCCAACTTTTTCTAGTTATAGGTAAAGACTGATTCGGAATCTAATGTTGTTTAATCTAACGTTGAACACGAACTGTCTCAATCTCGTCACAGATTTGACAGCGCTTGGTAAAACAGGCATAACTTCCAAACGGCTGGGTGGAATTTCAATTTCTTTATATGCACTGAAAGATATTGAAATTATCTACAACTTCCTAGAAGTCCGTACGGTCAGATTCGAACTCTAAATTAGTTTAATCTAATGTTGAACACAGACTGTCCCAACCTCGACACAGATTGGACAGCGTCCACCAAAACGACCATAAATTTCAGACCGTAACTCCAAAAATTCTCAAAAAAATACACAAAATAGTTCTTGATGATACCTACAACTTCTTCAACAGGAGGTCGGCCAAATTCCGACTCTAAAATTGCGAAAACGCACCCCCTAAAACGGACTCCAAATCTGCCCGAAACTGAGTACAATACGAACTCTAGTTCTTTTCAGATCTACTCCAGGCAGCACGTCCTCTTGATCTAACAACTCCAAATCTACCATGAGAACAGCACCTAGACCTTCCCCAATGTTTCCCCATGGACATACCTTAGTCCGACGAACGACGAACAAGAAGAATGCCTCTCGATCGCCCAATCTCGCTCCCACGCGTCGTGGCCACCGGTTCTCCTCGTCGCGGATCCTCCTACCGGCGAGGGCAGCACCATGGCGTGGCATGGCAACGAGGGGGACACAGCAAGGGCACGTGGTGGAGCAAGGGGAGGCGCAAGGGTGAGGGAGGGGTGGCGGCTAGGGAGGAGGAGGCAATGGGGTGGAGGGGAAACAAGTGGGGGCTAGGGCTAGGGAGGGGACTTGTTTGGGGCGCAGGTAGGGCTAGGGCAGCAGTTTTGCTGTCCTAGACCACCTCCAAAAGGCCCAAATATGTCCCACCTTCGGCCCATATGGACCCCCCAAGACCCGAACTCCCCCGGAAGGCCCAATTCCCCTCCGGAAAGGCCCAAAATCCCCCGGAAAGGCCCACACTTGCAGAAACGGCGCAAAAACATGTTACAAGAGTCGTACCTTATGGCCGAGATCGAAAATGACTCATACCGTCATTCCGTAGTATCACACTTCGTTTCCAACCAAGGAAGACCAAAAACCACAAATCGCATACGGAATGATCCGCGAAAAATCCAATACCAAACATTTTTTTCTTTTGGTTTCCATCAACTAAAACCAAGAAAACCAACCAAAACCAACCGTCAGAACGGTGAAGAACATACGAAGGAATCCACCACCAAACTCTTCTATTTGACTCCCGTCAACTACCCGATCTATGACAGAAAGGGTAAGCACTCTTCTCCTACAAGGGTTAATAGTTCTTCGGTGATGGCGCTAACCGGCCACACCGTCATACCTCACCCTTACTATGAATAAAGAGAGGTGACCGAAACCCTTCGGCACCACAACCCCACTTTAACATAATAACATGAACAATTCAATTCAATTCTTTCATAAACGTAGCAACATACATAAACAAATGTAGCATTCAACATCAAGGCTCAAATACAACATTTAAGCGTAAAGCAACGATTCACATACCCTTTCCTACTGTGCATCCATGTGTGTCAAATTTTAAATTAGTTATACCACTTTTGCAAGTTTTAATGTTGCTATCCTATAACAAAGTTTTAGTTAAGACCTAAGCCATGTTTCTAAGTTATTCCACATCACATTTTAGTTGTACCCTATAGCATGATACTAAAAATTCACATTCCAAGGACCTACAGCCCGCTCTCGATACCAATCAGAACACCCTCGGCATTTAATATGCCCGAATGCTACCAAACATAAGCTAAACAACATCTAAGTACCACAATTAAACATAAATTCCAGCAAAGGTTCATATGCTAAAACCGATATTTCGAGCATCTCCTTTGTTTTTCCATGAATTAACACAATCTCAATATCATGGCAAGATATATATCATAGCACACGACATCTAAAACAACAACATAAATGGACATAACATCAAGTTACGCCAATAATACCACGCTTAACCACTTCATAAACTATAACGAAGCAAATAAGGATTCACAAGCATGCTAGATTAAACCATACATTAAGTTTAGGGCACAACTCTTAATATCATGTCTCCAAGTGATTAATTATGGACTATGATGGTGGAGCTACGTGTAGAAGTGTAGCTAGATCCCTTTTTCCCGCATGCCAATCTCAAAGTACCTAAAAACAACATAAAACACAAGCGTGAGTTCGAAAACTCAGCAAGCATATTGTAATGGACAACAAGATCATTTACAAGACAATAATACCTCACATCACATATAACATCTCATACTTGAGCACATAACAACATCATCATCATTAAAAAAAAATGTATTGCAATGCAATGCAATGCAATGTTATGCTCATATCTCCATGGAAACTCATACCAGTATGGTTGAGTACACACCCATCGGTGTGCACCCTCTCCCCCCTTCCATCCCGAAGATGGAGGGTGCCTACTCCTCGCTTCCACAACCCACGGTAGATGGAATCACGATGTAGGACTTACTCTAATGGCTCTCCGGATTAGTCATAACTTTCTCACCGACCTTCCCGGATTAGTTAATGACTTTCTCACCGCCTGGGCCATGTAACATGTCATGCATGCAACTATGCCAATTATCATATTTCACATGTACATAAACATATGGCAACTCATCATGACAAATATAAACACATGGCATCGAACCATGATAATCATACTCAATATTTCATTGGAAAACAGCAAGCATGGCAAGTCAGCATAGCAAGTGTTCAATCTTTCACCCAATATCAACAAACAACCTACAATCCGCTATACATTACAACACACTTGCCTCAACCGCGGGCGACGGATTTGTGGGACGTAGAGGGCACTCCCGGTGTCACACCACCTGCACATAGGCATCACACACTCACAATAATGCCCGCAAAACAGTACACAAATCCCCATCTAACCCGACATTGCCCACTACTTGCAAACCTAAAAACAGAGGTTCTGTCCCGGCGGGACAGCAGCCTTGCAAAGGCCATAACTTGAGTTCTGGGACTCCAAATCGATTAAACGAGTACACCATCGCGAAGCTTAGGAAATTTCCTACCTTTTTCTAGTTATATGGAAAGACTGATTCGGACTCTAAAATTGTTTAATCTACAGATTACTATGATCTGTTACAATCGCGTCACAGATTTTAACACGCTCGGTAAAACGGCCATAACTTTCAAACGGCTGATCGGATTTTAACGTGCTTTATGTCTACGGAAATATAATTAAATTATCTACAACTTATTTTAAGTCCGTACGGACAGATTCGGATTCTAAATCGACGAAAACTCGAACCCTAGCCCGACTGCTCAATCTGCCCGAAAACAGAAACGTGGCAACGTCTAGATCTAACCCAAAGAACTCCAACCCAGCACCACCAATTGATCTAAAAACTTCATAAACACCCTAAGAACAGTACCTAGATAAAACCCAAGGATCCCCATGATCATACCTTTGCCCAACGAACGAATCTCCAATAGATCTCCTCGCGGATCGCTCCTCGCTCCACGCTCCTCGCTCCTCGCTCCAACGGATGGATCCACAAGGTGTAGAGGTGTGGAGACCACCCTAGGGCAGCAAGGGGGTGGAGGAGAGGTGGTGGAGAGGTGGGGAGCAATGGGGCAAAGGGGGAGGTGGAGGCGCACAAGAGGGAGAGGGAGAGGGGGTGGCGGCTAGGGCTTAGGAGGGGGAGGGAGAGGGGCGCACCAATGCTGCATGGGGCGCAAGGGGGCTGGGGGAAGCCCCTTTTACCAGCCCTCAACACAATCCTAGTCCGTTACGGAGACCTAATCCATCCCACCAAAGCCCACCAAGGCCCAAAACTCCCCCGGGAAGGCCCAAAACCCCGAAAACGGCCCGGAAACGGCCCGAAAAAGCTATTAACCTCCATAACCTATAGTTTTAACCTTAATTCCACATTTCATACTGTTATTAACCTTATCATGCACGTTAAATAAGGTTACGACACTCCGTGGTGTCACAACACTTCAAACGGCCCAAAAACGCGAGTAAATCTCAAGCCGTAAGATTTTCTTCTCTAATTTCACATTTTGTAATGTCACACCATAACGTAGTGTCACAGATGGTGTGGAGGAGGGGGTGAGAGATCGAGTACTTCCACGAATGACTGGTTTGGGTTTGGGGGGCTTGCGGCACATGTTTATATACATAGCCGTCATCACAGACGGCTCTATAATAGAACCATATGTGATGTGTGTTTATCACAGATAGTTCTATAATAGAGCTGTCTGTGATGTTTATATTAAAACACTAGCTTCCAATTCATTCAATCTTACTACAATATGTACAATGACCACAATATATACAAGTAAAACTCAACTCTAGATGCAACCAACATCCAGTTCATTCAATTAAACATATTTACAATATGCATATATCATTTTACACATGTCAAATAAACATGAAGACACCCTCCTCATAACTCCACTTGCTTATTCTTTTGTATAAAAATTAGCCATTCACGATGATTGACGCATGTGTAACTAGCTTCCTCAGGTTGTTCTTCTTAGACCATGATGGCATTTTTGATAGGAGGCAACTCATCAAATTGATTGTACTCTTCCTCATCTATTGCATTCTCAACTCCGACAATCATCCCTTTTCCCTAAAGAACTACGTGGCGCTTCTTGTTGGACGGGTTGGTTACATAGAAGACTTGAACAACATGGGTAGCGAGAATGAATGGTTCATCTTGATATTCGACACGTTCGAGGTCCACCGTAGTAACGCCATACTTGTTAATACTCACCTACTAGAGGTGGACCCAATGACACCAAAATAAAGGGATCTTGAATAGTATGTAGTCATGCTCCCAAATCTCCTCTATGAACCGATAGTAGGATCTCGTTGTCAAACCAGTGGTATTGAACGCATCAATGCAGACACTGCTATTCTAGTTTGTGCTCTTCATATTACGATCTCTAGTGTAAAATGTGTACCCATTTAAGTCGTATCCTTTCCATGTGACAACTATAAATATTGGCCCTTTTGCCAACCATGTTAGTGTATCATGATCAGTACCTGATGAGCTGCTGGTGATGGGTCAGTAGTTCAACCATTTGTTGAACTGAAGGTTGTGCTGTCTTGTGATCCAAGACATCTACCATGCTAGATTTTCTTGCTATAGCCAGTGCTTGTGCTCTTCGATATACGAAGAGACTATAGCCATGTGTTGCAAAATCATGAAATAAGCTTGAGAGTAGGCAATTAGATCAGACGTGATTACTTTTCTTCTGATGGCCCTAACACCCTCGAGCCTCCCCTCTTGGCGAGATCGAGACTCACCTATAGGTTCAACTTGAGCCATGTAATCGACGCAGAACTCGACAACCTCTTTGGTTGCATAACCTTCAACAATGCTACCCACGTCTGAGATCAATTTCACACGTATGATTTGAGAATTCCCATATACCTCTTGAATGGGTACATGCTACGTACGAACATAGGCCTGCACATCTTTATCTCCCTCACAAGGTGAACAATGAGATTGACCATGATATTGAAAAATAACAAAAGGAAATACATCTCAAGATTACAAAGAGTCATGACCACCTCACGCTGCAGAGCATCTAGACCTTCGGGATCGATGACCTTCTGAGCAATTGTGTTAGAGAAATAACACAGCCTTATGATTGTCTCCCAAACTTTGATTGACAAAATACTTCTAATTGTGACAGGGAGCATATGTGTCATCAGCACATTAATCATGAGACTTCATACCAGTTAATTTCAAATCTTGCATCGAAACAAGTCTCTTTTTGTTGGAGGAGTAACCAGATGAAACTTTCACAGTTCAGTTCTCTCAGCCTTGGATAGTGTGTAACAAGCAGGTTCGCAGTACGTTTGGCCTTTATCAGTCTCTTTCGGTGCTAACTCAGGTCTAATGCCCATATCAACCAAGTCAAGTCATGCATTGATACCGTCCTTTGTTTTGCCCATATCGACCAAGTCAAGTCATGCATTGATATCGTTCGTTCTACAAAACTCCTATCAATGTTTCTTTACTGGCAAGAATCAGTAGGGTGTTTTAGCATTCCATCATTCTTACGCTCCTCCGAGTGCCAACGTGACAGTTTTGCATCTCTTCGGTTGGCAAATATATGCCTCAAATGGTGAATTATAGGTAGATACCACACCACCTTAGCAGGAGGTACTTTCTTCGCCTCAATGCCCTCACCATCATCATCTAGTTGATTCTTGTGCTTGTACCGGGATGCATTGCACAATGGACATACATGCAAGTCTGTATACTCTTTACGGTAGAGGACACAGTCATTCGAACATGTATGTATTTTTTCTACTTCCATTCCCAAGGGACAAAGAACCTTATTAACTTGATATGTGGATGTCGGCAACTTGTTTCCCTCTAAAAGCATGTATGTTAATAGAGCTAATAACGCCGTGAAACTTTTGTCAGACCAACCGTTGCTTGCCTTCAATTTCAACAGTTTAAGTGCGGATGATAACCTTGTGTATTTCGATTTGCATCCTGGGAAAAAAAAGGTTTCTCCAAGTCGTCTATCAAGCCTTGAAATTTACCATGCTCTCTGTCATCTCTCTATCAGCACGGTTCCCTTCTGCATCACGTAGCATTAGATCCAAATTATCATCCTGCAACCTATCCTCATGGGGAGCACAATCGATATCATTCGGCATATCATCAACTTCGTCAGTGATGTTAGTACTGCCTGCTTCCTGTATAATCTGCTCTTCACCGTGATTGGTCCAACATGTATACCTCCTTTTGATATCCTGTAGAATCAAGTGTGCTTCAATCTGGGCTGAGTTACCATACATTCTCAGATTGTCGTAGTCAATGCATGGACAGGACATAAATTGGACCCCCTTATTAAGCATATCCTCATCTGTAGCTCTTCTAAAAGCAGAGACGCTATTAATGTACTTGGCACTTGCATGATTTGTAGCATATATCCAGCTTCAGTCCATCTACGTACACTACGTATATAACAATATATAAGTATTAAATAATGAAGTACACTAGAGTGCATGCACATGCACATTTTTAATTAAATTGGAGCACAAATTAACTAGCTAGCTAAACAAAGTACATATCTTTAATTTTCTCTTTACCAAACTAGCTACCTCTTAGATCACAAACAACAAATGAATCTAGCTTGCTACAAGCTACATCTAAAACCACTTTTGCACTAGTTAGTTTAACTCAGTGTGCCAAGACTCAATTAAATTGCATATATATCTTCAAATTCTCAAATATCTCTTTATCAAGCTAGCTAGCTTCTTACATGTATAAAAAAGAACAAAATAAATCTTCAATTCTGTATTTACCTAACTAGCTCTACATCAAGCTAGATCTAAACCATATTTTCATCACCAAGCTAGCTACATCAAGCTAGATCTAAACCATTTCTTCCTCACCAAGCTATATCTAAACCATATCTTCACCAATTACTAGTTTAAAATACAA
The DNA here is from genome assembly GCA_036346355.1 of Rhipidocladum racemiflorum. Classification (NCBI taxonomy): domain Eukaryota; kingdom Viridiplantae; phylum Streptophyta; class Magnoliopsida; order Poales; family Poaceae; genus Rhipidocladum; species Rhipidocladum racemiflorum. The sequence continues at coordinate 35,993,977 of CM070576.1, read as the reverse complement.
AAAACAAATAGATCTACACCAACCTAGATCTAAACTATATCTTCAAATATTCTATCTCTTTATACCATGTTAGATCTTCAATATAATGCAATATAACCATTCAATCACTAACCTTAGACCATGTAACATCCCAAAATTTGGGTTTTCAAAAATCTTTTGTGTAGATTAGCTTCACAAAAAGTTTCGCTAATTTTCTCGCGTTAATAAAGCTTAATCTCGAATTTTATAAAGCTAAAACAATTTAATTTGGATTTTCTAAACTTTAAAAACAAGAAATTAAGTTTTAGTTGAGTTCCTTGTGCTTCAAGGAATTTTTCTGTATTTTCTGAGATTTTTCGGAGCCCGTTTGCTATTTATTGGATTTATTTAAATTTGAATTTAATTAAGCCTCTTCGTGCAAATTAATTAAATATTTGAAAAGTTTAAATAAAGTTTTGTTGCAAATATTTTATTTGTGTACAAAATGTCTCAAAATATTTTCTAGAATTTTTCTGGTTTTTTTATTGCCTCTATTGGATTATTTGAATTCTTCGATTTATTTTTATTCAGAATTCGTTGGAAAATCGGATGTGCATTTGGGCTCAATCTCCATCTCTCTCTCCACCTGCCCACCCTGCCAACCGGGCCGCCATCCCACCCGCGCACCCTCCCCTCCCGCCGACCGAACCGGGCCGGCCCATCTCCCGTGCGAGGCGCGCGCACGCATGGGCTACCGCTTGGGCCAGGCCGCGCCGCACCAAGAGCAGACCACGTCGCCCGCATTTCCTCAGCCGTTGACGCTTGGCTCTCATCGTTTCGTTGTCATCGCATTCGTGCATTCATACAAGAGCCCTAGTGCGATGTTGTAACACCCCAGCTTCTACTAAGCCCAGAATGTCACCAAACATAGACCATAACACATTTAATACCATAAATTAAAGTAAATTCCAGCAAGTTATCATTTAGAATAATTGAAAATTTTGATAGCATCTCCTTTGTTTTTGCATGAAACTTAACAACATCGCATCATATCAAAATGTAAGACAAACGAGATATCCATACGCAGCGATAAGGATAACTAATCATCAACTAAAACATCAATAAGCATCGATAGCAAAATAATAAGCATCAATTTAAATCTAGGAAGTTAAAACAACTCCCTCCATAGCCCCACATGATACACATGAGGGAGACAACCAAACATACAGACCATACACTAAAGATTATTGTAATGCTTATTGTCATGTCTCCACAACAGTGAAATTGCTAGATTATGATACTACGTGGAGTAGTGTAGCTAAAACCCTTTCCTCGCCCGATTTCATGGTACCTAAAGAAAACAAACAACGAAAATACAAGCGTGAGTTCATAACTCAGCGAAGTGTAATACAATGGAAACAGAGTGCAAGACAACAAACCATCAACTTCAATCTTCATAAGCATTACATATCACCTCATTACCATTCTCACGCATTACCTGACATGGTAAAAACATCATAATCATCTCTTGATCAATATGGTGTTCGTCTCATGAACTCATGAACAATTCAACAACATTCTCATTCATAGTTTCATTCATGCAATGCAATGCACATGTCTTCTGGAATACTCATACCGGTATGGTTGAGTGCACACCCGTCGGCATGCACCCTTTTCCCCCTTCCATCCCGAAGATGTAGGGTGCCTATCACTCGCTTCCATTCACCGCGGTGGATGGAGTCACGATGTAGGTCTTACTCAAAAGTTTAGCCCGGACTAGTCATAACAGTTCTCACCGACCCTACCGGAATAGTTATGATTTATCTCACCGCCAGCCATGAAAATATGCCATGCATGCAAAATGGACAGCCATGTATACACAAATAGAAGTATTGCATAGCAACACATGGCATCTCAACATGTAGGGCCGTATTCGACCATCGACGGTGCCCATTCACAACATAGCATGTAAATCACTTATCCTCATCAAGCATTTTAATCATGGCATGAAGACATCATACCATCGACAATATTTAATCATAACAATTATAACATGTAGTTCATGGCAAGACAACATGTTATCTATCCCAAACACTATCAAGCAATTCTAGCAACACATATAATGTTCAATCCACACAACACACTTGCCTTCAACCGCGGGCAACGGAGTGACGAGAGGTTGAGGGCACTCCCGGAGGCACACCACCTGCAAACACGTGCCACACACTTAATTCGACTCCTCAAAACAGTACCCACTACACCTAATACGCTATAAACTCCAAAACCCCGAAATCACAGATTCTGCCCCGTTCTGGACAGCGGCTTCGAAAAAACATAACTTGAGTTCTAGAACTCCAAATTGCATAAACGAGTACATCCTCGCGTAGCTTAGGAAATTTCCCAACTTTTTCTAGTTATAGGTAAAGACTGATTCGGACTATAAAGTTGTTTAATCTAACGTTGAACACGAACTGTCTCAATCTCGTCACAGATTTGACAGCGCTCGGTAAAACGGCCATATCTCCCAAACGGCTGGGCGGATTTTAACGTGCTTTATATGCACGGAAAGATAATGAAATTATCTACAACTTCCTAAAAGTCCGTACGATCAGATTCAATCTCTAAATTGGCCAAAACTCCTACCCTAGTTCGGGTCCCCAATCTGCCCGAACCAGAACGCGAATACAACTCTAGTTTTCATTAGATCTAACCCATGGCAGCACCTCCCTTGATCTAAAAACATGAAATTCATCCCTAAAACAGTACCTAGATCCAAACCCAAGGATCACCCATGCCTTACCTCCTCCCGACGAACGACGAACGCCGAGATCTATCCTCCCGAGCCTCCCGAACGTCCTCCTCGCGCTGGAATCGCCGGATCTCCTCGTCACGGGGCTTCCCGTTGGAGAGGACAGCGAGGTTGTGTGGTGGGGGATCTCCTCTTTGCAGCAAAGGAGGTGGAGAGGAGGAATTGGGGGCGCACCCACGGGGGGAGGGGAGGAGGCGCCCAAGAGGGAGAGGAGGAGGCGCCCAAGAGAAAATGGGGAATGGGGAGGCGGCTAGGGCAGGAGGGACGCCCTAGCCCCAAAATCCTGCCTCTCCTCCCTCATGGGCCCTAACTTGCTCCCACCAAGGCCCACGACTCACCCCCCTAAGGCCCAAACTCCCCCGGGAAGGCCCAAACTTCCGAAATCGGCCCGGAAACGCGATTAAACCGCATAACGTAAAGTTTTAATCTCCGATTTCATACTTTATAAGGTCACATTCTCTAATTCACATTTGTTTACGGTGTCTCGGCATTCCGTGGTGTCACAGATGTCCTCATCTGTTCTATCATCATGATGTGAGCCTAGCCTCATCGTCATATCATCTTCAAAGTCGAATCAAAACCCTAACCTAAGACCGGTTCGATGAACTAAGTTCATCGTGAGCCGCGTTGTTATCTTTGCAATCTTTCCCGTTGTTTCAATCGTGATATGACACTTGTCTTGTCTTAACCTTGAAAATCTAATCTGCCTTTAATCTAGATTTCATTCTTGGACTTGATCGATAGACCATTGGCCATCTGTCATGCCCTTGTGCCCGATCTAATCTATTCGTCTCTCTTTTGTTTGACCGTATTCCGTTCAGTCAACAAAAGTCAACCTTGAGCCTCAGCTTAGTTCATTGTGAACTAACATATCCTTATGGACCCGATCTATAGATCGAGAGCCCATATGTCCTTGTCTGTTCAATCAAGTTAATAACTTAGGAAGAAATATTCTTCGGAATATTATTCTTTCTTTCCCAGTTATTAATCTTTCCCTTTTCGGTGTTTTTTCGAAAGCCCGTTCTCTTTTATCTAATCTTCGATCTAATCCGTTCGAGTCCTTAAATTCTCCCAAGCCGTTGTGCCCAATGCTATTCGTTCTTAATTTGGAGTTTACTTGATTTATCTTTTGAGTTGGTTTATATTTGCTTCTTCTTTAATTGTTAGACGCGTCGTCCGGAAGTCGCTCGAAGGAGCCGAAGATCGAGAAAGTGGAAGTTGAAGATCGAGGACCAAGAATCAAGGATAAAGAGTAAAGAACAGTAAAAGTTGCAAGGGCCAGGCAAGTTGTGCTTTGACCATGTTGATCCCATTTTTTAAAATTATGTTGTTTCAAATTATTGCATGCTAGTTGAATATAAACTGATTTCAATTAATTTGGGATTAGATATTTAACCTACTTGTTATTGCCACCTTGTCTATAATAGCTGTACGTCATGAATCATTTGTCACCCTAGGTTTCTTGATTAATAGTTGGCTTTAAATACTTTGCCGACATGGGTTAGTTAGACTGTCAGTAGCTACTTAGTCTTGCAACGTACCATTGACATCATTTTGGAAATACAAAAGCTCAATATTGACAAATGGAATATGCAATGTATTTTGGAACGGTGTGACGTGTTGCCGACACGATGAAGTTGATATGTGGAGGTCTTCGTACTTCTTCAAGGATGTTGAGTTGTTGGCATTGTGTTTCGCAATAATCAACTGGGGTGATAAAATGATTTAGACCGGGGCAAGTGGCAAGATTATGATCAGGTGGGCCAGGTGTGGCATCGGGAAGGTCAATTTAGTTCTTCGGGTAGTCTTACCCTGGTCGCCCTAAGGACTTAACCTTGCAAGCCTTTGAACTGAGTCAATCATGCAACCATATGACTAGAGTGGGACGGTCCTAGCTAAGTAAGTTACTAATAACTTGCATGTGGTACCTCGGGGTGTCAACTACAACTTTTGTGTAGCTTGAAGGGGGACCGTACCAGGGCAGCAGCATGGTACCCGTCCAACGGTATGTCGGTCCCATACTTCACCTTTGTTAAGGGAAGGGATGGTGTATAGCAAAAACTGGAGAGGTTCACTTGTGTAGTTAGAAGTTTCCGAAAGGCTTTGTTATGATCACTCATTCGCATGCTCTTGTATGGCGATTCACGGCTGACGTGGTGAGTTGATTGTATCTTGTGGGTAAAGTGTATAACCTCTGCAAAGTGTAAAATCTATTCGAATAGCCGTGTTCGTGGTACTGGACAATGCTCGGGGATTACAGTCAAGGGTTAGCTTTTCTTAAAAATTGATCTTGGGCTTGGAGGCAGTTTGCCTGTGGAAAAGAGATAACTGGTTAAGGATATGGTATGGTTTACTTGTGAAACAACTGTGAAATTTTATTACTATTGTTAATTGTTTTACCGCTTTACAATCTATTATGAATATTTGTGAATATTGTTTATTGCAAAATAACTCCCTTTAGCCTATCATTTGGAATAAGCAATGGATATAGTTATTAGACTTGCATTCTGTGCATGACTTGCTGAGTGCTTTATGTACTCACCCCTTGCAAACAAACAATCACTAGTGAGCAGAAGTCTACATCGTCGAAGAAGAAGAAGTTCCGTGAGACGGTGATTATCTAGGAGTCGAACCCTGTCAGTTGCCTGTGGCGTATTGATGGGATTCACCGATGTTCTTCGTTATTTGGAGTTGAAGCCGTCAAGGCTTCGCAAATATAAGGTTGACCTTAAGGTCGTTCAATAGTTTATATTCTATTATTGAGTTACTTTTTTTTTATTCCGCTGTGTATGATTGTGATATTCATCTATATTGACACTGTGTGCACTAGCGTGATCCTAGACTAGTGCAAAATACACAGAGGGTCCGGATTTGCAAATTCGGGTCCCAACAAACTATCAAGAAAAAAAGATCTACAATTACTCTTCCAAATCCATAGTCTCCTTGTACCAGATCGCCTCACAATCACACCTAGATAAAAAATGGCTTAGAAAACCCTAAGTGGTTCAGGGGCCTCATGGCTCCCTGTACTTATTTGTAGGAGATATGCTCATCACAAACGGTTCCAACTAAAAACCATCTGTGATAACACCTCCGCACAGACGATTCTAACCAGAAACTATCATCCTGTGCCAATCTAAACATATCCTCGGGTAGGGTGTCACTATTTGGGACAGGGATCACATGCAATTGCTATTATAACTACAACTTAAGCAGTTGTGTGCGAGCCGTTGGATCGAAAAACGATGGTTCAGATCGGCACGAAGTATCGTAACAGAAAGTACTGTAGCAAAATACTGTAGCAAACAGATTTGGACGATCTGAACCATTCGGTTGCTCGATCGGATGGCTTACACCTATGGGGACTACTTAAGTTATAGTTCCCACATAGACTGCAAATTATCCCTGTCCCACCATTTGTGGATAGTTGGGGCGTCAGGGGATGATCATCCGACTTTGGTTGCAGGCAACAATGACGCGCTATACTAGGTAGAACAGTAATGTTTGTCACAAACTTCAGAAACCCAGCCCTGTAGAAATTCAAAACAACTCTTCATGCATGGAGGCTTTTTGTTGTTGATCGAATGCAAGATATGTTCTCGTAAGTGTTTTATGGAAGATATGCTTTTACTAGTTTGATTTGGATGTGTATAAAAAAAGGAAGTATACGCTGAAAGTAGATACAGAGTGAAAGCATGAAATTATGTAAATACAGGTGTTTGATTGAACTTGAAAGATTCAGATCTAAGTAGAATCCCACCTCTTGCATTTAATTTGGAGAATTTTGTAATTTTTCTAGGATGTTATGTTTAAAACATGTTTAAGTGGAGGAGGTGGGATTCTACCTAGATCTGGATCATTCAAGTTCGATCTAATGTCTATGTTTGTCTACTTTTATGATTTTATAATATATCTACTTTCACCGTATACTTGATAAAAAATATACTTACTAACCCGTATGAAATGATATGTATTTTTTTATTATCTATACGCATCATCAAACCTGGAAATAAATGTATGTATCTTGTGCTAGAATCATTTAAGTATGGTGGAAGTTCAGAAAGAACCTTGGTTGTCTCTCTGTATTTCTAAAAAACCTTGTTTGTAGGTAATACTCATCACCATTTTTTTGCAAGTAATCCTTTGAAGCTAGAATTAAAAATTAAGGCCCTCTAGTAATTAAATACTCATACACTACTACAGATCTCGCCGTCACTACCGGTTCATAAGCGTCATCAATACCGATTTTTGAACCGGTACCAGCCATCCGGGACTGATGCCCAATGGGTATCAGTACCGGTTGGGGGAACCGGTATTGATATGCCCATCAGTACCTGTTAAATCCTCCAGCCGGTACTGATGGTCTATTATCAGTACCGGTTGGAACCTCCAGGCGGTATCGTTGTCTGTTATCGATCTGCCGAGGCTCCAGCCAGATCGATGATCTATTATCGCACGTTGGAGCCTCCAACCGGTACTCGTAATAGATCATCAGTACCGGTTGGTGTTATGACCCGGTACAAGTGGGTTTTTTTTAAAATTTTCTTTACTGTAATTAATTAATTTGAGGACATAAATTAATTTATAAATCTCTCATAAATTTATAATGGGTTTTATCAAATATACTATATACCTTGAATGAAAATTTCAGATTTGTTGGATGAGTGTTTAATTCCTAATATTTCTTTTACTTCTTTTTTGCAGATTTTCTTTGTTTGTAATAAATTTTTATATCAAGTAAAAGTAAGTATTATTTTAAATTTTTATATCAAGCAAGAACGAGCATCCTACCTGCGCGAACTATTTTATCAGTGTAAGTTTACTACGGCCTGCTGCTCTATAACCACATCAAGGACGAGCACGCGGCGGTCGACGCCGAGCGCGGCTGGATCATGAAGGCATTTCGCGACTTCGCCGCCAAGTCCTACAAGACCGAGCCCCGCACCGTGAGCTTCACTAAGGAGAAATGTCTACCAACCTCTTTAGTGAAGCTCACGGTGCGGGGCTCGGTCTTGTAGGACTTGGCGGCATGTCGCGAAATGCCTAGCTTCATATCATTTTCATGCATCTAATCTAAATATTTATAAAGATATTCATAGCTAAAGTTTCAAAATTTTGACTACACATATCTCAAACTGACAAGTTTTTGCGAGCTGGAGAGAGCATCATCTCTTGTCTTTCAATGTTGTTAAGTGAGGTATCTAAGTTGTTTTCTATTACACTTTTTTTAAATTAAAAAATTCAATATAATGTTACTACTCCCTCCGGTCTTCAAAAATGCTGACGTTTTGGACATAGTGATGGCCAAACATTAAAAATTTGATTATCGATATATTTTGAAGTATTTAAATTGGATACGTGAAAATTATATGTGTACATTCATCTCTAATCGTACTTTCATAATTTTTCTTCCGATTTTCTCCTGATTTTCACTGTCCAGTTGAATGTTTCTCGAAGTCATTTTTTTTTTGAACGATTTTCTCATTGTGGCATAATTTTTTTGAACGTTTTTTTATGTTTCATAATTTTTTTGAATATTTCAATTTAACGGTAGAGGCGGCAGAGCTTCAAGAAGGGGGAGGTAAAACATTATATATTATATTAATAATTCATTACATATTATATTAATAATTCATAATATAAAACATTACATATTATATTAATTAATTACAATATATATATATATAATATACATAGCGGCGCACGGGTAGTGGGTGGCGCGATCACCCATACCACCACTCGTCGTCATTGCCGCTTGTGGCCGCTGTCACGCCGAGTCATCGTCAGGCAGGGGGCGGTCGTCGTCGTCGTGGTGGTGGCTGACGTCTTCATCATCGTCATCCTCCTCCTCCGTCGCGCTCCCCCCGCGGACCCAACCCTCCTCCTCCTCCTCCTCCTCATTGTCCTCCTCCTCCTCCTCATCCTCCTCCTCCTCCTCCTCCTCCACGTCTTTCTCCCGCTTCTCCTCCTCTGGAGGTGGTGATGATGGCACGCCAGAGGGAGAAGAAGGAAAGCTGCCATAGTTAATTGGGCTAACTAACGATCATCAGTACGTCTACCTCCTCACTCGATCTGATGGTTTTATAGGAGGCTGGATCGGAAAACAAGAATTCGGATGAACACGAATTAAGAGTTTCATCGTAAAGGCGCGCAGGATCGAGGGGCGCGGGAGACGAAGTGCATTAGTACTGGTCAAACACACCAACCGGTGCTGATGTGCTCACATCAGTACCGGTTGCTTACACCAACCCGTACTAAGCAGCACGGGAGCCGAGGAGGCTGCTTAGCACCGGTTGGTTTCCTCCTCGGCTCCCGTGCTGCTTAGTACGGGTTGGTGTAAGCAACCGGTACTGATGTGAGCACATCAGCACCGGTTGGTCTTTAAAACCTGTACTGATGATCCCCGGACTTGTAGACCGTTGAACCGGGACTGATGTAAATGTCAGTACCGATTCATGCATAACCGGTACTGATAGGCCGGTATGGAAGGCCAGATCTGTAGTAGTGATAATTTATGCTTAATCCTTTTGTAGCATTGTCCATTGCCGCCTTACTTGACCTCTTCCTTGTAGTCGAGTATGTAAACACAATGCTTCGCATGAGGTTAGTATGGCAGCATGACAAGACAATATCTCGATACATGCATGTAAATACGAATTTTTGGACTCTTGGATGGTTGAGGTGCTGACGATGAGATCAAATTTATTGAAAACATCAATGGAAAGGTGAAGTAGAAATGTATGTCACAAAGTCCAGAGGGATTGCATCCCAGTAGAATAAAGATAACATCAATGGATGCATTTTGTCTTCGAGCGAGTGCAAGATATGCTCTCATTAGCTTAATCATCATGCTCGGGAATAAATGCTCATATCTTAGGCCAGAATCATTTAATATGGAGAGCTTGGCAAAATCAAGTGAGGTCAGTCATTCATGGTTTCAATATCTGGGTGAATGTGTCAAACATGCACGCAATATTATAATATATAGTTGGGTGCATGTGTCAAATATGCACGCAATATTATATATACACACACAAAGTTGGTGGAATTGAAGCTCTCACAAGGTGCCCACGTGTCGCGCCTCTTTTCTTTCGTAAAAACATATGTAAAATCTGAAATTACATCTAGATCCTTCCAATGGCTATTTTGCAAAAAAAAAACATGTACTTCTGTAGTTTTGCGAACATGTGACACTACGGAATGGTGTGATATTATAAAATGTGAATGTTGAGGTTAAAAACATTATGGAATGTGGAATTGGAGGTTAAAACCATACGATATGAGGTTTATTTGTGTTTCCGGGCCATTTCCGGGAGTTTGGGCCTTTCCGGGGGAGTTTGGGCCTAGGGGAAAGGGTCGTGGGCCTTGGTGGGGAAGAGTTTGAGTCCTTTTGGGGGAAGGAGACCTGGTTGGAGGCTAACCCCAGCCCCTTGTGCGCCCCCACCCCCCCACTTGGTGCCCTAGCCGCCACCCCCACCTCCCCCTCTCCCTTGCTTGCGCCCCCACCTCCCCCTTGCTCCCCATTGCACCACCACCTCTCCACCACCTCTCCACCTCCCTTTCTGCCCATAGGGGAGTTCCCCACCTCAACGCCTCGAAGATCCATCCGTTGGAGCGCTCCGCGACGAGGAGATCTGGCGGAATTGGAGCGAGGAAGGAGATCGTGCGAACCGGGAGGAGATCCATTGGGTTTTCGATCGTCGGGCGAAGGTATGGCCCTGGGAATCCTTGGGGTTGGTCTAGAATCTGTTCTAAGGGTGATTATCATGTTTTTAGATCAATTGGTGGTGCTGGAATTGAGTAGATTAGATGAAATCTAGAAGTTGCCACGTTCTCTGTTTTGGGCAGCATGAGCAGTCGACCTAGGGTTTGGGCTTTTGTCAATTTAGATTCGGAATTTGGTCGGCCGCCTGTTGAGAAAGTTGTAGGTGATTTCAATATATTTCCGTGGGTATAAAGAACGTCCAATTCTGCCCATCCGTTTGAAAGTTATGGCTGTTTTACCGAGCGTGTTAAAATCTGTGACGTGATTGGAACAGATCACGGTATTTTGTAGATTAAATAACTTTAGTGTCTGAATCAGCTTTTCCATATACTTAGAAAAAGTTAGGAAATTTTCTAAGCTACGCGAGGATGTACTCGTTTAATTGATTCGGAGTCTTAGAACCCGAGTTATGCCTTTTGGAAGGCTGCTGTCCCGATGGGACAGAACCTCTGTTTTTGGGTTTAGCGAGTAGTTTGCGATGTCGGGGTAGAAGAGGGATTGCTTACTATTTTGTGGACATGATTGTGAGTGCCTGGTACCTATGTGCAGGTGGTGTGACCCCGGGAGTGCCTTCTACTTCTCGCCAATCCGTTGCCTGTGGTTGAGGCAAGTGTATTGTAATGGATAGCGGTTTGTAGGTTGCTAGTTGAGACTAGATGAAATTGATTATATGATATGATCACTTGCCATGGTTTAATGATTGCCAATGATATGATGAGTATGCTTAATATGTTATGATGCCATGTGTTAATGTACAAGTTAATTATGATGTTGGCATATTTGCATACATGGCATGTTACATGGCCCGGGCGGTGAGAAAGTCATAACTAGTCCGGGGAAGGTCGGTGAGAAAGTTATGACTATTCCGGAGAGCCAATGAGTAAGTCCTACATCGTGATTCCATTCACCGCGGTGAACGGAAGCGAGGAGTAGGCACCCTCCATCTTCGGGATGAAAGGGGGGAGAGGGTGCACACCGACGGGTGTGTACTCAACCATACCGGTATGAGTTTCCAAGGAGACATGAGCATATCATCGCATTGCATACATAATGATGATGATAATGATATGTGATCATGAATGAGATGATTTTCATGATGTGATTTGTTATAGCCATGAAATTGTTCTTTTGTACCATTGCAATATGCTTGTTGAGTGTTGAACTCACGCTTGTGTTTTCTTGTTGTTTTAGGTACCATGAGACCGGCATGCGGGGAAGGGAAATAGTCACACTTCTACACGTAGTTTCACTCATTCGTCTCACAAGTCATTCAATTGGGTTTTGATAATAAACTAAGTGTGATGCTTATTGTTCTATGGTTTAGCTTTGCGTTATGAGAGTCTTATTGTTCGTTTGGCGCATGGAGACATTGAATGCTTGGAATTAGACTTATATGGTTGTCAAGTCTTTAATTATTGCTATTTTAGTTGTCTCTCATATTGCCTTATATTCCTATTCTATTGTGTTTCCTTCAATGCATGTTAAAACAAAGGAGATGCTGCCGAAATATCGGTTTTTAGCATTAGTGCCTTTGCTGTAATTTACTTGATTTTGTGATATTTAGAGGTTGCTTAGTCTATGTTTGGTAGCATTCGGGCATATTAAATGCCGAGGTGTTACAGTTGGTATCAGAGCGGGCTGTAGGTCCTTGGAATGTGTATTTTTAGTGTCATACCTTAGGTTACAACTAAAATGTGATGTGGAATAACTTAGAAACATGGCTTAGGTCTTAACTAAAATTTTGTCATAGGATAGCAACATTAAAACTTGCAAAAGTGGAATAAGTAATTTAAAATTTGACACACTTGGTTGCACAGTAGGAAAGGGTATGGGTATCGTATCTTTACGCTTAAATGTTGTATTTAAGCTATGATGTTGAATGCTTCATTTGATAATGCATGTTGCTTTGTCTATGAGATAAATGATTGAATTGTTGTTGTTGTTGTTGTTGTTGTGATAGAGTGGGGCTGTGGTGCCTGTAACACCCCAAAATTTTGCTTTTCTTAAATTCATGAGTGATTTGGCACTTTGGTGAATTTTTGGAATTTTCTGGAATTTATTTGGATTTATTTGGAATTTATTTGAATTTATTCCATTTTGAAATAATTAAAGAATTTAATTTTGCAAATAAAATTTTGTTGGAAATATTTTATTTGAGTCCAAAATGTTCCAAAATATTTTCCAGAATTTTTCTGGAATTCTTCTGAGTATTTTGCTATTTTTAATGAATTAAATGAATTCCTGCGAATTATTTTAATTATTAAATCGCTGGAAAATGCGAATGGGTTTGCACTGTTCATCCGACCGAGCCGCACCCGAGTCAGACTCGAGTCCGACCCGAGCCAGCCGAGTTGGTCGAACCCAACCCTAACCCAAGTTGATCCCGACTGTCGGATCGAGATCCAACGGTCCGGATTAGATCGCATCGGTTCGAGCCGAGACCGGACCGGACCCGGTCGCGCCCGTGCGATCGTGGCCGTTGATCGCGTCACGTGGACGGTCGACCGTCGTCGTCTCCGTCGGATCCGAGCCGGACTCCGCCGCCGTGGAAAACTAGGTTTCCGTGTCCCGCGCGGAAGCCGAGGCTATTTAATGCCCGGATCACGCCCCGAGGATCGCCTGGACCTTGCGCAGCCACTGCCCTAGCTCACCGAGCCTCAGCCGCCGTAGATCCGCCGGAATCGCTCGCCGTAGTAGGAGGAGGTGTCCGCCGCGGTTTGCGCCGTTTTCCGCCGTCGTCCGTCGTCTTCCGCCGAGAAGGAGCCCAGATCCGGAGTCCCCGCTTCGAGACGCACCCGAAGGGACCACCCACTTCGCCGGAGCGTGCCCGAAACGCCGTCGGTGTGGTCTTCGTTCTCAACGCCGGCCGCCGGAGCTCCGCCGTGGACATCGCAGACCCGCGAAGCTTCTCCACCGTCGGATCTTCATCGCACGGTCCAGATTCGTCCACGTCACCCACGGTAAAGAATCACGTGTTAATCTCCAGATCTAATCTCAACCGTTAGATCTAGATCCAACGGCTTAGATTGAACCACGTTCATAGCGATAGATTGGATCTTGACCGTCCGATCAAGATCGAACGGTCCGCATCGATGGAGTTGTTTTCCAAGCGCGTTAGCCGGATCTAATCTGGGCCGTTGATTTTCAAATCAACGGCCGAGATTGGCGCCACGTGTCGGGAAGCCTGACCGTCGTGGTCAGCGCCGTCCAGCGTGCAGCGTAGACGCCGACACGCGGGCCCGCGTGTCGAGGGCCCACCGTCGGCCATCGTGAGCCGTGGCGAGCCGAGCCCACTGGGACCGAGCCGAGATCGCGGCGCCGGGTCCGTGGACCCGAGGCCACGCGTCGTCACCCGATTGGTCCACGTGTCCCTGCTGACGCAATAAATGATTTTCCGAAAAAGAAAATGATTTAATAATTTGGTTTAATAATTGATTTGAATTTCAAAACTTCAAACGCTTATAACTTTTGCGTTTCAACTCCGATTTGAGTGATTCAAATTTCTAAATTTGTATAAAATTGAGATCTACCTAAATATGAATTTTAATTAATTTTTGGACTAAAGTTTTTTCTCTGCAAAATTATTTAATTAATTATTTAAACTTTAAATAATCATAACTTTTGCATCTTAACTCCAAATTTGACGATTCCAGTTTCTAAAAATCCATAAAATTATGTTCTATCTGTTTATGGATTTTATTTGGATGTTTGGACACTTTTTGCCTATTGTTTATTCGTGTATTTGCTATTTGCACGCTTTACGAGTAGACGTTGAAGTGCCGGAAGGATTCGAAGGAGAAGTATTAACTCAGGATCCAACTCAAGACCAAGAACAAGTACTTTTTGAAGGCAAGTTGTGCTTTGACCATGTTGATCCTATTTCGAAATCTATTTTGATTTAAACTATTGCATGCTAGTTCAATTAGAAAAATACTTTATTTAAACATGGGGGTTAGATAAATACCAATTTGCTGTATGACACCTTGATTACTTAAGTATGTGCCATGACCCCTTGTCACCCTAGTTGTGGTTTACTAGTTGGACATTATTAACTTGCCAACATGGGTTTAGACCGTTGTAGTAAACTGCTTAGACCTGCTACGTGATCATGACATGATTTTGGACAATCAAATGTTAATATTGACTTAATGATATATTGAACCTGTTTTGGAAAGGTATCATGTGATGTTGATGGCACGTGGTGCATGGTAATCAACTGGGGTTTGATAAAGCGATTTTCGACCGGGGCATGTGGCAAGAATAATCAGGTGGGCCAGTTGTGGCATTGGGGATGTTGATTTGGTTCTTCGGGTAGTCTTGCCCTGGTCACCCTAAGGACTTAGCCTTGCAAGCCTTTGAACTGGGTCTAACGTGCAACCACATGTCCAGAATGGGACGGACCTAGTTGACTAAGTTGCTAATAACGCACTGTGGGACCTCGTGAGGTCAACTACACCCTTTGTGTAAGTTGTACGGGGAGCGCGTCTGGCCGAGGCCAGGTACCCATCTAACGGTTGATTGGCCTAGACTTCGCCTTAGCTAAGGGAAGGGTTAGTGCGCAATAACCGGGGAGGACCACTTGTATTGTTAGAAGTTTCCGAAAGACTTTGTTACGGGAGCTCGCCTTTGTGGTGTTTGACTGTATCTTGTGGGTAAAGTGCATAACCTCTGCAGAGTATAGAATCTATTCGAATAGCCGTGTCCGCGGTATTGGACATCGCTCGGGAATTACAGTCAAGGGTTAGATTTTCTGAAAATAACTTGGTTTTGAAAGGTTGGGTTGGATTAATGATGATGTTGATGGAAATGTGGTTTAGGATGGGAAGATGGTTGTTAAACTTCTTGAAAAGTTATTTATGCTTTACTTGTTTTTACTACTTTCGAATCTACTTATATTACTTGTCAAATGCTGTTTACTGCAAATATACCTTGAGCTATTCCTTTGTACCAAGCCATGCATGTAGTATATTAGCCTGCATTCTGTGCATGACTTGCTGAGTACCAAGTACTCACCCTTGCCACCCTACGACACCAGTTGAAGAGGAGAATACACCAGCTTTGGAGGAGGAGCTCCAAGAGGATCCGTCTACTTAGGGAGCGAGCCCAGTCAGTTGCCTGTGGTATACTGGATGGCGCCACGAAGTTCTTTGATTTTCCGCTGCTACTATTTCTCTCTTAATAAGTTTCGCCCTGCGAGGC
The DNA here is from genome assembly GCA_036346355.1 of Rhipidocladum racemiflorum. NCBI lineage: Eukaryota > Viridiplantae > Streptophyta > Magnoliopsida > Poales > Poaceae > Rhipidocladum > Rhipidocladum racemiflorum. The sequence continues at coordinate 35,978,246 of CM070576.1, read as the reverse complement.
GTACATTTGTGACTTGACCATAAGGTCGAGTAACCAGTTTGGTTATTTAAATAAAAGTACTTTATTAGTATCGATTGGTATGATTGTGATATTTACCAATGTTAAGACTGTGTGCACTAGCGCGTTCCTGGACTAGTGCTGAATACACAGAGGGTCCGGATTTGCAAATTCGGGGTCCCGACAGTGCCGAAGGGTTTCGGTCACCTCTTTTTGTTCGTAGTAAGGGTGTGGTTTGACGGTTTGGCCGGTTAGCGCCATCACCGAAGAACTATTAACCCCTGTGGGAGAAGAGTGCTTATCCTTCCTATCAAAGACCGGGTAGTTGGCTGGAGTCGAATCGAAGAGTTCATGGTGGATTCTTTCAGTTGCTCTTTACCGTTCTAACGGTCGGTTTCAGTTGGTTTTCTTGGCTCTGGTTGATTGAAATCAAAAGAAAAGTGTTTGGAATTGGATTTTCGCGGAGTGTCCCTTCGGTGTTTCTTGGTTTTGTCTTCTTTGGGTGAAGACAAAGAAGAAGAGTTTTGTGTTGCGCGTCTTTTGGTAGCCTTTGGCTTTGACACGGGTTTTGTTGGTTGCCTTGCAAAGAAAAGTATAGTTTTGGTTCTTGTGTGTCTTACTCTGAGTTTAAAAGAAGTTATCGAAGCGCGTTCAAAAAGTTAAGTTGTGTCGATTTTTGTTTTGTGCCTTTGTCCGTAAAGGTTTACTTGATCGCTTGGTTCCCTCCTGTGGGAGTCTTTAAGATTGAAATGTGTTTTGGAGTCATGTCCCATTGCAACTTTGAGAGTCAAGCTTCTTTGTGAGTTTTGGTTGAGTATTAAAAGAAAAATGCTGCAAATAAAGTAAGTATTCGTTTGACTGAAATTAGTTGTCAAAAGTGAAAATTGTTGTTTAGCATGTTATGTAGTATGTAACAATGTGGTTTATGGAAATGATGTACACCTTAGTTAATTTGCGAGTTGAATCAATTAAATGTAATTGTTACCTTTAGCTTAAGATTAAATGAACCTCTAGTGATGTAGAGTACCCCATAGTGGGAATGATTAAATGTGTTAATGTACATGCTTAGAATCTGTTGCTTTGCTTTAAAAGTGCTTATGACCCCCGATTATGTTTAAAGTTTTAAACCCTGATGCATAGTTAGAATATTAAGATGATGTAGACTGCTGTTATTGTTAAAGAAACTTTGCTGGTTGTTTAAAGATGTTCTAATCTAACGGGTTAATGGAGAAATTTAATCGTGTTGGCTAGTGACTTTAATTTGGAAGTTGATTAGAGTTGCTATTTATGTTGGTGCAAACCATTAGTATCTTTGGAAGTATGCAGTTGTGTCTCTACAATGTTAGTATTGATATCAATTGAGAAGACATAAGACTGGTTGTTAATGATATTGTTAAGGGCAGTGTTAATGCTAGTATTCAATCTATTTTAATAGTTGGAGTATGTTGTGTAGTGACAATTTTGTTGTAACCTATGTATAGGGTAGCTAAAAGCAACGTTGTTGATTGATGATTATGCAAATTATTGATATTGATGACTTGGTAGTGTTGTTAATTATTGGAAACCATTGATCCAATAGAGAAAAGTGTAAAATGGTGATATTATTGTCGAGTGCATGTTGTGATGGGATGAACAATGGATAATAATCATGATGTAGAATTTTATCCTTAATGAATGCATGTCTTAGAGTCAAATTTACGAACTTTGTCTTATGGAGAAAATATCTACCTGTTGAAGTCATTTATTGATTGGACAAGTTTCAAATGTCAAGATGTTGACGTATGGATGGTATAAAACTGATAGGTTAATTATGCTAAAGTATTTGTTGAAGTATTATGTTTTAGAATGAGAATAGGATGTTGTATGATGTGTTTGTCTTTGGGGAACAGGATGAGGTAGTATTGGTTGGATGCCTTTTTGATAAGCATCATAAACCTTAATTAGAAGTGTTGGGAATGGTAACTAGAGAAAGAAATTGTTAAGTAATTTTTGTTAAATCCGGTTGGACTCTCTTGATGAGTAAATAGTGATTACTGAATGCTTAAATGGTAAGTGTAGTGGAATACAAGTTATGATGGGATTCATGCTGAGCTGGTATTTAAAACCTTTTGAACTGGTGTGGTTGTTTGCCATTCTGGTCAAATGCTTCCGGTCAAGGTGTTCTTTATGTTGTGTTTCAGAGTTTCCCTAAACTCGTAGTGACTGGTGTCGATCTTTGGTTTCGGCCCATTTGCTTAATTTGTGCTATGAGTATGGATTTACACCTAAAAGTTTTTGAGAAGATCGCGCTCCTTCGCGTGCACCCTGAATTATCTTTGGAATAAATTTTAAAGGAAATAGATGGACATAGAGGGTTATGTTGGAAAACTCACGAGGTTTAATTTGTAATCTTTTCTTTGCTAGAGTTGGAGTTATTTGAAAAAAAATATGTGTGGAGTTTACAAGTGCTTCAAAAGGTGGTTTTTGTGAATGTTTCATTGGCGATGCTGTTAGCGAAGTGTTCTCTTTTGAAAATGAGTTTCCCTTTCTCTTTGAGAAAATTTATGGCGGTTGTTTGTGCAGATGTTTAACTTTGGAGCCGATGTTCTTTTCCAAAATGTTGATTGTGGTTAAGTGCGAGGTTTTGCAAGTTTAGTTCTTCAATTGACATGGGTTCTTTTACGACGTGATGTTTCCCTGTTAATGGTGTTGCCATCATAGTTTATATGAATTTCGCAGCCATCGATGTTAATTGTGTTTCAATCATGTGATACCGAGGATGAAGTCTTTTGGTGGATGACTATTCGGTATTGTTGTTACATGAAGAATGAATGGTGAAAAGGAAGCATGACATTGTTTATAGATGTTTAATGATGAAAGAGTCGATGAGCCAGGTCGATGAGAAAGTCATATATGGATATATGACTAATCCGGAGTGCTCTTGAAAAATGTGCATGCATGTCATAAATCGAGACTTCTATTTCTTTCTGGTATGTTGGTTGTGGTGTAGGAGATTTGTGTTTCCTTTGCATCCTAGCTTAGGAAAAATAAGATGGGTACTCTTTGGTTGTTGCCGGATTCTTTCCAAAGTGGCTTTTAGCACTTTGGAGTTCGAGTTGTTGTATGTGGATCATTTTGGGTTCATGGGTTTTGGTTGAGCTTACTCAATGATTGTACCCTTTGTTCTGATTCTTTGAAAGGAAGAATGCGAGGGCGAGACCTTCTAAGAAAGGAAAATTTAGTGTGGGTTGGTAATCACCTAAGATATTAGGCGTTGCTAGTGGTTGATCGTAACTAGTTTGGAAGTGAAGAGTAAAGGAAGGTTGGGTATGACCCAATTCAGATTTTCTTGGAGAATTGTCATTGAGGTGTTCCACGATAGGGTTGATCAAATTATTAGTGGACCACTTGGTGGTTGCTAGTAATTGCTTTCTGTTTTTGAACAGTATTGGATCTTTTGTCGCCGATCTTTGAGCGTGTTGTGCCAACCGAAGAGGAATGTTCGGTTGTTGTTGAATTTGCGGTTTTCAGAACCCTGGTCATAACGTAGGCTTCTCTTTTCGGTGGTAGTAGGGTGGGTGTTGGTCTTGTTGTAAAAGATCAGCATGTAACCCCGTTGGTTCGAGCAGTTAGTAATCTTAGAGTGTTGTGTCTCACTGGGTTTGCGTCATCTTGAATACGACGAACCACAGTTGAGAGGTTGAGACGTGAATCACTTTTGTGCGTGGGAGCGGAAGATAGATCTAGAAGTTGGTACCATGTCCTTCTAGAGAGTGGCTTTGGTTAAAGGGATCGGGCACTTTAGTGCCAAGGAATGCATGGAATGAGGAGTGTGAGACCGTTTTATTTCGTGGTCTGTTTAGGACTTTAACCTACCGCTTGGGTTGTGCTGAGGCCGTATGTGAGTTATCATTAGAGCTGTCAGTCTTTGATCCTTAGCTCCTTGCCGCTGAGTGCTGGCTGGTGCAAATCGTAGGGGCTTCTAAGCGGGTTCTGAGGCGTGAACCATAACTCCCTTTGATTTGGTTGTTTGCGAAGTGGCGTGTCTCGGAATCGGGGTCGAATCCTGTTGACGGGGGAAGAATGTGACACTACGGAATGGTGTGACATTATAAAATGTGAATGTTGAGGTTAAAAACATTATGGAATGTGGAATTGGAGGTTAAAACCATACGATATGACGTTTATTTGTGTTTCCGGACCGTTTCCGGGAGTTTGGGCCTTTCCGGGGGAGTTTGGGCCTAGGGGAAAGGGTCGTGGGCCTTGGTGGGGAGGAGTTTGAGTCCTTTTGTGGGAAGGAGACCTGGTTGGAGGCTAACCCTAGCCCCTTGTGCGCCCCCACCCCCCACTTGGTGCCCTAGCCGCCACCCCCCACCTCCCCCTCTCCCTTGCTTGCGCCCCCACCTCCCCCTTGCTCCCCATTGCACCACCACCTCTCCACCTCCCTTTCTGCCCATAGGGGAGTTCCCTACCTCAACACCTCGAAGATCCATCCGTTGGAGCGCTCCGCGATGAGGAGATCCGGCGGAATTGGAGCGAGGAAGGAGATCGTGCGAACCGGGAGGAGATCCATTGGGTTTTCGGTCGTCGGGCGAAGGTATGGCCATGGGAATCCTTGGGGTTGGTCTATGATCTGTTCTAAGAGTGATTATCATGTTTTTATATCAATTGGTGGTACTGGGATTGAGTAGATTAGATGAAATCTAGAAGTTGCCACGTTCTCTGTTTCGGGCAGCATGAGCAGTCGACCTAGGGTTTGGATTTTCGTCAATTTACATTCGGAATTTGGTCAGCCGCCTGTTGAAAAAGTTGTAGGTAATTTCAATATCTTTCCGTGGGTATAAAGAATGTCAAATTCCGCACATCCATTGGAAATTTATGGCTGTTCTACCGAGCGTGTTAAAATCTGTGACGTGATTGGAACAGATCACGGTATTTTGTAGATTAAACAACTTTAGATTCCGAATCAGCTTTTCCATATACTTAGAAAAAGTTAGGAAATTTCCTAAGCTACACGAGGATGTACTCGTTTAATTGATTCGGAGTCTTAGAACCCGAGTTATGCCTTTTGGAAGTCTGCTGTCCCGACGGGACATAACCTCTGTTTTTGGGTTTAGCGAGTAGTTTGCGATGTCGGGGTAGAAGAGGGATTGCTTACTGTTTTGTGGACATGATTGTGAGTGTCTGGTATGTATGTGCAGGTGGTGTGACCCCGGGAGTGCCTTCTACTTCTTGCCTATCCGTTTCTACGAGTTTTAGGGAAACTCTGAAACCAAATAATTGCACCAATTTCTACGAGTTTTAGGGAAACTCTGAAACACAACATATGGAACATCTTGATCGAAAACCCTTCAACCAAAAGGGCAAACAACCGACCCAGTCCAAAAGCTTTTGAACACAAGCTCAGCATAAAAAGAACCATCTCTAGTACTCCACTACGCTTTCCATTAAACACTTCAATAATCACTATTTACTCCCTGAGAAGCCCCAACACAATTAAACCAAAAGCTTCACAACGAATTCTTCCTCTAGTTACCATTCCTAACACTTTTAATTAGGGTTTATGATGCTTATCAAAAAGGCACCCAACCAATACTGTGTTGACCTGATCCCCACAGATCACTGAATCATAATACTTCTTATTCTCTATTGGAGCATAGTACTTCAACAAATCTTTCAGGAAGATCAACATATAAATTCCATACTTCCTATATATTCACGTCTCGACAACCGAACCTTATTCAGTTAAACAACGACTTCAACATGTAAATATTATCTCCACAGGGAAGAATTCGTAAGTGAGACTCTAAGTTATACTTTCATTAAGGATAAGATCATTTATCATATTAATTATCCAAAGCTCACTCCATCGCAACATGTTAACATTTTCCTCTATTTAACCATGATTTTCCAACGAGTAATCTAAACAGTTACCACCACTACTTAGTCATCAATAACAACAAATGGGCATGTTCATCAACCAACAACATTTCTTTTAGCTACTCTATTCAAAGGTGATAACAAAAACTACGACCACACAACAAACTCCAACTATTTAAAATAGATTGAATACTAACATTAACACTGCCCTTAACAACATCATTAACAAAAAGTCTTATGTCTTCTCAATTGATATCAATACTAGCATTGTAGAGACACAACTGCATACTTCCAAATATACTAGTATTTTGCAACAACGTAAATAGCAACTCTAATCAACTTCCTAATTAAAGTCACTAGGCAACACGATTAAATTTCTCTATTAATCCATTAGATTAGAGCATCTTTAAACAACCAGCAAAGTTTCTTGAACAATAACAGCAGTCTACATCATCTTAATGTTTCAACTATGCAACAAGGTTTAAAACTTTAAACATTATCAAGGGTCATAAGCACTTTTAAAGCAAAGCAACAGATTCTAAGCATGTACTTTAGCACATTCAGTCATTCTCGCTAAGAGTAAACTACAACACTAGTAGTCTATTTATTCTCAAGCTAGAGATAACAACCGCATTGAATTGTTTCAACTCAAAAATTAACTTAACAATGCATCATCCCATAAACCACATTGGTACATGCTACATAATATGCTAAACAGCAATTCTTACTAGGGACAAACGATTTCGGTCAAAAGATTACTTATTTTGTTTGCAACATTTTAGTTTTAAAGCTCATCCCGAGTTCATAAGGAAACTTGACTCTCAAAATTGCAATGAGACAAACCCAAACTTGGTCATGCAAAAGGAATTCTCCAAAACACTTTTCATTCTCAAAGACTCCCATAAAAGAAAATGGTTGAAAGACAATTTTCTTAACGGAAACCAAGCGACCAAGTAATCCATTTCAAATAAAACCTTAATCTCAAACCCCAAACTTTCACGAAACAAGAAGGATTTTTCAAAGATGATTTCTCAAACCAAGAAATGACGAAATCAAACACCACTTACTCCTACAAAGCCACGTAACTTCAGCCCTGACACCAGTGCAGCACAACTCATAAAAACTCTTTTAACCTCGGAGAAATACAAACACAGGAATAAATTGAATGCTTCTTCCCTATAAAACAATCAACAAACTAGGCATTAAAACTGGAAAGGCGCCGAAAAGAAGCGCAACACTAGACTCCTCTTCTTCGTCTTCAACCAAGGAAGACAAACCCACACACCACATACGGAACAATCCGCGAAAATCCAATACCAAACACTTTTCTTTTGGTTTCCATCAACTAAAACCAAGAAAACCAACCAAGAACGACCATAGAACGATAAAGAACATACGAAGGAATCCACCACCTGTAACACCCCAAAATTTTGCTTTTCTTAAATTCATGTGTGATTTGGCACTTTGGTGAATTTTTGGAATTTTCTGGAATTTATTTGGATTTATTTGGAATTTATTTGAATTTATTCCATTTTGAAATAATTAAAGAATTTAATTTTGCAAATAAAATTTTGTGGGAAATATTTTATTTGAGTCCCAAATACCCTAAAATATTTTCCAGAATTTTTCTGGAATCTTTCTGAGTATTTTGCTATTTTTAATGAATTAAATGAATTACTGGAAATTATTTTAAATATTAAATCGCTGGAAATTCGAGTTGGGTCAAATCTTGTTCATCCGATCGAGCCCGAAGTCAGACTTCGAGTTCGAGTCCGACCCGAGTCACGCGGACTCGGCCAGAACCGCCACCGAACCCTAGCCGCGTGGCCAGTTGGATCTTGATCCAACGGCCACGATTGAGCCACGCCATCACCCGAGCCCGACCGGTGCCGACCAACTTCGCCCGTCCGACCGGACCCAAACTTCGCGCTTGGTTGGATCTCGATCCAACGGCTGTGCGCGTGCCACGTCACCCTAACCGTGTCGCCGCCGGACTCCGCCGCCGCGACGGAGAGGACCTCGGATTCCGCGCATTTCACGGACGCCGAGGGCCCTATTTATTGCGCCGCCACCCGTGTCGGGATCGCCGCTTCATTGCGCACCCGTAGCCCTAGACAACGTCGCCTGAGCCGCCGTGGTTGCGCCGCTAGAGCTCGCCGGAGTAGGGAGAAGGAGCCGCCGCGGTTTTCGTCAAATTCCGTCGCCGTCCGCCGTTTTCCGTCGCCGTTGACCCCAGATCCGAGACCGGGAGGTCAAGACGCGTCCGAGAGTCCAACTCACCTCACCGGAGCGCGCCCGAAACGCCGTCGGCTAGGTCGTCGTCCCCCGCGCCGGTGACCCAGCGCCGCCGCTCGCCATCGCCGGACCTCGAGCTCCCTCAGCCGTCGGATCTTCATCCAAGGGCCCAGATTGCACCACGTCATTCCCACGGTGAGAACCACGTGCGATTCCCAGATCCGTTCTCAACCGTTAGATCTCGATCCAACGGTCCAGATCAAACGCGTTAACCCAAACGCGTGAGTCCAGATCTAATCTGGGCCGTTGATTTTCAAATTAACGGCCGAGATTTCGCCACGTGTCGGGAAGCTTGACCGTCGCGGTCAGCGCCGTCCACGCGCGCGTGCGTGTGAAGCTGACACGCGGGGCCCGCATGTCAGCGACTTGGTCAAACTGCACCATGACGTCACGCTGACGTCATGGCGGGCCCGCATGTCAGCGGGTGTCCCAACCGAGCGCTGACATCAGCAATGACGTCACAGCGGGTCCCACTGTCGTGTGGTGAGCCTCACGACGTCGAGAATGATGTCACCCGAGGGGACCCACCTGTCAGTCTCACGTGAGCCGTGGACCGGGTCCACGGTAGACCCGAGCCGAGCGTGGACCAAGTCCATGGACCGGCTGACGTCAGCCAACCAATCAGAGGCAGACACGTGTCCAGGCTGATGCAATAAATGATTTTTCCGAAAAAGAAAATGATTTAATAATTCGGTTTAATAATTGATTTGAATTTCAAAACTTCAAACGCTTATAACTTTTGCGTTTCAACTCCGATTTGAGTGATTCAAATTTATAAATTTGTATAAAATTGAGATCTACCTAAATATGAATTTTATTTAATTTTTGGACTAAATTTTTTCTCTGTAAAATTATTTAATTGATTATTTAAACTTTAAATAATCATAACTTTTGCGTTTTAACTCCAAATTTGATTTATTCCAGTTTCTAAAAATTCATAAAATTATGTTCTCTGTTTATGGATTTTATTTGGATGTTTGGACACTTTTTGCCTATTGTTTATTCGTGTATTTGCTATTTGCACGCTTTACGAGTGAGACGTTGAAGTGCTTGGGAAGGATTTGAAGGAGAAGTATTGACTCAGATCCAACTCAAGACCAAGAGCAAGTACTTTTTGAAGGCAAGTTGTGCTTTGACCATGTTGATCCTATTTCGAAATCTATTTTGATTTAACCTATTGCATGCTAGTTCAATTAGAAAAATACTTTATTTAAATTTGGGGAATTAGATAAATACCAAATTGCTGTATGACACCTTGATTACTTAAGTATGTGCCATGATCCCTTGTCACCCTAGTTGTGGTTTACTAGTTGGACATTATTAACTTGCCAACATGGGTTTTGGACCGTTGTAGTAAACTGCTTAGACCTGCTACGTGCTCATGACATGATTTTGGACAAACAAATGTTAATATTGACTTAATGATATATTGAACCTGTTTTGGAAAGGTATCATGTGATGTTGATGGCACGTGGTGCATGGTAATCAACTGGGGTTTGATAAATAGTTTTTCGACCGGGGCATGTGGCAAGATTAATCAGGTGGGCCAGTTGTGGCATTGGGGATGTTGATTTGGTTCTTCGGGTAGTCTTGCCCTGGTCACCCTAAGGACTTAACCTTGCAAGCCTTTGAACTGGGTCTAACGTGCAACCACATGTCTGCAATGGGACGGACCTAGTTGACTAAGTTGCTAATAACGTACCTGTGGGACCTCAGGAGGTCAACTACACCCTTTGTGTAAGTTGTACGGGGAGCGTCATCGGGTGAGGCCAGGTACCCATCTAACGGTTGATTGGCCTAAACTTCGCCTTAGCTAAGGGAAGGGTTAGTGTGCAATAACCGGGGAGGACCACTTGTATTGTTAGAAGTTTCCGAAAGACTTTGTTACGGGAACTCGCCTTTGTGGTGTTTGACTGTATCTTGTGGGTAAAGTGCATAACCTCTGCAGAGTGTAGAATCTATTCGAATAGCCGTGTCCGCGGTATTGGACATCGCTCGGGAATTACAGTCAAGGGTTAGATTTTCTCAAAAATAACTTGGTTTGGAAAGGTTGGGTTGGATTAATAATGATGTTGATGGAAATGTGGTTTAGGATGGGAAAGATGTTTACTAAACTTCTTGAAAAGTTATCTATGCTATACTTGTTTCTACTGCTTTCGAATCTACTTATGATACTTGTTAAATGCTGTTTACTGCAAAAATACCTTGAGCCACTCCTTTGTATTAAGCCATGCATATAGTATATTAGCTTGCATTCTGTGCATGACTTGCTGAGTACCAAGTACTCACCCTTGCCACAATACAACACCCGATTGAAGAGGAGACTACACCGGCTTTGGAGGAGGAGCTCCAAGAGGATCCGTCTACTTAGGAAGCGAGCCCGGTCGGTTACTGTGGTATACTGGATGGCGCCACGAAGTTATTTGATTTTCCGCTGCTATTATTTCTCTCTGAATAAGTTTCGCCCTGCGAGGCATATATTTGTAACTTGACCATAAGGTCGAGTAACCAGTTTGACTATTTAATTAAAGTACTTTATTAGTATCGAGTGGTATGATTGTGATATTCACCGATGTTAAGACTGTGTGCACTAGCGCGTTCCTGGACTAATGCTGAATACACAGAGGGTCCGGATTTGCAAATTCGGGGTCCCGACACCACCAAACTCTTCTATTTGACTCCAGTCAACTACCCGATCTACGACAGAAAGGGTAAGCACTCTTCTCCTACAGGGGTTAATAGTTCTTCGGTGATGGCGCTAACCAGCCACACCGTCAAACCTCACCCTTACTATGAACAAAAAGAGGTGACCGAAATCCTTCGGCACCACAACCCACTATATCACAAATAACAAGAACAATTCAATCTTATCTCATATACATAGCAACATGCTTTATCAAATGAAGCATTCAACATTATAGCTTAAATACAACATTTAAGCGTAAAGGAACGATACCCATACCCTTTCCTCTTATTGCATCCGATTGTGTGTCAAATTTTAGATTAGTTATACCACTTTTGCAAGTTTTAATGTTGCTATCCTATGACAAAATTTTAGTTAAGACCTAAGCCATGTCTCTAAGTTATTCCACATCACATTTTAGTTGTACCCTATAGCATGACACTAAAAAAATCGCATTCCAAGGACCTACTGACCGCTCTCGATACCAATCAGAACACCCTGACATTTAATATGCCTGAATGCTACCAAACATAAGCTAAACAACATCTAAATACCACAATTAAACATAAATTCCAGCAAAGGCGCACATGCTAAAAACCGAGATTTCGGCAGCATCTCCTTTGTTTTAACATGAATTGAAGGCGCAACAACAGTAACACAAGTTATATCATAATGGAAAGCATCTAAAACAGCAATAATTAACGATTTAGCAACAATGTAAGTCTAGTTCTGAACATATAATGTCTCCAAGAGTCAAACGAACGAAAAGATTCTCATTTAGCCAAGCTAAGCCTTAAAGCAATGATCATCACACGCAATTTATTATCAACACTAATTACTTGTTAAATTAAAAGAGTGAAGCTACATGTGGAAGTGTGACTATTTCCCTTCCCCGCATGCCGGATTCATGGTACCTAAAAGAAAACAACATAAACACAAGCGTGAGTTCATCACTCAGCAAGCATATTGCAATGGACAACAAGAACAATAACATGGCAATAATGTCTCACATCATGTATATCATCTCATTCATGAACACATAACATTATCATCATCTTTACGTATGCAATGCAATGCAATGCTCATGTCTCCTTGGAAACTCATACCGGTATGGTTGAGTACACACCCGTCTGTGTGCACCCTCTCCCCCCTTCCATCCCGAAGATGGAGGGTGCCTACTCCTCGCTTCCAAACACCACGTGGATGGAATCACGATGTAGGACTTACTCAATGGCTCTCCGGATTAGTCATATCTTTCTCACCGACCTTCCCGGATTAGTTATGACTTTCTCACCGCCCAGGCCATGTAACATGTCATGTATGCAATTATGCCAACATCATATTTAACTCACATATTAACACATGTCATCATAACATAATAAACATGCTCATCATATCATTGGCAATCATTAAAGCATGGCAAGTGATCATATATCATGTAGTCAATTCCATCTATTCTCAACAAGCAACCTACAAATCGGTATCCATTACAACACACTTGCCTCAACCACGGGCAACGGATTGGCGGGAAGTAGAAGGCACTCCCGGGGTCGCACCACCTGCACATAGGTATCACACACTCACAATCATGTCCACAAAACAGTACGCAAACCCTCATCTACCCCGACATTGCCAACTACTCGCAAAACCTAAAAACAGAGGTTCTGTCCCGTCGGGACAGCAGCCTTCCAAAAGGCATAACTCGGGTTCTAAGACTTCGAATCAATTAAGCAAGTACATACTCGCGTAGCTTAGGAAATTTCCCAACTTTTTCTAGGTATAGGGAAAGACTGATTCGGACTCTAAAGTTGTTTAATCTACAAAATACCGTGATCTGTTCCAATCACGTCACAGATTTTAACACGCTCGGTAAAACAGCCATAACTTTCAAACGGCTGGGAGGAATTTAACGTTCTTTATATCCACGGAAATATAACGAAATTATCTACAACTTCTTCAACGTCCGTACGACTAGATTCCGAATCTAATTTGGCGAAAAACTGAACCCTAGGTCGACTGCTCATGCTGCCCGAAACAGAGAACGTGGCAACTTCTAGATTTAATCCAATCTACTCAATTCCAGTACCACCAATTGATCTAAAAACTTGATAAACACCCTTAGAAGAGTACCTAGACCAACCCCAAGGATTCCCATGGCCATACCTTTGCCCAACTCGCGGAGTGCTCCAACGGATGGATCTTTGAGGTGTGGAGGTGGATAAATCCCCTAGGGGCAGCAAGGGAGGAGTAGAGGTGGTGGAGAGTTGGTGGAGTAATGGGGAGCAATGGGGGAGGTGGAGGCGCCACAAGGAGGAGGTGGGGAGGTGTGGGGGGCGGCTAGGACTTGTGGGGGCGCAAGGGCAGGGGGTGAACACCTAAAGGGGCTGGGGGAGGCCCCCAACCAGGTCTCCTACTCCTATTAGGACTCAAACTCCATCCCACCAAAGCCCACGACCCTTTCCTTTAGGCCCAAACTCCCCCGGAAAGGCCCAAAACCCCGTAAACGGCCCGAAAACGGCCCAGAAACGCTATTAAGCCTCCTACCATATGGTTTCAACCTCCAATACCATATTTCATAAAGTTTTTGACCTTAACATTCACATTAAATAATCTCACACCATTCCTTAGTGTCACACTCCATCTTCGGGATGGAAGGGGGGAGAGGGTGCACACCGACGGGTGTGTACTCAACCATACCGGTATGATTTTCCAAGGAGACATGAGCATAGCATCGCATTGCATACATAATGATGATGATAATGATATGTGATCATGAATGAGATGATTTTCATGATGTTATTTGTTATAGCCATGAAATTGTTCTTTTGTACCATTGCAATATGCTTGCTGAGTGTTGAACTCACGCTTGTGTTTTCTTGTTGTTTTAGGTACCATGAGACCAGCATGCGTGGAAGGGAAATAGTCACACTTCTACACGTAGTTTCACTCATTCGTCTCACAAGTCATTCAATTGGGTTTTGATAATAAACTAAGTGTGATGCTTATTGTTCTATGGTTTAGCTTTGCGTTATGAGAGTCTTATTGTTCGTTTGGCGCATGGAGACATTGAATGTTTGGAATTAGACTTATATGGTTGTCAAGTCTTTAATTATTGCTATTTTAGTTGTCTCTCATATTGCCTTATATTCCTATTCTATTGTGTTTCCTTTAATTCATGTTAAAACAAAGGAGATGCTGCCGAAATATCGGTTTTTAGCATTAGTGCCTTTGCTGTAATTTACTTGATTTTGTGGTATTTAGAGGTTGCTTAGTCTATGTTTGGTAGCATTCGGGCATATTAAATGCCGAGGTGTTACAGTTGGTATCAGAGCGGGCTGTAGGTCCTTGGAATGTGTATTTTTAGTGTCATACCTTAGGTTACAACTAAAATGTGATGTGGAATAACTTAGAAACATGGCGTAGGTCTTAACTAAAATTTTGTCATAGGATAGCAACATTAAAACTTGCAAAAGTGGAATAAGTAATTTAAAATTTGACACACTTGGTTGCACAGTAGGAAAGGGTATGGGTATCGTTTCTTTACGCTTAAATGTTGTATTTAAGCTATGATGTTGAATGCTTCATTTGATAATGCATGTTGCTTTGTCTATGAGATAAATGATTGAATTGCTGTTGTTGTTGTGATAGAGTGGGGTTGTGGTGCCGAAGGGTTTCGGTCACCTCTTTTTGTTCATAGTAAGGGTGTGGTTTGACGGTGTGGCCGGTTAGCGCCATCACCGAAGAACTATTAACCCCTGTGGGAGAAGAGTGCTTATCCTTCCTATCAAAGACCGGGTAGTTGGCTGGAGTCGAATCGAAGAGTTCATGGTGGATTCTTTCAGTTGCTCTTTACCGTTCTAACGGTCGGTTTCGGTTGGTTTTCTTGGCTCTGGTTGATTGAAATCAAAAGAAAAGTGTTTGGAATTGGATTTTCGTGGAGTGTCCCTTCGGTGTTTCTTGGTTTTGTCTTCTTTGGGTGAAGACAAAGAAGAAGAGTTTTGTGTTGCGCGTCTTTTGGTAGCCTTTGGCTTTGACACGGGTTTTGTTGGTTGCCTTGCAAAGAAAAGTATAGTTTTTGGTTCTTGTGTGTCTTACTCTGAGTTTAAAAGAAGTTATCGAAGCGCGTGCAAAAAGTTAAGTTGTGTCGATTTTTGTTTTGTGCCTTTGTCCGTAAAGGTTTACTTGATCGCTTGGTTCCCTCCTATGGGAGTCTTTAAGATTGAAATGTGTTTTGGAGTCATGTCCCATTGCAACTTTGAGAGTCAAGCTTCTTTGTGAGTTTTGGTTGAGTATTAAAAGAAAAATGCTGCAAATAAAGTAAGTATTCGTTTGACTGAAATTACTTGTCAAAAGTGAAAATTGTTGTTTAGCATGTTATGTAGTATGTAACAATGTGGTTTATGGAAATGATGTACACCTTAGTTAATTTGCGAGTTGAATCAATTAAATGTAATTGTTACCTTTAGCTTAAGATTAAATGAACCTCTAGTGATGTAGAGTACCCCATAGTGGGAATGATTAAATGTGTTAATGTACATGCTTAGAATCTGTTGCTTTGCTTTAAAAGTGCTTATGACCCCCGATTATGTTTAAAGTTTTAAACCCTGATGCATAGTTAGAACATTAAGATGATGTAGACTGCTGTTATTGTTAAAGAAACTTTGCTGGTTGTTTAAAGATGTTCTAATCTAACGGGTTAATGGAGAAATTTAATCGTGTTGGCTAGTGACTTTAATTTGGAAGTTGATTAGAGTTGCTATTTATGTTGTTGCAAACCATTAGTATCTTTGGAAGTATGCAGTTGTGTCTCTACAATGTTAGTATTGATATCAATTGAGAAGACATAAGACTGGTTGTTAATGATGTTGTTAAGGGCTGTGTTAATGCTAGTATTCAATCTATTTTAGTAACTTCACCGCAACAGTCAGCCACCAGACTTCCTGTAACACCCCAGCACCTAGTATACCGCGAATGCCATCACAAACGATACTAGCCACAACCAAATCACATATTTAACATTAAATTACAGCAACTATGCTAGTAACTTAAGAAAAAATTTCGGCAACATGTACTTTGTTTCTCCATGGTTTTCAGCATCAATAATAGAAGCATAGCAATATAGCATAATTGAAGACAATTCTAACATGGCAACTAAGGATTTCAGCAATAATTCAAGACCAATACATAACTTAACCATCACATAAACCAATAAGGAATAAACATTTACTCCAGACAACCAACGAGGCAATTAAACCATAGTCTAATTCAATATAGTGACCATCACAACTAAGGGAAGGGTTTGAGATTATTAATTGAGTGATGCTAAGTGAAGACGTGCATCTAGCTCCCTTTCCCACATGCCAAAATCAAGGTACCTAAAAAAAACATGAAACAACAAGCGTGAGTTCAACATTCAGCAAAGTGTATTGCAATAAGACAAGAAAATGACATTAACATACGAGCAAATAGCCTTTATGATTTAAACTATGTGGGGAACAATCCATACAATTCCTTTGATCACAATCTCATTTAGACATTCTCATTTACCTCCATGTAATGCAACATGCAATGCTCATGCCATGCTCCTTTCATTAGCACATACCGATATTGCCGAGTGCACACCCATCGGTGTGCACCCTCTTGCCCTTCCATCCCGTGGAGGGTGCCTACTCTTACTGACTCGCTCCCATTCACAACTGTGGATGGAACTACGAGGTAGGTCTTTCTCAAAGGCGCTCCAGATTAGTCATAACTTTCTCACCGACCTTACCGGATTAGTTATGACTTTCTCACTGACCAGGCCTGTCCTCATGCCATGAATGCATAAATGCCATAATCATGAATAACTTGCATAAATACTCATTTTTAACAACTTGCATAACCATATTTAAACACATGATCATCAACAATGCTCACATCCATAACTTCACATTGATATATAACTAATCAGCTCATGCACAAGAGAGGAAGTAACCCGACAGAAGTATTTCTGCCAAGCGGAAGAAACAAACCGATGCACATTCATTCATTCTCACACATCATGCATTGCAATACACTTGCCTTAACCACTCGAAACGGTGTGGCAAGAAGTCGACGCCAATCCCGGGGTCACACCACCTGCAATTATATACAATCCACTCAAAAACATGCCCACAAAACAATACGAGAACAATCAACGACACCGACTTCGCAACTAGGGGTGGGCATTATTTAACCGAAACCGAAAAATCGAACCGAACCGAACCGAATTAACCGAGAAATTCGGTTTTTTCGGTTTTCGGTTTTCGGTTCGGTTTTTATTTCCACACTATTCGGTTTTTGTTAATCGGTTCGGTTTTTTAATCTCAGAAACCGAAAAAACCGAAGACCCGAAAAACCGATTAACCTCCCAGGCTCGGCACTATTGTCTATTGAGTCATTGTCTCATTGAGCGACTATTAACCTCCCTGCTCCCAGGCTCGGCGCTATTGTCCTCGACGGCCCGACCCAGTCGGGTCCCTAACCCTAGTCAACGCCGCAGTATTCCCCAATCCCCCCTCCGCAGTCGGCGCCGCCGCTCATCAACCCACGGCAAGTCGGCAGTCGGCGCCGCACCGCCACCTCAAGTGGGCAGACGGTGAGCCATGAGCGCTCGCCCAGGTCGCCCCTCGACGCCTCCCTCAGTGCCGACGCCCCCTAAGGCCTGACGGCCCTACCTCGATCTTCGACTCCTCCCTTGTCTCTTAGTGCCGACGCGAGCCGGTGAGACCTCGAGATCTAGCTGCTCTTCGTCCATCCGATCCCGGCGTCCCGACTGCTCTGCGGTCTGTGCTCCCTCTTTTCCTCCGAATCCGAATCCTCCATTTCATTCCGATGGTAAACTGACACAACAACCCATTAGCCGTTGCATGTTCTTTCTATGCACTTGGTAAACTAAATAGAGCTAATGTGTTGTAGGAATTTCATCTTGCCAATGTTTTTCGGTAATCTAGATATATTAGTTTTTTGTAAGGACAAATACCTTAGGTGCTTGAGTTGATACTGAGATTCGACAAATGCAGCAACATTTGTAGATTGTACGTGTAGAGTCCGTAGTCTTGAAAAAGTAACCAACGAATCAAAGGGCTTAATCTTCATGTGGCCAATTAATATTAGTGTTCTTAGTGACTTCTGTGCATGTAAAAAACTCCACTCTAATACATCTTATTACAATCCTTCATTTTCTACGGACAACCTAAGAAGCTTTTGTGAATCAAGTTCTCCAATAATATCAAGAGTTTCTCTGTTGTGAGCTACTAGTGCTTCATCTCTATTTAGTTTACCACGAGATCATGCAAAAAAATGAATTATGTTATCTGATCATTCTATGCACTTGGTTTATCAAGAGTTTCTCTGTTGTGAGCTACTAG
Organism: Rhipidocladum racemiflorum; assembly: GCA_036346355.1. Classification (NCBI taxonomy): domain Eukaryota; kingdom Viridiplantae; phylum Streptophyta; class Magnoliopsida; order Poales; family Poaceae; genus Rhipidocladum; species Rhipidocladum racemiflorum. The sequence goes on along the minus strand of CM070576.1, from coordinate 35,960,024 downwards.
TGCTTCATCTCTATTTAGTTTGCCACGAGATCATGCAAAAAAAAAGAATTATATTATCTAATCATTCTATGCACTTGGTTTCATCGTGACTGCAGAATAGACTTTACTGCGCACACTTAAGGAGAATCAATCATTCGTTTGCATGATCTCTGGACCTTCATCAAGTTCAGAGAATCTAATCTCAGTTTGGAAATTGGAATAGGAAAAACGGCCACCCCAACCGAACTATCCTGCAATGTATTATTCAATTCATTACTTGTTTGCTTGGTCAATTCCTTTTTTATTTTCAGTCACTAACCATTGTGTTGCACTATTGCTCGTTTTGTAGATGGAAACCGACGAAAACCGTACAAATCGTGATAGCCAAATGGATGAGACAGAGACTGTGGAGACGCAACAGGAGGTGAAGAAAAGGAAAGCAATGGCACCAAGATGAGATGTGTGGGAGAGTTTTAGCAAGGTCAAGGTTGGAGATGTCTACAAGGCCAAGTGCAGACATTGCGGCCGTGAGCTTCGTTGTGATCCAAAAACTAATGGTACATCCTCTTTAAACTCTCACTTGAGAATTTGCAAGCATAATCCTAATAAGAATACAGACCCTAAGCAAGGTACTTTACAAGTACAAGCAAATCAGGGAGATAGTAGTCATTGTGCCATATCTACTTGGAAGTTTGATCCTGAAGGACTTACGGAAGCATTTGCTGAAATGATCATTGCAGACGAGCTTCCTTTTGCATTTTCTGAACGTGAAGGCTTTAAAAAATTCATGTCCAAAGCTTGTTCACGTTTCTCTGTTCCCTCTAAAAGAACAACTACTAGGGACTCTGTTCGTATCTACAATAATGAGAAAGAGAAACTCAAATAATTTTTTAAGGATTCTTGTGAAAAAGTTTCTCTCACAACTGACACATGGACTTCAAACACCCAACAGAATTACATGTCTGTCACAGCACATTTCATTGATAGTGATTGGAAGCTACATAAGAAGATCATTGGTTTTTTCTTGGTAAAGGGTCATAAGGGTGAGGACATTGGGAAATCTTTAGAGAAATGTTTGATGGAGTGGTCCATAGAAAAAATCTTCACAGTAACTGTTGACAATGCTAGTTCTAATGACAGTGCTCTAAATTACATGATAAAGGTCTTGAATAATTCTAATAGTAGCGTTGCTAAAGGCAAATATATTCACATGAGATGTGCTGCACATATTATTAACTTGATAGTTTTCGATGGGCTAAAAGAATTATCAGTTTTAATTCAATGCGTCTGTGCTGCTATTAAATTTATTAAGAATTCCCCATCTAGAATAGCCAAATTTAAGAAATGTGCTGAATTGGTAAAGGTGGATAGTAAAGCATTCTTATCGCTAGATGTTTGTACTAGATGAAACTCTACATACCTTATGTTGAATGCTGCCTCAATTTATGAGGATGTATTTGAAATGTATGGTGAAGAAGACCCGCACTATTCAATGGAATTATGAGGTGAGAAAGGTCCTGGGGTTCTTGAAAGCGGAAATTGGGAGAATGCAAAGAAGATGATTGAGTTTTTTGGACACTTCTATAAGCTCACTCTCCACGTTTCTGCCATACACCATGTAACATCTAACATTTTATTTCATGAGATTGGAGATGTTTTGCTTTTGTTGCGACAATGGTGTCATAGTGATGATAATATGCGCAAGGAAATGGACCAAAGAATGCTAGAGAAGTACTACAAGTATTAAGGAAATAAGGATAAGTTGAACATGTCATGTTTATTGCTGTTGCATTCGATCCAAGATACAAGCTATCTAATTACACAAATATAGCTACTTTGGAGATGTTTGGTGAGGAAAAAGGAATGGAAGTTTGGAATAATATGAATGTTTCTTTTCGTTCTTTGTTTGATGAGTATACAAAACTATATGCTCTAAGTGATAAGGCACCACAATCAAATGATTCGTAAGAACTTGTGGAAAGGAGCACTAGGTTGATGAAATTCCTAATTGCGGAAAAGATGAGGATGAGTAATATTGGAATTGGCAGCAGTAAGTCTGAACTTAACAAATATCTTAGTGAAGATAATGAAGAAGAAAGAAATTTGATATTCTTGAGTGGTGGAAGTGCAATTCTCCCAGATTCCCAATATTGTCTCGCTTGGCTCGTGATGCATTAGTAGTTCCTATATCAACAGTTGCATCTGAGTCGGCCTTTAGCACGGGCAGACATGTCCTTGATGACTTTAGGAGCTCACTCACGCCATTCATGGTCCAATGCCTAGTTTGTACACAGGATTGGTTACGACTATCCCTCCCTATCAGTATTGAAGAAGATCCAGTAGATTTGGCCAAAATCGAGGAAGGTAATAAATAAATTACTTACTGACATTTGCTTCAATTACATTTATCTTGTTCATTACGACAGTTGACTATTAATTTTATTCCATTTCAGCCATAATTGCAGACGATGTCGGCAATTCTTTAAAGGAAAAGTCCAAATCCGAGTCCATAACCAAACCTAGTGAGACTACTACCTAAATTTTGGTAAGATTCGAGTCCATAATTTTGGTAAGATTTGAGTCCATAACTAATCTGTTTCATGTTCATGTGATCAGTCTTGATGTTTGTTCATGGTAGGGACTATGCTGATGACGGAGGAGCGACGACGCGCTATATGGGCCATTTATGGTATCTGAACAATCACCATGTCTTCCTCCATTGTTCCATTGCATGTTTCCCTTGTATGTATCAGTAAATTTTATTAAGGCTAGCTACCAAAAATGGAGGTAGTTCAGTTATTTTACTTCAGATTCTCAGATCATCGGACATGCCCACATTTTACATGACCAGCTGAAGGGAGCTATAGTAAAATTCTATCCAACAACAACTTGTAGGAATCTTTTGACACTCTCAAGTAAAATTGGGCAACTTTTGAAGTAATGGTGTGAATCAATTTTTGATGGGAGTTATGAATGAATATATAGAAACATATATTGCTGACTTGCATACAGTGCATTTACAAATATATAGTCAATGAAGAATAATTAAGGACCTAATATGGAATAGTAGCCACAAATATCCTTTTTGTTCTTCTATATCATGCTATTTCTGTCTTACATACCATTGATGTATGTTGTGATTTCTTGCTTGTTAAATTTCTTTGCTTTGTGATATCAGAATGCTGTGGCCTGAGGACTGATGCTGGAGGACTGATGTTGCAACCATGTTCCTTTTAGAATGGCATGTGCTGCTGTTGCGTGCTATACTTCTAGTTCTGTGACACTACGTTATGGTGTGACATTACAAAATGTGAAAATTAGAGAAGAAAATCTTACGGCTTGAGATTTACTCGCGTTTTTGGGCCGTTTGAAGTGTTGTGACACCACGGAGTGTCGTAACCTTATTTAACGTGCATGATAAGGTTAATAAAAGTATGAAATGTGGAATTAAGGTTAAAACTATAGGTTATGGAGGTTAATAGCTTTTCCGGGCCGTTTTCGGGCCGTTTTCGGGGTTTTGGGCCTTCCCGGGGGAGTTTTGGGCCTTGGTGGGCTTTGGTGGGATGGATTAGGTCTCCGTAACGGACTAGGATTGTGTTGAGGGCTGGTAAAAGGGGCTTCCCTCAGCCCCCTTGCGCCCCATGCAGCATTGGTGCGCCCCTCTCCCTCCCCCTCCTAAGCCCTAGCCGCCACCCCCTCTCCCTCTCCCTCTTGTGCGCCTCCACCTCCCCCTTTGCCCCATTGCTCCCCAACTCTCCACCACCTCTCCTCCACCCCCTTGCTGCCCTAGGGTGGTCTCCACACCTCTGCACCTTGTGGATCCATCCGTTGGAGCGAGGAGCGAGGAGCGAGGAGCGTGGAGCGAGGAGCGATCCGCGAGGAGATCTATTGGAGATTCGTTCGTTGGGCAAAGGTATGATCATGGGGATCCTTGGGTTTGATCTAGGTACTTTTATTAGGGTGTTTATGAAGTTTTTAGATCAATTGGTGGTGCTGGGTTGGAGTTCTTTGGGTTAGATCTAGACGTTACCACGTTTCTGTTTTCGGGCAGATTGAGCAGTCGGGCTAGGGTTCGAGTTTTCATCGATTTAGAATCCGAATATGTCCATACGGACTTAAAAGAAGTTGTAGATAATTTAATTATCTTTCCGTGGACATAAAGCACGTTAAAATCCGATCAGCCGTTTGAAAGTTATGGCCGTTTTACCGAGCGTGTTAAAATCTGTGACGCGATTGGAACAGATCGTAGTAATCTGTAGATTAAACAATTTTAGAATCCGAATCAGTCTTTCCGTATAACTAGAAAAAGGTAGGAAATTTCCTAAGCTTCGCGATGGTGTACTCGTTTAATCGATTTAGAGTCCCAGAACTCAAGTTATGGCCTTTGCAAGGCTGCTGTCCCGCTGGGACAGAACCTCTGTTTTTAGGTTTGCAAGTAGTGGGCAATGTCGGGTTAGATGGGGATTTGTGTACTGTTTTGCGGGCATTATTGTGAGTGTGCGATGCCTATGTGCAGGTGGTGTGACACCGAGAGTGCCCTCTACGTCCCACAAATCCGTCGCCCGCGGTTGAGGCAAGTGTGTTGTAATGTATAGCGGATTGTAGGTTGTTTTGTTGATATTGGGTGAAAGATTGAACACTTGCTATGCTCACTTGCCATGCTTGCTGTTTTCCAATGAAATATTGAGTATGATTATCATGGTTCGATGCCATGTGTTTATATTTGTCATGATGAGTTGCCATATGTTTATGTACATGTGAAATATGATAATTGGCATAGTTGCATGCATGACATGTTACATGGCCGAGGCGGTGAGAAAGTCATTAACTAATCCGGGAAGGTCGGTGAGAAAGTTATGACTAATCCTGAGAGCCATTAGAGTAAGTCCTACATCGTGATTCCATCTACCGTGGGTTGTGGAAGCGAGGAGTAGGCACCCTCCATCTTCGGGATGGAAGAGGGGAGAGGGTGCACACCGACGGTGTGTACTCAACCATACCTGTATGAGTTTCCATGGAGATATGAGCATAACATTGCCTTGCAATACCTTATTTATAATGATGATTAGGTTGTTATTTGATCAAGTATGAGATTTTATATGTGATGTGAGGTATTATTGTCTTGTAAATGATCTTGTTGTCCATTACAATATGCTTGCTGAGTTTTCGAACTCACGCTTGTGTTTTATGTTGTTTTTAGGTACTTTGAGATCGGCATGCGGGAAAAAGGGATCTAGCTACACTTCTACACGTAGCTCCACCATCATAGTCCATAATTAATCACTTGGAGACATGATATTAAGAGTTGTGCCCTAAACTTAATGTATGGTTTAATCTAGCATGCTTGTGAATCCTTATTTGCTTCGTTATAGTTTATGAAGTGGTTAAGCGTGGTATTATTGGCGTAACTTGATGTTATGTCCATTTATGTTGTTGTTTTAGATGTCGTGTGCTATGATATATATCTTGCCATGATATTGAGATTGTGTTAATTCATGGAAAAACAAAGGAGATGCTGCCAAAATATCGGTTTTTAGCATATGAACCTTTGCTGGAATTTATGTTTAATTGTGGTAGTTAGATGTTGTTTAGCTTACGTTTGGTAGCATTCGGGCATATTAAATGCCGGGGTGTTACAAGTTCTGGAGGACTGATGTTGCAACTTGCATTGTTGCTATTTCTTCTACATGCTGCTATTACTTCTATTATTACTTCTGAATAACTGCTATTATTTAGTAGACAATAACTGCTATTACTTTTGATTTCTGAATGGCTGAATGGTTGAAATGTTCTGAAATGGCTCAATTCGGTTATGCTCTGAAATGGCTAAATGGCTCAATTCGGTTATGCTGCTTATGCAGTTATGCACTTATGCTCTGAAATGGCTAAATGATCAATTCGGTTAACCGAAATACCGAATAAACCGAACCGAATTTTTTCGGCTTATTCGGTTCGGTTTTCGGTTTTGAACAATTCGGTTTGGTTTTTGCTTTTCAAAAACCGAAATAATTTAAACCTGAAAAAACCGAACCGAAAAACCCGAATAAACCGAATGCCCACCCCTATTCGCAACCCACTTCTACAACCCGAAAACAGAGAATCTGTCCAACGGGACAACAGGCTTCCAACAAGCATAAATTGAGTTTTACAACTCCAAATCAGGTAAATGAGTACATTTTCCCAACCTCAGGAAATTTCCCAACTTTTTCTAAGTATTCGCGAGAACTGACACGGCATCTAAAATCTTCTAATTTACAGTTGATCACAAACTGTACCATTCGCATCACAGATTGGATAGCGTTCGGTAAAGTAATCATAACTTTTAAACGTCTAAACGAAATTTAGCATTTTTAGTGCCCAATTAAAGGTATTTCGATTACAAACAATTTTCTCAACAGCCGGGCCTTTGGGAAACGCCTCTAAAATTGTCTAATTCAGGTCCGAAGACCGACAACCTAATTTGTCCGAGGACAGAACACAAGACCGAATTGCAATCTTCCTGAATCCTTCCAATCACAGTACCTAAACACCAAATTTAACCATGAACTTCCCCATCTAACCATCACCAAAACTCTACAACCAAGATCCCCAAGGCATACCTCTTCTTGGTGAATCACCCGGTCGACGAATGTCTTCTCCTCGTGACCCGATCTCCCCTCCAATTGCTGGGAATGCCGAAATCGCCGGGAATGCCGGATCCTCTTGGACAGAGTGCTCCCAGATAGTGAGATCGGAGTGGCTACGAGGGGTGGAGCTAGGGCCGGCTAGAGGTGGGGAGAAGAGGGAGGGGTGGCGCATAGGGGGAAGGGGGGCGGCTAGGGGAAGGGGGAGGCCGGCGGCCAAGGCAGGGAAGAGTGGGGGGAGCGCCTAGGGTTTAGGGGGGAGGCGCATGGGGCTTTTTTGCCCACTTTCTTCCACACATGGGCGAAAAACCTCCACCTTCGACCCAATTAGGTCCCCCAAGGCCCCAAACTAATTCCCCCAAGGCCCAAACTCCCCCGGAAAGGCCCAAACACCCGGAAACGGCCCAAAACACGATATAAAGTTATACCGTAAATGCCACATTCTATATTGTCACATTCCATAATGTCACATTAAATAATGTCATTCAATCATCTTGATAAGAAAATTAGCTTAAGTTATGAATGCGAAATTTATGCTCAAGGATGTATGATTTGTTTGCGTTAGTAGCTTTCAAGGTTGAGTTATCGGTTGCATTGTTGGTTAAAAGAAGTAGCTAAATCTAGTGTAATGTTTTAGAGGTTCTTGATTTGGAGATTTTTATATCACTAGTTTGTCTCTAGATAGATTTGATTAAAATGGTTGAGGTTTTGTGGATGCTTCTTAAAGATGATTCTTATGATTATTTCATAAGTGAATTTTGTTGGTGAAGTGTTTTTTTCTGGGAATGTGTTTCCCTTTCTCTTTGGTAGAATTTGTGGCGGTTGTGGGTGCAGATGTTTGACTTGAGAATTGATGTTCTCTTCCAAAGTGTTGATTTTAGTTGAAATGTGATGTTTTGCAAGTTTAGCTTTCAATTGATGTTGGGTTGTGAGGCGACGTGGTATATTACATTTAACTATGCTGCCGTCATAGTTTATATGAATTATCACAACCTTCGATGTTATTTGTGTTTCAATCATGTGATAAGGAGAATGAAGTCTCTTTGTGAATGATTATTCAGTATTGTTGTTACATGAAAAAATGAATAGTGAAAAGGAAACATGACATCGTTTATATATATATTTAATCATAAAAGAGTCGATGAGCCAGGTCGGTGAGAAAGTCATATATGGATATATGACTAATCCGGAGTGCTCTTGAAAAGTTTGCATTCATGTCATGAATCGAGATTTCCATTGCTTTCTAGTAAGAAAAGAAAGAATGAATAATTTCTGGTATTTTGGCTGTGGTGTAGGAGAATTGTGTTTCCTTTGCGATATGGCTTAGGAAAATAAAAATGAATGCTCTTTGGATGTTGTCGAATTCTTTCCAAAGTGAATGTTAGCGCATTGGATTCAAATTGATGCATGTGGATCAGTTGGGTTCAAAGGAATTGTACTTCTTTTGCATTTCTAGATGGGGTTAAGAATAAGAATGTTCATGGTTTATGGTTGAGTATGCTAAAGATGTATACTCTTGTGCTTGATTACTAAGTGAAATTTTGTGAGGGCGAGACCCTCTTAAGAAAGGAACCAGTTGAGGTTTGGTAAGGTTTTACGGTCCTAGCTTGGGCTAGGTGGTGGACATTAGTGGTATAAGGGTGGATTTTGATGGAGGTTGATGATATCTGGGTTCCATTTTTTTATTAAGAGTATCGATTGGTGGTAGTGAAGGCGACAGTAATTCTGTTGATAAATGTTCTGTTGTGAACAATTGTCTTAGCTAGTTGTCTCTGGGCATGAGATATGCCTGGGAGAGGATAGCATGAAATTATAGCGTGATTACGAATTGGATAGGCAGTTGTGCCTTAGTGAGTTATTTCTTTCGATAGCATTTCCCGGTATTGGTCCGTTCGATTTAAAGGGCAATCATTTGCAAGAGTTGAGAACTAGTGTTTTATTTGTTCTTAGGGGGTCACGTTTAGAACCCCAGTTATTAATAAGATACTATTGGTGATTTGGGGTGCTCCGGAATATAGAATGCTAGGTATTGTTGTCTTTTGCAAATCTTATGTGGAATTGAATTGAAGGGTGGAACCGTTAGAGGCTGGGCATGGTTGGGCTAAGTCAACTCTTTCTCGCTAAGTGTTGGTTTTGGGAGTTTGATTGTCGTTTGGCTCGGTTTAAGTTTTTGTGTGGTTGTCTTGCGTTGCACCCTTGGGGACATTGTTTTGTTTTTGGCGTTCTTCGGATTCGAGGTCGAATCCTGTTAAGGGGGAGAGAATGTGACAATATAGAATGTGGCATTTACGGTATAACTTTATATCGTGTTTTGGGCCATTTCCGGGTGTTTGGGCCTTTCCGGGGGAGTTTGGGCCTTGGGGGAATTAGTTTGGGGCCTTAGGAGACCTAATTGGGCCGTAAGTGGAGGGTTTTGGCCCATGTGGGGAAGGAAGTGGGCAGCAAAGCCCCATGCGCCTCCCCCCTACACTACTACAGAACCGGCTACTACAAGCGGGTCGTAACCCCTTTCAGAAGCGGTTTTATAACCGCTTCTAAGCAACCGTGTGTGATACCCGCCCAGTATCACAAGCGGTTGCACAAACCGCTTGTGTTGTGGCAGCAGAAGCGGTTGGGAAGGTGTCCAGGAAGGCCAGTGGAGCCGCCACGTGGGGGCCTCCACAAGCGGTTCATGTTACAAACCACTTGTGGACAGCACACTCCCGAAGCGGTTGGAGTTACGAACCGCTTGTGGAGAGCAAGCACTCCAGAAGCGGTTGGAGTCACCAACCGCTTGTGGAGAGATTTTTCAATTATATGTATTATAGAATATGTTCTTTCAGTGTTTTTGTATATCGTTTTTGACCATAAAATGAAATATGAGTGGAGGAGTTTTCTGCGCAATTAAATATATATTACATATGCTCACTCATACACATGTTCACAAGCTAGCTCAAGAAAAACCCGCCTTAACAAAGTGTAACAAATGGACAAGTACATACACGCTATCGACGTTTACAAGTTTGAATGATTAAAAAATGATTATCGAACTCGATTCTTCTTGCATCGTCGGTCAAGTTCTTGGTCGACGTCGATGTCGCCATCGATTCAAATTGTGTTCAACGATGGACCAAGCCTTACGTGGAACTCGCCATTTGGAGATACAACCTCGTCGACAATGAAGCCGATGAGTTGTTCTTGGAGTGCACGCACCGGTGAGGCGGGAGCACGCAAAAATTCACATCGATTTTGGGAAGACAATTGATTAAGCGGGAAGTATATAAATATCCGATAAAATACGATTAATAAAAATGTAAGTTGTAGCTAACAAATTGACATGAATATAAGAAACTCGGCATAATGTTCCAGTAAGACGGCATGAATAAAACTTTGAATATAGTTGAACACGTAGTAGCCACATATTTTTTTTCCAGCCATTTGGCGTTTAACCTTGACAGGGATAAATTTCATAATATCAGATGAAGTACTGATATGGTGCATTTATATTAATAATTGTTTTTGTAATGCGTGCACTGAGTGCTCACTATGACTTCAATTCTTTCTTGAAATCTCCTTTATGATTCTTCCGAACTTTCCAAATGTTTTGTTGAGGATGTCAATGAACCATTGGTATTTGCTGATTGGATTCCTTCTTGAGTCATGAACTATAATCCTGTGTTGTCAAGCTCGATGACTAGAAGGATCCATCAAACCTATTCGTATATTCCAAGAAGCGCGTAAGCGGCTAGTCGTACTATCAATGGCTTAAGAAATACAAGAACAAGAGGTTTGTGAGAACACGTACATGAAGTTGAAGGGCGTAAGTATGTACGGTTTGTAGTCTTTGTTTCAATAATGCACGCCAAAATGTATGCCTCAACTTCCGATCTTTCTTTTCGAATGACCAGATTTTCTCATTGACAACCTCTGGGTCGATGAAACCAACGTTCTGTATGCCCACTCTTCTACATCGTTGTATCTCCATTCTACATAAGAAGGGATAACTAAGTTAATTAGATTTTTGATTTTGTGGTACGAGAGGAAGCAAACGGTAAACTTAGAAGATCAATACTTACGCACACCAAAGAAGACATGAAGGACACGTCGATGGCGTCTGTTTGGTACACATGGTACAAGTCCTCGAATTGCAGCCATATTTCTGTCTGTCTCCCGCAGAAGAAATGCGTATCTTGAGAAATGAGGTGGAACATTTTCTCTCCTTTAGATGCCCTTTCCATATAACATTCATGCATTTGACGCATCTTGGTTGGGAGATCTTTTATATCTTTTGGATCAATTAGCGGTTTGCCCAACTCATACTTCCATCTGATTGGTGCCAGTGGAAGATCCTGGTCTATTGATTCCAGTCCTGCCTCCTTCAAGAAATCCTCGATCCTCAATTGCTCGGCCTCTGCTCATCTTCCACTTTCTTCTTCTTCTTTGCCGCCGACGAAGCCCGTGTATTTTTCCTTGTAGCCTTTCTTATTGTCCTTTCGTAGTCGGTCGTCACAGGCGGTGGCGCCGTTCCGCATGACTGAAAGTGCTTCACAATTTTTTTTTATCTATTTTAACGTTGGGCGCTGGCTTCGTTGGCGCAAGCTGCTTGGCCACATCCGTCTTCACGGTAATTGATAGCTCCTCCGCAGTCAGATCATATGGCCTCTTTGGCAGTTCCTTCAATATTCTCTGTCCGTCGGATGCCGACTTCGTGGGAGGAGGTGCCGTTGCGGGATCCCTCCTTCTGAAAGGGAGCTTCTTCCTCGGGGGAGATGCTGGAGCGGGAGGTGCTGGAGCGGGAGGTGCTGGAGCATTTGATGCTGGAGCGGGAGGTGCTGGAGCGGTAGGTGCTGGAGCATCTGATGCTGGAGCGAGAGGTGGAGGAGGCGTGTCCTAGACCACCGGAGAAGCTTTGCGTGCAGGCGACATTGGAGGAGTCGTGGGTTGTCGATGTGGAGGAGGCGTGCTTGATGCTGCAACTGGCTCAAACTGCGGGGCCTCTACTGTTGATGTGACCTCCACACCATCTGGAAATATGATGTACTTTTTGCGCCAGAGGATGAATGTGCCGTGGAGGGTCTGTCCAAGCTTGGTCATGTCGTCGCCCCCAGCAATCTCGAGCAAGAGATCTTCGAAGCCCCCCACCACCTCTTCCACCGTGACCTTAGAGTATCCGGAGGGTATCTGATTGAAGTGGAACGTCTAGCCCGCCTCCACCGGATAAGCCATGCCGTAAGCCACCTTGTAGGATAGGTTACACATATCAATGTGTAGCTCGCACTGGCGGCGAACCTTGATACTGTCCACGGGATAACGGACCTGCGGGTCATCTGCTTCAGGGGCCACGGCGGACGTGCAATCGCTCTTTTTGCGCCGGATCGATCACGGGTGTCGGCGCCCCTTGAACACTACCTCCTGAAGCGATATTGGGTTAATGCTTGGACACTTGTTGCGATCAAATCGAGGATGGAAGCCTTTGTAGCTCTAAGCTCGCCCTCCAAATGGCTCACTCTACCCTCGATCTCTCCTCTTGCTTCGTCCCGCTCTCAGAATCGCTATGCGTCTTTGGCAAATCCGTGCCTCCACGATATCTTTCCGAATCCTCGTGTCCGTCCCGGGTGCTCAGGGTTTTGAAGGGCATATGTTAGCTCGTCATTCTCCCTGTCCGTCATGAAGGACCCTGACCGAGATTGATCGATGGCTTGTACAATCCTTTGATCAACTTCTTGGACTGTCGGTGCCATCACCAAGCTACCGTCATCTGCAAGTTGGCCCCCATGACCCAAGAACCAGTTGCGCAGGCGGGGCTCCCAATCCTCAGTTTCAGGTACAATCTCCTGCTGCCGAAGTTCCTCTTCCCGCTTGTCCCATTTCTTCGCAGCCTTAATGTAACCACCGGTGCCGAGATGGTGGTGGCATTTCTTCTTCTGGGCATTCACCTTGTTTTTCTCTCTCGCGGCACATCTGCATCGGATAGCTTGTATTCCTCAAAGCCTCCCAATGATCTCGCCACCTTAGGAAATTGATTGAAGTCGGCCTTTCTCCTCTGTCGATGTACTTGCGGGTGAGGGACGACTTCCACTTCTTTGAAAGGAAGTTGCCATCTTCTTCAAAGCCCATCCCTTGGCCTTCTGTTCGTACCCATCTGGAAAAGTGAAATTTTCCTTCATATCATTCCAGAGCAATTCCTTGGTAGCTGCAGGGACTTCGGTCCATTTCTAGATGCTGATTGGGACGTGATCCCTCACGTGGTAGCCGCAAGCATTGTTGAAAGGGCCAATTGCTGACAGTGGGGCTACCAGACTCCAGTCGTTGCCGAACTCGGTTATCACATACTTGGTCGAAGGCTTCTTGTTAGGTCCTCGGTTAATTCCGGACTGGGTGGCCGATGATGTACCGGGCTGGATACACAAACACATGTTAGAATAATTAACATGTTTACGGTGATTTCATAATGGTTAAGAGTATACCTCATTTGTCGGGCAGTATCCTCGCCCAAGATGTTAACGACCTCATCGACAATGTGCACCGGTGTTAACAGCCTCATCCAGGCCTAAGATGGTACCCAGCGCAATTGTCTCAAACATCATATTTTCCTCATTGTCGAAATCCGGGTCACCACGCCTTGGTGTCGCCATCTAAAGTGGGCATGTAATCATATATAAAATACTTATATATTGTCAAACAAACATACAACATAAATGTGGGATGAAATCATATATACAATACTTATATATTGTCAAACAAACAAACAACATAAATGTGGGATGAAATCATATATACAATACTTATATATTGTCAAACACACATACAACATAAATGTGGGATGAAATCATATATAGAATACTTATATATTGTCAAACACACATACAACATAAATGTGGGATGAAATCATATATAGAATACTTATATATTGTCAAACACACATACAACATAAATGTGGGATGAAATCATATATAGAATACTTATATATTGTCAAACACACATACAACATAAATGTGGGATGAAATCATATGTAGAATACTTATATATTGTCAAACAAACATACAACATAAATGTGGGATGAAATCATATATACAATACTTATATATTGTCAAACACACATACAACATAAATGTGGGATGAAATCATATATACAATACTTATATATTGTCAAACACACATACAACATAAATGTGGGATGAAATCATATATAGAATACTTATATATTGTCAAACAAACATACAACATAAATGTGGGATGAAATCATATATACAATACTTATATATTGTCAAACACACATACAACATAAATGTGGGATGAAATCATATATACAACACTTATATATTGTCAAACACACATACAACATAAATGTGGGATGAAATCATATATACAATACTTATATATTGTCAAACAAACATACAACATAAATGTGGGATGAAATCATATATACAATACTTATATATTGTCAAACACACATACAACATAAATGTGGGATGAAATCATATATACAATACTTATATATTGTCAAACAAACATACAACATAAATGTGGGATGAAATCATATATACAATACTTATATATTGTCAAACACACATACAACATAAATGTGGGATGAAATCATATATACAATACTTATATATTGTCAAACACACATACAACATAAATGTGGGATGAAATCATATATACAATACTTATATATTGTCAAACAAACATACATACAACATTTACAACACAGAGAGCATGAAAATTCCTTGTGGGCATTTCACCGAACACCTTGCGGGCATGAAAACATACAGAGTAGCGTTGGGCGATTCGCCGGCTACCTAGGTCCTCCGGGGTGGATGGCCTGGGGCGTCGCGCGTGGTCGGGAGGCGTCGGCCAGCGGTGGTCGGGGCCGTCGGCGTGGTGGCGTGTTGACGGAGTCGGCTCTAGCGCGGGACTTAGAAAATTTGAAGGTGCGGAGCCTTCGACTTCAAAATTTAAAGGTCACCCCCCTGCTACAAGCGGTTCGTAACACCAACCGCTTGTAGAGATACTTCTACAAGCGGTTAAGTAATACCAACCGCTTGTAGAGGACCCCGAATGCAAGTACACTACCAGCTCACCCATTTCTAAAAGCGGTTGGTCTTGCGAACCGCTTGTACAGGTACTTCTACAAGCGGTTCGTAATACCAACCGCTTGTAGAGGACCCCGACTGCAAGTACCCTACCAGCTCACCCATTTCTATAAGCGGTTGGTCTTGCGAACCGCTTGTAAAGGTATTTCTACAAGCGGTTCGTAATACCAACCGCTTGTAGAGGTCCCCACTACAAGCGGTTGGTACTAAGAACCGCTTGTAGTGGGGTTTAAAAAAGAAAGACCATGGGCGCTAGTGAGGCTCGAACACCCAACCTCTGGGCACAAGCCCGCACTCAAGCGCCCGCGCTAGCCAAGGGGGAGAGGAGATTTGTTGTTAACCTTAGAAAGCACTGCATTGTTTTAAGTATACAATAATTTTTTAAAAGTGCTTGTATTTCTTTTTTTTCCCTTTCTTTTTTTAAGTGTTTGTATTTCTTTTTTTAAAAGTGTTTGTATTCGATGGTTTTA
The DNA here is from genome assembly GCA_036346355.1 of Rhipidocladum racemiflorum. Classification (NCBI taxonomy): domain Eukaryota; kingdom Viridiplantae; phylum Streptophyta; class Magnoliopsida; order Poales; family Poaceae; genus Rhipidocladum; species Rhipidocladum racemiflorum. The sequence goes on along the minus strand of CM070576.1, from coordinate 35,944,877 downwards.
TTTTTTTTAAGTGTTTGTATGCGATTTTTACGTTTTTTTTGAAGTGTTTCTATTTTATTGTTTCATTTTTTTAAAACATCATATGTACAAGCAATGTTAAACATCAACATATCAACATGATCATATGGAATAATGTACAAGGAATGTTTCTCCAGCCATAATGTATACAAGTAGTACATCTTAAGTCTTCGTCTTTACAATTGTTCCTTCTTTATGATCGTGACGTATGTAAGGAGCATCGACATCACTGTCACGCAGGACGTTTATTTCAACATCAACTGTAAAAGGAGGGAGCTCGTCGAACTGACCATACTCTTCCTCATCGGTGACGTCCTCAACTCCTACAATCCGCCGCTTGCCTTGGAGAACTACATGTCGCTTTGGCATTACCTTTTGCTTGTCCTTTCGATTTTTAGGTTTGCTTGACATGTCCATTACATAGAAGACCTGAGCCACATCGTTCGCGAGAACAAACGGTTCGCGCCTATAGCCGACTTCTGTGAGATCCACAGTTGTCATGCCGTATTTGTCGACCTTCACACCGCTTGTCCTCGGCTTGACCCATTGGCACTTAAATAGAGGGACCTTGAGAGGTCCATAGTCGAGCTCCCATATTTCTTCTATGAAACCGTAATATGTGTCGAACACATCAGCTTTGTTGTCTTCGGGCGTCTATACTGACGCCGCTGCTCGTTGGTGCTCCTGCTATCCTGGATCTCGTGTAGAATGTGTAACCACCGATCTCATACCCCTGAATGTCCCGATTTCTTGTGATGGTCCCCGGGCCAAGCGTTGCAATAGTTCATCGTTTGACCCTTCCTCAAGGATGTACTTCTGTAGCCAGCTGCCGAAAGAATCCATGTGCTTCAGGGTTATCCAACTCTCTGTCTTCCCTGTGAACTCGCGGCGTAGGACACTCTTGTGCTGAATGACATAGGGGGCGACTATGGTGGATTGCTTCAGAACAGTGAAATGTGCTTGCTTGAATGCAACAAGATCGTTGCATGCAACTGCTTGCCTTCCTATTGTCCCTTTGCCCCGTAGCCTCCCCTCGTGTCATGATATGGGGACGCCGATAGGATTTACATTATTCATGTAATCAACACAAAACTCTATCACCTCCTCCGTCACGTAGCCCTCGGCAATGCACCCTTCGGGACGCGAACGGTTACGAACATATTTCTTGAGGACACTCATGTACCTCTAGAAAGGGAACATGTTGTGCAGATACACTGGTTCGAGGATACCTATCTCCTTGACAAGGTGAACGGTGAGATGAACCATGATATCAAAGAATGCAGGAGGAAAAATCATCTCAAGGCTAACCAAACTTTGTACCACATCAGCCTCCAACTTAGGCATTTTAGCTGGTTCGACGACTTTCTGCGAAATGGCGTTGAAGAATGAACATAGCTTCGTGATTGTCCCCGCACTCCACTCAGGCAAGATACCTCTGATAGCTACTGGGAGCAACTGTGTCATCAACACAAGGCAGTCATGGGATTTTAGGCCTTGGAGTTTGTTCTCTTTCGTGTTTATGAGTCTCTTTACATTTGAGGAATATCCAGAAGGGACCTTCACATTGTTCAAACACTTAATCATGCTTTTTTTCTCTTCTTTGCTTGGAGTGTAGCTTGCAGGATGTAGATAAAGTTGTTTTGTCCCTTCTTTGTTTTTCGGATGTAGGTCACTCCTCACCTCCATGTCTTCAAGGTCCTTCCGAGCTTGCAGTGTATCTTTCGATTTGCCGTACATATCTATGTAGCCTAGCAGGTTCAAACAAACATTCTTCGTGATGTGCATGAAGTCCAGCGAGTGACGAACCTCCAAAACCTCCCAATACGGCAGGTCCCAAAATATTGATTTCTTCTTCCATGCGGGTGCATGACCATCCTGTTCGGCACAGGTATGCTTCCACGACCCTTCCCAAATACTACTTTCAGATCTTTTACCATAGCAAACACAAGTCACCCATTACGATGCTGAGGCTTACCACGAATTTCTCATACCTGCTAAATTTACTTCCTTTCCACCTCAAAGCATGATCAAGTAGGAAGAAACTGCGGTGGCCCATGTACACACACTTCCGAGAGTTTTGAGGTACATGCAGTCCATTTCATTTATGCACCGGGTGCAGGCTTTAAACCCTTTCACGCTTTGGCGGAGAAGGTTACTGAAGCGCAGCCAATCGTTGATTGTTACAAACAACAATGCACGCAGTTGAAATACTCTCTTTTGTACTCATCCCAAACCCGCACACCATCCTCCCACAACTTCACAAGGTCTTCAACCAATGGTTTCAGGTAGACATCTATGTCGTTTCCAGGTTGCTTCGGCCTTCGATCAATAATGGCATCATGATGTACTTCCGCTTCATGCACAAACATGGAGGAATGTTATAGATGCAAAGTGTCACAGGCCAGGTGCTATGGATGCTGCTCAACTGACCAAAAGGATTCATCCCATCGGTGCTCAACCCAAACCTTATGTTTCTGACCTCATTTGCAAAGTTCGTAAGCCTGATCGACTTTCTTCCGCCACCGTGAGCCATCTGCGGGGTGTCTAAGCATCCCGTCTTCCTTACGCTCTTCCTCATGCCAACGCATCATCTTGGCATGACCTTCGTTAGCAAACAGACGCTTCAACCGGGTATCACAGGAAATACCACAATACTTTTTTTGGAGTTCTCTTCTTCGCACGATTCCCATCTAATTCACCGAATCGCCACGCTGCACCTTATACCGGATTCTTCGCATTAATCGGACGGACCACCAAATCGGCATACTCATTGCGATATTGTGGTACAATCGTTAGGACATGCATGTATCTTCCGCACTTGCAATCCTAAAGGGCGGAAGGACTCGCTTCGCTTCATACGTAGATTACGGTAGAGTGTTTCCTTCCTAAGCAACCTCTTTATGAGTGATAACAAACCATTGAATCCCTTGTCTCGACACACCGTGTGTTGCCTTCCATTGCATGAGTTCCAGCAGTAGTACGCAGCCTTTTGTGGCCCCGTACGCTTTGGGTACAAAGCGATTCGATGGTCCTCTACCATGCTCAAACTTCTTGTATTGTCTTTCCTCTCGTGAACTCTCCTCTCCGTCACGGAGGATCATTCTAGCTCATCATCGCCAAACTCATCGAGTGTATCTTCCACGGACCCGTATTGAGTGGTGTCAGGCATCTTGTTGGCTCTATCTTCCTCTTCTTCGTCTTCTTCATCGTCTTCTGTCGAATCGCCTTTGTTTCGCCATGGTGGGTCCAAGCAGTATAGTTTGCCATGAAACCTCTCGTGATCACATGCCTCATAACCATCCATTGTTCGAATGCTCCTTCTCATTCTTGCAGTCTACGCACGGACAACGTATGAAGCTTCCTCGAGGCAAGAATGCAACGGCCGCGTCGAGAAACTCCTTCATGCCATCTCGAACTCTCTTGACCGACGGCCTCGCATTGTACATCCATTGCCGATTCATCTACACAAATAAAAATAATAACAACATCTATCACAATATTCTATTAAAGCTAACTATGACTAATAGTTTTGTATTTTATAATCATTCTGCGGTTCTTTTCACTAAAGCCAACTAATTATTTCTAATCCTCCTGCCTTTTTAAAAATAAAACTAACTAATTGTTACATTTTCATACAAATCTTTTCTCTTCCACACGTTTGTAATTTTTCATCGTTTCACATTTATTGAATTTCATTTCATACACCAAATCGTATATATCACCTTAAGAACAAAAATATAAGCCAACAAAACATAATTTCTCAACATCCAATGCACAAAAAACATCAATATCTAGGTGAGAAGGATGTCAGCAACATATTACTCACCTTAGAACAATTAATTCGGATCTAATAGCCTCAATTCAAAATTTTGGCAGCACCTCGCCATGGACAGCTCTCGGCCCACCACTGTGATGTCCTGTGCGAGCTCGGGGAGGAAGACAGAGTTTAAATGCGCTGGGCGGGAGGGGGCCTCTACAAGCGGTTCTACACACAAACCACTTCTGGAGCCCCCATTAGACCTCTAGAAGTGGTTCCAAACACGAACCGCTTCTAGAGAGGAGGCTCCAGAAGGGGTTCGTGTTAAGAACCGCTTCTAGAGACCCCCTCCCGTCCGTTGCCCACGAACCGCTTGTGGCACGGGACTTCACAAGCGGTGCGCACCTAACCGCTTGTGATAGACCGGTTGTGAAGGCCGGTTCTGTAGTAGTGCTAAACCCTAGGCACCCCCTGCTCTTCCCTCCCCTAGCCGCCGGCCTCCTCCTTCCCCCTGTGCGCCACCCCTCCCTCTTCTCCCCACCTCTAGCCGGCCCTAGGTCCACCCCTTGTAGCCACTTCGATCTCGCTGTCCGGGAGCTCTCCGTCCAAGAGGATCCGGCGTTCCCGCCGATTGGAGGGGAGATCGGGCCGCGAGGAGGAGACGTTCGTTGACCGGGTGATTCGCCAAGAAGAGGTATGCCTTGGGGATCTTGGTTGTAGAGTTTTGGTGCTAGTTAGATGCTGAAGTTCATGGTTAAATTTGGTGTTTAGGTTCTGTGATTGGAAGGATTTAGGAAGATTGCAATTCGATCTTGTGTTCTGTCCTTGGATAGATTAGGTCATCGGTCTTTGGACGCGAATTAGACAATTTTAGAGGCATTTCTCCGAGGTACAGCTATTGAGAAAATTGTAGGAAATCGAAATACCTTTAATTGGGCACCGAAAATGCTAAATTCTGTTCAATCGTTTAAAAGTTATGATCATTTTACCAAACGCTATCCAATCTGTGACGCGAATGGTACAACTGTAGATTAGAGGATTTTAGATGCTGAATCAGTATTCGCGTAGAAAAAGTTGGGAAATTTCCTGAGGTTCGAGAAAATGTACTCGTTTACCTGATTTGGAGTTGTAGAACTCAAGTTATGCTTGTTGGAAGCCTACTGTCCCGTTGGACATATTCTCTGTTTTTCGGGTTTTAGAAGTGGGTTGCGAAGTCGGTATCGTTGATTGTTTTTGTGTTATTTTGCATGCATGTTTTTGAGTGGATTGTATATAATTGCAGGTGGTGTGACCCCCGGGAGTGGCGTCGACTTCTCGCCACACCGTTTCGAGAGTTTAAGGCAAGTGTATTGCAATGCATGATGTGTGAGAACGAATGAATGTGCATCGGTTTGTTTCTTCCGCTTGGTAGAAATCCCTCTGTCGGGTTACTACCTCTCTTGTGCATGAGCTGATTCATTATATATGAATGTGAAGTTATGGATGTGAGCATTGTTGATGATCATGTGTTTAAATATGGTTATGCAAGTTGTTAAAAATGAGTATTTATGTAAGTTGTTCATGATTATGGCATTTATGCATTCATGGCATGAGGACAGGCCTGGTCGGTGAGAAAGTCATAACTAATCCGATAAGGTCAGTGAGAAAGTTATGACTAATCCGGAGCGCCTTTGAGAAAGACCTACCTCGTAGTTTCATCCACAGTTGCGAATGGGAGCGAGTCAGTAAGAGCAGGCACCCTCCACAGGATGGAAGGGCAAGAGGGTGCACACCGACGGGTGTGCACTCGGTAATACGAGTATGTGCTAATGAAAGGAGCATGGCATGAGCATTGCATGTTGCATTACATGGAGGTAAATGAGAATGTCTAAATGAGATTATGATCAAAGGAATTGTATGGATTATTCCCCGCATGGTTTAAATCATGAAGGCTATTTGCTCGTATGTTATTATCGTTTTCTTGTCTTGTTGCAATACACTTTGTTGAGTGTTGAACTCACGCTTATTGTTTTATGTTTTTTTAGGTACCTTGATTTCAGCATGTTGGAAAGGGAGCTAGATGCACGTCTTCACTTAGCATCACTCAATTTAACAATCTCAAACCCTTTCCTTAGTTGTGATGGTCACCATATTGAATTAGACTATGGTTTAATTGCCTCATTGGTTGTCAGGAGTAAATGTTTATTCCTTATTTATTTATGTGATGGTTAAGTTATGTATTGGTCTTGAATTGTTGCTGAAATCCTTAGTTGTCATGGTAGAATTGTCTTCAATTATGCTATATTGCTATGCTTCTATTATTGATGCTGAAAACCATGGAGAAACAAAGTACTTGCTGTCGAAATTTTTGCTTAAGTTACTAGCGTAGTTGCTGTAATTTAATGTTAAATATGTGATTTGGTTGTGACTAATATCGTTTGTGGTGGCATTCGCGACATTCTAGGTGCTGGGGTACACTTCCTCTGCGCCGGCGTTGCTACCCCCACTTCGGTTGGCCTCTAGTTTGGCCGTTGTGCCGACTCCTTGTTCTGCTTGTCAACCAGCGTGGCTCCGCGCTGTTCTTGTTGCATCCGAAGCTGCCTCTGGCCGCCGCGTGTCATCTTCGTTCTGCCTGCCACCGCCCCGCCTCTGGCCGCCGTGGGCCGATGCGATCTTGAGTCTGGCTGGAGCCTGGTTGGAGCCGATTGGATCTCAAATAGATCGCACAGACAGTTAAGGAACTTTGAGTTCCAGTAAAAAAAATATCGTCTTCTTGTTCTTCCGGGACAGTTTCTTTTCCTTGGTGCTCTGTTATCTTCGATGGTCTCAATTATCGAGATTGGTTTCTCCATATGCGCCTTCACATGCGTGGTCAACATCTATGGAAGTTTCTTACCGGTGAGATATCCTGTCCGCCTCGTCCTGGTCCCCTTGCCACGCTTGTTATTCCCAAGGAGGCTAATGATGCTGCTCGCCAGAAGGCCTCTGATGATTATGCTGATGTTGTAGAGCCTTTTTAGACTCAGTTTGCTGCTCACAAGACATGGATTGATGAAGATGCTCGTGCCTCTGCTATTTTGGTTGCTAGCATAGAGGTGCATCTCACTGGAGACATTGTCGCTTTGTGTTCAGCACAGTTGATGTAGGCGCATCTTCGCGACCACTATGAGCCTGCTGGCGACTCCTTATACCTTGCTGTTGTGCGATAGGAGCAGTCGTTGCAGCAGGGTGATTCTACTATGGATGAGTTCTATGCACAGCTATCTTCGGTGTGGCGTCAGATTGATTCCTTATACACTTGCCAGTGCTGTCAGCGTCAGCACTCTCATTTGGAGCTTTGCCGCATCTACGACTTCCTGACACATCTTTGGGCTGAATTTGAGCAAATTCGTGCCCAGCTGCTTGCTCATCATCGTGTGACTCTGTTGGAGGCCCTTGCAGTTATTCGTACTGAGGAGACTCGTCTTCGTGGCGCGAGCCTGCTGTTGTCTCCCTCAGTTTTGGTGACGTCTCACTCCACTCCTCCGTTAGTGATGCCTACTCTAGTTCCAGCCACTGTGGGTGAAGTGTTGGGGAACGGGTAGGCTACGCGAGTATAAAATCAAAATTTCTACCGTGAACACCCAAGATCACATGCAAGTAAAGGATCACAGATCGTTACCCTTAACGCGTAGATGCAGCGGAAGCAGATTCACGCACGTTGAGGAAATAGTCGATCACCTCCCAATCGGCACCGAGTGGTCGCCGATCCCTGCCGAGTGGTCGCCGACCTCATCCGAGTGGTCGCCGACCTCGTCCGAGTGGTCGATGGTGGAAGGTCACCGACCAGCGCGTCCACGAGCGGCAGCACCTCTACCGGTATCCACACGTACCGAGTAGGAACGCCGTGCGGGGTGTGCTAGCACCTCGTCACACAGCTAGGGTTTCTGGGGAGCAGGAGGGACGCGTGACGGCTGAACGTGGTGAGGGTTCTCTCTCTACCTCACACGCACTGTTCCTGGCCTCGCATTTTATAGACACGCTAGTGGGCCGAAGCCCGCTAGGTTTCCATCTCCAACGCGGATCTCATCCACGCACAAACCCGTTAAACTATTCCAACTCGTTAAGTGTGTGACCCGTTAGGTTCAGTGCAACTCGGACATGAATCCGAAAACCTGTTTCCAATTCATTGATCAACAGCGGCACCTTGCAGTACGTATTGATCTCCAAATGCACAGAATCATTATTCGGCTGAACCTTGATACACTCACATACCGATCCCTTTGCCTCACGATACTAGTCAAGCTCAAGGCGAGATGCGCGCCACCCTTGTTTATAGCTCGACCACTTCACTCGATAGTGTGATGGATACAAACCATGACTAACTCCTTAGTCACACTAGCACGGCCGTGCGTTTTCCCTATCCATCCACACGAGGGGCCCAGAGGTATCTCTCCCGTTATCTAGGAGGGGCAAATCCCATCTTGATCATCACACCCTTGGTGATGTATCGTGGCATACCCAGTAGTCATCTTTATGACTACCCTGTTACGGTGTAGCATTTGATGATACCAAAGCATACAAGTCTACATGCTAGGAATCCATAACAATCTCATGTCTAAGGACCATATAGGCGTACCACTCGAGACTATACGCTGATGGCGCTATAAGAGATAACAACTCACAGCGTCTCGGAGTGGGTCTTGTCCGACTACCCAAGTTCTCCAACATGTGTCCACATTATTGGTTTGATATCTCCATATCTGTGGTACGTGAAACATTAACATCAACCAATACATGTGCTGATCAAATCATCACCGCTCCTCGTAATGATATGGATCAGGGACCTGTCGAGGATCGGTTCCGCCGGCAATGATATTTGTGATTCGAGGGGATTCATGCGAGATCAGGGCAAGATGGTAACACAGGATGCAAGGGTGATCTTTTTGACAGGTTCGGGCTCTCACGGTGGAGATAATACCCTAGTCTTGTGTTCTTGTTGATATGAGTCTCCTCTTTTTTCTCTTTTTCTTTCTCCCCTTCTACAGGGTTGCCCCTCCCGCCTTATATACTGGGGGGAGGGGATATTACACGGGGGTGCCACCTGGCATTGCATCAGGTTGGCCCATGAGTATCCCGTTTGTCCTCACTCGTCTGGCTCAACTGCCACCGAAGGATCTGCTCTCCACTTTCCTGACCCACGCCTGTCGATTCGCCAGGGTTAGTTGGTCTCAGGCTGTGGGCGTCAGACCGTGCGCCCTACTTTATGCAGAGGCATTCTGTCGTGGGGTGGAGTCCGGTCGGGCAGGTGGTATGCCGTGGGCCTTGAAGAAGAGTTGGCCTGCGGCCTTGTTCGCTTGAAACCATGGTAACTGAAAGTGCATCTAGGCCCCTCAAATTGTTTTGGTGATTAATGATGACACAATTAAAGAGATCTAATGTTTTATCCAAGAATACTGCAGAGATCGAGATCATATCGTGCTTGGAATGACATTGGACGCCCCTATGACCACTTAAAATCAAAAGGACGGCATCAAGACCAAAGTTGTAATCTTTTATTTATTTGTGTCTTAAGGATAGCCGTACTATTAAGAGGGTATGACGAGAAATCGACTTTAGGATGTGCATGTGCTCAACATCAAAGATTGCATCTCAAATTAGCACTCCTACATTTGGTTTTGAAAAGTTTCAAATTGAAACCGAATCGTAACCGGAGTCTCGGTTCAGTCGGAGTGTCGGATTCAATCGAGTATCCGGACATTTTGTCCGGAGTCTCCGGGTTGGACCCCTCGGTTGCTTTTGGTTCCAGCTGGTCCGGAGTATCCGGACATTTGGTCCGGAGTCTCCGGATAACCCGGAGTCTCCGGGTTGTTTGTCCGGACACTCCGGCCTGTACAAAAACGGGAGTAACGGCTAGTTTTCAAAAAGGGTATTTAAAGCCTCCACTCCACTCCAACGGCTAGGATCTCTATTGAGCTCATTCATAGCAGCATTCAAGCCATTCCTAACCATCTCTAAGCATTCAATAGAGCCCCATCTTCCTCCCACCAATTAATTTGGTTGTTGATCCTTTTGGTGAGGAGAGGAAGAAGCAAAAGTGCTAAGTGCATTCATTTCATCTTGTTGAGCACTAGTTCATCCTCCAAGCGATTCTTCGTGGTGCTATTTCTCTTGGAGGTTGAAGGTCTCCTAGACGGCTAGGAGTCACCGGGAGCTACCGACGCGTGTGGTGAGCCCGTCGTTTGTGAAGGCGAGTCTCGCCTCAGAAAGGAAGAGACAAGAAGTGAAGCCACGAGTGCATTTGTGCAACACCGGGAGGAAAGCGGGTTGAAAGAGACCCGGCTCAAGTGTGACCGAGCCACCTCAACGGAGGCGTGGATTCCCTTCAAGAATCCGAACTTCGGTGAAAAATCGCGTCTCTCGCTCTCTCTTTTACTTCCTAGTCTTGCTTATTTGGATTTGAATTTGTAAAGTTAGATCTAGCTCTTTGCTTAGCTTGAATTCAAATCCTATCTAGCAATTGTTCTAGGTTGTTCTTGCTTTCAATTTCTAGTAGCTTATTGTGCTTGCTTTGGAGTAGTTTTTATTTCGCCTCGAGCAGCTAACCCGGAGAGTCCGGACTCAATCTGGACACTCCGGACAAGCCGGAGTATCCGGACCAAAACCCGGAGTCTCCGGGTTGATCAGCTCGGCCAGAATTTTTCCGCTGCGTAATTTTTTAATCCGCCTATTCACCCCCCCTCTAGGCGACATCGTTGGTCCTTTCAATTGGTATCAGAGCCAAATCTCCTTTACTTTGGCTTAACCGCTTGGAGAATCAAAGATGTCTGACATAGAGAAGGTTACCGAAACCCATGGCCAAGAGAAAGCCTCGGGTTCCGGTATAGGGGTTGCAATTCCTTTAGATTATTCCTCCTTTGGAGTCTCAAACTCCTCATCCTATGTTTCCGTCTCGTCGATTGGCGCCTCACTTCGATGGCACTCGATATGCGGCATGGAAACATAAGATGAAGATGCATTTGAGATCACTTCATCCGTGTATTTGGAAGATTGTTGAAACAGGTTTCAAGCCCGCAAACCCCAACAATCTCACCTCTGAAGAAGACAAAGCTCAACACTTCAACGACTTGGCCGTCAATGCCTTGTTCAATGCTTTGAGCGACTCCGAGTTCAACTTGTCGATGGCCTTGACAATGCCAAGGACATTTGGGAAAGATTGATGGTGTCTCATGAAGGTGTATCAAGTGTCCGTGAGTCCAAGATCGAACTCATCATTGGGGAGCTAAGCCGATTCACCTTGGAAGAAGGTGAATCGTACACAAATATGTTTGATCGCTTGATGGTGCTAGTGAATCAAGCAAAGGGACTTGGAAGCACCGAGCTCACCGACAAGGCCGTGGTGAAGATCATCCTTCGAGTGATCACCCCCACCAACCGCAACCTTGTGCAACTCATCCGCGATCGGCCAAACTTCGACACTCTCACTCCTCATGATGTGATTGGCCGGTTGATGACGGATGAGATGATGGTGAAGGAAGCGGAAGTGGTGGAGGAGCTCAAGTCCGGCAAGAAGAAGGGCATCGCCTTGAAAGCCGTCAAGGTGGTGCAAGAAGCCGAAGATAGCTCAAGCGATGAAGAAGAATCAAGTGGGCCACTCACAAATGAAGACATGGCCCTTCTTGTTAGAAGATTCAACAAGTTCTTGAAGAGAAAAGGATACAAACCGGGAAGCCATTCCAAGAGCTTTGGCAACAAGTCAAGAGGGCGTCACTCCTCAAGAAAGTGCTATGAGTGTGGGGAACCCGGTCATTTCATTGCCGAGTGCCCACACAAAGAGAAGAAGGAAGAAAAGCCCTACAAGAAAGACAAGTTCAAGAAGAAGGACAAGGACAAGAGCAAGAAGTACAAAGGCAAGGGTCATGCATACATTGGCAAGGAGTGGAACTCCGACTCCGACTCCGAGTCCGAGTCCAACTCCGACAATGAGGGAGGACTTGCCACCGTCGCCATCGCTACTCCACCGACAAAGTCGAAGAGCCTCTTCGACAACTTGAGCGACGGAGATGAAGATGCTCCAATGTGCCTTATGGCAAAGGGGCACAAGGTATCATCTAAAAGCTCCACTCTCTCTATTGTTGATTATGGCATAGATGATTGTGATGATGCTAGTGATGATGAGGAAGTAGCATTTAAGTCTATGAATGATTTTGATATTGAAAATTAGACTTGCTACTTAAAGATATTGAAAAATTGGAGGAAGTAGTTGAACAAAAGGAGGCTATTCTTGAGGCTCAAGAGGATCTCCTTATTTTTGAAAAGGAGAAGAACATTGAGCTAGAGAAGAGCCTAGCTTTTGAAAGAAAGAGAAATGAGGATTTGGTCAAAAGTTCAAATTTGACCAAAAATGAAGCAATTAGTCTTGAGATCACCAATGCTTCACTCTTAGAGCAACTTGCAAAAGCAAAGGATGCTTGCAAGGCTCTTGAAGTGAAGCTTGTTGATCTCTCGAATAAAGCTTCTACCTCAATCAACAACTCCAATATTTCATTACCTTCAACAAGCAACGGTTGCGCTAGATGCTTTAATGTTGATGTTGCTACTTGTGCTACTAACCGTGAGACTTTGAAAGTCTTAGCTCATGAAAATGAAAAGCTTAAGGTGATGCTTGAAGATGGACTTCAAAAGTCCTACAAGGCAAGCAAGGGTTTAGAGGAGTATCTCGGTAAGCGCCAAGGTAATCCTAAGAGGCAAGGGCTTGGGTATGTTCCGCCAAAGGGCAAAAAGAGCAACATTGTTGTTGCTCCTTTAAGCAAGCCCATTCACTTTGTAAAAGGCGAAGGAACATCCAAGCACAAAGCTCACTCCGAGTTCTTTGCTTCTTATGTGCTTAAAAGGACTAACCTCGGTCGTGTAGTTGCTTATCATGTTGGGCGTAAGCCGAAGAATGCTCCTTGTGTTCGTTCTATTTGGGTCCCTAAATCGCTTGTCACTAATGTGCGTGGACCTAACCAAGTTTGGGTACCAAAGAGCAAAAACTAAATGTCGTTTTGTAGGCCTATATCTCCGGTGGAACAAGTTGGATTTTGGATAGCGGATGTACGCACCACATGACCGGAGAAAAGGCAATGTTCGCACACTTGGATGTGAATGGATCAAATAGCGAAAGTATCATATTTGGAGATAATGGAAAAGGAGAGGTAATTGGTTTGGGTAAAATCTCTATCTCAAATGATTTCCATTTAAGTAATGTCTTACTTGTTGAATCATTAAGCTACAATTTGTTGTCCGTTGCACAATTGTGTGAAGCGGGTTATAATTGTTTGTTTAATGAAAAGGGTGTGGATGTCATTAAGAGGCTTGATGGTTCAATAGCCTTTAAAGGGCGGTTGAAGGGTAAGCTCTATCTCGTAGACTTCAATACGGATAGACTTAATCTTGAAAGCGTGCTTAATGGCTAAATCTAGCATGGGTTGGCTTTGGCATCGCCGGTTAGCCCATGTTGGTATGAGAAATCTTCACAAACTCATTAAAGGCAACCACATTCTTGGACTAACAAATGTTGTCTTTGAGAAAGATAGGATTTGTAGCGCTTGTCAAGCGGGCAAGCAAGTTGGCGCCTCCCATCCCGCCAAGAATGTGATGACGACCTCAAGACCATTGGAAATGCTCCACATGGATTTATTTGGTCCCGTAGCTTATATAAGCATCGGGGGAAGTAAGTATGGTTTGGTTATTGTTGATGATTTTTCTCGATTCACTTGGGTGTTCTTTTTGCATGACAAAGGTGAAGTCCAAGTGACATTGAAGAAATTCATGAGAAGAGCTCAAAATGAGTTTGAAGTAAAGATCAAGAGAATTCGGAGCGACAACGGCACCGAGTTCAAGAATATTGGCGTGGAGGAGTTTCTTGATGAGGAAGGAATCAAGCATGAATTCTCGGCTCCCTATTCTCCTCAACAAAATGGGGTAGCCGAGAGGAAGAATCGAACTCTCATCGAGATGGCGCGGACGATGATTGACGAGTACAAGGTTTTCGATAGCTTTTGGGCGGAAGCCATCAATACCGCATGCCATAGCTCCAACCGTCTCTACCTTCACAAGATCTTGAAGAAAACGGCATACGAGTTGCTCACCGGGAAGAAACCAAATGTCTCCTACTTTCGAGTCTTTGGGAGCAAATGCTATATCCTTAACAAAAAGGCTAAGTCTTCTAAATTCGCTCCCAAAGTAGATGAAGGTTTCTTACTTGGTTATGGAACTAATGCTTACGCGTACCGAGTTTTCAACAATACCACCGGTGTCGTTGAAATCTCGCGTGACGTGACTTTTGATGAGACTAACGGTTCTCAAGTAGAACAAGTTGATCTTGCCGTGATTGACAGGGAAGAACCACCGTGTGAAGCTATCAAGAAAATGGCAATTGGGGAGGTAAGACCTCAAAATCTGGAATCTCACCCGAGCACCCCAACCCGGAGTCTCCGGCCTGGAACCCGGAGTGTCCGGATTAGTCCGGAGTCTCCGGGTCAAATACCGGAGTCTCCGGATGGGTCAGGTTCAAGTGATATTCCCCCCTCGTCCAATCAAGCCCAAGATGGTTCGAACGCATCCCAAGACCAAGAACCTATCCAAGCTCCAAATTCAACCGTTCCTCACCCAAGAGTTCATCAAAGTATTCAACGAGATCATCCGGTCGACAATATACTTGGAGACATTCACAAGGGAGTATCTACTAGATCTCGAATTGCAAATTTTTGTGAGTTTTACTCGTTTGTGTCGTCTCTTGAGCCTCTTAAGGTAGAAGAAGCGCTTGATGATCCGGATTGGGTGATGGCCATGCAAGAGGAGCTCAACAATTTCAAGAGAAATCAAGTTTGGGAGCTTGTTCAAAGACCAAATCAAAACGTGATCGGCACTAAGTGGGTCTTCCGAAACAAGCAAGATGAAAACGGGATCGTGACAAGGAACAAAGCTCGTTTGGTTGCTCAAGGGTACACACAAATCGAAGGTTTTGATTTCGATGAAACATATGCTCCAGTAGCTAGGCTTGAATCTATTAGAATATTACTTGCCTTTGCTACTCACCATGATTTCAAGTCAGTATCAAATGGACGTGAAGCGCCTTCTTAAATGGACCACTTTCCGAGATGGTCTACGTTGAGCAACCACCCGGATTTGAAGATCCAAGACATCCGGACCACGTCTACTACCTTCACAAGGCACTATATGGACTTAAGCAAGCTCCAAGGGCATGGTTCGAATGTCTACGAGACTTTCTTCTCGAACAAGGTTTTGTAGTCGGAAAGGCCGACCCTACTCTCTTTACTAAGCATATTGATAATGATTTGTTTGTATGCCAAATATATGTCGATGACATTATATTTGGATCTACTAATGAACATTTGTGTAAAGAGTTTAGCAAGATAATGACCAAAAGGTTTGAGATGTCCATGATGGGTGAGTTGAAGTTCTTCCTCGGATTCCAAGTCAAACAACTCAAGGAAGGAACTTTCATTTGTCAAACCAAGTACATCAAGGATATGCTCAAGAAGTTCGGAATGGAGGACGCCAAGCCTATAAGGACGCCTATGCAGGCCAACGGGCATCTAGACCTCGACAAAGAAGGTAAACCGGTCATCCAAAAGGTATATCGTTCGATGATCGGTTCTCTCCTTTATCTTTGTGCATCTAGGCCCGATATCATGCTTAGCGTTTGTATGTGTGCACGTTTTCAAGCCGCTCCAAAAGAGTGCCACATGGTGGCCGTTAAGAGAATCTTGAGATACTTAGTGCACACTCCTCATTTCGGACTTTGGTATCCGAAAGGATCCTCCTTTGAACTCATTGGCTATTCCGATGCGGATTATGCCGGTTGCAAAGTGGATAGGAAGAGTACCTCGGGAACCTGCCAATTCTTGGGTAGGTCCCTAGTCTCGTGGTCTTCCAAGAAACAAAATTCCGTGGCCCTATCCACTGCCGAAGCCGAATATATAGCCGCCGGGAGCTGTTGTGCCCAACTACTTTGGATGAGACAAACCTTGAGTGATTATGGCCTTTCCTACAAAAGCGTTCCACTTTTGTGTGACAATGAGAGTGCCATAAAAATTGCCAACAATCCTGTCCAACACTCCCGAACAAAACACATTGATATTCGCCATCATTTCCTAAGAGACCACGCAACCAAAGGCGAAATTGATATCCAACATGTGAGTACAAATGATCAATTAGCCGATATTTTTACCAAGCCCCTTGACGAGAAAAGGTTCTGTGAATTGAGAAGTGGTCTAAATATTCTAGATTCTCGTAACGTGGCTTGATAAGTACTCATATATTGTTTGGTGAATGAAAAATGAATTTCAAAACTTTATTCATTTTTTTTCTTTGAAATTATCCAATGTTGTTGGCTCTTGATCCTCTGATCTTGTCATTTGACATATGACCATAGTTTGTTTGCTTTATTGTTCGCTGGTCATGTATCAAGTTGACATCTTAGGAATCTTTCTCCCTCTCACTCCGCCGAATTCCTTGAGCTATCCTTCTTCGTGTCTAATTTCTAACCGAGCTGGGCAACCCGGACTGTCCGGTATTGTAGGATCGAAGTATACGAATATAGCAATCAGAGGGGGGGTGAATGATTGTGCGGAAGCTAAAACCAAATTCTTGATCTATTAAAAGTTCACCCCAAAACAGAACCAAATAATTGCCTCGTTTTCGACAAAAACAGAATGATAGAGGTTCAGTAAAACGCGAATTCCTGGAGATCCAACCGTCGGAACGATCTGAAATTTGGACACAAGAAACTAGATTCCAATACGAATCAAACCCAAAAAGAATCAGCTCGATCGGACTTATGGATCAAAAGTTATGAGCTTCGCAAGCTTGCTGATCCAGAACTTGACGAGAATCAATCTAATCAAAACTTCAAAACGAAACAAGATCTTCAAAAGATTAATCAACTAGACTTTGAGAAAATCTAAATCAATAACCTAGAACGGTTTTTGATGGATCAAATCAAGATGAAACTCAACGATCAAAAAACAATATAGAATTAGAACAAGCATGCAAACAAGAACCAAAGCAGAAAACACCATGTAGCGACGTGGTTCTTGTAGCACGCAAAAATCTTGGAAGAATTGATCTTTATTTCTTTTGTCTAAAATACTCTCATCAAAAGAGTACAAACCCTAAAACCAAGCTCAAGGCTTGATGCGCTCAGCTCTACTTGGTTGGATGCCCTTCAACAGAGACAACCCTCCTATTTAAAGGACCAACCCACAAGGAGTTAAGAATACAATTCCTATTCCTAGAAAGAATGCAGTATCCAACACAACTCTACTTGGCCCAACCTGGCCGAGTGCAACTCTTGCACGCGTATGGCAACCCTACCATACTCACGTGACTAACACTTTGCACGCGTATGGCCACCTGCCATACTCACGTGACTAACACTTTGCACGCGAATGACCTCCTGCCATTCTCACGTGACTAACCATTCTTCATGTGCACCATTCTCTTAGCCCGAACGTCCTGCATGACATCCTTTACCACCAAGACCTCAGTTCCTCCCTGAACCTAGTCCCGAACCTCAGTTCTTCCATGAACCTAGTTCCGGTCCCGTCATCGACCACATTCGTCTTCGAGCAATACCTGCACATGAACAAACCACAAAACAAATTCGAGCACAAGTCCACGACTTGACTCAATGTCAATCCATGCAATTACTCACATGAGCATTGCATAAAGTCCACTTCAAAAGAAGTATCATGAAATTATCACAAATTTCATAATCTCAAAATCAAATTCAAATTTCAATCTCAAAATCGCTCAAAAACCCATTCACGACGGACCAAAAAATTTGGTCCGCGCATTATGTAAAACTTAATGTTTTTCAATAACTTGGTTTGGCACAACTACCTTCAAAAACACATTTCTGACGGACCAAAAAAGTTGGTGCATTTGTACATGGGAAAATGAGGTTATCAAAAGCATGTTTACAAAGGACCAAGAAAGTTGGTCCGTTGTACATGGGAGAATGAGGTTGTCAAAAGCATGTTTACAAAGGACCAAGAAAGTTGGTCCGTTGTACATGGGAAACTTACTGTTTTCTTTAAGTTTGGTCCGGCGCCAAAGCGAAACTTACTGTTTCTTGTCAAATTGTCAAACACATGCACAAGCACATTTTGCAAATCCAATTCTAAATTAATTTTTCAGTTCAAAGCTAATTTTTCAGCACATGATTTCACAATCTCCCCCTTGATGAAAACATTGGCAACACTACTTAGAATTGAACATTTGGCATTCACTTTACAAAAGATTTTGAAATCCAAAGGATCAAAGACCAAAGTAAGAAAACACAGAAGTAAGAAAACACAGAATTCCCCTTTTGACCAAAATGCAAAACTAAATCTCCCCCTGAGAATGAAAAAGTGTGTGAATGTGCAATGCGCCCAAAAATTCCAAAATTCTCCCAAAATTCTCAAATTTCCAAACACAACTCCCCCTTTTTCTTCTCCCCCTTTTTCATTAAACTAAACTTTTCAACAATTCCCAATTTTCTCCCCCTTTGACAATGGATTCATCAAGAGTACAAAAGAGAGAACAGGTTCAAAATTTTTTCTTGAAACAAAGATTTCACAAGGAGAAACAAGGGGGTGCCAAGATAGGAAAAGATGAGCTCATTCGATCATATATCCTTATATATCATATAATATGCAAAATACATGATCTTGAAGTGATTTTAACAAGTTAGGAAATGACATGCATCTCAACCTCAATTTAGTCAACTATAGCCAAGTACTAAGCAAGATCTTAGCAGAAAAAGCAAGGCTTTAAAAATTGAAGCAACTAACAACTTAGGGCGAGCAAGTAGTTTCAACTCTAATCTAATAGACCAATTTAATCTTTAAACAATAAGTTGCATGTGGCATGCTTGAAGCATACTTCTTTTATTTTCTAGGAGTGGCATGCTTGAAGCATACATCTTATCTTTGAGGGAATATCATGCTTGAAGCATACATCTTATCTTTTTAGGGAAAGCAAGCCTGAAGCACATAACTTGAAGCTTTTGCTTTTAACAGCCCCCTTTTTTATATTGATTCCCTTTTCTTTTTCCTTTTTCTTTGATTGTAAACATGCAAAAGTGATTAAAGGTCTTATGAAAGAGTAAAGTTGAAAACACACTTGCTCCATAGCCCAAATTTGTCAAGAAAATTCAATAACAAGCCTAGAAGAGTAAGATATCACAGAGTATTTAGCTATAGGCAATCAGATCGGGGAATTCCGCAATGTCATTCTTAGTTCAAGTGAGACAATTTAGATTATCATATATTAGCTCAATTATATAGTATATAAAGAAATATGATAAAGTGAGCTCATCAAGTGAAAGAACTTGGCAAAGAAACTCCCCCTCAAAACAATCCCATTGGATGAACAATTCCAAGTTCTCCCCGAATAAAAGCAAAACGAGAAGAAGACAAAGGTTTTGTGAAAATGTCTGCCAATTGATGTTCAGTATCCACATGATGAAGCACAATGTTGCCTTTTTCAACATGATCTCTAAGAAAGTGAAATCGATGTCAATATGTTTTGTTCTTGAATGTTGCACTGGTTCTTAGCAATGCAAATTGCACTAGTGTTATCACACAAAAGAGGAACACTATCCAAATTAACCCCATAATCTTTAAGAGTAGCTACTATCCAAAGAATTTGAGAACAACAACTAGCAGCTGACCATATATTCAGATTCGAGCTTGATTGTGCAAATGTAAGATTGCTTTCTAGATGACCATGCAATGAGAGAATTTCCCAAGAAGTGACATGAACCAGAAGTGCTTTTCCTATCAATTCTACATCCCCAAAATCAGCATCGAGAAAGATCTCAAACTAATGCATGAGGAAGCGAAAGCCAAATTCCAAAATCTTGAGTTCCATGAAGATACACTGAAAATCCTTTTGACGGCTTGTCGATGTGAAGCACGTGGGGAAGCTTGAAAACGAGCACACAAGCACACAGCAAATTGTATATCCGGCCTTGATGCAGTGAGGTACAAAAGTGAACCTATCATGCTTCTATATTCCTTTTGATCAACCGCTCACCATCTTCATCCGGATCAAGCGTGCAATTGCTTTCCATAGGTGTCATGATTGGTTTGTCGCTTTCCATCCCAAATCTATGCAACAAGTCTTTTGTGTATTTGCTTTGATGTACAAAGGTACCATCCTTTGTTTGCTTGATTTGAAATCCCAAAAGTATGTCAACTCACCCATCATACTCATCTCAAACTCCTTCCTCATTGTTTCAAAACTTCGACACTAAAACATGAGAGGAACCACCAAAAGATAATATCATCAACATAAATCTGAACGAGCAGTTGATCATTGCCTTGCTTGAGTAAAAAGAGAGTTTTGTCAACATTTCCCATTAAAAACCCTTTTTCAAGTAAAAGGTTTTTAGCCTATCATACCATGCTCTAGGGGCTTGTTTCAAACCATACAAAGCTTTTGATAGTTTGAACACATGATTTGGAAACTTTGGATTTTCAAAACCAGGTGGTTGCTTGACATAAACCTCCTCATTTATGAAGCCATTAAGAAAAGCACTTTTCACATCCATTTGATACAATTTGAAACCTTTGGATGCAGCAAAAGCTAAAAGGATTCTAATGGCTTCAATTCTAGCAACAGGAGCAAAGGTTTCATCAAAATCTAAGCCTTCAATTTGAGTGTAACCTTGAGCAACCAATCTAGCCTTGTTTCTAACAACAATACCATCCTCACTTTGTTTATTTTTGAAAACCCATCTAGTTCCAATAACATTAAAATCAGGAGGTGGTGAGACAAGTTTTCAAACTTTATTTCGTTCAAAATTCTCTAATTCTTCATGCATGGCATTGATCCAAGATTCGTCAGATAATGCATGAGATATATCTTTGGGTTCAAAAGAAGCAACTAAAGCAGAATGAGCATGAGTGTCAGAATGAATAAACCTGGATCGAGTGACTCTCTCATTTAGGTCTCCAATCATTTGTTCAGATGGATGCATTTTTTGAATGTGCAAGGGAGCATTGGCTTTTGAGACTTCTCCTTCTCCTTCTTCATTTTCAGCATGTACAGATGATGTTGTAGCTTGAGGATGGTTAGCTGTAGGTGATGTAGTAGTAGGTGCCAAGGGTGCTACAGCTTGTTGTGCATTAGGAAGAGTCAAGACATCATCTTCAACATCATCATTATCTTCAAAGATTTTCTCCCCCTGAATGTATGCGCCTGTACCTGCATCACTTGGACTAGTACCTGGACTAGACTCATCAAAAGTAACTTCACAAGTTTCCACAATTTTGTTAGTTTCCAAAACAAGCACACGATAGCCACGAGTATGAGCAGGATATCCAAGAAAAATGCCATCAGTTGATCTAGCTTCAAATTTATCAAGATTTCCAGATTTCAAGACAAAACATTTGCATCCAAAAACTCGAAAGTGAGAAACAGAAGGTCTATGTCCAAACCGAAGCTCATATGGAGTCTTACCCAATTTTGATCTCAAAACACACGGTTTGAAACATAACATGCAGTTGAAATCGCTTCAGCCCAAAAGTTCCTAGGAGTGTGATGTTCATCTAACATGGTTCTAGCCATCTCAACCAATGTTCTGTTTTTCCTTTCAACTACACCATTCTGTTGAGGCACTCTAGGTGATGAAAATTGATGATCAATTCCTTTTTCAACACAAAAGTGATTAAAAGAAGCATTTTTGAATTCAGTTCCATTATCACTTCTAATAGCTTTGAGAGCTCCTGGATGATCAATAGAAAGCCTAAGAACAAGACTTCTAAAATGACTAAAAGCCTCATCCTTAGATGCCATAAAGTATACCCAAGAGTATCTAGAAAAATCATCAACAATCACAAGCACATACCATTTGCCTCCAAAGGATTGAACTCGAGATGGTCCAATCAGTATCAAGATGTAGAAGCTGTCTGGAGGCGTTTGTCATCACCATGGTAAGAGGTGGATGTGAACCTGCAATCATCTTACCATGTCTACAAGAGGAACATACTAAATTGCTATCACCCTTAAGCTTAGGCAAGCCACGTATGAGATCTAAAGCTGCTTACGAGTAAGATGATCAAAACCAACATGACCAAGTCTACGATGCCAAAAGAATAAATCTTTAGAAACATTGGCAATTAGACACCTATGTTTAGAAGAAGGTGATGCATCAAAATCAGCTTTAAAAACTCTTCCAAAACGAGAAATCTTGAACACAAGATCACCTGAAGCATCTAGCACTTTGCATTCATTTTTCTTAAAGCTTATCTCAAGATCTTCATCAAGCATTTGTGAGACAGAAAGCAAGTTATATTTCAAGTTTTCAACAAGAGCCACATCCTTGAACATAAACTTGTCACTTACCTTTATTGTACCTTTTGCCACAACAGAAGAGGAAGAAGCATCTCCAAAAGTAACACTTTCAGCACGAGATGCACGAGTGAGGGAGGAGAACCAATTCTTATCACCGGACATGTGGCGTGAGCATCCGGAATCCACTAGCCATATGTTCTCCTTCCTCGCGCGAGAAGCCTACATAGCAACAAAACATGTCGAGGTCTCGATCGGGTTAGGAATGAGATTTTTGGGAATCCAAAGATCTTGAGACACACGACGCTGCTTGATAGGCACAACACGATAATTTTTATGCACAAAATCATATTTGCCTTTTCCCATGTTTCTAGGAACAGAAAGTGTTTTCATCACTCTAGGCGCATAAGGAGTAAAATGTGCTTTGCTGAAATTTGACCTAGCCTCAGTTCTTTCCTTCTTTTGTTGTTTGGCTAGTCTAAAGCAATAATCTACTAAGTGTCCATCTCTACCACAATGAGTGCAAGTGTACTTGACATGATGTTTAGCTTTAACAGTAAAGGCACATTTTGCTTTCATCATAGTAGAGGATAAAAACCACAGATTGAAAAGCAATTTTCTTAGGCTCATTAGATAACTCAATTTTGCAAGGAGCCTGAACAACGGTCTGAGGTTTAGTTTCGTATGTGGCATAAGGATCAAAACCTAAACCTCTCTTGTTTGTGCTAACCTTGGATTGATCCAAGATCATGTTCAACTTTTTCTTGCCATTAGTGAATCGTTCCAAAGAGTTTTGCAGGTAATCAACTTTCTTAGCAAGAATTAAACAATTATTGCAGGAACATCTATTTTTCCTTTCTGCTTGCGACAAGTTGAGCATGAGAGAATTTCATGTGAAAGCAGATTATCGATCAATTGAGAAACCCTAGCATTTGCATCTTTCAGTTTTAATTCAAGAGTTGAGCATTTAGAACAGGAAGTTGAACTATGCAAATCATCAGTGGAACAGCTAGCATGTACAACATGTTTCTCATTTTTCTCATTTAGATGTAACAAAGAGCATGTTCTTTTCTAAGCAAGGTGAGCTCATTGTAAATTAAGTCACATGATTTGCAAGTATCATCACTAGGAATCAAAGTCTTAAGTCTAGCAATTTCAGCATTCAATGATTCAATAATGAAATCATGTTTCTTAATTTTCTTATCACGTTTGTCAAGCAATTTTCCAAGACGAGCAACAGCAATAGCTAATTCATCATAAGAGGGATCTACCTCATTGAAGTCGTTGTCGTGGTCGTCCTCGGTGAAGCTATCCTTGCTGCTTGCCATGAGACATAATCCCATCAAATCATGCTTGCTTGGAGTTACATCATCTTCGCTGCTCTCCGAGTCCACATCGCTCAAATTGACTTGTTCAAGAGCGGAAAGAACTCGGTGAACCACCTTGCGGTTGATGAAGCTCTTCTTCTTCCTATCATTTGACGAGAACCTTTTCTTCTCATTCCTTCTGTCGTTGTCCTTCTCCTCCTTTGATGTTTTTTTAGGACAATTTGTGCGAATATGGTTGAGGTCACCACACTCATAGCATCTTGGAGGACCACCTCTCTTTCTCATTCTCACATTCTGCAAAGCTTTGTTAAAGCGAGAAGAGAGTAGTGCCAGATCTTCTTCAGGAAACTCTTCAAGTTGCTCATCTGTTAAAGAAGACATGGAAGACAAGGCAAAGCTAGAAGAAGAATTTGCATTTGACATGTTAGGGTTAGAGATCAAAGCAATTGATTTAATGTTACCCTTCCTGGCAAGAACATCCAACTCATGAGTTTTCAACTTAGAGGAAAGAACATCTAATGTGAGTGTGCTCATGGTAGTAGATTCTTGTATAGATGTTACTTTCATCTCCCACACTGACATGTCCAAAGCACTAAGCAATTGTCGAGCATTTTCAGCATCAGTGTAGCTAACTCCAACAGCACGTAGATTGCTAAGAATTTTATTGAAACGTGCAAAGAAGTCATCTACAGATTCACTAGGTTTCATTTCAAAACGCATGTATTCCTTTTTGTAAATATCTTGGCGAACCTCTTTGACAGTGTTAGAACCCTCATGGTAGTCACAAAGAGATTTCCATACCTCATATGCGGATCGAAGATGAACCACACGATCAAAGTCGCTGCGTCCCAAGCCTTGGATGATCAAGTTGCGCGCCTTGCTATTTGCTTCAACATGTGTGCGATTGGTGTCGTTGACGTTGTCGTTTGCAGGGACTTCATATGGTTTGTAGACCTTCTCCCAAATTGTGAAGCCCTGTGCTTGGATGAACGCCTCCATCTTGGCCTTCCAAAACTGAAAATCAACACCATCGAACACACATGGTTTTGTCGAATAACGATCCATTGATCTAATCACCGGTTAAGATAGATTAGAGAAACCTTGCTCTGATACCACTTGTAGGATCGAAGTATACGAATATAGCAATCAGAGGGGGGGTGAATGATTGTGCGGAAGCTAAAACCAAATTCTTGATCTATTAAAAGTTCACCCCAAAACAGAACCAAATAATTGCCTCGTTTTCGACAAAAACAGAATGATAGAGGTTCAGTAAAACGCGAATTCCTGGAGATCCAACCGTCGGAACGATCTGAAATTAGTACACAAGAAACTAGATTCCAATACGAATCAAACCCAAAAAGAATCAGCTCGATCGGACTTATGGATCAAAAGTTATGAGCTTCGCAAGCTTGCTGATCCAGAACTTGACGAGAATCAATCTAATCAAAACTTCAAAACGAAACAAGATCTTCAAAAGATTAATCAACTAGACTTTGAGAAAATCTAAATCAATAACCTAGAACGGTTTTTGATGGATCAAATCAAGATGAAACTCAACGATCAAAAAACAATCTAGAATTAGAACAAGCATGCAAACAAGAACCAAAACAGAAAACACAACGTGAGCGGCGTGGTTCTTGTAGCATAAAAATCTTGGAAGAATTGATCTTTATTTCTTTTGTCTAAAATACTCTCATCAAAAGAGTACAAACCCTAAAACCAAGCTCAAGGCTTGATGCGCTCAGCTCTACTTGGTTGGATGCCCTTCAACAGGAGACAACCCCTCCTATTTAAAGGACCAACCCACAAGGAGTTCTGAATACAATTCCTATTCCCTAGAAAGAATCTGTATCCAACACAACTCTACTTGGCCCAACCTGGCCGAGTGCAACTCTTGCACGCGTATGGCAACCCTACCATACTCACGTGACTAACACTTTGCACGCGTATGGCCACCTGCCATACTCACGTGACTAACACTTTGCACGCGAATGACCTCCTGCCATTCTCACGTGACTAACCATTCTTCATGTGCACCATTCTCTTAGCCCGAGCGTCTGCATGACATCCTTGACCACCAAGACCTCAGTTCCTCCCTGAACCTAGTCCCGAACCTCAGTTCTTCCATGAACCTAGTTCCGGTCCCGTCATCGACCACATTCGTCTTCGAGCAATACCTGCACATGAACAAACCACAAAACAAATCCGAGCACAAGTCCACGACTTGACTCAATGTCAATCCATGCAATTACTCACATGAGCATTGCATAAAGTCCACTTCAAAGAAGTATCATGAAATTATCACAAATTTCATAATCTCAAAATCAAATTCAAATTTCAATCTCAAAATCGCTCAAAAACCCATTCACGACGGACCAAAAATTTGGTCCCGTGCATATGTAAAACTTCTTGTTTTCAATAACTTGGTTTGGCACAACAACCTTCAAAAACACATTTCTGACGGACCAAAAAGTTGGTGCATTGTACATGGGAAAATGAG
Source organism: Rhipidocladum racemiflorum (assembly GCA_036346355.1). Classification (NCBI taxonomy): domain Eukaryota; kingdom Viridiplantae; phylum Streptophyta; class Magnoliopsida; order Poales; family Poaceae; genus Rhipidocladum; species Rhipidocladum racemiflorum. The sequence continues at coordinate 35,918,965 of CM070576.1, read as the reverse complement.
GTTATCAAAAGCATGTTTACAAAGGACCAAGAAAGTTGGTCCGTTGTACATGGGAGAATGAGGTTGTCAAAAGCATGTTTACAAAGGACCAAGAAAGTTGGTCCGTTGTACATGGGAAACTTACTGTTTTCTTTAAGTTTGGTCCGGCGCCAAAGCGAAACTTACTGTTTCTTGTCAAATTGTCAAACACATGCACAAGCACATTTTGCAAATCCAATTCTAAATTAATTTTTCAGTTCAAAGCTAATTTTTCAGCACATGATTTCACAGGTATTTAATCCGGAGTCTCTGGATAATTCGGAGTCTCTGGACTATTTGTCCGGACTATCCGGGTTGGGTGAGTCTCGGTCTGAAACCCGAGTCTCGGGTTGGGGCGGTCGGTTAAACCCCCCATATCCCGCGCGGTTTATTTTCCCTATTCCTTCGTGTGCCTCTCCCTCTCCCGTGATTCTCTCGTGGGTTGGGTGTGCTCCCTTCCTCTTCCTCATCTCCAAGGATCTTGAACCCCTCCTCTTCCTCTCTTTGGAGATCAAGGTAAGGAATCTTTGCCCTAACCCTCTCCCCTTCGAAATTGGATCCTTATTCGCGGTTCTTAGGGCTTCTCCCCGTGCTTCATCTCCTCTAGGGTGCCGATTGCTTCGTCGTGGCCCTCAAGATCGGAGATTCTTGCCCCTAACTCACCCGTTCTTCTCGTTTCAATCCGTTTGAGGTGAGTACTCTCGTTTGTGCCCTAATTCCGCAAAATTTCCTTGCTAGATTGTGCCCTAGTCGTTTATTGCACTTCCTTAAGGCAATCTAGTTTCTTTCATGCCAATTTGGGGGGTTGTTTTCCCAAAATCTCTTGCGCCCGTGCGCAGTTTCTGGCGCATCCGGAGTATCCGGACTTGTGGTCCGGAGTCTCCGGGTTGGTCCGGAGTGTCCGGACTTTTAGTCCGGAGTCTCCGGGTTAATCCGGAGTATCCGGACAATTTGTCCGGACTCTCCGGGTTGGGTGCCTCGGCCAGATTCAGTTCTTCGCTGTTTTTCGCGTCGCCTCTCGGCTAATTCCTATCGTTCGCTTTGTCTGGTCAGATGGACCCTTCCCAGGGAACTTCCGGAGGCAGCAATCCTCCTCCGCAGGCAGCTTGGTGGCAGCAATCCTCCTCCGCAGGCAGCTGGTGGCAGCAATCCTCCTCCGCAGGCAGCTGGTGGCAGCGATCCTCCTCCGCAGGCAGCTGGTGGCAGCGATCCTCCTCAGCAGGCAGCTAGTGGCAGTGCTCCCGCTCAGGGCTTGTCTCCCACCAATTCGCCTCCGCAGCCTCCGCAGAAAAGGCAGAGAATTGGAGTGGTCAAAAGACTCGTTTCCAGACCTCGAGGCCAGCCGGCTCGAGTCGGCAAGACTGCCTGTCTCCTCCTCCTCAAGAAGCTCTCGATCCAGATGAGCATCCAGCCAGATACTCATGCCAGGCTTCGTGATCGAGAAGAAGCCGATTTCGTGCTTCACGGGCACTTCATTGGTCCTCTGATCAAGGCCAAGCACATGTGGAACTATCCAATGTCCGTGAACCCAATGAGAATAATCGATTACGGACAGGATCTCGAAAGGGGAAAGCCATTGTCGAGCCACAGGAAGAAAGATCCTCTAGAGCTCCATCAGATGAGTATGTGGACCGGGCCGGTTTTGGAACCGGTTTGATCGATTTCTATGAGACGGTCCTATACCCACTTGAGCACCCAAAGTGGTTCGCATGAAGACCATTGACTGGAATACATGGTCGCCGCAGCAATCCAGTCTTCACAGAGATCATTCAGATTTGCGAGCTGCATCAGATCAAGAACATCATGGCATACAAGTATGACTGGAACAATGAGGTTATCATGCAGTTCTATGCCACCTTGTACTTTGACAAGAATGATGAGGCCATATGGTGGATGACTGATAAGATTTGGTATGTGGCTAGCAAGAAGAGGTTTGCCAGAGTCCTCAATCTCAGATATAATGACAGTCCAAAGCTTCATGCAAAGAAAGTGATGACTCCTGAGCAGATTGAGGCTTTGTATGACACTTCGAGGAGTTTCACAGTGGGTACCATCAAGGGATTGAAGGTCGTTCTCATTTGTACTCAACAGATATTGAGAGTCACTCTTTCGCCCAAGGAGGGAGATGCTTCTACCATCAGTTCCTATGGGAGGAACTTGCTGTTTCATCTCGTCGAGCGCACCCACCCGTTTGATGTTGTCGATTTCATGTGGGAGTCGATGAGACAGAATGCTCAGAGCAACATGGCCAGTTGCAGCTATGCACCCTTCGTGATGACTTTGATCACTTCAGTGAGTGGGCTTAAGTTTGTCAGAGATGAGGAGCATCTTGCTTACAAGGTCCGTCCTCAGTCTACTCCAGCCCCTCCAGTGCTCCCTGCCTCCTGCCGCTAGGCAGGAAAGGTCGCGCTTCGGCCTCCACCTCTGCTCCTGCTCCAGCTGTGCCTCCAGTCACTCCTTCTGAGCAGTCCGAGGTCTCGAGCAGCACTCTTCAGAGGATGCTCAAGCATGTCTTTCTTCTTTGCCGCGACATCTCCACCAGGCAGAAGGTGATGAGTCAGCAGATCAAGAAGAATGGTCAAGACATTCGCAGCATCCGCCGCCACATTGGCGAAGCAGTCAGTCCCAGCGACTCTTCCGGGTCTTCCGAGGAGAGTAGTGATGCCACCTCAGCAGATCAGCTTTTCGGCATCACCTCCTCCACTCCGCCTGCTGCTGGAGTTGACACTGGCAGCGAGTACTCCGCGTCCGACGACGAAGGCGACGACGAGTGATCTTTCGTGTTCCTTCCTCTTTTGGTGTCTTGATGCCAAAGGGGGAGTGATTTCTTTAGCCGCGTTGTCTTTAGCCCTCTTTAGTCGCGTTGGAGAGGCGTTTGAGTTCTTGTGCTTATTTATTCGCTTGTGGACTTGTGTTGCTTTATTTCTTTGGCTTATTTCGTGTCGTGAACTCTGTTATTCCATGTAATGACTTTAATGCTTACTTTATGCATGGATTGCTTTCAGTTACTTGTGTTGTATTCTCGGATGCTGTGTTTAAGGGGGAGCTCTCGGTTATCTCTCGTTAAATATGTGCATTTGTTTCCACTAAATTCTTCTAATGCACACATTTAGGGGGAGCTCCTCTTTTTCATCTTATAGCTAAGTCTAATTCTCGTTATTTTATTTGCTGATTAATTGTGTTGTCATCAATACACCAAAAAGGGGGAGATTGAAAGTGCATCTAGGCCCCTCAAATTGTTTTGGTGATTAATGATGACACAATTAAAGAGATCTAATGTTTTATCCAAGAATACTGCAGAGATCGAGATCATATCGTGCTTGGAATGACATTGGACGCCCCTATGACTACTTAAAATCAAAAGGACGGCATCAAGACCAAAGTTGTAATCTTTTATTTATTTGTGTCTTAAGGATAGCCGTACTATTAAGAGGGTATGACGAGAAATCGACTTTAGGATGTGCATGTGCTCAACATCAAAGATTGCATCTCAAATTAGCACTCCTACATTTGGTTTTGAAAAGTTTCAAATTGAAACCGAACTGGGTAACCCGGAGTCTCCGGATTTCGGTCCGAGTGTCCGATTCAATCGAGTATCCGGACATTTTGTCCGGAGTCTCCGGGTAGGACCCCTCGGTTGCTTTTGGTTCGGTGGTCCGAGTATCCGGACATTTGGTCCGAGTCTCGGATAACCCGAGTCTCCGGGTTGTTTGTCCGGACACTCCGCCTGTACAAAAAAGCAGAGTAACGGCTAGTTTTCAAAAGGGTATTTAAAGCCTCCACTCCACTCCAACGGCTAGGATCTCTATTGAGCTCATTCATAGCAGCATTCAAGCCATTCCTAACCATCTCTAAGCATTCAATAGAGCCCCATCTTCCTCCCACCAATTAATTTGGTTGTTGATCCTTTTGGTGAGGAGAGGAAGAAGCAAAAGTGCTAAGTGCATTCATTTCATCTTGTTGAGCACTAGTTCATCCTCCAAGCGATTCTTCGTGGTGCTATTTCTCTTGGAGGTTGAAGGTCTCCTAGACGGCTAGGAGTCACCGGGAGCTACCGACGCCAGCGTGTGGTGAGCCCCGATGCGTTTGTAAAGGCAAGTCTCGCCTCCGAAAGGAAGAGACAAGAAGTGAAGCCGGCGAGTGCATTTGTGCAACACCGGGAGGAAAGCGGGTTGAAAGAGACCCCGGCTCAAGTGTGACCGAGCCACCTCAACGGAGACGTAGGATTCCCTTCAAGAATCCGAACTTCGGTGAAAAATCGCGTCTCTCGCTCTCTCTTTTACTTCCTAGTCTTGCTTATTTGGATTTGAATTTGTAAAGTTAGATCTAGCTCTTTGCTTAGCTTGAATTCAAATCCTATCTAGCAATTGTTCTAGGTTGTTCTTGCTTTCAATTTCTAGTAGCTTATTGTGCTTGCTGGAGTAGTTTTTATTTCGCTCCCGAGCCAGCTAACCCGGAGAGTCCGGACTCAATACCGGACACTCCGGACAAGCCGGAGTATCCGGACCAAAACCCGGAGACTCCGGGTTGATCAGCTCGGCCAGAATTTTTCCGCTGCGTAATTTTTTAATCCGTGAGTGGTCAGTATTTTCTAGCTTTGTTTTTCCTGTTTCGCGCACTGGTACAAACTGCCGGATTCACCCGCTCATTGCGGTCTTTATTTCCAGGCGTTTTGTATCGGCGCGACTGGGATTAAACGCTATACTAGTCGGATAATAACCACTCAGGACTAACATTACACAGTAGGAATTCAGAAAATGAAACAGTTCAAAACTTTATTTAACGCGTGAGAGTCGGGTACATAACTTATGCGTAGAAGTGTCGCAGCTGTTCGGCGTTCCAAGTATTCACCAAAACCGCGCCATCTCCACGTCTGAGTCGATTGGCACCTGGTCGAACTATCTCCTCAACAATGTACGGGCCTTCCCAACTCGGAGAGAGCTTGTGCTCACTTTTCTGGTTCCTTCTGAGGACCAAATCTCCTTTTGAGAAGGCACGACTTCAGACATTGCGAGAATGGTAGCGCCGAAGTCCCTGAAGGTACTTGGCCGACTGGATGGCTGCAACATTTCGAGCCTCCTCGAGTTGATCAAGCTCTACCACTCGGCTTTCCTCGGACTCGGCTTCCTTGTAACTCCGGACCCTCGAGGATCCAAATTCTAGCTCGGTTGGCAAAACCGCCTCTGCACCGTAAACTAGGAAAAAGGGAGTTTGTCCAGTTGCTCGGCTAAGAGTGGTTCTGAGTCCCCAAAGTACTGACGGTAATTCTTTCACCCATCGGGCAGCATACGGCTTGAGGCGATCGAAAATCCTGGCTTTGAGACCCTGGAGGACCAAGCCATTAGCCGCTCAACCTGCCCATTGCTACGCGGATGACCCACCGAGGCGAAGCAAATCTTGATTCCGACGCTTTCGCACCACTCTAGAAATTCTTCGCTCCTGAATTGGATGCCATTGTCCGTGATGATCCGGTTAGGAACTCCAAATCTGACCACAATATCCTGGAAGAATTCCTTGGCCTTAACCACGGTGATCGTGGCGACTGGTTTAGCTTCGATCCACTTGGTGAACTTGTCAATGGCTACGAAGAGGTAGGCGAAGCCGCCTTGTGCCTTCTTGAGGGGTCCGACTAGGTCGAGCCCCCAGACCGCGAAGGGCCAAGAGATGGGGATGGTTTGCGGCTCTGTCTTAAGCAAATGTGTCTGCCTCGCATAGAACTGGCAGCCCTCACAAGTTCGAACGATCTCTTTAGCATCCGTCACCGCTGTAGGCCAAAAGAAGCCCTGCCGGTAAGCTTTCCCAACCAGGGCGCTTGATGCAGCGTGATGGCCGCACATTCCCGAGTGGATTTGTTTGAGCAGGTCCATTCCCACTTGTTCCGAAACGCACTGCCTAAGGATGCCGGAGGCGCTCTTTCGAAAGAGCTCTCCCCCAATCACCACATAGGACTTGGCTTGTTGCGAAATGCGCTCGGCCAGAGTGGGAGTTTCAGGAAGTTTGTCCTTCAAGAGATAATCTAGATATGGAGCCGTCCAGTCGGGGTTAATGACCAGGACTTCAGTCTCAGGATCCTTACTTTGTTCTCGTCGTTTAGTAACTGTTGGCTCGTAAAGATCCTGGACGAAGATTCCACTCGGGACGTCTGCCCGAGTGGCTCCCATCTTAGCCAACTCGTCCGCTATTTCATTATTGCGGCGCAGGACATGGACCAGTTCCAGTCCGTCAAACTTGCCCTCCAATTCTCGGACCTGTTGACAATACGCCGTCATAGTCTGATCGACACACGACCAGTCCTTCTGTACCTGGCTCACCACCAACTGCGAGTCTCCGCGGACCGCCAATCGTCGGATCCCGAGCGATATGGCGATGCGAAGCCCGTGGATGAGTGCCTCGTACTCTGCGGCGTTGTTCAAGGCCGGAAACTGAATCCGAAGGACGTACTTGAGTCAATCGCCTCTCGGCGAGATGAGGAAAATTCCAGCCCCGGCCCCACCGAGCATGAGAGATCCGTCGAAATGCATGGTCCAATACTCCAGCTCTTTTTCGACACAGGGAGCTTGGGATTCAGTCCACTCGACCGTGAAGTCAGCCAAGGCCTGGGACTTGATGGCGGTGCGCGGCTTGAACGAGATATCGAAGGCTCCAAGCTTGGCCGCCCATTTTGAGATTCTCCCAGCAGCTTCCCAATTATGGAGGACCTATCCCACCGGGAAAGAAGTCACTACTGAAATCGAGTGTCCTTGGAAGTAATGCTTTAGCTTCCGCGACAAGATCAACACTGCGTACAGCAGCTTCTGAACTTGAGGATATCGCACCTTAGATTCGCCTCAAGATTACGACGGCGTAGACCCGGCCAGACACCGTAGCGGTGCCCTGATTCCTCGCGCTCCACAACTATTGCGGCACTGACTACATGAGTTGTTGCCGCTATGTAAAGCAGGAGAAGTTCTCCTGGCACCGGCGAAACTAGGATTGGGGGGGTGGAGAGGAACACCTTGAGTTCTTCGAAGGCTTGTTGTGCCTCAGCTGTCCACTCGAAACGGTCCTACTTCTTGAGGAGCTTAAAGAAAGGCATCCCCCGAACCCCGAACCGGGAGATGAACCTGCCAAGCGCCACCATGCAACCAGTAAGCTTTTGAACATCTTTCTGGCTGGTAGGTGGCCCCATCCTCATGAGGGCCTCGATCTTCTCTGGATTTGGCTCGATCTCACGATGAGAGACAATGAATCCGAGCAGTTTCCCGGAAGAAATTCTGAAAACACACTTCTCAGGGTTCAACCTCATCCGGAACACCCTTAGACTTTCGAACGTCTCGGCCAGATCAGAGGTGAGACTGTCCTTCGCTCGCGTTTTAACCATTACATCATCTACATATGCCTCCACGTTGCGTCCGAGCTGATGGTGAAAACACCGCTGTATCGCGCGCTGATAAGTCGCGCCAGCGTTTTTCAGCCCAAATGGCATCGTGACATAGCAATATGCTCCAAATGGAGTGATGAACGAAGTCTTCTCGCAATCCTCCTCTCGAAGCTAGATTTGGTGATAGCCTGAGTAGGCGTCCAGAAAACTGAGGAGTTGACATCCAGCAGTGGAGTCTACCACTTGATCGATGCGGGGTAAACCGAAGGGATCTTTTGGGCATGCCTTGTTGAGGTTGGTATAATCAACACACATGTGCCAACTTTTATTCTTCTTTTGAACGAGTACAGGGTTCGCCAACCAGTCGGGATGATACACTTCTTTGATAAAGCGTGCGGCTAACAGCTTTGTGATCTCCTCCCTGATGGCTTCCCGGCGGTCTTGAGCGAACCGTCGCAACTTCTGCTTGACTGGCCTGGCCACTTCGTTCACGTTCAGCGCATGCTCGATCACCTCCCTGGGAACTCCAGGCATGTCCGACGGCTTCCAGGCAAACATGTCTTTGTTTGCCCGCACCCCCCCACCCGCGCGGGCCACGAGCAAGGCCGACCGGGCCAACCGCGCCAGCAGGGCCAGTAGGCCGCGCGCGCCTGTGCGCCCCCACCTGGGCCACACGTCGAGCCCACGAAGCGCCACGTCGCTCTCGGGTCCGATCCGCCCACCAAGTGCTCGATCTAATGCCTATAAGACCCGTTTTTGCTCCAAACGCATCCAAACTTGATTTTTCTTGACCTAGCCACCACCCCAACCTGGTATAGCCCTTGCATGGTCTCTCCCACGCATCCACACCCGCATGGATCTTCTCCAAACCCGAGAAACCATCCAATGTCGCCCGAACTTCGCCCGAACGCCGACCGAACTTTGGAGCCGCATCCCGAGCAGCTCGTCGACTCTTTTCGATATTCGTCTTTGCCATGGTGTGACACAAGGTACCATCTATTTTCTGTACAAAATTTAGCCAATTTGTCCCACGGGATCAAAAGTTATGGCCGTTTCAATCTTGAATCTTGCCGAGGCCATAACTCCCTCAATTTTTCGAGTTTGACCGTGAAATTTTTTGTGTAGACTCTTGGGGATGTCCTCTACGTGATGCACATCTTGCCTCATGGTTTTTCCCTCTAGATTTGGCACAGAAAAATAATTTCTCCGATCAGACTGCGTTTCAGACTGCGGCAAACTTCCTCGCGAGTTCCCCGCTGTTCCAGAAGGTATTTCTTTGAGCCACCTATGTCACGGTGTGCCTCTTGGTCCCATCTAGCTCTCGGTCAAATTTCGTTAAGTTCCGATCATTATTATAGAAGTTATGGCCGTCCGAAGTTTTGATCCGAAACCCGTTAATCGGCAGTTTGTGATTAATTCGGAAGGGCGCCGCAAAATCCGCCTATACCGTTGAGTTCGTCTCGCCCCGTTCTACGCAGTAGACATTCTCCCTTTGCCATCCCATCCTCCAGAATTTTTTTATATATATTTAGGCCGCCGTTTGCCGTCGCCACGCATCGCCTTTTGATGCCGGCTATTTTAGCTCGCTCCGGCCATGTTGTCGCGTCCGGTGGATCATCTTGTACTGTTTTGGTGCATCCTTGGTGATCACTTGGTCTCCGTTTGCCGTCGGAGCCCGATTCCCACCTTAAACCGTCGTTTTTCAGCCTAAACCGTTGTTACCGATTTGCGTATCGGTTAGCCGTCCTTGGTAGCGTTTTGTCGCGGCCATGTCGTTGCACCGACGGTCGCTACTTTGCTTCATGAGTATCCTATCATTGTTTGACCTCCGCCGTTAACGCTCCGTCGTTAACGTTCCACCGTTAACGCTCTGTCGTTAACGTTTCATCGTTAACGCTTGGCTCTCTTCGCTTCATTGTCATCGCATGTGTGCATTCATGCAAGAGACCTAGTGCGATGCCTTCACCTGTTCTATCATCATGATGTGAGCCTAGCCTCATCGTCATGTCATCTTCAAAGCCGAATCAAAACCCTAACCTAAGACCGGTTCGATGAACTAAGTTTATCGTGAGCCGCGTTGTTATCTTTGCAATCTTTTCCGTTGTTTCAATCGTGGTAAGACACTTGTCTTATCTTATCCCTGAAAACCTAATCTGCCATTAATCGAGAATTCCTTCGTGGACTTGGTCGATAGACCATTGGCCATCTGTCATACCCTTGTGCCTGATCTATCCGTCTCTCTTTTGTTTGACTGTGTCCGTTCGGTCAACAAAAGTCAACTTCGAGAATCAGTTTAGTTCACTGTGAACTAACATATCCTTATGGACCCGATCTATAGATCGAGAGTCCATATGTCCTTGTTTGTTCAATCAAGATAATAACTTCGGAAGAAATATTCTTCGAAATATTATTCTTTCTTTCCCAGTTATTAATCTTTCCCTTTTCGGTGTTCTTCCGAAAGCCCGTCCTCTCTTGTCCAATCTTCGATCCAATCCTTTCAAGTTCCTAATTTTATCCCAGCCATTGTGCCCAATGCTGTTCGTTCTTAATTTGGAGTTTATTTGAATTGTCTTTTGAGTTTTGTTGTATTTGTGTTTCTTTATCGCTAGACGTGTCGTCCGGAAGTCGTTCGAACGAGCTGAGGATCGAGAAAGTGGAAGTTGAAGCTCGAGGATCAAGGATCAAGGATAAAGAGTAAATGATAGTAAAAATTGCAAGGGCCAGGCAAGTTGTGCTTTGACCATGTTGATCCCCTTTTCGAAAATTATGTTGTTTTAAATTATTGCATGCTAGTTGGATATAAACTGATTTCAATTAATTTGGGATTAGATATTTAACCTACTTGTTATTGCCACCTTGTCTATAATAGTTGTACGCCATGATTCATTTGTCACCCTAGGTTTGTTGATTAATAGTTGGTAGCTAAATACTTTGCCAACATGGGTTAGTTAGACCGCCAGTAGCTGCTTAGTCTTGCAACGTATCTTTGACATCGTTTTGGCAATACAAAAGCTCAATATTGACTAATGGAATATGCAATGTGTTTTGGAATGGTGTGACGTGTTGCCGACACGATAATGTTGATATGCGGAGGCCTTCGTGCTTCTTCAAGGATGTTGAGTTGTTGTTGGCATTGTGTTGCACAATAATCAACTGGGGTGATAAAATGATTTAGACTGGGGCAAGTGGCAAGAATGAGCTGGTGGGCCATGGTTGGCACAGGAGAAATCGTTTTGGCGCTTGGGTAGTGTTGCCCTGGTCACTCTAAGGACTTAACCTTGCAAGCCTTTGAACTGAGTCAAACGTACAACCACATGTCCAGAATGGGACGGACCTAGTTGATTAAGTTGCTAATAACTTACTTGTGGTACCTCGGGGTGTCAACTACACCATTTGTGTAGATTGAAGGGGGAGCGTACCAGGGCTGCGGCATGGTACCCATCCAACGGTATGTCGGTCCCATACCTCGCCTTAGCTAAGGGAAGGGATGGTGTAGGGCAAAAACCGGAGAGGTCCACTTGTGTAGTTAGAGGCTTCCGAAAGACTTTGTTATGATCGCTCAATCGCATACTTTTGTATGGCGATTCACGGCTGACGTGGTGAGTTGATTGTATCTTGTGGGTAAAGTGTATAACCTCTGCAGAGTGTAAAATCTATTCGAATAGCCGTGTCCGCATGATCGACAATGCTCGGGGATTACAGTCAAGGGTTAGCTTTTCATGAAAATGAACTTGGGCTTGGAGGCAGTTTGCCTGTGGAAAAGTGATAACTGTTTAAGGATGTGGAATGGTTTACTTGTGAAACAACTGTGGAATCTATTACTATTGTTATCTGTTTTACCGCTTTACAATCTATTACGAATATTTGTGAATGCTGTTTATTGCAAAATAACCCCTACAGCCTGTCATTTGGAATAAGCCATGCATATAGTTATTAGACTTGCATTCTGTGCATGACTTGCTGAGTGCTTTATGTACTCACCCCTTGCAAACAAACAATCACCAGTGAGCAAAAGTCTACATCGTCGAAGAAGAAGTTCCGTGAGAAGGCGATTATCTAGGAGTCGAACCCTGTCAGTTGCCTGTGGCGTATTGATGGGATTCACCGATGTTCTTCGTTCCGCTGCTGCTTATTTGGAGTTGAAGCCGTCAAGGCTTCACAAATGTAAGGTTGACCTTAAGGTCGTTCAATAGTTTATATTCTATATTTGTGTTATTTCTCTTTTCCGCTGTGTATGATTGTGATATTCATCTATGTTGAGACTGTGTGCACTAGCGTGATCCTGGACTAGTGCTGAATACACAGAGGGTCCGGATTTGCATATTGGGGTCCCGACACAGTCCTTGGCGGCATGTCTTCCCTTCGGATGGAAGGGGCAAAGCGAGTTCATCACACAGTCTGCCTCTGTCTTTCGGCCGCCATCCAAATCAGCGGCCCCCAAGGTGTCGAGGCGTTGTTGTGAATCCGCCCGCGAGCCTTCGATCACGCAGACTCTGCGGAAATTCCAGCAACTCTCCAGGCTCTCTTCTGACTCGGCCGGTGTTCTAGGCGAGGCCGAAGGAGATAGTCCCAGGCGCTCGGAGGTGCCGAGTGGTTTGGCGGTGAGAACACCCACCATTCGCAGCTCGTCACCTATTGATCCGACTCCCTGGCGGGACCGGGTCTTCAGTCCCTTGCTCAGCGCTTTTGAGCACGAGACAGGGGGACCTCCCGATCAGCGCGGAAGTCGCGACAATGGCTCCCAAGAGACCTCGCCATGCTGGAACGCGGCCTCCTCAGAGAGGGAAAGATTCCCAAGGTTGTTGGCAATAAAGACCAGGCTTCCGAAGCGGAAAACCTGACCCGGGGAGAAAACTGTGGAGACTCCGCTCGTCGCAGCCATCAAGCTCAACGGAGATCTTGACACGAGCCCCTACCTGGCGCGCCAACTGTCGACGATCGGTTCCGCCGGCAATGAGATTTGTGATTCGAGAGGATTCGTGCGAGATCAGGGCAAGATGGTAACACAGGATGCGAGGGTGATCTTTTTGACAGGTTCGGGCTCTCACGGTGGAGATAATACCCTAGTCCTATGTTCTTGTTGATATGAGTCTCCTCTTTTTTCTCTTTTTCTTTCTCCCCTTCTATAGGGTTGCCCCTCCCGCCTTATATACTGGGGGGAGGGGATATTACACGGGGGTGCCACCTGGCATTGCATCAGGTTGGCCCATGAGTATCCCGTTTGTCCTCACTCGTCTGGCTCAGCTGCCACCGAAGGATCTGCTCTCCACTTTCCCGACCCACGTCTGTCGATTCGCCAGGATTAGTTGGTCTCAGGCTGTGGGCGTCAGACCGTGCGCCCTACTTTATGCAGAGGCGTTCTGTCGCGGGGTGGAGTCCGGTCGGGTAGGTGGTATGCCGTGGGCCTTGAAGAAGAGTTGGCCTGCGGCCTTGTCCGCTTGAAACCATGGTAACCTTGTGGCCCGGTACTCTCTAGCAGGCCGGCCGTGGGCTCCTTTAAAGGACCCCGACCTCAGCTATTCCACAGGACCCGTTTTGAATAATGTCGCTTGATAATGTGTTTCACAATCAGATCGTATCCAATGAACAAAGTCATAACATATATTCAGGGAACCGATAAACAAAGTTATCATAATTACATGAACAAAGACGTATTACAATCATCACCATTATTGATCTAGGGCATATTCCCTTCAATCTCCTACTTGCACTAGAGTCAATCATATAGGTACCGAATACCCATTGCTCTTGTGTGCGCCTCATGCTTTGGTTGTGGAAGGGGCTTTGTAAACGGATCAGCCACATTTAGATCCGTGTGCACTTTGCTTATCTTCACATCACCTCTCTCAATGATCTCCCGGATCAGGTGGTATCGCTTGAGTATATGTTTGGATTTTTGGTGAGACCTAGGCTCCTTTGCTTGTGCAATGGCACCACTATTGTCACAATAGAGGTCCACTGGACAGGATGCACTAGCGACCACGCCCAACTCAGAAACAAATTTCTTGATCCAAACTGCTTCCTTTGCTGCTTCAGAAGCTGCAGTGTACTCGGCCTCCGTTGTGGAATCAACTACTGTCTTTTGCTTGGAACTTTTCCAGCTCACTGCCCCACCATTGAGATAGAATACAAATCCAGATTGCGATCGTGAATCATCTTTGTCGGTTTGGAAGCTAGCTTCGGCGTAACCTTTTACGATGAGCTCCTCCTCTCCTCCAAAGACCAAGAACATCTCTTTAGTCCTTCGTAAGTATTTAAGGATGTTCTTTACAGCCACCCAGTGACTATCACCAGGATTCGATTGGTACCTGCTCGTGACACTCAGAGCATATAACACATATGGGCACGTACACAGCATGGCATACATGATGGATCCAATAGCCGAAGCGTATGGAATCCGACTCATTCTCTCTTGCTCATCAGGTGCCGAAGCACACTGAGTCTTGCTAAGACTTACATCATGTGACATTGGCAAGAAACCTTTCTTGGAATCATGCATGTTGAACCGTTTTAGTATCTTGTCAATGTACGTACTTTGGCTCAATCCAATTAGCCTTTTTGATCTATCCCTATAGATCTTTATGCCCAAAATATAAGCTGCATCTCCCAAGTCTTTCATTGAGAAACTCTTTCTTAGATAAGATTGTGCAGCATCTAACATCGGAATATCATTTCCGATCAATAGTATGTCGTCCACATACAAGACCAGAAATACAAGTGCGCTCCCACTAGCCTTCGTGTAAATACCAGGCTCTTCCTCATTTTTGATGAAGCCAAACTATTTGACCACTTCATCAAAGCGAAGGTTCCAACTCCGAGATACTTGCTTCAGTCCATAAATAGACTTCCTAAGCTTGCATACCTTGCCAACATTAGTAGGATCGACAAAACCCTCGGGCTGTACCATGTACATGTCCTCGCTTAGGTTTCCATTTAGGAAAGCCATTTTGACATCCATTTGCCGAATCTCATAATCATGATATGCGGCAATTGCTAGCATGATCCGGATAGACTTTACCATGGAGACTGGCGAATAAGTTTCATCATAGTCCACACCATGAATCTGCTTATACTCTTTTGCCACCAATCGTGCCTTAAAAATGTGAACATTTCCATCGGCGTCTATCTTCTTCTTAAAGACCCATTTGCACTCGATAGTTTTTACACCATCAGGCAGATCAACCAAGTTCCAAACTTGATTATCATACATGGACTTTAACTCGGATCTCATGGCCTCCAGCCATTTCTTAGAGTCCTAGCCCACCATAGCTTCCTCATAGTCCTTGGGCTCGTCATTTTCCAATAATAACACATCGCGTTGCTCCGTCATGAGGAACATGAACCTCTTAGGAGCGCGGCTTGCCCGTGAGGACCTCCGTGGGGCTGGCGCCTCATCAACAGGTTCAACAACACGTTGCTCATCCTGCTGAGGACTAGCTGGAGCTGAAACATTTTCAGGTATTTCTTGAACTTCTTCGAGTTGCACCTTGCTCCCACTAGCTCTTTTGGAAAACTCATTCTCCAAAAAGACACCAATCCGGGCGACAAACACTTTGCCTTCTTCCCGGTTATAAAAATAATACCCTTTGGTTTCCCTTGGGTACCCCATAAAGAAGCACTTATTTGACTTGGCGTGAAGCTTATCAGACATCATAAGTTTTACATAAGCCTCACAGCCCCAAATTTTAAGATAAGATAAGTCGGGACGTTTCCCTTTCCATATCTCATACGGTGTCTTATCAATGGATTTAGATGGAACCCTATTTAACATGAACGCAGCTGTTTCTAGAGCGTGTCCCCAAAATGACAATGGAAGATCAACTTGACTCATCATAGACCGTACCATGTCCAACAAAGTTCGGTTCCTCCGTTCGATACCCCATTCCATTGAGGCGTACCGGGCGGAGTCAATTGCGGAACAATTCCACAACTCTTTAGATGATCACTAAACTCTTGGCTCAAATATTCACCTCCACGGTCGGACTGTAGAAATTTAATTTTCTTGCCCAAATGATTTTCTACTTCATTCTGAAACTCTTTGAACTTTTCAAAAGATTCAGACTTATGCCTCATTTGATAGATATAGCCATATCTACTAAAGTCATCGGTGAAAGTAATGAAATACTTATAACCACCTCTGGCCATTGAGCTCATTGGTCCACATACATCAGTATGTACGAGAGCCAACAACTCGTGCATTCTCTCACTTGTACCAGTGAAAGGTGCCTTTGTCATCTTGCCAAGTAAACAAGACTCGCATGTTTCAAAAGATTCCAGATCTAATGAACCAAGAAGACCATCTTTATGGAGCTTCTCCATGCGTCTTTTATTTATATGGCCCAAGCGACAATGCCATAAATAAGTGGAATTAGTATCATTTGTTTTGAATCTTTTAGTATTAACATTATTTATAGAAGTATTACCAAGATCTAGCACATAGAGCCCATTCACCAATGGACAGTTACCATAGAGCAAGCCTTTGAAATAAATTGAACAATTCCTGTTCTTTATTACAAAATCATGACCATCTTCCTCTAAACAAGAAGAAGAGATAATGTTCTTACTCAAGGCAGGAATGTAATAACAATTATTCAATTCCAAAACTAAGCCAGAAGGTAATGACAAGGGATAGACGCCAACGGCCTTTGCAGCAACCATTGCTCCATTGCTGACACGAATTTCCAACTCGCCAATCTTGCAATCTCTAGTCCTTCTTAACCCCTGCAACGATTTGCAAGTATGAATCATAGATCCGGTATCAAATACCCAAGATTCGGTAGGACAAGTTGCAAGATTAACTTCTATAACATTAATACCTGAAGTGGAAGGAACCTTTCCTTTCCTTTTGTCTTCCAGGTACTTCGGACAGTTTCTCTTCCAGTGCCCATTGCCCTTGCAATAGTGACATTTATCAGAAGCATTAGGGCCAACCTTTGGCCTTTCTTTAGGCTTTGGTTTTGGGTCTTGGATCTTATTCTCACCATTACTTGTAGCCTTGCGCTTCCTTTTCTTATCCTTTTGAATCATTATCACATGATTTGTGCCTTTCTTTATGCTCTCTTCCGCAGTTTTCAGCATCCCATGCAGTTCGGTCAGATTCTTCTCCAGGCTGTTCATATGAAAGTTCAGAATGAACGGTTCATAGCTCGCAGGGAGCGACTGGAGAATCACATCTGTGGCCAACTCATTTTGCAAGGGAAAACCGAGCTTCTCCAGGCTCTCAATGTAACCAATCAGCTTGATTACATGAGGGCTAACAGGAGCACCCTCAGCCAGCTTGCACGCAAATAATGCTTTGGATATCGAATATCTTTCAGCCCTTGTTTGGTTCTCAAACATGCCCTTGAGACCTACAATCATAGTGTAGGCATCGGCGTGCTCATATTGCTTTTGGAGCTCAAAGTTCATTGTGGCAAGCATGAGACAGCTGACGTCTAGGACATCGTTAGTGTGCTTCTCATAAGCACACAGCAGTGGATGCATTTTTAGGCAATTCATCAGGATATGGACCGTCTAGAACATTTTCCTTCTTTTCAGCCTTGAGAACAATTCTCAAGTTACGATATCAATCCATAAAATTCGTCCTAGAGAGTTTTTCCCTCTCCAGAATCGACCGCAAGTTAAAACCAGTGTTTGCATTAACAGCGTTTGGTGCCATCTACAACATAATAAGCAAAGTTTTAGCACTATGTTCATGTTAATCTTCTATTAAACAGTTTCAATAAAAGATGCTCCATTAAGATCACTTTCCCTTTGGCAATCTCCATGGAACAAGATCCATGGTCACTGTGGTTCAGGTAAGGACATGTCAATACCACTTGACCCTGTGACATAGTTAGGCAACACCTTGCCAATCACATCATATGTGACTCTTGCTTGTTGGGTGGCATCATATGCCCCGGCGCCCAACACTGATGCCCCGAAGTCCCAAATCCTATTTGGATGACTCCGTTAAGCAAACCAATACTATACTTGTGAGTGCACGGGTTAGGCTACACTCACTCTATTGTACAAGTAAGAGGGTGGCGTTCCTGACTTGTCAAGACCTTATCCACCAACGTACAAGACAATAGATGCAGCTATTGAAAAGGGCATCTTACTCTTAATTTTTCGAGGGAAACTATTCAATCAGGTTAACATATTCACCACATATGACGTGAAAGAATAGCAATGCAAGGTAAATCATCACAGGCAATCAAATAGACTGTGAACTAGTATCGCCCATGGCGTGGCGATCTCCATCTTCCACGACCATCCTTGCACACCCGGCCATCAGAATTGAAGCCTCCAAGAACATGTACTAAACTACTACATCTAGCAGCTAGTAGCAAAATTACATGAGGATTCAAGGCATCACATGCCGGCACGCAGGCCGTTAAACAATAATAGGACAGCCCACAGCTGCAATTAACCATAACACGCAGGCCATGAAATATACAATCATGCATCACATACACAAAGGGTCCATACTGTTCACAACATACCCTGCAAAAACAAGTTAGGTGCTGGATCGATTCTAGCGCGCGGGAAGTGAACAAGTTTTAATTTATGGATGTTATGTTGACTATGTAACATCCCAAAATTTGGGTTTTCAAAAATTATGGTTTTGTTTAGCTTCCCAAAAATTTCGTTGATTTTCTCGCGTTTATAAAGCTTGATTTGAATTTTCTAAAAGCTAAAACAATTTAATTTGATTATTCTAAACCTCAAATAAAATTTATTTTATTTTATTTGGATTCCTTGTGTTTCAAGAAGTTCTTCTGTAATTTTTGAGATTTTTCGGAGCTCGTTTGCTATTTATTGGATTTAATTGAAATAGATTTGTATTAAGCCCCTTTTATGGAAATTAATTAATTATTTGGAAAATTTCATATAAAGTTTTGTTGAAAATATTTTATTTGAGTTTAAAATGTCTCAAATTATTTACTAGAATTTTTCTAGAATTTTTCTGGTATTTTTATTACCTCTATTGATTTATTTGAATTTGATTTGAATTAAGCCTCTTCTTGCAAATTAATTAATTATTTGGAAAAGTTTATATAAAGTTTTGTTGCAAATATTTTATTTGAGTTCAAAATATCTCAAAATATTTTCTAGAATTTTTCTAGAATTTTTTGGGTATTTTTATTGCCTCAAATGATTTATTTGAATTTTCGGAATCGTTTTTATTCGAAAATGCCACGTGTCGCCACCACAGCGCGCCATGTCAGCCCAGTCCGAGCCACGCACGGAAGGTGCTCGTATAAATGCCTACAAGGCCCGTTTTTGCTCCAAATGTGTCCAAACTTGATTTTTCTTGACCTAGCCGCCACCCCAACCTGGTATAGCCCTTCCATGGTCTCTCCCACGCATCCATACCCCCATGGATCTTCTCCAAACCCGAGAAACCATCCAATGTCGCCCGAACGTCGCCCGAACACTAGCCGAACTTTGGAGCCGTGTCCCGGGAAGCTCGTCGACTCTTTTTGAGATCCGTCTTCGCCATGGTGTGCCACAAGGTACCATCTGCTTGCTGTCCAAAATTCAGCCAATTTGGCCAGCGGGATCAAAAGTTATGGCTGTTTTAATCTCAAATCTTGCCGAGGCCATAACTCCCTCAATTTTTCGAGTTTGATGGTGAAATTTTTTGTGTAGACTCCTGGGGATGTCCTCTACGTGATGCACATCTTGCCTCATGGTTTTTCCCTCTAGATTTGGCATAGAAAAATAATTTCTCCGATCAGACTACGATCAGACTGCGTTTCAAACAGCGGCAAACTTCCTCGCTCGTTCCCCGCTGTTCCAGAAGGTATTTCTTCGAGCCACCTATGTCACGGTGTGCCTCTTGGTCCCATATAGCTCTCGGTCAAATTTCGTTAAGTTCCGATCATTATTCTAGAAGTTATGACTGTCCAAAGTTTTGATCCGAAACCCGTTAAACGGCAGTTTGTGATTAATCCGGAAGGGCGCCGCAAAATCCGCCTATACCGTTGAGTTCGTCTCACCGCGTTCTACGCAGTAGACATTCTCCCTTTGCCATCCCATCCTCCGGAATTTTTTTATATATTTAGGCCACCGTTGTCTTGTCGCCGTCGCGCTTTTGACGCCGGCTATTTTGGTTCGCTCCGGCCGTGTTCTCGCGTCCGGTGGATCATCTTGTACTGTTTTGACCCATCCTTAAGATTCTTTTGGCCTCTGTTTGCCGTCGGAGCCGATTCCGGCCTAAACCCGTCGTCTTTCAACCTAGCCCGTGCCGCCGGTTCGCGCACCGGTTAGCCCTCCTTGGTAGCGTTTCTACCGCTGCCATGTCGTTGCACCGACGGCCGTTACTTCGCCGTGAAGTCTCCTATCATTGTTTAACGCTCCGCTGCGTTAACGATCTGCCGTTAACGCCTGCTGCGTTAACGCTCCTCTATTAACGTTTCCCCATTAACGTTCCTCGTTAACGCCGCTGCGTTCCGTCGTTAACGTTCACCGTTAACGTTTTGCACGCTCCGCCATTAACGCTTTCGCTGGGCACGTTCCTCCGTTAACGTTTTGCCGCACGCCTGCGCTCTGCCGCTCGCGTTTCGCTGCGTGCGTTCCTCGCACGTTTGCCGCACGTTTCACCGCACGCGCTCCTCCGTTAACGTTTCCCGTTACGCGTTCCTCCGTTAACGTTTGCGTCGTTAACGTTTGCGTCGTGCGCTCCTCCGGTTGCGTTTCCCGTTAACGTTCCTCCGTTATCGCTGCACGCCTATCGTTAACGTTCGCACGTTAACGTTTTGCCTTAACGTTCTACCGTTAACGCTCGTCGTTAACGTTCCGCACGCTCGCTGCAACGTTTCGCCGTTAACGTTCCATCGTTAACGCTTGGCTCTTTTCGCCTCATTGTCGCCATGCGTGCATTCTTGCACAAACCCTAGTGCGATGCCTTCACCTGTGCCATCATCATGATGTGAGCCTAGTCTCATCGTCATATCATCTTCAAAGCCGAATCAAAACCCTAACCTAAGACCGGTTCGATGGACTAAGTTCATCGTGAGCCGCGTTGTTATCCTTGCAATCTTTTCCGTTGTTTCAATCGTGGTAAGACACTTGTCTTTGTCTTATCCCTGAAAACCTAATCTGCCAGTAATCGAGAATTCCTTCGTGGACTTGGTCGATAGACCATTGGCCATCTATCATACCCCTGTGCCCGATCTATCCGTCTCTCTTTTGTTTGACTGTGTCCGTTCGGTCAACAAAAGTCAACTTCGAGAATCAGTTTAGTTCACTGTGAACTAACATATCCTTATGGACCCGATCTGTAGATCGAGAGCCCATATGTCATCATTTGTCCAATCAAGATAATAACTTTGGAAGAAATATTTTTCGGAATATTATTCTTTCTTTCCCAGTTATTAATCTTTCTCTTTTCGGTGTTCTTCCGAAAGCCCGTCCCCTCTTGTCCAATCTTCGATCCAATCCTTTCAGGTTCCTAATTTCATCCAAGCCGTTGTGCCCAATGCTGTTCGTTCTTAATTTGGAGTTTATTTGAATTGTCTTTTGAGTTTTGTTGTATTTGTGTTTCTTTATCGTTAGACGTGTCGTCCGAAAATCGTTCTACGAGCTGAGGATCGAGAAAGTGGAAGTTGAAGCTCGAGGATCAAGGATCAAGGATAAAGAGTAAAAGACAGTAAAGTTTGCAAGGGATAGGCAAGTTGTGCTTTGACCATGTTGATCCCATTTTCGAACTTATGTTGTTTCAAATTATTGCATACTAGTTGGATATAAACTGATTTCAATTAGTTTGGGATTAGATATTTAACCTACTTGTTATTGCCACCTTGTCTATAATAGTTGTACGCCATGATTCATTTGTCACCCTAGGTTTGTTGATTAATAGTTGGTAGCTAATACTTTGCCGACATGGGTTAGTTAGACCGTCAGTAGCTGCTTAGTCTTGCAACGAACCTTTGACATCGTTTTGGAAATACAAAAGCTCAATATTGACTAATGGAATATGCAATGTATTTTGGAACGGTGTGACGTGTTGCCGACACGATGAAGTTGATATGTGGAGGTATTCGTACTTCTTCAAGGATATTGAGATGTTGGCATTGTGTTGCGCAATAATCAACTGGGGTGATAAAATGATTTAGACTGGGGCAAGTGGCAAGAATTATGGTGGGCCAGTTTGGCAGTTGGGATTGTTTGAAACATGATATATGTATGAGTTATGGTGAGATGGATTTCTTTGAGAGTATTGATGTAAGTCTTGCCCTAGTCACTCTAAGGACTTAACCTTGCAAGCCTTTGAACTGAGTCAACCATACAACCACATGTCCGGAATGGGACGGACCTAGTTGATTAAGTTGCTAATAACTTACTTGTGGTACCTCGGGGTGTCAACTACACCATTTGTGTAGATTGAAAGGGGAGCATACCAGGGCTGCGGCATGGTACCCATCCAACGGTATGTCGGTCCCATACTTCGCCTTAGCTAAGGGAAGGGATGGTGTAGGGCAAAAACCGGAGAGGTCCACTTGTGTAGTTAGAGGCTTCCGAAAGACTTTGTTATGATCGCTCAATCGCATACTCTTGTATGGCGATTCACGGCTGACGTAAATGAGGAATCATGTTAAGTTGTGCTTAGTTAAGCTAAGTCAAGTCACTCTTGTTAATAGATGGATTTGGAGAATGGAGTTGTCGTTGCTACTGTTTGAGTCTTTCCGTGGGTGTGTTGAGTTCGCAAAGAAGATGAGTCCCTAGTGGACATTGTTTTAGAGTTGACGTGTAAGATTCGAGGTCGAATCCAGTTAAGGGGGGTAGAATGTGATACTATGGAATGTCGAGACTTTATAATTTGTGATAATAGGTTATAAAATGTGGTAAAATGGGATAGGTTGGGGATTTTGCAACTAAAACCCTGAGATTTCACGTTTTAACGCTGCTTTCGGTCAAGCTTTCCTGCCTCGCCGAGGGCGATTTGGGCCTGGGGGGGGATTCGTGGGCCGGAGGTGGGGCACTTGGGCCCATGTGGGAGTAGTGGGGGGGCAGCACACCCTGCTGCCCTAGCCCCCACCCCTCCATTGCGTAGCCCCCATCCCCTCATCTCCCATCTCCTCCTCCCTCTAGCCCCTCCTCCTCTTCCTCCACACCCCAAGCCGCACCACCCCTCCTTGCGCCTCCTCCCCCACCACCACGTGCCCTTGCTGCGTCCCCCTCGCTGCCATACCACGCCATGGTGCTGCCCTCGCCGGTAGGAGGATCCGCGACGAGGAGAACCGGTGGCCACGTCGCGTGGGGAGAGATCGGGTGGAGTACGCGCGAAGGAGAGCGATCGATTCGTGGTTCTTCAAGAAGGTAATGGGGGAAACCTTTGGGGATTGATTAGATGCTGTGTAGTGGTGGATTATCATGTTTTTGGATCATGGGAGGTGCTGCAATGGGGTAGATTTGTTGAAAACTAGAGTTGTATTCGCGTTTTGGTTCGGGCAGATTGGGAACCCGAACTAGGGCAGGCGTTTTCGCCAATTTCGAGTTTGAATCTGACCGTACGGACTTTTAGGAAGTTGTAGATAATTTCCTTATCTTTCCGTGCATATAAAGAACGTTAAAACCGCCCAGCAGTTTGGGAGATATGGCCGTTTTACCGAGCGCTGTCAAATCTGTGACGAGATTGGGTCAGTTCGTGTTCAACGTTAGATTAAACAACATTAGAGTCCGAATTAGTCTTTCCCTATAACTAGAAAAAGTTGGGAAATTTCCTAAGCTATGCGGGGATGTACTCGTTTATTCAATTTGGAGTACTAGAACCGAAGTTATGCCCATTGGAAAGCTGCTGTCCCGAAGTGACAGATTTGCTGTTTTCTGATTTTTGGAGTTGTAAGCGAAGTCGGGTAGTGGGATTTATATGTGTGCTGTTTTGTGGACTCGATTTGAGTGTGTGGCACGTATTTGCAGGTGGTGTGCCTCCGGGAGTACCCTCTACGTCCCGCCACTCCGTCCCCCGCGGTTGAGGCAAGTGTAATGGAATGAGTAGAGAGTTGTAGGGTGTTTGATGATGAGATGCAATGGAATTTATGTTGAGTACTTATGCCATGCTTTATATGTTATCACCGATATGATGTCCTCATGCCATGATTTAAATGCTTGCTGTTGTTATGATGTCCTCATGCCATGCTTGAGAAGGTTGCCGTTGGTATGTGTTTTGAGCTATCTTGATGTGATGCCATGAGACAATATGCAAGATGTATTTAAGTACGTTGCTGTCCATTGTGCATACATGGCATATTTTCATGGCCGGTCGGTGAGATAAGTCATAACTATTCCGGTAGGGTCGGTGAGAACAGTTATGACTAGTCCGGGCTATTCTTTTGAGTAAGTCCTACATCGTGATTCCATCACCGAGGTGAATGGAAGCGAGTGATAGGCACCCTTCATCTTCGGGATGGAAGGGGAAAAGGGTGCATGCCGACGGTGTGCACTCAACCATACCGGTATGAGTATTCCGTAAGACATGTGCATTGCATTGCATGAATGAAATACATAAATGAAGATGTTTATGAGATGGTGATGAGAGTACTCATGAGATGCTCATGAGATGAATAGCATGTTGTTTTAAAGGTTGTATATAATATTAAATATGATGTGTTGTGATATAACCGTGGAGACTGGAATGATGGTTTGTTGTCTTGATCCTTGTTGATCCATTTCAATACACTTTGCCGAGTTATGAACTCACGCTTGTGTTTTATGTTGTTTGTTTATTTAGGTACAATGAAATCGGCGTATGGAAAGGGATCTAGCTACACTCCTCCACGTAGTATCATAATCTAGCTAATTCACTGCTTTGGAGACACGGCATTAAGTATTACAATAATCATTAGTGTATGGTCTGTATGTTTGGTTGTTTCCGTCATGTGTATCATGTGGGGCTATGGAGGGAGTTGTTTTAACTTCCTAGATTTAAATTGATGCTTATTATTTTGCTATCGATTCTTATTGATGTTTTAGTTGATGATTAGCTATCCTTATCGCTGCGTATGGATATCTCGTTTATCTTACATATTGATATGATGCTATGTTGTTAAGTTTCATGCAAAAACAAAGGAGATGCTGTCAAAATTTCCAATTATTCCAAATGATTACTTGCTGTAATTTACCTTAAATTATGGTATTAAATGTGTTATGGTCTATGTTTGGTGACATTCTGGGCTTACTAAAAGCTGGGGTGTTACAACCAACTCATACATCATACTACCTTGATACCGATTGATCCAATCAACCCGTGATTAACACAACAACACATCGACATGTGCGCGCGAACCAGATCCTGAACTATACATGATCGGCTCTGATACCA
The DNA here is from genome assembly GCA_036346355.1 of Rhipidocladum racemiflorum. Classification (NCBI taxonomy): domain Eukaryota; kingdom Viridiplantae; phylum Streptophyta; class Magnoliopsida; order Poales; family Poaceae; genus Rhipidocladum; species Rhipidocladum racemiflorum. Next base: position 35,894,279 of record CM070576.1, on the reverse strand, counting down.
CTGTTGGGGAACTGGTAGGCTACGTGAGCATAAAATCAAAATTTCTACCGTGAACACCCAAGATCACATGCAAGTAAAGGATCACAGATCATTACCCTTAACGCGCAGATGCAGCGGAAGCAGATTCACGCGCGTTGAGGAAATAGTCGATTAGCTCCAAATCGTCACCGAGTGGTCGCCGATCCCCGCCGAGTGGTCGCCGACCTCGTCCGAGTGGTCGATGGTGGAAGGTCGCCGACTGGCCAGATCCATTTAGCGGCAAAGACTCTCTACCGGTATCCACACGTACCGAGTAGGAACGCCGTGTGGGGTGTGCTAGCACCTCGCCACACAGTTAGGGTTTCTGGGGAGCAGGAGGGATGCGTGACGGCTGAACGTGGTGAGGGTTCTCTCTCTACCTCACACGCACTGTTCCTGGCCTCGCCTTTTATAGACACGCTAATGGGCCGAAGCTCGCTAGGTTTCCATCTCCAACGCGGATCTCATCCACGCACAAACCCGTTAAACTATTCCAACTCGTTAAGTGTGTGACCCGTTAGGTTCAGTGCAAGTCGGACATGAATCCGGAAACCCGTTTCCAATTCATTGATCAACAGCGGCACCTAGCAGTACGTATTGATCCCCGAATGCACAGAGTCATTATTCGGCTGAACCTTGATACACTCACATACCGATCCCTTTGCCTCACGATACCAGTCAAGCTCAAGGCAAGATGCGCGCCACCCTTGTTGATAGCTCGACCACTTCACTCGATAGTGTGATGGATACAAACCATGACTAACTCCTTAGTCACATTAACACGGCCGTGCGTTTTCCCTACCATCCACACGAGGGGCCCAGAGGTATCTCTCCCGTTATCTAGGAGGGGCAAATCCCATCTTGATCATCACACCCTTGGCGATGTATCGTGGCATACCCAGTAGTGATCTTTATGACTACCCTGCTACGTTGTAGCGTTTGATGATACCAATGCATACAAGTCTACATGCTAGGCATCCATGACAATCTCAGGTCTAAGGACTATATAGGCGTACCACTCAAGACTATACGCTGATGGCGCTATAAGAGATAACAACTCACAGCGTCTTGGAGTGGGTCTTGTCTGACTACCCATGTTCTCCAACATGTGTCCACATTATTGGTTTGATATCTCCATATCTGTGGTATGTGAAACATTATCATCAATCAATACATGTGCTGATCAAATCATCACCATTCCTCGTAATTATATGGATCAGGGACCCGTTTAGAATAATGTCGCTTGACAATGTGTTTCACAATCAGATCGTATCCAATGAACAAAGTCGTAACATATATTCAGGGAACCGATAAACAAAGTTATCATAATTACATGAACAAAGACGTATTACAATCATCACCATGATTGATTTAGGGTATATTCCCTTCATGGAGGCCTTCATTGCACCTACTGTAATAAGAACGGACATGTGGAACAGTTCTGTTACAGGAAGAAGAATGATCTTGCTCGTCGAGGTGGACATCCTTCTAAGGGCACTGGACTCTTGGGCGTATCTCCTCAGCAGACTTTTGTTGGTTCTGACTCTACTCAGGAGATTCTTACGCTACTGCATCGCATGTCTGCCACTACACCGACAGGTTCTGGTGGTTCTGCTACTCAGTCTTCTTGTGAGAAACCACCACCCTCATCAGGTATCACACCATTGATTATATAAAAGAGGTCCAAAAGATCTAGCTAGCTATCTTGCCAGCTGCAATGGATCGCGTTATCCAAAGTGTTGGCTTTATTGGAGTAGGAAAGGAATATGCTCGATGCCACTTATAATGTTCGTCTCCAGTAGCTGGAGTCGGAGACAAGTTAAAAGGGCACCCGTGCGAAAACTGACCTGACGATGCGCTAGCTAGCTGCGGATGCATAACGCAGTCATGTTTCAGATTCCAGACACAACGCAAGCATCCGAAAGGACAAACTACTAGCTAGCTTGAAACTGTGCTGCGTGAGCTTCTCGTGACAGATTTTTCTCAACGTCCATGCATAATAGATCGTGTTTAGTAGAACTTTAGCTTTATTATATTCGTAGATCCAGTAAAGTTGGGTATTTCTAGCTTCACCAAATTCATAAAGCTATAGCTGTGGGTATATTAAGACCCTCTTTGGCAGAGCTCTAGATTCACAGTGTGCCAAAGTTTAACGTCCATACATAATAGATCTTGTTTACATTTTAGAATAAAAATATAAACTTAATTCACTTTATTTTCGCCTACAAGTTTTAGACCTAAGATAGAGCCGGGATCTAGAGCTTTGTCAAGCGGGATCATATATATATAGCAACTATATATATACATAGCTGGGGTGTTTTGGTTCGGTGCCATACTTTGGCGCAACTAAGTTAGGCACATTTGAAGAGTGTGGATAGTGTATGGTTTAGATCCACGTGCCATACTTTCTTCGTTCATAAATAGTTTTATTTTGAACAGTGCAGCTAAATTTATGAAATTTTAACTATCAATATTTTTTTAATATTTAAATTAGATACATAAAAGTTATATATGTAGATTTATCTCAAAAGGTACTTTCATAATATTATAATTTTATTAGGTTTTATAAATATATTATAATAGAAATAAATGGTTAAAATTGTGCTTGCGAGACCGTACCGATGTTTAAAATGATAATTATTTATTATTGATGGAAGTATTTTTTAGGCACATAGCCCATTCGTCATACACGTGTTCTCTATCAACATGTTAATCACAGTTGTGCCACACATGCAATTTATTGGTCATAAAATATGTAGCAATTCATAGTGTGCCAAAGTTTTCTGGCGATGTGTGGATGCCAATCAAATTTGCCAGAGCACATCCAAACAAAGCCTATAATACATTGGTATTTATAAGGGCATTTCCACTTCTTGCCTCGTACTTATGCGATTATGTCGGCTCCATTGTATGTAGATTGGCCACTTCTTCAGGAGTATATCTATTATCTTCCATTATTAAAAACTTGGTCTCAAAACCTGGGTTCTACCGCATCTACTTCACGCGTAGTCTACTCACATTATAGACTTTAGTCTATAATTAGACATGTTGAGTGTACGTGCACTACTATGGAGAGGGACATCAGTGGCAGTTCGGAAGAGACATCAGTGGCGGTGCCACTGATAATATTCATTAGTGGCGGTTGGAAAGAAAAACCGCCACTGATAATGATAATATCAGTGGCGGTTCCAACTAAAAACAGCCACTGATAATTCCATATCAGTGGCGGTTCCAACTAAAAACCGCCAAGGATATTATCATTATCAGTGGCGGTTTTTAGTTGGAACCGCCACTGGTATGGCATTATTAGTGGCGGTTTTTAGTTGGAACCGCCACTGATAACCCCGTCCGACAATAAAAAAAACCCGCATTTCAGGCTAGCCTCAGGAAAGTGCTAGCCATGCCCTCTAAAACAGCACACAAATAACATAGCCAGAAATCTATGGGTATCAAGTAGATTTACAGAGTAAACAATCTATGCGAGCAAGGCAGAAATCTATACTCATTTTAAAATGAACTACAGATATAGTATCAAAACTACATGTCAGTCATTCTAGTTTGTACAACCTGTGAACTTAGAGGTATGGTACACGCAATATCTGATCTGTCTAGCTAGGAGTTGCCCTGCCATCGCGATCTTACCAGTAGAGACATGGTACCCATGCTTCCTAAGCAAATAGAACCTCAGCGCGGTTACATGAAGGTCATCACAGCCACCGTCGTCCTTGGCGTCGTGCACATCACGCAGTAAAATGAAGTTTCTCTACATGAAAGATACAAGTGAAGTTACGTACATATATAGGTCGCTCTTTGCTAACCGCATGCGCTTGTGAAAATGTGATGTACATGACATAATGTTTTCTATTTATTTTTCAAAATCCAGAATGGTGCATCATGCATGTCAAACCATTGTTGGTTTCCTGGAAGGTGCATGGCAATTATTGTCCCACCAATTGATGATTCTTAATCGTTAAAGCATAGACAATGGAATAAATAAACTTCCCGAACAAGAACATACTATGATCACCAATTTTCCACAACATGTGTTTACACATGCTTGCATGGTTAATCTGTACGGTACCCAATTTTCCACGACATATTTTATACATTCTACAAGACTTGACCGCGCGTTCGTTAGTCTTAATTAGTTTGTATATACCATTCTTGACTTGTCACCTGAAGCATGCAATATATGACTTTTCTTTTCGAAGCAATTTTTTATATGCTACTGAAATTTAATTCTATCTCTTGTAAATTCCAGTGACACTTATCAGTGACAAATTTGTAAATTTCTCTAAATTCCAATGACATATGAGCTATTAATCTTTTTCTTAGAAGAAGATTCGTCCAATCACATGTGAATCGAAGCTTTTGTTTTTTTCACGAAGACATCCTCCTAGTTCCGTTGAAGGTATGGCCATCCTTCTAATTAAGCCCATGCATGCATGCATGGGTCTGGGGCTCAACTTTCAATGATTATTTTATATTTCTATTTTGCGTTTAATGTGTTAGTTAGGTAGCTAGGGATAAACCAAGCAAAAAAACTTCTCTTTCCACCAGTTGTAAAGCATTGAAATCAACTATTTGATCATTTTGTGACACGATTTGGTAACATTGGTGCTTTATGCTCTCAAAGTCAAATTATTATTAGCGTATGGTCTAGGAGACAAACAAATTTAATATATAGGTCCATGTAGTCGTTTTTTGCTTTTTCTTAATATGCGTGCAATAGTCGAAAACGTGGAATAAAAAGAGCATCTGAGTATTATTTTTATTTTATTATAATAGAACATGTTTAGAATGAAATAAAAAAAAGAGCATACAAAGTATTAATTCTCTTTTATGATAATAGGCCATGTTTAGAAATATGATAATGCATAGAGAATGTCTATGTTTTAATCTCAAAAACGATCAGATTTTCAAAGCGATCGAATCTTCATCCAATGGTATAGATCAATCCAACCTTCTCTATCAACAACAATCCGCTCCAATCCTATGACACACACATGTCCCCACCCTAGCCTATCCCATCCCAGCTAAGATTTTGAAAAACCTTTGTTGTAGCTGGGTAGAACGATCTCGCTAAGATTTCGCTAAACTACATGTCGATCATTCTAGTTTGTACAACCTCGTGAACTTTATGAATTGACAATATGGAGGTAATACCACGAATCATGTCTAGTTCTTGGCTTACCTATTTTTTGTTTGAAACAGACGTTGGTTTTCAGTTGCTTGTTAAGTTCCCCAAGCTGGAGCTCCTGCAAGCAGCCCAAAGCGAGTGTGATATAGTGAATATCGGATGCTTAGTCAAATAATCAATCAACTAGTACTAGAAGATTTAAATTATACTAGAATCAATTTTCAGGACGATGTGATGCAATGATATGTGTGAATCTATTGATACCGCATGTGCATCAATTCAGTCTCATGCATACTATGTTTTGCTTAAGCTTGAAAGTCCATATATACGTATAATGTGATATATGTTACACAAACTAGCGATATTAATGAACTTTACTGCTAAAATTAAACTAGAAAAACTTGCAAACTGCGTCAATCTTAATTATTTGCAACCAAAGTACTGTTTCCAAAAGGGAATCGAATGATGCAATAGTACAGTGTTGTATTAATGATTCAACAATTTGCTTTTTGAATCAGGATGAAATTGTCTTAAAATGCAAGATCGATGTAGTTATCATTTGAAATAACAATACTATCGCATTAACTCAATATACTACCACTTTCTTAGAACAAGCTGGTTCAACTAAGATGTACCTTCCGGCGAAGCTCGTCCACCTGTTCCATCATGATTTGTGTCTGAAATAAAGGTAAAGAATTCAACTAGTAATGTTTTATATGGAGGAACAAGAAACCAATCAGCATCGCAAAAACCAATCAGCATTACAACATTCCGGTGTAATAGATCGATAATTATGTCACAAGCAAAACTATTATATCACACACATTGTAATAGATCGATAATAAATAAGATTAGTCATATTGACCAGTAGAGTATCTTCTTGTTTCTAAAGTTTGTCATGCTCTCGTATACAATTTACAAGTCCACATCCAAGACCTAGTATCTTCTCACACAATCTTAAGCCTACGATCCTGTAGGGCTCTTTGGAGGCGAATGACGTTTAACAACAGCATGGAGCAATTGATCATTGTTGTCTTCATCATAAAACTCGCCCTTTTTGTTGATGACTTCCTTCATGATGAAGTAAGCGAGCTGTCCCTGAATGGCTTGGATGTCAAGAGGATGTAGTCCTGTCGTAGGCAATTTGAGGCGCTACAAGTACGAAAAATAAATCTAAGAGTATATATAGAAATTGAGTGGTGCGAATAAACGTGTAATGTTAGCATGACAAACCTCTACGTCATTGTCTATTATTGTAGAAGATAAGATTTCGCGCATGTATTGGCACACGAAGTACCCACATAAATTTGTGCCTTGCGACTGCTTGTGACACTACAAAAATTGAATAAACTAAAATGTCATGGAAGGAGTTATTTACTATGAAATGCGATATAAGAATATTTCTTGCGTGCATCGAAATTTAGTTCGGATCGAAAGGATTTCTGGAATGGGCGGTATCTCAAGCTCTTTGTACAATATCTTTTGAACGCCGCATTCATTACACTTAGCAGCTCTTCGTAGTCTTTTTTATCTTTGTCCATCGAATCCATGACCAGCAACTTGCTCTTTTCTGGAGTCACTACTACAAGAATCCAGTGGAACCTACATATACATGTATGATGCTATAGTCATTAGCCCTAGGATAAGAGAAATGAGCGAATTGAACAAGTGATTTAACTAGCCAGTGAGAAACTTACTTAAAATTGTATGGAACAAGTATGAATTCCTTGTCTTGTAGTTTTAGCAACGCCCTGTATATGTATTCCTCAACCTCATTTGGTGCTCTTAAGATTTCGGTCTGGCACACCGTTCTCGGGTTGAGGAATCCCACCGGCCCTTGGTTCTTCTCAATTCAATAGTCTCGTATCTAGATAAGGAAAAAGTTAGACAAGACATTTATCGGTATTACGTGAATGTAAACCATGATTTATATAGTAGACACTTACAAAGGTCCAAAGATCGTAAAAAGACAGTCGAGGGCGTCGTGATAGAACAAGTTGTGCAAGTTATCGAATTCTATCATGAAGTAGCCACTTCATGGTGAAAATGTTCCTCTCCGTAAATGGCGTTGATCATCTTCGAGTATATGTTGATTGGATCGCATCATGTACCAGTCATGTAATCACTGCATCATGAGTGTTAGGCTCTTCAACTTTGATTCGGTGACTAATGGCTTTCCAAGCTCGTATTTCAGCCTTTCGTGATTATCTTGTACTTGAGATTTCGCTTTGCCCTTTCCTTTTCCTCTGATGACATTATACTGCTTCAAGCCGCTTTGATCTAACTGATATGGCTTGTCTAACGGGCCATTTCTTCGGATCAGGTGTTGTACCTTCGTCTTTTGAAGTGGTCACACTAAGCTTTTGATGTTGAGGCATTGGTGACGAATGGGCTCCTAGAGCAGGCTCCTTTATAGTGGGCGCAGTAGCCATTTGACGCTCAGGTGTTGGTGATGAATGGGCGAGTTGTAATGCAGGAGAGGCTGGCGGTTGTACTGCAGGAGAGGCTGGCGGTTCATGATCCAAGATGATGTCACGCTTACGCCACTGGATGAAAGTGTGAACGACACTTCCTAGAGTTGTGACCTCATCATTGCAAGGCATTTCCAGTCCAACCTCAGCAAACTGTGGAAGCACCGTGTCCACACCGTGTCCACCTGGACCTTTGCATAACCTGGAGCTATCGGAGAGTTGTGCAAAACATCCCCTTGTTGGTATGGATAAGCTATCCCTGTAGCAGCCTGTAAAAATATGTTCATGACAGGCACATTGAGTCGGGCAGGTGTGGGGTCTTGTATGTCGCCCACAGGATAATGCGTGTTATCCGGTTGTACCAATGGTGTGGACGCCAGCGCAATCGCTACGGCGATTCGTAGGGTCTGGCGAACAGTGTTGTGTCCTTGCGACTGGCTCATGGCTTCTTGTACTTTTTGTTGAACTTGTTGTTCTATGGTGCTTTGTAATTCTTGAAGCATCTTTTGCTTCATCTCCTCCATAGCCCGTTCCGCACGCTCTTCTTTCACTCTCTTGCAACTCCTGTACGAGTCTCCGTGCTCTGGGAAACCAATCTTCCAGGGAACCTTGACCCCTACGCCTCGTGTCCGACCAGGATGCTCTTTATTTCCCAAGGCTGCTGTTAGTTCGTCCTTCTCCCTATCTGCGTGAAAATTTCCTTGGGTGGACTCGGCGTGCAGCTCCTGAATTCGTTGGGAGATTGCTTCATCATCGTTGCTTTTGAATGATAAGCCCCCACTAGGCATGACAGATGCCCTTGCTAGCACATAATGCTTAACTCGGTCCAGTAGTCCGGCCAAGGGACTTGTGCCAGCCGATCGGATTGCATCCAATTCTTGCCTCTCCCAAAGGAGGAATCTTACCCGCGTACCCACTCGTGCCTAGTCTGTGGGGGTGAGTGTTCATCCTTGCGATCTGGCGGTGGTCCTCACTGGATTTTATTGCTGCTTCGTCTTGCTTCATCGCAATAAATTCATCCCAATATGGCTCTACTTTAGGATAATCTCTAATGGTCGACCGATTTTTCATCACATATTGCGTATTCAGCTTGGACTTGAAGTTCCTCCATGCGACATCCATTGACATCAATGCATTATGACGCACGAGCTCTTCGACTCCTTCAGGAATTCGAAAGTTTCTTTCAGCTCTGTCCATAGATCCATTTTGATGGCGTCGGGCACTTTGTGCCAATCCAAATAGGTGATTGGCACTTTATCCCTTGCGATGTACCCGCATGTTGACCTATATTTTGTCATTGCTTTTGCCGGTTTAACCTGACTCCGAGATCTGAGACCTCTCGAGATGGTATGCCGGCCTTCAGGCTTCTTAGTTTTCCTCGGCCTCGACGTCTTGCAACGGGAGCATCAGCATCTCCGGCATCGATGGAGGCCTCGGCACCTTCGGTGGTTGGATGGTCCAACAGTATCCGCTCGGGCTTGAGTTCGGGACGAGTTGGAAGCATCCTCCAACCCAGCTGGGCCTCAGCTCCATAAGAACTACATTTCGAAAGTAAACATAGTCATTTCAAGATAATGTGAACAAGAGGTCTTATTGTGTAGAGAGATCAACCGATGTGATAAATAATGTTGAGAAGTCCTAACCGAGGTAAAACTACTCGCAGCTATAGAAGGCAACTAAGACCGGACTAGGTAGGTTTACAAGTTTCGTTAAGGCCGGATAAAAATATGTAGTTAAAAGCAAGGCGGCTAAGACCAGAATATGTACATCCTTAAGAACAGCAATTTGATTAAAAGAGAAGAAGTCTTGTAATAATTAGGTCTTATGGCCAAGTTCTTAAGCAATGAGGTAAGAAACAAGAATCTTGGTGTCCGAAAGCACCAAGAACTCCTCGAGGTCTACGCGCCGAGTCGCACCTATTGCTCTTGAAGAACATGAACACCATAAGATGCAAATAAGAGAACAATAAAAACCCTAGTGTCCGAAAGCACTAGGAACTCCCGAGATTAACGCACTCGGGCCGCCTCTACTAAAGAGTAAAGACTACTTTAATATCGCTTGTCATCAAGTTGCAACGCACGGGCACCTTACTAGTATATACTAATACTTGAGTAAAACTTAGATAGGTTCAAATGATTCATGTTTTAGGAAAGGTTAAACTAGTACGCATAGTTAACTCGAATCTTTATTCAAAAGATAGAACTTTATTCAAAAGATAGAGCCAAATCCCAGAAGCAAGAAGGAGAAATCAAGTTCAATATATATATATATCCATTCATCCAAGTAAGTTTTCCAAAATTTGATTCTATTAGAATCCTCATATCTTACCCAATAGAAATAAATAAATATGAACCAGAAATAAAGATGGGTAGTAAGAGATTTAAATTAGTAGTAGTAGAATTGGTGGCCTCAGACTTTATGCAAATCAAAGTTACGAGGGTTGCGTCATGTGTCCCCTTTAAGTTGCAAGTACTCCTGCCGTATTGCAATCAAGGTTTCGCTTATGACGCCATCCGACCCAGAATATGAAAATACATGAATCATCATAGACCCATGAGAAATAGCCGACATGGTATCGATCTATCATCTACCATGTAAATCCATTGATACTAAAGCCATTATCCATGAGTCAAGCACTACAAAATACCCCGCAAATATTTTCAGAGCATAATATCAAGTCATCATATACCATGTAACCCCAACCAAGATCAAACCATGATTATCATGCCATAACTGAATACTTGAGAACATCATAGCAGAGCATAGCATCAATTTCATCATCTCGCTATGCAAATTAACCTATACCAGAGCCATCGTTAATACCATTTCATGGCTAAGCATTTAGATCATCAAAAGCGTAGCCTAGTATCGATCAACAAGTACTAAGCATACTCTTTCCACAACAATTTCAGTATAAACATTTGTTAATACAAGATAACCTCAAGATTTTCTCTCCACCAAAACCCCATACATCACAGATCACAATAGTATGCTCAATCTCAGTTCATAGGAACTAGATAAAACCAATCACGCATTGAGCAAACGACACAAGATTGTTACTTTCACTCGACCAAACAAGCATTAAGCACAATGACGAATCTACATATGATAAAAAGTATATTATCGTAAAGAAGGGGCATAAACATTTGAGCAATTTATACCGAGCCAATTCGCCGTCCCGGCCTCTTGGGCTCCTATGGTGAAATGGTGATCAATCGGCCTCTTGGGCAGCAAGCATACCAAGTCGGGTCGGGGCTCACCTTCAATGGCGGGACGACCGGACGGGCCGAGCGAGGAAGGGCGGGGTGGCCGACGGGGCGGGACGACGCCAGAGAGCTTGTGTTTCGCGAGGACGGCCGGACGAGGGCGCCGGCGAGGTGGCCGACGGGGCGAGGACGACGCTAGAAGAGCTTGTGCCGGCGAGGATGGGCGACGAGCGTCGTGCGGGGTGGCCGACGGCGGCGGGACGACGCCGGCGCGGGAGGGAGGCGGCGGGTCGACCAACTGCGGGCGAGGATTAGGGTTCAAGAGAAGCTAGTGGTGAGGACTGACCGCTGTGGCGTGGTATATATTGGGGGACATATCAGTGGCGGTTGTTAATTAAAACCGCCACTGATAAGTCTTATCAGTGGCGGTTTTTTAATTACAACCGCCACCGATAAGTATTATCTGTGGCGACTAATACTATTTTTCTGATTTCCTTCTATTATAAAGCTATGAATTAATGTATTAGTGAACCTATCATATATATTAACTACTAATTATTCATAATTAATTTATCTATGATATATAAATTTATATTCTTATGAAATTTGAATCCCTGATTGATATAAATTAATATAAAGCATATTTTCCAGATTTCCTTCTATTATAAAGCTATGAATTAATGTATTAGTGAACCTATCATATATATTAACTACTAATTATTCATAATTAATTTATCTATGATATATAAATTTATATTCTTATAAATTTGAATCCCTGATTGATATAAATTAATATAAAGCATATTTTCCAGATTTCCTTCTATTATAAAGCTATGAATTAATGTATTAGTGAACCTATCATATATATTAACTACTAATTATTCATAATTAATTTATCTATGATATATAAATTTATATTCTTATAAATTTGAATCCCTGATTGATATAAATTAATATAAAGCATATTTTCTAGATTTCCTTCTATTATAAAGCTATGAATTAATGTATTAGTGAACCTATCATATATATTAACTACTAATTATTCATAATTAATTTATCTATGATATATAAATTTATATTCTTATGAAATTTGAATCCCTGATTGATATAAATTAATATAAAGCATATTTTCCAGATTTCCTTCTATTATAAAGCTATGAATTAATGTATTAGTGAACCTATCATATATATTAACTACTAATTATTCATAATTAATTTATCTATGATATATAAATTTATATTCTTATAAATTTGAATCCCTGATTAATATAAAGCCATGAATTAATATAAAGCATATTTTTTAACAAAAAAATTCCATTACTCCACATAAATGCATATTTCTGACATTACATTTCTATTACCCCACATAAATACACACATTTTGCCATTACTCCTAGCTAATTATTTTCTTTCACAATTTGGCCTTCTTCATGATCATCACGATGATAGGTGGCTTCCTGAGTGGTTGCTTCCTCGAGCCTGATGCTGCCATTTACGAAAGGAGGCAACTCATCAAACTGGTTGTACTCTTCCTCATCCACGACATTCTCAACTCCAATGATCCTTTGTTTTCCTTGAAGAACTACATGACGCTTCTTATCTGCCGGGTCGATTACATAGAAGACCTGTGCAACTTGCTTCGCAAGTACGAATGGTTCGTCTCTATATCCGACTTGCTCGATGTCCACAATAGTGAAGCCATATTTGTCCACCTTGACACCCTTTGGGAGTTGGACCCAACGACACCGAAACATCGGGATCTTGAAAATGCAGTAGTCGAGCTCCCAAATCTCCTCTATAAACCCATAGAAGCCGCTTCTTTCATCACTGTATTGTCGTAGGCATCTATCACGGACACCACTGTTTTGGTAAGTACTTTTGCTATCCCGAGCTCGTGTAAAATGTATATCCATTTATGTCGTATCCTTGCCATGTCACGATTGTACTGATGGCCCTTTGCCAACCACCTCAACGTAACACTCGTTTCGTCACCAGACATGTGCTCCTTGAACCAATGCGTGAACACACGAGTGTGCTCTTTTGTTATCCAAACCTCTGATCGTCCACAATTTGCCCTCTGTAGCTTTTCCTTGTGCATGTCCATAAACGGGGATACCTCATTGGATCGCTGCAAGACTGTGAAATGAGCTTGTTCGAACAAAAATGATCGTAAGAATTTGTGGATTTCTTTCCGATTACTCCTTTGCCGGCTAGCCTCCCTCATGGCGTGATACGAGCACTCCTACCGGTTCAACCTCGTCCATGTAATCGACGCAGAACTCAATAACCTCCTCGGTTGCATAACCTTCTACAATGGAACCTTCCGTCGCGATCGACACGTACATATTTCTTCGTAACACCCATGTACCTTTCGAACGGATACATCCGATGCACGAATATCGCCCACAAATATTTATCTCATTCACAAGGTGAACAATGAGATGAACCATGATATCGAAAAATGATGGCGGAAAATACATCTCTAGCCGACACAGAGTGTTGACCACATCGACTGCAGCTCATAAAGTCCAATGGGATCGATGACCTTCTGTGAAATCGCGTTAAAGAAGAAACACAACCTCATGATTGACTCTCGAACCTTGTCAGGCAAAATACCTCTAATTGCAATAGGGAGCATTTGTGTCATCATCACATGACAATCATGAGACTTCATACCAGTTAACTTCAAATCTTTCATCGATACCAGTTTCTTGATGTTTGCGGAGTAACCGGACAGAACTTTCACACTACGCAAGCACTTGCAGAGGTCTGTTTTCTCTTTCTTCGACAGAGTATAGCAAGCTGGGGGAAGGTAAAGTCGGCCTTTCCCGGTGTCTTGAGGATGTAGCTCGGCCCTGATCTTCATATCTTCCAGGTCCCTTCGTGCCTTCAGTCCATCCTTTGTTTTGCTAGGAATATTCAGTAAAAGACCAAGCACGCTGTCACATACATTCTTTTCTACATGCATGACGTCGATGCAATGTCGAACTTCTAAGTCCTTCCAATAGGGCAAATCCCAAAATAAGGATCTCTTCTTCCACGTGGTTTTCTCAGTACGGGACCTCGAGGTATCCCCTTTCCAAGTACAACATTAATATCCTTAACCATATCATATACCTCTTCCCCAGTAAGAGGCCTTGGAGCTGAACCGTCCTCCTTTGTACCGTCAAATTGTTTTTTCATATTACGGTATGGATGATTCTTTTGAAGGAACCGACGGTGACGCATGTAGACTGTTTTCCTCGAGTTGTTAAGCCACACGCTACTAGTTTCATCCAGGCATTGGGGGCAAGCTTTAGCTCCTTTTATAGTACGGCCGGACAGGTTACCTAGGGCTGGTAAATCATTGATGGTGCAGAACAACATTGCGCGTAGAGTGAAGTACTCCCGCTTGTACTCATCCCATACCTGTACACCTTCATTCCACAGTAGCACAAGATCTTCCACCAATGGTTTTAGGTATACATCAATATCGTTTCCAGGTTGTCTCGGCCCTTGGATAAGCAACGACATCATAATGTATTTTCGCTTCATACACAGCCAAGGAGGAAGGTTGTAGATACAGAGAGTCACGGGCCAAGTGCTATGAATACTGCTCATGTTACCGAAAGGATTCATTCCATCCGTACTCAACCCAAACCTTATATTCCTTGGCTCATTTCCGAAGTTCTCCTAAAGAGCCTATCGATGGTTCTCCACCGCGTAATCAGCAGGTGCCTCGACTTTCCATCCCTCTTTCGCTCTTCCGAGTGCCATCGCATCGCCTTGGCATGCTTTTTATTTGCAAATAAACGCTTTAGACGCAGGTATTACCGGCAAATACCACACCACTTTAGCGGGAGCTCCATTCTTCACTTCTATGCCTTCGCTTTCCTCGCCCTTACGCTTGTATCGCGATGCTTTGCACACCGGACATACATGCGTGTGCATAGTCTTTGCGATAGAGTATACAAATGCTTGGACACGCGCGTGTATTCTTTCTACCTCCAATCCCAAGGGACATACAACCTTCTTGGCAAAATACGTGGTCTTAGGCAACAGGTTGCCCTCTGGAAGCATGTCCGCTAAGAGACGTAGCAACTCCGTGAAACTCTTGTCGGACCAACCATTGCTTGCCTTCAATTTCAATAGTGAAAGCACAGTGTGCAACTTTGTGTATTCCTCCTTACAGCCCGGGAACAAAGGTTTCTCCGAGTCCTCTATCAAACCCTTGAACTGATTAAACTCTCTCTCACTGCTGTAGTTTCCTTCTGCATCGCGCAACATTTGAGCCAGATTATTGTCATCGTCAACGACCAACCTATCCTCATCGGTTCCATACCCGATGTCAGCTGCCATATTGGAGGCTTCGTCGTCGTCGACATTATCACATTGAAGTATGATGTCCTCTTCACCGTGCCTTGTCCAACAGGTATAGCTAGGTACAAAGCCCCTCCGAATCAAGTGCAAGTGGATTTGGTCTTTGTCCGAAAACATCTTCTCATTCTTGCAATCAATGCATGGACAATGTATGTACTCCGTCTTCTTTTGCAATCTGTTCTCCTCGGTTGCTCATAGAAAAGCAGATACGCCATCGATGTATTCTCGGCTGCAACGGTTCGCATTGTACATCCATCTCCGGTCCATCTACAATTAATTAATGTAACAATTAATAATATGCAATAATCTTAATTACATAAATCATGAATCCATTATTTGTTACTATCCAATAACCTTTATTAAATAAATTTAATATATGCTCAATCATAATTTATCATCCAAAAAAGGTAGACAACTTAATCTAATAGAGCAAGGTAGTAAATTCATCATATCAAAATGCAAGGCAACTTCATGATCACCTCTATACCATATACATTAGATTTAATGTGTATTAATATCCAACAATCTTAATTAAATAAATTTAATATATGCTTGCCATATTTTGTCATCTAAAAAAGGTAGACAACAAATAATCTAATGGAGCAAGGTAATAAATTCATCATCTAGATATAAATTAATCTAAAAAATGCTAGGTAAATTAAAAAAAATTGAATCTAAGCTTTGCCATTGAAGAAAGGAAAATCTTAAATAAACTAGATCTAGCCATTAAATTGCAACTACATCACCACAAATGAAGAGAGGAGAACAAATTACTCACCTTGGAACAACCCTACGAAGTAAAAACTCAAGTTTCTTTTCAAACAAAATCTCAGATCTGAAATTTTGCTTTTCTTCTCTGGGAGGAAGATGACCATGAGCTCCTGTAGAGTGCTGTAGCGACTAGTATATATAAGTGTTTTATTTGTGGCGGTTCTAAACAAAAACCGCCACAGATAATCACATTTGTGGCGGTTTTTGTTTAGAACCGCCACAAATAAGCTAATTATCAGTGACGGTTTTTTCCTCCAACCGCCACTGATAATACCTACCTATCAGTGGCGGTTTTTTTTCCGAACCGCCACAGATAGTGGACTATCAGTGGCGGTTTAGGGTTAAAACCGCCACTTATAGTTGTCGCAGTATTTGTGGCGGTTATAACCACAAACCGCCACTGATAGTCCACTATCTGTGGCGGTTCGGAACAAAAACCGTCACTAATGATCCTGGCACCGGTTTGCACTCAAGAACCGCCACTGATACTCCTATTAGTGGCGGTTCCAAACAAACCGCCACTAATAGGGCGTCTCCTATTTGCAGTTTTGTAGTAGTGGTGGTACCCAAGGTTTGGACTCCGAATTGATGCTTTATTTGGGAGAGATTAGCTTGTATCTTCCGAAAGTTAGCTTCTATCTCTTTGTTTTTGTCTACTTTGAATATTGAGAAAATTCTTTATTTGTCACTCGAAGTTGGCCATATTCTTGAAATGCCATCGAAAAAATGCTCGTCCCGTCATTACCACCATATCTCAACTATCTCATTTTTGCCACACCCATCAATGGATTGTTACTTTGACTGTTAACTTATACGTGAACAAGACAATTATACCCATCTTCATCCTCATTTAAATATATTAAATTTGCTAAAAATTTTATAATTTTTTTAGGAGATGATCTTAAGACAGTGATAACATTTCTGTAAACATTTCAGGGCATGACCTGCTGTGAATTTCTAGAAAAATCTTTTAGTGATTATGTATTAATGAAAGAATCTACATTTTGATTTCTTTTAGAAGCATTAAATAAATGCATGAATTTATGAAACTTTTTGGAGTTATTCCTTGGATTATTTAAAATCTAAATAAAATATTTATAGCCTTTTAAATATTTTGAATTCAAAGCTTGAAAATATTTTTTTTCTAATAACCTAGTTGATGTTCTTTTTTTAGTATTTGAATTCAAAACATTTAAAAGCATATAAATATTTTATTTAAGTTCTAAATAATCAAGGAATCCCTCTAAAAAGTTTTATAAATTTTTGAATTTATTTATTGCTTACAAAAAATCAAAATCTAGATTCTTTCATTAAGACATAATCACTAAACGATTTTTACAGAAATCACAGAGAATATCATGCCCTGAAATTTCTACAAAAATGTTAGTACTATCTTAAGATCATCTCCAAAAAATTTTTTTATAAAATTCAGGAATATAGCAAATTTTTAATAACAAATAAAGAATTTTCTCTTCAATATTTGTTTGGGAGTTAAGAACTTTGTTGGTTAGCAACGACAAACGAATATACAACGGTCCCCAAATAAAATCTTTTTTTTTTAATAATAAAATAGAGGACACCTTCAAAGATCAAAAGCCTGCAGCTAGCGTGTACCTATACGTACGTAGTTACGTACTACCGGTGACTACTTTAATGAAAGACAGCGAATAAATTAGTGTAAACTAACTTCTAAATCTAATTTTTTTATTTTTATTAATTTTGTAAATTAATAAAATAATGATTAAACTGAAAAAAATCAATTCAGATTAATTAATCTAAGACTATGAAAGAAAACTAGATTAAATATGCAAACTAAAAAGTACTCCCTCCAGTTTTTAAAAAGTTGACATTTTGAACATCAACACGGTTTTCAAAACACAACTTTGACCACTAATTTTGTTATAATATATTTGTGAAACTCAATAAAATTATGATATCATGATAGTATTTCTCGAGACAAGTCTACCCATATAATTTTCATATATCCAATTTAAATATTTAAAAAATTATCGATAGACAAAGTTTCGGAAGTTTGACTATCACTGTTGTCATGGCTCTAGTTTTTCCATGTGAGGACATGACGGTAGAAAGGTAATTTCATAAATCAATTTTTCCCCACCCATCTCTCTTTCTCCACCCGGCTCCTTCCCCCACACGCCTCTTCTCTTACTTTTCTTTTCCACCGCCTGGCTCCACCTGGGCGACGCCGGCGCCCCTGCTCCCGTGCGTGCCTGGCTCGGCCGGCTGGCCAGCCTGTCGGGACCCAAATTTGCAAATCCGGACCCTCTGTGTATTCAGCACTAGTCCAGGAACGCGCTAGTGCACACAGTCTTAACATCGGTAAATATCACAATCATACCACTCGATACTAATAAAGTACTTTAATTAAATAGTCAAACTGGTTGCTCGACCTTATGGTCAAGTTACAAATATACGTCTCGCAGGGCAAAACTTATTAAGAGAGAAATAATAGCAGCGGAAAAAATAAGATAACTTCGTGGCGCCATCCAAAGATACCACAGTAACTGACCAGGCTCGCTCCCTAAGTAGACGGTTCCTCTTGGAGCTCCTCCTCCAAAGCTGGTGTAGTCTCCTCTTCAACTGGTGTTGTATTGCGGCAAGGGTGAGTACTTGGTACCCAGCAAGTCATGCACAGAATGCAAGCTAATATACTATATGCATGGCTTGATACAAAGGAATAGCTCAAGGTATATTTGCAGTAAACAGCATTTAACAAGTAGCATAAGTAGATTCGAAAGCAGTAGAAACAAGTATAACATCAATAACGTTTTCCAGGAGTTTAATCAACATTTTTCCCATTCCTAATCCACATTTCCATCAACATCATTATTAAACCAAACCCAACCTTTCAAGTCTAAGTTATTTATGAGAAAGTCTAACCCTTGACTGTAATTCCCGAGCGATGTCCAATACCGAGGACGCGGCTATTCGAATAGATTCTACACTCTGCAGAGGTTATGCACTTTACCCACAAGATACAGTCAAACACCACAAAGGCGAGTTCCCGTAACAAAGTCTTTCGGAAACTTCTAACAATACAAGTGAGCCTCCCCGGTTATTGCACACTAACCCTTCCCTTAGCTAAGGCAAAGTTTAGGCCAATCAACCGTTAGATGGGTACCTGGCCTCACCCAGACGCTCCCCCGTACAACTTACACAAAGGGTGTAGTTGACCTCCTGAGGTCCCACAGGTACGTTATTAGCAACTTAATCAACTATGTCCGTCCCATTACAGACATGTGGTTGCAAGATTGACTCAGTTCAAAGGCTTGCAAGGTTAAGTCCTTAGGGTGACCAGGGCAAGACTACCCGAAGAACCAAAACAACATTCCCAGTGCCACAACTGGCCTACCTGATCATCCTTGCCACATGCCCCGGTCGAAAACTATTTATCAAACCCCAGTTGATTACCATGCACCACGTGCCATCAACATCACATGATACCTTTCCAAAACAGGTTCAATATATCATTAAGTCAATATTAACATTTGATTATCCAAAAATCATGTCATGAGCACGTAGCAGGTCTAAGCAATATACTACAACGGTCTAAACCCATGTTGGCAATTTTAGTAATGTCCAACTAGTAATCCACAACTAGGGTGACAAGGGGTTATGGCACATATTTAAGTAATCATGGTGTCATACAGCAAATTGGTATTTATCTAATTTCCCCATATTTAAATAAAGTATTTTCTAATTGAACTAGCATGCAGTAAGTTAAATCAAAATAAGTTTCAAAATAGGATCAACATGGTCAAAGCACAACTTGCCTTCAAAAAGTACTTGTTCTTGGTCTTGAGTTGGATCCTGAGTCAATACTTCTTCTTCGAATCCTTCCGGCACTTCAACGTCTACTCGTAACGCGTGCAAATAGCAATACACGAATAAACAATAGGAAAAAAGTGTCCAAACATCCAAATAAAATCCATAAACAGAGAGAACATAATTTTATGAATTTTTAGGAACTGGAATCGCTCAATTCGGAGTTAAAACACAAAAGTTATAGCATTTTGAAGTTTAAATAATCAATTAAATAATATTACAGAGGAAAACTTTAGTCCAAAAATTAAATAAAATTCATAATTAGGTAGATCTCAATTTTATACAAATTTAGAAATTTGAAGCACTCAAATCGGAGTTGAAACGCAAAAGTTATAAGCGTTTGAAGTTTGAATCAAAATCTGAAATCATTATTTCGAATTAATAAATCATTTTCTTTTTCGGAAATTAATTATTGCGTCAGCGAGGACACGTGGCAGCCTCTGATTGGGCGGCTGACGTCAGCCGGTCCATGGGCTCAGCCCACGGTTCGGCTCGGTCCACCGTGGACTCGGTCCACGGCTCACGTGAGACTGACAGGTGGGGCCACTCGGGTGACGTCATTGCTGACGTCAGCGGGGACTCAGCCCGTTGCGCTGACAAGTGGGACCCACTGTGACGTCATGGGTGACGTCATGGTGCGGTCGCTGACACGCGGGCCCAGCGTGTCAGTGACCCACACACGCGCGCGTGGGCACGGCGGCTCGGCTCCCCGGACACGTGGCACGATCGTGTCCGTTGATTTGAAAATCAACGGCCGCGATTAGATCCAGGGGTTAACACGTTGAAAACTACACGGTGGTTGTGGGCCGTTGGATCTTGATCCAACGGTCCAGATCTGATCTGGGTTCTAGGGTCCGAGGGAGAACGTGGGCTTACCGCGATCGCGATCCGACGGACGATCGTCTGAGCTCGATGACTGCGATGGCACGCGGCGGCGCTAGCTTGGCCGGGGATGAAGACGATGACCACGGCCTCGGCGTTTCGGGCGCGCTCCGGCGAGGTGAGTTGTCCCTACGGGTGCGCCTGGCTTCGGGGGTTCCGGATCCGGTCTTGGACGCGGCGGAGGACGGCGGGCGTCGGCGGAAAACGGCTAGAACCGCGGCGGCTTCCCCTCAAACTTCGGCGAGCGATTCCGGCGAACCTACGGCGGCTGGGGCTCGGTGAGCTAGGGCAGTGGCTGCGCGGGGTCAAGGCGGTCCTCGAGGTGCAACCCGGGCATTAAATACCCTCGGCGTCCGCGCGGAAAACGGAAACCTAGACCCACACGGCGGGCGCGGCGGCGAGTCCGGCTTCGGATCCGGCGACGACGATCGGCCGATCCACGTGGCGCGATCAACGGCCACGATCGCACGGTCGAAACCGGATCCGGCCCGGTCTCGGCTCGAACCGGTGCGATCCAATCCGGACCGTTGGATCTCGATCCAACGGTCGGGATCAACTTGGGTTAGGGTTGGGTTCGACCGACTCGGCTGGCTCGGGTCGGACTTGAGTCTGACTCGGGTGCGGCTCGGTCGGATGAACAGTAAAACCCGATCGCATTTTTCCAGCGATTTAATAATTAAATTAATTTCCAGTAATTCATTTAATTCAAGAAAAATAGTAAAATACTCAGAAAAATTCCCGAAAAATTCTGGAAAATATTTTAGGGCATTTGGGACTCAAATAAAATATTTCCAACAAAACTTTATATGAAAATTTAATTTCTTTAATTATTTCAATATGGAATAAATTCAAATTAAATCCAAATAAATCCAAATAAATTCCAGAAAATTCCAAAAATTCACAAAAGTGCCAAATCACACATGAATGTAAGAAAAGCAAAATTTTGGGGTGTTACACAGCCCCGCCCCTCGACGCCGCCTCCACCGGCCGCCGTCCCCTACGCCACCCCCTGAAGCCGGCGCCCCCCCTGGCCCTGCGTCGCCGACCTCCCCTCCTGGTCGCCGTCGCCCCCAGCCGGCTCCCTCCACCTCCTGTGCGTCCAGGTGACCCCCCTTCTCTCTTGCACTCCCTCCCTCCCTCTACCTCCCCATGGC
This sequence comes from Rhipidocladum racemiflorum, assembly GCA_036346355.1. Lineage (NCBI taxonomy): Eukaryota > Viridiplantae > Streptophyta > Magnoliopsida > Poales > Poaceae > Rhipidocladum > Rhipidocladum racemiflorum. Next base: position 35,872,432 of record CM070576.1, on the reverse strand, counting down.
CGAGCCCTAGCTCCAACCGGCCATGGCTTGGGTTTGTGAGGCATTTGGGGATTTTGCCCCAATTGGTGCTTGTGTATTCTTGTAATGTGCATGAAGTTGATGCTATGAGATTATACTATATGGGTTTGCACTGAGATTGTTCTTTGGTCTAGTATATGCTTAAGGTTTCAATTAGAACTCCTTTGCACTGAGTTGTTGTTAGGGATGGGCATAGTAAACGATGAATGGAATGCTACTAGGCTTCATTGAATAGCCTGCGAATTGCTGGAGTTGAGCATGATGACAGTGGTGTTATCGAGATTCAATACATGGTAGCTAGTTTTTGGTTAGTGCTAAGCAATATCGAAGGTTCGGAATACTTATGAATTAGTGTACTGCTAGTGTGGCTAGTGATTTCCTTGCATAGTAAGTGTTGAAGTTTGACACTGTGACCTAAGGGTGAGCCACTGCCCTTTGGGTTGTGTGCGAAGATTTTGTTAACCTGTCATCCAAGCTAGGTGGTGATTTGTGTTCCCAATTTTAATGCTTTAAGAATGTATGCGGCTATCGGAGTACATGGCGCAACCCTTACATTTCAAACTCGGAGACCCGTTCCTCATTCTTTTCGTTCAACCCTTACAGCTTATGCTATGTTCTAGCTCATCTCCTACTGTTGTGCCTGTAATGGTTAACTGGGATGGTGGGAGCGCTATGCTTCAGATACAATCGGTGAGGGTCGTGCGAGGTTTGGTTTCCTAGTTTTAGTTCATATGGTCGAAGCTTCTAGTCTATGTTAAATGATTGCATTGGGGTGCTTATGATCCGAGGCTCGTGAGACTTATGGGGAATGAGTGTGCTCGGGGTCTTATCGCTCTGATTCGTGGTGTACCTAAATGCTTTCCTTGGGGATTGATGACAGTGGGGTTAATACCAAACGGGAAGCTTAGTGGATGATGAGCAATTAGGTCACTAACTATGAATATTTAGATCGAAGTAGTGTGAGCCATTCATAATGTGGTTTGGCTGTTATTGAGGAGTTTCGAAACTGTGTGTCGTTTTGGCTTGATGATTGCTTGCATTATTGTCTTCATTCTCATTCCATGTTCATATGCATAGCATGCATCTCATTTTGCATACATTGTGCTCGTGTAGGGAACGAAACCACGGAGGGTGACGTGGCTGTGGTCGAGGGTGATCACGGTGAGCAAGTTGTTGTTGAGGATCCGGCAGAAGCATCAGGCAAGCACCTAAGCATATTCAACCTTTATGTGATATTATTTTAGTGAATAAACTGCTTAATTGATCGATTTCGTCTTGCATGAGGAATTAAATTGTGGGATAGGGCTAGATCCTAATTGCTGTACATACACTCCTTGGTATTTGTTGAACACATCCTTTGGAACTAGATTATGGGTAATATAACTGAGTCCATGCTTAGTTTGCTTAGAAAATGGGGTTGCGCCAAGTGGTGGACGGTTCCATCACTTGAGAGTACTCATTGTTACACATGTTGAACTATATTGGAAACGGGTTCGGTCGTGTTACTTGGATGGATATTAATAATTGGCGACCGGGCGGGAGAGTAGGATCATTTGGGTATGGAGACTCAAATGGCGTAGTCCCGCCTGTGTCAATTAAGGACCGATCCGTTTGTGTGCCATGTTGATCGAGCACCATTAGGTTGATCGCATGCCTGATTATGGTAGGGTAAGCCACTCTTTCATCGCATGCCGTTCGATGGATCATGCCCTCATGCGGTTGGACGTGGTTGAGGGCGAGGCTTAGGCCGACCCTCGAGGGCCAAGTCGGGCTTGGGCCGCTCGAGGGGGTGCTAGGTGCTCGGATCACATGAAGATGGTTCAACGAATGGGTATGGATGGGAGGGGGTTGACATGAGGTACTTTGTGGCACATGTCGTGCGATCAATGCTTCCCTGCAGGGTTAATTAAGCGATTCGAATTGCCGCGCTCTCGGATATGAACACGCTCGCGTCATCCGACACTCAGCGTAGTAATAACTTAAATTCCTGGCTCGTCGTTGTACTTGAGCTTTAAAATGGTTATGATTGCTTTACTTTAGTGTTGTTACCTTTCAACTTCATGTTAGAAGTAGGTGCGGTCAATAACTGCTTTAATTTTGTAATTGGTTTAGCTGTTATACTCATACTACAAATGTTAATGCTTTTTCCGCACTATTACCTTCAGCTTTATTCCTTTCTGCACCCAAATACATAACCCTTTGGAGTCGGTCATATATGGACCCACGGGTAAGTCTTGCGAGTACCTTCGTACTCATGCTTCTGCTTTGTGGTTTTCAGGTGAGGATCAGGTTGGCGGGTGCGAGTTCTGTCCATACTGCCTCTCGGTGTCCGGGCGGGGCACCGAGTAGAGGCTACTTGCGATGCTGCACACGCCCGGAAGTGTTCAGGGGCAGAACACTTCCGGAGATGACATATTTTGCTAGTGTGTTGGTTAAATTTACTTTTGTTGTATAGTTAGCCTTCTAAACCATGTCCTGTGAGGCTTGAAGACTTGGTTATCCTCTCTGTTGATCGTTGATGTGTTGTGGTGTCTTTATCATGCTTGTATGTTGCTTATATCCATGCCATATATTATGCTATGTCAACTGCTTTTCTGTCTGCTGAGTGGATGTCCTTACTTCTAGGGGCATCATGCCGAAATTTTGAATTTTTGTGCTACCATGGTTTATGTTGCATCATCATAATTATCTAGTATGTTAGTTGAGTTATTTTAGTTGTGTGGTTGTCGGGTTTGTCTTTGTGCTTTGGTTTAGTCGTCTTGTTGTGCTTCCGCGTTGCGTGTCCGGTTGTGGGGTTTTGAGTTCGTTGCCCCCTTTATGCAAATTGAGTTGATATGGCAGTGGAAACCGGTATGCGGGGCGATCCTGGGCGAGTTCGGGTCGCATACCGGGGGAATACCGAGGCTGTTGTCGAGTTATTCGAAAGGTCCCACCGTTGTCTCATTCGGGCTTAGGTTCTAGCTTTGCTAGCCTCCAAATCCGAATGGGGCGACGGGGCATTCCAATAACTCGATGACGGTCTGGGCGGCTCCTCACAACTGTATCCAAAATGTCAGCTTTTCAAAGACTGGAGGGAGTAATTGTTTGTAAACATGAATTAATAGATCAGAATCCATACTCACAATTTTTTATAAAAAAAATGCACATATAAATTCCTTTACATGAAAATACAATCTTAAAATGATATCTTAATTTTCTTCTTCTTTTGTCTCTTTCTACTCTGTTGCTTTCTGTTTCTCCTGCTTGCGTCCTGTACTGCCGCCAGGAGGTCTGCACTGCAGCCGTGCGTCGGTGCGTGAATAGCCTTCCCTCGGTCGTGCTGTGCAGAAGCCACGCGAAACTCTTTGTCTGCTGCCTCACGCACGGAAATCTCCAACCTGCAGCCGCCCTTTTCGCTTTTGCTTCAGCCGCCTGGGAGACGAACTTCTGCCAAACGTACTGCCGCCTGGGAGACGAACTTCTGCCGAACGTGCTGCTGTCGTCTTCTTTCTTGCGCCGCCGGCTACTTTACTTTTTCCTCAATGGCGCTCTATTTCATTGCGGCGCCAGCTCCTGGAACTTCTTTTTCGTGCGGCGCGCATATGATCCACTGCCGCACCTCTCTTTTGTACTCCTTTTAACCCTAAATCACATATACTAGGTAAGGTTGCGCGCGTTGCTGCACCGTGCGAAATTTAATCGAAGTTTTCTTTCTGAAAAAATGTAGGAAGATCTAAGGGTTTTTTTTGTTCACTTGGGTTTTCTTTTTTAAAAAATACGCTAGGTAGGAACCGTCGACGAATTTGCACAACAACAGGCCTTTCGCAAAAAAAATGAATAATACATTTTCCAGAAAATATTAGATTTCGAGATGACAAAAAAATTATAGATGCCGAGTTTAACACCCTATGCGTTCACCGGGTAATAATACATGTTTTGGAAAATATTAGACATCGTTCTAAAAAATATTAGATTTCGAGTTGTAAAAAAAATTATAGATGCCGAGTTTAACACCCTATGCGTTTATCGGGTAATAATACATGTTTTGAAAAATATAAGAGATTGAGTTGCAAAAAAATTACAGATGTCGAATTTAACACCCTATGCGTTCAACAGGTAATACATGTTCCGAAAAATATTAGAGCTGCCAACCTTCTTTCGTCGAGTTTAATGCTCTATGCTTGGACCGAGTAATAATACACGTTCTGAAAAATATTAGAGACCGAGTTGGAAAAAAAGTCTAGATATTAGAGATCGAGTTGGGGAAAAAAGTCTAGAGATAGAGATGTACATATATTTTTGTTGACAAAAATATTTTTTCCAGGAAAAATGGAGAAAAGACCTAGACGTAAGGAGCGGGGACCTATTTGTTATATTTTTGGACCTGATCGCTATCCTAAAAAATTAAAAAAGGACTCGTTCGAGATTTGTATTTAGCGGGGGGCTTTTCCGTAAAGTAACGAACCGACGGACCTAAACGCAAATTGAAAACATTTTTTTTTTGCTCTCACAAAAATTCGCAAAGGACTTTTTGTAATTTTACAGGGACCTATCCGTAATTTTTAAAAAATGGAGTGACTTTTTTGCAAATTAGGGGGGAGCTAACATGGGTGGCTGGGAGGGCTGCAAATCTTCCATGCATAAGGGTGTTGATGCATGCATACGTATATGATCTAATAACACATGATCAAATACATGTACACACAGTCAAAACTTACATATATATGTTCCTGTATGACCCACCTATCGCTCTCGCGTGACTCGTTCGTCTGCACCACCCTTATAGGCACCTACCACTCTCACGTGGCTCACTCGCTGCACGACCCGTTAGTCGTTACACTGCATCGTCCAACTGTGTAGACCTCTATGCGTCCCGTCTTGCTGCACCTGTCACTACTACAGAACCGCGCATCACAAGCGGTTCGAAACCGCTTTCAGAACCGATTTTAGAACCGCTTGTAAGCAACCGGGAGTGATACCCTTTGGGGTATCACAAGTGGTTTAGCTAACCGCTTGTGGTGAGACACCACAAGCGGTTCGAAAGGTGTCCAAGCAGGCTCGGGGGGCCGCCACATAGGAGATCTTCACAAGCGGTTCGTGTTATAAACCGCTTGTGACGACGCTATCTCCACAAGCGGTTCGTGTTATAAACCACATGTGAAGATCCTCTCTCCACAAGCAGTTCGTGTTAAAAACCGCTTGTGGAGGGTGCTGTCAGCTCGCCACATGTGCTCTCTCCACAAGCGGTTGGAGATAATAACCGCTTGTGGAGAGGCATTGTTTACTTATATTCAATATATAATATGTTTTTGAGAAGGGTATCAATATGGATTTTGACATTAAAAATAAATAGAAATATATGGTTTTTGTATACAATTAAATATATATTAGTCATGCGTACTCATTCAGATAATCACAGATCATTTACACAAAAGTACGAACTTAATAGACTAAAAAATGGACAAGTTTGATGGATACATGAAATAATGAGCACTTTTACAAGTTTGATTTACACATAAGCAAGTTTTACAAGTTTCAAAGAATAAAAGGGTGAATCTCGAGCTCATTTAATTCTTGCGTGCATCGCTCTTTATGTCCTTGGTCGACGTTGATGTCAGTTCACCCGTCCTTATAGAAGGACAATCTCTCCAACCCGCTGTGTGGAACTCGCCATTAGGGGATACAATCTCGTCGACAATGAAGCCAATGAGTTGTTCTTGGAGTGCTTCAACCCGGTGCGGCGGGATCACATCTTGCACATCGATGTTGGGCTGACAAAGCGAAAAATTAATAAATCTCTGAGCAAGTAATTAAAGTGTAAGTATTAAGAAATTGACATGTGCGCTCACCTCAGCGTCGCTTATGGGCACATCGTCGTGGGTAATATTTTGCATGTAGTGGTACACATAATAGCCACATAAGTTGTTTCCAGCCGTCTGTTTTAATACTGGAGTGCTTATTTAGACATTGAATCCATTCTTGAAAGCTCCAGCTTGTTACTTCTTGTGAAACCTTGCGAATGCCCTGTGTGATGCGTTATTATGAATAGCAATTATCAGAGTTCGAATTAGCAAGGTATTTCAATATAATAAGGAAACTATTGTATATATATTTGCTATATACCTGTTTAGGACATCAATGATATATTGATATTGTTCCACGGTCCCCTTTTTGAGTCTTCAACAACGATCTTGCTACTATCAAGCTTGATGACCAAAATTATCCAGTGAAACCTATTCATATATTGCGACATATATATAACTAGCTAGCAGTATTATCAATGCCTTAGAAAAGATAAGTTTATCAATGCCTTGTCAGAAAACGTAAATATACGTACGTGAAGTTGAAGGGCAGAAGTATGTATGGTTTGTAGTGCTGTCCCAAGAATGCATCTAGAATGTAATCCTCAACAGCCTTAGGGTTGTATCGAAAGACGAGCTCATTGGCAATCTCTGGGTTGATGAAGCCCACGTTGAATATGTTTTGTTTTCTACATCGTTGTATCTCCATTCTATGTAGAAATGGATAAGTTATTAGAGTTGCACTTTTATGGTACAAGGAAGTAAATGGTAAAGTTATGTGCTCAACATTTACAGGCACCAGCAGCTCATGAGAGACACGTTCATGGAGTGGCTATGGTAAAAATTGTATAAGTCTTCGAATTTGAGCCATATGATGTTGTCCCCGCGATAGAAATCTTCTTGTGTGATTCGGAGGGGGAACATTTTTCTTTGTTGAGCAGACTCTGTCATGTACCATTCATGAAATTGTCACATCTTGGTTGGCAGATCCTTTATCTTATTAGGGTCAATTAGCTCTCGGCCAAGCTTATATTGCCATTTGACTTCTACCATTGGGAGATCATATGATCCTAGAGCAGCAGCTGCGGTACTAAGTCCTGCCTCCTTCATGAATCTCTCGAGGTTCTCCTGATCTTGCCACAGCTGATCTTGATCTCTCTTCTGCTTTGCCGCCGCCGCCTGACACCGTTTACTCTTCCGTGTAGCCTTTCTTATTGTACATTCATAGTTAGACGGCACAGGGAGTGGATTTGCACGGCATGTCAAGAAGTGTTCCATAACTTTTGGATCAACTTGTACGTTTGGGTCTGATTTCTTTGGTGCCAAGTGTGCAACCACTTCTGTGGTGATGATCACGTAATTCTCCTCGTCGCTCCTATCATATGCCCTCTTTGGAGGTTCCTTTATCTTTTTCGACTTGCTGGACTGTGTCTTCATGGGAGCAGGTGGAGGAGTATGGCTCCTAGGCTTCTTCCTCAGAGGAGATGGTGGAGGCGTGGTCTGTCGTTGTGGAGGAGGCGATGATGGAGGAGGCATCAGTTGTCGTTGTCGAGGAGGCATGGGTTGTCGTTGTTGAGGAGGCGTCGGCTGTCGTTGTGGAGGAGACGAGCTTCCTCTAGCCGGCTCCGATTGCGGTACATCTCTTGCCGGAGATGACGCCTCCACGCCATCTGGAAATATGATGAACCTTTTTCGCCATAGGATGATATTGTGGAGGGGCATCTCCAAGCTTGGTAACGTCGTCGCCTTCAGCAATATCAAGTAGAAGTTCTTCAAATCCGCTCAGCATCTCCTCTACTGCGACCTTCGAGTAACCCATGGGTATTGTGTTGCAGTGGAAGGTCTGGCCTGGCTCCACTGGCAATGCCATGCCGTAAGCCACTTTGATGGAGAGGTTGCGCGCATCAACGTATAGCTCACACTGGCGGTGAACCCTTATGTCATCCACGGGATAATGGGCTTGCAAGTCTTCGTCCGCTTGAGGGGCCCCAGTGGACGCGCAGCTGCTCTGCCACGCTGAGGGGCTGATCGCGACGTCTGGCTGATTGCTCGGACCTGCTCCCTAAAGGTTACTGACGGCTATCTGCACTTGTTGCACAACTACGTCGCCAATGCTAGCCTGGGTTGCTCTAAGCTTCCGTTCCAATTAGCGCACTTTATTTGTTTCTCTTGTTTTGCTTTTCTGGCGGCTCCTATACGAATGCGCATCCTTGGCGAAACCGTACCTCCATGGCATCTTGCCCATACCTCGTGTCTGTCCCGGGTGCTCAGGGTTTTGGAGGGCATGTGTTAGCTCATCATTCTCCCTATCTACCACAAAGGAGCCTAACTGAGACTGCTCGACGACTTGTACAATTCTTTGGCCAACATCTTGCACACTTGGTAGCATCACCAAACTTCCATCATCTGCAAGGCTCCCCCTGTGACCCATGAACCAATTGCGCATGCGCTCTTCCCACAAACCAGTAGTCGGTGTGACGTCCTTGGCCATTAATTCTTCTTCTTTCTTCTCCCATTTCGGTACAGCCTTGAGGTAACCACCGGTGCCGAGATGGTGGTGGTATTTCTTCATCTCTGCATTGGTCTTATTCTTCTGACTTGCGGCCTAGCCTTTAGCTGACAGCTTATACTCCTCGAATGCTTCCCAGTGATCGGCTAGATTAGGAAGTTGGTTGAAGTCAGGTCTTTCTCCCTTCTGCACGTACTTTTTGCTGAGAGCCGTCTTCCATGACTGAAATGAGGGTGCCATCTTCTTCAAAGTATAATTCTTGGCCTTGTCTTCGGACCCTTGAGGAAATGTGAAATTTTCCATAATATCTTGCCAGAGGAGGTCCTTGGTAGCTTGAGGAACTTCGACCCATTTCTTGATGCTAATTGGTACGTGATCCCTTACGTGGTAACCACAAGCGTTGTTGAATGGTCCAAGTGCTGAAAGAGGGGCAATCTGCTTCCCATCATTGTCAAGGTCGGTAAACACATGCTTTGTGGATGGCTTCTTGTTAGGTCCCCGATTCTTGGATTGGTTGCTCGATGTACCAGGCTTTAAATACACAAACATATATATATATATAACATGTCAGAGTGTATTCTAATAATGAATTGCGATTAATTAACATGCCCACAGGAATTATATTCTTCTAACTATACCTCGGTGTCAACGGTGTCCACGATCTCACCGGAACCAGTGTTACCGGCCACAGCGGCTTTACCTCCAATAGCCTCATCGGCTGCAGCATCACCTTCGTATCTGCAGATGGAGTCTAACAAAAACTGTTCTTCCTCGTCGAAATTAGGGTGACCACGTGTTGGTTGTGCCATCTATCCTAATTCCAAAAAATGTTGACATATGTAACCTTATGCATGCACATGAAATAATGCAACCTTAAATGCGAAAACATCTATATACAAGTATATAGTCCAGATGTGGTGGTTTTGAGCATCCAGACCTTGACGATCAATTTTCGATTGGGAATATAAGTAAACAATGGCCAGTTTCCCAGGAAATCTGTGACATCACGGAGTGTCGTAACCTTATATAATGTGAATGTTGGGGCCAAACACATTATGAAATATGGAACTAGAGGTTGAAACCATAAGGTATGGAGGTTAATAGCGTTTTCGGGCCGTTTCCAGGTGTTTGGGCCTTTCCGGGGAGTTTTGGGCCAAAGAGAAGGGGTCGTGGGCTTTGGTGGGATGGAGTTTGAGTCCAATTGGGAGTAGGAGTCCTGGTTGGGGGCCTCCCCCTGCCCCTTACTGCACCCCCACCCCTGCCCTTGCGCCCCCACAAGCCCTAGCCGCCCCCACACCTCCCCACCTCCTCCTTGTGGCGCCTCCACCCCCCATTGCTCCCCATTGCTCCACCACCTCTCCACCTCCCTTGCTGCCCCTAGGGGAGTTCACCACCTCAACACCTCAAAGATCCAACCGTTGGAGCGCTACGCGACGAGGAGATCCGGCGGGATTGGAGCGAGGAAGGATATCGCGCGAACCGGGAGGAGATCCGTTGGGTTTTCATGCGTCGGGTGAAGGTATGACCATGGGAATCCTTGGGGTTGGTCTAAGATATGTTCTAAGGGGTATTATCATGTTTTTAGATCAATTGGTGGTGCTGGAATTGAGTAGATTAGATGGAATCTTGAGTTTGCCATGTTCTCTGTTTCGGGCAGCATGAGCAGTCGACCTAGGGTTTGGGTTTTCGTCAATTTAGAGTCAGAATTTGGTCATATGGCTATTGAAGAAGTTGTAGGTAATTTCAATATCTTTTCGTGGGTATAAAGAACGTTCAATTCCGCCCAGCCGTTTGAAAGTTATGATCGTTTTACCGAACGTATTAAAATCTGTGACGTGATTGGAACAGATCACGGTTTTCTGTAGATTAAACCACTTTAGAGTCCGAATCAGTCTTTCCGTATACTTAGAAAAAGTTAGGAAATTTCCTAAGCTACGCGAGGATGTAATCGTTTAATTGATTCGGAGTCTTAGAACCCGAGTTATGCCTTTTGGAAGGCTGCTGTCCCGACGGGACAGAACCTCTGTTTTTGGGTTTAGCGAGTAGTTTGCGATGTCGGGGTAGAAGAGGGCTGTTTTGTGGACTTTATTGTGAGTGTGTGGTACCTATGTGCAGGTGGTGTGACCTCGGGAGTGCCTTCTACTTCTCGCCAATCCGTCGCCCGTGGTTGAGGCAAGTGTATTGGAATGGGTAGCGGGTTGTAGTTGCTAGATTGATTGAGATTGAATTTGAATACATGATATGCTCACATACCATGCCTTAATGATTGCCAATGATATGATGAATATGTTTATTATGTTATGATGCCATGGGATAGTGTACAAGTTATTTATGATGTTGGTATATTTGCATACATGGCATGTTACATGGTCCGGGCGGTGAGAAAGTCATAACTAGCCCGGGGAAGGTCGGTGAGAAAGTTATGACTATTCCGGAGAGCTAATGAGTAAGTCCTACATCGTGATTCCATTCACCACGGTGAACGGAAGCGATGAGTAGGCACCCTCCATCTTCGGGATGGAAGGGGGGGAGAGGGTGCACACTGACGGGTGTGTACTCAACCATACCGGTATGAGTTTCCAAGGAGACATGAGCATCGCATCGCATTGCATACATAATGGTGATGATATTGATATGTGATCATGAATGAGATGATAGACATGATATGAGTTGTTGTAGCCATGTAATTATTTTTGTGTACCATTGCAATATGCTTGCTGAGTGTTGAACTCACGCTTGTGCTTTCTTGTTGTTTTAGGTACCATGAGATCAGCATGCGGGGAAGGGAATTAGTCACACTTCTACACGTAGCGTCACTCAATTGTTCCCACAGTCACTCAATTGGGTCTTGATAATAAATTAAGTGTGATGCCTATTGTTTTATGGTTTAGCTTTGCGATATGAGAGTCTTATTGTTCGTTTGGCTCATGGAGACATTAAATGTTTGGAATTAGACTTTTAAGGTCGTCATACCTTTAATTATTGCTATTTTAGATGTCTCTCATATTGCCTTATATTGCTAAGCTATTGTGTTTCCTTCAATTCATGTTAGAGCAAAGGAGATGCTGCTGAAATTTTGATTTTTAGCATTTACTCCTTTGCTGTAATTTATCTTTATTTTCGGTATTTAGATGTTGTTAAGTTTATGTTTGGTAGCATTCGGGCATACTAGATGCCGGCGTGTTACAATTGGTATCAGAGCGGGCTGTAGGTCCCTGGAATGTGTATTTTTAGTGTCATGCTATAGGGTATAACTAAAATGTGATGTGGAATAACTTAGAAACATGGCTTAGGTCTTAACTAAAATTTTTTCATAGGATAGCAACATTAAAACTTGCAAAAGCGGTATAACTAATAAAAAATTTGACACACAATGGATGCACAGTAGGAAAGGGTATGTGTATCGTTTCTTTACGCTTAAATGTTGTATTTAAGCTTTGATGTTGAATGCTTCATTTGATAATGCATGTTGCTATGTCTATGAGATAAATGATTGAATTGTTCTTGTGGTTGTGTTAAAGTGGGGTTGTGTAACACCCCAAAATTTTGCTTTTCATAAATTCATGTGTGATTTGGCACTTTGGTGAATTTTTGGAATTTTCTGGAATTTATTTGGATTTATTTGGAATTTATTTGAATTTATTCCATTTTGAAATAATTAAAGAATTAAAATTTGCAAATAAAATTTTGTTGGAAATATTTTATTTGAGTCCAAAATGATCCAAAGTATTTTCCAGAATTTTTCTGGAATTTTTCTGAGTCTTTTGCTATTTTTAATGAATTAAATGAATTACTGGGAATTATTTTAATTATTAAATCGCTGGAAAATGCGAGTGGGTTTGCACTGTTCATCCGACCGAGTCCAAGTCAGACTCGAGTTCGAGTCCGACCCGAGCCAGCCGACTCGACCAAACCATGTTCGAACCCAAACCCACAGGGACTGTTGGATCGAGATCCAACGGTCATGATCGACCCGACCCCGACCCGAGCCGCGGTTCGACCGACCGGCCGCGCTTCGCGCGATCGTGGCCGCTGATCGCGCCACGCGGACGGTCCACCGCCATCGCCCCCGTCCGATCCGCGCTGATTCCTCCGCCGCCGCCGCCGCATTCGATTAGGTTTCCGCCCCGGCGCGACGCCGAGGTTATTTAAAGTCCGGTCACGCCCGAGGTTGGCCATTCCGTGCGCACCCATTGCCCTAGCCGCCGCCAGAAGCTCACCGACGCGCCGCAATAGCTCGCCGTAGTTGGGCTTGCGCGCGTTTGCTTTGTGCACGTTCGCCGCCGTTGAGCGCCTCGCCGCCACCGAAAGCAGATCTAGAACCCCAGGCGAGACGCACCAACCGGAACCACCCACGTCGCCGAGGAGCCCCCCAACGCCGCATCAAGTGTCGCTGCCCTCGATTCCGGCCGCCGCCGCCGCCAAGACGCCATCGCCGCCTCGCGATCTCATCGGCCGTCCGATCAAGATCGCACGGCTAGGATCTCGCCACGTCACCCCACCGGTGAGATCTCGCTTTGAACTCCAGATCAATCTCGGCCGCTGGATCTAGATCCAACGGTCCAAAATCAATGCGTTAACCCAAACGCGTCAACACTAGGGGATCCAATCCGCGCCGTTGAATTTCAAATCAACGGCCGAGATCGAGCCACGCCAGCGTCGGGAAGTTGGACCGACGCGTCGGGCCAGACGCTGACGCCGACACGCCGGGCCCGCATGTCACGCCCGGCCAATCGCACCATGACGCCACGACGCCATGGCGGGCTCAAGATGTCACGGCCGTCCCGAGCGCCGACGCCAAGAATGACGCCACAAGCCGGTCCCACCTGCCACGTGGTGAGCCTCACGACGCCGAAGTGGCGCTACCCGAGGGACCCACCTGTCGCTGACATCGTGGAGCCGTGGGACCGAGTCCACGGTAGACCCAAACCGAGCGTGGACCGAGTCCATGGACCGGCCGACGTCGGCCAGACCAATCCCGTGTTGCCACGTGTCCAGCCGACGCAATAATTAATTTCAAAAAGAAAATGATTTATTAATTCGAAATAATGATTTGATTTTGTTTCAAACTTCAAACGCTTATAACTTTTGCGTTTCAACTCCGATTTGAGTGATTCAAATTTCTAAATTTGTATAAAATTGAGATCTACCTAAATATAAATTTTATTTAATTTTTGGACTAAAGTTTACCTCTGTAAAATTATTTAATTGATTATTTAAACTTTAAATAATCATAACTTTTATGCTTTAACTCCAAATTTGACGATTCCAGTTTCTCAAAATTCATAAAATTATGTTCTCTCTGTTTATGGATTTTATTTGGATGTTTGGACACTTTTTGCCTATTGTTTATTCGTGAATTTGCTATTTGCACGCTTTACGAGTAGACATTGAAGTGCCTAAGGATTCAAGGAGAAGTATTGACTCAGGATCCAACTCAAGACCAAGAACAAGTACTTTTTGAAGGCAAGTTGTGCTTTGACCATGTTGATCCTATTTCGAAATCTATTTTGATTTAACCTATTGCATGCTAGTTCAATTAGAAAAATACTTTATTTAAATATGGGGAATTAGATAAATACCAATTTGCTGTATGACACCTTGATTACTTAAATATGTGCCATGACCCCTTGTCACCCTAGTTGTGGTTTACTAGTTGGACATTATTAACTTGCCGACATGGGTTTTAGACCGTTGTAGTAAACTGCTTAGACCTGCTACGTGCTCATGACATGATTTTGGACAATCAAATGTTAATATTGACTTAATGATATATTGAACCTGTTTTGGAAAGGTATCATGTGATGTTGATGGCACGTGGTGCATGGTAATCAACTGGGGTTTGATAAATAGTTTTCGACCGGGGCATGTGGCAAGAGTAATCAGGTGGGCCAGTTGTGGCACTGGGGATGTTGATTTGGTTCTTCGGGTAGTCTTGCCCTGGTCACCCTAAGGACTTCACCTTGCAAGCCTTTGAACTGGGTCTAACGTGCAACCACATGTCTCAGAATGGGACGGACCTAGTTGACTAAGTTGCTAATAACGCACTGTGGGACCTCAGAGGTCAACTACACCCTTTGTGTAAGTTGTATGCGGGGAGCGTCTGAGGTGAGGCCAGTACCCATCTAACGGTTGATTGGCCTAAACTTCGCCTTAGCTAAGGGAAGGGTTAGTGTGCAATAACCGGGAGGACCACTTGTATTGTTAGAAGTTTCCGAAAGACTTTGTTACTGAACTCGCCTTTGTGGTGTTTGACTGTATCTTGTGGGTAAAGTGCATAACCTCTGCAGAGTGTAGAATCTATTCGAATAGCCGTGTCCGCGGTATTGGACATCGCTCGGGAATTACAGTCAAGGGTTAGATTTTCTCAAAAATAACTTGGATTTGAAAGGTTGGGTTGGATTAATAATGATGTTGATGGAAATGTGGATTAGGATGGGAAAGATGTTTATTAAACTCCTTGAAAAGTTACCTATGCTATACTTGTTTCTCTTTGCTTTGAATCTACTTATGTTACTTGTCAAATGTTTCTTTGCAAATATACCTTGAGCTATTCCTTTGTACTAAGCCATACATGTAGTATATTAGCTGCATTCTGTGCATGACTTGCAGAGTACCAAGTACTCACCCTTGCCACCCTACAACACCAGTTGAAGAGGAGACTACACCAGCTTTGGAGGAGGAGCTCCAAGAGGAACCGTCTACTTAGGGAAGCGAGCCCAGTCAGTTGCCTGTGGTATACTAGATGGCGCCACGAAGTTATTTGGTTTTCGGCTGCTATTATTTTTCTCTGAATAAGTTTCGCCTTGCGAGGCATATATTTGTAACTTGACCATAAGGTCGAGTAACCAGTTTGACTATTTAAATAAAGTACTTTATTAGTATCGAGTGGTATGATTGTGATATTTACCGATGTTAAGACTGTGTGCACTAGCGCATTCCTGGACTAGTGCTGAATACACGGAGGGTCCGGATTTGCAAATTCGGGGTCCCGACAGGTTGTGGTGCCGAAGGGTTTCGGTCACCTCTTTTTGTTCATAGTAAGGGTGTGGTTTGACGGTATGGCCGGTTAGCACCATCACCGAAGAACTATTAACCCCTGTGGGAGAAGAGTGCTTATCCTTTAAAGATATCTGGGTAGTGGGCTGGAGTCGAATAGAAGAGTTTGTGGTGGATTCTTTCAGTTGCTCTTTACCGTTCTAACGGTTGGTTTCGGTTGGTCTTCTTGGCTCTGGTTGATTGAAACCAAAAGAAAAGTGTTTGGTATTGGATTTTCGCGGATTGTTCCGTATGTGGTTCGTGGTTTTGTCTTCCTTGGTTGAAGACGTAGAAGAAAGGTTTTGTGTTGCGCATCTGTTGGTCGCTATTTTTGCTTTGACACCGGTTTTGTTGGTCATTACGGGCTGTCTTGAGGAGGAAACTTTTGTGGTTATTGTTCTCCCTATCTAAGAAAAGTGTTGGAGTTTCCCCTTGTGCAGGCCTTGAGTTGGTGGAGCTAAGTTTGAATATTTTATCAGAAAAGATTTAATGAACATTTGATTTTCCCTGGTGCATCCTTCTTCCTTCTTGGAAGTATAGATCTTGAGATTTCTTGAAGTGTTTTGTGGGCAAATTTGGGAATTTGAGAGTTGAGCTCTCCTGCATTTCTGTTGGAGTTTTGTTTTTCTTCCTTGCCTGGAGAGGAGAAATTTTCTATCGGTGTTCGTTCTGGTTCTTGAGTTGTGGTTATCTTTAAAAGTTGAGTTGCATCCTGTTTGTCAAGAGTTCGTGCCCCATGAAGGTGTTTAGAAAAGTTTATGTCCGTGCTATGTAGTAGGTAACAATGTGGTTTATGGAATGATGTGTTGCTAAGTTAAATTTTGAGTTGAATCAATTCAATGTGATTATCATCTCTAGCTGGAGAATAAATAGACTACTAGTGTTGTAGTTTACCCTGTAGCGAGAATGATTAAATGGGTCAATGTACATGCTTAGAATCTGTTGCATTGCTTTAAAAAGTGCTTATGATCCTCGTTAATGTTAAAAGCTTAAACCTTGATTCATAGTTAGAACATTAAGATGATGTAAATTAATGATACTGTTAAAGAAACTTTGCCGGTTGTTTAAAGATGTTCTAATCTAACGGGTTAATAGAGAAATTTAATCATGTTGACTAGTGGCTTTAATTTGGAAGTTGATTAGAGTTGATATTTATGTTGTTGCAAACTACTAGTATATTCGGAAGTATGCAGTTGTGTCTCTACAATGCTAGTATTGATATCAATTGAGAAGACATAAGACTTTTTGTTAATGATGTTGTTAAGAACATTGTGCTGATCTAACTTATTAAATCTAATTTAATAGTTGGAGTATGTTGTGTTGTGACAATTTTGTTGCAACCTATGTGTAAGGTAGCTAAAAGTAATGTTGTTGATTGATGATTATGCAAAGAATTGATATTGATGCCTTGGTAGTGTTGTTAATTGTTGGAAACCATTCATCCAATAGAAGAAAAGTGTAAAAACTGTGGTATTATGTCGAGTACATGTTGTGATGGGATAAACAATGGATAATAATCATGATGCAAGATTTTAATTTTTAATGAATGCATATCTTAGAATCCTATTTACGAATTTTATCTTGTAGAGATATTACTTAATTGTTGAAGTCATTTTATTGATTGAACAAGTTTCAATTGCTAAGATTTTGACGTATGGATAGTATAAATTGATAGGTTGACCATGCTCAAGTAGCTGTTGAAGTACTATGTTTGAAATATAGAAGACGTGGTTATATGATTTGGTGATCCGTGGGGATCATGTCAATGTAGTCATGGTTGGGTGTCTTTGTGATAAGCATCTTAAACCTTAATTAAAAGTGTTGGGAATGGTAACCAGAGAAAGAAATTGTTATGTAAAATTTTGTTAAATCCGGTCGGACTCTCTTGATGAGTAAATAGAGATTATTGAATGCTTAAATGGTAAGTGTAGTGGAATACAAGTTATGGTGGGATTCATGCTGAGCTGGTGTTTAAAACCTTTTGAACTGGTGTGGTTGTTTGCCATTTTGGTTGAATGCCTTCGGTCAAGGTATTCCTTGTGTTGTGTTTCCGAGTTTCCCTAAAACCCGTAGCTATTGTTGCCAATCTTTGGTTTTGGCTATTTTGTTTAATTTGTGCTATGTGTTTGGTTTTACACCCAAAAGTCTTTGAGTGGATCGTGCTCCTTCGCGTTCGCACTGAATCATCTTTGGAGTAAATTTTAAAGGAAGCAGAAGGTCTTAGTGGGTTGTGTTGAAGATTCTTGAGATTTAATTTGTAACTCTTTTTGATTGGAGATGGATTTATTTGTATAATGTGTATGATGTTTGCCAGTGCTTCAAAACGGTGGAATTTATGAATGTTTTATAAAGTGATTTTGTTAGTGAGGTGTTCCCTTTTTGAAATGAGTTTCCCTCTCCTTGAGAAAATTTGTGACGGTTGTGGGAGCAGATGCTTGACTTGAAATTTTTATGCTCTCTTCCAAAATGTTGGATTTGGATGAAATGCAATGTTTTGCAAGTTCAGTTTTCAATTGATGTGGGATGTGATGCGACGTGGTGTTTTACTGTCAACTATGCTGCTGTCATAGTCTATATGAATTTCCGCAACCTTCGATGTTAATTGTGTTTCCATTATTTGATACCGAGGAAGAAGTCATTTGGTGAATGACTATTCGGTACCGTTGTTACATGATGAATGAATGGTGAAAAAGGAAAATGAGACATTGTTTATGCATAATTAATCATAAAGGAGTCGATGAGCCAGGTCGGTGAGAAAGTCATATATGGATATATGACTAATCCGGAGTGCTCTTGAAAAGTGTGCATGCATGTCATGAATCGAGATGTCCATTTCTTTCTAGTATGAAAAAAAACTTAAGAATTTCTGGTATTTTGGTGGTGGTGTAGGGGATTTATGCTTCCTTTGTGATTTGGCTTGGATGTTGCCGAATTCATTCAAAATTGGTTGTTAACGCTTTGGGTTTGAGTTGTTGTGTGTGGTCCACTTGGCTTCAAAAGAATTGTACTTCTCTTGCTCTATAGATGGGAGTGAGGATATAAATGTTCTTGGTTTATGGTTGAATATGCGAAATATGTGTACACTTGGGCTTGTGAACTAAGTGTTTTTGTGTGAGGGCGAGACCCTCTTAAGAAAGGAACCAATTGTGGTTTGGTAAGGTTTTACGATCCTAGCTTGGGGCTAGGTGTTGAACCTTAGTGGTATAAGGGTGGGTTGTGATGGAGGTTGATGACGTATGGGTTTAACCTTTATTAAGAGTAGCGATGGGTGGAAGTGAAGTTGACGGTAGTTCCGTGATAATTGTCATGCCGTGAGCAATTGTCTTAACTAGTTGTTTTTGGGTTTGAGTCTTGCCTGGGAGAGGATGGAATGAAATGTTAGCATGATCTTGTATCGGAAGGGCAAGTGTGCCTTAATGAGTTATTCCCCTCGATGGAAATCTTCGAGAATGTAGAGAGGTCATTAAAGGAATTGTGACTCGCTTTGATTGTGTCATGTTGAGTTTAATGAAGTGTTTGTCATGAGGTTTCAGGCGTTTTGGGTTGATGGAGCCCTTTGTGGTTGAAACGTAGTTTCTGTTTGGGAATTGAAGTGAAGATGGAACCGTGAGAGGTTGCACTCTGTTGAGCTAAACCAACATTTTCTCGCTAGTGTTGGTTTTGAGAACTCGCTTGTCATTTGTTTCGGTTTTAGTCTCTGTGTGAATGTTTTGGTGCTGCAATGAAGTCTTCTGTCCCTTGGGGACTTTGTTGTTGATTTTGGCGTTCTTCGGATTCGAGGTCGAATCCTGTTTAAGGAGGGGAGAATGTGACACCACGGAGTGTCGTAACCTTATATAATGTGAATGTTGGGGTCAAACACATTATGAAATATGGAATTAGAGGTTGAAACCATAAGGTATGGAGGTTAATAGCGTTTCTGGGCCGTTTCCGGGAGTTTGGGCCTTTTCGGAGAGTTTTGGGCCTAAGAGAAAGGGTCGTGGGCTTTGGTGGGATGGAATTTGAGTCCAATTGGGAGTAGGAGTCCTGGTTGGGGGCCTCCCCCTGCCCCTTACTGCGCCCCCACCCCTGCCCTTGCGCCCCCACAAGCCCTAGCCGCCCCACCTCCTCCTTGTGGCGCCTCCACCTCCCCCATTGCTCCCCATTGCTCCACCACCTCTCCACCACCTCTCCACCTCCCTTGCTGCCCCTAGGGGAGTTCCCCACCTCAACACCTCGAAGATCCATCCATTGGAGCGCTACACGACGAGGAGATCCAGCGGGATTGGAGCGAGGAAGGATATCGCACAAACCAGGAGGAGATCCGTTGGGTTTTCGTGCGTCGGGCGAAGGTATGACCATGGGAATCCTTGGGGTTGGTCTAGGATCTGTTCTAAGGGGTATTATCATGTTTTTAGATCAATTGGTGGTGCTGGAATTGAGTAGATTAGATGGAATCTTGAGTTTGCCACGTTCTCTGTTTCGGCAGCATGAGCAGTCGACATAGGGTTTGGGTTTTCGTCAATTTGGAGTCAAAATTTGGTCGTACGGCTGTTGAAGAAGTTGTAGGTAATTTCAATATCTTTCCATGGGTATAAAGAACGTCCAATTCCGCCCAGCAGTTTGAAAGTTATGATTCGTTTTACCGAACGTATTAAAATCTGTGACGTGATTGGAACAGATCACGGTTTTCTGTAGATTAAACCACTTTAGATTCCGAATCAGTCTTTCTGTATACTTAGAAAAAGTTAGGAAATTTCCTAAGCTACGCGAGGATGTACTCGTTTAATTGATTCGGAGTTTTAGAACCCGAGTTATGCCTTTTGGAAGGCTGCTGTCCCGACGGGATAGAACCTCTGTTTTTGGGTTTAGCGAGTAGTTTGCGATGTCGGGGTAGAATAGAGTTTGCTTACTGTTTTGTGGACTTGATTGTGAGTGTGTGGTACCTATGTGCAGGTGGTGTGACCCCGGGAGTGCCTTCTTCTTCTCGCCAATTTGTCGCCCGTGGTTGAGGCAAGTGTATTGGAATGGGTAGCGGGTTGTAGTTGCTAGATTGATTGAGATTGAATTTGAATACATGATATGCTCACATGCCATGCCTTAATGATTGCCAATCATATGATGAATATGTTTATTATGTTATGATGCCATGGGATAGTGTACAAGTTATTTATGATGTTGGCATATTTGCATACATGGCATGTTACATGGCTCGGGCGGTGAGAAAGTCATAACTAGTCCGGGGAAGGTCGGTGAGAAAGTTATGACTATTCCGGAGAGCTAATGAGTAAGTCCTACATCGTGATTCCATTCACCGCAGTGAACGGAAGCGAGGAGTAGGCACCCTCCATCTTCGGGATGGAAGGGGGGGAGAGGGTGCACACCGACGGGTGTGTACTCAACCATACCGGTATGAGTTTCCAAGGAGACATGAGCATCGCATCGCATTGCATACATAATGGTGATGATATTGATATGTGATCATGAATGAGATGAAAGACATGATACGAGTTGTTGTAGCTATGTAATTATTTTTGTGTACCATTGCAATATGCTTGCTGAGTGTTGAACTCACGCTTATGCTTTCTTGTTGTTTTAGGTACCATGAGATCGGCATGCGGGGAAGGGAATTAGTCACACTTCTACACGTAGCGTCACTCAATTGTTCCCACAGTCACTCAATTGGGTCTTGATAATAAATTAAGTGTGATGCCTATTGTTTTATGGTTTAGCTTTGCGATATGGGAGTCTTATTGTTCGTTTGGCTCATGGAGACATTAAATGTTTGGAATTAGACTTTTAAGGTCATCATACCTTTAATTATTGCTATTTTAGATGTCTCTCATATTGCCTTATATTGCTATGCTATTGTGTTTCCTTCAATTCATGGTAGAACAAAGGAGATGCTGCCGAAATTTTGGTTTTTAGCATTTACTCCTTTGCTGTAATTCATCAATAAAAACAAATGGGCATAATCATCAACCGATGAACATTACTTTTAGATACCCTATACATAGGTGATAACAAAATTACAACATACTCCAACTATTTAAAATAGATTGAAAACTAGCATTGAAGGGTCACAACTGCATACTTCCAAATATACTAGTAGTTTGCAACAACATAAATAACCACTCCAATCAACTTCCAAATTAAAGTCACTAGTCTCTACTAATCCGTTAGATTAGCACATCTTTAAACACCAAGCAAAGCTTCTTAACAATATCAGCAGTTTACATCATCTTAATGTTTTAACTATGCATCAAAGTTTAAACTTTTAACATTAACAAGGATCATAAGCACTTTTAAAGCAAGGCAACAGATTCTAAGCATGTACATTAACACATTTATTCATTCTCATTATAGGGTAATCTGCAACACTAGAAGTTCATTTAATCTTAAGCTAAACACAAATATTACTTTTAACTGATTCAACTCACCAATTAACTTAAGAACAAATCATTTCCAATAACCACATTGTTACATACTATATGACATGCTAAACAACCATTTTCACTTTTGACAAACAGGATGCAACTCCACTTTTAAGGACAACCACAACTCAAGAACCAGAACGAACACTGATAGACAATTTCTCCTTTTCCAAGCAAGGAAGAAAACAAAACTCTAACAGAAATGCAGGAGAGTTCCACTCTCAAGTTCCCAAATTTGCCCACAAAACTTTTTAAGAAATCTCAAGATCCATACTTCCAAGAAGGAAGAAGGATGCACTAGGGAAAACAAAATGTTCAACCAAACCTTTTCCGATAAAGATACAAAACTTAGCTCCACCCAACCTAAGGTCGGCACTAGGAGAACTTCAACTCTTTTCTCAGATAGGGAGAACAACAACCCATATGTTTCCTCCCTAAGACAATCCATAATTACCAGCAAAACCGGGTTTGTCAAAGCAAAAGGCGACTAAAAAAAGGCGCAACACTAATCTCTTCTTCTTCGTTTCCAACCAAGGAAGACCAAAAACCACAAATCGCATACGGAATGATCCGCGAAAAATCCAATACCAAACATTTTTTTCTTTTGGTTTCCATCAACTAAAACCAAGAAAACCAACCAAAACCAACCGTCGAGCGGTGAAGAACATCTGAAGGAATCCACCACCAACTCTTCTATTTGACTCCGTCAACTACCCGATCTATGACAGAAAGGGTAAGCACTCTTCTCCTACAAGGGTTAATAGTTCTTCGGTGATGGCGCTAACCGGCCACACCGTCATACCTCACCCTTACTATGAATAAAGAGAGGTGACCGAAACCCTTCGGCACCACAACCCCACTTTAACATAATAACATGAACAATTCCAATTCAATTCAATTCTTTCATAAACATAGCAACATACATAAACAAATGTAGCATTCAACATCAAGGCTCAAATACAACATTTAAGCGTAAAGCAACGATTCCCATACCCTTTCCTACTGTGCATCCATGTGTGTCAAATTTTAAATTAGTTATACCACTTTTGCAAGTTTTAATGTTGCTATCCTATAACAAAGTTTTAGTTAAGACCTAAGCCATGTTTCTAAGTTATTCCACATCACATTTTAGTTGTACCCTATAGCATGATACTAAAAATTCACATTCCAAGGACCTACAGCCCGCTCTGATACCAACTGTAACACCCCGGTATTTAATATGCCTGAATGCTACCAAACATAAGCTAAACAACATCTAAATACCACATTTAACATAAAAATTCCAGCAAAGGTGCATAGGCTAAAAACCGAGATTTCGGCAGCACCTCCTTTGTTTTAACATGGATTTAAGGAGCAACAACAGTATAGCATTATAAGGCAATATGAGAGACATCTAAAACAGCAATAAATAGAGTCTTAACGACAATATAAGACTAACATCAAGCACTTAATGTCTCCAAGTGTCAAAAGAACAAATAAGCTCTCAAATAGTAAAGCTAAACACTAAAGCAATGATCATCACACGCAATTTATTATCAAACTAATAGAATGACTTGTGGAATCATTAAGGTGAAGCTACGTGTGGGCGTGTAACTATTTCCCTTCCCCGCATGCCGATCTCATGGTACCTAAAACAACAAGAAAACACAAGCGTGAGTTCGAAACTCAGCAAGCATATTGCAATGGACAACAAGAACAACAACATGGCAATAACATCTCCCATCATGTAAATCATCTTATTCATAAACACTTAACGTTGTCATCATCAATATGTATGCGATGTAATGCAATGCTCATGTCTCCTTGGAAACTCATACCGGTATGGTTGAGTACACACCCGTCGGCGTGCACCCTTTTCCCCCTTCCATCCCGAAGATGGAGGGTGCCTACTCCTCGCTTCCATTCACCACGTGGATGGAATCACGATGTAGGTCTTACTCAATGGCGTTCCGGACTAGTCATAACTTTCTCACCGACCTTCCCCGGACTAGTTATGACTTTCTCACCGCCCTCGCGCCATCTCATGACATGCATGCAACTATGCCAATTATCATATCTCATTTGTACATAAACATATGGCATCATGTCATAGTACACATAAACACATGGCATCGAATCATGATAAGTATAGACACATAGCATCATATCATGATAATCATACTCAATATATCATTGAAAAACAGCAAGCATGGCAAGTGATCAAAGCAAGTATTCAATCTTTCATCTAATCTCCACAAGCAACCTACGATTCCGCTATACATTACAACACACTTGCCTCAACCGCGGGCGACGGATTTGTGGGAAGTCGAGGGCACTCCCGGTGTCACACCACCTGCACATAGGCATCACACACTCACAATCATACCCACAAAACAGTACGCAAAACCCCATCTAACCCGACATTGCCCACTGCTCGCAAAACCTAAAAACATAGGTTCTGTCCCGACGGGACAGCAGCCTTGCAAAAAGCATAACTTGAGTTCTGGGACTCCAAATCGATTAAACGAGTACACCATCGCAAAGCTTAGGAAATTTCCTACCTTTTTCTAGTTATATGGAAAGACTGATTCGGACTCTAAAATTGTTTAATCTACATATTACTACGATCTGTTCCAATCGCGTCACAGATTTTAACACGCTCGGTAAAACGGCCATAACTTTCAAACGGCTGATCTGATTTTAACGTGCTTTATGTCCACGGAAAGATAATTAAATTATCTACAACTTCTTTTAAGTCCGTATGGACAGATTCAGATTCTAAATCGACGAAAACTCGAACCCTAGCCCGACTGCTCAATCTGCCCGAAAACAAAAACGTGGCAACGTCTAGATCTAACCCAAAGAACTCCAACCCAGCGCCACCAATTGATCTAAAAACTTCATAAACACCCTAAGAACAGTACCTAGATCAAACCCAAGGATCCCCATGATCATACCTTTGCCCAACGAACGAATCTCCAATAGATCTCCTCGCGGATCGCTCCTCGCTCCACGCTCCTCGCTCCTCGCTCCAACGGATGGATCCACAAGGTGCAGAGGTGTGGAGACCACCCTAGGGCAGCAAGGGGGTGGAGGAGAGGTGGTGGAGAGCTGGGGAGCAATGGGGGAGGTGGAGGCACAAGGAAGGGAGAGGGGAAGGTGGGGGTGGCGGCTAGGGCTTGGAGGGAGAGGTGGGGGCGCCCAAGGGCAGGGGGAGCACGCCCAAAAGGCTGGTGGGGAGCCCTTTTACCAGCCCCCACACCCAATCCTAGTCCGTTACGGAGACCTACTCCATCCCACCAAAGCCCACCAAGGCCCAAACTCCCCCGGGAAGGCCCAAAACCCCGGAAACGCCCCGGAAAAGCTATTAACCTCCATATCCTATAATTTTAACCTTAATTCCACATCTCATAATGTTATTAACCTTATCATGCACGTTAAATAAGGTTACGACACTCCGTGGTGTCACAACACTTCAAACGGCCCAAAAACGCGAGTAAACCTCAAGCCGAAAGGTTTTATTCTCTAATTTCACCTTCTATAACGTCACACCAAACCGTAGTGTCACACCAACATACATACAATTAATAATGGTACCTTAACCACCAAACAACATATATGGGCAACATATATACAATTAATAATGTCTCTTAATAATAGCAACATACATACAATTAATAATACCAACATACATACATAGATATACAATGTCTCTCAATTAATAATACCAACATATATAACAACATACATGCAATTAATAATGTCTCTTAATAATACCAACATAAATACAATTAATAATACCAACATACATACATATATATACAATGTCTCACAATTAATAATACCAACATATATACCAACATACATACAATTAATAATGTCTCTTAATAATACCAACATACATACAATTAATAATAATAACATACATACATATATACAATGTCTCTCAATTAATAATACCAACATATATACCAACATACATATAATTAATAATACCAACATACATACATACATATGGGCAACAGTAACAGTAATAGTAAAAGGAAAACGTCTTGTGGGCATTTCACCGAACACCTTATGGGCAACAGTAACAGGAGGAGCAGGGGCATAGACGCAGCTATACCTAGCTCCTCCGGGGTGGGGTGGCGCAGGGCGACGTCGATGTGGTGGCGCAAGAGGCCGGCGCGGTGGCGGAGGCGGCGTCGGCGCGGTGGCATAGAGGAGGCGAGTAGGGCGCGCACGGCGTGAGGCATCGGTGCGGGACTTAGGAAAAATTTGGAGGTGTGACCGTGTGAGAGAGCAGAAGCGATATATAAAGGAAGCCTCTTTTACAAGCGGATCGTATTACGAACCTCTTGTAAACATGACCTCTACAAGCGGTTTGTAATTAGAACCGCTTGTAGAAGCTTCTACAAGCGGTTATTAATTAGAACCGCTTGTAGAAAGAGCTCTCTACAAGCGGTTCTTAATTAGAACCGCTTGTAGAAGGCTACAAGCTTCTATTCAAATGATGTAGTTGCCTAGTAAGAACGTTGAGAATTATACGTATCCTCTGGTTAGCATGTGGCGTTCGAGCGTGGGCTCACTCGCGTAGTCGCGGGTTCGAGCCCCGCTTGCGCCACCATTTTTTATTTATTGTTTTTATTCCAAAAGGTTAATTATCTCCTATTTTTATTTATTGTTTTTATTCCATAAGGTTAATTATCTCCAGGAATTTATGGAATAACCTTATGGAATAAACAATAAACAAGGGGAGCTCTATTTGTTTAATTCAGCATTATTTATTGTTTTTATTCCATAAGGTTAATTATTTATTCCATAAGGTTAATTGTTTAATTCAGCACTATAATTAACCTTATGGAACAAATGATCACACAAGTTGAAATAAACACGTAATGCAGTAGAAGATACGTCTAAAAATGATCACACAAATTCAAATAAACAAGTTTATACAGTAGTACTACATTTTAAGTAGTACCATACTATGTCTTTACAAGTCTTCCTTCGTTATGATCGCGATGTATGTAAGGAGCATCCACGTCTGTGTCATTCAGGAGGCTTATGTCAACATCCACCGCAAAAGGAGGGAGCTCGTCGAACTAACTATACTCTTCCTCATCTGTGACGTCCTCAACTCCGATAATCCTTCGTTTGCCTTGGAGAACCACGTGTCGCTTTGGCTTACTATTATTATCTTTCTGCTTCTTAGGTTTGCTTGACATGTCTATTACATAGAAGACCTATCTCACATTATTTGCAAGGATGAACGGTTCGCACCTATAGCCGACTTGCGTGAGGTCTACGGTTGTCATGACGTATTTGTCAACCTTTACGCCGCCTGAAGTCAGTTTGACCCATTGGCACTTAAATAGAGGGACCTTTAAAGGTCCATAGTCAAGCTCCCATATCTCTTCTATGAAACCATAATATGTATCCACCTTGCCTTTGTTGTCTTCGGCATCTATATGGACACCGCTATTTTGATTGGTGCTCTTGTTATCCTGGGATCTGGTATAAAATGTGTAACCATTTATCTCGTACCCCTTGAATATCACGATTTCACTAGATGGTCCCCGTGCCAATTGTTGCAACTGTTCATTTTCTGACCCTTTGAAAAGGATGTAGTTTTGTAACCAAGCGCCGAAAGAATCCATGTGCTTCAGTGTTATCCAATCCTCATACCTCCCAGGGAATTCACGACGTAGAATACTCTTGTTCTCAACAACATACGAGGCCACCACAGTTGATTGTTTCAAAACCGTGAAATGTGCTTGCTTAAGTGTAAGAAGATCATTGCATGCAATTGCTTTCCTTCCTAGTGTCCCTTTTCCCTGTAGCCTCCCCTCATGGCGTGATATAGTGACACCGATCGGATTTAGATCATTAATGTAATCCACACAAAACTCAATCACCTCATCTATCCCATAACCCTCGGCAATGCATCCTTCCAGACGAGAACGGTTACGAATATACTTCTTTAGAACACTCATGTACCTCTCGAAAGGGAACATGTTGTGCAGATACACGGGTCCAAGAATACCTATCTCTTTGACAAGGTGAACAGTGAGATGAACCATAATATCAAAGAACGCAGGAGGAAATATCATCTCAAGACAAACCACACTTTGTACCACGTCATCGTGCAGCTTACTTAGTTTATCTGGGTCGATGACCTTCTGCGAAATCACGTTGAAAAAATAACACAACTTTGTGATTGTCCCCCGTACCCACTCGGGCAGTATACCTATCATAGCCACTAGGAGCAACTGTGTCATCAACACAAGACAGTCATGGGATTTCAGGTGTACGATTTTATTCTCTTTCGTGTTTATGAGTCTCTTTACATTTGATGAGTATCCGGAAGGGACCTTCACACTATTCAGGCACTCTATCATGATTTTTTTCTCTTCTTTGCTTAGAGTGTAGCTCGCAGGATGTAAGTAATGTTGTACTTTTTCTCTCTTTTTCTGGATGTAGGTCGTTCCTTAGTTCCAAGAGTTTAAGGTCCTTCCGAGCTTGTAGTGTATCTTTTGATTGGCCGTACATATCTATGTAGCCTAGCAGGTTCAAGCAAACATTCTTTGTGATATGCATGAAGTCAAGTGAGTGACGAACCTCCAAGACTTCCCAATAAGGCAAGTCCCAAAATATTGACTTCTTCTTCCACATTGGTGCCTGACCATCCTCATTCTGCAAAGGTTTGCTTCCAGGACCCTTTCCGAATACTACTTTCAAATCCTTTACCATAGCAAGCACATGTGGCCCACTACGATGCTGAGGCTTAGCACGAAGGTCTAGTTGTCCGTTAAATTTCCTGCACTTCTTCCGCCATGGGTGACTCGTAGGAAGAAACCTACGGTGACTCATGTACACAACCTTTCGAGAGTTTTTCAGGTACGTGCTGTCCGTTTAATCTAAGCATTGGATGCAAGCTCTATATCCTTTGATAGTTTGGCCGGACAGGTTACCGAGAGCAGGCTAGTCGTTGATTGTTACAAATAACAATATTGCACGTAGGGTGAAATACTCCTTTTTGTACTCATCCCATACCTGTGCACCATCCTCCCACAATGTCACAAGATCTTCAACCAATGGTTTCAGGTAGACATCGATGTCATTTCCAGGTTGCTTGGGGCCTTGGATCAACAATAGCATCATGATGTACTTTCGCTTCATGCACAGCCATGGAGGAATGTTATACATACGTAGTGTAATAGGCCAGGTGCTATGGCTGTTGCTCAACTCTCCGAAAGGATTCATCCCATCGGTACTTAACCCAAACCTTATGTTTCTCACCTCTTGTGCGAAGTCTGGGTACGTCCGATCGACTTTCCTCCACTGTGAGCCATATGCAGGGTGTCTAAGCATACCGTCATCCTTACGCTCTTCTTTGTGCCAACGCATCATCTGGGCATGCGCTTTGTTAGCAAACATACCCTTCAATCGGGGAATCACAGGGAAATACCACAACACTTTAGCTGGAGGTCTCTTCTTCTTACGCTCCCCATCTATTTCACCTGGATCGTCTCTCTTCACCTTATACCGTGATTCTTTGCACACTGGACAAACATCCAAATTGGCATACACATTGCGATACAGGATGCAATCGCTAGGACATACGTGTATCTTCTATACTTTCAATCCCAAAGGACTGACGACTTCCTTTGCTTCATATGTAGATTCGGGCAGAGTGTTATCTTCTGGAAACAACTTCTTTATGAGTGATAATAACTCATCGAATCCCTTGTCTGACACACCATTTGTGGCCTTCTATTGCATAAGTTCAAGTGTGGTACGCAACTTTTTGTAGTCCTGCCCACAGTTTGGGTACAAAGGAGTTCTGTGGTCCTCTAACATGCGCTGGAACTTCTCGAACTGTCTTTCATCTGTGTAGTCTCCCTCTCCGTCACGCAGCATCTGGTCCAGCTCATCATCACCAAAGTCATTGAGTGTATCTCCCACGGAATAGCATTGCGTGGCGTCCGGGATATTGTTGAATCCCTCTTCTTCTTCCTCGTCTTCTTCCTCATCTTCGTCATGGTTGGTCCAACAGGTATAGTTTGGCATGAAACCTCTCATCATCAAGTGGTTCATAACCTGCCATCGCTGTGAGTGCTCCTTCTCGTTCTTGCAATCTACGCACAGACAACATATGAAGTTGCCTAGAGGCAGGAATGCAATGGCCGCATCGAGAAAAGCCTGCACGCCATCAATGAACTCTTTCGAGCGACGGTCCGCATTGTACATCCATTGCTGTTTCATCTACACCAAGTTATAATTTCATTTAATTTTTTCTTCTCCAAGAAAAACAACCCCACCTACACCTTCATGCAAATAAAGATCTACCTTTCTAATTATTTTTTATCCCTTTCTACCTTTGTAATTAATTTTTTTATCCTTCACATATTTTCCTATTTTATTTTATACACTACTAATTACTTCATTGCAATGTCATATTTTGAACTAGATCTCCACCATACATCTTCATACCATAACAAAAACAAGCATACGAAATAAATTTTGGGGAACAACTCCCTACAGTTCAACACATTTCAACATGTTCTAGAGTGATCTAGCAAAGCAACACATTTCAACATGAATAAATCATGATTTCTCCACATCCAATGCATAAAAAATAGGAATATGTAGGTGAAAAAGATGCTAACATGCTCTTACTGACCTTGAAACACTTAATTTGAAAGTAAATCACCAGCAATTTAAAAATTTAAAATTTGGCCAGCACCTCCCCGGAAGAACAGTGCTCGGCCCTTCTCTGTTCATCACTGTTGGCTCGGGGAGGAAAAAGGGTTTTAAATGCGCTGGGTGAGAGGGCTTCTAGAACCGGTTTGAGACACAAACAACTTCTAAAGGTTGAATTCTAGAAGCGGTTCGTGTGTCAAACCGCTTCTGACTTTCCAGAAGCGGTTTGATACACGAACCGCTTCTAAAACTCAGACTTCAGAAACGGTTCGTGTCTCAAACCGGTTCTAGAAGCCCTCTCCTGCCTGTTGCCATGAACCGCTTCTGGTACACACATTACAACCGGTTCGTACGAAACCGCTTCTAATATGCCGGTTGTGATGCGCGGTTCTGTAATAGTGTGTGTCCCTCGTGTGCTGTGCCTGCACCTGCACTGCACCTAAATAGAATTAATATTTAATTAGTATATAAACACTTCTATAAATCTCCGTTACTTCTTTGGTGATCAATACACGGCAATATATACAATCATACATTACCACTAGTACATATGTACATACTCTAAGTTTGCACATACATCGTTACATTCAGAGGATCATATATATATTGACTCGATAATAACCAGGAATTAATATTTCTTACCTAAACCTTCACGTCCTTATATATTATTCTTTGTTTTTTTTGCTTGTTATTTTTTTAACTTTTTGCTATCTTTGTGCCATGACTTGACTATTATGTTTTATATTTATATTATTATATACTAATAAGATTATAATATTATGTAAATAGTTTTATCTAATAATATAGTTTTTATATAGTCAGTCCAGATAGTTTGAAATATATTAGTGATACAAAAAAAATGTATTATATTTTTAAAAATTGGCTAAGAGCTATGGCATTTATTATAAAAGAAAGAATAATATATTGTGATTTCTGATGAAATTTTTTGGAGTTTGGATGTGTGCCAACCCGTTTTGTTAAATAGCCCATAAGGCCGGCCCATTAGGGCTGAGAAAAGGGAGGAGCAAGAGAGATGTCCTCACCTCTCCCGATTCGGGAGCAACGGCGCTGGGGCTTCGACGGTTAGGGGTGGGCATTTTTAAACCAAAACTGAATTACCGAACTGAATCAATATTTAATTTTTTTACGGTTTTCGGTTCGGTTTTTATTTTGGTATAATTCTATTTTTGATATTTGGTTCTTTTTTTAATTCTAGAAACTGAAATAATCGAATAACCGAATAGCCCATGTACAATACCACTTTTATAATGTTCTTTATAAAGCTACCAAATAATTCCCATGTTCTAACATTTTATGCATATGTGCGGTAAATTCATAAATTCTACTATGTTTATACTATAATGACCTATGAATATTGTGTTAGTTTATCTGTACTCTGTGTTGCGATATGAGAAGAATACAATTTAATATACAGTGTTTATTTTGTAAGACCCTCACTTTTATGCTACAGTGCAAACATAAAAGCAAGGTTCTAATGTGCATACTGTGCCAGTCCCATGATCAGTAGCTAGCACGCACAAACACAATTTGGAAATCACAACCATGCAAAAGTTTCATATTTTATTACAGCGGAAGTATTGATACAATATGACCGACGAGGTCGACTAAATACATAATAAAGAATCAGAAGTCTTGTAGTTTGCCACATAATCCACAGGCAACTGACAAGGTAAAGCCTTAGAAAGAATCGTCGTTAATAATCCCGTTTTCCTGCGTCAAAGTAATTGTCGATGTTTCCTGCCTAAAAATAACAATAATAGCAAGGGTGAGTACGTTGCGTACTAAGCAAGACTTGTAGTGTTTGCAAAACCTGAAATATATGCAGGCTGAATAGAAAGTGGGTTTCTATGGTTGTTTTGCATGAAGCGAAATTTGAATTGTAAATAATGAATAATAGATTGAAAGCGAAAATTATAAAAGTACATAAATAAGTAGAGTAACAAGTATGTACATAAGAAGAGATATACACCTCACAGCCCTTCGTGAATAAAATGTAACCAAAGTACCCACATCCCTTCGTGAGTGATAAAGCGACCATTCCCATTATAACTGTAATCAATTTAATTTTGCCAAGCACAAGGCACAACAGCTGAATTCAACCTTGCCAACGAAATGTCAAGAATTGAATCATCTGTAAGGGTAAGCTCACTAATTTCAAATTATCTGGTCCAGTTTTATAAGAATATAGAAAATATCTAGCTATGTGATGACTTTACCAAGTGCTCATGACCGAGAGCGCGGCTAATCGATTAGGTTTAGACTCTACAGAGTTTGTACAGCTTTACCCACAAGATATGTTCTCCCTTTGTGGCAGATCATTAGCACACTTCCTTTGGTGTGCCGCCAGAGAGTTCATAACGAAACCGTTCGATTATTTGAACCTAACTTTGCACTAGCCCAATGACGTTACCCCTGACTATGATAGAAGCTAAAAAGGTAAAAGTAATTCCGGAGTCAGTGACCACCAGGAATAGAAATTCCAGAGTTAGTGACCCACCAGGAATAATAACAGCCCCAAATTCATAGCCAGGCGTACACCGTTACAACGACAGATGCCAACACCTCGGTGATGACACCTCCCTCGAGCAAACCTATATCCGGAATGCCCGTGCTACAACTGCCTACCAATGTGCAAAGCTAGTTCCAAATAATTTTAATTGGTTAAGGCTGCCCCATCCCAGCACTTGTGGATGTACGATTATCTTGGCCTAAAAACAACACATCAGCTCGGTTCTTATACGACACGGGCGATAGATCTCCCCCTATCTACGTGCATCATTAATTGCACTTCCGGCTACTGCCAATAATCACCCGCATCAAAATCATAGTTTTGTTTTCAGAAAAAGAAAGTTTCAATAATCACAATATTCCAACATGTCATGAACAGAGTTCATCATGTTTACAATTTAAGTTCTTCACGAGAAGTATAACCATCTGTTTGTGTTCCCAGTCTAAAGCAGGGCTAAGCATGTGCATGTAATAATTGAATATACCCATTTTGACATTAAGTGTCAATCCTTGAGCTAGGGTTATCAAGGTTCACATATCAATGCCAATTGAGGAAATTTATCAATGATAAGGTATATCTACCAATACCCATAAAGTACGTGGTTTGTAGAACATAAGCATGCAGGCAAATTATTAATTAACATTTTTAGTGATTATGAAAATTAGGATCAAAATGATCAAGGGGGTGCTTGCCTTGCCATTTGTTGTCTTTAGCGACGAGTCGAAGACGTAATCTTGCAGTTGTCGACGACGAAGTCCGAGACGTCGGATTCTACACGTCGTATAACAGAAAAGAATAACAAATAGCAAATAACACTTTCAATAAGGGCAAAAGGAAATCAGATGGAAAATCAAATAACAACCATTACACAAAACAAGCATGCGAGCGTGCTATTTCTACGCTACAGTCTTAACTACTGATTAATAGTTGGACACCATACTCCTATTCTTTATGATTCATTCTTATTTTATTCTGCGAATTCAAGAAGCTAAGATTGTTTATATTAATATAAATTATGACATAAAACCACAGGGTGGAGGCAGGTATAACTTGCATTATTGAATTTAAGTAATAACACACATCAGCAATTAATCACTAGTGCATGCATGGTTCAATTTAAGCAAATGTCAGGCATCTAACAATTAATCATTATTGCAGGTAAAGCTTAACTTATAGTATTGATTATTGAGCAAAGTTATTGACTTATATATTATGGGCTTTTAGGGTTCATGGTGCGCATGGTTATGTTTTGAATAGGATTCAGATGCAAAGCAAATTGTAATAGAATTACTTCTACATAATGAAATAGTCTAGCTTTAGGAAGAACTATAAAGCTGGTTCTATTAATACTTATCGGTGATGCCCTATTCACTTTTTAAGTTATGAATAGTTAATCCTTAGGTTTGCGACTAAAAATGATATGCAATCATTCTTGCAGATTAATAGGGTCTTCACGTTAAGGATATTTCAATATTAGTTCTATAGCATTTGGGTCATATTAGCTCATCTATTAAATTATGTTACATCTATTATATGGAAACATATGTTAACTAAGGGCTAAAGGTACACTATGAGTAGAACCTGATGTACAAATTGAAACTATCATAGACTAGGGTTGAATCTAATCATTTTTGAAATATTAAATAATCTTGTATTATGATTCATCCCTAATAGGTTCTATATGCATTATTGCTCACATGTGTATTTCAATTATACTAGTATTTGATTAGCATGATTATTCACTAACCTAATCCAGATCTAATCAATTATAAAATATTCTTACATGGCTAGGTATTACGATTTCATAAGGGAGTCTAGGAACTTCTTCTATGTATTATAATTACTCAAGTCTTCATGCATTGAATAATAATCTATTTATGAGTTTGGTTCAAACAAAGGTTAATTTTTGAATATGATCTAAAACAATACTTAAGGTCACCAATTATTAAAATATAAATGATGCATGGTACACCCTAAGTATTTTTGCAGAATCATGTTCTCTACGGTCTAACTAGCATAACAAAACAAGTTTCATATTATTTGGACTTATTTTAAATAAGTTATGATTATTCGAATCTTTATCATATTGAGAACAAACCTAAGCAGAAAATAATTCAAACCAACTTTATTATACAAGGGTTCAAATAAAATAAGTTCCATTCAATTTGGATTTCATTTGCATAATTTCTACACGTAGCTAGTTTTAGACCAAAAGATACTCCCTCTTTTAACTTCCTAGTTATGATCGAGTCAGCCAAAATATTTGGTAACTAATATTGAACAAGTTTATAACTTCTATGAACTTAATCATTTAGCTAGCCACTGTTTATTTTAGTTTCATCTATAACAGAACAAAAGGACTACTTGATATTTTATAATGGAATATTATTTTGAGCCTGTGATATTTGCATGACATGATATATGTATATGCTTACTTTCTGTACATGGGAGATGAAGCTATATAGGAACTTGATTCAACTAAAGTTAAACACTGTATTTTTATAGGGTTAAATGCTCTGGACCCATAAAACACATACTAACTAGTTTCTCGCCTATTATCATTTTTTTGGGAAAGACACGCATATTGATTGTTGTATATGGATGATAAAGCTATAAATGAACTTGGTTCAATCTAAGATAAATATTATATGCAAACATCATTCTAATTTGCAACACCTTATATGAGGGCTTTTAGAGATTATATATGCATGTCGGTATATTCGGATAGTACCACAAGACATTAACAATTAGCTAGAACTAAGCATACTTATGCTATGACGCTATGGTTATTTGTTTGTACACAATTGACTAGAAGCGCTAGCAACCAGAATGCTAATTAGTAGCTAATAAACAATAAAATTTTCTTGTAACAAACTAAAACACATACTACAATCTAGGTATGTTGATCCCTAAGTAAGCAACATGGAAACTACTGAAGTGCTTGAGCTACCTTTGGTTTGGGGCCACTGATCAGTGAATGAAAAATGGACCAAGCCTTCCGCAGCTACAGTAGCTCGAGCTACAGTACACACCATGGGAGGGTCTGCAAGGTTTGGCCGGCGGTGAAGCAAGCATGGAGAGGATGAACCGAAGCCAAAAATGGAAACCCGAGGTCACAACGAGTCCATGGGTGGCCTTGGTTTGTGCTGAGATGGTCCACGGTGGTGGCGCCATGGAGATGAACTAAAGTGCAAGATGGTGCTTGGTGGCCGAGTTCTATGGCAAAGGAGCACTTCAATTGGTTTAGGGGAAATGATCCAATATTGGTAGTGATGCTCCACGCTAAGTTAATTTGGGAATGGACCTTTGGAGAGGGAGTATGGCAACAGCTTGGTTGTCTCGGCCATGGAGGAAATGGAGGTTATTTGATTGAAATTGAGGCTTGATTTTGTAGGAGGAGATGCTAGGGAGGAAGGGGAAGCTTTTATAGTTGAGCAATGTCGGTTGAAGGCTTGATTTTTTGCTTGCTTTTGACCAAGAACCGAAGAACTGTGTGCTGGCTCGAGCCTGGGCGTGAGGAGGAAGAAGGTGCTGCCAGGTGGGTCCACGTTGCAATAGTAGAACACTTCAAGTCGGTTTGCAGACAGCACAGCTCAAACGCATTTAATCGGGTGTCCAGATCATGTCTAGATTTTTCGTAGATTTTTATGCAGAGTCCTGGATAAGTTTCCTACCACCAGTAAAATTTTGGAGTAAATATGAACTACGGTTTAATTATAGAAATTCTGACAATGTTGGATGCACAGGAATTTATATTCGGAAAAGTATTTATCAGATAGTCTAAAATAGCTTATTAATTTTTTATATTTTTACAAAAGGTCTAAAGTAGTATCAGGGAGCTACCTTAAAAATTTCAAAGTCAAATTCCTAGTAGTTATTTTCTAAGAATTATTTTACTATGTTTTGCAGATTTTCAGGATTGGAAAGATTAAATAAGAATAAATAGTAAATGCATTTAATAATTTTTGTAAATTTTTGTAGATAAGGGTAACGTGACTGAGATTGCATGGTAAAAATATTAAGTGCTGGAACGGTATAGAATTTGCTACAAAATTTTGACAAGGCTTGGTCAAGGTTAAGTTTCTTCATTAAATTTATCTTATCAACTTGCAATTGGATTCACATCTACTTTTGACCAGCCAAAGGTGATTTCTAGGATATTCCAAGGTTATCCCAAAATTTACTATAGTAATTTTAATCTTTTATCATTTTACCATTTTATCTTTTAACTCTTTATCTTTTACTTCTTATCTTTTTATCAATTCCCTTTTCAAAGAAGGAAAATCAATAAATGATTTTAGAAATTTAGAAAAGATGTTTGTTCAAAATTAAGATCATCCTTGAATCTCATTTTAATAATTTATTTCTTTTGGAAAAGAAATTTCCAAATTGAATTTAC
This sequence comes from Rhipidocladum racemiflorum, assembly GCA_036346355.1. NCBI lineage: Eukaryota > Viridiplantae > Streptophyta > Magnoliopsida > Poales > Poaceae > Rhipidocladum > Rhipidocladum racemiflorum. The sequence goes on along the minus strand of CM070576.1, from coordinate 35,835,066 downwards.
TTTTTATCAAGTTTTAGGAAAAAGATATTAGGATATCAAATTTCAAATTAAATTATTGATTCCAATCTAAAATTGCTATTTGATTTTATTTTTAAATCTTAGATTTTTACTTTTCTAATTTTTGAAAATGGTGGGGTGTTACATATTTATATCTTGATTAACCAAAAAATCAAAATATTTTGGTTCAATTTTTCATTTTGTCCCAAGAAATTTGGTAGCCAATTTCTAAAAACTGAATTATTTTAAAACCGAATAGATTAAACCAAAAAAACCGAATGACCACCTCTATCGGCGATGGGTGAGGCGACGGGTCAGCTAAGTGGGTGTGGGGACCCGTCCCCGGGATTCCATTGATTCACTCGGTAGCTTCGCACCATCCAAGTAAATCAAGGGAGCCTCGGGCGTCCCGCATATATGCCCGTGTTGGTCCCAGGAAAGTTCACCAACACGCGCGACAATGCATAACAGTTTGTATCACAACACATACACAATTAACGAAAGCATAAGCATATTTACATACAAAAGCAGGACTGCTGTCCAAAACGACATATTTAAAGTTATTACATAAACTAGCAACGGAAACATAATATAGACAACAAAAGAGTCCAGCGTAGTGTGCCATAGCCCGCAGGCAACAGACTGGAAGTAAGAACGTGCCCCTAAGAATTAGCATCATCGAAATCTGCCCGAGAAAGGTCTCCGGGCAGTGCCTCATCCTCACCTGCAGCAAGTGGACAATCCGTTTGAGTACAAAGAGTGTACTTGCACAATATTATAAGTTGCATGCTGAGTTCTAGCTACATGTGGTTACTTCATCATAAGAAAGGCACAAGGTTAATTTTAGCGTAAAGCAACATTTGGGATAAAACACAGACACGTATAGATTGAAACTGCTATTTGATAAACATTTACAAAGTCTAGTACATAACATAACATTATCATAAACATTTTTATCTCATGCCTCCAAGCATTTTCCGAACCATGAGTCCAACGCTCATGTTCGCTTACACCCACAGATACTCCAATATCCGTGAAGTTCCTTCCACGAGTACTCCAATACCCGCGAAGTTCCTCCTCATGAATACTCCAATACTCATGAGACTTGGTTTTCCCAAACCATCCATTCTTACCCGATCCTTAACACTCGCCCAGTGACTGACAACTTAAGTGATCGTCTTTGACCATGGATGCAGCTATTCGAGCAGTTTATTCTCTGCAGAGGTACGACTTTACCCACACGACACGCCACACTCGTAAGCCAAGCTATGAGCACAATTCCTTTGATGTGCCGGCTGAGGTGAACGTGACAAATCCATTTTCCAGTATGCATGGTAGTGTATTTAAACCACCCGGGTGACTGTGGCCCTTGATCCCGCGTGCTCAGTGCCCCGTGTGTGTGGACCAAGGAGTACACCCGTTGTTAGACATTCCCAACTCTCACAAAGTTCGAGGGATTCTGAGGACGTTCCTTGACACTCTAACGGGCTCAAGGAACTCCGATCGACATTCCTTGACACTCTACAAAGCTCAAGGAATTCCGGGTGCACGTGGTTTAAACACCCCTAGTCATACACAAGTACTTGGCTAAGCCGGCCCCATAAACGGGGTGTGGTTCGCACGATAGTTACTAAAAGAGACATCACCAGGATTTGATCCTTAAGATCCTTAACCAACATTGCTACACAATAACCACAATTGAACCATCATTATCATAATCATCTTTGATCATCGCGACTGATGAACTAAGTCCATCTGTCGTGGTTCCTAACGATGTTCTAAGCATGGCTAAGCAAATCGTACGAACCCATACATAATAATAAACCAACCACCAAGGGCGACAATGGTATACGAAATGAACATGGTAAGAGGATAGCGTGTCAACAAGGTAGTAACTAAGCATTCTACCCCAATATACTTGTAATTGAAAGTAAGCATGCAATTGATAAAATAACTTCAACATAATTTCAATTAATAGGATCAAGCATGTTCAAGGAGTAAGGTAGTGCCTTGCTGCTCGTTCTTGATATCGTAAGCGTAGTCGTACTCGGGAGTGTCCTCCGAAGCGTCAACACCTATCGAGATGATTCAATTAAAATAACTCCAATCAAGAACACAAACGAAACAATAAATCATAATTGAAATATGCACAATCATGCAAGAAATGCTCATGATTTTAGAGTAATAGTCATAATAAGAACATACGATTTGAATTTGGGAAGTTTGGACTTGTGTGTCAAAAGTTATCACTAAAACAATATCGTTTGGGTGAGGGTCAATAATACTACAACTTGTTAAAGATCCTATGATAGATCCTCATATATGCAACCCAAGTCTTGTTTTTCTATTGGAAATGATAGAGGACGACCCTATGAAAGCATAGGAATTGGTTTCACCCAATTTGGACTTACGATGCAAAAGTTATGGTCATTTGAAGTTGGTTCAGTCGGAAGTTCCGATGTGACATCGGATGTTCCGATCCAGACTTAGAAAATTTTTCAGTTGGAATTCACAAGGTGCTTCTCTGGACACATCGGAAGTTCCGATCCGACGTCGGAAGTTCCGATCCAGACTTAGAAAAATTTTCTCGCTGGAATACACGAAAGGTGCTTCTCTGGAAACTTCGGAAGTTCCGATGTGAACATCAGATGTTCCGATATGTGTAAATTTCCAGCGTAGACAGGGTTAGGATTTAAGCATTTTCTGGAGTTTTAGCCATATCGGATGTTCCGATTTGGGGTCGGAAGTTCCGATGTGTGTCGAAATGTACAGTCCAACAAGATTTTTGTTCAAGTCTTTGAATGGCTATTGCACATTGTGCTCCTATACTTCAAGAAAATGGAGTAGGGTAGAACCTTACCCCCACAAGGATGTTCTTGCACTTGATGGAAGGATGGTTTGATGAAGAGATCAAGAATGACGCCGTGAAAGTGATCTTCGGTGTTCTTCCCGGTATCAACTCCTCCTCGCTTGTAGAAGCAATGCCTCCTCCTCTTGAGCTTGTAGTAGCGTCAACTCCTCCTCCTCAAGCTTGCAACACAACATGCACGACCCGATCATCAACGGGGAGATCATTTTCATGGAAAGGAAGATGGATGAGCTCTACATAACAAAATTTCAGAAAAAGGGAGAGTAAAGGAAGGATTAGAACTCACCCAAAACTTGGCACATTCAAAATCCACTTGGATGGATTTGAAGCCCTTGATCTAAGGATCACAATGGTGTTGCATGCACAAACTCAATCTCAGTTTTTGGATGGATTGTGTGGGGTGAATTGGGGAAGCGAAGGAGGAGTATTCTTGCTTGCTCTCCTTGCTATTTTCAGAAATGGGGTGAGCAGAAAATGAGAGTGTGGGGGAGGAGAAACCAAGGTGAGGGGGTTTATATAGTGGTCCACTCCACCCCTTACATGTGGGGCTTGGTCCCACATGTCATAGTGAGGTAAGAAGAGTGGGTAGAGGTGGGTAAAGTGAGAAATGACAAGTAGGTATGTGCAGTCCACTCTCTCACTTACAAGTAGGGTCCACAAGTCATTGACAATGGTGGGTAGAACATGGGTATAAATAAGTAGCAGTTTTAAGTTGTCATGAACATTATAAATTCCTACTCATGCATGCATAAAACCACATTAGCACTAATGGAGTTCTAAATGAGTATAATTGATACCACTACATGTATGATATGAACATGCCATGCACAACTTAATAACCAAAATAAATTTGGGCTGTCACAAAACCTACCCCCCTTAAAGAGAATCTCGACCTCGAGATTGAATCGTCTCGGTGAAAAGATGAGGATATTCGGCTCGAAGGTGATCTTCACGCTCCCATGTAGCCTCCTCAGGAGTATGGTTACTCCACTGAACTTTGAGGAATTTGATGGTGTGATTCTGAGTGACACGCTCTCGTTCGTCAATAATGCAAACTGGCTATTCCTTGTATGACAAATCGGGTTGCAATTCGAGAGTGTCCAACTCTGTAGCCTCGGTTGGAACACGAAGGCATTTCTTCAATTGAGAGACATGAAAGACATCATGTACCTCGGAGAGGGAAGGTGGAAGTTCCAATTGATATGCCACAGCTCCTCGCTTTGCTACGATTCGGAAGGGTCCGATGTAGCGAGGTGCTAGCTTTCCTTTAACATGGAAACGACAAATACCTTTCATTGGAGAAACCTTGAGGTAGACATGATCATCCACTTCAAAGGTTAATGCACGACGACGACGATCAGCATAGCTCTTTTAACGAGACTGTGCTGTTCGCAATCGTTCTCGGATTATCCGGACTCGCTCTTCTGCTTCGGTGACCAAGTCCGGGCCAAAGATGGGTCTTTCTCCATATTCAGACCAATTGAGTGGAGTCCTACAAGATCTTCCATAAAGAGCTTCAAATGGCGACATTTGAAGACTAGTTTGATAGCTATTGTTGTAGGAAAACTCCGCGAATGGCAAACACTTCTCCCAATCCTTGCCGTATGTAAGAGCACAAGCCCTCAGCATATCCTCGAGGATTTGGTTCACTCTCTCCGCTTGTCCATCAGTTTGGGGATGATAGGCGGTGCTGAAGGAAAGTTGAGTTCCCATGGCTTTGTGAAGACATTGCCAGAAATGCGAGGTAAACTGGGTACGTCTATCTGATACAATTCTTTTGAGAACACCATGCAGAGATACAATTCGAGAGAGGTATAGCTCTGCCAACTTGCTTACCGTATCGGTAACCTTGACGGGAAGAAAATGAGCAGTTTTTGTCAACCGGTCAACGATTACCCTAATAGAGTCGAAACCCTTTTGCGTCCTGGGCAATCCGGTGATGAAATCCATGCCGATCTCCTCCCATTTCCACAAAGGAATCGGTAGTGGCTGGAGTGTGCATGCTGAACGTAAATGGTCAGCTTTCACCCTTCGGCATATGTCGCACTCGGCAACATACCGGGCAATTTCTCGCTTCATCCGGGTCCACCAAAGTCTCAGCTTAAGATCTTGATACATCTTTGTACTCCCGGGATGAATAGAGAATGAGGAGTTATGAGCTTCATTAAGAATGGATTGCTTCAACTCCTTACAATTCGGCACTACCAAATGGGTGCCAAACCACAAGACACCTTGGGGGTCTTCATTAAAGCAATTAGCTTTGCCTTGCTCGATGTTGGCTCGGATAAGTGTTATGCCCTTGTCCTTCTTTTGGGCTGCTTTGATCTGATCCAAGAGGTCAGATTTAATCTCAACGGCAGCAAGGAATCCCTGATTGACCACTTCTAATCCGAGTCTTCGGAATTCAGCGCAAATCGCTTCTGATTCCGGTTCCGCCAAAATACAATTGCATTGTGATTTCCGGCTCAAGGCATCGGCAATGACATTGGCTTTTTCGGGATGATAATGGAGTCCCATATCGTAGTCTTTGATCAATTCGAGCCACCTTCTTTGTCACAAGTTCAGATCGGCTTGAGTGAAGATGTATTTCAGGCTCTTGTGATCGGTGTAGATTTTGCAACGATTACCGATGAGGTAATGTCGCCAAATTTTTAGGGCATGCACCACAGCTGCTAGCTCTAAGTCATGGGTTGGATAATTCATCTCATGTGACCTCAATTGCCTGGATGCATATGACACCACTCGACCTCCTTGCATAAGTACACAACCGAGTCCGAGGCGTGATGCATCGCAATATATGTCGAAGGCCTTGTGAATATCCGGCAGTACTAAGACTGGTGCAGTAGTTAAGCGAACCTTCAGCAATTGGAAGCTCGCTTCACACTCTGCTGACCACGAAAATTTCTTCTCCTTCTTCAAAAGTTCGGTCAGTGGTTTTGCAATCTTGGAGAAGTTCTCCATGAACCGATGGTAGTAACCCGCAAGTCCGAGAAAACTCCGAATTTCTATGACAGTCTTGGGCTATCCCCAATTAAATACTGATTGCACTTTGCTTGGATCAACTGCAACACCGCCTTCTGATAGCACATGGCCTAAGAAGGTAACCTCTTTTAGCCAAAATTCACATTTACTGAATTTTGCATAAAGTCGGTGTTCTCAGCTTTTTCGAGAACAACTGAAGGTGCACTTCATGTTCTTCTTCAGACTTGGAGTAGACGAGAATGTCGTCAATGAAGATGACAACGAATTTGTCAAGGTACTCCATGAAAACTGAATTCATTAGACTCATGAAGTAGGCTGGTGCGTTGGTTAAACCGAAAGACATGACGGTATACTTGTATAGGCCATAACGAGTGGAGAATGCCATCTTTGGAATGTCTCCCACCCTGATTTTGATTTGATGATAGCCCGACCTCAAATCAATTTTGGAGAATACACGGGCTCCGGTCATTTGATCGAACAAATCATCAATCCGTGGAAGCGGATACTTGTTCTTGACCGTTACTTCATTCAACGGACGATAATCAACACACATCCGCAAACTGTTGTCCTTCTTCTTCACAAACAGTACCGGGCATCCCCAGGGTGAGGAGCTCGGTCAAATGAAGCCCTTCTCTTGCTGCTCCACGAGTTGTTTCTTCAATTCAATCAACTCATTTGGAGGCATCCGGTATGGACGCTTGGATATCGGGGCTGTTCCGGGCAGTAATTCAATGACGAATTCAACCTCCCGGTCTGGCGGCATCCCCGGTAATTCTTCTGGAAAGATATCCGGGTAGTCACATAGCACTGGTACATCACTAATCCCGAGAAGTGGCTCATCCCTCAAGGCATAGAGATGAGTAGAATCAAAACTAGATGCAAGGACAACTTGCTCGCCGCTTGCACTTGTGAGGGAGATGGATTTTTGTGCACAATCGATGTATCCTTGATGCTTGGACAACCAATCCATCCCAAGAATAACTTCAATTCCCTTCGTCTCGATCACGATCAAGTCAGCCAGAAATTCTACCCCATTGACTTCAATGCTAATTCCCCGACAAATTTGATCGGTTCTCAACTCCGATCCTGGCGTTCTAATGAGAAGAGGCGGATGCAATGGTTGGATAGAAAACCCATTATGAGTAGCAAACCCCTCTCGGATAAATGAGTGCGATGCTCCGGAATCAAATAATGAAGTAGCTGGGTAGGAGTTGACAAGAAGCGTACCCAACACCACATCCGACGCATCCTGAACTTCTTCGGCGGTGACGTGGTTGATGCGACCGCGTGGTTGTGCCGGCGCGACTCTCAGTGGAGCTGGCCGTGGCGGTGGCGGTGGTGCGGCTCCAGCTATAATCGGCATTCGAGTCCCTGCCGTCGCTGGGTTCCTTTGCGGACATTGGCGCGCAAAGTGTACCGGCTTCTTGCACTGGTAGCACACTAGAACTGGGCGGCCTTGAGTGTTACCTCCTCGCTGATTCCCACCGGCATTCGGCGGAAAATTCTGCTGCGGTGGACGCGCAACAGGTACCGGAGGTCTTGGGGGTGTCGGAGCTTGATAATTGGAAGGCGGGGGATGAGTGGCACGCGGCGGTTGCGAGCTGTTGCTAGCCAAAATCTGAGCTGCTCGCTTGCGCTTGCGTGACTCTTCCAGCTTTCCCCGCTTCTCATCCACCACTATGGCCTTGTTGACCAAGTGTTGGAAATTGTGGAATTCATGTGCAGCGAGCTCCAGCTGCAATTCCTCATAAAGTCCCTCCATGAAGCGCTCTTGTTTGCGCTCGTCGGTAGAGGTGTCATCAGGAGCATAACGAGCATCAGGAGCATAACGAGCCAAGTAATTGAACTCGTGAAGATACTCCATGACGGATTTTCCACCTTGCTTCAACGCGAGGAATTTGCGCTTCTTGATGTCCATAACACCCGTGGGGACATGAGCCTCGCGGAAGGCTGCGCGAAACTCCGCCCACGTGATAACATGATCAGCAGGTTGCATGGCGGTGAAGCTGTCCCACCATGCGCACGCTGCTCCATCAAGCTGATGGGAAGCATAAAGGACCTTCTCATGATCCGGACACTGAGCAATGGTAAGCTTGAGCTCAATGGTCCGAAGCCAGTCATCCGCTTCGAGTGGATCCTCGGCACGGGAGAATAACGGTGGCTGCGTGCGAAGGAACTCGTCGAGTCCTCCCGCGACATGATGTCCTCCCCCACCGGCACCTCGGACAGGGCCCGGGGCAACGGCGGTATTGCGAGCAATCTACTGCAAGATCAAAGTCTGATCTTGCCGATTCTGCTCAATCATGGCAAGCACTTGAGCCATGGTAGGAGGTGGTGGAAGTTCCGCCTCCGCAAGTGGATGGTGCTGATTTTGACGGTGAGATGACTCCGGGTTGTCATGAGCAACCCCCTGAGCATGCTCCTCAGCTGCTTGGGAGCCCGAGGTGTGTGGCCTCGCCCCTTGCTGAGTTTGCGATCGAGTGGTAGCTCCTGCCATCCTGTTGCCAACCCCAAGTTAGCAACAAGAAACAAGAGAGCAACAACAACATGGAAATTGCAATTCCGAACAGCAAGATACACTTATAGCAATCTACATGAATGCAACAAGGAAAACACACAGCACAAGCACAAAGCATCAAATGAAGGAAGTTCATAAACTTCAACAACATCCATGAGCAACAACAAAGTTCCGAGACGATAACAAAAGGACATAGTCTAAGTTACACGACAGAGTCTATTACATAACTTCGAATTAAGATAGTTCTCCCCTACATAGGGGTTACGACTAATTTGACGAAGGCAATTCAAATATCTCTAAGGAAGCCTGGGGGAAATTCATCCAAAAGATGGTATTCCGGCGATCCCGTATCTTCAGGATCCAAAGAGCTAGCGAGACGTTGAGGGGATCCCAAGTAGGATGTAGGTTCTCCTGGTAATCCTTGCCCACGAAGACGCATTGCACTTGCTGAGTTGATGCGTGCACGACTAGGGTTGCAATGTTGGGCCTCCACCCCCGTCACGCGTGGGAATTGAAAAGGGCCTGGAGCTGCATCGTGGGGCGTAGTAGAATTGGGTCCGTACACCACATTCCGTGGCACGAGATCAGTCTGTAAGAATTGATGAAGATGCCCCTGGGCGGCGCAAAGACGGGCACGAGTCTCCCACAACTCATGAACCACACAACGATGAGCTTGGTCCAAAGTATCGACCAAGCTCGCCAACTGGCGGATAGAGCGGTCTTCTCCCAGTTCAACCTCCACAATGTAGTTATAGGTGCCCGCTGGTCCTCGCTGTGGGAAGTAAAGGAACGGAGGCTCAAGCAACTCCCGCAGATCATGACGAAGATGACACATGGCAACATATGCCACCTCTTGGATTGCCATCCCAATGGATGTCCCTTGTGCTTGGAAGTGATGGGGAATGCTCCCCGGCATCATTCGGGCGATGATGTGGACCGTGGCAGTGTAGGTCTTCAATCCAGGTCCCAAAGCCCGCCCATACACCGCGTACTCGGGTGCATAGGTGAAGCTGGCCCTCCAGAGCATGTCCCTGAGGAGAGAAGGAAAACCGTCCACATCCTCAGCGTGGGTAACCATGACCAAAGGACCGTGGTTCATCTAGCATTTTGGAAAAGAGAAGATGTGTCAGAAAACAATTTTGCTAAATCAAATGAACATAAAGATGAGGCATAGAACTAAGATGGATGAGAAACAAAATAAGGGCACAATGCTATCAGTTCAAAAATTATTTGATAAGCAAAATAGTTTTGACTCAAAACAAGTTCTAAGCCAGTCGTAGCATGGCCGTTCTAACCTGCAGTCAATATGGCTCTGATACCAAGCCTGTGGGGACCCGTCCCCGGGATTCCATTGATTCACTCGATAGCTTCGCATCATCCAAGTAAATCAAGGGAGCCTCGGGCGTCCCGCATATATGCCCGTGTTGGTCCCAGGAAAGTTCATCAACACGCGCGACAATGCATAACAGTTTGTATCACAACACATACACAATTAACGAAAGCATAAGCATATTTACATACAAAAGCAGGACTGCTGTCCAAAACGACATATTTAAAGTAATTACATAAACTAGCAACGGAAACATAATATAGACAACAAAAGAGTCCAGCGTAGTGTGCCATAGCCCGCATGCAACCGACTGGAAGTAAGAACATGCCCCTAAGCGTTAGCATCATCGAAATCTGCCCGAGAAAGGTCTCTGGGTAGTGCCTCATCCTCACCTGCAGCAAGTGGACAATCCGTTTGAGTACAAAAAGTGTACTTGCACAATATTATAAGTTGCATGCTGAGTTCTAGCTACATGTGGTTACTTCATCATAAGAAAGGCACAAGGTTAATTTTAGCGTAAAGCAACATTGAGGATAAAACACAGACACGTATAGATTGAAACTGCTATTTGATAAACATTTACAAAGTGTAATACATAGTATAACATTATCATAAACATCTTTATCTCATGCCTTCAAGCATTTTCCGAACCATGAGTCCAATGCTCATGTTTGCTTACACCCACAGATACTCCAATATCCGTGAAGTTCCTTCCACGAGTACTCCAATACCCGCGAAGTTCCTCCTCATGAATACTCCAATACTCATGAGACTTGGTTTTCCCAAACCATCCATTCTTACCCGATCCTTAACACTCGCCCAGTGACTGACAACTTAAGTGATTGTCCTTGACCATGGACGCGGCTATTCGAATAGTTTATTCTCTGCAGAGGTACGACTTTACCCACACGACACGCCACACTCGTAAGCCAAGCTATGAGCACAATTCCTTTGATGTGCCGGCCGAGGTGAACGTGACAAATCCATTTTCCAGTATGCATGGTAGTGTATTTAAACCACCCGGGTGACTGTGGCCCTTGATCCCGCATGCTCAGTGCTCCATGTGTGTGGACCAAGGAGTACACCCGTTGTTAGACATCCCCAACTCTCACAAAGTTCGAGGGATTCTGAGGACGTTCCTTGACGCTCTAACGGGCTCAAGGAACTCCGGTGGACATTCCTTGACACTCTACAAAGCTCAAGGAATTCCGGGTGCACGTGGTTTAAACACCCCTACTCATACACAAGTACTTGGCTAAGCCGGCCCCATAAACGGCATGTGGTTCGCACGATAGTTACTTAAAAAGACGTCACCAGGATTTGATCCTTAAGATCCTTAACCAACATTGCTACACAATAACCACAATTGAACCATCATTATCATAATCATCTTTGATCATCGCGACTGATGAACTAAGTCCATCTGTTGCAGTTCCTAACGATGTTCTAAGCATGGCTAAGCAAATCGTACGAACCCATACATAATAATAAACCAACCACCTAGGGCGACAATGGTATACGAAATGAACATGGTAAGAGGATAGCATGTCAACAAGGTAGTAACTAAGCATTCTACCCCAATATACTTGTAATTGAAAGTAAGCATGCAATTGATAAAATAACTTCAACATAATTTGCAATTAATAGGATCAAGCATGTTCAAGGAGTAAGGTAGTGCCTTGCTGCTCGTTCTTGATATCGTAAGCGTAGTCATACTCGGGAGTGTCCTCCGAAGCGTCAACACCTATCGAGAGGATTCAATTCAAATAACTCCAATCAAGAACACAAACGAAACAATAAATCATAATTGAAATATGCACAATCATGCATGAAATTCTCATGATTTTAGAGTAATAGTCATAATAAGAACATACGATTTGAATTTGGGAAGTTTGGACTTGTGTGTCAAAAGTTATCACTAAAACAATATCGTTTGGGTGAGGGTCAACAATACTACAACTTGTTAAAGATCCTATGATAGATCCTCACATATGCAACCCAAGTCTTGTTTTTCTATTGGAAATGATAGAGGACGACCCTATGAAAGTAGAGGAATTGGTTTCACCCAATTTGGACTTACGATGCAAAAGTTATGGTCATTTGAAGTTGGTTCAGTCGGAAGTTCCGATGTGACATCGGATGTTCCGATCCAGACTTAGAAAATTTTTCAGTTGGAATTCACAAGGTGCTTCTCTGGACACATCGGAAGTTCCGATCCGACGTCGGAAGTTCCGATCCAGACTTAGAAAAATTTTCTCGTTGGAATACACGAAAGGTGCTTCTCTGGAAACTTCGGAAGTTCCGATGTGAACATCAGATGTTCCGATATGTGTAAATTTCCAGCGTAGACGGGGTTAGGATTTAAGCATTTTCTGGAGTTTTAGCCGTATCGGATGTTCCGATTTGGGGTCGGAAGTTCCGATGTGTGTCGAAATGTACAGTCTAACAAGATTTTTGTTCAAGTCTTTGAATGGCTATTGCACATTGTGCTCCTATACTTCAAGAAAATGGAGTAGGGTAGAACCTTACCCCCACAAGGATGTTCTTGCACTTGATGGAAGGGTGGTTTGATGAAGAGATCAAGAATGATGCCGTGAAAGTGATCTTCGGTGTTCTTCCCGGTATCAACTCCTCCTCGCTTGTAGAAGCAATGCCTCCTCCTCTTGAGCTTGTAGTAGCATCAACTCCTCCTCCTCCTCAAGCTTGCAACACAACATGCGCGACCCGATCATCAATGGGGAGATGATTTTCATGGAAAGGAAGATGGATGAGCTCTACATAACAAAATTTCAGAAAAAGGGAGAGTAAAGGAAGGATTAGAACTCACCCAAAACTTGGCACATTCAAAATCCACTTGGATGGATTTGAAGCCCTTGATCTAAGGATCACAATGGTGTTGCATGCACAAGCTCAATCTCAGTTTTTGGATGGATTGTGTGGGGGTGAAATGGGGAAGTGAAGGAGGAGTATTCTTGCTTGCTCTCCTTGCTATTTTCAGAAATGGGGTGAGCAGAAAATGAGAGTGTGGGGGAGGAGAAACCAAGGTGAGGGGCTTTATATAGTGGTCCACTCCACCCCTTACATTTGGGGCTTGGTGCCACATGTCATAGTGAGGTAAGAAGAGTGGGTAGAGGTGGGTAAAGTGAGAAATGACATGTAGGTATGTGCAGTCCACTCTCTCACTTACAAGTAGGGTCCACAAGTCATTGACAATGGTGGGTAGAACATGGGTATAAATAAGTAGCAGTTTTAAGTTGTCATGAACATTATAAATTCCTACTCATGCAAGCATAAAACCACATTAGCACTAATGGAGTTCTAAATGAGTATAATTGATACCACTACATGTATGATATGAACATGCCATGCACAACTTAATAACCAAAATAAATTTGGGTTGTCACAGTGGGTCACAGGGAGCCCCAGCAACTAAGGCCCTTCCTCCTTTATTTCAAGTGCCAGAGCTTCCTCTGCACGATAAGAAACTCATATTTCTCTTGCTCCTCATTCTTGATTTCCTCTGATCCTGAGATTTGCTTGGCAAGTGAGGTTGGGTTCTAGATCCTTGATCTGGTCCTTGGGCAGTGTGGCCATCCTCTAGATTCCTGATCTGGCGCTCTACCGATTAGTGAAGCTCTGCTCCTGCTGTGTCGTGAGGCTGGCTTGTGCTTGCTACATACTAAGCATCGAGCTCTTGAGAGGACATTGTATTGGGGATATTCTTATGCAGCTGCTTCTTAGTATTGACTAAGCACTCGGTGTGTCACATGTGCGAAAAGGGCATTGTATCTCTGAATTCATGCCGTTCTATCCATGGCACATACGGTGGCAATCGAATTTCTGGGATAGTGACAATTTGTTGTGGCTTGCTCTATCATTTGAAAAAGTTTTGAGTTCTTGTTCCTTTGTGAGTATTTCACTCGATCATTCTCTTTATTTTTGCCTGTGTGTATATGCTTGTAACACCCCGGCATCTAGTATGCCCGAATGCTACCAAACATAGACTAAACAACACCTAAATACCATAAATAAAGATAAATTACAGCAAAGGCACAAATGCTAAAAACCGAAATTTCAGCAGCATCTCCTTTGTTCTAACATGACTTGAAGCAATAGCAATAACATGGCAAGATATATCATAACATAAGACATCTAAAGCAGCAATATAAATGGATAAAGCATCCACATAAACCAATAATACCCAATCCAACCACTCCATAAACTATAGCTAAGTAAATAAGGATCACATGCACACCAAAATTATTCCACACACTAAGTTCATGGCACTTATTATGATCATGACTCAAATTGGTAGATGTGACTGGAACTACGTGAAGATGTGTAGCTATTGCCCCTTCCCACATGCCGGTGTCATGGTACCTAAAACAACATAAAAAACAAGCGTGAGTTCATCACTCAGCAAGTATATTGCAATGGGTCATACAGAACAATTCAATTATTATCATCTCTACATAACAACTTAACATCATGATCAAGTCATACTTCATATGCAACATCATATTCATGTCTCAATCACATTGAGATCATTTCATCATCATCATCATGAATGCAATGCAATGCAATGTACATGTCTCCTCGACGCAAATACCGGTATTGCCAAGTGCACACCCGTCGGCGTGCACACACATCCCCCTTCCATCTCGTAGATGGAGGGTGCCTACTCCTCGCTTCCACTCACCGCGTGGGTGGAATCACGAGGTAGGTCTTACATCCATGGCACTCCGGATTAGTCATAACTTTCTCACCGACCTTACCGGAATAGTTATGACGTTCTCACCGACCGAGCCAAGTTTCATGCCATGTATGCAACATATACCATAATCATTAACCATAAACCATTGCATAACATCTTAACATACCATTTTTATCATATCATGGCAAACACTAAGCATTGCAAGATAGCATAACATGGAAACAATTGCATCTAGTCAAGACAAGCAAATAAACCACATTCTACCCATCCCAATACACTTGCCTTAACCTCGGGCGATGGATTGGCGGGATGAGGAGGGCACTCCCGGGGTCACACCACCTGCACATAGATGCCACACAATCACAACGTGCCCACAAAACAGTATGCCCTCGCCCATCTACCCCGATTGCGCAAACTACTCCCGAAAACGAAAAACAGAGAATCTGTCCCCCCAGGGACAGCAGACTTTGATCTAGCATAACTTTAGTTCTACGACTCTGAATCGATTAAACGAGTACATCCTCGCGTACCTTAGGAAATTTCCTAACTTTTTCTAAGTATATGGAAAAACTGATTCGGCCTCTAAAGTGGTTTAATCTACAGAATACCGTGATCTATTCCAATCTCGTCACAGTTTTGAACACATTCGGTAAAATAAGCATAACTTTCAAACGGCTGGGCGTAATTGGACGTTATTTATGTCCACTGAAAGGTATTGAAGTTACCTACAACTTCTTCAACAGGTGGATGACCAAATTCCCAATCTAAAATTGCCAGAAACACGACCGAAGGCTGATGACCCAATCTGTCCGAGGACAGAACGCAGGACAAAGATGGAATCAATCTAAACCCTTCTAATAATAGCACCTAAACATGGACTTTAGGCCAGGATTATCCCTCCTAGCAGCACCTAGATCACCCCAAAAGAGCGACGAATCATTACCTCTTCTCGAAGAGTTGAACGAACGCAAATCTCTCCTTCCTTCCGGCCGCTCCTCCTTCCCGAACCGCCGCGAATTCGCCGGAGATCTCCGGTCCGGCGATCCACCAAGCGGGGAACGAAGAACACCATGGAGGGAGAGGTGTGGGGCTGCTAGGGGAGGGGAGGGTGGCGTCTAGGGAGGGGAAACCCTAATGGGGGCGCAAGGAGGTGGGGGCGCAAGGGAAGAAGGGTGGCCGGCCCTAGGAGGTGGGAGGGAGAGTGGGGGCGCATGGGGGCACCCCCAAGGCTAGGGCTGCTGGTTTGCCCCCCTCATGGGCCCAAAAACCCCCACTGACGGCCCAAAACTCGACCTTCTAGGCCCAAGTCCTCCCGGGAAGGCCCAAACCCTCCCGGAACGGCCCAAAAACCTCTGAAAAGCCCAAAGACATGATATAACCTCACACCGTATCTGCCGAAACCTATAATGTCACATTTTGTCATTCCGTAGCATCACAATGCTCTATGATGAAATTAGGTCAATTGATGAATTAGACAATTAAGGTTGTGAATTAGGCCTTGAACCTGTAGTCTTGCTTCTTGTTAATGTTAGAAAGTATTACTTGATTATATTTTGGCTTGATTATCATATTCAGTACTCTCTTTAATGCTCATTTAGATACTATTGAGTATACTTTTGTAGCTCTGTTCTAGTACTGTCTATTGATTGTTAAGGTGTTTGCTGGCCGAACTATTCAAAATCTGATAATTTGGATGGTAAATACTTTAGGTGCATGATTAAGGAGCTAAGAGTTCAAGGCCATCTTTGAATAGTTAATTGTTTAGCTCAATTTTGATAACCTGACCCAAGAGTAGAGGAGGTAGGAGGCTAGTCTTTAGCAGCCCTACACTTTGGGCGAGGAGGCTAAAGATTAATCTTTAGCATCCTGACACCTGAGAGCACTATCAATCAATTACATATTAATTTGCATAGTTGACATAAATTTTATGATATACTTTATCTATTTGGTTATGTCAATTTTGCTAGCTTTGAATTATGTAATTTCATTATATTGTTAATTGAGATTAGTATTATATGTTAATCTTATTATCGCAATTTATTCAACAACCTAGAAATTTGAGTGTTGTACCAATGGCTTTAGTGTCCTCAGACGTGGTAAAGCTAGAATCGTTTGATGGGGCTGGCCTTAAATGTTAGCGGGCTCGAGCTAAGCTCTGGCTGATTGAGCTCAGATTGTTCTAGACCATCAGCGAAGAGATGCCCGCCCCTCCGGGGGAAGATGTTAGTGACGAGGCCAAATCATCTCGCCTAACAGCGAGGACGACCAGTTGGGAAAATGCCACTAATTCTGCATTGGCATGCATCTTAGTCATCTTGTCTAACAGGCTTTTTCGACGTGTATGTGAATTTCATGGGGGCACGTAAAATTTGGGTTGAGCTCAATGAGAAATATGCTGAGAACGACAATGGTAATGAGTCCTTTATCACGGCAAAATCATTGAATTACCAAATGGTTGAAGGCAGATCCATCATGGAACAAATCTATGAGCTGCAACTCCTCACATGCAACTTAGGTTAGTACACGTGTGTTCTTTTAGAGGGTTTTAAGGTGAATGTCATCCTAAGTATGTTGCCTTCTTCCTGGTGTGACTTTATCACAGCCCGTTGACATTTAAAGAAGTGGTTGACAGTTGGTAAACTGGCCACTGCTATTAATGTCGAGAAGTGAAAGGATAGCTATGGAGAGATGAACGCTCCTGCTTAGGCTAATCTTGTTGTGCACAAGAACCCAGGCAAGAATATGAAGAAAGTCACAAAGCATTCTCCAGTGAACAATGTCATGACTAAGATTGTGCAAAAGAAGAAGAATGATATTGTTTGCTTCATGTGTGGGAGCCTGGCCATAAGGCATATCGATGCCACAACCGAAAGGGAAAGGGGCCAACACTTGACCAGCAGGAGGCTGCTAAGGCCCATGTGCATGTGGATGTTGCGGGGTTCGGTGATCCCAACACAGGCACTTCCTGTGACACCATGGAGTTTCGTAATCTTATAAAATGTGAATATTGAGGTCAAAACATTATAAAATATGAAATCGGAGGTTAAAACTATACGCTGTGAGGTTTATTCGCATTTCCGGGCTGTTTTCGGGAGTTTGGGCCTCTCTGGGGGAGTTCGGGCCCAAGGGAGAGGCCAAAGGGGGATGTGTCGTGGGCCTTGGTGGGAGGATTTTTGGGCCCATGAGGGAGGGGGAGGAAGGATAACCTACCTTGGGGTGTCCTCCCCCTGCCCACATGCGCCCCACAACCCTAGGCGCCACTCCACCTCCTCCTCCCACCACCCATGCCGCCACCCCCCACTTTGGGCGCCTCCTCTCCCCCTTGCGCCATCCCCTCCCCTCTCCACCACCCCTTGCTTCCCTAGGGAAGCCTCTCCACCTCACCACCCCGAAGATCCGTCCATTGGAGCGCTCCGCGACGAGGAGATCCGGTGGATTTGGAGCGAGGAAGGAGATCGCGCGAACCGGGAGGAGATCCGTTGGTTCTTCGTTCGTCGGGCGAAGGTATGGCCATGGGAATCCTTGGGGTTGGTCTAGGTAATGTTCTAAGGGTTAATATCATGTTTTTAGATCAATTGGTGGTGCTGTAATTGGGTAGATTAGATGAAATCTAGAGTTTGCCACGTTCTCTGTTTCGGGCAGCATGAGTAGTCGACCTAGGGTTTGGGTTTTCGCTAATTTAGAGTCGGAATTTGGTCGTCTGCCTGTTGAAGAAGTTGTAGGTAATTGAAATACCTTTAATTCGATGTAAAGTATGCTTAATTCCGATCAGCCGTTTGAAAGTTATGCTTGTTTTACCGAGCGTATTCAAAACTGTGACGAGATTGGAACAGATCACGGTATTCTGTAGATTAAACCACTTTAGAGTCCGAATCAGTCTTTCCATATAATTAGAAAAAGTTAGGAAATTTCCTAAGCTACTCGAGGATGTACTCGTTTAATCGATTCAGAATCTTAGAACCCGAGTTATGCTCGTTGCAAGTCTGCTGTCCCGACGGGACAGAACCTCTGTTTTTGGGTTGTGCGAGTAGTTTGCGAAATCGGGGTAGAAGAGTGTTTGCGTATTGTTTTGTGGGCATGATTTTGAGTGTGTGTTGCCTATGTGCATGTGGTGTGACCCCGGGGGTGCCCTCTACTTCTCGCCAATCCGTCGCCCGTGGTTGAGGCAAGTGTATTGGAATGGGTAGCGGGTTGTAGATTGCTAGTTTTGTTGAGTTGAAATTGAATATATGATATGTTCACCTGCCATGCTTTAATGTTGGCCATTGATATGATGAATATGGTTTATTATGTTGTGATGCCATGTGTTAATGTACAAGTTATCTATGATGTTGGCATTTTTGCATACATGGCATGACACATGGCCGGGTTGGTGAGAAAGTCATAACTAGTCCGGTAAGGTCGGTGAGAAAGTTATGAATAGTCTGGGGCGCTAATGAGTAAGTCCTACATCTTGATTCCATCCACTGCGGTGAATGGAAGCGAGGAGTAGGCACCCTCCATCTTCCGGATGGAAGGGGGGAGAGGGTGCACACCGACGGGTGTGTACTCAACCATACCGGAATGAGTTTCCAGGAGACATGTGCATCGCATCGCATTGCATACATGATGATGATGATAATGATATGTGATCATGAATAAGATGATAGACATGATGTGAGTTGTTGTAGCCATGTAATTGTTCTTTTGTACCATTGCAATATACTTGCTGAGTGTTGAACTCACGCTTGTGCTTTCTTGTTGTTTTAGGTACCATGAGACCGGCATGCGGGGAAGGGAAATAGTCACACTTCTACATGTAGCTTCACTCATTTGTTCCCACAGTCATTCAATTGGGTCTTGATAATAAATTAAGTGTGATGCTTATTGATTTATGGTTTAGTTTTGCGATATGAGAGTCTTATTGTTCGTTTGGCTCATGGAGACATTGAATGCTTGGAATTAGACTTATATTGCTGTCATGCCTTTAATTATTGCTATTTTAGATGCCTCTTATATTGCCATATATTGCTATGCTATTGTTGTTCCTTCAACTCATGTTAAAACAAAGGAGATGCTGCCGAAATTTCGGTTTTTTAGCTTTCGTGCCTTTGCTGTAATTTACTTGTATTTGTGGTATTTAAAGGTTGCTTAGTCTATGTTTGGTAGCATTCGGGCATATTAAATGCCGGGGTGTTACAGTTGGTATCAAAGCGGGCTGTAGGTCCCTGGAATGTGTATTTTTAGTTTCATGCTATAGGGTACAATAAAATGTGATGTGGAATAACTTAGAAACATGGCTTAGGTTTTAACTAAAATTTTGTCATAGGATAGCAATATTAAAACTTGCAAAAGTGGTATAACTTGTAACACCCCGGCATTTAATATGCCTGAATGCTACCAAACATAAGCTAAACAACATCTAAATACCAAGAATTAAAGTAAATTACAGCAAAGGAGTAAATGCTAAAACCCAAGATTTCGGTAGCATCTCCTTTGTTTTAACATGATTTGAAGGAGCAACAACAGCATAGCAATATAAGGCAATATGAAAGACAACTAAAACAGCAATAAATAACGACTTAAGAACCATGTAAGTCTAGTTTCAAGAATTAATGTCTCCAAGAGTCGAACGAACAATAAGACTCTCATATAGCAAAGATAAACCTTAAAGCAATAATCATCACACGCAATTTATTATCAAAAACTAATTGAATGACTTGTGGAATCAAATTAGTGAAGCTACGTGCGGAAGTGTGACTATTTCCCTTCCCCGCATGCCGGTCTCATGGTACGTAAAACAACAAGAAAACACAAGCGTGAGTTCAAAACTCAGCAAGTATATTGCAATGGTTCAAACAAAAACAATTACATGGCTACAACAGCTCACATCATGTATATCATCTCATTCATATTCACAAATCCTTATCATCACCATTATGTATGCAATGCGATGCTATGCGATGCTCATATCTCCTTGGAAACTCATACCGGTATGGTTGAGTACACACCTGTCGGTGTGCACCCTCTTCCCCCTTCCATCCCGAAGATGGAGGGTGCCTACTCCTCGCTTCCCCACACCGCGGTGGATGGAATCACGATGTAGGACTTACTCATTGGCTCTCCGGATTAGTCATAACTTTCTCACTGACCTTCCCCGGACTAGTTATGACTTTCTCACCGCCCGGACTATGTATCATGCCATGTATGCAAATATGCCAACATCATGAATAACTTGTACATTAACACATGGCATCATAACGAAATAAACATATTCATCATATCAATGGCAAACATTAAAGCATAGCATGTGAACATATCATATATTCAAATTTCAATCTCAATCAATTAAACAAACTACAACCCGCTACCCATTCCAATACACTTGCCTCAACCACGAGCAACGGATTGGCGGGAAGTAGAAGGCACTCCCGGGGTCACACCACCTGCACATAGGTACCACACACTCACAATCATGTCCACAAAACAGTACGCAAACCCTCATCTACCCCGACATTGCCAACTACCCGCAACACCCAAAAACAGAGGTTCTGTCCCGTCGGGACAGCAGCCTTCCAAAAGGCATAACTTGAGTTCTAGGACTCCGAATCAATTAAACGAGTACATCCTCGTGTAGCTTAGGAAATTTCACAACTTTTTCTAAGTATAAGGAAAGACTGATTCGGACACTAAAGTTGTTTAATCTACAAAATACCGAGATCTGTTCCAATCACGTCACAGATTTTAACACGCTCGGTAAAACAGCCATAACATTCAAACGGCTGATCGGAATTTAACGTTCTTTATACCCACTGAAAGGTATTGAAATTACCTACAACTTCTTCAACAGGCGTACGTCCAAATTCGGACTCTAAATTTGCGAAAAACTGAACCCTAGGTCGACTGCTCATGCTGTCCAAAACAGAGAACGTGGCAACTTCTAGATCTAATCCAATCTACTCAATTCCAGCACCACCAATTGATCTAAAAACATGATAATGATCCTTAGAATAGTACCTAGCCCAACCCCAAGGAGTCCCATGGCCATACCTTCGCCCGACGCACGAAAACCCAATAGATCTCCTCCTGGATCGCTCCTCGCTCCTCTCTCCTTGCTCCAACGGATGGACCTTCAAGGTGCAGGGGTGGGAAGGCTACCCTAGGGCAGCAAGGGGGGTGGAGGAGAGGTGGTGGAGAGGTGCGGAGCAAATGGGGCAAGGGGAGGGGCGCACGGCCACAAGGGAGAGGGGGAGGTGGGGGGTGGCGGCTAGGGCAAGGAGGGAGGGGAAGTGGGGGCGCACATGGGCAGGGTGGGGGCGCACCAAGGGGCAGGGGGAGCCCCTTTTTACCAGCCCAAATGGAATCCTAATCCTAAATGGACTCATACCCCATCCTACCAAAGCCCACAACCCCTTCTTTTAAGTCCAAACTCCCCCGGAAAGGCCCAAACTCCCGGAAACGGCCCGAAAACGCAATTAAACCTCATACCATATGGTTTTAACCTCCAATACCATATTTCATAATGTTTTTGACCTCATCATGCACATTTTATAAGGTTACGACACTTCGTAGTGTCACATAACTAATCTAAAATTTGACACACATGGATGCACAGTAGGAAAAGGGTATGGGTATCGTTTCTTTACGCTTAAATGTTGTATTTAAGCTTTGATGTTGAATGCTTCATTTGATAATGCATGTTGCTATGTCAATGAGATAAATGATTGAATTATTCTTGTTGTTGTGATATAGTGGGGTTGTGGTGCTGAAGGGTTTCGGTCACCTCTTTTTGTTTATAGTAAGGGTGTGGTTTGACGGTGTGGCCAGTTAGCACCATCACCGAAGAACTATTAACCCCTGTGGGAGAAGAGTGCATATCCTTTCTGTCGAAGACCGGGTAGTTGGCTTGAGTCGAATAGAAGAGTTTGTGGTGGATTCTTTCAATTGCTCTTTACCGTTCTAACGGTCGGTCTTGGTTGGTTTTCTTGGTTTTAGTTGATTGAAACCAAAAGAAAAAAGTGTTTGGTATTAGATTTTCGCGGATTGTTCCGTATGCGGTGTGTGGTTTTGTCTTCCTTGGTTGATGACGAAGAAGAAGAGTCTAGTGTTGCGCTTCTTTTGGTCGCCTTTCCAGCTTTGATGCTCAGTTTGTTGATTGCTTTATGGGGAGAAGCATTCAATTTATTCCTGTGTTTGTCTTTCTCCAAGGTCAAAAGAGTTATTGTGGCATAATGCCAGACCTGGTTGTCAGGGCTGAAGTTCTGTGGCTTGTAGGAGTAAGTGGTGTGTGATTTTGTCATTTTACTGGTTTGAGAAATCATCTTTGAAAACCCTTCTTGTTTCGTGAAAGGTTGGGGTTTGGTGTTAAGGTTTTATTTGAAAAGGATTACTTGATCGCTTGGTTCCCTTTCGAGAAAATTGTCTTTCAACCATTTTCCTCTATGGGAGTCCTTGAGATTGAAAAGTGTTTTGGAGAATTCCTTTTGCATGACCAAGTTTGGATTTGTCTCATTGCAAATTTGAGAGTCAAGTTTCCGTGTGAATTTGGGTTGAGTTTTTTAAAAAAAATGCTGCAAACAAAGTAAGTAGTCTTTTGACTGAAATTGTTTGTCAATAGTGAGAATTGTTGTTTAGCATGTTATGTAGTATGTACCAATGTGGTTTATGGAATGACGTATTGTTAAGTTAATTTGTGAGTTGAATCAATTAAATGTAATTGTTACCTTTAGCTTAAGATTAGGTGAACCTCTAGTGATGTAGAGTACCCCATAGTGGGAATGATTAAATGTGTTAATGTACATGCTTAGAATCGGTTGCTTTGCTTAAAAAGTGCATATGACCCCCGATTATGTTTAAAGTTTTAAACCCTGATGCATAGTTAAAACATTAAGATGATGTAGACTACTATTATTGTTAAAGAAACTTTGCTAGTTGTTTAAAGATGTTCTAATCTAATGGATTAATAGAGAAATTTAATCGTGTTGACTAGTGACTTTAATTTGGAAGTTGATGAGAGTTGCTATTTACGTTGTTGCAAACTACTAGTATATTTGGAAGTATGCAGTTGTGTCTCTACAATGCTAGTATTGACATCAATTGAGAAGACATAAGACTTATTGTTAATGATGTTGTTAAGGGCAGTGTTAATGCTAGTATTCAATCTATTTTAAATAGTTGGAGTATGCTGTATGGTGGTAATTTTGTTATCAC
This sequence comes from Rhipidocladum racemiflorum, assembly GCA_036346355.1. Lineage (NCBI taxonomy): Eukaryota > Viridiplantae > Streptophyta > Magnoliopsida > Poales > Poaceae > Rhipidocladum > Rhipidocladum racemiflorum. The sequence goes on along the minus strand of CM070576.1, from coordinate 35,811,467 downwards.
CTATGTATAGGGTAGCTAAAAGTAATGTTGTTGGTTGATGATTATGCCCATTTGTTGTTATTGATGACTAAGTAGTGGTGGTAACTATTTAGATTACTTGTTGGAAAACCATGGTTAAAATAGAGGAAAATTTTAACATGTTGCGATGGAGTGAGCTTTGGATAATTAACATGATGAATGATTTTATCCTTAATGAAAGTATAACTTAGAGTCTCACTTACGAATTCTTCCCTGTGGAGATAATATTTACATGTTGAAGTCGTTGTTTAACTGAATAAGGTTCGGTTGTCGAGACGTGAACATATAGGTGGTATGAAATTTATAGGTTGATCTTGCTGAAAGATTTGTTGAAGTACTATGTTTCAAATTTAGAATAAGATGTATTATGATTTGGTGATCCGTGGGGATCATGTCAATGTAGTCTTGGTTGGGTGCCTTTTTGTTAAGCATCATAAACCCTAATTAAAAGTGTTGGGAATGGTAACTAGAGAAAGAAATTGTTATGTAAATTTTGTTAAATCCGGTTGGACTTTCTCAATGAGTAAGTAGTGAATTTTGAAGTCTTTAATGGAAAGCGTAGTAGAACACTAGAGATGATTGTATTTATGCTAAGCTGGTGTTTAAAACCTTCTGGACTGGTTTGGTTGTTTGCTATCTTGGTTGAATGCTTTTGGTCAAAAGTGTTCCTTATGTTGAGTTTCAGAGATTCCCTAAAACTCGTAGAAATTGGTGCCAATCTTTGGTTTTGGCGAATTTGTTTAGTTTGTGTTGTGAGTATGAGTTGACACCCAAAAGTCTTTGAGTGGATCGCGCTCTTTCGCGTTCTCACTGAATTACCTTTGGAATAAATGCTTAAAAGGAAGCAGATGGTTATAATGGGTTGTGTTGGAAACTTTTGAGTTAAGCCCTTGATGTGTAACTCTATTTGGCTAGAGTTGGAGTTATTTGGAAGATGTGTCTGGTGTGCGGGTGCTTCACAAGGCTAGATTTTTATGAATGTTTCATAAGTGATTTTGTTAGTGAAGTATTCCCTTTTGAAATGAGTTTCCCTTTCTCTTTGAGAAAATTTGTGGTGGTTGTGTGTGCAGATGTTTGACTTTGGAGCCGATGTTCTTTTCCAAATGTTGATTGTGGTTAAAATGCGAGGTTTTGCAAAGTCTAGTTTTTCAAAAGACGTGGGTTCTTTTACGACGTGGTGTTTCCCTGTTATTGGTGTTGCCGTCATAGTTTATATGAATTTCGCAGCCATCGATGATATTTGAGTTTTAATCATGTGATACCGAGGAAGAAGTCGTTTTGTGAATAGCTATTCGGTATTGTTGTTACATGATGAATGAATAGTGAAAAGGAAACATGACATCGTTTATGAAGAATTAATCATAATTGAGTCGTTGAGCCAGGGCGGTGAGAAAGCCATATATGGATATATGACTAATCCGGAGTGCTCTCGAAAAGTGTGCATTCATGTCATAAATCGAGATTTCTATTGCTTTCTAGTATGAAAAGAAAGAATGAATAACTTATGGTAATTTGGCAGTGGTATAGGAGATTTGTGTTTCCTTTGCTATTTGGCTTAGGAAAATAAATGAGTGATCATTGAATGTTGCCGAATTCTTTACAAAGTGGTTTTTTTAGCGCTTTGGGGTTCGAGTTGTTTTCGTGGATCAATGGGGTTCATGGTTTATGGTTGAGTATGCTAAGGATGTATACTCTTGGGCTTGGTTGGTTGCGTGAAAAGTTTGTGAGGGCGACACCCTCTTGGGAAACGCACCAATGGTAGTTTGGTAAGGTTCTACGGTCCTAGCTTGGGCTAGGTGTTGGACATTAGTGGTATAAAGGGTGGATTTTGATGGAGGTTGTTGATGTCGTTGTTCAGTTTTGTATTGAGAGTATCGATGGGTGGTAGATAAGATGAAGGTAATTCAGAGATAAATACCCTGTCGTGAGAAATTGTCTTAGCTAGTTGTCTCTAGGTATGAGATTTGCCTGGGAGTGGATGGAATGAAATGTTAGCGTGATTGTGTATCGGAAAGGCAGATGTGCTGTAGTGAGTCATTTCGTTCGGTGGCATTTCTCGGGAATGGTCTGCTCGGTTTAAAGGGCGCCCAATTGCAAGAGTTGAGAACCAGTGTTTTCTTGGTTCTTGATTGGTGTTTGGTGGTAGCGTTGTTGTAACATCCCAAAATTTGGGTTTCCAAAAATTTTTGGTTTAGTTTAGCTTCCTAAAAATTTCCGTCGATTTTCTCGCATTTATAAAGCTTGGTTTGAATTTTCCAAAAGCTAAAACAATTTAATTTGATTATTTTAAACCTCAAATAAAATAAATATAATTTTATTTGGATTCCTTGTGCTTCAAGAAAACTTTCTGTAATTTTTGAGATTTTTCGGAGCTCGTTTGCTATTTATCGGATTTATTTGAAATTATTTTGTATTAAGCCCTTTTATTGAAATTAATTAATTATTTGGAAAAGTTTATATAAATTTTTGTTGAAAATATTTTATTTGAGTTCAAAATATCTCAAAATATTTTCTAGAATTTTTCTAGAATTTTTCGTGCCTCTAATGATTTCTTTGGATTTGTTGAATTGTTTTTATTAGAAAAATGATTGGAAATTCTGGTTTTGGCTTTGGGCTCAATCCTCTCTTCTCTCTCTCCCCGCTCGGCCCACCCCGCCAGCCGCCTCCGGCCCACCCGCGCCATAGTGCCGCTTTCGCCATGGCCCGGGCGCCTTCTCCCGTGGGCGCTCGCCTCCACTTGACGCGCCGACCCACGCGCCAGCGCCCGCGCTAGGCTGGGCCGCACCCAGGCCACCCCACGCGCGCCGCCCCATGTCCGCCCGATCGCGATCGGACGCGCCAGAACGCGCCACGTCACCTCGTGTCCGAGTCCTGCACGGTAGGTGTTCTCGTTTAAATGCCTATAAGGCCCGTTTTTGCTCCAAACGCGTCCAAACTTGATTTTTCTTGACCTAGCCGCCACCCCAACTCAGTATAGCCCTCCCATGATCTCTCCCACACATCTTCAACCTCCAGATCATCTCCAAAACTCCGAAATCCATCCCATGTCCTCCGGATGTCGCCCAACATCGGCCGAACTTTGGAGCCACGTCCCGGGAAGCTCGTCAATGCTTTTCGAGATCCGTCTTCTCCATGGTGTGCCACAAGGTACTATCTATTTTCTATCCAAAATTCAGCCAATTTGGCCCATGGGATCAAAAGTTATGGCCGTTTCAATCTTGAATCTTGCCGAGGCCATAACTCCCTCAATTTTTTGAGTTTGACCGTGAAATGTTTTGTGTAGACTCCTGGGGATGTCCTCTACGTGATGCACATCTTGCCTCACGGTTTTGCCCTTTGGATTTGGTGCAGAAAAATTATTTTCTCCGATCAGACTGCGAACAGACTGCGTTTCAAACAGCGGCAAACTTCCTCGCGCGTTCCCCGCTGTTCCAGAAGGTATTTCTTCGAGCCAACTGCGTCACGGTATGTCTCTTGGTCCCATCTAGCTCTCAATCAAATTTCGTTAAGTTCCGATCATTATTCTAGAAGTTATGGCCGTCCAAAGTTTTGATCCGAAACCCGATATTCGCCAGTTTGTGATTAATCCGGAGGGGCACCGCAAAATCCGCCTATACCGTTGAGTTCGTATCGCCGCGTTATACGAAGTAGACATTCTCCCTTTGCCATCCCATCCTCCGAATTTTTTTTATATATTTAGGCCACCGTTTAGCCGTCGCGCGTCGCCTTTTGATGTCGGCTATTTTGGTTCGCTCCGGCCGTGTTGTCGCGTCCGGAGGATCATCTTGTACTGTTTTGATCCATCCTTAAGGTTCTTTTGGTCTCCGTTTGCCGAGAAGCCCGGTGCCGGCCTTAAATCGTTATTTTTTTCAACCTAGCCCGTGCCGCCGGTTCGCGCACCGGTTAGCCGTCCTTGGTAGCGTTTTGTCGCGGCCATGTCGTTGTACCGACGGTCGCTACTTCGTTTCATGAGTATCCTATCATTGTTTGACCTCCGTCGTTAACGTTCCTCCGTTACCTGTTGCCGTTAACGTTCGCCGTTAACGCTCCACCGTTAACGTTCCACCGTTAACGTTTTCTCGACGTTAATGTTTCATCGTTAACGCTCTGTCGTTAATGCTCCTCTGTTAACGTTTCGTCGTTAACGTTTCGCCGTTATCGTTTCTCCGTTAACGTTTTGCCGTTAACGTTTCACCGTTAACGCTCCGTCGTTAACGTTTCACCGTTAACGCTCCACCGTTAACGTTCCGTCGTTAACATTCCACCGTTAATGTTTCCCCGTTAACGCTCCGTCGTTAACGTTTCGTCGTTAACGTTTCATCGTTAACGCTTGGCTCTCTTCGCTTCGTTGTCATCGTATGCGTGCATTCATGCAAGAGCCCTAGTGCGATGTCCTCATCTCCTCTATCATCATGACGTGAGCCTAGTCTCATCGTCATATCATCCTCAAAGCTTGTAGGACCGAGTAGGCAACTAGAGGGGGGGTGAATAGATGCCGAATAAAATTCAACTATTTCTTTCGGAAGATTAAAGACCCCTAAATAGCGGAAGAATATCTAATATCGTAGAGATCAAAACCCTAGACTAATTAGCAAAATAAGAACAAGAACTAGTTCTAAAAAAAAAGAGCAAAACTTCTAATCAAGAATCGAAAGGAATATTGCATAAACTTCTCTTTATTCCAAAGCCATCTTCCACAGGATGACACCAAAAATCTTCTAATCTCAAAAGATTAGAAAACTCTAAACCAACTAGATAGAGCACACAAGCTCTTCTTTGTTGTAGGCACCTTTTGCTTCTTGCCCTATTTCGTTGGATTGATTGCTTCTAAGCACCTAGAACCCCTATTTAAAGGACAAGAGAACAGGAGTCCTTTTCCTATTCTTCATCTTCATGTTGACTCGAACACTGCTTGCGCTGGCCCTTCTCCATGTGCCAGCCGACTTGCACTCGGAAGAAAATCTACTCGGACACAGCAACTTGGATTGTACCTCACGGCAGCCTGCTGTTTTCCAGCCTCCACTCGGATTCTCACCTGCCGACCCAACCTCCTTGCCGAATCAAATACACACACGCAAACATGCAGCATGCACACACACCACGCACGCTACACCACACACACATGCATGCACGCAACACACTGCATGCACACACACACTCGCATGCATGCACACATACATGCACGCACACACACACTCTCAAAAATTCGTATACACGTGTACGGCCCGCCTGCCGCTACGCTACAACGATCTCAACCTCACGTGCACTGTCCTCTAGTCCAAACATCTCGCATGACATCCTCGACCTTCACGACCTTAGTTCCTCCCTGAACCTAGTCTCGGTCCCGTCATCGACCATGTTCGACCTCAAGCAACACTTGCACATGAACAAAAACACAAAACAATTCCGAGCACAAGTCCACGACTTGACTCACATCAATCCATGCAAATACTCACACGAGTATTGCATAAAGTCCACTTCAAAACAAGTAACATGAAATTCTCACCAATTTTATTATCTCAAAATCAAATTAAAATCAATTCCAAATTTTGCTCAGAAAAACATGTGTATGACGGACCAAATGTTTTGGTCTGTCATACATGGGAAAAACAAAGTCGCCAGAAACCATGTGTATGACAGACCAAACTTTTTGGTTCGTCATACATGGGAAAAAACGAAATCGCCAAAAAACATGTGTATGACAGACCAAACTTTTTGGTCTGTCATACATGGGAAAAACGAAGTCGCCAAAAAGCATGTGTATGATAGACCAAACTTTTTGGTCTGTCATACATGGGAAAAACGAAGTCGCCAAAAAGCATGTGTATGACAGACCAAACTTTTTGGTCTGTCATACATGGGAAAAACGAAGTCGCCAAAAAGCATGTGTATGACAGACCAAAATTTTTTGGTCTGTCATACATGGGAAAATCGTTGTTTTCTTGGAAAAATGTCAAACACAAGCACAAGCACATTTTGCAAATTCAATTCTAAGCCAATTTTTCAGCACATGATTTCACAAAGCTGAATCAAAACCCTAACCTAAGACCGGTTCGATGGACTAAGTTCATCGTGAGCCGCGTTGTTATCTTTGCAGTCTTTTCCGTTGTTTCAATCGTAGTAAGACACTTGTCTTGTCTTATCCCTGGAAACCTAATCTGCCATTAATCGAGAATTCATTCGTGGACTTGGTCGATAGACCATTGGCCATCTGTCATACCCCTGTGCCCGATCTATCCGTTTCTCTTTTGTTTGACCGTGTTTCGTTCAGTCAACAAAAGTCAACCTTGAGCTTCAGTTTAGTTCACTGTGAACTAACATATCCTTATGGACCCGATTTATAGATCGAGAGTCCATATGTCCTTGTTTGTTCAATCAAGATAATAACTTCAGAAGAAATATTCTTCGGAATATTATTCTTTCTTCCCCGGTTATTAGTCTTTCCCTTTTCGGTGCTTTCCCGAAAGCCCGTTCTCTTTTGTCAACTCTTCGATCTAATCCGTTCAAGTTCCTAATTTTATCCAAGCCGTTGTGCCCAATGCTATTCGTTCTTAATTTGGAGTTTATTTGAATTGTCTTTTGAGTTTTTGTCGGGACCCCGAATTTGCAAATCCGGACCCTCTGTGTATTCAGCACTAGTCCAGGAACGCGCTAGTGCACACAGTCTTAACATCGGTAAGTATCACAATCATACCATTCGATATTATCAAAGTACTTTATTTAAATAACTATCGGTTACTTGACCTTATGGTCAAGTTACAAATGTATGCCTACTTAAATGAAACTTATTAAAAGAGAAATAATAGCGGAAAATCAAATAAACTTAGTGGCGCCATCACGTTATACCACGCAACTGACTGGGCTCGCGTCCCTCCGTAGACGGATCCTCTTGGAGTTCCTCCTCCAAAGTGTCGAGTCTCTTCTTCAATGATATTGTGTTGAGGCAAGGGTGAGTACTTGGTACTCACAAAGTCATGCCTGAGAATGCAAGCTAACATACTACATGCATGGCTTGGTACAAAGGAATAGCTCAAGGTATATTTGCGATGCTTGATTTGAAAAGTAATATAAGTAGATTCGAAAGCAGTAGAAACAAGTAAAGTATAAATAACTTTTCAAGAAGTTTAATGAACTTTTTTCCCATCCTAAACCACATTTCCATCATCTTCATTGTTAAACCAAATAACTTCCAAATCCAAGTTATTTTCGAAAAGTCGACCCTTATTTGTAATTCACGAGCGATGTCCGATGCACCGTGGACTCGGCTATTTAAATAGATTCTACACTCTGCAGAGGTTATGCACTTTACCCACAAGATACTAAACACCACAAAGGCGAGTTCGTAACAAAGCCTTTGGAAGCCTCAAACAACACGGGTGGTCCTCTCCTGGGTTTGCTCTACACCATCCTTCCCTTAGCCAAGTGCGGGTATGGGACCAACACACTGCTAGATGGGTATCCGGCCACGACCACGATACGCTCCCGGAAATACAATCACACAAGCGGTGTAACTGACACCTGAGGCTCCCACAAGTGAGTCCTTGGCGACTTAGTCAACTAGGGCCGTCCATTCGACCATGTGGTTGCAAGTATGACCAGTTCAAAGGCTTGCAAGGTTAAGTCCTTAGAGTGACCAGTGGCAAGACTACCTAAAACCAAATCAACACTCCCAATGCCACTGGCCCACCGCGATTACTCTTGCCACATGCCCGGTCAGCGTTTATCAAACCCAGTTGATTACCATGCACCACGTCATCAACATCACATGATACTTTTCCCAAAGCAGGTTCAATATATCATTAAGTCAATATTAACATTTGATTGTCCAAAATCATGTCGAGCACGTATGTGTCTAAGCGATATACTACAAATCGGTCTAAAACCCATGTTGGCAATTTAATAATGTTCAACTAGTAAACCACAACTAGGGTGACAAAGGGTCATGGCACATACTTAAGTAATCAAGGTGTCATCTGACAAAGAATTGGTATTTATCTAACCCCATGTTTAAACAAAGTATCTTTCTAATTGAACTAGCATGCAATAGTTTAAATCAAAATAGATTTCGAAATAGGATCAACATGGTCAAAGCACAACTTGCCTTCAAAAGCACTTGCTCTTGGTCTTGAGTTGGATCCACGAGTCAATACTTCTCCTTCGAATCCTTAGCACTTCAACGTCTACTCGTAAAAGCGTGCAAATAGCAAATACACAAAATAAACACTAGGCAAAAAGTGTCCAAACATCCAAATAAAATCCACAAACAGAAAGAACATAATTTTATGGATTTTAAGAAAATAAATCAAATTTGGAGTTAAACGCCAAAAGTTATGATTATTTAAAGTTTAAATAATCAATTAAATAATTTTTCAAAGAAAAACTTTAGTCCAAAAATTAAATAAAATTCATATTTAGGTAGATCTCAATTTTATACAAATTTAGAAATTTGAATCACTCAAATCGGAGTTGAAGCACTTAAAAGTTATAAGCGTTTGAAGTTTGAATCTAAATTTGAATCAATATTTCGAATTAATAAATCATTTTCTTTTCTGAAATTAATTATTGCGTCGGCATGGACACGCGTGGCAGCCTCGATTGGTTGGCGACGTCGGCCGGTCCATGGACTTGGTCCCGCTTGGCTCGGGTCCACAGTGGACTCACGACTCTTACGTGTCGACGACATGTGGGCCCTTTCCTGGTGACGTCATCGGGCGTCTGAGGATTCAATAGCCGCGGTGCGGCGACATGTGGGACCCGCGCCGCGGCGTCATGGGTGGCGTCCACGGTGCGATCGGCCACCGCGGGCCCCGCGTGTCGGTGATACCTTCACGCCGCTGGCCCGGACGCGTCGGTCCAACTTCCGACACGTGGCGCAATCACGGCCGTTGGTTTGAAAAAATCAAGCGGCGTGTAAATCTAAGCGTAGTGCTTTGGAAAAAGCAACTCGATCCAGGCCAGTTCGATCTTGATCGGACGGTCAAGATCCAATCTAACAGTGCGATTCTAGCTCACGTGGCACAATCTAAGCCGTTGGATCTAGATCCGAGCGGTTGAAAATAGATCCAGGTTGCACGTGAGATCTCACAGCGTGTGGCGTGGCGCGATCGAGCCCTTGGATTACGATCGGACGGCCTAAGCGTAATCGAGGACGGCGATGGCGGCCGCGACCGGGCGGAGGCCACCAGGAGATGAAGACGGCAGCGAGTCCAGCGCCTTGAGGCTTCTCGGCTGGCGAAGGTACTCAACGCGTCTCGTCTTAAAGGGAATCGGATGGAAGCACTTGGCGGCGGAGGGACGCCAGAGGCGCGATCGGGCGTTGCCATGGCGAACGAACTCCAACTCCGCGAGCTCACGGGCAAACGGCGGGCGGCTCAGCGAGATGGTTGAACGCAGTGCGCACGGAAGTCTGAGTCACGACGGCCGTGGCGGGCGCATTAAATAGGGTCTCGGCGTCAGTGAAAGCGCCACGGAGCCGAGAGGTCACGGCTGACGGCGAGTCCGGATCGGCACGGAGAGGCGGCGTGGCGCAGCGTGAAACCGTTGGATCTCGATCCAACGATCGCGTGAGTTGGACTCGGGTGTCGGCCAGCGTAGTCGGCTCGCCTGGCCGGACTCGGGTTGGATGACGTGGCGCACAACCGTTGGATCTTGATCCAAGGGTCGTGTAGCTAGGGTTGAGACGGCGGGTTCGGCTTTCGACCACACGTGGCTGGAAGTCGGACTCGAACTTCGAAAGTCGACTCGGCTCGATGTGAACAGTACAAACCCGCTCGCATTTTCCACGATTTAATATTTAAAATAATTCCCGATGAATTCATTTAATTCATTAAAAATAGCAAAAGACTCGAGAAAAATTCGAGAAAAATTACGGAAAATACTTTGGATCATTTTGGACTCAAATAAAATATTTCCAACAAAATTTTATTTGCAAAATTAATTTCTTCAATTATTTCAAAATGGAATAAATTCAAATAAATTCCAAATAAATCCAAATAAATTCCAGAAAATTCCAAAAATTCACCAAAGTGCCAAACCACACATGAATTTGAGAAAAGCAAAATTTTGGGGTGTTACAGTTTTGTTGTATTTGTGTTTCTTTATCGTTAGACATGTCGTCCGGAAGTCGTTCTACGGGCTGGATCGAGAAAGTGGAAGTTGAAGCTCGAGGATCAAGGATCAAGGATAAAGAGTAAAGGACAGTAAAGTTTGCAAGGGCCAGGCAAGTTGTGCTTTGACCATGTTGATCCCCTTTTCGAAAATTATGTTGTTTTAGATTATTGCATGCTAGTTGGATATAAACTGATTTCAATTAATTTGGGATTATGTATTTAACCTACTTGTTATTGCCACCTTGTCTATAATAGTTGTACGCCATGATTCATTTGTCACCCTAGGTTTGTTGATTAATAGTTGGTAGCTAATAAATTGCCAACATGGGTTAGATAGAACGTATTAGTCTGCTTAGACCTGCAACGAGTCAGTGCCATCATTTTGGAATTACAAATGTCAATATTGATTAATGGAATATGCAATGTATTTCGAAATCGTGTGACGTGTTGCCGACACGATGAAGTTGATATGCGGAGGCCTTCGTGCTTCTTCAAGGAAGTTGAGTTGTTGTTGGCATTGTGTTGCGCAATAATCAACTGGGGTGACAAAATGATTTAGACTGGGGCAAGTGGCAAGATTTATGGTGGGCCAGTTTGGCGGTTGGGAATGTTTGAAATATGATATATGTATGAGTGATGGTGAGATGGATTTCTTTGAGAGTATTGATGTAAGTCTTGCCCTGGTCACTCTAAGGACTTAACCTTGCAAGCCTTTGAACTGAGTCAATCATGCAACCACATGTCCGGAATGGGACTGACCTTGTTGATTAAGTCGCTAATAACTTGCTTTTGGTACCTCAGGGTGTCAACTACACCGTTTGTGTAGCTTGAAGGGGGAGCGTACCATGGCTGCGGCATGGTACCCATCCAACGGTATGTCGGTCCCATACTTCGCCTTTGCTAAGGGAAGGGATGGTGTAGGGAAAAAACCAGAGAGGTCCACTTGTGTAGTTAGAGGCTTCCGAAAGACTTTGTTATGATCGCTCATTCGCATACTCTTGTGTGGCGATTCACGGCTGACGTGGTGAGTGGATTGTATCTTGTGGGTAGAGTGTATAATCTCTGCAGAGTGTAAAATATATTCGAATAGCCAAGTCCACGATACTGGACAATGCTCGGGGATTACAGTCAAGGGTTAGCTTTTCATGAAAATGAACTTGGGTTTGGAGGCAGTTTGCCTGTGGAAAAGTGATAATTGTTTAAGGTTGTGGTATGGTTTACTTGTGAAATAACTGTGGAATCTATTACTGTTATTAGTTGTTTTACTGCTTTACAATCTTTTATGATTATTTGTGATTGTTGCTTTTCTGCAAAATAACCATTCAGCCTGTCATTTGGAATAAGCCATGCATATAGTTATTAGACTTGCATTCTGTGCATGACTTGCTGAGTGCTTTATGTACTCACCCCTTACAAACAAACAATCATCAGTGAGCAGAAGTCTACATAGTCGAAGAAGAAGTTCCGTGAGAAGGCGATTATCTAGGAGTCGAACCCTGTCAGTTGCCTGTGGCGTATTGATGGGATTCATCGATGTTCTTCGTTCCGCTGCTGCTTATTTGGAGTTGAAGCCGTCAAGGCCTCACAAATGTAAGGTTGACCTTAAGGTCGTTCAATAGTTTATATTCTATATTTGTGTTATTTCTCTTTTCCGCTGTGTATGATTGTGATATTCATCTATGTTGAGACTGTGTGCACTAGCGTGATCCTGGACTAGTGCTGAATACACAGAGGGTCCGGATTTGCACATTCGGGTCCCGACAGTTGTCGTTTGCGATAATTGTATGAAATGATTGATGTGAGGTTTTGGGCATATGTAGTATTTTCAATTGAGCCCTTTAATGGGTGAAATCGAGGAATTCGATTGGGGAATTGGAAGTAAAGGTGGAACCGTGAGAGGTTGCACTCTGTTGAGCTAAATCAGCATTTTCTCACCAAGTGTTGTTTTTGAGAACGCGCTTGTCGTTTGTTCCGGTTTAAGTCTTTGTGTGAATGTTTTGGTGTTGCAAAGAAGTCTTTTGTCCCTTGGGGACTTTGTTGTTGAGTTTGGCGTTCTTCGGATTCGAGGTCGAATCCTGTTTAAGGGGGGAGAATGTGACACCACGGAGTTTCATAATCTTATAAAATGTGAATGTTGAGGTCAAAACATTATAAAATATGAAATCGGAGGTTAAAACTATACGCTGTGAGATTTATTCGCATTTCCGGGCTGTTTTCGGGAGTTTGGGCCTCTCCGGGGGAGTTCGGGCCCAAGGGGGATGTGTCGTGGGCCTTGGTGGGAGGATTTTTGGGCCCATGAGGGAGGGGGAGGAAGGATAACCTGCCTTGGGGCGTCCTCCCCCTGCCCACATGCGCCCCACAACCCTAGCCGCCACTCCACCTCCTCCTCCTACCACCCAAGCCGCCACCCCCCCACTTTGGGCGCCTCCTCTCCCCCTTGCGCCATCCCCTCCCCTCTCCACCACCCCTTGCTTCCCTAGGGAAGCCTCTCCACCTCACCACCCCGAAGATCCGTCCATTGGAGCGCTCCGCGACGAGGAGATCCGGTGGATTTGGAGCGAGGAAGGAGATCGCGCGAACCGGGAGGAGATCCGTTGGTTCTTCGTTCGTCGGGCGAAGGTATGGCCATGGGAATCCTTGGGGTTGGTCTAGGTAATGTTCTAAGGGTTAATATAATGTTTTTAGATCAATTGATGGTGCTGTAATTGGGTAGATTAGATGAAATCTAGAGTTTGCCACGTTCTCTGTTTCGGGCAGCATGAGTAGTCGACCTAGGGTTTGGGTTTTCGCCAATTTAGAGTCGGAATCTGCCTGTTGAAGAAGTTGTAGGTAATTGAAATACCTTTAATTGGACTTAAAGTATGCTTAATTCCGATCAGCCGTTTGAAAGTTATGCTTGTTTTACCAAGCCTATTCAAAACTGTGACGAGATTGGAACAGATCACGGTATTCTGTAGATTAAACCACTTTAGAGTCCGAATCAGTCTTTCCATATACTTTGAAAAAGTTAGGAAATTTCCTAAGCTACGCGAGGATGTACTCGTTTAATTGATTCGGAGTCTTAGAACCCGAGTTATGCTCGTTGCAAGTCTGCTGTCCCGACGGGACAGAACCTCTGTTTTTGGGTTGTGCGAGTAGTTTGCGAAATCGGGGTAGAAGATTGTTTGCGTATTGTTTTGTGGGAATGATTTTGAGTGTGTGGTGCCTATGTGCAGGTGGTGTGACCCCGGGGGTGCCGTCTAATCCTCGCCAATCCGTCGCCCGTGGTTGAGGCAAGTGTATTGGATTGGGTAGCGGGTTGTAGATTGCTAGTTTTGTTGAGTTGAAATTGAATATATGATATGTTCACATGCCATGCTTTAATGTTCTCCATTGATATGATGAATATGGTTTATTATGTTGTGATGCCATGTGTTAATGTACAAGTTATCTATGATGTTGGCATTTTTGCATACATGGCATGACACATGGCCGGGTCGGTGAGAAAGTCATAACTAGTCCGGTAAGGTCGGTGAGAAAGTTATGACTAGTTTGGGGCGCCATTGAGTAAGTCCTACATCGTGATTCCATCCACTGCGGTGAATGGAAGCGAGGAGTAGGCACCCTCTATCTTCCGGATGGAAGGGGGGAGAGGGTGCACACCGACGGGTGTGTACTCAACGATACCGGTATGAGTTTCCAAGAGACATGTGCATCGCATCGCATTGCATACATGATGATGATGATAATGATATGTGATCATGAATAAGATGATAGACATGATGTGAGTTGTTGTAGCCATGTAATTGTTCTTTTGTACCATTGCAATATACTTGCTGAGTGTTGAACTCACGCTTGTGCTTTCTTGTTGTTTTAGATACCATGAGACCGGCATGCGGGGAAGGGAAATAGTCACACTTCTACACGTAGCTTCACTTATTTTTTCCCACAGCCATTCAATTTGGTCTTGATAATAAATTAAGTGTGATGCTTATTGATTTATGGTTTAGTTTTGCGATACGAGAGTCTTATTGTTCGTTTGGCTCATGGAGACATTGAATACATGGAATTAGACTTATATTGTTGTCATGCCTTTAATTATTGCTATTTTAGATGCCTCTTATATTGCCATATATTGGTATGCTATTGTTGTTCCTTCAACTCATGTTAAAACAAAGGAGATGCTGCCGAAATTTTGGTTTTTTAGCATTCGTGCCTTTGCTGTAATTTACTTGTATTTGTAGTATTTAGAGGTTGCTTAGTCTATGTTTGGTAGCATTCGGGCATATCAAATGCCGGGGTGTTACACTTCCACTAGTGGGTACGTACCTATGGCCATTATGGCATCTTCATCATCTGACTGGTGAATTGATACAGGTGCTACTAGACACATATGTGCTGATCAAACTTGTTTATCTTCTTTTTTGGGTTATACTATGTGACACATAGTGACACATATGTGTGACACTATGGTTTGGTGAAACTAGAGAATAAAACCTTTCGGCTTAGGGTTTTCTCGCGTTTTTTGGGCCGGTTGAAGTGTTATGTCGCCACGGAGTGTCGTAACCTTATTTAACGTGCATGATAAGGTTAATAACATTATGAGATGTGGAATTAAGGTTAAAACTATAGGATATGGAGGTTAATAGCTTTTCCGGGCCGTTTCCGGGGTTTTGGGCCTTCCCGGGGGAGTTTGGGCCTTGGTGGGCTTTGGTGGGATGGAGTAGGTCTCCGTAACGGACTAGGTTTGGGTGTGGGGGCTGGTAAAAGGGCTCCCCACCAGCCCTTGGGGCGTCCACCCCTGCCCCATGCGCCCCTAACCCTAGCCGCCACCCTTCCTCCTCCCTCCACCTCCTAGCCGCCCCATCTCTTGCCCCCATGGCGCCCCCATTGCTTCCCATTGCACACCACCTCTCCTCCACCCCCCTTGCTGCCCTAGGGTGACCTCCCCACCCCTCCATCCTCATGGATCCATCCGAGGAGCGAGGAGCGAGGAGCGAGGTGTGAGGACGAGGAGCGAGGAGCGAGGAGCGAGGAGATCGATTGGAGTTTTCGTGCGTCGGGCAAAGGTATGATCATGGGGCTCCTCGGGGATGAGCTAGGTACTGTTATTAGGGAGTTTATCAAGTTTTTAGATCAATTGGAGGCACTGGATTTGAGTAATTTGGTTTAGATCTAGATGTTGCCACGTTTCTGTTTTCGGGCAGATTGAGCAGTCGAGCTAGGGTTCGCGTTTTCGCCAATTTAGAGCTGGAATATGGCCGTATGAACTTCTAGGAAGTTGTAGATAATTTCATTATCTTTCAGTTCATATAAAGAAATTGAAATTCCGCCCAGCCGTTTGAAAGTTATGACTGTTTTACCGAGCGTGTTAAAATCTGTGACGCGATTGTAACAGATCTCGGTAATCTGTAGATTAAACAACTTTAGAGGCCGAATCAGACTTTCCATATACCTAGAGACAGTTGGGAAATTTCCTAAGCTATGCGAGGGTGTACTCGTTTAATTCATTCGGAGTCCCAGAACTCAAGTTATGCCTTTTGCAAGGCTGCTGTCCCGACGGGACAGAACCTCTGTTTTAGGTTTTGCGAGTAGGGAGCAATGTCGGGTTAGATGGGGGATTGCATACTATTTTGTGGTTATGATTGTGATTGTGTGATACCCCTGTGTAGGAGGTGTGACCCCGGGAGTGCCTTCTACTTCCCGCCAATCCGTTGCACGTGGTTGAGGCAAGTGTGTTGTGATGGATAGCGAGTTGTAGGTTGCATGTTGAGATTAGATGGAATTGTTTACATGATATATGTCCACTTGCCATGTGTTAATGATTGCTATGATATGATGAGCATGTTTAAGATGTTATGATGCCATGTGTTAAAATATGAGTTTTATATGATGTTGGCATGCTTGCATACATGACATGTTACATGGCCCGGGCGGTGAGAAAGTCATTAACTAATCCGGGAAGGTCGGTGAGAAAGTTATGACTAATCCGGAGAGCCAATAGAGTAACTCCTACATCGTGATTCCATCTACCGTGGGTTGTGGAAGCGAGGAGTAGGCACCCTCCATCTTCGGGATGGAAGGGGGGAGAGGGTGCACACCGACGGGTGTGTACTCAACCATACCGGTATGAGTTTCCAAGGAGATATGAGCATTGCATTGCATTGCATACACAATGATGATGATTTTGTTAAAGTGTTCATGATTGAGATGATATACATGATGTGAGATGTTATTTTCTATGATATTGTTATTGTTGTCCATTACAATATGCTTGCTGAGTTTCGAACTCACGCTTGTGTTTTATGTTGTTTTTAGGTACTTTGAGATCGGCATGCGGGAAAAAGGGGTTTAGCTACACTTCTACACGTAGCTCCACCATCATAGTCTATGATTAATCACTTGGAGACATGATTTTAAGAGTTGTGCCATAAAGTTAATGTATGGTTTAATCTAGCATGCTTGTGATCCCTTATTTGCTTCGTTATAGTTTATGAAGTGGTTGAGCGTGGTATTATTGGCGTAGTTTGATGATACATCCATTTATGTTGATGTTTTAGATGTCGTGTGCTATGATATATCTTGCCATGATATTGATATTGTGTTAATTCATGGAAAAACAAAGGAGATGCTGCCGAAATATCGGTTTTTAGCTTATGTACCTTTGCTGGAATTTATGTTTAAATGTGATATTTAGTTGTTGTTTAGCTTATGTTTGGTAGCATTCGGGCATATTAAATGCCGGGGTGTTACAGTTGGTATCAGAGCGGGCTGTAGGTCCTTGGAATGTGTATTTTTAGTGTCATGCTATAGGTTGCAACTAAAATGTGATGTGGAATAACTTAGAAACATGGCTTAGGTTCTAACTAAAACTTTGTCATAGGATAGCAACATTAAAACTTGCAAAAGTGGTATAACTAATCTAAAATTTGACACACAATGGATGCACAGTAGGAAAGGGTATGGGTATCGTTTCTTTACGCTTAAATGTTGTATTTAAGCTATGATGTTGAATGCTTTATTTGACAAAGCATGTTGCTATGTCTATGAGATAAATGTTTGAATTGTTCTTGTGGTGGTGATAAAGTGGGGTTGTGGTGCCGAAGGGTTTCGGTCACCTCTTTTTGTTCATAGTAAGGGTGAGGTTTGACGGTGTGGCCGGTTAGTGCCATCACCGAAGAACTGTTAACCCCTGTAGGGGAAGAGTGCATACCCTTTCTATCGTAGATCGGGTAGTTAACTGGAGTCAAATAGAAGAGTTTGGTGGTGGATTCCTTCGGATGTTCTTTATCGTTCTGTGATCAGTCTTTGTTGGTCTTCTTGGTTTTAGTGATGGAAACCAAAAAGGAAAGTGTTTGGTATTGGTTTTTATTTGATCGTTCGGTATGCGGTGTGTGGTTTTGTCTTCCTTGGTTGAAGACAAAGAAGAGGAGTCTAGTGTTGCGCTTCTTTTGGGCGCCTTTCCAGTTTTAATGATTAGTTTGTTGATGGCTTTATGGGGAAGAAGCATTCAAATTTATCCCTGTGTTTGTCTTTCTCCGAGGTTAACGGAGTTATTATGAGTTATGCTGCACTGGCCGTCGAGGCTGAAGTTACGTGTCTTTGTAGAAGTAAGTGGTGTTTGATTCGTTATTTTCTTTGGTTTAAGAAAATCATCTTTGAAGAACCCTTCCTATTTTGTGAAAGTTTGGAGTTAGGGTTTATTTGCAAAGGTATATTTGATCGATTGGTTCCCTCCAATAGGAGTCTTTGAGATTTAAAAAGTGTTTTGGAGAATTCCTTTGCATGACCAAGTTTGGGTTTGTCTCATCGCAATTTTGAGAGTCAAATTTTCCTTATGAATTTGGGATGAGTTTTAAAACTAAAATGCTGTAAACAAAGTAGTCTTTTGACTGAAATCGTTTGTCCCTAGTAAGAATTGATGTTTAGCATGTTATGTAGTAGGTAACAATGTGGTTTATGGATTGATGTGTTGCTAAGTTAAATTTTGAGTTGAATCAATTCAATGTGATTAATATCTCTAGCTTGAGAATAAATACACTACTAGTGTTGCAGTTTACTCTTAGCGAGAATGATTAAATGTGTTAATGTACATGCTTAGAATCTGTTGCCTTGCTTTAAAAGTGCTTATGATCCTTGTTAATGTTAAAAGTTTAAACTTTGATGCATAGTTAAAACATTAAGATGATGTAGACCTTTGTTATTGTAAAAGAAACTTTCTTTGGTTGTTAAAGATGTTCTAATCTAATGGATTAATAGAGAAATTTAATCGTGTTGACTAGTGACTTTAATTTGGATGTTGATTAGAGTTGCTATTTATGTTGTTGCAAACTACTAGTATCTTTGGAAGTATGCAGTTGTGTCGCTACAATGCTAGTATTGATATCAATATGGAGAAGACATAAGACTTATTGTTAATGATGTTGTTAATGGTGGTGTTAATGCTAGTATTCAGTCTATTTTAAATAGTGGGAGTATGTTGTGTGGTGGTAATTTTGTTATCACCTATGTATAGGGTAGCTAAAAGTAATGTTGTTGGTTGATGATTATGCCCATTTGTTGTTATTGATGACTAAGTAGTTGTGGTAACTGTTTAGATTATTCGTTGGAAAACCATGGTTAAAATAGAGGAAAAATTTTAACATGTTGCGATGGAGTGAGCTTTGGATAATTAACATGATGTACAATTTCATCCTTAATGAATGTATGCCTTGGAATCCTAGTTATGAACTTTGTCTTGTAGAGATAATATTTACATGTTGAAGTCGTTGTTTAACTGAATAAGGTTCGGTTGTCGAGACGTGAATATATAGGTGGCATGAAATTTATATGCTGATCTTGCTGAAAGATTTATTGAAATACTATGTTTCCAACTTGGAATAAGATGTATTATGATTCGGTGACCCGTGAGGGTCATGTCAATATAGTTTTGGTTGGGTGCCTTTTTCGATAAGCACCTTAACCCTAATTAAAAGTGTTGGGATTGGTAACTAGAGGAAGAATTTGTTGTGAAGTTTCTGATTTATTTGTGTTGGGGCTTTTCAGGAAGTAGATAGTAATTATTGAAGTCTTTTAATGGAAAGCGTAGTGGAGTTCTAGAGATGGTTCTTTTTATCTTTGAGCTTGTGTTTAAAAGCTTTTGGACTGGTTTGGTTGTTTGCCATTTTGCTTGAAGGGTTTTCGGCCAAGGTGTTCCTTATGCTGTGTTTCAGAGTTTCCCCAAGAACTCGTAATGTTTGGTGTCAACCTTTGGTTTTGGCGAATTTGTTTAGTTCGTGTTGTGAGTTTGGATTTACATCCAAAAGTTTTTGAGTCGATCACGCCCTTTCGCGTTCGCACTGAATTATCTTTGGAATTAATTTCAAAAGGAAGCAGATGGTCATAAAGGGTTGTGTTGGAAACTTTTGAGTTAAGCCCTTGATGTGTAACTCTATTTGGCTAGAGTTGGAGTCATTTGGAAAATGTGTCTGGTGTGCAGGTGTTTCACAAGTCTGGATTTTTATGAATGTTTCATAAGTGAATTTGGTTAGAGAAGAGTTTTCTTTTGGGATTGAGTTTCCCTCTCTTTTGATAAAATTTGTGGCAGTTGTTTGTGCAGAAGTCTAACTTTGGAGTCAATGTTCTTTTCCAATATGTTGATTTTGGTTAAAATGCGATGTTTTGCAAAGTTTAGCTATCTATCGTAGGTGGGTTCTGATATGATGTGGTGCCTTACTGTTAACTATGCTGCCGACATAGTTTATATGAATTAGCGCAACTCTCGATGTTATTCGAGATTTATTCATGTGATACCGAGGAAGAAGTCGTCATGTGAATGACTTTTCGGTAGTGTGGTTACATGATGAAGGAATGGTGAAAAGTAAACATGACATCGTTTTTACATGTTAAATGATAAAAGAGTCATTGAGCCAGGTCGGTGAGAAAGTCATATATGGAGATATGACTAATCCAGAGTGCTCCTGAAGAGTGTGCATTTATGTCATGAAGCAGAGATGTCCATTTCTTTCTAGTATGTAAAGAAAGAATAAAGAATTTCTGGTATGTTGGTTGTGATGAAGGGGATTTGTGTTTCCTTTGCATCTTGGTTTAGAAAGTTAAACTGAATGCTCTTTGGTTGTTGTCGAATCCTTTCCAAAGTGATTGTAGTGCCTTGGATTCAAGGTTAAGCATGGGGACCAATTGGGTTCATGGTTTGTGGTTGAGTTTATCCAATCGTTGTGTCCTTGTTTTAGTCCTTGGGTGGAAAGCTTGAGGGCGAGACCCGCTTGGATGAGAAATCCAGTATGGGTTGTTATCGACCTAAGCATTAGGTGTTGTTAGTAGTGGATCGTAAATGGTTTAAAGGTGAGGAGTAAAGGAAGGTTGAGTTTGACTCAATTCAAACCTTCTTGGAGAATTGTCTTTGTTGATGTGTTCCTCGATAGGGTTGATTAAGTACTAGTGGACCACTTGGTGGTTGCTAGTAATTGCTTTTCCTTTTCGAAGTGTATTGGATCTTTTGTCGCTGATCTATGAGCGAGTGGAGTCAACCGTAGCATTTTGTTCGGTTGTTACTGTTCTTGCGGGTTTTAAGAACTTTGGTTTTAAAGAAAGCTTTCCCTTTTGATGTTAGCGGTGGGTATTGGTCTTTTGTAAAAGACGAATCTTTTGCATGGTTTTAAACCCCATTGTTCAAACAGTGGGTTGTCTTGGAGTGTAGTGTCTCTCTTGGCTTGCGTCGTCTTGATTACGGCGAACCATAGTAGAGAGGTTGATGTGTGAAAAACACTTTTGTGCGTGGGAGCTGAAGAGGGTTCTAGCGGTTGAAGCCGTGTTCTTCTGGAAAGTAGCATTGCTAAAGGGATCAGGCACTTTAGTGCCAAGGAATGTATCGAATGAGGAGTGTGAGACCGTGTTCTTTCGTGGTCTTTTTGGCAATTGGGGTGAAGGAGGAACCGTGTGAGGTTGCACTTTGTTGAGCTAAATCAACATTTCCTCGCCAAGGGTTGGTTTTGAGAACTCGTTTGTCGTTTGTTCCGGTTTGAGTCTTTGTGTGAATGTTTTATGTTGTAAGGTAGTATTTTGTCCCTCGGGGACTTTGTTGTTGTTTTTGGCGTCCTTCGGATTCGAGGTCGAATCCTGTTGAAGGGGGGAAGAATGTGACAGTATGGTTTGGTATGACGTTATAGAAGGTGAAACTAGAGAATAAAACCTTTCGGCTTAGGGTTTTCTCGCGTTTTTTGGGCCGGTTGAAGTGTTATGTCGCCACGGAGTGTCGTAACCTTATTTAACGTGCATGATAAGGTTAATAACATTATGAGATGTGGAATTAAGGTTAAAACTATAGGATATGGAGGTTAATAGCTTTTAGGGCCGTTTAGGGGTTGTGGGCCTTCCCGGGGGAGTTTGGGCCTTGGTGGGCTTTGGTGGGATGGAGTAGGTCTCCGTAACGGACTAGGTTTGGGTGTGGGGGCTGGTAAAAGGGCTCCCCACCAGCCCTTGGGGCGTCCACCCCTGCCCCATGCGCCCCTAACCCTAGCCGCCACCCTTCCTCCTCCCTCCACCTCCTAGCCGCCCCATCTCTTGCCCCCATGGCGCCCCCATTGCTTCCCATTGCACACCACCTCTCCTCCACACCCCTTTCTGCCCTAGGGTGACCTCCCCACCCCTGCATCCTCATGGATCCATCCGAGGAGCGAGGAGCGAGGAGCGAGGAGATCGATTGGAGTTTTCGTGCGTCGGGCAAAGGTATGATCATGGGGCTCCTCGGGGATGAGCTAGGTACTGTTATTAGGGAGTTTATCAAGTTTTTAGATCAATTGGAGGCGCTGGATTTGAGTAATTTGGGTTAGATCTAGATGTTGCCACGTTTCTGTTTTCGGGCAGATTGAGCAGTCAAGCTAGGGTTCGCGTTTTCGCCAATTTAGAGCTGGAATCTGGCCGTACGAACTTCCAGGAAGTTGTAGATAATTTCATTATCTTTCAGTGCATATAAAGAAATTGAAATTCCGCCCAGCCGTTTGAAAGTTATGACTGTTTTACCGAGTGTGTTAAAATCTGTGACGCGATTGTAACAGATCTCGGTAATCTGTAGATTAAACAACTTTAGAGGCCGAATCAGACTTTCCATATACCTAGAGACAGTTGGGAAATTTCCTAAGCTATGTGTGGGTGTACTCGTTTAATTCATTCGGAGTCCCAGAACTCAAGTTATGCCTTTTGCAAGGCTGCTGTCCCGACGGGACAGAACCTCTGTTTTAGGTTTTGCGAGTAGGGAGCAATGTCGGGTTAGATGGGGGATTGCGTACTGTTTTGTGGTTATGATTGTGATTGTGTGATACCCCTGTGCAGGAGGTGTGACCCCGGGAGTGCCTTCTACTTCCCGCCAATCCGTTGCACGTGGTTGAGGCAAGTGTGTTGTGATGGATAGCGAGTTGTAGGTTGCATGTTGAGATTAGATGGAATTGTTTACATGATATATGTCCACTTGCCATGTGTTAATGATTGCTATGATATGATGAGCATGTTTAAGATGTTATGACGCCATGTGTTAAAATATGAGTTTTATATGATGTTGGCATGCTTGCATACATGACATGTTACATGGCCCGGGCGGTGAGAAAGTCATTAACTAATCCGGGAAGGTCGGTGAGAAAGTTATGACTAATCCGGAGAGCCAATAGAGTAAGTCCTACATCGTGATTCCATCTACCGTGGGTTGTGGAAGCGAGGAGTAGGCACCCTCCATCTTCGGGATGGAAGGGGGGAGAGGGTGCACACCGACGGGTGTGTACTCAACCATACCAGTATGAGTTTCCAAGGAGATATGAGCATTGCATTGCATTGCATACACAATGATGATGATTTTGTTAAAGTGTTCATGATTGAGATAATATACATGATGTGAGATGTTATTTTCTATGATATTGTTGTTGTTGTCCATTACAATATGCTTGCTGAGTTTCGAACTCACGCTTGTGTTTTATGTTGTTTTTAGGTACTTTGAGATCGGCATGCGGGAAAAAGGGTTTAGCTACACTTCTACGTAGCTCCACCATCATAGTCTATGATTAATCACTTGGAGACATGATTTTAAGAGTTGTGCCATAAAGTTAATGTATGGTTTAATCTAGCATGCTTGTGATCCCTTATTTGCTTCGTTATAGTTTATGAAGTGGTTGAGCGTGGTATTATTGGCGTAGTTTGATGATACATCCATTTATGTTGATGTTTTAGATGTCGTGTGCTATGATATATCTTGCCATGATATTGATATTGTATTAATTCATGGAAAAACAAAGGAGATGCTGCCGAAATATCGGTTTTTAGCTTATGTACCTTTTCTGGAATTTATGTTTAAATGTGATATGTAGTTGTTGTTTAGCTTATGTTTGGTAGCATTCGGGCATATTAAATGCCGGGGTGTTACAGTGCAGCAGGTGGAACCGTTTTGATGGGAAATGGTGTCGTAGCATCAGTATGTGGGATAGGATAGGTGTGCCTGAAGTTGACTTCAGGCAAGACACTTGTTCTCAAGGACGTGCTGTTCATACCCGCCATGACTCGCAATCTGTTGAGCAGGTCAATGCTGTGCCAACATAAATTAGTCTTTGAGTCCAATAATGTCAGGTTGACCAAATTTGCTTTGTTCTTAGGAAAAGGCTATGATTGCGGAGGCATGTTTCGTATTTCTATTCTTGATAATGATGTAAATATTTTCTAATCTTCATATGATGATGATGATGATGATGATGACGACGACGATGATGATGATGATGATGATGATGATTATGATGATGATGATGATGATGATGATGATGATGATGATGATGATGATAATAATAATAATAATAATAATAATTTATGGAATTGTCGTCTTTGTCATGTTAATAATGAAGCTATTGTGCGATTGAGCAAGATGGAGCTTATTCCTAAATACAATTATAAGAAAAATCACAAGCGTGAGGTGTGTATACAAGCTAAACAACCTTGTAAACCATTTCATACTGTTGAGGGGAGGACCACCTTACCACTTGAATTGATCCATTTTGACATTTGTGAAATGAATGAAACAATAACTAATGGTGGCAAAAGATACTTCTTCACTCTCATAAATGATGCAACTAGATTCTGTTACATCTATTTACTTAAAACCAAAGATGAAGCACTAGAATATTTTAAGATCTATAAGGCTGAAGTTGAAAATCAACTAGAAAGGATAATAAAGAAGTTAAGGTTAGATTGGGGAGGGGGATACATTCATAAGGAATTATCTCAATACTGTGAAGAAAATGGTATAATACATGAGTTTACACCACCATACTCGCCCCAATCCAATGGAGTGTTTAAACAAAAGAACCGAACTATTCGTGACTTAGTGAATGCTTTGTAACAAAATTCAGGTATAGCTAACTCATGGTGGGGTGAGGCTATTCTCACAGTTAATCATGTCCTAAATAGGGTTTCGCCTTGCAATCGTGAGGTCACGCCTTATGAAGGATAGAAGGGGAGAAACCTGACTTGACCTTTCTTCGGATTTGGGGCTATTTGGCCAAGGTACCTCTACCGAAGAAAAGAATGCTCAGTCCAAAAATTGTGGATTGTGTCTTTATTGGATATGCTCACTAGAGCACATCTTATAGATTTCTAGTGGTCAAGTCTGAGGTTTCAAACATTGCAGTAAATACTACAATGGAGTCCCGTGATGCGATATTCTTTGAGAATATCATTCCTATGAGAGCAAAAGGAGATAGCATGCCTAATGATTCTTATTAACACTCTATTCCTTCTAGTGTGCATGACATAGCTCTACAATGGGAGTTGAGAAGAAGTAAGAGGCAAAGAACAGAAAAGTCCATGGGCGATGACTATGTCACCTATGTCGTGGATGATGAACCATGAAGTCTTCCAAAGGCATATGCATCGCAATGGGACTTGGGAGATAGCAGATCTTCTAGCTGGATGCAAACTAGTGGGCTACAAATGGATCTTTAAAAGAAAGCGTAGGCCTCATGATACAATTGAAAAGTACAAGGCCCATTTGGTGGTTAAGGGGCTTCACACAAAAAAGGGGCGAAGATTGCTTTGACACTTACTCTCCTATGGCTAGATTAGCCATAATCCGAGTGCTCTTAGTACTGGTAGCTTCTTATAATATCGTAGTTGTAACACCCCAAAATTTTGCTTTTCTTAAATTCATGTGTGATTTGGCACTTTGGTGAATTTTTTTTGGAATTTTCTGGAATTTATTTGGATTTATTTGGAATTTATTCCATTTTGAAATAATTAAAGAATTTAATTTTGCAAATAAAATTTTGTTGGAAATATTTTATTTGAGTCCTAAATACCCTAAAATATTTTCCAGAATTTTTCTGAGTATTTTGCTATTTTTAATGAATTAAATGAATTACTAGGAATTATTTTAAATATTAAATCGCTGGAAAATGCGAGTGGGTTTGTACTGTTCATCCGACCGAGCCGCACCCGAGTCAGACTCGAGTCCGACCCGAGCCAGCCGAGTCGGTCGAACCCAACCCTAACCCAAGTTGATCCCGACCGTTGGATCGAGATCCAACGGTCCGGATTGGATCGCATCGGTTCGAGCCGAGACCGGGCCGGATCCGGTTTCGACCGTGCGATCGTGGCCGTTGATCGCGCCACGTGGACGGTCGACCGTCGTCGTCCCCGCCGGATCCGAGCCGGACTCCGCCGCCGCGCCCGCCGCCGTGTGGGTCTAGGTTTCCGTTTTCGCCGCAGGCGAGGGTATTTAATGCCGGGTTGCGCCTCGAGGACCGCCTTGACCCAGCGCAGCTTGCCCTAGCTCACCGAGCCTCGGCCGTGAGTCCGCCGAATCGCTCGCCGGTTTGAGAAGCGCCCGCGGTTCTAGCCGTTTTCGCCGACGCCACTGCCCTCCGCCGCATCAAGACCGGATCCAGAACCCCGGCCAGCGCGCACCGTGGGACAACTCACCTCGCCGGAGCGCGCCCGGAACGCCGAGACCGTGGTCATCGTCTTCATCTCCGGCCAAGCTAGCGCCGCCGAGTGCCATCGCCGACCCCGAGCTCCACCAACCGTCCGATCAAGATCCAAAGGCCCAGATCGCGCCACGTCACCCTCGGTGAGTTCTCCGTTGAAAATCCTAGATCTAATCTCAACCGTTGGATCTAGATCCAACAGCTTAGGTCGTGCCACGTAGCAGGAACTGCACCAACCTAGATTGGATCTGGACCGTTAGATCAAGATCCAACGGCCCAGATCAACCCGTGCGCCCCAAGCACATGAGGCCCAAATCCAATCCTCGCCGTCGGTTTTCAAACCAACGGCCACGATCGTGCCACGTGTCCAGGGAGCCGAACCGCCGCGCCACGCGGGCGTGCGCGTGGGTCACTGACACGCCGGGCCCGCGTGTCAGTGACCGCACCGTGACGTCACCCATGACGTCATCGGTGGGACCCACCTGTCAGCGCTGTGGGCTGAGCCCCGCTGACGTCAGCAGTGACGTCACCCGAGGGGGACCCACCTGTCAGTCTCACAAGGAGCCGTGGACCGAGTCCACGGTGGACCCAAACCGAGCGTGGACCGAGTCCATGGACCGGCTGACGTCAGCCAACCAATCAGAGGCTGACACGTGTCCAAGTTGACGCAATAAATGATTTTCCGAAAAAGAAAATGATTTAATAATTCGGTTTAATAATTGATTTGAATTTCAAAACTTCAAACGCTTATAACTTTTGCGTTTCAACTCCGATTTGAGTGATTCAAATTTCTAAATTTGTATAAAATTGAGATCTACCTAAATATGAATTTTATTTAATTTTTGGACTAAAGTTTTTCTCTGTAAAATTATTTAATTGATTATTTAAACTTTAAATAATCATAACTTTTAACGTTTAACTCCAAATTTGTGATTCCAGTTTCTAAAAATTCATAAAATTATGTTCTCTCT
The DNA here is from genome assembly GCA_036346355.1 of Rhipidocladum racemiflorum. NCBI lineage: Eukaryota > Viridiplantae > Streptophyta > Magnoliopsida > Poales > Poaceae > Rhipidocladum > Rhipidocladum racemiflorum. Next base: position 35,784,437 of record CM070576.1, on the reverse strand, counting down.
GTTTATGGATTTTATTTGGATGTTTGGACAACTTTTGCCTATTGTTTATTTGTGGATTTGCTATTTGCACGCTTTACGAGTAGACGTTGAAGTGCGGAAGGATTCGAAGGAGAAGTATTGACTCAGGATCCAACTCAAGACCAAGAGCAAGTACTTTTTGAAGGCAAGTTGTGCTTTGACCATGTTGATCCTATTTCGAAATTTATTTTGATTTAACCTATTGCATGCTAGTTCAATTAGAAAATACTTATTTAAATATGGGGAATTAGATAAATACCAATTTCTTTGTATGACACCTTGATTACTTAAATATGTGCCATGACCCCTTGTCACCCTAGTTGTGGTTTACTAGTTGGACATTATTAACTTGCCAACATGGGTTTTAGACCGTTGTAGTAAACTGCTTAGACCTACTACGTGCTCATGACATGATTTTTGGACAATCAAATGTTAATATTGACTTAATGATATATTGAACCCGTTTTGAAAAGTATCATGTGATGTTGATGGCACGTGGTGCATGGTAATCAAGCGGGGTTTGATAAACGATTTCGGCCAGGGGCATGTGGCAAGAATGATCAGGTGGGCCAGTTGTGGCATTAGGTAAGTAGATATGAAACTTCTGGTATTCTTGCCCTGGTCACCCTAAGCACTTAACCTTCCAACCCTTAGAACAGCGTCTAACGTGCAACCACATGTCTGTAATGGGACGGACCTAGTTGACTAAGTTGCTAATAACGTACCTGTGGGACCTCAGGAGGTCAACTACACCTTTTGTGTAAGTTGTATGGGGGAGCGTACCGGGGCTGAGGCCAGGTACCCATCTAACGGTTGATTGGCCTAGACTTCGCCTTAGCTAAGGGAAGGGTTAGTGCGCAATAACCGGGGAGGACCACTTGTATTGTTAGAGGTTTCCGAAAGACTTTGTTACGGGAACTCGCCTTTGTGGTGTTTGACTGTATCTTGTGGGTAAAGTGCATAACCTCTGCAGAGTGTAGAATCTATTCGAATAGCCGTGTCCGCGGTATTGGACATCGCTTGGGAATTACAGTCAAGGGTTAGATTTTCTCAAAAATAACTTGGATTTGAAAGGTTGGGTTGGATTAATAATGATGTTGATGGAAATGTGGATTAGGATGGGAAAGATGTTTATTAAACTCCTTGAAAAGTTACCTATGCTATATTTGTTTCTCTTTGCTTTGAATCTACTTATGTTACTTGTCAAATGTTGTTTCTTGCAAATATACCTTGAGCTATTCCTTTGTACCAAGCCATGCATATAGTATATTAGCACACGTGCATTGCATGACTTCTTTGAGTACCAAGTACTCACCCTTGCCACAATATAACACCAGTTGAAGAGGAGACTACACCAGCTTTGGAGGAGGAACTCCAAGAGGAACCGTCTACTTAGGGAAGCGAGCCCAGTCAGTTGCCTGTGGTATACTGGATGGCGCCATGAAGTTATTTGATTTTCCACTGCTACTATTTCTCTCTTAATAAGTTTTGCCCTGCGAGGCATACATTTGTAACTTGACCATAAGGTAGAGTAACCATTTTGACTATTTAAATAAAGTACTTTATTAGTATCGAGTGGTATGATTGTGATATTTACCGATGTTAAGACTGTGTGCACTAGCGCGTTCCTGGACTAGTGCTGAATACACAAAGGGTCCGGATTTGCAAATTCGGGGTCCCGACAGAGGTGGTATCAGAGCCATACTTGACCGTAGGCTCAACCCTTAGCTAGAAAGGTCGTAGTGAGGATAAAACCTATTTTCTAAAGCTAAAAGTTTGTCAAGATAAGAAATGACATCTCGACTTACCCCCTTCTCTCTTTTCTTGTCTCTTGCTGAATTTTTCCTTACCTTATCACGATTTAAAAATTCCGAGTTCTTACGTGAGCACTCTTGTGACAGATGGAGGGAGAGTTCAACTACGTCGATCTGGAGGTTGGTCATGCCGCGGAACTTTGGCATATGCTTCAGACTCTCGGAGATTTTGAGAAGCCGCAATACCAAGTGGAAGTGATCAGACAAGCAGGATTGATCAAGGCTTGTGACGTGAAGATTGAGGTACCTACTAGGAAGAAGGGCCCAGGCAATCGCCCGATACACTGCACTGCCAGGAGGTCTACAATGCAGATGGGTATCCAAGAAGTATCACGACGAGCAATGCGGCACATTACCCGTATCTACGCCAGAGAGTTGGAGAGCACGGTGTTCCGTTATCACCCGCGCAGCAATAACCTTCTTGACCCGAAGGCGATTCAGGATGAGGATGCCATGGTTACACAGTTGGCACGACTTGTTGTCGCCCAGGAAGATGTACTCGATGATACAAGCAAAGAGCTACAGAAGGCCCGCAAGGAGATCACGACAGAGAAGAACAGATGGCGGGAAGCTCAAAAGTATGTGTCACACCTTCTGCGAAGGATTGACGAGTTGGAGATGACTTTATACGGACAAGAACCAGAGCCAGTACTTGAGCTACACGAGCCAGATCCGGAGGAGTCAGACCTCGATGAGGACACTGCTTCTTCGACTACCACAGATGACACAGTTGCTGGACATGGCAATCGTTTCGCGCCTATGCCGCAGCATCCATACCCAGGCCGTGGAGGTTTTCTCGATGAGTGAGCATAGGTTCTATAGTGAGACTCCTTCGCCGAGTCGCGTCATAGAATAAAGAGTCACCCTTTAGGCGTTAGACTCCAGTGTTAGTTCGATTTGGATTTTCATTGTTTGCTGAGTGTGCAGTATGTGTTGCAAGGCCCCTAGGCATTGTAAGCAACCATACCAAGTTACTATTGATTAAAATAATAAAGTTAGACCTTAAAGCTACACCTTTCGCTCCGCATAAGTTCCATATTACTTGTCTATTCTTGTTCCCTCTCATCTCTAAAACCTAGAGCAAATCGACAGATGGTGAACACCCACGGAAACCTTGGAGGCAATGGGAGTGGTTCTCGCCCAACAGAAAACCCCAATGATGGAGCACCAGCACCGCCAGTTGATATGCAGAATTTTGGGGCATTTCTTGTCGCTCGAGACTCGATTGATGCATGCTATGATGCAACAAATGCAACACGTCCTTTGCTCGAGGCCACAGCTAATCAAGTCAATCAGGGACAACGCCAGAATACAAGACTGTCAGAGTTCATGAGGACTCACCCACCCACTTTCTCCGGGAATGCCAATCCATTGGAGGCCGATGATTGGTTAAGGTCAATTGAGAGGAAGCTACACATAGCTCAATGCATAGGGAATGAGAAGGTACTCTACGCTTCTCATCAGTTGGAAGGGACAGCCGCCGAATGGTGGGAGAACTTCTGTGCCACGCAGGAGAACCCTCAAGATATCACTTGGGAAGAGTTCACGGCTGCATTCCGTCAGTATCACGTGCCTGAAGGAATCATGGACCTTAAGAAGGAAGAGTTCAGAGCACTGAAGCAAGGTAATCAGCCAGTGGCCGACTACCTGAACAAGTTCACACAGCTAGCACGCTACGCACCTGAGGATGTAGCAACAGATAAAGCCAGACAGGCTCGTTTTATGAAGGGACTTAACTCAGGACTACAAGTAGGATTGATCACCCACACCTTCCCAGATTTCCAAGAATTGGTGAATAAGGCGCTTATTCTTGAGGACAAGCGCAAGGAACTGGATGAGAACAGGAAGCGCAGAATGCAACAGCAGGGATCACGCCAGGGAACGCAACAGCGTCTGAGAGTTGCACCAAATCAATTTTTCAGATTCCAGCCACAGAATGCTACAAGGACACCGTCACCAGCACCAAAACCCGTCAATCAGAACTACTGCACCCACCCCGCTAGAAACGCCGCTTGAGCGTCGCAAGAAGGAAACGGTGAGACGCCAGCTACAACCGCAACGAACCAGGACACTTTGCCAACAGCTGCCCAAAGAAGACAGCAGGAGTGACCCGATTCGCTTCAATCTAGGAACCACCCAGCTAGGGCGCCCGGCACGGGAACCACATCCTGCATCGTGGTGAGAGGCCGAGTCAACCATGTCACCGCAGATGCACTGCGAGAATGCTACTGACGTCGTCTTGGGTAAGTTACTTGTTAACTCGATACACCTGCTTGATTTTGTTTGATTCTGGAGCTTCGCATTCGTTTGTTTCGCAAGGCTTTGCTGCTAGAAATGAATTAGAGATTGCAAGGCTTAAGTGCATGCTTTTAGTTCAAACCCCTGGTTCCGAAGTCCGAATGAAAGTAGGATGTTCCGGGGTGAGAATACTAATAGATGGAATAGAGTTCCTAGCGAACCTTATTATTTTGGAGACCCAGACATTAGACGTTATTTTGGGAATGGACTGGTTATCCAAGCACAAGGCCGTATTGGATTGTGGACGAAGGTCTATCTCAGTTGAGAGCCCGTGTGGGAAGAAAGTGGAATTTCAAGCTACTGCCGTTAGAGAAGGACAGTTGATGGTTAACAGTACCAAGGCAATCAGCATAGAGGATGTCTCAGTAGTGAATGAGTACCCAGATGTTTTTCCCGAAGATCTACCTGGTATGCCACCGGACAGGGATATAGAGTTTGTGATAGAGCTTGTACCTGGTACAGCACCGATAGCAAAGAGACCCTATCGGATGTCTACCGAGGAGTTAGTAGAGATGAAGAAACAGCTAGAGGAGTTAATGGAGAAAGGATTTATCAGACCGAGTTCGTCGCCGTGGGGAGCACCAGTTTTGTTTGTCAAGAAGAAGGACGGGAGTTTCAGGATGTGCATCGACTACCGTGCACTCAATGAAGTCACCGTGAAGAATAAGTACCCGCTACCCAGGATTGATGATTTGTTCGATCAGCTGAGAGGAGCCGGAGTTTTCTCCAAGATTGATCTGAGATCGGGATACCATCAGTTGAAGATCCGATCGGAAGATATTCCGAAGACTGCATTCTCGTCAAGATATGGACATTACGAGTTTCTGATTATGTCTTTTGGTCTGACGAATGCGCCAGCATATTTCATGAATATGATGAATAAGGTGTTCATGGAATATTTGGACAAGTTTGTCGTCGTGTTCATAGATGATATCCTAATCTACTCCAAGACAGAGGATGAACATGCCGAACACTTGAGGCGAGTTTTGGAAAAGCTGAGGGAACAGCAACTCTTCGCCAAGTTCAGTAAGTGTGATTTTTGGAAGGACAAGGTAGAATTTCTTGGACATGTAATGACCGCAGAAGGAGTCGCCGTAGATCCAAGCAAAGTAGAAGCTGTGTTACATTGGGAGCAGCCGAAGACTGTGACCCAGATCCGGAGTTTCCTTGGAATGGCAGGATACTATCGCCGTTTCATTGAAGGCTTTTCGACAATTGCGAAACCTCTCACGCAATTGCTGAAAAAGGAGAAGAAGTTTGCATGGACGCCAGAGTGCGAAAGGTTTTCAAGAATCAAGAAGCGATTGACATCGGCGCCGGTGTTAGTTCTACGGATGTTAATCAAAGCTTTGATATTTATTGTGACGCATCGCGCCAAGGACTTGGATGTGTCTTGTCACGAGAATGGAAAGGTCGTCGCTTATGCATCAAGGCAGTTGAGGCCGCATGAGGAGAATTATCCGACACATGACCTAGAGTTAGCTGCCGTAGTGCATGCCTTGAAGATATGGCATCACTATCTGATTGGAAACAGATGTGAAGTATACACGGATCATAAGAGCCTTAAGTACATATTCACCCAGTCGGATCTGAATATGAGGCAAAGGAGATGGTTAGAGTTAATCAAGGACTACAAGGTTGGAATCCATTACCATCCCGGGAAGGCCAACGTAGTTGCCGATGCCTTGAGTCAGAAAAGCCATACCGTGAGTATGTTGCTAGCCACCAATCAGGATGAGTTATGTGAGGATTTTCAGAGAATGAAGATTGAGGTGGTACCTAGTGGATTCTTGGCCGCATTAGAAGTAAAGCCTACCCTAGAGGATCGGATCCGAGAAGGGCAGAAGGATGATGGCAAGATCCGCAGGATTAAGACCATCAAGGAGGAAGGTGAAGGACCATGTGGAGGTCCATCCATGTTTGTGATGAGTATTTGACTTTATTTGAGCAAGGTGTGCTCAGGCTTGAGTTTGATTTGACTCGGTATTGCATGTTTCAATTAATGATAATTGTGGACTAACATGCAGGAAGAAAAGGTATGTGCATTGTGGTATGTGCAAAATGGTTTGTTCCTTGTGGTACAGGTTCCTGAGGCAGCTATGGTCGTTGGTGAGTACCGGGACTAGGTTGGGAGAACCGAGGTCCAGAGCGGTCGAGGATGCCGACGAGATGGTTGGGCTCAAACCAGGTTCACTTGGACGTCATGGAAATGGACTTGAGGTGGCTCAAGGTTTCCGGTTCGGGTTGGAGGCTCGAAGAGGAGGAAACTGAGCGGTCAAGTCCGGCGGATGAAGGCCCGTTGCATCGGGTTGATCGGGTTTTGTTTAAAACCCATGTATGGCCAATGTGGCCCATGTAAAGCCCATGTGTGGGTTGAAATGAGAGGGTTAATCCTAGCCCTTGGTGGAGTGCCCTAGGGTTTGGGACTCATCCAAGGGTGGTAGGTGGCCCTAGAGTAGTATAAATAGAGGGGGAGGGTGTCCTCCTCACTTGAAGGTTTGAGTTGCTCCTTTGAGCTTTGCCCACATGAAGTGAGGCTTTGTAAACCTTCCAACCAGAAAATACAAAGATTTTCTTTACATTTTTGTGAATTTAAATTCGCATTTACATTATGTCTTTACTTTACGCAATTTAAATTCAGCATTTACTTTCCCGCATGTAAATTCTACTTAATTTACTTTCTCTAATTTGGATTTGCTCCTCTCCTTCTAAATGCTGTTGATCAAGGAGGTCTTGAGGGTGCTCATTTGGTTTTACATCTTTCTTGCACCCTAGGATAGACTAGAGATCAAGTTTCTATCAAGATTGCAAATCTGTCCTGAACTTGTTCTTCGCGCAGCAGTCAGTCTTTGATTTTTAGAAAAATATAGAAAAATCTTTCTTGATTGATTCTTGTTGGAGAAGGTGCTTGACTCATATACCAATCTGTGGAAAAATTTTGGAGTCCACTGGATGCACCATTTGGGAGCTGTGAGGTGAAAACCGAGCCCCAAATTTCCTGATTGAAAATCCTGACTGTTCGTAGTTCTTGATTTTTCCTGTTTTTTGTAGAAGGTGTTTGGTGGTGATTTTTGGTGGAGTGCTTCACGACTCAACAGCTAACAGGCTGAAAAATTCCCAAATTTATTGGAGCAACAGAAGTCCACCATCCACCTGCTCTAATTGAGGACAATTCCTGAAAATCTGCTTTTGCTTTTCTAAAGAGGCTTTTGTGTTTTGGCTTGATCTCTTTTAGAAAAGAAGTATTTGAATTGATTCCTCCTTGCTTTGGACACTTGACAACCAGAATTTGTGATTTAAATATCCCTCACATGATTCATGGTTCCTATCCATGTAAGCTAGGGATACACATAGTTGTCAAGTCGTTCCGATTTTTGCGGGTTTCGCGATTTTAAGGAGCATCGGTTTTCTTTGGATTGTTTGGAGTACGTTGAGTAGGGGATATTTTTATTTGGGATCATTCACCCCCCCCTCTGATCGCCATCTCGGTCTTTCAATTGGTATCAGAGCCGGTTTTGCTCTTTCATAGATCTTGACCGGTCTCAAGAGCCATGGCGACGGACAAGTACTCAACTAAGCCTCCAATTTTTGCTGGAGTTGATTATCCATTCTGGAAGGTTCGGATGGAGACATACATCACTGCCCAGGGTTTTTCTTTATGGCAGAAGGTGAAGCACCCGTATGAGGTTCCGGCCGATGAGAACGTCAACGCCGCAAACATGGCTGACGTTGAGGCAAACGCTAAGGCCAAGAACCTCCTCATACAGGACTTAGCCGCAGTGAGTATGATCGCGTCTCTCACCTACGATCAGCTCACGAGATCTGGGTGACCCTCAATGCTTACCATGAGGGCACCACTCAGATCAAGTCCGTGAGACAGGATCAATTTAAGCGTGACTACAACAAGTTTGAGCGACGCTGGTGAGAGCCTTGATGAGTGCTTTGCTCGTTTTGCAAAGATTCTCGGCAATCTTGATCGATGGGTTGTTCATACAGATTCGGAGAATGCGAGGCATTTTCTTCGAGCACTCGATCTGAGGATTTGGGAGATGAAGGTAACCACCATCACGGACCATACGGACTTGTCGACCTTGACTCTTGGACGGGTTGTATTCCCGCCTCAAGACTCATGAGCTCGACATCGTCGCTCGCGGGGCGAAGTCCCAAGCGATGGCATTGGTTACCGATCCCACTTTGGTCTTCCTCTTCGGACCCCCTCTTGACTTCTCTTCTGGTTTTCTCTCCCGCTCTTTGTGACGTAGCGGCGGCGTTGGAACAATTTCGGAAGGACGAGCTTGCTCTTATCGCTTCGAAAATTTTCGAACATTTACAAGAGGGTGAGAGATAGGAAGAGGAGTGGCAAGTTCACTTGCTTTGAGTGTGGTGGCCCCAACCACATTGCAAACCGCCCCAAGGCCGAGAAGGGCAATAATGAACAAGGCGGTCGGGCAAGAACGACTACATCAACAAGAACCGCAACAAGAAGCCTCCGCTCAGCGTATGCAAGAGAAGAAACACCGCAAGTTCACCAAGGGCAAGAAGCTCTTTCACGCGTCCTTGCCGCTCGGCGACCTTGACCTCTCCGACACGGAAACATGGAGCGGCGAGGGACGAGGATGAACCGCAAGAGAAGGTGAAGGGCGGCGATGACTTCTCCGGCATGTGCTTCATGGCCTCCAATGCCATGGAAGTACCGACAGAAAGTCTGTGACACGGAGGAGGTACCTTCTTATGACCAGCTCCATGATGCTTTTATCAAACTAGGAAAATTTCATTCCAAGTCTAGAGCTAAGTGTTTGGATCTAGAGAAGGAAGTAGGTACCTTATCTCGGAGTTAGCTTCACTTAGATCTTGTTCCTCCCGAGACTACGATAGCTGTACTTTGTGTGATGCTTTGCTTGTGGAGTTGGAGAACCTAAGGACTCTACATGATAGTGTGCTTTACGATCTTGAGTCACTTAGGTCGAAGGATGCTAGCACATGTCCAAAGATTCTATTCTGTTGATGCTAGTTTTCTTCACACTCACACAAATGCTTCATGTGCTAATTGCCCTAAGCTTCTCATGAAATTGATGCCATGAGTTGTCACCTTAGGAAGCTATACGCTAGAAATGATGAACTTGAAAAGCATGCTTCTAAGGACCCAATCAGCTCATGTGAGGCTGTATGCAACTAAAAATGCTTATGATGACTTGGTTCTTGAAAACTCAAAATATGCTAAGGATCTACTAGCTAAGTCACAAAATGGTTGCATCTTTGTGTGTTGGGGTAGCCGAGGACATGAATCAAATTCATGTAGAGCTTAGGAAGAAGCTCAAAGCCCAGGTGGGTAGGATTAGAGACTCTCCATGTGTTTCTTGCGAGTCCCTCAAGATTGAGGCTGCTCTTTATAGGGAGAGATTTGATCGTTTAGTTCGCTCTTCTCCATCTGGCTCTTCCCCTGCTACTCCTTCCCCTTGCTCTTCTTGTGCCTCACTTTTTCGAGAGTGTCAGTACCTTATGAGCACTCTCGAGAAGTTTGTTGGAGGTAAGAAGAAGCTCAATCTTATCCTAGATCAGTCCAAGATTAGCAGATTCAATCAAGGTCTAGGGTTTGATGCCTTGGAGCATACACGGGCGCATCCGCCCAGCTTGTGCGTGCCTCCAAGAGCGGAGAGATAGTGGTGGCTCCACAGTGAGCACCACTGTTTAGATCAGCAGGGATTGTCCACGGGGACGTCGACGAGAAGGGTGCTTCTCATGCTACTTCACCCCCAAGCGAAGTATACATGCACCTTCTCGAGAAGGATGGACATATAGCTGATTTGCTCTTGAGCACGCGCCAAGATTTCTCGGCGTGAGCGTGTCCATGCTCTTAGGGGTATTGTGGTCATCCCGGACTCTGAGTGCGCCTAAGGCACACACGGCTTCTAGACAAGATAAACAAGCTAGAGAGTCTCCTGTTTTTGGACAGCGCATGGGGCTTGGTTTTCAGGCTTCTACTTCTGGTTTTCGCCCCAGAGCTGTCCCGAGTCAGTCTTTCCGCCGTCCTCTTGATATTCCTCGTTTTCCCATCGAGGTAGATATCAGCGGCGTGAGTTTGCTTTCCCGGGAGGTGCAGGCAGACTGGATGGTCCGGCCTTTGCACCTCGGCGGACCAACCTGCCTGCTCCCGGACATCCTCGAGCGAGTCTGAGTTTGTGAGAGTCGAGTCACGGAGAGGTGCCGATTGCATTCTTCTACTCCGTTGGATCGTTGCTCATCGCAGTTGACTCGATTGGGTTCCTAGATCTGCACCGATCTATCCTGCTTGAGACATCTGCTTTTCACTCTCTTTGATTCAGTCCGTAGGGACAGGGAAGAGGGAGGTTTGGATCGTAGACTCATGTTCTCGCCACATGACCGGAAACTCCCGTTGGTTTTCTTCCACTGAACCGATATCCCGGTGATGAGGTAATCACCTTTGGGGATCTTTGCGTCGGGTAGAGTCATTGCTAAAGGTACCGTCTGCGTTAACGATCATTTCATTCTTAAGGGCGTTGCCTTAGTCGATGGCTGCATTTCAACTTGCTTTCGCCTCTCGGCTTCTTGATGACGATTTCGAGGTCAATTTTAAGAGGAGCTCTTGTAGGATCCTCGATTCTTCCGGGAGTTTGTTTTGGGATTTCGTTTTGGGAGAGTCTTTCGTGCTGATTTTTCTTCTTCCTCTAGAGACTCTCTCCATTGCCTTATTGCTTCTGAGTCCCGTGATCTCTCCTTTTGGCATAGGAGACTTGGTCACATTGGCTTTGATCATTTGACTCGAGTTAGCGGCCATGATCTCATTCGTGGCTGCCTAAACTCAAGATGGTCAAAGATGTTGTATGTTCTCCTTGCCGACATGGCAAGATGGTTGCTGCCTCCCATCCTCCAATCACCCGAGTGATGGATCGATGCACCAGACTGCTACACATGGACACTGTTGGTCCTCGAGTGCAGTCAGCAGGTGGGAAGTGGTATATTCTTGTCAGTGTCGAGGATTTTTCGAGGTGCTCTTGGGTGGTTGTCATGGCCTCGCCGGATGAGTGTGTGTCACGCTTCAGGGGTTTGGTCCGTGGGTTGTCTGGTGAGCTCCCGGGTGCCTTACGAGCGATCCGCGATGACAATGGCACGGAGTTCAAGAACTCCTACTTTAGCGACTTCGTGAGGAGTTAGGCTTAGAGCATCAGTTCTCCTCTCCATACGTCCCTCAAATGGCGTAGTGGAAAGGAAGAACAGGACCACTGGTTGAGATGGCCAGACGATGCTAGATGAGTACAATACTCCTAGGAAGTTTTGGAGGTCAGAGCTACGGCATGCCATGTTGCCAACGAGTTTTTCTTAGGGCACACTTGCATTGCACTTCTTATGAGTTGAGATATGGGCGAAAGCCTAGTGTATCTCATTTTCGTGTTTTTGGTTGCAAGTGCTTCTTCTTGAAGTGCTGGGAACCTAGATAAGTTCGAGTCACGTTACTGTGATGGGATCTTTGCGGGTTACTCGACTTCGCCCGTAACTATAGGATTTGGGTGTAGATTTGGGTAGGATCATAGAGACCTGCGAGGTGACTTTTGATGAGGCTAGCCCGGTGCTAGACCGGACATTTCAGGCTCTTCTCCTCTTTCCCGATCTATCTTCTCGGAGGAAGTTGATGACGGAGATGAAGGCGCCTTGCCTGATCCAGTCACCATTCTGCTCCCGAGGTGCCTCCCATTTCCATATCTGCACCTCGGGAGATCAGCCCTTACCCTCAGACTCTTCAGCCTAGTGGCTCTGTTCCTACTTCTCCCACGCGAGGAGTAGAGGTCACTTCGCTTCGACCTCCCGCCACATTCAGGCTCATCCACGACCAGATCATTGGAGATCTGTTTGAGCGAGTCACTCGCTCTAAGTCAGGTTTGTCCACTTTCTGCCTTCACTCTGCTTTTGTTGCCTCTTTTGAGCCGAAGGATGTTTCTCATGCATTATCTGATGAATCTTGGATTAATGCTATGCATGAGGAACTTGAAAACTTCGAGAGGAACAAAGTTTGGAAGCTTGTCGAGCCCCCTTCTGGTCACAATATCATTGGGACCAAATGGGTGTTCAAAAACAAGCAGTGAGGATTGGGTTGTAGTTCTAAACAAGTCTAGCATAGTCGCTCATGGTTACTCTCAGGTCGAGTGTCTCGACTTAGAGGAGAATTTTGACCATGTAGCTAGACTCGAGGCCATCCGGATCCTGCTCGCATTCGCGGCATCCAAGGGCTTCAAGCTTTTTCAAATGGATGTCAAGAGTGCATTCCTCAATGGCTTCATTGAGGAAGAGGTGTATGTCAGACAACCTCCAGGATTTGAGAACCCCAAGTACCCAAACCATGTCTTCAAGCTTTCCAAAGCTTTGTATGGACTTAAGCAAGCTCCACGAGCTTGGTATGAGAGGCTTAAGTCCTACCTCTTGAGTCATGGTTTTCATATGGGTCAAGTGGACAAGACTACGTTATCGGACATTCCGATTCGGATTTTCTCTTAGTCCAAATCTATGTCGATGACATCATTTTGGTGGTTCCTCGCATTCGCTCGTTACTCGGTTCTCGGATGTGATGAGTACCGTTCGAGATGAGCATGATGGGCGAGTTGAGCTACTTCCTTGGCTTCAGTTAAGCGGACTCGGGAGGTACATTCTTGCATCAAGGCAAGTACACTCGAGACCTCTGGCGCTTTGACATGTCCGATGGAAAGCCGATTATGACTCCTATGGCCACCACTGTCCTCGAGCCAGCGAGGATGGTGAGCCGATTGATCGAAGGAGTTCCGAGCATGATCGGCTCCCTTTTGTATCTCATCGCCTCGAGACCGACATACATTTCTCTGTATGTCTTTGTGCTCGTTCGAGCTTCTCCGCGTCTCTCACCGTCGGCGGTGAAGCGCATCTTCAGTACCTTCGAGCTACCATTGACTATGGTATCGGTACTCTTCTTCCTCCTCTGTCTATCTCTCGAGAGCCTTCTCCGATGCACTTCGCCGGTGTAGGATAGATAGGAAGAGCACTTCCGCACTTGCCAATTCATTGGCACTTCTCTTGTCTCTTGGTCGTCTAGGAAGCGATCCGGTGTTGCACGATCCACCGAGGCCGAGTATGTTGCTGCACCGATTCTTTGTAGCAGAGTTCTCTGGATGAGATCGACCTTGCGGGACTTTGGGTTAGTAGCAGATTGTGTTCCACTTTTTTGTGATAACACGTCTGCCATTCACATTGCTAAGAACCCAGTGCAACACTCTCGGACCAAGCACATTGACATTCGCTATCACTTCCTTAGAGACCATGTGGAGAAGGGTGATATAGTGCTCCGGATTTGTGGAGAGTGACCACCGCTTGGTGATATTTTCACCAAGCCTTTGGATAGCTCAGGTTTGTTTCCCTGAGAGGAGAGCTTGGGATTATGAGCCCATATGGCATATCTTGAGGGGAGCCGGCTTGTATTATTTGTTCATATGTATATTCAGCCTTCCTTTCTCTTTCTGGGTATCTTTGGGATGGTTTTCATTTGGTTGAGTCCACTTCACCTAGACTTCTGGCATGCCTCGGCATGGACCTCTCACCTTATGCTTTAGGGTGCTATTCCTCTCTTCTTCTCGGTTGAGCTCACTCCACGCCTTTTAGGTCTAGCGGTGTTGGGCCCCCTGGGTAGAGCAGGGTGCAGTGTTTGCTCTGGGTTGGAGTTGGAGAAGTAGCTTTCCTATATAAGTCATATGGGGAAGGTGAGCGAGTCCGAGTGTTAGTGTTTCTCTTCATGTTATCTTTGCTCCTAGACTACCCATGTGTCAGTTGCTTGATTCCTTCTCATCATTTCGTCTTTACGGTTTCAGTTGAGTTCAATTCATCCTTTTGAATCTAAAATTGCTAATAACTCAACTTCAATCAGATTTTGTGCTTAATCGACTCACTTGTTGAGGGGAGCTTGGAATTGATTCTTTTGCATTGCATATAGACTTGTTTTTCATTTCTGAGCTTTGTCTATTATGCAATTGATAAAATTGAGATATGTTGCACCTAGCTACTTTTACGAAGATATTTGCTAATCTAGGTCATATCCAATTTGGTATAACATGTGAAACTAGCCAACATTTTAAAATTGAGCTTTCTGAAAAGTTGATGAAACATGGCTTTTACTTGCTATACTTCCTCACTAGATGCTTATGCCATGCTTATTGAAATAGTGGGTTTCTACTAGAGTCCCTAGAGCAACTTGGGTTAGCTACATTGTTTCATTCTAGAATCCTCAATAATGCTCATGAATCTAAGTGCTTTGAAAATATAAATTGACTCTTTTGTGCTAAAATTGAACTCAACACTATTCATTCACGAGATGCTTCCCATTGCACTTGGGATGAACTTGGAATGAAGTGTGTATGACCAAAACCACTCTTTTAAGCTTCTTGCTTGAGATGGTTGCTAATGGCTTGAGTCAATACACGAAAAATGCAAAAATAACTAGAGGAAGAGAGTGATGCCTAGGAGACCTATGTCGATGGCTCCTAGTCGAGGTTGTGTTTCTCTAGGATAAACTCTCTAAACCCTGAAAGGTTTGTGGAGGAGAGTGAAGCTTAGGAGGCCTTTGTCGATGGCTCCTAGTCGAGGATGTGCTTCACTAAGCCTAACTCTCTCATACCGCTTTATGAGCTTTAATCTAAAAATTTGCATTTAAAGAGATGATTGAGCATGAGGCTTCTCTTATGGACTTGTAGTTTCCCAAAGTGTTGACTAGGTTGAACTCTAGTATATCCATTTGCTCGTTTGGTTGGCTTTGCTTCTAGTATTGAAGTTATGCTAAGTGTTGCTATTGTTGAAATCATACCAAAGTATTATAACTTCTTTTGAGCTAGTTAGCAAAAATTGAAATATGCCATTGGATATGACTTAGGATGACATAATTTGAACTTGAGTAGCTTGGTGTCATACTTTGTCTAAGTGGTCACTTGCATAATCCTCAAAGCTCTTCTAGGTTGCATTTCATGCAAAAATTGTTCTCTTGATGCCTATATTGCCAAAAGGGGGAGAAAACGTAGAAAAGACATCTTAGAGAATTAAAAAAAATGCTTTCTCATGATCATGATGAACAATTGTCCTTGCATTTGGATCATGAGTAATATTGAGCTTTTGAGAGATTTCTTGGTTTTGGAGCTCTTGTTGAAAAATTGTCCTTTCAAGTGTTGAGCTCTAAAAATCTTCTCATCTATTTGGTCATGAGCTTTCTTTCTCTTTTATTGGACCAAATATGTTTTTTGCAATCAAATTGCTTTTCTTCCTTTGTTTACAAACTCAAATTTATGCCTTTTGTGTGGTTTGTCAATATACTCATCAAGGGGAGATTGAAGGACCATGTGGAGGTCCATCCATGTTTGTGATGAGTATTTGACTTTATTTGAGCAAGGTGTGCTCAGGCTTGAGTTTGATTTGACTCGGTATTGCATGTTTCAATTAATGATAATTGTGGACTAACATGCAGGAAGAAAAGGTATGTGCATTGTGGTATGTGCAAAATGGTTTGTTCCTTGTGGTACAGGTTCTGAGGCAGCTATGGTCGTTGGTGAGTACCAGGGACTAGGTTGGGAGAACCGAGGTCCAGAGCGGTCGAGGATGCCGACGAGATGGTTGGGCTCAAACCAGGTTCACTTGGACGTCATGGAAATGGACTTGAGGTGGCTCAAGGTTTCCGGTTCGGGTTGGAGGCTCGAAGAGGAGGAAACTGAGCGGTCAAGTCCGGCGGATGAAGGCCCGTTGCATCGGGTTGATCGGGTTTTGTTTAAAACCCATGTATAGCCAATGTGGCCCATGTAAAGCCCATGTGTGGGTTGAAATGAGAGGGTTAATCCTAGCCCTTGGTGGAGTGCCCTATGGTTTGGGACTCATCCAAGGGTGGTAGGTGGCCCTAGAGTAGTATAAATAGAGGAGGGGTGTCCTCCTCACTTGAAGGTTTGAGTTGCTCCTTTGAGCTTTGCCCACATGAAGTGAGGCTTTGTAAACCTTCCAACCAGAAAATACAAAGATTTTCTTTACATTTTTGTGAATTTAAATTCGCATTTACATTATGTCTTTACTTTACGCAATTTAAATTCAGCATTTACTTTCCGCATGTAAATTCTCGCAATTTACTTTCATAATTTGGATTTGCTCCTCTCCTTCTAAATGCTGTTGATCAAGGAGGTCTTGAGGGTGCTCATTTGGTTTTACATCTTTCTTGCACCCTAGGATAGACTAGAGATCAAGTTTCTATCAAGATTGCAAATCTGTCCTGAACTTGTTCTTCACGCAGCAGTCAGTCTTTGATTTTTAGAAAAATATAGAAAAATCTTTCTTGATTGATTCTTGTTGGAGAAGGTGCTTGACTCATATACCAATCTGTGGAAAAATTTTGGAGTCCACTGGATGCACCATTTGGGAGCTGTGAGGTGAAAACCGAGCCCCAAATTTCCTGATTGAAAATCCTGACTGTTCGTAGTTCTTGATTTTTCCTGTTTTTGTAGAAGGTGTTTGGTGGTGATTTTTGGTGGAGTGCTTCACGACTCAACAGCTCACAGGCTGAAAAATTCCCAAATTTTTGGAGCAACAGAAGTCCACCATCCACCTGCTCTAATTGAGGACAATTCCTGAAAATCTGCTTTTGCTTTTCTAAAAGAGGCTTTTGTGTTTTGGCTTGATCTCTTTTAGAAAAGAAGTATTTGAATTGATTCCTCCTTGCTTTGGACACTTGACAACCAGAATTTGTGATTTAAATATCCCTCACATGATTCATGGTTCCTATCCATGTAAGCTAAGGGATACACATAGTTGTCAAGTCGTTCCGATTTTTGTGGGTTTCGCGATTTTAAGGAGCATCGGTTTTCTTTGCTTGGGATTGTTTGGAGTCGTTGAGTAGGGGATATTTTTATTTGGGATCATTCACCCCCTCGATCGCCATCTCGGTCTTTCGAAGGCAAAGGCGAGAGGACTTCAAGTTGGATGAGCAAGGCACGTTATGGATGAAGGATCGCATTTGTGTGCCCAACAAGAAGGAATTAAAGCAACTGATTTTGGAAGAAGCCCATGACTCCAAGTACTCAATTCATCCACAAGCGCCAAGATGTATCAGATCTGAAGGAGAGATTACGGTGGCCGAGCATGAAGCGTGAAGTAGCCGAGCATGTTGCATTGTGCGGCGTATGCCAGAGAGTCAAGGCAATGCATCGAGAGACCGGCGAGATTGCTACAGCCACTGAAAATACCTGAGTGGAAGTGGGAGGAAATCGGAATGGATTTCATTACCGGTTTGCCTAAGACTCAAGGAGGTTATGACTCCATATGGGTTATAGTGGATCGCTTGACCAAAGTGGCCCATTTTATCCCCGTGAAGACCACTTACTCGGGGGATAAATTGGCAGAATTGTATATGATCAGGATCGTCTGTTTGCACGGAGTGCCAAAGAGGATTGTATCGGACAGAGGTACCCAATTTACCTCAAGGTTTTGGAATAAGTTGCATGAAGCCATGGGAACCCGTTTAAACTTCAATACAGCTTATCATCCACAGACGGATGGACAGACCGAAAGAGTCAATCAGATTCTGGAGGATATGTTAAGAGCTTGTACTTTGGCTTATGCTACCTCTTGGGATAAGAGTTTGCCGTATGCCGAGTTCAGTTACAATAATAGTTACCAGGCTAGTTTACAGATGTCACCTTTTGAGGCCTTGTATGAGTCGACCACTGTCGGACGCCATTGAATTGGAATGAGACCGTGGCGCCGTGTCTTGGCCTGATATTCTTGAGGAGGTGAAGAGCGGTGCCATGATTAGGGAAAGGTTGAAGATCGCCCAATCACGACAGAAGAGTTATGCTGACAACCGTCGCCGGGACTTGAGTTTTGAACCAGAAGACTTTGTATACCTCAGAGTTACGCCTCTCAGGGGAGTTAAGAGGTTCCATGCTAAAGGGAAACTCGCACCCCGTTATGTTGGACCATTTAAGATTTTGAGCCGCAGAGGCGAAGTTGCTTATCAGCTGGAGTTGCCACAGTCGTTGGCAGGAGTACATGACGTGTTCCATGTGTCCCAGTTGAAGAAGTGTCTCCGAGTTCCTGAGGAACAGACACCGCTAGAGTCAATTGAGTTGCAAGAAGATTTGACTTACAAGGAGCATCCCGTAAAGATTTTGGACACTATGGATCGAGAGACCAGAAATAAGTCAACCCGTTTCTGTAGAGTACAGTGGAGCAACCACACGGAGAGTGAAGCAACTTGGGAACGCGAAGAGGATTTGAGGAAAGAGTTTCCAAACCTATTCCTTTAGTAAGCCCTGAATCTCGGGGACGAGATTCTATTAAGGGGGGGAGGTTTGTAACACCCCAAAATTTTGCTTTTCTTAAATTCATGTGTGATTTGGCACTTTGGTGAATTTTTTTTGGAATTTTCTGGAATTTATTTGGAATTTATTTGAATTTATTCCATTTTGAAATAATTAAAGAATTTAATTTTGCAAATAAAATTTTGTTGAAAATATTTTATTTGAGTCCTAAATACCCTAAAATATTTTCCAGAATTTTTCTGGAATTTTTCTGAGTATTTTGCTATTTTTAATGAATTAAATGAATTACTGGGAATTATTTTAAATATTAAATCGCTGGAAAATGCGAGTGGGTTTGTACTGTTCATCCGACCGAGCCGCACGAGTCGGACTTCGAGTCCAACCCGAAGCACCGAGTCGGTCGAACCCAACCCTAACCCAAGTTGATCCCGGCCGTTGGATCGAGATCCAACGGTCGGATTGGATCGCATCGGTTCGAGCCGAGGCAGGGCGGATCGGTTTCGGCCGTCGATCGTGGCCGTTGATCGCGCCACGTGGGCCGGTCGGCCGTCGTCGTCCGCCGGATCTGAAGCGGACTCCGCGCCCGCGCCGCCGCCGTGTGGAGTCTAGGTTTCCGTTTTCCGCCGGACGCCGAGGTATTTAATGCCCGGATGCGCCTCGAGGACCGCCTTGACCCAGCGTAGCCACGCCTAGCTCACCGAGCCTCAACGCCGTAGGTCCGCCGAATCGCTCGCGAAGTTTGAGGAGCGCGCGATTCTAGCCGTTTTCGCCGAAGCGCGCCAGTCCTCCGCCGCATCAAGACCGGATCAGTAACCCCGGCCAGCGCACCGTAAGGGACAACTCACCTCGCCGGAGGCGCGCCGAGCAGCAAGACCGTGGTCATCGTCTTCATCTCCGGCCAAGCTAAGCGCCGCCGAGTGCCATCGCCGACTTTGAGCTCCACTCAACCGTCCGATCAAGATCCAAAGGCCCAGATCGCGCCACGTCACCCTCGGTGAGTTCTCCGTTGAAAATCCTAGATCTAATCTCAACCGTTGGATCTAGATCCAACGGCTTAGGTCGTGCCACGTAGCAGGAACTGCACCAGGCTAGATTGGATCTGGACCGTTAGATCAAGATCCAACGGCCCAGATCAACCCGTGCGCCCCAAGCACATGAGGCCCAAATCCAATCCTCGCCGTCGGTTTTCAAACCAACGGCCACGATCATGCCACGTGTCCAGGCCCGAGCCGCCGCGCCACGCGGGCGTGCGCGTGGGTCACTGACACGCCGGGCCCGCGTGTCAGTGACCGCACCGTGACGTCACCCATGACGTCATCCGTGGGACCCACCTGTCGGCCGTGGTGAGCCCGCCGACGCGTCAGCAGTGACGTCACCCGAGGGGGACCCACCTGTCAGTCTCACAAGGAGCCGTGGACCGAGTCCACGGTGGACCCAAACCGAGCGTGGACCGAGTCCATGGACCGGCTGACGTCAGCCAACCAATCAGAGGCTGACACGTGTCCAAGTTGACGCAATAAATGATTTTCCGAAAAAGAAAATGATTTAATAATTCGGTTTAATAATTGATTTGAATTTCAAAACTTCAAACACTTATAACTTTTGCGTTTCAACTCCGATTTGAGTGATTCAAATTTCTAAATTTGTATAAAATTGAGATCTACCTAAATATGAATTTTATTTAATTTTTAGACTAAAGTTTTTCTCTGTAAAATTATTTAATTGATTATTTAAACTTTAAATAATCATAACTTTTGCGTTTTAACTCCAAATTTGACGATTCTAGTTTCTAAAAATTCATAAAATTATGTTCTCTCTGTTTATGGATTTTATTTGGATGTTTGGACACTTTTTGCCTATTGTTTATTTGTGTATTTGCTATTTGCACGCTTTACGAGTAGACGTTGAAGTGCCGGAAGGATTCGAAGGAGAAGTATTGACTCAGGATCCAACTCAAGACCAAGAGCAAGTACTTTTTGAAGGCAAGTTGTGCTTTGACCATGTTGATCCTATTTCGAAATTTATTTTGATTTAACCTATTGCATGCTAGTTCAATTAGAAAATACTTATTTAAATATGGGGAATTAGATAAATACCAATTTGCTGTATGACACCTTGATTACTTAAATATGTGCCATGACCCCTTGTCACCCTAGTTGTGGTTTACTAGTTGGACATTATTAACTTGCCAACATGGGTTTTAGACCGTTGTAGTAAACTGCTTAGACCTGCTACGTGCTCATGACATGATTTTGGACAATCAAATGTTAATATTGACTTAATGATATATTGAACCCGTTTTTGAAAAGTATCATGTGATGTTGATGGCACGTGGTGCATGGTAATCAACTGGGGTTTGATAAACAGTTTTCGACCGGGGCATGTGGCAAGAATGATCAGGTGGGCCAGTTGTGGCATTGGGGATGTTGATTTGGTTCTTCGGGTAGTCTTGCCCTGGTCACCCTAAGGACTTAACCTTGCAAGCCTTTGAACTGGGTCTAACGTGCAACCACATGTCTGTAATGGGACGGACCTAGTTGACTAAGTTGCTAATAACGTACCTGTGGGACCTCAGGAGGTCAACTACACCTTTTGTGTAAGTTGTATGGGGGAGCGTACCGGGGCTAAGGCCAGGTACCCATCTAACGGTTGATTGGCCTAGACTTCGCCTTAGCTAAGGGAAGGGTTAGTGCGCAATAACCGGGGAGGACCACTTGTATTGTTAGAGGTTTCCGAAAGACTTTGTTCTGAGGAACTCGCCTTTGTGGTGTTTGACTGTATCTTGTGGGTAAAGTGCATAACCTCTGCAGAGTGTAGAATCTATTCGAATAGCCATGTCCGCGGTATTGGACATCGCCGAATTACTGATCAAGGGTTAGATTTTCTCAAAAATAACTTAGATTTGAAAGGTTGGGTTGGATTAATAATGATGTTGATGGAAATGTGGATTAGGATGGGAAAGATGTTTATTAAACTCCTTGAAAAGTTACCTATGCTATATTTGTTTCTACTGCTTTCGAATCTACTTATGTTACTTGTCAAATGCTGTTTTACTGCAAATATACCTTGAGCTATTCCTTTGTACCAAGCCATGCATATAGTATATTAGCCTGCATTCTGTGCATGACTTGTTGAGTACCAAGTACTCACCCTTGCCACAATATAACACCAGTTGAAGAGGAGACTACACCAGCTTTGGAGGAGGAACTCCAAGAGGAACCGTCTACTTAGGGAAGCGAGCCCGATCGATTGCACTGTGGTATACTGGATGGCGCCACGAAGTTATTTGATTTTCCGCTGCTACTATTTCTCTCTTAATAAGTTTTGCCCTGCGAGGCATACATTTGTAACTTGACCATAAGGTCGAGTAACCAGTTTGACTATTTAAATAAAGTACTTTATTAGTATCGAGTGGTATGATTGTGATATTTACCGATGTTAAGACTGTGTGCGCTAGCGCATTCCTGGACTAGTGCTGAATACACAGAGGGTCCGGATTTGCAAATTCGGGGTCCCGACAGTAGTACAACAAATGGAAGTTAAGACTGCTTTCTTAAATGGAGAGCTACATGAGATCTATATGTAGCAGCTAGATGCATTTGTGGTACAAGGACATGAAAATAGAGTGTTTCATTTGATTAAATCCTTATATAGTCTAAAATAGGCTCCCAAGAAGTAGCATGAAAAATTTAATAGTACAATGACATATGTTAGCTTTTGTGTTAACGAAGCTGACAAGTGTGTGTACTATCGATTCAAAGGAGTGAAGGTGTCATTCTATTATTTATATGCGGATGACATATATTACTATTTTGACTAACTTGGATGTGATTAATCAAACAAAGTCACTCCTCTCCCAGAATTTTGATATGAAAGATCTAGGCGAAGCTGATGTAATTTTGAACATCAGGCTTATAATGGGTGGAAATGGGTTTATGTTGTCTCAATCCCATTATGTGGACAAGGTCTTAAGTCATTTTGGCTTTATAGGCTACAAGCCATTTGCCACACCCCATAATCCAAATATTAAACTAAAAAAACACTTAGGTCAAGAAAAAGACCAACTTAGGTATTCACAAATTATAGGTTCCCTGATTACTTAACTAGTGCAACGAGGCCAGACATCTCATATGCTATATGCTAGTTGAGTCATTATACGTCCATCACAGGAGATGATCAATGGATAGCACTAGAAAGAGTTCTCAGATATCAAAAGGGAACAATGAATTTGGGAATACATTATTCCAGTCATCCGACTCGATCTAGATCAGTGACTCGGATGACATGAAGGCTACGAGTGGCTATGTTTTCACTCTAGCAGGTGGGGCTGTATCGTAGAGGTCTTCCAAACAGACTATGATCACCCGATCCACCATGGAGGCTGAGTTAGTAGCGCTTGACTCAGCGGCTGTAGAGGCAGAATGGATTATAGAACTCCTTTCTGACATACCCGTGCTGGAAAAACCAGTTCCAGCTATTCTTACTTACTTCAATAACCAAACCATTTTGGTGAAGGTGAAGAGTAAGAAAGATAATATGAAGTCTTCAAAATTACTACTATATTAAATCCCGGAGGATTCCCGGCCGGGCACCACCCCCACGTGTCGCTTGGCGATTTTGTGAAAAAGCCCCTTCATTGCTTCGAATTAAGGATAGGTCCTTGCGAATTTACGGAAAGATCCTTTGCGATTTTCTGTGAGGGAAAGAAAAATTCTCGTGAATCGCGTTTAGGTCCCTCGCTTGCTACTTTACGAAAAGACCCTACCATTAAATGCAAATAGCGAGTGA
This sequence comes from Rhipidocladum racemiflorum, assembly GCA_036346355.1. Lineage (NCBI taxonomy): Eukaryota > Viridiplantae > Streptophyta > Magnoliopsida > Poales > Poaceae > Rhipidocladum > Rhipidocladum racemiflorum. The sequence goes on along the minus strand of CM070576.1, from coordinate 35,761,201 downwards.
GCCCTTTTCTACTTTTTTGGGATAGCGGTGAGGTCCAAAAATATAACAAATAGGCCCCCAGTTTTTACATCCGGGTCCTTTCTCTGTTTTCCCCGAAAAAAATATTTTTCGTCAACAGAAATATGTGTACTTTTTTACTAGCTCGGTCTATAATATTTCTCGAGCCTCTAAAAATTTTGAAAATACATCTAGGTGTATTTTTTCTCCGAAAAAAACGCAAATTCATTTTTCATTCACGTGCACGGCGTGCGCCGCGCTTATCTTCCTAGTATATAAAGAGGTGACTAAAATCTCTTAGGCCTGCTAGTGAGATGGGTGTTATTACTGTAGAATACATCTAGTCTAAAAGGAACTTGGTCGATCTTTCACTAAAGAATGGCCATCGTTGCAGCATCTAAGGTAATGGGGCTCATACCCACTTGAGTGGATCACACCGACAGTAACCTATCCTAGAAGATCAGAGATCCCGTGAACTAGGCTCTAGGAAAACAAATTGTGTGGTTTAGAGAGCACATCTAAGGGTCCCATTAGCTGTAGTGCTCTACTATATGACAGGTTGAGCTATAAGCTCTTAATGGCTTCAATGATGTGTGGCAATTGGAGTCATCCTACAAGACTCCTAGGAGAACTTACCTATATGAGTATAATCATGAGGTCACGAATAATGGAAGTAATGGGTATACTTCTAGGAGATATCTCATGAATTAAGATAATAGGACATGACTGAAAAGTCCTAACCCGAGAGCTAAAATAAAAGCTGCCTTGTACAGGGTGTTACTAGTGTGAAATCTCTCACACCAAGGTGTAGAATCAAGTCTTAAGTCCTCCTTTGTCTATGTAGAGTCGAATTGCTTGTAACTAGACATTGTTTCAAACCCGAAAGGTACTCATTGTCAAACGATTGTATATCAAACAAGATTTATTCTCCAACTTCAAAAAATTATTGGGGATTGTTGTGATTTCTTATGAAATTTTTGGAGTTTGGAAGGGTACTAGCCCATTTTGTAAAATGGGCCATAAGGCCAGCCCATTAGGGCTGAGAAAAGGGGGGAGGCAAGAGAGTTGAGGACTTAGTCCTTACCTCTCTCGATTAGGGAGTTGCGGCGCCGAGGGCTTTGGCAGTGGTGAGGTGGCTAGTGAGCTAAATGGGTCGCGGGGAGCCTTACAGCTAGGGCCTTCCTCCTCTATTTCAACTACCAGAGCTTCCTCTCACTACTACAGAATGTTGCAATACTATCGCTTCATCTGTGTCGGTTTCTAACATTTGAGGAAAAAATAGATTGTGATATGTGTATGTAATTTGTAATTTTTTTGAAATGGGGTCATTACAATCGGCTCTAATCTAGAACTGATTATAATGACACGCCCTTATCATAATCAGTTCTAAAAACCAATACAAATAGATTTTTATTACAATCAGTTTCTTTTAAAAATTGACACAAATGCCAAAATTTATTACAATCGGTTGTTTTGAAAAATTGACACAGATACCTTAATGTATTGCAATCGGTTCTTTTGAAAAACTGACACAAATACCTTAATGTATTACAATCGGTTCTTTTGAAAAACCGACATAGATACATTAATGTATTACAATCGGTTCATTTGTAAAACTGATATGATGCCTCATTGTGTTACAATCGTTTTTTTTTAAACTGACACATATATTTATTATGGCAATTTGTTCTTTCAAGAACCGACACAACTGACAAAGATACCTCAATGTATATCTAGCATTCTTGGTCTACTTAATCATTCGTTCTTCAGAACAAACCCTTAGCCCCCAAGCTGCCCCAGGCCAACTCGCCTTGATCTCCTCATGGTGCCGCCGCTCCCCCATCGGCCTCGCTCCCACGATCGCCCCCACTCCCTCGTGCTTCTCCCTCCCCCCATCGGCCTCACTTCGACCGCGCCTCGAGTCGACCGCAACCCCTCCAAGATCCCTGCTTCTCCCAAAGGTCAAATTTTCACTACATCTCTGTGCTCAATGCCAAGATCGATTTTTGCAATAATTTTTCTCATCTTTTTTGTTCCTTCTTGAGCGCTGCAGGGATCAATCAAATTCAATTCAATTAGATGGTGGTGGCCTGGGTGGCTGTCAAGGCCCCAATTTCAAAAATTCTGGGAAATCCGGAGTGTCCGGATATAACCCAGAGTATCCGGATGAATCATCCAGAGTATCCGAACTGGGTCTACCGAAAGCCCTAACCCGGAATGTCCGAATTAAATGTCCGGAGTGTCTGGATTGGGTTGACCGAACACCCCAACCCGGAGTATCCGGACTAATGGTCCGGAGAGTCCGGACTTTGCGGGGGTTGAGTATAAAAGTCCCATTTCGTGGCTCTTTGTTCATTTCTCCCCTACCTCTTGCTCCCCACTCCCGTGCTCTCCTTCACCGAGCTCATCTCCGGCGACTCCCCGTCAAGTCGGCGTCCTCTCATGGCTCCTCCCCGGTGTCCTCAAGCTCCTATCCAAACCGGTGTCCTCCTTCCCCTACGCGGTTTCCCCTCCTTCTTCTTCATCCTCCTTGAAGGTAAGACCTCTTCTTGGAGTTGATTCATGGGTTCTTGGGTTTTAGGGCGTCCATGAAGGTACATTTGGGACTTGCTCTTGTAGTTTGGGGTAGGGATGTGATCGGATCGGATACGGTCGAATATCGTCCTATTCATATCCGTATCCGTATTTTTTATCGAATACAAAATTGAATACGAATAGTGTCGAATACAGAATCGAATACGAATTATACAGGATAATATCGGTTACGAATACAGATTGAATACGGATCGGAATCAACATGGATACGAATAATATTAGTCGGATATTTTAAAATCCAATTTCAGTTTTTTTTCAAAATCGGTCCAAATTTAAATTCAAAATTCCAAAAGAAATATATTTGTATGTCTTTTTTTTGACTTTTTATCCCTAGCTTGTCATACATGTGACTCTGTGAGTAACAATGTACCCCATTGCAATAATTGAACCAAATGATTTGCAGCTGGCATATGCTGCTGGATCCTAAGTAGCCCTCCTGAAACGCCACTTGCCAATTTCTGTACTACCTTTACCTAAATATCTCCAAATTAGCATCTAGCACATATGAACACATTATATCTTGTCATCCAATGCAGACCCCAGTCTCTAAAACAGTGAAACATGTTAAATTGTTAATGTGTTATTCTGAAACGTGTTATTCAGATAATATCCGTATGTCATATTCGGATATTATCCAACAAAAACTCGGATATTCCGTATCCATCGGATAATCAGTATTCCATATCCGTATCCGTATCCATGTAAATTATCTGTATCCATATCCTTATCCGAGAAATCAACTGGATATCTGTGAAACTATCCAAATCATCATCCAAATCAATTCGGTCGGTCGGTCGGTCGGAAAATATCCGTACCAGTTCCATCCCTAGTTTGGGGGTAAACCTTAGAGTGTTAGGGTTTTGGTGAGTGGTTGGATTTGGGGTGGATTAAGCAATGCTTGGGTATTGGGTGAGAGATCGGGGGTAGACGATGCCATCCTAACCGTTTGATTAAGTTTTGGTTGGGGTTTTTAGGGGTGAGCGTCGTTTTATCGTGTTTGGGCTAGCTCGGAGCTTCTCCTGCTTAGCCGCGTGTAGGAAAGTTGTAGATCGGGTTCTCGTGGTGCCGTAGAACCTGGAAACCACTCCAATCTCTTGGGTCTTTGGGTGAAATGCGCTATGACCGGAGTGTCCGGACAAATTATCCGGAATGTCCGAGTTGTCCGAATTGTCCGGATGAAATATCCGGACTATCCGGATTGGCTGGTCTGTTTCGTTGGGGAATGCATAGTATTTCGTTTCTTTTTGCATTGCATGCATCTCATTCATGCATTCTGTCCGTGTAGAGAACGAGACCGCGGTGACCGACGTGACCGTGGTTGAGGGGATTGCCGAAGAGCAAGTCGTGGTTGATACGCATGCAGAAGAATCAGGCAAGCACCTAAGCATATTCAACCCTATTTGTAATTCATTTTTTGTGAATGAACTGCTTATTGGATGTTTAAGTATGCATTAGGAGTCGAATTGGGGGATTGAAAGTAGAACCTAATTGCTGCACTTATCTTCCTTGGAACTTGTGAAATATCTCCTTTGGAGCTAGTTATGGGTAATTATATGTGTCTATGCTTAGTTTGGCTTAGGTGTCGGGTATGGGCCAAGTGGTGGATGGTTCGGGCGCTTGTGAGCTTTTACTTCACAATCAATTGGTTTCAATGGTTATGGTGATGAGGAGAAATGGAAATGAAAATGAGACCGGGCGAGAGGTTGGTTCACTTGGGTGTGGAGACTCAAGTGTGGTAGTCTCGCCCGTGTCGGTTGAGGACCAATCCGTTGTTTGCCATGTTGATCGAGCACACTTTGTTGATCGCATGCCGAAAATGGGCCGGTAAGCTATTCTTTCATCGCATGCTATTTCAATGGGGTGTGCCATCATGCGGTTGGGCGTGGTTGAGGGCGAGGCTTAGGCCGACTCTCGAGAGCCAAGCTGGGCTTGGGCCGCTCGAGGGGGTGCTAGGTGCTCGGATCGCATGAAGATGGCCCAACGAGTTAGTATGGATGGGAGGAGGGTTGACATGAGGTTCCTTGTGGCACATGTCATGCGATTGATGATCCCCTACAGGGTGAATAAGCAATTCGAATTGCCGCGCTCTCGGATATGAGTACGCTTGCGTCATCCAACATTTCAACGTAGTAATAACTTGAACTTAATGCTAGTTGGTTGGATGGATGTACTTGTTCATGAGGTTACTTGCTTTGCTTTAATTGTAACGCTTTAGATTCCACTCTAGTAATAGGTGCTGTCTACAAGTGCTGTAAAAATTTGTAAATAGAGTAGTGGTTTGTAATTAAACAGCAAAGTTAAGCTTTTTCGCACTTTTACCTTAAGCTTGATTCCTTGCTACATCCAAATGCATATTCTTTCGAGTCGGTCATACATAGACCACGGGTAAATCTTGCGAGTACCTTCTATACTCATGCTTCTGCTTTGTGGATTTTTAGGTGAGAATTCGGACGGATGTGAGTTCTGTCCATACTGCCTCTCGGTGACCGGGCGGGGCACCAAGTAGAGGCTATCTACGCCGTCGCACACGCCCGGGAGTGTTCAGAGGCAGAATACTTCCGGAGATGCATTGCTTTTGGGTTTAGTTTGATAGTTGTATGTTCTTTTGTTGTATAGTTAGTTTCAAAACTATGTCTTTTCTATCCTTGGGTACTTGGTTTCTTTTGTAGTGAACACTTGATGTATGCTGTTACTCCCCTCGTATTTGTGTTGTTATTTCTACCTCCGTTGGTCTTTGTGATTCGTTGTTGCTAGTTGTGGTCGTGGGGTTTTGTCTTTGTGCCGAGGTGGTTTGGTTGTGTTGGTTAGTCTTGCTTCCGCGTGCTTGTCTGGTTGTTGGGTTCCGAGTTCGTTGCCCCCTTTATGCAAATTGATTTGATATGGCTTGTAAGCCGGTATGCGGGGCGATCCTGGGCGAGTTCGGGTCGCGTACCAGGGGAATATCGGGATTGTTGTCGAGTTATTCGAAGGGTCTCACTGTTGTCTCAGTTGGGCTTGGGTGCTAACACTACGAGCGCCCTCGGCGGTCCGTTGTTAGCCTCCAAATCTGATGGGGTTGACCGAGTCTTCAAATAACCCGATGACGGTCTGGGCGGCTCCTGTCAGTGGCAGTGGTGGTGATGCTGCTTGCTGCTTAGGTGGCGGCGATGGCGGCCTCGGTGACAGTGCTAGTCTTCCTCTGGGCTCCCAAGAACTACGTGTAACTGCCTAGTCATGTTTCTATTTTCCGTGTACAAGTTACATGCTCGTGCGTTGCTACGAAAAACAAAATTGATAACGAAAAATAAAGATTAAAAAATAAAAAAAAATTATTTCACAAAATCAAACATCTATCTTTAACGCTTCGTTTCTTGCGAAAGCTGGCTAATTAAAGCAACGCTTCGTTTCTTGCGTAGGGCAATTAAGCAGAGCAATTAAGCGGCAATTAATGACGTGGGAAGAACAGACCACTGCCACCAAATGCTGCTTTAGAATAGTAGAGATAATCTTGGATCACTTATGTGGTTGTGTTTGATACGATACGTGTTGTTAAAGTTGGGGGATTTCGGAAATTCCGCTTCACTCAGAAACTACTGCAACTTTGTATATTAAGTATTGACATGATTCGTGAGACATGCGTCTTGGATTCAATTACTTCCTGACTAGATCCTAATTTACCTGTTCATCTTGGATATGTATGAGTTTTACTAACTATATCTGAGTTTTAAGCAATTATAAGAGGCAACTAACTTTTCCAAACTCTTCATGTTTCAATCAGCAAAATTATTCCTAAGTACAGTATTTTACATTGAAGATGCTATCTCTAAGATAAGCAAGTTGATCTAGCTAGACACACTGAAGGTATTAACAGTTATTCTTGTTTTTCCCCTCAGTTATCATATATGTTTTTCTATTTTTTTTCTCTAGTTATCATATAAATGAAAGCGTAAATACTTTCGAATGCTTCTAATATCTATGCTTTTTACCATCTCTCCTTCACAAGTTTGGAGTTTTCCATGGCATTCCCCTATGTTGCCATATCTTATGATGAAAAATTGGAGAATTCATTGCTATCTGGATTTGCTGAGAATTGTGACTATGGTTTTGGAGGAAATCGTATCACATAAACAGACATGTGTACTGTAAGCAGTGAAGATTTGATGGTTTTGGAGGAAATCGTATCACATAAAAAGACATGTGTACTGTAAGCAGTGAAGATTTGAAGAAACATAGAGCATGGATTCCATACATGTAAGTTGTTCTATTTATTAAAAAAAACTTCTTTCAACTTTATTTTATATTCATTTCATATTGACAGCATGTACATTTCAGGACTTGGTAATGTCACGGATGGGAAACAACCCAAGTGGACAAACTGATCTAATTGTCTTCTGTAGTGGTGGGTTTCAAGAATTTGGACAATGCAATATCAGAAGGTTAGGTTAAGTTAACTTTTCACCTTTAACTGTATGACTTTAACATAATGTTTTACTACCTTACTTCAGGGGAGTTGCTTTCTGAGCTAGTTGCCGTGCTGAGAAAGTCTAGGGGCAAAATATACAATTCTTTATGCTTCTCAACCCAATGGTTAGCTGGAGAACCCCTCCAACCTGCCATTAGGCAGGTATCTTGCAGAGAAGACCAATACTACTAAATCTGGCCTAGGCAAATGTGACGAAGAGTGCCTAGTAAAATCAACTCTTTTGGAAGGAAGTTTTGTTGTAAGCTGTTACTTGGACTCTATTTTGTTATTGGTTACCTTTTCTGTTCTGACATGTGGACTTATGCCTACTTATTTCCAGAAAAAGGTCATTTTTATAGCAGTTTAGTTTTGTTATTGCCTTGACTGCACCTACACAGTACATGTTTTTTTGCCCTTCACCTGTAAAATGCTTGTTCACTATTCCTCATATCCTTGCATTATTTTCTCACACTTGTCTATTATCTGCAGGAAATAGTGCTGCTAAGACTCTCTCCAACGACGGCCTCTAAAACGGCTTATTTGGATATTTAGAGGCCTATTCAGGCCTGTAACCATCCCAAGGGGGCGTGCTATGTGCACCTCTATCCAAGAGGCCGAAGGGGTTCATCTCTATATAGAGAGGTCGTCCTCATGTGTGCTATATGCAAAGGAGAGACTTGTGTGATGGTTGATATACAGGCAGGGAATTCAGGCCATGGTTGAAAATCGACCCAATATAAAGGCCTAAATTAAATGTAGATCGCACTATTCAAGGCTCATAGAGGCCTGGTTTTACAGGTCATCCTTGGGTTTAGCCTAATCATCTTGATATCAGGACTCTAATGTATGATGGGAATTGATACTCCCTCAAGGTTCGAGGCTCCCCGGGAATCATGATCCCATCTTAAAGATTGTCTCCCTAGGATGCTCAAGGTAGGCATGTATAAGTATTGTGAATGTTCTGTGATATTGTTATATTGTGAATGTATGTGTATTGTGATTCGTATTGTGATACTGTGAATTTGGGATTGTTTTCGAAAGGTGTATAGTTGTTGTAATAGTTATCACAATAAGTTGTAGGTCTCCTTATCACAATTGGTTCTCATCTTGAACCGATTGTGATGAGAGGGTCATCTCAATCGGTTCCCACTTAGAACTAATTGCGATGACTGATTATTACTATTGCGCAAGAACTGGCTGTGATAAGAGCCTCCTCATCACTGTCTAAAGACTTTGTGTCGCCACCAAAACTGACTATGATGACGAAAAAGAACCGATTGTGATGTATATTTCTGTAGTAGCGACTTCAAGATAAAGAAACTCATATTTATGTATCTTGCTCCTCACTCTTGATTCCTTCTGTCCTAAGATTTGCTTGTCAAGTGAGGTTGAGTTCCAGATCCTTGATCTGGTCCTTGGGCAGTGCAACTGTCCTCTGGATTCCTGATCTGGTTCTCACCGATTGGCTTGTGTGTTGATTAGTGGAGCTATTCTCCTGCTGTGCCGTGAGGTTGGCTTGTGCTTGCTATTCCTCCTATGCAGCGAGCTCTTGAGAGGACATTGGATTGGCGATATTCTTGTGCAGCTTCTTCTGAGGCTCGACTTCGCACTTGGTGTTTCAGGTGTGTGAAAAGGGCATTGCATCTCTAAATCTAGACCGTTCTATCAGTGGCACATACAGCGGCAATCGGATTTCTGGGATAGTGACTATTTGGCGTGCTTTGCTCTGTCGTCTAAACAAATTTTGATTATATCAATTTTACTATCTTTGAATTATAGAATTTTCATCATAACAAATTAGGATTAGTATTATATGCTTGCTCTTATTATCGCAATTTATTCAATACAACAGATGAGCTACATACTCGTACACACCTTCACATGCACGCGACTACAAAACATATCTTCTGTAACACATTCGCGTAACACATTGAACAATGTGTTACAAAGAGATTTTGTAGTAACATATAATTTGTGTTACAAAGATATGTTGTAACACAGACTTAATGAGTTATGAAAAGTGTTGCAAGATTTACCTTGGCACATACTAGTATGGCGCTTATATACGCCTTTACTAGGGTTTACCTTGGTGTTTATAAACACCGGAGAAAATTTTGTGTAAGATGGTGCCGTAGCATTTAGATGAAATAGGCGGGAAATGAAACAATCTAGGCGCCAGCTTGTTTGGTGGAACGATACAGACCACGTTATCCCACGCGCCTCTCCTCAATCCGCACTAGTATGCACTTCCTCCCCCAAATCCCTGCATCTGGTCGGCGCCCTCCCTAATCCCTAACCCTCCCTGCGCCCCTCCCAAATCCGGCCGGCCTCCCAAATCCCTAACCCTCTCCATCCGCACCTCCACCGATCCGGCCGGCCCTCCATCCTTCCGGCCGGCGCCCCTCCATTCGGCGCCCCTGCACCTCTCCTCTACCCCTCCATCCGCCGGCCCCCCCTCCTCTCCTCTCCCTCCATCGATCCAAATGCGCTCCTCTCCTCCGCCCCTCCATCCGGCCACCGACCCTGCTCCCTCCTCCACCCCTCCATCCAACGCCCCTACTCCTCTCCTCCGCCCCTCCATCAGCCGCCCGCACTCCTCTCCTCCACCCCTCCATCCGATACCCCTGCTCCCCACCCCATCTGCCGCCCCTGCTCCCTCCTCCGAACTTGGAGTGCTTTCTTCATGATGTTTGTTCGTGATCAATTGAATAAGGGTAAGTACTATTGCCATTACGAGTTAAGCATTTTTTATGATTGCTAATCAAAAGATTTGTATCATGAAGCCTTTGGATTTGGCTACTGGTTTTTAGAGGTAATTTTGCTAAGCTTCCCTGGAATTCTATTTCGTTCATTTAGGCATTAACATGTTTAATTGAAACCAAACCTCTTCACCATAAAAACTATGCAATCTTCAAAAGTTGAGGAATTTGATCATTGACCACTTTAGTCATAGTTATTGCAATGTTGCTGCACAGGGCTTAAAGTCCCCAAATTTAAAATTTCCACGAATGTATAACTGGAATGGCTTACCCTTATTCTCATAATACTAGGATAAATCACTTCTTATAATAAAATTTCTTACCCCTATTCTCAATTCATTCAGTCCTCAGATAATTTAGCTTCATGCAATGAGCATGAGTTTATGTCCTAACTAGTAATATAGCTGTGATGAAACAAGGTGTAGTCCTAGGTTAATTTTACTTCTTACAATTAAATTGGATACCCGTGATGTGTCTATAATTTTACTCTCTAGTCTCAAACTATGATTCACATTTTGGGCCTCTACATCTTTGTCATTGTACTTTTCTTTCAACTGGGTGCTAACATTTTCATCTATGAGCTTCTTCTGCGGGCACAAAGAGAGGCAAATCACCAGCAGTGCATACATCTGCTCATTTTTCATCAGTATCTGGTAATACTAAGGGATTTACGATGGAACTACTTATACTTTAGAATATATAGAAGAATTTTATTGAATTCACGTATGGCATCAACATACCTAGGCTTATCCAAAAATATAGAGTATCGAGATAAAAGAACTCATTCTCAACTTGGGCAATTTCAAGACAGCGATTTCAAAAGATATTCACAAATTGGGCCTTCTGAGAAAGAATGCTTAAATCTTCAACATGGTTATACAATATAATTGAACCTACTTGAGCAGATGTAGAGATGACAACAAAGCATCTCTTGTTACTCAACAGATCTTGAGGAGCCCAATCATGATGTAGTAACCAAGCTCCTTGAGCACATTCTTTGCCACCCTCATAGTCATATCTGTCAATCAAAGTGAACTGCTCCAATCTATATATCATGTACAGTAGGATAGAGTGATCAAGTTTCAGATATATAGATGCATCTGATGGAAAATTAATTGTTTGTATGAAACAATACCATATAGTAGTCAGAACAGATACCTAATCAACATAGGTTTTTGTCTAGTTCGGTAACAAAAACTTGCATAAATTATGTGTTTAACTCATGAAAATTGTTTGATTCAGATACATGGCCATGAGATACAATCGTCTAGTCCAGACCGTGGGATGACACCACGTATTTTTGCGAGAATCGGAGCGGTAAAAAACTAAACTATTTCCCTCTCTTTCGCAGTTTCATAAATGCAAAATACATTAGTTATTTCTGATTAGATGATCAAGTATCTCATAATGGTACAAATCTCAAATTTGTTTGTGTTCAACACAAAATTGCAGGGAGAAGAGAGTAGGAGGGATGAGAAGCTTGCAAGTGTTCTTTTTTGGAGATTTACAATGAACAAATTACAGATCTTCTTGATCCTTCATCCACAAATCTTCCAGTAAGCTTTGATGCTGTTGCTTCAAGTGAAAATGACTTATCAGTGTGATACCATTATTTGTACTAAGCATGAAACAACTAATGTGCGATTAGGGAGGATATAAGGAATGGAGTCTATGTAGAAAATTTGTTAACTTTTTTTCTGTACTAAGCATGATACCATGATTTTTCTTGTCCACTTTTATCTTTCCTACAATTTTTTTTAACTTTTTTTGACATTTTCAGGACACAGAACAACATTGCTCTAATTTAGCAAGTGATGCTGAAGCTTTACGTTTGGAGGTATCTACTTGTCGTCCAGAGAATCATTTTATCCTGTTGCTTATAGTTACATTGATTAACTGATGTTGCTCTCTCTCTTTCTCGCTCTCATTTGATGTCCAGTTGAAAAGGACCAATCAAGAGTTAGAAACCTGTAGGAGTGAGCTGCATGTTTGCCTCGAATCTAATAAAAAATTAACAAGCTAATTGCATAGTTACATAAATAGCATTACCATGAGTTTTTCGTTGTTAAAATTTCTGTTTTTTAAGTAAGGACGTTACTTCACAGGAAAATTGTTGTTCTTCAAGAAGAATTAAGTAGCATCAAAGGCTCAAAGAGGGAGGAATATTCCTATGTATTTGAGGTATGAACAATAGCTTCCGAACTGATCTATGTTCTTACGTTCTACACCAGTTAGGCTATCCATTGTGGCAATGGGAAAAGTGAGAATCTGACATTATGCTTTGTATCCTATGGACGTAAACTTTCATCAACATTACACCAGTGTGATTCTCATGCACCTGCAACGCTGGAAGATTGTTCTGATGAGGGCTTTATGAGGAACACAGAAGATATATTAAACCTGCAGCTGGAGTTAGACATACTTAAAACAATTATTGCCGAAGAGAGGACAACCCGTGCAGATGTTGAGGAAATAACTACTAGTTTAGGTGATGAGTTGAAAGCAGCAATATGTTATGATTGTTGCACTTATGGTCATTTGTGTGTTTATATTGTACAATGTGTTATGCTTATCAAAAGATATTCTATGAAACAGTTTTAATTTGTACATTCACAAAAAAAATATATTTAAATTTATTTTAGGAGCTCAACATTGTGTTGTTGTCGTTCAAAAAAGGTGTTACTAAGTTCAATTATTGTATCTCAAAATGTGTTACTAGGGTCTATAGAAACACATGCTAATATGTTGCCTTAGTAAAAATAAGGTGTTACTAGGGTCTATGGCAACACGCGTTACTATGTTGCTCTTGCTAAAAAAGGTGTTACTGCAGTCTATAGCAACACATTTGATACATGTTGCTGTAGCATGGTTGCAACATCTTTTTTTATATACAAGAACACTTGTTACATGTTACAATAGACCCTTCTATAGTAACATAGGCTATAGTAACACTAAACAAATATGTTGCAATAGGACTCAGTAACACTTTTTTTGACCTATAGTAGCACATATACGTGTTACTATAGGCCCATACTGACGTAGTGGCGCATACGCACCCACACATGCACACGTACGTCTCTACACACGCCCCCATGAAGCTGCGCTCGAACACGGAAGGGTTGGATGCACGCCACACATCCCAACCAATCAAGCAACACCTCGACCGCTTAGTGATACAAATTTGACAATGGATATTATAGGACGTACGCCATTCAAAAAAAGAACGAAAGGAGCATCTTTATATCCATCCATCCATGTAATTCAATTCCAACGCCTTGCAGTTGCAGGAGGCTTATTAGCAGCAGCCGCCGCGCGCGCCGCAGCCGCCTGCTCCTCCGCAAGCAGCTGCCGCCTCACCCTGTCGATGTACGCCGCGGCGTCCGCATCAATGCCGTGCAGCGTCGCCGGCTGTACCCTGTTGATCGCTACTGCCTCTATCCTTTCCACCCTCTGGACGCTGATCTCCTCGCCACGCGGCATCCCAGACTGCTGTTCGATCGCGCTAGATAGTATGGTTTTGAATCGAGCTACGAACGAACAGGTTGCAAGCTAATTAAGGCTGATCGATCGATGTGTTGGGAGTGGTTGAGGTTGCTTTGAGTTGAATGATGATGAAGGCGCACCCGAGGGTCCGTATTTATAGGCGACCTACGCACGTACAGCTAGCCTTCTTGCATGTGGAGCTCGTCTTTCACGTGTAGCATGGTTGATTGACAGATTCATTCGGTTCGGGAAAAATCCATGGCAATCTCTTGGTACTCGATCAGATCATGAATAGGTATTGCTTTCACACGGTCTTTAAAACGCAATTTTTATTACTGATTTTTATTATAGTATATTTATAAAATTCAATAAAATTATAATATTATGAAAATATTTTTTAAGACAAATCTGTATATATGTGTTGTCACCAAGATTTGACACACGTAGCCGATCTGACAGGTACAAACGATTTGGTAGTTATAGCCGATTTAGAAATATGAAGTTAAATATGGATAAATATCTCAACCGACATCAGTTCAGGTAAAAGATTATTTTTGGAGGTTGAGACTAATACAAATCATATTTTTATAAGAATTGGAGAAGGACACGATCGACTTAGATGCTTAAAAGGGGCGACGGGCAAGATGAAAAAGCTAGGTTTAGTTGTTTCCATTAACCAATCGATAATGTCATAAATAACTCATTTTTGTGCACTAAAGAGCACAATACAACCTTACTCCTTGGGGGTATGCTCCACAATCATATATTAAACTAAATATCTTAGCAAAGACAAATGAATGGCATTATTCAACGAAATAAAGCATTAAAAATCCACCAGCATATTACTTCTCGAATGTTCATTCTTTCGTCCTCATTTTCGAGCCTCAAAGTTAGCCCCAAATTTGGCAACATTGCACTAATTTAGGGAAGCTCTAGTACACATAATAGAGAATGCCTTTGCAAGAAGACATTCAACCAAACGATCAAATGAACAAACCAATCCATATACATTTAAACATAAGGTCACCTTAAATCCCACCATCTCTAGTATTCCAATAAGCTTACCATTAAAGGTTTCAATATTCACAATTTGCACCTTGAGAAACCTCATCAGGATTTAACGTATTCCTTTTATTACCTTCTCCAATAATTATAACGAAAATTTACGATGCTTATCAATAAACATCAAACCATGTCTACCACAACATGGTCAAAACAGACCAATAAATCATAAGAGGTTACATCAACATTATTCCAAGTCTGTAATCCATGACGAACCTTCAGATGTACAACCCCATATTCTAAATTTTAAGACATGTCTTTTCAATGACACTTGTAGTATTATCAACAAAAAATTTCCATACAATCCCATAAGTCAACATTTCAGTATACAATGCTCATTCAACAAATAAATAATCCTGACTATTAGATACCATCATCATGAGATATATTTCATAAATATGGCTCTAAGGAAGTCATTTGCTAAGGATACAACCATACACCATGTCAATCATTCCATGTTTCTTCATATTTTGATTACAACCTTGTTTTATGTCATTCTATCCATATACTATACTAAATTTTCATTAGGCAACACAATCCAACCACTTAAATTTTTTTTAGTAATTTACACCATCACCTTGCAATAAAAAGTCATCAACAAGAAACTTCTATAGCTTCTCAACCACGATCTATACTAGCATTAAGGGAACATGATCTCATACTTCAATTTATTTCAATAGTTCACAACAACTTACATAATGACTCTCTTCTTCATGCACGTAAGGATCACCTACAAACACAATTAAATTTTACTACCAAAACCTTACATTAGAATGTCTTTAAAAAACCACCAATAAATTTACTTTAACAATAATAGGAGTTTACCTCATCTCAATGTTCTAATTACGCATCAAAGTTTAAAGTTTTTAAATATTCTCGTTGGTCACCTACCATTGAAATAACAAGGTGTGACCCCAAATTTTAATTAATGTAATGGTTTATAAGCATGAGTGATACACTTTTAATCATTACTCACTATAAATTAATCTGTGACAACAAAAATTTATTTAGTTTTAAACTAAAGATAACAATTACATTTAATTGATTAAACTCACGAGTTACTATAGAAGTACTTCATTCTAGTTATCACACCAATACATACTAAGTAACATGCTAAACAATACTTTTTCTTATTGACAATTTGTTTTAGGCAAATGATTACTTACTTTAATTATAGAATTTTCTTTGCAGAAGAACCCAACCTTATTTCATAAGGGAACTCGTCTATCAAATCACAAGAAATCAAGACCCAAATTTTAACATATAAAATTCTCCACAACAATTTCAAAACATAAAACTTCCACAAACGAAGATGATTGCAAGGATATTTTTCACAAAAGGAAAAACCAACGATGACGTAATCCTTTTTCAATTAAGTCATAAACTTAAATCCATACAACTTAAGCTTGGCACAAAAACTTCAATGACTTATTTTAATTGGGGAGAATGACAAACACAAGAAAATAAAACAATAGTGTTCTCTGCAAAGCAACCAACAATAATCCAACAAAACCAATCAACAGAATTGTAGTAAAAGCAACCAATAAAGACTTATCACTAAACTCTTTTTCTTTATATCCGACCATTGAAGACATAACGTAAGCAACTTTCTCAACAAACACTCCGATCTAAGACGTATTAGGCAATAACTCTCCCCTACGAGCGGTTTCTAAACCTCCGGTGGTGGCTCCACCCGGCCACACCAATAACCACGGCCCTTACCATAGCCAAAAGAACATGACTGAAACCATTCGACATAGCTAATTCATATAAACACAATTATTCAATCAACTCTTTCATAATCATAGCAATATGAATCATCATTTTTGACATTCATCATCAAAGCTCAAATAAAATATTAAAACTATAATACCGCTATTAGTTATACTAGATTTGGGATCTCCTAGTTCAGGCTTTGGGTGGTCCTGTTGGGGAACTGTGAGATTTAGAGAGGTGTGGTGGGGAGTCTTTTACCTATTAAAGCTTCCCCACATAATCTCTCTCTCTTCACTCCCACACCCGAGCCCCCTACTCGACCTTCCTCCCCCTGTGCCGAGCGATGCCCCCTGTTTGCACCAAAATTCGGTATATAGTAAGATGAGCTCGAATCGGATAAAAGCGTTCATTTGGAAAAGATCAGATTACCGAATCGAAACAAAAATCCGTTTCTAAGGAAGGAGATCAGATCGGAGGCCGATAAGGATAAGCATACCGTGTCCGTATACAACTCGGATCGGCCGGGCGTATTATAAAAGGGAGCGGACGTCAAGCGAAAAAGGGATCAATCCAACACAACACCTACTTTTACAAGCCCTTTTTACATCGTCTTTTAGCTTCATAGACCTCCCTGCAAGTCGACGGAATCAACATAGCTGCGCATCGCCGATTGTTGGTTTTAGCCGATTTCACCAGGTTCGATCTGCTTTGCTTTGCTGCGTATCGCCTTCTCAAAGCCGATTTTACCTTGTATCCGAATTAACCGTAACTGGTTGATCTAGTTATCTCCTAATCGGTCTTCAGCCGACTAGCGTTAAAGCCGATAATCTTTGCTTATCGGCTTTGATCAAATTACAAATTCTACCTTGTCAATTTCAGGTCAAATTGACTGGCACGCTCTGCAAACCCGGGGTTTGTCTTTTGTGTTCGAGGCTAACGATCCTGCTTCACATTTTTAGCACGAACATATTTTGGCACGCCCGGTGGGACCCAAAAAAATCAAAAATGTCATCAGCCGATAAACCTGCGATCACCGCCGATATCAACGCTGATGCTATAATCGCGCCTCAAATGGCCGATTTAACCCCTGAGCAGCGAAAAGAAATCGAAGACCGAAAGCCAGCTTTGGAAGAAATGATGCTACGGTGCTTCCAGAAAACACGCCGTGGCGTTACTCAAAAAACTGCACTCCCAAGCATCAATCCTATCGGGGATTCATCATCCGATTCGGTAAGCCGATACGCACCCGCTCAAGCCGATTTGTCAAATATGATTGAGCAGTCTGTCCATCACGCACTAATCAACCAGTCATCGGCTCTAGTATCCACATTGAAGCCGATGATAGAAAATATTGTGAAAACAATTGCTCAGGAGTTGGCTGTGTCTGGGAGCCTGCTAGATCCACCACAAACCATCCCGACATACCCAGTATACTCCATAGCGCCCAACACCAATACGGTAAACGTGTCGGCTCAAACACCTGTCATGATGCCAACTCAGTCTACTGTTTTGCAGCCTAGCACACAGAAAGGTGTATTCACACACTACCATGGGCACACGGATGGGGCTAAAATAGGCGCGACAAACCCATCGAATGGACCCTCCAGTAGTATCGGTTTGTCGGCTTATCAGCCGATTGGAACAGGCCAGGTTTCGCATTCTCGAGGAACCGCAACTATGAAACAAGCGCCGTATAAGGTAGTGCCTTATATTGAACCTCTCGCACCTCTACCCGATACATTGGTTTTTAATCACGATTATGACCAAGTACCAAGACCTCCTGTGGCACGATTCGGGCAAAGACCCGAGTTTGCACTCGGGGGGCAGGGCGTGAACAATGAAAATTGGCAATGTCCGGTTACACCACAAGCCGACAATGTCAATTGGGCGGAACAGATTGCTAACGTTTTGAGAGAACAATTTGGCCTACAACCCAGAGGAAGGGTGATCGGCTACAGGAAGCCGTACCCCGATTACATAGATCGGATGCCATACCCACACAATTTTAGGATACCAGACTTTGTCAAGTTCTCGGGCGATGATTCTGTTACCACAATTGAGCATATCGGACGATTTATGGCTCAATGTGGGGAAGCTGCACAGTCCGATGGGTTAAAAATTAGATTATTTCCTTTATCATTGTCTGGTGCTGCATTCACTTGGTTTACCAATTTACCGCCAAATTCAGTTCATGTGTGGAACGATTTAGAAAGCCGATTCCATGAATACTTCTTTTCGAGGACTATGGAGCTTAGAATTTCTGATCTCAGTTCAGTCCGACAGAAGTACGGCGAATCGGTTTCCGACTACATCAGAAGATTTAGAGGCATACGAAATAGATGCTTCAGCGTAACGTTACCCGATGATCAATTGGCCGATTTAGCATTCCTAGGATTAATCTCTCCATTGAAAGAGAAGTTATCTGGCCAGGAGTTCCCCGACTTGGGACACTTACTCCATCGCGTATCGGCACACGAAAGCCGATATGCAGAGAGCAAAGGATTTAAAGATAGATTTAAGTCAAACAATAATGAAAAGGCCAAAGTAAACATGGTGGAGTATAATTCGAGCGACACTTCCGAAGACGAAGAAACAAAGATAAACATAGCCGAGTGGACTAAGGGTCCCAAAAGGCCACTCTTATGCTCTCTACTCAAGCCGATGAAAAATAAGGCAGAAGTCAAGTATTCATATGATGTGTCAAAATGTGACAAAATATTTGATTTATTATTACAAGAAAAACTCATAAGGTTACCAGAGGGACACATCATACCATCGGTCGAGGAAATTAAGAAGCGCAGGTACTGTAAGTGGCACCATTCGTTTTCGCATAACACTAACGATTGTAATATTTTTCGACAATAGATTCAATCGGCCATTACAGATGGCAAATTAAAATTTGCGGAAGAATCGGCTATGCAGATTGATGCGAATCCTTTTCAAGTTAACATGGTTCAATGCTCACAGAAAGGGGAAGGACCTGCAGGAAGCAATGAACCGACTAGAAAGGTTGAGGCACAGACAAAAGGGGACGAAACAGTACAAATCACTATCGGCTCTATACAAATAGAAGCCGATAGAAGCGGACATAATTCAAGAACAGTGAAACCAAAGGGAGATTTGGAAATCGGAAAATGGTATAAGGCCGAAAGGGCTCCAAGGAGAGTTGATTTCAAACCAAAGCCGACTTTCTCACAACTCTTGGGGAAGTATGAAAGGATAAGTCGAAGACGTAACACTCGACAAACCCAGAGTTTTCATCGACTAGATCAGAAGACAGACAACTATTGGCGACCAGATATACCACATCGGCTAGCTACTGAAGAAGAGAGACACCGGCAATGTCCCTTTTGGCAGTTTTGCTGGGAAAGAGGGATGACCTTACCAACAGTTACGTCTTGTCCTATGCAACATTCATATCGGCCAAAACAGTCGATAAAAGACAGGCTGTCCAAGCCGATACACGATCGACTAGAAGTAAAAGGCAGGAGGCCGATCCATGAAAGGTTATCAATAGAGCAGGGCGAGTCCTCCCAAAATCAAGAATTATCGGCTTCTCATAACACAAGTAGAATGGAATCTGACAGTGAAATAAGCAATTTAGCTGGAAAAATAAGGAAGCCGATAGAGCCTAAACCTAGGTGGTGCCTCGTGTCTCAAAGAAGACACAACGCAGCGGCTTCAAATGACTAAAGACGCAAGAGGAAAGGGAAGCCGAGAAAGAAAGCGAGAGGGATCGAGTGTTCAATAAGTTAAGGCCAATACCGGTTTTGAAAAAAGAGTGGAGAAAGAAGGAACAGATCGATAGTGACTCAGATCAATCGGTCGAATCCGGGTCTCCGATGATCCGAGATGATACACCACCAATGGATATAAACATGGTATTCACTCTACCTGCCGAGTTCAAAACTGAAGAGTCGGCTGAAGAAGTGTTCGCCCAATTGTGCCTCGGGGCACCAGACGCCGTGTTCGAAAAGCCACAAGACATGCATCGGCATCTGAAACCGTTATACCTAAAAGGGTATATTAATGGCCGACCGATATCTCGTATGTTGGTCGATGGTGGGGCGACAGTTAATCTGATGCCATTAAGTACTTTCATGAAATTAGGTAAAGCCGATGAAGATTTGATCAAAACTAATATGGTGTAAAATGACTTCACGGGAGACCCCACTGAAGCTAAAGGCGTAATGATGTCGGAATTGACAGTCGGTAATAAAACCTTGCCGACTGCATTTTTCGTGATAGAAGCCAAAGGCAATTACAGTGTGCTCCTTGGACGGGACTGGATCCACGCCAATTGCTGCATACCTTCAACTATGCATCAGAAGTTGATACAATGGAACGATGATACAATTGAAGTGGTACCAGCCGACACATCGGCTCATATCGCCATGGCCAATCCTGATACCAATTGGCCACATGAAGAAGCTGAATGTATATCAGGAAAAGTTCTGGACGATTGCGATTTTATCTGCATCGAGAAGTCAGGATTCAAGCCGATCAGCGTCAAACCTAATACGTTTGATCGGACAAATGAAGTAGTAAGAAGATGGAGTCCAAGACACTAGCAAAACTTCAAGAAAAGTTAAGGAGCTATCGGCAAGAAGAATACGAAGAAGCTGTTGAGGATTTTGAAGAAGAAAGAAAGGGTTTAGGATTTACCTCTGTCGATTTACTCGAAGAGATCAATATTGGAGAAGGCGATAGTAAAAGACCAACATTTGTAAGTGCTAAATTAGAACCAAATTATAAAACAAAGTTGGTCGAAATACTCAAGAAGTATAGAGATTGCTTTGCATGGGAATATTATGAGATGCCAGGTTTAAGCCGACAGCTGGTTGAACATCGGCTACCTATAAAACCTGGGTATCGCCCATTCAAACAATATCCTAGACGGTTTAATCCTACGTTGTATGACACCATAAAAGAGGAAGTGGGACGATTGCTAGAGGCAAAGTTTATCCGGCCTTGCCGATATGCTGAATGGGTCTCGAATATCGTCCCTGTAAAAAAGAAAAATGGCAAACTTAGGGTATGCATAGATTTTAGAGATTTAAATAAAGCTACACCAAAGGATGAATACCCAATGCCTATAGCCGATATGCTTATCGATGCTGCGTCTGGGAATAAAATAATAAGTTTTTTGGATGGAAATGCCGGATACAATCAGATATTCATGGCAGAAGCCGATATCCCTAAGACAGCCTTCTGGTGCCCAAGAGCGTTAGGATTATATGAATGGAAGGTTATGACCTTCGGTTTGAAAAATGCCGGCGCCACTTATCAGCGTGCTATGAACCATATTTTTCATGATTTAATCGGCAATACTGTGGAAATATACATCGACGATGTGGTAGTAAAATCCAAAGAAGATGGGCAACATTTAGCCGATTTGGAAAAGATGTTCGAAAACACAAGGTTACATGGGTTAAAAATGAACCCACTCAAGTGTGCTTTTGGGGTATCGGCTGGACAGTTCCTTGGGTTTACAGTACATGAAAAAGGAATTGAAGTAAACCAGTGTAACACCCCAAAATTTTGCTTTTCTTAAATTCATGAGTGATTTGGCACTTTGGTGAATTTTTGGAATTTTCTGGAATTTATTTGGATTTATTTGGAATTTATTTGAATTTATTCCATTTTGAAATAATTAAAGAATTTAATTTTGCAAATAAAATTTTGTTGGAAATATTTTATTTGAGTCCAAAATGTTCCAAAATATTTTCCAGAATTTTTCTGGAATTTTTCTGAGTATTTTGCTATTTTTAATGAATTAAATGAATTCCTGGGAATTATTTTAATTATTAAATCGCTGGAAAATGCGAATGGGTTTGCACTGTTCATCCGACCGAGCCGCACCCGAGTCAGACTCGAGTCCGACCCGAGCCAGCCGAGTTGGTCGAACCCAACCCTAACCCAAGTTGATCCCGACCGTCGGATCGAGATCCAACGGTCCGGATTAGATCGCATCGGTTCGAGCCGAGACCGGACCGGACCCGGTCGCGCCCGTGCGATCGTGGCCGTTGATCGCGCCACGTGGACGGTCGACCGTCGTCGTCTCCGTCGGATCCGAGCCGGACTCCGCCGCCGCGCCCGCCGCCGTGGAAAACTAGGTTTCCGTGTCCCGCGCGGAAGCCGAGGCTATTTAATGCCCGGATCACGCCCCGAGGATCGCCTGGACCTTGCGCAGTCACTGCCCTAGCTCACCGAGCCTCAGCCGCCGTAGATCCGCCGGAATCGCTCGCCGTAGTAGGAGGAGGTGTCCGCCGTTTTCCGCCGTCGTCCGTCGTCTTCCGCCGAGAAGGAGCCCAGATCCGGAGTCCCCGCTTCGAGACGCACCCGAAGGGACCACCCACTTCACCGGAGCGTGCCCGAAACGTTGTCGGTGTGGTCTTCGTTCTCAACGCCGGCCGCCGGAGCTCCGCCGTGGACATCGCGGACCCGCGAAGCTTCTCCACCGTCATATCTTCATCGCACGGTCCAGATTCGTCCACGTCACCCACGGTAAAGAATCACGTGTTAATCTCCAGATCTAATCTCAACCGTTAGATCTAGATCCAACGGCTTAGATTGAACCACGTTCATAGCGATAGATTGGATCTTGACCGTCCGATCAAGATCGAACGGTCGGTCGGTGGAGTTGTTTTCCAAGCGCGTTAGCCGGATCTAATGGGCCGTTGATTTTCAAATCAACGGCCGAGATTGGCGCCACGTGTCGGGAAGCGACCATCGCGGTCGGCGCCGTCCCGCAGCGTGCGTGTAATGACACGCGGGGCCAGCGTGTCGGAAGGGCCCTGTCGGCGTGGCCGTGGCCGAGCCCACGGTGGGTGGCGAGACCGTGCGCCGGTTCCGTGGACCCGAGGCCACGCGTCGTCACCCGATTGGTCCACGTGTCCCTGCTGACGCAATAAATGATTTTCCGAAAAAGAAAATGATTTAATAATTTGGTTTAATAATTGATTTGAATTTCAAAACTTCAAACGCTTATAACTTTTGCGTTTCAACTCCGATTTGAGTGATTCAAATTTCTAAATTTGTATAAAATTGAGATCTACCTAAATATGAATTTTAATTAATTTTTGGACTAAAGTTTTTCTCTGCAAAATTATTTAATTGATTATTTAAACTTTAAATAATCATAACTTTTGCATCTTAACTCCGAATTTGACGATTCCAGTTTCTAAAAATCCATAAAATTATGTTCTCTCTGTTTATGGATTTTATTTGGATGTTTGGACACTTTTTGCCTATTGTTTATTCGTGTATTTGCTATTTGCACGCTTTTGTGCAGACGTTGAAGTGCCGGAAGGATTCGAAGGAGAAGTATTAACTCAGGATCCAACTCAAGACCAAGAACAAGTACTTTTTGAAGGCAAGTTGTGCTTTGACCATGTTGATCCTATTTTGAAATCTATTTTGATTTAAACTATTGCATGCTAGTTCAATTAGAAAAATACTTTATTTAAACATGGGGGTTAGATAAATACCAATTTGCTGTATGACACCTTGATTACTTAAGTATGTGCCATGACCCCTTGTCACCCTAGTTATGGTTTACTAGTTGGACATTATTAACTTGCCAACATGGGTTTAGACCGTTGTAGTAAACTGCTTAGACCTGCTACGTGCTCATGACATGATTTTGGACAATCAAATGTTAATATTGACTTAATGATATATTGAACCTGTTTTGGAAAGGTATCATGTGATGTTGATGGCACGTGGTGCATGGTAATCAACTGGGGTTTGATAAGCGATTTTCGGCCAGGGCATGTGGCAAGAATAATCAGTGGGCGATTGTGGCATTGGGGATGTTTATTTGGTTCTTGGGTAGTCTTGCCCTGGTCACCCCTAAGGACTTAACCTTGCAAGCCTTTGAACTGGGTCTAACGTGCAACCACATGTACGTAATGGGACGGACCTAGTTGACTAAGTTGCTAATAACGCATTACTGTGGGACCTCGGGAGGTCAACTACACCCTTTGTGTAAGTTGTACGGGAGCGTCATCGGGTGAGGCCAGTACCCATCTAACGGTTGATTGGCCTAGACTTCGCATTAGCTAAGGGAAGGGTTAGTGCGCAATAACAGGAGGACCACTTGTATTGTTAGAAGTTTAGAAAGACTTTGTTACGGGAACTCGCCTTTGTGGTGTTTGATCGTATCTTGTGGGTAAAGTGCATAACCTCTGCAGAGTATAGAATCTATTCGAATAGCCGTGTCCGGTATTGGACATCGCTCGGGAATTACAGTCAAGGGTTAGATTTTACGAAAATAACTTAGTTTTGAAAGGTTGGGTTGGATTAATGATGATGTTGATGGAAATGTGGTTTAGGATGGGAAAAATGTTTACTCAAACTTCTTGAAAAGTTATTTATGCTTTACTTGTTTTTACTACTTTCGAATCTACTTATATTACTTGTCAAATGCATTTCTTTGCCAAATATACCTTGAGCTATTCCTTTGTACCAAGCCATGCATATAGTATATTAGCTTGCATTCTGTGCATGACTTGCTGAGTACCAAGTACTCACCCTTGCCATAATATAACACCAGTTGAAGAGGAGAATACACCAGCTTTGGAGGAGGAACTCCAAGGGGATCCGTCTACTTAGGGAAGCGAGCCAGTCAGTTGCCTGTGGTATACTGGATGGCGCCACGAAGTTCTTTGATTTTCCGCTGCTACTATTTCTCTTTTAATAAGTATCGCCCTGCGAGGCGTACATTTGTGACTTGACCATAAGGTCGAGTAACCGATTTAGTTATTTAAATAAAAGTACTTTATTAGTATCGATTGGTATGATTGTGATATTTACCAATGTTAAGATCGCGTGCACTAGCGGCGTTCTGGACTAGTGCTGAATACACGAGGGTCCCTCTGCGTGTATTCAACACTAGTCCAGAACGCGCTAGTGCACACGATCTTAACATCGGTAAATATCACAATCATACCATTCGATACTATCAAAGTACTTTTATTTAATTAAACAAACTGGTTACTGACCTTATGGCCTAGTCACAATGCAATGCGCAGGCGATACTTATTAAGAGAGAAATAGTAGCAACGGAAAATCAAAGAACTTCGTGGCGCCATCCAAGATACCACAGGCAATCGATCGGGCTCGCTTCCCTAAGTAGACGGATCCTCTTGAGCTCCTCCTCCAAAGCGGTGTATTCTCCTCTTCAACTGGTGTTGTAGGTGGCAAGGGTGAGTACTTGGTACTCAAAGAAGTCATGCGCGAATGCAAGCTAATATACTACATGCATGGCTTGGTACAAAGGAATAGCTCAAGGTATATTTGCAAGAAACAGCATTTGACAAGTAATATAAGTAGATTCAAAGTAGTAAAACAAGTAAAGCATAAATAACTTTTCAAGAAGTTTGAGTAAACATTTTTCCCATCCTAAACCACATTTCCATCAACATCATCATTAATCCAACCCAACCTTTCAAAACCAAGTTATTTTCGTAAAATCTAACCCTTGACTGTAATTCCCGGCGATGTCCAATACCGCGACACGCTATTCGAATAGATTCTATACTCTGCAGAGGTTATGCACTTTACCCACAAGATACAAATCAAACACCACAAAGGCGAAGTTCCTGAATAAAGTCTTTCTAAACTTCTAACAATACAAGTGGTCCTCCCGGTATTGCGCACTAACCCTTCCCTTAGCTAAGGCGAAGTCTAGGCCAATCAACCGTTAGATGGGTACCTGGCCTCAGCCCTGGTACGCTCCCCCGTATAACTTACACAAAGGGTGTAGTTGACCTCCTGAGGTCCCACAGGTACGTTATTAGCAACTTAGTCAACTCGGTCCGGCCCCATTACGTACATGTGGTTGCACGTTAGACCCGGTTCAAAGGCTTGCAAGGTTAAGTCCTTAGGGTGACCAGGGCAAGACTACCCAAGAACCAAATCAACATCCCCAATGCCACAACTGGCCCACTGATTATTCTTGCCGCATGCCCCTGGCCGAAATCAGCTTATCAAACCCGATTGATTACCATGCACCACGTGCCATCAACATCACATGATACCTTTCCAAAATAGGTTCAATATATCATTAAGTCAATATTAACATTTGATTGTCCAAAATCATGTCATGAGCATGTAGCAGGTCTAAGCAGTTTACTACAACGGTCTAAACCCATGTTGGCAAGTTAATAATGTCCAACTAGTAAACCACAACTAGGGTGACAAGGGGTCATGGCACATACTTAAGTAATCAAGGTGTCATACAGCAAATTGGTATTTATCTAACCCCCATGTTTAAATAAAGTATTTTTCTAATTGAACTAGCATGCAATAGTTTAAATCAAAATAGATTTCAAAATAGGATCAACATGGTCAAAGAACAACATGCCTTCAAAAAGTATTTGTTCTTGGTCTTGAGTTGGATCTTGAGTTAATACTTCTCCTTCGAATCCTTCTGGCACTTCAACGTCTACTCGTAAAGCGTGCAAATAGCAAATACACGAATAAACAATAGGCAAAAAGTGTCCAAACATCCAAATAAAATCCATAAACAGAGAGAACATAATTTTATGGATTTTTAGAAACTGGAATCGTCAAATTCGGAGTTAAGATGCAAAAGTTATGATTATTTAAAGTTTAAATAATAAATTAAATAATTTTGCAGAGAAAAACTTTAGTCCAAAAATTAATTAAAATTCATATTTAGGTAGATCTCAATTTTATACAAATTTAGAAATTTGAATCACTCAAATCGGAGTTGAAACGCAATAGTTATAAGCGTTTGAAGTTTTGAAATTCAAATCAATTATTAAACCAAATTATTAAATCATTTTCTTTTCGAAAATCATTTATTGCGTCGGCAGTGACACGTGGACCAATCGGGTGACGACGTGGCCTCGGTCCACGGACGGCGCACGCGATCTCGGCTCGGTCCACCGTGGGCTCGACTCCGGCTCACGCGATCAGACAGGGCTCCTCGACACGCTGGCCCGCGTGTCAGCGTCACACGCACGCGCGCGTGGACGGCGCTGACCGCGACGGTCAGGCTTCCCGACACGTGGCGCAATCTCAGCCGTTGATTTGAAAATCAACGGCCCAGATTAGATCTGGCTAACGCGCTTGGAAAACAACTCCACTGATCTGGACCGTTCGATCTTGATCGGACGGTCAAGATCCAATCTATCTCTATGAACGTGGTTCAATCTAAGCCGTTTCTGGAGATTAACACGTGATTCTTTACCGTGGGTGACGTGGACGAATCTGGACCGTGCGATGAAGATCCGACGGTGGAGAAGCTTCGCGGGTCCGCGATGTCCACGGCGGAGCTCCGACGGCCGGCGTTGAGAACGAAGACCACACCGACAACGTTTCGGGCACGCTCCGGTGAAGTGGGTAGTCCTTCATGCGTCTCAGCGGACTCCGGATCTGGGCTCCTTCTCGGCGGAAGACGACGGACGACGGCGGAAAACCGCGCAAACCACGGCGGACACCTCCTCCTACTACCGCGAGCGATTCCGGCGGATCTACGGCGGCTGAGGCTCGGTGAGCTAGGGCAGTGGCTGCGCAAGGTCCAGGCGATCCTCGGGGCGTGATCCGGGCATTAAATAGCCTCGGCTTCGCGGGACACTAAACCTAGTTTTCCACTACGGCGCGGCGCGGGCGAGTCCGGCTCGGATCCGACGGAGACGACGACGGCCGACCGCCCACGTGGCGCGATCAGCGGCCACGATCGCGACGGCGCGACGTCCGGGTCCGGTCTGGCCGAACCGATGCGATCTAATCCGACCGTTGGATCTCGATCCGACGGCCGGATCAACTTGGGTTAGGGTTGGGTTCGACCAACTCGGCCGCTCGCCTGACTCGAGTCCGACTCGAGTGCGACCGACGGATGAACGATGCAAACCCATTCGCATTTTCCAATGATTTAATAATTAAAATAATTCCTGTGAATTCATTTAATTCATTAAAAATAGCAAAATACTCTGAAAAATTCCAAAAATTCTGGAAAATATTTTGGAACATTTTGGACTCAAATAAAATATTTCCAACAAAATTTTATTTGCAAAATCAAATTCTTTAATTATTTCAAAATGGAATAAATTCAAATAAATTCCAAATAAATCCAAATAAATTCAGAAAATTCCAAAATTCACCAAAGTGCCAAATCACTCATGAATTTAAGAAAAGCAAAATTTTGGGGTGTTACAAACCTCCCCCTTAATAGAATCTCGGTCACGAGATTCAGGCTTACTACAGGAATAGGTTTGGAAACTCTTTCTTCAGATCCTCTTCAAGGCTCCCATTAAGCCAGCTCTCTGCATGGTTGCTCCCTTTGAATTCTCTGAGAAGCGGGTTGACTTGTTTCTAGTCTCTCGATCCATAGTGTCCAAAATCTTTACGGGATGCTCCTTGTAAGTCAAATCCTCTTGCAACTCAATTGACTTCTAGCGAGTCTGTTCCTCAGTACTTTGAGACACTTCTTTAATCGGGACACATGGAATACGTCATGTACTCTCGCTATGGCGAGGCAACTCCGGTGATAAGCAACTTCACCTCTGCGACTCAAAATCTTAAATGGTCAACATAGCTAAAGTGAAGTTTCCCTTTGGCATGGAACCTCTTAACTCCGAGAGGCGTAACTCACGAGGTATACAAAGTCTTACAGTTCCAAAACTCAAATCCGGCGGTTGTCGGCATAACTCTTACTGTCGTGATTGGGCTATTTTCAACCTTTCCCTAATCATGGCAATCGCTCTTGACCTCTGAAGAATATCGAGGCCCGAACCACACGTGGCTCATGGGCCGTCTCATTCCAATTCAATGGCGTCCAGGCAGTCGACCATACTGAGTGCCTCAAAAGGTGACATCGTAAACTAGCACTGGATAACTATTGTTATGGCCCGAACTCGGCATCACGGCAAACTCTTATCCCAGAGGTAGCATAAGCCAATGCACAAGCTCTTAACATATCCTCCGAATCTGATTGACTCTTTCCGGTCTTGTCCATCCGCCTGTGGATGATAGGTACATCTTGAAGTTTAAACGGTTCCCATGGCTTCATGCAACTTATTCCAAAACCTTGAGGTAAATTGAGTACCCTGGATACAATCCTCCTCTTTGGCACTCGTGCAAGCAGGCGATCATGATCATATACAACTCTGCTAACTTATCTCAGTAGGTGGTCTTTACGAGGATAAAATGGGCTACTTTGGTCAAAGCGATCCACTAACCCATATGGAGTCATAACCCCCTTGAGTCTTAGGTAAAACCGGTAATGAAATCCATCCCGATTTCCTCCCACTTCACTCGAGGTATCTTCAGCGTAATTGTAGTAATCTCTTGGTCTCGATGCATTGCCTTAACTCTGGCATACATCGCACAATGCAACATGCTCGGCAACTTCACGCTTCATGCTTGGCCACGAATCTTTCCTTCAAATCTGATACATTTTTGGCGCTTCGAGATGAATTGAATACTTGAGTCATGGGCTTCTTCCAAAATCGATTGCTTTAACTCCTTCTTGTTAGGCACACAAATCCGATCCTTCATCCATAACGTGCCTTGCTCATCCAACTTGAATTCCTCTGCCTTCTTCCTTGATGGACTTAATCCTGCGGATCTTGTCATCATCATACATCCTTCTCGGATCGGTCCTCTAGGGTAGGCGTTACTTCTAATGCGGCCAGAATCCAGCTAGAGTACAACCTCGATCTTCATCTTTTGAAAATCCTCACATAACTCATCACGACTTGTGGCTAGCAACATACTCGCAGTATGGCTTTTCCGACTGCAGCACTCGGCTACGTTGGCCTTCCTGGATGGTAATGGATTCCAACATTGTAGTCCTTGATCAACTCTAACCATCTCCTTTGCCTCATATTGAGATCCGACTGGGTGAATATGTACTTAAAACTCTTATGATCCGTATACACTTCACATCCGTTCCTCGATCAGATAGTGACGCCATATCTTCAAGGCATGCACTACAGGCGCAACTCTAGGTCATGTGTCGGATAATTTTCCTTATCGGCCTCAACTTGCTTGATGCATAGCGGCGACCTTTGCATCGGCCACATCGAGTCCTTGGCGCGTCGTCAATAAATATCAAAGCTTTGAGCAACATCGGTAGAACTAACACCAGAGTCTTGCGATGTCAGCAGCTTTTAGACTCTGAAATCCTTTCTCACATTCTCGGCGTCCATGCAAACTTCTTCTCCTTTTAATTGCGTAGAGGTTTATGGTGTGAAAAAGCCTTGATGAAACTGAGCGACGAATCTGGGGCGAGATTCTATTAAGGGAGGTTGTAACACCCAAAATTTTGCTTTTCTTAAATTCATGAGTGATTTGGCACTTTGGTGAATTTTGGAATTTCTGGAATTTATTTGGATTTATTTGGAATTTATTTGAATTTATTCCATTTTGAAATAATTAAGAATTTAATTTTGCAAAGAAAATTTTGTTGGAAATATTTTATTTGAGTCCAAAATGTTTCAAAATATTTTCCGAATTTTCTGGAATTTTTCTGAGTATTTTGCTATTTTTAATGAATTAAATGAATTCACAGGAATTATTTTAATTATTAAATCGCTGAAAATGCGAATGGGTTTCTGCACTGTTCATCCGATCGAGCCGCGACTGAGTCGGACTCAGTCCGACCGAGCGCCGAGTTGGTGAACCAGCAACCCTAACCCAAGTTGATCCGGCCGTCGGATCGAGATCCAGCGGTCGGGATTAGATCGCATCGGTTCGAGCCGGCCGGGCCGGGACCGTCGCGCCCCGTCGCGATCGTGGCCGTGATCGCGCCCACGTGGGCCGGATCATTGCTCGTCGTCTCCGGTCGGATCGGCCGGACTCCGCGCGCGCGCTGCAGTGGAAAACTAGGTTTTCTGTCGCGAGCGAGGCTATTTAATGCCCGGATCACGCCAGGATCGCTGGACCTTGCGCGCCAACTAGCTTCACGAGCCTCGGCCGCCGTAAGATCGCGAATCGCTGGCCGTAGTAGGAAGGAGGTGTCGCGCCGGTTTCTTGCGCCAAGTTTCGCCGTCGTCAGTCGTCTTTCCGCCAGAAGGAGCCTAGATCCGAGTCCCCGCTTGAGCGCAGAAAGGGACCACCCAGCCGGGCGTGCAAACGCCGTCGGTGTGGTCTTCGTTCTCGCCGGCGGCCGGAGCTCGCGTGGACATCGCGTCTAACCGCTTCTCCGTCGGATCTTCATCGACGGTCCAGGTTGATCCACGTCACCCACGGTAAAGAATCACGCGGTTAATCTCGCAGATCTAATCTCAACCGGCGATCTAGATCCAACGCCTTAGATTGAACCACGTTCATAGCGATAGGATTGGATCTTGGCCGTCCGTCAAGATCGAGCGGTCCCGGATCGGTGGAGTTGTTTTCAAAGCGCCGTTAGCGAGATCTGTCGGCCGTTGATTTTCAAATCAACGGGGTCTTGCTCACGTGTCGGAAGCTTGGCCGTCGCGGTGGCCGCCGTCCGCTCCAGCGCGTGTTCAACGCGCCCGTCGGAGGCCAGCCGTGTCGAAGGCCCGGCGTGTCGAGCCCGTGGCGAAGGCCCACGGTGGGCCAGGCGTCTGTGCCGGTCCGTGGACCGAGGCCCGCCGTCGTCACCCGATTAGTCCACGCGTGTCCCTATGACGCAATAAATGATTTTCCGAAAAAGAAAATGATTTAATAATTTGGTTTAATAATTGATTTGAATTTCAAAACTTCAAACGCTTATAACTTTTGCGTTTCAACTCCGATTTGAGTGATTCAAATTTCTAAATTTGTATAAAATTGAGGTCTACCTAAATATGAATTTTAATTAATTTTTGGACTAAAGTTTTTCTCTGCAAAATTATTTAATTAATTATTTAAACTTTAAATAATCATAACTTTTGCATCTTAACACCAAATTGTGATTCGCTTCTAAAATCCATAAAATTATGTTCTCTCTGTTTATGGATTTTATTTGGATGTTTGGACACTTTTTGCCTATTGTTTATTCGTGTATTTGCTATTTGCAACTGCAGTGAGCGTTGAAGTGCCGGGAAGGATTCGAAGGAAGTATTAACTCAGATCCAACTCAAGACCAAGAACAAGTACTTTTTGAAGGCAAGTTGTGCTTTGACCATGTTGATCCTATTTAGAAATCTATTTTTATTTAAACTATTGCATGCTAGTTCAATTAGAAAAATACTTTATTTAAACATGGGGTTAGATAAAAACCAATTTCTTTGTATGACACCTTGATTACTTAAGTATGTGCCATGACCCTTGTCACCCTAGTTGTGGTTTACTAGTTGGACATTATTAACTTGCCAACATGGGTTTAGACCGTTGTAGTAAATGCTTAGACACACTCGTGATCATGACATGATTTTGGACAATCAAATGTTAATATTGACTTAATGATATATTGAACCTGTTTTGGAAAGGTATCATGTGATGTTGATGGCACGTGGTGCATGGTAATCAAGCGGGGTTTGATAAACGATTTCGGCCAGGGGCATGTGGCAAGAATAATCAGTGGGCAGTTGAGGCATTGGGAATGTTGATTTGGTTCTTCGGGTAGTCTTGCCCTGGTCACCCTAAGGACTTAACCTTGCAAGCCTTTGAACTGGGTCTAACGTGCAACCACATGTCTGTAATGGGACGGACCTAGTTGACTAAGTTGCTAATAACGTACCTGTGGGACCTCGTGAGGTCAACTACACCCTTTGTGTAAGTTGTACGGGGAGGCGTACAGTGAGGCCAGTACCCATCTAACGGTTGATTGGCCTAGACTTCGCCTTAGCTAAGGGAAGGGTTAGTGCGCCAATAGCAGGGAGGACCACTTGTATTGTTAGAAGTTTCCGAAAGACTTTGTTCACTGAACTCGCCTTTGTGGTGTTTGACTGTATCTTGTGGGTAAAGTGCATAACCTCTGCAGAGTATAGAATCTATTCGAATAGCCGTGTCCGCGGTATTGGACATCGCTCGGGAATTACAGTCAAGGGTTAGATTTTCTGAAAATAACTTGGTTTTGAAAGGTTGGGTTGGATTAATGATGATGTTGATGGAAATGTGGTTTAGGATGGGAAAAATGTTTACTCAAACTTCTTGAAAAGTTATTTATGCTTTACTTGTTTTTACTACTTTCGAATCTACTTATATTACTTGTCAAATGCTGTTTACTGCAAATATACCTTGAGCTATTCCTTTGTACCAAGCCATGCATGTAGTATATTAGCCTGCATTCTGTGCATGACTTGCTGAGTACCAAGTACTCACCCTTGCCACCCTACAACACCAGTTGAAGAGGAGAATACACCAGCTTTGGAGGAGGAGCTCCAAGAGGATCCATCTACTTAGGGAGCGAGCCCAGTCGGTTACTGTGGTATCTTTGGATGGCGCCACGAAGTTCTTTGATTTTTCATTTGCTACTATTTCTCTCTTAATAAGTTTCGCCCTGCAGGCGTGCATTGTGACTTGACCATAAGGTCGAGTAACCAGTTTGGTTATTTAAATAAAAGTACTTTATTAGTATCGATTGGTATGATTGTGATATTTACCAATGTTAAGACTGTGTGCACTAGCGCGTTCCTGGACTAGTGCTGAATACACAGAGGGTCCGGATTTGCAAATTCGGGGTCCCGACAACCAGGCCAAGGTAAAAGCTATAGCCGATACTAGACCACCAACGAACAAAAAGGAGTTGCAAGTATTGATAGGAAAAATCAACTACTTGCGGCTTTTCATTTCGAACTTGTCAGGACGTATTCGGGCCTTCACACCACTGCTGAAGATTAAAGACGACCAAAAATTCAAATGGGGAGCCGATCAACAGAAAGCCTTTGATGACATAAAAGGCTATTTGATGAACCCACCAGTGTTGACTGCACCAAAGCATGGTATACCTTTTAAACTATATACATCAGCTGAAGGTTATACAATAGGGGCAGTTTTAACACAGGAAGCCGACAGAAAGGAACGAGCGATATTTTATCTAAGTCGACGTCTTCTAGATGCAGAAACCAGGTATCCCCTAGTAGAAAAATTGTGCTTATCTTTGTATTTTGCTTGCACTAAATTAAGACATTATATGCTGGCATCCAAATGCGTCATAGTCTGCAAAACCGATGTACTCAAATACATGTTATCAGCACCAATCTTGCGAGGTCGGCTTGGTAAATGGGCATACACCTTAACTGAGTTCGATTTAACCTATGAATCGACTAAATCTATAAAGGGGCAAGCTGTGGCCGATTTTATTGCAGGAAGTGAAACGTTAATAGGAACGGCCGGTGTGACCCCTTGGCAGTTATATTTCGATGGGTCCGTGTGCCAAGAGGACGAGGGCATCGGCATAATATTAATTTTGCCCAGAAGACAGGAGTACGAATTCATGTATCGGCTAACTAGCCGATGTTCAAATAATCAAGCAGAATATGAAGCGTTATTGAGGGGACTACAACTGCTAGATGGCATCGGGGTAAAAGACGTCGAAGCTTTTGGAGATTCAATGTTAATTGTACAACAAGTCAAGGGGGAGTACCGGTGCAACGATGGTGCGCTAACCCAATATTTACAGCAATGCCTCCGGATTATTGAGGCGTTTACTACGTTCTCTATAGAACATATCCCTAGAGAAGCTAATGATAAAGCGAACCGATTGGCGCAATGTGCATCAGGGTACAAGATTGAAAGCCGACAGGGACCAATCGAGCTAGATGTTTGGCCGATCTTGTGTGTCCATCCTGTCGACTGGAGAACAGAAATAAGGGATTATTTATCAGACCCATCTAAGCCGACTGAGCAGAAGGTCAGGCGCAAAGCACTCAAGTACGTTCTATTGGAGGACGTATTGTACTTTCGAACCATGGAAGGCTTATTGCTAAAATGCCTGGGAACTGAAGAAGCCAAAATAGCAATGGGAGAAGTCCATGAAGGAATTTGCGGATCACATCAATCGGCCCATAAAATGAAATGGATACTGAGACGAACAGGATATTTTTGGTCGACAATGTTAGAAGACTGTTTCAAATACTATAAAGGATGCCTGACATGCCAAAAGTTTGGCAACATACAGTCGGCACCAGCATCGGCTTTACACCCGATCATCAAGCCATGGCCGTTTAGGGGATGGGGCATAGGCATAATCGGCCAGATATTTCCGTCATCCAGCAAAGGACATAAGTTTATCCTCGCAGCCACCGATTACTTTTCAAAATGGGTTGAGGCTGTACCACTCCAGAAAGTTACTAGCAAAGAGCTGATCGATTTTGTAAATGAACACATCGTCCATCGGTTTGGAATCCCACAAACGATTACTACTGATCAAGGGACTGTGTTCATGTCTAACGAATTCAAAGATTTCGCGGGAAGTCTTGGGATAAAATTACTCAACTCTTCTCCTTATTACGCTCAGGCCAATGGACAGGCCGAGTCGTCAAACAAGACATTGATAAAATTGATAAAAAAATGATCGAGGAAAAACCAAGAAACTGGCATTCAACGCTATCAGAAGCTCTATGGGCTTATCGGTTATCCCACCACGGATCGACTAAAATATCACCTTTTCAATTGGTATATGGACAAGAAGCTGTTTTGCCCGTGGAAATCAACATCGGCTCAGTGAGGCTATCAGAGCAAGATAAATTGTCAATCGATGAATACAGACAATTGATGCTAGACAATTTAGATGATTTAGCCGAGCTAAGGCTGATTACAGTAGATCGGCTTAAAAAGAACAAAGAAAGGGTTGCCAGGTCATACAATAAGAAGGTTGTACCAAAATCTTTTGATCAAGCCGATTTGGTGTGGAAAACTATATTGCCGATCGGTTCGAAAGATAACCGATTCGGTAAATGGTCTCCAACGTGGGAAGGACCTTATAAGATAAATTAGCCGATTGGTGGAAATTCGTATATATTGGAATCCTTAGACGGATTCGTACTACCTAAAGCAATCAATGGAAAATATTTGAAGGTATATCACCCAAGCATATGGATTGGATCCTAATTACAGGAGGAAAACATCAGGGATCGATTGCAAAAACAAACGTATATAAAATCGGTCATACAACCGACTGAGTCATTCAAACAACCATCACGGATTAAACATCGTTTACAAAAATCGGCTACATGGCCGGTACTACATAGCAGTTCATCAAGAGAAACAACGCTGTTTTCAAATCAATGAAGCCCGGAACCAGGCAGATGAGCTCCCAAAGTCGATAGTGCTGCTGCTGCCTTACCAATAGTAGCTTGGACGCTATCTATTAGTTGTTGATCGGCCCCTGCATTGCCCGGAACTGGGATCATCTTGGCCGATTGGTTCTTGACTTTGGCAAAAACTTCACCGATTTGCTGCCTCTGAACCGCCAGTGAAGACGTCGCGTCGGTGATGCCGATCTGGCATTCTGCAAGTTCTTTCATAACTAAAGCCAGCTGTTCTTCAAGTTTTTTCTTGGTCAACTCCAGCTCTTGAGCCATATTCTTAGCCGATTTTAGCGCAGCAGCACTGTAACATCCCAAAATTTGGGTTTTAAAAAATTTTTGGTTTAGTTTAGCTTCCCAAAAATTTTCGATGATTTTCTTGCGTTTATAAAACTTGATTTGAATTTTCTAAAAGCTAAAATAATTTAATTTGATTATTCTAAACCTAAAATAAAATTTATTTTATTTTATTTGGATTCCTTGTGTTTCAAGAAGTTCTTCTGTAATTTTTGAGATTTTTCGGAGCTCGTTTGCTATTTATTGGATTTATTCGGAATCATTTTGTATTAAGCCCTTTTGTTAAAATTAATAAATTATTTGGAAAAGTTTATATAAGTTTTGTTGCAAATATTTTATTTGAGTTCAAAATGTCTCAAAATATTTTCTGGAATTTTTCTAGAATTTTTCGGGTATTTTTATTGCCTTAAATGGTTTATTTGAATTTGCGGTTTTGTTTTAATTCGAAAATGATTTGGAAAATTGGTTTTCAGCGTGGGCTGAAATTTCCCTTTCTCTCTCCCGCCGGCCCGCTCGCCACCGCGTCGCCACCAGCGTCCGCTCCAGTGGGCAGCGCCGGCCGACCAGCGACGCCTCCTCTCCGTAGCGTGGCGCCAGCCACCTCGGCCCGCCACGCGCCCGCGGCGCCAGCGCTTGGACGCGCCCGCTGGGCGTGCACCTCCCGCCTGGGCGGCGCTGCTCGCACCAGGCCGAGCCGCTGGGCCAAGCCACCGCGCGATCTGAGCCGCCCGGAGCCGATCCAACGCACCAGAACGCGCCACGTCACCCCGTGTCCGAGTCCTGCACGGAAGGTGTTCGATAAAATGCCTATAAGACCCGTTTTTGCTCCAAACGCGTCCAAACTTGATTTTTCTTAACCTAGCCGCCACCCTAACCTCATGTAGACCTCCCATGACCTCTCCCACAGATCTTCAACCTCCGGATCATCTCCAAAACTCCGAGATCCATCCAATGTCGCCCGAACGTCGCCCAACGTCGGCCGAACTTTGGAGCCGCGTCCCGGGCAGCTCGTCGACTCTTTTTGAGATCCGTCTTCTCCGTGGTTGCCACAAGGTACCATATGCTTGCTGTCCAAAATTCAACCAATTTGGCCCAAGGGATCAAAAGTTACGGCCGTTTCAATCTCGAATCTTGCCGAGGCCATAACTCCCTCAATTTTTCGAGTTTGATGGTGAAATTTTTTGTGTAGACTGTTGGAGATGTCGTCTACAGGATGCACATCTTGCCCCAAGGTTTTGCCCTCTGGATTTGGCGCAGAAAAATAAATTTTCCGTTCAGACTGTGTTCTAGACAGCGGCAAACTTCCTCGCGCGTTCCCCGCTGTTCCAGAAGGTATTTATTCGAGCCACCTGCGTCACGGTGTGCCTCTTGGTCCCATCTAGCTCTCGGTCAAATTTTGTTAAGTTCCGATCATTATTCTAGAAGTTATGGCTGTCCAAAGTTTTGATCCGAAACCCGTTAATCGCCAGTTTGTGATTAATCCGGAAGGGCGCCGCAAAATCCGCCTATACCGTTGAGTTCGTCTCACCGCGTTCTACGCAGTGGACATTCTCCCTTTGCCATCCCATCCTCCGGAATTTTTTTTATATATTTAGGCCGCGGTTTAGCGTCGCCGCCGTCTTTGACGCCGCATATTTTGGTTCGCTCCGGCCGTGTTGTCGCGTCCGGTGGATCATCTTGTACTGTTTTGGTCCATCTTTGGGGTCCAAGCGGTCTCCGTTTGCCGAGAAGCCCGGCGCCCGCCTTAAACCGTCGTCTTTTGGCCTAAACCGTTGCCGCCGGTTCGCGCACCGGTTAACCGTCCTTGGTAGCGTTCTACCGCGGCCATGTCGTTGCACCGACGGTCGCTACTTCGCTTCATGAGTATCCTATCATTGTTTGACCTCCGCCGTTAACGTTCCACCATTAACGTTCCCCGTTAACGTTCCTCCGTTAACGTTTCACCGTTAACGCTCTGTCGTTAACGCTCCGCCGTTAACGTTCCTCCGTTACCTTTTGCCGTTAACGTTTCACCGTTAACGCTCTGTCGATAATGCTCCGTCGTTAACGTTCCTCCGTTAACGTTTCACCATTAACGCTCCACCGTTAACGCTTCGTCGTTAACGTTCCACCATTAACGCTTCGTCGTTAACGTTTCATCGTTAACGATTGACTCTCATCGCTTCGTTGTCATCGCATGCATGCATTCTTGCACAAACCCTAGTGCGATGCCTTCACCTGTTCTATCATCATGATGTGAGCCTAGCCTCATCGTCATATCATCTTCAAAGTCGAATCAAACCCTAACCTAAGACCGGTTCGATGGACTAAGTTCATCGTGAGCCGCGTTGTTATCCTTGCAATCTTTTCCGTTGTTTCAATCGTGGTAAGACACTTGTCTTTGTCTTATCCCTGAAAACCTAATCTGCCAGTAATCGAGAATTCCTTCGTGGACTTGGTCGATAGACCATTGGCCATCTGTCATACCCCTGTGCCCGATCTATCCGTCTCTCTTTTGTTTGACCGTGTTTCGTTCGGTCAACAAAAGTCAACCTTGAGCTTCAGTTTAGTTCATTGTGAACTAACATATTCTTATGGACCCGATCTATAGATCGAGAGCCCATATGTCGCTATCTGTCCAATCAAGATAATAACTTCGGAAGAAATATTCTTCAGAATATTATTCTTTCTTTCCCAGTTATTAATCTTTCCCTTTTCGGTGTTTTTCCGAAAGCCCGTCCTCTCTTGTCCAATCTTTGATCCAATCCTTTCAAGTTCCTAATTTTATCCCAGCTGTTGTGCCCAATGCTGTTCGTTTTTAATTTGTAGTTTATTTGAATCGTCTTTTGAGTTTTGTTGTATTTGTGTTTCTTTATCGTTAGACGTGTTGTCCGGAAGTCGTTCGAGCGAGCTGAGGATCGAGAAAGTGGAAGTTGAAGATCGAGGACCAAGGATCAATGATAAAGAGTAAAAGACAGTAAAGTTTGCAAGGGCCAGGCAAGTTGTGCTTTGACCATATTGATCCCATTTTTCGAAACTTATGTTGTTTCAAATTATTGCATGCTAGTTGGATATAAACTGATTTCAATTAGTTTGGGATTAGATATTTAACCTACTTGTTATTGCCACCTTGTCTATAATAGCTGTACACCATGAATCATTTGTCACCCTAGGTTTCTTGATTAATAGTTGGCTTTAAATACTTTGCCGACATGGGTTATTTAGACCGTCAGTAGTTTACTTAGCCATGCAACGAACCTTTGACATCGTTTTGGAAATACAAAAGCTCACTATTGACTAATGGAATATGCAATGTATTTTGGAACGGTGTGACGTGTTGCCGACACGATGAAGTTGATATGTGGAGGTATTCGTACTTCTTCAAGGATGTTGAGTTGTTGGCATTGTGTTGCGCAATAATCAACTGGGGTGATAAAATGATTTAGACCGGGGCAAGTGGCAAGATTATGATCGGGTGGGCCAGGTGTGGCACCGGGAAGGTTGATTTGGTTCTTCGGGTAGTCTTGCCCTGGTCATTCTAAGGACTTAACCTTGCAAGCCTTTGAACTGAGTCAATCATACAACCACATGTCTGTAATGGGACGGACCTAGTTGATTAAGTTGCTAATAACTTACTTGTGGTACCTCGGGGTGTCAACTACACCGTTTGTGTAGCTTGAAGGGGGAGCGTACCAGGGCTGCGGCATGGTACCCATCC
Organism: Rhipidocladum racemiflorum; assembly: GCA_036346355.1. Classification (NCBI taxonomy): domain Eukaryota; kingdom Viridiplantae; phylum Streptophyta; class Magnoliopsida; order Poales; family Poaceae; genus Rhipidocladum; species Rhipidocladum racemiflorum. The sequence goes on along the minus strand of CM070576.1, from coordinate 35,720,983 downwards.
AACGGTATGTCGGTCCCATACTTCGCCTTAGCTAAGGGAAGGGATGGTGTAGGGCAAAAACCGGAGAGGTTCACTTGTGTAGTTAGAGGCTTCTGAAAGACTTTGTTATGATCACTCATTCGCATACTCTTGTATGGCGATTCACGGCTGACGTGATGAGTTGATTGTATCTTGTGGGTAAAGTGTATAACCTCTGCAGAGTGTAAAACCTATTCGAATAGCTGAGTCCGCGGTAATGGACAATGCTCGGGGATTACAGTCAAGGGTTAGCTTTTCTTAAAATTGAACTTGGGTTTGGAGGCAGTTTGCCTGTGGAAAAGTGATAACTGTTTAAGGATGTGGAATGGTTTACTTGTGAAATAACTGTGGAATCTATTACTGTTATTACTTGTTTTACTGCTTTACAATCTATTATGATTATTTGTGATTGTTGCTTTTCTGCAAAATAACCATTCAGCCTGTCATTTGGAATGAGCCATGCATATAGTTATTAGACTTGCATTACAGGCATGACTTGCCGAGTGCTTTATGTACTCACCCCTTGCAAACAAACAATCACCGGTGGCGAAGTTTACATCGTCGAAGAAGAAGAAGTTCCGTGAGAAGGCGATTATCTAGGAGTTGAACCACGCCGGTTGCTGTGGCGTATTGATGGGATTCATCGGTGTTCTTCGTTCCGCTGCTGCTTATTTGGAGTCGAAGCCGTCAAGGCTTCACAAATGTAAGGTTGACCTTAAGGTCGTTCAATAGTTTACATTCTATTATTGAGTTACTTTTATTATTCCGCTGCGTATGATTGTGATATTCATCTATGTTGAGACTGTGTAATATCCCGGGTATTTCTATACTCGAATCACTGTACATTTGTACTCAAGCACTATTTAATAATACACTGCTCTTATGTATTTCTGTATTTTGAGATGAGTATACTTGATTGGCATCAAAAAGAGCCCTACAACTTATTTAACTTCGCTCAAAATCAATTTCCCATTTGATCGCGGTCATTAGACTACCCGACTAAATTAATTGCACTCTCATGAGTAATTGCAAATTGAGTTGGAAAGGTGTTAAATTGACCTAAAAACCTTCCTAAATATCTTAGAATCGATAAAAATCAACTTTGGAAGTTTAATTCTTCAAGATTTGTCACTTGACCATAATGTCCCTTGTAAGTGCATAGTGTCTTTATACCCTTTTATTGCCTCCTTGACCCCAAAACCAACAGCCACTCCCTTTGCTCACCTCCCTCACGTGCTAAGCAAAGAAGGACAAGGAGAAAGAGAGGAAGGAGAAGGCAAGGAGCACCCAAATCCGGAGTTTGAGGGCGAATCGACCGACGAAACTTGATCCGGAGGCGGGAATCGACACCACCATCGCGTTCCCCACCTTTTGAACCCTCTCAAGTGAGTATTCCAACATCTCCCATGGATGTTTCCTTGAGCTTGCATGGGGTTTTTGAGTTCTCGGTTGATTTCTAAACTCCCGGGACTTCCCTCTAGCCATTGCTACGACTATCCCCATCGTAGCATCGCATTTCATCAAGTTCTTCTAAACCCTAGCCTAGGTCAAGTCTAGGTACCATGTGTTAGGAACATCACATGGCAATTGTGCTTCAGAAACAAGACTCAGGTCATCGTTAGGTCCATTTAACTCTACTATCAACCTAGCATTTGACCACCTTCGAAATCTAGCAACCTAATGCTAGGTTTTCGATTTGTCGGAGTTCTAGTGGAGCAAAGCATGGATAGTAATTTTTGTGGGCACTTCGTAGCTAGAGCCGCTATCGGAAGAATCGGAATTCAATTACGATAAGCCGGATTTTATTTTATTTAATTAGGTGTTAAGTGTTTTCACAAAATACTAGGAGTCCGTAGCTTGAATCGACGATTCTATTAGCTCTTCGATAGCCGTAGTCGCGATCGGAAGAGTCGAATTCAATTTGTCGCATCCTACACAAAGTTGTCGGCTCTAGGTCACTCTATTTGCGAAAAATCCTAGAGGTCCGATGACCGAATGGATAGCCCCTATAGCTTTCTAGCTAGTAGAAACCCCGATAAAAAAATCTGAGTTTAGTTTTTGACCATTTTGCGGCATACTTTGCTTCTAGGTCTCAATTGGTTGAATAAAATCCTAGAGCTCCGGAGCACGAATCGACTTCACCATTAGTCTTCTTAGAGGCTAAAACAGTGGCTAAAAATGCTAGATTTGCATTTTAGCACTTTCGCATTTTATTTTAATAATTAGAGGGCCCAAAGCCGTTCTTGGCTTTTCGCTTCAGTTCGCCTCGTTTAAGGTCCCTAAGGTTGAAAGCATGCTTCACGTGTGCTTTAGATCCCATTTTGGCCCTTTTAGGACTTTTGTCGTGCCGGGTAAATACTGGGATTCTGCGGACGTTTGATCAAAAGTCCGAGTAGGTTAAGTCAATTTTGGCGGTGATTGGCTCCGATAAGTCATTATTACCGCCAAGTGTCTAGCTGCAGGTCCAGAACGAAGTTTCACGACATTCTTGATCAAAACGACCTTCTGTCGGTTTTGATCGTTTTTGGTCGTTAGCGGTCGTTTTGATCGTTTTGGCCATTTTTGCGAATTCGATGCAAATTGCTAATCTACCGAGCGTTTTAGTTAGGTGTTGAGTGTTCGAACCCGTAATGGGAACCCACACGCGGATTCGATCGCGTTTGGACTCAATACGGACTCAAAACGGTTTTGTCGGTAATTACTCCGCGGTTTTTCATTTTGATTCAATTTTGGTCAATTTCATTAGGAATTGCTTTGCAACCGATCCAACTAAGTCCTAAATATCTTGTTTTAGCTTGTTGCGTTGTCGGAAACCTGTTTTGCGCAAAAATCCGCAAAATTGGCCGTTTAACGGATTTCCAACAAAACGATCGTTTTCGTGTTTCGCAAATTTGTCGCTTTTAGGGCCGAAAGGTTTTTCGATCTTTCGAGCGTTTTAGCACCTAGTTATGTACCTGAGGCCATATTGAGGCTCCACATGCAAATTTAATTGCATTTGTCTTCAATTTACGTATTTTTATTCACGTAGGTAAAGAATACGCCCGTTTTCGTCGTTTTAGCTCCGGTTGATCATTTCAACTTCAAACAAGTTCCAATAAGTCCCATTAGGTATGTTATACCTATTTTTAGGTATTTCACTAAGTTTAGTTGGGTTTTACTTCATTTTGCACGCTTTAATCCATTTTGGCACTTGTTCGGCGAAATGGACATAATAGGTCATAGTTTCACATTTTCTTCGTTTTCTTCATTTCTTTCTCCTTTAAATATTTAAGTGGGTCTTATTTGATGTTTAGTTGGCATTTGTGCATTTAAGTCTTTCTTTTGCTAAGTTGTGTTTCTTCTGTCGTTTTGTTGCTTTGACCGATTAGAGGCTAGCGAGTCGGGCTTCGCCTCGAACGACCCGAACATCATCCCGGACATCACCGAAGTGCAACAACAAGGCAAGCACCTCATTTGACCATCTTGAATCCTATATTTCACAATGTTTACTTTGATTTCTCAAACTAATATGCATCGTTTAAATTCAATAAAGCGCTAGTTTGTGGGAATGGTAGATATAATCCAAATTGGTGGTTTTCCTTAATCTAATTTCCCTTCCACACATTGATAACCCTAGTAGAGGTTAGACAACTTAATAAATGTCACTTGGGTATAAACGAACTAGTAATCAGATATGCTTAGACATTGCAATAGAAGTGATTACAATGGCAGTCTTGTACCATACATTTTCAACTATGACATTTTTAAGTGGTTTTAGAAATGTGACATGAGAAAGTAATTTGGTAAAAATGTGAAGTGTCTAGTTGGTAATTAGACCGAGCGGGAGGTATAATATGTGCTAGTTAAACTGGTGGCGATTGGTTGACGAGTTAAGTGGAGTACCCGCTTGAGTCACTAGGAGAAAACTATAAGGACCGAAGCCTTGAAACCATAATTCTCGATCGACATTACGTGCAACCGCGCATGCTTTGGGATGGGGCAGCCGCAATTGAGTACTTGAAGTGTGAGGGTTTAGCCGTGCCTGTTGGTAGGCCGCTGTGTGGACCTTTTTCCCGTGATTAGCAAGTCAAGCGCGGTGTGAGTGTCCCCACGACCCACCGTTTGCACCTTCGTGAGTGCGCTTGGTCTTAGCAGCGGGAAATCGCTTCGATGTCACATCGGGTGATACAGCGGTGTGCGCCTTGCTATGGGATAAGGGTCGCGCACGGACTTACAGATTACGCCGTCACGAGAAGGTGGCCGCTGTGTGTGCGGTTGGCTCCTTATCGCCATAGTGGTGGATATCGTCACCGGTCTTTGGGGTGTGGCTAAAACCTCAACGATGGGAAAGAATGTGTTCGGGCTTGTACAACGGGTACCTTTGGTATCGCGTGTTCCCTGGATGACAGGGTGCAAGCCTGGTTTTGCGAGGATAAAGTGTACATACTCTGCAGAGTCTTAAAATAAATCTGATCGATTAGCCGTGCTCACGGACATGAGCAATTAACTCAGTTTTTGTTTCAAGTATAGATGTTTGGTTTGGTTTTGAAAATGAAAATCTATTTCGGAGTCTAACTAAAGTATATGAATCGATATGAAATTTGGTGGATTTACATGTGGTTTGATATGGTACTTGATGGAACTATGGATGTGTGGATATAACACTTGGTGGATTTATGCATATATGGATGTCAAATCTTATCTCAACTGCGATCATGTATGGCGGCAGTTGAGAAGCTCAAATGTTATATATATACTGTAAATATGTTTTAGTCAAACTGCTGTCTTTCAAATTATGTATTACTTTTCGATGAATTGATTCAACTCTTGCTTTTCGCAATAGACTTAGTCTAGCAGCCTTTCATTGAATCAGCCTGCATTAAATTTATATTTGCATACACTAAAGTCTTGCGAGTACATACGTGTACTCACCGTTGCTGCTAACCTTTTTCCAACAGAGGAAGGTACAGGTGATGATGTCCTGGGTGATCTTGAGCTTGATTCTGCGAGTCTTTGTAACCGTGAGTCCTCCCTCCGGTCATTTGCCTTAGGGTGTGTTCGGGCTCACAGACCGGTTTTGATGTCACTTTTGGTTTCCGTTGTCGTTCTTTCTTTTGTAATCTACTTTGTAGGATATTGTAAGATTTACGCCCAGTTATGTAAATTAAGTTAACTTAGTTCGTTTGTGCGTTGATACTTGTGTTGTTGGTACGCGATACTGGGCTATTGATCCAGGGAACCAGATGTCGGATGCGTCTGGTGCACCGGTCTGAAGCTAAGGGTTCGATTCCGTCGATCGAATTTTTGGGTTCAGATTTTCGGTATCGAGGCTTCATGTTGCTATACGGTGCTATACGCTACAGTAGACGGCTTACAGTACGGTATAGGACAAGGGGCCCTCACAGACTGTGTGCACTAGCGTGATCCTGGACTAGTGCAGAATACACAGGGGGTCCGGATTTGCACATTCGGGTCCCGACAAGCACCTTGGTCAAACGTTCCCTTCCGGAGTTTGGCGTCCGCTATAAGCTTGTCCAGGATCTGTTGGTCGGCTTGCTGGGCCTTCCTCTGTTCAACTGTTAATTTGGCCGATTCTACGTCCAGCCGACGAGCATCCAAGTGGCATACCTCTAGTAAAGCATTCATAGCTGCAGGAGGAAGATCGGCTTGCATGGCCGCCATAGCATTTCTCAAGGGTTGGGTATTGGCCAGAAGAGCTGCCGCCTCCGGCTGCATCACTTCGTCCAGAAGGCGGTTGAGTCGCTCTTGCATGCCCGGCTCAGCAGTAACGGCAGCCGATGCTGGCGCGGAGGCCGCTATTATGCGTTGAATATCGGCTGGATAGTCATCAGTGGCCATAACCTCCGGATCATCAAGCTCATCCAAAGTAAAGCCCAGGAGATCGGCTAAATCCTGTGATTGCGCTGGGGGTCAAGATCAGGAATATCAATCATAGGAGGAGGCACTGCTGGTGGCGATGGAGGGACAACCGATGTAGCACCTTGGGGATCGGCTATAGACCCCGCTATTTGTACTGATGGAGACTGCTAGAGAATAAAGGCAAGTCAGCAATATGAAACAAATACAAAGCAATGTCACTCTAAACGGACAAGACTCACATCAGTGGCCGAGTGTTCCGGAGAACCATCGGGTTGGCGCCTCATGGGTCTGGGCAAACGCCTGGTAGATTTCTTCCTCCTCTCTGCGGTAAAGTTCAAGATTATATTGATAAAACAAGGGACACAGTAGCCAATACAGGAAAAATAACTTACTTGGAGCACGCTGACGAGCTAAGTCCGACAAGGATGGACCTTGGATACCCAGGGTACCCGAAGTATATCCTGTAGTACCGATAGATTGACCCGGGCGTCTCTGTCGGCCACTACTGACGGAAACATGAGGATCGGCTACTTGCTCACTAGCAGCCGCACCACCCTGAAAAGATCAAGAAATTTTTTAATGAAGGCCGATAGCTAGTATAAAAACACAAAGTATAAAACACCGGTACCTCTACGGCTACTGAGGAGTTGCTATAATCAAAGCTCGCGCTGGACCCCGAAGCTACCGTCGGCTCATGAAAATCGGGCAAAAATAAGAGGATTATGGCCGACGGAGTCCTGTCCATAAGAACAGCTTCCGATATTCTAGCCCACCACTGAGAAAATACAGCTGACCGACGGGAATTGAGGATGAAGTGCGGTGATGAGAGAACTTGTAATCCATCGGCCACCTCAAGTACAATCTCCGCAGCAATGTTGTTCATCACCTTAGAATGGGGTTCGACACAAGATAACAAAGGAAAGGAGGGAATAGTTTGCCCAAAACCCAATTGGCGGGCGTAAACCGAAGGATGGTAGAATTCATAAGATGGCTGAAATGTCCGATTGCGCGTATTCAAGCCGACATGAATAATGCAAGGGGAAAGGATAATTTTATACAGGTCTAAAGTGGACTGAGGCATTAAAGAACTATCAGCATCTAAATGAAGAAAGGAGGGATATGGACAATCGGCTACATCAGTATAGCAGAAAAAGTCTTGTTGGCCGAAGGAGGTTCTGTCTAGGGTAAGGAAGAAGGTTAGGTATTTGTGTAAGCCGACTGGGTCAATTTTTAGTTCACCAGCTGAAGACATGATAAATCTCTCACCATAAGATCGGCTCACTCTATACTGGGGAACTACGTGTTCCAAGTAATCTTCCCGAGGGAAAGTTGAACTTCCCGAAGGTTCGGATAAAATTGATCGGCTAAACATGCAATAGAGCCATATCTGGATAAACCACAAAGGACCTCCTACATTGCCAATGACGTGTTTGGCAAAACCAGAGAAGAGTCAGCTACGAATTACGTACAACATTTGATACACCGCCCCAAGAAACATTTTACCAACGGCAAGCCGACGCCCCTCCACTAAACGCTCCGCTATTAACTGAAAAGATTGGGTAGGAGGCACCGCAGAAAAGGTATCGGTCTAACCAAAGATTAAGAAAAGCGACATGCTCTTCAGCCGATACTGGACCGTTAACCCTATTATTATTCTGGATATATTTGTACCAACCCTCGCCTTTCTTGCGGATTAATTTAAAGGAAGGTTTTCCGCTAAAAGCCGATAGCTGGTCCCCATCTGGCCTGAGGCAGCACAATTGGGCTACATCAAGCAAAGTGGGGCCGATTGGGCCAGACGGGAACAAAAAAGCATTAAAAGAATCCGACCAAAAGTAACAGGCCGCAGCTACTAAGGGTTCGTTGGCTTCAGGGTCGGCTAGACTCAAAGACAAAGATTCAGCTATACCCATTCTCTCCCATTCTACCCTCTTTTGAGCCGATACCCTAATAAACCAAGATCTCCATCCCTTCAGATTTGTGGGCCAAGCCCTAAAACTTTTTCCCCACTCGGAAATATTATACCCGGCAGCCGACAATGGGAGTCGAGGGATCTCTTCATTGATGACTGTGTCGGCCGACATAGTACCTATCGGTCCTAGGAAGAATTGATTTGAACTTTGAGGAATCGGAATGAATACCGAATCGAAACAAAAATCCGTTTCTAAGGAAGGAGATCAGATCGGAGGCCGATACGGATAAGCATACCGTGTCCGTATACAACTTGGATCGGCCGGGCGTATTATAAAAGGGAGCGGATGTCAAGCGGAAAAAGGATCAATCCAACACAACACCTACTTTTTACAAGCCCTTTTTACATCGTCTTTTAGTTTCATAGACCTCCCTGCAAGTCGACGGAATCAACATAGCTGCGCATCGCCGATTGTTGGTTTTAGCCGATTTCACCAGGTTCGATCTGCTTTGCTTTGCTGCGTATCGCCTTCTCAAAGCCGATTTTACCTTGTATCCGAATTAACCGTAACTGGTTGATCTAGTTATCTCCTAATCGGTCTTCAGCCGACTAGCGTTAAAGCCGATAATCTTTGCTTATCGGCTTTGATCAAATTACAAATTCTACCTTATCAATTTCAGGTCAAATTGACTGGCACGCTCTGCAAACCCAGGGTTTGTCTTTTGTGTTCGAGGCTAAGGATCCTGCTTCACATTTTTAGCACGAACACCCTCGACCTCCCCCTGTGCCGAGCGTCGCCCCGGCCTTCCCCCTACTGCCGGCGTCACCCCTGACCTCCCCCTGTGCCGACGTCGCCCCGGCCTTCCCCCTGTTGCTGGCATCGCCCCGATCTCCCCCTATGCTGAGCGTCGCCCCGGCCTTCCCCTTGCTGCCAGCGTCATCCCCGGTCGTCCTCCTGGACGTCACCCTTCTTCCCCGCCGGCCCTCCTCCCTGGTCATCCTCCGGGCCAGCGCGCCCCGCCTCTCCTGGCCAGGCTCTCCTCCGCGCCGTCCTTCCTCCCCCCGAGCTGTCGCCGCACCTAGTCGACTCCCCACTTGCCTTCTTCCTAGGGTGAGCAAGCAAGCACCAATCAAATTGAGGTCTTGGTTTCAATGTGCATGCCAGGTGTTTGATGGATTGCCTAGAAGGCTCATAATAGGGTATCACTGTTCTTCTGATTACTGGGATGTGAGTGCTAGTATGACATGTTGCATTTTAGGTTTAGTGTGAAGTATTAATCAATGAGCTCATATCTATCGCTTAGTTATACTAATTGTTTGTGCTTCATGGTGATTCACATATGCCATTGTGATCTTCAACTTGAGATCAATTTGCTTTTGTTGAGATAGTGGCTATTAGGCTCTAGTGCTTGATTATCTAGTTGGAGCATGATTCTCAGAGGGTTCATTGAGGTCTAGGGTTTGTAGTTCTATCTTTTGCCGAAGTGAGGACATGCATATTTGTGTTATGTATTTCCTTTGGTGATTAAGTCATGTTTTGTCGAAGGGTTGGCCTTCTGCGCAATGCATTTAGTAGAAGTATATGCTTTGGGTTAGTGAGGCGAAATGCTGGTGTTTTGTATCCTACGGTCAGAGGGTAGTCTTTTCATGTGTGGCTGTTTCATTTTTAAAAAAAAAAGTAGTGTAGAAGTTACTTGCTTTGATTATGTGCTAACATGGTTGTAATGGTTAAAACATTGTGTATGAAACCACGTTGTTAATGTACTCTGATGTCTCCTAAATTACTGCATTATGTTTAAGTTAGTGTGCTATCTTGATTCAATGTTGAGCAAGCTATCCAAGGTGGTTTAGGTGCATAAAGGTTATATGTTGCCACCAGCTTTTATATTTTTATTTCTTGGCATGGTGCACTTGTAATCATTCGAATGGGACTTGCTTATTTAGTGTGTGTGTGTGTGTGTGTATAACTGTGAATAATTGACTGTGACACTACGGAAGGTCTAAACTTTATAAAATATGAAATCGGAGGTTGAAACTTTACGTTATGAAGTTTAGTCGCGTTTCCAGGCCGATTTCGGGAGTTTGGGCCTCTTCGGGAGAGTTCGAGCCCAAGGGGGATGAGTCGTGGGCCTTGGTGGGAGGAGTTTTGGGCCCATGATGGAGGGGGAGGCAGAATTTCCTGCCTTGGGGGCGCCCTCCCCCTGCCCTTGTGCGCCCCCACCTAGCCCTAGCCGCCCCTCTCCTTTCCCCCTCTCCTTTGGCCGCCGCCCCCTCCCTCCTTTCCCCCTTGTGCGCCACCACCTCCCCCTCCCCTCTCCACCCTCCTTGCTGCCCTAGGGGAGCTCCCCACCTTGCCATCCCGCTGTTCCAACCATCGGGAAGCCCTGCGACGAGGAGATCCGACGGTTCCGGCGCGAGGAAGTCGATCGGGGAAACCGGGAGGAGAGGATACTCATCGTTCGTGTTCGTCGGTGAAGGTATAGTCTTGGGCAATCCCTGGGGTTGGTTTAGGTGCTGTGGTAGAGGGTGTTTCGATGCTTTTAGATCGAGTGGTGGTGTTGCGATTAGGTAGATTGGATGAAAACTAGAGTGTGCACTCAGCAATACCGGTATGTGCTTCCAGGAGACATGTGCATTGCATTGCATTGCATACATGATGATGATAATGAGTTGTGTACAATGTGCTTTGTCATGGCAATGATGTTGTAGATAAGATTATGATTTGATCATGATGTTAAAGTATGGTATGTATTGATGTTGGCATTGAATTATTCTTTATGACCCATTGCAATATGCTTGCTGAGTGATGAACTCACGCTTGTGTTTTATGTTGTTTTTAGGTACCATGAAACTAGCATGTGGAAAGGGGCATTAGCTACACATCTTCACGTAGCTCCACACCTATAGGCACATTTATCAATTTGAGTCATGATCATAATAATAGTGCCATGAAACTTGGTGTATGGATTAAATTGTGCGCTTGTGTTCCTTATTTGCTTCGTTATAGTTTATGGAGTGGTTGGACTTGATATTATTGTCTTATGTTGTTGCTATATCCATTTATATTGCTGCTTTAGATGTCTTATGTTATGATATTACTTGCCCTGTTATTACTATTGCTTCAAATCATGATAAAACAAAGGAGATGCTGCCGAAATTTTCGGTTTTAGCATTTGTGCATTTGCTGTAATTTACCTTAAATTGTGGTATTTAGATGTGGTTTAGTCTTTGTTTGGTGATATTCAGACATACTAGATGTGGGGTGTTACATTGATGTTAGAATCTTGTGTTGGGATAGGGAGAAATGCTTATCATCAGAGTTTTATCTCTGAATTAGTGGCAATATTCACTGAGGAATGGATTTTAAGTATTGTTTTATTTCTCTAGGGTCGGAGATCTCTAATACCACAATCGGGCCGTCCGTTATCGCCGAGGTTAAGGCAAGTACATCGTGGGGTTAAATATGGTTGTGAGTAATATGTTCTACTTCCTGTTTTATTTATTGCTCTGCAAATTTAGATGAATTATGGTTGAGAGTGGGCTTTTGGCAAGTGTAATGCAATTGAGGATGTTGGTTATGAATTACGTATCGATAGACATGAAATATTCATTATTTATATCCGTTTCGTCCATGAACTAGAAGTTTGGTTGTCATTCATACTTGTGGCCATGACTATGTGGAAGGTTAGAAATGATGGTAATTGCATTCCAATTGTGTCAATTTCATTGTGCATACATGACAGACGAGGCGTCCCATGTTGATGGGGCCTCGGTGCTCACTCATAGTGAATGCAACAGTCCTACCTCGTAGTCCCCTTCATCGAAATGAATGGGAACAAGTCAGTAAGAGTAGGCACCCTCCATCTACGGGATGGAGGGAGAGGGTGAACATCGACAGGTGTTGTGACACCACGAAGTGTCGTAACCTTATTTAATGTGCATAATGAGGTTAAAAACATTATGAAATATGGTATTGGAGGTTAAAACCATAGGGTATGGAGGTTAATAGCGTTTCCGGGGAGTTTTGGGCCTAGGGGAAAGGGTTGTGGGCTTTGGTGGGATGGAGTATGAGTCCATTTAGAACTAGAAAACCAGGTTGGGGCTGGAAAAAGGGGCTCCCCCTGCCCCTTGTGCGCCCACCCCTCCCCTTTGTGTGCCCACAAGCCCCCCCTTGCCCTAGCTGCCCCCCCCTTGTGGCCGTGCGCCCCCTCCCCATTGCACCTTGCCTCTCCACCTCTCCACCACCTTTCCTCCACCCCCCTTGCTGCCCTAGGGTAGCCTCCCCACCCCTGCACCTCGAAGATCCATCCGTTGGAGCGAGGAGCGAGGAGCGAGGAGCGAGGAGATCTATTGGGGTTTTCGTGCATCGGACGAAGGTATGGCCATGGGACTCCTTCGGGTTGGGATAGGTACTGTTATAAGGATCAATATCATGTTTTTAGATCAATTGGTGGTGCTGGAATTGAGTAGATTGGATTAGATCTAGATGTTGCCATGTTCTCTATTTTGGACATCATGAGCAGTCGACCTAGGGTTTAGTTTTTCGCCAATTTAGATTCCAAATTTGGTCGTCCTCCTGTTGAAGAAGTTGTACATAATTTCAATATCTTTCAGTGGGTATAAAGAACGTTAAATTCCGATCATCTGTTTGAAAGTTATGGCTGTTTTACCGAGCGTGTTAAAATCTGTGACGGGATTGGAACAGATCACGGTATTCTGTAGATTAAACCACTTTAGATTCCGAATAAGTCTTTCCTTATACTTAGAAAAAGTTGAGAAATTTCCTAAGCTATGCGAGGATGTACTCGTTTAATTGATTCGGAGTCCCAGAACTCAAGTTATGCCTTTTGGAAGGCTGCTGTCCCGACGGGACAGAACCTCTGTTTTTGGGTGTTGCGAGTAGTTGGCAATGTCGGGGTAGATGAGGGTTTGCGTACTGTTTTGTGGACATGATTGTGAGTGTATGGTACCTATGTACAGGTGGTGTGACCCCGGGAGTGCCTTCTACTTCCCGCCAATCCGTTGCTCGTGGTTGAGGCAAGTGTATTGTAATGGATAGTGATTTGTAGGTTGCTTGTTGAGAATAGATGAAATTGACTATATGATATGATCACTTGCCATGCTTTAATGATTGCCAATGATATGATGAGCATGTTTATTATGTTATGATGCCATGTGTTAATGTAAAAGTTAAATATGATGTTGGCATAATTGCATACATGGCATGTTACATGGCCCGGCCGGTGAGAAAGTCATAACTAGTCCGGGGAAGGTCGGTGAGAAAGTTATGACTATTCCGGAGAGCCAATGAGTAAGTCCTACATCATGATTCCATTCACCGCAGTGAACGGAAGCGAGGAGTAGGCACCCTCCATCTTCGGGATGGAAGAGGGGAGAGGGTGCACACCGACGGGTGTGTACTCAACCATACCGGTATGAGTTTCCAAGGAGACATGAGCATAGCATTGCATTTCATACATAATGATGATGATAATGATATGTGATCATGAATGAGATGGCTTACATGATGTGAGATATTATTGCCATGTAATTGTTCTTGTTATACCATTGCAATATGCTTGCTGAGTTTTGAACTCACGCTTGTATTTTCTTGTTGTTTTAGGTACCATGAGACCGGCATGCGGGGAAGGGAAATAGTCACACTTCCGCACGTAGCTTCACTCATTTGATGCCACAAGTCATTCAATTAGTTTTTGATAATAAATTGCGTGTGATGATTATTGCTTTAAGGTTTAGCTTTGCTATATGAGAGTCTTATTGTTTGTTTGACTCTTGGAGACATTAAGTGCTTGAAATTAGACTTATTTTGTTGTTAAGTCTTTAATTATTGATGTTTTAGTTGTCTCTCATATTGCCATATATTGCTATACTGTTGTTTCTCCTTCAAATCATATTAAAACAAAGGAGATGCTGCCGAAATCTCGGGTTTTAGCATTTACTCCTTTGCTGTAATTTACCTTAATTCATGGTATTTAGATGTTGTTTAGCTTATGTTTGGTAGCATTCAGGCATATTAAATGCCGGGGTGTTACATGTGTTCCCTCAGCTATACCGGTATAGGCTACAGAAGGTGCATATGAGCATACATACGTCTTGCATTGCATTGCATTACATTGGATTGCATTGCATAATGAGGTTTTGTTGAGTTGTTGAGTTGTTGTCAATGCACAGGTTTGGAATGGAGTCGTGGACTCCTTCCATTTCATTGTACATTGAATTGTTGAGTGTGTGAGTGTTCAGGTTTGGGATAGAGTCGTGGACTCCCCCCCCCAAGATTGTCTAAGGACGTACGTGTAAGAGTTGAGTGAGTTACTAAAGGATTTAATGAGGTGATTGTGGTACTACCGTTTTGTTTAATTGTTAACTTTAATTAAAGAAAGATTGTCATATTATGATTCTGAATGTGTTAATTGTCCTTGATGTACTTTGTTGAGTTTTGGACTCACGCATGTCTATTTAATGTTTTAGGTACTCTAAGGAGCGACCTGCCGGGACTGGGACTTAGATGCACTTCCACTGATACTCACGACAGAATAAAGGAATTTAAATGTTAATTGGATTACTTTCACAACTAGTTGAGGTCATGTAATAACTTTGTTGCGGTTGTTTTGGTTTCTTGATGTTAAGTATTGATAGTTGTTCGAAGACCATGACCCTTTGTATGTGCTTAGCGGGTCATGATGGTTAGTGATTTCTTATTGTTGTTGTGATATATCAATTGTTGTCTTTTGTCTGCTGAGTGGATGTCCTAGTTTTAGGGGAGATGCTGCCGAAATTTCTAGTAATTTCGGTGACTTGCTAGAATTTAGCTTGCTTTGTTAATTTAGTATAGTGTCTGGTGCTAGTTGTTGTTTGAGGGTGTAACATTTTGGGCACGTGTGGTGCCGGGGTGTTACAGTTGGTATCAGAGCGGGCGTTAGGTCCATGGCTTATGAATGTAGTAATTTACTTTAGAGTAAAGTAAAATTTTGCTGTGTGGAATTAGAAACATGGCCTAGATTTATACTCTTTAAAATTTGGCCTTAGGTCAATAACCTTAAAATTTGGAATAGCGTGGTTCATTAATTTAAAGTTTGACACACTCTGATGCACAGTAGGAAGGGCATGGGTATCATTGCATTACATTTAATTGTTGTATTTAAACCTTGATGTTGAATGCTAAACTTGTTGCATATTACTTTGATTATGAAAGAATTGTTGGAATTAGTATGTTTATTTTTTCCTATATTTGGTTAAACCGAAGGGTTTCGACCTTGTTCCTTTGGCCGTGTTGTGGGCCTTGTTTGTGGGTGTGGTTGGTTAGTGCCACCCCTTGAGGTTTGGGAACCTCTCGTAGGTGTAAGTCGTCGTCTTTCGCGGCTTAGTTTAGAGAGTGAGGAGAGAAGGTTGGTTTCTTTTGTCTTCGATGTTTGGAGACAAGGGAGAAGTTTAGTGATGAATCCTTTCGGGTTTCTTTTACCGTTCTGGTATTCGGTTTCGTTTGGTTTCTTTGGTTTTATTGGTTATCGTGGGCTGCCTTGTGGAGAAAACTATGGTGGTTGTTGTTCTCTTCATTTAAGAAAGTATTGAAGTTTTCTTGGTGCAAACTTAAGTCATGTGGATCTTTGGTGTTAAGGTTTTATCGGGAAGGATTTGGTCGATCATTTGGTTTTTCTCCGTGCGTCTATCTTCCTTTGTGGGAGTTGTAAATCTTGAAATTTTTTTAAGGAAGTGTTTCCCATCGGAGTTTGGGAATTCGATAGTCGAATTCTATTGTGATTTATGGTTGAATTTTTACTTAAAAGATGGTTTTTGCGATTGCTTATGCTTGAAAATCGTGGTTCCCTTAAAGGTGGGTATGTGACCCATGAGGAGGTTCAAGGCGTTAAGTGTATGGTGAGTGGTTAGAGAATTCAGATGATGTGGGTTACTGATTCTGTTAATGTGAATTTGTTGGTTGTATAAATACACCCAATTTTATTATGTGGTAGAGAATGATTAATTGGAATGGTAGGTGATTTTAAAGTCAAAAGCTGGTTAGAGTTATTACAATGGTTATTCATATAACAGACATGAGAGATTTGTGTTCTGGTGATTCTAGTATTGGTCATGGTTAAGAGGGTCTAGAATCTTCGGTGGGTGAATGTATTATAGCAAGGTGTTGATGTGAAGTACCGGAGTATATTGGCGTAAAGACGTGAGTTGTTGGTTTATGTCGCTTATGGGTATATATAGAATGATTAGAAGCACACTCAGCAAACAAAGCAAATCCAAATCGAACTAATTTTGGAGTCTAACGCCTAAAGGGTGACTCTTTATTCTATGACTCGACTCGGCGAAGGAGTCTCACTATAGAACCTATGCTCACTCATCGAGAAAACCTCCACGGCCTGGGTACGGGTGCTGCGGCATAGGCGCGAAACGATTGCCATGTCCAGCAACTGTGTCCTCTATGGTAGTCGAAGAAGCAGTGTCCTCATCGAGATCTGACTCCTCCGGATCTGGCTCGTGTAGCTCGAGTACCGGCTCTGGGTCTGGTCCGTACAAAGTCATCTCCAACTCGTCAATCCTTCGCAGAAGGTGTGCCACATACTCTTGAGCTTCCCGCCATCTGTTCTTCTCTGTCGTGATCTCCTTGCGGGCCTTCTGTAGCTCCTTGCTTGTATTATCTAGTACATCCTCCTGGGCGACGATAAATCGTGCCAACTGTGTAACCGTGGCATCCTCATCCTGAATCTCCTTCGGGTCGAGAAGGTTATCACTGCGCGGGTGATAACGGAACACCGTGCCCTCCAACTCTCTGGCGTAGATACGGGTAATGTGCCGCATTGCTCGTCGTGATACTTCTTGGATACCCATCTGCATTGTAGATCTCCTGGCAGTGCAGTGTATCGGGCGATTGCCTGGGCCCTTTTTCCTAGCAGGTACCTCAATCCTCACGTCACAAGCCTTGATCAATCCCGCTTGTCTGATCACTTCCACTTGGTATTGGGGCTTCTCAAAATCTCCGAGAGTCCGAAGCATATGCCAAAGTTCCATGGCGTGACCAACTCCCGGATCAACGTAGTTGAACTCTTCCTCCATCTGTCACAAGAGTGCTTTACGTAAGAACTCGGAATTTTTAAATTGTGACAAGGTAAGGGAAAATTTCAGCAAGAGACAAGAAAAGAGAGAAGGGGATAAGTCGAGATGTCATTTCTTGTCTTCACAATTTTTTTAGCTTTAGAAAATAGGTTTTATCCTCACTACGACCATTCTAGCTAGGGTTGAGCCTACAGTCAAGTATGGCTCTGATACCACCTCTGCTTCGGGACCCCGAATTTGCAAATCCGGACCCTCTCGTGTATTCAGCACTAGTCCAGAACGCGCTTAGTGCACCGCAGTCTTAACATCGGTAAATATCACAATCATACCAAACGATACCAATAAAGTACTTTATTTAAATAACTAAATCAAGTTACTCGACCTTATGGCCAAGTTACAAAATGTATGCCTCGTAAGGCTAAACTTATTCAGAGAAAAATAATAGCAGCGGAAAATCAAATAAACTTCGTGGCGCCATCCAGTATACCACAGGCAACTGACTGGGCTCGCATCCCTAAGTAGACGGATCTTCTTGGAGTTCCTCCTCCAAAGCTGGTGTAGTCTCCTCTTCAACTGGTATTGTGTTGAGGCAAGGGTGAGTACTTGGTACTCAGCAAGTCATGCACAGAATGCAAGCTAATATACTATATGCATGGCTTGGTACAAAGGAATAGCTCAAGGTATATTTGCAGTAAATAGCATTTGACAAGTAATATAAGTAGATTCGAAAGCAGTAGAAATAAGTAAAGCATAAATAACTTTTCAAGAAGTTTTAATAAACATTTTCCCCATCCTAAACCATATTACCATCATCCTTATTCTTAAACCAGACCAACCTTTCAAATCCAAGTTATTTTCAGAAAGTCTAACCCTTGACTGTAATTCCCGAGCATTGTCCAGTACCGTGGACTCGGCTATTTAAATAGATTCTACACTCTGCAGAGGTTATGCACTTTACCCACAAGATACAGTCAAACACCACAAAGGCGAGTTCCCGTAACAAAGCCTTTCGAAAGCCTCAAACAACACAGGTGGTCCTCTCCGGTTCGTGCTCTACACCATCCCTTCCCTTAGCCAAGGCGAAGTATGGGACCAACACACCGTTAGATGGGTATCTGGCCACAGCCACGATACGCTCCCCGCATAATCACACAAACGGTGTAATCGACACCCTGAGGCTCCACAAGTGAGTCCTTAGCGACTTAGTCAACTAGGGCCGTCCCATTCCAGCCATGTGGTTGCAAGTATGACCCAGTTCAAAGGCTTGCAAGGTTAAGTCCTTAGAGTGACCAGGGCAAGACTACCCGAAGAACCAAATCAACATTCCCAATGCCACAATCGCCCACCTGATTACTCTTGCCACATGCCCTGGCCGAAATCATTTATCAAACCCCGCTTGATTACCATGCACCACGTGCCATCAACATCACATGATACTTTTCCCAAAACAGGTTCAATATATCATTAAGTCAATATTAACATTTGATTGTCCAAAATCATGTCATGAGCACGAAAGTGTGCCTAAGCAAAGATACTACAACGGTCTAAACCCATGTTGGCAATTTACTAATGTCCAACTAATAAACCACAACTAGGGTGACAAAGGGTCATGGCACATACTTAAGTAATCAAGGTGTCATACAAAGAAATTGGTATTTATCTAACCCCATGTTTAAACAAAGTATCTTTCTAATTGATCTAGCATGCAATAGTTTAAATCAAAATAGATTTCAAATAGGATCAACATGGTCAAAGCACAACTTGCCTTCAAAAGTACTTGCTCTTGGTCTTGAGTTGGATCCTGAGTCAACACTTCTCCTTCGAATCCTTCCTAAGACTTCAACGCCTACTCGTAAAGCGTGCAAATAGCAAATACACAAATAAACACTAGGCAAAACATCCCAAAACTCCAAATAAAATCCATAAACAGAGAGAACATAATTTTCTGGATTTTTAGGAACTGGAATCGTTTCAAATCGGAGTTAAAATGCAAAAGTTATGATTATTTAAAGTTTAAATAATCATTTAAATAATTTTACAGAGAAAACTTTAGTCCAAAAATTAAATAAAATTTATATTTAGGTAGATCTTAATTTTATACAAATTTAGAAATTTGAATCACTCAAATCGGAGTTGAAACGCAAAGTTATAAGCGTTTGAAGTTTGAATCCAAATTTGAATCAATATTTCGAATTAATAAATCATTTTCTTTTTCGGAAATTAATTATTGCGTCGGCATGGACACGTGTCACTCTCGATTGGCTGGTGACGCCACCGCTCATGGGCTTGGTCCACGCTCGCTTGGGTCCACCGTGGACTCGGTCCACAACTCCACGCCTCATCGACATGTGGGCCCCTCGTGACGCCATCGCTAACGTCCACGGGGACTCACCACGGTCGACATGTGGGACCCATCGCGACGCTATTGCCGACGCCGGCCGGCCGAGATACCGACATGCGGGCCCTTCGACACGCGGGCCTCGTGTCGGCGTCCACACGACGCTGCGCGTGGATTCCAGCACGACCGTCGGCCCAACTTCCCGACACGTGGCGCAATCACGGCCGTTGGTTTGAAAATCAACCCGCGGATTAGATCCGTGGTTAACACGTTGAAACTACTCGCTGATCGTGGGCCGCTCGATTTAGATCGGACGGTCCGCATCTAATCCTATAATAACACTACTCCCAAGACGCGTGGCAATTGTGAACCGCTGGATCTTGATCCAACGGTCCCGCATCCAATCGGGTTGGGGACACGTGAACTCACCTCAATCGTCCGATTCGATCTCGACGGTCCACGTAGCTTCGCGAAGTCCGGCGATGGCGCGGCGAGGCTTGGGCACCGAGACGGAACGATGACGAGCCCGACGGGCGCCGCGAGGCTCCTCCGCGACGCATGGGTCACGCTCGAAGTCGCCTTGGCTCGGATCCTTGCTCGACTCTCCTTCTCCTCGGCGACGGCGACGGCGGAAGGTGAAAAAACCACCACGATACCCTAGCTACTACGGGCGAGCAATCCCGAGCAAGCGGCGGCGCTAGGGCTTAGCAAGCTAGGGCAAAAGTAGCGCCAAGGTCACGGCGATATTTGGTGCGGTCCTGCATTAAATAGCCCCGAGGGCGTGCTCAGGCGGAGCCCTAGTCGATCACTACACGTTCTGGCGGCGGAGTCCGGCTCGGTCTCGGCGAAGACGACGACTCTCAGCCGTCCACGTGGCGCGATCAACGGCCACGATCGCACGGCGCGATCGGATCCGGGCCGGATACGGCTCGAATCGGTACGGTTGGATCTCAGCCGTTGGATCTTGATCCAACGGTTGGGATTGATTAGGTTTAGGAGTGGGTTCGGTCGAGTCACGTGGCTCGGGTCGGACTCGAGTCCGACTCGGGTTCCGACTCGGTCGGATGAACAGTACTTGACCCGAGTTGAATTTCCAGCGATTTAATATTTAAAATAATTCCCAGTAATTCATTTAATTCATTAAAAATAGCAAATGACTCAGAAAAATTCCAGAAAAATTCTGGAAAATATTTTGGATCATTTTGGACTCAAATAAAATATTTCCAACAAAATTTTATTTGCAAAATCAAATTCTTTAATTATTTCAAAATGGAATAAATTCAAATAAATTCCAAATAAATCCAAATAAATTCCAGAAAATTCCAAAAATTCACCAAAGTGCCAAACCACACATGAATTTAAGAAAAGCAAAATTTTGGGGTGTTACAAACCTCCCCCCCTTAATAGAATCTCGTCCCCGAGATTCAGGGCTCACTACTGTAATAGGTTCTAAACTCTTTCTTCAAATCCTCTTCAAGGCCCCAAGTCGCTTCGCTTTCTTCATGGTTGCTCCATCGAACTCTGCGTAAACGGGTTGACTTGTTTCTAGTTTCTCGATCCATTGTGTCTAGAATCCTCACTGATGCTCCTTATAAGTCAAATCCTCTTGCAACTCAATTGATTCTAACGGTGTCTGCTCCTCAGAACTCGGAGACACTTCTTCAACTCGGGACACATGGAATACGCCATGTACTCCTGCTAACGATCGTGGCAACTCCGGTGATAAGCAACCGCCCCTAGCGGCTCAAAATCTTAAACGGTCCAACACAACGGGGTGCAAGTTTCCCTTTGGCATGGAACCTCTTAACTCCCGAGAGGCGAACTCGAGGTATACAAAGTCTTCTCGTTCAAAACTCAAATCTCGGCGACGATTGTCAAGATAACTCTTTTGTCGTGATTGGGCTATCTTCAACCTTTCCCTAATCATAGCGACCGCTTCTTCACCTCTTGAAGAATATCAGGCCCAAAGACACGGCGCCACGGTCTCATTCCAATTCAATGGCGTCCGACAGGTCGACCATACAAGGCCTCAAAAGGTGACATCTCAGAACTAGCCTCGATAACTATTGTTGTAATCGAACTCGGCATACGGCAAACTCTTATCCCAAGAGGTAGCATAGGCTAATGCACAAGCTCTTAACATATCCTCCAGACCGTTGACTCTTTCGGTCTGTCCATCCGTCTGTGGATGATAAGGTCATCTTGAAGTTCAAACGGGTTCCCATGGCTTCATGCAACTTATTCCGTAACCTTGAGGTAAATTGGGTACCTTCGTCCGACATAATCCTCTTTGGCACTCCGTGCAAACAGACAATCCTGATCATGTACAATTACGCTAATTTATCTCCCGAGTAAGTGGTCTCCACGGATAAAATGGGCTACTTTAGTCAAGCGATCCACTATAACCCATATGGAGTCATAACCTCCTTGAGTCTTCGGCAAACCGTAATGAAATCCATTCCGATTTCCTCCCACTTCCACTCGTATTTTCAGCTACCGTAGCAATCCTCGCCGGGTCTCTCGATGCATTGCCTTGACTCTCTGGCATACGCCGCACAATGCAACATGCTCGGCAACTTCACGTTTCATACTCGGCCACTGAATCTCTCCTTCAGATCCTGATACATCTTGGCGCTCAGTGGTGAATTGAGTACTTGAGTCATGGGCTTCTTCCGAATCGCTTGCTTTAACTCCTTCTTGTTAGGCACACAAATCCGATCCTTCATCCATAACGTGCCTTGCTCATCCAACTTGAAGTCCTCTGCCTTGCCTTCCTCCTTGATGGACTTAATCCTGCGGATCTTGTCATCATCCTTCTGTCCTTCTCGGATCTGGTCCTCTAAGGTAGGCTTTACTTCCAATGCGGCCAAGAATCCGCTAGGTACAACCTCAATCTTCATTTTCTGAAATTCCTCACATAACTCATCCTGACTTATGGCTAGCAACGTACTCACGGTATGGCTTTTCCGACTCTGAGCGTCGGCTACTACGTTGGCCTTCCCGGGATGGTAATGGATTCCAACATTATAGTCCTTGATCAACTCTAACCATCTCCTCTGCCTCATATTCAGATCCGACTGGGTGAATATGTACTTAAGGCTCTTATGATCCGTATATACTTCACATCTGTTTCCAATCAGATAGTGACGCCATATCTTCAAAGCATGCACTACGGCAGCTAACTCTAGGTCATGTGTCGGATAATTTTCCTCATGCGGCCTCAATCGCTTTGATGCATAGCGGCGACCTTTCCATTCTGCATCAAGACACATCCAAGTCCTTGACGCGATGCGTCACAATAAATATCGAAGCTTTGAGCAACATCCTAGAACTAACACTGCAGCTGATGTCAATCGCTTCTTTAGCTCCTCAAATCCTTTCTCACATTCTCGGCGCCCATGCAAACTTCTTTTCCTTCTTCAGCAATTGCGTAAGAGGTTTCGCAATTGTCGAGAAGCCTTCGATGAAACGGCGGTAGTATCCTGCCATTCCAAGGAAACTCCGAATCTGGTCACAGCCTTTGGTCGTTCCCAATGTAACACACTTCTACTTTGCTTGGATCTACGGCGACTCCTTCAAGGTCATTACATGTCCAAGAAACTCCACCTTGTCCTTCCAAAAATCACACTTGTGAACTTGGCGAAAAGTTGCTGTTCTCACTTTTCCAAAACTCGCCTTAAGTGTTCGGCATGTTCATCCTCTGTCTTGGAGTAGATTAGGATATCGTCTATGAACACGACGACAAACTTGTCCAAATATTCCATGAACACCTTATTCATCATATTCATGAAATAAGCGCATTCGTTTAAATTTCAAAGGACATAATCAGAACTCGTAATGTCCATATCTTGACGAGAATGCAGCCTTGAATATCTTCTGATCGGATCTTCAATCGATGATATCCCGATCTCAGATCAATCTTGGAGAAAACTCCGGCCTCTCTCAACCGATCAAACAAATCATCAATCCTGGTAGCGGATACTTATTCTTCACGGTGACTTCATTGAGTGCACGGTAGTCAATGCACATCCCGAAACTCCCGTCCTTCTTTTTGACAAACAAAATCGGTGCTCCCACGGCGATGAACTTGGTCTCGATAAATCCTTTCTCCATTAACTCTTCTAGCTGTTTCTTCATCTCTACCAACTCCTTGGTAGACATCCGATAGGGTCTCTTTGCTATCGGTCTTGTACTGTACAAGCTCTATCACAAACTCTATGTCCCCTGTCGCGGCATACTGTAGATCTTCGGAAAAACATCGGGGTACTCATTCACTCTTGAGACATCCTCTATGCTGATTGCCTTGGTATCGTTAACCATCAATCATCCATCTCTAAGCTGCAGTGGCTTGAAATTCCACTTTCTTCCCACACTGCTCTCAATCGAGATAGTCCTTCGCCCACAATCCAATACGGCCTTGTGCTTGGATAACCACCCATTCCCAATATGACGTCTAAGGTCCGGGTCTCCAAAATCATAAGGTTTGCTAGGAACTCTATTCCATCTATTAGTATTCTCACCCGGAACATCCTACTTTCGTTCGGAGTTCTGGAACTGTGGGTTTGAACTAAAAGCATGCACTTAAGTCTTGAAATCCTCAAATCATTTCTAGTAGCAAAGCCTTGCGAAACAAACGAATCGCGAAGCTCCAGTCAAACAAAAGCTGTTGCGTGTAATTGAGTTAACAAGTAACTTACCCAAGATTTACGTCCGTAGCATTCTGCAGTGCATCCATGCGTTGACATGGTTGACTCGGCCTCTCACCACGGCCTGGGGGTGTGGCTCTGGTCTTTGGCGCCCTAGCTGGGTGGTTCCTAGGTTGAAGCGAACCGGGTCGCTCTGCTGTCTTCTTTGGACAATCTGTTGGCAAAGTGTCTGGCTCGTTGCGATTGTAGCGGCGTCTCACTTGTTCGCTTCTTGTTGCACGGGGTAGCGTTTCTAGCGAGGGTGGGGTCAGTAGTTACGATTGATGTGTCTTGGTGCCGGGGATGGTGTCCTTGTTGCACTGTGGTTGGAATCAAGAATTGATTTGGTGCAACTCTCAAGCGTTGCGTTCCACTGGCGTGATCCTTGCCGTTGCATCCTGCGCTTCTCGTTCTCATCCGATTCCTTGCGCTTGTCCTCAAGAATAAGTGCCTTATTCACCAACTCTTGGAAATCTGGAAAGGTGTGGGTGATCAACCCTACTTGCAATCCTGAGTTAAGTCCCTTCATAAAAGCAGATCTGCGGATTTATCTGGCCGCTACATCCTCAAAAAGCGTGGCGTGCTAGGCTGTGTGAACTTGTTCGTAGTCGCCACCGGTGATTACCTTGCTTTAATGCTCGAACTCCTCCTTCTTAAGGTCCATGATTCCTTCAGCACGTGATCTTGTCGGAATGCACCGTGAACTCTTCCCAAGTGATATCTTGAGGGTTCTCTTGCGTGCACAGAAGTTCTCCCACCATTCTGGCTGTTCCTTCCAAATTGATGAGAAGCGTAGAGTACCTTCTCATTTCCTATGCATTGAGCTATGTGTAGCTTCCTCTCGATTGATCTTAACCAATCATCGGCCTCCAATGGATTGGCATTCCCAGAGAAAGTGGGTGGGTGAGTCCTCATGAACTCTGATAGTCTCGTATTCTGGCGTGGTCCCTGATTAACTTGATTGGCTGTGGCCTGAGCAGTGACGTGCTGCATTTGTTGCATCATAGCATGCATCAACTGCGTCTGGGCAGCAAGAAAAGCTCCAAAATTCTGCATATCTAGTGGTGGTGCTGGTGCTCCATCATTGGGGTTTTCTGCTGGGCGAGAACCACTTCCATTGCTTCCAAAGTTTCCACGGGTGTTCACCATCTGTTGATTTGCTCTAGGTTTAGAGATGAGAGGGAAACAAGAATAGACAAGTAATATGGAACTTATGCGGGGTGAAAGGTGTAACCTTAAGGTCCAACTTTATTATTAATAACTTGGTATGGCTGCTTACAATGCCTAAGGGCCTTGCAACACATACTGCACACTCAGCAAACAAAGCAAATCCAAATCGAACTAATTTTGGAGTCTAACGCCTAAAGGGTGACTCTTTATTCTATGACTCGACTCGGCGAAGGAGTCTCACTATAGAACCTATGCTCACTCATCGAGAAAACCTCCACGGCCTGGGTACGGGTGCTGTGGCATAGGCGCGAAACGATTGCCATGTCCAAAGAATCTGTGTCCTCTATGGTAGTCGGAAGAAGCGTTGTCCTCATCGAGATCCGACTCCTCCGGATCTGGCTCGTAGCTCGAGTACCGCCCTGAGTCTGGTCCGTACAAAGTCATCTCCAACTCGTCAATCCTTCGCAAGGTGTGCCACATACTCTTGAGCTTCCCGCCATCTGTTCTTCTCTGCCGTGATCTCCTTGGCGGGCCTTCAGTAGCTCCTTGCTTGTATTATCTAGTACATCCTCCTGGCGGCGATAAATCGTGCCAAGCTGTGTAACCGTGGCATCCTCATCCTGAATCTCCTTCGGTCGAAGGTTATCAACTGCTGGTGATAACGGAACACCGTGCCCTCCAACTCTCTGGCGTGAATACGGGTAATGTGCCGCATTGCTCGTCGTGATACTTCTTGGATACCCATCTGCATTGTAGATCTCCTGGCGGTCAGTTGTATCGAGCGATTGCCTGGCCCTTTTCCTAGCAGTACCTCAATCCTCACGTCACAAGCCTTGATCAATCCCGCTTGTCTGATCACTTCCACTTGGTATTGGGGCTTCTCAAAATCTCCGAGAGTCTGTAGCATATGCCAAAGTTCCGCGGCGTGACCAACTCCCAGATCAACGTAGTTGAACTCTTCCTCCATCTGTCACAAGAGTGCTTTACGTAAGAACTCAGAATTTTTAAATTGTGACAAGGTAAGGGAAAATTTCAGCAAGAGACAAGAAAAGAGAGAAGGGGATAAGTCGAGATGTCATTTCTTGTCTTCACAATTTTTTTAGCTTTAGAAAATAGGTTTTATCCTCACTACGACCATTCTAGCTAGGGTTGAGCCTCACAAATAAGTATGGCTCGATACCACCTCTGTCGGGACCCGAATTTGCAAATCCGACCCTCTGTGTATTCAGCACTAGTCCAGAACGCGCTAGTGCACACAGTCTTAACATCGGTAAATATCACAATCATACCAAACGATACCAATAAAGTACTTTATTTAAATAACCAAACTGGTTACTCGACCTTATGGCCAAGTTACAAAATGTATGCCTCGCAAGGCGAAACTTATTCAGAGAAAAATAATAGCAGCGGAAAATCAAATAAACTTCGTGGCGCCATCCAGTATACCACAGGCAACTGACTGGGCTCGCATCCCTAAGTAGACGGATCTTCTTGGAGTTCCTCCTCCAAAGCTGGTGTAGTCTCCTCTTCAACTGGTATTGTGTTGAGGCAAGGGTGAGTACTTGGTACTCAAGTAAGTCATGCACGAATGCAAGCTAATATACTATATGCATGGCTTGGTACAAAGGAATAGCTCAAGGTATATTTGCAAGAAATAGCATTTGACAAGTAATATAAGTAGATTCGAAGCGAGAAATAAGTAAAGCATAAATAACTTTTCAAGAAGTTTTAATAAACATTTTCCCCATCCTAAACCATATTACCATCATCCTTATTCTTAAACTGCACCAACCTTTCAAATCCAAGTTATTTTCGTAAAGTCTAACCCTTGATCAGTAATTCCCGAGCATTGTCCAAAGATCTGTGGACTCGGCTATTTAAATAGATTCTACACTCTGCAGAGGTTATGCACTTTACCCACAAGATACAATCAAACACCACAAAGGCGAGTTCCCGTAACAAAGCCTTTGAAAGCCTCAAACAACACAGGTGGTCCTCTCAGGTTCGTGCTCTACACCATCCCTTCCCTTAGCCAAGGCGAAGTATGGGACCAACACACCGTTAGATGGGTATCTGGCCACACCACGATACGCCTCCCCGCATAATCACACAAACGGTGTAATCGACACCCTGAGGCTCCACAAGTGAGTCCTTAGCGACTTAGTCAACTAGGGCCGTCCCATTCCGACCATGTGGTTGCAAGTATGACCTGGTTCAAAGGCTTGCAAGGTTAAGTCCTTAGAGTGACCAGGGCAAGACTACCCAAGAACCAAATCAACATTCCCAATGCCACTGGCCCACTGATTACTCTTGCCACATGCCCCTTGGCCGAAACTGCTTATCAAACCCGCTGATTACCATGCACCACGTGCCATCAACATCACATGATACTTTTCCCAAAACAGGTTCAATATATCATTAAGTCAATATTAACATTTGATTGTCCAAAATCATGTCATGAGCACGTAAAGTGTGTCTAAGCGATACTACAACGGTCTAAACCCATGTTGGCAATTTACTAATGTCCAACTAATAAACCACAACTAGGGTGACAAAGGGTCATGGCACATACTTAAGTAATCAAGGTGTCATACAGCAAATTGGTATTTATCTAACCCCCATGTTTAAACAAAGTATCTTTCTAATTGATCTAGCATGCAATAGTTTAAATCAAAATAGATTTCGAAATAGGATCAACATGGTCAAAGCACAACTTGCCTTCAAAAAGTACTTGCTCTTGGTCTTGAGTTGGATCCTGAGTCAACACTTCTCCTTCGAATCCTTCCGGCACTTCAACGCGTCTACTCAGAAGCGTGCAAATAGCAAATACACAAATAAACACTAGGCAAAACATCCCAAAACTCCAAATAAAATCCATAAACAGAGAGAACATAATTTTCTGGATTTTTAGGAACTGGAATCGTTCAAATCGGAGTTAAAATGCAAAAGTTATGATTATTTAAAGTTTAAATAATCATTTAAATAATTTTACAGAGAAAAACTTTAGTCCAAAAATTAAATAAAATTTATATTTAGGTAGATCTTAATTTTATACAAATTTAGAAATTTGAATCACTCAAATCGGAGTTGAAACGCAAAAGTTATAAGCGTTTGAAGTTTGAATCCAAATTTGAATCAATATTTCGAATTAATAAATCATTTTCTTTTTCGGAAATTAATTATTATACAAGATGGACACGTGTCAGCTCCTGATTGGCTGGCTGACGTCAGCCGGCTCATGGGCTTGGTCCACGCTCGGCTTGGGTCCACCGTGGACTCGGTCCACAACTCCACGTCTCACTGACATGTGGCCCCCTCGGGTGACGTCATCGCTAACGTCGTGAGGACTCACCACGCAGTGGCGACATGTGGGACCCATCAGACGTCATTCTTGTCGACCGCTACCGGCTGAGACGGCCGCTGACATGCGGGCCCTCGACACGCCGGGCCTCAGCGTGTCGGCGTCACACGACGCTGCAGCGTGCGTGGGCCAGCGTGACCGCGTCGGTCCAACTTCCCGACACGTGGCGCAATCACGGCCGTTGGTTTGAAAATCAACGGTGCGGATTAGATCCAGGGTTAACACGTTGAAACTACTCGTTGATCGTGGGCCGTTCGATTTAGATCGGACGGTCCAGATCTAATCCTATAATAACACTACTCCCAAGACGTGGCAATTGTGAACCGGTGGATCTTGATCCAACGGTCCAGATCCAATCGGGTTGGGGACACGTGAACTCACCTCAATCGTCCGATCTGGATCTGACGGTCCACAGAGCTCGCGAAGTCCGGCGATGGCGCGGCGAGGCTTGGGCACCGGAGACGGGAACGATGACGAGCCCGACGGCGCTGCGGGGCTCCTCCGGCGACGTGCGGGGTCACGTTCGAGTCGCCTTGGCTCGGGGATCCCGGTTCTGACCTCCTTCTCCTCGCGACGGCGACGGCGGCGGAAGGTGAAAAACCACCACGATACCCTAGCTACTACGGCGAGCAATCCCGAGCAAGCGGTGCTAGGGCTTAGCAAGCTAGGGCAAAAGTAGCGCAAGGTCACGGCGATACTCAAAGTGCGGTCCGGGCATTAAATAGCCCGGAGGCGTGCTCGGCGGAGCCCTAGTCGATCACGGCACGCGTTCGGGCGGCGTGAGTCCGGCTCGGTCTCGGCGAAGACGACGACTCTCGGCCGCACGTGGCGCGATCAACGGCCACGATCGCGACGGCGCGATCGGATCCGGCCGGATCGGCTCGAATCGATGCGGTTGGATCTCACCTTGGATCTTGATCCAACGGTTGGGATTGATTAGGTTTAGGAGTGGGTTCTGGTCGAGTCACGTGGCTCTGCCTGACTCGAGTCCGACTTCGGGTTCGACTCGGTCGGATGAACAAGATTTGACCCGAGTTGAATTTCCAGCGATTTAATATTTAAAATAATTCCCGATAATTCATTTAATTCATTAAAAATAGCAAATGACTCGTAAAAATTCGAGAAAAATTCTGGAAAATATTTTGATCATTTTGGACTCAAATAAAATATTTCCAATAAAATTTTATTTGCAAAATCAAATTCTTTAATTATTTCAAAATGGAATAAATTCAAATAAATTCCAAATAAATCCAAATAAATTCCAGAAAATTCCAAAAATTCACCAAAGTGCCAAACCACACATGAATTTAAGAAAAGCAAAATTTTGGGGTGTTACAGGGCAGCAGGGTGTGCTGCCCCCCCACTACACCCACATGGGCCCAAGTGCCCCACCTCCGGCCCACGAATTCCCCCAAGGCCCAAATCAACCTCGGAGAGGCCCTAAGCCCTGAATACTTCAAACGCTGCGTTAAAACGTGAAATCTCAGGGTTTTAGTTGCAAAATCCCCAACCTATCCCATTTTACCACATTTTATAACCTATTATCAGAAATTATAAAGTCTCGACATTCCATAGTATCACATTCTACCCCCCTTAACTGGATTCGACCTCGAATCTTACACGTCAACTCTAAAACAATGTCCACTAGGGACTCATCTTCTATGCGAACTCAACACACCCACGCAAAGACCCAAACAGTAGCAACGACAACTCCATTCTCCAAATCCATCTATTAACAAGAGTGACTTGACTTAGCTTAACTAAGCACAACTTGACATGATTCCTCATTTACTTCAATCTCTATCATGATTCATAAACTCCAAATGACACAATCATCTTGAAACACATCCCTTTTTCATCATTAGTATTAAAATGGTCAACCGAGGTTCCAAACTTGAACCCCCCTAAAAAGACCATTTACGCAAAACCCCATCTCTTCCAATTATTTGACCCCTTTTCGCAAGGAATCAAAATTTACTAATGTCATCTTCGCTCATAGCCTACATCAACCATACTTTCCTTTCGACTGCCAACCACATTACACTTTTCATTCTATCCTCTCCCAGGCATAACGCACACCCAGGGACGTCTAGCTAAGACAATGTCCACGACAAAGCATTTTACATCACAATTTCTATAACATTTGCTTTGTCGGGACCCCGAATTTGCAAATCCGGACCCTCTGTGTATTCAGCACTAGTCCAGGAACGCGCTAGTGCACACAGTCTTAACATCGGTAAATATCACAATCATACCACTCGATACTAATAAAGTACTTTATGTAAATAGTCAAACTGGTTACTCGACCTTATGGTCAAGTTACAAATGCAATGATTGCAGTAGGCTTAAACTTATTAAGAGAGAAATAGTAGCAGCGGAAAAAATAAGATAACTTCGTGGCGCCATCCAGTATACCAAAGGTAACTGACTGGGCTCGCTCCCTAAGTAAACGGTTCCTCTTGGAGCTCCTCCTCCAAAGCTGGTGTAGTCTCCTCTTCAACTGGTGTTGTATTGAGGCAAGGGTGAGTACTTGGTACTCAGCAAGTCATGCACAGAATGCAAGCTAATATACTATATGCATGGCTTGGTACAAAGGAATAGCTCAAGGTATATTTGCAGAAAACAGCATTTGACAAGTAACATAATGTAGTCTCCTCTTCAACTGGTGTTGTATTGAGGCAAGGGTGAGTACTTGGTACTCAGCAAGTCATGCACAGAATGCAAGCTAATATACTATATGCATGGCTTGGTACAAAGGAATAGCTCAAGGTATATGAGCACGTAGCAGGTCTAAGCAGTATACTACAACGGTCTAAAACCCATGTTGGCGATTTAATAATGTCCAACTAGTAATCCACAACTAGGGTGACAAGGGTCATGGCACATATTTAAATAATCAAGGTGTCATACAGCAAATTGGTATTTATCTAATCCCTCATATTTAAATAAAGTATTTTCTAATTGAACTAGCATGCAATAGGTTAAATCAAAATAGATTTCGAAATAGGATCAACATGGTCAAAGCACAACTTGCCTTCAAAAAGTACTTGTTCTTGGTCTTGAGTTGGATCCTGAGTCAAGATTTCTCCTTCAATCCTTCCCAAGACTTCAACGCTCTACTCAGTAAAGCGTGCAAATAGCAAATACACGAATAAACAATAGGCAAAAAGTATCCAAACATCCAAATAAAATCCATAAACAGAGAGAACATAATTTTATGAATTTTTAGAAACTGGAATCACAAATTTGGAGTTAAAATGCAAAGTTATGATTATTTAAAGTTTAAATAATCAATTAAATAATTTTACAGAGAAAAACTTTTAGTCCAAAAATTAAATAAAATTCATATTTAGGTAGGTCTCAATTTTATACAAATTTAGAAATTTGAATCACTCAAATCGGAGTTGAAACGCAAAAGTTATAAGCGTTTGAAGTTTGAATCAAAATCTGAAATCATTATTTCGAATTAATAAATCATTTTCTTTTTCGGAAATTAATTATTGCGTCAGCCTGGACACGTGGCAACCGCTGATTGGTTGGCTGACGTCAATCGGTCCATGGACTTGGTCCACGCTCGGCTCGGGTCTACCGTGGACTCGGTCCACGGCTCCTTGTGTCACTGACAGGTGGGTCCGCCTCGGGTGACGTCACTGCTGACGTCGGCCAGGCTCAAACCGCAGTCGCAGTGGGACTCCACTGTGGACGTCATTGCTGACATCGTTTCGGCCGGGACGATCGGCCGACATGCGGGCCCGCCATGACGTCAGCGTGACGTCATGGTGCAGTTTGGCCGGGCCGCTGACATGCGGGCCCCGCGTGTCAGCGTCACACGCACGCGCGCGTGGACGGCGCTGACCGCGGCGGTCAGCCTTCCCGGACACGTGGCGCAATCTCGGCCGTTGATTTGAAATTCAACGGCCCAGATTAGATCTGAGTCTCACGCGTTTGGGTTAACGCATTTGATCTGGAACGTTGGATCTAGATCCAACGATCGAGATTGGATCTGAGATTTTTGGACGGGATCTCACCGTCGGGTGACGTGGCGTGATCTTGGACCGTGCGATGGAGATCCAACGGCTCGCTGGCGCCATGGATGACGATGGCGACGCTGCGGAGCAGGGCCACCGGAGACGAAAACGACGACGAGCCCGACGGCGCTTCGGGGTCTCTCCGGCGGAGTGAGAGGTACCCACGGGTGCGCCTTGGCTTGGGGGTCTCGGAACTGGGCTCAGCCGCGGCGGAAGACGGTGAACGGCGGCGGAATGAAGCAACAACCACAGCGGGGAGAGAGAGAACTCCAGCGAGCAATTGCGAGGTGACGGCGGCAGATAAGGCTCCGGGAGTTGGGGAAGACGATGCGCACGGGTCAGGCGATCCTGGGGCAACGATCCACGCCTTAAATACCGGCGCGGACGTCGAGATTCGCTCTGTTTCCGCGGCGGAGCCGGTACGGCCGGCGGAGTCCGTTCCGAACACGGTGAGATGACGTGGACGCACGAGGGCCGTCCACGTGGCGCGATCGACGGCCGAGATTGGCTCGGGCGCGACCGTGACTAGCGCGGATTGATCCTGACCGTTGGATCTTGATCCAACGGTTCGGATCTGATCTGAGTTGGAGTTGGTTCGGTCGAGTCAGCTGGCTCGGGTCGGACTCGAGTCCGACTCGGGTTCCGACTCGGTCGGATGAACAGTACTCGACCCGATTGATTTTCCAGCGATTTAATATTTCAAATAATTTCCAGTAATTCATTTAATTCATTAAAAATAGCAAAATACTCAGAAAAATTCCAGAAAAATTCTGGAAAATATTTTAGGGTATTTGGGACTCAAATAAAATATTTTCAACAAAACTTTATTTGCAAAATTAAATTCTTTAATTATTTTAAAATGGAATAAATTCAAATAAATTCCAAATAAATCCAAATAAATTCCAGAAAATTCCAAAAATTCACCAAAGTACCAAATCACACATAGATTTAAGAAAAGCAAAATTTTTGGGGTGTTACAAACCTCCCCCCTTAATAGAATCTCGTCCCCGAGATTTAAGGCTAGCTAAGGAGTAGGTTTGGAAACTCTTTCCTCAAATCCTCTTCGCGCTCCCAAGTCGCTTCGCTTTCTTCATGATTGCTCCACTGAACTCTATAGAAAAGGGTTGACTTATTTCTGGTCTCTCGATCCATAGTGTCCAAAATCTTCACGGGATGCTCCTTGTAAGTCAAATCCTCTTGCAACTCAATTGACTCTAGCGGCCTCTGCTCTCAGTACTGGAGACACTTCTTCAATCAGGACACATGGAATACGTCATGTACTCCTGCTAACGCATCGTGGCAACTCCGGTGATAAGCAACTTCGCCTCTGCGGCTCAAAATCTTAAATGGTGCAACATAACGGGGTGCGAGTTTCCCTTTGGCATGGAACCTCTTAACTCCCCTGAGAGGCGTAACTCTGAGGTATACAAAGTCTTCTGGTTCAAAACTCAAATCCCAGCGACGATTGTCAGAATAACTCTTCTGAAGTGAATGGGCGATCTTCAACCTTTCCTAATCATGGCAATCTGCTCTTCAGCTCTTAAAGAATATCAGGGCGAAGACACGGCGCTCGCCGGTCTCATTCCAATTCAATGGCGTTCGACACAGGTCGACCCATACAGTGCCTCAAAAGGTGACATCTGTAAACTAGCATGGTAACTATTGTTGTAATCGAACTCGGCATACGGCAAACTCTTATCCCAAGAGGTAGCATAAGCCAATGCACATGCTCTTAACATATCCTCGAGAATCTGGTTGACTCTTTCGAGTCTGTCCATCCGCCTATGGATGATAGGCATCTTGAAGTTTAAGCGGGTTCCCATGGCTTCGTGCAACTTATTCCGAACCTTGAGGTAAATTGGGTTCCTCTGTCCGATACAATCCTCTTTGGCACTCCGTGAAAATGCAGATCCACGATCATGTACAACTCTGCTAACTTATCTCCCGAGTAAGTGGTCTTCACGGGGATAAAATGGGCTACTTTGGTCAAGCGATCCACTATAACCCATATGGAGTCATAACCTCCTTGAGTCTTAGGTAAACCGGTAATGAAATCCATTCCGATTTCCTCCCACTTCCACTCAGGTATTTTCAGTGGCTGTAGCAATCCTGCTGGTCTCTGATGCATTGCCTTGACTCTCTGGCATACGTCGCACAATGCAACATGCTCGGCAACTTCACGCTTCATGCTCGGCCACCAGAATCTTTCCTTCAAATCCTGATACATCTTGGCACTTCCTGGGTGGATTGAATACTTGGAGTCATGGGCTTCCTCCAAAATCAGTTGCTTTAACTCCTTCTTGTTGGGCACACAAATGCGATCCTTCATCCATAACGTGCCTTGCTCATCCATCTTGAAGTCCTCTGCCTTGCCTTCCTCCTTGATGGACTTAATCCTGCGGATCTTGTCATCATCCTTCTGTCCTTCTCGGATCTGATCCTCTAGGGTAGGCTTTACTTCTAATGCGGCCAAGAATCCACTAGGTACCACCTCAATCTTCATTCTCTGAAATTCCTGGCATAGCTCGTCCCGATTCGTGGCTATCAACATATTCACGGTATGGTTTTTCCGACTCAAGGCATCGGCAACTACGTTGGCCTTCCCGGGATGGTAATGGATTCCAACATTGTAGTCCTTGATCAACTCTAACCATCTCCTCTGCCTCATATTCAGATCCGACTGGGTGAATATGTATTTAAGGCTCTTATGATCCGTATACACTTCACATCTGTTCCGATCGAGATAGTGACGCCATATCTTCAAGGCATGCACTACTACGGCGGCTAACTCTAGGTCATGCGTCGGATAATTTTCCTCATGCGGCCTCAAGCGCCTTGATGCATAAGCGGCGACCTTTCCATTACTGCATCAAAGACACATCCAAGTCCTTGGCGCGTCGTCACAATAAGTATCAAAGCTTTGATTAACATCCGGTAGAACTAACACCAGTGTTGATGTCAATCGCTTCTTCAGCTCCTGAAATCCTTTCTCACATTCTGACGTCCATGCAACTTCTTATCCTTTTTCAGCAATTGCGTAAGAGGTTTCGCAATTGTCGAAAAAGCCTTCAATGAAACGAGCGATAGTATCCTGCCATTCCAAGGAAACTCCGGATCTGGTCACGGTCTTCTACCGCTCCCAATGTAACACGACTTCTACTTTGCTTGGATCAACGGCGACTCATTCTGCGGTCATTACATGTCCGAGGAATTCTACCTTGTCCTTCCAAAAATCACACTTGCTGAACTTGGCGAAGAGTTCTTTGTTCCTCAGCTTTTCCAAAACTCGCCTCAAGTGTTCGGCATGTTCATCCTCTGTCTTGTAGTAGATTAGGATATAATATATGAACACGATGACAAACTTGTCCAAATATTCCATGAAAACCTTATTCATCATATTCATGAAATATGCTGGCGCATTCGTTAGTCCAAAGGACATAACTGTAAACTCGTAATGTCCATATCTTGACAAGAATGCAGTCTTCGGAATATCTTCTGATCGGATCTTCAGCTGATGGTATCCTGATCTCAGATCAATCTTGGAGAAAACTCCGGCTCCTCTCAGCTGATCAAACAAATCATCAATCCTGGGTAGCGGATATTTATTCTTCACGGTGACTTCATTGAGTGCACGGTAGTCAATACACATCCTAAAACTCCCGTCCTTCTTCTTGACAAACAAAACTGGTGCTCCCCACGGCGACGAGCTCGGTCTGATAAATCCTTTCTCCATTAACTCTTCCAGCTGTTTCTTCATCTCTACCAACTCCTCGGTGGACATCCGATAGGGTCTCTTTGCTATGCTCGGTCTTTGTGCAGGTACAAGCTCTATCACAAACTCTATGTCCCTGTCCGGTGGCATACCCGGTAGATCTTCAGGAAAAACATCTGGGTACTCATTCACTACTGAGACATCCTCTATGCTGATTGTCTTGGTACTGTTAACCATCAACTGTCCATCTCTAACTGCAGTGGCTTGAAATTCCACTTTCTTTCCACACGGGCTCTCAACTGAGATAGTCCTTCGTCCACAATCCAATACGGCCTTGTGCTTGGATAACCAATCCATCCCCAAAATAACGTCTAAGGTCTGGGTCTCCAAAATAATAAGGTTCGCTAGGAACTCTATTCCATCTATTAGTATTTTCACCCTGGAACATCCTACTTTCGTTCGGAGTTCGGAACTAGGGGTTTGAACTAAAAGCATGCACTTAAGTCTTGCAATCCCCAAATCGTTTCTAGCAGCAAAGCCTTGCGAAACAAATGAATGCGAAGCTCCAGAGTCAAACAAATCTGTGCAGTGCGAGTTAACAAGTAACTTACCCGATCTGACGTCCGTAGCGATTCTGCAGTGCATCTGCGGTGACATGGTTGACTCGGCCTCTCACCACGGTGCAGGATGTGGTTCCTGGTGTGGCGTCCTAGCTGAGGTGGTTCCCAAATTAAAGGCGGCTGGGTCACTCCTGCTGTCTTCTTTGGACAATCATGGCAAAGTGTCCTGGCTCGTTGCGATTGTAGCAATGCGTCTCACACTGTTCCTTCTTATTTGCTCGAGCTTGGCGTTTCTAGCGAAGTGGGTCCGTAGTTTTGATTGACGGTTCTTGGTGCTGGTGACGGTGTCCTTGTAGCATTCTGTGGCTGGAATCTGAAAAACTAATTAGGTGCAACTCTCAGATGCTGTTGCGTTCCCTGGCGTGATCCCTGCTGTTGCATCCTGCGCTTCCTGTTCTCATCCAATTCCTTGCGCTTGTCCTCAAGAATAAGCGCCTTATTCACCAATTCTTGGAAATCTGGAAAGGTGTGGGTGATCAGTCCTACTTGTAGTCCCGAGTTAAGTCCCTTCATGAAGCGAGGCTATGCGGCTTTATCTGTCGCTACATCCTCAGTGCGTAGCGTGCTAGTTTGTGTGAACTTGTTCGAGGTAGTCGACCAGCAGGCTGATTACCTTGCTTCAGTGCTCTGAACTCCTCCTTCTTGAGATCCATGATTCCTTCGGCACGTGATAATGATTTAAACGCAGCCGTGGAACTCCTCCCAAGTGATATCTTGAGGGTTCTCTTGCGTGCATGAAGTTCTCCCACCATTCACAATTTGTTCCTTCCAACCGATGAGAAGCATAGAGTACCTTCTCATTTCCTATGCATTGAGCTATGTGTAGCTTCCTCTCAATTGACCTTAACCAATCATCGGCCTCCAATGGATTGGCATTCCCGGAGACAGTGGGTGGGTGAGTCCTCATGAACTCTGGCAGTCTTGTATTACGGCGTTGTCCCTGATTAACTTGATTAGCGATGGCCTGAGCGATGACGTGTTGCATTTGTTGCATCATAGCATGCATCGGTGAGTCCGAGCGGCGAGAAAAGCTCACGAAATTCTGCATATCCAGATTGGCGGTCTTTGGTGCTCCATCATTGGGGTTTTCTGCTGGGCGAGAACCACTCCCATTGCTTCCAAAGTTTCCGCGGGTGTTCACCATCTGCCGATTTGCTCTAGGTTTTAGAGATGAGAGGGAAACAAGAATAGACAAGTAATATGGAACTTATGCGGGGCGAAAGGTGTAACTTTAAGGTCCAACTTTATTAATGATATCAATAACTTGGTATGGCTGCTTACAATGCCTAAGGGCCTTGCAACACATACTGCACACTCAGCAAACAATGAAAATCCAAATCGAACTAACACTGGAGTCTAACGCCTAAAGGTGACTCTTTATTCTATGACGCGACTCGGCGAAGGAGTCTCACTATAAACCTACGCTCACTCATCGAGAAAACCTCCACGGCCTGGGTACGGATGCTGCGGCATAGGTGCGAAACGATTGCCATGTCCAGCAACTGTATCATCTGTAGTAGTCGAAGAAGTGGTGTCCTCATCGAGATCTGACTCCTCCGGATCTGGCTCGTGTAGCTCGAGTACTGGCTCTGGTTCTGGTCCGTACAAAGCCATCTCCAACTCGTCAATCCTTCGCAGAAGGTCTGACACATACTCTTGAGCTTCCCGCCATCTGTTCTTCTCTGTCGTGATCTCCTTGCGGGCCTTCTGTAGCTCTTTGCTTGTATCATCGAGTACATCCTCCTGGGCGACAACAAGTCGTGCCAACTGTGTAACCATGGCATCCTCATCCTGAATCGCCTTCGGGTCAAGAAGGTTATTGCTGCGCGGATGATAACGGAACACCGTGCTCTCCAACTCTCTGGCGTAGATGCGGGTAATGTGCCGCATTGCTCGTTGTGATACTTCTTGGATACCCATCTGCATTGTAGACCTCCTGGCAGTGCAGTGTATCGGGTGATTGCTTGGGCCCTTCTTCCTAGCAGGTACCACAATCTTCACGTCACAAGCCTTGATCAATCCCGCTTGTCTGATCACTTCCACTTGGTATTGCGGCTTCTCAAAATCTCCGAGAGTCTGTAGCATATGCCAAAGCTCTGCGGCGTGACCAACCTCCAGATCGACGTAGTTGAACTCTCCCTCCATCTGTCACAAGAGTGCTTACGTAAGAACTCGAAACTTTTAAATCGTGACAAGGTAAGGAAAAATTCAGCAAGAGACAAGAAAAGAAAGGATGGGATAAGTCGAGATGTCATTTCTTGTCTTGACAAATTTTATTCTTTTAGAAAATAGGTTTTATCCTCACTACGACCATTCTAGCTAGGGTTGAGCCTACGGTCAGTATGGCTCTGATACCACCTCTGTCGGGACCCCGAATTTGCAAATCCGGACCCTCTGTGTATTCAGCACTAGTCCAGGAACGCGCTAGTGCACACAGTCTTAACATCGGTAAATATCACAATCATACCACTTGATACTAATAAAGTACTTTATGTAAATAGTCAAACTGGTTACTCGACCTTATGGTCAAGTTACAAATGTACGCCTCGCAGGGCGAAACTTATTAAGAGAGAAATAGTAGCAGCGGAAAAAATAAGATAACTTCGTGGCGCCATCCAGTATACCACAGGCAACTGACTGGGCTCGCTCCCTAAGTAAACGGTTCCTCTTGGAGCTCCTCCTCCAAAGCTGGTGTAGTCTCCTCTTCAACTGGTGTTGTATTGAGGCAAGGGTGAGTACTTGGTACTCAGCAAGTCATGCACAGAATGCAAGCTAATATACTATATGCATGGCTTGGTACAAAGGAATAGCTCAAGGTATATTTGCAGAAAACAGCATTTGACAAGTAACATAAGTAGATTCGAAAGCAGTAGAAACAAGTATAGCATAATTAACTTTTCAAGGAGTTTAATCAACATCTTTCCCATCCTAATCCATGTTTCCATCAACATCCTTATTAATCCAACCCAACCTTTCAGAACCAAGTTATTTTTGAGAAAATCTAACCCTTGACTGTAATTCCCGAGCGATGTCCAATACCGCGGACACGGCTATTCGAATAGATTCTACTCTGCAGAGGTTATGCACTTTACCCACAAGATACAGTCAAACACCACAAAGGCGAGTTCCCATAACAAAGTCTTTCGGAAACTTCTAACAATACAAGTGGTCCTCCCCGGTTATTGCACACTATCCCTTCCCTTAGCTAAGGCGAAGTTTAGGCCAATCAACCGTTAGATGGGTACCTGGCCTCAGCCGATGCGTTCCGCATAACTTACACAAAGGGTGTAGTTGACCTCCTGAGGTCCCACAGGTACGTTATTAGCAACTTAATCAACTAGGTCCGTCCCATTACAGACATGTGGTTGCACGTTAGACCCAGTTCAAAGGCTTGCAAGGTTAAGTCCTTAGGGTGACCAGGGCAAGACTACCCGAAGAACCAAATCAACATCCCCAATGCCACAATCGGCCCACTGATTATTCTTGCCACATGCCCGATCGAAAAACTATTTATCAAACCCCAGTTGATTACCATGCACCACGTGCCATCAACATCACATGATACCTTTCCAAAACAGGTTCAATATATCATTAAGTTAATATTAACATTTGATTGTCCAAAATCATGTCATGAGCACGTAGCAGGTCTAAGCAGTATACTACAACGGTCTAAAACCCATGTTGGTGATTTAATAATGTCCAACTAGTAATCCACAACTAGGGTGACAAGGGTCATGGCACATATTTAAATAATCAAGGTGTCATACAGCAAATTGGTATTTATCTAATCCCTCATATGTAAATAAAGTATTTTCTAATTGAACTAGCATGCAATAGGTTAAATCAAAATAGATTTCGAAATAGGATCAACATGGTCAAAGCACAACTTGCCTTCAAAAAGTACTTGTTCTTGGTCTTGAGTTGGATCCTGAGTCAGTACTTCTCCTTCGAATCCTTCCGGCACTTCAACGTCTACTCGTAAAGCGTGCAAATAGCAAATACACGAATAAACAATAGGCAAAAAGTATCCAAACATCCAAATAAAATCCATAAACAGAGAGAACATAATTTTATGAATTTTTAGAAACTGGAATCGTCAAATTTGGAGTTAAAATGCAAAAGTTATGATTATTTAAAGTTTAAATAATCAATTAAATAATTTTACAATAAAAAACTTTTAGTCCAAAAATTAAATAAAATTCATATTTAGGTAGGTCTCAATTTTATACAAATTTAGAAATTTGAATCACTCAAATCGGAGTTGAAACGCAAAAGTTATAAGCGTTTGAAGTTTGAATCAAAATCTGAAATCATTATTTCGAATTAATAAATCATTTTCTTTTTCAGAAATTAATTATTGCGTTAGCCTGGACACGTGGCAACCGCTGATTGGTTGGCTGACGTCAGCCGGTCCATGGACTTGGTCCACGCTCGGCTCGGGTCTTACCGTGGACTCGGTCCACGGCTCCTTGTGTCATCGGCGGTGGGTCGCCTCGGGTGGCGTCCTTTTGGCGTCGGCGAGGCTCGACCACCAGTCTTGACAGTGGGACCTTTGTGGCGTCATTGCTTGACATTAAGCTCGGCATTTGGAGACGATCGGCCGACATCGGAGCCCGCCATGGCGTCGGCGTGGCGTCATGGTGCGGTTTAAGCCGAGGCGCGGCCCGACATGCGGGCCCAGCGTGTCGGCGTCACTGCCTGCTTAGCAGCGTGGGCCAGCCCGACGGCGGCGGTCGGCCTTCCGGTTACCGTGGCGCAATCTCGGCCGTTGATTTGAAATTCAACGGCCCAGATTAGATCTGAGTCTCACGCGTTTGGGTTAACGCATTTGATCTGGACCGTTGGATCTAGATCCAACGGTCGAGATTGGATCTGAGATTTTTGGACGGGATCTCACCGTCGGGTGACGTGGCGTGATCTTGGACCGTGCGATGGAGATCCAACGGCTCACAGCGCTCGCGAATGACGATGGCGACGCGGCGGAGCAGGGCCACCGGAGACGAAAACGACGATGAGCCCGACGGCGCTTCGGGGTCTCTCCGGCGGAGTGAGAGGTACCCACGGGTGCGCCTTGGCTTGGGGGTCTCGGATTTGGGCTCAGCCGCGGCGGAAGACGGCGAACGGCGGCGGAATGAAGCAACAACCACGGCGGGGAGAGAGAGAACTCCAGCGAGCAATTGCGAGGTGACGGCGGCGGATAAGGCTCCGGGAGTTGGGGAAGACGATGCGCACGGGTCAGGCGATCCTGGGGCAACGATCCACGCCTTAAATACCGGCGCGGACGTCGAGATTCGCTCTGTTTCCGCGGTGGAGCCAGACGTCTGGCGAGTCCGTTCGAACACGGTGAGATGACGTGGACGCCGAGGGCCGCCCACGTGGCGCGATCGACGGCCGAGATTGGCTCGGCGCGGCCGTGACTAAGCGCGATTGATCCCGACCGTTGGATCTTGATCCAACGGTTCGGATCTGATCCGAGTTGGAGTTGGTTCGATCGAGTCGGTGGCTCGGTCGGACTCGAGTCCGACTTCGGGTTCCGACTTCGATCGGATGAACGATCACTCGACCGATTGATTTTCCAGCGATTTAATATTTCAAATAATTTCCAGTAATTCATTTAATTCATTAAAAATAGCAAAATACTCAGAAAAATTCCAGAAAAATTCTGGAAAATATTTTAGGGTATTTGGGACTCAAATAAAATATTTTCAACAAAACTTTATTTGCAAAATTAAATTCTTTAATTATTTTAAAATGGAATAAATTCAAATAAATTCCAAATAAATCCAAATAAATTCCAGAAAATTCCAAAAATTCACCAAAGTACCAAATCACACATAGATTTAAGAAAAGCAAAATTTTTGGGGTGTTACATGCTTCCACCCCACGATACTTTCAACCAAATTCAAACCACGACATCAACAACCTCCATCATCATCCACCCTCACTAATGTCCAGCACCTAGCCCAAGTTAGGACCGTAACTCACTACCAAATCTCAATTGGCTCTTTTCCCAAGAGGATGTTGCCCCCACAAACCATTCACACAAACAACGAAGCCCACGAGTATAGCTCTTAGATTATACTCAACAATAACCCGAGGCCCTTCTTATTCTCGCTCCTATCAATAGTGCAAAAGAAGTACGATTCTTTTGAATCCAAGTAGACCACATACAACAACTCGAACCTCAAAGCGCCACAAATCACTTTGGAAAGAACCTTGATAACATTGAAAAGACCACCCTTTTGCTTTTCCTAAGTCAAGCCGCAAAGGAAAACTCAAATCTCCAATCAACGCGATACAATTCGCATCGGGGAGCACTCAAACAAATAAAGACTCCACACAATTCTCTTTACGGAAGTTCTCAACAACTAAAGACAACTCGACTCGCTTTCACCACAGTCAAACTTTTCATTTTAACCAAAATCAATATCTTGGAAGAGAACTACCACAAAAACTCTCGAAGAGAAAGGGAAACTCAAATGCCTTGCATAACATAACCAAAATACCAGCATTTATCCATTCATCCCTTTTCATGCTAGAGAGCAATGGAAATCTCGATTCATAACACGAATGCGAATTCTTCAAGGGCACTCCGGATTAGTCATATATCTCTATATGACTTCCTCACCGTCCTGGCTCAACAACTCTTTTATGCTTATAAAAACGATGTCATGAATCTTTTTCACCATTTATTAGTCATGAAACCACGATACCCATTAACCATTCACAAAGAGACTTCATTCTCTTTGTCACATGATTGACACCCAACAACATCGATGGTTGCTCAAATTCGCATAAACTACGACGGCGTTAACCGAAAAATACCATATCGCATCACAACCCAACAACCATCAGACGCAATGCGCGTGCAAAACATCGCATTTTAACCAAAGCCAATAACAGAAGATAGCATCAACTCTCAAATCAAACATCTACGCCTAATAACCGCTACCAATTCTCTTAAAGAGAAAGGAAACACATTCCCAGCAGGGAACATTTTACCAACAAAATCACTTATGA
Organism: Rhipidocladum racemiflorum; assembly: GCA_036346355.1. Lineage (NCBI taxonomy): Eukaryota > Viridiplantae > Streptophyta > Magnoliopsida > Poales > Poaceae > Rhipidocladum > Rhipidocladum racemiflorum. The sequence continues at coordinate 35,677,176 of CM070576.1, read as the reverse complement.
AACAATCATAAGACTCACCTTTTTGAAACGCTCGCAAAAACCACACACGTTTCCCAAATAAATCCAACTCTAGTCACGATAAAATTACAATTTAAGCGCTTAACCTGTGGTTACCAAAGATAAATCAGTTGAACGCTAAAGAGAGCGTCCCACTCCAACGCTTTGGGTGTTAACCCATACTCATAGCATAGACTAAACAGATTAACCCAAATCCAATGATTGGCATGGTTCAATACCCCACCACATTTGGAACTCATAAGCCGGTTACTTCAAATACTACTCTTTCATCCATATGTCCAATCATCGGAGTCAAGTTTGTAACTTGACAAAATGCCACTTAATCAGGGGAGATTTTATTGCACACTAATCAAGACGCCTAAACAAAGCGAGGCACTCCCGAGAAAATTTATACATTCATTTGAATCAGTAAACCTTCAAAAGAAAGTTCGACTCAAATCCCACCATTACTCGCATTCCAATACTCTTAGCCAATATGGATGTCATAATCACCCAAATCCTGAGAAGTCCAACAACATTTGCACACAAGCTACAACATATGCTCTTAATAAAATCACTTTTCACTGCTCATATAACCACAATTGATTATATTACCAATGAACCATAGATCATATCTACCGTATGACAATCAACCAGAGAACCACGTTCTCACAACTCCAAAGACAATTAACTTATCGCTTAATCCAACGTAAGACGCATATCAACAACTTCTTTTGGTCTACTAACCATGATGAACCATTATTCATGCAACTTATTATCCCAAGCGTAGCACACATCTCTTTACAATTATTCCGGCGTAATCAACAATTACCCTGGGTATAATCCTAAGTCACATATTCCATATCACCGATTCATTCCACCAATAATTAATACTAACCGCGCGTGACACGATCTCCACTAGACATCCCTCATAAATACGGATCCGCATGCACATCCGTCAAGAATAATTCAACCTTTCCTACAATCATTCCATATATCCTCATTAATTGATTACACGTATTTTAAGTCATATTGTCGACCCACAATATTAACTGACCCACCAGCTACAATAGGCAGAATTTCACACCATCTTCTTGCTATAACAAGTTCGTCAACCGAGACATTCTATGCTGACTAATCTCAAAACATCCATTAGATTCCATAACCCGCATCAATTTGCACACACCACTAATCAACTTTCACTTTGGATCACCTAACGTCTCGTTTAATTATCTCTTATCAACACAATATTTTAGTTTATCTTTAAACAAGCAACAAATTCACTTTAACTGAACCACTAGCTCATATCATCCGAAAACTCTAACTTCTCGTCATACACTTAACTTCTTAAACATCCGCGTGAATAACGCACCCAACTCTTAAGGAAACCATAATTGCTCCAGCAAAGAACAACACCCAAAACACCTTTCCTTCCGGAAAGCTCAACCATAAATCACAAGAGAAGTCAACTCTTAAATTCCCAAATGCAGACACGCAACTACTCCACAACTCTCGAGATCAACAACTTCCGCGAAGGAAGATGGTTGCACGAGGAAAAACCAAGCGATTAACCAAAATTTTTAGGCCATAACCCCAAACTTCAAACTTTCACGAAACAAACGGTTTTTCAAAGATGAATTCCCAAGCAAGTCATCATTGCAATCAAACACCACTTAGGCCCCAACAACAAGATCCGCACAACACCGCAATAACTCTTTTAAACCTCGTAAAAGACAAACACAAGAATAAATTGAAAACTTTCTCCGTAAAGCAACCGATCAACCACATCCTTTCCGACAAAACCTTGACACCTAAATCCATGCGACTTAAATTTTTCATCGGAACTTCAATAACTTCTTTTCAGGTTGGAGAATGGTAACCCAAGAATCAATCTATAAGTTTCTCTATAAGGCAAACAACAAGTCGGGCATCAAAGTTGGCAAGGCGACCAAAAGAGGCGCAACCCTAAATTCTTCTTTTGTCTTCAACCAAAGAAGACAAAACCAAAACCACCAAAAGAACTATCGGTGAGCATCCAAAACCGAACACTTTTTCTTTTATTTCAACCAACCAAAAACCAACCAAAACCGTTCGTCAAAACGGCAAAGGAAATTCGGAGGGTCAATCCACAACTCTACTACTCGACTCCAGCCAACTACCCAATCTATGACAGAAAGGATAAGCACTCTCACAATAGGAGGTTGAAAGTCCATCGGTGGTGGCACTAACCGGCCACACTGTCAAACCCAACATTACTACAAACAACAGAAGGTGACCGAAACCCTTTCGGCACCACAACCCACATAATCTCAAATGTATCAACACAATCAATTCTTTCATAAACATAGCAACATATATTACCAAATGTAACATTCAACACCAAAGCTTAAATACAACATTTAAATGTAAAGCAACGGTACCCATACCCATTCCTACTGTGCAACAGAGTGTGTCAAGTTTTAAATTAATTATTCCACTTACACAAGTTTTAATGTTGTTATCCTATGGCAACGTTTTAAGTAAAACCTAAGCCATGTTTCTAGGTTATCCCACTTCATATTTTAGTTGAACCTATAGTATGACACTAAATACACATTCCAGGGACCTACAGCCCGCTCGATACCAATCAGTAACACCCCAGCCTTTTACTAAGCCTGAATGTCACCAAACATAGACCATAACACATTTAATACCATAATTTAAGGTAAATTACAGCAAGTAATCATTTGGAATAATTGGAAATTTTGACAGCATCTCCTTTGTTTTTGCATGAAACTTAACAACATAGCATCATATCAATATGTAAGATAAACGAGATATCCATACGCAACGATAAGGATAGCTAATCATCAACTAAAACATCAATAAGAATCGATAGTAAAATAATAAGCATCAATTTAAATCTAGGAAGTTAAAACAACTCCCTCCATAGCCCCACATGATACACATGAGGGAAACAACCAAACATACAGACCATACACTAATGATTATTGTAATACTTAATGACGTGTCTCCAAAACAGTTGAATTAGCTAGATTACGATACTACGTGGAGGAGTGTAGCTAGATCCCTTTCCCGCACGCCGATTTCATTGTACCTAAATAAACAAACAACATAAAACACAAGCGTGAGTTCATAACTCAGCAAAGTGTATTGAAATGGATCAACAAGGATCAAGACAACAAACCATCATTCCAGTCTCCACAGTTATATCACAACACATCATATTTAACATTATATACAACCTTTAAAACAACATGCTATTCATCTCATGAGCATCTCATGAGTACTCTCATCACCATCTCATAAACATCTTCATTTATGTATTTCATTCATGCAATGCAATGCACATGTCTTCTGGAATACTCATACCGGTATGGTTGAATGCACACCCGTCGGCATGCACCCTTTTCCCCCTTCCATCCCGAAGATGAAGGGTGCCTATCACTCACTTCCATTCACCTCGGTGATGGAATCACGATGTTGGACTTACTCAAAAGAATAGCCCCGAACTAGTCATAACTGTTCTCACCGACCCTACCGGAATAGTTATGACTTATCTCACCGGCCGGCCATGAAAATATGCCATGTATGCACAATGGACATCAACGTACTTAAATACATCTTGCATATTGTCTCATGGCATCACATCAAGATAGCTCAAAACACATACCAACGGCAACCTTCTCAAGCATGGCATGAGGACATCATAACAACAGCAAGCATTTAAATCATGGCATGAGGATATCATATCGGTGATAACATATAAAGCATGGCATAAGTACTCAACATAAATTCCATTGCATCTCATCATCAAACACCCTACAACTCTCTACTCATTCCATTACACTTGCCTCAACCGCGGGGGACGGAGTGGCGGGACGTAGAGGGTACTCCCGGAGGCACACCACCTGCAAATACGTGCCACACACTCAAATCGAGTCCACAAAACAGCACACATATAAATCCCACTACCCGACTTCGCTTACAACTCCGAAAATCAGAAAACATCAAATCTGTCACTTCGGGACAGCAGCCTTCCAATGGGCATAACTTCGGTTCTAGGACTCCAAATTGAATAAACGAGTACATCCCCGCGTAGCTTAGGAAATTTCCCAACTTTTTCTAGTTATAGGGAAAGACTAATTCGGACTCTAATGTTGTTGAATCTAACGTTGAACACGAACTGTCCCAATCTCGTCACAGATTTGACAGCGCTCGGTAAAACGGCCATATCTCCCAAACGGCTGGGCGGATTTTAACGTTCTTTATATGCACGGAAAGATAAGGAAATTATCTACAACTTCCTAAAAGTCCGTACGGTCAGATTCAAACTCTAAATTGGCGAAAACGCCTGCCCTAGTTCGGGTTCCCAATCTGCCCGAACCAAAACGCGAATACAACTCTAGTTTTCAACAAATCTACCCCATGGCAGCACCTCCCATGATCCAAAAACATGATAATCCACCACTACACAGCATCTAATCAATCCCCAAAGGTTTCCCCCATTACCTTCTTGAAGAACCACGAATCGATCGCTATCATAATCTCGTACTCCACCCGATCTCTCCCCACGCGACGTGGCCACCGGTTCTCCTCGTCGCGGATCCTCCTACCGGCGAGGGCAGCACCATGGCGTGGCATGGAAGCGAGGGGGACGCAGCAAGGGCACGTGGTGGTGGGGGAGGAGGCGCAAGGAGGGGTGGTGCGGCTTGGGGTGTGGAGGAAGAGGAGGAGGGGCTAGAGGGAGGAGGAGATGGGAGATGAGGGGATGGGGGCTGCGCAATGAAGGGGTGGGGGCCAGGGCAGCAGGGTGTGCTGCCCCCCCACTACACCCACATGGGCCCAAGTGCCCCACCTCCGGCCCACGAATTCCCCCCAAGGCCCAAATCGACCTCGGAGAGGCCCGGATGCCCGGAAACAGCCCGAAACGCGTTAAAACGTGAAATCTCAGGGTTTTAGTTGCAAAATCCCCAACCTATCCCATTTTACCACATTTTATAACCTATTATCAGAAATTATAAAGTCTCGACATTCCATAGTATCACAACGTGCCACATTTTCTACATATTACATCACCCGTCAATCTTGTGCGATTCGTTCTCGGACACTGCTCAATCTCTCTTATGAAAGAGCTCCATGGCCATGCGCAGTGCTCCCAGCTGCTGACGAATTGGTAGCATATGCCATACGTCTCTAGGTGTGAGAAGTAACTTGTTTGTGTGCATTCTGTGGAGTTCTGCCCTCCCATATGGGCATGCCATCCTGATTTTCAGTGCCCCCTATGTTAATACCACTCGGGTTCCCGGATGGTCTTTCTAATGCGTCAAGGATTTGTTGTGTACTGCGAACCTCGACCGGCTGCTTCCCCTTGTCCCTTTCTCTTCGAGAGGACGAACCCTCTTGCCCTTCGAGAGACTTGCCAAGATGCCTCCTATGTTTCGGCTCGCACTCCACTATATGGTGCAGGAGGTGTGTTGGGCTTCTTGTTGTACAACCGTAAGCGTGCCCTACAGTCAACGCAGTATGCCCGCTATGGTGGTTGAAGAATACCGTATGCGTACTCGGGGTCCGGCTTTTCTGGGAGGTAGTAGCAAAACAGTGAGGGTTGCTCTCCCTAGTTATCGAATACGGGAAGTTTGATATGCGGGTGGTACGTCTCTGGGTCCACCCAGTTGAAGTAGCAGCACCATTCATCCTCGGGCAAAGGGCACCGGTAGAATCTTCGGTCCGCTAGATCCTCGTGGTAGGTATCAACCACTGCCTGCAGGCCGTGGTCGCACAGTTCGGGGCTTTGGGGTGGCTCTTGAGGAGGATGTTCCTGCCTTGACTTGAGCAATTTTGCAAGCTTCTTTTTGAAGTCCTGTATGCGATGAACTGGTTTAGAATGACTACTTTGAGACTGAAACATGAGCATGTCGCATGAGACTCACCGATTGGTTCGTCCCTTGCCCACCGACCCTTAACTCCGGTCGATCCATATAGGGGACATATCCCGGCGGCCTCTCCCACCGAATGAAGTTCTCAGGCGAAGTGGGGTAGGCATCGTGGCAATTGTAGACAAATTCGTAGTCACATCGTTCCGGCCCGTCGATCCATTGGAAGAAGCAACACCGGTCCTTGTGCTAAAAAAACAAAGAACAATGCATGAATTGGTAGTGTTACCCTAATTTGTATTGAGACCAGTTGGTTTACCTCGTAGCCATGGCCACAGCAGTAGTGAGCGCGGGCGGTCGTATTTCTGTGCGTAGACTGCATCATCTTCGCCGAAAGGTTGCAGTCGCATTTCGGCCGGGGCAACTCCGACAGGACTGGAGCGTCAACGCTACTCGCATCCGGGTATTCGGTGGGCTTAATTTTCGTTTGCTGAAGAGGCGATGGTAGAACGACATCGTGGCCTAATGTGGGTAAAGTTAGCTGAAGTTTATTGCAGTTTTGGCAGTGCGATGTACATATCCCTCCCTCGGTCGATTTTTATAGTGCTGGTGAGGGGCCAGCAAAAGGGGAGAGTGGCGGACATAAGAGAAGTTCAAATCCGTGAGCATTGGATTCTTCTACAGCTTTGCATGTGATGGGACATGAGCCTGGCTATGGCCACAGCTTTAGACAAGGAATCTCTCCCATAGTGGGCTAGAAGGCTAGGTCATGCAGCTTTAGGCAGCTGAGAAAGATGATATGACAAAAGCTGGACACGTTGATATGACTAAAGCTAAAAAAGCAATAATGATAAGAGGTTGATATGACAAAAGCTGACAGAAATATATAATCAACCACATAATATGAGAAAGTACACAAAATAGATGGTAAAACATAATATGAGAAAGTACCCAAAATGGGCAATACCACAAAAATTATGTCACAGACAGCCTAATCCTGATCACCCCCCAGTGGTGGATCCTGACCCCTACCCCTACCTCTCCTCTACCAACATGCTGAAGAGGGTGCATCATCGAGAGGTCGTGGGTGAAGCGCCCGTGACGGTCCCGCCTAGGCGTAGTCTGAAGGGCTGTACCAAACCACTAGGCGACGCAAGCATGGAGGTGACGGGTCCTGCGTTGCTAGAGGAGGCTGTGTGTACTGAGTGGCTAGGGGAGGCTGCGTGTACTGCGTAGCTGGTGGGGGCTGCGCGAACTGAGCGCCTGCGAACAACTGATCCATCCAGTAGTCACCAACGCAGTGCCCTGACGGAGTATCCGAAGTAGAGGCCTGTCCTAGGACACCTATAGTTCAAACAATAACATCAATTATAGTGAGGTGATTAGATTTGAAACGTGATCAACTAAATATTGCTCAGCTTACTGGTGTGGGCACCATGATAGGACTACGTGGTGGTGCCTGCCAGCTAGATCCTCCAGCCATGCCTAGAGCCGGAGGCACGGGGGTGTGGAAGCTGGAGCCCGGGTGGTGTGGTGGTCGAGGAGGTGGTGTCGAGGAGCTGAGCCCGGGTGGCGGCTTGGATAAGGTGCCAGCCGAAACAGTCGGGGCTGGGATGTGGCAAGCAGCACCAAACTCCACGATCCGTCGAGACTACGCCTCCACACGCCTCATGGCCTCCGATACCACGTCCAATGTGAAAGTGGCCCCCGGCTGTAGCCTAGCAAGAAAGTCAAGGGCATGCTGGTGCAAGTCCCTAGCCTCGTCCACCTATCACGTACAAACAAACGATAAGCATAACGACATAGCATAACGAATAGATGATGTAATATATTAAATAAGACTTACCATCGCGTGCAGTGCCACTCCTGCCCGGCTCGAGTACAAGTCTACGACGCTAGCAGCATACATCTGGGTCGGTAGCTCCTCCACAAGTAGGAGACGAGTACGGGTCCGGGGCACGTACCAGGACAAGTAATCCTGGTAGGAGGAGGGGTCGTAGGGCGCGTCCTCCTCAAGAACGTCCTCCAATGCCCCATCCCACTATGCAAGCCACAACCCCATCCTCTGAAGCAACGTCGCCATGGTCTTCTGGGGTCCCTAGGTGGAGTACCTGCATAAAAATCCATATTATTACAAATATAACATAAGCATGTAGCATACTTGTTGTGGTGAGTAACTCACGAGTGCGCTTTCGCTGGCACGTGTTCCCCCAAAGGAATAGGGACTAGCTGGTGAAGTCCGAACTGCCTGAGGACTCGGTGTGGCGCGTAGTCCTCTACGAAGACGTCGAAGACAAGCTTCCTCCTCGTCAGCCAGTAGGCATGGTCCCTGTAGCACAGCAACGAGACGCCCCCCGCGGCTCTCTCCGCTACACGCTGGTCGCTGTAAGGGTCCCAGATGACCTGGTCCGCACTCAAGTGGTCGAAGGCCTCTGTGAAGGTGAGGTACGCCGAACGTACCTGGAGACCTGCCCATTGTGGCTGCAATGGAGGAGAAATAAGTGTAAGCACATGCGATTAAAATTATGATTGCATTAATGAGTAAAAACATGTACCCGTCGTCTGGTCCAAAGTGAGCCCATCGTCGATCAATCCAGCGCATTGCCGCCATACATGTCAGCGGTGTAGTACCGAGGGTCGACATAGGGTCGACCCACGGAGAAGCGCTCGAATGACCACAACTGAAGAAGAAGAGGCATCCTAGTAAGATTAGGGTTCTTAGCTTTCTTCACGCACGCGTCGCAAAGGGCATGGTACGTTGCAGCAAGAACCGCCGAACCCCAGGATACCTGCGGTACGTCGTCAGGCTTCGCGTCGGCAATAGCCCATGCATGGGCTATCCAACACGTGTCCACGCTGTCACTGAGTCGACGTGAACATCACCCAGCCGAACAACCAAAGCAGATAGGCCTCAAGGTGCCTAGCAACCTGGTAGTCGGTGGGCTGAGGCACCATCTGCTGCACCTGCGACAATTGAAAGAGTGTGATATCACGATAATGGTATGCAAAACTGGAGTAACATAGCAACATGTACAACCACTAACCTCAAACTACGCCAACCACCTCCTCGATGGTCCGTGCCTGCTGCCCATCGGTATCGCTGGGTCGACAACCGCCACCCCATCGAACCGTGCCTGCAAGTCCGCCACCCACCCAGCAGGAGTGACCGAGTGTCCGATCAGTTCCCGGCGATCGGCAAGCCGGTGAGCATGACGACGTCCTGTAGCGTCTCCGTCACCTCCCCGAAGGGAAGGTGAAAAGAGTGCGTCTCCAGCCTCCAACGGTCGACCAAACACGCTATCAGCGAGCTGTCGAACGGAAAACACCGCGACCGTTATGGACCGTCGTCACCCTCGGCCTGGTCGTCGGGCTCACCTGCGTCGGTAGCTGAACCCTCCACCATGCGGACTAGCGGAAGAAGCCCGGCACGTGCCAGCCTAACTAGGAAGAAAAGAGTTGCATCAGTCGAATGTTATGGACACTAATTGTACGAACAATGTAACATATTAATGTACTGCAACTAACCTGGTGTGGAAGTGAGGGTCAACGCACCATGCCTTCTTAGGCACACAAATCCGCAGTAATGGCACCTTCTCATTGCCCTGTGTCGTGTGGATGTGTGTGCGGTGCCGCACATCCAACATAGGGTCCAGAAGTGAGTCGACCTGCTCCATCCCTGCATGTAAACAAGTGGAAACATTTATTGCACATACAAATAAAAAAACATAAATAGTACTACACAACATACGGGAACCACGGCATATGCTTATTAAAATACATAAGGGCTGAAAATAAATAATAGTACACAACAACATATATAAATCGCAAGCCATGAACGTCAATATTACATTACATGCAATTAATGTGACAACATGCATATAATTACATAATTCGATACATATTGACGATACACACATCGCCCAAACCCATGACATAGCCACCACCGCGTTCAGAACCTACAGGCTACGTGCACTGGTTTGCCTTGTGGCCATACTGACCGCACTGAGAACACCTCCTAACAGGGCCACCCACTTCAGATTCACCCATATCGTTGTGAATGCGCCTGGTCTGTGGACGACCAGACTGCCCTTCCGCACACCTTCGCAAGGTCGGATCCGGCAAACAGATGCGCTCATCTCTGTTAATCGCAGTGAAATCACCATGTGCACGAAAACCACGGAACTCACCGGACCAGGTATGGGCAACATGATTGTCAGGGATTGACTATTCACCAAAAGACGACCATTTCGCCGCCAGGGGACCAAAAAAGCAATCAACCGGGCCCCCACGGAAGAAGCTCGGGAAACTTGCCCGAACGGCCAAAACGTCCGAGCTTGCATGCTCGGGGATTCATTCACGACCATACCGGACTAATACGAGCAACCGTGCTCGTATAAGCTACGCAAATGGTCGGGGGACTTGGTCAAAACCGTTAGAAAGGAAGGCGGCAACCAATCCACCGGAAATCAAGGGAAGACGCACCAGGAATTCAAATAACGCGCGGATCGAGGGCGCCGGATCGTGGGTGTTACGGATATGGATACGTAGCGTAAATCTAGGGAGTAGTTACCTTCTATGTATCTTCAGCTTTTGTATTTAAAACCCCCCAAGAACATCTGCGGGGGGACAATGATGAACCAATCAAAAACACAATATACTGTAGTAGGGCTATTATCTCGGCGGTGAGAGGCCCGAACCAGGATAAACACCACGCGTCCTTCTCCCATTTACGCGTTGCTCGGACGATCACCCCAGCTCGCACGAAGGGGCCCTGTTGATCCCTCGCTCAACAAATAAGCTCGGCGGGAGCCCATTCTCCAATCGTCGACAGCTGGAGCCGTCCATGGGGAATGGCAGTGTGATTCCCGTGCGAATTGGGATCCTCGAGGATGTCGAATTCGGGAGACACTAGGAATCTTTGTGCCTTCAACGAGGTTGAAGACGATGATATGTACTACGCTAGCGATGGCGTGGCCGGTGTGACCGATCCCGCAGGCCACACCGAACCCGGGAGCTTTACCCCGGGATCTGGAACACGAGGACAGGTCCTCCGTTCTCCGTACATCGCCCTCGGTAGCAACGAGGATGATTACGATGGACTCTACGATGGTTTGGATAAACCAGACGATCTCGAGTTCGACCGCGAGACAGCATCCCAAGGGAACACGATGATGTCCCCGTCACGCTCGTCTCACTCTCGACACGTCAACATGGCCGGGAGCCGTGTCGAGCCCGAGGTGCAATCCTCGGGGGCTGCTAAGCGCAACCGCTACGAAGCGGCTAGGCACCACCTGGAAGCGTCTTTGGGTAAGACCCAAGCATACGCCGCCAAGCAAGAGAGAGGCGGGTTTCCGGAGAAAGAAACTCCTCCCGGGAAAACTCTCGCGAGTGTCGTACACCCGATCGTGTCCCAGAACGCCGTCGGAGCTCTCCGTCGCCTATCCGCCAGAACCGAGAGCGTCTACAGGCTTTGGCGGCGGTCGTGCGCGACCTTCGCAGCTTCCCCGATCAACTGGATTTAGAGGCCGTAGGCATGGTCGTGGCCGAGGATCTAGAGAAGATTGCCGCCGAGCTGAAGGGTTCGGATCCTCCTCGCGGCCAGGATACCCGGAGTGTTTCCCGGGACCATCGAGGACATACACCTGTTCGCTCGCATAGGGATGAATCTCGGAGCCAGACTCAGAGATTGCCCCAGTCTGTTAACCCGGTCCGCGAGAAGCCTCGGAGTGGCTCCCGAGCAACCTCGGAACGACATGCTTACACCCACCCTGATTACGAGCGTTCCGAACGCTCCACAACTGAACGGTCGTCGGCACACCGTCCTCGCGAAGTCTTTTCCCGGCTTGGCCCACGCGTGGGGCGATGGACGGGGGACACTCGTAGAGACCATTATGGCCAAAGGTTCCACCGTGAAACTCTGAGCTTCGGCTGCCAGGCCTTCACGAGCTCTCTTCGAAACATCACGTGGCCGATCAAGTTTAAGCCCAGGCATATTGAGAGATTCAACGGGACTCAGAACCCAGACGAATTTCTCTCAATATATACCACCGCCATCCTGGCTGCCGGGGGCGATGAAGGGGTGATGGCGAACTATCTCCCAACAGTCTTGGATGGAGCTGCTTGTACATGGCTCTTCAACAAAAAGGAGGGGTTCATACAATCTTGGGGATAGCTCAGTGCAGCGCTCCGAGCAAATTTCCAGAGTTGCTACATTCGCCCGAGGAAGGAGCGCGACCTTGAGCACTTGATTCAGACAGAAGGAGAGACCCTGCGATAGTTCGTCCAGAGGTTCATCCAGGTCCGAAACTCGATCCCGAACATATTGGACGAGGCCGTCGACCGGGCTTTCAAGTTCGGAGTACGAGACGTACATTTCACACAGGACCTGGAGATCCATCCGGACCTAACAGCAAACGAGCTCTTCTGGATGGCCGACCGGTATGCCAATGCCGATGAGGCCGTCAAGTGGAAGAAAATGCTGGACGAAGGGAAGCTACCACCTCAGCCCGGATTGGAAACCTCCGCCAGCAAAAAGGGCTCGAACTCTGTGGACAAGAAAATCAAGAAGAAGAAGAAAAAGCAACCCTCGCCGGGCATAGTCGCTGGGGTAGAGCAGTAGCAGCCCCGAGCATCCCAGCCGCAGCGCCGGGGGTTTAATGCTCGGGGAAGAGGACAGCAGAACCGGCCCCGTGATCGAGGCGACCAAAGAGACCAACGGGGCGGCCTCTACTGTCCACTTCATCAGGCGCACGGGCATGATCTACGGAACTGCCGAACATGGACCTACTGCCTGGAGCAATTTTACAGCGGCAAGGGCCCCATGCCATTGCTCCCAGAACAGGGTGAGAATAGAAAAGGCAAACAGCCCGTCGAGGACAACGAGAATGACATGGAGTATCAAGAACCCTAGAACCACATTGCGGTTATCTTCAGGGGCTCCTCCGCCTACAAATCTCGCCAGGAATTGAAGGACGCCGCACAGGAAGTGCACCATGTTACCCAAGATAAACCTCCCGTACAGCAGCTCAAGTGGTCCGAGCTATCGCTTACTTTCTCCAAGGATGACTGTCCCCTTGGAATGGCCAAACCACAGAAGCTTCCGATGGTCGTAAGCCCCACCATCAGCAACACCGTCGTTGGCCAGGTTCTTATAGACTCCGGAAGCTCTTTGGATCTAATCTCTGCTAAGGTCTTGGACGAGATGCAAATCCCCCGCTCCAAGATTAAAAGCATAGCGGTACCCTTTTTCGGAATAGTCCCGGGCACCTCGATCAAGCCTTTGGACCAGGTCGTTTTCCCCGTTACCTTTGGGAGCCCGAGAAACTTCCGTACGGAGCTGATCACCTTCGAGGTGGTTGACTTTGAATCGGCCTACAATGCCATTCTCGGCAGACCAGCCTTGGCCAAATTCATGGCCGCCTCTTATCACGCGTATCAATGCCTGAAGGTTCCTGGGCTAAATGGGGTCATTACCGTAAAAGGAAGCCACAAGTCTGCGTTGAATTGCGACGAAAGGGCGTTGGATATGGTCGGCCAGCTGCCTACACGCGGCCCCGACCAGGAGCCGAAGCATTCCCGGCCCAAGGTTGCCCTCCAACCTGGAGGAGAGACCAAGGCCGTTCCACTCGACGAGTCGGAACCAGCCAAGGTCGTGCATTTGGGATCTTCCCTAGATCCTAAATAGGAACTCGAGCTCATCACCTTCCTCCGAGCAAACCCGGATGCGTTCGCCTGGGAACCATCCGACATGCCCGGGGTCCCAAGGGGGGTGATCGAGCACAGGCTAGCGGTTCAGCCTGATAGAAAACCAGTGCGACAAAAACTCAGACGGTTCTCTCTAGAAAAACAAGCGATCATCCGGGAAGAACTCGGCAAGCTCCTTAAGGCCAGCTTCATCAGGGAGGTCGAGCACTCGGAATGGTTAGCCAATCCGGCCATAGTCAGAAAGAAAGAAAGGGGGCAAGTGGCGCATGTGCGTTGACCACATGGGCTTAAACGCAGCATGCCCAAAGGATAACTACCTGCTGCCTCGCATAGACCAATTGGTCGATGCGATGGCGGAATCGCAGGTCATGAGCTTCCTGGATGCTTATTCGGGATATCATCAAATCAGCATATCACGCGAAGACGAAGAGAAGACCTCCTTCATCACCCCATTCGGGACATTCTGCTACACGACCATGTCATTCGGTCTGAGAAACGCTGGGGCAACTTTTCAGTGCCTCATGCAAAAAACCTTTACGGACCAAATATGCCGTAACTTGGAGGTTTATGTGGACGACATAGTCGTCAAAAGCAAGCTCGCTCCAAGTCATGTCACCGACGTAGAGGAGACATTTTGTAATCTTAATAAGCATCGAATAAAATTGAACCCGGAGAAATGCGTTTTCGGCGTAAAAGCCGGCAAGGTGCTCGGTTACATGGTCGGTCCGCAAGGCGTCGGGGCGAATCCATAGAAAATTGAAGCTATTGAAAATATGAGGCCACCCACATGCGTGAAGGAGGTATAGGCCTTGACCGGTCAAATGGCCACTTTAAGCCGTTTTATTTCTTGGTTGGGTGAGCGTGGGTTACCCTTCTTCAAGGCCTTACGCAAACATGATGGTTTCTCTTGGACGGAGGAGGCTAGTCGTTCCTTCGAGGAACTGAAGCAATACCTGTCCAAGCCACCCATCTTGGTCACTCCCAAGAAAGAAGAAAATTTACTATTATATCTAGAGGCCACTCCGCAAGCTGTAAGCACGGTTTTAGAAGTCGAAAGGGAGGGGGCCCAACGAACTATCTACTATGTTATTGAGGTGCTGCATGGACCAAAGGAGTGTTACCTCGGGGTCCAGAAACTCTTGTACGCACTGCTAACGGCCTCCAGAAAACTACGCCATTACTTCCAAGCCCACAAAATCACGATCCCGACCAGTTTTCCACTCAGGGAGATCCTGAGAAACCAAGACACCAGTGGTCGCATAGCAAAGTGGGCCATGGAGCTCGCCGAGTTCGAAATAACATTTTCGGCTCGCACGGCCATAAAATCCCAGGTCGTGGCAGACTTCGTGGCAGAATGGTCGGCTCCACCCCAGTCGACAAGCAAGCCTGCAAGGTCTAAGGAAAATCACTGGGCCATGTATTTCGACGGGTCCCGAGCATACGAACGCTCAGGGGCTGGTGTCGTGTTGGTCTCCCCAGATGAGGAACGACTCCAGTATGCCGTCCAATTGCACTTCGCCGCGACCAACAACGCGGCAGAGTATGAAGGCCTCCTGGCCGGACTGCGAGCATGCAAATCGCTAGGGGTCCAACGGCTCACTGTGATGGGCGATTCACAGTTGGTCGTGAACCAGGTCAACAAGGAGTATCAGTGTTCCGATACCTCAATGGCGCTTTACCTGGTCGAAGTAAGGAAGATGGAGAAATACTTCAAGAATTTCGAAGTACTCTACATCCCCAGGAAGGACAATGCCCTGGCCGACCAATTATCAAAGGTTAGTTCCTCTCAAACTACCGCTCCGGCGGGGGTGCTCGTTGAGCACCTATACAAGCCCTCCATTCCCTCTGAAGAGGAGGCATCAGAGACTGGCGGTACAGTCTCTCTCCTTGAGCAAAGCGCGAGTTTGATGACGCCATTCGTCCAATACCTCGCGCACGGGACATTGCTCGAGGAAGAAGCTAAGCGTTCTCGTCTTACAAGGCGGTCTTCTCTGTACAGACTGATTGAAGGCAACCTATACCGCAAGGGCGCACTAGGAGTCCTCTCCTAGTGTGTCTCCCAAGAGGAAGGCCAGTACCTTCTTCGGGATATCCATGAAGGGATGTGTGGAGCTCATTCGTCGTTCAGGACACTTGTGAGCAAGGCGTTCCGTTTGGGCTATTATTGGCCAACAGCCTTGACTGACGCACAGTTGATCGTGGTGACTTGTCGAGCATGTCAGTTTCATGCCCGCAAGGTCCATCAACCAGCATATGCGCTGCAAACCATCCCGCTTTCATGGCCATTCTCGACCTGGGGGCTCGATATCCTCGGACCTTTCCCTCGAGGTCGGAAAGGCTGCAAATACTTGCTCGTGGCCATCGACACTTTCACCAAGTAGATAGAGGCCGAACCCATGTTAACCATCTCGGCCCAGGCGGCCAAGAGGTTCCTCCAAAGCAACGTGGTGACACGGTTTGGGATACCCAACCGGCTCATCATGAACAACGGAACTCAATTCACTAGTGAATTGTTCCAGGCTTACTGCGAGGAGGTCGGGATCAAGGTCTGCTTCGCTTCTATGGCACATCCACAGAGCAACGGGGCGGCCGAACGAGCAAACGGGCAAATAGTCCAAGGCATTAAAAAGAGGGTCTTTAAGAACCTCAGTCAGCACAAGTAGGAGTGGGTGGACGAACTGCCCTCTGTTTTATGGTCGATTCGCACCACCACAAGTCAGGCCACGGGCGAAACCCCATTCCAGCTTGTCTTCGGTGCAGAGGCCATTTTGCCTACAGAAATTATGCTGGGTTCCCCGAGGGTGCAACTGGTCGACTCTGTCGACCAAGAAATCGAGCGGCTCGTCGACCTAGACCTCGTAGAGGCAACACGAGAACGGGCGTTGCTCCGGTCTGCGGTTTACCTACAGGCACTTCGTAGGCACGCGGCCAATTCAGTTCGACCAAGGACCTTGCAAGTTGGCGAACTAGTCTTACGACGAGTTTAGGACCTATCAAAAGTCAACAAGCTAACCCCAAGATGGGAGGGCCCCTTCACGGTCGTATTTGCAACAGGCCCGGGGGCTGTTCGCCTAGCGATGGAAGATGGTCGAGTGCTCGCCAGCACTTGAAACATCGATCAACTACGTAAGTTCTATGTTTAAAACACCTTTCCAGTTAAAATTATCTACTTCGTTTTGCGATTCTTTCTTGAAAAAGTTATGCCGCTTCACTCCAAAATTCCTTTTCCCCTTGGTCGGGCACGGCCGAACAATGCACTTGTACCTTTCCCTTTGAAGCCAAGCTTGGAAACCCGTAGGCCGATTGCTCGCGCTGATCTCCTTTCGTAGTAGCTCTACGCTGCATGAACGATCACGTACAACGCATCCTCATCCTCGGTTCAAGCTCGGCTCCAAGCTGGGCTCGGTGGTTCACCACGAGCATTGGCAACGCTGTGCCCGTTAGCTTCAAGTCACATGCAAAACTATGCTCACAAGATAGAGGCACAGCTCGGCCGCACCACGAGCAAAATGCACTATGCGCGTACGACCTAAGTTCTCAAAACACATCTATTTGATAGTTCCGGTCGTCCAACGAACAAGCACGAATGCATCTTTTAGTAACCTCCTATGAACAAACCCGTGCTCGCAAATTTAGGGGCACGACCTTTGTCCATAGCGGGGGTTCATACGCGTAAGGGCTAAGCGCGCCTTTTTCAAGATTTTGCCCTTGTTCTCTCCCGTGGTTGCCTTCCTTTTTTGCAGAACAACCGTCGAGCAAACATAAGAGCATCCAAAACAAGGAGGAAAGAAGACAAGATCGGCCTTTTCAATTACGAAATCACATACAAAAGTTTACAAGTGGAGGAAAAAGAAAAAAGAAAAAAGGCTATCTACGGGTGATCCCGACGACCGGCCTAGAAGGCGGCAAGCTCTTTCTTAAGGGAGTCGAGCTCGGCCTCCAAATCCAAGACCTTCCGCCAAGCCGCCCGACCTTCGGCGGTGCTCTCTCGGAGGCACTGCACCTCCTTGAGCTGAGCTTCTTCGCACTCCCGAGCTTCTTGCACGGCGCAGCGAAGGTCGGGGGCTTCCTGCCAAAGCTTCCCCAGCTCCTCCTCGAGGTTGGCACACCTTAGCTCCAAGGAGGTCTTCGCCGTTTCGCTTTGGGAGAGTTGGCCCCGAAGCTCGGCGATGGAGCCCTTCATCAACTCCAGCTCCTTTTGGTTAGCGGCATGCACGTCGGAGACACGATGCTCAAGATCGGTGATCTTGGCATCTTACTCGTGATAGTACCCCGCGAACTCCTCCGCTAAGACCGTGGAGGCGTCAATGTCCTCCATTGCCTTGGCCACGAACTATGAACAAAGAAGGAAAGGTCAAACCACTTTAAAGGGTCTTGGCACCGAAGAAAAGATGGAGTATGACTCAGAAATAGAAAGCTCACCAGAAGAGCACGGCTGACCAGCTTGTCTTGGAGCTTCTGGTGGTCGATCGCGCAGGCTCGGAAGAACGGATTGACCCAGGCAGGTCATCCTCGATCTGAGCAGGCGCGTCCCCTGGACTGGGGTCTTGGTCCTCTTGGGTACCTGATGTACCCAGGAGGGCAAGGGCGGCTCCCTCCTCGATCAACCCCAGAGGACGCTCGACCTCTGGGACCTGCTCACCCTGAGGATGAACTTCCCCCGGGGCTTGCAGTGCGAGGCGATCATCTCCCAGCTCGGCCTCCACGCTCGGGGGCTGAACATTGGCCTCGGTCGACTCTTGGGCCTCGAGGCTCGTCTCCTGAACCTCCCCGGTGCTCGGCGCGGTGCTCGTCCCCTCGTAAGGGACAAAGGCCATAGCCTCCTCAGCCCCTTGCGGACCTTGCGCTACTGGGACCGGAGGAAGCTCGATGGCCGTAGGAGGTTGCTCAGAAACCCCTTGCTCCACTAAGACTAGAGGGAGCTCGGTGGCCTCAGAAGTCTGCTCGGACGCCCCTGGGATCTTGACCCTTGGAGTTTCGTCCAAGCCCTCGCTCATCACCAGGTCAGCGACGCGTCCCAGCTCGGCATCAACTGCGGAATTGAGAATCCACTCAGCCATTTGTGGGAGATCTAAAGACAGCAGCCGAGCTATCACGCCCACGCTAAGCGAAGTGGGGTTAGCTCAGGAAATTGCAAGAAAAACGAAAACAAGGAAGTTACATGAAGGATTACCTTCCGCCAAGCGAGTTCCCTTGTCCTCAGTCTCCTCGCTTTGGGCCACGGGTGCCCTGCCCGCGGCGGCCTCGTAGGCCTCGGCAACTGCCTCGGCATGTTGCGCGACTGCGTCGCTAGCCCTGGCCATCATAGGGTCGACCTCGTCCATGTCGGCCCCCTCCAGCACCAAGGTCGGTCGAGGCGACGACCTTCTGCTCCTCCTAACCAGGGCGAAAGTGTCTTCCTCCTCTTCCTCCTCCTCGTCGGGGTCCTCGACCACCTGAGCAAGTTGATCTTGGAGGGCCTTGATCTGCCTCTCCAACTACTCCTTGCTCGAGGTGGACATGGCTGCCTCCTCGGCCTTTTTCGCCTCCTCGGCCAGCTGTTGCAATCGACCCATCAACTCTGGCTTCTTCTGCTTGAAATCAGCAAACCACTGTCGAAGTTCCCTTACCTTTTTTTGGTCAACGTACTCAAAGTGGCGCTTACTCGGGGGCTTAGACGTGACTTGGCAAGGAAAGGAACGGCAGGACATAGAGGTAAACAGCTTCCGAAAACTAACGACTTTGTACTACACAAAAGAAGGGAGAACCAGACTGCACTAAACCGGTAGTCGACCAAGTACGCGGTCAGCGGCGTAACCAAGTATGGCAGTAGAATCGAAGTAAGAAAGCATCACTAACATATATATACACGTACTAACAACATGCAAGTACGTCAAAATACATAAATATGTCTAAACATGTTCACGTCTTCTTGCGACACGGCTTCGACCGACCGCCTTCTTGCGAGGACCGCTGGAAGGGGTTGGGGTGTCTTCCAGAAGCGTTGAAGCGGCACTCGACACGGCGATCTCAAGGGCAACCTTCTCCTGCAAACAGAAACCAAGTGGGATAAGCTCAGAAAGCACTTCTCGAGCAGAGAGCAAGCAGAAAATACTTACCGCGTCACTGCGGTCGAAGACATTCTTGGGGAACTAGCGATTGGGCTTCAGTTCCTTCTCCTTCGGGGCGCCGAACATCTCGGCGACCCTTTCATCGACCCAGTCCGTCCTCGGGGCTGCAAGACGAACAAGGATTGGAAAGAAGAATAAGGCCAACACCCGGGCGGCGACGATGGTCGAAGGAAGGATCGAAGGGCATACCTGCGTTGTCCTCACGGGTGATGTCTTGCCACCCGGTCACCTCGAAGAACAGATGCTCGTGACGCCGCAAGGGGGACACCCGGTTGAAGGTGAAGTCCCGGGCAATGTCCCGACCAGTGAGCCCCATCTGGGTGAGCTCGCTGATCGTCCTGAGGACCCACTCTTCCTTGGGCTGCATGCGTGGGCGCGCCGTTTCAGCGGGCGGGGCAACCTCCCCGGTATAGATCAATTGGCTCCCCTCCGCCTTCTTCTGGTAAAACCAAAGGTCGGCCCAGCCCGACACCGAGTCCTTCAAAGAAAGAAGAGGATACTCGTATGGTCGGTTGGGTCAGAGGCGAAGGTAGACGCAGCCGGCGGGACCTCCCCTACCGGTGCGGAAAGGGGAGTAGAAGTGGAAGAAGAGGCTAGCGGTGGGTGTCACGCCCACGTACGCCTCGCAAAGGTGGGAGAAGATTGTGAGGGCGAGAATGAAGTTAGGGTTGAGATGAGAGATCTCACACCCACAAAAGGCAAGCACGGAGACGAGAAACTCGCTCTCAAGCAGGCGAAGCCCGTTGACGGCGTATAGCTCGCAGGAGACGATCTCTCCCTCCCGCGGCGCCGGTGTCACGTCACTCCCGAGCGCCTGGCTAGAGTTTGGATCGACGTAGCCATCGTCCACGAGCGCTTGGTGCCTCCTCCGGTTCATCTGACTAACTCCAAAATGCGCCATTGCTGAGGAGAGGAGACCGAAGAGGGCTCTAGAGCTCTTGGAGAAATTTTTGGCAAGATCGAGCAAAAGCACAAGGTGGCTTTGTCCCTCGCGACGGTCGGGGTTTAAAAAGCCCGTGAAAGGGCGCATTTAACGCTGCCGCGACTGTTCGCGAAACGGCGTATGTCCGTCACGGTGAAAACTTCCCAGTAAATGCACCACTACCAAGAAACTGCTTTACCTTTACGACAAGGCTTCTTGGAGAAGGAACCGTAAATAACCTAACCATGGCATGATTGCTCGGGCGACGAGCAAGTCGAAGCTCGCCCCCCAGCAACAAGCCCATTCCCTGGCGCAAGATGGTCTCAAGTTACGAGCAAGCACCAGCAGGAACCTAATCCCTCCTTCGAGTCTATTTTTTAAGGCTCAAGAGGAAGCCCGAGACAAAACATTCCCCAATTGAGTCTCGGGGGCTAGCTGCCGGGGATTGACTATTCACCAAAAGATGACCATTTCGCCCCCAGGGGACCAAAAAAGCAATCAACCGGGCCCCCACGGAAGAAGCTCGGGAAACTTGCCCGAACGGCCAAAAGGTCCAAGCTTGCATGCTCAGGGATTCGTTCACGACCATACCGGACTAATATGAGCAACCGTGCTCGTATAAGCTACGCAGATGGTCGGGGGACTTGGTCAAAACCGTTAGAAAGGAAAGCGGCAACCAATCCGCCGGAAATCAAGGGAAGACGCACCAGGAATTCAAATAACGTGCGGATCGAGGGCGCCGGATCGTAGGTGTTATGGATATGGATACGTAACATAAATATAGGGAGTAGTTACCTTCTATGTATCTTCAGCTTCTGTATTTAAAACCCCCCAAGAACATCTGTGGGGGGACAATGATGAACCAATCAAAAACACAATATACTAGAGTAGGGCTGTTATCTCGGCGGTGAGAGGCCTGAACCAGGATAAACACCACGCGTCCTTCTCTCGTTTACGCGTTGCTCGGACGATCACCCCAGCTCGCATGAAGGGGCCCTGTTGATCCCTCGCTCAACAAATAAGCTCGGTGGGAGCCCATTCTCCAATCGTCGACAATGATCCTTCAAGTAGAAAAGGGACATGTATTGCGACGTGTTCATCCCAATTTGCCCACAAGCAGCCATCACATGTGAGCAAGGAATATGGAGAAGTCTTGGCTTATTGCAGGTGCATTCACACCATCCAGTTGCCCCTTGGCCTAGATTAACCTCGTGCGTAATAACCGCTGTGTCGGTTTCCAAACCCCTTTTGCACCGAAGAGTGACCTCGGCGATGCTCGATCATTCGAAGCTCGCACCATATCTTTCGAGATATCATGGTTCGTTCCTCCATGTATGTCATCATTTGTGAACAATACGGCGTTTGCAATGTCGAGGCATGAAGTACTACCTCGGCATGCCTTTTTTGGTAGTAGGCAACGATACCGCGCAACATGCCTTCAAGGATGGCCACAAACGGTAGCGGACGGAGGCCTCTGATGACCCAATTATAAACCTCGCTATATTCGTTTTCATGACACCAAACCTGTTCAATGCATAACGGTTTAGCACAACAACCCCATTTGTTCAGCGGTAATAAATATCTTAATGTAATATACTAACCTGGCGCCTCCAGTGTCGTGGAGCAATGCCCACTTCTCTAGAGGCTCCGCCTCTATCCAGCGCGAGAAACATTTTATGTTCCTTGACATTCATCTCCTCACATTAGGAGGATCGAGCTCTCCAAGAGGTGTTAGCCTTTTAGGTGGGCATTCGTTCGGTGTAGGTGGTTGCTTCTTTATCTCTTCGATATGTGCACTTGTGTGCTTATCCAACTCAACCAACAGTGCGTTGAACTTACGTACCTGATTCTGCTTGCATAACCTCTTAAATAGGTTCATCAGTTTCTTGCTCTTAAACTGCTTGAAGAAATTTGCTCCCAAATGTCTCATGCACCACCTATTCTGCAAGTCAGGCCATGAAAATGGTTCATCTGGGTCCTCCTGTAGAGTCTTAATTGCCGAAAGGATACCTTTGTGACGATCATGAATGATGCACATGTTGGGCCGATCACCAACTACCCCCACCTTCAGATGTCTGAAAAACCACAACCAACTATCCCGGTTCTCACCCTCAACAAATGCAAAGGCCAATGGAAGTATGTGGTTGTTCGCATCAACTGCAATGGCTATTAGAATCTGCCCCTTGTATTTTCCAGTCAAAAAAGTACCATCCACACAAAGCAATGGACGACAGTACATGAATGACGCAATGCAAGGGCCCAATGAAAAAAAGCACGACGAAATGTACAGATCCCATTTCCATCTGCTTCACTTTCTTTGAAAGCGGTGTATGTGCCAGGATTGGTTTACTTCAATACTTCAAGAACACGAGGTAGGTTGCAATACGAAGCCTCGTATGTGCCAAACCTCTTCTCTAATGCTTTCTGCTTCGCACGCCAGGCCATCGAGTAGCTTATCTGATACTTAAATGTTCGTATGATTGCTTTCTGAATATACGAACACTCAATATCCCGCTTCTCAATAATTTCATTGAACATCACGCTAGCTATTAGAGACGAATTCAAGTTACGGTGCTTGACAAGAACATTTTCTAGTCTGCATGTGTGCTCCTCCACTCTTGATGCAATCCAATACGTCTCACACTTCGGCTTGTATGCATGAACTCGAAATTCACAACCATTGATTCTGCACTTCACTCTGTACTTATCTGGGCTAGACAACACAACCCGAAACTCTCTCTACAGCGATAGTGCCCACAGCCTCACTGCCAACTTCAATTCAGAAATGTTCGGGAACATTTGATTCAACCGAATGGCACCAATACCATACTCACAATGCGAATCATGGCCCCACAAAGCTTCCATACCAGCTTTGTTCCGCCTATTCCATTCATCGGGGATGGGTACCTCCGCTGAGCCAGTACTATCATGCATTTCATCATCTTCTTCCCCTTCATCACCTTGGCCGCTGGTATCATCGGGCTCCAACATTTCAGCTTCCTCTTCTGTCGCCATACGGTCCACCCAATCCAAATGATCCACAAGTTGATCGATCTCCTCCCCTTCATCAGCCCGACCTTATGCGATTGTTGCATCACTGTGATCATCCCCCGCTGCTGACTCAACCGGCACCACTGGCTGAACTTGTTCAGCTGTAGCCGATGTGCTACTCTCGCTCACACCAGTAGTACCCACCTCTTCCCTAGGGCAAGCTTTGTTGAGACCCGAATCTGCAAATCCGGACCCTCTGCGTTTTCTGTACTAGTCCAGGATCCCGCTAGTACACACAGTCAAACAGGGTTAAATATCACATCCATACATAGTGGAAATAATAAAGTACTTCAAACATTAAATAAACTGGTTACCAGACCTTAAGGTCATCTTACAAATAGTCTGCCACGCAGGGCTTACAATAACAAAAGTAAATAATCAGCAGCGGAGCGAAGGACGTCGGTGACTCCCATCAATATGCCATAGGCAACTGACAAGGTTCAACTCCTAGATAATTGCCTCCCGTGGAACTTCGCCTTCTTCGAAGTTGTATTCTTCTCCTCAACTGATGATTGTGTTGAAAGCAAGGGTGAGTATACAACATACTCAGCAGGTCATGCACAGAGGTGCAGTTCTATTACTATAGACATGGCTTCTTCCAAAGGAATAGCTTAGTGGTTATTTTGCATCAAGCAGCATTTTGTTTCTATCAAATAATCTTAATAGATTCAAAAGTAGTAAAACCATATTATATAATAAGTTATCAATCTCTTTTCAAACAATTTGGCACAAAGCCCTAAATCACTTTAGCAATTATCTCTGGGATACAGCCACCCATTCCCACATTTTTATTTTGGAAAATCTAACCCTTAACTGTAATCCCCGAGCAATGTCCAGTACCGTGGACACGGCTATTCGAATAGTTTTGACACTCTGCAGAGGTTGTGCACTTTACCCACATGATACAGTCGCACACCACAAAGGCGATTGACCGTAACGAAGTTTTTCAGAAACCTCCATCTACACCGATGACCCTCTCCGGTATTGCCCTCACTACCACTTCCCCCACGATGGATCGAAGCGTAGGACCGACAATCACCGTTGGATGGGCACCAAGTCGTAGCTCTGGTACGCTCCCTGCTCAGTTACCCCAATGTAACTATCACCCTGAGGTATCAAAGGTAAGATGTCATAATCCTACTAAACTAAGACCGTCCCACTCCAGCCATGTGGTTGTATGTAAGGCCCAGTTCAAAGGCTTGCAAGGTGAAGTCCTTAACTGTCTAGGGCAAGACATCCTTCTCACAAACCCTGACCCAAATCTTCTCACATCACTCGTCCCATTGCTGCAAAGGCTATTATCTCAAAATCTATGCTATAAAGGCCCATCTAGCATAAAGCCTCATACCACTTGCCCCAGACTAAATCTTTTCCCACCCCTGTTCCATTATTGTGCAACACATGCCAACAATAATATCAGTTACCATGTAGAACCACAAAGGTACCTACACTTGACATCTTCATTTGGAAAGATTACACCATTTCCACAAATTCATTCCATATACCATTAGTCAATATTATTTTTCTCTTGAAAAATATTTCACGCAAGCATGGCTAAGCAACTATTCACGATCTAGCCTCCCGTGTTGGCACAATCATATTAACCAACTATATAATCCCAACTTATGATAACAATGGAATACATGGCATACAAATATTATCATGAAAGGTGGAGTTAACAATTAGGTTGCTTAACTAATTTACCCAAATTAAATTAATCATTTTAATCAATATAGCATGCATAATTTAAATCAAAATACAATTTCAAAAACTAGGAACAACATGGTCAAAGCACAACTTGCCTTCAAAGATCAGCTGGCTGTGGTCTAGATCTTGATCTTGGTCCTGATCTTCGCTTCTGACAGCGTCACACAACTCGACGTCTACGCGTAGCAAATAAAGAACCAAATAAACACTCAGAACAACGTAAAACACACATTCGAAAATAATGCTACAAATCAAACTTGCTTATAATCCCCATGCAAATTTCTAGATAATTATTTTAGCATTTTCTAAGATTTATAAAATTTATTTTGGAATTTTTGGACGTATAGTTTAAGAGATACAAAATTCGTAAGTTTGAACTTTCCGTGAATAATTTAACAATATAAATTCATTTATAAAATTTCATAAAAATTACTGTAGTAAGGTATTAATTTTTACTAATTAACAAAATTTGTTGCAAGTGATTTGGACTTAAAACGAATTTGTAGCGGAAAAGACAAAATCAGTAATTTTTCTGAAAAATTTACGTAAACTAACTTTCTAGCTTTCCTTGCATGGCACTACTCATGTGTATATGCATATACTCCTTGCTTGGCTACGTGAGATGAGAGCTTCGGTTTTGCATGCTTTGCTGCGCGAGAAAGAGCAGGGGAACATGAGGCGCATGGCCAGACAAACGTACAGGGCAGGCAAATGGCGCAAGAGCCAGCAAAGCGACGACTGCGGCTATGGCGCGCGTCGGCGTTGGCGGACGGCCAGGAAAGGAACGGCAGGACATAGAGGTAAACAGCTTCCGAAAACTAACGACTTTGTACTACACAAAAGAAGGGAGAACCAGACTGCACTAAACCGGCAGTCGACCAAGTACGCGGTCAGCGGTGTAACCAAGTATGGCAATAGAATCGAAGTAAGAAAGCATCACTAACATATATATACACGTACTAACAACATGCAAGTACGTCAAAATACATAAATATGTCTAAACATGCTCACGTCCTTTATATATATATGTGTGTGTGTGTATATATATATATATATATCCACGCAAATATACAAATGAGATAAAATAGAAACAAAGCGCGCACGCGAGAGTAAAGAAATACCGATCGGCGGTAGCAACGACGGCGGCGACGCAGAAGGAGGTGAGACTGCCGGATGTAACTGCGGCGACAGCAGCGAAGGGTGGCGTCAACGGCGGCGATGACGTAGATGACGGCGGCGGCTGCGGCGACAACAGCGAAGGCGACGGCTCCGACAACGGCGGCGACAATGGCGTACACGGCGGCAACGACGTAGACGACGGCGGTGACGGTGGCTTCAACGGCGGCGAGACGGCAGCGGCGGCGATGACGATGGCGGCTTCAACGGCAGCGGCGACAGTACACTACAGCGACACGAAGTGAGGCAATGGAAATGGTATGCGGGTGTGCTAGAAAATGGAAGGCAATTGGAAGTGTTTGCGTTGTGGACTAAATGAGAATGGCTGGAAAGGAATTCTTGTGCGTGGACTCACGTTGCTTTAAGGGAAAGGATTTCCAATACTTCATGCATGGTAGTGATGCATTCACTAGTACTAGAGTGGGCACGTTCCTAGTTTTATTGTTGTATTCACGCCAAGACTATATGCATGGTGGCCGGTTACTACTTCAAGGAATTGATGAGTAAATTAGAAAGAGCAAGCATCGGCTGGAATGAACTGGGTGTTAATTGGTAGCGACTTTAGTTTTCTAATTGACAGAATATTTTAACATGTATGCTTCCCTGGAAGAAGTACCTACGTGAACGTGAAACGTCTTCAATGGAGTCCATGCGTGCGTGGTGTAATTCACACATAACAACGCATTTACAAGTATGCAAACAACCGTGTTAAAGGAAGGAAACAGCCATGCAAGGGTTGTGCTAATGACGCATGCATGCATGCATTGCATGGCGCTTAGGATGAAGAGTCGGCTAGAAAAATGGCTGGAGTAAAGGAATGGCAATGATGTTGATTAGAGAAACGGCGTACTGGTTTTAATCGTGAATTAAGGAACGGCTGGGATAAAGAAACTTCCAAGATTCAAGCATGCATGTGAATAGGCTTATAGTGGGTACACGCTGTACATATACATATATACGCCTACATGTTCTCAAAATGTTTAAAATAAAATAGCAAAAAGGTTTCAAAGATCCTGCAAAATTCCTCTAAAATACTAGGAACTGAGTGGAGATTAACAAAGTTGGTTTCACGATTTTTCGACGTATAGATTTTTCATAAAAAAAATCTTTTAGTGAATCAGACACATGTACATATTTTTGTAAAAATAATGATTTACGTTATATAACATGTTTTTTGAAAATATTTGAAGAGAACACTCTCGTCTTCCAATTATCTTTATTTTAAATAAAATTTTACAGTTTATGCTTATGCGAAAAGGCATGATCTTTATTTGATACGATTAGTCCAATAAACTTGAATCCGAATTACTCGCGAGGGTTCCAAGTAAATTTTGAAAAATTACAAATAATCCTAGAAACACACCAATATATTAAAAGAAATTTTTGGGACGTTACAAGCTTGCACCAGCATCACACATTCGAGGCTAGATCCCTTGCACCACCTTAACCATTTCTGCCACAACTGTGTTCGATCTACTTTCTTCAACTCCCACACAGCCGGGTCACCCTTGCTACGCGTGAATACGATTTGGATGGTAACAGAATAAACACTTGGATTCAGTGAAAAATATTGGGTCAACCAAAGTTTTATATCACGAATGCTAATAGTATCGGGGGACAAGTGCTTGGCCATGGTGACCGCAAAGCTGCTTAAATTCACTCCATTCAGCCCATTTTGTACTTCATCATCGCCATAATATACCATAAATTTCACTGGTTTCGACATCACTACGACGACATAGACAAAATAAATTTTTCCATCACTACTGAGATGTAAAATTAGTACCGTAAATTGAACAACACTGATTAACTATCCCGCTATTGATACTCTAATATTATATTATTATAGCGCACGTGTAACATCGCTATTTTCTACTAACATGTTGTGTTCAACAAATCGGCCGATTGGCCGATTAGCTTGTGATCGGAGCCCAAAAGATTCGATTTTTCAGTTTTCGGTGAAAAAACTTGGTTGACCGATTAATCGGGATACTCTCGATTTTTTTAGTATTTTAGTATTTACATCAATATATTGCCCTTGCTGATCGATCGATAAATCTCTAATCTTAGACCCGATCAGCTATCGATTAGTGATTTCTTGAACATTGCTAATATGTAAAACCATTATTGCAAATTGAACAACGTTATATTATCCAAACTAAAATCCCTACCCTAAACTAAAAAACTAGAATCGCGATGCTAAAGTACAGAACTAAAATCCCTACCCTAAACTAAAAAACTAAAATCACGACTCTAAAGTACATAACTAGAATCGCTACTCTAAAGTACACAACTCAATCACTAGTCTAAATTACATAACTAAATCGCTACTCTAAATTACTCTAAATTGAAGAACGAGAAATTAAGCAAAGTTGCGAAGTTACCTCCTCCTCCTTCTTCTCTTCTTCTTCTTCTCCTCCTCCTTCTCCTCCTCCTCCTCCTCCTCCTCCTTCTCTCTCCCTCCTTCCCTCTTCTCTTCCCCGGGCGGCGGCGCGCCCGCCTCTTTTTTGTGACACTACAGAATGACCGTATGAGACTTTTTCGACGTCGGCATTAAAGTACGACTTTTGTATCATGTTTTGGGCCTCTTCTGGGAGTTTGGGCCTTTCCGGGGAAGAATTTGGGCCTTTCGGGGGGAGTTTGGGCCTTGGGGGACCTAACTCGGGCCTTGGGGTACCAATGTGGGCCGAAGGTGGGGAAGATTTGGCCCATGTGGAGGAGTTATTGGGCAGCAAAACCTGCTGCCCAGCCCCCTACGCCCCACCCCCCTCCCACTAACCCTAGCCGCCTCCCTTGTTCTCCCATGCGCCTCCCCCTTGCCTCCCATAGCCGCCACCTTGTTCCCCTTCCTCCTCCACCTCCTCTAGCCGGTCCTAGGTGAGTTCCACCTCTCCACCTCCCTTGCTGCCCCTAGGGGAGTTCTCCACCTCAACACCTCGGAGATACGTCCATTGGAGCGCTCCGCGACGAGGAGATCCGGTGGATTTGGAGCGAGAAAGGAGATCGCGCGAACCGGGAGGAGATCCGTTGGGTTTCCGTTCATCGGGCAAAGGTATGGCCACGGGGATCCTTGGGGTTGGTCTAGGATCTGTTCTAAGAGTTAATATCATGTTTTTAGATCAATTGGTGGTGCTGTAATTGTAACGCCCCGGCATCTAGTATGCCCGAATGCTACCAAACATAGACTAAACATCAACTAAATACCATACATGAAGACAAATTTCAGCAAAGGCACAAATGCTAAACACCGAAATTTCGGCAGCATCTCCTTTGTTTTATCATGATTTGAACAATAGCAATATCATAGCAAAATATTTCGTAACATAAGACATCTAAAGCAGCAATATATAATGGATAAAACATCATCATAAACAATTAAACCAAGACCAACCACACAAACATCTATAGCTAAGCAAAGAGGATCAACAGCACATTAAAATTAATCCATACACCTAGTTCAGGGCACTATTATTATGATCATGACTCAAGGTTGGTAAATGTGACTGGAACTACGTGAAGATGTGTAGCTAATGCCCTTTCCCACATGTCGCTGTCATGGTACCTAAAAAAAACAACATAAACACAAGCGTGAGTTCATCACTCAGCAAGTATATTGCAATGGTACAAACAAAAACCATTACATGGCTACAACAACTCACATCATGTATATCATCTCATTCATGTTCACAAATCATTATCATCATCATTATGTATGCAATGCGATGCGATGCTCATATCTCCTTGGAAACTCATACCGGTATGGTTGAGTACACACCCGTCGGTGTGCACCCTCTCCCCCCTTCCATCCCGAAGATGGAGGGTGCCTACTCCTCGCTTCCCCACACCGCGGTGGATGGAATCACGATGTAGGACTTACTCATTGGCTCTCCGGAATAGTCATAACTTTCTCATCGACCTTCCCCGGACTAGTTATGACTTTCTCACCGCCCGGGCCATGTATCTTGCCATGTATACAAATATGCCAACATCATGAATAACTTGTACATTAACACATGGCATCATCATGGATAACTTGTCATTAACACATGGCATCATCACATAATAAACATATTCATCATATCAATGGCAAACATTAAAGCATGGCATGTGAACATATCATATATTTAAATTTCAATCTCAATCAATCAAACAACCTACAACCCGCTACCCATTCCAATACACTTGCCTCCACCACGGGCGACGGATTGGCGAGAAGTAGAAGGCACTCCCGGGGTCGCACCACCTGCACATAGGGACCACACACTCACAATCATGTCCACAAAACAGTACGCAAACCCTCTTCTACCCCGACATCACCAACTACTCGCAAAACCCAAAAACAGAGGTTCTGTCCCGTCGGGACAGCAGCCTTCTAAGAGGCATAACTCGGGTTCTAAGACACCGAATCAATTAAACGAGTACATCCTCGCGTATCTTAGGAAATTTCCCAACTTTTTCTAAGTATATGGAAAGACTGATTCGGAGTCTAAAATTATTTAATCTACAAAATACCGAGATCTGTTCCAATTACGTCACAGATTTTAACATGCTCGGTTAAACAGCCATAACTTTCAAACGGCTGATCGGAATTTAACGTTCTTTAAACCCACTGAAATTTATTGAAATTACCTACAACTTCTTCAACAGGCGGACGTCCAAATTCGGATTCTAAATTGGTGAAAAACTGAACCCTAGGTCGACTGCTCATGCTGTCCGAAATAGAGAACGTGACAACTTCTAGATTTCATCTAATCTACTCAATTCCAGCACCACCAATTGATCTAAAAACTTGATAATCACCCTTAGAACAGTACCTAGACCAACCCCAAAGAGTCCCATGTCCATACCTTCGCCCGACGCACGAAAACGCAATAGATCTCCTCCCGGCTCGCTCCTCGCTCCTCGCTCCAATGGACGGATCTTCGAGGTGCAGGGGTGGAGAGGCTACCCTAGGGCAACAAGGGGTGGAGGAGAGGTGGTGGAGAGGTGGAGAGCCAAGGAGGCAAAGGGGAAGGTGGGGTGCATGCAAGGGAGAGGGGGAGGTGGGGGTGGCGGCTAGGGCATGGAGGGAGAGGGAGTGGGGGCGCACATGGGTTGGGTGGGGGCGCACCAAGGGGCAGGGGGAGCCCCTTTTTACCAGCCCAAACGGAATCCTAATCCTAAATGGACTCATACTCCATCCCACCAAAGCCCACAACCCCTTCTTTTAGGCCCAAACTCCCCCGGAAAGGCCCAAACTCCTGGAAACGGCCCGGAAACGCAATTAAACCTCATACCATATGGTTTTAACCTCCAATACCATATTTCATAATGTTTTGACATCATCATGCACATTTTATAAGGTTACGACACTTCGTGGTGTCACAGTAATTGGGTAGATTAGATGAAATCTAGAGTTTGCCGCGTTATCTGTTTCGGGCAGCATGAGCAGTCGACCTAGGGTTTGGGTTTTCGCCAATTTAGAGCCGGAATTTGGTCAGCCGCCTGTTGAAGAAGTTGTAGGTAATTTCAATACCTTTTAGTGGGTATAAAGAACGTCCAATTCCGCCCAGCTGTTTGAAAGTTATGCTCGTTTTACCGAACGTGTTAAAAACTATGACGTGATTGGAACAGATCACGGTATTCTGTAGATTAAACCACTTTACAGTCCGAATCAGTCTTTCCATATGCTTAGAAAAAGTTAGGAAATTTCCTAAGCTACGCGAGGATGTACTCGTTTAATTGATTCGGAGTATTAGAACCTAAGTTATGCCTTTTGGAAGGCTGCTGCCCCGACGGGACAGAACCTCTGTTTTTGGGTTTTTTCGAGTAGTTTGCGATGTCGGTGTAGAAGAGTGTTTGCGTACTGTTTTGTGGACATGATTGTGAGTGTGTGGTGCCTATGTGCAGGTGGTGTGACCCCGGGAGTGCCTTCTACTTCTCGCCAATCCGTCGCCCGTGGTTGAGGCAAGTGTATTGGAATGGGTAGCGGGTTGTAATTTGCTAGATTGGTTGAGATTGAAATTGAATATATGATACATTCACATGCCATGCTTTAATGATTGCCATTGATATGATGAATATGCTTATTATGTTATGATTCCATGTGTTAATTTACAAGTTATTTATGATGTTGGCATGTTTGCATACATGGCATGATACATGGCCTGGGCGGTGAGAAAGTCATAACTAGTCCGGGGAAGGTCGGTGAGAAAATTATGACTATTACGGAGAGCCAATGAGTAAGTCCTACGTCATGATTCCCTCCACCGCGGTGTAGGGAAGCGAGGAGTAGGCACCCTCCATCTTCGGGATGGAAGGGGGGAGAGGGTGCACACCGACGGGTGTGTACTCAACCATACCGTTATGAGTTTCCAGGAGATATGTGCATCGCATTGCATTGCATTATATGAGGAAGCTATATGATGATGATATATGATGATGTCAATGATATGCTTACGCTATGAATATGAGATGTGTATGATGTCGTATATGAAAAGTGGTGATGAAGGTATTAGAATGTATTTTCTTGTTCCATTACAATATACTTGCTGAGTGATGAACTCACCCTTGTGTTTATGTTGTTTTTCTTAGGTACCATGAAACCGGCATGCGGGAAAGGGAGCTAGTCACACGCGTCATCACTTAGCATCACACATATAAACAATGACATGTTCCTTCCTTTAAATTGTGATGGTTAATTTGTGTGCTTGGTTTCCTCATTTACTTCGTTTGGCTCATGAGATGGTTGGAATCTTTATTCTAGTCTTATACTGCTTCTAGAACATTTATTATTGATGATTTAGATGTCATTCTTTATACTATCTCCTGTGATCATATTGTTGTTGCTTCAATTCATGGAAAAACAAAGGAGATGCTGCCGAAATTTTTGGTTTTAGCATTTACTCCTTTGCTGTAATTTACCTTAGTTTATGGTATTTAGATGTTGTTTAGCCTATGTTTGGTAGCATTCGGGCATATTAAATGCCGGGGTGTTACAGTTGGTATCAGAGCGGGCTGTAGGTCCTTGGAATGGGTATTTTTAGTGTCATGCTGTAGGGTACAACTAAAATGTGATGTGGAATAACTTAGAAACATGGCTTAGGTCTTAACTAAAATTTTGTCATAGGATAGCAACATTAAAACTTGCAAAAGTGGTATAACTAATCTAAAAATTTGACACACAATGGATGCACAGTAGGAAAGAGTATGGGTATCGTTTCTTTACGCTTAAATGTTGTATTTAAGCTTTGATGTTGAATGCTTCATTTGATAATGCATGTTGCTATGTCTATGAGATAAATGATTGAATTGTTCTTGTGGTTGTGGTGCCGAAGGGTTTCGGTCACCTCTTTTTGTTCATAGTAAGGGTGTGGTTTGACGGTGTGGCCGGTTAGCGCCATCATCGAAGAACTATTAACCCCTGTGGGAGAAGAGTGCTTATCCTTTCTGTCGTAGACCGGATAGTTGGCTGGAGTCGAATAGTAGAGTTGTGGTGGATTCTTTCAGTTGCTCTTTACCGTTCTAACAGTCGATTTCGGTTAGTCTTCTTGGCTCTGGTTGATTGAAACCAAAAGAAAAGTGTTTGGTATTGGATTTTCGCGGATTGTTCCGTATGTGGTTCGTGGTTTTGTCTTCCTTGGTTGAAGACGTAGAAGAAAGGTTTTGTGTTGTGCATCTGTTGGTCGCTATTTTTGCTTTGACATCGGTTTTGTTGGTCATTACGGACTGTCTTGAGGAGGAAACTTTTGTGGTTGTTGTTCTCCCTATCTAAGAAAAAAAAAGTGTTGGAGTTTCCCCTTGTGCAGGCCTTGAGTTGGTGGAACTAAGTTTGAATCTTTTATCAGAAAAGATTTAATGAACATTTGATTTTCCCTGGTGCATCCTTCTTCCTTCTTGGAAGTATAAATCTTGAGATTTCTTGAAGAGTTTTGTGGGCAAATTTGGGAATTTGAGAGTTGAGCTCTCCTGCATTTCTGTTGGAGTTTTGTTTTTCTTCCTTGCTTGGAAAGGAGAAATTTTCTATCGGTGTTTGTTCTGGTTCTTGAGTTGTGGTTATCTTTAAAAGTTAAGTTGCATCCTGTTTGTCAAGAGTTCGTGCCCATAAAAGTGTTTAGAAAAGTTTATGTCCGTGCTACGTAGTAGGTAACAATGTGGTTTATGGAATGATGTGTTGCTAAGTTAAATTTTGAGTTGAATCAATTCAATGTGATTATCATCTCTAGCTGGAGAATAAATAGACTACTAGTGTTGTAGTTTACTCTGTAGTGAGAATGATTAAATGGTTAATGTACATGCTTAGAATCTGTTGCCTTACTTTAAAAGTGCTTACGATCCTCGTTAATGTTAAAAGTTTCAACCTTGATGCATAGTTAGAACATTAAGATGATGTAAATTAATGATACTGTTAAAGAAACTTTACCGGTTGTTTAAAGATGTTCTAATCTAACAGGTTAATAGAGAAATTTAATCATGTTGACTAGTGGCTTTAATTTGGAAGTTGATTAGAGTTGCTATTTATGTTGTTGCAAACTACTAGTATATTCGGAAGTATGCAGTTGTGTCTCTACAATGCTAGTATTGATATCAATTGAGACGACATAAAACTTATTGTTAATGATGTTGTTAAGAACATTGTGCTGATCTAACTTATTAAATCTAATTTAATAGTTGGAGTATGTTGTGAAGTGGCAATTGTGTTATAACCTATGTATAGGGTAGCTAAAAGCAATGTTGTTGTTTGATGATTATGCAAATTACTGATATTGATGACTTGGTAGTGTGATTAATCGTTGAAAATGATTGTTAAAAATAGAGACAAACTGTAAAATGTGGTTTAATGTTGAGCACTATTGTGATCGAATGAACAATGGATAATTATCATGATGTAAGGATTTATCCTTAATGAATGTATGTCTTAAAATCCTATTTACAAACTTTATCTTGTGGAGATTACATTTACTTGTCGGAGTTATTGATTAATGGAATAAGTTCGATTGTTGAAAAGTTGACGTATGGATGGTATGAAATAGATAGGTTGATCCTGCTAAAGTACTTGTTGAAGTATTATGTTTTTAAATATAGAATATGATGTTATATGAATTGATGGTCCGTGGGGATCATGATGAGGTAGTATTGGTTGGATGTCTTTGTGATAAGCATCTTAAACCTTAATTAAAAGTGTTGGGAATGGTAACTAGAGAAAGAAATTGTTATGTAAATTTTGTTAAATCCGGTTGGACTCTCTTGATGAGTAAATAGTGATTATTGAATGCTTAAATGGTAAGTGTAGTCGAATACAAGTTATGGTGGGATTCATGCTGAGCTGGTGTTTAAAAC
Organism: Rhipidocladum racemiflorum; assembly: GCA_036346355.1. Classification (NCBI taxonomy): domain Eukaryota; kingdom Viridiplantae; phylum Streptophyta; class Magnoliopsida; order Poales; family Poaceae; genus Rhipidocladum; species Rhipidocladum racemiflorum. The sequence continues at coordinate 35,641,315 of CM070576.1, read as the reverse complement.
CTTTTGAACTAGTGTGGTTGTGTTTCCGAGGTTCCCTAAAACCCGTAGCTTTTGGTGCCAATCTTTGGTTTTGGCCATTTTGTTTAATTTGTGTTATGATTATGGATTTACACCCAAAAGATTTTGAGTGGATCGCGCTCCTTCGTGTTCACCTAGAATTATCTTTGAAATAAATTTTAACGAAAGCAGATGGACATAGTGGGTTGTGTTGGAAACTCTTGAGATTTAATTTGTAACTCTTTTTGACTGGAGTTAGATTTATTTGCATAATGTGTGTGATGTTTACGAGGGCTTCAAAAAAAAGGTGGATTTAATGAATGTTTTATAAAGTGATTTTGTTAGTGAGGTGTTCCCTTTTGGAAATGAGTTTCCCTCTCCTTGAGAAAATTGGTGACGGTTGTGGGAGCAGATGCTCGACTTGAAATTTTGATGTTCTCTTCCAAAATGTTGAATTTGGATGAAATGCAATGTTTTGCAAGTTCAGTTTTCAATTGATGTGGGATGTGATGCGACGTGGTGTTTCACTGTCAACTATGCTGCCGTCATAGTCTATATGATTTTCCGCAACCTTCGATGTTAATTGTGTTTCCATTATTTGATACCGAGGAAGAAGTCATTTGGTGAATGACCATTCGGTACCGTTGTTACATGATGAATAAATGGTGAAAAGGAAAACGAGACATTGTTTATGCATAATTAATCATAAAGGAGTCGTTGAGCCAGGTCGGTGAGAAAGTCATATATGGATATATGACTAATCCGGAGTGCTCTTGAAAAGTGTGCATGCATGTCATGAATCGAGATGTCCATTTCTTTCTAGTATGAAAAGAAAGAATGAAGAAATTCTGGTATTTTGGTTGTGGTGTAGGGGATTTATGCTTCCTTTGTGATTTGGCTTGGATGTTGCCGAATTCTTTCCAAAATGGTTGTTAACGCTTTGGGTTTGAGTTGTCGTGTGTGGTCCACTTGGGTTCAAAAGAATTGTACTTCTCTTGCTCTATAGATGGGAGTGAGGATATAAATGTTCTTGGTTTATGGTTGAATATGCGAAGTATGTGTACACTTGGGCTTGATAACTAAGTGCTTTTGTGTGAGGGCGAGACCCTCTTAAGAAAGGAGCCAATTGTGGTTTGGTAAGGTTTTACGATCCTAGCTTGGGGCTAGGTGTCGAACCTTAGTGGTATAAGGGTGGTTTGTGATAGAGGTTGATGATGTATGGGTTTAACCTTTATTAAGAGTATCGATGGGTGGAAGTGAAGTTGATGGTAGTTCGGTGATAATTATCCTGCCGTGAGTAATTGTTTAAAACTAGTTGTCTCTGGGTTTGAGACTTTCCTGGGAGAGGATGGAATGAAATGTTAGCATGATTGTAACACCCCGGCATTTAATATGCCTGAATGCTACCAAACATAAGCTAAACAACATCTAAAAACCACAATTAAACAAAAATTTCAGCAAAGGCGCATATGCTAAAAACCGAGATTTCGGCAACATCTCCTTTGTTTTAACATGAATTGAAGGAGAAACAACAATATCACAAGTTATATCATAATGGAAAGCATCTAAAACAGGAATAACATGTGACATAGCAACAATATAAGTCCAGGATAAAGCATTCAACCACTTCATGAGCTAAACGAATTAAATAATAAGACCGAGCACACGGTTAAGCAATACTACAAGTTTCATGGAAATACTTTTATCCTATCACTTGGGTCATGCCGAGGCCTTGTTTGAGTGCTTTGTGTTTCAATGTTGAGTAAAGTTCTCGTAAGTTTTTGATTGTGAGTTATCGTTAGAGCTGTCAGTCTTTGATCCTTAGCTCCTTGCCTCTGAGTGCTGGCTGGTGCAAATCATAGGGGCTTCTAAGCATGTTCTGAGGCGTGAACCATAACTCCCTTTGATTTGGTTGTTTGCAAAGTGGCGTGTCTCGGATTCGGGGTCGAATCCTGTTGAAGGGGGGAAGAATGTGACACTACGGAATGGTGTGACATTATTTAATGTGAATGATAAGGTCAAAAACTTTATGAAATATGGTATTGGAGGTTAAAACCATATGATAGGAGGCTTAATAGCGTTTCCCGGCCGTTTTCGGGCCGTTTCCGGGGTTTTGGGCCTTTCCGGGGGAGTTTGGGCCTAAAGGAAAGGGTCGTGGGCTTTGGTGGGATGGAGTTTGAGTCCTAATAGGAGTAGGAGACCTGGTTGGGGGCCTCCCCCAGCCCCTTTAGGCATCCACCCCCCTGCCCTTGCGCCCCCGCAAGTCCTAGCCGCCCCCCCACACCTCCCCACCTCCTCCTTGTGGCGCCTCCACCTCCCCCATTGCTCCCCATTGCTCCACCACCTCTCCACCACCTATCCTCCTCCCTTTCTGCCCCTAGGGGAGTTCTCCACCTCCACACCTCAAATATCCATCCGTTGGAGCGCTCCGCGACGAGGAGAACCGGCCGGATTGGAGCGAGGAAGGAGATCGCGCGAACCGGGAGGAGATCTATTGGGTTTTCATGCGTCGGGCGAAGGTGTGGCCATGGGAATCCTTGGGGCTGGGCTAGGTACATTTATAAGGGTGTTTATCAAGTTTTTAGATCAATTGGTGGTGCTGGATTTGAGTAGATTGGATTAGATCTAGAAGTTGCCACGTTCTCTGTTTCGGGCAGCATGAGCAGTCGACCTAAGGTTCGGTTTTTCGCCAAATTAGATTCGGAATCTGGTCATACGGATGTTGAAGAAGTTGTAGATAATTTCATTATATTTCAGTGGGTATAAAGAACGTTAAATTCTGCCCAGCCGTTTGAAAGTTATGGCTGTTTTACCGAGCGTGATAAAATCTGTGATGTAATTGGAACAGATCACGGTAATCTGTAGATTAAACAACTTTATAGTCCGAATCAGTCTTTCCATATACCTAGAGAAAGTTGGGAAATTTCCTAATCTACGTGAGGATGTACTCGTTTAATTGATTCGGAGTCCCAGAACTCAAGTTATGCCTTTTGCAAGGCTGCTGTCCCGACGGGACAGAACCGCTGTTTTTGGGTTTTGCGAGTAGTTGGTAATGTTGGGGTAGATGAGGGGTTGCGTACTATTTTGTGGACACAATTGTGAGTGTGTGGTACCTATGTGCAGGTGGTGCGACCCCGGGAGTGCCCTCTACTTCCCGCCAATCCGTTGCCCGTGGTTGAGGCAAGTGTGTTGTGATGGATAGCGATTTGTAGGTTGCTTGTTGAGAATAGATGGAATTGACTACATGATATATGATCACTTGCCATGCTTTTATGATTGCCAATGATATGATGAGCATGTTTAATATGTTATGATGCCATGTGTTAATATGTGAGTTAAATATGATGTTGGCATAAATGCATACATGGCATGTTACATGGCTCGGGCGGTGAGAAAGTCATAACTAGTCCGGGAAGGTCGATGAGAAAGTTATGACTAATCCGGAAAGCCAATGAGTAAGTCCTACATCGTGATTCCATTCACCGCGGTGAACGGAAGCGAGGAGTAGGCACCCTCCATCTTCGGGATGGAAGGGGGGAGAGGGTGCACACCGACGGGTGTGTACTCAACCATACCGGTATGAGTTTCCAAGGAGACATGAGCATCGCATTGCACTGCATACATATTGATGATGATGATGATATGTGACCATGAATGAGATGGTTTACATGATGTGAGATATTATTGCTATGTAATTGTTTATGTTTGTACCATTGCAATATACTTGCTGAGTGATGAACTCACGCTTATGTTTATGTTGTTTTCTTTTAGGTACCATGAATCCGACATGCGGGGAAGGGAAATAGTCACACGCCCACACGTAGTTTCACCATATTGATTCCACAAGTCATTCTATTAGTTTGATAATAAATTGCGTGTGATGATAATTGTTTTAAGGTTTAGCTTTGCTATATGAGAGTTTTATTGTTCGTTTGACCCTTGGAGACATTATGTGTTTGAAACTAGACTTATATTGTTGCTAAATCGTTAATTATTGCTGTTTTTAGTTGTCTCTCATAATCCATACATTGATATACTGTTGTTGCTCCTTTAATTCATGTTAAAACAAAGGAGATGCTGCCGAAATTTCGGTTTTTAGCATATGTACCTTTGCTGGAATTTATGGTAACTTGTGGTATTTAGATGTTGTTTAGCTTATGTTTGGTAGCATTCAGGCATAGTAAATGCCAGGGTGTTACAATGATCGTGTATCGAAAGGGCAAATGTGCCTTAATGAGTTATTTCTTTCGATGGCATTTCTAGGGAATGTAGAGAGGTTGTTAAATGGAATGTGACTCGCTTTGTTTGTGTCATGTTGAGTTTAATGAAATGTGGTAGCCAGGTTGGTTGTGATAGTAGTGTGAAGTGGTTGTCGTGAGGATTTGGGCGTCTTAGTTTGATGGAGCCCTTTAGTGGGTGAAATCGCGAATTCTGGTTGGGGATTTGGAAGGAAAGGTGGAACCGTGAGAGGCTGCACTTAGTTGAGCTAAGTAACTCTTTCTTGCTAAGAGTTGTTTTTGGGAGTTTGTTTGTCATTCCTTCGGTTTGAGTTTTGTGTGGTTGCCTCTTGTTGCACAGGAGTTTAGCCCTATAGGGGTTTTGTTTGTGGTTTTTCGAGTTCGTTCGGATTCGACGTTGAATCCTGTTTAAGGGGGGGAGAATGTGACACTACGGAATGACGGTATGAGACTTTTTCAACGTCGGCATTAAAGTACGACTTTTGTATCCTGTTTTGGGCCTCTTTTGGGAGTTTGGGCCTTTCCAGGGAAGAATTTGGGCCTTTCGGGGGAGTTTTGGCCTTGGGGGACCTAACTCGGGCCTTGGGGGACCAATGTGGGCCGAAGGTGGGCCGAAGGTGGGGAAGATTTGGCCCATGTGGAGGAGTTATTGGGCAGCAAAACCTGCTGCCCAGCCCCCTACGCCCCACCGCCCTCCCACTAACCCTAGCCGCCTCCCTTGTTCCCCCATGCGCCTCCCCCTTGCCTCCCCTAGCCGCCACCTTGTTCCCCTTCCTCCTCCACCTCCTCTAGCCGGTCCTAGGTGAGTTCCACCTCTCCACCTCCCTTGCTGCCCCTAGGGGAGTTCTCGACCTCAACACCTCGGAGATCCGTCCATTGGAGCGCTCCGCGATGAGGAGATCCGGTGGATTTGGAGAGAGGAAGGAGATCGCGCGAACCGGGAGTAGATCCGATGGGTTTCCGTTCGTCGGGCAAAGGTATGGCCACGGGGATCCTTGGGGTTGGTCTAGGATCTGTTCTTAGAGTTAATATCATGTTTTTAGATCAATTGGTGGTGCTGTAATTGGGTAGATTAGATGAAATCTAGAGTTTGCCACATTCCCTATTTCGGGCAGCATGAGCAGTCGACCTAGGGTTTGAATTTTCGCCAATTTAGATTCGGAATTTGGTCGGCCGCCTGTTGAAGAAGTTGTAGGTAATTTTAATACCTTTCAGTGGGTATAAGGAACGTCCAATTCCGCCCAGCCGTTTGAAAGTTATGCTCGTTTTACCGAACGTATTAAAAACTGTGACGTGATTGGAACAGATCACGGTATTCTGTAGATTAAACCACTTTACATTCCGAATCAGTCTTTCCATATAATTAGAAAAAGTTAGGAAATTTCCTAAGCTACGCGAGGATGTACTCGTTTAATTGATTCGAAGTCTTAGAACCCGAGTTATGCCTTTTGGAAGGCTGCTGCCCCGACGGGACAGAACCTCTGTTTTTGGGTTTTTTCGAGTAGTTTGCGATGTCGATGTAGAAGAGTGTTTGCGTACTGTTTTGTGGACATGATTGTGAGTTTGTGGTACCTATGTGCAGGTGGTGTGACCCCGGGAGTGCCTTCTACTTCTCGCCAATCCGTCGCCCGTGGTTGAGGCAAGTGTATTGGAATGGGTAGCGGGTTGTAGTTTGCTAGATTGGTTGAGATTGAAATTGAATATATGATACGTTCACATGCCATGCTTTAATGATTGCCATTCATATGATGAATATGCTTATTATGTTATGATGCTATGTGTTAATGTACAAGTTATTTATGATGTTGGCATGTTTGCATACATGGCATGATACATGGCCCGGGTGGTGAGAAAGTCATAACTAGTCCGGGGAAGGTCGGTGAGAAAGTTATGACTATTCCGGAGAGCCAATGAGTAAGTCCTACGTCGTGATTCCCTCCACCGCGGTATAGGGAAGCGAGGAGTAGGCACCCTCCATCTTCGGGATGGAAAGGGGGAGAGGGTGCACACCGACGGGTGTGTACTCAACCATACTGGTATGAGTTTCCAGGAGATATGTGCATTGCATTGCATTGCATTATATGAGGAAGCTATATGATGATTATATATGATGATGTCAATGATATGCTTACGCTATGAATATGAGATGTGTATGATGTCGTATATGAAAAGTGGTGATGAAGGTATTAGAATGTATTTTCTTGTTCCATTGCAATATACTTGCTGAATGATGAACTCACGCTTGTGTTTATGTTGTTTTTCTTAGGTACCATGAAACCGACATGCGGGAAAGGGAGCTAGTCACACGTCATCACTTAGCATCACACATATAAACAATGACATGTTCCTTCCTTTAAATTGTGATGGTTAATTTGTGTGCTTGGTTTCCTCATTTACTTCGTTTGGCTCATGAGATGGTTGGAATCTTTATTCTACTCTTATACTGCTTCTAGAACCTTTATTATTGATGATTTAGATGTCATTCTTTATACTATCTCCTGTGATCATATTGTTGTTGCTTCAATTCGTGGAAAAACAAAGGAGATGCTGCCGAAATTTTCGGTTTTAGCATTTACTCCTTTGCTGTAATTTACCTTAGTTTATGGTATTTAGATGTTGTTTAGCCTATATTTGGTAGCATTCGGGCATATTAAATGCCGGGGTGTTACATTTTTTTCCTTCGACTTCGCTCAAGATCGATCAATAGATCGATCTGGCTTCGGCCCCATTTTTTACCGATCTATTTTCGCCGTACAGTGTGGCGACAACCTATTTTCGCCAAAACGTACGGCAAAAATAGTGTTTTCGCCATACCATACGGCGAAAATAGGGTATTCACCAAATCGTGTGGCGAAAATACCCTTGATTCCCATGTACCAGATTAACTGCTGATTTAGGGTATTTTCGCCACACGGTTCGGCGAAAATAGGGTGTTCGCCGTAGGGTATGGCGAAAATAGGGTATTCGCCGTACGGTCTGGCGATTACGTATTAATTTTGCAATTTTTATTTTTTGAGTATTAAAACCGCAATTCTTTTTAAAAAAAGTATTATTTAAAAAAATTCTTAGTTTTAATGTGTTGGATATGGATCGAGTAGTTAAAGGGAATCGAGATTTCTTTTGCCTTCTAGCATTAGAAGAAAGAGTGAATAATTTATGGTATCTCGGTTGTGATATGTAAAAGATTTGGGTTTTCCTTTGCGATTTAGGCTTAAAAAATGAATGTTATGGTATATTGTTGAGTGTAATAAAGATGTATACTCTTGGGCTGTGATTATTTGAGTATAAGAATATGAGGGCGAGATCCTCTTAGGAAAAGAACTGATTTTGTTTTGGTAATGATCTGCGGTCCTAGCTTGGGCTAGTTGTGGAATTTTTGTTGTGGTTTGAAAGGTGGGTTAGGATGGCGGCTTGTGGTGGCGGTTTCAAATTCTTTTGGGAGTAACGTTGTTTGTAATAAAAGTGATGGCAATTTGAGTTTAGTGCATTGTTGTGAACAATTGTCTCAGCTAGTTGTCCCTGAGGGTGAGATATGCCTGGGAGAGCATATAATAAAAATATAATATGGTTTGTGAATGGAAAGGATGGGATTATCTATAATTGATTCTTTGGGGTTCAACTTTGGAACCCGATATGATTAAAAGGATGGTATGACTTATTGGTTGAGATTTAATTAGAGGAACGATAGAATGAAAAGCCTCATATCATTTCTGTTGTCATGGATACGATGAATTGTGATAAAAAGGTCAAGATTGGAGATAAGATTAAGGCTGAAAAGTGAATTGGAGTTGAGTACAGAGGTTAGCACCTTGTTCTTTTGATTAGAATCGTTGATCTAAAGATATAGGATGCTTCATGGCCAAAAGAAAGCTTAATTCGAGTTATCTCAGAATATTCGTGTGATAGTGGTATGATATGTTGATATGGTGTTTTAGTGTATCATTTAATAAGATTGAGTCCTTAAGTGGGTGAAATTGAGGTTGAAGGTTGAGAATTTTCTTGGAAGATTCCTTGATCATGAAATTCTTCGGAGTTTAAAATGCAAGGGAATTGTGTCCATTGCAAATTTTAGTCAAAATTGGAGTGAATGTTGAATAGTGAGAAGTTGCAGTTAGTCGAGCTAAGTCAAACCGCTTTCGTTAATCGTTGGACTTGAGAATTTGGTTTATCATTTGGTTTCGTCTTAATCCTTGTGTGGGTATTGTGAGTTGGCGAAGAAGTTTCAAGTCCCTTGTGGACTTTGTTATCGTGTTTGGCGTCCTGGGAATTCGGGGTCGAATTCCTTTAAGGGGGGAAGAGTGTAATACCGCTATTAGTTATACCAGATTTGGGATCTCCTAGTTCAGGCTTTGGGTGGTTCTGATGGGGAACTGTGAGATTTAGAGAGGTGTGGTAGGGAGTATTTTACCTATTAAAGCTTCCCCACATAATCTCTCTCTCTCTTCATTCCCACACCCGAGCCCCCTACTCGACCTTCCTCCCCAAGTGTTGAGCGATGCCCCCGACCTCCCCCTGTGCCGAGCGTCGCCTCGGCCTTCCCCCTGCTGCCGGCGTCGTCCCCGGTCGTCCTCCTGGCCGGCGCCCTTCTTCCCCGTCGGCGCTCCTCCCTGGTCGTCCTTCAGTCCGGCGAGCCCCGCCTCTCCAGGCTAGCGAGCCCCTGACCAGCACCCTGGCCGGGCTCTCCTCCGAGTCGTCCTCCCTCCCCCAAGCTGTCGTCGCCCCTAGTCGACTTCCCTCTTGCCTTCTTCCTGGGGTGAGCAAGCAAGCACCAATCAAATTGAGGTCTTTGTTTCAATGTGCATGCCAGGTGTTTGATGGATTGCCTAGAAGGCTCATAATAGGGTATCACTGTTCTTCTGATTACTGGGATGTGAGTGCTAGTATGACATGTTGCATTTTAGGTTTAGTGTGAAGTATTAATCAATGAGCTCATATCTATCGCTTAGTTATACTGATTGTTTGTGCTTCATGATGATTCACGTATGCCATTGTGATCTTCAACTTGAGATCGATTTGCTGTTGTTGAGATACTGGCTATTAGGCTCTAGTGCTTGATTATCTAGTTGGAGCATGATTCTCAGCGGGTTCATTGAGGTCTAGGGTTTGTAGTTCTATCTTTTGCCGAAGTGAGGACATGCATATTTGTGTTATGTATTTCCTTTGGTGATTAAGTCATGTTTTGTCTAAGGGTTGGCCTTCTACGCAATGCATTTAAGTTAGTGAGGCGAAATGCTGGTGTTTTGTATCCTACAGTCAGAGGGTAGTCTTTTCATGTGTGGCTGTTTCTTTTTTAAAAAAACAAAAAATAGTGTAGAAGTTACTTGCTTTGATTATGTGCTAACATGGTTGTAATGGTTAAAACATTGTGTAAGAGACCACATAGTTAATGTACTCTAATGTCTCCTAAATTACTGCATTATGCTTAGTTAGTGTGCTATCTTGATTCAATGTTGAGCAAGCTACCCAAGGTGGTTTAGGTGCATAAAGGTTATATGTTGCCACCAGCTTTTATATTTTTATTTCTTGGCATGGTGCTCTTGTAATCATTCGAATGGGAGTTGCTTACTTAGTATATATATTTAACTGTGAATAATTGACGTTAGAATCTTGTATTAGGATAGGGAGAAATGCTTATCATCAGAGTTTTATCTCCGAATTAGTGGCAATATTCAATGAGGAATGGATTTTAAGTATTGTTTTATTTCTCTAGGGTCGGAGATCTCTAATACCGCAATCGGGCCGTCCGTTATCGTCGAGGTTAAGGCAAGTACGTCGTGGGGTTAAATATGGTTGTGAGTAATATGTGCTACTTCCTGTTTTATTTATTGCTCTGCAAATTTAGATGAATTATGGTTGACAGTGGGATTTTGGCAAGTGTAATGCAATTGAGGATGTTGGTTATGAATTACGTATCGATAGACATGAAATATTCATTATTTATATCCCTTTCTTGATTGTGACTAGACAATTGTGAATGGTTGTCCATGAACTAGAAGTTTGGTTGTCATTCATACTTGTGGCCATGACTATGTGGAAGGTTAGAAATGATGGTAATTGCATTCCAATTGTGTCAATTTCATTGTGCATACATGACAGACGAGGCATCCCATGTTGATAGGGCCTCGATGCTCACTCATAGTGAGTGCAAAAGTCCTACCTCGTAGTCCCCTTTATCGAAATGAATGGGAACGAGTCAGTAAGAGTAGGCACCCTCCATCTACGAGATGGAGGGAGAGGCTGAACATCGACAGGTGTTCCCTCAGCTATACCGGTATAGGCTACAGAAGGTGCATATGAGAATACATACGTCTTGCATTGCATTGCATTACATTGGATTGCATTGCATAATGAGGTTTTGTTGAGTTGTTAAGCTGTTGTCAATGCACAGGTTTGGAATGGAGTCGTGGACTCCTTCCATTTCATTGTACATTGAATTGTTGAGTGTGTGAGTGTTCAGGTTTGGGATAGAGTCGTGGAATCCCCCCCCCCCCCCCAAGATTGTCTAAGGATGTACGTGTAAGAGTTGAGTGAGTTACTAAGGGATTTAATGAGGTGATTATGGTATTACCGTTTTGTTTAATTATTAACTTTAATTAAAGAAAGATTGTCATATTATGGTTCTGAATGTGTTAATTGTTTATGTTATTTTCCTTGATGTACTTTGCTAAGTTTTGGACTCACGCGTGTCTATTTAATGTTTTAGGTACTCTAAGGAGCGACCTGCCGGGACTGGGACTTAGATGCACTTCCACTGATACTCACGTCAGAATAAAGGAATTTAAATGTTAATTGGATTACTTTCACAACTAGTTGAGGTCATGTAACAACTTTGTTGTGGTTGTTTTGGTTTCTTGATGTTAAGGAATGATAGTTGTTCGAAGACCATGACCCTTTGTATGTGCTTTGCGGGTCATGATGCTTAGGGATTTCTTATTGTTTTTGTGATATATCAATTGCTGTCTTTTGTCTGCTGAGTGGATGTCCTAGTTTTAGGGGAGATGCTGCCGAAATTTCTAGTAATTTCAGTGACTTGCTAGTATTTAGCTTGCTTTGCTAATTTAGTATAGTGTCTGGTGCTAGTTGTTGTTTGAGGGTGTAACATTTTGGGCACGGGCGGTGCCGGGGTGTTTAAAAAACATAATGCAATGATTACCCATGCACCTTTATACTGTGTATCAGAATGTGTCAAGTTTTATGTTAATTAACAATCTAAATCAGATTTTTAGTTTATTATCTTATGGCAACATTTTAAAGATTATAAACCTAAGCATTTTTCTAATTTCTCAAGTTAAAATTTTAGTTCACTCTAGAGTAATTTGCTAATTTCATATACCATGGACCTAAAGCCCGCTCTAATACCAACTGTAACACCCTGTGTGACATCTCAGAATGTGACACTACGGAATGACGGATTGTGACATTACAGATTTCGGCATTACGGTATGTCTTTTGTAGCGTGTTTTTGGGCCGTTTCCGGAATTTGGGCCTTCCCTGGGAGGAATTGGGCCTTCCGGGGGAGTTTGGGCCTTGAGGCATCCAACTTGGGCCTTGGGGGATCATCGTGGGCCGGAGGTGGGGGAAGACCTAGCCCATGTGGAGGTGGTATGGCCTGCTGCCCCCATGCTCCCCCATTGCCTAACCCTAGCCGCCAACCCCCTCAACCCCCCATGCGCCTCCCGCATTGCCTCCCCTAGCCACCCCCTTCCTCCTCCACCTCCTCTAGCCGGCCCTAGGCGAGCTCCACCCCATCCATGGCTGCCACGCCCCTCCTCTCCGTTGTCCTCGCCGTTAGGGAGCGCCGCGATGAGAGGATCCAGCGGGATTGGCGCGTGGAGGAACATCGGGCGACCGGGAGGAGTTTTCGTCGGATCGTCGTTCGTCGGGCTAAGGTATGGTGTTGGGAGATCCTTGGGGTGGATTAGGTGTTGTGCTAGAGAAGGTTTTGGTGCATTACATCAAGAGGTTGTGCTGTAAATAGTTAGAATCGATGAAAACTAGAATTGTGGTGGCGTTCTGTTTCGGGCAGATTGGACGTCCGACCTAGGGTTTGAGTTTTAGCAATTTTAGATTTGGAATTTGGTCGTCCGGCTGTTGAATAAGTTGTAGGTAATTGAATTACCTTTCCTTGGACACCAAGAACGCATAATTCTGATCAGACATTTGAAAGTTATGGTCGTTTTACCGAACGTGTTCAAAACTGTGACGCGATTGGGACAGAACGTATTGTTTTGTAGATTAGACAATTTTAGAAGCCGAATTAGTTTTTCCCAATACTTAGACAAATCTAGGAAATTTCCTAAGCTTCGAGAAAATGTACTAGTTTGTCTGATTTGGAGTAGTTAAGCCCGAGATATAGCCTTCCGAAGGTTGCTGTCCCGTTGGACAGAATCTCTGTTTTTGGGTATTGGGAGTAGATCGCGAAGTCGGTTTAATTAAGTGGTCTTGTGTGGTCTTGTGTGCATGTGGATGAGTGTTTGGTACCTATGTGCAGGTGGTGTGACCCCGGGAGTGCCCTCATCCTCTCGTCAATCCGTCGCCCGCGGTTAATGCAAGTGTATTGTAGTGGTTGTGGCTTAGGGAGCCATAATATGTGAAAATGAGATGGTTTACACATGCTTTATGATATGATGCCATGATTGACTTTTACTTGCGATATGATAAAAATGGTTTATTATGAGGCTATGCAATGTTTAGTTGAGTTTATGTGCAAGTGTTTATGTTTATGACATATTTGAATACATGGCATGAGAACTGGCCAGGTCGGTGAGAAAGTCATAACTAGTCCAGTAAGGTCGGTGAGAAAGTTATAACTAATCCGGCGTGCCATTGAGTAAGACCTATCTCATGATTCCATCCACAGCTGTGAATGGAAGCGAGGAGTAGGCACCCTCCATCTACGGGATGGAAGGGGAAAGAGGGTGCACGCCGACGGGTGTGCACTCGGCAATACTGGTATGTGCTTCAAGAGACATGTGCATCGCATTGCATTGCATGGATGACGTTGTTTTATTAGATGCTTATGATGTTCTATGAGATGCATATGAGGATGATTATGACAATGTTATATGAGAGCATAAATGAAGAAGTTTATGAGTTGATTCTCATGATGTGTGAATGGCATAAAGTATGTATGTGAATTGTTATTGTTTTTGTACCATTGCAATACACTTTGCTAAGTGATGAACTCACGCTTGTGTTTTTATGATGTTTTTAGGTACCATGAAACCGGCATGCGGGAAAGGGAGCTAGTCACATGTCATTACTTAGCATCACACATTTAAACAATGACAAGTTCCTTCCTTTAATTGTGATGATTAATTCATTGAACTAAATTTTGGTTTTGATGCTTCGTTGGTCGTCATGAGTAAATGATTAGTCCATATTTAACATGTGACGGATATGCTTATATCCTTAGTTGTATGGTGGCTGAAATTTCATGATTGTCATGTTATTGCTATCGTTCATTATACTATTTTGATATGTTAATATTGTTGTTGCTTCAATTCATGGAAAAACAAAGGAGATGCTGCCAAAATTTTTGGTTTTAGCATTTACTCCTTTGCTGTAATTTATCTTTATTTATGGTATTTAGATGCTTCTTCTATCAAGTTTGGTGACATTCAGGGCATACTAGATGCCGGGGTGTTACAGTTGGTATCAGAGCGGGCTTTAGGTCCGTGGAATGTGAATGTAGTAATTTACTTTAGAGTAAACTAAAATATTGACTTGGAAAAGTAGAAACATGGCATAGGTTTACTTGTAAAAATTTGGCCTTCGGGCAATAACCTTAAAATCTAAAATAGTTTGGTTAACTAATTTAAAACTTGACACACTCTGATGCACAGTAGGAAGGGTATGGGTATCGATGCTATCCGCTTAAATATTGTATTTATGGTTTGATATTAAATGCTGCATTTTGATTATGTATGATGTTATATTTATGAAAGTATTTATTGAGATGCTATATGTTTGATAAAGTGAGGTTGTGGTGTCGAAGGGTTTCGGTCAGCTTGTTTAGTTCTGTAACACCCCGGCATTTAATATGCCCGAATGCTACCAAACATAAGCTAAACAACATCTAAATACCACATTTAAACATAAATTCCAGCAAAGGTACATATGCTAAAAACCGATATTTTGGCAGCATCTCCTTTGTTTTTCCATGAATTAACACCATATCAATATCATGGCAAGATATATCATAGCACACGACATCTAAAACATCAACATAAATGGATATATCATCAAATTACGCCAATAATACCACGCTCAACCACTTCATAAACTAAAACGAAGCAAATAAGGAATCACTAGCATGCTAAATTAAACCATACATTAAGTCTAAGGCACAACTCTTAATATCATGTCTCCAAGTGATTAATTATGGACTATGATGGTGGAGCTACGTGTAGAAGTGTAGCTAGACCCCTTTTTCCCGCATGCCGATCTCAAAGTACCTAAAAACAACATAAAACACAAGCGTGAGTTCGAAAACTCAGCAAGCATATTGTAATGGACAACAAGATCATTTACAAGACAATAATACCTTACATCACATATAACATCTCATACTTGAGCACATAACAACATCATCATCATTAAATATGTATTGCAATGCAATGTTATGCTCATATCTCCTTGGAAACTCATAACGGTATGGTTGAGTACACACCCGTCCGTGTGCACCCTTTTCCCCCCTTCCATCCCGAAGATGGAGGGTGCCTACTCCTCGCTTCCATTCACCACGTGGACGGAATCACGATGTAGGTCTTACTCAATGGTGTTCCGCACTAGTCATAACTTTCTCACCGACCTTGCCGGACTAGTTATGACTTTCTCACCGCCCTCGCCCTATCTCATGTCATGCATGCAACTATGCCAATTATCACATTTCACATGTACATAAACATATGGCATCTCATCATGACAAATATTACACATGGCATCGAATCATGATAAGTATAGACACATAGCATCATATCATGATAATCATACTCAATATATCATTGGAAAATAGCAAGCAAGGCAAGTGATCATAGCAAGTATTCAATCTTTCATCCAATATCAACAAGCAACCTACAATCCGCTATACATTACAACACACTTGCCTCAACCGCGGGCGACGGATTTGTGGGAAGTCGAGGGCACTCCCGGTGTCACACCACCTGCACATAGGCATCACACACTCACAATCATGCCCACAAAACAGTACACAAATCCCCATCTAACCCGACATTGCCCACTACTTGCAAACCTAAAAACAGAGGTTCTGTCCCGACGGGACAGCAGCCTTGCAAAGGCCATAACTGGAGTTTTGGGACTCCAAATCGATTAAACGAGTACACCATCGCGAAGCTTAGGAAATTTCCTACATTTTTCTAGTTATACAGAAAGACTGATTCGGAATCTAAAATTGTTTAATCTACAGATTACTACGATCTGTTCCAATCGCGTCACAGATTTTAACACGCTCGGTAAAACGGCCATAACTTTCAAACGGCTGATCGGATTTTAACGTGCTTTATGTCCACGGAAAGATAATTAAATTATCTACAACTTATTTTAAGTCCGTATGGACAGATTCGGATTCTAAATCGACGAAAACTCGAACCCTAGCCCGATTGCTCAGTCTGCCCGAAAACAGAAACGTGGCAACGTCTAGATCTAACCCAAAGAACTCCAACCCAGCACCACCAATTGATCTAAAAACTTCATAAATACCCTAAGAACAGTACCTAGATCAAATCCAAGGATCCCCATGATCATACCTTTGCCCAACGAACAAATCTCCAATAGATCTCCTCGCGGATCGCTCCTCGCTCCACGCTCCTCGCTCCAACGGATGGATCCACAAGGTGCAGAGGTGTGGAGACCACCCTAGGGCAGCAAGGGGGTGGAGAAGAGGTGGTGAAGAGGTGGTGGAGAGGTGGGGAGCAATGGGGCAAAGGAGGGGGAGGCGCACGGCCAAGGGAGGAGGGAGGCGGCTAGGGCACGGGCATGTGGGGGGGAAGGGCGCACAAGGGGCAGGGGTGAACGCCCAAGGGCTGGTGGGGAGCCCTTTTACCAGCCCCCACACCCAATCCTAGTCCGTTACGGAGACCTACTCCATCCCACCAAAGCCCACTTAAGGCCCAAACTCCCCCGGGAAGGCCCAAAACTCCTAAAACGGCCCCTAAACGGCCCTAAACGTTATTAACCTCCATACCTTATGGTTTTAACCTGCCATACCATATTTCATAAAGTTTTTCACCTTAACATGCACCATTTAAAAGGTTACGACACTCTGTGGTGACACATCACTTCAAACGGCCCAAAACGCGAGTAAACCTCAAGCGAAAGGTTTTATTCTCTAATTTCACATTCTATAATGTCACACCATACCGTAGTGTCACATTCTCCCCTTCAACAGATTCGACCTCGAATCCGAAGGACGCCAAAATCAATGACAAAATCCCCAAGGGACAAACGGCTTCTCTACAAAGACAAAACATTCACACAACGACTAAAACCGAACAAACAACAAACGAGTTCCCAAAACCAACACATAGAGAAAAAGTGTTGATCTAGCTCAACTAAGGGCAACCCCTCACAAATCGACCTTCACTTCAATTCCCCAACAGAATCTGCGTTTCAACCACAAAGGGCTCCATCAACCCAAAACGCTCGAATCCTCACGGCAAACACTTCATACTTCTATCACAACCAACCTGACTACCATACTCCATTAAACTCAACATGACATAATCAAAGGAAGTCACAATTCCTTTAACGACCTTTCTACATTCCCGAAAATTTCCATCGAGGGGAAAACTCATTAAGGCACACTTGCCCTTCCGATACACCATCATACTAACATTTTATTCCATCCTTTCCCAGACAAGACTCAAATCCAAGAACTAGTGACGACAAATGCTCACGGCAGGACAAATATCACCGAACTACCGTCAACTTCACTTCCACCCATCGCTACACTTAATAATGGTTAGACCCATACATCATCAACCTCCATCACAAACCACCCTTATACCACTAGGGTTCAACACCTAGCCCCAAGCTAGGATCGAAAAACCTTACCAAACCACAATTGGTTCCTTTCTTAAGAGGGTCTCGCCCTCACACAAAAACACTTAGGTATCATCCCCAAGTGTACACACGACAACTCAAACCCAAAGCGTTAACAACCATTTTGGAAAGAATTCGGCAACATCCAAGCCAAATCACAAAGGAAGCATAAATCCTTCATTCTTTCTTTTCATACTAGAAAGAAATGGACATCTCGATTCTTGACATGCATGCACACTTTTCAAGAGCACTCCGGATTAGTCATATATCCTTATATGACTTTCTCACCGACCTGGCTCGTCGACTCCTTTATGATTAATTATGCATAAACAATGTCTCGTTTTCCTTTTTCACCCTTCATTCATCATGTAACAACGGCACCGAATAGTCATTCACCAAATGACTTCTTCCTCAGTAACAAATGATGGAAACACAATTAACATCGAAGGTTGCGGAAATTCATATAGACTATGACGGCAAGATAGTTGTGATAAACACCACGTCGTAAAAGACCCCACATCGCTTGAAAACTGAACTTGCACAACATTGCATTTCATCCAAATTCAACATTTTGGAAAAGAACATCAAAATTTCAAGTCGAGCATCCGCTCCCACCACCATCACGAAATTCATCAATGAGAGGTAAACTCATTACCAAAAGGGAACAACTCACTAACAAAATCTCTTTTTAATAATTTCATTAAGTCAACCTTTTTGATGCACTCGCAACATCACACTCATTTTCAAAACAACTCCAACTCTAGCCAAAAGAGTTACACATTAAGGGCTCAACTCAAAAGTTTCCAACACAACCCTTTAAGACCATCTGCTTTCTTTTAAAATTAATTCCAAAGATAATCCAGTCTTAACGCCGAAGGGCGCGATCGACTCAAAACTTTTGGATGTAAATCCAAACTCACAACACGAACTAAACAAATTCGCCAAAACCAAAGGTCGACACTCAACATTACGAGTTTTGGGGAAACTCAAACACAAAGATAAGGAACACCTTGACCGAAAACCCTTCAACCAAAATGGCAAACAACCAAACCAGGTCCAAAAGCTTTTAAACACAAGCTCACGTAAGAAGAACCATCTCTAGAACTCCACTACGCTTTCCATTAAAAGACTTTAATAATCACTTTACTCCCCGAGGAGCCCCAACTCAATTCAACCAAAAGCTTCACAACAAATTCTTCCTCTAGTTACCATTCCCAAAACTTTTAATAAGGGTTTATGATGCTTATCAAGAAGGCACCCAACCAAGACTATAATGATATGATCCCCACGGATCACCGAATCATAATACTTCTTATTCTAAATTTGAAACATAGTACTTCAACAAATCTTTCAGCAAGATCAACATATAAATTTCATACCTCCTATCTATTCACGTCTCGATAACCGAACCTTATTCAGCTTAAACAACGACTTCAACATGTAAATATTATCTCTACTAGACATAGTTCATAGCTAGGATTCCAAGGCATACATTCATTAAGGATAAAACTCTACATCAGGTTAATTATCCATGGTTCACTCCATCACCACAGTTTAAAACACCCTCCATTTAGTCAATGGTTTCCAACAAGTATTCTACACAACTACCACCACTACTAAGTCATCAATAAAAACAAATGGGCATAATCATCAACCGATCAACATTACTTTTAGCTACCCTATACATAGGTGATAACAAAATTACAACATACTCCAACTATTTAAAATAGATTGAAAACTAGCATTGAAGGGTCACAACTACATACTTCCAAATATACTAATAGTTTGCAACAACATAAATAACCACTCCAATCAACTTCCAAATTAAAGTCACTAGTCTCTACTAATCCGTTAGATTAGCACATCTTTAAACACCAAGCAAAGCTTCTTAACAATATCAGCGGTTTACATCATCTTAATGTTTTAACTATGCATCAAGGTTTAAACTTTTAACATTAACGAGGATCATAAGCACTTTTAAAGCAAGGCAACAGATTCTAAGCATGAACATTAACACTTTCAATCATTCTCGCTAAGAGTGAACTACAACACTAGTAGTCTATTTATTCTCAAGCTTAGAGATTTTACTCACATTGAATTGATTCAACTCAAAATTTAACTTAGCAACACATCAATCCATAAACCACATTGTTACCTACTACATAACAGGCTAAACATCAATTCTTACTAGGGACAAACGATTTCAGTCAAAAGACTACTTACTTTGTTTACAGCATTTTAGTTTTAAAACTCATCCCAAATTCATAAGGAAACTTGACTCTCAAAATTGCAATGAGACAAACCCAAACTTGTTTATGCAAAGGAATTCTCCAAAACACTTTTCAATCTCAAAGACTTCCATAGAGGAAACTGGTTGGAAGACAACTTTTCTCAAAAGGGAACCAAGTGCTCCATTAACCTTTTCAAATAAAACCTTAACACCAAACCCCTAACTTTCACGACTCAAGAGGGGCTTTCAAAGATGATTTCTCAAACCAGTAAAATGATGAAATCAAACACCAGTTACTACTACGAAGCCACAGAACTTTAGCCCTTACAGCTAGATCTGGCACAACTCCGAACAAAACTCCTTTAGCCTTGGAGACAGACAACCACAGGAATAAATCGAATGCTTGTTCTTCATAAAGCAATTAACAAGCATCAAAAACTGGAAAGGCGCCCAAAAGAAGCGCAACACTAAACTCCTCTTCTACGTCTTCACCCAAGGAAGACAAAACCACACACCGCATACGGAACGATCCGCGAAAGCCCATCACCTTTTCATTTGGTTCAAAACAGCTAAAGCCAAGAAAAGCAACAAACACCGACCGTCAGAACGACAAAGAACATCCGAAGGAAACCACCATTAACTCTTCCTTTTCGTCTCCAATCAACTACCCGATTTACGACAGAAAGGGTAAGCGCTTTTCTCCTACAGGGGTTAACAGTTCTTCGGTGATGGCGCTAACCGGCCACACCATCAAACCTCACCCTAACTATAAACAACAAGAGGTGACCGAAACCCTTCGGTACCACAACCCCACTCTTATCACCACAACATATATCATTGACATAGCAACATGCATTGTCAAAAGAAGCATTCAACATCAAAGCTTAAATACAACATTTAAGCGTAAAGAAACGATACCCATACCCTTTCCTTCTGTGCATCCAGTGTGTGTCAAATTTTAGATTAGTTATACCATTTTTTGCAAGTTTTAATGTTGCTATCCTATGACAAAGTTTTAGTTGAAACCTAAGCCATGTTTCTAAGTTATTCCACATCATATTTTAGTAGTACCCTATGGCATGACACTAAAAATACGCATTCCAAGGACCTACAACCAGCTCGATACTAATCAGAATAACACCCGGCATTTAATATGCCCGAATGCTACCAAACATAAGCTAAACAACATCTAAATACCACATTTAAACATAAATTCCAGCAAAGGTACATATGCTAAAAACCGATATTTCGCAGCATCTCCTTTGTTTTTCCATGAATTAACACCATATCAATATCATGGCAAGATATATCATAGCACCACGACATCTAAAACATCAACATAAATGGATATATCATCAAATTACGCCAATAATACCACGCTCAACCACTTCATAAACTAAAACGAAGCAAACAAGGAATCACTAGCATGCTAAATTAAACCATACATTAAGTTTAAGGCACAACTCTTAATATCATGTCTCCAAGTGATTAATTATGGACTATGATGGTGGAGCTACGTGTAGAAGTGTAGCTAGACCCCTTTTTCCCGCATGCCGATCTCAAAGTACCTAAAAACAACATAAAACACAAGCGTGAGTTCGAAAACTCAGCAAGCATATTGTAATGGACAACAAGATCATTTACAAGACAATAATACCTTACATCACATATAACATCTCATACTTGAGCACATAACAACATCATCATCATTAAATATGTATTGCAATGCAATGCAATGCAATGTTATGCTCATATCTCCTTGGAAACTCATACCGGTATGGTTGAGTACACACCGTCGGTGTGCACCCTTTTCCCCTTCCATCCCGAAGATGGAGGGTGCCTACTCCTCGCTTCCATTCACCACGTGGATGGAATCACGATGTAGGTCTTACTCAATGGCGTTAGGAGTAGTCATAACTTTCTCACCGACCTTGCCGGACTAGTTATGACTTTCTCACCGCCCTTGCCCTATCTCATGTCATGCATGCAACTATGCCAATTATCATATTTCACATGTACATAAACATATGGCATCTCATCATGACAAATATTACACATGGCATCGAATCATGATAAGTATAGACACATAGCATCATATCATGATAATCATACTCAATATATCATTGGAAAATAGCAAGCAAGGCAAGTGATCATAGCAAGTATTCAATCTTTCATCCAATATCAACAAGCAACCTACAATCCGCTATACATTACAACACACTTGCCTCAACCGCGGGCGACGGATTTGTGGGATGTCAAGGGCACTCCCGGTGTCACACCACCTGCACATAGGCATCACACACTCACAATCATGCCCACAAAACAGTACACAAATCCCCATCTAACCCGACATTGCCCACTACTTGCAAACCTAAAAACAGAGGTTCTGTCCCGGCGGGACAGCAGCCTTGCAAAGGCCATAACTGGAGTTCTGGGACTCCAAATCGATTAAACGAGTATACCATCGCGAAGCTTAGGAAATTTCCTACATTTTTCTAGTTATACGGAAAGACTGATTCGGATTCTAAAATTGTTTAATCTACAGATTACTACGATCTGTTCCAATCGCGTCACAGATTTTAACACGCTCGGTAAAACGGCCATAACTTTCAAACGGGTGATCAGATTTTAACGTGCTTTATGTCCACGGAAAGATAATTAAATTATCTACAACTTATTTTAAGTCCGTACGGACATATTCGGATTCTAAATCGACGAAAACTCAAACCCTAGGCCGATTGCTCAATCTGCCCGAAAACAGAAACGTGGCAACGTCTAGATCTAACCCAAAGAACTCCAACCCAGCACCACCAATTGATCTAAAAACTTCATAAACACCCTAAGAACAGTACCTAGATCAAACCCAAGGATCCCCATGATCATACCTTTGCCCAACGAACGAATCTCCAATAGATCTCCTCGCGGATCGCTCCTCGCTCCACGCTCCTCGCTCCAACGGATGGATCCACAAGGTGCAGAGGTGTGGAGACCACCCTAGGGCAGCAAGGGGGTGGAGGAGAGGTGGTGGAGAGGTGGGGAGCAATGGGGCAAAGGAGGGGGAGGCGCACGGCCAAGGGAGGAGGGAGGCGGCTAGGGCAAGGGCAAGTGGGGGGGAAGGGCGCACAAGGGGCAGGGGTGAACGCCCAAGGGCTGGTGGGGAGCCCTTTTACCATCCCCCACACCCAATCCTAGTCCGTTACGGAGACCTACTCCATCCCACCAAAGCCCACTTAAGGCCCAAACTCCCCCGGGAAGGCCCAAAACCCCGAAAACGGCCCGAAAACGGCCCGGAAACGTTATTAACCTCCATACCTTATGGTTTTAACCTGCCATACCATATTTCATAAAGTTTTTGACCTTAACATGCACCATTTAAAAGGTTACGACACTCCGTGGTGACACATCACTTCAAACGGCCCAAAAACGCGAGTAAACCTCAAGCCGAAAGGTTTTATTCTCTAATTTCACATTCTATAATGTCACACCATACCGTAGTGTCACAAGTTCGTAGTAAAGTTGTGTGGAGTTTTGGTGTGGCCGGTGAGAGCCATCACTAAAAGACTATTAAACCTCCCGTAGGGAGAGAGTGCTTATCCTTTCTGTTGTAGTTCGGGTAGTTGGTTGGAGTCAAATGGAAGAGTTGATGGTGGATCCTTTTGGATTTCTTTTACCGTTTTAACGATCGGTTTGGGTTGGTTTCTGTGGTTTTTAGTGATTGGAAATCAACGAAAGATGCTTGGTGTTGAGTTTTCACTGATGGTATTTCGGCGGTTTTTGTTTGATTTTGCCTTCTTTGGTTGAAGACAAAGAAGAAGAGTTTATTGCTCTTGAAAAGTTTGCATTCATGTCATGAATCGAGATTTCCATTGCTCTCTAGCATGAAAAGAAAGAATGGATAAATGCTGGTATTTTGGTTATGTTATGTAAGGGATTTGAGTTTCCCTTTCTCTTTGAGAGTTTTCGTGGCAGTTGTGGACCCTTTTGTGTGATTTGAGAATCAGTTTTCTCTTCCAAAATGTTGATTTTTGTTAAAATGAAAGGGTATGGCTGTCGTGAAAGCGAATTGAGTTGTCATTAGTTGTTAATAACTTCTATCAAAGAATTGTGGGGAGTCTCTCTTTTGTTTGA
Organism: Rhipidocladum racemiflorum; assembly: GCA_036346355.1. NCBI lineage: Eukaryota > Viridiplantae > Streptophyta > Magnoliopsida > Poales > Poaceae > Rhipidocladum > Rhipidocladum racemiflorum. The sequence goes on along the minus strand of CM070576.1, from coordinate 35,617,660 downwards.
GTGCTCCCCGATGCGAAATGTATCACCTTGATTTGAGATTAGTGTTTCCTTTGCGGCTTGACTTTATGAAGAGTTGTGCATTCATAATGGAAGAGGCGACCCATTCTAATGCGAGCCGCTGTGTTCACACGTAGTGAACACGAAAGTCCCACCTCATAGTCCCATTCATCGAGGTGAATGGGAGCGAGACAGTAAGAGTAGGCCCCTCCACGGGATGGAAGGAAATGAGGGTGCACACCGACGGGTGTGCACTCGGCAATACCAGTATGTGTAAAGAAAATTGCATTCATGAGCATGCATATCGCATTGCATCCTAAGAATGATTTTGAGTCAAATACGAATGTGTAGAATTGGGATAGAGTCATGGACTCAACCAAAGAGATTTAATGTGGTATTTGTAGGAAGTAAGTGTAACACCCCAAAAATTTTGCTTTTATTAAATTCATGTGTGATTTGGCACTTTGGTGAATTTTTGGAATTTTCTGGAATTTATTTGGATTTATTTGGAATTTATTTGAATTTATTCCATTTTGAAATAATTAAAGAATTTAATTTTGCAAATAAAATTTTGTTGGAAATATTTTATTTGAGTCCAAAATGATCCAAAGTATTTTCCGAATTTTTCTCGAATTTTTACGAGTCATTTGCTATTTTTAATGAATTAAATGAATTACTAGGAATTATTTTAAATATTAAATCGCTGGAAAATCAAACTCGGGTCAAGTATCGTTCATCCGACCGAAGTCGGAACCCGAAGTCGGACTCGAGTCAGGCAGAGCCACGTGACTCGACCGAACCCACTCCTAACCCTAATCAATCCCAACCGTTGGATCAAGATCCAACGGTGAGATCCGCCGACCAGGCCGAGCCGTGTCCGGACCGGACCCGGTCGCGCCCGTGCGATCGTGGCCGTTGATCGTGCCACGTGTACGGCTCTCCGTCGTCGTCTCCGCCCGAGTCCGAGCCGGACTCCGCCGCCGTGGAAAACTAGGTCTCCGTTTTGCACCACGCCGAGGTTATTTAAAGCCCGGCATACCCGAGGACCGCCGTGATCGCGCCCTCCCTTCTCTACTTCACCGAGGCAAAGCCCGCGCCCGTTTAAGCCGTCGCGAGCTTCGCCAGTAGTTGCCAGCCGCTCGCATACGGTCTTTGCCCGTTCGCGCCCGTCCGCCGTCCCCTGCCGCCGTTGACCTCAGATCCGGACTCACCGCGACGAGACGCACCCGAAGGGACATCTCACTTCGCCGGAGGAGGCCGCAAACGCCGTTGGCCGTGTCGCCGTCCCCAGCTCCGGCCAGCCAGCTCCGCCGCACGCCATCGCCGTCGCTCGAAGCTTCTCCGCCGTCCGATCAAGATCCAACGTCCCAGATTGTGCCACGTCACCGCACGGTGAGATCCCGTCCAAAATTCCAGATCTAATCTCGACCGTCGGATCTAGATCCAACGGTCGAATCAAACGCGTTAACTCAAGCGCGTGAAAGCGAATCTAATGCGGGCCGTCGATTTTCAAATCAGCGGCCAAGATTGCGCCCGCGTGTCGGAAGCCTGACCGCGATCGGCGCACCGTCGTGTGGCGCCGACACGCCGGGCAGCGTGTCGGCCGACGTGATCAACCGCACCATGATGTCATGCTGACGTCATGGCGGGCCCGCATGTCGCCGGTCTCGGCCAGCGCCGACGCCACCCATGACGCGTCATCGGTGGGACCCACCTGTCCAAGACCGTGGTGAGCCCCGCCGACGTCGGCCGATGACGTCACCGAGTGGGCCCACATGTCGGGCCTCACGTGGAGTCGTGGGCCGAGTCCACGGTGGACCGGCCGGCGTGGACCAAGTCCATGGACCACCGACGTTAGCCGCCCAATCGAGGCTGCCACGTGTCCTTGGCGCCAATAATTAATTTCCGAAAAAGAAAATGATTTATTAATTCGAAATATTGATTCAAATTTAGATTCAAACTTCACACGCTTATAACTTTTGCGTTTCAACTCCGATTTGAGTGATTCAAATTTCTAAATTTGTATAAAATTCAGATCTACTCAAATATGAATTTTATTTAATTTTTGGACTAAAGTTTTTCTCTGTAATATTATTTAATTGATTATTTAAACTTTAATAAATCATAACTTTTGCGTTTTAACTCCAAATTTGACGATTCCAGTTTCTAAAAATCCAGAAAATTATGTTCTCTCTGTTTATGGATTTTATTTGGAGTTTTGGGATGTTTTTGCCTAGTGTTTATTTGTGTATTTGCTATTTGCACGCTTTACGAGTAGACGTTGAAGTGCCGGAAGGATTCGAGGGAGAAGTGTTGACTCAGGATCCAACTCAAGACCAAGAGCAAGTACTTTTTGAAGGCAAGTTGTGCTTTGACCATGTTGATCCTATTTCGAAATCTATTTTGATTTAAACTATTGCATGCTAGTTCAATTAGAAAGATACTTTGTTTAAACATGGGGGTTAGATAAATACCAATTTGCTATATGACACCTTGATTACTTAAGTATGTGCCATGACCCTTTGTCACCCTAGTTGTGGTTTACTAGTTGGACATTATTAAATTGCCAACATGGGTTTAGATCGTTGTAGTATCTTTGCTTAGACACCTTTCGTGCTCATGACATGATTTTGGATAATCAAATGCTAATATTGACTTAATGATATATTGAACCTGTTTTGGAAAAGTATCATGTGATGTTGATGGCACGTGGTGCATGGTAATCAAGCGGGGTTTGATAAACGATTTTTCGGCCAGGGCATGTAGCAAGAGTAATCAGTGGGCCGGTTGTGGCATTGGGGATGTTGATTTGGTTCTTGGGTAGTCTTGCCCTGGTCACTCTAAGGACTTAACCTTGCAAGCCTTTGAACTGGTCATACTTGCAACCACATGGTCGGAATGGGACGGCCCTAGTTGACTAAGTTGCTAAGGACTCACTTGTGGAGTCTCGGGTGTCGATTACACCGTTTGTGTGATTATGCGGGGAGGCGTATCGTGGCTGTGGCCAGATACCCATCTAACGTGTGTTGGTCCCATACTTCGCCTTAGCTAAGGGAAGGGATGGTGTAGAGCACGAACCGAGAGAGGACCACTGTGTTGTTTGAGGCTTAGAAAGGCTTTATTCTGAGGAACTTCGCCTTTGTGGTGTTTGACTGTATCTTGTGGGTAAAGTGCATAACCTCTGCAGAGTGTAGAATCTATTTGAATAAGCCAGGAGTCCACGATCTTGGACAATGCTCGGAATTACAAATCAAGGGTTAGATTTTACGAAAATAACTTGGATTTGAAAAGTTGGGTTGGTTTAACAATGAAGATGATGGAAATGTGGTTTAGGATGGGAAAAATGTTTGTTAAACTTCTTGAAAAGTTATTTATGCTTTACTTATTTCTCTTGTTTTCGAATCTACTTTTATTACTTGCCAAAAGTCATTTCTTTGCAAATATACCTTGAGCTATTCCTTTGTACCAAGCCATGCATATAGTATATTAGCTTGCATTCTGCATGACTTGCTGAGTACCAAGTACTCACCCTTGCCTCAACACAATACCAGTTGAAGAGGAGATTACGCCGATTTGGAGGAGGATTTCCAAGAAGACCCGTCTACTTAGGGATGCGAGCCCGATCGATTACTGTGGTATCTTTGGATGGCGCCACGAGTTATTTGATTTTCATTTCTTTGTTATTTCTCTTTTAATAAGTTTCGCCTTGCGAAGGCATATATTTGTAACTTGGCCATAAGGTCGAGTAACCCTTGATTATTTAAATAAAGTACTTTGATAGTATCGTTTGGTATGATTGTGATATATACCGATGTTAAGACTGTGTGCACTAAGCGCGTTCTGGACTAGTGCTGAATACACAGAGGGTCCGGATTTGCAAATTCGGGGTCCCGAGAGGTGGTATCGAGCCATACTTATTTGTAAGCTCAACCCCTAGCTAGAAGGGTCGTATTGAGGATAAAACCTATTTACTAAAAGCTAAAAATTTGTGAAGACAAGTAATGACATCTCGACTTATCCCCTTCTCTCTTTTCTTGTCTCTTGCTGAAATTTTCCCTTACCTTGTCACAATTTAAAAATTCCGGTTCTTACGTAAAGCACTCTTGTGACAGATGGAGGAAGAGTTCAACTACGTTGATCTCGGGAGTTAGTCACGCCGCGGAACTTTGGCATATGCTCTGAGACTCTCGGAGATTTTGAGAAGCCCCAATACCAAGTGGAAGTGATCGGACAAGCGGGATTGATCAAGGCTTGTGACGTGAAGATTGAGGTACTGCTAGGAAAAGGGCCCAGGCAATCGCCTGATACAACTGCCTTTGCCAGAGATCTACAATGCAGATGGGTATCCAAGAAGTATCACGACGCGCAATGCGGCACATTACCCGTATCTACGCCCGAGAGTTGGAAATGCGGTGTTCGTTACCATCCGGCGCGCGATAACCTTCTCGACCGAAGGAGATTTAGGATGAGGATGCCACGGTTACCACGATTGGCACGATTTGTCGCCGCCGAGGAGGATGTACTAGATAATACAAGCAAGGAGCTCTGAAGGCCCGCAAGGAGATCACGACAGAGAAGAACAGATGGCGGGAAGCTCAAGAGTATGTGGCACACCTTCTACGAAGGATTGACGAGTTGGAGATGACTTTGTACGGACTGCACTCCAGAGCCAAGATTGAGCCACACGAGCCAGATCCAGGAGGAGTCGAGATCTCGATGAGGACACCGCTTCTTCGACTACCACAGAGGACACGATTCTTTGGACATGGCGATCGCGGCGCCTATGCCGCAGCACCGTACCAGGCCGTGGAGGTTTTCTCGATGAGTGAGCATAGGTTCTATAGTGAGACTCCTTCGGCCAGAGTCGAGTCATAGAATAAAGAGTCACCCTTTAGGCGTTAAACTCGAGGAGTTAGTTCGATTTGGATTTGCTTTGTTTCTTTGAGTGTGCAGTATGTGTTGCAAGGCCCTTAGGCATTGTAAGCAGCCATACCAAGTTATTAATAATAAAGATGGACCTTAAGGTTACACCCTTCGCCCGCATAAGTTCCATATTACTTGTCTATTCTTGTTTCCCTCTCATCTCTAAACCTAGAGCAAATCGACAGATGGTGAACACCCGTGGAAACTTTGGAAGCAATGGGAGTGGATCTCGCCCAGCAGAAAACCCCAATGATGGAGCACCAGCACCGCCAGTTGATATGCAGAATTTTAGAGCCTTTCTTGCTTTGCTCGAGACTCGGTTGATGCATGCTATGATGCAACAAATGCAGCACGTCCTTTGCTCGAGGCCACACCCAATCAAGTTAATCGGGGACCACGCCGTAATACAAGACTGCCGAGTTCATGAGGACTCACCCACCCACTTTCTCTGGGAATGCCAATCCATTGGAGGCCGATGATTGGTTAAGATCAATTGAGAGGAAGCTACACATAGCTCAATGCATAGGGAATGAGAAGGTACTTTACGCCTCTCATCGCTTGGAAGGAACAATGGCCGAATGGTGGGAGAACTTCTGTGCCACGCAGAGAACCCTCAAGATATCACTTGGGAAGAGTTCACACCGCATTCCGGCGATATCACGTGCCTGAAGGAATCATGGACCTTAAGAAGGAGGAGTTCAGAGCATCAAGCAAGGTAATCACCCGATGGTCGACTACTGAACAAGTTCACACAGCCTAGCACGCTACGCTTTGAGGATGTAGCGACAGATAAATCCGACAGTCTCGTTTTATGAAGGGACTCAACTCAGATTGCAAGTAGGATTGATCACCCACACCTTTCAGATTTCCAAGAGTTGGTGAATAAGGCACTTATTCTTGAGGACAAGCGCAAGGAATCGGATGAGAACAGAAGCGCAGGATGCAACAAAGAAGGATCACGCCAGCGAACGCAATGGCGGCTTGAGAGTTGCACCAAATCAATTCTTGATTCCAACCACGAATGCAACAAGGACACCATCCCCAAAGCACCAAGACCTGCCAATCGTAACTACCAAACCCCACCCGCTTAGAAACGCTTACCTGTGCAAATGAAGGAACGTTGAGGCGCTGCTACAATCGCAACGAGCCAGGACACTTTGCCAACAGCTTGTCCAAAGAAGACAGGAGGCGACCCGATTCGCTTCAACCTAGGAACCACCCAGCTAGGGACGCCAAAGATCAGGAGCCACACCCTGCAGGCCGTGGTGAGAGGCCGAGTCAACCATGTCACCGCAGATGCACTGCAGAATGCTACGGACGTCGTCTTGGGTAAGTTACTTGTTAACTCGATGCACCTGCGATTTTGTTTGACTCGAGCGTCGCATTCGTTTGTTTCGCAAGGCTTTGCTTCTAGAAATGATTTAAGGATTGCAAGACTTAAGTGCATGCTTTTAGTTCAAACCCTGGTTCCGAACTCCGAGCGAAAGTAGGATGTTCGGGTGAGAATACTAATAGGTGGAATAGAATTCCTAGCAAACCTTTTAATTTTGGAGACCCGGACCTTAGACGTCATATTGGGAATGGATTGGTTATCCAAGCACAAGGTCAGATTGGATTGTGGACGAAGGACTATCTCGATTGAGAGCCCGTGTGGGAAGAAAGTGGAATTTCAAGCCACTGCGATTAGAGATGGACGATTGATGGTTAACAGTACCAAGGCAATCAGCATAGAGGATGTCCCGGTAGTGAATGAGTACCCAGGCGTTTTTTCCGAAGATCTACCTGTATGCCGACAGGGACATAGAGTTTGTGATAGAGCTTGTACAGTACAAAGACCGATAGCAAAGAGACCCTATCGGATGTCTACCGAGGAGTTGGTAGAGATGAAGAAACAATTTGGAAGAGTTCATGGATAAAGGATTTATCGAGACCAAGTTAAATCGCCGTGGGGAGCACCAGTTTTGTTTGTCAAGAAGAAGGGCGGGAGTTTCAGGATGTGCATTGACTACCGTGCACTCAACGAAGTCACCGTGAAGAATAAGTATCCGCTACCCAGGATTGATGATTTGTTTGATCGATTAAGAGGAGCCGGAGTTTTCTCCAAGATTGATCTGAGATCGGGATACCATCGATTGAAGATCCGATCGGTAAGATATTCAAGACTGCATTCTCGTCAAGATATGGACATTACGAGTTCTGATTATGTCCTTTGGTCTTGACGAATCGCCAACCTTATTTCATGAATATGATGAATAAGGTGTTCATGGAATATTTGGACAAGTTTGTCGTCGTGTTCATAGACGATATCCTAATCTACTCCAAGGCGAGAGGATGAACATGCCGAACACTTAAGGCGAGTTTTGGAAAGGCGAGGAGCGACAACTTTTCGCCAAGTTCAGCAAGTGTGATTTCTGGAAGGACAAGGTGGAGTTTCTTGGACATGTAATGACCTTGGAAGGAGTCGCCGTAGATCCAAGCAAAGTAGAAGGCGTGTTACATTGGGAGGCGTAGAAGGCGTGACCCAGATTCGGAGTTTCCTTGGAATGGCAGGGATACTACCGCCGTTTCATCGAAGGCTTCTCGACAATTGCGAAACCTCTTACGCAATTCTGAAGAAGGAAAAGAAGTTTGCATGGGCGCTTGAGAATGTGAGAAAGGATTTCAGGAGCTGAAGAAGCGATTGACATCAAGACCGTGTTAGTTCTACCGGATGTTGCTCAAAGCTTCGATATTTATTGTGACGCATCGCGCCAAGGACTTGGATGTGTCTTTGTCACGAGAATGGAAAGGTTGTCGCTATGCATCAAGGCGATTGAGGCCGCATGAGGAAAATTATCCGACACATGACCTAGAGTTAGGCTGCCGTAGTGCATGCCTTGAAGATATGGCGTCACTATCGATTGGAAACAGATGTGAAGTATATACGGATCATAAGAGCCTTAAGTACATATTAACCCAGACGGATCTGAATATGAGGCAGATGAGATGGTTAGAGTTGATCAAGGACTATGATGTTGGAATCCATTACCATCCCGGGAAGGCCAACGTAGTAGCCGATGCTCTGAGTCGGAAAAGCCATGCCGTGAGTACGTTGCTAGCCACAAGTCAGGATGAGTTATGTGAGGATTTCCAGAAAATGAAGATTGAGGTTGTACCTAGCGGATTCTTGGCCGCATTGGAAGTAAAGCCTACCTTAGAGGACCAGATCCGAGAAGGACAGAAGGATGATGACAAGATCCGCAGGATTAAGTCCATCAAGGAGGAAGGCAAGGCAGAGGACTTCAAATTGGATGAGCAAGGCACGTTATGGATGAAGGGTCGGATTTGTGTGCCTAACAAGGAGGAGTTAAAGCGACTGATTTTGGAAGAAGCCCATGACTCCAAGTACTCGATTCATCCTGGAAGCGCCAAGATGTATCAGGATCTGAAGGAGAGATTCTGGTGGCCGAGTATGAAACGTGAAGTTGCCGAGCATGTTGCATTGTGCGATGTATGCCAGAGAGTCAAGGCAATGCATCAGAGACCAGCAGGATTGCTACAACCGCTGAAAATACCTGAGTGGAAGTGGGAGGAGATCGGAATGGATTTCATTACCGGTTTGCCGAAGACTCAAGGAGGTTATGACTCCATATGGGTTATAGTGGATCGCTTGACCAAAGTAGCCCATTTTATCCCCGTGAAGACCACTTACTCGGGAGATAAATTAGCAGAATTGTACATGATCAGGATTATCTGTTTGCACGGAGTGCCAAAGAGGATTGTATCGGACAGAGGTACCCAATTTACCTCAAGATTCTGGAATAAGTTGCATGAAGCCATGGGAACCCGTTTAAACTTCAAGATGCCTTATCATCCACAGGACGGATGGGCAGGCAGAAAGAGTCAACCAGATTACGGAGGATATGTTGAGAGCTTGTGCATTGGCTTATGCTACCTCTTGGGATAAGAGTTTGCCGTATGCCGAGTTCGATTACAACAATAGTTATCGAGGCCGATTCTGAGATGTCACCTTTTGAGGCCTTTGTATGGTCGACCACTGTCGGACGCCATTGAATTGGAATGAGACCGTGGCGCCCGTGTCTTTGGGCCTGATATTCTTCAAGAGGTCAAGAAGCGGTCGCCATGATTAGGGAAAGGTTGAAGATAGCCCAATCTCGGCAGAAGAGTTATGCGACAATCGTCGCCGAGATTTGAGTTTTGAACCAGAAGACTTTGTATACCTCGAGTTACGCCTCTCGGGGAGTTAAGAGGTTCCATGCCAAAGGGAAACTTGCACCCGTTATGTTGGACCATTTAAGATTTTGAGCCAGAGGCGAAGTTGCTTATCATTGGAGTTGCCCACGATCGTTGGCGAGGGTACATGATGTATTCCATGTGTCCCGATTAAAGAAGTGTCTCCGAGTTCACGAGGAACAGACACCGTTAGAATCAATTGAGTTGCAAGAGGATTTGACTTATAAGGAACATCCCGTGAGGATTCTAGACACAATGGATCGAGAAACTAGAAACAAGTCAACCCGTTTCTGTAGAGTTCAGTGGAGCAACCATGCAGAGAGCGAAGCGACTTGGGAGCGCGAAGAGGATTTGAAGAAAGAATTTCCAAACCTATTCCTTTAGTACGCCCTGAATCTAGGGACGAGATTCTATTAAGGGGGGGGGGAGGTTTGTAACACCCCAAAATTTTGCTTTTATTAAATTCATGTGTGATTTGGCACTTTGGTGAATTTTTGGAATTTTCTGGAATTTATTTGGATTTATTTGGAATTTATTTGAATTTATTCCATTTTGAAATAATTAAAGAATTTAATTTTGCAAATAAAATTTTGTTGGAAATATTTTATTTGAGTCCAAAATGATCCAAAGTATTTTCCAGAATTTTTCTGGAATTTTTCTGAGTCATTTGCTATTTTTAATGAATTAAATGAATTACTAGGAATTATTTTAAATATTAAATCGCTGGAAAATCAAACTCGGGTCAAGTACTGTTCATCCGACCGAGTCGGAACCCGAGTCGGACTCGAGTCCGACCCGAGCCACGTGACTCGACCGAACCCACTCCTAACCCTAATCAATCCCAACCGTTGGATCAAGATCCAACGGCTGAGATCCGCCCGACCCCGACCCGAGCCGTGTCCGGACCGGACCCGGTCGCGCCCGTGCGATCGTGGCCGTTGATCGTGCCACGTGTACGGCTCTCCGTCGTCGTCTCCGCCCGAGTCCGAGCCGGACTCACTTGCCGTCCGGCCAGTGGAAAACTAGGTCTCCGTTTTACGCACGACGCCGAGGCTATTTAAAGCCCGGCATACCGAGGACCGCCGTGATCCGCGCCCTCCCTTCTCTACTTCACCGAGGCAAAGCCGCGCCCGTTTAGCCGTCGCGAGCTCGCCGTAATTCTTGCGCCGCTCATGCAGTCTTTGCTTGCTCGCCGCCGTCCGCCGTCCCTGCGCCCGTTGACCTCAGATCCGGACTCACCGCGACCAGACGCACGAAGGACATCTCACCTCGCCGGAGGAGGCCGCAAACGCCGTTGGTCGTGTCGCCGTCCCCAGCTCCGGCCAGCCAGCTCCGCCGCACGCCATCGCCGTCGCTCGAAGCTTCTCCGCCGTCCGATCAAGATCCAACGTCCCAGATTGTGCCACGTCACCGCACGGTGAGATCCCGTCCAAAATTCCAGATCTAATCTCGACCGTCGGATCTAGATCCAACGGTCCAGATCAAACGCGTTAACTCAAACGCGTGAAAGCCAGATCTAATCTGGGCCGTCGATTTTCAAATCAACGGCCAAGATTGCGCCACGCAGTCGGGAAGCCTGGACCGCGGCAACGACCTGCAGGCGTAGGACGCCGACACGCCGCCCGCTGTCGGGCCGACGGATCGAACCGCACCATGATGTCATGCTGACGTCATGGCGGGCCCGCATGTCGGGCCGTTTCGCCGAAGCGCCGACGCCACCCATGACGCCATCGGTGGGACCCACTGCCGCTGCGGTCGAGCCTCGCCGACGCCGGGCCGATGACGCGTACCCGAGCGGGCCCACATGTCGGGCCTCACGTGGAGTCGTGGGCCGAGTCCACGGTGGACCCGAGCCGAGCGTGGACCAAGTCCATGGACCAGTGGCGTCACCGCCCAATCGAAGGCTGCCACGTGTCCTTCTTGGCGCAATAATTAATTTCGAAAAAAGAAAATGATTTATTAATTCGAAATATTGATTCAAATTTAGATTCAAACTTCACACGCTTATAACTTTTGCGTTTCAACTCCGATTTGAGTGATTCAAATTTCTAAATTTGTATAAAATTCAGATCTACTCAAATATGAATTTTATTTAATTTTTGACCTAAAGTTTTTCTCTGTAATATTATTTAATTGATTATTTAAACTTTAATAAATCATAACTTTTGCGTTTTAACTCCAAATTTGACGATTCCAGTTTCTAAAAATCCAGAAAATTATGTTCTCTCTGTTTATGGATTTTATTTGGAGTTTTGGGATGTTTTTGCCTAGTGTTTATTTGTGTATTTGCTATTTGCACGCTTTACGAGTAGACGTTGAAGTGCTTGGGAAGGATTCGAGGGAGAAGTGTTGACTCAGGATCCAACTCAAGACCAAGAGCAAGTACTTTTTGAAGGCAAGTTGTGCTTTGACCATGTTGATCCTATTTCGAAATCTATTTTGATTTAAACTATTGCATGCTAGTTCAATTAGAAAGATACTTTGTTTAAACATGGGGTTAGATAAATACCAATTTGCTATATGACACCTTGATTACTTAAGTATGTGCCATGACCCTTTGTCACCCTAGTTGTGGTTTACTAGTTGGACATTATTAAATTGCCAACATGGGTTTAGATCGTTGTAGTATCTTTGCTTAGACACCTTTACGTGCTCATGACATGATTTTGGATAATCAAATGCTAATATTGACTTAATGATATATTGAACCTGTTTTGGAAAAGTATCATGTGATGTTGATGGCACGTGGTGCATGGTAATCAAGCGGGGTTTGATAAACGATTTCGGCCAGGGCATGTGGCAAGAGTAATCAGGTGGGCCGATTGTGGCATTGGGGATGTTGATTTGGTTCTTGGGTAGTCTTGCCCTGGTCACTCTAAGGACTTAACCTTGCAAGCCTTTGAACTGGTCATACTTGCAACCACATGGCTGGAATGGGACGGCCCTAGTTGACTAAGTTGCTAAGGACTCACTTGTGGAGCCTCGAAGTGTCGATTACACCGTTTGTGTGATTATGCGGGGAGCGTATCGTGGGCGTGGCCAGATACCCATCTAACGGTGTGTTGGTCCCATACTTCGCCTTAGCTAAGGGAAGGGATGGTGTAGAAACCTGACCGAGAGGACCACCTGTGTTGTTTGAGGCTTCCGAAAGGCTTTGTTACGGGAACTCGCCTTTGTGGTGTTTGACTGTATCTTGTGGGTAAAGTGCATAACCTCTGCAGAGTGTAGAATCTATTTGAATAGCCGAGTCCAGTCTTTGGACAATGCTCGGGAATTACAGTCAAGGGTTAGATTTTCTGAAAATAACTTGGATTTGAAAAGTTGGGTTGGTTTAACAATGAAGATGATGGAAATGTGGTTTAGGATGGGAAAAATGTTTGTTAAACTTCTTGAAAAGTTATTTATGCTTTACTTATTTCTACTGCTTTCGAATCTACTTTTATTACTTGTCAAAAGTCAAGCATCGCAAATATACCTTGAGCTATTCCTTTGTACCAAGCCATGCATATAGTATATTAGCTTGCATTCTGTGCATGACTTGCTGAGTACCAAGTACTCACCCTTGCCTCAACACAATACCAGTTGAAGAGGAGATTACGCCAGTTTCGGAGGAGGATTTCCAAGAAGACCCGTCTACTTAGGGATGCGAGCCCAATCAGTTACTGTGGTATCTTGGATGGCGCCACGGTTATTTGATTTTCATTCTTTGTTATTTCTCTTTTAATAAGTTTCGCCTTGCGAGGCATATATTTGTAACTTGGCCATAAGGTCGAGTAACCCTTGATTATTTAAATAAAGTACTTTGATAGTATCGTTTGGTATGATTGTGATATATACCGATGTTAAGACTGTGTGCACTAGCGCGTTCCTGGACTAGTGCTGAATACACAGAGGGTCCGGATTTGCAAATTCGGGGTCCCGACAGTAAGCAATGAAGAGAAAGAGTTAAATGGTGTTGATATTATTGTTTTATGTATTTGTTGATTTGGATAAGAAATATGCTCATGCTGTTGATTTAATTGTGTCAAATGGTTTTGTGATACACTTTGCTGGGTCTTTGGACTCACGCTTATTTGTTTAATGTTTTTTTTAGGTACACTAAGCATAGCTCACCGGGATGGAAATAGCTTCACTTCACTCACATCATGACATGTACAAATAATAGGTTGAAAGAATTATCCATATTGATAACTAGTGATGGATCATTGTGGTAGTGTGCTTGTGGTTGTGGTTTAATCTTCATGTCGGTTCGCAGTTAATCTATTCTTGTTATGGTTATTGTGATTTTTGTTGTTGTGGTGATTAGTATGGTTAAATGTTGTTGTATAGTCATTGTTAAATTAAACTGCTAGAATGTTTCTTTTGGATGACTAGTTGTTTATGCTCGTGATGTTATACTTGTTATCTTCTTTGCCTGCTGAGTGGATGTCCACTAAATAGGAAAGGTGCTACTGAATTTTTAGTAGATTTTGGAGTACTATTAGGGTGCTTTACGTTGTAGCATATTTGCGGATATCTTTGTCCTGTTGATCTTCTTTGTACAGTTTTATTATCTGTTTTGACTCGGCAACTTACTAGTATGTTAGCTTGCATTGCTAAATTTTTCTCTAGTATCTTGTGCTAGTTGATGCTTAAGGGTGTAACATTCAGGGCACAACTGGTGCCGAGGTTGGTGTTACGCAGGTGCTTTTGTTCCTTCTATACACACTATATAGTACGCCATCTCTTATGTTATAAGCTACTTATGTGGTAAGATGTCAACTAAATCTAGAAAGTATTTATCTGAAAGTGACAAAAGGAAAAAAAGAAAAGGGATAGTTGAGTTGGTAGAATCCCAAAAAGGATCCATCCACAAATTTCTTAGGATTGACACGAGCTCTTCTAGGAATTCTAAGGAATTGGCATTGGCCTTAGTTCATGTTGAGCAACAAACTAATAGGAATTTAGGTGAGAATAATGATGTCAATGAGGATGATTCATATGTGAGTGGGCATGAAAACGTAGTCAGTTCACCTAATGCAAAAACTACAAGTGTTCATAAGGAACCAAATTTCACTATAGATATTTATGATCTGAGAAACTGGGACAATCTTGATAACAAAGCAAGGGACATTTTAGGGTGCATTTGGTTCATAGGATGGGATGGTCCTGTACCATTTGGTTCCATTATTTTGGGCGAATGAGATGGTTCAGCATCTAGAGGGAATATTCCTTAAATTTGTTTCACTTATCCAGGATGGGATGGTTACATTCAAGCAACCAAACGCATGAATGACTTTTTTCTTGAACCATCGCATACATGTACCACTTGGTACATGCAACCAAACGCACCCTTAGTGGACAAGGGGCCTATTAGAGAAGAAAACCTTGCATTCCCTGTAGATAATCTCTTTAGGCATTTTTCATATTCTTACTATTCTAGACAAATGAGCAATGGAGAGATACATGATAGGAAATGTTTGGTTTATTCTAAACATATTGACAAAGTGTATTGCTTTTGCTGTAAGCTTTTCAAATCTAATAACAATAGGAGTTCACTAGCTGGTCTAGCTACTAATGGGTTAAGAGATTGGAAACATCTTAGTGGGAGGCACAAAGAACATGAAAATAGTGTTGATCACGTTACTAACATGAACACTTGGAATGAATTAAGAATTAGACTTAGCAAGAATCAAACAATCAACAAAGATTTGGAACAACAAATTACTAAAGAGAAGGAACGCTTGAGACAAGTTTTAGTTAGAATAATCACCATTGTGAAGTATCTTGGTAAACGTAATTTAGCTTTTTGAGGATCCAATGATAAACTATACCATGATAGTAATGGCAATTTCTTTGCATGTGTTGAAATGATTGCATAATTTGACTTGGTAATGCAGGATCATCTTAGATGCATTCAAAATAATGAAATTCATCATCATTATCTTAGTCCTAAGATTCAAAATGAGCTAACTTCTATATTGTCATGTAGCGTTACAAGTTCTATAGTGCAGATTGTTAAAAAGGCCAAATATTTCTGTATCATCTTAGATTGCACTCCTGATGTGAGCCATCAAGAACAAATGGCTCTAATTGTTCGATGTTTTAATATGTCAAATAACAAAATAAAAATAGAGGAGTTCTTTTTGGAATTCTTGAAAGTGGATGACAAATCTAGTTTGGGGCTTTTTAATGAATTGCTTAACATGATGGAGTCTTTTGGTCTTAGTGTTGAAGATGTAAGGGGTCAATATGAAAGGGAAACATCAGGGGGTGCAAAAGAGGTTGCTTGATATAAATCCAAGGGCTTTGTATATGCCATATGCTTGCCATAGTCTAAATCTTACTCTCTGTGATATGGCAAATTCTTGTGGTAAAGCTACTTCATTTTCTGGAATTGTGCAATGAATATATATATTATTTTCAAGTTCTCCTAAAAGATGGAAGGCTTTACTTGACCATGTTCCAAATTTAACTTTGAAACCTTTGTCTAGTCTCGTTGGGAGAGTTGAATCAAAAGTGTGAAAGCTATTAGATATCAAGCACCTCAATTAAGGTTAGCTTTGTTAGAGTTATCTAAAACCTGTGATAATAACCCAAAGGCAAAGAGTGATGCACAAAATTCATTTGACGTGCTTGGCAGTTTTTAGTTTTTACTTAGTACGGTTATTTGCCATGACATATTATTTGCTGTAAACATGGTGAGTAAGAAGTTGTAGTATCCATCCATGTGCATTGACTCTACCTTGCAGCAGATTGAAGGTATAATGCAATTTTTTGATAAGTATAGAAATGAAGGATTTGCTTATAGTTTAGATATTGCTAGAGATCTTGCATCTGAAATGGATATAGAACCATCATTTCCAATACAACATCGTGTTGCTAGGAAAAATCAATTTGATGAAAGTGATTAGAATGAAAAAAATTATATTAGCTGAGAAGGCTTTTGAAGTTAATTACTTTTCAGTTATGGTCGATATGGCAAATGCTTCATTAAAAAATAGATTTGAGGAACTTAAATTGTTTAAAAGTATATTTGGGTTTTTACTGTGCTCAAGAAACATGAAGTTATTGGATGATGTCGAACTAAGAAAGTACTGCACTAAATTTGCAAAAACATTTTCTCAAAATGATTCATCAGATGTTGATTTAGATTAATTTTGTTTTGAATTAAGGATGTTGTAGATGACTTTGCCAAATGGGCCAATGTGTGCTATGGATATCTTTGAGTTTGTTAGAGATATAGACTGCTATCCAAATATTGTAATTGCTTATAGAATCTTGTTTACTGTTCCTGTGACTGTAGCATCAGCTGAGAGAAGCTTTTCAAAATTTAAATTATTGAAAAACTATTTGAGATCATCAATGTCACAGGAAAGGTTGAATGGTTTGGCCATTATATGCATTGAGAAGGACATGCTGGATTAGATTGATGTTGATACTATTATCAGTGACTTTGTATATAGAAATATCAGAAGAAATTGCTTTGTATGATCATTGTATTTATGGCTCTCTTGTTTGTTTGGCAGGTGAACGATGATGGCTCATGGCTCTGTCTTATTCTGCTCTAGCTAAGGTGGTCTTCTCTTGAATTGCTTTGTCCTTGATGTCTTGCTATAGTTTTCCTAGGCTTATTAATAATATGATTGTCCTTAATGAATACTTTGTGTTTTTTTCATGTACTAAGTTTATTGGCAATATCAATGGTAATATATTGAACTTTACATTTTCAATTACAAAAATTGCAGTGTTACGTGTTTATGGTAGCACATGGGGCCCCCCTTCTTTGTCACGCCCTAGGGCCTCTAAAATATTAGGAACGCCCTATGCCAATCTAAACATGTCATTATGGATTTAGGTATTACGTGATCATTTGTGGACAGTTGGGGTGTTGGGGGATGATATCTGACTTTGGTTGGAGGTATCAATGAAGTGGTAGAGAGGTAAGCAGATAGGTATGTCACAAACTACGGAGGCACGCAGCCTCAGAGATATTGAAGAAAACTCTGTGCATGGAGGCTTTATGTCTTTGAAAAAGTGCAAGATGTGCTCTCGTAAGCTGTTTTATGGAAGATATGCTTTTATTAGTTTGATTTCGATGTGTACTCAGAAAACACATATTAACCTATATGAAATGGTGTGTATTTAGTTTTGTACTACCTAGACACATCATCAAATATGGAAATAAATGTATGTATCTTGTGCCAGAATCATTTAAGTATGGTGGAAGTTCATAAAGAACCTTGCTTGTCTATCTATTTTATCTGAAAACCCTTGTTTTTAGGATATATTGAAAAGCATTTTTTGCAAGTAATCTTTGAAGGTAGATATGAAAATTAAAGATATTTGGTGATTAAATAATTAAGTACTCTAAATTTATGCTTAATCCTTTGTAGAAGTGTCCATTCCCTCCTTACTTGACCCCTGTCTCCAAGGAATTTTTTTTTAAATATACTATATTTTATTCCGAATTGCACAAATAAATGTCTTTCGCAAGAAATTACAGTTTTATACGTCTGTCGCCTGTCCATCGGGCGATATAAGCCTGTCGCCCGATGGACGGGCGACAGGAGACGTTTCGCGTTTTCTGTCGCCCGTTAGACGGGCGACAGGCTTCTGTCGCCTGTCCATCGGGCGACAGATTAAAAATCCCCCGTTGGACGGGCGACATATAGCATGCGGGGTTCCTGTCGCCCGATGGACGGGCGACAGGTATATTTTATAATGACGCGCGCGTTCGGCCGGCCGGCAGAGGCAGCAGAACGAGGAAAAGAAAAAGAAAAGGAAAAAGAAAGAGGAGAAGAAGAGAGGAAAAAAGAGAGAGGGAAGAAAATTTCTGCGCGATTTTTGAGTCCGTCACTTCATATTCAGGTAATTTCTCGTTCTTTAGTTTTTGTATTTGTAGATCTAGAAAATCTAGTTAAGAAATGTAGTTAGAAAATGTAGTTAGGAAATGTAGTTAGATGTAGAAAGATTTAGTAAACCAAGTTTGTAGTTATATGTAGTACAGACATAGCAAATCTAGTTAGGTGTAGATAGATTTAGCAAACCTAGTTTGTAGGTATGCAGTAGTCGTTCTAGTTTTTGTAGCACTAGGTTATGATTTAGTAGAAATGCTTTTAGATATTGGTTTGTGTGCGTTGATATATCGAATGTAGATACTTTGAACGGATAGAAGTATTCATTTCTTAGGAATGCAGTTGGGTACTTATAGCGAAAGTAGTTTGATGTATGTCGAGTAGAAATTAATCGTAGAGAATGTAGTTAGAGTAGTTGTTCAATTCTTTAGTAGTAGATCTATTGAATGTAGATATTGTATACCGATACGAATACATCCATATACATATTCAATTCTTACGAATGTAGTACGGCAGAGATAGCGATTGTTACGATCGTAGATATGTATTGTTAGAAATGTAGCAAATTTTTGTACGAATAAATAAGTATTTTTGTAGCATATAGATATACCAACGCAAAGTTGGGGGTCGTAATATTTTTTACGGAAAGTATTTAATTCGTGGGTGAATGATTGGATTGCAGATATGGCAGAACGAGTTCAATTTAGAATATATTATGGCGAAGGGGTTGTAATGTATGGTTCGGAGGGTGCAGATCTAAGTAACTTCCAGTATGTAGACAGAAGTTTGAGTAGGGTCGAAGAGCGCACATTTTCTTCAGTGATGAAGTGGTTGTATTATACTTTTCGGATGGAAGAAGAGAAGTGGCAGCTGAAGATATTTTGCCTCTGTAGTATGCAGAACAATCCATTTTGTTGGGAGCTAGTTGAGTTGAAAGGAACCGCATCGTGGAGATCATATGTGAGGGGGACAGAGCAACGGGTATGGAACCGGGTGCTTTAGTGCAAGCCTATGCAGGGATGTAGCTCCTCAAAGAAAGCCTGACGGTGGGGAGTGTAGTCAGGCTCAAAATGAGTTAAGTTTTGGTGACACCGAAATTGGAGGATCTAGCCATGGGCGATACATCCAGGCAATGACGAGGACATTATTTGCCAAAGTGGCGAACAATCTGAATTTGGGGAGGACGAAGCAAATGTTGGACAAGTAGCGCTGGGACTAGCAGACGAAGGTGAGCAAATTGATGAAATAACAGTTAGGATGGAAGAGGAAGACCGTGAGTACGGCATGGCAGAAGTGGAAGACGACGATGAGTCCGATGAGGAAGATGGAGGTACGGAGCCGCCTGTGCCAGCCGAGTGGCGCACACATCAATTTGAGAGATTGATTGTTAATGAAACCAACGACATACGGTGGCAAAGATGCCCCAACGCAGGTTAGGCCTGGCGGTATGTACGCCGACAAAGGAGGCGTGCGGGCAGATGCTTTGTGAAAGATTGGGCCTTATCATTAAGAAGGACTTTCAAGGTTAAGAAATCCACGCCCGACACCTTTCTGACGTGGTGTGTGAGATCCATGGTTGTCCGTGGAGAGTGCACGCGTACAAGCCAAGTGGGGCACCCATTGGTTATGCTCGAAGGTTGAGCAAAGACAATTTGTATGATTGAGGAAACAATGATGGCTCACAGGAACCTGTCATCTGGGTTTGTCGCGAATATCATGTACTCAGAGATAGTGGAGAACCTGACTTATGAGCCCCGTGCTATTATCCGAGCTATCGAGAATAGATATCAGTACACAATTAGCTATGGGAAGGCTTGAAGGGCGAAACAGAAGGCCTTAGAAACGAGGTTTGGGAAGTTTGAAGACTCGTACTACAATCTGCCCGCACTGCTCAGTTGCATTCAGGGAAGAAATCCCGGCACTTACTATGATTATCAAGATTGTCCGTCAATCAAGTGGCCAACTAAAAGGTATCTGAGGAGAGTGTTCTTCGCATTCGGAGCTTGCATTAAGGCGTTCTACCACTGTCGTCCATTGCTGTGCGTGGACGGCACATTCTTGACCGGGAAATACAAAGGGCAAATTTTGACAGCTATGGGTGTTGACGGAAACAACCAGATTCTGCCTGTTGCATTCGCCTTTGTAGAAAGTGAGAACTACGAGAGTTGGCTATGGTTCCTGCGGAACTTGAAGATTGGGGTGGTCAAAACTCGTTAGGATGTGTGCATGCTGCACGACAGCATCTTTGATGCGCTTAGTGCGATCAACCAGCTTGCAAACAGGGCAGGAGCCATTTCCATGGCACGACTTGCAGAGCCGATGGTGCATGAGGCATTTGGCCGCAAATTTCTACAAGCAATTCAGGAACAAGGAACTCATGAACATGTTCAAAAGACTATGTAAGCAGAACCAGGAGAGCAAGTTCCGGACTCTGTGGAAAAATATCGATGAGCTGACAAGAAAACACAAAGAGGAGACGACGAACAAGAGTACTGCCAGCGAAGGACACGATGAGGCGGAGCCTCTTCCCCCACTGCCAACAGAAGATGACGCGACTAATCGTCGTCGAAGGCAAACGCCAATCAAATGTTTCTCGGACTGGATCAAGCACGAACCGAAGGAAAAGTGGGCACTGTTACATGACACACATGGTGCCAGATACGGTGTGATGACCAGTAACTTTGCAGAAGTTTACAACTGGGTAATGAGAGGGATGAGGTGTCTCCCATTGGTGGGAATTGTTGAGGGAGTGCTGCGGGGCACAACCAAGTACTTCGTCGACAGACATCAAGCTGCACAGATAGTGCTGAGAGATGAGAAGCTCCTGTACTCCTCCATGATTAGTAAATACATGGAAGAGAAGAGTCAGAAGGCGGCCAAGCATAGAGCTATAAAAGTTGGTGCACGAACACTGCGGTTCGAGGTGATATGTAAGGATAAAGGACGGCGTGGAACCAACCAGCGGGTTGTCATTCAGGAGTGCGTATTACAGGACATCTGCAAATGCTCGTGTAACAAGCCCGACCTTTTGCACAGGCCGTGTTCTCATGTGATAGCCGCATGTGCTTTATTTGGAATGCAACCTGGTACCTATCTATCTGAATATTTCAGGAAGGAAAGGGTGATGGCAACTTGGAGCGAGGAGCTGTATGGTTACGGCGCTGTGGGTTCTTTCACGACAACTCCGAGTCTTTGATGAAAGGTTCGGGTCCCAGATTTTAATGCGTAGATGGAAAGCGGGCGTCGGAAGACAAGGCGTATCGTAAATGACATGGATGAGTCGAAGGCGGCAAGCACGTGAAGAAATGTTCATTGTGCAAGCAAACAGACATACGTTCAAGAATTGCCACGCACAAAGCGAAGGAGATGAAGGAGGAGATGGCAATCCGACTGGTGGCGGGTGGATCATCCTGTGCGGCGAGTCTTTGCCGCAGCGCCAACGTACCACATGAGAAGCAATTTAATCGCAATGTAATCGATGTGATGTGTGTTGTGTGAACCCTGTGTGGACCTTGTGTGTAAGCTTCTTGCATGTGGTGTGAGTGTTGTGCACCGAAAAATTATTGTAATGCTTGTTTACGAATATTTATGATGCTTGAACAATTTTACGTGAATGTTTGTTTGAACACATTGTTGTGAGAAACCTATAGTATTCGGACGATTTTCTTTTGATATGGTTTTGAATGTAACTCACAATTTGTTATTTACAGTATGGTGACGGCCAGGAGATGACGAGTGGCCATTCGAAAGTTCTTTGGATCCGGTGGTCGATGGTAGTCACCGTGCCCGCCGCCACCGGTTTTCCAGGAGGAGGCGAGGCGCACACGTTAGGCGTCCTTCGACCGAGGACACCGCATGATCTGGTAGGATATCGATCCTCGTTGGGTCCCAGGTAACATATTACAATTCAGATTTCTTTATATGTTTGAGGTCTCGTTCTTCTTGGTGTTGTACTGAAATAAATTACATGTTTTTCCTTTCTTAGGCTTCGAAGCTTGAGATTGCTCCCTTCGCCGGATGGTGCGGGATGTGGGTCGGCGATTTCCATTCGACAGTCCACGATCACCGCTCTGGTGGATCGATGGAGGCCGTGAGACCCACACCTTCCACCTACCGTCGGGAGATGGCGATCACTCTGCCGGGGCGTTTCGTACCTGCTCGGCCTCCCGATCGCCGGCGACGCTGTGGTGCCACACGACGTCGACCCTGCGTGGCGCCCGCAGCTACTTCAGCGGTTCGCTGGTGTGCTTCCAGCACCAAACTACCGGGCCTTCACCGGGACACACGGTCTGCTGCGGTGGCCGGCGGTTAAGTGATGCGCAACTACACTATGAAAAACAAGTACTCTTCAATTACAACTTACAACAACATGTAATATGTGATCTTCTATCTTGCAGCCTTCGCAGATCATCGAGGGGGCGGACGACTACAGGGTCAGCCGCCACATGGAGGCGTACCTGCTGTGGCTGTTCGGCTGGTGCTTGTTCACGAGCTCCCATGGGGATAGCGTGGACAAGCACCTCGTCCAGTTCGCGAGGGAGATAGCGGACGCCCCCCTCGACGACGTGCGCGATACTCCGGGGTCTGCATCCTCTGCAGCATGTACCGGGCCCTATGCGACGGGTGTAGCCGGACCGGAGCCTAGACGAACTTCACTTGATGCCCGGCTATTGATGGTACATGTGGGCATCTGAAGGATTCGAATCGGGCGCCCGCCATCGGCTGGCGTCAGTTGACCCTACGAGGCGATGGCGGCGTCGGCTGATCGACCATGGGCACCATCTGGTGCCACCGACGGGTAAGATATTTGAACTGAAAGTTTGGTACTATTGCTTCTACATTTTTTAATACTAACGGTAATGTTTTGTTTCACTGCAGCCTAGTTGGGCACACCAGACGGTGCGCCAGGGCTACCCGCAGTTCGTCGCGGCGTTCGACCACCTCACGGACGACCACATGCGCTGGACGCCGTACACTCAGGCGCAGGTACAACCGTGTGGCCGTGGCGCCTGTCGACCCTGTGCACGCGAGACGCGGCGTACTGGCTCACACGGCGGTTCCTAGTGTTCGACGTCCAGGTCGAGGCCTACGCTGTCCATCGAGTGATGAGGCAGTTCAGCCTACGACAGGAGTTCCCAGTGCCGGCCGGCCGTCTGCTCCCACACGCCGCCCACACGTAAGTTCCCTCAATCGATGTTCCATAATTACTATCGTGTGTTGCCATCTAATATTTATACATTCATTTCTCATCCATAGCCAGACTAGGAAGGGGGTGCATGGGGCCACCCCCTGGCACGTGCGGATGGCGCCATGGATCGAGGAGTGGGCCAGAGCCCTCGAGGACGTCCATGCTGACGATGCGCCATACGATCTGGAGACTTACCAGGCGTACCGACAGTGGTTCACCTCTCGCACATGTGTGCGCCTGGTACGCGTCGACCCGGATCCTCCCAGGCACGTCCCCGACCCAAGAGACACGTATCCCGCCCATACGGACGCGGCTCTGCACGCTGCGGTACGTTGTATCCAATATACGTTTAACCATTTCATATCGGTGCTATCTAATTTGCGATGTATTTTCCAGACTGACATGCTAGGCCGCTTCTACGAGGAGTCATCGAGGATGCTCTCGCGATTGACCAGCGGCTGGCGGGTGACCAGAGCGGACGTTGCCAGCCTGCTCGGTAGGTTCCGAGACGACTCCGCACATGCGCTAGAGTTGGCTGGATCACCCCTGCCTCGTGGTGTGGTCCCCGACGCTTGCCGCGCCACGGAGGGACTGCGGTAGTGCGAGGCTTCGACACCGAGTCGCTTCTTCTTCACAAAGACGGTGGAGGTGCGAGGCTTCCACCGGAGGTGCCGCAGTGTGTGTTTTTCATGTTTTGCATTCACTTTTCATGCTTTGCACTCACCAAGTCACCGGTCTTAACATTTCTTCCCTTTCGTGCGGTCGAGGTCCTGCGGTGTCGGCCTGCCGTGGTTGCCCGGCTGTGCGATGACTACGATGGGCGGGGTGATGATCTTGATGACTACGAGGACGATACCGTGTGGAGGTACCTCGTTGATCCACCCCCAGTTCAGCTTGGTACCGCCTGCGGCGATGGGCGCCACGGCCGACGCGGCTGGGTCGTCGCAGTGGGTGTCGCCACCTCCACCGACCCAGGTAGGTCATCGCGATGGAGTGCCGCCACCTCCACCGACTCCAGGCCGGGTCGTCGCGATGGGTGTCGCCACCTCCAATGACCAGCGCGATGGGTGTCGCCACCTCCAGCGACCCGGCCTCGATAAATCACGGTGGGTGTCGCCACCTCCAGCGACCCAGCCTGGGTCGTTGGTGCCGCCACCTCCACCGACGCAGGTTGGACCGACGGAGCACCAGACACCCCGGCACCACTGCCGTGCAGGTGACCCGGCTGGTACGCCACACCTCCAAAGAAGACCACGAGAGGACCATCCAGGCCGACGCACGACGTACTCAAGTCGATCCGAGGAGGACTACACACCAGCGAGGAGGCGCCGCGAAGAGGGGCCGGCACTAGTTTCTTTTTTGTTTCAGTGTTTGTAATTATTTTGTTTATTTTGGTTGGCAGTTTCGATTAGGGCGGTGATTGTTGGTACTATGTTATGTAATACCATCTATTTTGTGTATGTTGTCATATTACGTGGTTCATTACATATTTTTGTCCGCTTTTCCAGCTTTCGTCATATCATCTTTTTCAGCTTTTGTTATATGACCTTTTGAAGCTTTTGTCATATCACCTTTTCCAGCTTTTGTCGACTTCCTCGTTTGAGCGCGAGAGATTACAGGATGCGAAGATCGGGGACCCAGCACAGCGGCAACGGGCCGCCGAAAATCCTTCATCGTTACGGTTCGTGCGCGAGTATAATACTTAGGGTTGTTGGGCTTTGAGAATTTATATGAGAATAGAGTTGTAATGGCGAGATATTTTTACGAATATGGTAGTCCGTATACCAAATAGCAAACCTGGTACCTCCGGCCCAAAAATAACTTCCAACATGCATTTCTACGGCCGCGAAAATCCTTCATCGTTACGGTTCGTCTTGCCGAATGTAATACTTAGGGTTGTTGGGCGTTGAGAGTTTAAATGCGAAGAGAGTTGTAACTGAGATATTTTTACAGAATATGGTAGTCCGTGATACCAAATAGCAAACCTGGTACCTCCGCCCAAAAATAACTTCCAACATGCATTTCTACGGGCGCGAAAATCCTTCATCGTTACGGTTCGTGCGCGAATGTAATACTTAGGGTTGTTGGGCGTTGAGAGTTTAAATGCGAAGAGAGTTGTAACTGAGATATTTTTACAGAATATGGTAGTCCGTATACCAAATAGCAAACCTGGTACCTCCGGCCCAAAAAATAACTTCCAACATGCATTTCTACGGGCCGCCGAAAATCCTTCATCGTTACGGTTCGTGCGCGAATGTAATACTTAGGGTTGTTGGGCGTTGAGAGTTTAAATGCGAAGAGAGTTGTAACTGAGATATAATTAAAGAATATGGAAGTCCGTATACCAAATAGCAAATCTGGTACCTCCGCCCAATAAATAACTTCCAACATGCATTTCTGGGCGAAAATCCTTCATCCTTAGGGTTCGTGGCGCCGAATATAATACTTAGGGTTTGTCTTGCGAATATAATATCTCGATTCTGACTCTCTTCGCATATAAATCCTCAACGCCTGGTACCTAAGTTTTATAGTCGCGCACAAACCATGTAGTCATTTTCTTTCCTGTTGAGCCATGAAAGCCAGCCTAGATTGCATCTGCAAAGCTGTGTACTCCACTGCCATGACCCGTCGATGTCATCTGCAAAGATGTGTACTCCACATCCAGGACCCGTCGGTGTCATCTGTAAAGCTGTAAAAGCTGCATGCATCTGTCGATGTCAAGCACAGCCACAGTTGCAAGGGAATCCGATGCTCCTGGATTTTTCTTTCCTGTCGGGGACCGCGGAAATTCGAATTTTAAAATGAAAAAAAATACCGCGACGGAGAGCCACGGTTTTGCGATGTTACTGTTCAGCCAGGCCCCCACCTCGCGCGCTAATGCTCATGGCGGTGGCCACTCCCGAAATCGCCACCGCAGCCAGACCCCCTGAAGCGCCGCGCAAGCGCCGCCACGGCCGATTTTCTGTCTTGGCCCCTCGCCCCGCACGATGATGTGCCGTCAGCTGTCTCGTTTCTCCCTCGCTCCCTGCCTATATATTACAAAGCCGCCTGCACTTCTATCAGGCAAAAGCGATACATTGCTCCGAGTTCATAAAGTTTGGATTGAGTTGAGAAAACCCAAAGCGCAAAGAGAAGAACTGGTGGTTTAGCTTTCCTTTTTTCCAATATTTCATTTCGGCGTCTTGTTCCACAGGTATTATTTACAAAAGTTATTTTGTACGGTACACATTATTTTGTACTTTTTATGCTTCTTATTGATGTTTTTGCTTCGTGTAGACACCGACTTAAGTGTTCGTCGGTTCTGTCAAAGCCATGTCGAAGGCGTCGAGCTCAGTGGTTGCCAATGCAGGGCGGGTAATTTGCCCTAACTGCCATGTGGATTGTCGGGACCCCGAATTTGCAAATCCGGACCCTCTGTGTATTCAGCACTAGTCCAGGAACGCGCTAGTGCACACAGTCTTTAACATCGGTAAATATCACAATCATACCAATCGATACCATAAAAGTACTTTATTAAAGTAATAAAACTGGTTACTCGACCTTATGGCCAAGTTACAAATATATGCCTCGTAGGGCGAAACTTATTCAGAGAGAAACAATAGCAGCGGAAAATCAAATAAACTTCGTGGCGCCATCCAGTATACCACAGGCAACTGACTAGGCTCGCATCCCTAAGTAGTCGGGTCCTCTTGGAGTTCCTCCTCCAAAGCTGGCGTAATCTCCTCTTCAACTGGTATTGTGTTGAGGCAAGGGTGAGTACTTGGTACTCAGCAAGTCATGCACAGAATGCAAGCTAATATACTATATGCATGGCTTGGTACAAAGGAATAGCTCAAGGTATATTTAAGTGTAAACAGCATTTGACAAGTAATATAAGTAGATTCGAAAGCAGTAAAAACAAGTAAAGCATAAATAACTTTGCAAGAAGTTTAAATAACATTTTTCCCCATCCTAAACCACATTTCCATCATCTTCTTTGTTAAACCAACCCAACTTTTCAAATCCAAGTTATTTTCAGAAAGTCTACCCCTTGACTGTAATTCCCGAGCATTGTCGATCACAGTGGACTCGGCTATTCAAATAGATTCTACACTCTGCAGAGGTTATGCACTTTACCCACAAGATACAATCCACTCACCACGTCGGTACCGATGAATCGCCATACAAGAGTATGCGAATGAGCGATCATAACAAAGCCTTTCGGAAGCCTCAAACAACACAGGTGGTCCTCTCCTAAGACGTGCTCTACACCATCCCTTCCCTTAGCCAAGGCGAAGTATGGGACCAACACACCGTTAGATGGGTACCTGGCCACGACCACGATACGCTCCCGCATAATCACACAAACGGTGTAATCGACACCCTGAGGCTCCACAAGTGAGTCCTTAGCGACTTAGTCAACTAGGGCCGTCCCATTCCAGCCATGTGGTTGCAAGTATGACCAGTTCAAAGGCTTGCAAGGTTAAGTCCTTAGAGTGACCAGGGCAAGACTACCGAAAAACCAAATCATCACTCCCAATGCCACAACTGGCCCACCTGATTACTCTTGCCACATGCCCTGGCCGAAATCGTTTATCAAACCCGCTTGATTACCATGCACCACGTGCCATCAACATCACATGATACTTTTCCAAAACAGGTTCAATATATCATTAAGTCAATATTAGCATTGGATTATCCAAAATCATGTCATGAGCACGTAGCGTGTCTAAGCAGCATACTACAACGTTCTAAACCCATGTTGGCAATTTAATAATGTCCAACTAGTAAACCACAACTAGGGTGACAAGGGATCATGGCACATACTTAGATAATCAAGGTGTCATATAACAAATTGGTAGTTATCTAACCCCCATGTTTAAACAAAGTATCTTTCTAATTGAACTAGCATGCAATAGTTTAAATCAAAATAGATTTCGAAATAGGATCAATATGGTCAAAGCACAACTTGCCTTCAAAAAGTACTTGCTCTTGGTCTTGAGTTGGATCCTGAGTCAACACTTCTCCTCGAATCCTTCCCAGACTTCAACGTCTACTCGTAAAGCGTGCAAATAGCAAATACACAAATGAACACTATGCAAAAGATCCCAAAACTCCAAATAAAATCCATAAACAGAGAGAACATAATTTTCTGGATTTTTAGAAACTGGAATCACAAATTTGGAGTTAAAGCATAAAAGTTATGATTATTTAAAGTTTAAATAATCAATTAAATAATATTTCAGAGAAAAACTTTAGTCCAAAAATTAAATAAAATTCATATTTAGGTAGATCTCAATTTTATACAAATTTAGAAATTTGAACCACTCAAATCGGAGTTGAAACGCAAAAGTTATAAGCGTTTGAAGTTTGAATCTAAATTTGAATCAATATTTCGAATTAATAAATCATTTTCTTTTGAAATTAATTATTGCGTCGGCATGGACACGTGGCAGCTCCTGATTGGCCTGCGACGTCACGCCCATGGGCTCGGTCCACACTCGGCTTGGGTCCACCGTGGACTCGGTCCACGGCTCCACGTGAGGCCCGACATGTGGGCCCACTCGGGTGGCGTCATTCTTGGCGTCGGCCGAGGCTCGGCCACGGTCGGCGGCAGTGGAGTCCCACCGATGGACGTCATGGGTGACGTCCGCGATGCTGTCGCCGACACGCGGGCCCCGTGTCGGTGATACACTGCCGCAGCGTGGCGCGGCTTCGGCTTCCTGGACGCGCGTGGCTGTCGTGGCCGTTGGTTTGAAATCCGACTACCGGGATTGAGTTTGGCCTCATGTGCTTGGGGCGCGCGTGATCGATCGTGGGCGTTGGATCTAGATCCAACGGTTGGGATTAGATCTAGGATTTTCAACGGGAAACTCACCGGCGGCGTGGCACGATCTGGGCCTTTGGATCTTGATCGGACGGTTGGTGGAGCTCGGGTCGGCGATGGCTTCACGGCGGAGTTGCGGGCCGCCGGCGCGAGGACGGCGACCACCCAAACGGGCGGTTGGGGCGTGCTCGGCGAGATGGAGGGTGTCTTGGTGCGCTGGCTTCGGGGTTTGAACTGGGGTCAATGGCGGCGGAGGATCGCGGCGGCGGCGAGGCAGGCAAGGACCGTGGTGGCGCTTCACGCAACTACGGCGAGCGATTCCGGCGAACCTACGGCGGCTAGAGCTCGGCGGGTTAGGGCAAGAAGTGCGCGCTGGGTCACGGCGGTCCTCGGTGCGATCCGGCATTAAATAGCCCCGGAGGCGTGCTCAGCGGAGCCCTAATCGATCACGCAATGGCGCACTTTCGGCGGCGAGTCCGGCTCGATTCTGAAGACGACGAAATCGTGGCCGCCCACGTGTCGCGATCAACGGCCACGATCGCCGACGGCGCGATCGGGTCCGGTCCGAACACGGCTTCGGTCGGTCGGCGGATCTCGGCCGTTGGATCTTGATCCAACGGTTGGGATCGATTAGGAGTTAGAGTGGGTTCGGTCGAGTCAAGCGGCTCGGTCGGACTCGAGTCCGACTTCGATCGGATGAACAAGATTTGACCCGAGTTGGATTTTCCAGCGATTTAATATTTAAAATAATTCCCGATAATTCATTTAATTCATTAAAAATAGCAAAAGACTCGAAAAATTCGAGAAAAATTCTGTAAAATATTTTGGATTATTTTGGACTCAAATAAAATATTTCCAACAAAAATTTATTTGCAAAATTAAATTCTTTAATTATTTCAAAATGGAATAAATTCAGATAAATTCCAAATAAATCAAAATAAATTCCATAAAATTCCAAAAATTCACCAAAGTGCCAAATCACACATGATTTTAAGAAAAGCAAAATTTTGGGATGTTACAAACCTCCCCTTAATAGAATCTCGTCCCGAGATTCGTGGCTCACTAAAGAAATAGGATTGGAAATTCTTTCTTCAAATCCTCTTCGCTCCCAAGTCGCTTCACTTTCTTCATGGTTGCTCCAATTGAACTCTGAGAATCGGGTTGACTTGTTTCTAGTTTCTCGATCCATTGTGTCTAGAATCCTCACAGGTGCTCCTTATAAGTCAAATCCTCTTGCAACTCAATTGACTCTAGCGGTGCCTGTTCTCGGGAACTCGGAGACACTTCTTCAACTGGGACACATGGAACACGTCATGCACTCCTGCTAACGACTGTGGCAACTCCAGCTGATAGGCAACTTCACCCCTGCGACTCAAAATCTTAAATGGTCCAACATAACGGGGTGCGAGTTTCCCTTTGGCATGGAACCTCTTAACTCCCTGAGGCGTAACTCGAGGTATACAAAGTCTTCTGGTTCAAAACTCAAATCTCGGCGACGATTGTCAGCATAACTCTTCTGTCGAGATTGGGCTATCTTCAACCTTTCCCTAATCATAGCGATCTGCTCCTCAGCCTCTTGAAGAATATCAGGCCCAAAGACACGGCGCTCGCCGGTCTCATTCCAATTCAATGGTGTCCGACAGGGTCGACCATACAGTGCCTCAAAAGGTGACATCTCAGAACTAGCACGATAACTATTGTTGTAACTAAACTCGGCATACGGCAAACTTTTATCCCAAGAGGTAGCATAAGCCAATGCACAAGCTCTCAACATATCCTCTAGAATCTGGTTGACTCTTTCGGTCTGTCCATCCGTCGTGGATGATAAGTCGATCTTGAAGTTTAAACGGGTTCCCATGGCTTCATGCAACTTATTCCAGAACCTTGAGGTAAATTGGGTACCTCTGTCCGATACAATCCTCTTTGGCACTCCGTGCAAACAAACAATCCTGATCATGTACAACTCTGCTAACTTATCTCCCGAGTAAATGGTCTTCACGGGGATAAAATGGGCTACTTTAGTCAAGCGATCCACTATAACCCATATGGAGTCATAACCTCCTTGAGTCTTCGGCAAACCGGTAATGAAATCCATTCCGATTTCCTCCCACTTCCACTCAGGTATTTTCAGCGGTTGTAGCAATCCTGCTGGTCTCTGATGCATTGCCTTGACTCTCTGGCATACGTCGCACAATGCAACATGCTCGGCAACTTCACGTTTCATACTCGGCCACCAGAATCTCTCCTTCAGATCCTGATACATCTTGGCGCTTCCAGGATGAATCGAGTACTTAGAGTCATGGGCTTCTTCCAGAATCAGTTGCTTTAACTCCTTTTTGTTAGGCACACAAATGCGATCCTTCATCCATAACGTGCCTTGCTCGTCTAGCTTGAAATCCTTTGCCTTGCCTTCCTCCATTTTGGACTTAATCCTACGGATCTTGTCATCATCCTTTTGTCCTTCTCGGATCTGGTCCTCTAAAGTAGGCTTTACTTCCAAGGCGGCCAAGAATCCGCTAGGTACAACCTCAATCTTCATTTTCTGGAAATCCTCACATAACTCATCCTGACTTGTGGCTAGCAACGTACTCACGGTATGGCTTTTCCGACTCAGTGCATCGGCTACTACATTGGCCTTCCCGGGATGGTAATGAATTCCAACATTATAGTCCTTGATCAATTCTAGCCATCTCCTTTGCCTCATATTCAGATCCGACTGGGTGAATATGTACTTAAGGCTCTTATGATCCGTATATACTTCACATCTGTTTCCAATCAGATAGTGACGCCATATCTTCAAAGCATGCACTACGGCAATAACTCTAGGTCATGTGTCGGATAATTTTCCTCATGCGGCCTCACTGCCTTGATGCATAAGCGGCGACCTTTCCATTCTGCATCGACACACATCCAAGTCCTTGGCGCGATGCGTCACAATAAATATCGAAGCTTTGAGCAACATCCGTAGAACTAACACCGGTCTTGATGTCAATCGCTTCTTCAGCTCTGAAATCCTTCCTCACATTAAAGCGTCCATGCAAACTTCTTTTCCTTCTTCAGCAATTGCGTAAGAGGTTTCGCAATTGTCGAAAAACCTTCGATGAAAGCAGCGGTAATATCCTGCCATTCCAAGGAAACTCCGAATGCTGGTCACGATCTTGGTGCTCCCAATGTAACACGCCTTCTACTTTGCTTGGATCTACGGCGACTCCTTCATGCGGTCATCACATGTCCAAGAAACTCCACCTTGTCCTTCCAAAAATCACACTTGCTGAACTTGGCGAAAAGTTGCTGTTCCTCGGCTTTTCCAAAACTCGCCTTAAGTGTTCGGCATGTTCATCCTCTGTCTTGGAGTAGACTAGGATATCGTCTATGAACACGACGACAAACTTGTCCAAATATTCCATGAACACCTTATTCATCATATTCATGAAATAAAATTTGGCGCATTGGTCACCCAAAGGACATAATCAGAACTCGTAATGTCCATATCTTGACGAGAATGCAGTCTTGAATATCTTACGATCGGATCTTTAGCGATGATATCCCGATCTCGCATCAATCTTGGAGAAAACTCCGGCTCCTCTTAATCGATCAAACAAATCATCAATCACTGGTAGCGGATACTTATTCTTCACGGTGACTTCATTGAGTGCACGGTAGTCAATGCACATCCCTGAAACTCCCGTCCTTCTTCTTGACAAACAAAAGCGGTGCTCCCCACGGCGACTAACTTGGTCTCGATAAATCCTTTCTCCATTAACTCTTCTATTTGTTTCTTCATCTCTACCAACTCCTCGGTAGACATCCGATAGGGTCTCTTTGCTATCGGTCTTTGTACCGGTACAAGCTCTATCACAAACTCTATGTCCCTGTCTGGCGGCATACCAGGTAGATCTTCGGGAAAAACATCGGGTACTCATTCACTACTTGGGACATCCTCTATGCGATTGCCTTGGTACTGTTAACCATCAATCGCCCATCTCTAAGCTGCAGTGGCTTGAAATTCCACTTTCTTCCCACACGGGCTCTCAATCGGAGATAGTCCTTCGTCCACAATCCAATACTGACCTTGTGCTTGGATAACCAATCCATTCCCAATATAACATCTAAGGTCCTGGTCTCCAAAATTATAAGGTTTGCTAGGAACTCTATTCCATCTATTAGTATTCTCACCGGAACATCCTACTTCCGTTCGGAGTTCGAACCAGGGGTTTGAACTAAAAGCATGCACTTAAGTCTTGCAATCCTTAAATCATTTCGAGTAGCAAAGCCTTGCGAAACAAACGAATGCGAAGCTCGAGTCAAACAAAAGCTGCTGCAGTCTTGAAGTTAACAAGTAACTTACCCAAGATGACGTCCGTAGCATTTTGCAATGCATCCGCGGTGACATGGTTGACTCGGCCTCTCACCTGATGCAGGGTGTGGCTCTGAGTCTTTGGCGTCCTAGCTGGGTGGTTCCTAGATTGAAGCGAACCGGGTCGCTCTGCTGTCTTCTTGGACAAGCTGTTGGCAAAGTGTCTGGCTCGTTGCGATTGTAGCGCGTCTCACTGTTCCTATTGTTGCACAGGGTAGCGTTTCTAGCGAAGTGGGGTTTGGTAGTTCGATTGGCGGGTCTTGGTCTTTGAGGATGGTGTCCTTGTTGCATTCTGTGGTTGGAATCGAAGAATTGATTTGGTGCAACTCTCAAGCGGCTGTTGCGTTCACTGACGTGATCCTTCTTTGTTGCATCCTGCGCTTCCTGTTCTCATCCAGTTCCTTGCGCTTGTCCTCAAGAATAAGCGCCTTATTCACCAACTCTTGGAAATCTGGAAAGGTGTGGGTGATCAACCCTACTTGCAATCCTGAGTTAAGTCCCTTCATAAAACGAGACTGTCTGGATTTATCTGTCGCTACATCCTCAGGTGCGTAGCGTGCTAGCTGTGTGAACTTGTCAGGTAGTCGGCCTTTGGTTGATTACCTTGCTTGATTGCTCGAACTCCTCCTTCTTAAGGTCCATAATTCCTTCAGCACGCGTGATACTGTCGGAATGCAGCTGTGAACTCTTCCCAAGTGATATCTTGAGGGTTCTCCTGCGTGGCACAGAAGTTCTCCCACCATTCGGCGGCTGTTCCTTCCAACTGATGAGAAGCGTAAAGTACCTTCTCATTTCCTATGCATTGGGCTATGTGTAGCTTCCTCTCAATTGATCTTAACCAATCGTCGGCCTCCAACGGATTGGCATTCCCAGAGAAAGTGGGTGGGTGAGTCCTCATGAACTCTGACAGCCTTGTATTCTGGCGTGGTCCCTGATTAACTTGATTGGCAGTGGCCTGAGCAGTGACGTGCTGCATTTGTTGCATCATAGCATGCATCAACTGGGTCTGAGCAGCAAGAAATGCTCCAAAATTCTGCACATCCAGTGGCGGTGCTGGTGCTCCATCATTGGGGTTTTCTGTTGGGCGAGATCCACTCCCATTGCTTCCAAAGTTCCCACGGGTGTTCACCATCTGTTGATTTGCTCTAGGTTTAGAGATGAGAGGGAAACAAGAATAGACAAGTAATATGGACTTTATGCGAGGCGAAAGGGGTAACTTTAAGGTCCATCTTTATTATTAATAACTTGGTATGGCTGCTTACAATGCCTAAGGGCCTTGCAACACATACTGCACACTCAAAGAAACAAAGCAAATCCAAATCGAACTAACTCTGGAATCTAACGCCTAAAGGGTGACTCTTTATTTTATGACGCGACTCGGCGAAGGAGTCTCACTATAGAACCTAAACTCACTCATCGAAAACCTCCACGGCACTGGATGCGGGTCTTTGCGGCATAGGCGCGAAAGCGATCGCCATGTCCAGCGACTATGTCATCTGTGGTAGTCGAAGAAGCGGTGTCCTCATCGAGATCGACTCCTCTGGATCGGCTCGTGTAGCTCAATCTTGGCTCTGGGTCTGGTCCGTACAAAGTCATTTCCAACTCATCAATCCTTCGTAGAAGGTGTGCCACATACTCCTGAGCTTCCCGCCATCTGTTCTTCTCTGTCGTGATCTCCTTGCGGGCCTTCTGTAGCTCCTTACTTGTATTATCTAGTACATCTTCCTGGGCGACGACGAATCGTGCCAACTGTGTAACCGTGGCATCCTCATCCTGAATCGCCTTCGGGTCGAGAAGGTTATCGCTGCGCGGATGATAACGGAACACCGTGCTTCCCAACTCCCTGGCGTAGATACTGGTAATGTGCCGCATTGCTCGTCGTGATACTTCTTGGATACCCATCTGCATTGTAGATCTCCTGGCGGTCTGATGTATCGCGATTGCACAGGCCCTTTTTCCTAGCAGTACCTCAATCCTCACGTCACAAGCCTTGATCAATCCCGCTTGTCGATCACTTCCACTTGATATTGGGGCTTCTCAAAATCTCAGAGTTTGTAGCATGTGCCAAAGTTCTCGCGTGACCAACTCCCGGATCAACGTGGTTGAACTCTTCCTCCATCTGTCACAAGAGTGCTTTACGTAAGAACTCGGAATTTTCGAATTGTGACAAGGTAAGGGAAAATTTCAGCAAGAGACAAGAAAAGAGAGAAGGGGATAAGTCGAGATGTCATTTCTTGTCTTCACAAATTTTTAGCTTTAGAAAATAGGTTTTATCCTCACTATGACCATTCTAGCTTAGGGTTGAGCCTACAGTCAAGTATGGCTCTGATACCACCTCTGTCGGGACCCGAATTTGCAAATCCGGACCCTCTGTGTATTCAGCACTAGTCGAGAACGCAGCTAGTGCACACGATCTTTAACATCGGTAAATATCACAATCATACCAATCGATACCATAAAAGTACTTTATTAAAGTAATAAAGCTGGTTACTCGACCTTATGGCCAAGTTACAAATATATGCCTCGTGAAGTGAAACTTATTCAGAGAGAAACAATAGCGGCGGAAAATCAAATAAACTTAGTGGCGCCATCCAAGATACCACAGGCAACTGGTCGCTCGCATCCCTAAGTAGTCGGGTCCTCTTGGAGTTCCTCCTCCAAAGTGGCGTAATCTCCTCTTCAAGCGGTATTGTGTTGAGGCAAGGGTGAGTACTTGGTACTCGACAAGTCATGCATGAGAATGCAAGCTAATATACTATATGCATGGATTGGTACAAAGGAATATCTAAAGGTATATTTGCGGTAAACATCTTTTGACAAGTAATATAAGTAGATTCGAAAGCAGTAAAAACAAGTAAAGCATAAATAACTTTGCAAGAAGTTTAAATAACATTTTTCCCCATCCTAAACCACATTTCCATCATCTTCTTTGTTAAACCAACCCAACTTTTCAAATCCAAGTTATTTTCAGAAAGTCTACACCTTGACTGTAATTCCGAGCATTGTCCAAGATCGTGGACTCCTGGCTATTCAAATAGATTCTACACTCTGCAGAGGTTATGCACTTTACCCACAAGATACAATCCACTCACCACGTCGGTAGTGAATCGCCATACAAGAGTATGCGAATGAGCGATCATAACAAAGCCTTTCGGAAGCCTCAAACAACACAGTGGTCCTCTCCTATCGTGCTCTACACCATCCCTTCCCTTAGCCAAGGCGAAGTATGGGACCAACACACCGTTAGATGGGTACCTGGCCACGACCACGATACGCTCCCCGTACAATCACACAAGCGGTGTAATCGACACCTGAGGCTCCACAAGTGAGTCCTTAGCGACTTAGTCAACTAGGGCCGTCCCATTCCAGCCATGTGGTTGCAAGTATGACCCAGTTCAAAGGCTTGCAAGGTTAAGTCCTTAGAGTGACCAGGGCAAGACTACCGAAAAACCAAATCATCACTCCCAATGCCACAATGGCCCACCTGATTACTCTTGCCACATGCCCTGGCCGAAATCGTTTATCAAACCCGATTGATTACCATGCACCACGTGCCATCAACATCACATGATACTTTTCCTAAACAGTTTCAATATATCATTAAGTCAATATTAGCATTGGATTATACAAAATCATGTCATTAGCACGTAGCATGTCTAAGCAGCATACTACAACGTTCTAAACCCATGTTGGCAATTTAATAATGTCCAACTAGTAAACCACAACTAGGGTGACAAGGGATCATGGCACATACTTAGATAATCAAGGTGTCATATAACAAATTGGTAGTTATCTAACCCCATGTTTAAACAAAGTATCTTTCTAATTGAACTAGCATGCAATAGTTTAAATCAAAATAGATTTCAAATAGGATCAATATGGTCAAAGCACAACTTGCCTTCAAAAAGTACTTGCTCTTGGTCTTGAGTTGGATCCTGAGTCAACACTTCTCCTCGAATCCTTAGGCACTTCAACGTCTACTCGTAAAGCGTGCAAATAGCAAATACACAAATGAACACTATGCAAAAGATCCCAAAACTCCAAATAAAATCCATAAACAGAGAGAACATAATTTTCTGGATTTTTAGAAAGCTGAATCGTCAAATTTGGAGTTAAAAGCATAAAAGTTATGATTATTTAAAGTTTAAATAATCAATTAAATAATATTTCAGAGAAAAACTTTAGTCCAAAAATTAAATAAAATTCATATTTAGGTAGATCTCAATTTTATACAAATTTAGAAATTTGAACCACTCAAATCGGAGTTGAAACGCAAAAGTTATAAGCGTTTGAAGTTTGAATCTAAATTTGAATCAATATTTCGAATTAATAAATCATTTTCTTTTCGGAAATTAATTATTGCGTCGGCATGGACACGTGGCAGCTCCTGATTGGCCTGCTTGGCGTCGGTACGGTCCATGGGCTCGGTCCACACTCGGCTTGGGTCCACCGTGGACTCGGTCCGCGGCTCCACGTGAGGCCCGACATGTGGGCCCACTCGGGTGACGTCATTCTTGGCGTCGGCGAGGCTCGACCACGGTCGACAATTGGGTCCCACCGATGACGTCATGGGTGACGTCCGCGGTCGCTCGGCCCGACACGCAGCGGGCCCGCGTGTCGGTGACCACTGCCGCCGCGTGGGGCGCGGCAGTTCGGCTTCCTGGGCGGCGTGGCACAATCGTGGCCGTTGGTTTGAAATCCGACTACCGGGATTGAGTTTGGCCTCATGTGCTTGGGCGCGCGTGGATCGATCGTGGGCGTTGGATCTAGATCCAACGGTTGGGATTAGATCTAGGATTTTCAGCGGAAACTCACCGAAGTGGCGTGGCACGATCTGGGCCTTTGGATCTTGATCGGACGGTTGGTGGAGCTTCGGGGTCGGCGATGGCTTCACGCAGCGGAGTTGCGGCTGCCGGCGAGGCAGCGACCACCCAAAGCAGCGGTTGGGGCGTGCTCGGCGAGATGGAGGGTGTCTTGGTGCGCCTGGCTTCGGGGTTTCGAATCTGGGGTCAATGGCGGCGAGGGCGACGGCGGCGAGGCGAGGCAAGGACCGTGGTGGCGCTTCACGCAACTACGGCGGCGATTCGGCGAACCTCTGGCGGCTAGAGCTCGGCGGGTTAGGGCAAGAAGTGCGCGGGTCACGGCGGTCCTCGAGGTGCGATCCGGCATTAAATAGCCCGGAGGCGTGCTCGGCGGAGCCCTAATCGATCACGCAATGGCGCTCGGCGGCGAGTCCGGCTCGATTCTGGAAGACGACGAAATCGTGGCCGTCCACGTGTCGCGATCAGCGACCCACGATCGCCTGGCGCGATCGGGTCCGGTCCGAACACTGGCTTTCGATCGAGTCGGGCGGATCTCGGCCGTTGGATCTTGATCCAACGGTTGGGATCGATTAGGGTTAGGAGTGGGTTCGGTCGAGTCAAGCGGCTCGGGTCGGACTCGAGTCCGACTTCGGTCGGATGAACGATTTGACCCGAGTTGGATTTTCCAGCGATTTAATATTTAAAATAATTCCCAGTAATTCATTTAATTCATTAAAAATAGCAAAAGACTCAGAAAAATTCCAGAAAAATTCTGGAAAATATTTTGGATTATTTTGGACTCAAATAAAATATTTCCAACAAAAATTTATTTGCAAAATTAAATTCTTTAATTATTTCAAAATGGAATAAATTCAAATAAATTCCAAATAAATCCAAATAAATTCCAGAAAATTCCAAAAATTCACCAAAGTGCCAAATCACACATGATTTTAAGAAAAGCAAAATTTTGGGATGTTACATGGATGCTCAAACCTGCTACTCCACCACTGCGCCAAATAATGGACGGGCGTTCTATAGATGCCCAAATTTCTTTGTACGTCTAAATGTATTTCGATATCTTCATATTTCGATGATTATTCTCTTGCTCCAGTTTTAAATAGCCATGCTCACACTGTCGTGTAGTCTACCGGATGCCAATATCAGCAGTGGGCAGATGGTATAAATACACCGACATCTTTAAACAGGACGCTTCCAATGGTAGAAACAGAGGCGGATCTCGCGCAGAACTTAACCAGGCTAGCAGATGCGAGAATTACCGCAAAGAGAGGGAGTTCGGCCTGAACAAAAGAAAACCGTGAAGCGTATGATCGCTTCCTTGAGCACGCCGTACAAGATAACCCACGAAGTCGTAAGCCCTGATTTGGTTGTTCCTCTTGACGGCCCTAGCGTTGAAGACTACAAGCGTGACCGTTGGGAGTTTTTCAAGAAGAGGGTGTTGAATTCTATGATAGTGATGATTTACGGAAAGTTCTAAAGCCGCTCAACCTTGCATCCATTTGTATGTTAGTTCTTATTCACAAGAAATGTTGTTGTAGTTGTTCTCCCTATTGTACTTTGTAATATGAATGTCATGCTTCTTGGTAACTCAGATTTGTCATCACATTTGTTGCACACCAAACAATACAAGGAAGAACGAATTTTCAATTTTTAAAAACTGCAGTGATTATTATAAACAAACAATGATATTAGCACTTAGTCCATACACCATGAGTTTTCTCATCCCATTCAGTTGTATTTTATAATCCAAGCAAAGGCTGCCTGATACGTCCTGTTAAAGCATTCTTTGGCAAAGCACAGAGGACATATCATGTCATAATCATGTCAGTCGGTTCCTGTCCAAAATGTCATGTCAAATGCATGTGTGCGAGATATTGCCTGAGTCGTCCCGTCAAAGCATAGCTGGCAAAGCTTTACTGGCACCTCCCTCCAAGATACAAAGCTGCATGCATATGTCGGTATCAAGCACGGCGGTGCAAAGGAATCCGATGCTCGCGGATTCCTTTTAAGCTTCAAGTCTGCCGCTCTATCGGCTATTTAACCCCTTCATGCCTTCAGCGGCGTTGCATCGACCAAACCACTGCTCCAATACAACAAAGAGAACCATCACCGCCAACCCAAACGAGCAGCACCAATGGAGTTCCCCTCGCCCCCAAGGCACAACGTTGTCGAAACAATCCCCGAAGGCACGGAGGTCCCCATGTGCCTATGCGGGGATCCTTGCCGCTTCCGGCAGTCTGTAGACAACTCATACACTTACGGTATGAGGTACTGGAGCTGCCGCAACCACGACTCCGAGCCAACGCTGGGGATGCGGATGCGGCGGAGAAGCCCGGTATGTTCATACTCACATTTGGTGCTGCTCCCAATTCATACATGTTGTAACACCGTGTGATGTGACTAATTGCAGCCTCCACTGTGCGAGTTCATCTGATTCAACGACGCGGAACAAACTCCCGAGATGGAGAGGAGGCGGAATCGGGAGTACTCGCATCAGAGGGCTATCGTGGAGCAGCAGTGGTGTGAGCAGGATGAGGAGGAGAAGCGCCAACAGCATTTTGAACATATGCATGCACAGAGGGAGGCCGAGCAGCGCCATGCAATGGAGAGGAGGCTGAAAAGTGAGAAAGCGTGAGAGGGCAGCTAGGGCGAGGCGGAGCTGAAAACTTGCGTAAGGGAAAATATCCTTGTTGCACTCAGTAAAGCCCAAGAGAAGGGCCCTTATTGCTGTTTCCTCTGCCTAAGGCATGTTACGTTTAGTCCGGTATACTCCGTAGAGTGTGCCGTACATGCCATTGTTGTTTAGCATTTCTAAGCCGTATGCAATTCAGTACATTCTTATTGCTCCCCATCTATCGGTACAGTGTACCGTACATATATTTCACATCTTTGAAGATAACTACACGAAGTCTTCAAAAAAAAATTACGAGTTGACCGGGAGTGAAGATGGGCCACCTCAAAACCAGAATACTGTCTTATCTCATCATGCTCGCATCGAAATGGCTTCTCAACTGACAGTCTCAACCAGAAATGGCTTATTGCGATTCCTATTTTCCTTACTTAATAATTTATACATTATTTTTGCTAGATCATAAAAGCGAAAATTTCTAGCGACACACGTATAAAACTGAAATTTGTTGCGACATTTATTTCTGCAATTTGGAATAAAATATAATATATTTTTAAAAAAAATTCTCATAAAAAACTAACAAAAATATCAAAAATGGTATATGTCGCCCTATGGACGGGCGACAACAATAATGTCGCCCGTCCAACGGGGGATTTTTAAGCTGTCGCCTGTCCATCGGGCGACATAAGCCTGTCGCCCGTCTAACGGGCGACAGAAAACGCGAAACGTCTCCTGTCGCCCGTCCATCGGGCGACAGGCTTATATCGCCCGATGGACAGGCGACAGACGTATAAAACTGTAATTTCTTGCGAAAGACATTTATTTGTGCAATTCGGAATAAAATATAGTATATTTAAAAAAAATTCGTCTCCAAGTGTGTGTGGGTGTGAGCAGCAAAAACATTATATCTACTTGTTTGCTCGGACTGCATTCTGTATTTAGTAAATGGTTCACAAAAGCATGAATTTCTTAGATTGTCATATCACAGACTGCATTCAGCATTCTGAAGTCCAAGAACCCCGACTTGTCTTAGTTTGCCATATCACAGATTTGCTCAGACTGCATTATGTATTTAGTACTGAATTACTAAATACAGAAATGCAACTCATTGCTCTAATCGCCGAATAAGTTCTTGAGCTCCAGACTTGTCTTAGACTATGTTTAGCATTCTGTATTTAGATTGCCATGTCACAGAAACGCAACTCATTGTATTTAGTACCGACTTCTCTTAGACTGCATTCAACATTTTG
Source organism: Rhipidocladum racemiflorum (assembly GCA_036346355.1). NCBI lineage: Eukaryota > Viridiplantae > Streptophyta > Magnoliopsida > Poales > Poaceae > Rhipidocladum > Rhipidocladum racemiflorum. Next base: position 35,575,620 of record CM070576.1, on the reverse strand, counting down.
TATTTAGATTGCGATATCACAGAAATGCAACTCATTGCTCTAATCGCCAAATAAGTGAATTGGGTGCAGAATTACTGATGATGTTCTAATCAACTCAATGCTCTAATCAACTTTCAATTTTTTGGTACTGAATTATTGATGATGTTTAGTTTTTTGTCCTCCAAAAAGAGTAACAGACTGATGATGTTCACTGTTTAGTTCATTTTTCTGGACCTTTTTCACATATAGCTGAAGTTTCTTCTGCAGTTTAGTTCCAAATTCCAATCCAGGTGCTTTTGTTCCTTCTATACACACTGTACAGTACGTTATATCTTATGTTATAAGCTATTTATATGGTAAGATGACAACTAAATCTAGAAAGTATTTATCCAAAAGTGACAATTGGAAAAAAAAGAAAATGGATAGTTGAGTTGGTAGAATCCCAAAAAGGATCCATTCACAAATTTCTTAAGATTGAAATGGGCTCTTCTAGGAATTCCGAGGAATTGGCATTCGTCTTAATTAATGTTGAGCAACAAACTAATAGGAATTTATGTGAGAATAATGATGTCAATGAGGATGATTCCTATGTGAGTGGGCATGAAAACGTCTTAATTAATGTTGAGCAACAAACTAATAGGAATTTATGTGAGAATAATGATGTCAATGAGGATGATTCCTATGTGAGTGGGCATGAAAACGTAGCCAGTTCACCTAATACAAAATCTTCAAGTGTTCATGCGGAACCAAATTTTACTATAGATATTTATTATCTGAGAAGTTGGGACAATCTTGATAATAAGGCAAGGGACATTTTAGTGGACAAGGGGCCTATTAGAGAAGAAAACCTTGCATTCCCTTTAGATAATCTCTTTAGGCATTTTTCATATTCTTACTATTCTAGACAAATGAGCAATGGAGAGATACATGATAGGAAATGGTTGGTTTAGTATAAACATGTTGACAAAGTGTATTGCTTTGCTGTAAGCTTTTCAAATCTAATAGCAATAGGGGTTCACTAGCTGGTCTAGCTACTAATGGATTAAGAGATTGGAAACATCTTAGTGGAGGCTCAAAGAACATGAAAATTGTGTTGATCATTGTAACATCCCAAAATTTGGGTTTTCAAAAATTCTGGTTTAGTTTAGCTTCCCAAAAATTTTCGTTGATTTTCTCGCGTTTATAAAACTTGATTTGAATTTTCTAAAAGCTAAAACAATTTAAATTGATTATTCTAAACCTCAAATAAAATTTATTTCATTTTATTTGGATTCCTTGTGCTTCAAGAAGTTTTCCTGTAATTTTTGAGATTTTTCGGAGCTCGTTTGCTATTTATTGGATTTATTCGGAATCGATTTGTATTAAGCCCTTTTATGGAAATTAATTAATTATTTGGAAAAGTTTAAATAAATTTTTGTTGGAAATATTTTATTTGAGTTCAAAATGTCCCAAAATATTTTCTAGAATTTTTCTAGAATTTTTCGGGTATTTTTATTGCCTCAAATGATTTATTTGGAATCGATTTGTATTAAGCCTTTTATTGAAATTAATTGATTATTTCGAAAAGTTTATATCAATTTTTTTTGAAAATATTTTATTTGAGTTCGAAATATCTCAAAATATTTTCTAGAATTTTTCTAGAATTTTTCGGGTATTTTTATTGCCTCAAATGATTTATTGGAATTTGTGGAATTGTTTTTATTCGAAAAAGATTGGAAAATCTGGTTTTTGGAAGTGGGCCGGCCCATCCCGTGCACCAGGCCAGCGCCCCACTTGGGCCAGGCCACCCCGCTGCCACGTGTCGCCCCCACAACGCGCCACGTCGCCCGGATCCGATTCATGCACGGAAACTGCTCGATAAAATGCCTATAAGGCCCGTTTTTGCTCCAAACGCGTCCAAATTTTTTGTGCTTAATCTAGCCACCACCCCTAACCCCTGTAGACCTCCCACACGTCCTCTAGACCTCAGATCAATTTTCTAAAATTCCAAAACCATCCAATGTCGCCCGAACGTCGCCCAACGCCGGCCGAACTTTGGAGCCGCGTCCCATGCAGCTCGTCGACTCTTTTCGAGATCCGTCTTCTCCTTGGTGTGACATAAGGTACCATCTACTTTCTGTCCAAAATTCAGCCAATTTGGTCCACGGGATCAAAAGTTACGGCCGTTTCAATCTCGAATCTTGCCGAGGCCATAACTCCCTCAATTTTTCGAGTTTGACGGTGAAATTTTTTGTGTAGACTCCTGGGGATGTCCTCTACAGGATGCACATCTTGCCCCAAGGTTTTGCCCTCTGGATTTGGCGCAGCAAATTAATTTCTCCGTTCAGACTGCGTTCAGGCAATGGCAAACTTCCTCGCGCGTCCCCCGCTGTTCCAGAAGGTATTTCTTCGAGCCACCTGCGTCACGGTGTGCCTCTTGGTCCCATCTAGCTCTCGGTCAAATTTTGTTAAGTTCCGATCATTATTCTAGAAGTTATAGCCGTCCAAAGTTTTGATCCGAAACCCGTTAATCGCCGATTTGTGATTAATCCGGAAGGGCGCCGCAAAATCCGCCTATACCGTTGAGATCGTCTCGCCGCGTTCTACGCAGTAGACATTCTCCCTTTGCCATCCCATCCTCCGGAATTTTTTTTATATATTTAGGCCACCGTTTGCCGTCGCCGCGCGTCGCCTTTTGACGCCGCATATTTTGGTTCACTCCGGCCGTGTTGTTGCGTCCGTAGGATCATCTTGTACTGTTTTGGTCCATCATTAAGGTTCTTTTGGTCTCCGTTTGCCGTCGGAGCCGATTCCGGCCTAAACCCGTCGTCTTTCAACCTAAACCGTTGCCGCCGGTTCGCGCACCGGTTAACCATCCTTGGTAGCGTTCTACCGCGGCCATGTCGTTGCACCGACGGTCGCTACTTCGCTTCATGAAGTCTCCTATCATTGTTGACCTCCACCGATAACGTTCGCCGTTAACGATCCACCGTTAACGTTCGCCGTTAACGCTCGCCGTTAACGTTTCCCCGTTAACGTTCTTCCGTTAACGCTCCGTTAATGTTCCTCCATTAACGTTTCGTCGTTAACGCTTCGTCGTTAACGCTCCTCCGTTAATGTTTCCCCGTTAACGCTCCGTCGTTAACGTTTCGTCGTTAAACGTTTCTCCGTTAACGTTTTGTCGTTAACGTTCCTCCGTTAACGTTTTACCGTTAACGTTTTGTCGTTAACGTTCCACCGTTAACGTTTCGTCGTTAACGTTCCATCGTTAACGTTTCATCGTTAACGATTGGCTCTCTTCGCCTCGTTGTCATCGCATGCGTGTATTCTTGCACAAACCCTAGTGCAATGCCTTCACCTGTTCTATCATCATGACGTGAGCCTAGTCTCATCGTCATATCATCTTCAAGCCGAATCAAAACCTAACCTAAGACCGGTTCGATGAACTAAGTTTATCGTGAGCCGCGTTGTTATCTTTGCAATCTTTCCCGTTGTTTCAACCGTGGTAAGACACTTGTCTTGTCTTATCCTCAAGACCTAATCGCCTTTAATCGAGAATTCCTTCGTGGACTTGGTCGATAGACCATTGGCCATCTGTCATACCCCTATGCCCGATCTATCCGTCTCTCTTTTGTTTGATCGTGTCCGCTCGGTCAACAAAAGTCAACCTCGAGAATCGATTTAGTTCATTGCGAACTAACATATTCTTATGGACCCGATCTATAGATCGAGAGCCCATATGTCGCTATCTGTCTAATCAAGATAATAACCGGAAGAAATATTCTTGAATATTATTCTTTCTTTCCTGATTATTAATCTTTCCCTTTTCTGTTTTGCCGAAGCCCGTTCTCTTTTGTCAACTCTTCGATCTAATCCGTTCGAGTTCCCAAATCTCTCCCAAGCCGTTGTGCCCAATGCTGTTCGGTCTTAATTTGGAGTTTACTTGATTTGTCGTTTTAATTGGTTTTTATTTGCTTATTCTTTAATCTTTTGACGTGTCGTCCGAAATCGTTCGAGCAGTGAGGATCGAAAGTGGAAGTTGAAGCTCGAGGATCAAGGATCAAGGATAAAGAGTAAAAGACAAGAAGTTTGCAAGGGCCAGGCAAGTTGTGCTTTGACCATATTGATCCCATTTCAAATCTATTTTGATTTAAACTATTGCATGCTAGTTCAATTAGAAAGATACTTTGTTTAAACCTTGGGGTTAGATAAATACCAATTTGCTTTATGACACCTTGATTACTTAAGTATGTGCCATGATCCCTTGTCACCCTAGTTGTGGTTTACTAGTTGGACATTATTAAATTGCCAACATGGGTTTAGATCGTTGTAGTATCGCTTAGACACACTCGTGCTCATGACATGATTTTGGATAATCAAATGCTAATATGGACTTAATGATATATTGAACCTGTTTTGGAAAAGTATCATGTGATGTTGATGGCACGTGGTGCATGGTAATCAAGCGGGGTTTGATAAGCAGATTTCGGCCGGCATGTGGCAAGAGTAATCAGTGGGCCGCTTGTGGCATTGGGAGTGTTGATTTGGTTTTTCGGGTAGTCTTGCCCTGGTCACTCTAAGGACTTAACCTTGCAAGCCTTTGAACTGGGTCATACTTGCAACCACATGGTGGAATGGGACGGCCCTAGTTGACTAAGTCGCTAAGGACTCACTTGTGGAGCCTCAGGGTGTCGATTACACCGTTTGTGTGATTGTGCGGGAGCGTATCGTGGGCGTGGCCAGGTACCCATCTAACGGTGTGTTGGTCCCATACTTCGCCTTGGCTAAGGGAAGGGATGGTGTAGAGCACGCACTGGAGAGGACCACCTGTGTTGTTTGAGGCTTCGAAGGCTTTGTTATGATCGCTCATTCGCATACTCTTGTATGGCGATTCACTACCGACGTGGTGAGTGGATTGTATCTTGTGGGTAAAGTGCATAACCTCTGCAGAGTGTAGAATCTATTTGAATAGCCGAGTCCACTGTGATCGACAATGCTCGGAATTACAGTCAAGGGTTAGATTTTCTCAAAAATAACTTGGATTTGGAAAGTTGGGTTGGTTTAATGGAAATGATGAAAATGTGGTTTAGGATGGGGAAAATGTTTATTAAACTTTTTGAAAAATTATTTATGTTTTACTTGTTCCCTCTTTGCTTCGAATCTACTTATATTACTTTTCAAAAAGTCATTTCTTTGCAAATATACCTTGAGCAAATCCTTTGTACCAAGCCATGCATATAGCTATTAGACTTGCATTCTGTGCATCACTTGTCGAGTGCTTTATGTACTCACCCCTTGCATACAAACAATCACCAGTGAGCAAAAGTCTAGTTCGTAGTAGAAGTAGCAGTTGCGTGAGAAGGCGATTATCTAGGAGTCGAAGCCTGTCATTTGCCTGTGGCGTATTGATGGGATTCACCGAGGTTCTTCGTTCATTCCGCTTATTTGGAGTTGAAGCCGTCGAGGGTTTCGCAAGTGTAAGGTTGACCTTAAGGTCGTACAATAGTTTATATTCTATTATTGAGTTACTTTTACTATTCATTTGTGTATGATTGTGATATTCATCTATGTTGAGACTGTGTGCACTAGCGTGATCCTGGACTAGTGCTGAATACACAGAGGGTCCGGATTTGCAAATTCGGGTCCCGACAGAGGTGGTATCAGAGCCAGGTTGACTGTAGGTCTTGACCTTAGATAGATTGGCCGTCTTTAGGAGCTTCAAAATTATTTTCTAAAGAGAAATTTTAACTTGAAAGAATAATACGTTCTTGACTTATCTTACTCTTCTATTCTTTCCCCTTTGCTGAAATTTCTATCCTTCCCACCGATTTAAATGGAAATCTTACCTGAGTTGTTCCGAATAGTTAACGATGTTTCACACTTAAGGAGAAAGTACTGTATGTCGCCGTCAAACCTGAAGATCGCGAAGTAAGGAATCATTGAGCTCGAAGAGAAGTGGATCGATGAAGTGTTCCAGAAACTTGAAGAACCAGTGCTTAGTAGTAAGTTGAGACTCATGTGTGAGAGTCGCGTCTCTTAAGATAGGAGTGTTACCCTTTTAGCCGCTAGATTATTGTGTGCTTAGGAATTTGGATCTTTCTTGATTGCTGAGTGTGCAGTATGTGTTGCAAAGCTTTTAGGCTTGGATAAGCAACCATACCAAGTTCTTAATAATGTTTGTATAAGTTCTTGGGTTAAACCTGCTCCCCTGCAATAGGATTCTTGAACCTCATCTATGCTTTTCCCTCTTACCTAAAACCCTGGAGTGGACAAAAGATGGAAAGGACCAACTACAAAGATAACTTTGAGGCGATTCAAGTCGATTCGATTTGCTACTATCCGTGTCGTTGTCAAAGCGGTTTGTGACCAACACCGCCCACCGTACCAACCGTGACAATTCGACACTTGGATCAGTTTGTAACCACCCACGTTTGATGGATCAGCCACTCTCAAAGACGCAGGAATATGGCTTCGTGTCATAGGAGAGAAGCTAGCTTTAGTGTAATGTGAAGATGAAGAGAAGGTCCCCTATGCTACTTGCCAGTTAGAAGGAGATGCATTAGCCTGGAAGAGAGGTTTCTACGCCACCTCGGAAGATGGACATACTATCACTTGGTTGGAAATTGCCACCGCCCTTCGTCAGTTTGTTGCGTCATCAGAAGATAGTGTGACTACCGCGAGTTCAGAGAAGAGTACAACCCCTGCACCTAATACCATACCGAGATGTTGTTCTTTGAAGTGTTGTCAGCCAAACAAGTTAGAAGACCGTGCATGCATCCGATATGGAGAAATAGGATACACTGCTGATGAACATGCGATCAATTGTTCCAGCTGTGAAGGAAGCCATTTACCCGGAGAATGTCCTATGTGCAATATCACCTGCTATCTTTGCGAAGGTCGTGATCATTGCCCAGCTCAATGTCCCTTAGATCCAATAGTGACCGCTGTGACTCGGCATCAGCGAGAGAATTTTCGAGCTGTCATTGCTCAAGAGTTAGCGAAAAGAGAATGATTGTCATTCGCACTAGCTGTGCCACGTGAAGAAAAGAAGAGGAAACATGTCAACCCTATCCATTTACCTCAAGAAATCAGTAGTACTTGGTCACCATGGAATTATTTCTTGTGTGATAAATGAGATCCTTGGCCTAGAGAATGCCCCATCAACCCAGCACGATGACCCAAACGTTCATGTTACAACTGTGGTGAGTCAGGTCATTTGTTAAGGAATGCCACAGAAAGATCAAGCAATTTCGAAAGCCATGATCATCCCAAAAATTACGTCAGTAAAGATTTTAACACAGAAAGTGAATGGTAAGGCTATGGAAGCAACTTGCTTAAGGAGTCAGTTGAAGCAAGAAGAATTGGTTAACAAAGGCCTTAACCTGTAAGATGAGTGCAAGGAATTGGAAGATCACCGCAAGCATCAGAAGTCTAATCAGGGAGGACCACTGCAACAGCAAACGAGGAGTGCCCCTCAACAGCCCAGTTGCCTTACTGCTCAGATTTTGTTTGAGGCACTTTCACCTATGCTTCGCCCTAATGGTCAGAGTTTTCATAACACCACCCTAGAGAAACGTTCTCAAGGAAGAAGCCTACTGTCTGGAATTTGTTGTGCCTGTCGTCAACCAGAACATTTTGCTAACCGCTGCCCTCAGAAGAAAGTGATCACCGCGGACCGCATCGATCTCAGCTCTACCCTACCAAGATTAGTACCACGTCAGGAGAAAGCCAACGGATATCAGTCAAGCGTTGCTTCAGATGCAATGAGCCAGGACACTTTGCTAATAATTGTCCTAGGAGAAAAGATATTTTTACCTGTCCACTTCAATCCTAGTCCCTCGCCTACCTAGACACTTGCGTCAGAAAGTGAATTGTGAAGGAGTATTCAGTTGATACAGAGTTTCAGTCAATGCTGAAGAATCAAGCCGACAAAGATAGTGCCAGACCAACCGGAATGCTATCCAAGTCCTATTAAAGACCGCGTAATTGCATATAAGCTTTGTGGTCAGATACAGCTTGTCCAATTTCTAGAAGAAGCGGAAAATCAAGTGTTTAGGAACAGAAGCAAGGAGCCTATCAATGGAGTTACCAGAAACGTCAGCATGAGTGCAGAAGATGTTCAAGATTTCCCGACAAATTTAGTATCAAGATTTTCCGTAGAAGAAGTGCCTCGTGGCCGAAAAGCAGACACAGATGGAGTCAGTGGACTTGTAAGAGGACCTCATCAGCAAGGAGCAGCCTGCAAAATTTTGGATGTTACCAAGCGTTTGTTCAGAAGCGACCCCTGTCCAGTGTGTAGTTGCTTGGAAGTTCGAGGAAGCTCAAGAGTTGAGTCCCCCTGAACCTAATTCTATAGTCAGCCCTGAATCTCGGGGACGAGATTCTATTAAGGGGGGGAGATTTGTAACATCCCAAAATTTGGGTTTTCAAAAATTTTGGTTTAGTTTAGCTTCCCAAAAATTTTCGTTGATTTTCTCGCGTTTATAAAACTTGATTTGAATTTTCTAAAAGCTAAAACAATTTAAATTGATTATTCTAAACCTCAAATAAAATTTATTTCATTTTATTTGGATTCCTTGTGCTTCAAGAAGTTTTCCTGTAATTTTTGAGATTTTTCGGAGCTCGTTTGCTATTTATTGGATTTATTCGGAATCGATTTGTATTAAGCCCTTTTATGGAAATTAATTAATTATTTGGAAAAGTTTAAATAAATTTTTGTTGGAAATATTTTATTTGAGTTCAAAATGTCCCAAAATATTTTCTAGAATTTTTCTAGAATTTTTCGGGTATTTTTATTGCCTCAAATGATTTATTTGGAATCGATTTGTATTAAGCCTTTTATTGAAATTAATTGATTATTTCGAAAAGTTTATATCAATTTTTTTTGAAAATATTTTATTTGAGTTCGAAATATCTCAAAATATTTTCTAGAATTTTTCTAGAATTTTTCGGGTATTTTTATTGCCTCAAATGATTTATTGGAATTTGTGGAATTGTTTTTATTCGAAAAAGATTGGAAAATCTGGTTTTTGGAAGTGGGCCGGCCCATCCCGTGCACCAGGCCAGCGCCCCACTTGGGCCAGGCCACCCCGCTGCCACGTGTCGCCCCCACAACGCGCCACGTCGCCCGGATCCGATTCATGCACGGAAACTGCTCGATAAAATGCCTATAAGGCCCGTTTTGCTCCAAACGCGTCCAAATTTTTTGTGCTTAATCTAGCCACCACCCCTAACCCCTGTAGACCTCCCACACGTCCTCTAGACCTCAGATCAATTTTCTAAAATTCCAAAACCATCCAATGTCGCCCGAACGTCGCCCAACGCCGGCCGAACTTTGGAGCCGCGTCCCGGGCAGCTCGTCGACTCTTTTCGAGATCCGTCTTCTCCGTGGTGTGCCACAAGGTACCATCTACTTGCTGTCCAAAATTCAGCCAATTTGGTCCACGGGATCAAAAGTTACGGCCGTTTCAATCTCGAATCTTGCCGAGGCCATAACTCCCTCAATTTTTCGAGTTTGACGGTGAAATTTTTTGTGTAGACTCCTGGGGATGTCCTCTACAGGATGCACATCTTGCCCCAAGGTTTTGCCCTCTGGATTTGGCGCAGCAAATTAATTTCTCCGTTCAGACTGCGTTCGCATAGCGGCAAACTTCCTCGCGCGTCCCCCGCTGTTCCAGAAGGTATTTCTTCGAGCCACCTGCGTCACGGTGTGCCTCTTGGTCCCATCTAGCTCTCGGTCAAATTTTGTTAAGTTCCGATCATTATTCTAGAAGTTATAGCCGTCCAAAGTTTTGATCCGAAACCCGTTAATCGCCAGTTTGTGATTAATCCGGAAGGGCGCCGCAAAATCCGCCTATACCGTTGAGATCGTCTCGCCGCGTTCTACGCAGTAGACATTCTCCCTTTGCCATCCCATCCTCCGGAATTTTTTTTATATATTTAGGCCACCGTTTGCCGTCGCCGCGCGTCGCCTTTTGACGCCGCATATTTTGGTTCACTCCGGCCGTGTTGTTGCGTCCGTAGGATCATCTTGTACTGTTTTGGTCCATCATTAAGGTTCTTTTGGTCTCCGTTTGCCGTCGGAGCCGATTCCGGCCTAAACCCGTCGTCTTTCAACCTAAACCGTTGCCGCCGGTTCGCGCACCGGTTAACCATCCTTGGTAGCGTTCTACCGCGGCCATGTCGTTGCACCGACGGTCGCTTCGCCTGGCTTCATGAAGTCTCCTATCATTGTTGACTTCCACCGATAACGCTTCGCCGTTAGCGATCCACCGCGTTAACGCTCGCCGTTAACGCTCGCCGTTAACGTTTCCCCGTTAACGTTCTTCCGTTAACGCTCCGTTAATGTTCCTCCATTAACGTTTCGTCGTTAACGCTTCGTCGTTAACGCTCCTCCGTTAATGTTTCCCCGTTAACGCTCCGTCGTTAACGTTTCGTCGTTAAACGTTTCTCCGTTAACGTTTTGTCGTTAACGTTCCTCCGTTAACGTTTTGCCGTTAACGTTTTGTCGTTAACGTTCCACCGTTAACGTTTCGTCGTTAACGTTCCATCGTTAACGTTTCATCGTTAACGATTGGCTCTCTTCGCCTCGTTGTCATCGCATGCGTGTATTCTTGCACAAACCCTAGTGCAATGCCTTCACCTGTTCTATCATCATGACGTGAGCCTAGTCTCATCGTCATATCATCTTCAAGCCGAATCAAAACCTAACCTAAGACCGGTTCGATGAACTAAGTTTATCGTGAGCCGCGTTGTTATCTTTGCAATCTTTCCCGTTGTTTCAACCGTGGTAAGACACTTGTCTTGTCTTATCCCTGAAGACCTAATCTGCCTTTAATCGAGAATTCCTTCGTGGACTTGGTCGATAGACCATTGGCCATCTGTCATACCCCTATGCCCGATCTATCCGTCTCTCTTTTGTTTGATCGCGGTCCGTTCGGTCAACAAAAGTCAACCTCGAGAATCAGTTTAGTTCATTGCGAACTAACATATTCTTATGGACCCGATCTATAGATCGAGAGCCCATATGTCGCTATCTGTCCAATCAAGATAATAACTTCGGAAGAAATATTCTTCGGAATATTATTCTTTCTTTCCCAGTTATTAATCTTTCCCTTTTCGTGTTTCTGAAAGCCCGTTCTCTTTTGTCAACTCTTCGATCTAATCCGTTCGAGTTCCCAAATCTCTCCCAAGCCGTTGTGCCCAATGCTGTTCGTTCTTAATTTGGAGTTTACTTGATTTGTCGTTTGAATTGGTTTGTATTTGCTTCTTCTTTAATCGTTAGACGTGTCGTCCGGAAATCGTTCGAACGAGCTGAGGATCGAGAAAGTGGAAGTTGAAGCTCGAGGATCAAGGATCAAGGATAAAGAGTAAAAGACAGTAAAGTTTGCAAGGGCCAGGCAAGTTGTGCTTTGACCATATTGATCCCATTTCGAAATCTATTTTGATTTAAACTATTGCATGCTAGTTCAATTAGAAAGATACTTTGTTTAAACCTGGGGGTTAGATAAATACCAATTTGCTATATGACACCTTGATTACTTAAGTATGTGCCATGATCCCTTGTCACCCTAGTTGTGGTTTACTAGTTGGACATTATTAAATTGCCAACATGGGTTTAGATCGTTGTAGTATCTTTGCTTAGACCTGCTTACGTGCTCATGACATGATTTTGGATAATCAAATGCTAATATGGACTTAATGATATATTGAACCTGTTTTGGAAAAGTATCATGTGATGTTGATGGCACGTGGTGCATGGTAATCAACTGGGTTTGATAAACAGATTTTCGGCCGGCATGTGGCAAGAGTAATCAGGTGGGCCGCTTGTGGCATTGGGAGTGTTGATTTGGTTTTTCTGTAGTCTTGCCCTGGTCACTCTAAGGACTTAACCTTGCAAGCCTTTGAACTGGTCAGACTTGCTACCACTTGGGTGGAATGGGACGGCCCTAGTTGACTAAGTCGCTAAGGAGTCACTTGTGGTGCGTCAGGGTGTCATTTACACCGTTTGTGTGATTGTACGGGGGTGCGTATCGTGGCTGTGGCCATGTAACCATCTAACGGTGTGTTGGTACCATACTTCGGCTTGGCTAAGGGTAGGGATGGTGTAGAGCACGTCTGGGAGAGGACCACCGTGTTGTTTGAGGCTTCCGAAGGCTTTGTTATGATCGCTCATTCGCATACTCTTGTATGGCGATTCACTACCGACGTGGTGAGTGGATTGTATCTTGTTGGTAAAGTGCATAACCTCTGCAGAGTGTATAATATATTTGAATAGCCGAGTCAAAGGTACTGGACAATGATCGGGAATTACAGTCAAGTGTTATATTTTCTCAAAAATAACTTGTATTTGTAAAGTTGGGTTGGTTTAATGGAAATGATTGTAATGTTGTTTAGTATGGGGAAAATGTTTATTAAACTTTTTGAAAAATTATTTATGTTTTACTTGTTCCTTCTGCTTTCGAATCTACTTATATTACTTTTCAAAAAGTCAAGCATTTCGCAAATATACCTTGAGCTATTCCTTTGTACCAAGCCATGCATATAGCTATTAGACTTGCATTCTGCATGACTTGTCGAGTGCTTTATGTACTCACCCCTTGCAAACAAACAATCACCGGTGAGCAAAAGTCTACATCGTCGAAGAAGAAGAAGTTCCGTGAGAAGGCGATTATCTAGAGTCGAACCCTGTCGCTTGCCTCGTGGCGTATTGATGGGATTCACCGATGTTCTTCGTTCATTCTTTGCTTATTTGGAGTTGAAGCCGTCAGGGTTTCGCAAGTGTAAGGTTGACCTTAAGGTCGTACAATAGTTTATATTCTATTATTGAGTTACTTTTACTATTCCGCTGTGTATGATTGTGATATTCATCTATGTTGAGACTGTGTGCACTAGCGTGATCCTGGACTAGTGCTGAATACACAGAGGGTCCGGATTTGCAAATTCGGGTCCCGACAATCATCTTACTAACATGGACACTTGGAATGAATTAAGAATTAGACTTAGCAAGAATCAAACAATCAATAAAGATTTGGAACAACAAATTACTAAAGAGAAGGAATGCTTGAGACAAGTTTTAGTTAGAATAATCGCCATTGTGAAGTATCTTGGTAAACGTAATTTGGCTTTTCGAGGATCCAATGATAAATTGTACCATGACAGTAATGGCAATTTCTTTGCATGTGTTGAAATGATTGCAGAATTTGACTTGATAATGCAGGATCATCTTAGATGCATTCAAAATAATGAAATTCATCATCATTATCTTAGTCCTAAGATTCAAAATGAACTATTTCTCTATTGGCATGTAGCGTTACAAGTACTATAGTGCAGATTGTTAAAAATGCCAAATATTTCTGTATCATCTTAGATTGCACTCTTGATGTGAGACATCAAGAACAAATGGCTCCAATTGTTCGATGTGTTAATATGTCAAATAACAAAATAAAAATAGAGGAGTTCTTTTTGGAATTCTAAAAGGTGGACGACAAATCTGGTTTGGGGCTTTTTAATGAATTGCTTAACATGATGGAGTCTTTTGGTCTTCGTGTTGAAGATGTAAGGGGTCAAGGTTATGACAATGGTTTTAATATGAAAGTCTTTGTATATGCCATGTGCTTGCCATAGTCTAAATCTTACTCTCTGTGATATGGCAAATTCTTGTGGTAAAGCTATTTCATTTTTTGGAATTGTGCAACGAATATATATATTATTTTCAAGTACTCCTAAAAGATGGAAGGTTTTACTTGACCATGTTCCAAGTATAACTTTGAAACCTTTGTCTAGTACTCGTTGGGACAGTCGAATCAAAAGTGTGAAAGCTATTAGATATAAAGCTCCTCAATTAAGGTTAGCTTTGTTAGAGTTATCTAAAACCTGTGATAATGACCCCAAGGCAAAGAGTGGTGCACAAAATGTATTTGATGTGCTTGGCAGTTTTGAGTTTTTACTTAGTACGGTTATTTGGCATGACATTTTATTTGTTGTAAACATGGTGAGTAAGAAGTTGTAGTCTCCATCCATTTGCGTTGATTCTCCCTTGCAGCAGATTAAAGGTATAATGCAATTTTTTTATAAGTATAGAAATGAAGGATTTGCTTCTAGTTTTGATATTGCTAGAGATCTTGCATTTGAAATGGATATAGAACCATCATTTCCAATAAAATGTCGTATTGCTTGGAAAAAGCAATTTGATGAAAGTGATTACAATGAAAAATTATATTAGCTGAGAAAGCTTTTGAAGTTAATTACTTTTTAGTTATGGTCGTTATGGCAAATGCTTCATCAAAAAATAGATTTGATGAAATTAAATTGTTTAAAAGTATATTTGGGTTTTGCTGAGCTCAAAATCATGAAGTTATTGGATGATGTCGAACTAAGAAAGTCCTACATGATGGACATTCTAAACCGTTGAGTTCGTCTCGTCGCGTTCTACGTGATGGACATTCCCCTTTGTTGTCCCATCCTCCAAAATTTTTATTTATTTATTTAAGCCGTCCTTGTGCCGCAGCCGCGCGCCGTCGTTTGATGCTGGCTATCTTAGTCCGTCGTGGTCATGTTGTTATGTCCGGTGGTTCATCCCTTACTGTTTTGGTCCATCTTTAGTGTCCAATTGGTCTCCGTTCACCGTTAGAGCCCGGTTTCGATTTGTAGCTGCCGTCTTTCAACCTAGGCCGTTGTTATTGTTTCGCGCCTCGGTTAGCCATCCTTGTTAGTGTTTTATCGCGGCCATGTCGTTGCACCGACTGCCGATACCTTATTTCATGAGCGTCCCGTCATTGCTTCACTTTCGCCGTTAACGTTCCACCGTTAACGTTTTGCCGTTAACATTCCACCGCTAATGTTTCACCATTAACGTTTCATCATTAACGTTCTCCTGTTAACGTTCCACCGTTAATGCTTCATCTTTAATGTCCCACCGTCCCCGTTAACATTCCACCGCTAACGTTTCACCGTTAACGTTTCATCATTAACGTTCTCCTGTTAATGTTCCACCGTTAACGCTTCATCGTTAACGTTCCACTGTCAACGTGTTGCCGCTAACGCTCCGCCGTTAACGTTTCGTCGTTAACACTTCACCGTTAACGCTTTGCCCTTATCGTATCGTTGTCATCGCATGTGTGCATACAAGCGAAAGCCTTAGTGCAATGTCCTCATCTGTTCTATCGCCTTAATGTGATCCAACCCTATCACATTGAGCTTAGTCTCGTCTTCTTATCGTCACCATCTTGTCATCGTCGAGCCTCTTCTTCGACGTAAGACTGAACCTCTAATCGAATCGCAGTGGATGATGATCCTATCCGTCTTTGTCTTATCCCTGAAAATCTAATCTGCCGTTAACCTAGAATTCATTTGTGGACTTAGTCGATAGACCATTGACCGTATGTCATATTCTTGTGGCAGACCTAGTCTATCAGTCTATCTTCCTTTTGGTTGACTGTGTACCTGCTCAGTCAACAAAAGTCAACATTGAGCCTTAGCTTAGTTCATTGTGGACTAACATATCCTTATGTACCCGGTATATAGATCGAGAGCCCATATGTCATTGTCTGTCCAATCAAGATAATAACTTCGGGAGAAATATTCTTCGGAATATTTTCCTTTCCTTCCCAGTTATTAGTCTTTCTCTTTTTGGGATACTTTCCGAAAGTTGTTCTCTTTTGTCTACTCTTCAATTTAATCCGTTCAAGTACCTAATTTCATCCAAGCCATTTTGCCCAATGTTATTCGTTCTTAATTTGGAGTTTATTCAATTTGTCTTTTGAGTTTTGTTGTATTTGTGTTTCTTTATCGTTAGACGCGTCGTCCAGAAGTCGCTCAAAGGAGCTAAGGATCAAGGAAGTGAAGATTGAAGATCGAAGATCAAGAATCAAAGATAAAGAGTATAGAACAAAATTGCAGGGGCCAGGCAAGTTGTGCTTTGACCATGTTGATCCCATTTTCGAAAATTATGCTGTTTCAAATTATTGCATGCTAGTTTAAGTTAAACTGATTTCAATTAATTTGGGATTAGATAATCGACCTACTTGTTATTGCCACCTTGTCTATAATATAATTGTATGCCATGATTCATTTGTCACCCTAGGTTTGTTGATTAATAGTTGGTAGCTAATGAATTGCCAACATGGGTTAGATAGAACGTATTAGTTTGCTTAGACTTGCAACGTATCAATGACATCATTTTGGAAATACAAAGTTCAATATTGACTAATGGAATGTGCAATGTATTTTTGAAATGGTGTGATGTGTTGCCGACACGATGATGTTGATATGTGGAGGCCATCGTGCTTCTTCAAGGATGTTGAGTTGTTGTTGGCATTGTGTTGCGCAATAACCAACTGGGGTGATAAAATGTTTTCGATTGGGGCAAGTGGCAAGATTTATGGTGGGCCAGTTTGGCGGTGGGGATTGTGATTTCTTGAGAGTGTTAATGTAAGTCTTGCTCTAGTCACTCTAAGGACTTAACCTTGCAAGCCTTTGAACTGGGCCAAACATACAACCACCTGTCTGGAATGGGACAGACCTAGTTGAGTAGGTTACTGATAACTTGCATGTGGTACCTCAGGGTGTCAGCTATACCTAGGTGTAGTTGTACGAGGGAGCATACCAGGTGCTGCGGCATGGTACCCGTCCAACGGTATGTCGATCCTATACTTCGCCTCTGCTGAGGGAAGGGATAGTGTATGGCAACCGGGGAGGTTCAATTGTGGAGTTAGAAGTTTCTGAAAGACTTTGTTATGATCACTCATTCGCATACTCTTGTATGGCGATTCACGGTTGACTTGATGAGTTGATTGTATCTTGTGGGTAAAGTGTATAACCTCTGCAGAGTGTAAAATCTATTCGAATAGCCGTGTCCGCGGTATTGGACAATGCTTGGGGATTACAGTCAACGGTTAGCTTTTCTTAAAAGTGAACTTGGGCTTGGAGGCAGTTTGCCTGTGGAAAGTGATAACTGGTTAAGGACGTGGTATGTTTTACGTGTGAAATAACCATGAAATCTACTACTGTTATTATTTGTTTTACTGCTTTACAATCTATTATGTTTATTTGTGAATGTTACTTTACCGCAAAATAACCATTCAACCTATCATTTGGAATAAGCCATGCATATAATTATTAGACTTGCATTCTGTGCATGACTTGCTGGGTGCTTTATGTACTCACCCCTTGCAACAAACAATCACCAGTTGAAGAAAAGAAGACTACATCGTCGAAGAAGAAGAAGTCCCGTGAGAAGGCGATTATCTAGGAGTCGAACCTTGTCAGTTACCTGCGGTATATTGATGGGATTCACCGACGTTCTTTGTTTCGCTGCTGCTTATTTGGAGTTGAAACCATCAAGGCCTCACAAGTGTAAGGTTGACCTTAAGGTCGTTCAATAGTTTATATTCTATATTTGTGTTATTTTTATTATTCCGCTGTGTATGATTGTGATATTCATCTATGTTGAGACTGTGTGCACTAGCGTGATCCTGGACTAGTGCGGAATAAACAAAGGGTCTGGATTTGCATATTCGGGTCCCGACACCAGCAATAGGCATGCACCCTAAGTTGCGTTGAGACTTGAGACTACATCGGCCTCACCTTGGCTTCTTTGCCTTTACCGTTGTCCACCTCCATGCCCTCACGAACCACTTCACGCGTTGTCCTATGGGCTGCTTTGCCACCAATAGCAACTAGAAGTGGGAGTTTGGCCATGCCCTATCAACATAGCACAGGCCCAACAGGCTTTGGACTGTGGCGTGCCATGCCTGTTCGACACTGACACCTCGCCTTTCTGTGTCGTGCCGGCCCAACTCGCCTCTGGTGAGATCCAGGCACAGCTTAGGGTATGCCATGCTGTGCTGGTCCAGGTCTTCTCCTGATGGATGCGTGGAGTTATGGACGCCGGCGCCGTTAGTCCGTCGCTGTGGACGGTACCAAGGACGAGGAGTAAGCATCAACCGCCAGTGAGGATCCGATACACAATTATTTGGGGGAAAATGAACTAAATTCTATTTATTCATTGGGTACAAATACAAAGTTATTGTCTCATTAAAAACCTTATGCTCCAGAGCGGGTTCCCCTGAAAAGAAAAGGAGTACGGTAACAACATGCATACATACTAATTACTCCCCAATGTCTAAATCGTTCATGTGTTCCAGGTCAGCAGGGTTGGAGAAGGGCAAGAGGGGAGGGGGAGAGAGAGAGTGTGACACTACGGAATGGTGTGACATTATAAAAATGTGAATGTTGAGGTTAAAACTATACGCTATGAAGTTTAATCGCGTTTCTGGGCCTCTCCGGGGGAGTTTGGGCCTTGCGGGAGCTAGTTTGGGCCTTGAGAGAATTAAATGGGCCGTCGGTGGGGGCTTTTTGGCCCATGTGGTGGGAGACCTGCCAACCCCTTTAGGGTTTCCCCCCATGCGCCCCACACCCTCCCTCCCTCTCCCTCATGCGCCCTCACAGCCCCTCCTTCTCCCCCATGCGCCTCCATCTCCCCTAGCCGCCCCTCCTTGTGCCCTCTCCTCCCCATCCCGTCTCCACCACCCTTGCTGCCCTAGGGAAGCCTCTCCACCTCACCACCCCGCAAATCTGTCCATTGGAGCACTCAGCGACGAGGAGATCCGGTGGATTTGGAGTGAGGAAGGAGATCGCGCGAACCGGGAGCAGATCCGTTGGGTTTTCGTTCGTCGGGCGAAGGTATGGCCACGGGGATCCTTGGGGTTGGTCTAGGTACTGTTCTAAGGGTTAATATCATGTTTTTAGATCAATTGGTGGTGCTGTAATTGGGTATATTAGATGAAATCTAGAGTTTGCCACGTTCTCTGTTTCGGGCAGCATGAGCAATCGACCTAGGGTTTGGGTTTTCGCAAATTTAGAATTGGAATTTGGTCATCCGCCTGTTGATAAGTTGTAGGTAATTGAAATACCTTTAATTGGACATAAAGTATGCTTAATTCCGATCAGCCGTTTGAAAGTTATGCTTGTTTTACCGAGCGTGTTCAAAACTGTGACGAGATTGGAACAGATCACGGTATTCTGTAGATTAAGCCACTTTAGAGTCCGAATCAGTCTTTCCATATACTTAGAAAAAGTTAGGAAATTTCCTAAGCTACGCGACGATGTACTCGTTTAATCGATTTGGGGTCTTAGAACCCGAGTTATGCTCGTTTCAAGTCTGCTGTCCCGACGGGACAGAACCTCTGTTTTGGGTTGTGCGAGTAGTTTGCGAAGTCGGGGTAGAAGAGTGTTTGCGTTTTGTTTTATGGGCATGATTTTGAGTGTGTGGTGCCTTTGTGCAGGTGGTGTGACCCCGGGGGTGCCCTCTACTTCTCGCCAATCCGTCGCCCGTGGTTGAGGCAAGTGTATTGGAATGGGTAGCGGGTTGTAGTTTGCTAGATTGGTTGAAATTGAAATTGAATATATGATATGTTCACATGCCATGCTTTAATGTTTGCCATTGATATGATGAATATGTTTATTATGTTATGATGCCATGTGTTAATGTACAAGTTATCTATGATGTTGGCATGTGTTAATGTACAAGTTATCTATGATGTTGGCATGTTTGCATACATGGCATGATGCATGGCCGGGTCGGTGAGAGTCATAACTAGTCCGGGAAGGTCGGTGAGAAAGTTATGACTAGTCCGGGGTGCCATTGAGTAAGTCCTACATCGTGATTCCATCCACCGCGGTGAATGGAAGCGAGGAGTAGGCACCCTCCATCTTCGGGATGGAAGGGGGGAGAGGGTGCACACCGACGGGTGTGTACTCAACCATACCGGTATGAGTTTCCAGGAGACATGTGCATCACATCGCATTGCATACATGATGATGATGATAATGATATGTGATCATGAATGAGATGATAGACATGATGTGAGTTGTTGTAGCCATGTAATTGTTCTTTTGTACCATTGCAATATACTTGCTGAGTGTTGAACTCACGCTTGTGCTTTCTTGTTGTTTTAGGTACCATGAAACCGGCATACGGGGAAGGGCATTAGCTACACTTCTACACGTAGCTCCACACTTATAGACAATTTATTCATCTTGGTCATGATAATAAGAATAGTGCCATGCAATTTGGTGCAATGGTTAATTTGTGTGCTTGGTTTCCTCATTTACTTCGTTTGGCTCATGAGATGGTTGGAATCTTTATTCTAGGCTTATACTGCTGCTAGAACCCTTGTTATTAATGATTTAGATGTCATTCTTTATACTATATCCTGTGATCATATTGTTGTTGCTTCAATTCATGGAAAAACAAAGGAGATGCTGCCGAAATTTTCAGTTTTAGCATTTACTCATTTGCTGTAATTTATCTTAGTTTATGGTATTTAGATGTTGTTTAGCCTATGTTTGGTAGCATTCAGGCATGCTAGATGCCGGGGTGTTACAGAGAGAGAGGACATAATGAAGGCATAGGGAGATGGCCACTATATCAGATTGGTCATGGGAGGAGACGAAGGGGAGATGTAGTATTTGATGATGGTCTGGGCCGCTAGAGTGAGGTAGTTGATGATGGGCTAGATCGTGTATGGATTGTTTTTTTTTTACAAAAGAGCCGCTTTTGTGTTGGGCCGGCCTAGGCACGGCCCACTCAGTTGTTATGTGCCACCCATCGTACTGAGTTTCTATGCCAGGCATGATCCATCAATTGTATCGTGTTAGTCTGGCCCGAAGACATCTATATCATGTTGTACTTTGGGCATTGGGTAACTTATTGAGCTAGGTCTATCCCATAACAGATATATGGTTATATGATTAACCCAGTTTAGTGGCTTGCAAGGTTAAATCCTCAACTGATCAAGGCAAGACTTTCAAATAGTCCCAGAAACTGTATCAAATTCACACAAAATCTCCAACCCAAATGTCACATAGACCCACCCTAGCATATAGCCTTTTGCCACTTGCCTCAATCTAAATTATTTATCTCCCCAATTGATTATCGTGCAACACATGACATCAACAATATCAACATCATTGTGTGACAACACATGACACACTATTTTCCAAACATATTCTATAAACCATTAGTCCAATTGAATTTGCACTTTCAAAATGTATTTGTTATTCATAGCATGGCTAAGCAAACTAAGCACGATCTAATTAACGCATGTTAGCAATATATCAGTAAACAACTAATAATTAAATACCCATCCTAGGGTGACAAATAAATATAGCATAGCAAATGACAAGCTAGATATAATTCAAATGGGTTGAATGGCTAATTCCCAAATTATTTGAAAATAGGTATAATTTAAAATAATTATTACGCAATAGATTAAAAAAATAGCTTTTGTAAAATTGGGTTCAACATGATCAAAGACAACTTGCCTTGGAACAACTCTTGATCCTGGTCTTGGAGCAACTCTTCACTTTCGAACGCTCCTGATACATCAATGCCTAAGCAAAACGAATAGCAAGAATCAAAATAAATTAAAGTCCAATATCAAACAAACTCTAAAAATTAACTAAAAAAATACAAAATAAAGAGATTGAATTTAAATAAATTTAGAAATTTGAATGGGATCGATCATAGTTCATATGACAGACTCTCGAAAGATTCTCCAAAAATTAAATTCAAAGAAAAGAAAAAATAGAATATTCCTGACATACGGGCCTCATTGATTTTTTTCTATTTTAATTACTTTAAAAACTTAACCATAGAAACTAACATGTAGGATCCACATATCAATAACTTTATGCCGACGCCAGACTGACATCAACCAACACACATCGCAGAGCAGGTGCTCCATGTCACATGGCAGCGCAGGGGGACCTATGGTTAGGGGTGGAATCGAGCCGAGCCGAGCCGAGCTCGCCAGTTTTCGAGCCGAGCCGAGCCCGGCTCGTTGCATACATCGAGCTCAATCTTGAGCTCGGCTCGGGCTCGCTCGAGCTTTGAGCCGGCTCGCGAGCCGGCCTACAAGGGCACTGGCAAGGGCCTAAATGCCCTTCATTCTCACAAAAAAAACGAAGCTCCTCCATCCATTCTCACCGTTCTCAGGCTCCAGCCTCCTCTAGGGTTCGGTTAAGAAGCAATTTCACATTTATGGGACGTCTTTTTAAGCCTGAGATGGTTAGATCGTTTCTTT
The DNA here is from genome assembly GCA_036346355.1 of Rhipidocladum racemiflorum. Lineage (NCBI taxonomy): Eukaryota > Viridiplantae > Streptophyta > Magnoliopsida > Poales > Poaceae > Rhipidocladum > Rhipidocladum racemiflorum. Next base: position 35,553,574 of record CM070576.1, on the reverse strand, counting down.
CAGCTTATAAAACTGCAAACATGTAATCTGGAAAAGAATACTCCGCTTACTTTATCTCAGGCAAAAGTAATCAGTAGACCCAATACAAGACATTTGAAGTACTAAGAAGAGTAAACTCAAAAAGTAAGGTAAGACAAGCATTGCTCATTAGATGTCTAGCATTGGGTATACTAATTACTGTATTGTGAATTCATACCTTATATAACTCAATGACTGTCGAGCCTAACGAGCCTAACGAGCCGCTCACGAGCTGGCTCGGGCTCGGCTCGTTGGCCAGGCGAGCCAGGCGGTAGGCTCGGGCTCGGCTCGTTGGCCATGCGAGCCGAGCCGAGCCGCACCGAGCCGAGCCGAGCCTCGAGCTAAAATTCCACCCCTACCTATGGTCACCCGTGGCCAACCCAGTGAACCCGGGTTGTCACGTCAGAAAGCTGGTGATGTGGCGAAGGCCGTGACGTGGCTATCACGGTTATTGGAACACCGAAAACAGCAGTAGCAGCTCGTGCTCAAACGGTGATGGCGCTCCCCGGTGACGTTCCGTCCACGCTAAGGCTGGAAACCCCCCTCCAGTCGCTAGACATTAAGTACTTTTTATTATCGGTATTTAATTTTTAAGTTTTTTTACGATACACTAAATTCAATATAGATCGTTTATTCTTTTTCATCCAATGAATTAGATTAGCTACTATTTATGTATACTTCTTCCGGTAGTAGAGTAGTAGAATTTCCTCGACAAATCAATGGTTTGATTTGATTTCTACTGCCTATTATATACTACAAGTATAATGTATTATAAATCTTCTCTGATTTTCGGCATAGCAACAGCGAATACACACGCGCTCGGGCATGGCATAAGGAAGAAAAGGCTTTGCTAGGTGGATGAGATGCTTCATATACCATGTGGCTTGGTGGGTCACAGCTTATTGGAGACCTAATTTGACAATTAGTGACTTTGCTTGCTACTTTTACAACTAGACTCGAATCCTAGACGTACGTAAAGGCCATAGAGCAAGGGAGAGAGGGCACGGTTCAACGTCTCTCTTTCACAAGGACATGGCAGCCCATCGAGTCAAGGGTGCTTGACGCGCGTCTCGGAGAGTAGATGCCGGGAAGTCATCGAGGGCGCAAGTGTGTGGCGACGGTTAGGGAAGATAGTGCATCGTGCTTGACCGGCTAAGTGGACTGACTAAAACAATAATAGACAGTGTGAGCATTTCTTCTTATTTATGATTTTGTTTGTTAATTGCAGCCATATAAATGTGTTGAATATAGACAATAGCCGATTTGGTTGATTGATTGGTGTTAACTTGTTTATATATTTAAAAATGTTTGACAAGTGAATGTTGTACAAGAATTTATCAAATAATAAAGTATTATTAGTAACACTTGAACCGATAAAAATACAACACAAGCTATTTAATATGTTTATTTTGATCTAGCTCAATTCTTCGAGCTTACTATTTTATTTCTGGCTTCGCCGCTGGTGAGCATCCGTAGAACACAACGAGATGAAAAAGATGAGTTAGGGCACGGGTCTCAGGCTCACCACCGGCGGCTAATCGACGGCTTCTTCGCGGCAGCGCTAGGGCAAACTCCAAAATCCAGTTGAACGGCGGCAAGTTATTGAAACCCAATCTGGGGTTTGAGTCTTCGTTTATGGAGATTTGCATCAGGTAACATTAAGAATGCCATTCGTATGTCAGTATCAATTGCGGGCTCTGTCTTCATCAAAATTTAGTTTGTGGTGGTGAGAACTGAGTGAGGAACCTCCTGATATAGTGCCACCTAAAGGTGGACACTGGGGCCGGGCTCTTTTGGGCCGGCCCAAAGCACGACGCGCGGGATGGTTCGGTGTAAAGTCCGGCACGGCACGGAACGCCGGCACGCAACTGTAGCACGGGCCGTGCCGGGCCTGAGAACTGGGCACGATGGGCGGCACGACCGTTTGGGCCGGTTCCGTGCCGGCACGGCACGAACGGGCACGAAATCACAGATTAAGACCTAAAAGTTGGTAAATATTGTTGATTCAGAACATCTTCAAGCATTGCATTTATGTTTGATATTTTGTTTATGTGATTAGTCTCTTATGTAATTAAAATAGGTAGTTTAGTAGTAGTGATGTGTTTTATTTCTTTGCTCGTCACAATAGTGAAAATAGGTCGGGCTTGAGCCGGCACAGCACGAAGCAGACACGAAGCGCAAATAGGCTGGGCCTGAGCTCGCCATGCCGGCCCGGCACGATGGGCCGTCGTGGCACAGTACGATTTCAGCCCGAAGCACGATGGGCCTGGATCGGACCGGCACGGCACAGCACGACGCCCACCTCTAGTGCCACCGTACACTTGTAGAATGAACGTTATGTAAGCTGGAACATAATTTTGGTGTACATGACTAAATTCGTATTCATTATTGCTCATCTCATGACGGTACATCTCATCGCAACTATCAAGTTTTTACCTGCCGGTATGGCTACTCTATATGTACAGAACGTGGTAACGCCATGAGTTGAATGTACAGACGTACTCTGTCAAGCATGTTTGTCTCATAATATTCTACTGTTTTGTCTGCAATATTGTCAGCTTCTGACTTTGACTTACTCTTTTATTAACAGAATTGGTTGCATCTTTCCAAAAGAAAATGGGTTTTTGGTTACCCAAATGGTTAATTGCAGTTGTTTGTTTAAAAAAGGAGCTCCTCTCTCCTGTCACCAAATACTTTAAGGCAATATATGCCCCTGCGAAATGTATATGGTTGTGCGCTGACAGTCTTTTGTCTGTGCTGTGGCAGTTAGAATAATAGAATCTATTACTGTTATTTTAGGATGTTAATTTGTAAAACTTGATACTATCATGTTCTGGAAGAAATATACACACACAAAGAACTTTCAGTTTTTCAGTCTGGGATTGTATTGTATATTTGAGAGTATCATATTTCTAGTAGACAATACCACGGTTCAGATCGAATGCTCACAAGTCTGCTAGTTGCAACAGTTTCCAACATGGTGTCTTATTTTGCATGAAGTAAGATGCAATCACTGCCGGCCATTAACATCTACGTTCACAGCATTATTTTAATAGGGCATATCGCCACACTCTGGCGCGATCTTCAAGTACCCTTTCCATCTCTAGATGCTTGGAGATGTGTCCACTTCATCATCATCATCCTCGGAGTCTGGGTTTGGAATTTGAGGCACCCTTTGGTCGTGCATCTCTTTGCAACCATTGCCTTGTTTAGTCACCTTTCCATTCGCTTTAGATATCCCTGGTGGAAAGATTAATCACGGAATCAATCAAATATTTATCCAAAGAGGAAAACAATAACCTGCTAGCAAAAGTGGCATGTTCTTTAAGCCGAGATGAGACTGCATTATATCATATTTGTCTACCAACTACAATAACAAAAGTAAGTAGTGGTTACACTAATTTCAACCTTGAATTAAATGCTTGATCATCTCCATCCTTAGACCTTTTAGGTCGAGATGTTGCCACAAATTATTTATCGTTACAGCATCAAGAGGCTTCTTCACCAAAAAACGTGCACCAAGTTCAACACACCTCTTCATTGTGTACATTGTCGTCTCAGTTGACATCACTAGTTCAAAAAATGAATTATCAACATAATCATTTTGAAATAAAAATTATTGTATTAGGTACATCATAGAAATAAAAGGGGATGCATGGACACACAAGAATTGGAGTCAACATTACTACAGAATCTGCCTACTTACTAATCACTTGAAGGTTTTCATGCACCTCTCTGGCACCTTCAAGTAACTGAAAACCATGCAACTCTTCCATGTGCACTGCTGCCAAGACGAAATCAACATCTTCTGCATGGTTCTCAAGAAAATTGAGTGCTTTTATTGGACTTGTATACACTGTCACTGAAAAATGATGAAACACTTTTAGGGCCAATTTGGAACACAAAAAATTCAGAACCTTGCATGAAACAATTTCTGCATGCAGAACATTGAAAAGTCATAAGCAATGTTTCATGGATATATATATATATATATATATACCCATAAAAGAGATGGGAAAAAAGTAGAAGTACTATAGTACGTATCTACTTTTTGAAAGGAACATGCTATAGTTTTCTTAAACGAATCGCAGACATGAATTGAAAGGCCTTACCCTGAAAGTTGTGTTCAGAGAGCATGGACCTTGTAGAGTTGGCATGACATTTATCGTCATCGATAACCATGACACGGAGCCCATCAGTTGGCCTTCCTTCCGTTCTTTGTGCCATGATCAACTTTCTTAACACTAGAGTTCTATTGGTTTTGGTGTTTTCTCTTTTTGTGTGTAAAACACTTGAACACACTTGTGTTTATTTATAACTAACAAGATTTGACCTACGTTGTTTCCCAATATTTCTTGTTACTATTTTTCATTGAAGACCACTACATAGAGGAATTTATACAAAAGTCCATGGTGTTATATATAAAATTTCAAAGGAGCTAATTAACCGAACTTAAATATACAAGTGTGTTTAATATGCCATTGTGATACATGATGTCATAAAAATCTAATGACCACAACAATGAAATCAGTTACCTGCAAATACATGTACTGAAAATAAAATGGACAACCATGGTAGCCACTACATGATATTTTACAGAATTTTTTTTAAAATAATAATATTTTAATCAATATTTACAGAAATAATATGCCGAAAATAAAAATAGCAAAACTACCCCCTGTGTCCATTTGAATTGGCGACAGGGTCCTGTCGCCATTTGAATTGGCGACAGGGCTCCTATGTCCATTTCAAATGGCGACAGGGGACATCCCACTGCTGCCTGTGTAGGACTCCTATTCCGATTTTACCCCCTGTCGCCATTTGAAATGGACATAGGAGCCCTGTCGCCAATTCAAATGGCGACAGGAGGGTAGTTTTGCTATTTTTATTTTCGGCATATTATTTCTGTAAATATTGATTAAAATATTATTATTTTAAAAAAATTCCATATTTTACATATATACACACAGACTGAGCAGCTATGTACAGAAAGCAAAATGCTCTCTAGTAAAATAATCACACGTGGAGGAACTTGCTTTACATGATTCTGAGTTATTTTATCTTGCACTATAGTAAGTGTCAGATTGAAATACGACACACTATGATGATGTAACTCATTTACATGGCCATGAAGACATCATAACAAATACAATATGCCCATGGTTGACACATTGATTGGTAACCGCATGTGTCCTTGTGATCGAGAAACACTATGTTTAATAACCTAGACGGCAAAGTAGAGGTGAATGCAAGGTAAGCAATGAAAAACCAAAGAATTTAGTGTAAAGGGTGCTTCCATAGGTCTTCACCAATACTACATCCGAAGAAGGGTTTTCAAACAAAATATAGACAATTAATTAAGGATCTTTTTGAAATTTTACCAATTGAACATAGGTCCAGATATGATGATGCATGCAGGTAAAATGAAAGGTATACTAGCTAGCGGCGTCCATATTAGTCAATATATCCTATCCCTAAACAAATAAGAGAATATATATATATATATATCTTGGATGATGAACACAAAGACAATGTAGGCATGAACAGACAACTTAGAATGAATCCGGTTTGGGCTGCACCCTGTGGACATTGTGAAGTCGCTGGCTACCGCATTAACTAAGTCGATCGACATCCATTGCAATTCACTGATATCTCCAATCAAGTTGATGTCGTTAGCAGCACCTCAACCGTCATGGATGTCGCTTAAATGATCAAACATCTCGAGCGTAGCTTGTCTGCTTAAATGATCTTATACTCCTAGCTTCTAGCTTGTGTGGACACTTGGATTCACACATGGAAGCCTCCCACAGCACGTGGCATGGCAGCGTACAGCTGCGGGCCGGATTCTCATTCACTACTACAGAATGGCACATTACTATCGGTTTTTTTTGGTCATCACCGTCGGTTTTGGTGGCGATACAAAGTCCAACGACAGTGATAAGGTAGATATATCACAGTCGGTTTTTAACCGACACTAATAATACATTATCACTGTCGGTTCTTTTTACGAACCGACTGTGATATTACACTTATCACAATCGGTTTTCTCTTAGAACCGATTGCGATAAGTATAATATCACAATCGGTTCTTATCTAGAACCGATACAAATGATTACATTATCACAATCGGTTCATTTGTAGAACCGATGGGGATAATAATAATATCACAATCGGTTCTTTTTTAGAACCGATTCAAATTATTACATTATCACAATCGGTTTTTTATTGAAACCGATGGGGATAATAATATTATCAAAATCGGTTCTTTATGCAAACCGATTGTGATCACATATCCCAATCGGTTCCGAAGAACCGACAGATATCAGACATATCCCAATCGGTTCCAGTAAGAACCGATTGTGATACTGTACCTATTCCAATCGGTTCCAACAAATAACCGATTGTGATGATGTTACTGCTGTCCATCGTCCGAAAATGGCCTCGCATTGACAATATGACACATTCATCACAATCCACAATATCACAGAACATATACATCACAATCTACACACATTGCATTAAAATTAATATTGTTTACAATCTGTAACAGATCACATTCACATTCAGATAAATTTTGTTTACACTTTATGGACTAGTATTTGCTTGAATGGTCTCTATATCTACCATCATCCGTTATAACTTCTGTCCAGTACCACTGGCATAAATGGTCTCGTAATTTCTTGAGATCAGCATTGGTTAGGCTCTTCCGGTTGATATCAATGTCCTGCAAAATAGATAGTAGTGCACTAATATATTTAAGTCTTAAATTGGAACTAAAACATGCTGATAGTATTATGCTTGTAAACAAATATCACATAGACAAGAGTGCAAATAATCTGCTCTATACCTTAGGAAAAGATGTGAGCGACCAACCAAAATCAGGATGTGATGCATCACGTAAAAGCCGCATAGATCATCGCACCCTTGTTGATGACACTGTGAACAAAGAAACTTAAATTAGGAGACGAATTAAAAATAGGTGTCAGAAAAAAAATCCTATGATAGACACTTGTACCTTGAAGCGCTTCCACTCGAGTTTGGTGCCTTGTTTATCATTGTGTCGCCACGCTCAAGAACGTAAGACATGAAAGCCCTATACATTGGAGAGATGCCATTGAGGTTAAAAATACGTAACGTAGTTCAATATGTAAAGTGTTAGGTTAGAGGAATGTACTTACTTCTGCAAAACAGGCTCGATCGCATATTCCATCGGTCTATTTTCGAGCGAGTTCAACGTGTAGACCTTGTTTTGACTCGGAACAACCACAAGTAGAACCCAATGGTTGCTTATTAAACGGTACACAATGCAAGAGAATAAGTTAATGCAAGGTTGAAGTGTGTACATGTAATTGAATTGTATAGTAGTACATACTCCTGGTGGTATGGGAAGAGAATGAAGTCCTTTTTTGCCTCCTCATGCAATGCACCTTGATGTATCCTGCAAGGAACTCCGATTGATACTTAGCCATGGTCGCAGACACCATCTCGGTCGACAAACCCGACAGGTGTCGACCACGGCTCACTGCCTCATGATCCTGCAATTCATGTCAATTGTTAAAAATATAATACAAAATCAATAAATAGTCATCTGATTGAGTATGGTGCGAGACTCACAGCGCCAGGATCGTATGGTAGAAATATCGACGGCTTTCAAGCTGTACATAAAGTACGTATCCTCAAAAGCCATCGAAGGTCCCATCCTCGTTGCGGTGGAATTGGCGCGCCGATACTTCACTATGAAATCGTGGCGAGGCTCGTCCTCATGTGACCTATCGATGTACCATCCATGTAGGTGGCGAGTGAACAAGCCCAAAGAATTCAATTCTTGGCTTGGGAGAAAGGGCTTTCCATGTATGTACCGCTTGTGATCATCGTGGTGTTCTGTGCCCTCGACAACTTTGCCTTCTTCACGGAGGGACTCTCAACTCTGCTTTGTATCTTTCGTCATCGTGGTAGAAGTCCTTTTGCGCCCCACCCGCACCAAAGATTTGTAGCCTGCAGCGTAGGTGCAGGAGGTGCAGCTGCAGCGAGGTGCAGGAGGTGCAGCGCAGCGAGGTGCAGGTTGTGTAGCAGGCAGGAGCATGTGCAGCAGAGCAGGAGCAGCGAGTAGGAGGAGCAGGAGCAGGAGCAGCAGTAGGAGGAGGAGCAGGAGCAGCAGCAGGAGTAGTACCAGGAGCAGCAGCAGCAGCAGGAGTAGTACCAGGAGCAGCAGCAGTAGTACCGGCGATAGCGATAAGAATGTGAGCAAAGACCGATGCGATAGCATTTCAGCAGAGCGAGTAGTAGCAATCAGAGCAAAGAGCGAGCAGCAGAGCGCATTCAAGAGTAGCAAGAGCAGTGAGCGCCAGTGAGTACCAAGCAGTGAGCGTAGTAGCAGAGTACCAGCGTGCGCAGGAGGTGCTTGCACTACGACACCCGTCGCGGGCCACTTGATGAACGACATCCGTGCTTGCCCAAGAGTGGTGATATCTTCGTTGGGGAACTCGAGGGCATGAGACATGTAAACATCGTGGACATAGTCCACCCGCACCCTCATGTAGCCCATCCCCAAAGGTATACCATGCACCGTGTCATCCTCCTTGCTTGGAAATGCAACCCCCGCGCAGCCTCAATCATATTCCGTCGTCGATCAGGACTAGCCGGCACTTGGCGTGACCACGCAAGAAGTGATCAGCATCTTCATCATAATCGTGTTAAGCTTACTCATGTACCTTTTGGTCTCAAAACAGCTTATTACCTTGAGGTGTGGAATGCACAGTTCCTTATTGGAAGCGCGCTGCTAGGGCGAGCATAGGCGATGGTTGAGGAATCTGATTCGGGAGAACATCGCCATCATCTCACCATCATCTCAGCCTTTAACTCCTCCTTCAACTCCTCCTTCATCTGCGCCTAATCCGCGCCTCACGTGCTTCCCATGATCTTGCCCTGGCACCGAAGCGCTCTCCTCTACAAAGAAGGACCTCTTCAGTATACTCCCGCACTGCAAGCACTCCGCCCTTATGATCGGGCTTCCCGATTGCCGAACACAGGATGTCCCTTGACCCTTGGCTTTCAAATGCTCCTTGCTCTTTCGCAGCTTACCTCCTCCTGCAGGTCGCAAGTATAAATTATTACTAAAATACAATGGGAATATAATATGCAATGTACTATGTTAGATATCTTACGATGGTCGTGGACGATGCAATGCGGTCGCGGGGTTTGGAATGACAATCGACCGCCGAGGTTTTCTTCGCCCTCGCTAATACCCGATGCGTGCCGCTCCTCGCATATGTGGGAGTAAGGCATCGTTGTCCCGAAGGTTGCACACTCCTCTCGCTAGTCGCACCCACTCTGCCTTCTTCCCTACATACCCACCGGAACCGAGGTGGTGCGGCGTGTGTGTTACGCCTCAGATAGCGATATTCTTCTCTCTCAGCTCCTCCGCCTTCGTATTCCTCATCCTTGCAAACTCCTCCCAAACCTCGGGTGTAACAAATGGATAACTTTGGAAGGAGTACGGTCTTTCAACACGAACTTGGCATGCATGGTCACCCTGAAATGCCTCAAAGCCACACCCATTCTCTTCAAGGCGCACTGCCTCGCATTGATTTCATCTTCCTCTGGTATAATCCATTTTCCCTTAACTTCGTCCCACAGTCGGTTCTTACGCTGCAGCTTACTTCCTTCCTCTAGTCCTTAATTGTGATCGGCACTCGCTCCCTCACCAATTGGCCGAGAAAAGAGGAGTAGCGCCCCTTAAACGGGCTAGGACCCGTGCAAACCCCCCTGGCATTGAAGCGGAGCACTTGCGGCGTTCTCCCTGTGGCTCCTTTATTCGGTCCTCTGGCCTTTCTAACCTTCCTCGATGGGGTAGCAGGACCTTCTTCTCTCTCTGGCGTTGAGCCGGTGCTCTCTCTTTGCGACATTTCGAAGTAAGTACGTATATGTCAAACCTAAACTTCATGAGAGGAAGCAATTCAAATTTCAAATAATAGAAAACAATTCACATGTCTATTTGTAGACCGACTAAGTACGTACGTACCAACGATGACTCCTAATCTCTAATTAGGTTAGGTCCTAATCCCATTCGAGGATATGTGGTTCGAGCAAGTTCCTAAGTGTTGTACAACTCTAGAGAAAATTTGGCGCATCTCACTGTTCTCCAAATACACGCCTCGACAACAGGTCAAGAGGGTGTGTATTCGAAGAACACCAGGAGATGTCTTGAACTTCTCTAGAGTTTGTACAACAAATTTAGGAACTTGCCCGAGCCACATATCCTCGAACTCAAAAACGTGGATACAATTGAGATCGCTTATTTATAAATATGCCATTTTAGCATACTTATAAACAAGCACCCTCGAACGGGAGACGATAGGTTACGCAACTAAACTCGATAATAAAGTGCGATAATATAGCATGTGTTACAAGTTTCAAATTGCAATGATGGATTGCTCTCAGATTGCTATAGAAGGGTTGCTAAATTAATTAGCCGTCCAACTTCTAGATGGCCAATATATCACCGGCTATTACATCTAAAAATTTCAGGATTACAACTCCTAGAACAAAGACCTTTGCACGTAAAACAACAAGTACAAAGATAGCAATGTAATGAATATAGCACTAATCTAACCCTACCACAATGCATTAAGAGCAAGTGCCACCAAATTGTCACTAAGAGCATAAAGGAATAAGCACAAAGATCGCTTTGCTCGACCCTAGAACAATGCATTAAGAGCAAGTGGCACCAAATTGTCACTAAGAGCAAGGTTGTTCTAGGTCTAGCAAGTTCCTTTAATGATCGATTAATCAAGCCTCATTCAAAAGCAATCATCATCGAGCTATTTACAACCAATTACAGCCCACAGACCGAAATGCATCTTACAGTGCGCCGAACAGAGTCAGCAATAGGGGAGGAGCCGATGGGGGGCGCCCGATTGGGGGAGGAGCCGGAGGGGAGGCGCCAGGGAATCGCCGGAGGGGGAGGCGCCGGGGAGGAGCCGGAGGGAGGCGCCGGGGAATCGCCGGAGGAGGCGCCGGGGAGGAGCCGGAGGAGGCGCCAGGGGGAATCGCCGGAGGGGGAGGCGCCGGGGAGGACCGGAGGAGGCGCCGTGGGGAGGTGGTCGAGCTAGGGTGTGGGATCGAGGAGCCGGAGGGGAGGCGCCCACGGGTACCCGCCGATGGGGGAGGCGCCGGGAGGAGGCGGAGGGGCGCGCCGGTGGGGAGGTGGTCGAGCTAGGGTTGTGGAATGAATTGAACGAAATCTGCGCCGAAATGAACCGAGTATGCGCCAAATGAAAATGCTCTGGTTTTATCACGGTCGGTTAACCAAAGAGACCGATCGCAATATGTGGAGTATCCGTGTCGGTTCTATAGAAAAACCGATCGCAATATGTTGAGTATCTGTGTCGGTTCTATATAAAACCGATCGCAATATTTGGAGTATCTCGTGTCGGTTCTATATAAAAACCGATCGAAATATTTGAGATCTCGTGTCGGTTCTATAGAAGAACCGATCGCAATTATACTATCTCGTGTCGGTTTCCTAAACGAACCGATTGTGATGACTATGATCCAATTTCTATTTTTTTAAAACAGAGTCTTCATTCAAAAGAGTCGAATAATTCAAATCTTTTTCAAATTTGCTATACTATAAGATCCATTTGACATATATATTCCACAAAATGCTACATTAATACAGGAATTCTTACAACTTAATTTATTTAAAATACAACCCTTCTTGATGATCTACATGCATGTAATGTGTTCCATGTGTGCCGTCGTCACCGCTAAGACATGCCCCATCTCAAAGCGGAGGTGTTTCATCAAATTGGTTGTACTCTTCTTCATCGACGACATTTTCAACTCCAACAATCCTCCTCTTGCCATGAAGTACGACGTGCAACCTCGGATTGGCCGGATCACGCATCGTAGAAAACTTGAGTTGCTTGCTTTGCGAGGGACGAACGGTTCATCTCTCAGAGGCCAGTCTATTCAGATCAACAATTGTAAAACCTGTCTTGTCGACCTTAACTCCGTGAGGAAGTCTCACCCACTTACATCGAACAATGGAACTTGGTATATTCCGTAGTCGAGCTCCCATATTTCTTCGATCATCCCGTAGTAACAGCTCATTGCAGCTGACGATCCTCTAATTGAGTGATCATCGGACAAAGCATCTATGCTCACACCACTGCTTTGCAATCGCATCTTTGCATCTTGACTTTCAGTATAAAATGTGTAGCCATTAATATCGTGAACCTTGCCATGTCTCAGATATTAAATCTTGGTCCGTCACCAACCATTTGACATCCTCGGTACTAACGGAGACCTTCACCTTTTCTTTGAACCATGTGAGGAATCGATCGTTGTGTTCTCGTGATGGAAAGCTCATCCATAAGTGGATTCTCTTCCCGTAATATCAACTTGTGCTGTTGGATGTATGGATGAACTTCTGCTTGTTGCAAGACTATGAAATGCGCTTTACAAGTACATATCAAATTGTGGGCTCATTAGATTTGACCCAATGGTTCCTTTGCCACCAAGTCTGCCTCATGACGAGATATAGGAACACCAATCGGTTGTCTTTACCTAGGTAGTCCACGCAGAACTCAATAACCTCTTCACCCCATAACCTTCAATAATACTACCCTCAGGCTTCGACCTATTCCTCACGTATGACTTTAATATACCCATGTACCTCTCGAACGGATACATGTAACGCAGAATGCGGGTCCACAAATCTTAATCTCTCTAACAAGGTGAACAACGAGGTGGACCATGACGTCGAAGAACGACGGGGAAATGCATCTCAAGTCGACAAAGAGTCTGCACCACCTCACTCTGTAAGTTGTCTAGTATATCGATCAATAACCTTGCATGAAATCGCATTGAAGAAATAGCATAGCTTCGTGATTGCCAACCTGACGTCATATGGTAGGATATTTCGATTGCAACAGGAGCATTTGGGTCATCAAGACATGACGATCGTGGGACTTCATACCGATCAACTTCAAATCATCCATAGACACAAGCTTCTTAATGTTTATGAGTAGCCCGATGGAACTTTAATATCGTGGAGACACTTGCAGGTCTTCTTTCTCTTTCTTGGATAAGGTGTAGCATGCAGGGATGTACGGCCCTTTTCCATCCTCCTCCATCATCGCAAGCTTGGGCCTGATCCCCATGTAGGTCATATCACGGCGAGCATTCAAACCATCCTTGGTCTTCCTGTATGTTCAGCAGATGCCTACCAAATTATCACAAACATTTTTCTCAACGTGCATGACATCAATACATTGACGGACATCTAACTCCTTCCAATATGGTAAGTCCCAAAATATCGACCTCTTTTTCCAAATGGTCCTAGGACGAACAGATTTACGGCTCTTACCATACTGAACATCGATATCCTCTACACGTGAATATACTTGCCTTCCGGGTCATAGGGGCTGCACGAACTTCCTCTTTCCATCAAATTTGTCATCCATCTTACGATATCGATGACTTCGGTAGAAACCTCACGGTGACCCATGTACACCGCTTTCCTCGATTCGGCAGCCACAAGCTATCAGTGTCCTCTTCACAAATTGGACAAGCTTTGGCTCCCTTCGTGCTATAGCCCGCCAAATTACCAAAGGCTGGAAAATCATTTATGGTGCAAAATATCATAGCCCGTAGGATGAAGTTCTCTCTTTTGTATGCATCCCACACCTCAACCCCCACATTCCACAATTTTACCAAATCCTCAATTAGTGGTGATAGGTACACATCAATATCATTACCCGTCTGTTTGGGACCTGAGATTATCAACGACATCATGATATACTTCCGCTTCATGCATAACCAAGGAGGCAAATTGTAGATACACATCAAAAGCTGGCCAGAAATCGTGTCGATCGCTCATATTACCAAACGGATTCATACCATCCGTACTCAATCCAAATCTTATGTTCCTCATCTCGCACCAAACTCCTCATGTTGCCAATTAATGTTTCTCCATTGAGCCGAATCACGGGATGTCTCAACTTGCCATCTTCCTTTCGGGATTCATAATGCCAACGCAACAATTTTGCCTCTTTAGGATTTGCAAATAACCGCTCTAAACGGGAATGATGGGCAAATACCATAACACCTTGGTGGTGCCCCTTTTTCACATCTTCACCGTCGTCAATTAGGTTCTTACGCTTCTTGTCATTACGCTTCTCATTTTGTTTGTATCGGGTACACCACAAACAGACAAATGCGCAGCTCCTTATGGACGTTGCGGTATAGTATGCAATCATTTGGACATGCATGTATCCTTTCTATTTCCATTCCCATGGGACATAATAGCTTCTTCGCTTCATAAATACTTGTTGGCAACTCGTTTCCCTCTCGGAAGCATATCCGATAGAAGTATTAAAAGTGCATTGAAACTTGTATTTGTCCAACGGTGTTTTGCCTTCAGTTCAAACAATGCAAGGACCGAACCCAACTTGGTGTATTCCCTTTGCAACTTGAAAACAATGGTTTGGCATCGTCATCCATCAAGCTTTTAAATTTTTCAACTCTCTTTCCGTGTAATTTCCCTCCACATCCCGCAACATTTGATCTAAATTATCGCCATCGAACATATCACGCTCCAACTCGTGATCGGCTTCCAAAGATGTCTTCGCTATGAGCAATGCAGGTACTACCTATCTCCCCATGATGGATCCAACACGTGTAATTCCTCACGGCCACGTCGAATCAAATGCCCTTCAATTTGAGCTGAGTTGTTAAATCTCCCGAGATTGGTGCAATCAATACAAGGACAATATATGAACTTTACCCCCTCATAATCATATCTTCTTACGCAATTCTTATGAACTCCTTAACTCCCCTCCGAAATTCAGCACTCACACGGCTTTTGTCATACATCCATTCTTCACGGTCCATCTACAAGTAAACCGCAAACAATAAATTAATAATGCCCTAATCAATGAAATAAAAGAAGGGTTGAACCCGAAACAAAGTTTTTTTGTTGAATGATCTTAAAGAAACGTATATCTCAGAGATCGACTAAATGTACGTGCGTACTCAACGATGACTCCTAATCTCTAAGTAGGTTAGGTCCTAATCCCATTCGAGGATATGTGGTTCGAGCAAGTTCCTAATTAAGATGTTGTACAAACTTTAGAAAATTTCGGCAAAGATCTCGCCGTTCTCCAAATACACGTATCGACAACATGTCAAGAGGATGTGTATTCGGAGAACATCGCCGTGAGATGTGCCGAAACTTTCACTACAATTTGTACAACAGCTTAGGAACTTGCCCGAGCCACATATCCTCGAACTGCCCAAAAACGTGGATACTTCCGAGATCGCTATTTATAAATATGCCATTTTAGCATACTTATAAACAAGCACCCTCGAACGGGAGACGCATAGGTTACGCAGCCTAATTAACTATTATATATAATTGATCATATTAATTATATTAAATCAATTATGACATGTAATGTACACATTCACCAAATAAAAAAATTAATTTAAGTCCTCGCAATATTGAAGAGATTTCTAAGAATTAATGCTGGTCACCTTTCGAGAAAACCACAAACGAGGGGAAATCTAGCTCTCGATCAAGCTAGCTAGGGTTTCAATTAACGAAGACCTTCAACGCACCAATCTCCTCCACCATACACTCGCTAATGAGACCAAATCAAAATCGAATAATGTACGTTAATACAACATTGAAGGGATTCAAGGAATCGGGCCCACCTTTTGAATAAAGCCACAGGTAAGATAGGTCGGAAAATAGAGAAATCGCCTAGCGAACTAACTCGACGAGTTAATAAGTTCATTCCCGAGTCCAGACGGTACATATAAAACCTAGCGAGCCTCATCACAATCGGTTCTATAGAAGAACCGTTTGTGATTAATTAGTTATCACCGTCGCTTATATGTAAAACCGACTGTGATAATTTGATTCTCAACACTATCGGTTTCTTTATAGAACCGACACAGATAATATATCAGTGTCGGTTCGAAAAAGGAACCGACTGTAAAGCAAGTCAACATCACAGTCGGTGGATAATAAGAACCGACACGGATATCCATTCGCCCCCTCGTCTTCCCCGCCATTTTGACGTTCAAACAATACTTAACTCCTTTCGTTCTCTGCATCCTGGTCACATCGGTACAAGTCTTCCATATAGCTCCTTTCGTTCTCTGCATCTTCGACCGGCAATGGCAGCGCCACCATCTCCGGCAAGTTCGGACGACTCCGTGGAGTCGCCTCTCTTCCATCCTCCTCCACCGCCCTCACCGCCGGTAGTGCCGCCTCGGCCTCGGCGCCTCACTCCGGCGTGGCGCCGGCCCCACTCTCCCGTCGTCCCTCCCGGCGCCTCACCCCATCCGGCGCCTCCAAAGGCAGCAGGAATAAGCGCCCAGAGATGACGCAGCGAGGACGGCAGCGACTACGAGGGGGACGACGAGGAGGGGAGACGCCGAGGAGGAGGAGGACGACGAGCGGGACGACGACGACGACGATGACGACGAGGAGGAGGAGGAGAAGGAGGAGGAGGAGGAGGAGAAGGTGGAGGAGTACTACGCGCCGATCACCATAGGGACCGGCGCGTCGTCTAGATCAGGTTCATCATCGGAGGATGAACCATCACTAGTCCGCGTAGTCTCCAAATGACTCTGGCGACTCGGGTGACTCGGGTCACTCGGATGACTCGGTTGACTCGGGTTACTCGGGCTAGAGCATGAGTAGTAAATTTAATATATTAGGTGCAATGCAGTCCTCCTTTATATGTTTACTAATTATAAACAATGGATGTGGTGATATATTGTAATGAAATACAGCTTGTTTAATATATTAGGGTTGTTGGCCTAGTGCAGATGAAGTCTATTCGGCCGCCTTTACACTCTATTTTGAATCTCTTTTATATTTTTGTGCATTGTATCTTTCTAATGTTCTGTTGTTCCAAGTCAAAATGTTTCATGTCCTATTGATAAAAAAAAACAAGTATAATGTGTGGAATGGTATATATATTATTATTATCTGCTGCATGCATGCTACTATAATGTTATATATATAATTTGCATCACTACATGTGTCTATATAAATTGTCTGAGAGTTGAACCATGAGTTGGAATTCTAAAAGATTGGTACTGTTCATCGTCCGAAAATAAAGTTTTGCACAAATATTAAAGCATGAATGAAGGGTACAAGAGGTCTGTGTTGGGATTCTAGAAGAGCGGCCTGTGTTGGAGTTTGTTTTTTTCTTTTCCTGAAGAAATGTGTGAGTGGAGGATCTCACAAAAACTATGTTTCTAATGAATCTGTTCTTGGTTGCACCAAATGGTGTTGCCAAAAAATCATCACAATCGGTTCTGGAAAAGAACTGATTGTGATAACCCCTGTGCTCATCACAATCGGTTTCTTCCCAAAACCGATTATGATAATACCTTCTCATTACACTCGGTTCCGAAAAGAATCGATTGTGATAACCTGCTTTCAGGACAATCGGTTTCTTCCCAAAACCGATTGTGATAATACCTACTCATTACAATCGGTTCTATATAAAAACCGATTGTGATAAAAAAATTATTATCACAATCGGTTCTTATCTAGAACCGATTGGGATTATTATCGTATCACAATCGGTTCTCTCTCAGAACCGATTGTGATAACCTGTTATCAAGATTTCCAAATGGAATATGCTTATCACAATCGGTTCTGAAGTCAAAAGTTTAGAACCGACACAGATGAAGCGATAGTAATGTGTCATTCTGTAGTAGTGATTTGATTTGGTGATCGAGCTCCGCAAATGGCTTGGTTTTTGTGTGTTCACTACTACAGAACCAGCTTCTACAAACGGTTTGGAACCACTTCTAGAAACGGTTTTACAACCGCTTCTAGGCAACCGGTTGTGATACCTCGAAGGGTATCACAAGCGGTTCTAGGAACCGCTTGTGGTGGTGCCACACCAAGCGGTAAAAAGCAATAATAATATCGTGGGAACGGGATTCGAACCCACGACCAGCACTCCATCCTCGTGACTCGCCTCATCCATCTAGCCAACCCACCCACGCGTGCTCTCTGATAGAGTAGGGCACACATTCCTTTTATTATTTCTAAAACCGGGCTTCTACAAGCGGTTCGTGACACGAACCCCTTCTGAGGGGGGTCTTTAGAAGCGGTTCGTGACACGAACCCCTTCTAAAGCTTTAGAAGCGGTTGGGGACACGAACCGCTTGTAAAGACCTTTAGAAGGGGTTCGTGTCACGAACCCCTTTCTAAAGGTGGGGCTTTAGAAGGGTTCGTGCCACGAACCGCTTCTAGAGATCCTCCTACTGCTACTACCACGAACCGCTTCTGGTGCGAGCATTACAACCGGTTCGCACCAAACCGTTTCTAATAGACCGTTTGTGATGCCCGATTTTGTAGTAGTGGTTCCCTCTAGCTACTTGCCTCTATTTTCTTTTATATTGTTGCGAAGAGATTATACATACAAAAAGAGAATATAATTGAACGTTATTTCTAATACTCGACCTTACTCCATTGAACACTTCATTCATTTTCGTATTAATACAAATTCCATAAAATTCTAAAAAAAAAGGCACAACGACACAACCTTCGCTTGAATTAATACAAAAAGGTGTACTATCTTAATGTGTTGTCTCTAGGAAAAAGAAACCCAAATATTTCTTTAGAAAGCAGTAAATTGACTATCCTCTCTCTTGCATGTGGTATCTGATGTGCATGCATGGCCACGTACGTTGCAGACACAAGAGCTGCGGGACATGCACACGTACGTCGCCGTTTGGGCTGTGGAGAGTTTCATGATTGGCACTAGTCAGTTGAGATTTTAAAAGAAAATAACAATTTTTTACTTTTTAAAAGTTTTCGATTTGAAAATCTTTATTCAGTTGACTTCTCCTCAAATGAGTCTTGTCTTCAAACTTGTTTAATTGCAAAAACCTCTTTGGTTTGGCTATAGCTTAGAAGATTAGTTTATGTCGGGATGACTCAACTTAAGAAGTTCTTCAACATGATTTAGTTGTGGGCTTGAAAGATATGATGTTTGAGAAAAATAAGCTTTGTAGTGCTGTGACACCACGGAGTGTCGTATCTTATAAAATGTGAATGTTGAGGTCAAAAACTTTATAAAATGTGAAAATGGAGGTTAAAACTTTACGTTATGCCGTTTATAGCGTGTTTTTGGGCCGTTTTCGGGTGTTTGGGCCTCTCCGGGGGACTTTAGGCCTTGGGGGTTGAGTTGGGCCTCCGGTGGAAGGGTTTGGGCCCAAGGAGGGGACTTTTGGCCAGCCAAATCTGGCCCCCACCCCTTGGTGCGCCCCCCACTCCCTCTCCCAACCCTAGCCGCCACCCCCTAGCCCCCCCATGCGCCTCCACCCTTCCCCTTCCTCCCCATTGTTCCCCATTGCTCCACCACCCCTCCACCACCTCTCCACCTCCCTTGCTGCCTTAGGGGAGCTCTCCACTTTATCACCTCGAAGATCCATCCGTTGGAGCGCTCCGCGACGAGGAGATCCGGCGGGATTGGAGCGAGGAAGGAGATCGCGCGAACTGGGAGGAGATCCGTTGGGTTTTCGTGCGTCGGGCGAAGGTATGGCCATTGGACTCCTTGGGGTTGGCCTAGGTACTTTTCTTAGGGTCATTATCACATTTTTAGATCAATTGGTGGTGCTGGAATTGAGTAGATTAGATGAAATCTAGAAGTTGCCACGTTCTCTGTTTCGGGCAGCATGAGCAGTCAACCTAGGGTTTGGGTTTTCGTCAATTTAGAGTCGGAATTTGGTCGTACGTCTGTTGAAGAACTTGTAGGTAATTTCAATATCTTTCCGTGGGTATAAAGAACGTCCAATTCCAATCAGCCGTTTGAAAGTTATGGTTGTTTTACCGAGCGTGTTAAAATCTGTGACGTGATTGGAACATATCACGGTTTTCTGTAGATTAAACCACTTTAGTGTCCGAATCAGTCTTTCCGTATACTTAGAAAAAGTTATGAAATTTCCTAAGCTACGCGAGGATGTACTCGTTTAATTGATTCGGAGTTTTAGAACCCGAGTTATACCTTTTGGAAGGCTGCTGTCCCGACGGGACAGAACCTCTGTTTTTGGGTTTAGCGAGTAGTTTGCGATGTCGGGGTAGAAGAGGGTTTGCTTACTGTTTTGTGGACTTGATTGTGAGTGTGTGGTACCTATGTGCAGGTGGTGTGACCCCGGGAGAGCCTTCTACTTCTCGCCAATCCGTCACCCGTGGTTGAGGCAAGTGTATTGGAATGGGTAGCGGGTTGTAGTTGCTAGATAGATTGAGATTGAATTTGAATACATGATATGCTCACATGCCATACCTTAATGATTGCCAATGATATAATGAATATGTTTATTATGTTATGATACCATGGGATAGTGTACAAGTTATTTATGATGTTGGCATATTTGCATACATGGCATGTTACATGGCCCAGGCGGTGAGAAAGTCATAACTAGTCCGGGGAAGGTCGGTGAGAAAGTTATGACTATTCCGGAGAGCCAATGAGTAAGTCCTACATCGTGATTCCATTCACTGCGGTGAACGGAAGCGAGGAGTAGGCACCCTCCATCTTCGGGATGGAAGGGGGGAGAGGGTGCACACCGACGGGTGTGTACTCAACCATACCGGTATGAGTTTCCAAAGAGATATGAGCATCGCATCGCATTGCATACATAATGGTGATGATATTGATATGTGATCATGAATGAGATGAAAGACATGATATGAGTTGTTGTAGCCATGTAATTATTTTTGTGTACCATTGCAATATGCTTGCTGAGTGTTGAACTCACGCTTGTGCTTTCTTGTTGTTTTAGGTACCATGAGATCGGCATGCGGGGAAGGGAATTAGTCACACTTCTACACGTAGCGTCACTCAATTGTTCCCACAGTCACTCAATTGGGTCTTGATAATAAATTAAGTATGATGCCCATTGTTTTATGGTTTAGCTTTGCGATATGAGAGTCTTATTGTTCGTTTGGCTCATGGAGACATTAAATGTTTGGAATTAGACTTTTAAGGTCGTCATACCTTTAATTATTGCTATTTTAGATGTCTCTCATATTGCCTTATATTTCTATGCTATTGTGTTTCCTTCAATTCATGTTAAAACAAAGGAGATGCTGCCGAAATTTCGGTTTTTAGCATTTACTCCTTTGCTGTAATTTATCTTTATTTATGGTATTTAGATGTTGTTTAGTCTATGTTTGGTAGCATTCGGGCATACTAGATGCCGGGGTGTTACAAGTGCTTGTCAAGCCGGCAAGTAAGTACCTAGTTCTCATCCTTCTAAGAGTATCATGTCCACTTCTAAACCATTGGAGATTTTACATATAGATTTGTTTGGTGCAAAATCCTATAATAGCGTCGCCAGAATTCTTATTGTTTAGTAATTGTAGATGACTACTCAAGATATACTTGGGTTTTCTTTCTGCATAAAAATCCGAATCACCCGGCATATTCAAAAGTTTTGAAAAAAGAGATCAAAATGAATTTTATTTCAAAATCAAGAAAATCTGTAGTGATAATGGTTTCGAGTTCAAGAATACAAAATTGAGGATTTTTGTGATGAACTTAGAATAAAGCACGAATTTTTTGCCACTTATACTCCGGAGCAAAATGGAGTAGTAGAACGGAAAATTCGACAATAATTGAAATAGCAAGAGGACAATGCTTGATGAGTATAATACTTCCGATAGTTTTTAGGTGGAAGCTATGAACACCACTTGTCATACTGCAAATCGTCTTTATTTGCACCGGCTTTTGAAATATACTTCTTATGAGCTTCTTGTTGGTTAGAGACTGAACATCTCTTATTTTTGCATTCTTGTTTGCAAGTGTTTCATTTTAAAAAAGGGTGTTCATCTCTCCAAGTTTCAAAGATGTTGCTATAACATCCCAATTTTTAATTTTTAGATTTAATATGCATTTTATGAATGTTCTAAATTTATAGGATTTTTATTGAATCTATTTATTATTTTTGTTTTGGCCTATTGTGAAAATTATTTAAATAATGAGAAAATTTAAATAAAGTTTTGTAAAAAATATTTTATTTGGGTTAAAAATGTCTCAAAGAATTTTTGGGGATTTTTATACAATTTTTTTGATATTTTTACAACCTTATCTGAATTAATCTATTTATTGAATTATTTTAATTAGAAAACATCGGGAAAATCTTTGAGCAGTATTGGGCTTGGCCCAGTACTATGCACGCATGGACCATTTCTAGAAACCCTAACCACATGAACCGCCGAATTTGGATCGTGAGGTGCAAAAAGAGCCCCGTCATCTCAGCGTTTGTGATCATTTCATTCAGATCGGACGGCCGTGGTGAGTTTGAAACCCTAGTTTTTAGATTCATTGGATCTTCGCATGTGGTTGAGATTGCTTTGGGCTTGCGTCGCATCTGGCCACTCATCATGCGACATGGCCGCTTTCGTATCGTCGTCCCCAATATGTTTCCGAGCTAGACTATGGGCGCCGTCACCGTGCCCACCACGGACACAGAGTCCATCCCCAGTGGAGCACGGACTACTAGGCCTTTATTAGGTGAGCACCAGCTACGTAGAACTCCGTGCAACTCGAACCCTAGGTCCATCTGCCAAGAACCACCTCCGATTGCTCTAATTTCCCCGTTTCCTCTATGCGCCATCGCAAGCTTGATGTCTTCGATTTATCGCTATCCGTGGGATCTAGGGCTTGGAGTCAGTGTCGTTCGCTTTGTCATCATCAAAGCTAGGTTATGCGCACCCTGGATCAGCCGAAGCATCGTTAGGTCATTGTCGCACCAAGGAGACCACCGTCGCTGGAGAAGAAGAAGCTGTCGCTGTCGTTTAAGGTCGCCGGAGAAAGAATCAAGTGCATCACTAGATTCCTCCCACCGAGCTCTAACCATAGGTGCCACCCATGGTCACCATTGATGACCCTAGGGCCGTGAGCCACCACCGACTGACATGGCTAGGCCCGCATCTCACCTGTGGCATGGTGACATCACCGTGACTTCGGTAGGGCTAACATGTGGGGCCCACATGTTAGTCTCTATGGGAGGTTTTTCTTTAGAATTTAATTCATCCAAAAATCTAAATAGCCCATGAAGTCAGCTGATGTCATAATTAGGATTTTCCTTTAGAAAATAAATCAGCTAAAATTCAAAATAGCAATGACATCATCATTGCGTGACAAATAGATTTTTCTATACAAAAATAATTAAGATAATTTAGGGTTTATTCTTTTAGTATTTTTCTTTTATTTTAAAATTTAGAGAGCTTGTTCTTTCTTATACGAACTCCGATTGAGGTGATTCTAGTTCCTAAAAATTTATAAAATTGGGCTCTATTTATTGCTTAATTTTATTTATTTTTAGATTTAAATTTTCTCTCTATTATTGGTATTTATTTTTATTTATTCTTATTATGCGTAGACGTTGAAGTATCGAGAGTGTTCAAGAGCAAGGACTCAACTCAAGACCAACTTCCAGAGCAAGAGCAAAGGTAATTCTAAGGCAAGTTATGCTTTGACCATGTTGAACCCGGTTTTCAAAAGTTATATTGTTTTAAATTATTGCATGCTAATTCAAAGTATAATTGTTTCAAGTAATTTGGGATTAGTTATTCAACCCAATTGATTTATACCTGCCTTGCCACTTATACGCCATGATTCATTTGTCAACCTAGAATTGTTCTTTACTAGTTAGGAGCTATTAATTGCCAACGTAGGATGGATAGAACGTATTAGTTTGCTTAGCCATGCAATGGGTCATTTATATCATTTTCATAATACAAAATTAATCCTGATTGATGGAATGTGGAACATATTTATGAATAGGTGTGTCAGGTATTGTCACACATTGTTGATGTTGTTGATATTATTGATGGCACGTGGTGCATGGTAATCAACTTGGATGTTAAAATGATTTAGAATGGGCATGTGGCAAGAGTTGTGAGCTATGGTGGGCCAGTGGCATTGGGTTAATATGATAACATGATATATGAATGATGGTGAGGTAGTTTTCTATGAGAGATGTGAAGAAAGTCTTGCCTCGGTCAATTAAGGCTTAACCTTGCAAGCTTTTGAACTGGGCCAAACTTGCAACCACATGTCTAGTATGGGATAGTCCTAAGTAAGTTACGGAGTTCTAGCATATGATGCCTTAGGATGAACTACATGCGGTGTGGTTCGGGGAGGATGTGTGTGAAGGTGCTTGACATCAGTCCAATGATACATCTCTCCTATTCTTCTACTATGGTGCTTAGAGAAGGAATAGCGAATCAGGCCTATCGGAGAGGGTCTTATGTTCGGATGGAATTTCCGAAAGGTTTTGTTATATCACTCATTCGCATACCCTAGTATGGCGAGTCACAGCAGACATGGTGAGTATATTATATCTTGTGATCAGTAAAGTCTATAACCTCTGAAGAGTGCCAAACCTATTCGAATAGCCATGTTCACGGAATTAGAAAATGCTCGAGGATTACAGTCAAAGGTTAGATTTTAATCAAAAACTTGGGATTGGAGTAATGTGCCTGTGGAAGTGTGGGAAGTGATTTAAGATTGTGAAGTAGTTTATTTGAGAAACAACTGAGAAATTCATTATTGTTAGTAATTGTTTTACTATTTTCAATCTATTTATTTTATTCATTTATAAATGATGTTTTATTGCAAAACAACCAATTTAGCTATTCATTTGGAATAAGCCATGCATGTAGTATAATAGACTTGCATTCTGTGCACAACTTGTTGAGTGCTTTATGCACTCACCCCCTTGCAACAACCAAATCACCAGTTGAGGAGGATGATTCTACACCTTTGATGGAGGAGTTCCACGATGAGGCAAATATCTAGGAGTTGAACCTTGTTAGGTGCATGTGGCATATTGATGGGATTCACTGACGTTTTCTTTTTCGTTGCAGTTCAATTACTTTGAGTTGGAGCCATCAAGGCCTCGCAAGTGTAAGGTTGACCTTAAGGTCATTCAACAGGTTTATATTTAATAGATAAAAGTATTTTATTATGCTTCCACAGTGTATGATTGTGATACTCATCTATGTTGAGACTGTGTGCACTAGCGTGATCCTAGACTAGTGCAGAACACACAAAAGGTCTGGATTTGCGTATTCGGGTCCCGATAGTTGCAAAGAAGATTTTCTTCTTGGCTATTCTTCTAATAGTAATGTTTATTGTGTCTTCAACAAAACCTCCAGTTTAGTTGAAGAGAGATATGATGTTGAGTTTGATGATACTAATGACTCTCAAGAAGAGCAAGAAAATTTGTATGATATAGTGATGAATGCTTGAGACAAGCAATGAAGAATATGATAATTGGAGATGTCAAGCCTAAGGAGGATGATCAAGATGATCAACCGTCTTCCACTCAAGTTGAACTGTCTACTTCCGCTACACTAAGTCAAGTTCAAGCAAAGGAGATGGAAGACAAAGTGGATTATCAAGTTCAAGCGATATCTCCAAGAACCCATAACCAAATCTCCAAGGATCACCCAATAGATCAAATCTTTGGTGATCTTAGTAAGGGTGTTCAAACTCGATCTCGTGTCACTTACTTTTTGTGAGCATTACTCCTTTGTTTCTTTTTTTCAACCTACTCATGTAGATAAAGCTCTAAGCAATCCGGATTGGGTGAATTCAATGCACGAATAACTCAACAACTTCACCTGAAATGACGTTTGGTTGCTTGTTGTTGAAAGACCCAAGGATCACAGTGTTATTGGTACAAAATGGGTCTTCCGGAACAAACAAGATGAAAATGGTATTGTTGTAAGAAATAAAGTAATATTGGTGGCACAAGGTTTTGTACAAATCGAAGGTTTGGATTTTTGGTGAAACCTTTACACCCGTGGCTAAACTAGAAGCCATTTGTATCTTGCTTGCATTTGCATCTTGTTTTGATATTAAGTTATTTCGAATGGATGTGAAGAGTGCATTCTTGAATGAACAAATATCCGAGTTAGTATTTGTAGAACAACCTCCTAGTTTTGAGAATCCTAAAAATCCTAACCATGTGTACAAGCTCTCTAAGGTGCTTTACGAACTCAAACAAGCTCCTAGAGCATAGTATGAGCGTCTTAGAGACTTCCTACTTTCAAAAGGATTCAAAAATAGGAAGGTTGGTACAACACACTTCGCTAAAATAATATATGGAGAATTCTTTATTTCTCACATTTATGGTGATGATATCATTTTGGTTTTACTAATGAAGATTTTTTCAAAAAATTTGGTGACATGATGTCAAGGGAATTTGGAATATCCATGATCGGGAGTTCAGCTACTTCCTTGGACTCAAAAATGGGACCTTTGTGAGTCAAAACAAGTACATGAAGGATTTCTCAAAAGGTTTGGCATGGAGGACGCAAAGCCCATCAAGACTCCCATAGCATCCAACGGGCATCTTGATCTCAATGAGAAAGGTAAACTGATAGATTTAAAGCTTTATCATTCCATGATTGATAGTTTGCTTTATCTTACCGCATCTAGGCCCGATATCATGTTTAGTGTTTGCATGTGTGCATGTTTTCAAGCATGTCCAAAAGAATGATATTTAGTAGCTGTTAAAAGAACTCTAAGATATTTAAAGCATTCCTTAAATATTGTCTTGTGGTATTCTAAAGGTGCTAAGTTTGATTTAATTGGATATTCAAATTCAAATTATGTGGGTTGCAAGGTGGATATAAAGGGCACCTCGAGAAGCTGCCAATTCCTAGGTAGATCCCTTGTTTCTTGGTGTTCTATGAAACAAAATTCCGTTGCCCTATCATCGTCGAAGCCGAATACATTTCCACTAGTTGTTGTTGTGCTCAATTACTTTGGATGAGGCAACATCGATGGATTAAGGAATAAATTTTAAAAGTGTGTCTCTTTTGTGTGATAATGAAAGCGTGGTCAAAATAGCCAATAACCCAGTCCAACACTTAAGAACCTAGCACATAGATACCCGCCATCACTTTTTAAGAGATCATGTGAGCAAAGGTAATATTGTGATTAGTCACATTAGAACCGAGGATCAATTAGAAGATATTCTTAAGTCTCTAGATAATGCTCACTTTTGCAAATTAAGGAATGAATTAAATGTCATAGATTTGTCTAATGTTGCTTGAACTTGTGCACCATGGTTGAATTCTTATTTGATTTTATTCGTTCTTATTCCAATTCCTTGATATTTGACTTGGCAACACATTAAGGGGGGTATTATAACTTGTTCATGTATATGACATCCCAAGAATGTGGAAATATTAAATAAGTACAAATAAATCTTCAAAAGAAAATATTAGATCTTTTACAAAAATTCTTGTTGAAAATTCATTTCTCAAAATCTATATACATATATATCTCATCTATGTTTCTAGAATAAACAAAACTATTCTTTACTTTGAAATACATGACAAAATGCTTTTGGACTTTGTCTTCTCTTTTAAATAGTCTCAAAATCCAAAATTTGGTCTATATTGACCTAATTGATGCACTTTGTGAGCCACCACTCTTAGAACTAGAATATTGACATTTCTTGACCTCTAAAAGTTTTTTTGACTCAAACAGTTCAATCAAATTGTTCTTAAGATATTTGGGTTCTTTCTACTTCAAAATTTGTTTTTTCAAAGCTCCCAAAACTTTGACTAAAAATTATTTTAGTTTGTGCTCTTGAAAGATTGAATCAGTTGGAAATGCTCAAATATGTCATTCACTAAGTTTTGATTACATATGAGCTACTTCACAACTTTTTATTTTAAATTTTCTGGTCTGCCCGACCAAGGCAAACACTACCGATGCCTGTTCCCGGTGAGCTGACGTGGCACGATCGGACAGCCCTGTAACACCCCGGCATCTAGTATGCCCTGAATGTCACAAAACAGGATAGAAGAAACATCTAAATACCATAAATAAAGCTAAATTACAGCAAGGGCGAAAATGCTAAAACCAAAAATTTCGGCAGCATCTCCTTTGTTTTTCCATGATGTGAAGCATCAGCAATATTATCACAGGATATAGCATAAAGAATGGCATCTAAATCATCAATAACGAGGGTTCTAGCAACGGTATAAGTCTAGAATAATGAATTCAACCACTTCATGAGCTAAATGAATCAAATATTATGGCCAAGCCCACAAATGAGCATACTCTAAGTTTCCAGCGCATTAACTTATTATTACAACTACGAGTGGCAAAGTTGCAGATGTCTAAATGAGTGAAACTTCGTGAAGATGTGCCACTAAGCCCCTTTTCCGCATGCCGATTTCATGGTACCTAAAAACATCATAAACACAAGCGTGAGTTCATCACTCAGCAAAGTGTATTGCAATGGAACAAGAAAACACATTCCAATACCTTCATCACTACTTTTCATATTCAACATCATAAACATATCATATTCACATTGTATGCATCTCATTGACATCATCATATAACATCATCATATAATGCAATGCAATGCACATGTCTCCTTGAAGCACATACCGGTATTGCCGAGTGCACACCCGTCGGCGTGCACCCTCTTTCCCCTTCCATCCCGTAGATGGAGGGTGCCTACTCCTCGCTTCCATTCACAACTGTGGGTGGAATCACGAGGTAGGTCTTATTCAATGGCGCTCCGGATTAGTCATAACTTTCTCACTGACCGGGCCAGTTTTCATGCCATGTATGCAACATATGTCTTAAACATAAACAACTTGCATATAAACTCAACTAATCATTGCATAGCCTCATAATAAACCATTTTCATCATGTCGCAAGCAAGAGTCAATCATGGCATCATATCATAAAAACATGTGTAAACCATCTTATATTCAAACATTACGGCTCCCTAAGCCGCAACCACTACAATACACTTGCATTCAATCGCGGGCGACGGGTTGGCGAGAGGATGAGGGCACTCCCGGGGTCACACCACCTTCATAAAGGTTCAATACACTCAACCACACGCACACAAGACCACACAAGAGCACTTAGTTAAACCGACTTCGCGATCTACTCCCAATACCCAAAAATAGAGATTCTGTCCAACGGGACAGCAGCCTTCGGAAGGCCATAACTCGGGCTTAACAACTCCAAATTAGACAAAAGAGTATATTTTCTCGAATCTTAGGAAATTTCCTAGCTTTTTCTAAGTATTGGGAAAAACTGATTCGGCATCTAAAATTGCCTAATATACAGATCAACCCGATCTGTCCCAATCACGTTACAGTTTTGAACACGTTCGGTAAAACATACATAACTTTCAAACGGCCAATCGGAATTACACGTTCTTGGTTTCCACTGAAAGGTATTAAAATTATCTACAACTTTTACAAAAGCCGACTGACCATATCGCGAATCTAAAATCCTCAAAAACGCCCCCGAAGTTGGATCTATAACCCTGGCCGAGAGTGTCACGCGAACAGATCTAACAAGCGATTTAATCCATCTACTAGCAGCACCAAATTGAGGGTTCTAGGCATGAAATTCCCCATCTAACAGCACCTAGACCACCCCAAAATAAACTCAAGCCCTTACCTCATCTTGGAGAATCGACGAACCGACGTACTCCTTCCTCCTTTCGGCCACGATTTCCTTCGGATCTGCGGAAACGCCGGAGGTTTCCGGATGGACGATCCTCCACGCGGGACAGCAAAGATCATCGGGGAACAGGGAGGAGAGGTGCTGCCATGGGGGAGGAGTGGGTGGCGGCTTGGGGGGGAAACCCTAGAGGAGAGGAGGGAAGGGGGCGCAAGGCTAGGGGGTGGCGGCCACAAAGGGGGGAGGGGGAGGGTGCGCCCAAAGGTGGGGGGGAAGGGTGGAAGGCTAGGGTTTGTACAGAATTTCTCCCCCCACATGGGCCAAAAGCCTCCCACCAAGGCCCAAACCCAAACCCCTAAGGCCCAAACTCAATCCCTAAGGCCCAATCTCTCCCGGAAAAGGCCGAACACCACGAAGGACCCAAAAAAAACACGATAAAACCTCATACCGTAAAGTCACAATCTAAAATATCATATTCTGCAATGTTACAAGCCCAAGCACAAAACCACACGGCTAAACCTCGAACACCCGATGCGATCCAATCCAACGGCCCGGATTCAAGACAGTTAGGGTTCTAGTTAGGTCACAAGATGGATTGGACTGCGGGCATTGAGCCAGCGGTGCGAGCTAGCTAATGGGCCAACCCAACCCATTAGGGTTCCAGCCCGCTACGTTTTTTTCCATTTTTTCTATTTTTTTAACATGTAAAATAATTCCTACAAATTCAAATAATGCAAGAAAAACACCAAAAATGTCAGAAAAATTCTGGGAAATATTTTGAGACATTTTGGATCTAAATAAAATATTTCCAACAAAATTTTATATATACTTTTCCAACATTTAAATAATTTAATACCAGACTTAATCCAAATTAAATCCAAATAAATTCCAGAAAATTCCAAAAATTCAAATAACCCAATAAATTCAATAATGGCAAAATTTGGGCTGTTACAGCTGTCTCCTGGATGCCAGCTCCAAAAGTGGGCCTCCAAACTGTAATGTTGATGGGGTGACTCGCCCTCGTGTTCTGTCGAGCATACACAGTGATCTCAGTGGCCATGCCCCGGGCCTTCCCATTCACAATCCAAGTGCTGGCCCTGTAAATCGGCTGGTCAAATCCACTCAACACTTGGAGCATCCTCCACAGTTCTGCGGCGTAGCCTCCCTCATGCTCACCATAGGTACGAGTCATCCTCATATGCCAAAGACACTCTCGTGAGACCACAACATTTTTAAAACAAAGTAAGAACAAGAAAATTTCAGCAAGGGGTATGAAATAAGAGAGAGGGGATAAGTCAAGAGTTCATTCATCATCTTGGCAAATTTTAACTTTAGAAAATAATTTTATCCTCTCTAGCGACCATTCTAACTAAGGTTAAGTCCTAGAGTCAGTATGGCTCTGAAACCACCTTTGTCGGGACCCGAATGTGCAAACCCGGACCCTCGGTGTATTCCACACTATTCCAGGATCACGCTAGTGCACACCGTCTCAACATAGATGAATATCACAATCATACACATCAGAATAATAATCAAAGTCTTTATTTAATATAAAACATGTTGAACTTACAAAAGTACGCCTCGTATGGCTAGGTCTCAATCAAATAAACTTGCAGCGAAAAATAAAGAAGACGTGTGGTGTCCAATCAATGTGCCATAGGCAACTGACTAGGCTCGCTCCTTAGTTTGCGGGCTCCTCCTGATACTCCCCCTCCAGTGCTGGCGTTGATTCTTCCTCGTCTGATGTTTGTGTTGTTGCAAGGGGTGAGTACATAAAGCACTCAACAAGTTGTGCACAGAATGCAGACTGTTACTATATGCATGGTTTATTTCAAAGACAGGCTATATGGTTATTTTGCATGTAAACAACAATTCACAAATAATCATAATAGATTAAAAACAGTAAACAATAATAACAGTAATAACTTTCGCAAATAATTCTCAAGAAAAGAGTTTCTCATCCTTAATCATTTGCAACATTTCCCTACAAGTATCACCATCTGAGTTAAATTTTTAAGAAAATCTAACCCTTGACTGTAATCCCCGAGCATTGACCAAAACCGTAGACATGGCCATTCGAATAGATTTTACACTCTGCAGGGGTCATACACTTTACCCACAGGATACAGTCGCTCACAACACATGCAATTAACCGTAACAAAGTCTTTCGAAAACTTCTAACTTAACAAGTGAACCTCTCCAGTATTGCCTTCACTAACACTCCCCTCATACAGAACCGAAGTGTAACACCCCCACACCTAATGTGCCCAGAATGTCACCACAAAGACTAAATAGAGCAACTAAATAGCAAATATAAGAATAAATTGCAGCAAGTACACTAACTATTTAAACAAAATTTCGGCAGCATGTATCCTTATTATCATGATTTCTAAGCAACATCAATAAGTTCATATCACAATAGCATAATGAATAATAACAACAGTAAGATAATCAATGTTTCCAGCATCAAAGCATAGCAAAGATATAAATAAACTCCGTGACGACAATTAACTATGGGGTTCATCACGAAACATTCACCAACATAACTCAATATGAATAATCAACACCAACAGATTTCTTAAGTATTTTCAACTAGTGAGCTAAAGCTAGTGATATGGTGGTACTAATCCCTTTTCCCAAAAGCCGAACACGTGGTACCCAAAAAAACATAAACAAGCGTGAGATCATCTCTCTGTAACACCCCGGCATCTAGTATGCCTGAATGTTACCAAACATAGACTAAACAATATCTAAATACCACAAATAAAGATAAATTACAGCAAAGGTGCAAATGCTAAAACCGAAAATTTCGGCAGCATCTCCTTTGTTTTTCCATGATTCGGAGCAACAACAAATTATCACAAGTTATATCATAATGGAAAGCATCTAAAACAGCAATAACAGGTGACATAGCAACAATATAAGTCCAGGATAAAGCATTCAACCACTTCATGAGCTAAACGAATCAAATAATAAGACCGAGCACACAGTTAAGCAATTCTCCAAGTTTCATGGCATTACTTTTATTATCATGACTTCAAATGATAATACTGTCTAATTTATGTGGAGCTACGTGTAGATGTGTAGTTAAACCCTTTTTCCCGCATGCCGTTTCATGATACCTAAGAAAAACAACATAAACACAAGCGTGAGTTCATCACTTAGCAAGTATATTGCAATGGAACAAGAAAACACATTCCAATACCTTCATCACTTCTTTTCATATATAACATCATAAACATCTCATATTCACAGTGTACGCATCTCATTGACATCATCATATAACATCATCATATAATGCAATGCAATGCAATGCACATGTCTCCTTGAAGCACATACCGGTATTGCCGAGTGCACACCCGTCGGCGTGCACCCTCTTTCCCCTTCAATCCCGTAGATGGAGGGTGCCTACTCCTCGCTTCCTTTCACCACTGTGGATGGAATCACGAGGTAGGTCTTACTCAATGGCGCTCCGGATTAGTCATAACTTTCTCACCGACCTTACCGGACTAGTTATGACTTTCTCACCGACCGGGCCAGTTTTCATGCCATGTATGCAACATGCCATAAACATAAATAACTTGCATATAAACACAAACTAACCATTGCATGGCCTTATAACCAACTATTTTCATCATGTCGTAGGCAAACATCAATCATGGCAAGTTAGCATATTATGTATTTATATTGCACCTAAGCAAGACTAGCAAACATACAACACACAACCCATTCCAATACACTTGCCTTTAACCCTTCGGAACGGTATGGCGAGATGATGATGCCACTCCTGGGGTCACACCACCTGCAAATACATGTTTTCCACTCAATATCATACCACCCAAGCAGGTACAAAACTCAGAATACAACGATTATACCCGAAACCCCGGAAACCTGAAAAACTGACCAATTTGTCCGTCAGGACAGCAGGATTCCAACAATCACAACTTGAGTTCTAAAACTCCAAATTAAGTAAACGAGTAGATCATCGCGAAGCTTAGGAAATTTCCTAGCTTTTTCTAAATATTGGGAAAAGCTGATTCGGCCTCTAAAATTTCCTAATCTATAGATCAACCCGGTCTGTCCCAATCACGTCATAGTTTTGAACACGTTCGGTAAAACAGCCATAAATTTCAAACGGCTGATCGAAAATACACGTTCTTGGTCTCCACTGAAAGGTATTGAAATTATCTACTACTGTCTCAACAGGAGGCCGACCAAATTCTGAATCTAAAATTGCGAAAACTCAAACCCAATGTCGGACGTCCAATCTGCCCGAAACAGAACGCCATGCAATCTCTAGTTTTCATCAATTCTATCCAAACGCAGCACCTCCTTTCGATCTAAAAGCAACAAAACCTCCTCTAGATCAGCACCTAGTCCATCCCCAAAGATCTCCCCATAGCCATACCTTCGATTGACGAACAACGAACCAACAAATGGCGAGCCTTCTCCTCCCGGTTCTCCCGATCTCCTTCCTCGCGCCGGTTCCGCCGGATCTCCTCGTCACGGAGCTTCCCAACGGAGAGGACAGTGGGGTGGAGAGGTGAGGATCTCCCCTAGGCCGGCTAGGGAGGTGGAGAGGAGAGGGAGGGAGAGGTGGCACAAGGGGGAGGTGCGGCTAGGGGGGAGGCGTGTGGAGGAGGAGGGGGCGGCGGCTTGGGGGATGAGGGGGGAACGGGGCACCCTAGGGCACAAGGAGGGGGCGCAAGGCAGGGTATTGCAACCCCCCTCCACCACATGGGCCGGAAAACTCCACTTTTGGCCCAAGTGGGGTCCCCCCTAAGGCCCAAATCGGCCCAGAAAGACCCAACCTCCCGAAAACGGCCCAAAAACGCGATTAAACCTCATACCATAAAGTTTTTGTGACACCTCGGAGTGTCGTATCCTTAATTATTGAACATAATAAGGTTAAATACAGTATGAGATGTGGAAATAAGGTTAAAACCATAGGAATTGGAGGTTAATAGCTTTTTCGGCCGTTCCTGGCCGCTTTGAGTTTTGGGCCTTCCTGGGAGTTTTGGGCCTTGGTGGGCTTTGGAGGGATTGAGAGGGACTCTTATTGGACTAGGGCAGGGTGTGGGGCTGTTAAAAGGGGCTCCCCTGCCCCCCTTGCGCCCCACCTCAGCCCCTTGCGCCTCCACCTCTCCTCCCTCTTCCCCCTAAGCCCTAGCCGCCACCCTCCCCAAACCGTCGCCCCCACCCCTTCCTCCACCTCCACACCACCTCCTCCACCCCTTGCTGCCGTAGGGTGGCCTCCCCACCCCTGCACCTCGTGGAGTCATCCCGTGGAGCGAGGAGCGAGGAGCGAGGAACGTGGAGCGAGGAGCGAGTCGCGAGGGGATTCTTTGGAGATTTGTTAAATCGGCCAAAGGTATGATCTTGGGGATCCTTGGGGATGATCTAGGTTCTGTTGTTAGGGTGTTTATCAAGTTTTTAGATCAATTGGAGGCGCTGGATTGAAGTAATTTAGGTTAGATCTAAACTTGTCCACGTTTCTGTTTTCGGGCAGATTGAGCAGTCGAACTAGGGTTCGAGTTTCCGTCGATTTAGATTTCGAATCTGACCGTATGGACTTCTAGGAAGTTGTAGATAATTTAATTATCTTTCCGTGGACGTAAAGCACGTTAATTTACGATCAGCCGTTTGAAAGTTATGGCTGTTTTACCGAGCGCCTAAAAATCTGTGACGTAATTGGAACAGATCTCGGTAATCTGTAGATTAAACAACTTTAGAGGCCGAATCAGACTTTCCTTATACCTAGAGAAAGTTGGGAAATTTCCTAGGCTACGCGAGGGTGTACTCGTTTAATTCATTCGGAGTCCCAGAACTCAAGTTATGCCTTTTGCAAGGCTGCTGTCCCGCCGGGACAGAACCTCTGTTTTTAGGTTTTGCGAGTAGTTGGCAATGTCGGGTTAGATGGGGGCTTGTGTACTGTTTGGAGGCTATGATTGTGAGTGTGTGATGCCTATGTGCAGGTGGTGTGACCCCGGAAGTGCCCTCTTCTTCCCGCCAATCCGTTGCACGTGGTTGAGGCAAGTGTGTTGTGATGGATAGCGAGTTGTAGGTTGCATGTTGAGATTAGATGGAATTGTTTACATGATATATGTCCACTTGCCATGTGTTAATGATTGATATGATATGATGAGCATGTTTAACATATTATGATGCC
Source organism: Rhipidocladum racemiflorum (assembly GCA_036346355.1). NCBI lineage: Eukaryota > Viridiplantae > Streptophyta > Magnoliopsida > Poales > Poaceae > Rhipidocladum > Rhipidocladum racemiflorum. The sequence continues at coordinate 35,517,877 of CM070576.1, read as the reverse complement.
ATGTGTTAATATGTGAATTGAATATGATAATTGGCATGGTTGCATGCATGTCATGAGATAGGGCGAGGCGGTGAGAAAGTCTTAACTAGTCCGGCAAGGTCGGTGAGAAAGTTATGACTAATCCGGAACGCCATTGAGTAAGTCCTATGTCGTGATTCCATCCACGTGGTGTTTGGAAGCGAGTAGGCACCCTCCATCTTCGGGATGGAAGGGAGGAAAGGGTGCACACCGACGGGTGTGTACTCCACCATACCGGTATGAGGTTCCAGAGGGTCAGGAGCATTGCATTACTTCGCATACAAATTGATGATGATATTGATAAGTAATCATGAATGAGATGATATACATGATGGAAGAAGTTATTGCCATGTTGTTATGCTTGTTGTCCATTGCAGTATGCTTGCTGAGTTTTCGAACTCACCCTTGTGTTTTCTTGTTGTTTTAGGTACCATGAGAACGGCATGCGGGAAAGGGGAATAGACACACGCTCACACGTTGCTTCACCTTAATGTTTCCCCAAGTCAATTCATTTAGTTTGATAATAAATTGCGTGTGATGGTCATTAAAATTAAGTCTTAGCTTGGTTAATGAGAGTTCTATTGTTTGTTTGACACTTGGAACCTTAAGAGCTTAATGTTAGTCTCTTATTGTCGTTAAGACTTTATTTATTGCTGTTTTAGATGTTTCTCTTATTGCCATATAATGCTATATTGTTGTTGTTCCTTAAATTCATGATAAAACAAAGGAGGTGCTGCCGAAATCTCGGTTTTTAGCCTATGCACCTTTGCTGGAATTTTATGTTAAATGTGGTATTTAGTTGTTGTTTAGCTTGTGTTTGGTAGCATTCGGGCATATTAAATGCCGGGGTGTTACAGTTGGTATCGAGCGAAATTTGGTCAGGTCCTTGGAATATGTATTTTTAGTGTCATACCTTAAGTTGCAACTAAAATATGATGTGGAATAACTTAGAAACATGGCTTAGGTTCTAACTAAAACCTTGTTATAGGATAGCAACGTTAAAACTTGTAAAAGTGGTATAACTAATCTAAAATCTGACACACTTGGATGCACAGTAGGATGGGTTTTGGTTCGTCATTGCATCGCGCTTGATTATGTGATAAGGAATATGCTTATGATGATGTTTGATCTATGATCTTGATTGTGTGCTTTCGTGTTTGGGTGGTTGTCTGTCTAAAGTAGCCATGCCAAGGGGTAGAGGCCGTGGACGCCGTGGCCGTGGAGGCCAGGCGAGGCTCCTCAGGAGTTGAGGAGTCATTCTTTGAGGGTAGCGTTCGCTTAATGCTCGTGGGCCAGCTCAGAGGAGCTTCCAGCTGCACGGTCAGGCGGGGTGCCCGCCGCAAATGAAGATTTAGTTCAGGCTCTGCAGAGGGAGATTCGGAGCTGCGCCCGGCCATGCGGGCAGCCCCTGCTGTTGTGCCTCCCCTGCGATGGCCCCTGTTGTTGCCCCGCTGCACCGGAGCCGAGGATGAGTCTCCGGAGTGGATGTCCCTCCGCCTTGACACTTTCGACGGAGCAGCACGCTAATCCAGTCCGCCAGATTGGCTGCGGTACATGGAGAGGCAGTTTGAGGTCCTAGATTTGACCTCGGTTCAGAGGACTCGCTTTGTGGCTTTTCATTTGAAGGGCCAGGCGATATCTGGTGGGAGGGGTTCGGCTGCTAGAGCCCCGATCTGGGTCGATGACACAGGAGGACTTTGTGGCTCGCTTCCAGCCAAGTTCCATCCAGAGTCTTTCCTTGAGAGGATGGAGCTTACTCGACCACTCTTTCCCGAGGAAAGAGGTCGGTGGCAGAGTATGAGAAGGAGTTCAACAGCGTGGTGCGCTTCAGACGTACTGTGGCGGCCAAACGATCGGGAGAAAGCTAGGAGGTTCCGTAGGGGCCTCAACCAGGAGTTCAGAGTTGTCATGGGGGCGACTGTCCCTCGTGACTTATGCTCTGTGGTGGAGCAAGCGAAGGGCATGGAGCTCGAGTTGGAGCTCTCCCGAGACAAACAGAACCCGGGAGGTTCAGGGGTTCCTCTGACCCCAAAGCGGGGCCGAAGAGGACCTTTGGTGGAGGAGGTGGGTCCTCTCACGACCCACCTTCAAGAAGTTCAAGGGAGGACAGGGCTCCTCCTCGTGGGCTAAGATGGGGCCGCCTGGGCTGCCTTCTTCGCGGCGATTGCTCGGCCCCGTGCCCGAGCAGGCATGAAGTGCTTCAAGTGCGTGGCGAGCACCGTGCTTGAGTGTGGTTGGACCGAGTTGCAACCATCGCGGGCAAGCCCGGCCACATGGGACGAAGTCTGCGGATGAATCCCGATAGCATCATCAAGTGGGAGACGGCGCCTTCTCCTCCCACTCCAGCCGCGTCTTCCAGAGGATCGGTGCACATGATGGCTGCCCCTATTTCTCAGCCCGCCTTTGCGTGGCGCCACCAGCCGCGTCTTGGTGCCCGCACTGCCGTCTGCTCCTCCTCGCTTGCCTCCTCCGCCCCAGCCTTGTTGGGGCATCACCGAGTCGGGCTCCTTCTTTCCCGGCGCCACCAGAGTGTACGCTTTGCCGACCGCCGAGTCACCGGCATCCAGAGGTGGTTTCGTGTACTCTGCTCGTGGATTCCGTTGATGCCTTTGTTCTCTTTGATTCCTGAGCATCCTACTCTTTTGTGTCATCGGAGTTTGCTAGTAGAGCTAAGTTGGGAGTTCACGGATTTGAGTCCGTGTTAGTCGATTCTCTGGGGGTTGATTGCTAGTTCTTTGGTTTGCCCTGGTTGCACCATTGCCATTGATGATGAGGTTTTCTTTGCCAATCTCATGGTAATCCAGCTTGGCTCCTTTTGATGTCATTTTGGGCATGGATCGCTGCATCGATGCACTGCTAAGATCTGTTGCTTCGGAAGACAGCTTTCTTCTGGCCCCGTCTGGGAAGAGTTGACCTTTCAGGGTGGTATACCCTCCGGCCTCCGTCTTTGCTTTGACTAGTTTGTTTTCCGGTCGGCGTTTGAGGCTATTGGGTTTCCTCATGACTTTGTCTCGAGAAACCATCTTCTTCGATTTCCATTGAGGAGATTCCTGTAGTGAAGGAATTCGTTGATGTGTTCCTGACGAGTTGCCTGGTCTACCTCCCGTGAGGAATGTGGAATTTCGTATTGATCTTGTTCCTGTACTAGACCTATTTCTATTTCTCCATACCGCTTGGCTCGTCCTTTTCAAGACGAGTTGAAGAAGCGATTGGAGGATCTCATGGCCAAGGGCTTCGTTCGGCGTAGCGTTTCGCCATGGGGAGCACCCGCCCTCTTCGTATCGAAGAAGGATGGAAGTTGGCGTATGTGCATTGATTATCGTGTGCTCTTAATCAAGTGACAATCAAGAACAAGTATCCTTTGCCTCGCATCGAGGATCTGTTTGACCAATCAAGGGAGCAAAGGTGTTCTCCAAGATTGATCTTCGATCGGGTACAATCGAGATCCGTGTGAGGGAGCAGGACATTGAGAAGACTGCTTTCTCCACTAGGTATGGGCATTATGAATTTAAAGTTATGTCTTTTTGACTAACTAATGCCTCGCTGTCTTTATGGAGGCGATGAACAAGATGCTACACAAGTACCTTGATGAGTTTGTGGTAGTGTTCATCGATGACATTCTCGATTTACTCTAAATCGAAGAGGAGCATGAGCGACACTTGAGGCTTGTCCGAGTACCCTGAGGGAATCAATTCTTTGCTAAGCTGAAAAGTGCGAGTTACGGATTTCGTAAGTGGGTTTTCTTGGCCACATCATCAATCCAGAGGGCATATCTCAGTAGATCCTAGCAAAGTCTCGTAGTTTTGGATTGGAAGAGGCCTTCCAATGTCAAAGAGGTGCGTAGTTTCCTTGGGTTGGTGGCTACTATCGGCGTTTTGTGCAGGATTTCTCTATCATTTCCAAGCCACTTTCACATTGACTCGTAAAGGGATGAAATTCCAAAGGATCACAGAGTGTGAGCACAGCTTACACTTTGAAGGAGAAGTTAGTGATCTGCTCTGTTCTTACCCTTCCCGAGCCTGGGAAGCGCTTCACTGTTTATTCCGATGCTTCTCGGTTGGGACTTGGGTGTGTGCTCATGCAAGAGGGCAAGGTGATTGCTTATGCTTCGAGGCGCTTGAAAAAGCATGAGCGAATTATCCCACGCATGATCTTGAGCTAGCCGCCGTGGTGTTTGCATTGAAGATATGGAGGCATTACATCAGACGGCGAGTCTTGTGATATTTTCACTGATCACAAGAGCCTCAAGTACATCTTTACTCAGAAAGATTTGAACTTGAGGCAGAGGAGGTGGCTAGAGTTGATAAAGGATTATGACCTCACGATCCAAGATCATCCGGGAAAGCAAATGTGGTGGCCGACGCCCTCGATGCAAGACAATGCCCCTGTTGTTGATTGTCTTGTTGCTGATTTTGAGCGTTTGGGAGTCTCCTATTGCTTTATGGGACCGTGCAGGCTGAAACTCAAATGATTCTTGAGTCACGATTCCCTGGCGTGTCGCGAGAGGCACAACAAAGATGATCGTTTGCTCCAGCAAGTGAGGAAACGCCTTGGGGAAGGCAAGTCCGAGACTTTACTGTTGATGATGCGGAGCTTTGAGGTTTCAGGGCCGTGCAATGCGTGCCCAAATCTCAAGTGAAAGAAGACATCCTGAAAGAAGCTCATCGCACTGCACACGGTCCATCCTGAGAGACCAAGATGTACAGGGACTTGAAGAAGAATTTCTCGTGGAAAAGGATGAGAGTGGATATTGCCAAGTATGTGGCGTCTTGTGGGATTTGCCGGAAGATCAAAGTGAGCATAAGCGTCCTACCGCCTCATGACCTTTGGAGATTCTGTGTGGCCATGGGATGACATCTCCATGGATTTTGTGGTTGGCTTACCTCGTACTCCACGAGGAAGGATGCTGTTTGGGTTGTGGTGGACCGTCTCAAGAAGTCTCTGCGCATTTCATTCCCATCCGCACGACCAATTCAATGAGCGAGTTGGCTCCCATCTATGTGCGGAGATTGTGAGATTGCATGGTGTACCCAAGACCATTATCTCTGATCGGGATGCGAAGTTCGTCTCCAAGTTCGGGAGAGTTTGCGAGTGCTTTGGAGTGCAGCGGCTTCGCCTTAGTACCGCTTTTCACCCTCAGACAGATGGGCGGTCTGAGTGTACCATCCAAACTTTGGAGGACATGCTCGTGGCCTGTGTGATGGCTTGGAAGGGTAGCTGGGAAGACCATTTGCCCCTTGCAGAGTTTGCTTACAATAATGACTATCATTCCAGATCCTGGCTGCTCCTTATGAGGTCTTTGTATGGCGGAAGTGCAGATCGCCACTTTGTTGGGATCTTTGTGGGCGAGAGCTATTCTTGGACCGGATTGGGTGCAGCAGACTGTTGATCGTGTGTCGGAGGTTCGGCAGAACCTTATCGCAGCACAGAGCAGACAGAAAAGCTATGCTGATGTGAGAACGGCATGCGGGAAAGGGGAATAGACACACGCTCACACGTTGCTTCACCTTAATGTTTCCCCAAGTCAATTCATTTAGTTTGATAATAAATTGCGTGTGATGGTCATTAAAATTAAGTCTTAGCTTGGTTAATGAGAGTTCTATTGTTTGTTTGACACTTGGAACCTTAAGAGCTTAATGTTAGTCTCTTATTGTCGTTAAGACTTTATTTATTGCTGTTTTAGATGTTTCTCTTATTGCCATATAATGCTATATTGTTGCTGTTCCTTAAATTCATGATAAAACAAAGGAGGTGCTGCCGAAATCTCGGTTTTTAGCCTATGCACCTTTGCTGGAATTTTATGTTAAATGTGGTATTTAGTTGTTGTTTAGCTTGTGTTTGGTAGCATTCGGGCATATTAAATGCCGGGATGTGAGGTGGCGAGACTTGGAGTTTGAGGTGGGTGATAACGTACTCTTGCGAGTATCTCCCACCAAGGGTGTGGTGCGTTTTGGCACCAAAGGAAAGCTCAGTCAAAGGTATGTTGGGCCTTTTCTTATCCTCGCCCGAGTTGGCAGGTTGGCCAATCGCCTAGAGCTACCGGAATCCATGCAAGGTGTGCATAATGTGTTCCATGTCTCGATGTTGAGGAAATACTTGCATGATCCGGAGATGGTGGTTCCGTTGGAACCATCAATCTTCAAAGAGGACCTCACCTTCGAGTCCCGTCTGTGGAAATTCCGGGACTTCAGAGCGAGTGATGAAGAACAGACGCTTAAGTTTGTCAAGGTCCCGTGGTCACATCGCATCGAGAGAAGCGACTTGGGAGCTGGAATATCGCATGCGCGAGAAGTATCCCGAACTTTTCGCCTCAGGTGTGTGATGTGAAAACCTAGCTGTCTTTGGTTTTGCTGGGTTTCGTGTTGGCGCGTTTAGATTCGAGGTCGAATCCTGTTGAAGGGGGGAAGAATGTGACACCTCGGAGTGTCGTATCCTTAATTATTGAACATAATAAGGTTAAATACAATATGAGATGTGGAAATAAGGTTAAAACCATAGGAATTGGAGGTTAATAGCTTTTTCGGGCCGTTTCCGGGCCGTTTTCGGGGTTTTGGGCCTTCCCGGGGGAGTTTTGGGCCTTGGTGGGCTTTGGAGGGATTGAGAGGGACTCTTATTGGACTAGGGCAGGGTGTGGGGGCTGTTAAAAGGGGCTCCCCCTGCCCCCCCTTGCGCCCCACCTCAGCCCCTTGCGCCCTCCACCTCTCCTCCCTCTCCCCCCCCTAAGCCCTAGCCGCCACCCCCTCCCCAAACCGTGCGCCCCCCCACCCCTTCCTCCACCTCCACACCACCTCCCCTCCACCCCTTGCTGCCCTAGGGTGGCCTCCCCACCCCTGCACCTCGTGGAGTCATCCCGTGGAGCGAGGAGCGAGGAGCGAGGAGCGAGGAACGTGGAGCGAGGAGCGATTCGCGAGGGGATTCTTTGGAGATTTGTTCGTCGGCCAAAGGTATGATCTTGGGGATCCTTGGGGATGATCTAGGTTCTGTTGTTAGGGTGTTTATCAAGTTTTTAGATCAATTGGAGGCGCTGGATTGAAGTAATTTGGGTTAGATCTAAACTTGTCCACGTTTCTGTTTTCGGGCAGATTGAGCAGTCGAACTAGGGTTCGAGTTTCCGTCGATTTAGATTTCGAATCTGACCGTACGGACTTCTAGGAAGTTGTAGATAATTTAATTATCTTTCCGTGGACGTAAAGCACGTTAATTTCCGATCAGCCGTTTGAAAGTTATGGCTGTTTTACCGAGCGCCTAAAAATCTGTGACGTAATTGGAACAGATCTCGGTAATCTGTAGATTAAACAACTTTAGAGGCCGAATCAGACTTTCCTTATACCTAGAGAAAGTTGGGAAATTTCCTAGGCTACGCGAGGGTGTACTCGTTTAATTCATTAGGAGTCCCAGAACTCAAGTTATGCCTTTTGCAAGGCTGCTGTCCCGCCGGGACAGAACCTCTGTTTTTAGGTTTTGCGAGTAGTTGGCAATGTCGGGTTAGATGGGGGCTTGTGTACTGTTTGGAGGCTATGATTGTGAGTGTGTGATGCCTATGTGCAGGTGGTGTGACCCCGGAAGTGCCCTCTTCTTCCCGCCAATCCGTTGCACGTGGTTGAGGCAAGTGTGTTGTGATGGATAGCGAGTTGTAGGTTGCATGTTGAGATTAGATGGAATTGTTTACATGATATATGTCCACTTGCCATGTGTTAATGATTGATATGATATGATGAGCATGTTTAACATATTATGATGCCATGTGTTAATATGTGAATTGAATATGATAATTGGCATGGTTGCATGCATGTCATGAGATAGGGCGAGGGCGGTGAGAAAGTCTTAACTAGTCCGGCAAGGTCGGTGAGAAAGTTATGACTAATCCGGAACGCCATTGAGTAAGTCCTATGTCGTGATTCCATCCACGTGGTGTTTGGAAGTTTAGTAGGCACCCTCCATCTTCGGGATGGAAGGGAGGAAAGGGTGCACACCGACGGGTGTGTACTCCACCATACCGGTATGAGGTTCCAGAGGGTCAGGAGCATTGCATTACTTCGCATACAAATTGATGATGATATTGATAAGTAATCATGAATGAGATGATATACATGATGGAAGAAGTTATTGCCATGTTGTTATGCTTGTTGTCCATTGCAGTATGCTTGCTGAGTTTTCGAACTCACCCTTGTGTTTTCTTGTTGTTTTAGGTACCATGAGAACGGCATGCGGGAAAGGGGAATAGACACACGCTCACACGTTGCTTCACCTTAATGTTTCCCCTAGTCAATTCATTTAGTTTGATAATAAATTGCATGTGATGGTCATTAAAATTAAGTCTTAGCTTGGTTAATGAGAGTTCTATTGTTTGTTTGACACTTGGAACCTTAAGAGCTTAATGTTAGTCTCTTATTGTCGTTAAGACTTTATTTATTGCTGTTTTAGATGTTTCTCTTATTGCCATATAATGCTATATTGTTGTTGTTCCTTAAATTCATGATAAAACAAAGGAGGTGCTGCCGAAATCTCGGTTTTTAGCCTATGCACCTTTGCTGGAATTTTATGTTAAATGTGGTATTTAGTTGTTGTTTAGCTTGTGTTTTGTAGCATTCGGGCATATTAAATGCCGGGGTGTTACAGTTTTATTCTCTAATTTCACATTTTATAATGTCACACCATTCCGTAGTGTCACACTCTCAGCAAAGTGTATTGCAACGGGACAAGAAAACAACACTTATCATACATGTAAATAGCCTTCATGACTTTAACCATGCGAGGAACAATCCACACAATTTCCTCGATCACAATCTCATATAGACATTCTCATTTACATTCATTTAATACATCATGCTATGCTCATGCCATGCTCCTTCCATTAGCACATACCGGTATGGCCGAGTGCACACCCGTCGGTGTGCACCCTCATTCCCTTCCATCCCGTGGAGGGTGCTGTCGGGACCCAAATATGAAGATCTGGACCCTATGTGTATTCAGCACTTGTCCAGGATCACGCTAGTGCACACAGTCTCAATATCGGTAAATACCACAATCATACTCAATGAAATAGTAAAGTACTTTATTGAAAGGGAATATAACCGGTTGCTCGACCTTATGGTCAAGTTACAAAAGTACGCCTCGCAGGGCAAAGTCTTAAATAATAAACTTGCAGCAACAAATATAGAAACACGTGGCGCCAACCAATATGCCACAGGCAACTGACTGTGCTCGCCCCCTAGTTCGTCGGCCCCTCCTGGAACACCTCCTCCAGTGCTGACGTTGATTCTTACTCAACTGATGTTTGTATTGTGGCAAGGGTGAGTACTTAAAAGCACTCAGGAAGTTATAAACAGAGATGCAGTCTAATATTCTATATGCATGGCTTGTTACAAATGACAGGCTAAGTGGTTTATTTGTAGTAAAGCATCATTCAAAAATAGCAATAATAGATTGAAAGCAGTAAAGCATTAATAACAAAAAATAAACTATTTCACAAGTAAAGCATTTATCAACCTAAAGCAAGATCATCTTTCCCATACCAAGTAACCAAAGTCATTGTCATGAAAGTCTAACCCTTGACTATAATCACCAAGTAGTGTCCAATACCCTGGACTCGGCTATTCGAATAGGTTGTACACTCTGCAGAGGTTATACACTTTGCCCACAAGATACAATCAAACACCACAAAGGCGAGTGACCGTAACAAAGCCTTTCCATAGTTACTTCTAGACCCAATACTGCACGCTAAGGTTTCAACACTGATGGGACTGGTTACCACTCTCAGGGCCCCCTCTTGCACTATGTGAGCCTACCCATAAACTCGGCCTCACACCACCACGAAAGTACCAAAGACTAGACATCCCAGTTTACTCAGCCAGGTCTGTCCCATTCCAGACTTGTGGCTGTATGTTGGACTCAGTTCAAATTCTTGCAAGGTTAAGTCCTTAGGGTGACCGAGGCAAGACTACCCAAGGATTCACAAGTAACCAAAGCGATAAAACCAAATGCGACCTCTCAAGTGCCACACCTGGCCCACTAGAACAATCTTGCCATTTGCCCCAGTCTAAATCATTTAATCACCCAGTTGATTACCATGCACCACGTGCCATCAACATCATCAACGACACATGTAGCAATTTCCAAAATCATGTTCCATCTCTCATTAAGTCAAGATTAATTTCTGATATTCAAAATTATATCAATAACACGATTGCATGGCTAAGCTGGCTAATTACGGTCTAATTGACCCATGTTGGCAAAGTATTAATGTCCAACTATTATTCCACATCCTAGGGAGAGAAATGATTCATGGCATTCAATTATTATAGACAAGGTGGTATAATCAAGTAGGTCACATAACTATTCCCGGAATTATTCAAAAGCATTTTTAAATAAACTAGCAAGCAATAATTTAAGTACACATAATTTCAAACGTGGGATCAACATGGTCAAAGCATAACTTGCCTTCAAAAAGTACTGGTTCCTGGTCTTGAACATGCTCCTGGGTCAAAACTTCTCCTTTGAAGCATTCGGGCAGTTCGACGTCTATGCGTATCGGATAAATAAATAATAAATAAATAAAATAGAGGAAAAAATTATATACAAAAATTAAATAAAATTCACCATTAAATAGAACTCAATTTTATAAAAAATTATAAATTGGAATCACCTCAATCGGAGTTAAAACGCAAAAGTTATAGTCGTTTGAAGTTTCAAAAATCAAATAAAAGAATAAACCGAATTAATTCATTTATTTTCTATTGAAAAATTCGAAATATGATGCCAGTTGACGTTAGCACGCATTTTGAATTTCCACCGAATTATTTTTCTAAAGAAAAATCGATTTATTATGTCATGCTTGCGTCACCCGGTCTATGGGCTCGGTCCACGGCTCGGTTTTGGTCCACCGTGGACCCGGTCCACAGGTGCACGTGTCGCTGACATGTGGGTCCCACCCGTGATGACGTCACGCTGACGTCAGCATGCTCGGCCGAGGGGACGGCTGACACACAGGCCCCACCATGACGTCAGCATGACATCACGGATGACGTCATCGTGCGGATGGCTAGTGGTTGACATGCGGGCCCCATGCCGACGACCGGGCGATGGCTCCACTGACCGCACCGGTTTGGCTCCCCGGTCTCGTGGCGCAATTTGGACCGTTGATTTGAAATCCAACAGTCACGATCAGATCTAATCTCGCCACAGTGGATCTATGTGGTTTGATCTGAACCGTACGATTTGGATTAGACAGTTGAGATTGGATCGGGTTTTCACATCACCGTGGGGGTGACGTGGCCTAACCCGGTGGCTGACACATGGCTCAATCTGGTGCGTTGGATCTAGATCTAACGGCTGCCAATAGATCTAAACAGTAACACGAGATCTAACCTAGCATAGGATTTAGATCTAACGGCTGAGATCTAATCTGGGATTTTACACGGGGCGGTGACATGGACAAACCTAGAGCGTTGGATCTTGATCGGACGGTTGACGATGTTCGCGAAGTCGGCGATGGTGCGGCGAAGCAGAGGTGGCCGGAGACAAAGGCGACAACCACGGCAACGGTGTTTGGGATGTTCTCCGGCGAAGTGAATGGTACACCCCAGGTGCGCGTCATCACGACGGTCTCAGATCTGGGCACCACTGCGGCGGAGAACGGCGGACGGCGATGGAAACTTCCCCGAACCCTAAACAAACACTAATGAACTACGACGAGCAATCGTGGGCACGCTGGAGCTCTTCGGGCGGCGGCGGCTCGGGCAAAAGTTGCGCAAGGTGAAGGAGATCCTCGGGCACGCATCCACGCCTTAAATACTAGCTCAGGCATCGAGATACACGCGGATTCCGCGACGAGGCCGGTACGGGGCGGCAGAGTCCAGCACAGACACGGACAGGTGACGTGGTGCAATCTCGGCCGTCCACATGGCTCGATCCAACGGCCTCTGTCACGCGCACACGCAGGCACAAGCACAGCCGTCGGATCTCAATCCAATGGTTTAACGCGCGCGTATACGTGGCTCAATCCTGGTCGTTGGATCTCAATCCAACGGTCGGCACGATTAGGGTTCGGTCTGGCTCGGGTCTGGCTCGGGCTTGGCTCGGTCGGACTCGAGTCGGACTCGAGTCAGACTCGAGTCTGACCCGGGTCGGATCAACAATAAAACCAATTAAGGTCTTCAGCAATTTAATATTTAAGATAATCCTAGAAATTCCAAGAAATAAAGAAAAATAACAAAATGCTTAGAAAAATTCTGGAAAATACTTTAAGACATTTTGGACTCAAATAAAATATTTCCAACAAAATTTTATTTGAAACTTTTTAATATTTAAATGTTTCAATAAAGGACTTAATCAAATTAAACCCAAATAAATCCAAATAAATTCCAGAAAATTCCAAAAATTCAATGAACTCAATAAATTAAATAAAAGCACAAATTTGGGGTGTTACAAGTGCCTACTCTTACTGACTCGCTCCCATTCATAACTGTGGATGGGACTACGAGGTAGGTCTTTCGTGTTCACTACATGTGAACACAGAGGCCTGCATCAGAATGGGTCGCCTCTTCCATTATGAATGCACACATGCCATAAACATGAATAAACTTGCATATATACTTGATTTAACAAGTGCATAGCCATTTAACAAATCATACTCATCATATTACATGCGAGAATCAAACATGGCAATTTAACATTTCACAAGGTTAAATCAGAATATTACGAAACAATATGGCCACCAAAGCCACAACCACCATAATACACTTGCCTTCAACCTCACAAGACGGAGTGGCGAGATATTAACGGCACTCCCGAGGTCACACCACCTACACATGGATATAATCCACTCAAAAACATGCTCACAATGCATCACACGACTAATAACTACGATGGCTTCGCAACCCACTTTATAAAACCCAAAAAACAGAATCTGTCCAAACGGGATGGCAACCTTTTAATGACCATAACTTAAGTTTAACAACTCCAAATCAGGTAAACGAATACATTTTCTCGAACTAAAGGAAATTTCCCATCTTTTTCTAAGTATTCTAAAAGTATGATTCGGCCTCTACGCTGCCCTAATCTGCCGATGAACACAGACTGTACCAATCGCGACAGGACTTGGACAGCGCTCGGTAAAATGGGCATAACTTTCAAACGGCTGAACAAAATTTAGTGATTTAGTGCCCAATTAAAGTTATTTCAATTATCTATAACTTTCGCAACAGCCGGATCCCCAAATAACACTTCTAACATTTTCAAAATCGCGCCCTAAGATAGCACTCCATACTGCCCGAGACAGAACGCCAACAAGATCTAGGTTTTTTCCTCATTCCAACTAGTTGCAAATCACAATTAGCAGCTAATAGCACCAGATCTCCCCACTAAAACAGTACCAAATCCACCCCATCAACATACCTCTCCTCGACAAATCAAAAACCCGACGAAAGTCTCCTCCTCCCGGCCTTAATCATCCTCCAAACGCTGAAATCGCCTGAACTTCTCGGTTGCAAGGCTTCCCATCGGAGGGATCAATGGAGAGGAAGGTGTGGTAGATATGGGGGAGGGGAAAACCTGGCTAGGGCCGGCTTGGGAGGGCGCAAGACAAGGGAGAAGTGGGGGAGAGGGGCGGCCGCAAGGAGGAATTGGGTGAGGGGCGCAAGGCTAGGGGTGGGGGCGGCTAAGGTTGGTGGGGGCACCCAGGTTGGGGAGGGACTAGGGTTTCGCAGGATTTTCTCCCCCCCACTTTGGCCAAAACCCCCAATGAAAGCCCACAACTCAAACCCCTAAGGCCCAAACTCTCCCGAACAAGCCCAAACACCCCGAAAAGTCAAAATACGACCTAAAATCCTTTCGTAATGTCACATTCTCTCCCCCTTAGCAGGATTCGAACTCGAATCCAAAGAACGCCATAATCAAAAAACAAAGTCCCTAAGGGACAAAAGACTTCTTTGTAACACAAAACATCCACGCAAAGACTCAAACCGAACCTAACGACAAATAAACTCCCAAAACCCACACTTAGCAAGAAAGAGTTGACTTAGCTCAACTAAGTGCAGCCTCTCACGGCTCCACCTTTCGTTTCAATTCCCACAAAAAAAATTGGCAAATGACAACACTACCTAGCATTCTATATTCCGGAGAACTTCCCGAACAAGGAATCCCACAAGAATTTTCCTCAACCGCAATCCTCGATTTCACCCACTTAAGGGCTCAATCAAATTACTTAATATGCCCAAATCCTCACATCAAACACTTCATACTACTATCGCAAACAACCTGATGAACTCAGAACAACTTCCCTTTTGGCACTATAGGTACGACCCGTATAATCCGTAATTTACTTCCGAAGAACATAAAACCAATATTCAAACTCAACACTAAATTCCCTTTTCAACTTCATTCACAAAACCTTAATCTCATTTCTCAACCTGTCTACCACATTTCATTAAACTCAAGATGACACAATCAAAGCGAGTCACATCTCTTTTAACAACCTCTCTACCCCAAATCACCAATGGTATTATGTTAATAACTGGGGTTCTAAACGTGACCCCCCCCCGAAGAACCAAGAAAACACTGGTTCTCAACTCTTACAATTGATTTCCCTTTCAATCAAATGAACCATTACCAAGAAATGCCATCGAAAGAAATAACTCACGAAGGCACAACTGCCATTCCAATTCGCAATCACGCTATAATTTCATTCTATCCTCTCCCAAGCATATCTCATACCTAAAGACAACTAGCTAAGACAATTATTCACGACAAAACATTTATCAACAAAATTACTATCACCCTCACTACCACGAATCGACACTCTTAATAAAAATTTGAACCCAGATATCATCAACCTCCATCATAATCCACCCTTATACCACTAATGTCCAGCACCTAGCCCAAGCTAGGACCATAAAACCTTACCAAACCACAATTGGTTCCTTTCTTAAGAGGGTCTCGCCCTCACAAATTTTCACTTAGTAATCAAGCCCAAGAGTATAAATATTTAGTGTACTCAACCATAAACCATGAACATTCCTATTCTTAACCCCATCTAGAATACAAAAAAAGTACAATTCCTTTGAACCCAATTGATCCACATGCATCAATTTGAATCCAATGCGCTAAAATCCACTTTGGAAAGAATTCGACAACATCCAAAAAGCAATCATTTGGTTTTCCTAAGCCAAATCGCAAAGGAAACTCAAATCTCTTACACCACAGCCAAAATACCATAATTATTCTTTCTTTCTTTTCATGCTAGAAAGCAATTGAAATCTCGATTCATGACATGAATGCAAACTTTTCAAAAGCACTCCGGATTATTCATATATCCCTATATGACTTTCTCACCGACCTGGCTCATCAACTCTTTTATGGTTATATATATAAACGATGTCATGTTTCCTTTTCACCATTCATTCCTCATGTAACAACAATTTCGAATAATCATTCACAAGGAGACTTCATTCTCTTCATCACATAATTGAAACACAAATAATATCGATGATTATGATAATTCATATAAGTTATGATGGCAGCATAGTTAACAGTAAACACCACATCGCATCACAACCCAACATCAATTGCATGATATACTTGCAAAACAACGCATTTTAACCAAAATCAACTTTTTGGAAGAGAACATCGACTCTCAAGTCAAACATCTGCACCCACAACCGCCACAAATTATCTCAAAGAGAAAGGGAAACTCATTCCCAAAAGAGAACACTTCACTGACAAAATCACTTATGAAACATTCATAAGATCCACCTTTTTAAGCACTCGCAAACACCACACACAATTTCCAATTAAATCCAAATCTAGTCACAATAGAGTTACAAATTAAGTGCTTAACTCAAGGGTTTCCAACGCAACCCACTATGTCCATTTGCTTCCTTTAAATATTGTTTCCAAAGATAATTCAGTTTGAACGCGAAAGAGCGCGATCCACTCATATACTTTTGGGTATAAATCCATACTCATAGCATAAACTAAACATATTAGCCAAAACCAAAGATTGGCATGGTTCAATAACACACAATATTCTGGAATCCATCAACCGATTACTTCCAAAACTACTCTTTCATCCTCATTTTCGACCATCAAAGCCAAGTCCGGAACTTGACCAAAAATGCAACTTAATCAGGGGAGTTCTATTGCCCACTAGCTAGAACACCTTAACAAAAGGTATGCACTCCCAGAAAATCATACAATCAATTGAATCCGCAAATCTCTCAAAGAAGGTTCCACCCGAATCCCACCATTTCTAGTATTCCAATCTCTTAACCATTCAGGATCTTGTACTCACCAAATCCTGAAAAGTCCAACACCTTTGAAAAGAACTTACAAAACCTAACCTTCTCTTAATTTCCTCTTCTTATTCACATAACCATGACCATAACTAGCTGTATAATCATCAAACCATAATCCAGGCCTATCTCCTGACAATCAACAAGGAGAACCACGTTCTCAGCTCTTCAACACAAATGACTTATCTCTTAATTCAGCATAAAACGAGCCATCACCCATACAATTGTCTATTCCAGTCCTAAAACATATCTTTTCAACACTTATTTCTATATAATCAACTATTACTTTTCATACAATCCCTAGGTCACATATTCAATAACCCCAGTTCTTTCCATCAATAAACACTTCTAATCGTTCGATACGAAATCCAATAGTCATATTTCAATCACAGACCATGGACAAACATTTGTCAAGAACAAATTCAACCTTTTGTACAATCACTCCATATACTCCCATTCTTTGATTACACATCAATTAAGTCATTTTGTCGATTTACAATTTGATTGACCCCTAAGCAACACAAGCCAATAATCATCATGTCTCTGCACCATCATACTACGGTGCTTTACATCACCACCTTGCGATCATAAATTTGCCAAGCAGAAAAATTCTAGATCCTCTCAAGCGGGATCAATACATACAAAACCTCAAATTTCCAATTACTCCCATAACTCATAACACTTTGCATACAAAACTAATCAACCCTCACTTTAGATCATTTATCATTTCCTTTAATCCTCCTTTATCAACATAATAATTTTAGGTTGTCTTCAAGCAACCTTCAACCTCACTCTAACCAAATTGGTAGTTTACATCATCTCGATGTTCTAACTACACAACACAGACATCAAATTTCTAAACACCCTCATGGGTCACCTACCCTTGACAAACAAGATGCAACCCTAATCCTTAAAGATAACCACAGCTCTTGAACAAGAACGAACACCGATAATCAGTTTCTTTTTTCCAGAAAAGAAAAAAACAAAACCTAAATAGAATTACAAGAGAGCTCAACTCTCACATTCCCAACACTGGTAGCCAAAACTCTTCAAGAAATCTCAAGACCTACAACTTCCACGAAGGAAGATGGATGTAAAGGGAAAACCAAACGTTCAACCAAATCTTTTCTGATAAAGATTCAAACTTAGCTCCACCCAACATAAGGTCTGCACCAGGAAAAAAACTTCAACACTTTTCTTAAGTAGGGAGAACAACAACCACAATAATTTTCTTCCCAAGACAGCCCACAATAACCAACAAAACCTTTTACCAAGAACCGTCGAAAGATCAATCAGCGAATACTCATCACCAAACACTTCTCCTTGGTTTCTAACCAACAAAAACCAAAGAAATCAACCAGACCGATTGCAAAAACGGTAAGAGAAATCTAAACGATTCATCACTAAACCTTGCTATTTGACTCCAACCAATGAAGCCAAAAGAAACCACAACTTCCAACCACTCTCTAAACTTTATCGCAAGGCAATGACTCAGACCTATGAGAGACTCCAAACTTCTGATTGTGGCTTTACCGAACCACCACGGCCTCTACCATGGCCACACCACAACAGAAGAAGGTGACCGAAACCCTTCGGCACCACAACTCACCTAATCTCAAATATAGCAACTCAATAAATTCTTTCATAAACATAGCAACATACATTATCAAAAGTAGCATTCAACATCAAAGCTTAAATACAACATTTAAGCGTAAAGCAATGATACCCATACCCTTTCCTACTATGCATCAGAGTGTGTTAAATTTTTAAATTAATTAATTCACCTATGTCCAGTTTTAAGGTTATTGTCCTATGACAAAATTTTAAGTAAAACCTAAGCCATGTTTCTAGGTTATCCCACATCACATTTTAGTTGAACCTATGGTATGACACTAAATACATGTTGCACAGACCTAATGCCCGCTCTGATAATAACTGTAACACCCCGGATGTCACCATAAAGACTAAATAGAGCAACCAAATAGCAAATATAAGAATAAAATTACAGCAAATACACTAACTGTTTAAACAAAATTTTGGCAACATGTATCCTTATTATCATGATTTCTATGTAACATCAACAAGTTCGTATCACAATAGCATAATGAATAATAACAAAAGTAAGATAATCAATGTTTTCAGCAACAAAGCATAGCAAAGGAATAAATAAACTCCGTGAAGACAATTAACTATGGGGTTCATCACGAAACATTCACCAACATAACTCAACATGAATAATCAACACCAACAAAGTTCTTAAGTATTTTCAACTAGTGAGCTAAAGCTAGTGATATGGTGGTACTAATCCCTTTTCCCAAAAGCCGAACACGTGGTACCTAAAAAAAACATAAACAACAAGCGTGAGTTCATCACTCAGCAAAGTGTATTGCAACGGGACAAGAAAACAACACTTATCATACATGTAAATTGCCTTCATGACTTTAACCATGCGAGGAACAATCCATACAATTTCCTCGATCACTATCTCATATAGACATTCTCATTTACATTCATTTAATGCATCATGCAATGACCATGCCAAGCTCCTTTCATTAGCACATACCGGTATTGCCGAGTGCACACCCGTCGGTGTGCACCCTCATTCCCTTCTATGCTGTGGAGGGTGTCTACTCTTACTGACTCGCTCCCATTCACAACTGTGGATGGGACTACGAGGTAGGTCTTTCGTGTTCACTATGTGTGAACACAGAGGCCTGCATCAGAATGGGTCACCTCTTCCATTATGAATGCACACATGCCATAAACATGAATAAACTTGCATATATACTCGATTTCACAATTGCATAGCCATTTAACAAATCATACTCATCATATCACAAGTGAGAATCAGACATGGCAACTTAACATTTCACATGGTTAAATCACAATATTAGGAAACGATATGGCCACCCAAGCCACAACCACCACAATACACTTGCCCTCAACCTCGCGAGACGGAGTGGCGAGATATTGACGGCACACCCGGGGTCACACCACCTGCACATAGATATAATCCACTCAAAAACATGTTCACATTGCATCACACGACTAATAACTACGACGGCTTCGCAACCCACTTCTATAAACCCGAAAAACAGAATCTGTCCAAACATGACAGCAACCTTCTAATGATAATAACTTGAGTTTAACAACTCCAAATTAGGTAAACGAATACATTTTCTCAAACTAGAGGAAACTTCCCATCTTTTTCTAACTATTCGAAAAGTATGATTCGGCCTCTACGCTGCCCTAATTTGCCGATGAACACAGACTATACCAATCGCGACACGACTTGGACATCGCTCGGTAAAATAGGCATAACTTTCAAATGGCTAAACGAAATTTAGTGATTTTGGTGCCCAATTAAAGGTATTTCAATTATCTACAACTTTTGCAACAGCCGGATCCCCATATAACACTTATAAAATTTTCAAAATCACGCCCTAAGACAACACTCCATACTGCCCGTGACAGAACACCAACCAGATCTTGGTTTTTTCCTCAATTCCAACTAGTTGCAAATCATAATTAGTAGCTAATAGCACCAGATCTCCCCACTAAAATAGTACCAAATCCACCCCATCAACATACCTCTCCTCGATAAATCGAAAACCCGACGAAAGACTCCTCCCGGCCTCGATCGTCCTCCAAACGCCGAAATCGCCGGAACTTTTCGGTTGCAAGGCTTCCCAACGGAGGAATCAATGGAGGGGAAGGTGTGTGTCGGGACCCGAATTTGCAAATCCAGACCCTCTGTGTGATCAGCACTAGTCCAAGATCACGCTAGTGCACACAGTCTCAACATCGGTAGATATCACAATCATACACATCGATAATAATATAGTACTTTAATTAAGATAACCAAACTGGTTGCTTGACCTTATGGTCAAGTTACAAGAGGACGCCACACAGGGCGAAAACTTATTAAAGAAATAAATTGCAGTGGAATAAAAGTATCAACGTGGCACCATTAAGTATACCACGGGCAACTGACTAGGCTCGCTCCCTATGTAGACGGTTCCTCCTGAAGTTCTTCCTCCAAAGCTGTCGGGACCCCGAATTTGCAAATTCGGACCCTCTGTGTATTCAACACTAGTCCAGGAACGCGCTAGTGCACACAGTCTTAACATCGGTAAATATCACAATCATACCATTCGATGCTAATAAAGTACTTTTATTTAAATAACTAAATCAAGTTACTCGACCTTATGGTCAAGTCACAAATGTACGCCTCGCAGGCGATACTTATTAAAAGAGAAATAGTAGCAAATGAAAATCAAATAATGTAACATCGTGGCTCCATCCAGTATACCACAGGCAACTGACTGGGCTCGCTCCCTAAGTAGACGGTTCCTCTTGGAGCTCCTCCTCCAAAGCTGGTGTAGTCTCCTCTTCAACTGGTGTGGTAGGGTGGCAAGGGTGAGTACTTGGTACTCAAGAAGTCATGCAATGAATGCAAGGCTAATATACTATATGCATGGCTTGGTACAAAGGAATAACTCAAGGTATATTTGCAAGAAATAGCATTGGACAAGTAATATAAGTAGATTCAAAGCAGTAGAAATAAGTAAAGCATAAATAACTTTTCAAGAAGTTTAGTAAACATCTTTCCCATCCTAAACCACATTTCCATCAACTTCATTATTAATCCAAATTTCAACCTTTCAAACCAAAGTTATTTTTGAGAAAATCTAACCCTTGATTGTAATTCCCGGCGATGTCCAATACCGCGGACACGGCTATTCGAATAGATTCCAAACTCTGCAGAGGTTATGCACTTTACCCACAAGATACGCCAAACACCACAAAGGCGAAGTTCAGTAACAAAGTCTTTCTGAGACTTCTAACAATACAAGTGGTCCTCCCGGTTATTAAGCACTAACCCTTCCTTTCGCTAAGGCGAAGTCTAGGCCAATCTACCGTTAGATGGGTACTGCCTGGCCTCACTCCAGACGCTCCCCGCATAACTTACACAAAGGGTGTAGTTGA
The DNA here is from genome assembly GCA_036346355.1 of Rhipidocladum racemiflorum. Classification (NCBI taxonomy): domain Eukaryota; kingdom Viridiplantae; phylum Streptophyta; class Magnoliopsida; order Poales; family Poaceae; genus Rhipidocladum; species Rhipidocladum racemiflorum. The sequence continues at coordinate 35,496,581 of CM070576.1, read as the reverse complement.
CCTCCCGAGGTCCCACAGTGCGTTATTAGCAACTTAGTCAACTAGGTCCGTCCCATTACAGACATGTGGTTGCACGTTAGACCCAGTTCAAAGGCTTGCAAGGTTAAGTCCTTAGGGTGACCAGGGCAAGACTACCCGAAGAACCAAATCAACATCCCCAATGCCACAACTGGCCCACCTGATCACTCTTGCCACATGCCCCGGTCAAAAAACTATTTATCAAACCCCAGTTGATTACCATGCACCACGTGCCATCAACATCACATGATACCTTTCCAAAACAGGTTCAATATATCATTAAGTCAATATTAACATTTGATTATCCAAAATCATGTCATGAGCACGTAGCAGGTCTAAGCAGTTTACTACAACGGTCTAAAGCTGTAACATCCCAAAATTTTGCTTTTCTTAAATTCATGTGTGATTTGGCACTTTGGTGAATTTTTGGAATTTTCTGGAATTTATTTGGATTTATTTGGAATTTATTTGAATTTATTCCATTTTGAAATAATTAAAGAATTTAATTTTGCAAATAAATTTTTGTTGGAAATATTTTATTTGAGTCCAAAATGATCCAAAATATTTTCCAGAATTTTTCTGGAATTTTTCTGAGTCATTTGCTATTTTTAATGAATTAAATGAATTACTGGGAATTATTTTAATTATTAAATCGCTGGAAAATCCAACTCGGGTCAAGTACTGTTCATCCGACCGAGTCGGAACCCGAGTCGGACTCGAGTCCGACCCGAGCCAGTTGACTCGACCGAACCCACTCCTAACCCTAATCAATCCCAACCGTTGGATCAAGATCCAACGGCTGAGATCACCAGACGGTTCGAGCCAGATCCGCTCGGATCCGATCAGCGCCCGTGCGATCGTGGCCGTCGATCGTGCCACGTGTACGGCTCTCCGTCGTCGTCTCCGCCCGAGTCCGAGCCGGACGCCGCCGCCGTGTCCGCCGCCGTGGAGAGCTAGGTCTCCGTTTTCTGCACGGACGCCGAGGCTATTTAAAGCCCGGCATACCGAGATCGCCATCCCACGCCGGTTCCGAAACCCTAGCTCGCGCCGCTAGGATCCCCACCGCCTCGCCGTTATTGCTCGGCCGAGTGGAGGGAGTCTTCCGCCGCGGTGTTTCGTTGATTCCCGCCGCCTCCGCCGTTCTCCGACGCCATCAAGCCCAGAACGGAGATCGCCGTGTCGCGCCGCGCCTGGGAGTGCCAGCCTTCACGCCGGAGTTGCACGGAAACGCCGCACGGGAGGTCGTCGTCTTTGTCTCCGGTCAAGCCAGCGCGCCGCGCGTGCCATCGCCGAAGCCGAGCTTAGTGCCGTTGGATCCAGATCGGACGGCAGCGGTGAGTTCACGTGTTTTCCCAAACCCTAGAAACCCGATTAGATGCGGACCGTTGGATCAAGATCCAACGGTTCACAATCGCCACGCGTCGTAGCGATGCGATTATAGGATTAGATCTCGACCGTCCGATCTAGATCGAACGGCCCACGGGCATCGAGTAGTTTCAACGTGTTAAACCCTGGATCTAATCCGCGCCGTTGATTTTCAAACCAACGGCTGAGATTGCGCCACGTGTTGGGAAGGTGGACCGACGCGGTCAGCGTCGTGCGCGTGTGAGCGCGTGTCCCTGACACGCGGGCCCCGCATGTCAGAGGGCCCACACGCCACCGTTGGCGTGAGACCCCGCACTGACAGGTGGGTCCCACATGTCAGAGACTTGAGCCATGGACCGAGTCCACCGTGGACCCGAGCCGAGCGTGGACCAAGTCCATGGACCGGCTGACGTCAGCCAGCCAATCAGGAGCTGACAAGTGTCCATGATGACGCAATAATTAATTTCCGAAAAAGAAAATGATTTATTAATTCGAAATAATGATTTCAGATTTTGTTTCAAACTTCAAACGCTTATAACTTTTGCGTTTCAACTCCGATTTGAGTGATTCAAATTTCTAAATTTGTATAAAATTGAGATCTACTCAAATATGAATTTTATTTAATTTTTGGACTAAAGTTTTTCTCTGTAATATTATTTAATTGATTATTTAAACTTTAATAAATCATAACTTTTGCGTTTTAACTCCAAATTTGACGATTCCAGTTTCTAAAAATCCAGAAAATTATGTTCTCTCTGTTTATGGATTTTATTTGGAGTTTTGGGATCTTTTTGCATAGTGTTTATTTGTGTATTTGCTATTTGCACGCTTTACGAGTAGACGTTGAAGTGCCGGAAGGATTCGAAGGAGAAGTGTTGACTCAGGATCCAACTCAAGACCAAGAGCAAGTACTTTTGAAGGCAAGTTGTGCTTTGACCATGTTGATCCTATTTCGAAATCTATTTTGATTTAAACTATTGCATGCTAGTTCAATTAGAAAGATATTTTGTTTAAACATGGGGGTTAGATAAATACCAATTTGCTATATGACACCTTGATTACTTAAGTATGTGCCATGACCCTTTGTCACCCTAGTTGTGGTTTACTAGTTGGACATCATTAAATTGCCAACATGGGTTTAGATCGTTGTAGTATCTTTGCTTAGACCTTTCGTGCTCATGACATGATTTTGGACAATCAAATGCTAACATTGACTTAATGATATATTGAACCTGTTTTGGAAAAGTATCATGTGATGTTGATGGCACGTGGTGCATGGTAATCAAGCGGGGTTTGATAAGCAGATTTCGGCCAGGGCATGTGGCAAGAGTAATCAGTGGGCCGGTTGTGGCATTGGGAGTGTTGATTTGGTTTTTCGGGTAGTCTTGCCCTGGTCACTCTAAGGACTTAACCTTGCAAGCCTTTGAACTGGGTCATACTTGCAACCACATGGTCGGAATGGGACGGCCCTAGTTGACTAAGTCGCTAAGGACTCACTTGTGGAGCCTCAGGGTGTCGATTACACCGTTTGTGTGATTATGCGGGGAGCGTATCGTGGTCGTGGCCAGTACCCATCTAACGGTGTGTTGGTCCCATACTTCGCCTTGGCTAAGGGAAGGGATGGTGTAGAGCACGTCTGGAGAGGACCACTGTGTTGTTTGAGGCTTCCAAAGGCTTTGTTACTGAACTTCGCCTTTGTGGTGTTTGACTGTATCTTGTGGGTAAAGTGCATAACCTCTGCAGAGTGTAGAATCTATTTGAATAGCCGAGTCCACGGTACTGGACAATGCTCGGGAATTACAGTCAAGGGGTAGACTTTCTGAAAATAACTTGGATTTGAAAAGATGGGTTGGTTTAATAATGAAGATGATGGAAATATGGTTTAGGATGGGGAAAATGTTTATTAAATTTCCTGAAAGTTATTTATGCTTTACTTATTTCTACTGCTTTCGGATCTACTTATATTACTTGTCAAAAGTCATTTCGCAAATATACCCTGAGCTATTCCTTTGTACTAAGCCATGCATATAGTATATTAGCTTGCATTACAGGCATGACTTGCCGAGTACCAAGTACTCACCCTTGCCTCAACACAATACCAGTTGAAGAGGAGATTACGCCACTTTGGAGGAGGAACTCCAAGAGGACCCGACTACTTAGGGATGCGAGCCCGATCGGCTGCCTGTGGTATACTGGATGGCGCCACGAAGTTTATTTGATTTTCCGCTGCTATTGTTTCTCTCTGAATAAGTTTCGCCCTACGAGGCATACATTTTGTAACTTGGCCATAAGGTCGAGTAACCAGTTTGGTTATTTAAATAAAAGTACTTTATTGGTATCGATTGGTATGATTGTGATATTTACCGATGTTAAGACTGTGTGCACTAGCGCGTTCCTGGACTAGTGCTGAATACACAGAGGGTCCGGATTTGCAAATTCGGGGTCCCGACAGAGGTGGTATCAGAGCCATACTTGACTGTAGGCTCAACCCTAAGCTAGAATGGTCGTAGTGAGGATAAAACCTATTTTCTAAAGCTAAAAATTTGTGAAGACAAGAAATGACATCTCGACTTATCCCCTTCTCTCTTTTCTTGTCTCTTGCTGAAATTTTCCCTTACCTTGTCACAATTTAAAAATTCCGAGTTCTTACGTAAAGCACTCTTGTGACAGATGGAGGAAGAGTTCAACTACGTTGATCTGGGAGTTGGTCACGCCACGGAACTTTGGCATATGCTACAGACTCTCGGAGATGTTGAGACGCCCCCATATCAAGTGGAAGTGATCGGACAAGCGGGATTGATCAAGGCTTGTGACGTGAGGATTGAGGTACCGCTAGGAAAAAGGGCCAGGCAATCGCCCGATACAGACCTTGCCAGGAGATCTACAATGCAGATGGGTATCCAAGAAGTATCACGACGCGCAATGCGGCACATTACCCGTATCTACGCCCGAGAGTTGGAGAGTACGGTGTTCCGTTACCATCCGCGCAGCGATAACCTACTCAACCCGAAGGAGATTCAGGATGAGGATGCCACGGTTACACAGTTGGCACGATTTGTCGTCGCCCAGGAGGATGTACTAGATAATACAAGCAAGGAGCTACAGAAGGCCCGCAAGGAGATCACGACATAGAAGAACAGATGGCGGGAAGCTCAAGAGTATGTGGCACACTTTCTACGAAGGATTGACGAGTTGGAGATGACTTTGTACGGACCAGACCCGAGCCGATTTCCGAGCTACACGAGCCAGATCCGGAGGAGTCGGATCTCGATGAGGACACCGCTTCTTCGACTACCACAGAGGACACAGCTTTGGACATGGCGATCGTTTGCGCCTATGCCACAAAGACACCGTACCAGGCCGTGGAGGTTTTCTCGATGAGTGAGCATAGGTTCTATAGTGAGACTTCTTCGCCGAGTCGAGTCATAGAATAAAGAGTCACCCTTTAGGCGTTAGATTCGAGTTAGTTCGATTTGGATTTGCTTTGTTTGTTGAGTGTGCAGATGTGTTGCAAGGCCCTTAGGCATTGTAAGCAGCCATACCAAGTTATTAATAATAAAGATGGACCTTAAAGTTACCCCTTTCGCCGCATAAGTTCCATATTACTTGTCTATTCCTGTTTCCTCTCATCTCTAAACCTAGAGCAAATCGACAGATGGTGAACACCGTGGGAACTTTGGAAGCAATGGGAGTGGTTCTCGCCACAGGAAACCCCAATGATAGAGCACCAGCACCGCCAGATGATATGCAGAATTTTGGAGCATTTCTTGCTGCTCAGACTCGATTGATGCATGCTATGATGCAACAAATGCAGCACGCCAACGCTCAGGCCACGACCAATCAAGTTAATCGGGGACCACGCCGTAATACAAGGTCGCCGAGTTCATGAGGACTCACCCACCCACTTTCTCTGGGAATGCCAATCCGTTGGAGGCCGATGATTGGTTAAGATCAATCGAGAGGAAGCTACACATAGCTCAATGCATAGGAAATGAGAAGGTACTCTACGCTTCTCATCGCTTGGAAGGGACAACACGAATGGTGGGAGAATTTCTGCCACGCAGAGAACCCTCAAGATATCACTTGGGAAGAGTTCACAACATTCCGACAAGATCACGTGCTGAAGGAATCGTGGACCTTAAGAAGGAGGAGTTCAGAGCATCAAGCAAGGTAATCAGCCAAGGTGGCGATTACGAACAAGTTCACACAGCTAGCACGCTACGCACCTGAGGATGTAGCGACAGATAAATCCAGACAGTCTCGTTTCATGAAGGGACTTAACTCAGGATTGCAAGTAGGGTTGATCACCCACACCTTTCCGGATTTCCAAGAATTGGTGAATAAGGCACTTATTCTTGAGGACAAGCGCAAGGAACTGGATGAGAACAGGAAGCGCAGGATGCAACAGCAAGGATCACGTCGAGAGCGCAATCGCTTGAGAGTTGCACCGAATCAATTCTTCGATTCCAACCACGAATGCAACAAGGACACCATCCTCAAAGACCAAGACCTGCGGTCGAACTACCAGCCCCGACCCGCTTAGAAACGCTACTCCAGCGCAAGAAGGAACAAGTGAGACGCTGTTACAAGCTGCAACGAGCCAGACACTTTGCCAACAGCTTGTCCAAAGAAGACAGCGAGAGTGACCCGATTCGCTTCAATCTAGGAACCACCCAGCTAGGACGCCAGACCAGGAGCCACACCCTGCATCGTGGTGGTGAGAGGCCGAGTCAACCATGTCACCGCAGATGCACCTTTGCAGAATGCTACTGACGTCGTCTTGGGTAAGTTACTTGTTAACTCAGTACACCTGCAGTTTTGTTTGACTCTGGAGCTTCGCATTCGTTTGTTTCGCAAGGCTTTGCTACTAGAAATGATTTAAGGATTGCAAGACTTAAGTGCATGCTTTTAGTTCAAACCCACAGTTCCGAACTCCGAACGGAAGTAGGATGTTCCGGTGAGAATGCTAATAGATGGAATAGAGTTCCTAGCAAACCTTATAATTTTGGAGACCCGGACCTTAGATGTTATATTGGGAATGGATTGGTTATCCAAGCACAAGGTCGTATTGGATTGTGGACGAAGGACTATCTCGATTGAGAGCCCGTGGGAAGAAAGTGGAATTTCAAGCCCACTGCAGCTAGAGATGGACAATTGATGGTTAACGCATCAAGGCAATCAGCATAGAGGATGTCCCAGTAGTGAATGAGTACCCCGATGTTTTTCCCGAAGATCTACGGTATGCCGCCAGACAGGGACATAGAGTTTGTGATAGAGCTTGTACTGCACAAAGACCGATAGCAAAGAGACCCTATCGGATGTCTACCGAGGAATTGGTAGAAATGAAGAAACAGCTAGAAGAGTTAATGGAAAAAGGATTCATCAGACCAAGTTCGTCGCCGTGGGAGCACCGCTTTGTTTGTCAAGAAGAAGGACGGGAGTTTCGGGATGTGCATTGACTACCGTGCACTCAATGAAGTCACCGTGAAGAATAAGTATCCGCTACCCGGGATTGATGATTTGTTTGATCGATTAAGAGGAGCCGGAGTTTTCTCCAAGATTGATCTCGAGATCGGGATACCATCGCTGAAGATCCGATCAGAGGATATTCAAGATCGCATTCTCGTCAAGATATGGACATTACGAAGTTTACGCTATGTCCTTTGGGTCGACGAATCGCGCCAATTTATTTCATGAATATGATGAATAAGGTGTTCATGGAATATCTGGACAAGTTTGTAAATGCGTGTTCATAGACGATATCCTAATCTACTCCAAGACCAAGGATGAACATGCCGAACACTTAAGGCGAGTTTTGGAAAAGCCGAGGAACAAGCAACTTTTCGCCAAGTTCAGCAAGTGTGATTTTTGGAAGGACAAGGTGGAGTTTCTTGGACATGTAATGACCGCAGAGGGAGTCATTTGTGGATCCAAGCAAAGTAGAAGCGGTGTTACATTGGGAGCAGCCAAGACTGTGACCCGGTCGGAGTTTCCTTGGAATGGCAGGATACTACCGCCGTTTCATCGAAGGCTTTTCGACAATTGCGAAACCTCTTACGCAATTCTTTGAAGAAGGAAAAGAAGTTTGCATGGGCGCCGAGAATGTGAGAAAGGATTTGAGAGTCAAGAAGCGATTGACATCAAGACCGGTGTTAGTTCTACCAGATGTTGCTCAAAGCTTCGATATTTATTGTGACGCATCGCGCCAAGGACTTGGATGTGTCTTTGATGCGTAATGGAAAGGTCGTCGCTTATGCATCAAGGCAGTTGAGGCCGCATGAGGAAAATTATCCGACACATGACCTAGAGTTAGCTGCCGTAGTGCATGCTTTGAAGTTATGGCGTCACTATCTGATTGGAAACAGATGTGAAGTATATACGGATCATAAGAGCCTTAAGTACATATTCACCCAGTCGGATCTGAATATGAGGCAGAGGAGATGGTTAGAGTTGATCAAGGACTATAATGTTGGAATCCATTACCATCCCGGGAAGGCCAACGTAGTAGCCGATGCTCTGAGTCGGAAAAACCATACCGTGAGTACGTTGCTAGCCACAAATCAGGATGAGTTGTGTGAGGATTTCCAGAAAATGAAGATTGAGGTTGTACCTAGCGGATTCTTGGCCGCATTGGAAGTAAAGCCTACTTTAGAGGACCAGATCCGAGAAGGACAGAAGGATGATGACAGGATCCGTAGGATTAAGTCCGTCAAGGAGGAAGGCAAGGCAGAGGACTTCAAGTTGGATGAGCAGGGCACATTGTGGATGAAGGATCGCATTTGTGTGCCTAACAAAAAGGAGTTAAAGCAACTGATTCTGGAAGAAGCCCATGACTCTAAGTATTCAATTCATCCTGGAAGCGCCAAGATGTATCAGGATCTAAAGGAGAGATTCTGGTGGCCGAGTATGAAACGAGAAGTTGCCGAGCATGTTGCATTGTGCGACGTATGCCAGAGAGTCAAGGCAATGCATCAGAGACCAGCAGGATTGCTACAACCGCTGAAGATACCTGAGTGGAAGTGGGAGGAAATCGGAATGGATTTCATTACCGGTTTGCCGAAGACTCAAGGAGGTTATGACTCCATATGGGTTATAGTGGATCGCTTGACTAAAGTAGCCCATTTTATCCCCGTGAAGACCACTTACTCGGGAGATAAATTAGCACTATACCTGATCCGGATTGTTTGGTTACACGGAGTGCCAAAGTGGCTTGTATCGGTCAGCGGTAACCAATTTACCTCAAGGTTCTGGAATAAGGTGCATGAAGCCATGGGAACCCGTTTAAACTTCAAGATGACTTATCATCCACAGGACGGATGGAGCCAGGCCAGAAAGAGTCAACCAGATTCTGGAGGATATGTTGAGAGCTTGTGCATTGGCTTATGCTACCTCTTGGGATAAGAGTTTGCCGTATGCCGAGTTTAGTTACAACAATAGTTATCAGGCTAGTTTACAGATGTCACCTTTTGAGAGCCTTTGTATGGTCGACCTGTCGGACGCCATTGAATTGGAATGAGACCGCGAGCCGTGTCTTTGGGCCTGATATTCTTCAAGAGGTGAAGAAGCGGTCGCTATGATTAGGGAAAGGTTGAAGATAGCCCAATCACGACAAAAGAGTTATCTTGACAATCGTCGCGAGATTTGAGTTTTGAACCTAAGACTTTGTATACCTCGAGTTACGCCTCTCAGGAGTTAAGAGGTTCCATGCCAAAGGGAAACTTGCACCCTGCTATGTTGGACCATTTAAGATTTTGAGCCGCATGAGGCGTTGCTTATCAGCTGGAGTTGCCACAGTCGTTAGCAGGGGTACATGATGTATTCCATGTGTCCCAGTTGAAGAAGTGTCTCCGAGTTCCTGAGGAACAGACACCGCTAGAGTCAATTGAGTTGCATGAGGATTTGACTTATAAGGAACATCCTGTGAGGATTCTAGACACAATGGATCGAGAAACTAGAAACAAGTCAACCCGTTTCTGTAGAGTTCAGTGGAGCAACCATGAAGAAAGCGAAGCGACTTGGGAGCGCGAAGAGGATTTGAAGAAAGAGTTTCCAAACCTATTCCTTTAGTAAGCCCTGAATCTCGGGGACGAGATTCTATTAAGGGGGGGAGGTTTGTAACATCCCAAAATTTTGCTTTTCTTAAATTCATGTGTGATTTGGCACTTTGGTGAATTTTTGGAATTTTCTGGAATTTATTTGGATTTATTTGGAATTTATTTGAATTTATTCCATTTTGAAATAATTAAAGAATTTAATTTTGCAAATAAATTTTTGTTGGAAATATTTTATTTGAGTCCAAAATGATCCAAAATATTTTCCGAATTTTTCTCGAATTTTTCTCGAGTCATTTTCTATTTTTAATTAATTAAATGAATTACTGGTAATTATTTTAATTATTAAATCGCTGTAAAATCCAACTCGGGTCAAGTACTGTTCATCGGACCGAGTCGGAACCCGTGTCGGACTCGAGTCCGACCCGAGCCAGTTGACTCGACCGAACCCACTCCTAACCCTAATCAATCCCAACCGTTGGATCAAGATCCAACTACCGAGATCACCAGACGGTTTCGAGCCGTATCCGGCTCGGATCCGATCGCGCCCGTCGATCGTGGCCGTCGATCGTGCCACGCGGTATGCGGCTCTCCGTCGCCGTCTCCGCCGAGTCCGACGCCGCCGCGCCGTGTCGCCGTAGTGAGAGCTAGGTCTCCGTTTTACGCACGGATGCCGAGGCTATTTAAAGCCCGGCATACCCCGAGGATCGCCATCCCACGCCGGTTCGAAACCTAGCTCGCGCCGCTAGGATCCCCACCGCCTCGCCGTTATTGCTCGCCGGAGTGGAGGGAGTCTTCCGCCGCGGTGTTTCGTTGATTCCCGCCGCCTCGCCGCTTCTCCGACGCCATCAAGCCCGAGCGGAGATCGCCGTGTCGCGCCCGCGCTGGGAGTGCCCGCCTTCACGCCGAGTTGCGAACGCCGCGACGGGAGGTCGCCGTCTTCGTCTCCGGTCAAGCCAGCGCCCGCCGCGTGCCATCGCCGTCCCGAAGCCAGGTGCCGTTGGATCCAGATCGGACGGCAACGGTGAGTTCACGTGTTTTTCCAAACCCTAGAAACCCGATTAGATCTGGACCGTTGGATCAAGATCCAACGGTTCACAATCGCCACGTGCCGTAGCAGTACGATTATAGGATTAGATCTGGACCGTCCGATCTAGATCGAACGGCCCACGGGCATCGAGTAGTTTCAACGTGTTAAACCCTGGATCTAATCCGCGCCGTTGATTTTCAAACCAACGGCTGAGATTGCGCCACGTGTTGGGAAGGTGGACCGACGCGGTCAGCGTCGTACGCGTGTGAGCGCGTGTCCCTGACACGCGGGCCCCGCATGTCAGAGGGCCCACACGTCAGCCGCGTTGGCGTGAGACCCCGCACTGACAGGTGGGTCCCACATGTCAGAGACTTGAGCCATGGACCGAGTCCACCGTGGACCCGAGCCGAGCGTGGACCAAGTCCATGGACCGGCTGACGTCAGCCAGCCAATCAGGAGCTGACAAGTGTCCATGATGACGCAATAATTAATTTCCGAAAAAGAAAATGATTTATTAATTCGAAATAATGATTTCAGATTTTGTGTCAAACTTCAAACGCTTATAACTTTTGCGTTTCAACTCCGATTTGAGTGATTCAAATTTCTAAATTTGTATAAAATTGAGATCTACTCAAATATGAATTTTATTTAATTTTTGGACTAAAGTTTTTCTCTGTAATATTATTTAATTGATTATTTAAACTTTAATAAATCATAACTTTTGCGTTTTAACTCCAAATTTGACGATTCCAGTTTCTAAAAATCCAGAAAATTATGTTCTCTCTGTTTATGGATTTTATTTGGAGTTTTGGGATCTTTTTGCCTAGTGTTTATTTGTGTATTTGCTATTTGCACGCTTTACGAGTAGACGTTGAAGTCTTAGGAAGGATTCGAAGGAGAAGTGTTGACTCAGGATCCAACTCAAGACCAAGAGCAAGTGCTTTTTGAAGGCAAGTTGTGCTTTGACCATGTTGATCCTATTTCGAAATCTATTTTGATTTAAACTATTGCATGCTAGTTCAATTAGAAAGATATTTTGTTTAAACATGGGGGTTAGATAAATACCAATTTGCTATATGACACCTTGATTACTTAAGTATGTGCCATGACCCTTTGTCACCCTAGTTGTGGTTTACTAGTTGGACATCATTAAATTGCCAACATGGGTTTAGATCGTTGTAGTATACTGCTTAGACCTGCTACGTGCTCATGACATGATTTTGGACAATCAAATGCTAACATTGACTTAATGATATATTGAACCTGTTTTGGAAAAGTATCATGTGATGTTGATGGCACGTGGTGCATGGTAATCAACTGGGGTTTGATAAACAGTTTTCGACCGGGGCATGTGGCAAGAGTAATCAGGTGGGCCAGTTGTGGCATTGGGAGTGTTGATTTGGTTTTTCGGGTAGTCTTGCCCTGGTCACTCTAAGGACTTAACCTTGCAAGCCTTTGAACTGGGTCATACTTGCAACCACATGGCTGGAATGGGACGGCCCTAGTTGACTAAGTCGCTAAGGACTCACTTGTGGAGCCTCAGGGTGTCAGTTACACCGTTTGTGTGATTGTGCGGGGAGCGTATCGTGGTCGTGGCCAGGTACCCATCTAACGGTGTGTTGGTCCCATACTTCGCCTTGGCTAAGGGAAGGGATGGTGTAGAGCACGCACTGAGAGGACCACCTGTGTTGTTTGAGGCTTAGAAGGCTTTGTTACGGGAACTCGCCTTTGTGGTGTTTGACTGTATCTTGTGGGTAAAGTGCATAACCTCTGCAGAGTGTAGAATCTATTTGAATAGCCGAGTCCACGGTACTGGACAATGCTCGGGAATTACAGTCAAGGGGTAGACTTTCTGAAAATAACTTGGATTTGAAAAGATGGGTTGGTTTAATAATGAAGATGATGGAAATATGGTTTAGGATGGGGAAAATGTTTATTAAATTTCCTGAAAGTTATTTATGCTTTACTTATTTCTACTGCTTTCGGATCTACTTATATTACTTGTCAAAAGCTGTTTACTGCAAATATACCCTGAGCTATTCCTTTGTACTAAGCCATGCATATAGTATATTAGCTTGCATTCTGTGCATGACTTGCTGAGTACCAAGTACTCACCCTTGCCTCAACACAATACCAGTTGAAGAGGAGATTACGCCAGCTTTGGAGGAGGAACTCCAAGAGGACCCGACTACTTAGGGATGCGAGCCCGCCAGTTGCCTGTGGTATCTTGGATGGCGCCACGAAGTTTATTTTATTTTCCGCTGCTATTGTTTCTCTCTGAATAAGTTTCGCCCTACGAGGCATACATTTTGTAACTTGGCCATAAGGTCGAGTAACCAGTTTGGTTATTTAAATAAAAGTACTTTATTGGTATCGATTGGTATGATTGTGATATTTACCGATGTTAAGACTGTGTGCACTAGCGCGTTCCTGGACTAGTGCTGAATACACAGAGGGTCCGGATTTGCAAATTCGGGGTCCCGACAAAAGCCCATGTTGGCAAGTTAATAATGTCCAACTAGTAAACCACAACTAGGGTGACAAGGGGTCATGGCACATACTTAAGTAATCAAGGTGTCATACAGCAAATTGGTATTTATCTAATTCCCCAAATTTAAATAAAGTATTTTCTAATTGAACTAGCATGCAATAGGTTAAATCAAAATAGATTTCGAAATAGGATCAACATGGTCAAAGCACAACTTGCCTTCAAAAAGTACTTGTTCTTGGTCTTGAGTTGGATCCTGAGTCAATACTTCTCCTTCGAATCCTTCCGGCACTTCAACGTCTACTCGTAAAGCGTGCAAATAGCAAATACGCGAATAAACAATAGGCAAAAAGTGTCCAAACATCCAAATAAAATCCATAAACAGAGAGAACATAATTTTATGAATTTTTAGAAACTGGAATCATCAAATTTGGAGTTAAGATGCAAAAGTTATGATTATTTAAAGTTCAAATAATCAATTAAATAATTTTACAGAGAAAAACTTTAGTCCAAAAATTAAATAAAATTCATATTTAGGTAGATCTCAATTTTATACAAATTTAGAAATTTGAATCACTCAAATCGGAGTTGAAACGCAAAAGTTATAAGCGTTTGAAGTTTGAATCAAAATCTGAAATCATTATTTCGAATCAATAAATCATTTTCTTTTTCGGAAATTAATTATTGCGTCAGCTAGGACACGTGTCAGCCTCTGATTGGCTTGCTGACGTCAGCCGGTCCATGGACGTGGTCCACGCTCGGCTCGGGTCTACCGTGGACTCGGTCCACGAATCCACGTGTCGCTGACATGTGGGCCCCACCGCCCGGCCCGGGTCTCACGCACGCGTGACTGCGGCTGACACGTGGGCCCTCTGACACGCGGGTCCCGCGTGTCAGAGACACGCTCCCCACGCGCGTGGGCGCGGCTAAGCACACGTGGCACAATCTCGGCCGTTGATTTGGAAATCAACGGTCCAGATTGGATCTGGATACCACGCGTTTGGGTTAACGCGGTCAATCCACGCCGTTGGATCCAGATCTAACGGTCCAAAATGGATCCGGCCCCTGACACTAGATCTAATCTACACCGTTCGATCCCGATCTAACGGTTAGGATCTAACCTAGCTCTAACGGCGTTAGGGCGCACGTGGAACTCACCGTAGCAGTCGGATCCGGATCGGACGGCGGAGAAAGCTCGAAGTCGGCGATGGCGCGCGCGGAGCTGGTTCACCGAGGTCGGAGAAGGCGCACCAACGCGGCGGCTCGCTGCTCCGGCGGCGAAAGACCACCTCGGGTGCGCTTTGGCCGACGGTTCTTCCGAATCGGCTCAGACGCGAGGATCCGCGGACGGGCGGCGAGGCGAGACAAAATCCGTGCGGCGCTTCACGCGACTACGGCGGCGATTCCGGCAAACCTCACGGCGGCTAGAGCTCGGTGGGTTAGGGCAAAGAGTGCGGGGTCACGGCGGTCCTCGGTACCACCCGGTATGTAAATGCCCTCTAAAGATCGCCAAGACGCCGCAGGCGAGCCCTAATCCCACACTGGCGGCGACAAGCGGCGGAGGAGTCGGCCTTCCGGACTTCGGCGAGGACGGCGACGCGGCGATCCACATGGCACGATCGGCGGTATTTGGGATTGCACGGCGCGTGAACGGAACCGGATCGGATCCGATCGGATCGGTCTTGGCGCTGAGTTGGCCGTTGGATCTCGATCCAACGGTTCATAGGCTTAGGGTTTGGACTTGGTCCGGCCGAGTCACGTGGCTCGGGTGGGTTCGGTCGGACTCGAACTCGAGTCCGACTCGTGCCTGGTCGGATGAACAGTGCAAACCCACTCGCATTTTCCAGCGATTTAATAACTAAAATAATTCCCAGTAATTCATTTAATTCATTAAAAATAGCAAAAGACTCAGAAAAATTCCCGAAAAATTCTGGAAAATATTTTGGGTCATTTTGGACTCAAATAAAATATTTCCAACAAAATTTTATTTGCAAAGTTTAATTCTTTAATTAATTCAAAATGGAATAAATTCAAATAAATTCCAAATAAATCCAAATAAATTCCAGAAAATTCCAAAAATTCACCAAAGTGCCAAATCACACATGAATTTAAGGAAAGCAAAATTTTGGGGTGTTACAAACCTCCCCCCCTTAATAGAATCTCGTCCCCGAGATTCAGGGCTCACTCTGAGAATAGGTTTGGAAACTCTTTCTTCAAATCCTCTTCGCTCCCAAGTAAACCGCTTTCTTCATGGTTGCTCCAGAACTCTCTGAAGCGGGTTGACTTATTTCTGGTCTCTCGATCCATTGTGTCTAGAATCCTCACGGGATACTCCTTATAAGTCAAATCCTCTTGCAACTCAATTGACTCTAGCGGCGTCTATTCCTCAGGAACTCGGAGACACTTCTTCAACTGGGACACATGGAATACATCATGTACTCCTGTTAACGACTGTGGCAACTCCAGCTGATAAGCAACTTCGCCTGAGAGGCGTAACTCTGAGGTATACAAAGTCTTCCGGTTCAAAACTCAAATCCCTGCGACGATTGTCAGCATAACTCTTCTGTCGAGATTGGGCGATCTTCAACCTTTCCCTAATCATGGCGATCTGCTCTTCAGCCTCTTGAAGAATATCAGGCCCAAAGACATGGCGCTCGCCGGTCTCATTCCAATTCAATGGCGTCCGACAGGGTCGACCATACAGTGCCTCAAAAGGTGACATCTGTAAACTAGCCTGATAACTATTGTTGTAACTGAACTCGGCATACGGCAAACTCTTATCCCAAGAGGTAGCATAAGCTAATGCACAAGCTCTCAACATATCCTCCGAGAATCGGTTGACTCTTACGGTCTGGTCCATCCGTCTGTGGATGATAAGGCATCTTGAAGTTCAAACGGGTTCCCATGGCTTCATGCAACTTATTCCGAGAACCTTGAGGTAAATTGGGTACCTCGTCTGATACAATCCTTTTTGGCACTCCGTGCAAACAGACAATCCTGATCATGTACAATTACGCTAATTTATCTCCGAGTAAGTGGTCTTCATGGGGATAAAATGGGCTACTTTAGTCAAGCGATCCACTATAACCCATATGGAGTCATAACCTCCTTGAGTCTTCTAAGAAACCAAGAATGAAATCCATTCCGATTTCCTCCCACTTCCACTCGGTATTTTCAGCGTAGCAATCTCGCTGGTCTCGATGCATTGCCTTGACTCTCGGCATCGTCGCACAATGCAACATGCTCGGCAACTTCACGTTTCATACTCGGCCACCGAATCTCTCCTTCAGATCCTGATACATCTTGGCGCTTCGAGGATGAATTGAGTACTTGGAGTCATGGGCTTCTTCCAAAATCGCTTGCTTTAACTCCTTCTTGTTAGGCACACAAAAGCGATCCGTCATCCACAACGAGCCATGCTCATCAAACATGAAGTCCTCTGCCATGCCATCCTCCTAGATGGACTAAAACCTCCGGATCTAGTCATCATCCATCACTCCATCTCGGATCTGGTCCTCTAAAGTAGGCTTTACTTCCAATGCGCCAAGAATCCGCTAGGTACAACCTCAATCTTCATTTTCAAAATCCTCACATAACTCATCCTCGACTTGTGGCTAGCAACGCACTCACGGTATGGCTTTTCCGACTCGAGCATCGGCTACTCGTTGGCCTTCCCGGGATGGTAATGGATTCCAACATTGTAGTCCTTGATTAACTCTAACCATCTCCTCTGCCTCATGTTCAGATCCGACTGGGTGAATATGTATTTAAGGCTCTTATGATCCGTATACACTTCACATCTGTTCTCGATCAGATAGTGACGCCATATCTTCAAGGCATGCACTACGGCAGCTAACTCTAGGTCATGTGTCGGATAATTTTCCTCATGCGGCCTCAACTGCCTTGATGCATAAGCGACGACCTTTCCATTCTGCATCAGCACACATCCAAGTCCTTGGCGCGATGCGTCACAATAAATATCGAAGCTTTGATTAACATCTGGTAGAACTAACACCAGCGCTGATGTCAATTGCTTCTTCAGCTCCTGAAATCCTTTCTCACATTCTGGCGTCCATGCAAACTTCTTTTCCTTCTTCAGCAATTGCGTAAGAGGTTTCGCAATTGTCGAAAAGCCTTCAATGAAACGGCGGTAGTATCCTGCCATTCCAAGGAAACTCGAATGCAGGTCACAGTCTTTGGTTGCTCCCAATGTAACACGCCTTCTACTTTGCTTGGATCTACTGGCGACTCCTTCATGGTCATTACATGTCCAAGAAACTCCACCTTGTCCTTCCAAAAATCACACTTCTTGCTGAACTTGGCGAAAAGTTGCTGTTCCTCGCCTTTTCCAAAACTCGCCTTAAGTGTTCGGCATGTTCATCCTCCTGCCTTGGAGTAGATTAGGATATCATCTATGAACACGACGACAAACTTGTCCAAATATTCCATGAACACCTTATTCATCATATTCATGAAATAAGTGGCGCGTTAAATCGATCCAAAGGACATAATCAGAACTCGTAATGTCCATATCTTGACGAGAATGCGATCTTGAATATCTTCTCGATCGGATCTTCAAGCGATGGTATCCCGATCTCGGATCAATCTTGAGAAAACTCCGGCTCCTCTCACTGATCAAACAAATCATCAATCCTGGGTAGCGGATACTTATTCTTCACGGTGACTTCATTGAGTGCACGGTAGTCGATGCACATCCTGAAACTTCCGTCCTTTTTCTTGACAAACAAAACTGGTGCTCCCCACGGCGACGAGCTCGGTCTGATAAATCCTTTCTCCATTAACTCTTCTAGCTGTTTCTTCATCTCTACCAACTCCTCGGTGGACATCCGATAAGGTCTCTTTGCTATCGGTGCTGTACCAGGTACAAGCTCTATCACAAACTCTATGTCCCTGTCTCAAGGCATACTGTAGATCTTCGGGAAAAACATCTGGGTACTCATTCACTACCGAGACATCCTCTATGCTGATTGCCTTGGTATCGTTAACCATCAATCGTCCATCTCTAATCGCAGTGGCTTGAAATTCCACTTTCTTCCCACACGGGCTCTCAACTGAGATAGTCCTTCGTCCACAATCCAATACGGCCTTGTGCTTGGATAACCAATCCATTCCCAATATAACGTCTAAGGTCTGGGTTTCCAAAATAATAAGGTTTGCTAGGAACTCTATTCCATCTATTAGTATTCTCACCCGAACATCCTACTTTCGCTCGGAGTTCGGAACCGGGGTTTGAACTAAAAGCATGCATCTAAGTCTTGCAATCCTCAAATCATTTCTAGTAGCAAAGCCTTGCGAAACAAGCGAATGCGAAGCTCGAGTCAAACAAAACCGTTGCAGTCTTGAGTTAACAAGTAACTTACCCAAGACGACGTCCGTAGCATTCTGCGGTGCATCTGCGGTGACATGGTTGACTCGGCCTCTCACCACGGCCTGGGTGTGGCTCGAGTGCCGGGCGTCCTAGCTGGGTGGTTCCTAGATTGAAGCGAATCCGGGTCACTCCTGCTGTCTTCTTTGGACAACTGTTGGCAAAGTGTCTGGCTCGTTGCGATTGTAGCGGCGTCTCACTTGTTCTTCGACGCACAGTAGTGTTTCTAGCGGAAGGGGTGCAGTAGTTCGATTGACAGGTCTTGGTGCTGAGGATGGTGTCCTTGTTGCATTCTGTGGTTGGAATCAAGAATTGATTTGGTGCAACTCTCGAGCGTTGTTGCGTTCACTGGCGTGATCCTTCTTTGTTGCATCCTACGCTTCTGTTCTCATCCGGGCCTTGCGCTTGTCCTCAAGAATAAGCGCCTTATTCACCAGCTCTTGGAAATCTGGAAAGGTGTGGGTGATCAATCCTACTTGCAATCTGAGTTAAGTCCCTTCATAAAACGAGACTGCCTGGATTTATCTGTCGCTACATCCTCGGTGCGTAGCGTGCTAGCTGTGTGAACTTGTTCAGTAGTCGACCACTGGTGATTACCTTGCTTGATGCTCTGAACTCCTCCTTCTTAAGGTCCATGATTCCTTCGAGGCACGTGATCTTGTCGAATGCATTTGTGAACTCTTCCCAAGTGATATCTTGAGGGTTCTCTTTGCGTGCACGAAGTTCTCCCACCATTCGGCTTGTTCCTTCCAGTGATGAGAAGCGTAAGTACCTTCTCATTTCCTATGCATTGAGCTATGTGTAGCTTCCTCTCGATTGATCTTAACCAATCATCGGCCTCCAATGGATTGGCATTCCCAGAGAAAGTGGGTGGGTGAGTTCTCATGAACTCGATCTTGTATTCTCGGCGTGGTCCCCGATTAACTTGATTAGCAAAGTGGCCTGGCGGTGACGTGTTGCATTTGTTGCATCATAGCATGCATCAACCGAGTCCGAGCAGCAAGAAAAGCTCGAAATTCTGCATATCCAGTGGCGGTCTTTGGTGCTCCATCATTGGGGTTTCTATTTGGCGAGAACCACTCCCATTGCTTCCAAAGTTTCCATGGTGTTCACCATCCTGTCGATTTGCTCTAAGTTTTAGAGATGAGAGGGAAACAAGAATAGACAAGTAATATGGAACTTATGCGGGGCGAAAGGTGTAACTTTAAGGTCCAACTTTATTATTAATAACTTGGTATGGCTGCTTACAATGCCTAAGGGCCTTGCAACACATACTGCACACTCAGCAAACAATGAAAATCCAAATCGAACTAACTCTGGAGTCTAACGCCTAAAGGGTGACTCTTTATTCTATGACGCGACTCGGCGAAGGAGTCTCACTATAGAACCTATGCTCACTCATCGAGAAAACCTCCACGGCCTGAGTGCAGGTCTTTGTGGCATAGGCGCGTAACGATTGCCATGTCCAAAGAATCTGTGTCCTCTGTGGTAGTCGAAGAAGCATTGTCCTCATCGAGATCCGACTCC
This sequence comes from Rhipidocladum racemiflorum, assembly GCA_036346355.1. NCBI lineage: Eukaryota > Viridiplantae > Streptophyta > Magnoliopsida > Poales > Poaceae > Rhipidocladum > Rhipidocladum racemiflorum. Next base: position 35,476,716 of record CM070576.1, on the reverse strand, counting down.
TCTGGATCTGGCTCGTGTAGCTCGAAATCTTGGCTCGGAGTGCAGTCCGTACAAAGTCATCTCCAACTCGTCAATCCTTCGCAGAAGGTGTGCCACATACTCTTGAGCTTCCCGCCATCTGTTCTTCTCTGTCGTGATCTCCTTGCGGGCCTTCTCAGAGCTCCTTGCTTGTATCATCTAGTACATCCTCCTGGCGACAACAAATCGTGCCAAGCGTGTAACCGTGGCATCCTCATCCTGAATCGCCTTGGTCAAGAAGGTTATTGCTGCGCGGTGATAACGAACACCGTGCTCTCCAACTCTCTGGCGTAGATACGGGTAATGTGCCGCATTGCTCGTCGTGATACCTCTTGGATACCCATCTGCATTGTAGATCTCTGGCGGTCGCAAAGGTATCGGGCGATTGCACCTGGCCCTTCTTCCTAGCGGTACCTCAATCTTCACGTCACAAGCCTTGATCAATCCCGCTTGTCCGATCACTTCCACTTGGTATTGCGGCTTCTCAAAATCTCCAGAGTTTGTAGCATATGCCAAAGTTCCGGGCGTGACCAACTCCCGAGATCAACGTGGTTGAACTCTTCTTCCATCTGTCACAAGAGTGCTTTACGTAAGAACTCGGAATTTTTAAATTGTGACAAGGTAAGGGAAAATTTCAGCAAGAGACAAGAAAAGAGAGAAGGGATAAGTCGAGATGTCATTTCTTGTCTTCACAAATTTTTAGCTTTAGAAAATAGGTTTTATCCTCACTACGACCATTCTAGCTAGGGTTGAGCCTACAATAAGTATGGCTCGATACCACCTCTGTCGGGACCCCGAATTTGCAAATCCGGACCCTCTCTGTGTATTCAACACTAGTCGAGGAACGCGCTTAGTGCACACACAGTCTTAACATCGGTAAATATCACAATCATACCATTCGATGCTAATAAAATACTTTTATTTAAATAACTAAATCGGTTACTCGACCTTATGGTCAAGTCACAAATGTATGCGCCTCAGGCGATACTTATTAAAAGAGAAATAGTAGCAATGAAAATCAAATAAGGTAACATCGTGGCGCCATCCAGTATACCACAGGCAACCTGATCGGGCTCGCTCCTTAAGTAGACGGTTCCTCTTGGAGCTCCTCCTCCAAAGCCGTGTAGTCTCCTCTTCAACTGTGTGGTAGGGTGGCAAGGGTGAGTACTTGGTACTCGACAAGTCATGCACTAATGCAAAGCTAATATACTATATGCATGGCTTGGTACAAAGGAATAACTCAAGGTATATTTGCAGTAAATAGCATTGGACAAGTAATATAAGTAGATTCGAAAGCAAAGAGAAATAAGTAAAGCATAAATAACTTTTCAAGAAGTTTAGTAAACATCTTTCCCATCCTAAACCACATTTCCATCAACTTCATTATTAATCCAAATTTCAACCTTTCAAACCAAAGTTATTTTTGAGAAAATCTAACCCTTGACTGTAATTCCCGGCGATGTCCAATACCGCGGACACGGCTATTCGAATAGATTCCAAACTCTGCAGAGGTTATGCACTTTACCCACAAGATACAGATCAAACACCACAAAGGCGAGTTCCCGTAACAAAGTCTTTCTGAGACTTCTAACAATACAAGTGGTCCTCCCGGTTATTAAGACTAACCCTTCCCTTCGCTTAAGGCGAAGTCTAGGCCAATCAACCGTTAGATGGGTACTGGCCTCACCCAGACGCCCCCGCACAACTTACACAAAGGATGTAGTTGACCTCCCGAGGTCCCACAGTGCGTTATTAGCAACTTAGTCAACTAGGTCCGTCCCATTACAGACATGTGGTTGCACGTTAGACCCAGTTCAAAGGCTTGCAAGGTTAAGTCCTTAGGGTGACCAGGGCAAGACTACCGAAGAACCAAATCAACATCCCCAATGCCACAACCGCCCACCTGATCACTCTTGCCACATGCCCCTGGTCAAAAAACTATTTATCAAACCCCGCTTGATTACCATGCACCACGTGCCATCAACATCACATGATACCTTTCCAAAAGCAGGTTCAATATATCATTAAGTCAATATTAACATTTGATTATCCAAAATCATGTCATGAGCACGTAAGTGTGCTCTAAGCGCTTTACTACAACGATCTAAAGCCCATGTTGGCAAGTTAATAATGTCCAACTAGTAAACCACAACTAGGGTGACAAGGGTCATGGCACATACTTAAGTAATCAAGGTGTCATCAAAGAAATTGGTATTTATCTAATTCCCCAAATTTAAATAAAGTATTTTCTAATTGAACTAGCATGCAATAGGTTAAATCAAAATAGATTTCGAAATAGGATCAACATGGTCAAAGCACAACTTGCCTTCAAAAAGTACTTGTTCTTGGTCTTGAGTTGGATCCTGAGTCAATACTTCTCCTTCAATCCTTAGGCACTTCAACGTCTACTCGTAAAGCGTGCAAATAGCAAATACACGAATAAACAATAGGCAAAAAGTGTCCAAACATCCAAATAAAATCCATAAACAGAGAGAACATAATTTTATGAATTTTTAGAAACTGGAATCATCAAATTTGGAGTTAAGATGCAAAGTTATGATTATTTAAAGTTCAAATAATCAATTAAATAATTTTACAGAGAAAAACTTTAGTCCAAAAATTAAATAAAATTCATATTTAGGTATATCTCAATTTTATACAAATTTAGAAATTTGAATCACTCAAATCGGAGTTGAAACGCAAAAGTTATAAGCGTTTGAAGTTTGAATCAAAATCTGAAATCATTATTTCGAATCAATAAATCATTTTCTTTTTCGGAAATTAATTATTGCGTCAGCAAGGACACGCGTGTCAGCCTCTCGATTGGCCTCGCTGACGCCAGCCGGTCCATGGACGTGGTCCACGCTCGGCTCGGGTCTACCGTGGACTCGGTCCCACGAATCCACGCGTGTCGCCGACATGTGGGCCCCACCCGGCCAACCGGGTCTCACGCACGCTGCGGATCGCTGCCGACACGTGGGCCCTCGACACGCGGGTCGCGTGTCGGAGACACGCTCCCACGGCGTGGGCGCGCTAAGCACCGTGGCACAATCTCGGCGCTGATTTGGAAATCAACGGTCGGATTGAATCTGGATACCACGCGTTTGGGTTAACGCGGTCAATCCACGCCGTTGGATCCGAGATCTAACGATCCAAAATGGATCCGCCCACGACACTAGATCTAATCTACACCGCTCGATCCGATCTAACGGTTAGGATCTAACCTAGCTCTAACGGCGTTAGGCGCCACGTGGAACTCACCGTAGCATCGGATCCGGATCGGACGGCGGAGAAAGCTCGAAGTCGGCGATGGCGGCGGCGGAGCTGGTTCACCGAGGTCGGAGAAGGCGACCAACGCGCGGCGTTAGGGCTGCTCCGTAGTGAAAGACCACCTCAGTGCGCCTTGGCCGGACGGTTCCGAACCGGCTCGACGCAGCGAGGAGGGCGGACGGCGCGAGGCGAGACAAAACTGCGGCGGCGCTTCACGCGACTACTGGCGAGCGATTCCGGCAAACCTACGGCGGCTAGAGCTCGGTGGGTTAGGGCAAAGAGTGCGCTGGGTCACGGCGGTCTCCTGGTACCACCCGTGCCTTAAATGCCCTCGGCATGCGCGCAAGACGGACGGAGCCCTAATCCCCACACGGCGACGCGGCGGAGGAGTCCGGCTTCCGGACTCGGCGGACGACGACGCAGACGGCCGCCCACGCGGGCACGATCGACGGCTGGGATCGCACGGCGTGAACGGGTCTGGATCGGATCCGATCGGATCGGTGCGGCGCGAGTTCAGCCGTTGGATCTCGATCCAACGGTTCACTGGCTTAGGGTTTGGACTTGGTCCGGTCGAGTCACGTGGCTCGGGTCGGGTTCGGGTCGGACTCGAACTCGAGTCTGACTCAGGCTCGGTCGGATGAACAATACAAACCCACTCGCATTTTCCAGCGATTTAATAATTAAAATAATTCCGATAATTCATTTAATTCATTAAAAATAGCAAAGACTCGAAAAATTCGAAAAATTCGAAAATATTTTGGGTCATTTTGGACTCAAATAAAATATTTCCAACAAAATTTTATTTGCAAAGTTTAATTCTTTAATTAATTCAAAATGGAATAAATTCAAATAAATTCCAAATAAATCCAAATAAATTCCAGAAAATTCCAAAAATTCACCAAAGTGCCAAATCACACATGAATTTAAGGAAAGCAAAATTTTGGGGTGTTACAAAAGCTGGCGTCGCTTCTTCTTCAACTGATGTTGTATTGTGGCAAGGGTGGGTACTGGGTACTCAGCAAGTCATGCACAGAATGCAAACTAATATTCTACATGCATGGCTTAATACAAAGGGTAGACTAACAGGTGCATTTGCAGTAAAACAGCAATTAACAAGTAGCATAAGTAGATTCGAAAGCAGTAAAGGTAAAAATTATATCATTAATTTACTCAACTAGGCCCGTCCCATTACGGACATGTGATTGCACGCTTGACTCAGATCAAAGGCTTGCAAGGTTAAGTCCTTAGGGTGACCAGGGCAAGACAACCCGAAGAACCAAATCAACTTTCTCGATGCCACACCTGGCCCACCATCTCATTCTTGCCACTCGCCCCGGTCTAAATCTATTTATCAAACCCAGTTGTTTACCATGCACCACGTGCCATCAACAATCACAACACATGATACTTCCCAAAAACAGGTTCAATATATCATTAAGTCAATATTAACATTTGATTGTCCAAAATCATGTCGTGTGCACGTAACAGGTCTAAGCAATATCTACAACGGTCTAAATTTCCAATGTTGGCAATTCAATAATGTCCAACTAAATATCCACAACTAGGGTGACAAGAGTTCACGGCACGTAATTAAATAATCAAGGTGTCATACTGCAATTTGCCAATTATCTAATCCCTAGAAATAATTTAAATAATTTCTAATTAAATTAGCATGCAATAATTTAAATTAAATTAATTTCAAAAATAGGATCAATATGCTCAAAGCATAACTTGCCTTAAAAAAGTACTTGTTCTTGATCTTGTGCTGGCTCCTGGGTCAACACATCACCTTCGAAGCCCTCGGGTACTTCAACGTCTACTCGTAACGCGTGCAAATAGCAATAAATAAATAAACAATGGGCACAAAAGTATCCAAAATTTAAATAAAGTTCATAAACAGAGATAGCATGATTTTACAAATTTTTAGAAACTTAAATCGCCCAAATCGGAGTTAAAATACAAAACTTATAATTGTTTAAAGTTTAAAGAATCTACTAATTAAATATAAACAGTAAAAATTTCATATTCAAAAATTAATTAAAATTCATATTTGAATAGATCTCAATTTTATAAAAATTTAGGAATTGGAATCGTTCAAATCGGAGTTAAAACGCAAGTTGTAAGCGTTTGAAGTTTGAAAATGCATTTAAAAGAATAAACTGAATTAATCCATTTATTTTTCTATTGAAAAACCCGATTATGACGTCAGCATGACGTTAGCGTGGAAATTCGATTTCCACTGAATTATTTTTCTATTGAAAAATCGAATTATGACGTCAGCGGGTCCATGGACTAGGTCCACGGTTCGGGTTCGGTTCACCATGGACCCGGTCCACGGCGCCGCGTGACACGCGTGTGGGACCCATCGATGACGCCAAAGATCGACGCTCATCGCGGTTTCGGCCGTGGGTCGGCTGACACGCGGGCCCCACCGTGACGTCACGGATGTCGTCATAGTGCCGTTGGGCCAGCCGTTGACACGCGGGCCCCACGCTGACGTCATGCATGACGTCAGCAGAGACCGCGGCTGACCACGTCGGTTCGGCTCCCGTGCACGTGGCTTGATCTAGGCCGTTGATTTGAAAATCAACGGTCCAGATTGGATCTACTTCCGAACGTTGCAGTGCGACGCGATTAATCTGGGCCGTTCGATTTGGATCGGACGGTCCAGATTCAATCGGGTTTTGCCTCACCGGGGGGTGGCGTGGCATGACCCGGGCGGCGACACGTGGCTCAATCTACACCATCCGATCTCGATCGAACGGTGGAGACCACACCTAACGCTACATCGCTATTAACGCTAACCGTACGATCTTGATCTAACGGCTGAGACCTAATCTAGGCACCGTGCAGTTCTCGACTACGTGGCTTAATCTAAGCCATTGGATCTAGATCCAACGGTTGGGATTAGATCTAAAAACCGAAACGTGAAATCGATCGAGGTGATGTTGATGAACCTGGGCCGTGCGACGAAGATCCGACGGCGGATAAAGCTCGCGGTTCCGGCAATGGTGCGGCGGGGCTGAGGTGGCCGGAGACGAAGACGACGACATGCCCACGGCGTTTGGGCGCGATTCCGACGAGGTGAGTGGTACTCCTAGGTGCGTCTCGTCACGGCGGTTCTGGATCTGGGCTCGGTGACGGCGGAGGACGGCGGACGGCGGCGATAACAGCGGAAAACCACGGCGGAGCACGAATCCAACTTCGGCGAGCTCTAGCGGGCGAACGACGGCTGCTCAAGCTCGATGGGTTAGGGCAACGGGTGTGCACGGAAGAGAGGAACACGATGGCGACGGCGGCGGCGCATTAAATAGGGGTCTCGGCTTCCGTGAAAATAGCGGAAACCGAGGTCCACCCAGCTGCGGCGGGGAATCCGAATGGGATTCGGATTGGGCGACGTGGCGCAACGCTGGCCGTTGGATCTCAATCCAACGGTCACGCGGCTAGGGCTCGGGCGCGACGCGGTTGGACCGAACCGCGTGGCGCGGCTGGCTCGGGTCAGACTCGGACTCGAGTCTGACTCGGGCCAGGTCGCATGAACAGTACAAACCCACTCGGCATTTTCCAGCGATTTAATATTCAAAATAATTTCTAGAAATTCAAATAATTCGAGAAAAATAGCAAATTAATCAGAAAAATTCCAAAACAATTCTGGAAAATACTTTGAAACATTTTGGACTCAATAAAATATTTCCAACAAAATTTTATTTACAACTTTTAATTCTTTAATTATTTCAAAAGGGAATAAATCCAAATAAATTCCAGAAAATTCCAAAAATTTACCAAAGTGCAAAATTTCATTTAAATTCATGAAAAACAAAAATTGGGGTGTTACAGTGTGGCAGCTTTGGGGGAGGAGAAAACCTGACTAGGGCCCGCTAGGGAGGGCGCAAGACAAGGGAGAAATGGTGGAGAGGTGCGGCCACATGGGGGAATTGGGGGAGGGGTGCAAGGCTAGAGGTGGAGGCGGCTAGGGTTGGTGGGGGCACCAAGGATGGGGAGGAACTAGGGTTTCGCAGGATTTTCTCCCCCCACTTGGGCAAAAACCCCCAATGAAAGCCCACAACTCAAACCCCTATGGCCCAAACTCTCCCGGACAAGCCCAAACACCCCGAAAAGTCAAAATACGACCTAAAATCCTTCCGTAATGTCACACGAAGTATTGGATCGACACATACCATTGGATGGATATGAAGCTGCAGCACAGGTACGCACCCCCGTACAGCTACACCCTTGTGTAACCGCCACCCTGAGGTAACACATGCAAGATATTAGTAACTTACTCAACTAGGTATGTCCCATTCCAGACATGTGGTTGTATGCTAGACTCAGTTTAAATTCTTGCAATGTTAAGTCCTTAGATGACCGAAGCAAGAGTTCCAACACTCAAATGGCACACAGCCCTCACAAGCACTCATCACCCATTGCCACACAGGCCCACCATTTCCTCGCCAATTGCCCTCGTCTAAATCATTTCCCACCCCAGTTAATTGTTGTGCAACACATGCCAAAAATAACTCAACGTCCATGTAGACCCACACAGGCTTCTACATGTCAACATCATCATGTGGTATTATCACACTAACTCAAATATACGCTCCATAGTTCGTTAATCAATATTAAGTTTGCATCCAAAAATTATATCGATAACACGATGCATGGCTAAGCAAACTACCTTCGGTCTAATTATCCCATGTTGGCAATTTATTAATGTCCAACTATTAATTCACAATTTAGGGTGACAATGAATTAGGGCATACAATAATTTAACAAGGTGGCATAATTCAAGTGGGTATGTAGCTAATCCCAATTTAATCAAAAGTAGTTTAATTTAAACTAGCATGCACTAATTTAAAATAACATACATTTTACAAATAGGATCAATATGGTCACAACATAACTTGCCTTGGAAAAGGTCTTGATTAGGTTCTGGACCTTCTTCTTGAGTCAACACCTCTCCCTCGAAACCTTCGGGCAATTCAAAAACTACGCGAAATGGACAAATAGATAATAAATATTTAAAACAGAGAGCAACTCAAATCCAAAAATTAAATAAAATTCTCCATCAAATAGATCTCAATTTTACAAATGTTTAGAAATTGGAATCACCTCAATCGGAGTTCAAACGCAAAAGTTATAGCGATTCAAGGTTTGAAAATACATTTAAAAGAAAAATCCGAATTAATTGAATTATTTGTCTATTGGAAAATCGTGATTATGACATCATCATGATTTCAGCAACTATTTGGATTTTTTGGCCGAATTATTTTTCTATAGGAAAATGGAATTATTGCGTTATGCTTGCGTCAGCTGATGTATAGATTCGGTCCACCGCTCGGCTCTGGTCCACCGTGGACTCGGTCCATGAGACCACGTGTCACTGACATGTGGGCCCGCTCGGGATGATGTCACGCTGACATCATCACACAGCGCGATAGGCTGAACTGATGTGCGGGTCCCACCGTGATGTCATTGCTGACGTCACGCGTACTTGGTTACAGTGGCTGGCCAGTGGGTCCGTTCGGATGACATCACTACTAACGTCATCACGATTGACGCTGGCCCATGATAACTCGGGTTCCGCACACACGTGGAAAGATGTGGTTGGCCGGCGCTGCGGCTCGATCGAATTCGTTCAAATCAAATCCAACTGTCAGGATCCACTCTTATCTCATGCGTATGGAACTATGTGGCCCAATCTGACCCGTCCGACTCAGATCGGACAGCCGAGATTGAATCTAATCGACTGGGGTTTAAGGAGTGACGTGGAAGTCCCAGTGGGCACCACGTGGAAGCATCTAGACCATTGAATCTATATTGATAACACGATGCATGGCTAAGCAAACTACCATCGATCTAATTATCCCATGTTGGCAATTTATTAATGTCCAACAATTAATTCACTATTTAGGGTGATAAAATGAATTAGGGCATACAATAATCACCTACTATCAGTGGCAGATCTAGGATATAAATTTAGGGGTGCTAAACTGGTAGTGATACAATGCTAAAATAAGATAAACAAATCAAACAAAGCACAACTATTTTGAAAAACACCCCACGGTAGACAGAGATGTTAGGGGGAGTACCTATGGTCTCATCAAAGATAGGATATGCTCTAGCCTCTCTTGACCCTGTTGGGTCCACCACTGCCTACTATGGATATTGTGACGTCCATCTTTGCTAGCTCCGCCTTTTCACATATGTTTCCAATTAATTTGATCTCAGAGGTTTGTATTTGCATGCATGGTCCGCTCACGCATTCAAGGGGAAGTTATCATCCAGCCATAATGACCTCATGTGAAGCATTGCATTTACATACTCTCACTGCACCAAAGGTCAGTAAGGAGAGCAATGGACAATGCTACAAAGGATTAAGCATTAAGTAAGAGTATTAATTAAAAAGGTCATTAATTTTTAATTCTAACTTCAAAGGATTACTTGCAAAAAAAAGAGAGAGAGAGAGAGAGAAAATGTACAATTGTAACATCCCCAATTTCGGTTTTCTGCCAAAGGCTAATTTAAAATAATTAAATTCAAAAATTGGGTTTTCTTTGGTGTTCTAATTAACTTGGCATCCTTATCCTTCCAAAATTGGAGTTCAATCCTTGATTGTCCGAAAAGTCAAATTTTTGAATTTCGGTCCTTACCCGAAATTCCACCCAGGTTCCAAAATGCTCCAAAAATTCTGAAACCTATTGTATTAGGTTCCAAATATTCTAAAATGATTTTGGAAATTTTTCCAAGATTTTTATAATCTCTCTGGTATTTTATCTCTCGTGGTCTTTCGTCTAATGCCATTTATTCGTCCCAGAATTGTATAAATTCCAAATCTCATCCAAAATCAGTGAAACCAATTTTATTGGATTCCAAATATTCCCTGGTATTTTTAGGAATTTTTCTAGGATTTTCAGACCCTTTTTACTATTTTATCTTGCACGCTTTTTTTCATCAAATTCCTGCCAACGGGGGAGTGACACGTGGCAGTCACTGTAGCTACATCTTCAACCTACGATCTGTCTGTTTCCGGAGAAGCCTGTTAATGGTGCCTTGCCTTCAAACCTTCATAGCTGACTCATTAAAGCTCCAAATCGTGAACGATCGGATCCGTTGCGAAGAGAGAGACGAGGAGATTCATTTCCCCATGACCATTCGTCTTTAATCACGCCAGAAACGGCTCAATCAACCAAAAACCGAAATTCACTTAAATGGTGATTACTCGGCCGTTTCTCCACGAAATGACGTGCTTTCACTTCTCAAATGGTGATTACTCGGCCGTTTCTCCACGAAACGACGTGCTTTCACTTCTCAAATCTTCGTCCCAGAGCCCTCTACCACGTGCTCACTTCCTCCCATAGCCATCCCTCTCCATCTAGCCGGAATAGTGCAAAAACTAACGCCAGTTGTCCTCCGTTGACACCACCATGTCATATTTTGTTTCGGTAAGACAAATGGAATTCCGTCCACGTCACCGTGTGTGTGTCGTCGCCATGAGTAAAAGCCTTAAATCGATTTCGCTTTTCGTTGCAAATCGGCGACGAATTTCGTGGTTGAAGTTGTCGATTGGAGCTCCGTTCGTTGATGATTTCTCTCACTCCGGTAATCCTCTCAAAAATCCGATACCACCGTTGGAATCGTGTCATCGAGATCTTTTCGGTGCTCACTTTCCTCAACCCCACCACCTCCTACCATGGCAAAGAGCCATGTCTAATTCTAGCTCGTGTTTTGTTCTGAGGTTAGCGAGCACTGTAGCGCGCGGCACTATAGCTGGGGGGTACTGTAGCGCTGAGTGGTATGTAACGCGAGTGGCACTGTAGCGATGAGTGGTACTGTAGCGCCGAGCGGTACTGTAACTGGGCATTGTAGCGTTGGGTGGTACTGTAGCACCGAGTGCTACTGTAGCGCAGAGTGTTGCCCGATTTGTCTTTTCGACCAAACTTCGAAACGCTCGTTCTATCCTGTTGTAACTCCGAATCAGGTGATTCAAATTCCTAAATTCATCTAAAATCACCCTCTATCTGCTAGTACTAATTTTATAATTTTTGGATTTTATTTATTTTATTTTTATTTATTTATTATACCGTTTTGCGCTTAGCCGAAGATCCCGCCGAATCCGCCGAACTTCAAGGTTTCGAGACTCTCGCTGCGACTGAAGGCAAGTCTTCTTGACGCATTTCGATCCCATGTTTGCAAATGTTTTATAACATGCATTGCTACTTTTTTTAACTGTATGTCAAATATAGACTGTTAGTTATTCCGAATTGCTATCATCTCCGTGATTGTAGTTATCCATGTTTACTTGTAGCCCTAGGACACTTTGTTATGTCATGCCTAATTTATATTGTGACATTTGATGATTAGAGCGGTAGTTATGCTTAGTGCAAAAATTGATTAAACGACCCACGGGTAGGATTATATCAAAGTTATGATTTATAGTGTGATTTGAGAATTTTAGCAAAATATTTGCTACTATTTTTGTAGAATAAAAATAAAATGAAAAATGGTTTAGACTTGGGCGGAATGGAGTGTCGAGCAGGTGCGGATAGAGCACTAGTTTTCATTGTGCAAGTACCGCCCCAAGTCAATTAAGGACCGACGCTTATGACTGTCCATTCTAAGCGTAACAATACAACCACAAGTCTATAATGGGTACGACCTGGCTAAATAATTTGTAGAAACCTAACTTCGACTCACCAGTTGGTGGAATGTGGGTGCCAGATGGAGGCAAGTTGTACACTCCACACGGCGCAAGAGAGGGCTTCTGTACTGGGTAGATGGAACCCTAACAACGGTGAAACCTCAGCGGGTGGGTCGGGTTAGATGTATGCATTGTAAAGGCCTTGTCATGATATCTCTGCCGGCACACCAAGGGAAGTGTGCTAATAGCTTGGCATCAAGGGAATATCATGTCTTGTGGGTAAAGCTGTACACCTCTGCAGAGTGTAAAACTATTCGAATAGCCGTGCCTACGGTCAAGGGCAAAGAAAAGAATGCTTTCATACTGGTAGACTTTTGTTTTGGTTTTAAAAATAATTGTTTTGGGATTCAGGAGTGGTTAGAACTCTCGAATGTTTATGTGGCAGATTGAGCCAATCAGGTAGATGGAACTTATTTTAATCATGACGGATAGAGTCATGTGCTGTATTACCTTAATCTTTTAAAACTGAGCGAATAGAGCCAGTATATCAGTGATGGTGGATAGAACATTCACTAGAATAATAAATAAATTCAATTGTTAAAGTAATTGCAAAAATATGCTTTGTGAAAATTATTATTAGGTATGGTTTGGTGAAACTTAGCTTTATGCAAAAGAACCATAATAAGCCTTCCTTGGAAAGCCTACATGTTGCATAACTTCCCGGACTTGCTTAGTACTTTTGTACTCACATGCTACACATATTGTTGTCATCAGAGAACTTCAAAGATAGAGTTGAGAAAGGTGAGCTCTATACAGAGGAGTTCGATGAAGTTTGCCAAGATAACTAAGCGCGCGTTCCTAGTCGACGCCTGTGGAGTCGTTTGGGTTTATCTTGTTGTTTTTTTTGTTTCCGTTGTTGCTGAACTTTGGTCATGCCACCACTGTAACACCCCGGCATCTAGTATGCCTGAATGCTACCAAACATAGACTAAACAACATCTAAATACCACAAATAAAGATAAATTACAGCAAAGGCACAAATGCTAAAACCGAAAAATTTCGGCAGCATCTCCTTTGTTTTATCATGATTTGAAGCAATAGCAATAACAAGGCAATTAATATCATAATATAAGACATCTAAAGCAGCAATATAAATGAATATAGCATCAACATAAGACAATAATACCAAACCCCACCACTCCATAAACTATAGCTAAGCAAATAAGGATCACAAGCACACAAATGAATCCATACACCAAGTTTCATGGCACTTATTATGATCATGACTCAAGTTGATAAATCTGCCTAAAGGTGTGGAGCTACGTGAAGATGTGTAGCTAATGTCCCTTCCCACATGACGGTGTCACGGTACCTAAAAACAACATAAAACACAAGCGTGAGTTCATCACTCAGCAAGTATATTGCAATGGATCATAAAGGATAAATCAAGGCCAACAACAATACGTACCATACCTTAATATCATGATCAAATCATAATCTCATCTACAACATCATAGCCATGACAAAGCACATTGTTCACTACTCATTATCATCATCATGTATGCAATGCAATGCAATGTACATGTCTCCTGGAAGCATATACCGGTACTGCTGAGTGCACACCCGTCGGCGTGCACCCTCTTCCCCCTTCCATCCCATAGATGGAGGGTGCCTACGCATCGCTTCCACTCACCACGTGGGTGGAATCACGAGGTAGGTCTTACAACCATGGCGCTCCGGATTAGTCATAACTTTCTCACCGACCTTACCGGACTAGTTATGACGTTCTCACCAACCGAGCCAGCTTTCATGCCATGTATGCAACATATGCCATAAACATAAACAACTTGCATCAAACTGAACTAAACATGGCAAAGCATCATAATAATCCATTTTCATCATAAGATAGGCAAGCACTAATCATGGCAAGGTATCACAATATGTAATCATGAAAAGATAGCACATCATGTAAACAAATTTGCACCTAGTCACAATTAGAAACATACAACGCTACCCATTACAATACACTTGCCTTAACCTCAGGCGACGGATTGGCGAGAGGATGAGGGCACTCCCGGGGTCACACCACCTGCACATACATACCACATACTCAATACGTGCCTCAAAAACAGTACGAAAAAGCTCGTCTACCCCAACTTCACAAACTACTCCCAAAACCGAAAAACAGAGAATCTGTCCCGCCCGGACAGCAGACATCAAACTATCATAACTTTAGTTCTAGGACTCCAAATCGAGTAAACGAGTACATCATCGCGAATCTTAGGAAAATTCCTAACTTTTTCTAAGTATTGGGAAAAGCTGATTCGGACTCTAAAATTGTCTAATCTACAAAACACTACGTTCTCTCCCAATTACGTCACAGATTTGAACACGTTCGGTACATCGAGCATAACTTTCAAACGGCTGGGCAGAATTGGACGTTCTTTATGTCCACTGAAAAGTATTGAAGTTACCTACAATTTTCTCAACAGGAGGCCGACCAAATTCCAAAACTAAGGTCACGAAAACTCAAACCCTAGGTCAACTGCACAATCTGCCCGAAGCAGAGAACGTGGCAAACTCTAGTTTTCATCCAATCTACCCAATCACAGCACCACCTCTTGATCTAAAAGCATCCAAATACCCTCTAGCATAGCCCCTAGACCAACCCCAAGAACTACCCCAAGCCATACCTTCGCCCAACGAATGATGAACCAAGGAATCTCCTCCCGGTTCTCCCGATCTCCTTCCTCGCTCCAAATCCACCGGATCTCCTCATCGCGGAGCGCTCCAATGGTGAAAACAGTGGGATGGCGAGGTGAGGGGCTCCCCCTAGGGCAGCAAGGATGGTGGAGAGGGGAGGGGAGGCGTGGTGGCGCAATGGGGGAGATGGAGGGGAGGGCGCACGGCAATGGGGGGCGGCGGCTAGCTTGGGGAGAGGGGAGGCACCACAAGGGGAGGGAGGGGCGTGTGGGGGTGGCTAGGGCAGGGAGGGGGCGCACCAAGCCCCCTTAACCTGGTCTCCTCCCCCCTCATGGGCCCATATCCCTCCCACTAAAGCCCACAACTCATCCCCTTTGGGCCCAAATTTCCCCGGAAAGGCCCAAACTCCCAAAATCGGCCCGGAAACGCGATTAAACGGCATAACGTAAAGTTTTAACCTTTAATTTCATATTTTATAAGATTATGACATTCCGTAGTGTCACAACCACATTATGTAATAAATAACCATGTGGCTAGTACTTTATATTTACGTTGTTATTTCGTTATGTTCGGTTATGATACAACACTATGACTGTGTGTACTAGCTACTGATCTGGGATTCGACCCCGAATCCAAGACACTCCAATACACAACCCAGCAAAACAAAAGATAGCTAGGTTTCACATCTCATACCTGAGGTGAAAAGTTCGGGGTACTTCTCGCGCATGCGAGACTCCAATTCCCAAGTCGCTTCCCTCTTAGTCTGATGTGACCACAGGACTTTGACAAACTTGAGAGTCCTGTTCTTCATCACTCGCTCTGAAGTCTCCAGAATTATCACACGATGGGACTCGAAGGTGAGGTCCTGCTCAAGCACTAATGGTTCCAACAGAACCACCAACTCTGGGTCATGCAAGTACTTCCTCAGCATCGAAACATGGAACACATTATGCACTCCTTGCATTGACTCCAGTAGCTCCAAGCGGTAAGCCAACTTACCGACTCGAGCTAAGATAGGAAACGGCCCAACAAACCTCGGACTGAGCTTTCCTTTTGTGCCAAAACGCACCACACCCTTGGTGGGAGATACTCGCAAGAGCACCCTATCACCCACCTCAAACTCCAAATCTCGCCTCCTCACATCAGCATGCTTTTCTGTCTACTCTGCGCTGCAAGAAGGTTCTGCCGTACCTCTGCCACGCGATCAACAGTCTGTTGAACCCAATCCAGTCCAAGAATCGCTCTCTCTCCCACTGCATCCCAACAAAGCGGCGATCTGCACTTCCGGCCATACAACACCTCATAAGGAGCAGCCCGGATGCTGGAATGATAGCTGTTATTATAAGCAAATTCTGTCAAAGGCAAATGATCTTCCCAGCTACCTTTCCAAGCCATCACACAGGCCCTAAGCATGTCCTCCAAAGTCTGAATTGTACGCTCAGACTGCCCATCGGTCTGAGGGTGAAAAGCGGTACTAAGACGAAGCTGTGTACCCAAGGCACTCTGCAAGCTCTCCCAAAATTTTGAGACAAATTTCGCATCATGGTCAGAGACAATCATATTGGGTACACCATGCAGTCTCACAATCTCCCGCACATAGATGGGAGCCAACTCACTTGCTGAATTGGTAGTGTGGATAGGAATGAAGTGCGCGAACTTGCTAAGACGGTCCACCACAACCCAAATAGCATCCTTCCCTCATGGAGTACGAGGTAGGCCAACCACAAAATCCATGGAGATGTCATCCCAAGGCTACACAGGAATCTCCAATAGCTGCAACAAGCCAGCGGGATGCTTGTGTTCAGCCTTTATCTTCTGACAAATCCCACAACATGCCACATACTTGGCAATAACAACTCTCATCCTTTTCCACCAGAAATTCTTTTTCAAATCCCTGTACATCTTGGTCTCCCCAGGATGAACCGTGTACGGGGTGCGATGAGCCTCTTTCAAAATATCATCTTTGACTTGGGATTTCTGAGGTACACACAAGCGACCCTGAAACCTCAAAGCTCCCACATCATCAATGGAAAAGTCTCCAGTCTTACCATCCTCAAGGCGTTTCCTCACCTGCTGGAGCAAACGATCATGCTGTTATGCTTCCCGCACACGCTCGGGGATCGCTGACTCAAGAATCAATTGAGTTTCAGCTTGCACGGTCCCCGCAAAACAGTAGGAGACTCCCAATCGCTCAAAATCAGCAACAAGACAATCAATAACATGGGGCATTGTCTTGCGACTGAGAGCGTCAGCCACCACATTTGCCTTGCCCGGATGATACTGGATTGTGAGGTCATAATCCTTTATCAATTCCAGCCACCTCCTCTATCTCAAGTTCATATCTTTCTGAGTAAAGATGTACTTGAGGCTCTTGTGATCAGTGAAGATATCACAAGACTCACCATACAGATAATGCCTCCATAACTTCAATGCAAACACCACAGCTGCTAGCTCAAGATCATGTGTGGGATAATTCTGTTCATGCTTTTTCAACTGCCTTGATGCATAAGAATCACCTTGCCATCTTGCATGAGCACACAACCAAGTCCCAAACGAGAAGCATCAGAATAAATAGTGAAACGCTTCCCAGGCTCGGGAAGGGTAAGAACAGGAGCAGTCACTAACTTCTCCTTCAAAGTGCAAAAACTGTGCTCACACTCTGCAGTCCACTGAAATTTCATCCCTTTCTGGGTCAACTGTGAAAGCGGCTTAGCAATGATAGAGAAATCCTACACAAAACGCCGATAGTAGCCAGCCAACCCAAGAAAACTACGCACCTCTTTGACTTTGGAAGTCCTCTTCCAATCCAAAACTGCTGAGACTTTGCTAGGATCTACAGATATGCCCTTTGGATTAATGATGTGGCCAAGGAAACCCACTTCTGAAATCCAGAATTCGCACTTTTTCAGCTTAGCAAAGAACTGATTCTCCCTCAAGGTACTCAGCACAAGCCTCAAATGCCGCTCATGATCCTCTTCTGATTTAGAGTAAACCAGAATGTCATCGATGAACACTACCACAAACTCATCAAGGTACTTGTGTAGCATACTGTTCATCGCCTCCACAAAGACAGCAGGAGCATTAGTTAGTCCAAAAGACATAACTTTAAATTCATAATGCCCATACCTAGTGGAGAAAGTAGTCTTCTCAATGTCCTGCTCCCTCACACGAATCTGATTATAACCAGACTGAAGATCAATCTTGGAGAACACCTTTGCTCCCTTCAGTTGGTCAAACAGATCCTCAATGCGAGGCAAAGGATACTTGTTCTTGACTGTCACTTGATTAAGAGCACGATAATCAATGCACATACGCCAACTTCCATCCTTCTTCGAAATGAAGAGGACGGGTGCTTCCCATGGCGAAACACTGTGCCGAATAAAACCCTTGGCCAACAGATCCTCCAACTAAAAGGTCGAACCAAGCGGTATGGAGAGATAGAAATAGGTCGAGTGACAGGAACAAGATCAATACGAAACTCCACATTCCTCACAGGAGGCAAACCTGGCAATTCATCAGAAAACACATCAACAAACTCCTTCACTACAGGAATCTCCTCAATGGAAACTAGAGAAGATGGCTTTTCTGACATAGCCATGAGAAAACCCAACTGCCTCAAACGGCGACCAAAAAACAGACTAGCCAAAGCAAAGAAGGAACTGGAAGGTATACCACCCTGAAAGGTCAACTCCACCCCTGACGGGGCCTGCAAGGTAACTGTCCTCCAAAAGCAACAGATCTTGGCACGATACTGATGCAACCAGTCCATGCCCAAAATAACATCAAAAGGAGCCAACTGAATAACCATAAGATTAGCAAAGAAAACCTCATCATCAATGGCAATGGTGCAACCCGGGCAAACCAAAGAACTAGCAATCAAACCCCCAGGAGAACTGACTATCACATATTTAGAGATCTGCTGAACTCCCAACTTAGCTCTACTAGCAAACTTAGATGACACAAACGAATAGGACGCTCCAGAATTGAATAAAACAAAGGCATCAACTGAATCCACAAGCAGAGTACCTGAAACCACCTCTGGATGCCTGGCTGACTCAGCGGTCGACAAGGCGTACACTCCTGGTGGCGCCGGGAGAGTGGGAGCCTCGACACCCGGCTGATGCCCAAACAAAGCTGGGGCGGAGGAGGCAACTGAGGAGGAGCCGACGGCTGCGGGCACCTGTAGGCTACTGGTGGTGCCCAAGCATAGGGCGGATGAGGAGCAGGAGCAGCCATCATGTGCACCGACCCTCTGGAAGACGCCACTGGAGTGGGAGGACAAGGCACCATCTCCCACTTGATGATGCTACTGGGATTCATCCGGCAGACTCGCCCCATGTGGCCGGGCTTGCCATAGTAGTTGCAACTCCCGGTCCAACCACACTACGAAGCACGGTGCTCACCACCGCATTTGAAACAAATCATGCCCTGCCCGGGCACAGGACGAACAGCCGCTCGCGAGGAAGACGACTGGGGCGGCTTCATCATAGCCCTTGAGGAGGAGCCCTATCCTCCCTTGAACTTCTTGAAGATGGGTCGCTGAGAAGACCCACCTCCTCCACCAAAAGTCCTCTTCTGGCCCCCGCCTGGGGCCGCTGGAACCCCTGAACCACCAGGGTTTTGCTTATCCCTAGAGAGCTCCAACTCGAGCTCCATGCCCTTCACTTGCTCCAACGGAGCAGAAGTCACGAGGGACAGTCGCCCCCATGACAACACTGAACTCCTGGTTGAGGCCCCTACGGAACCTTCTCGCCTTCTCCCTGTCGTCGGCTGCCACAACCGGCACAAAGCGCACCACATTATTGAACTCTGCCTCATACTCTGCCACCGACTTCTTTCCCTGGGAAAGAGTCATCAGAGTATGCTCCATCCTCTCAAGGAAAGACTCTGGGTAGAACTTGGCTCGGAAGTGAGCCACAAAGTCCTCCCAGGTGACCGGTCCAAGAGCGGGGGCTCTAGCAGCCAGAACCCCCTCCCACCAGATATCCGCTTGGCCCTTCAGCTGAAAAGCCACAAAGCAAGCTCTCT
Organism: Rhipidocladum racemiflorum; assembly: GCA_036346355.1. Classification (NCBI taxonomy): domain Eukaryota; kingdom Viridiplantae; phylum Streptophyta; class Magnoliopsida; order Poales; family Poaceae; genus Rhipidocladum; species Rhipidocladum racemiflorum. The sequence continues at coordinate 35,457,059 of CM070576.1, read as the reverse complement.
GGACCGGGGTTAACTCCAGAACCTCAAACTGTCGCTACATATACCGCAGCCAATCTGCAGATTGGACCGGCGTGCCCGCTTCGTCAAAAGTGTCCAGACGGAGGGACAACCACTCTCGGAGACTCATCCTCGGCTCCGGCACAGCGGGGGCCGCAACTGGGGCCACTGTAGGTGGGGGCACAACAGCAGGGGCTACCCGCATAGCCTGAACTAAGTCCGCAGTTGCGGTGGGTACCTCAACCCCCGACTGTGCTGCCGGGACCTCCTACGGTAGCCCATTGGCATTGAGCGAAGCGCTACCCTCAGCTACAGACTCAGCAACTCCCTGAGAACCTCGCCCCTGGCCTCCACGGCCACGGCGACCACGGCCTCTACCCCTCGGCATTGCTGCTACAGTCAGACAACCATCCAATCACACAATCATAAGCACAACATCATATAATTAAGAACAAAGATCAAACATCATCATAAACATAGTCTTCATCAAATAATCAAACGCGATGCAATGATGAACCAAAAACCCCAGCCTACTATGCAACCAAGTGTGTCAAATTTTAAATTACTTATTCCACTTTTGCAAGTTTTAATGTTGCTATCCTATGACAAAATTTTAGTTAAAACCTAAGCCATGTTTCTAAGTTATTCCACGTCACATTTTAGTTGTATCCTATAGTATGACACTAAAATACACATTCCAAGGACCTACAGCCCGCTCTGATACCAACTGTAACACCTCGGCATCTAGTATGCCCGAATGCTACCAAACATAGACTAAATAACATCTAAATACCATAAATAAAGATAAATTACAGCAAAGGCACAAATGCTAAAACCGAAAAATTTCGGCAGCATCTCCTTTGTTTTATCATGATTTGAAGCAATAGCAATAACAAGGCAATTAATATTATAATATAAGACATCTAAAGCAGCAATATAAATGTATATAGCATCAACATAAGACAATAATACCAAACCCCACAACTCCATAAACTATAGCTAAGTAAATAAGGATCACAAGCACACAAATGAATCCATACACCAAGTTTCATGGCACTTATTATGATCATGACTCAAGTTGATAAATCTGCCTAAAGGTGTAGAGATACGTGAAGATGTGAAGCTAATGTCCCTTCCCACATGCCAGTGTCACGGTACCTAAAAACAACATAAAACACAAGCGTGAGTTCATCACTCAGCAAGTATATTGCAATGGATCATAAAGGATAAATCAAGGCCAACAACAATACGTACCATACCTTAATATCATGATCAAATCATAACTCATCTACAACATCATAGCCAAGACAAAACACATTGTTCACTACACATTATCATCATCATGTATGCAATGCAATGCAATGCACATGTCTCCTGGAAGCATATACCGGTACTGCTGAATGCACACCCGTCGGCGTGCACCCTCTTCCCCCTTCCATCCCATAAATGGAGGGTGCCTACGCATCACTTCCACTCACCACGTGGGTGGAATGACGAGGTAGGTCTTACAACCATGGCGCTCCGGATTAGTCATAACTTTCTCACCGACCTTACCGGACTAGTTATGACGTTCTCACCGACCGGGCCAGCTTTCATGCCATGTATGCAACATATGCCATAAACATAAACAACTTGCATCAAACTGAACTAAATATGGCATAGCATCATAATAATCCATTTTCATCATAACATGGGCAAGCACTAATCATGGCAAGGTATGACAACATGTAATCATGACAAGATAGCACATCATGTAAACAAATTTACACCTAGTCACAATTAGCAACATACAACGCTACCCATTACAATACACTTGCCTTAACCTCGGGCGACGGATTGGCGAGAGGATGAGGGCACTCCCGGGGTCACACCACCTGCACATACATACCACACACTCAAGACATGCCCCAAAAACAGTATGCAAAAGCTCGTCTACCCCGACTTCACAAACTACTCCCAAAACCGAAAAACAGAGAATCTGTCCCGTCCGGACAGCAGACTTCAAACTATCATAACTTTAGTTCTAGGACTCCAAATTGAGTAAATCGAACATAACTTTCAAACGGCTGGGCAGAATTGGACGTTCTTTATGTCCACTGAAAGGTATTGAAGTTACTTACAACTTTCTCAACAGGCGGCCGACCAAATTCCGACTCAAAGGTCGCAAAAACTCAAACCCTAGGTTGACTGCACAATCTGCCCGAAGTAGAGAACGTGGCAAACTCTAGTTTTCATCCAATCTACCCAATCATAGCACCACCTCTTGATCTAAAAGCATCCAAATATCCTTTAGCACAGCCCCTAGACCAACCCCAAGAACTACCCCTAGCCATACCTTCGCCAGACGATTGATGAACCAACGAATCTCCTCCCGGTTCTCCCGATCTCCTTCCTCGCTCCAAATCCACCGGATCTCCTCGTCACGGAGCGCTCCGATGGTGAAAACAGTGGGATGGCGAGTTGAGGGGCTCCCCCTAGGGCAGCAAGGATGGTGGAGAGGGGAAGGGAGGGGTGGTGGCGCAATGGGGGAGATGGAGGGGAGGGCGCACGACAATGGGGGGCGGCGGCTAGCTTGGGGCGAGGAGAGGCGCCACAAGGGGAGGGAGGGGCGTGTGGGGGGCGGCTAGGGCAGGGAGGGGGTGCACCAAGCCCCCTTAACTTGGTCTCCCCCCCTCATGGGCCCATATCCCTCCCACTAAAGCAGAATTTTCCCAACCTATTTTCCCAGGCGAAATGAATCTCGGGGACGAGATTCTATTTTAAGTGGGGTAGGTTGAAACAATCAAAAATTCAAAATGAAGTTAGTTGGTTTTATTCGAATTTGCATTTGAATTTGGTTTTGGAAATTGGAATCGAGTTTGAATTTTCGTTTCTCCTCTTTGGGCCAAATCTCCTTTGCTTGTGGGCCTCCCGGCCTGTTTCTGTGACACTACGGAATGGTGTGAGATTATTTAATGTGAATGTTAAGGTCAAAAACTTTATGAAATATGGTATTGGAGGTTAAAACCATATGATAGGAGGCTTAATAGCGTTTTCGGGCCGTTTTCGGGCCGTTTCCGGGCTTTTGGGCCTTTCCAGGGGAGTTTGGGCCTAAAGGAAAGGGTTGTGGGCTTTGGTGGGATGGAGTTTGAGTCCTAATAGGAGTAGGAGACCTGGTTGGGGGCCTCCCCCATCCCCTTTAGGCGTTCACCCCCTGCCCTTGTGCCCCCACAAGTCCTAGCCGCCCCCCCACACCTCCCCACCTCCTCCTTGTGGCGCCTCCACCTCCCCCATTGCTCCCCATTGCTCCACCACCTCTCCACCACCTCTCCTCCTCCCTTGCTGCCCCTAGGGGAGTTCTCCATCTCCACACCTCAAAGATCCATCCGTTGGAGCGCTCCGCGACGAGGAGATCCGGCGGGATTGGAGCGAGGAAGGAGATCGCGCGAACCGGGAGGAGATCTATTGGGTTTTCGTGCGTTGGGAAAAGGTATGGCCATGGGAATCCTTGGGGTTGGTCTAGGTACTGTTCTAAGGGTGTTTCTCAAGTTTTTAGATCAATTGGTGGTACTGGAATTGAGTAGATTGGATTAGATCTAGAAGTTGCCACGTTCTTTGTTTCGGGCAGCATGAGCAGTCGACCTGGGGTTCGGTTTTTCGCCAAATTAGATTCGAAATCTGGTCGTATGGACGTTGAAGAAGTTGTATATAATTTCGTTATATTTCCGTGGATACAAAGAACGTTAAATTCCGCCCAGCCGTTTGAAAGTTATGGCTGTTTTACCGAGCGTGTTAAAATCTGTGACGTGATTGGAACAGATCACGGTATTTTGTAACAACTTTAGAGTCCGAATCAGTCTTTCCCTATACCTAGAAAAAGTTGGGAAATTTCCTAAGCTACGCGAAGATGTACTCGTTTAATTGATTCGGAGTCTTAGAACCCAAGTTATGCCTTTTGGAAGGCTGTTGTCCCGACGGGACAGAACCTCTGTTTTTAGGTTTTGCGAGTAGTTGGCAATGTCGGGGTAGATGAGGGTTTGCGTACTGTTTTGTGGACATGATTGTGAGTGTGTGATACCTATGTGCAGGTGGTGCGACCCCGGGAGTGCCTTCTACTTCCCACCAATCCGTTGCCCGTGGTTGAGGCAAGTGTGTTGTAATGGATACCGATTTGTAGGTTGCTTGTTGAGAATAGATGGAATTGACTACATGATATACGATCACTTGCCATGATTTAATGATTGCCAATGATATGATGAGCATGTTTATTATGTTATGATGCCATGTGTTAATGTACGAGTTAAATATGATGTTGGCATGATTGCATACATGGCATGTTACATGGCCCGAGCGGTGAGAAAGTCATAACTAGTCCGGGGAAGGTCGGTGAGAAAGTTATGACTAATCCGTAGAGCCATTGAGTAAGTCCTACATCGTGATTCCATCCACGTGGTGTTTGGAAGCGAGGAGTAGGCACCCTCCATCTTCGGGATGGAAGGGGGGAGAGGGTGCACACCGACGGGTGTGTACTCAACCATACCAGTATGAATTTCCAAGGAGACATGAGCATTGCATTGCATTGCATACACAATGATGATGATAATGTTAAGTGTTCATGAATGAGATGATACACATGATGTGAGATTTTATTGCCATGTTATTGTTCTTGTTGTCCATTGCAATATGCTTGCTGAGTGATGAACTCACGCTTGTGTTTATGTTGTTTACTTTTAGGTACCATGAATCCAAAGATGCGGGAAGGAAATAGTCACACTTCCACATGTAGCTTCACTCTTTTGATTTCACAAGTCATTCAATTAGTGTTGATAATAAATTGCGTGTGATGATCATTGCTTTAAGGCTTAGCTTTGCTAAATGAGAATCTTTTCGTTCGTTTGACTCTTGGAGACATTATATGTTTGGAACTAGACTTACATTATTGCTAAGTCGTTAATTATTGCTGTTTTAGATGCTTTCCATTATGATATAACTTGTGTTACTGTTGTTGCTCCTTCAATTCATGTTAAAACAAAGGAGATGTTGCCGAAATCTCGGTTTTTAGCATGTGCGCCTTTGCTGGAATTTATGTTTAATTGTGGTATTTAGATGTTGTTTAGCTTACGTTTGGTAGCATTCAGGCATATTAAATGTCGGGGTGTTACAGTTTCCTTCCGGCCCGGCCGTCCTCGGCACCTTTCGCCTCGCCCGCCCTGCGCCAGCGTGGTCGCCGCCGCCCCGCCTCGGTGTCGCCTCTGCTCCGGCCGTGCACTGCGCCCGCCGTCCTCGCGCCTCCACGCTGCGTCTGCTGCCTCGCGCTGCCCGCCGCCAGCGTGGTCGCCGCCTTTACGCCGCCTCCTTGGCGATCGCCGCCCAATCGCCATGCCGCCAGACGCCATCGACCGCCGCCCGCCGCCGCTTTGCTCCCGGCCTTCGGCTATAAAAGCCCCTCCCTCCCCCTCCTTCCAACTCGCCCCGCTCCCTCCCTTCCCGGTGAGCTCCTCTCCTCCCTTGCCCTCATCCCACTCGGCCCGGCCAAGCAGCGCCGCCGCCAAGCCCCGCCGCCTCCCCTGCCTCCCGTGCAAACCCTACCCCTCCCCCGGGCCCCGCCACTGACGGGTGGACCCCACCCATCACCCCTCCCACTCCTCGCCTGCGGGCCCCGCTCCGCTCGAAGCCAAAGCCAAAGCCGCACTTCCTTCCTCCAGGTCGCCCATCGCCGCGCTGCTGCTCACTCGCTCCTCCACCGCTCGCCTGGCCGTGGGTCTGCCAAACCCGGCCGGCCAGCCCTACCACGCGGGAACAGTAAAAGGATTTTCGGATTATAATTTAAATATTAATTCCTGAAAATTCGTTTTAAATCCAGAAAATAGCCCAGAAAAATCCTAGAAAAACCCAGAGCCCCACCAAATACCTTTTCCGAACCGTTTCGACCCCCTGAGTCCAGAAATGATGTCCGTTCCCAAATCCGAAACTCAGAAAATTTCCAAAATCCCAGAATTGCCCTCCATTCTCTTCCGACTCGGTTCCCGGTTTCCGTTTCAGTTTCCGTTTCTTCTTCAGTTGTTGTTTTTGTCGTTTACTTATGTTGGTTGTCTCTTCCATGCTAGATTCGACCGTTGAGACGCCAGTGGAGCAGGAGCAGTCTCTGGAGCCGGAGCAGTTCCCGGAGCAGACGTTGGACCAGACGGGAGCCCAGTACGACTACTTCCTCTACGATTCATCCGATCCAGCTGCCGCGCAAGGCAAGCCGTACACCCTTGATCATGTTGATCCAATCATGCCATGCTATAGTATTAATTATTTTATATCGCATTATTTTACTGTATGTTGAATTATTGAAAACAGTATTTTAGAATGACATGATACCTAGGTAATGCCGAAATTGCTCATGGAACTTCCTTGAAATATTGAACCCTAATTAAATCCTTTGTAACCCTAGTTAAGTGCTTATTGCCACGATTAGGTTAGATTATACTACTAGGTTAGTTCAAAACTTGGAATTTAGAGAAAATGATGCCGAATCTCTGATTCGGATGTTTGTAAAAGTGCTACAGCTTGGGGGACAGTATCGGATTAATCTCGAAGTGGATAAGATTCTGATCCCCGGCTGATGATTAATGCCTTGGTTGTCTGGTGGCCGGTACTGTGAGTACTGGGTTGGGTTTGTGGATTGAAGGCTTGGTCTTTGGTAAGTGTAAGATTAATAACCCCCTTGAGCAAAGTAAATAACTTAGTTCCCGCTCAACCACAGGTCGGACTGGTCAGTGGACCCGTATCCGACACAGCTCAGTAAGTTAATCATTCCTGAGATAATAATTGGACTGTTTTGGTGGTACTATTCTCTGGTGAGAATAGGGACCGGGCCTTCCCGGCAGGGAAGTGTACCAGAGGGGTGGAACGGGAATGGTCCGTAGTGACATTCTTCGTTCTCACAACGGTAGACGCTAATGGGGACTGTGAGTCCAAGGTAGCGGTATCTATCGGTTAACAACTAAAGGACAGGAATGATTAAATGAAATGCTGTGATACTCTAAACTGGGCCACATGCATTTAAGTTGCATGAAAACTCACGATTGGCATTAAAGGTTGTAGATATCTTGTGGGTAAAGCTGAGCACCTCTGCAGAGTTAATCTTGATGGTAATCGATTACGCCGTACTTCCGGTTAATGAAGTTAAGTTTGAAATTGGGGTGATACCCGTAGCTAAGCTCAAGTTACTATTTTGGAATTTGGATAAGTTGGTTAAGTGTTGCTAAACTTGTGAAAAACCCCCTTACTACTATTTATGGTCTATGCTTCAAATGTAAAATAAGTTAGAAAATAAAACTGCATCCAGATACTTAACCCTACTGCCATCCCTTTAGATACCCCTGCATATAGTATTCAGTGGTTCCGTACGACTTGTTGAGTACTCTGTACTCACCCTTGCAAACCCCAACCCCTTTCAGAGTTCGAAGATGCCGGAGCTTACCAGGAGGTCGTAGATGGCGATTTAGTCTGGTTTTAGGTCTCTGTGTGAAATCATGTGCTGAAAAATTGGCTTTGAACTGAAAAATTAACTTAGAATTGGATTTGCAAAATGTGCTTGTGCATGTGTTTGACAATTTGACAAGAAACAGTAAGTTTCGCTTTGGCGCCGGACCAAACTTAAAGAAAACAGTAAGTTTCCCATGTACAACGGACCAACTTTCTTGGTCCTTTGTAAACATGCTTTTGACAACCTAATTCTCCCATGTACAACGGACCAACTTTCTTGGTCCTTTGTAAACATGCTTTTGACAACCTCATTCTCCCATGTACAACGGACCAACTTTCTTGGTCCTTTGTAAACATGGTTTTGACAACCTCATTATCCCATGTACGCATGCACCAACTTTCTTGGTCCTTTGTAAACATGCTTTTGACAACCTCGTTTTCCCATGTACAAATGCACCAACTTTTTTGGTCCTGTCAGTAAATGTGTTTTTGAAGGTTGTTGTGCCAAACCAAGTTATTGAAAAACAGTAAGTTTTACATGTACGCCGGACCAAATTTTTTGGTCCGTCGTGAATGGGTTTTTGAGCGATTTTGAGATTGAAATTTGAATTTGATTTTGAGATTATGAAATTTGTGATAATTTCATGATACTTCTTTGAAGTGGACTTTATGCAATGCTCATGTGAGTAGTTGCATGGATTAATGTGAGTCAAGTCGTGGACTTGTGCTCGGAATTATTTTGTGGTTTGTTCATGTGCGTGTATTGCTCGAAGACGAATGTGGTCGATGACGGGACCGGAACTAGGTTCATGGAAGAACTGAGGTTCGGGACTAGGTTCAGGAGGAACCGAGGTCTTGGTGGTCAAGGATGTCATGCGGGACGTTCGGGCTAAGAGAATGGTGCACATGAAGAATGGTTAGTCACGTGAGAATGGCAGGAGGTCATTCGCGTGCAAAGTGTTAGTCACGTGAGTATGGCAGGTGGCCATACGCGTGCAAAGTGTTAGTCACGTGAGTATGGTAGGGTTGCCATACGCGTGCAAGAGTTGTACTCGGCCAGGTTGGGCCAAATAGAGTTGTGTTGGATACAGATTCCTTCTAGGGAATAGGAATTGTATTCAGAACTCCTTGTGGGTTGGTCCTTTAAATAGGAGGGGTTGTCTCCTGTTGAAGTGTATCCAACCAAGTAGAGCTGAGCGCATCAAGCTTCGAGCTTGGTTTTAGGGTTTGTACTCTTTTGATGAGAGTATTTTAGACAAGAAATAAAGATCAATTCTTCCAAGATTTTTGCGTGCTACAGTAACCACGTCGCTACAGTATTTCCTGTTTTGGTTCTTGTTTGCATGCTTGTTCTAGTTCTAGATTGGTTTTTGTTCTTCAAGTTTTATCTTGATTTGATCCATCAAAAACCTCTCTAGGGTATTGATCTAGTGTTTCTCAAAGTCTAGTTGATCAATCTTTTGTCGTTCTTGTTTAATCTTGAAATTTTGATTAGATTGATTCTCGTCAAGTTCTGGATCAGCAAGCTTGCGAAGCTCATAACTTTTGATCCATAATTTCGATCGAGCTGATTCTTTTTGGGTTCGATTCGTATTGGAATCTAGTTTCTTGTGTCCAAATTTTAGATCGTTTCGACGGTTGGATCTCCGGGAATTCTCATTTTACCAAACCTCTGTCTTTCTATTTTTGTCGAAAACGAGGCAATTATTTGGTTCTGTTTTGGGGTGAACTTTTAATAGGTCAAGAATTTGGTTTTAGCTTCCGCACAATCATTCACCCCCCTCTGATTGCTATATTCGTATACTTCGATCCTACAAGTGGTATCAGAGCAAGGTTTTTCTAATCTATCTTAACCGGTGATTAGATCAATGGATCGTTATTCGACAAAACCATGTGTGTTCGATGGTGTTGATTTTCAGTTTTGGAAGGCCAAGATGGAGGCGTTCATCCAAGCACAGGGCTTCACAATTTGGGAGAAAGTCTACAAGCCATATGAAGTCCCTGCAAACGACAACGTCAACGACACCAATCGCACACATGTTGAAGCAAATAGCAAGGCGCGCAACTTGATCATCCAAGGCTTGGGACGCAGCGACTTTGATCGTGTGGTTCATCTTCGATCCGCATATGAGGTATGGAAATCTCTTTGTGATTACCATGAGGGTTCTAACACTGTCAAAGAGGTTCGCCAAGATATTTACAAAAAAGAATACATGCGTTTTGAGATGAAACCTAGTGAATCTGTAGATGACTTCTTTGCACGTTTCAATAAAATTCTTAGCAATCTACGTCTTTGTTGGAGTTAGCTACACCGATGCTGAAAATGCTCGACAATTGCTTAGTGCTTTGGACATGTCGGTGTGGGAGATGAAAGTAACATCTATACAAGAATCTACTACCATGAGCACACTCACATTAGATGTTCTTCACTCTAAGTTGAAAACTCATGAGTTGGATGTTCTTGCCAGGAAGGGTAACATTAAATCAATTGCTTTGATCTCTAACCCTAACATGTCAAATGCAAATTCTTCTTCTAGCTTTGCCTTGTCTTCCATGTCTTCTTTTACAGATGAGCAACTTGAAGAGTTTCCCGAAGAAGATCTGGCACTACTCTCTTCTCGCTTTAACAAAGCTTTGCAGAATGTGAGAATGAGAAAGAGAGGTGGTCCTCCAAGATGCTATGAGTGTGGTGACCTCAACCATATTCGCACAAATTATCCTAAGCTTGCAGGAAAAACATCAAAGGAGGAGAAGGACAACGGCTGTAAGGAATGAGAAGAAAAGGTTCTCGTCAAATGATAGGAAGAAGAAGAGCTTCATCAACCGCAAGGTGGTTCACTGAGTTCTTTCCGCTCTTGAACAAGTCAATTTGAGCGATGTGGACTCGGAGAGCAGCGAAGATGATGCAACTCCAAGCAAGCATGATTTGATGGGATTATGTCTCATGGCAAGCGACAAGGATAGCTTCACCGAGGACGACCACGATGACTTCAATGAGGTAGATCCCTCTTATGATGAATTAGCTATTGTCGTTGCTCGTCTTGGAAAATTGCTTGACAAACGTGATAAGAAAATTAAGAAACATGATTTCATTATTGAATCATTGAATGCTGAAATTGCTAGACTTAAGACTTTGATTCCTAGTGATGATACTTGCAAATCATGTGACTTAATTTACAATGAGCTCACCTTGCTTAGAAAAGAACATGCTCTTTTGTTACATCTAAATGAGAAAAATGAGAAACATGTTGTACATGCTAGCTGTTCCACTGATGATTTGCATAGTTCAACTTCCTGTTCTAAATGCTCAACTCTTGAATTAAAACTGAAAGATGCAAATGCTAGGGTTTCTCAATTGATCGATAATCTGCTTTCACATGAAATTCTCTCATGCTCAACTTGTCGCAAGCAAAAAGGAAAAATAGATGTTCCCTGCAATAATTGTTTAATTCTTGCTAAGAAAGTTGATTACCTGCAAAACTCTTTGGAACGATTCACTAATGGCAAGAAAAAGTTGAACATGATCTTGGATCAATCTAAGGTTAGCACAAACAAGAGAGGTTTAGGTTTTGATCCTTATGCCACATACGAAACTAAACCTCGCCTTTGTTGTTCAGGCTCCTTGCAAAATTGAGTTATCTAATGAGCCTAAGAAAATTGCTTTTCAATCTGCTGGTTTTTTATCCTCTACTATGATGAAAGCAAAATGTGCCTTTACTGTTAAAGCTAAACATCATGTCAAGTACACTTGCACTCATTGTGGTAGAGATGGACACTTAGTAGATTATTGCTTTAGACTAGCCAAACAACAAAAGAAGGAAAGAACTGAGGCTAGGTCAAATTTCAGCAAAACACATTTTACTCCTTATGCGCCTAGAGTGATGAAAACACCTTCTGTTCCTAGAAACATGGGAAAAGGTAAATCTGATTTTGTGCATAAAAATTATCGTGTTGTGCCTACTGTTGTGCGTCGTGTGTCTCAGTACTGGATTCCCAAAAATCTCATTCCTAACCCCAAGATCGAGACCTCGACATGTTTTGTTGCTATGTAGGCTTCTCGCGAGGAAGGAGAACATATGGCTAGTAGATTCCGGATGCTCACGCCACATGTCGGTAAAAGAATTGGTTCTCCTCCCTCACTCGTGCATCTCGTCTTTGAAAGTGTTACTTTTGGAGATGCTTCTTCCTCTTCTGTTGTGGCAAAAGGTACAAGAAAGGTAAGTGACAAGTTTATGTTCAAGGATGTGGCTCTTGTTGAAAACTTGAAATATAACTTGCTTTCTGTCTCACAAATGCTTGATGAAGATCTTGAGATAAGCTTTAAGAAAAATGAATGCAAAGTGCTAGATGCTTCAGGTGATCTTGTGTTCAAGATTTCTCGTTTTGGAAGAGTTTTTAAAGCTGATTTTGATGCATCACCTTCTTCTAAACATAGGTGTCTAATTGCCAATGTTTCTAAAGATTTATTCTTTTGGCATCGTAGACTTGGTCATGTTGGTTTTGATCATCTTACTCGTGTAAGCAGTTTAGATCTCATACGTGGCTTGCCTAAGCTTAAGGGTGATAGCAATTTAGTATGTTCCTCTTGTAGACATGGTAAGATGATTGCAGGTTCACATCCACCTCTTACCATGGTGATGACAAACGCTCCAGGACAGCTTCTACATCTTGATACAGTTGGACCATCTCGAGTTCAATCCTTTGGAGGCAAATGTCCAGGTACTAGTCCAAGTGATGCAGCTGTAGCACCCTTGGCACCTACTACTACATCACCTACAGCTAACCATCCTCAAGCTACAACATCATCTGTACATGCTGAAAATGAAGAAGGAGAAGGAGAAGTCTCAAAAGCCAATGCTCCCTTGCACATTCAAAAAATGCATCCATCTGAACAAATGATTGGAGACCTAAATGAGAGAGTCACTCGATCCAGGTTTATTCATTCTGACACTCATGCTCATTCTGCTTTAGTTGCTTCTTTTGAACTCCAAAGATATATCTCATGCATTATCGTAATCTTGGATCAATGACATGCATGAAGAATTATAGAATTTTGAAATAAATAAAGTTTGGAAACTTGTCTCACCTCCTCCTAATTTTAATGTTATTGGAACTAGATGGGTTTTCAAAAATAAACAAAGTGAGGATGGTGTTGTTGTTAGAAACAAGGCTAGATTGGTTGCTCAAGGTTACACTCAAATTGAAGGCTTAGATTTTGATGAAACCTTTGCTCCTGTTGCTAGAATTGAAGCCATTAGAATCCTTTTAGCTTTTGCTGCATCCAAAGGTTTCAAATTGTATCAAATGGATGTGAAAAGTGCTTTTCTTAATGGCTACATAAATGAGGAGGTTTATGTCAAGCAACCACCTGGTTTTGAAAATCCAAAGTTTCCAAATCATGTGTTCAAACTATCAAAAGCTTTGTATGGTTTGAAACAAGCCCCTAGAGCATGGTATGATAGGCTAAAAACCTTTTTACTTGAAAGGGGGTTTTCAATGGGAAAGGTTGACAAAACTCTCTTTTTACTCAAGCAAGGCAATGATCAATTATTCGTTCAGATTTATGTTGATGATATTATCTTTGGTGGTTCCTCTCATGTTTTAGTGTCTGAGTTTTCAGAAACAATGAGAAAGGAGTTTGAGATGAGTATGATGGGTGAGTTGACATACTTTTTGGGATTTCAAATCAAGCAAACAAAGGATGGTACCTTTGTACATCAAAGCAAATACACAAAAGACTTGTTGCATAGATTTGGGATGGAAAACAGCAAACCAATCATGACACCTATGGAAAGCAATTGCACACTTGATCCGGATGAAGATGGTGAGCCGGTTGATCAAAAGGAATATAGAAGCATGATAGGTTCACTTTTGTACCTCACTGCATCAAGGCCGGATATACAATTTGCTGTATGCTTGTGTGCTCGTTTTCAAGCTTCCCACGTGCTTCACATCGACAAGTCACAAAAGGATTTTCAGGTATCTTCATGGAACTCAAGATTTTGGCATTTGGCTTTCTGCTTCCTCATGCATTAGTTTGAGATCTTTTCTGATGCTGATTTTGGAGGATGTAGAATTGATAGGAAAAGCACTTCTGGTTCATGTCACTTCTTGGGAAATTCTCTCATTGCATGGTCATCTAGAAAGCAATCTTCTGTTGCACAATCAAGCTACTTTGAATCTGAATATGTGGCTGCTGCTAGTTGTTGTTCTCAAATTCTTTGGATAGTAGCTACACTTAAAGATTATGGGGCTATTTTGGATAGTGTTCCTCTTACGTGTGATAACACTAGTGCAATTTGCATTGCTAAGAACCCTGTGCAACATTCAAGAACAAAACATATTGACATCAGATTTCACTTTCTTAGAGATCATGTTGAAAAAGGCAACATTGTGCTTCATCATGTGGATACTTGAACATCAATTGGCATACATTTTCACAAAACCTTTGTCTTCTTCTCGTTTTGCTTTTATTCGGTGAGAACTTGGGATTGTTCATCCAATGGGTTTGTTTTGAGTGGGAGTTTCTTTGCCAATTTCTTTCACTTTTTGAGCTCACTTTATCATATTTTTTTATATTTTTTGTAATTGTTATAATATATTATAATCTATATTGTTACACTTTTAATAAAAATGACATTGAGAAATTACTTGGTCTGATTGCCTATAGCTAAATACCTTGTGATATCTTACTCTTCTAGGCTTGATATTGAATCTTCTTGACAAAATTGGGCTATGAAGCAAGTCTGTTTTAGCCTTACTCTTTCATAAGACTTTTTAATCACTTTTGCATGTTTTCAAAGAAAAATGAAAAGAAAAGGGAATCAATAAAAAAGGGTTGTTAAAAGCAAAAGCCTCAAGTTATGAGCTTCAGGAATGCTTTCCCTAAAAGATAAGATATATGCTTCAAGCATGTCATTCCCTCAAAAACAAGATGTATGCTTCAAGCATGCCAATCCAAGGAAATAAAAGAAGTATGCTTCAAGCATGCCACATGCAGTTCTTGTTTAAAGATTAAATTGGTCTACTAGATTGGAGTTGAAATCACTTGCTCGCCTGAGTTGTTAGTTGCTTCAATTTTTGAGCTTTTGTTCTTTTCTTGAGATCTTGCTTCGTACTTGGCTATAGTTGATGATGAATTGAGGTTGAGATACATGTCATTCCCTAACTTGTTAAAAATCACATTAATATCATGTATTTTGCATATTATGTGATATATAAGGTTATATGATCAAATGAGCTCATCCTCTTCTATCTTGGCACTCATTTGTTTCTCCTTGTGAAATCATTGCTACAAGAAAATTTTAAACATGTTCTCTCTTTTGTACTCTTGATGAATCCATTGTCAAAGGGGGAGAAAATTGGGAATTGTTGAAAAGTTTAATGAAAAAGGGGGAGAAGAAAAAGGGGGAGTTGTGTTTGGAAATTTGAGAATTTTGGGAGAAGTTTGGAGAATTTTGGAATTTTTGGGCGCATTGCACATTCACACATTTTTTTCATTCTCAGGGGGAGATTTTGTTTTGCTTTTGGTAAAAAGGGGAATTCTGTTTTCTTACTTTGGTCTTTGATCCTTTGGATTTCAAAATCTTTTGTAAAGTGAATGCCAAATGATCAATTCTAAGTAGTGTTGCCAATGTTTTCATCAAGGGGGAGATTGTGAAATCATGTGCTGAAAAATTGGCTTTGAACTGAAAAATTAACTTAGAATTGGATTTGCAAAATGTGCTTGTGCATGTGTTTGACAATTTGACAAGAAACAATAAGTTTCGCTTTGGCGCCGACCAAACTTAAAGAAAAGCGATAAGTTTCCCATGTACAACGGACCAACTTTCTTGGTCCTTTGTAAACATGCTTTTGACAACCTAATTCTCCCATGTACAACGGACCAACTTTCTTGGTCCTTTGTAAACATGCTTTTGACAACCTCATTCTCCCATGTACAACGGACCAACTTTCTTGGTCCTTTGTAAACATGTTTTTGACAACCTCATTCTCCCATGTACGATGCACCAAATTTCTTGGTCCTTTGTAAACAAGCGTTTGACAACCTCGTTTTACCATGTAAAAAAGACCAAATTTTTTGGTCTGTCGTAAATGGGTTTTTGAAGGTTGTTTTGCCAAACCAAGTTATTGAAAAGCAAGAAGTTTTACATGCAGCGGACCAAATTTTTGGTCCGTCGTGAATGGGTTTTTGAGCGATTTTGAGATTGAAATTTGAATTTGATTTTGAGATTATGAAATTTGTGATAATTTCATGATACTTCTTTTGAAGTGGACTTTATGCAATGCTCATGTGAGTAGTTGCATGGATTAATGTGAGTCAAGTCGTGGACTTGTGCTCGGAATTATTTTGTGGTTTGTTCATGTGCAGGTATTGCTCGAAGACGAATGTGGTCGATGACGGGACCGGAACTAGGTTCATGGAAGAACCGAGGTTCGGGACTAGGTTCGAGGAGGAACCGAGGTCTTGGTGGTCAAGGATGTCATGCGGGACGTTCGGGCTAAGAGAATGGTGCACATGAAGAATGGTTAGTCACGTGAGAATGGCAGAGGTCATTCGCGTGCAAAGTGTTAGTCACGTGAGTATGGCGGTGGCCATACGCGTGCAAAGTGTTAGTCACGTGAGTATGGTAGGGTTGCCATACGCGTGCAAGAGTTGTACTCGGCCAGGTTGGGCCAAATAGAGTTGTGTTGGAATCTGATTCCTTCTAGGGAATAGGAATTGTATTCGTAACTCCTTGTGGGTTGGTCCTTTAAATAGGAGGGTTGTCTCCTGTTGAAGTGTATCCAACCAAGTAGAGCTGAGCGCATCAAGCTTGAGCTTGGTTTTAGGAGTTTGTACTCTTTTGATGAGAGTATTTTAGACAAGAAATAAAGATCAATTCTTCCAAGATTTTTGCGTGCTACAGTAACCACGTCGCTACAGTATTTTCTGTTTTGGTTCTTGTTTGCATGCTTGTTCTAGTTCTAGATTGGTTTTTGTTCTTCAAGTTTTATCTTGATTTGATCCATCAAAAACCTCTCTAGGGTATTGATCTAGTGTTTCTCAAAGTCTAGTTGATCAATCTTTTGTCGTTCTTGTTTAATCTTGAAATTTTGATTAGATTGATTCTCGTCAAGTTCTGGATCAGCAAGCTTGCGAAGCTCATAACTTTTGATCCATAAGTTCGATCGAGCTGATTCTTTTTGGGTTCGATTCGTATTGGAATCTAGTTTCTTGTGTCCAAATTTCAGATCGTTTCGACGGTTGGATCTCCGGGAATTCTCATTTTACCAAACCTCTGTCTTTCTATTTTTGTCGAAAACGAGGCAATTATTTGGTTCTGTTTTGGGGTGAACTTTTAATAGGTCAAGAATTTGGTTTTAGCTTCCGCACAATCATTCACCCCCCCTTCTGATTGCTATATTCGTATACTTCGATCCTACACTCTGTCTTCGCTCAGGCCCTGCCTGTGGTTTCTCTCTTTTGGTATTGTAGTCTAGAAGCTTGGATGCTTCCTTTTGTAAAAACTCGGCCGTTAGGCCATCTATATTGAATAAAAAGTGTTGAAGTTGCTTTTGTCAGGCAATTGTACTCTTGTTTTCCAACAGTTAGTCTTCCTGGGTAACTGTTGTGAGTTTCGTACTGCCCCTAAAAAGGCGGTCCGTCACAAGTGGTATCAGAGCCTAGACTTGACCGTAGATTGAGACCTAAGTTGGCTTAAGGAGTCTTTTTCGAAAAACTTACTTCAAACTACAAACAAAATGAGTTTCAAAAACTGTAAGTACTATTCTTATAACCCTTTTTCCTCTCCTCTTCCTTCTTTCCCACCCTTTCCTTAAAATTCACTCCTCTCCTCTAAAAACTCACTTAAAACCTTTCCGCTCATCTAACTTGGAAAATTTTTCTCGTTTTGGCAGATGGTTCAGCACGCTTTTCTGTTCCCCGAAGCTTTCGGGGGATGGGCTGAATTACTGTGGAGGATGCTACAGCATGTTGGGACAGGTCAGAACGAGGCCACAGTTTTCCACACAGAGGAACTTTTCCAGGGTACCGTTCGTTTTGAATGGAAGGCCTGGGTCGATCTGGATCCTCTGCCAAATAATCCAGATATTCCGCGCCGCTTCCAAGGATACCGCGTCCTTGAATCAGACGCTATCCATGACTCTTCCCGCCGGGTAGTGAAGCACCTGCGTTGCCTTTTCGCCGCTGAGTTTGACGACAGTCAGTTTCAGCTCATCCCCATGAGGGGGGATGCTCCCGGCGCAGTGATTGTCTCTGTCCAAGAGGACGAGGCAGATCCGCGTGTCGACAAGGTTGCTGATCTTCTTGTCAACAAGGACTTCCAGTACAGCTGCCTTCTCCGCGAGCGAGATGATCTTCAGCGATAGTTGGGCAATGCGTGGATGGAGATCGACGAGCTTCGCGAGGAGTTAGACCAGCTGCAGCCCCAGTACGAGCCCGGAGAAGAGATGTCCGTGGATGGTCCATCAGAGGTGATAGACCTGTCCATGGCTGATGATGTGGAAGAAGACCCAGAGGAGCGCATCATCTACATCTCCGACGACGATTGAAGACGCCTGTCTTAGAATAGGGCGTTAGACCTAGAAGTTGGTTTCCCTTTTGGAGTAGTTATTTTGTAATGTAAAATAGGTTGTTTCTACCTTATAATGACGGTATTGTAAACAATCTATGCTATCAGTAAAATTATGTTTCCTATCTCTGTATGTTGTTTGCACTATTACTCTTATATCCTCGGCCAAATTCCACTAATTCTTTCCCCTTTCGTCTCGCTTCTCACCTATTCTATCTCATCACACCCATACTCAATTCTTACTTATCTTCTGCTTTACCCAAAACCCTGCAGCAAGATCCAGAGAAAGTCAGAATGGATCAAGGAGAAGGATCACAGCCCCACGGTCACGAGAATGAGACAGACCCAGCCAGAAACCCGGTTAACCTAGCTCAAGTGCTGGCAGCTATGGAAAGGAACAGACATCAGTCAGAACAAAGGCAGAATCAAATGATTGAGATGATGATGGGATAGTTGGCTGCAAGACCGCAGATGAACCCCCAAGGAAACAACTTTGGACAGGAGGGATTGCTAGGTGGGTCACACTGGTCTGATTTCCAAAAGACCCGGCCCCCTATTTTCTCCGTGTCGGCTGAGCCACTAGTAGCAGATGATTGGCTCAAGGACATCCAAAGGAAGTTAGATACGGTGCAGTGCACTGAGAAGGAAAAGGTGCTCTATGCCTCTCACCAACTGCAAGGATAAGCAGCCGCGTGGTGGGTTAACTTTCAAACCCTAAAGGAAGGACAAGAGATTTCTTGGCAGATGTTTGAGGAAGCTTTTCGGAAAACACATATTCCAGCAGGCTTGATGGCCTCCAAGCGAAGGGAATTTTTGTCTCTTCATCAAGGAGGAAGGACGGTGATGGAATACCTGCACCAGTTCAATAACTTATCTCATTATGCGCCCAAGGAAGTAGACACAGAAGAAAAGAAGATAGAAAGATTCTATGAAGGACTGCAGAAGAATCTGAAGTTTCATGTCTCAGCTGTAGAATTCAAGGATTTTTCAGCTATGGTGGATAGGCTGATTGTTTCCGAGGAGACAAGAAATGACTTGGAAGATACCCGAAAGAGAAAAGCACAGCAGTAGAGGATGTCAGCAGCAAACCAGTTCAAGGGAAGGACCTACACTTTCAACCCCAGCGTCCCGAACAAGAGACAAGCAGTGGGAGGATCCCGGCCTATTCCTCCCAACAACCAGCCCGGAACTGTCTGATGCTTTACCTGCAACGGGAATCATTATTCTAATGTATGTCCCAAGAAGGGTTCAGCCTGTTTCCATTGCGGACAACCCGGACACTTTAGGCAGCAGTGCCCAAAGAAGGATTTGCCGAGTGACGTGGCAATGGCACAGACGTCAGCTTTCACCTCAACCAACAGACATCCTGTACCTCGTCAACCTCAGCCACCCCATCAAGGATATCTGAAGGCACCAATCAAGACAGAGGGATATTCTAACAACTGTGGAGCAAATCCACCAAGGAACCCGCAAGGAAGAATCAATCATGTGTCAGCAGCAGAAGCAGCCGAAGCCACAGATGTCATCGTTGGTAAGTTTTGAGTCCAAACCAATTTGGCCCTAACCCTTTTTGATCCCGGTGCAACCCATTCGTTCGTTTCTTTGGCTTTTGCTTACAAAAATGGCTTGCCCTACTCCCCGTTGCCCTCTCCTTGTGTTTTCCACACCCCCGGAAGCCGGTTAATGGCCAGATTTAGCTGCAACAACCTAAGTATGGAAATCCAAGGGATTGAGTTCAGAGCCAACCTGTTGTTATTGGAAATGGATGGTCTAGATGTCATATTGGGAATGAACTGGTTATCTAGACACCAGGCCCGTTTGGACTGTGCTCGGAAGACAGTGACACTCAGGAATGGTTATGGTCAAGAAGTGACAGTTCAGAATGATCCGAGGTTGATCAAAAGGAATCAGAACACCGTCAACGCAGTTGCTCGTGGATTGGACAGCATACCTGTAGTTCGGGAGTACCCTGATGTTTTTCCAGAAGAGTTACCAGGGAAACCTCCGAACAGAGGCATAGAACTAGCAATAGAGTTAGTTCTTGGAACAGCTCCTATTCATAAGCGATCCCGTCCAATGTCACCTTTGGAGTTAAAGGAACTGAAGAAACAGTTGGATGAACTGTTGGATAAAGGATTTGTATGGCCAAGTATCTCACCTTTGTCCGCACAAGTAGTATTTGCCAGGAAGAAGGATGGAAGCAAGAGACTTTGCATAGACTACAGAGCTCTGAATGATGCAACAATCAAGAATAAGTACCCGTTACCCCGTATAGATGACCTATTTGATCAGTTAAAAGGAGCTAAGATCTTTTCAAAGATAGACCTGAGAACAGGATACCATCAGTTAAAAGTCAGAGAGCAAGACAGAGAAAAGACAGCATTTGCCACTCGGTACGGATTATATGAGTTCACAGTAGTGCCATTTGGACTCACCAATGCCACGGCCTACTTTATGAACCTGATGAACCAAGTATGCATGGAGTTCCTGGACCAATTCATCGTAGTGTTCATAGACGACATACTCATTTACTCCAAGACGGAAGAAGATCACAAGAAGCATCTGCACTTAATTCTAGGAAGGCTTAGAGAACACCAGCTTTATGCAAAATTCTCTAAGTGTGATTTCTGGTTGGACGAAATCGCTTTCCTAGGATTAGGGGTGGAATTGAGCCGAGCCGAGCCGGGCTCGGTCGAGCTCGCCGATAATCGAGCCGAGCCAAGCTCGGCTCGGAGTGTGGATCGAGCCAGAAGATGGGCTCGGCTCGGGCTCGATCGAGCCTCGAGCCGGCTCGCGAGCCGGTGCACGGAAGGCCCATTGGCCATTGCATTGCCTCCTCTAATGCGCGCCCGACTCCCCCAAATCCCTCTCGTCTCCTCAGTCGCCGCCCCCAAATCCCTAGATCTCCTCCTCACTCCGTCCATCCACCGCCCCCAAGGAGACCCCCGCCCGACTCCGGGACTTCGCCGGCCAGCGTCGCCCATTCCCCGACCACCCTTGGGCCCTCGACACCTCCCCCGGCCGGCCAGCCCTGCCTCCCTCAGCTCCTTCGCTGCTCCGCGGCTCCGCCCGACCGCCTTGGTGCCCGTCCAGCCATCCCCCAAGTCTCTGCCCCGACGCTCCGTCTGGCCGTCCCCTGAGGCCCTCGGCGCTTCCCCCGGCTCCCTCAACTCCTCTAACGCCTCCCCCGGCCCCAGCTCTGTCGGCTCCTCCGCTGCCTCCCCCGGCCCCGGCTCTGTCGGCTCCTCCGCTGCCTCCCCTGGCCCCGGCTCTGTCGGCTCTTTCGACGCCTCCCCCGGCCCCGGCCCTCTACACGAACAGGTCCAGCAGTACTCGGCGCCGCCTGACTCGGTGAGCACTTAGAATATTGTTGAATGTTTAGTTGTTGATCTGAGTCTGAGTCTCTAAGATGCTTTGAAGAACTGAGTGACAGTCTGAGAATGAGATGCTTTGGCTTGTGATTGAGTGAATCTGTGATTGAGATGTTTAGTTGTTGACTGTGATTGAGATGTTAAGTTGTGTGTTGTTGAATGTTGAATGTTGAATGTGAGAAACTGAGAATGAGATGATTGACTGATTGTTGTCTGTGAGATACTAAGATGATTGTGAGGTGCTGGACTGCCATTAGTTAAATCAATGCCATTGACTGTCGAGCCTAACGAGCCGCTCACAAGCTGGCTCGAGCTCGGTTCATTGGTGAAGCGAGCCAGGCAGTAGGCTCGGGCTCGGCTCGTTGGCCATGCGAGCCGAGCCGAGCCGCACCGAGCCAAGCCGAGCCCGAGCCGAGCATCGAGCCTCGAGCTAAAATTCCACCCCTACCTAGGATACATCATCACCAAGGATGGAGTGAAGATGGATCCCGAGAAGATCAGGACAGTCTTGGAATGGAAACAGCCTACGCCAGTAACGGAAGTCAGAAGTTTTCTTGGATTGGCAGGATACTACCGACGGTTCATCGAAGGATTCTCCAAGACAGCCAAACCGATGACTCAACTTCTCAAAAAGGACAGCCCCTACAATTGGACTGAGAAGTGTGAGAATAGTTTCCAGGAATTGAAAACCAAGTTAACCTCTGATCCAGTCCTCACACTCCCAAATCCGGATAAAGACTTCTAGATTTATTGTGATGCTTCCAAAAGAGGATTGGGATGCGTGTTGATGCAATAAGGAAAAGTGGTTGCGTATGCATCACGATAACTCAGACCGCATGAGGAGAACTACCCAACCCATGACTTGGAACTAGCCTCAGTAGTGCATGCATTGAAGATCTGGAGACATTATTTGTTGGGAAATCACTGTGAAGTATTTTCAGATCACAAGAGTTTCAATTACGTATTCACTCAGCCGAATCTGAACATGAGACAGAGAAGATGGTTGGAGTTGATGAAGGACTATGACTTAGAAATCCTTTACCATCCAGGAAAAGCTAATGTGGTAGCTGACGCTTTGAGCCGGAAAGCATGCCACCATTTAGCTCAAGTTGAGATTATCTCCCCTCAGCTGAAGTCAGAATTGCAGAAGTTGAACCTGCAGATAGTGTCAGAAGGATCAGTACAATTCCTCGAGGTACAGTCAGATCTTCTGAAACGGATCAAAGCAGCTCAGCAGACGGATGAAGAAATACAGGAATACAGGAAGATGATGACAGAAGTTAGTCCCTTAGAGTTCTCAGAGGATAAGCAAGGCATACTGCGATTCCGTGGTCGTATATGCATTCCGAAGGACAAGGATATAAGAGGATTGATTTTTGACGAAGCTCACTCGTCGCAATTCTCAATACACCCTGGCAGCACGAAGATGTACCAAGATTTGAAAAGAGAATACTGGTGGAATGGAATGAAGAAAGAGATAGCCGAACACGTGGTGGGTTGTGACGTATGTCGGAAAGTTAAGATAGACCACCAGAAGACTGCAGGATTGCTGCAACCACTTCCAGTGCCAGAGTGGAAGTGGGAAGAAATTGGGATGGATTTTATCACCGGTTTGCCCAAAACTCAGCAAGGATATGATGCTATTTGGGTAATCATCGATAGACTAACCAAAGTAGCCCATTTCATCCCTATCAAGCAGACCGTTGGAAGAGACAAGCTGGCAGAGTTATACTTAACTCAGATTGTCAGACTCCATGGAATCCCCAGGAAGATCGTGTCAGATCGGGGAGCCCAGTTCACCTCAAAGTTCTGGAAAAGTCTGCACGAAGCTATGGGTACATACCTGAATTTCAGTACAGCCTATCACCCGCAGACAGATGGTCAGACAGAAAGAGTTAACCAGATCTTGGAAGATATGTTAAGAGCCTGCACTCTGACATAGGGAGCCTCATGGGCCAAGTGTTTACCGTTTGCGGAGTTCTCGTACAATAACAGCTACCAGGCCAGTTTGGATATGTCACCTTTTGAAGCCCTTTATGGAAGAAAGTGCAGAACCCCGTTGAATTGAAAGAAACAGCTTTTTGGACCTCAGCTTGTTCATGATGCAGAAGCCCATGTGAGGATCATAAGGAAGAACCTGAGAACGGCTCAAGTCCGGCAGAAAAGTTATGCGGATACAAGAAGAAAGGATGTAAGTTATCAAATCGGAGATTTCGTTTATCTGAAAGTGACACCCTTCAAGCCCGTTCGTCGTTTTCAGATAAAAGGGAAGTTAGCCCCAAGATACGTTGGACCGTACCCCGTGACTGACAGAATTGGAGAAGTGGCCTACAAGTTGCAGTTAAGTCCAGAGTTATCCAGGGTACACAATGTCTTTCATGTGTCCCAGTTGAGGAAATGTCTCCGTCAGCCGTCAGAACAAGTACAGTTGAAAGGGATAGACCTGAAGGAGGATTTGACTTATCATGAGGAACCAGTCAAGATTGTGGAGACAATGGAAAGGGAACTTAAGTTCAAGAATGTCAAAATCTGCCGAGTGCTATGGAGGAATAATACGCTCGAAGAGACTACTTGGGAGAAGGAATCGGAATTGCAACAGAATTTTCCCAACCTATTTTCCCAGGCGAAATGAATCTCGGGGACGAGATTCTATTTTAAGTGGGGTAGGTTGAAACAATCCAAAATTCAAAATGAAGTTAGTTGGTTTTATTCGAATTTGCATTTGAATTTGGTTTTGGAAATTGGAATCGAGTTTGAATTTTTGTTTCTCCTCTTTGGGCCAAATCTCCTTTGCTTGTGGGCCTCCCGGCCTGTTTCCTTCCGGCCCAGCCGGCCCGTCCCCTCGGCCTGCTCGCCTCGCCGTCCCGGCCCGGGCCAGACGTGGTGGCGCCGCCCGCCTCCGGCGTCGCCTCTGCTCGGCCGTCTTGCGCCCGCCACCTCGCGCCTCCCCGCAGGCTGCGCTGCCGCCCGCCAGCGTGGTCGCCGCCCGCCACGCCACCTCCTTGGTGCCGGTCGCCCGACCGCCTTGATCGCCGCGCCGCCGCCCGCCGCCGCCCGCCCGGCCATTTGCTCCGACCTCCGGCTATAAAAGCCCCTCCCTCCCCCTCCTTCCAACTCTGGATGCCCGGCTGACTCGGCGGTCAACAAGGCATACACTCCTGGTGGCGCCGGGACAATGGGAGCCTCGACACCCGGCTAATGCCCCAACAAAGCTAGGGCGGAGGAGGTAACTGAGGAGGAGCCGACGGCTGCAGGCACCTGTAGGCTACTGGTGGCGCCCAAGCATAGGGCGGATGAGGAGCAGGAGCTGCCATCATGTGCACCGACCCTCTGGAAGACGCCACTGGAGTGGGAGGACAAGGCACCATCTCCCACTTGATGATGCTACCGGGATTCATCCGGCAGACTCGCCCCATGTGGCCGGGCTTGCCACAGTAGTTGCAACTCCCGGTCCAACAACACTCCGAAGCACGGTGCTCACCACCGCATTTGAAACAAATCATGCCCTGCCCGGGCACAGATGAACAGCCGCTCGTGAGGAAGACGACTGGGGCGGCTTCATCTTAGCCCTTGAGGAGGAGCCCTATCCTCCCTTGAACTTCTTGAATATGGGTCGCTGAGAAGACCCACCTCCTCCACCAAAAGTCCTCTTCGGCCCCGCTTTGTCCGCTGGAACCCCTGAACCACCAGGGTTTTGCTTATCCCTAGAGAGCTCCAACTCGAGCTCCATGCCCTTCGCTTGCTCCACCACGGAGCAGAAGTCACGAGGGACAGTCGCCCCCATGACAACTCTGAACTCCTGGTTGAGGCCCCTACGGAACCTCCTCGCCTTCTCCCAGTCGTCGGCTGCCATAGCCGACACAAAGCGCACCACATTATTGAACTCTGCCTCATACTCTGCCACCGACTTCTTTCCCTGGGAAAGAGTCATCAGAGTATGCTCCATCCTCGCAAGGAAAGACTCTGGGTAGAACTTGGCTCGGAAGCGAGCCACAAAGTCCTCCCAGGTGACCGGTCCAAGAGCGGGGGCTCTAGCAGCCAGAACCCCCTCCCACCAGATATTTGCTTGGCCCTTCAGCTGAAAGGCCACAAAGCGAGCTCTCTGGACCGAGGTTAACTCCAGAACCTCAAACTGTCGCTCCATGTACCGCAGCCAATCTGCGGATTGGACCGGCGTGCCCGCTTGTTCAAAAGTGTCCAGACGGAGGGACATCCACTCTCGGAGACTCATCCTCGGCTCCGTGTAACACCCCGGCATTTAATATGCCTGAATGCTACCAAACATAAGCTAAACAACATCTAAATACCACATTTAACATAAAATTCCAGCAAAGGCGCACATGCTAAAAAACGAGATTTCGGCAGCATCTCCTTTGTTTTAACATGATTCGAAGGAGCAACAACAGTATAGCAATATATGGATTATGAGAGACAACTAAAAACAGCAATAATTAACGACTTAGCAACAATATAAGTCTAGTTTCAAACACATAATGTCTCCAAGGGTCAAACGAACAATAAAACTCTCATATAGCAAAGCAAAACCTTAAAGCAATAATCATCACACGCAATTTATTATCAAACTAATAGAATGACTTGTGGAATCAATATGGTGAAGCTACGTGTGGGCGTGTGACTATTTCCCTTCCCCGCATGCCGTTCTCATGGTACCAAAAACAACAAGAAAACATAAGCGTGAGTTCGAAACTCAGCAAGCATATTGCAATGGACAACAAGAACAATATCATGGGAATAACATCTCCCATCATATATATCATCTCATTCATGAACACTTAACAATATCATCATCATTATGTATGCAATGTAATGCAATGCTCATGTCTCCTTGGAAACTCATACCGGTATGGTTGAGTACACACCCGTCGGTGTGCACCCTCTCCCCCCTTCCATCCCGAAGAAGGAGGGTGCCTACTCCTCGCTTCCGTTCACCGCGGTGAATGGAATCACGATGTAGGACTTACTCATTGGCTCTCCGGATTAGTCATATCTTTCTCACCGACCTTCCCGGATTAGATATGACTTTCTCACCGCCCGGGCCATGTAACATGTCATGTATGCAATTATGCCAACATCATATTTAACTCACATATTAACACATGGCATCATAACATAATAATCATGCTCATCATATCATGGGCAATCATTAAAGCATGGCAAGCGGACATATATCATGTAGTCAATTCCATCTATTCTCAACAAGCAACCTACAACTCGCTATCCATCACAACACACTTGCCTCAACCACGTGCAACGGATTGGCGGGAAGTAGAAGGCACTCCCGGGGTCGCACCACCTGCACATAGGTACTACACACTCACAATCATGTCCACAAAACAGTACGCAAACCCTCATCTACCCCAACATTGTCAATTACTCGCAAAACCTAAAAACAGAGGTTCTTTCACATCGGGACAGCAGCCTTGCAAAAGGCATAACTCGAGTTCTGGGACTCCGAATCAATTAAACGAGTACATCCTCGCGTAGCTTAGGAAATTTCACAACTTTTTCTAGGTATAAGTAAAGACTGATTCGGACTCTAAAGTTGTTTAATCTACAGATTACCGTGATCTGTTCCAATCGCGTCACAAATTTTAACACGCTCGGTAAAACAGTCATAACTTTCAAACGGCTGGGCAGAATTTAACTTTCTTTATATCCACGGAAAGATAATGAAATTATCTACAACTTCCTCAACATCCGTACGACAATATTCGGATTCTAAATTGGCGAAAACGTGAACCCTAGGTCGACTGCTCAAGCTGTCCCAAAACAGAAACGTGGCAACATCTAGATCTAACCCAAATTACTCAAATCCAGCACCACCAATTGATCTAAAAACTTGATAATCACCCTAAGAACAGTACCTAGATCAACCCCAAGGAATCCCATGATCATACCTTTGCCCGACGCACGAAAACTCCAATGGATCTCCTCGCTCCTCGCTCCTCGCTCCTCGGACGGATCCACGAGGATGCAGGGGTGGGGAGGCCACCCTAGGGCAGCAAGAGGGGTGGAGGAGACGTGGGGAGGTGGAGAGGTGGAGAGGAGAGAGCAAGGGGGGCGCACGGCCAACACAAGGGGGGGCGGCTAGGCAATGGGGGGAAGAGGTGGTGGGGGCGCACCAATGGGGGGTGAGGCGCCCAAGGGCAGCAAGGAGCCCCTTTTACCAGCCCCTACTCTTAATCCTAGTCCTACATGGACTCATAATCCATCCCACCAAAGCCCACAACCCCCCTTTAAGGCCCAAAATCCCTCGGGAAGGCCCAAAACCCCGGAAATGGCCCAGAAACGCTATTAACCTCCAAATCCAATGATTTTAACCTTATTTCCACATCTCATACTGTTTTTGACCTTATCATGCACGTTAAATAAGGTTACGACACTCCGTGGTGTCACACTCCGGCACAGTGGGGGCCGCAACTGGGGCCGCTGTAGGGGGGCACAATAGCAGGGGCTGCCCGCAACTGCTGGCGCAGCTCCTGAACCTCCCTCTGCATAGCCTGAACTAAGTCCGCTGTTGCGGCGGGTACCTCAACCCCCGACTGTGCTGCCGGGACCTCCTGCGGTAGCCCATTGGCATTGAGCGAAGCGCTACCTTCAGCTACAGACTCAGCAACTCCCTGAGAACCTCGCCCCTGGCCTCCACGGCCACGGCGACCACGGCCTCTACCCCTCGGCATGGCTGCTACAGTCAGACAACCATCCAATCACACAATCATAAGCACAACATCATATAATTAAGAACAAAGATCAAACATCATCATAAACATAAACATAGTCTTCATCAAATAATCAAACGCGATGCAATGATGAACCAAAAACCCCATCCTACTGTGCAACCAAGTGTGTCAAATTTTAAATTACTTATTCCACTTTTGCAAGTTTTAATGTTGCTATCCTATGACAAAATTTTAGTTAAAACCTAAGCCATATTTCTAAGTTATTCCACGTCACATTTTAGTTGTATCCTATAGTATGACACTAAAATACACATTCCAAGGACCTACAGCCCGCTCTGATACCAACTGTAACACCTCGGCATCTAGTATGCCCGAATGCTACCAAACATAGACTAAATAACATCTAAATACCATAAATAAAGATAAATTACAGCAAAGACACAAATGCTAAAATCGAAAAATTTCGGCAGCATCTCCTTTGTTTTATCATGATTTGAAGCAATAGCAATAACAAGGCAATTAATATTATAATATAAGACATCTAAAGCAGCAATATAAATGTATATAGCATCAACATAAGACAATAATACCAAACCCCACCACTCCATAAACTATAGCTAAGTAATAAGGATCACAAGCACACAAATGAATCCATACACCAAGTTTCATGGCACTTATTATGATCATGACTCAAGTTGATAAATCTGCCTAAAGGTGTAGAGCTACGTGAAGATGTGAAGCTAATGTCCCTTCCCACATGCCAGTGTCACGGTACCTAAAAACAACATAAAACACAAGCGTGAGTTCATCACTCAGCAAGTATATTGCAATGGATCATAAAGGATAAATCAAGGCCAACAACAATACGTACCATACCTTAATATCATGATCAAATCAAAACTCATCTACAACATCATAGCCAAGACAAAACACATTGTTCACTACAAATTATCATCATCATGTATGCAATGCAATGCAATGCACATGTCTCCTGGAAGCATATACCGGTACTGCTGAATGCACACCCGTCGGCGTGCACCCTCTTCCCCCTTCCATCCCATAAATGGAGGGTGCCTACGCATCGCTTCCACTCACCACGTGGGTGGAATCACGAGGTAGGTCTTACAACCATGGCGCTCCGGATTAGTCATAACTTTCTCACCGACCTTACCGGACTAGTTATGACGTTCTCACCGACCGAGCCAGCTTTCATGCCATGTATGCAACATATGCCATAAACATAAACAACTTGCATCAAACTGAACTAAATATGGCATAGCATCATAATAATCCATTTTCATCATAACATGGGCAAGCACTAATCATGGCAAGGTATCACAACATGTAATCATGACAAGATAGCACATCATGTAAACAAATTTACACCTTGTCACAATTAGCAACATACAACGCTACCCATTACAATACACTTGCCTTAACCTCGGGCGACGGATTAGCGAGAGGATGAGGGCACTCCCGGGGTCACACCACCTGCACATACATACCACACACTCAAGACGTGCCCCAAAAATAGTATGCAAAAGCTCGTCTACCCCGACTTCACAAACTATTCCCAAAACCGAAAAACAGAGAATCTGTCCCGTCCGTACAGCAGACTTCAAACTATCATAACTTTAGTTCTAGGACTCCAAATCGAGTAAATCGAACATAACTTTCAAACGGCTTGGCAGAATTGGACGTTCTTTATGTCCACTGAAAGGTATTGAAGTTACTTACAACTTTCTCAACAGGCGGTCGACCAAACTCCGACTCTAAGGTCGCAAAAACTCAAACCCTAGGTCGACTGCACAATCTGCCCGAAGCAGAGAACGTGGCAAACTCTAGTTTTCGTCCAATCTACCCAATCACAGCACCACCTCTTGATCTAAAAGCATCCAAATGTCCTCTAGCACAGCCCCTAGACCAACCCCAAGAACTACCCCTAGCCATACCTTCGCCCGACGAACGATGAACCAACGAATCTCCTCCCGGTTCTCCCAATCTCCTTCCTCGCTCCAAATCCACCGGATCTCCTCATCGCGGAGCGCTCCAATGGTGAAAACAGCGGGATGGCGAGGTGAGGGGCTCCCCCTAGGGCAGCAAGGATGGTGGAGAGGGGAAGGGAGGGGTGGTGGCGCCATGGGGGAGATGGAGAGGAGGGCGCACGGCAATGGGGGGCGGCGGCTAGCTTGGGGAGAGGAGAGGCGCCACAAGGGGAGGGAGGGGCGTGTGGGGGGCGGCTAGGGCAGGGAGGGGGCGCACCAAGCCCCCTTAACTTGGTCTCCCCCCCCTCATGGGCCCATATCCCTCCCACTAAAGCACACAACTCATCCCCCTTGGGCCCAAATTTCCCCGGAAAGGCCCAAACTCCCGAAATTGGCCCGGAAACACGATTAAACGGCATAACGTAAAGTTTTAACCTTTAATTTCACATTTTATAAGATTACAACATTCCGTAGTGTCACAACCACATTATGTAATAAATAACCGTGTGGCTAATACTTTATATTTACGTTGTTATTTCGTTATGTTCGGTTATGATACAACACTGTGACTGTGTGTACTAGCTACTGATCTGGGACTAGTATAGAAATGCACAGGAGATTCTGGGTAGCCGATCCAGGGTCTCACAACAATGCATAGACAGCTGCTGTCTATAAGAGTTGCCATATCATCTATTTGCTGATGTGGATGAAAGCGAAAGAGGAAAGAGAAAGAAGCTGTCTATATATTTGAGCACGGGAACCAACGTGGTTGTGTGTAGAGATGAGTTGTCTACAAAGAAAGTGATTGTCTGTACCATTGTATAGTTGTCTTCGTCAGCCGTTAGAACAAGTACAGTTGAAAGGGATAGACCTGAAGGAGGATTTGACTTATCATGAGGAACCAGTCAAGATTGTGGAGACAATGGAAAGGGAACTTAAGTTCAAGAATGTTAGAATCTGTCGAGTGCTATGGAAGAATCGTACGCTCGAAGAGACTACTTGGGAGAAGGAATCGGAATTGCAGCAGAATTTTCCCAACCTATTTTCCCAGGCGAAATGAATCTCGGGGACGAGATTCTATTTTAAGTGGGGTAGGTTGAAACAATCCAAAATTCAAAATGAAGTTAGTTGGTTTTAATCGAATTTGCATTTGAATTTGGTTTTGGAAATTGGAATCGAGTTTGAATTTTCGTTTCTCCTCTTTGGGCCAAATCTCCTTTGCTTGTGGGCCTCCCGGCCTGTTTCCTTCTGGCCTAGCCGGCCCGTCCACTCGGCCTGCTCAACTCGCCGGCCCGGCCAGCGCCAGCGTGGCGCCGCCCGCCCTCGGCGTCGCCTCTGCTCCCTACCGTGCGCTGCGCCGCCGCTTCGCGCCTCCTGCGCCGTCGCTGCCTCGCGCCGCCCGCCGCCAGCGCTTGGTCACCGCTTCATACGCCGCCTACTTGTCGCCGCCTTGCCGCGACCGCCGCCCCACCCGGCCGCTGCTCCCCGGCCTCTGGCTATAAAAGCCGCTCCCTCCCCCTCCTTCCAACTCGCCCCGCTCCCCTCCCTTCCCCGGTGAGCTCCTCTCCCTCCCCTTGCCCTCGTCCCACCCGGCTCCGGCCGCCGCGCCGAGCAGTGTCGCCGCCAAGCCCCGCCGCCTCCCCTGCCTCCCGTGCAAACCCTAACCCTCCCCCATGCCCCGCCATTGACGGGTGGAACCACACGCCAGCCTCTCCCTCGCCTCGCCTGCGGCCTCGCTCCGCTTCGGAAGCCAAAGCCAGCCGCAGCCTCAGCCTCCTCGCGTGGGCTCCATCAGCCGCCATGCTCACCCGCCTCCACCGCCCGCTTCGCCCCCGTGGGCCGTGGGTCTGGCCAAGCTCGGCCTGGGCTTCCTCGTGGGAATAAGAAAAGGATTTTAGGATTATAATTTAAATATTAATTCCCGAAAATTCGTTTTAAATCCAGAAAATAGCCCAGAAAAATCCCAGAAAAACCCAGAGCCCCACCAAATACCTTTTCCGAACTGTTTTGACCCCCTGAGTCCAGAAATGATGTCCGTTCCCAAATCCGAAACTCAGAAAATTCCCAAAATCCCAGAATTACCCTCCGTTCTCTTCCGACTCGGTTCCCGGTTTCCGTTTCAGTTTCCGTTTCTTCTTCAGTTGTTGTTTTTGTCGTTTACTTATGTTGGTTGTCTCTTCCGCGCTAGATTCGACCTTTGAGACGCCCGGTGGAAGCAGAGCGATCTGGAGCCGAGCATTCGGAGCAGGCGTTGGACGAGCAGGAGCCCAGCATTTCGACTACTTCCTCTATGATTCATCCGATCCAGCTGCCGCGCAAGGCAAGCCGTACACCCTTGATCATGTTGATCCAATCATGCCATGCTATAGTATTAATTATTTTATATCGCTTTATTTTACTGTATGTTGAATTATTGAAAACAGTATTTTAGAATGACATGATACATAGGTAATGCCGAAATTGCTCATGGAACTTCCTTGAAATATTGAACCCTAATTAAATCCTTTGTAACCCTAGTTAAGTGCTTATTGCCACGATTAGGTTAGACTATACTACTAGGTTAGTTCAAAACTTGGAATTTAGAGAAAATGCTGCCGAATCTCTGATTCAGATGTTTGTAAAAGTGCTACAGCTTGGGGGACAGTATCGGATTAATCCCGGAGTGGATAAGATTCTGATCCCCGGCTGATGATTAATGCCTTGGTTGTCTTTTTGGCTGGTACTGTGAGTACCGGGTTGGGTTTGTGGATTGAAGGCTTGGTCTTTGGCAAGTGTAAGATTAATAACCCCCTTGAGCAAAGTAAATAACTTAGTTCCCGCTCAACCACAGGTCAGACTGGTCAGTGGACCCGTATCCGACACAGCTCAGTAAGTTAATCATTCCTGAGATAATAATTGGACTGTTTTGGTGGTACTATTCTCTGGTGAGAATAGGGACCGGGCCTTCCCGACAGGGAAGTGTACCGGAGGGGTGGAACGGGAATGGTCCGTAGTGACACTCTTCGTTCTCACAACGGTAGACACTAATGGGGACTGTGAGTCCAAGGTAGCGGTATCTATCGGTTAACAACTAAAGGACAGGAATGATTAAATGAAATGTTGTGATACTCTAAACTGGGCCACATGCATTTAAGTTGCATGAAAACTCACGATTGGCATTAAAGGTTGTAGATATCTTGTGGGTAAAGCTGAGCACCTCTGCAGAGTTAATCTTGATGGTAATCGATTACGCCGTACTTCCGGTTAATGAAGTTAAGTTTGAAATTGGGGTGATACCCGTAGCTAAGCTCAAGTTACTGTTTTGGAATTTGGATAAGTTGGTTAAGTGTTGCTAAACTTGTGAAAAACCCCCTTACTACTATTTATGGTCTATGCTTCAAATGTAAAATAAGTTAGAAAATAAAACTGCATCCAGATACTTAACCCTACTGCCATCCCTTTAGATACCCCTGCATATAGTATTCAGTGGTTCCGTACAACTTGTTGAGTACTCTGTACTCACCCTTGCAAACCCCAACCCCTTTCAGAGTTCGAAGATGCCGGAGCTTACCAGGAGGTCGTAGATGGCGATTTAGTCTGGTTTTAGGTCTCTGTCTTCGCTCAGGCCCTGCCTGTGGTTTCTCTCTTTTGGTATTGTAGTCTAGAAGCTTGGATGCTTCCTTTTGTAAAAACTCAGCCGTTAGGCCATCTATATTGAATAAAAAGTGTTGAAGTTGCTTTTGTCAGGCAATTGTACTCTTGTTTTCCAACAGTTAGTCTTCCTGGGTAACTGTTGTGAGTTTCGTACTGCCCCTAAAAAGGCGGTCCGTCACATATTATTACCGTGCAAATCACCCCCTCATACAACAAATCCACTACGATTTTGCTGATGTGGCGCTGAACATGCCAATTGTTTCACTAATGTGGCACCGACGGGAGTCTCCACGTAGATGCCACGTCAACGAAACCGGGGTAGATTTGCGGTTGATTTGAATGGTACTGTAGTTCAGGGTCAGTTACCCGATTTTGAAGTTAGGGGTTAAAAGCAAGACTTTCTCAGGGGCTTAAATGGACTTTTTCGAACACAAAAGGTTCTTAGTATTAATTACCAACAAACAAGGATTTTTAGACAAAATATAGAGACAACCAAGGATTCAAATTTCGTTTTCGGACTCCATCTCGGGCCTGGCCGAAATCCGAAATTTCGACGAGATTCAGAAATTTCGGATAAAATCTGGACAAAATTAAAAAACCAAAATTCAGATCCGGTTTTTTTAACCGAGAAATCCGAAATTTCGGTCCAAAATTCTGAAATCTCGGTGAAATTTCCCGATATTATCACACTTTCAATTTTTTAGGGTTTTTTCAACTTCGCGGAAATTATGATCTACCAACTGTCCCACATGGGAAATGATGTGAAGAACCCAATCCGGTCAAAATCCGGTTAAATCCGGTCAACTTTCATACAAATTTCGATCCATTTTACCGAAATTTCGGTCCAAATCACCGAAATCTCAGCGAGATATTAATGCACTATAGCACTTTAAATTTTTTTAGGGTTTTTTTATTTTGTAAAATTTTTTAGGATTTTTTTATTTTGCCGGGATTATAAAACTCGGAGGGGCCCGAAATCTGAAATTTCGCCGAATTTCGGCGAGATTTTGAACCCTGGAGACAACCAAGATTCTTCATGAACTTCCACCATGATTCTGGCACAAGATAGATACTTTTATTTCCATATTTGATGATGCATGTATTTAATACCACAATAATGGGCTAATTTGTATATTGTTTGAATGCACATCGAAATCAAACTAGTAGGAGCATTTCTTGCATAAAACAGCTTACATGGGCATATCTTGCACTCGTTCAAAGACAAAATAAAAAGGCTGCATGCATCGAGAGTTATCTTGAATATCCTCCATGGTTGCGTGCCTCTGAAGTTTGTGACATACATTTCCACTCTACTACCTCTTCTAGCATGCACTCCATTGATACCTCCAACCAAAGTCAGACCATGATCAAGCCCCAACACCCCCCAACTGTCCATGAATGATCACACCCTACTGGCACATCATGGCAAGGAGCTAGCGTCATTTGGCTATACGTACTCTCTGCATGTTTGACACATGCATGTATATATTGTGACCTTATCCAGCTGACCTCACTTGATTTGGCCTCTGTAGATGGCTCTCCTTCCCTATCCTTCATGGACTTATTCGATCGACGTACACTACTACGTATATAGTAAATTCCAAATTATATCTTGATAAAAGGTTTATTTATGTGTGCATTAATTGCTCCTGTTTTGTGATATGGAAACGGATGCTGTTTGTGAAAAACTGTATTTGATGAAAATAATAATAATCCTTATTTGTTAAATTAATACATCGTATAAATACCAGCAAGGCACCAACTCCTGAAATTGCAGACTAGACATAAGAAAAATGTCCAGGCACCTTACATAATATAGTGATCTGGCTGGGCCAAATTGTAGAATATATGGGTTTTCCACATGCACATATGGTACATATAATATCAGGCCACTAACAATTATGCCTCGAGATTGATGTAAACTTTCAAAATTCAACCCATCATCGTACTCCTTGAATATCCCCTTGCACGAAACTTAAGGCACTTTTGAGAGTCGAGACAGTGCATTACCCACGTGTACACGCTGGTTTTACATTTTTAAAAACTATATTGGACAATATAGATTTTTGTAGGGATAAGCTAGACTTGAGAATCAAGGCCTCCTAGCGTACCGACCAGTGCCGGCCATAAACCAATTCCAGACCAAATACAAGATGGAATGTGAAGTGTGAAGATGATTTGGGCCCCACGGCCCATCTTGGGCCCAGCTTGACCGTCCTAATAGATATCTTGGGCCCATCAGATATCATCCCAAAGTCCAAAGTCCAAACCGACATGTTTGGGTAACTGCTTTGCATACTTCTTCGTAGCAGTAGAAGCACTGCAGTCCCAGCGTAGAAGAGATGAATTTTTTGTTATTTAATATTTATTTTAAATCTTTTTTCAAATCTAATCGATGGAAACACAAAATTGCAAAAATAGGCACCCGTCGCCCCAATATGGGGCGATCGCCCCATATTGGGGCGATAGGTACCTGGATGTAAAAAAAGCACTTGTAAAAATGAACACATGAAGGAGTAGATTTACCAACATATTTTGCATCCAGGTACCTATCGCTCCAATATGGAGCGATCGCCTCATATTGGGGCGACGGGTGCCTATTTTTGCAATTTTGTGTTTCCATCGATTAGATTTGAAAAAATGATTTAAAATAAATATTAAATAAAAATAGATTCTAGAAGAGATATCAAAGAAAATGGTAACAACACGTAAAATTGTTTGAAGAGCCAACTACACACTATTGCCTGGCTGTGCTGCACCACATCACCAGACCAGGCCATTCGAGTTTGTGTTTTCTTGGGCAAGGCCTTTCTTCACGCAACAGTTCTTGGGACTTAATTGAACAGTTCTTGAGATGTATTTCCATCTCGTCGTCATCATCTGAATGACTCTTACACTTGTAGCGGGATGCGTTGCACACCGGATTTACATGCAAGTTTGCATAATCTTTGCGGTACAGGATACAGTCGTTCGGACATGCATGTATTCTTTTTACTTCCATTCCCAAGGGATGAAGAATCTTCTTGGCTTTATAGGTGGTTGTCGGCAACTCGTTTCCCTCTGAAAGCATGTCCGTCAATAGAACCCATTACTAAACTTAGATCACCCAACAACACATGGATCTACAAGTTAGATCTAAAGAAATCCAAATTCTTTCCTTATCACGCTAGATGTTGAATATAATGCAATTAGAACATATTACTAACCATAAATCACCAACAACATAGGGACCTACAAGCTACATCTAAACAATATTTAAATTCTCTCCTAACCAACCTAGATATTGAATGTAATGCAATTAGAACCCATTACTAACCTTAGATCACCAAAATCAAATGAATCTACTATCACCCTTCAAAATCAATGGTCTTCTTTTACACAATCGGCTCACATAGATCCCAAAACCCTAAAAACACGAAGTGGCTTTGGGCTCTATTTTATATACTGCTAGGAGATATCATAGACAGTTATATTCATAAACTGTCGGTGATATAACAGAATCCCATATGGTTTTATTATAAAATCGTCTGTGATGACGTGACTATCATACGGTTTTATAATAAAGCCGTCTGTGATATTGGTGGGCATCACAGATGATTATAATTAAAAACCGTTTATGATAACTACACTGACGGTTGCACTATAAAACTGTTAGTGATTTTTCATATTACAGACAGTTTTTCAGAACTGCCTATGATGGAGGTATCTAATATAAGTCTTTGTGTAGTAGTGTGAGCCCCCCTCCTTTGCATCCAGTTACTTGGGCAAGGGAGCCTGTGCATAGCGAGCAGCATGTGGGCACTTGGACTGCTAGGAGTCATGGATGAGTGATACTGTGGTGGACTTGGTTCTGGCTAAGAAACCAATGCAAACGAACACTACAACAAAGCATGCAGTAATTAAGCTAGCATTGTCCTCCTCCTAGTAAGTTAAAAACTTTCATGCAGTTGAATGGGGAATACAAGTTAAGCAGTCCCCTTTTGACTATTCGATCAGAAAGCGATGAGCCAGATCTTCCGAGGTGCACTGTGACAAAAACAATGTGCCGATTTTTTTACTATAGCGCACTGTCTTGGGAAATCTGGACTGTTCATTTGCTGGATCGGACGGCTTCGAGACATAGGGACTGCTTAACTTGCAGTTCCCATTCAAACTGCATGGGAACCATGTCTGTGTCTAGGAATAGGGGTGGATATCGAGCTGACTCGACTCGACTCGGTTAACTCGTTAAGATAACGAGCCAGCTCGGCTCGACTCGTTATCCAAACGAGCTGAAAAGTCAACTCGGCTCGACTCGTTTAAAACTCGAGTTGGCTCGTTAAGCTCGTTATAAATGTGAGCAACAAAGCATGCATTAGATACCTCAAACACTCAAACATGAGATGACTAGAAAGTGGAAATTCCTAATTCATAACATTCAGCTAGAGGTGCGCAAATATTTCAAACAAAGCGTTTAGAAGGGTAGAAGACTATAACTCCAGTCAAACTAGAAGTAACAAACATTGCAAACAACATTGGAGGTCTAAAACATAACAAGACAACAAAATTTCAGTCATCCATGAAGACCTTGCCATGAAGTCTCGCACTAGGAAGGACTTGTGAGATTTTCTTTGTATTCCTCTACCTTAATTGCCTGCAGTGGAAGATCAAGATGTCAAAAGTGAGAGGACAAAATTAGATGATCATAATTGAAATTGGTGAACAGATTATATGCTAAGATTGGAAATATGCTTTAACACAAGTACAAAACTAATGGAGCAACATTATTCAACTAAAGTGGCACTAACACACATAAAGCAACGGTATGTGTTTAAGGACCAAATTAAAAAATTAATAATTGCCATGTTGCATGCGAATGAATTCATCTCACTCTTGAATGGCACTAACACACATGCAAATGTCAGGAAATGTTGCATGCGAATGAATTTATTCAACTAAAGTGGCACTAACACACATAAAGCAATACGGTATGAGAATGAATTCATCTCACTCTTGGCAGACTAGCTGCTTTCCACCAAACTATCAGGAAATTGTACCAATTCAACGTCATCTTCGTTGTCATCTTCCTGCGAATGAAAATGATATTTAACATAGATATAATATTTACCAAAACTAAATGAAAGAGTAAAAGAGGACACCCATACCATTATCATTGGAGATTTAATGGCATTTTTGGATCCTCGTATGAAACTAGAAGCACACACTAATGCCTCAACCATTGATGGACGCAAAGCACTACGGTAATCATCAAGTACTCTACCTCCAGTACTGAAAGTGGACTCTGAAGAGACACTGGTAGCAGGTATAGTCAAAAATTCTCTTGCCATCTTTGTCACAACAGGGAACCTATGAGCATTTAACTTCCACCAATCAAGTAACACAAACTTTGAGTCCCCTGGAGGATGGTTTGGTTCATCCAAATAGATGAGCAATTCTGACTTAGATGGCTCTGTCTCTGTCTCTCGCAAGAAGGATTGAAACCCACTTGGCACTGTAGCTACTGAGGTCCTTGTGTGCAAAACTGAAGATGACTCGGCCTTGCTACTGGCAGCCTTACTGTGGCGATGTTCAGCCTCATAAATGCCATATAGTTCATACAAATCATGTCTAACATCATTTTCCTCACTAAGGGCCTTGTTTTCACCAAACATCATTTTAAAACAGTAACCAACAAATCTCATCTTAAACCTAGGATCAAGAATAGTAGCAATAACCATAACATTGTTCTTTTCCTCCCAATATTTATCAAACTTGTCTAACATTGCTTGTCCCATCTTGTTCATATGCTCATCCCCAGAATTACATGCAGCTACCAATGCAATCTTAACATTCACTATATAAGGATAGAAGACATTTGCAGTGGGGTATATAGATCCTGATAATATCTTAGTTACCTCAGCAAATGCCGTCAAGATTGGCTGAATTTTACTATATTATGTCCAATCCTGATGGGAAGGCTCCCACTTGTAATTCATATCAATATCACCATATTCAGTGAAAGCAGCCCTATAGGGAATGCAAGCATCAAACTTTTTATATGTTGAACTCCACCTTGTCGACACATCTAAACATAACCCTGCTCCAATTTTAAGATTCATGGATTTGCAAACTTCAAGGAATTTATACATACGAGATGGAGACTTCTTAAGGTACTTCACGGTTTCCCTAAGCTTGGCTATCAATGGCTGCAATGGTTGAAGGCCATCATTCACTACCAAATTGACTATGTGAGCACAACAGCGGACATGGAAATAATTAGGAATGAAACCTGTTGTTTTCCTAGCAATGAACTAGGCCATCAAAGTCCTAGCAGCAACATCATTTGAGGCAGCATTATCAAGAGTGATTGTTATGATCTTATCTTCTATTTTCCATTCAGCTATACATTCAAACACTGCCTGGGCTATGATG
The DNA here is from genome assembly GCA_036346355.1 of Rhipidocladum racemiflorum. Taxonomy (NCBI): domain Eukaryota; kingdom Viridiplantae; phylum Streptophyta; class Magnoliopsida; order Poales; family Poaceae; genus Rhipidocladum; species Rhipidocladum racemiflorum. The sequence continues at coordinate 35,416,932 of CM070576.1, read as the reverse complement.
TTCCCTGTGTGTGGTGGATCTAACTCAATGAAGTTCAAACACGGCATTGCATAACCCAATCAGGATCTATGTAGTGCGCGACCAAAGCCATATAGCAAAGATTTTGGTTCGATGTCCATAGATCACATGTCAAACTAATATTCTCAACAGCCTTAAGACTCTTCCTAAGGAGTTCTTTCTCAGATTCATAAACTTTTATGCACTCACTTCGTATGGTCTTCCTTCCAATGAACTTGTATGATGCATTCATATATCTCATTAGGGCATTAAACCATGTGTGCTCTACCATCCTAAAAGGATATTCATGCACAATTATCATCTTAGCAATGAGCCTACGTGCTTCCTCATGATCATATTCAGTACGAACAACTGAAAGAGATGAACCTGATGTGTCAGGATCATAGTTGAGTGTACCTTGAGCTAGTTGCCTTCCCTTCAAGTTCATGTAGGGGGCACACTTTGGCAAATGCCTATTCAAACTAGAAGTTTGTCCCCCTTGAGTGTAAGCAAAAAGTGCACCACAATATCTGCACTTGGCCTTCTCAACGGTCTTCCCTGGCTCTCTCTTGGAAACAGCTTGGACCACCTTGAAATGATTCCAACAGGCTGCACGCTTTCCTCTCACTTTCTTTCCACCCTTGGGAGACATTAATGGAATATCCGCCATCCTTTTGCCTCTTCTATTTGGCTTGGGAGACCCAGATTGTCCACCACCATCAGACACCTCATGTTGCTCGTCATGGGAAGGTTCACTCTCAGACATTTTATCATTCATATCATACTCATCTTCCTCATATACATATTCATCATTGTCCTACACATACAAAATACAATATACCGAGATATCAAATTGTATCAAATATATCAAATGAGTTGCCATGTCAATATTATTTCTAATAGAAACTACAAAACAAGAAGCTTGCATCTAAACACACATGCTACAGAACTACCACATGACTGTAGTCTATCATACCATGATTTTCACCCATAAAAGTTACCATCATCACTAACCCAGCAGAAACCATCATCCTTATCTTTCTTCTGTTACTCTCTTTGTGGTCCTATTCTATCCATCATTCGCAAAAGCTTGGCTTGTGCAGGGCTAAAAGCATGTACTTCCAACCAAATGCACAAAAAAAATCTTCATTACATAGCCTGATCTCAACCCACTTCTGTATTCTCGGTGTTTCTTCGTTTTATATTAGAAAAACTTATAGGTGATCATCAAATCCTTACGATTTTAACAGTATGGATTGCACCACGATTATGGAGTAACAACTAGAGAAAAAAATTCAAGACAAGTAATGTTGGCCGAATTCATGTCACGCATTAAAAATGCAACCGTACTTCACCATTCCAACCTTGACATTGGAATGAGACAACAAATTATGGAGTACTAAAACTCAATTTGCCATTTGTGATATTTCTGGAACATATTTTTTGAAACCTAGTAAATTGTTTGGAACATATGCGGTAGCATGACAGGAACACTGGAAAGGGAATAGCAAATTCTCTAGTCAACAATATTAGCTGAAGCTTGGTTGTGCCGATTTAAAGGAGACTCCTACTACAATTCTATACTCACCGATGTGGGCACAGATGAGGGAGGAGGAGGAAGCGGACCAAGCGGTGGAGGACCGGATCTTGAAGCCTTTCCACGGTTTGCAACCGCCGCCACTGTCGATGTGGAGCGCGAAGCAGAACCGGAGCCACAAGACAGCTTCACCGCTTTGTTCTTCGACTCCATGCTCTTCGGTTGATTTTCCATACACAGCGGTGGAAGGCTGGAAGCTCGAGCCGGCAGCGGTGGAAGGCTGGAAGCCCGAGCCGCCTCGACCTAGATCGGTGGACCAGGGCCATAGGGGCGAGGTGGGGAGGCGCCAAGCCGGCGGCGGGAGCAGGGGCGAGGTGGGGAGGCGCCGAGCCGGCGGCGGGAGCAGGGGCGAGGTGGGGAGGCGCTAGGCCAGTGGCGGGAGCGGGGGCGAGGTGGGGACACGCCGGCCGGGCGGGAGCAGGGGCGAGTGGGGAGATGGCGGGAGCGGCGAGTGGGGAGGCGCCGGGCCGCCAGCGGGAGCGGGGGCAAGGTGGGGACGCACAGGGCCAGTGGCAGGAGCAGGGGCGATGTGGGGAGACGGCGGGCCGGCGGCGGGAGCAGGGGCGAGGTGGGGAGGCAGCGCGTGCGGTAGTGGGTGGCTGGGAGCCGATTGGGGAATTAGGGATTTTGGGCAGTGGGAGGCTGCCTGGGAGCTGAATGGGGAATGGGGGTTTTACTCGTATCTCTGTTGACTCGTTTAACTCGTTAACTCGCTCGCTTAACTCGCTAACTCGCTCGTTTAACTCGTTAGTATAACGAGTTCAAAACCTAACTCGGCTCGACTCGTTAGGGAACGAGTCCGAGTCGAGTCGAGTCAAGTTTTCGAGTGCTCACTTAACTCACGAGTTTCGAGTTTTTTTTTCCACCCCTATCTAGGAATGCTAAGCGCACACCATAAAATTACCATCAATTTTGTGAGTTTTGGAAAAGATTCAAACAAAAATTACACACAAAATTACCATATTCAGTCCTAGCCAGTTATGTACATAATTTTAAAATTACCTTCAATTTGTGAAATTTAAATTGTTAAACAGACAATCATTTGCCACTAAGTTACCACATGTAATTTTAGCAGATTACCAGCTTCCGATAAAAAAAACATTACATCAATTTTTTGAATCTTAAAATGTTCAAACAAGTCACCATCAATCCATCCTAAATTATCATATTTAGATCTAGCAAATGCGACCAGTTTTATCAATTTAAAAAAGTTTAAAAGAAACTACCATAAGTTGCATCCTAAATTACCATATGAATTAAAATACCATCAATTTATGAATATGAAAAGTTCAAAACAAATATTATCAGTTGCACCATAATTTGCCATATGTGGTTTTAACAAATTACCAAGCACGCGATCAATCCTTTTTGTGATTTTAAAAAGAGCTCAAGCAAATCACCGTATGTAGCTCTAGTATGTTATCACCATAATTTAAAAAAAATTATCAATTTTATAAATTTCAAAAATATTTAAAAACCACCATCGCTTACACCCTAAATCACAATATGCATTTCCAATAAATTACCAACCAAAAAATTAGTAGAAAATACGATATGAGAGGTGCTCTTTCCATGCAGACCTATGATCGTCGCTTCATTGAGGAGACAGGAGTGGTTCAATGCAGGAAAAAAGATGTGCCCGCAGACTCAGCAAGTGCTATTAAGCACAACTCTCATTTAGAACCACCTTGTTCGAAGCATGATACCGGTGCACAGAGAATGGATTCACACTGCCACCACTCGAGAATCAAGAGTAAGATTCCAAGGAATACGGATAGACTACACTAATTCAAATTAAAATTCTATTGTATAAATCAAGATACCAAGCAAGTAAGAAATCATGGATTATTATTACTAAACGCACAGTGCAGTAGAAGGATAATTAAAGCAGCCCAATTCAACATAGCTGTCGGAACCCGAATTTGCAAATCCGGACCCTCTGTGTATTCAGCACTAGTCTAGGATCACGCTAGTGCACACAGTCTCAACATTGGTAAATATCACAATCATACTCAACGAAACAACAAGTACTTATTTAAAATAACCAAACTGGTTGCTCGACCTTATGGTCAAGTTACAAGGATATGCCACGCAGGGTGAAAACTTATTAAAGGAAATAAATTGCAGCGGAATAAAAGCGTCAATGTGGCGCCATCCAGTATACCACAGGCAACTGACTGGGCTCGCTCCCTAGTTAGCCAGATCTTCCTAGAGCTCCTCCTCCAAAGCAGTACAACTTCTTCTTCAACTGATGTTGTAGTTGCAAGGGGTGAGTACTTGGTACTCAGCAAGTCATGCACAGAATGCAAACTAATATTCTACATGCATGGCTTAGTACAAAGGAATGTTTCATGGTTCATTTACAGCAAAACAGCTTTCAACAAGTAGCATAATAAGTAGATTTGAAAGCGGTAAAAGCAAATATAATATCAATAACTTTTTCAGGAGTTAAGTAAACACTTTCCCTTTCTTAATCTACATTTCCATCAACGTCATCAATAAACCGAACCAAACTTTTCAAGTCCGAGTTGTTTTCATGAAAGTCTAACCCTTGACTGTAATTCCCGAGCGGTGTCCAATACCGCAGACTCAGCTATTCGAATAGATTTTACACTCTGCAGAGGTTATGCACTTTACCCACAAGATATAGTCAAACACCACAAAGGCGAGTGCCCGTAATAAAGTCTTTTGGAAACCTCTAACTATACAAGTGAACCTCCCCGGTTTTTGCCATACACCATCCCTTCCCTCAGTGGAGGCGAAGTATGGGACCGACATACGTGTCGTAGCCCTGGTACGCTCCCCCTTTAAGCTACACAAAAGGTGTAGTTGACACCCCCGAGGTACCACATGCAAGTTATTAGTAACTTACTCCACTAGGACCGTCCCATTCCAGTCATGTGGTTGCATGTTTGACTCAGTTCAAAGGCTTGCAAGGTTAAGTCCTTAGGGTGACCAGGGCAAGATTACCCGAAGAACCAAAACGACTTTCCCGATGCCACTCATGGCCCACCCGATCATTCTTGCCACTTGCCCCGGTCTAAATCTATTTATCAAACTTAGTTGATTACCATGCACCACGTGCCATCATCAACATCACAACACATGATAATCCTCAAAAACAGGTTCAGCATCTCATTAAATCAATATTAACATTTGATTGTCCAAAATCATGTCATGTGCACGTAGCGGGTCTAAGCAATATACTACAACGGTCTAAATACCCAATGTTGGCAATTTAATAATGACCAACTAATATGATCCCCAACTAGGGTGACAAGGGTTCATGGTACATAATTAAATAGTCAAGATGTCATACTGCAATTTGGCATTTACTTAATTCCCAGAAATAATTAAAACAATCTCTAATTAAACTAGCATGCAATAATTTAAATCAAACTAATTTTTCAAAAATAGGAGCAATATGATCAAAGCATAACTTGCCTTCAAAAAGCACTTGTTCTTGGTCTTGAGCTGGTTCCTGGGTCAAAACTTCACCTTCGAAGCCCTCGGGCACTTCAACGTCTACTCGTTACGGATAAATAAACACCAAATAAATAAAAACAGAGAAAAACTCATGTCCAAAAATTAAATAAAATTCACCATTAAATAGAGCTCAATTTTATAAAAAATTAAAAAATGGAATCACTCAAATCGGAGTTAAAACACAAAAGTTATAAGCGTTTGAAGTTTGAAAAATCAAATAAAAGAATAAATCGAATTAAATCATTTATTTTCTATTGAAAAATTCGAATTATGACGTCAGCTGACGTCAGTGGCGAAATCGAATTTCCACCGAATTATTTTTCTATTGAAAAATCAAATTATGACGTCACGCTTGCATCGTCCGGTCTACGGACTCGGTCCACGGCTCGGGCTTGGTCCACCGTGGACCCGGTCCATGCGCATAGTGTCGCTGACACGTGGAACCCACTCAGATGACGTCATCGCGCTCGGCCGAACGGCTCTGACAGCGGGCCCCACCGTGACATCATCATGACGTCACGGATGACGTCATGGTGCCGTTGGACCAGACGCTGACACGCTGGCCCCACACTGACGTCACGCGTGACGTCAGCGATAACCGGGCGACGCTGCGCTGACCGCGTCGATTCGGCTCCTGGCCACGTGGCACGATCTGGCCCGTTTGTTTGAAATCCAACAGTCCAGATTAGATCCAATCCGCTACAGTGGATCAAACGTGGTTGAATCTAAGCCGTACGATTTAGATCGGACGGCTGGGGTTCGATCGGATTTTCACCGCGTCATGGGGGTGACGTGCCATGTCCCGACGTGCGACATGTGGCTCATTCTACACCGTTCGATCTTGATCGGACGGTCAAGATCTAATCCAGTGCTAAAACATGGGTTAAATCTAACCGTACGATCTAGATCTAACGGCTGAAACCTAATCTAGCACGGTGCGGTTCAAGGCTACGTGGCTCAATCCTAAGCGTTGGATCTAGATCCAACGGTTGATATTAGATCTAAAAACCGTAACGTGGATTTCGTACGGGGTGACATGGACGAATCTAGACGCTATGATCTAGATCTAACGATCTAGATCTATTCTGGCCTTTACGTATGGGATGGTGACATGGACGTACCAGGACGGTTGGTTCTCGATCAGACGGTGGAGAAGCTTCGCGGGGTCGACGATGTCCACGGCAGAGCTGGCTGGCCAAAGCTGGGGACGACGACACGCGGGACGGCGTTTGGAGGGTGCTCCGGCGAGGTGAGTGGTGCGCACGGGTGCGCCTTGACCTGACGGTTCCAGATCTGGGCTCCAACACGGTGGAGACGGCTCAACGGCGGAGGCACGAAGCAAAAACCGTGGCGGCGCTTCCCCGAACTTCGGCGAGCGATTGCGGGAATCTGGCGACGGCTTAGGCTCGATAGGCTAGGGCACCCGACACACATGGAAGAGGGGAACACGGCGGTGTGGTCGGGGCATTAAATAGCCTCGGCGTCCGCGCTTAATCCGGAAACCTAGGCCCACACGGCGGTGACACGGCGGCGCTGTCCAACTCGGAGACGGAGACGACGTGGCACAATCTCAGCCGTCCACGTGGCTCGATCCAACGGCCCAGATTCAATCGGCATGGACGGATTCGATCGGCATGGATGGATCCGATCGGAATCCACGTGGGCGACGTGGCGCAATCTCGGCCGTTGGATGAAGATCCAACGGTCGCGCTATTAGGGTTTGGGTCCGGCTCGGTCAGGTTTGGGTTGGGCTCGAGTCTGACTCGAGTCTGACTCGGGTCTGGCTCGATCGGATGAACAGTGAAACCCGTTAGGGTTTTTCCAGCGATTTAATATTTAAAAATAATTCTAGTAATTCAATTATTTGAAGAAAAATAGCAAAATAATCAGAAAAATTCTAGAAAAATTCTGAAAAATACTTTGAGACATTTTGGACTCAAATAAAATATTTCCAACAAATTATATTTAAAACTTTTAATTATTTAATTATCTCAAAAAGGGAATAAATTCAAATTAAATCCAAATAAATCCCAGAAAATTCCAAAAATTCTCAAAAGTGCAAAATATCATTTAATTTCATGAAAAGTAAAAGTTAGGGTGTTACAATAGTGGACGTCCTTGAGTGGTGGTCAATCGTCCTCGAGCAGTAGTTGATCAACAAGAACGATCGTCCCAATCAGCGCCGCAGTAGCAGCAACGCCTTTACCGACGTCCACACGTTCAAAGAAGGAACGCCGTGCGTCGGTGTGCTAACACCGGCACGCACGGGAGGGCCAGAGCGATGAAGGCTATGGTTTCGATGGGTGCAGTGATACAACAGTTACGACCAACTAGCCTCACGTATTTCCTTTATATAGTCCCTCAGTGGAACCCTACGTTAGGGACCTATCCAAGGTGCAAAACTCACTTTGCCCATTAGTGACGGATCTAATCCAAACCAATGTATTCTAACCCGCTGTCGTGTTGCCGACTTCCGTGCACACCCGTAGCCCTAGCCCACGCCGCCTGAGCCGCCGCCGTTTGCTCGCGCGAGCTCGCCGTAGTTGGCTTAGCGCTCCGCCGCGTTCGTTTACAGATTCCGCCGCCGTCTGCTGTCCTCCGCCGCCGTTGAGCCCAGATCTGGAACCGTGAGGTCAAGCCGCGTCGGTGAGCACCACTCACTTCGCCGGGAGTGTCGCCTTCCCCGTCTCTGGTGACCTTGCTCCGCCGCAAGCCATCGCCGTCGATCGAGCTCCACCAGCCGTCCGATCCAGATCCAAGGGCCCAGATCGCGCCCACGTCACACCTCGGTGAGTTCCACGTTGAAATCCCAGATCTATTTCCAACCGCTGGATTTAGATCCAACGGCGTGAGATTGTGCCACGTAGCCTTAATCGCACAAAGACTAGATCCATTCTCGGTAGTTAGATCTAGATCAAACGGTTAGGGTTAGCTGCGTTGTTTTCCTTAGATTGGATCTTGACCGTCCGATCAAGATCGAACGGTCCAGATCAGCCGAGTTGTTTTCCAAACGCGTTAAGCCAGATCCAATCTGGGCCGTTGATTTTCAAATCAACGGCCAAGATCAAGCCATGTGGCCGGAGAGTGGCCGCCATGGTCCAACGCACGCGGCGTCGTGCGATCTTGGCTCGGGCCAGCGTGTCGGCCATTTGTCGGCCGTCGGTGGCGCCACCCATGGCGTCACCGGTGGGGCTCCGCCTTCATCGCTGCGCCAAGCCACGCCGTCGGCCGATGAGCGTCACTCCGATGGAGTCCCACCTATCGATTGAGACATTGGAGCCGTGGACCGAGTCCACGGTGGACCGAGCCAAACCGTGCGCCGGGTCCATGGACCCGAGGCGACGTGGCGGCTCCCGATTGGTCCACGTGTCATCTTTGTACGCAATAATTGAATTTCCGAAAAAGAAAATGATTTATTAATTCGAAATTTTGATTTCAGAATTTGTTTCAAACTTCAAACGCTTATAACTTTTGCATTTTAACTCCGATTTTGAGTGATTCAAATTTCTAAATTTGTATAAAATTGAGATCTACCTAATGATGAATTTTATTTAATTTTTGGACCAAAGTTTTTCTCTGTAATATTATTTAATTGATTATTTAAACTTTAAATGCTTGTAACTTTTGCATTTAAACTCCGAATTTGACGATTCCATTTTCTAAAAATTTATAAAATTATGCTCTCTCTGTTTGTGAACTTTAATTGGATGTTTGGATACTTTTTGTCTACTGTTCATTTATTTATTGCTATTTGCACGCTTTACAAGTAGACGTTGAAGTGCCCGAAGGCTTCGAAGGAGAAGTATTGACCAAGGAGCCAGCTCAGGACCAAGAACAAGTACTCTTTGAAGGCAAGTTGTGCTTTGACCATGTTGATCCCATTTTCAAATTAATTTGGTTTAAACTATTGCATGCTAGTTTAATTAGAAAATACTTTATTTAATTATGGGAAATTAGATAAATGCCAAATTGCTGTATGACACCTTGGTTACTTTAATATGTGCCATGATCCCTTGTCACCCTAGTTGTGGATTACTAGTTGGACATTACTAAATTGCCAACATGGGAAATTAGATCGTTGTAGTATATTGCTTAGACCTGCTACGTGGTCATGCCATGATTTTGGACAATCAAATGTTAATATTGACTTAATGATATGTTGAACCTGTTTTGGAAAGGTATCATGTGATGTTGATGGCACGTGGTGCATGGTAATCAACTGGGGTTTGATAAATAGTTTTCGACCGGGGCATGTGGCAAGAATGATCGGGTGGGCCAGTTGTGGCACCGGGAACGTTGTTTTGGTTCTTCGGGTAGTCTTGCCCTGGTCACCCTAAGGACTTAACCTTGCAAGCCTTTGAACTGAGTCAAGCGTGCAACCGCTTGTCTGTAATGGGACAGACCTAGTTGATTAAGTTGCTAATAACGTACCTGTGGGACTTCAGGATGTCAACTACACCCCTTTGTGTTGTTGTACGGGGGAGCGTACCGGGGCTGCGGCCAGGTACCCATCTAACGGTGGATTGGCCTAAACTTCGCCTTCGCTAAGGGAAGGGTTAGCGTGCAATCACCGGGGAGGACCACTTGTACTGTTAGAAGTTTCCGAAAGACTGTTACGGACACTCGCCTTTGTGGTGTTTGGTTGTATCTTGTGGGTAAAGTGCATAACCTCTGCAGAGTGTAAAATCTATTTGAATAGCCGTGTCCGCGGTAATGGACATCGCTCGGGAATTATAGTCAAGGGTTAGACTTTCTTGAAAATAACTTGGACTCAGAAGTTTGGTTTGGTTAGTAATGATGTTGATGGAAATGTGGATTAGGAATGGAAAGTATGTTTATTTAATTGCTGGAAAAGTTATTGCTCTTGAACATGTTTCTACTGCTTTTGAATCTACGTATGTTACTTGTCAAGATGCTGTTTTATTGCAAATATAGCCTGAGCTACTTCTTTGTATTAAGCCATGCATGTAGTATATTAGCTTGCATTCTGTGCATGACTTGCTGAGTACCAAGTACTCACCCTTGCCACAATACAACACCAGTTGAAGAGGAGACTACACCAGCTTTGGAGGAGGAGCTTCAAGAGGAACCGTCTAACTAGGGACCGAGCCCAGTCAGTTGCCTGTGGTATACTGGATGGCGCCACGATGTTATTTTACTTTCTCCGCTGCTATTATTTCTTTTTTAATAAGTTTCGCCCTGCGAGGCGTATATTTGTAACTTGACCATAAGGTCGAGCAACCCGTTTGGTTGACTATTTAGGGTACTTTATTATTTCGTTGAGTATGTTTGTGATATTTACCAATGTTGAGACTGTGTGCACTAGCGCGTTCCTGGACTAGTGCTGAATACACAGAGGGTCCGGATTTGCAAATTCGGGTCCCGACAGAGGTGGGATCAGAGCCATACTGACTGTAGGCTCACCCATAGTTAGATTGGTCGTAGTTAGGATAAAACTTATTTTCTAAAGATAAAATTTGTCAAGATAATGAATGAATTCTCAACTTACCCCTTCTTCCTTGTTCATACCCTTGCTGAGTTCTTTTGTCTTCCACATTGATTTTAAAATGCTGCGTTCTTACGCGAGCATCTTTTGGCAGATGATGATGAAGAACAACTACGCCGAGCGTGAAGGAGGCTATGCTGCCGAGTTGTGGCGTATGCTTCAGTTTCTTGGAGGTTTTGAGAGGCCACTCTACCGAGGGACTACACTCCTGCAGGCAGGAATGGTCGTAGGATGGGACGTTCGGATCACGGTGTATGCCCGAGAGAAGACAAAGTTCAGCCGCCCATTCCACTTCACCGCCAGGAGCTCTACTTTTGAGATGGGAATCCAGGAGGTGTCGCGTCGAGCGATGCAGCAGATCGCTCGTACTTACTCCAGGGAGCTGGAAGGCACAGTATTCCGTCACCACCCATGCCGAGATAGCAGAGCTCAGCGGAGCCGATAGAAGATGAGGATGCTACCGTCACTCACTTAGCCAGATTCGTCGCCGCTCAGGAGGAGCTGATCAAAGACACAGTTCAGGAGTTGAAGAAGGCTCGCGAACAAGTTGAGGAGGAGAAGAAGCACTTGGAGAATGCTCGTGAGTATGTCGCTTATGCTGCGAAAAGGATCGCAGAGCTGGAGACTGCACTGCATGGATAGGGCCTCGATCCAATGTTGGAGTTGGACGCTCCAGAGCCAGAGGAGGAACCAGAAAAGGCGCCACCTGCACCAGCGCCACAGCCACAGCACCAGCCAGATCCAGAGCCAGAGGAACACACCGCGTCGTCAACCACAGCTGCAGTTGCAGGGCATGGCGATTGCTTCGCACCTATGCTGCCGCACCCGCCGCGAGAAGGCAGTAGAGGTTTTCTCGATGAGTGAGCGTAGGCATTGAGGTTGAGACTCCTTCGTCGAGTCGCGTTATAGAATAAAGATTCACCTTAGAGTCGATTTGGATTTTCATTGTTTGCTGAGTGTGCAGTATGTGTTGCAAGGCCCTTAGACATTGTAAGCGACCATACCAAGTTATTATTATTATTAATAAAGTTGGATTTTTGAGTTACATTTTTCCCCCGCATAAGTTTCCCTACTACTTGTCTATTATTGTTCCCTCTCATCCCTAAAACTTGGAGCAATCGACAGATGGTGAACACCCGCGAAAACCTTGGAGGCAACGGCAGTGGTTCTCGCCCAGCTAGGAACCTCAATGATGGAGCACCTGCACCCCAGCCAGCATCGCCAGTTGACATGCAGAATTTTGGAGCTTTTCTTGCCGCCTAGACCCAGTTGATGCATGCAATGATGCAGCAGATGCAACAGATCACCGCTCACGCCGCTGCTAATCAGAATAATCAAGTCAATCAGGGACAACGCCAGAATTCAAGACTGTCAGAGTTCATGAGGACTCATCCACCCACTTTCTCCGGGAATGCCAATCCGTTGGAGGCCGATGATTGGTTAAGGCCAATCGAGAGGAAACTACACATTGCTCAATGCATGGGAAATGAGAAGGTACTCTACGCTTCTCATCAGCTGGAAGGGACCGCCGCAGAATGGTGGGAGAATTTCTGCGCCACGCGGGAGAACACTCAGGACATCACTTGGGAGGAGTTTACCGCCGCATTTCGTCAGTATCACGTGCCGGAAGGAATTATGGACCTCAAGAAGGAGGAGTTTAGAGCACTGAAGCAAGGTAACCAGCCGGTGGCCGAATACCTGAATAAGTTCACACAGCTTGCACGCTACGCACCTGAGGATGTAGCGACAGATAAGGCCAGACAGTCTCGCTTTATGAAGGGACTTAACTCAGGACTGCAGGTGGGACTGATCACCCACACCTTTCCAGATTTCCAGGAGCTTGTGAACAAGGCGCTCATTCTTGAAGATAAGCGCAAGGAACTGGACGAGAACCGGAAGCGAAGGATGCAACAGCAGGGATCGCGTCAGGAACACAAAGAACGCTGAGGGTTGCGCCAAATCGCTTTTTCGATTCCAAATGCACGTATCGCTACAAGGACGCTCGGGCCACCAAAGACCTGCACCTAATCGGGAATTACTGCATTCCCGGGCCCAGTAAATGCCGCCTGTGCAATCAACAGGGACAAAGTGAGATGTCGCTACACATGCAATGAGCCAGGGCACTTCTCCAACAATTGCCCTAAGAAGACAAAGCGAGAGTGACCTCACCGCTTCAACTGGGATCCACACCAGCCAGACGCCAAAGACCAGGAGCAAACCACGGGACAAAGACAGCCAGGAGCAGCACCCTAGACCGTGGTGAGGGGCCGAGTCAACCATGTCACCGCAGAGGCACTTCAGAATGCCACAGACGTCGTACTGGGTAAGTTACTTGTCAACTCAGTACCTGCAACAGTTTTGTTTGACTCTGGAGCTTTGCATTCGTTTGTTTCTAAAGGTTTTGCTGCTAAATATGATTTGGAGATTGCAAGACTTAAATGCATGCTTTTAGTTCAAACCCCTGGTTCCGAACTCCGAACTAAAGTAGGATGTTCCGGGGTAAGAATATTAATAAATGGGATAGAGTTCCTAGCGAACCTTATTATGTTGGAAACCTGCACCTTAGATGTTATTTTGGGAATGGATCGTTATCCAAGCACAAGGCCGTGCTAGATTGTGGGAGAAGGATTATCTCGGTTGAAAGCCCGTGTGGAAGGAAAGTGGAATTTCAAGCTACCGTTAGAGATGGGCAATTGATGGTTAACAACAAGAAAGGCAATCGGCATAGAAGATGTCTCAGTGGTGAATGAGTACCCGGATGTTTTTCTCAAGATCTACCTGGTATGCCGCATGACAGACATAGAGTTTGTGATAGAGCTTGTACCTGCACAGCCACGATAGCAAAGAGACCTTATCGGATGTCCACCAAGAATTGGTAGAGATGAAGAAACAAATTAAAGAGTTGATGGAGAAAGGATTTATCGGACCGAGTTCGTCGCCGTGGGAGCGCCATTCTGCTCGTCAAGAAGAAGGACGGAGTTTCAGGATGTGCATTGACTACCGTGCACTCAATGAAGTCACCGTGAAGAATAAATACCCGCTACCCAGATCGATGATCTGCTTGATCACCGAGAGGAGCCGGAGTTTTCTCCAAGATTGATCTCGAGATCGATACCACCAGTTGAAGATCCGATCGCAGGATATTCAAGACCGCATTTTAGTCGGAATACGGACATTACGAAGCCATCGTTATGTCCTTTGGTCTCGACGAATGCGCCAAAGATATTTCATGAATATGATGAATAAGGTGTTCATGGAATATTTGGACAAGTTTTTTGTTGTGTTCATAGATGATATCTTAATCTACTCCAAGACAGAGGATGAGCATGCGGAACACTTGAGGCGAGTTTTGGAAAAGCTAAGAGAACAGCAACTTTTCGCCAAGTTCAGCAAGTGTGACTTTTGGAAGGACAAGGTGGAGTTCCTCGGACATGTAATGACCGCAGAAGGAGTCATCGTAGATCCAAGCAAGGTAGAAGATGTGTTACAATGGGAGCAGCCGAAGACCGTGACCCAGATTCGTAGTTTCCTTGGTATGGCAGGTTACTACCGCCGTTTCATTGAAGGCTTTTCGATAATTGCGAAACCTCTCACGCAACTGCTGAAAAAGGAGAAGAAGTTTGCATGGACGCCGGAGTGCGAGAAAGGTTTTTAAGAACTGAAGAAGCGATTGATATCAAGATCGGTTTTATCCCACGGACGTCAATCAAAGCTTTGATATTTATTGTGACGCATCGCGCCAAGGGCTTGGATGTGTGCTGATGCAGAATGGAAAGGTCGTCGCTTATGCATCTAGGCAGTTGAGGCCGCATGAGGAGAATTATCCGATGCATGACCTAGAGTTAGCTGCCGTAGTGCATGCTTTGAAGTTATGGCGTCACTATTTGATTGGAAACAGATGTGAAGTATACACGGACCATAAGAGTCTTAAGTACATCTTCACCCAATCAGACCTAAACATGAGGCAGAGGAGATGGCTAGAGCTGATCAAGGATTATAATGTCGGGATCCACTATCATTCAGGGAAGGCTAACGTGGTGGCCGATGCCCTGAGTCGGAAAAGCCATACTGTGAACATGTTGATAGCCATGAGTCAGGATGAGCTATGTGAGGAATTTCAGAGAATGCAGATTGAAGTAGTACTAGAAGGATTCTTGGCCGCATTAGAAGTGAAGCCTACCCTGGAGGATCAGATTCGAGAAGGACAGAAGGAAGATGACAAGATTCGCAGGATCAAGTCCAAGATGGATAAAGGCAAGGAAAAAGACTTCAGACTGGACGAGCAAGGCACGTTATGGATGCAGGATAGAATCTGTGTGCAAACAGGAAGGAACTGAAGCAGCTGATTCTGGAAGAAGCCCATGACTCCAAGTATTCAATTCATCCGGGAAGTGCCAAGATGTATCAGGATTTAAAAGAAAGATTCTGGTGGCCGAGCATGAAGCGTGAAGTTGCTAAACATGTTGCGCTGTGCGACATATGCTAGAGAGTCAAGGCAATGCATCAGAGACCAGCAGGGTTGCTGCAGCCGTTGAAAATACCTGAGTGGAAATGGGAGGAAATCGGAATGGACTTCATTACCGGTTTGCCGAAAACCCAGGGTGGGTATGATTCCATATGGGTCATAGTGGACCGCTTGACCAAGGTCGCTCACTTTATTCCCGTAAAGACAACCTACTCGGGAGATAAGTTAGCCGAGTTGTACATGACCAGGATCGTCTGTCTGCACGGAGTGCCGAAGAAGATTGTATCAGACAGAGGTACCCAATTTACCTCGAGATTCTGGAATAAGCTGCATGAAGCCATGGGAACCCGTTTGAACTTCAGTACAGCTTATCATCCGCAGACAGATGGGCAGATCGAAAGAGTTAATCAGATTTTGGAGGATATGTTAAGAGCATGTGCATTGGCTTATGCTACCTCTTGGGATAAAAGTCTGCCGTATGCGGAGTTCAGTTACAACAACAGCTACCAAGCCAGTTTGCAAATGTCGCCATTTGAAGCACTATACGGATGCGACTTCGCCGGACATCGTTGAACTGGAATGAGACAGGTGAACGTCGTGTCTTTGGACCAGATATTCTTCAAGAAGCCGAAGAACAGATTGCCATGATCCGAGAAAGACTGAATATAGCACAATCAAGATAGAAGAGCTACGCTGATAACTGGCCGCCGAGACACGAGTTTTGAACCTAAGATTTTGTGTATCTCGAGTTACACCGCTCAGAGGAGTTAAGAGATTCCATGCCAAGGAAAACTTCGCGCCGCGATATGTTGGACCATTCAAGGTTCTCGGTCGCGAGAGGAGAAGTTGCGTACTCACCGAGCTCACCGTAATCACTAGCCGGAGTACATGACGTGTTTCACGTGTCCCAGTTGAAGAAGTGTCTCCGAGTACCCGAGGAACAGACACCGCTTGAGTCAATCGAGTTACAAGAGGATCTGACTTACAAGGAGCACCCCGTGAAGATTTTGGACACCATGGATCGAGAGACGAGAAACAAGTCAACCCGCTTCTGCAGAGTTCAATGGAGCAACCACGCGGAGAGTGAAGCAACTTGGGAGCGCGAAGAGGACTTGAAGAAAGAGTTTCCGAACCTATTCTTTAGTAAGCCCTGAATCTCAGTGACGAGATTCTGTTAAGGGGGGAGGTTTGTAACACCCCCAAAATTTTGCTTTTCTTAAATTCATGTGTGATTTTGCACCATGGTGAATTTTTGGAATTTTCTGGAATTTATTTGGATTTATTTGGAATTTATTTGAATTTATCCCCTTTTGAAATAATTAAAGAATTTAACTTTGCAAATAAAAATTTGTTGGAAATATTTTATTTGAGTCCAAAATGATCCAAAATATTTTTTAGAATTTTTCTGGAATTTTTCTGAGTCTTTTGCTATTTTTAATGAATTAAATGAATTTCTGAGAAATTAATTGGATTATTTAATCGCTGGAAAAACCTAACCGGTTTGTACTGTTCATCCGACCGGACCCGACTCCGAGTCAAACTCGAGTCCGACCCGAGCCAGCCGTTCCGGTCGAACCCGCTCGGCCGAACCCTAACCCGCGTGATCGTTGGATCTTGATCCAACGGCCACGATTGAGCCACGTCGATCGAACCCGAGCTTGACCGAGCCACCACCGCCCGAGCTGCACTCCGCGCCCAAACCCCGCGACCGTTGGAGATCCAACGGTGGCGTTGAGCCACGCCACCCAATCCGAATCCTTTCGATTCCGGGCCAGCAACGGAGCGGGCCTCGGTTTCGCGCTTTCACTGACGCCGAGCCCTATTTAATGCATCGCCGCCGCTGTCGTGTTGCCGACTTCCGTGTCCACCCGTAGCCCTAGCCCACGCCGCCTGAGCCGCCGCCGTTTGCCTGCGCGAGCTCGCCGTAGTTGGCTTAGCGCTCCACCGCGTTCGTTTGCAGATTCTGCCGCCGTCCACCGTCTTCCACCGCCGTTGAGCCCAGATCCGGAACCGTGAGGTCAAGCCGCGTCGGTGAGCACCACTCACTTCGCCGAAGGAGCCCCGCAGCGCCGTCGGAGTGTCGCCTTCCCCGTCTCTGGTGACCTTGCTCCGCCGCAAGCCATCGCCGTCGATCGAGCTCCACTAGCCGTCCGATCCAGATCCAAGGGCCCAGATCGCGCCACGTCACCCCTCGGTGAGTTCCACGTTGAAATCCCCAGATCTATTTCCAACCGTTGGATTTAGATCCAACGGCGTAGATTGTGCCACGTAGCCTTAATCGCACAGTACTAGATCCATTCTCAGCCGTTAGATCTAGATCAAACGGTTAGGGTTAGCCGCGTTGTTTTCCTTAGATTGGATCTTGACCGTCCGATCAAGATCGAAGGTCCAGATCAGCCGAGTTGTTTTCCAAACGCGTTAAGCCAGATCCAATCCGGGGCCGCTGATTTTCAAATCAACGGCCAAGATCAAGCCACGTGGTGGGAGGTGACCATCATGGTATCGACGCGTGCGTCGCGATCTTTGGGCGATGTCGTTCTGTACCGTCGCGGTGATGTCACCCATGACGTCACCGGTGGGGCCCGCCTGTCACCGCTGTGGCCAAGCCACGCTGACGTCAGCGATGACGTCACCCAATGGGTCCCACCTGTCAGTGAGACATTGGAGCCGTGGACCGAGCCAAACCATGCGCCGGGTCCATGGACCCGAGGCGACGTGGCGGCTCCCTATTGGTCCACGTGTCATGCTGACGCAATAATTGAATTTCCAAAAAATAAAATGATTTATTAATTCGAAATTTTTATTTCAGAATTTGTTTCAAACTTCAAACGCTTATAACTTTTGCATTTTAACTCCGATTTGAGTGATTCAAATTTCTAAATTTGTATAAAATTGAGATCTACCTAATGATGAATTTTATTTAATTTTTGGACCAAAGTTTTTCTCTGTAATATTATTTAATTGATTATTTAAACTTTAAATGCTTGTAACTTTTGCATTTAAACTCCGAATTTGACGATTCCATTTTCTAAAAATTTATAAAATTATGCTCTCTCTGTTTGTGAACTTTAATTGGATGTTTAGACACTTTTTTCTACTGTTCATTTATTTATTGCTATTTGCACGCTTTACGAGTAGACGTTGAAGTGCCCGAAGGCTTCGAAGGAGAAGTATTGACCAAGGAGCCAGCTCAGGACCAAGAACAAGTACTCTTTGAAGGCAAGTTGTGCTTTGACCATGTTGATCCCATTTTCCAATTAATTTGGTTTAAACTATTGCATGCTAGTTTAATTAGAAAATACTTTATTTAATTATGGGAAATTAGATAAATGCCAAATTGATGTATGACACCTTGGTTACTTAAATATGTGCCATGATCCCTTGTCACCCTAGTTGTGGATTACTAGTTGGACATTACTAAATTGCCAACATGGGAAATTAGATCGTTGTATTATATTGCTTAGACCTGCTACGTGGTCATGCCATGATTTTGGACAATCAAATGTTAATATTGACTTAATGATATGTTGAACCTGTTTTGGAAAGGTATCATGTGATGTTGATGGCACGTGATGCATGGTAATCAAATGGGGTTTGATAAATAGTTTTCGACCGGAGCATGTGGCAAGAATGATCGGGTGGGCCAGTTGTGGCACCGGGAACGTTGTTTTGGTTCTTCGGGTAGTCTTGCCCTGGTCACCCTAAGGACTTAACCTTGCAAGCCTTTGAACTGAGTCAAGCGTGCAATCACATGTCTGTAATGGGACAGACCTAGTTGATTAAGTTACTAATAACGTACCTGTGGGACCTCAGGATGTCAACTACACCCCTTTGTGTAGTTGTACGGGGGAGCGTACCGGGGCTGCGACCAGGTACCCATCTAACGGTGGATTGGCCTAAACTTCACCTTCGCTAAGGGAAGGGTTAGCGTGCAATCACCGGGGAGGACCACTTGTACTGTTAGAAGTTTCCGAAAGACTGTTACAGACACTCGCCTTTGTGGTGTTTGGCTGTATCTTGTGGGTAAAGTGCATAACCTCTGCAGAGTGTAAAATCTATTCGAATAGCCGTGTCCGCGGTGATGGACATCGCTCGGGAATTACAGTCAAGGGTTAGACTTTCTTGAAAATAACTTGGACTCAGAAGTTTTGTTTGGTTAGTAATGATGTTGATGGAAATGTGGATTAGGAATGGAAAGTATGTTTATTTAATTGCTAGAAAAGTTATTGCTCTTGAACATGTTTCTACTGCTTTTGAATCTACGTATGTTACTTGTCAAGATGTTGTTTTATTGCAAATATACCCTGAGCTACTTCTTTGTATTAAGCCATGCATGTAGTATATTAGCTTGCATTCTGTGCATGACTTGCTGAGTACCAAGTACTCACCCTTGCCACTATACAACACCAGTTGAAGAGGAGACTACACCAGCTTTGGAGGAGGAGCTTCAAGAGGAACCGTCTAACTAGGGAGCGAGCCCAGTCAGTTGCCTGTGGTATACTGGATGGCGCCACGATGTTATTTTACTTTTTCCGCTGCTATTATTTCTCTTTTAATAAGTTTCGCCCTGCGAGGCGTATATTTGTAACTTGACAATAAGGTCGAGCAACCCGTTTGGTTGACTATTTAGGGTACTTTATTATTTCGTTGAGTATGATTGTGATATTTACCAATGTTGAGACTGTGTGCACTAGCGCGTTCCTGGACTAGTGCTGAATACACAGAGGGTCCGGATTTGCAAATTCGGGTCCCGACAACCCTGTAGGTTCATGCGTATTCGGTTATGACCTGAAAACTCCTTTTTGGCCCATAAGTCAGCAGTGGCCCCTATCAAGGTATGGTGACTTCCAATATACACAAAGACCATATCGAACGAACCTATATAGTGGTCATGTACCAATCTCCTTGCCTCATGATACCAGATCGAAATCAAGACGAGAACCATGACATTCTATGATAGCTCGATCCTTCACTCATTCTGTAATAGATTACTCAGTTGCAATTGACTCCTCAATAATATTCGGCATAGCCATGCACTTCCTTATTCCAACCACATCGAGTGCCAGAGATATCTCTCCCGTTATATAGGAGGGGCAACTTCTATCTTGATCACCCATATTTCTCCATATTTTTTATAGTAATCCCGAAAGTTACCTTTATGACTACTTAGTTATGGAGTAATGTTTAGTAACCTCTGAGTATAATATTACACATGTAGGAAACCATGGCGTTCTCTAGTCTAAGGATCCCACATACACTATATATAATACCAAGTGATGGCACTTAAAAATATAACAATTTCCACAGTGTCGCATGGTTGGTCACTCCAATACCATCTTCTCCAACATGTATTCACATTATTAATTTGATTTCCTATATTCATGATCCGTGAAACATGATCATCAATCAATATATGTGCTGATCTATGAATCATAATTGTCCTACATGATGATATAAGGTCAGGAATAATTCATAATAATATCAAAATATGAATAAAGAATTTCACGAATAAGTCACATACTTGTTAATCGATACTAATATCTATTCAAGAGATAAACTAATTATATAATTCTATAAATATAGACGTGATACAACCATCTCCGTGATTATTTCAAGGGCATATCGCTAACATAATCATGTTACCAACAGTGAGCAAAAAACATTTGATGAAATATTCAACAAAATCACTTCCTCATCAAACATTGCTGAACGGAAGCAAGCAAGCAAGGATCTTCGGCTGCTTACCAAGCGTAACAGCGAATTCAGAGCTGTTTTAGGAGAAAGGCCAGATTCCATCTCACAAATGATCTTTGCCCGGTCCACCTCAGGATCACAAAATGATCCACAAGTCTTGGACATGGTGACTATAGTTCTCAATTTTTCAATCCATGATAGCAATAAGACGGTCATTGGAGATGACCCAGAAGCAATTCCATTTCTCATACGGGCACTAAAATCGGGAGAGATGGGGAGCCGCAGCAACTCTGCAGCTGCCGTCTTCGCTCTGTCAGCTGTCAAAGTCCTCAATTTCAAAAAAATTCTGGAACATCCGGAGTATCCGGATCAACATCCGGAATGTCCGGATACAACCCGGAATGTCCAGATGAATTGTTCGGAGTGTCCGGGTTGACTACCGAAGACCCCAACCCGGAGTCTCCGGGTTAAATGTCCGGAATGTCTGAACTTATCGGGGGTTGAAATAAAAGTCCCGTTTCTTGGCTTCCCTACCTCATTTCCTTTTTCCCCACTTTGGTTCCCCACCCGTGCGTGCTCTCTCCTCCACCCTAGCTCCTCTCCGGCGAGCTCCCACCGGTCGGTGTCCTCCCCGGCGGCTTCTCCATCCCGGGGGACTCCTCCTCAAGCCAGCGTCCTCCTTCCCCGACCCCGACATTTCTTCTCCTCCGTCTTCTTGGTGGTAAGGTCTTTTCCGGGGATTGATTCATGGGTTTTTTGGATTCTAGGGCCATTCATGGTGTGTTTAGGACTTAGGTTTGGATTTGAGAGTTTGGGGATGAACTTTGGAGTTCTAGGGTTTTGAGGTGTGGTGATTCTTGGGCTGGATTTGGGACTTGGGTTGGTGAATGTAGGTGCTAGTGTGGTAGATCGGGTGGTGGTAAGGCCGAACTGTGGGTTGGTTAGGATTGGCTAAGGGTTTTATGGTTGGGTGTCGTTTTCTCAAGGTTTGAGCTAGCTCGAAGCTTCTCCGGCCTTGCCGCGTGTAGGAAAGCCGTAGATCGGGTCCCCGCGGTGCTGTAAAACTTAGGAAAACCTCCACATCTCGCACCATCTTCCAAGTCCTGGGCAATCCGGAGTGTCCGGACGAAATGTCCGGAGTGTCCGGGTAAGCCGGACTGTCCGGATAAAATACCCGGACTGTCCGGGTTCACCTGGTCTGTCCGGATTGTGTTGGTCTGTCCGGTTGCGTCGTTTCATCGGGGGGTTTTCATTCTAGTTGTTTCATTTCATTGCATGCATCTTATGGTTGCATTATATTCGTGTAGAGAACGAAACCGCGGAGGGTGATACCGCCGTGGTCGAGGGAGTTGCCGAGGGGCAAGTCGCTGTCAGTCCGCGAGCAGAAGATCAAGGCAAGCACCTAAGCATATTCCACCTTATATATATTTGTATTTTGGAGAATGAATTGCGTATTGGATGCTTAAGTTATGCATTAGGAGTTGAATTGTGGGAATTGTACTAGATCCTATTTGTTGCACATACAACCCTTCATACTTGTTGAACACCTCCCTTGGAGCTAGTGTATGGGTAAATATAATGTGTCTATGCTTAGTTTGCTTAGATGTCGGGTATGGGCCAAGTGGTGGACGGTTCCCCCGCTTGAGTTTATTCACTTTTCAAATGTCGTAAAGAAATAATTATGTTTTTGAGTAGTAAAGGAAATATGAATGGAGACCGGGCGAGAGTGTTGGATCGCTTGGGTAAGGAGACTTAAGTGAGGTAGTCTCGCCCGTGTCGATTGAGGACCGATCCGTTGTTTGCCCATTGATCGAGCACAAATTGGTTGATCGCATGCCCGATTATGGTACGGTAAGCCGCTCTTTCATCGCATGCCGTTCGATGGACCGTGACCTCATGCGGTTGGACGTGGTTGAGGGCGGGGCTTAGGCCGGCTCTCGAGCGCCAAGCTGGGCTTGGTGCCGCTCGAGGGGGTGCTAGGTTTTCGGGCCGCATGAAGACGCTTCAACGAATTGGTATGGCTGGAAGGGGGTTGACATGAGGTTCCGTCGTGGCACATGTCGTGCGGTCAATGCTTCCCTGCAGGGTTAATTAAGCGATTCGAATTGCCGCGCTCTCGGATATGAGCACGCTCGTTCTTGCACATTCAACGTAGTAATAACTTGAACTGAAGTTTGCCGTTGGGCTTGAGCTCGAAATGAATGTGGTTAATTGTTGTGGAGTGTTAAATGTTAACTTCACCTAGTGGTAGGTGCCGTTACAACCGCATTAAAATTGTGAGCTGAGTAGTTTAAGTAACTAAACAACAAATGATAAGCCTTTCGGCAAAGGTTTACCTTCGGTTTCTTCCTTGCTATATCCAAATGCATACCCTTTGGAGTCGGTCATATATGGACCATGGGTAAGACTTGCGAGTACCTTCTGTACTCAGGCTTCTGCTTTTGGGGTTTTGCAGGTGAGGATCCAGCGGGGTGTGAGTTTTGCCTCATCGCATCGGTGACCGGGCGGGGCACCGAGTAGAGGCTGTCGACGCTTGTGCGCCCGGAAGTGTTCAGGGCATGACACTTCCGGAGGAGTTTCACTTTGTTGTATACGATAGTTGTTGGATCTTTTGTTGTACAGCTACGCTTGTGTTTTGTAATGTCAGTTCGTCCCTTTTCGCTTTGTCTGTGTGCTCTTTTGTTTGGTCGTTCTTTGGGCTTCCGTGTGCCGTGTTGAGTGTCGGTTTGCTTCCGCGTTTTTGCCCCTCTGGTAGTGAGGTTTGGGGCTCGATGCCCCTTTGTGCGAATTGATAATTGATATGGCAATGGGAACCGGTATGTGAGGATCCTGGGCGAGTTTTCGGATCGCATACCGGGGGAATACCGGGATGGTCGTCGAATTGCTTAGATGTCCTTAGAGTTGCCTCGATTGGGCTTGGGTGTTAGCACCGAGATCACCCCCGGTGATTTGTTGCTAGGATCCAAATCCGATGGGAGCGACTGTTCATTCAACAACTCGAGGACGATCTGGGCGGCTCCTCTCATCAGCTCTCGACTCCAACGAGGAGAAGATTGGCAAGTTAAGAATCAATGGGACCTTTGATTGATCTTCTTGAACATGGCAACAGCATAGCAAAGAAAGATTCAGCATCAGCAATTTTCAATCTTTGTCTGATCTATGAGAGCAAGTCAATAGCTACAAGGAGCAGGATCTTTGATGTGGCAATGAGAGCCATCGAAGATCAGTCACTTGTGGAAGGATCCTCGGCTGTACTTGCTTTGCTATCAAGCAGCCATGAGATGATGGAGATGATCTCCGAGTTCGGAGGTGCCGCTTCCATGCTCCCCTCGATAAGGGAGAGCGAGTGCAAACGCAGCAGAGAGAATGCAGTTGTAGTTCTCCTCTCAATCTGTACGTACAACTGGACAAAGCTGAAGGAGGTTGAGGCAGACGAGAACATGAACGGGTCGCTGGCTTTTCTCGCTCAGAATGGGAGTCCAAGGGCAAGGAGGAAGGCTTCCGGGACCCTGGAGAAGATGAAGAAAACCATGCACAACAGGCATAGTTCTCGTTAGGACCGGCAACAAAGATGCAGTTTCGAGGAACAAGAAGGATGCTAGGTTGGTTGGTGTATATATTGAGATACAAACACAGCTCTTTTCCTTCTCAGTATGTAGGCATTGTGAAGATGCAGAGCTAGTAGTAAACGGTTTTCTCTTTGGAACAGTCGGTTCTTGGTCATTTTAAACATGCCCCCAGAATGAACTTTCAGCAGAGGAGCAATCTGTAGAATGTGGAGCAGTAAAGATTCTGATTGATTAGTTCTTGATATCAAGTCCCTGTGTGGTCCCTGAGAACTTGCATTAGTTTGCTTTCCATACAATTCGGGATACCGATTTAAATTCATGTGTTCCAAACAGGCCTTTAAACTTGGTAATTAAGAAGCCATCTAACAGCATGCAAGAGTTCAGATTATTTATGATGAATATTTAGAGTACTTGCGAGAAAGGGCTTAAACATAACTAACAAGCCACTTTTTAACAGTATATAAAAGTTGGACCTTCTTTGAGAGGGTTCAAGTCTGGTAGTTTAAGCTGAAGTCCTCAAATCCCTACTAGTGTCTCTTGAGCTTTCGAAGCTCAAAATTTGGTGTCTGGATGCAACTGCAAATTTACAACCCTTCCTGGTGCCAGGCATAGTACACTGGACACTACTGAAAACTGGCCACCAAAATGCAAGCGGAAACTACTAGCCATGCATAGGTTAGAGGGGTACAGGGTACCAACATATTGTCTCTAAAATTTTGTGTTGATGTCTGTAGATCACAGTTTGTGTTTAGTGTAGGCAGATACTCTGTGTCTGGTGTATCATTCCCTTGCAGAAATTTTGTTGTTT
The DNA here is from genome assembly GCA_036346355.1 of Rhipidocladum racemiflorum. NCBI lineage: Eukaryota > Viridiplantae > Streptophyta > Magnoliopsida > Poales > Poaceae > Rhipidocladum > Rhipidocladum racemiflorum. The sequence goes on along the minus strand of CM070576.1, from coordinate 35,391,810 downwards.
GGACCATTTGGGATGCATTCTGGCATACAATGTAGAGAGCAACCTGCTTACAAAGAAAATGTTATAATGGGTTTACGCGTGCAGAGTTCCAGGTACCACGTAACTTGCTAGCACAAATATAAATAGTTGCCTGATTTTTTTCCCATTTTCTGGAGTTCAATTTTTAGATAGAATAGTACACAGCAGGTTTGTAGCATCCAAAGTTCGAGACTAGTAGAAGCTTGAGTCCCCAAAGAGAATTGACAAAAGTAACATGGTCAGTAAGCTGGTCTCCTATGGTCCAACAACAATAGGTACAACACGCGGGAAAAAAGTCCTAGCTCCACATATTTGAAGTTTTGAACACTCAATCAGCTTCAACGATGGTTTCTCCCAACTTGGTATTCTCAGTATTTCTAACAATGGATACATTTTGCAAAAATTGCATCTGACAGTCTGTTCTCTTCAAGATATATCGCCTTCATTACCTTGTTTGTGCCAACTTTCGACCACAGAAGAAGTACAAGAAATAATATTTTATTCAGGACCCGTATCATTCTCCTCGGTAAAGACTGCTTGATCTGAAGATACAGCAGTGTTTCCTTCATCTATACTGGCACCAACACTACTTTTGCCCTCTTCCTGATTACCAGCATCACCAGCCATGTTGCCATCGCTGTTACCCTGACCTTCCAATTTGGATGCATCAATCCTGTCACAAGATCCATCCGTGGTAGCATTTTCACCAGTCTGTGTGCTAGAAGCATGCTGTTGAACTGAAGCCACTGCCACATTGTTATCCCCTTGAGTATCTGGTGCTGGAGGAATAGGACCAACGAAGTCGCCATCCACATTACTATTGTCCACATCCATCTGATCCTCATTGATTTGTATGCATCCTGCAGCTTCTTCATCAGTAGCCCTATTCATCTGTCCTACTTCATCTTCAGCACTATGATCCTTCCTTGCATTTTCATCCTCAACAGCACTATTCTGTGCCGCAACTTCCTTACTATTGTTCACATCCATCTGATCCTCGTTGATTTGTATGCATCCTGCAGCTTTTTCATCAGTAGCCCCATTCATCTGTCCTACTTCATCTTCAGCACTATGATCCTTCCTTGCATTTTCATCCTCAACAGCACTATTCTGTGCCGCAACTTCCTCCGCCCGAACACGATTTTGTGCTTCTATTTGCTCTTGTATTGTAAGTTGCCTCTTGTGCCCCTCAAGCTGTTCTTGGATCCTCTGGTAACCAGATAACAGATCACCATAGCGGCTTTGGAGAATCCGTTCTAATGCTTTCTGGTTATTCACTTCTTCAGTCAAATTTATGACACGATAGGAAGCAGCCATCTGTTCCTGTTTCTGTAGTTCTTGGAAGCATTCAAGTTCTGTTGCTGCGGTGTCCATCTGCTTGAATGTGTCTTGGACCTGTGACCACAATTTTCCAGCCCGTACCTAATAAATCAAATAGCAAGTTAAAAGCAAAAGATCAGAATTATAAAAGAACATGAAAAGAAGAAATCAGTACTCATTACAATTTTATTTCAACAGAACAAATCCAGTATCATGTGAAAATCAAAACACAAGTATTTTGTAAGTACAAGACCAAAGAGAAGTGCCTTTTTGTGCATACAATAAGTTTTAGTTTGGGTAACGCAATAGTCTTTATTTCATACTACGGGGTGGCTTCCACACACTGGATTGCACCGATACTTCCCAAAATCGGCGTATCGTATCCGATACCGTATTGGATACATATACGGTTCCGATACACGCAGATACGTATCCTACCCATATCCCCAAAATTCTGATTTTTCAAAGAAGCTGATAATTCTCAAATACTTCTCCGATACCTCTAAACCCTAAACACCTCGTTCCACTCAGAATAAGAAGCCCCTTTCTCGTCCCACGGTGCCACACTTGGCCATTCCTCATCTCTGCCCCTGCCAACACCGCCTTGTCGCAGCCACCACGCCCACCGCCACCCCCCCCCCGGCCCCGCGGTCACCTCTAGCCTCTTTGGCTCCTACACTACCGCCGCTCCCCTTCCTTGGCCTTACCCTTTGGCCCCCTTGTAGCCGCCGCTCCCCTTCCTTCCCCCCAATCACCCCTCAAACCTCTAGCCCCCACATCGTCGCTGCTCCCCTTCTCTTCCCCGGTCGCCCCTCAGCCTCTGGCCCCTACACCACCGCCGCTCCCCTTCCCTCCCCCGATCACCCCTTCTCTGGTTTGCTCACCAGCGGCACATCAGGTCGACGCCCACAGCAACAGTGACTCGGTGAATCCTCTTCTCCCCGGGTCGTCGCCGCTCCCCCCCACCCCACCCCTTTAGCCTCTAGCACCCTCATTGCTGCCAACCCCCCTTTTCCCTAATATGCAGTTCTTCTTCTCTCCATTCTCTTCTCTCTAGCAGGGTTCAAATTCTCGCCGAAATCCCACGAAATCTCGGCGAAATTTGATTCGGACCCCACGAGTTCCATAATCCCGGCGAAATTAAAGAAACCCTAAAAAAATTTAAAAGTGCTACAGTACCCTATAATCTCGGCAAAATTTCAGCGAAATGGACCGAAATTTGACCAAAATTTGACCGGATTGGATTCTTCAAGGCATTTTCCATGTCTAACCAAAATTTCAAAAAAAATTGACGTCGTTCGAACCATTTTCCGTTTAGTTGAATTTTACCGAAATCTCGGTTATTCTCGGCGAAATTTCGGTTTTTGAACCGAAATCTCGGTAATTTCGGTTAAAAAAAAACGGATTCAAATTTTGCTTTTTGAATTTCGTTCGGATTTCGTCCGAAATAACGAGATCTCAGCGAAAAATCGGATTTCGGTCGTTGACGAGATTTGCCCTAAAACGAAATTTTTAACCCTGCTCTCTAGTACAAGTGCTCACTTCTTGCTCAAACTCGTAAGCATCATGTATTGGAATGGACTACTAGAGTGCTCGAGTTACACTTAAAAGTTACAAGTTATAATGAAAGCATCATGTATCTATATGTGATTCATGTTATCAAGGCGACAAGGCGAGGCGAGGTGCCAGCCGAGCGTCTGGACATCTAGGCACCTAGGCGAGAATTAGGCGACCAAAAATAGTCTAGCAATATCAATTTATCACCAATACATATATAACCAATATCAGGATATAAGCAATATTAGTATATCACCAAAAAAGATCTAACTCCACCCCTTCTCTCTTTTCCTTCTTTCTTCCTTTCTTTTCTTCCTTTTTTCCTTTTTCTTTCATTTCCTTCCCTTTTTCTTCTTTCCTTTTTTCCCTTTCCTTCCTTCCTTTTATTTCCCCAAACCCTGTTTCTTCCTGGCGAGCCTTGTCCGGCTCCTCGTCTCCCCCGCGCCGCCTCCACACTTCCTCCCCTGCCGCCTGCTCACTGGTGCAAATTGGAGGCGGCGGCGACGTGGAGATGCCGGATCCGGTAGTCCCTGAAGCCATGACCGCCGGATCCGGCAGCAACGGCAGCGGGAGGCGATGGCGGTGCAGGCGGAGATGGGCAAGGCCGCAGTAGCGCCGCAGCTAGGCCGCACGAGGCGAGCAAGCATGGCGAGGCGACGCAAGCATGGTGGGCTTCCTCCGACCAGGCGAGGCAAGCGGGCATGGCGGACCTCCTCCGGCGCCGGGACGCCTTGATAAGCATGATGTGATTATGTTATTTGTTTGTATCTGTGTACTCATTTATTCTCTAATTTCTTGGCAGCTAGTTCATTATATTGGTTTCATCAACTTGTATAAGGATAACAACCAGGAGGGAAAACTGGAGAAGAAAACACTTGCCTACGTCAATATTAAGGTATTCTCAGTTTCTCATTTTCTTGCAAGAATTCATTAATTTCTGATTTTTTTTATTACATATATCGCCTTATTGGTATTTTTGGAAAAATGGTGTATCACGGTATCGATGTATCGCATATCGGGGCATCCGGACATTGTAGTCCACACATGGTCCATTCTCCATCCAATGAATGGGATAGATGGTAGAGAAGTGTACGAAAAGGAAATAAAAGAGAAAGCATTTTAACGTAGTCAATGCTGCATGACATATTGCCTAAAAGGAAAGATTTCGAGTTAATATTATAGATGTAACCCAGTGCAAATGACGCATCATCCCCAGCTTACCTGGTATCCTTGTGTTAGAAGCTTGATCCTCTGCTCAAGCCGAGAAGCCTTCTTAGCTTCATCATCCATTCTCTTCTTCACAATTTCAAACTCATTTTGCAAAGCAGCAATCTTGTCAGCATTTCCAGCAACACTGGCAAGACCATAGCTGTTGGTAGAGGGAAAAAACATAAGATCCTCTTGGCAAGCATCGTGTGCTTTCACAAAATCCTCAAAAGATTCCTTTTCATGCCCCATGGCCATACGAAGATATTGAATCTCCTCCTCAACCATAGAACTTGCCTGCCAACAAGGAAATGAGGTCATATGAACAAACGTCCACCATTGCACAACTAGATTAAGCATGCAGAACTGTTCAAAGGACAACAACCAAAATTACAAGAGAAACATCCAGGACAACATTTATTCAATAAATAAATAAAACCAAGACATATCTTCATAAATAAAATCATGTTCGACTTTCAAAATGGTATTATGCGATCTTTTTTATGGGAACTTTTATAAGAATCAGGGGAAGACATGGGTAAGTTCTTGTGAAACATTTTCCAAGATAGCTGAGAAAAATATGTGCAATGAGCTCATATGATCCCTAACCAATTAATATTCAAATTTGCATGTCAATATGTCATCAAGAACGACATTGAGGAAATGACAGCACAATATGTCATCAGGAGTTCATATGACGGCATTTAGTGTAATAAGTCCCATGAAGGCGCTACACAACTCATGGAATGATTCTTTTTGTTCCAACTATAGTTGATACAATTATCCAAAAAAACACTACATTTCACGCTCCTGCAATGCCAAATACATTGTCAGATATGTATAGTGCTCATTATGGTTCCATTGTTTCCTTTTAACTTCTTAACTCTGCTTCGATATCTATTAAGACTGAACCAATAATTGTTTAGAATTGAGCACATTCTTCTGTGGAATATGGATACTGCATCTGCACAGCAATATTCCAAGCAATACATACAGCTACAAGTATGTGCATCAATGTTACTTCCCACTCTCCCCATCCCCAGAAAAAATTCAATAACAATGGATAAATTAGCGAACCTTCACAATCAGGAGTACTGCTATACAGGTTGGTACAGGAATGGTTTAGAAATGCTGCTCTAATATAAGTGCTATATATCATATTATCTTGTTCCTCAATGAGATACAGACAGTGATCAATGAAGTGCCTACAGGATTTCAAGTTATTATTGATAACCTATACATACAGTCTAACAGTAAATTTGAAGTAGAAGTTTATACAAAAATGGATACACAGTTCATCATCAAATACCAATATGGTAGAAGAAAAGACAGCTACCTCTTTTAGTTCATCCTCATCAAAATCTTCAATTTCAGGGACAAAAGCTGGCCCATTTTCCTGGCGCTTTTTCCTTTTCTTTCTCTCTTTCTGAGCATTTTCATCAAGAGGATATTTAGTGTTATCATGCTCAAGGAGCCTAAGGAACTCCCCATTTATTAGTTCATCAGCTTGTTCAAGTGACGTAGGAGGCACAAATGTGCTTCTGCTTCTGCTTTCACCTCCTTTAATCAGAGATTGTCGGAGCATGTCTACTGAAGCAGCAGGTGGCCTAGGCAAACTCCTCTGCAACACTTTGGATCTCTTTCTGAGCAACACCTCCTGCCTTGCTTGTTCTTTAGCCTTCTCTCGTGCTAACCTATCTGACATATCCTCTTCAATTTTCTCTTCAGCTTCTTCCTTCTCCTCCTCTGTGATAGGTGGCATAACTATCTGATACTCATTCTTAGGATGTGGAATAGAACCAAATCCAGATCGCAGGCTTCTTCTTAATTCAGCTTGCCTACGAAGCTCAAGCTTAGCACTGTCCTGCATTTCCACCTCTTCATTTATGCTAAGCTCATCCCGAAAAGGAGTACCTTTTGGGGTTAAACCAAAGGAATTTCCATCTCTGGAGGGTGTCATACCAATCCTTGGGGTAACACCAGGGCCCGGGCTTGCCAAGGGTGTTGCCATGGGATTTGGAGTCTGTATCTCCTTCTTACGTGGCGTGACACCAGAGAAATCTGATGGATGAAGCTCTGGGTTATCCCCTCCTAAAAGAGGTGTTTGTGACTCCCTTAGGCGTGCAAGATTTTCTGCCTCCATCATAATAGCATCACCCTTCCCAGCTGGGGTTCGTTGTGGAGTTCGCAATGGTGTCATACCAAGTCTCGGAGTCTGGGAGTAGCTGCCAAGCAAGGTTTTTGTGGCAGTGCTTCCTTCGCCAAGCTCCTCAGCTAGAACAGGATCGCCGGCATTACCCATTTTTGCTATCTCCTCCAATTCATGATCGGAAATTTGGGGTGGCGGAAGCATTAGTTTGGACCTCTTTGTGACAGCTTCTGGGTCATTGAGTTTATTCGCTTGCATTATTGCAGCAGGGGCATCCTGCCTCTGCAGAATCTTGTTCCTGGCAATGTCTTGCTTTCTCAATTGTACTTCTATGTCCACTCTTCTCTTCCCTTCGAGCTCCTCGATAGTAGTTGGAAACTGTACATGCTCGAGTGGCCTGTCCTCACCAACTGTATCATAAAATCCTGGAGGTGGTCTCTTTTCAAAAGCGATCTCAGCATTATAATCAATCCCCTTTCTCTTTCTCTTCCTCTGTCGTGTATCAATACCAGCCGCCTTCAATTCTCTCCTTTTTTGCAGTGAGGCAAGTCGCCTCGCCTCTTCAAGTTGCTTCTCTCGTGCCTTCCGTTTTGCCTTTTTGCCCCTAGTGTTAGCTAAGCGAGCCCTTGCCTCAGAAAGCATTTCCTTTTCATCTTCATCCATATCGACAGGATCAGGACGTGCAGGTTTTGACTCAGGGTTTGGATCAATCTCACCAGGCCGCAACTTCCTTGGGTCATCATTAGGCTCATAATTCTCATCCTTCGCACAGGCAGCATCAAGTAGTTTTTCATATCGCTCAAGGCACTGAGATGGTGTTCTACCTACAATAGGTGCAATTGTCCTCCACTGAGTAGGCATCAGTTTAGCAAGATGCAGTAGCTTCTCATCCTCTTCCCTTGTCCACTCAGTCTGCAATCAACAGGCAAGAGTTAGTAAAGTAATCCTCTTCCCATGTCCACTCAGTCTGTAATCAACATACAAGAGTTGATGAAAAAATCATTGTTGTTGTGACCAACACTGCAACCAGGACAGACCTATGCCACAATAGAGAAGATAACCAATTGAAAGAAAGCATAGTATGACATAAGATTGGGCATTATTTAGACCATTCAGTTCAACTGAATTCGGCTTTAAACCACATTGACTGAAATAATTTCAGTTCAGTTTACTTGGTTTTTACCAAACTAACATTAGATGATAAAGCTCAAAAATTAGACGATAATATTCATGAGTAGTCATAAAACATCTTATGCATGTTAATAACAAAGCATCGAATGTTTATCTAGAGCAGTCAACAAAGACACATGAACAGCTTTACAATAATCTTGATTCTTGACAATTTAGCAGCTGGTAATATCTGGAAATCCAACAACTATTAGGTTTTCTAGAAACCCAGTTTAGCAGCTAGACAATAGGAACACCAAGTAACTATGGGTTATGAATGATCCACATTAACAACTACTCCCATTTTACATTATTCTCACAGTAAACACATTAAGTTAAGAACAGGGGAAAATTAGAATTACCGAATTTCACGCAAAATTAGCCAATTTGACTGGTTTCCTACAACACTGTTTCAAACAATTCAGGACAGATTATGATGGGTAATCAGAAGGGAATAAGTACTACCACTAAGTACTATCAGGCCTTTGGTCATTTCAGAACCTAGATGTCAAATATGATCATGCAACTAATCATGATTCATGACAAATTAAGCAGCCAGAGTTGGTCTTGATTAAGTATACGCTCTTGATAACAGATTTTGCTTATAAAGCTGTCTTAATTGAGCAACGGTTAAGAGGACAAGGTACCTTCTCAGTAAATCAAATCTGCTAAGATTAAAGTCAATACTATAAGTAAGACTGTATCCATTTTAGACATTTTATCATGATCAGCATACCAAATTTCACTCCAAACAAAGTAAAATGCCCCCCACCCACCACAACCCAGGCAAAAGAAAATTTCAGGAGACAGGTGGCTATTAATGTTGATTTTAAATTTTCATTCAATAGCAAATTATGTTCAAATGTCAGTAGTTACTAGAAATAATAGAAATGGTGTGATCAGACCACTAAAAGATCAAGGGTTTGAAGAGTCATAAACTTTTAGTTGATACCAGAGCATGTTAACTTGGATGTCAATCAAAATAATACACAGTGTGATTATTTGTATCACTACACTGTTTTCAAGATTAATAGATAATAAATTGCTAGCTAATTCCAAAATTCTTTTATTTGATAACCTACCAAAATAAGAAGACCAATATGGTCAGATTACTACCCAACTCGCATCCCAAGGTATTGAACAGCAAAAGATCATGAGATTTAGCCTGATTCTAAAAGTTTCAGTTCAAATGCTTGCAAGAATAACATAGAAATTGTAACCATAGCATATTAAAGTTCAAGGTTCAGAAAGCAAGAATGTAGTCGTGATTTGACTACACAGAACAATTATCTAGGAATCACTAGTACAAAGCATTGAAGGGTGCTGCTCAGCCACACGAGGAAAGCAAGACAAAGGGAGAGTTCACTGGCTAATTTGTTTCATGTACACTAAGTACTACTCCCTCCGCTCCTGAATAGATGTCATTCTAGGATTTTGCACAACAACCAAGGCATGTATACAAAAGACCATCTTGCCCTCCTTTATTTGGTCACCTATTGCTCTTGGATGTTGTGTGTACTCTAGTTCCTTGTAGTAAATGACCTTGAAATAGGAATGAGAGGGGTATGCAAAGGAAAAGTTGTAAAAAGTTACCTCGAAAGTGTAGAATGGCATGTATTGAGGAAAAAAAATTGAAAGCTAGAATGACATGTATTTGGGAACAGAGAGGGCAGGTATAAATATATAAGCATTCAAGATTTCACTTTTGGTGGTTTATACTTTCTTGATCGACAAAGCTTTCTGAGTTGCTGATAATTTAAAGAAACAAAACAATAGTATTGCAACACCAGTACAGTAGTACACCACATAAAAATTATGAATTATCCCATTTATACTTAGGCCCCGTTTGGCAATTTGGAACCGAGGTGTTTCTACTAGAATCTACGAGAAACCCAGCCAAATGGGCTAAAACTCGGAACGTTTCTCCTCGGAACGTTTCTTCTTTTTGCACACTATGGTTGAATCACCCTCAACCCTGTTTCTACTAGAATCTGGAACCGTACCAAACGGTTTGCAGAAAGTGATTCTGATTCTACCTGAAATGTTTCTACTAAGAATCTGGAACCGTTTCTGTTTCTACTAGAATCTGGAACCGTACCAAACGGGGCCTTATTTCGTACACTACACAGAATTCAATCACAGTATGTTCACCAATACACCAACAGAACAGTAGTCCCACAATACAACATCACAATTATCCCATTTCTAATCAATTCATACTTTCATAGACTAGGCATAACCCAATCTCAGTACGCTCACTGTGAATTATGTCTTCTCGGTGTTACATGATTGGAAAGACAAACATCAAATTCAAGCATCCATTATTTCAGAGAAGAAATCACTTTTGGTGGTTTATACTAGGATGGGCCAAACTTGCTGGTAATCCAAACAAATAAACAGCACTACATCAAAATTATCCGGTTTCACAACGATTCAGACACATCCACAAAATTCAATGGAAGCAAAGTTAAAGAGTCCCATTTCTTCACAATGAAACGTGATTTCAAAGGCTTCTATAAATCCATAGATTCAGATTCGCACCGTAGCTTGACAAATACAAGCATTTTACCATGGGAATTTTAGTTCAATGCCACTGCGAAATTTTTTGGTTCGGTGAAATGCCACCCACTGTATGACAAATGGGGCCTCGGCTCACATGCAAGTGATACATGGAGTGGAATTTTCACTGAACCATAAATTTTAGGGTAGCATGTAGCTAAACGCCCCATTTTACTGAACACCAATAAGTTCTAGAACGTAATAACTGCTTATGTTGAATAGTATCTCCTGGCACACTAAGAGCGTGTTTGGTTCGCTGCATGCGCGCGGCCAGGCTCGCATAATGCATTGACCGCGCGCGAGCTCGCGTTTGGTTCACTGCATCGCGAGCGCGCGGCCTGGCTCTGGGTCGACGGCTCGACGCATGCTGCGAAGGCCAAAAACTAACGACACGCCTGCACGCGCGGAGACGCCGTGCGCGGCTGTTTCCCGCAGGCCAGGCTCGCGCGAGCCGCGCCCTGCAACCAATATCTACTCTTGTCAAAACACTCACTCACGCCCTAAATAACAGTCACCAGACGCGAAGAAGAAAGAAAAGAAAAGTGCTACGCAGGCAAGCTGCTCAGGACCAAAATTCGCTAACCAATCGCTTCAACTAATCCCAGGACAACAACAACAAGTCAACAACCCAACCCAACCCTATAGTTATACCATAAATAAAAAAAGCACGCGCTGCTGAGTGCTAACCTACAATCTCAAGATCGTATATTCAAAGTTCCTAACACGCATACAAGAAACAAAAAAACGACGGATTGACGGGTTGCGCGCGGTCTACATACCTTCTTGATGGACGGGTCAAGCCACTCGTACCAGCGGGCCTTGCACTGCTTGGCGGACTTGCGGACGAGGAGCGACGAGATGCGCGCCCACTGGTTCTTGCCGTACTTCATCACGGCCGCCTTGAGGATCTCGTCCTCCGTGTTCTTCCACACGCCGCCTTTTATCATGATCCTCATCTTGCCGCCCTCCTCCTATTCGACCTCCCCCTCTTCTGGTTATCCTCCCCCTTGGTACCGCCGCGCCACCGGCTGGGCTGCTCCGGCGAGGCGCGTTCCCCCGCCTGGTTTTAGGGTTCCGCCGGGGCGGCCGCTTGCGGGGAGGGTCGCGCAAATCCTAGGGTTGTGAGGAGGAGGGGCTTGCAGTGTCTAGGGTTTGGTGAGGCGGGGTGTAATGGAGCAGGGACGGGGATGGGTGATGCGGCGGCGGTGGTGTGACGAGGGGGTGGAACCGTGGGAGAGAAGCGGGAGGGGCGGAAGGGGGATGGAGCCGTGTAGGGCGTGACCGTGGAGGGGTTTGCGTTAGGTGCCGTCTGTTTCAATGATAAAGCAAGCCTTACCAGATCCGGATGGAGCGTCTCCGAGCCTTATCTTTATAAATTTAAAAACGGTATATATATATATATATATATATATATATATATATATATATATATATATATAAAAGCTCTGTTTGTTTCCGTTAAGGTCCTGTTTGTTTCGGCTTTTTCATCGGCTTAAAAGCCAAAAAAACCTAAACCGAAACAAACGACTAGCTTTTAAGCCGGGCTTTAAAAAAGCTAAAAGTCTCTGTATAACTATAAGCCAAAAGCCAGACAAGATGAGCTTTTTTGGGCTTTTTTGAATGAAATAACCATTGCCACTAAAAATCTCCAAAATTACCCACCAAATGCCATCATATATAAATTGAGAATTCATCCATAACCTCATTTAGGGTATTTTAGACTTTTCATCTATAGGCTGTACTATCTAACCCATTAATAAGTCAGGATGCCAAATAACATGTCTTGGCTTAAAAGCAGACGGTTTAAAAGCTCATTAAACTAGAAAGCTGGCTTTAAGCCAAAGCCAAGCGGTTTAAAAGCTCATTAAGCTAGAAAGCTTTTAAACCGCCTGCTTTTAAGCCAAGACATGTTAGGATGGTGGAATGGGACACTATGGTGTCTAGACATCATGTTTTTAAATGGTTAATTCAAGTCAAATTTGGATATATTTTTCAACATTTTCAGTTTTAGGGTATATACCTATCTATAATAATTTAAATGAAACACATACCTTTGAAAAAAAAAATATACTCAAATTTGAAGATTTAAAGGAATCTAGATTACATACTTTGCTGATTTATATATATAATCAACACATACCTACAATCAAACTACCATCAAAAAAAGAAACTTCAGTTCAAACTTGTTTGAACTAGTAAGTAAATTAGTTGAACTCAACATCCTAAAAATTTCAAGAAAAAATTGCATGCAAATACATATGGAAATACCCATTTTGTATCATGGTGCCTAGGCACCATGTTGTCACAGGTAATTGTACTATATATATTACTGATTATAAGATACTCCAAAGTGAGTTTTATAAAAAAATTAATCAAAATCCACCCTTTGTAGCATAATTTATTTATATACTCCTTTTACATATGGAAAAAGGTATGTAGCAAACAATAAAGGATTTTGATGAATTTTTTTAACAATGTGGCATTGTAGTATCTTTGGAAGTATACCAACAGTGATAAAGAAGTATAACATATTCGTTTAGTGGTATATTGAAGGTGGGAGTACGAAAAAGGCTTCCTATATGTACACACACATTCAATGAGATAGTGTGTACCTATACTCCAAAGATTTTAGGGGCTGTTTGGTTTGTGTCCATTGGTTACCAATGCTTGCCATGCCAAATTTTGGTAGTGTTGACCAAATTTAGCAAGCATTGCAACCAAACTTTGGCTTGCAACCAAACTTTGGCTTGATTCTCTTCTCCATTGCCATGCCAAATTTTTCTAGTTCATTTTGTTGCCAATAATTGGCCAAGTTTTGGCCACCAATTTGGGCACCAAAATTTGGCTAGCCAATTTTTAGCAAGGTTTGGCTTGGCAAATTTGGCCTCAAACCAAACAGCCCCTTAGAGTCTAAAAAAATTTATAGCATGTGCAAAGAACGCGCACACGTGTATGTGTGTATGGAGTATGTGATGTGAGTATATAGTGTACGTTCTTGTACCCCTAAAAAAATTGAAATACCCTTATATTTTAACATTCATTTAATTTGATACTAAATTTTGATATGCCTATTTCTTTTGGCCAAAACATTGGTGGCAAATTGGTGATCAAAATTTGATAACATCTTCTCCCTCAATAACACATGGGTCAATTATGGGAATGCCAAATTTTGGCTTGTAAATGTATAATCGGTGTTTGATTAATTTGCTACCAAATATTTTCCTCGTGTCTAACCAATTTCGAATTAAAACAACTCTAGAAAATCCAATAATTCATTTGAGGCAATAAAAATACCAGAAAAATTCTCAAAAATTCTAGAAAACATTTTGAGACATTTTAAACTCAAATAAAATATTTGCAACAAAACTTTATATAAAATTTTCTAAATAATTAATTAATTTCAATAAAAGGGCTTAATACAAATCGATTCCGAATAAATCCAATAAATAGTAAACGAACTCCAAAAAATCTCAAAATTACAGAAGAATTTCTTGAAGCACAAGGAACCCAAATAAAATTAAATTTATTTTATTTTAAATATAAAAGTAATCAAATCAAATCATTTTTACTTTTATAAAATCCAGATTACACTTTATAAATGCGAGAAAATCAACGAAAATTTTTGGGAAGCTAAACTAAACCAAAAAATTTTGAAAACTCAAATTTTAGGATGTTATAAACCTCCCCCTTAACAGAATCTCGTGCTCGAGATTCAAGGCTAACTATAGAAATAGGTTCAGGGGACTCAACACTTGAGGCTTCTTCAAACTTCCAAGCAACTGTACACTGGGCAGGTTCGCTTCTGAACAAACGCTTGGTAACATCCAAAATTTTGTAGGATGCTCCTTACGGATGAGATCCTCTTGCAACTCCACTGACTTTAACAGTGTCTGTTTTTTTTTTGCACAAGAAGGCACTTCTTCTGCGGGAAATCTTAATACATCCTTTGTCGGGAAATCTTGAACATCTCATGCACTCATGCTGACATTTCTGGCAACTCCATTGATAGGCATCCTTGCTTCTGTTCCTGGACACTTGATTTTCTGTTTCTTCTAGAAATTGGACAGGCTATATTTGACAACAAAGCTTACTTGCAATTATGCGGTCTTCAACAAGACTTGAATAGCATTCCGATTTGTCTTGCACTATCTTTGTCGGCTTGATTCTCGACTATTGGCTTGAACTCTATTTCAACTGATTACTCCCTTCACATTGAACTCAAGCTTCAACTATTATTGGGGTAATGGTATTGGCTTGCTGGCGTACACTGCGGTGGCTAGAGTAATTCTTCAGGAAGACAATTATCCTTTGTAGTTATTAAGCACACGCAACAACTCTTTCTTCCGATGTGATGGCACATCCATCTTCTTGACTCAACCATAATGGAGTAGATGGTTCTCAGCTGTCTCAAGTATACTAAAGTCAACATGAATGCAATTTATCTCAGAAACTCTCTAACTCCTCTTAATTGATTACATCTCCAACCATAGACCAAAACTGCCTTTCTCTTGGGTAACTAATTTAACTCTAAGAATAAACATCTCTAGCATGGGTTTCCAGTATGGTAAGCTTTATTGAGAACTTAGTCTTAACAAGGGACAAATTAAGTCTCAACATCCTTCATTACATATGACTTTTGATCAGTACAACATATGATACTTGCTAAGCTTCAACAGTCATAATATGGTTGTCTTGACTTTTACTGGCGCCTGCGGCATGGCTTCATCTTGAGCTGCTTCACAATTCACTTTCTGGCGCAAGTGCCTTGGTAGGTGGGGGACTAGGATTGAAGTGGACAAGTATAACACCTTTTCTCCTAGGACAACTATTAGCATAGTGTCCTGGCTCATTGCATCTGAAGCAACGTGTTTGCACCAAAATTCGGCATGTATTGAAATCGGTCTAAAAATAGAAAAGAAGTATTCATACGGAAAGGAATCGGTAAACGACTCGGAAAAGGGATCCGTTTCTAAAAAAGGAAAGGAAATTGGATAAGAGGCCGATACGGGTAAACACCGTATCCATGTGCGACTCGAATCGGCCAGGCGTGTTATAAAGGGGTGGGCGTAAGCAAGAAATCAATCAATTCCAACAAAACCTACTTTTTACAGCCTTTTCTTTTACATTGCTTTAGCTTCATAGATTTCTCTGCAAGTCGACGGAATCAACATAGCTGCGCATCGCCGATTGTTGATTTTGGCCGATTTCACCCAGGTTTGATTTGCTTCGTTTTGTTGCATCGCCTTCCCGGCCGATTTTACCTTATATCCGGATCAATCAGAATCGGTTGATCTAGTTATCTCCTAATCGGTTTTTGCTGACTAGCGAAAAGCCGATAGATCTTTGTTTATCGGCTTTGATCGAATTACAAATTCTACCTTGTCGATTTCAGGTCAAATCGACTGGCACGCTCTGCAAACCCGGTGTTTGTCTTGTGTGTTCGAGGCCTAAAACCCCCTTCACGTTTTTCGCGCGAACACAACGCTTGACTGACGTCTGTTGGCATCCTCCTGACATGGCACTACTCTTGGTAGGGGTAGGGCTGATATCGATGCGATCCGCAGTGATCACTTTCTTCTGAGAGCAGTTACTAGCAAGATGTCATGGCTGGCGACAAGCATAGCAAACTCTAGAGAGCAGGCTTCTTCCTTGAAAACTTTTCGCCGGGGTGGTGTTATGAAGATTCTGACTATCGGGGCGAAGCACAGGTGAAGGTGTCTTGAATAAAGTCTGAGTAGTATGGCAACTGAGTTGTTGAGGGGTACTCCTCATTCGCTGTTGCGGTGGTCCTTCTTGATAAAATTTTCGACACTTATGGTGGTCTTTCAATTCCTTGCGCTCATCTTCTGGATCAAGGGTCTTGTTAACCATCTCTTCTTGCTTCAAATGACTCTTTGAGCAAGTTATTTCCATAGTCTTACCATTCACTCTCGGTGTTATAATCTTTACTGAAATAATTTTTGGAATGATCATGTCTTCAGAAATTGCTTGATCTTTATGTGTGCATTCCATAACAAAATGATCTAACTCACCACAGTTGTAACATGAATGTTTATGTTGTCGTGTCGGGTTGATGGGGCATTCTCTGGACCAGTGACCTCGTTTATCACACAAGAAACAATTCCATGGTGACCAAGTATTTCTGATTTCCTGATGTAGATGGATAGGGTTGACATATTTCTTCTTCATTTTTTCACGTGGCACAGCTAGTGAGGATGATAATCCTTCTCTTTTTGCTAACTCTTGAACAATAACAGCTCAAAAATTCTCTCGCTGATGTCGAGTCACAGCGGTCACTATTGGATCCAGGGGACATTGAGATGGGCAATGATCCCAACCTTCACATAGGTAGCACGTGATGTTGCGCATGGTACATTCTCCATGTAAATGGCTTCTTTCACAGCTGGAACAATTGATTGCATGTTCATCAGCAGTGTGTCCTAGTTCTCCACAACCAGAGCCGGTCCTAGGGTGGGGCGAGGGGGGCGGCCGCCCCGGGCCCCCAAATTACCGGGGCCCCTCTGTGACTCCGTCCTAATATAAAGACTGCTCATGATGGCGCCGTGATGTCACTATGGGTGTCCCGATCTTTCGATGAGAAACACACGATCGATTTGTTAGAGTCGACTTTGACGATCCGACTACACCGTACGACGACGATGCGCCTTAGCAATCGCTAAACCAACTCCAGCGGGTTATTGATCTTGCCGTGGGCACGATCAACCTGAACACGAAGTTCAATTCCTGCAAGCAACCGAAGAACAAGCAAGAACAATAGGATAAGCAATCTGAAATTGCGGATAAAACTGGAAGCGAAACAAAGTGGAGTCTTATTGACGATCTTGACAAGGTGGTCGGCCCAAAGACAACTCGCAGGATCAAGTTTGCACTTGGCTAAACTAATCAAATAAAACCCAAAACCCTAAGGAGCCGATGTCCGGCTATTTATAAGAGGTAGGGGCGTGGGAAACATGTCCAAAACAGTAGGATACCAACTACAACTCTATTACAAGGCCCAAAGCCCACGTCTTCTCGATTTGGAAAAGTGGCGCCAATTGTTTTGCAGATTCCGTTGACTCGGACGGAATTTGGGGATGGGGTCGGATCCGTTGGAAAGAGGACGTCGAAACCTTTCAAACCAGTACTCATAGACCCCAAACACCCTTGTGGATCAAAAAGTTATGGTCGTTTTAAGTTGGTGCTGTCCCGAGGCCGAATCCGAGTATAACTTGTGCACCGGAAGAATTGGCTTCATGCTTGACGTTTAGAGTCCTTCTCCTTGGTTCCTAAGGACAATAAAATCATTACAAGGATTAAATAGCATTCCATTCATTAAATTATTTGTATGCAACCCGAGGAACGCATTCACCTGGTAATTGAATTGACGTCGCGAGCTCGAGTAATTGGCCCTTGTATGACATTGTTGGTTTCCATTGGGTTTGTAGGTATGGCCGTATCCATGGTAGTGATGTCCTCATCATCCTCCCCTTCTTGCATTTGAGTCGTCCTCGACTCAAGTTCATCATCTTCTCCCAAGTATGGTTTCAAATCGGCAATGTTGAATGTGGGACTAACCCCAAAATCTGCGAGCAATTCAAGCTTGTATGCATTATCATTAATCTTTGCCAATACTTTGAAAGGACCATCATTTCGCGGCATCAACTTAGATTTTAAGTAATTCGGGAATCGATCTTTTTGCAAATGCAACCAAACTAAATCTCCTGGTTCAAAAGTTACATGTTTCCTTCCCTTACTACCAAGAAGTTTATATTTAGCATTCATGCGTTCTATGTTTTCTTTAGTTGTCTCATGCGGTTTCATAATCAAGTCATTGCGTTGTTTAGCATCAAGATTCAATTTCTCCGAAGATGGTAGAGGTAACAAATCAATTGGAGCATGAGGTACAAATCCATATACAATCTCAAAAGGGCACATCTTAGTAGTAGAATGCATAGACCGATTATAAGCAAACTCAATATGAGGCAAACATTCTTCCCATAATATAATGTTCTTTTTCAAAACAAACCCTAAGCATAGTAGATAAAGTTCGATTAATCGACTTGGTTTGTCCATCACTTTGGGGATGACAAGTAGTAGAAAATAAAAGTTTAGTCCCCAATTTAGCCCACAAAGTTCTCCAAAAGTGGCTTAAGAATTTAGTGTCACGATCTGAAACTAATGTGTTAGGCACACCATGTAAGCGAACAATTTCACGAAAGAATAAGTCAAAGAATGTTGGTAGCGTCATCGCTTTTGTGACAAGGTATGAAGTGTGCCATTTTAGAAAATCTATCCACAACGACAAAGATACTATCCCTCCCTTCTTTGTTCTAGGGAGTCCTAAAACAAAGTCCATAGAAATATCCTCCCAAGGCACGTTAGGAGCAGTGAGGCATGTATAAACCATGGGGATTAAGTCGTGACTTAGCTTTTTGACATGTAGAAACGGCAGCGATGAAACGTTCCACGTCTCGTCTCATCCTGGGCCAAAAGAAATGGCTAGCGAGTATGTCCTCCGTCCTTTTCACACCAAAGTGTCCCATCAATCCTCCTCCATGCGCTTCTGTAGCAATAACAAGCGAAACGAGAACTAGCCGAATACATAGTTTGTTTGCTCTAAACACAAACCCATTATTGAGGACAAATTTGTTCCAAGTTTTCCCTCTTTACAATTGAGCAACACATTTTTAAAATCATCATCATGCACATATTGCTCTTTAATCGTTTCTAAACCAAAAATTTTGAAGTCAAGTTGTGAGAGCATGGTATATCTCCTAGACAAGGCATCAAGAATGACATTATCCTTTCCGGTTTGTGTTTGATGACATAAGGAAATGACTCAATGAATTCAACCCACTTTGCATGTCTACGGTTCAGTTTAGCTTGACTTCTAATATGTTTTAACGATTCATGATCCGAATGTATAACAAATTCCTTGGGCCATAAATAATGTTGCCATGTTTCTAAAGTTCGAACTAGCGCATATAACTCCTTATCATAAGTAGAATAATTCAAACTTGGCCCACTCAATTTCTCACTAAAATAAGCAATGTGTTTTCCTTCTTGTAACAGAACACCACCCAAACCAATTCCACTAGCATCACATTCTAGTTCAAAAGTCTTAGAAAAGTCTGGAAGGCTGGAGTAAGGGTGCATGGGTTAACTTAGCTTTCGAGAATGTTGAAGGCATCTTCCTGCGGCTTGCCCCAAGCAAAAGGTACACCCTTCTTGGTGAGCTCATTCATGGGTGCAGCGATGGTCTGAAGTCCTTCACAAAAGCGACGATAGAATCCAAAGAAGTCCTAGAAAACTTCGCTGTGTGGCCGTGTTAGGAGTCGGCCAACTCTGTATTGCTTCAACCTTGGCTTGGTCAACTTCAATTCCTGTGGAGTAACAACATAGCCAAGAAAAGATACTCGATCCGTGCAAAAGATGCACTTCTCAAGGTTACCAAATAAGCGTGCATCGCGTAAAGCATTAAAAACAAGACGCAGATGTTCAAGATGATCCTCTAAAGATTTGCTATAAATCAAGATATCATCGAAGTAAACTACCACAAATTTTCCAATGAAAACACGTAAAACCTCGTTCATCAGTCTCATGAATGTGCTAGGAGCATTAGTCAACCCGAAAGGCATTACTAACCACTCATATAACTTGAACTTAGTTTTAAATGTCAGTTTTCCATTCATCTCCTAACTTCATGCGAATGGTGATACCCACTACATAAATCCACTTTAGAGAACATAGTAGAGCCACTTAGTTCATCAAGCATATCGTCTAACCGAGGAATAGGATGGCGATATCTAATGGTGATATTATTAATTGCTCTACAATCCACACACATGCGCCATGTTCCATCTTTCTTAGGTACTAAAATGACTGTACGACACAAGGACTAAGAGATTCACGTCGTACCCTTTATCAAGCAATTCGTGAACTTGGCGTTGTATCTCTTGTGTCTCTTCGAGGTTGGTTACGTAAGGTGCTCGGTTGGGCAAGGATGCCCCTGGAATGAGATCAATTTGATGCTCAATCCCTCTAATTGGCGGCAGCCCTGAGGGGATGTCCTTTGGAAAGATGTCGGTGTATTCTGCAAAGGTTAGTGACAACAGGAGGCAAAGAGAGGGACATCTCCTCTAGAGAAAACAAAGTTTCTTTGCAGACTAAAGCATAGCATGTAGACCTACAAACATCCAACTCATTCAAATCAGATTTTGTTGCAAGAAAACAAGCACCTTTCAATTTAATCTCATTCGGCTTAGCACAATCAAGGTTAGATTCTTTCTGTTTATGTTGTTCAAGTCCTTTGGTGACAATCTGATTTTCACTCTTAGAATTCTCTCGATTTTTCTCTTTGCTAGATCTAGCGATTTCATCCTTTACAATGGCATCGGCGACATTGGGTGTAGCACAATTTTCTTTTCTTTATGCACAAAAGAGTATTGATTTGTTCTACCATGATGTAAACAATCCTTATCGTATTGCCACGGTCTACCTAATAACATAGAACATGCTTGCATAGGTGCGACATCGCAATCAACATAATCATGATAGGAACCTAAAGCGAAATGTACTCTTACCATGCGAGTTACCTTGAGTTTGCATTGTTGTTGAACCATTGAATGTGGTAGGGCTGAGGGTGTGGTCTAGTGGAGAGTGCTAGCTTCTCCACCATGTCCATCTTTGGCTAGATTATTGCAACTCCCACCATCAATGATTATTCGAATGGATCGCTCCTTGATGGCGCCTTTTGTGTAAAAGCGAGTTGTGGCGTTGATTTGGATCGGCGCGAGCAATCTGAGCACTAAGCACACGTTGTGCAATAATACTCAAATATTGGTCGACATCACCCGCTCACGTGCACCTCGTCGTGCTCGGCATTTGGATCGCCGTCTTCATGTTCGCCGAGCAAAGCATATGTTTCGTCATCAAGATCACTTGCCGAGTCATACTCGCCGTCTTCACGGATTATTAGCACACGCTTGTTCGGACACTCCCTCATCATGTGACCGAAACCCTTGCAGCGATGGCACTGAACATCTTTGGTGCGTCCCTTTGATGCGGCCAAGCGACGGCGAACTATTTGTAGTAGCTTGTGTGGCACTTTTCATCGGCGTTGGTTGTGGTGCCGAATTTGCGGTGGTGGGCGCCGTTACGCTGATGGAAGAGGTCGGCGTGGTAGTACGGCGGCCAGGGCAGCAGGGTGCGCGGTGTCCACGAAGTAGTTCGACCTGCGAGAAAAGTTAGTCTTGGCCCTCGATTGACGACCACGCACTTCACGTTCGACTTTGCAAGCAAGATGGAACAACCGAGTCATCGAATTATAATCCTTATAGTCTAGAATATCCTGGATTTCTCGAGTTAAACCACCTAAGAAGCGAGCCATAGAAGCTTCCTCATTCTCAATTAATCCACAACGCAACATGCCAATTTGCAATTCTTGGTAATATTCTTCCACGAATTCTTACCTTCTTTGTCAGAGCGCAATTTATTCAATAAATCTCTAGCATAGTATGAAGGAACAAATCTATGCCTCATTAGCAATTTCAAGGCTTCCCAAGTGGTGGGTATATTATTTGGATGAGCACGGCAATGTTCTCTCCACCAAGCGAAGCAAAATCGGTGAACTCACTTGTGGCGGCTCTAACTCTTCTATTCTCAGGGAAATCATGGCACGCAAATTTTTGATCCACAAGTAATTCCCAACTAAGGTAACCATCGGGGTCATATTTACCTTCAAGCGATGGCATGTTGAAATTTACCTTAGGGAAAACATCATCTCGTTCTCGTTCCTTGGTCGTGGAGGATCACGTCGCATACCTTCTTTGATTGAGCGTGGCCGTTGATGGTTACGATCATTATCGTAATGGATGGGGTTGACCTCCTCTGCATCGATGGTGTCATCATATTAGTGCTCTTCGTTCCGTTCTTCTAAATCTGTTGAGGGCCTCCCTGTGGAGTGAATTGTTGCTTGGATGACGGGGAGGTGGATTGGAAGCACCAGATGCAAGCTGCAAAAGTATCAAGTCTAGCCAAAATAGTAGCAAGAGTAGTGTTAGCAATCCCTTGTGCGGCCTCGATGGATCTGAGACGGTCTTCTTGCATTGACATACGCTCATTAGTGAGCCGTACATCCTCGCTAAGACCATCGGTGGCTTCCCTCGTCATTTTTTGGAAGTGAGCAATGATGCCCTTGGTTCGTGGAGAGTGATGAAGTGAACTCTCGTCACGACATGGTTAGTTGATGACAAGGAAACAAAACCACAAGTATAATGTTCCTATCAACTACTAGGTTGGCAAGTCTCTCAAGCGCTCAAGCCTATGACCCAAGTTCTTACAAGTTCTTACAATGCGGCGGCGTTGTCGTAGTTAGCGTTGTCAAAGGTTCTCCGAAGTTTGTGTGAAGCGATTGCCAAGGGATCGAGCGCCTGTGCGGGTAGAAAGTGGAGCTTGGACAGGCTTAATTTAGTAGCAAAAGGTTAGCAATAATCCAATCGGTGAATGCAAAATTGAAGAATTGTTCAACGTCTAGTCACTAGTTCTTTGACTCGAGGCTAGCAAGGATTGTGACTCAAAGCGTGGTCGGCGATGCAGATTCCACAATGAGATGAAAAAAGCAGCGAAAAAAATTCGCGAAAGAAGGAACTATCTCAAAGACTTGGAATCTTGTGAAAACAGGTTTAGCACATAAAATTTTGGATCTGCTCGGACTCTTTTTTTTTTTTTTTTTTTTTTGCGAACGATCCAACTCCTTTTTCTTTCAAGTGCTATGCAAAGTGAAGACTCGTGTGACTCGAGCGGCCGGTGGGCGATCAGTCTTGACGATCGGCGAGCGATGGCGACTGCGATCGACGGCGACGATCGACTAACAGTGGCGACGATCGGGTGAAGCGACCGATCGGCGACCCGATCGAGGCGACTCGGAAGGCAACCATCGGCTAACAGTGGGCGGCGGTCAGTGGCGACGATCGAGGCGACGAGGTAACCGATCAGATGAAGCGGCCGGTCGTGGCGACGATCGGCTAACAGAGGGCAGCCGGTCGGACGACCAAGTGGCGACGATCGATTGGATGAGAAGAAAGCTTCGGTCAGAACTCCTTTTTTTTTTTTTTTTTTTTTTTTTTCCAACGATTCGGGACCGACACGGAACACAACTCAAAGCGGAACACAACTTCAAACCGAACACAACTCGAAACCTGTGGGAGACAAAATTTTCTTCCGAATCGGAACTAGACTAGAATTCAGCAACTCAACACGACGATGCAACCAAAAATTCAATAACGCAATGCCTTTGGAAAGGAAAATGCGAGGCTCAAATTGTTTTGGTATGGGGAGATCTAATCGATGGCGCTTCTGGACTATAGGAAAGATATCAATCTACTAATCTAGGGTAAAGAATTCTCACCGAGCAACCTGGTTTGCTCGATACCACTTGATGGCGCCGTGATGGCACTATGGGTGTCCGATCTTTCGATGAGAAACACACGATCGATTTGTTAGAGTCGACTTTGACAATCCGACTACACCGTACGACGATGCGCCTTAGCAATCGCTAAACCAACTCCGGTAGGTTATTGATCTTGCCGTGGGCACGATCAACTTTGAACACGGTTCAATTCACTGCAAGCAACCGAAGAACAAGCAAGAACAATAGGATAAGCAATCTGAAATTGCGGATAAAATCGAAGCGAAACAAAGTGGAGTCTTATTGGCCGATCTTGACAAGGTGGTCATCGGCCTAACTTCGCAGGATCAAGTTTGCACTTGGCTAAACTAATCAAATAAAACCCAAAACCCTAAAGAGCCGATGTCCGCTATTTATAAGAGGTAGGGGCGTGGGAAACACGTCCAAAACAGATGGGATACCAACTACAACTCTATTACAAGGCCCAAAGCCCACGTCTTCTCGATTTGGAAAAGTAGCGCCAATTGTTTTGCAGATTCCCGTTGACTCGGACGGAATTTGGGGATGGGGTCGGATCCGTTGGAAAGAGGGCGTCGAAACCTTTCAAACCAGTACTCATAGACCCCAAACACCCTTGTGGATCAAAAGTTATGGTCGTTTTAAGTTGGTGCTGTCCGGAGGCCGAATCCGAGTATAACTTGTGCACCGGAAGAATTGGCTTCATGCTTGACGTTTGGGAGTCCTTCTCCTTGGTTCCTAAGGACAATAAAATCATTACAAGGATTAAATAGCATTCCATTCATTAAATTATTTGTATGCAACCCGAGGAACGCATTCACCTGGTAATTGAATTGACGTGCGCGAGCTCGAGTAATTGGCCCTTGTATGACATTGTTGGTTTCCATTGGGTTTGTAGGTATGGCCGTATCCATGGTAGTGATGTCCTCATCAGCTCACCTACACGAGAGCTGAGAGCATTCGCTGTTGGTAATCAGTCCAAGAACTAGATGCTAGCGATAAGTTTTCTGATCCTTGTGCTCAAAACGCTCACATTGAACACGCTTTAAAGCGTTCGTGTGCAACTCTTGGCTGAAACTAACTAGCAAAAGCTTCAGACTTGAACGCTGTTTTCAGAGAAAAAACAACAATCGAACTAAAACTACAGAACATACTTGTTTTTGCGACGTGGAAATTGCTCACGTCTTTTATGATTTCACTGTAATATATAGACTCAATTACAAGAGTTGGGCTACTTCACATCAAAGCAGAAATCGAAACAAAATTAGATTAGGCTTCTATTTCCTATCGCGGGTACTGTAGCACATCCGAGACAGAGACCGAACACAACACGCAGTGTCTATCTAAAAACTGAAAAACTGTGCAACAACTGTAGAATTGTTGATTATCGGATCTTATTTACTATGCCGGAAACTATGGCATCAGCTGAAAGAAGCTTTTCAAAATTGAAATTATTGAAAAACTATTTAAGATCTACAATGTCTCAAGAAAGGCTAAATGGTCTGGCAACTTTATGTATTGAGAAGAAATTATTGGATGACATTAATGTTGAGGCTATAATTGATGATTTTAATCTAGAAATATTAGAAGATATTTCCTAAGATGATCTCTACAAAATGTTTGAGGTAAATAATCTCACTTTTATACTTCCATTTATTTATTGGTAATAATTTATATAATAGACTTAATATTGTCTTTTCAATTGATACATGGTTATATAATAATATTTCGATGCTTATGTTATGGGGGACCTCCATTTATAATTTCGCCCTGGGCCTCTAAAAACTCAGGACCGGCCCTGTCCACAACGGATGCATGCACGGTCCTCTGATCTGTTTGGTTGACAACACTTCAAAGAACAACATCCAAGTACGGCATCAGGCGCAGGGGTTGTACACTTATTTGATCTTGCGGTAGTCACTCTATCATCTGATGACGCAGCAAACTGACAAAGGGTGGTGGCAAATTCCAACCAAGTGATGGTATGTTCATCCTCAAAGGTGGCGTAGAGATTCTCCCACCAGGCTAATGCATCTCCTTCTAACTGACAAGTAGCGTAGGGACCTTCTCTTCATCTTCACATTACACCAAAGCCAGCTGCTCTTCTATGACACGAAGCCAGATTTCTGCATCTTTGAGAGTGGCTAATCCATCAAACGTGGGCGGTTTAGTCTTCATGAACAAGGCAAACTTTGACTGTGGACAGGAGGTTGCGACTTCAGTGGTGGAGGGGTTGATTTTGGCACTAATAACATTCATCTGTTGCATCATCATCTACATAAGCTGGGTCTAAGCAGTGAATAACTGATCCAAATCTTGAATTGTCACGGTTGATACAGTGGACGGCTGCTGGTCATTATCTGCTTTAACACTGACTCCAGTAGTAGCAACTGAACTGACTTGAATTGCATCGGAATCACTGCTGCAGTTGGTCCTTTCCATTTGTTGATCACTCCAAGGTTTAGGTAAGAGGGAGAAAGCATAGATGAGGTTCAAGATTCCTAGTGCAGGGAGAACTGGTTTAACCCAAAAACTTATACAAACATTATTAATAACTTGGTATGGTTGCTTATCCAAGCCTAAAAGCTTGCAACGCATACTACACACTCAGCAATCAAGAAAGATCCAAATTCCTAAGCACACATTAATCTAGCGTCTAAAAGGGTAACACTCCTATCTTAAGAAACGCCACTCTCACACATGAGTCTCAACTGACAACTAAAGCATTGGTTCTTCAAGCTTTGGAACACTCCATTGATCCACTTCTCTTCGAACTCGATGATTCCTTACTTCACGATCTTCAGGGTTGGCAGCGACACTCAGTACTTTCTCCTTAAGTGTGAAACATCGTTAACTATTCAGAATGACTCAGGTAAGATTTCCGTTTAAACCAGTGGGAAAAGATAGAAATTTCAGCAAAGGGGAAATAATAGAAGAATAAGATGAGTAAATAACTTATTATTCTTTCAAGTTAAATTTTCTCTTTAGAAAATAATTTTGAAGCTCCTAAAGATGGCCAATCTATCTAGGGTCAAGACCTACAGTCAGTATGGCTCTGATACCACCTCTGTCGGGAACCGAATGTGCAAATCCGGACCCTCTATGTATTCAGCACTAGTCCAGGATCACGCTAGTGCACACAGTCTCAACATAGATGAATATCACAATCATAAACAACGGAAAAAATAAAAATATCACAATTATAGAATATAAACTATTGAACGACCTTAAGGTCAACCTTACATTTGCGAAGCCTTTACGGCTTCAACTCCAAATAAGTAGCAGCGGAACGAAGAACATCGGTGAATCCCATCAATATGCCACAGGCAACTAACGTGGTTCGACTCCTAGATATTCGCCTTCTCACGAAACTTCTTCTTCTTCGACGATGTAGACTTCTGCTCACTATTGATTGTTTGTTTGCAAGGGGTGAGTACATAAAGCATTCAGCAAGTCATACACAAAATGCAAGTCTAATAACTATATGCATGGCTTATTCCAAATGACAGGTTGAAGGGGTTATTTTGCAATAAACAGCATTCACAAATATTCATAATAGATTGTAAAGTGGTAAAACAAATAACAATAGTAATAGATTGTACAGTTATTTCACAAGTAAAACAAAACCACACCCATAACCAGTTATCACTTTCCACAGGCATCCTGCCTCCAATCCCGAGTTCGTTTTCATGAAAATATAACCCTTGACTGTAATCCCCGAGCGTTGTCCAGTACCATGGACACGGCTATTTGAATAGATTTTACACTCTGCAGAGGTTATACACTTTACCCACAAGATACAATCAACTCATCACGTTAGCCGTGAATCGCCATACAAGAGTATGCGAATGAGTGATCATAACAAAGCCTTTCGGAAACTTCTAACTATACAAGTGAACCTCTTCGGTTTTTGCCATACACCATCCCTTCCCTTAGCAAAGGCGAAGTATGGGACCGACATACCGTTGGACGGGTACCATGCCGCAGCCCTGGTACGCTCCCCCTTCAAGCTACACAAAAGATGTAGTAGACACCCCGAGGTACCACATGCAACTTATTAGTAACTTACTCAACTAGGACCGTCCCACTCCAGTCATGTGGTTGTATGGTTGACTCGGTTCAAAGGCTTGCAATGTTAAGTCCTTAGGGTGACCACGACAAGACTACCCGAAGAACCAAATCAACCTTCCCGGTGTCACACCTGGCCCACCCGATAATAATCTTGCCACTTGCCCCGGTCTAAATCATTTTATCACCCCAGTTGATTATTGCGCAACACAATGCCTACAACAAGTCAACATCCTTGAAGAAGTACGAAGACCTCCACTGTCGGGACCCCGAATTTGCAAATCCGGACCCTCTGTGTATTCAGCACTAGTCCAGGAACGCGCTAGTGCACACAGTCTTAACATCGGTAAATATCACAATCATACCACTCAATAATAGTAAAGTACTTTAATTAAATAGTCAAACTGGTTACTCAACCTTATGGTCAAGTTACAAATGTATGCCTCGCAGGGCGAAACTTATTAAGAGAGAAATAGTAGCAGCGGAAAAATAAGATAACTTCGTGGCGCCATCCAGTATACCACAGGCAACTGACTGGGCTCGCTCCCTAAGTAGACGGTTCCTCGTGGAGCTCCTCCTCCAAAGCTGGTGTAGTCTCCTCTTCAACTGGTGTTGTATTGTGGCAAGGGTGAGTACTTGGTACTCAGCAAGTCATGCACAGAATGCAGGCTAATATACTATATGCATGACTTGGTACAAAGGAATAGCTCAAGGTATATTTGCAGAAACAAGACATTTAACAAGTATCATAAATAGATTCGAGCGGTAGAAATAAGTAAAGCATAGATAACTTTTCAAGGAGTTTAATAAACATCTTTCCCAGCCTAATCCACATTTCAATTAACATCATTATTAATCCAACCCAACCTTTCAAATCCAAGTTATTTTTGAGAAAATCTAACCCTTGATTTGTAATTCCCGGCGATGTCCAATACCGCGGACACGGCTTATTCGAATAGATTCTACACTTGCAGAGGTTATGCACTTTACCCACAAGATACAATCAAACACCACAAAGGCGAGTTCAGTAACAAAGTCTTTCGGAAACTTCTAACAATACAAGTGGTCCTCCAGGTTATTGCACACTAACCCTTCCCTTAGCTAAGGCGAAGTTTAGGCCAATCAACTGTTAGATGGGTACTGGCCTTAGCCCCGATGCGGCTCCCCGTACAACTTACACAAAGGGTGTAGTTGACCTCCGAGGTCCCACAGTGCGTTATTAGCAACTTAGTCAACTAGGTCCGTCCATTACAGACATGTGGTTGCACGTTAGACCCAGTTCAAAGGCTTGCAAGGTGAAGTCCTTAGGGTGACCAGGCAAGACTACTAGAAGAACCAAATCAACATCCCCAATGCCACAATGGCCCACCTGATTATTCTTACCACATGCCCGGTCGAAAAACTATTTATCAAACCCGGTTGATTACCATGCACCACGTGCCATCAACATCACATGATACCTTTCCAAAACAGTTCAATATATCATTAAGTCAATATTAACATTTGATTGTCCAAAATCATGTCATGAGCACGTGAGTCTAAGCGTTATACTACAACGATCTAATTTCCCATGTTGGCAATTTAATAATGTCCAACTAGTAATCCACAACTAGGGTGACAAGGGTCATGGCACATATTTAAGTAATCAAGGTGTCATACAAGAAATTGGTATTTATCTAATTCCCCATATTTAAATAAAGTATTTTCTAATTGAACTAGCATGCAATAGGTTAAATCAAAATAGATTTCAAAATAGGATCAACATGGTCAAAGCACAACTTGCCTTCAAAAGTACTTGCTCTTGGTCTCGAGTTGGATCTGAGTCAATACTTCTCCTCGAATCCTTCCTAAGACTTCAACGTCTACTCGTAAAGCGTCTGAGATAGCAAATACACCAATAAACAATAGGCAAAAAGTATCCAAACATCCAAATAAAATCCATAAACAGAGAGAACATAATTTTATGAATTTTTAGAAACTGAAATCGTCAAATTTGGAGTTAAAACACAAAGGTTATGATTATTTAAAGTTTAAATAATCAATTAAATAATTTTACAGAGAAAAACTTTAGTCCAAAAATTAAATAAAATTCATATTTAGGTAGGTCTCAATTTTATACAAATTTAGAAATTTGAATCACTCAAATCGGAGTTGAAACGCAAAAGTTATAAGCGTTTGAAGTTTGAAACAAAATCTGAAATCATTATTTCGAATTAATAAATCATTTTCTTTTTTCGAAAATTAATTATTGCGTCAGCCTGGACACGTGTCAGTCTCTGATTGGTCTGGCGGCGTCGGTAGATCCATGGACTCGGTCCACGCTTCGGCTCGGGTCTCTGTGGACTCGGTCCACGACTCCACGTGTCGCTGACAGGTGGGTCCCCTCGGGTGACGTCATTCTTGGCGTTAAGCGGGGCTCGATTCTTGGCCGACAGCGGGCCCGCCTTGTCGATGGCTCGGGCTCACGCCGTGCGCGCGGCCGACACGGGGCCCCATGTCGATGGCGTGCTCAGCGCCGCGGTCGGCGGCTAGAGCTACGTGGCATGATCCGGCCGTTGATTTGGAAATCAACGGTCCCTGATCGACCTAATGACGCACGCGTTTGGGGCGAACGTGGTCAATCCGGGCGTTGGATCTAGATCCAACGGTTGAGATTGGATCTGGGAATCACATGTGGTTCTCACCGTGGATGACGTGGCGCAATCCGGACGCGTCGGATCTTGATCGGACGGTTCCACTGAGCTTCGCGAAGCGGCGATGGCGCGCGTGGAGCGAGGTGTACCGGGAGGCGGGGCGGCGACCAAGGGCGCGGCGCTACGGGCTCCTCCGGCGGCGTATGGTCACGTTCGAATCGCCACCTGGCTCGAGATCCGGATCAGCCTCCTTCTTCTCGAGCGGCGACGGCGGCGGAAGGTGAAAAAACCAACACAAGGCCCTAAGCTACTACTACGAGCAATCCCGGGCAAGCGGCGGTGCTAGGGTTTAGCGAGCTAGGGCAAAAGTAGCGCGGTCACGGCGGTCCTCGGCAGACCGGGCTTTAAATAACCTCGGCCGCGCTCAATCAGTAACCACTAACGGATGCGGCGGAGAGCGGCGCGCGATCCGATCCGGACTTCGGCGGAAACGACGACCCGCGGCCGTACACGTGTCCGATCAACGGCCACGATTGCCAGGCGCGCACGGGTCCGAGCCGGACCCGGTCGAATCGGTGCGGCCCAATCCTGACCGTTGAATCTCGATCCAACGGTCGGGATCAATTAGGTTTAGGGCTGGTTCGGTCGAGTCACGTGGCTCGGGTCGGACTCGAGTCCGACTCGGGTTCCGACTCGGTCGGATGAATAGTACAAACCCACTCGCATTTTCCAGCGATTTAATATTTAAAATAATTCCCAGTAATTCATTTAATTCATTAAAAATATCAAAAGACTCAGAAAAATTCCAGAAAAATTCTGGAAAATACTTTGGATCATTTTGGACTCAAATAAAATATTTCCAACAAAATTTTATTTGCAAAGTTTAATTCTTTAATTATTTCAAAATGGAATAAATTCAAATAAATTCCAAATAAATCCAAATAAATTCCAGAAAATTCCAAAAATTCAACAAAGTGCCAAATCACACATGAATTTAAGACAGGCAAAATTTTGGGGTGTTACATCCACTTATCAACTTCATCGTGTCGGCAACACGTCACACCATTCCAAAATACATTGCATATTCCTTTAGTCAAAATTGAGCTTTTGTATTTTCAAAATGATGTCAATGGTACGTTGCATGGCTAAGCAAACTACTAACGGTCTAAATAACCCTTGTTGGCAAAGTATTTAGCTACCAACTATTAATCAACAATCCTAGGGTGACAAATGAATCATGACATACAATCATTATAGGCAAGGTGGCGATAACAAGTAGGTTGATTATCTAATCCCAAATTAATTGAAATCAGTTTAACTCAAACTAGCATGCAATAATTTGAAACAACATAATTTTCGAAAATGGGATCAACATGGTCAAAGCACAACTTGCCTGGCCCTTGCAACTTTTACTGTTCTTTACTCTTGATCTTTGATTCTTGATCCTCGATCTTCAATCTTCGCTTCCTCGACCTTCATCTCCGTAGAACGATTTCCGGACGACGCGTATAACGATTAAAGAAGAAGCAAATACAAACCCAATCAAAAGACAATCAAGTAAAACTCCAAATTAAGAACAAATAGCAGTGGACACAATGGCTTGGAAGAATTTAGGGACTCAAATGGATTAGATTGAAGATTAGACAAAAGAGAACGGTCTTTCGGAAAAACACCGAAAAGGGAAAGATTAATAACTGGAAAAGAAAGAATAATATTCCAAGAATATTTCTTCCGAAGTTATTATCTTGATTGGACATACATTGACATATGGGCTCTCGATCTGTAGACCGGGTCCATAAAGATATGTTAGTTCGCAATGAACTAAACTGGAGCTCAAAGTTGACTTTTGTTGACCGAACGGACACAGTCAAACAAAAGAGAGACGGATAGATCGGGCACAGCCGCACAGGGGTATGACAGATGGCCAATGGTCTAGCGACCAAGTCCACGAATGAATTCTCGATTAATGGTAGATTAGGTTTTCAGGGATAAGACAAGACAAGTGTCTTACCACGATTGAAACAACAGGAAAGATTGCAAAGATAACAACGCGGCTCACGATGAACTTAGTTCATCGAACCGGTCTTAGGTTAGGGTTTTGGTTCGGCTTTGAAGATGATGTGACGATGAGGCTAGGCTCAGATCATGATGACATAATAGATGAGGACATCGCACTAGGTCTCTTGCATGAATGCACGCATACGATGACAACGAAGCGATGAGAGCCAAGCGTTAACGGCGGAGCGTTAACGGTGAAATTTATTCCGAATAAATCCAATAAATAGCAAACGAGCTCTGAAAAATCTCAAAAATTACAGAAGAATTTCTTGAAGCAGAAGGAACCAGTATAAAGTAATCAAATCAAATCGTTTTAACTTTTATAAAATCCAGATTACACTTTATAAATGCGAGAAAATCAACGAAAATTTTTGGGAAGCTAAACTAAACCAAAAATTTTTGAAAACCCAAATTTTGAGATGTTACAATATATATATATATATAATGGATGGGGCCTCCATATAAGTTTTTGCCCCGGGCCCTCAAAATGCCAGGACCGGCCCTGCCAGTGGCCCCATCCTCCCCGCGCATGATGCGAACCGCCACAACCTTTTGCCCGACTCTGCCTCCAAACGCTTGCTGTCGTTTTGCTCTCTCTTCGACCAGATCTGAAGGCTAGGCAGTAATGATTGGTTGTAGTGGCAGGTGTGGCTCGGCGGTGAGGGTAACGGTAACTCAACAGCAGGGGCAACCCCCCAGTGAGGACTATGATTTACTAGATGCTGATTTGGTCTTTTTTTCCATTTTCTCCCTTTTTCTCATTTATAATGGATTTGCTTTGAATTTTTTTAGTTTTTTGGTACCAGTAATGATGTTTGGATTAGATTTCCATATTGCATATCAACTACGGCTTCAACGATGTTTGGATTAGATTTCCATATTATAGATCAACTACTTGTGTGCAGATCTATGATTCAAAGTTTGTAAATTTGGTGGGCTTGAAATTATTGTTCGTGAATCTCTTGCATGTGCTCATATATGATTTGTTGCATATTCAAATTGATACGTGAAATTAATCTCTTATTGACAATAAGCCAACACAACAATATTCTATTTGTGGTGTGTTTAGCTTGTAATCTGCAGCATGTTCATATTCTTTCCCCATAATTTTGTTTGCTTCTGAAAGTGGATGTTATTACCAATTTCAAGTAAATTATTATCATTGATCTGTATTCATGTATGATCCTTGAACTGTGATGTGTAAATTTGATATATGAACCAACGCCCTCGAACTCTGATGTGAATTTGGTATTGTTGGTTGTAGAAATATGCTTAGATTTATTGATTGCTAAGTGTTTTGATTAATTTTGTAAATTTGTAGTATTGCAGTGTTCCAGGTACATCAATGCAGAAATTGGTCTTTGATTATTTAGCTCCAAGTACGATGATGCAGAGAAACACTATTTGAGTTGTTCCAGAAAACAATGCTAGTAGTTTAGTACATGATGCTCCTATTGTCAATGAGTTGAATTTGCTTGAGAAATTTTTTTATGTAATTTGCTCCGTTAGGCTGGAGCCCCACTCCAGGTGGTGAACAATATGTATTTTTTAGTATCGATGTTTAATTTTTAAATTTTTTTACGATACACTAAATTTAATATAGACAGTTCATTCTTTTTCATCCAATGAATCGGATTAGTTACTATTTAGTTATACTTCTTCTGGTAGTAGAATAGTAGAATTTTCTCAACAAATCAATGATTAGATCTGATTTCTATTACCCATTATATACTACAAGTATAATGCATTGTAAATCTTTTTAAATGTTTGGCATAGCAACAATGAATGCACACATGGTAGGGTGTGGCTTAAGGAAGAAAAGAAGCTTTGCTAGGTGGATGAACTGCTTCATGTGTACCATGTGGCTTGGTGGGTCGTAGACTATTGGAGGCCTAATTTAGCAATTGGTGACTTCATTGCTATTTGCATAGAGGGAGGGAGAGAGGGTCCGGCTCCACGTCTCTCATTCACAAGGATATGGTAGCCTACTGAGTCAAGGGTGCTTGACATGCGTTACGGAGAGTGGATGCCGAGAAGCTAGCGAGAGCGTGAGCATGTGGCGACGGGTAACCCACCGCGGTGATGGTGAGCGGGTAGGGAAGATAGCGCAGTGTGCTTGACCGACTAAGTGTGCTGACCAAAACAACAAATATGCATTGTGAGTCTTTCTTCTGATTTATGTTTTTTTAGTCAATTGTAACTATGTAAATAGGTTGAATAGAGACATAACCAATTTGTTTGATTGATTGGTGTTAACTTGTTTATGGATTTACAAAAGTTTAACAAACGAATATTGTACAAGTATTTCTCAAATAATAAAGTATTATTAATAATCCTTGAACTAATAAAAATA
This sequence comes from Rhipidocladum racemiflorum, assembly GCA_036346355.1. Lineage (NCBI taxonomy): Eukaryota > Viridiplantae > Streptophyta > Magnoliopsida > Poales > Poaceae > Rhipidocladum > Rhipidocladum racemiflorum. The sequence goes on along the minus strand of CM070576.1, from coordinate 35,357,296 downwards.
TAACATAAGATGTTTAATATATTTATCTCAATCTAACTCAATTCTTTGAGTCCATCCTCAATTTTTTTTGTGGCTTCACCATTGATTATACCGAATATCATTTGAATTATTGGTACTTTAGACAATTCAACAATAAACCATAACTCAAAAGCAAAAAAAAAGCCAATTACCAAATTCGCTAGCTTGGTTTTAAAAACTAAGTGTTTATAAATTGCTTAAGTAAAAAAAACTAGCTTTAAACAATAACCTAAAAAATAGAAGCTAAAACAAAGAAGGCAATTTAGTTAAAAAAACATTAGCTTTAAACTATAACCCAAAAATTATAAACTGGAACAAAGAAGGCAATTTAGTAAAAAAAAACTTTAAACTATAAGCCTACAAATACATGGATTCAAATTTCGGTCTGAAATCCGAAATCTTGACCGAGATTTTGGATTTCGGACCCCTCCGAGATTCAAAATCCCGACCAAATAAAAGAATTAAAAAAATTTTAAAAAATAAATTTCGGATTACTCGGCGATTTTGGCCGAAATTTAGTGATTTTTTGCCGGATTTTAAATTTGGTGCATTTAATTTGATTGGATTTAGGGTCAAGATCATCCACAAAAAAATTCAAAATTTTTTTGACATGTTTTTGACCATTTTTTGGTCGGTTCAATTTGTCGGTTAGGACTGCCTGAATTTTTTAAAAATTTTCAAGATTGATCATCATCTGAAAATTTTATGGGAATATTATGGATGTATTAGAACCATTCACAAAAATTTTCAAAATTTTCTAAAGTGATTTGTATTATTTTTCATTCAGGTGAATTTTGTTGGTTCATATTTAGTAGCACTATTTGAAATTTTTAAAATTCCTAAAGCTTGATCATCATCTAAAAATTTTATGAGAATATTATGAATATGTTAGGACCATTCACAAAATTTTTCAGAAGTTTCTAATGTGTTTTGCACCATTTTCCATCTGGTTGAAATTTGGTGGTCAACCCTTTTATCAGGACATTGGCACTGTTATATTTTTAAAAAATTTCTCATGCTTGATTATCATCTGAAAATTTTATGGAAACATTAGTAATATGTCAAGACCACCAAAAAAAATTCAAAAATTTTTAACGTGTTTTGGACCATTTTTGGGTCGGTTCAATGTGGACTGAGATCTCGGTGATTTGGGCCAAGATCTCGGATTTCCTGGTTGAAAAAAAAAAATCGGATTTGAAATTTGGTTTTTGTAATTCGTCCAGATTTTATTCAAAATTTCTAAATCTCGTCGAAATTTCGTATTTTAGACACCTCCACTCAAAACGAGATTTGAAATCTTGTACAAACATAAGCTGAAACAAAGAGGCCTAATTTCGTGCCACTGAGCCATACTGAGTTACTGACTACTGAGGTATATCAGATGAGCAGTGCTTCTATGCTTTTCCTTCTAGTACAAGTTGCACAAATCTTGAAGCAAACGAAGGGGTAAGTAATCACTATCTACTCTTCATTCATGCTTTAATAGTTGTGCAACTTTTAAAAAGAAGAGCATAGAAGCACCTCTCATATCAGATTTTGCCGAGCTAAAACCCTAATACCAGCACCATACCCACCCCCAAAACCCCCATAAATGGCGCCGCCGCCGCCCACGCCCACCGCAGCCGCCCGCAAGCGGAAGAAGCCGCACAAGCCCTCCAAAACCCTCTCCAAGAATCCCACCAATCCCATCTCGACGAAGACGAAGCTCAAGCAGAAGAAACAGCGGCGGCCCACCCTACCTGCCAAGCAGGACCAAACCAACGCCGCCGCCGCCGCCCTAGATGGATCCGCGGGGGGCGGCGTCATCCTTTCGGCCGCGATGCCACCGGCGCGGCAGCTTGAGTTCCTCCTCCGCAGCTTCGAGCGCGCCGCCAAGATGCGCCTCTCTCCCCTCGAGCTCGACGCCTACTCCGGTATGTATACTACGCGCGGCACCACCATTTTTGGGTTCTGTTCATTCAATTTAGCATGTTTCTGTGCTATGTGCGATGGATTATAAAAGATTTTTGGGTTCTGTTCATTCAATTCAGCTTCATAAAGTTCGATGGATTATAAAAGATTTTTGGATCCGCTGTGCTCTGTGCAGAAGGATCCATGGTGCAGCTTGCGGAGGGGTCGAGCCAGGACGTGGAGAGCCTCGGTGACCATGTGAAGGGGGCCTTAGGCGCATCGTGGGAGGAGGAGCTCTGCGAGGGGAAGCTCATCGAGGGGTCAGTCGATGCGGGCAGCCCGACGCTCCTGGTTATCAGCTCGGCTGCTCTGAGGTCACTGGAGCTTCTGAGGTAACTGTTGTTCTGAATGGATCACAACGTTTTTCATCGCATCCTTGTGTGAAGCCAGTTGAGAATTAGCATGAGCTGCTATTGGGCACATCTGCAAATTCTTACTTGTTGTAATGCAACTATGGTTTCGTTTTGTAGGGGCTTAAAGATGTTTACTAAAGAATGCCGCCCAGTAAAGCTCTTCGCTAAGCACTTGAAAGTGGAGGAGCAGGCACGTATCGTCTCAGTGGAAATTTTGTTCAGCATTTGGCTATTTCTAGTCATGAAACACAAATTTTTTGTGCAGCCACCCTCTGTACTCTCTGCAGTTGCTGAATTACTAATGTTGCTACCTTATTGTCTTACCAATTACCATACAAATGCCCTGTTTTCTTGGTATGTTCACTTATAATGTAGTCTCTGCATTCTGTAATACTACAATAACATAGCGAAATCTTTTTATTTGAGTACTATCTGCACATCACTTAATCACTAATTCACTATGTCAAGAAAACAAAACCTTCAATCATAGCCCACCTTTTTGTTGCAAATGAATCAATTTTCTTGTATCACTTTATACCATAGTTACCAGAACACGGTTCGTCCGAGTCACGGTATGGGATTCGGGTTTGCAATTCGCCACTTTTTCTTCCAATTTGCAATGCGAACACGAACCCTATATCCTAAACTGGTTCGGGTTCGATGAATCTGGTTTGCGATTTGCGGGGGTTTACCGGGAATCCGATAACTATGGTTTGGACTTCATTAAATTTTCTGGAGTTGATAATGCTTGGTCTGATTGTTCATTTTTGTGAAACCACTTGGAGTGCCTTTTTCGTTCAAAGTAGAAAATAAGATTACTGTATGCAACAATCTAGTTGTTCTTTTAGCTTCCGACTGCTTTTTCTATAGTTTTCTCAATTCTAAATTTGCCATGTAGGCGGAGTTGCTTAAGGCACGAGTTAATATTGCTTGTGGTACACCAAGCAGGTACGCAATTTTGAGTTTTTGACTGTTCAAGTGTTCATCTAGCTTATTTTTTGCTTTTATGGTTGATCCACATAGAATGGAACTAACTAATTCGGTTGATTCAGGTCCAATTTTGGGCTCATAATTCTAGAGATAGAAGTTTTAGTAAGTTAGTCTTATGTATCTTGTTCACATATAAAGGGTATTTTTCAATACTTGTACTGTAATCTCAAAACAATTTTGCAATGTATACTGTAGTGAACTTTTGTTCATTCATTTTTCTATTTAGCTCAACTTTATGAAGCTAAGAGATTCATGAAACATACTTTAAAAGCAATGATAATCTTTCAGCATGTGCTGGTTTAAACATTGTGAGTGAAGCTCGATTAACCTGTGCCTCGTTAGAGCTCTGATAGTAAACAACTAAACCAAGTTGGATTAGTTTTTGTCTGCCTTCGAACAGTAACAATAAAAAAATACTGGTTGACAAAGCTATCATCATCTGGCACTCATCAAGCCTGATTTTGAATATTCTTATTACCTATCCTTTTGCCTGCACTCTACTGTGCAAAGGAGCATGCATTACTCTCTCTTTCATGACATGTAGTCATGGTTGATAGCAAGCGTGAAATCTGGGACTGATTTTTTTAAGTAAGGATGGCTCTTGGATGATAAGTTTGGATTAACCCATTGTCTGTTACTAGGGCCAAGCCATGAGATTGACATGCCATTTTACTCATGAGAGGTGCTTTTATGCTTTTCTTTTTTAAAGTTGCACAAATATTAAAGCATGAATGAATGGTAGATAGTGATTGCTTACCCCTTCGCTTGCTTCAAGATCTGTGCAATTTGTATTGGGAAGGAAACCCATTCATCTTTTCTATTTGTCTGAGGAAAGTTACTGGTCGCTGTTCAGTTCCTTCCAACTTCATGGGCATGCTAGTCTTTACTGCTGTGCTATGATTTGCATTGAACAATAAAAGCCCCGCAAAGCTCAGACAGCAGTGTCAGCTTGGCCATTGGCATCCCTTTTATTTTGTGGAGCTTTGCATATGAGCAGGAAGCTTTAACTTTCTGTTGATTATTTGTCTTGGTGACAAATGTTGGCTTTTTCCTTATGAAAACATGGAATATTAAGCCTTTTCTTTCCGAGTTAGATATTTAGGCTGCATCTAGAAACTGGTTAACATAGAGATATGGTAAATATTACTTCTGTTTGTGTTAAAGAGATTTTAGATTGTTTGGATGTTTATTATAGTATACTCTTCCATAATAAGATTGATGTGATTCTTATTGTAAAGAGCCTAGCGAGAAAAGGTCGGCAGCTCTTCAAGACATAGCAAAACATGATATACCCTTCATTGTTTGTCTCTGTTATGTGCACGTTAGTTCACATTATGGCTGTGCGTGGGTTAGCTGCAAGGAAGCTTCGACAGCAGCACAATCCCATGAATTAAGGATAATAAATAGATTAGTCATTATATTTAGTTATAGCTTTCCTCATCTAGTTCGAATGACATCTTAGTTAGTTGGAAAGATTAGATTGAGATTGTTAGGGTCTCAAGTGATCAACCTCTATAAAAGAGGAGCCGCATTATACCATTGGGATTAAGCAAAGAATTAATTAAGAAACTCCTCTCCCATGCCTTAGCCAAGTGCATCTGTCCCTTCTATCGAAGTACTTCATGCCTGCTGAGCACCTTCATTCTCTTAGCGCTTTTCTCCCTCAAGCCATAGTTTGGCCTTGTCTAACAGTATTTATCCCATTGTGTACTTATGTACACAACAGTCTCATAGCACCTCAAGTGATGTGCTTCAGATAGTAATTTTGCCTTTATCTGTTGTGTATTATCCTTTGCAGGATCAAGAAATTAATTGACATAGAAGCTTTGTCGTTAGCACGCTTGAAATTAGTGGTGCTTGACATGCAGAGAGATGCAAAGTCATTTACCTTGTTTACGCTACCACAAGTCAGGTACTTTTATCTTGACAACAACATTCAACACCCAAAAAATTCTTACTATCTCATATCATCTGTCTAATTAATCTTGTTACTCATCATGCAGCAATGAGTTCTGGGATTTGTACAAAGGCTATCTAGATCAGAAGGTTCGAGGAGGGGATACAAGGTTATGTTTTTATGGTTCTGTGTCTGAGAAAGACGTCAACAAGGTCCTTCCATCTGTATGAAATTGTGTCCCAGAGTACACTGAGCCCATTGTTGTCAATGAGCTAGATGTCTTTTCTACAGACTAATACCCTGAGGAAAAAAAAAGGTTTTCAAAGAGGACAAGAAATCATGAATTTTGGCTTGTCATGAATTTGTCGGAAGTGTATTGTTTGGCTTGCCATGCAATTGGTGCTGGTTGCGCTGGTTGTCTTGTCATGATGTGCTTTACTGGTGTCAACGTTACAGCAAAGTAGCTGGTCATGCTATTTCACCTTGCCGATTTAACGATTTTTACTGCTCGCTCGACTAAGGTTCTAGTGTTTTGGATTGGTGTGATGCTTTCTATTGACCTTTTGTACCTCTGAGCTTGAGCGAAGTGTACTAAATAAGTTAGAGAATGGCAATTCTACTGACGTTAATTAACAGGGTTTCACTTCTAGTGTTATTATGTGGGTTCAACACATTTTTAGCAGTTTTCTGGAATGCAATAGCCACAAGTAAATCTCATAAAATCAAAGAAAACCCTGTGTTTACCAGGTCTTCGTGATGAAATGATTACCTGTTATTAATCCTACAGAGGGGTACAAGAAACATTAGAAGGTATAGTGAAATGATTTCCTTACTAACAGCACAGAGCATAAGCAACATATCACGTTACTATGCAGACATTACAACTTAGAAGGGAGCGCATGTGGATTGGTTTGAAACGGATCACATGCCAGGCGTTCCTACGCTTACGGTGCCAGTGGAGAAACAAGATTGGTCTGCAAAATTACTGCTGTGTACAGATATGCATTTATCCTACATCTTAGTCAACCCATTACACAAGTTTTGGGCTGCGGTTGCTGCTGCTGATTGTGTACATTGTCAGGCTTCCAGTACAACAGCAGCCTGATTTTTACCGTAAGTCTAGATGCATAGACTTAGGCCCTGTTTAGTACGGTTTCAGATTCTAGTGAAAACGGAAATAGTTCCAGATTCTTAGTAGAAACGTTTCAGGTAGAATCAGAATTACTGTCTGGAAACCGTTTGGCTAGCTATCTGGATTCTGTGAATCGGGGTGGAACAAGGTTAAGGGTGATTTGGCCCCGGTGTGGAAAAAAAAGAAACGTTTCGAGGAGAATCGTTCCGAGCTTTAACTCGTTTAGTTGAGTTTCTCTCAGATTCTAGTAGAAACGGTCCGATTTCAAATTGCCAAACGGTCTTAGTCTGCAAAAGAACACCATTTCATTCATCCTACATACTAGGCAAGCCAATATACATTTGCTGTGATCTCCAGTGCTGAATTACATCCTGGACCAGTCCAGCACAAAATTACCCTGATTTTTACCGCACAATGCTCATCGAATCCTTCCCGCACTCATTTTGGGCTTTGACTTGCTTCCTCTTCCTGTCAAAAATTTGTTTGTCACATTTTTTTTCTTTTCTCGACAAAGAAAAACGAACTTTTTTTTTCAGGAACTGTTTCCAGGTTCCATGTTTGTTCAGAAGGATACGTCAGTAAACAGAGAAAGCATTTAACTCCTAAATCACGTAACTGATAACAACCCTTTACGACGTAATTGCAACAAAGTAGAAGCTGAGTGGTAAAGACTAAGTAGAAAACTATGCAAATTATATAACTAACCTTGACGACACGAATAATGTGATTGTAGCTTGTCTGCAGCGATAATCCCAGGAACTGAACCATCCTACAATGAGTTACATCTTACGAGATTTAGCAAAGAGGGAGTACAAGGTAAAAGGCCATCAAAAATATCACATAATTGCTAGAGAACATGTCACACCTGGCTATTCATGGACAGAAAATTAGAAGGTTCACTAGTTACATGCCCGTGCGTTGCTACGAAAAACAAAATTGATAACGAAAAATAAAGATTAAAAAATAAAAAAAAAATATTTCACAAGATCAAACATCTACCTTTCTCGATTACAAGTGCGTTAGATTCTCTCCGAATACAATCTTTGATGTTAGTAGTGAATAACAAAGCCGCAAGAGCACACAGAAAACGATCATAAATCTTCTCAATCTCATTGTCAGAGAGATTCCAAGCATTGAACAATACCCACTGAATATCCGCATGCACAAGGGCACCTTCTATTTCTCCCGATTGCAAAAGTTTCTATGGTTTCTCCCGATTACAACATACTTAGAGATGATATTCTTGGTATACGTCTCGGAAGATCTTAAAATAAACAGTTACATTGTAACACGACTTGAATATGATTTCAATCAAAACATTGTCTATGATGTGAGTACTTCTCTGTAGACAATGTTTTTTGTGAGGTTTCCATTAGTATTTTTAGACTTTCGACCCTTATCCTTCTCCTTGTCAGCGACGGCAAGTATCTTGATATTGCTTCTAGCGGTGGCTCTAGATAGCGCAACATACAATTGCCCATGAGAGAAAACCGGTTTAGGGAGGTAGACACCGACATTCGGGATGGTCTGGTCCTTGTGCCTTGTTGATTGTCATTCTTGGCCCAGGCACGATAGGGAACCGCTTCCTCTTGAATCTAAATGGGAACATCTCGTCATCGAGAGGGACATAGAGGTATTCGAGGTAGAAACACCCTCTTCCCGTCTTTGGCCAAGCACAATCTCGGCATCTATAGTATTCTTTTGGAATGCCCGACTACAAGTCTCGTCCGTTGCATAGTCCATTTGCGGGGTCAATGTTCCGCATATGATATCACGGGACGATTAATCTTCACTTGAGTATATGCGGAGGTAGACCGTTAGGGTCGAGTGTTTAGGAATTCAGAGGGTAGTAGCTATGGGGATCATCCTCTGCAGAATCGAAGCTATGGTACACCATCTCCTCACCACGAAACATGTCAATCATCTTCGTATTGATCCTATCAATGTACTCGTTAAGATTGACAGGATGGCTCGAGATGTGATATAGTTGGCATCCGATAGGTTGTCATTCGGCATAGGAAATACACTCTGTATGAGTTTATCGATGTCTGTGCCATTTCTTGTAAATGGAATACAGATCTGCTCGGGAAGCCGCGACGCAGACCATCCTCATTAGTCTCCTCGATACCATTCCCGATCCGCAATAGGAACTCTGCGTGCTCGGGATCACCACAGGCCCTCATGTTACGTCACGAGCCTTAGCCTGCGCATGCAATCCCATAGGTATGACCTACATAGCGTCGCATTAATTATTTACGGCCTCGTCCCTTACGAACAAGCGGTAGAACCTGCCGGAAGTCTCCACCAAACACGATCGTTTTCCCACCGAAAGCGGCGAGTCACGTCGGCCCATGATGTCCCGCATGCTACTCTGTCCGGGGCCTCCATCGCTGTCGCCTCGTCATGGAGGCTTCATCCCATATTATCAATGACGCTTTCTTTGAAGAAGCTTAGCGGTCCCACTTTGCTTTGTGAAGCTACATACCGCCCCATTTGTAACGTTGAGTGGGATCTTAAACCTCGAGTCTGCCGTCCTACCTCCAGGCATGATGGATGCGGCTCGCCGACGTCGCGGTTGCCACCGCTATCTTGCCATCACCTCGGATCTTCGCGAGCAAAGCTTTATATAGGAATGTCTTTCCGGTGCCTCCGGGCCATCTACGAAGAAGACTCCTCCATTGCCACTGCCAACCGCAGATAATATATCGACGTCTGTGCCATTTGCTCGGGGTTGAGGGAGGGCGATAGGGATATATGATCATCGTCGACCTGGATTGTTGACTCCTCGTATATCTCTCGACATCTATATCGGCGTTGTCGTGAGACTCATCTATAACAGAAGAGGAAATGATGTTATGTCCTTCCCCATCGATTGCGACATATTTACGATGTCCAATAGCACCATCTGCTCAACCGTCTGTTGGCATGCATAGGAGCAGCGGTAGTCATCGACATTCCCTCGAGATGCCTTTCCCATAGCCCACACACGCGTCGTTTGGCTCGCGAACACCAGTATAGTTGCAAATAGCCTCCTGAGCGATGATGGCATCTGGAATAGCTCAGCCTTACTAAGGCACTCCTCTAGGGTGTTGTCAGCCTCGATTAGTCCCCTATTCTCAGCGGCTTCACGGAAGAACGGGTAGACTACACCATTCACCGTCCTAAGTTCTTCAAAGGAGGTGGCACAGTGCGTGGTTTAGGAGAACCCTTAGATAATGCGCTCCCCCTCGTTCGAGGCAATGAGCCGACGGTCTGCCAACTTGTGTTCGTTCTACCCTCTTCTTCCCTTTGCTTGATCCTGGCCGCCAAATAAATGCATTTGGAAAATACCTGTACAAGATCCCTCGAGCCTCCTCGCATGTTCGGTTCATGTTGAAATACTCTGTTAACATCGTCCTCTCGACGCCATGCTGGGCAACAACATCATGAAGATCTTGACCCGCGGCGAACGAGACCATGTGCATGTTCGGTAGATGTATTGCATTTGCAACACGGGTGGGGAGATCTTGCTAAGGTCGAAGCTGTAGATCCTCCATAGAGCTTCTGGTGGGGTAACCCACCTAGCGTCCCTAAACTGATTGATCTCGTCAATATTTCCGTTGCTATCGGGTTCATTGAGAGCTACGTAAGCAGTCGTGGCCTTTGTAAATATACTTGAATAGGTATTTTACAGCCTTTTATGCTTGAGCAAACCTCCACATTTATATGGCGGTTGTACTTCCTCGGAAGGTAAGGGTTGTATGGCACTACCCACCTATTGTCAAGCGTTAAGCCCTCGAACCTTTGCATGGCGGCCATTATCCCTTCTCTGTATAAGGGATACGAATCATTGCCTTGTGTTGTAGATGCATTGAAATGACGTGGGTAGTAGTTCTTGCATCTACCCTCCCGCATGCACACATTCTTGGATTTAGGAATCGCATGGGCCATGCATCATATGCTTAATGACCATCTCGTACAACTCTGGATATTTGTTCTGTCTGGGAGCTCGGCGGAGATGAGGCAATCAAAGCTGCTCAGGACAAGTGAGCTTGTACCCTCCCTTCATGATAAGAAGGAAGTGAACATGCGGAAGACCCTCTTCTGGAACTCGATGGCGTACACATAAGCAACTCTCTTGTGCCAAGGATATGCTTCTTGAATAGTTGTTCCTTGATGCTCTCAAGCAGCTCTGAATACGAACGATGAGATCAGTCGATCCTGTAAGGTCTGTTCGGGCTCTAGCTCTCGTATTATCTCTTCCCGATTAGGGTTGCAAGTCATAGTTAAGAAGATGTCCGGCTTCCCGTAATTACGCACCAAGGCCATAGCATCCGGTACCTTCGTTGCATATCTCTATCACCCCCAATGAATGAAGCCGGGAGCCACGATCCTTTTGCCCACGGCTTGCGCCACGACTCTCTCCGAGACTCTATGCTATCAACCAAGCCTCGATACAGATCGGCTCGTATCTCCTTTTGGTGGTGCCTGATGTAGTCCGACCTTGTACCCTCCACCTTGATGTACATGTCAACCGCGTCTTTCTTTGCAATAGGCGCTTGCCGTATAACAAGGGGTTGAATATCCCACGACGCATCTGGAATTTGTAGCGATAGTAGTCCCTTACGATAGCATAAAGCCAGGTTATTCAAATCTATGCAAAAGAGGGACATATAGTCGGATGATGTGTAAATAATATGGACATCAATAATGATGAGATTCAAGGTTAATAGCAATACTCACCTTGATCCTCGTAGTGACTATTGTTATTGTTATTTTACGATGGCGGGATTACGGCTTCAACGGGCACACCATGCTTGGGGATATGTGGATGCCATCCTAGTTCTCCTCTTGGGAAGAAGAGTGGATACGACGGGGTCGTAGCATCCATAGTGCGACTTTATCTTGAACTTCTCATTGTTGTTGCCATATAGGATTACGCCTGCGATTGAATTCTCCGCGCCGCTCATTGCCCTCAACCCACACAGCCGCCACTTACGGCGTTCTTGGCTGTTGTACACTCGTTGATCCATCTGTAAGTCGGTGTTAAGTGATACCACGATATTCCTGGAGGTTTTCGGCGGCTTAGGCTCCTAAAAGTTTGAGAGTAGGTGTTGTCCGGAGGATGTTGACCAACCTCCTAACGACTTCCTGGTCGAGGCTAGGTGAGTAACGAAACCGGTGATTCAGATCGGGTCGTCGTCATAGAAATAGAGTTCCAAATGATTTGGACCGGATTCGCTCGGGCCAAAGGAATGGACATTGTGGTAAATTTGTCCGTGGGCTCGAAATGTGTACACTCCAGATCTCATGTTAGTATAGTTCTCATCAAGACTCACGCCTAGGCTGGTGAAGGAGAAGTGACCGTTGAAGAATCTTATGTTTTCGCGAAAATGCCTAGCATCAGCATCTGCACTCGACCAAAGCCTGAGGAGTTCGGGAATTGGCTCTGGATCTGATAGCCTGATTTTACCGTTGCGACAACAAAACCCATTCGTCTCATACTGAAACCTCTTTGCACCGCAATGCTTGCAGTCTGGCTCAATCTTCAGCATATGTGTGCTATCGGGAATGTTGCTATACACATGATCGTAGGGATCTTGGACATCCGAGGCCGCTAGAGAGTCCCTATCCTCCATTTCGTCATCATCTGGATGGATTTAAGTTGAGGGGATTATGATAGTTGTTGAATTCCATATAAAGAAGAGAGAAATGTCATCTAAACTACCTCCACCGGCGAACATGTAGTACTCCTCATCCATATCCTCCTCTACGATTGTTTCTATACCACCTGTCATTTTCCATGAGTACATGTTAATAACGGTTACATAGTTACAAAGGTAAATCTAGTTATAGATATTACCATTGTCTGTAATGAATGACTGCATTGAGGGACCTGCAATAGCGAAGCCATGCGATGATGGATTGGCCGCCAATGAAGCATCTGACTGTGAGCATTTCGTTGCAATTGACTCAGAGCATGGTGTGTGTCTCCTACTCGCATAGATTGCATTACGTTCATGTAACAATGCTTGTCTATCATGTGGTGTAATTATTTGCCTGGCTGATCTTCTACGGGCGTTAATGTCATCCCTCTCCTCTCTTCTACACGCTCTTCGATGAGCATTTGACTCATGCCTTTCTTTAGGAGCCAAACTTTGCCTACGCGCTCTTCGACGGGCATTAATCTCTTCCCTTTGTTCAGGTGTTAAACTTTGACGACGTGCTCTCTCACATTCTCGTCTCGCTAGCCTTTGCTCTGGTGTAAGAGCTGCATTGCTAGCATTTTGTCGTTGACGCCTTGATTGTATTTGCTCCTCTCTAAGGTTTGCATTTCTTACAAACTGTCCACTATAACTTGGTACACTTTGTTGAGGTGTAATATGAGCCACTAGATCAAAATTTAGTTGTGTTTGGACCTCTGTCATGGCAGCGGAACTTTCAGCAACATCACGGTAATTCATCCTACCTGAAGTGTACAACACATATAATATAATGAGCTATTTTGAGTAGGAATGTTTGTGATTAGAACACACATCATAGGAAAAAAGCAACTTGTACCATTTGAGCAATTGTCTTGTAACGATACACCCATTGTGAGGGTACTTTGAGGTGTAATTGTGTATAGCATAGGTGTTTGATTGTGATCATCTTCTTCGTTCGAAGACGAAAATATTTGACTTAAATTGTCTCCATCACGTATAAATAAGCTAGCAGATGCTTGCGGCAAAAGAGCAATGCGAACTCTCTTTGGAACATGATGTGCATCCATCACTGCCAAAATGATATTTCCAGAAATAATATCACACAATTGCGATTAATATCATGCAGTTACGACAATCTCTACAAAAAGGGCTCTCAATTTAATAGGATGGCAATATAGCAACCTTCTTTCCCTTTCCGTGATGATTGGCTTGGATGATGCGACATAATTGTCAAAATCGTTTGAGATCTACAAAATGATTCATAAGTAATGTTAGTTGTTTGAAGTTATAGATCTACAAAATGATCTATAAATGAATTGAAGTCAATCAATTATACTCAGGTTAACATTTGCAAATTGAGTCCCATTCCTCCTATTTAATAGTGCGAAAAATAATAAGCATCACAATGAAACAGTGCAAGATACGAGCTATTCAAAAGTATCACATGTAGTTGGGCTAGTTTGATGTGAATCACAAAAGCCAATTCACGTATGTTTCTCGGCCGGCATAACCCTAACCCTAATCTCTACATACCCCTCTCCCCTTTCTCTTTCTTCATTCTTCTCTTCCTACGGGTACTCGTGCTTGTGCAACCGTTGAACGCCATCTCGAGGAGCGCAAAGGGTTGGATGCTGGATGGATCGAGGCGGGAAATTGGAAGGTGGAACATTTCTAAAGCAGCAGCGCAACATGCAGCTCATATCTCTACACTTGTAATCGAGAAAGATAGATGTTTGATCTTGTGAAATAATTTTTTTTTTATTTCTTAATCTTTATTTTTCATTACCAATTTTTTTTATTTCTTTATTTTACAAACAATCTTCCGGCTGACAAGACCGGCCTTCCAGATCGCGGGCGACGATGATCTTCATAGACAACTCGGAGTGGATGCGGAACGGCAACTACGCGTCATCGCGGTTCCAAGCGCAGGCCAATGCCGTCAACCTAATCTGCGGCACCAAGACCGAGGTACCGCCCCCCGTCTCGCGCTCTTTCCGATCCGATCGATCGGGTTCGCTTTGGTGTGTGTGGGTTAGGGTTCTGTGTTCCGGATCTGATTGTTTTTGGTGGGTTGTGTGCAGTCAAACCCGGAGAACACGGTGGGCGTCATGACGATGGCCGGCAAGGGCGTGCGCGTGCTGGTCACGCCCACCAGCGACCTCGGCAAGATCCTCGCCTGTATGCACGGTAAGCTCCCATCAATCCCAAAATCACAATCCTCGCCTGCTGCTGCAGTCGCGGAGGAGGAAGGCCGCGGCAGTGGCGGGGGGCGACCTCTACTCCCGGGCAAAGGGTATGGATTGAAGAATTGGTCTTGTTAGTGTATTTTTTTTTGTATCTGTAGGTTGATATTTTTTTTGTGGAATTACTGCAGAGATGTCGGTGGTAAACATTTAACAGCATCTTGATTTATTCGTTTTAATTAGATATCTTGATTTAGTGTTATAAGATTTCTTCTTTGAAACAGAATTGTTGCTTAAAGTTCTGTTCAATATGAGAATTGTAGGTTATGTTTATTTGTAGAATTGTAGTGCAGTACAATTATCCTTTGCCACAGGGGTAATACCCCCCCACCCCCACATCCCGAGTTCCCGACCCGCCCGGCCCCTCCCGCCCTAGCGGCACTCCCTTCCTGTGCCTGGCGGCGGCTCCCTGCGCCTCCTCCCAGCTCGTCCATCGGCAACGCAACGCCCCTCCCTGCATCGGCCCCTCTGTGCACTCGGCCGCCGCCTCTCCGTGCGCCTGCCCCTCTGTGCGCTCGACCGCCGCCCCTCCTCCCATCTTGGCCGCCGGCGACGCCCCTCCCTGCACCTTCACTTGGCCGCCGGCGAACCTCCTCCCAGCGAGTCAGCGTGCCAAGGTGAGTTTGATAAATCCCTAAATCCCTAAATCCATCCATGCTATGTGAAATGAGATCCTTGTTTTGCCATTGATGGTGGTAAGATGGGGCAATTTGGTGAGTTCGATAAGTCCCTAAATCCATCCATTCTGCTGCCCCGCTCATGTACTTTTGCCTTTGATGGTGGTAAGATCGGGCAATTTGGTGTTGGTGACTGCCTTCACAAGTGTACAAAGCTTTGATTAGAAACAAAGTTCAGATTAATCTGAGTTGGAAGGCCGGTTTTTTCTATGACACTGGTGATTAATGATGAGCATGTGCGATAATTTGTAGGAACCTTGCGGAACTGCTCGCGGAGCAGCACAATGGATTTAGGGATTATATCCAAAATAATATTTGTGAAACGATGATCTCCAGTACATTATATCCAGGATTGAGAAAACTGTTGCTGGTAAAGAACTGTCCAACCAATTCGCTTTTTTCTTTTAATTTATGGATATTTTCTCAAGTATTAGTTCTTTCTCGTTATCCCATTATCATTAATACCAATATTCTAGAGGGTTTCTGCTAAAATTCAGCTGAAAACCGGACATACATTCCATTTTACAGTATGGCTGGTAACTGGCCAGTTACAACTGGATATTGAACCCTACTTATAACCTATGCTTCCGGAGGATAAGATAGAACATTTGTCCCAATAATGAAGTCCATTCACTTGTCACTACATCTTTTAGTAAATATTATTGCTGAAGTCATCATTATTAATGTGACACACATATAACTACTGCAGGTCCATTACAATAGAGTTGGCAAAGATGGGCTCTTTAGTCATAAAGAAATCACTGTACTATTTGTTCCAAACCTGTCAGAATGCCTGCCTTCACTGGATGTATGGAAGAACAACTGGATTGTGTACAGAAAGTCAAAGGCAGAAAGGGAGCAGCTTACTATGAAGAAGGAAAAGGTCAGTTTCTGGTTGCCATAATTTTAGGAACAAACTCTGTTTTCTTTTGAATCGTTACTAACAGTTCTGATTCCCTGTTGTTGTATTTTAGGGCCCAGGTGATGCAAAGGAAGAGAAGAAAGGTCTGAACTAATTTCACTTAGCATTCCACTACCCTTTTCCTTGCCTAATAAATGAACAAGTAAACTTTATTTGTCAACAATTTCAGGGGAGTTGAGCCAGGGTAAAAGGTCAGATGGTGATCATTCAAAGGAAGGTGATGTTGGCCACAGTGCTACCAAAAATGAGAAAGTTGATGCTGATATGGGTCAGCAGGACAAAGATGGAGAGGGAAATCTTGCGGAGGAGGACAGGGAAAATCCTGACAAAGTTGTGGAGCATGTTGAGAAGACAGGTGGTGGTGTTGTTGAAGGAAACACTTCTGGTGACGCCTCTGTTGATCATGCTGTTGAGGATAAAAAGCCCACGAAAAAGAAAGTAATAAAAAAGGTTATGAAAGTTGTTCGAAAAAGGCCAACTGCTGAAGCTTCAGTTGATAAATCATCTCAGCTGCAGAAGAGTGTTGTAGCAGAAACTGTGATCAAACCCGTGGAAGAGCAAGTTCAAAAGAGTGAGGATACTGGAAAAGAGCAGGTGGGAGCTGCAATCAATCAGCAGCCTGAGACCAAGAAATCTGGTAAGAAGAAAGTAATTCGCAGGGTTGTTAAAAGAAAAGTTTCTGCTTCAGCATCCGAGTTGGCTGCCCTTGCTGCACCTGCACCTGCAGAAGCAAGTAAGCAAGAAGTGGAAGTTCAGCCAGAGAAGAATGATGAAGGCTTGGCTGATGCTGGGAATTCACAGACTAAGCTGGAAGAAGGGTCAAAAACCCCTGCTGAAGGTATATCAAATCAGAAGAAAGAACAGGAGTAGGAGGAAATGGTGCACACATTGACTGATGACCAAAAGTCAAATGGAGATAAGGTTAACCAGTAGGAAGTTGTGGAACAAAAAGATTCAAAAATAGATGGAAAAAATGGAAAGAAGGACAAGGCAAAGGATGATAAAGAGAAAAAGAACAGAGACCACAAGATGGATCCAAAGCAAAAGTCACTCAATAACACCAAAGAAAATAAGAAGTATGACGAACCTCCCAAACATCCTGGATTCATTCTTCAAGCAAAAAGGAGTAAAGAATCTAAAGTATGCCCAATATGCTCTGTAATCGCCTTTTTATTTCATATACTACTATGATTCAAACACGGTCATATAAATTCCCAGGAGATTTTATCGAACCAATTCTATTTTGCAGGTCCGTTCAACTTCCCTTTCATTGGATGGCCTCCTAGACTATACTGCCAATGATATAGAGGACTCAGTATTTGAGGTCCATATTCTTTTGTTTCTGTAATTATTTGTTAATTGTCATTACAACAGACATCTGTGCTTTTATATTTTTCACCGCTACCTTGTTTGGGAGCATATCACACTTAGAAGAAATTTCTTTATAGATTTCTTGTTTTTGATGTGATGCTCAGTGGCTTGACATTGATCTGTTATTCCTTTTCTTTTTCAGCTTTCCTTGTTTGCCGAGTCGTTCAGTGAAATGCTTCAGTACAGAATGGGTTGTGTTATCTTGTCTTTTCTTGAGGTAAATTCCTTTGAACTCTGCCTATGCTTTGTTAGCTTAATCTGATAATTTTTTTTAATCTCAGTGTATTTATTTTCCTTCGTTAACTATCTTATAAGTTGAGATACCTCTTCTGTTAGACTGTACTGGCCATTTGCATTGTTGTCTAGATTAAAAACCATGTAGAACAGTTTGCTGCCTTTGGTGTCTGCGTTGATGGTAGGGCTTTTGATTCATTCTGTTCTTAACTTGGAATGAAGTGCGTATGCATATTCTGTGAAGCACAAGTCGGAGTCACAGTTTCTCATGAGAAAATGTTGATTTTTCAATCTGTTGTTTACGATGCTTTGCTTGGCACATTTAGTAAAATGCATAGCAAATCCTGAATACACATGGGGATGGAGGGGTTATGACATACGAGAGAATAAGAAGAGCTGATTCACCGGTATAACTGCATTACAGATCAAACTACCATCAAAATGTGCTTAAACACTAAGATATGGTTTCTGATGACAAATTACACACTATGCCCTCAATAGTAATTCATGGTGTGCATAATTGTAGTGATATTAATGGAGTATTTTTGGTCGCCTAATCCTCGCCTAGAGCTAGCAACAATATTGTCTGCCACCATAGACTTGTAATTAAGGACTTGCAGCCATCACACTCAAACCACAGTTGCTAGACATGCCCATCTATTTTCAACAAATCTTGTCACAAAGCTGAGATCGATAGCTCCCATGACCAACGATCGTCGTAAAGCTGCATGTTAGAATAGAAATGTTGCAGTTAATATATATATTTGGTTTAAATATTACAATTTGCTTCATGAGTACTTATGCTATGTAGAGACTTTTATTTATTTATGATTTATGATACTGCAACTACTTACTCTCGAGGTCACGTGTCTCATGATGTCTTGGATTAAATGAAAATGTTGTGTGGTCTGAAGTCTCCAAGCACCCTATTATCGAATTGAAAATTTTTAGTTATTGCAATTAAAACAGTTATGCTTATATAGTAGAGATGTGGAATCTGGTACCATGTTTGTAATCTTTTTTTAGCATAGTTCCCAAGACAATGTGCTTGCCAGCATAAGCTGATTCCCAGTAGGCTGCGTGCCGAGTCAAATGTTGACACCAAATGCCAACAATTAAAAGGTTGAACCTGTAAATTAAACATAGAAAATATATAATTGTGTTCTTATCTACATATAAGTCATTGTATATTTTTGATAATGAATTGTTGCTTCCATCAACTAATAGGTACCTTGTGTCCATTAGAGCGACCTCTCTGTAAAGATTAGGTCCAAAATGCTCCAGTTGACCCCAGTGTACAGCTATTCCAGCTATGTCTATGCCAATTATTGTTAGAAAAATTTAGAAATTCTCTTTTATCAATATGTAACTAATTAAGATGCAATGTACGATAGCTTACCTACAAAAGTCTTGTTAGGACGATGATACACTTCAGTGAAAGACATAAGATGCTTTGGGTACCGTGGAAATTGAATTGGCACATTGTAAGGCTCAACACTTGTGTCTCGGGTGAAAACACATTCATATGGTTTTCCTATGCTTCTAAACTCAACCTCCTCATAGTTTGGTCGGAATTGCACCCGATGAATGGTATAACTATGTCCTTCATTGAGTAGCATGTTTAACCTATCAACACTATCCCTTGAGATGGCTTCAATTTTTGATCCCTTAAAACACAAATTAAAACAATATTAGCTTGTGATAGAAATATTTTGTTACTATTATTAGCATTCACTATTTGTGGAACTTACAGTTGTATCCATGAGGATAAATCGTTGAAGGTCGCCATGATCTCCAACATGGAACTTGACGTCCACTCTAACAACAATACTCCACAATCTGTCTACGTCCCATAATTCAAGGTCGTCGAAATTTTTAAATCTTGTAAAACAAGGAGCGCATTTTAGCTTTATGCTGCTTTATGTTTTATTCTATGTTAATTTTGATAGGTCATAAACTAACCTAGTCACTACCAGTTGTCCAGAGAAGTTCGCATACATTCTCTTTCGACTAACATTCGTTGGCTCCATCTATCTAAAAAATACATATTTACGAAATATGTTAAATTGCAAACTTCTTGAAGAACAAAAGATAACCAGCACAATATATACAGAGTCTACACATGCAATCTTCTATATATTGTATTAATAATACACATTTGAATACAGAACTCACAGTCAAACTCACAGTCAAAGAGCTTTTCTTGAAGCACACCACCATAGCGTTTCGATAATGATGGGTCTAATTCATTGTAGATGAAGTTTGCTTTTGTAGCTTTACAGTTTTAACTTTTAACAATGCAACATTACATCACACATAAAGGGAAGATGAAGTCGTTTCAACTTATCGCTAAACAGGCTAACCAGTAAATTAAAGGCATTTTAGTCACAAGAGGAAATGCAATGCCACTCTAGCCCATCCAAATATCCAAGCAGCACGAAAAAAGTTCCTATATTAAATCCACAACATATTTTTTTTCCTGAACTGGTAAAGCATCGCGCAATGTGCATGTGCAGTATTGCAAAATATCAAGCTGCTAAATGCTGGCCAATCACCAATTTATCTCTAAGAAAACAGCTAGGTGAATTGCTTGTAGAGAAGCTACAACATAGATCACCATAGGATCAAAGAATATGAAACATTGTCATGAGACTGGCCCCTTACCAGAGCAAACGATGTGAAATTGAAGTGATCCACCCTTTTGCCTGTCAATAAGAAATCCACAAAGGGCCCCACTGGCAGGAGGGATCCTGCTTGGGCTGGAGCAGTGTGGCCCAGGAGGTTGAACGAGTTCAAAGAGTGCTTCTGTTGGAGAAAATGAACGTACTGCAAAAAGAACGCAAATTACAGCATAATTAAAATTGTGCACCTTTTTAATTGGGTCTACTATAGGACTAAAGTCCACAGGTACTTCTGATAGAACAATTACTGAAAAATTTAGAGCAGCAAGGCAAGTCAAATATTAGAAGAATGCCATGCAGTTGTGAGATTAAACAAAATAATGCATTGCATATTTGGAAAATGGAGTGATAATGTGTCTGTAAACATTACAAAATGTGATGAGGGCATAAAGAATGTTATCATTTCATTCCATCATGTTAAACAATGGTATCAACTTTATTTCCATGCTCAATGAAGGAAAATCCTAAAGCGGTGTCAATTATTCATAACTTTATTTCAGTACTGTTATATTAGTGAGAAGGAGAACGGCTGAGTAAAGCAGCCCACTGATCTCATTTTCCAGAAAGATTTATTACTGAGACTCAAGTGATCCCTTTATGCATGTCTCTTACATTATTTGAAGAATTGTTGAACAGCTTCCCTTGAAGAAGTGTAGGAAAGTACACAAGGATCATCTAGCACAATTTCCAGCTTTTCATAAGTATGAGAGAAATGGTAACTTACATCATTACATGGTCTTTTTACTTGGTTTAAAAGTTTCAAGACTGTAGAACTAATAATGTCACTTTATGATTTAGAGCACTTAAACCTAATGTTTTCCTGAATTTATCTTTATAAAGTCAGTAAAAGATAATTGGATACAAATTTAGTCCTTTTAAACTCCAGTTATCTCAGTATTTCTTGCTTTTCAGTGAGGCCTTTTTTGCTGTTGTTGGGTTAGTGCATCTTATCAAGATAACTTTTTTTTTGGCTTAGGTCTTTCAGTCTACTTGGAGTCTGGACGTGGTGATCAACTTCCATTACCAATGAGGAAGTACATCCAAAATCTTCTCAAGGTTATATGCATTTCCTTTCATTTTACCCTGTTTCTAGCAATGTTATTAGTCACAAATTTCTCAGCTAATACTCATATATATACAGTGCACGACAATTTTATAACCACAGCTAAGCATAGCAATATATTACCAGATATATATAATAATCTCAGTATTTCTTGCTTTTCAGTGAGGCCTTTTTTTGCTGTTGTTGGGTTAGTGCATCTTATCAAGATCACTTTTTTTTTGCTTAGGTCTTTCAGTCTACTTGGAGTCTGGACGTGATGATCAACTTCCATTACCAATGAGGGAGTACATCCAAAATCTTCTCAAGGTTATATGCATTTCCTTTCATTTTACCTTGTTTCTAGCAATGTTATTAGTCACAAATTTCTCAGCTAATACTCCTATATATACAGTGCACGACAATTTTATAACCACAGCTAGTATGACGATTCTAATTTGACAGTAGGAAACAAGGCGACAGTATTATAATTATAAGAAGAACCTTAATGAATCAGAGTTTCGATCAAAAAAAATTAAGAGTAGCAGACTACTTTCTACACAGATATAAACCATGTTGACACTGACGTAACACTTGCATTAGTTGCATAAACACTTACAAGCTGGCTGGTTTATCCATCCATCAACGTTCACCAGCTCAAGGAACATGTCTTATTATTTCGCCGGCCCGAATATATCCCAAGGCCTGATTCTTACGTACGCATTGTTTAATTACAATAGAAATTGAATTGAACCACCACACCACATATACAGACATGCTCCAATAGTATAATATGTCCGATCACTACCTAACTGCCTTTGTTAAGCCAGCATGAATATTGGATCGACTACGTATATACATGATCATTTGACCAATCAACAGTTGCAATTATATATACAATAGTAGTACCGCACTCTCTAATCATCAACAATGTGTGTATACATGATCATTTGACCAATCAACAGTTGCTGCTGAAATTATGATATAAAATGGATATTTGTTATAGTGTTATGTTGTCTTGACCCATATTACAACAATGTTGCTGCTGAAATTTTTAGTTGAGTCGGGAAATTATTAGTGTGCTAGCTTGTTGTGGTTCATTGTTTATTAATAGTAGTGAGTTGTCATTTACCATGATTGGTGGAATTTTTGTACAATTGAATTATTTTGTTGTGGTTGAGCTTGTGGTAGTACATTCAGAGCATGGTTGGTACTGAACTCCTGCCACATGTGATTAATTTGCATGAGTTGGAAATTAACCCCTAAGCTTTTGTGTTCATCAGAGATATATATGTATGTGTAGTCTAGAATATTTCTTATGCACTTCATAGTGATATTTATGCCTTCCCAAGTAATGGAGTCTAGTGAATATTATGCACTGACATTTGCTGAAAAGAGTAAATATATAATTAGGTGATGCATCTTTCTGTGATAAGCATGTTATTATGTGCATGATGATTTGGGGTAGTGAATGTAGTGACATTTACATGCAAGTTTGGTGTGCTGTAACCTTCAGGAGAGAGTAGGTATTGAGTCCTTTTGAATGATTAGAGTATGAATGAGTTAGAATTTGGATCCTTGTATAATGTGATTAGTGTGATAATTTGATGCATGAAATGGTATATGCAGTTATCCCTTACTACCTATTAATGTCAATAGGAGATTATGAGATTAAAGCTATCTTTGCACCTCTTTCTGTAGTGGAGATGGAGTGCAGATGGGGAAGAAGAGGGACATTTTATATAACTGCCTGTGGACGTAAGGAAAACGCAGAACAGAAAGCATGTTGAATTGACTTAGGGCCTAACATAGTTCCGAATGGGGTTGAAACAGACTAACCTTGATTGGTCTCACTGCATGCAGGGAGGGCGTGGATGGAATTGAAGCTGGCGGAGATGTTCTCCGAGCTGCGGCGATGTAAATGGAGATGTCGCTCTACTATCTTGATCGGAACTCGTTCTCCGGTGTGGTCGAGCTGCAAGATAACCTCGTCACCGGTAATTTCCCGACCGTGGTCGCAGCCTGTCCAACAACCAGCTCACCGGTGCATTGCCAGCGTCTATTGGGAACTTGTCTGGAGTTCAGAAGGTGCTTCTTGATCGGAGCTGCGGCGATGTAAATGGAGCTGTCGCTCTACTATCTCTATCTCTACAAAGTCCAGGGATATAAGTAGAGATAGCAGCAGATTTTAGCGGCAAATTTTAAATTTCAAATGGTGTAAATGACGCTTCGTAATGGCAGACTAAAGGGCGTGTTAAATTTTAGCGGCAGACGCCACCTTCAGATTTGCATGCCCATGCGCGTCAAATGCAGTCGTCAAATGTTAATTAATGCGGCAGGAGTGTTATCACGTCGTCAAATGCATGCCCATTGGAGACGTCGTCAAATGCACTCAGTCAAATATTAATTAATGCGGCAGGAGTGTTGTGCCATCCTTGCATGTTCTTTTATGATGAATGCACGTCCGCAGGCTTCAAATATCTATTAGTTTAGGCTGACAAGTGGGTCCCACGGAGAATGGACCGCTGCCACCAACTCGTGCTTTAGAATAGTAGAGATAGATGTCATACTAAAAAGTTGGCATGTTACTGGCTTACTGCTCACTCATTAGATTTATTAAGCATCAAGACGACTAGCAGTAGCACTAATAGGACTTAGTCGGAAAACCAGATGCCATAGCAGTAGCAGCCTCGCAGATGCTTCAAAGGAACAAAACAAAAGACAAAAATGAAACAAAACGAAGTTTAACTTGCCAGCAGAGCACTTCATCTGCTTAAAGTGGCACTGAGATTTATCTTTAAGAACATTTATATATGTACCACTCATAGCAGAATATTAGAAAAAGTGATGGCATGTTCCTCAACTTTACTCATGTGCCCAGTGCCCTTGGGCAAATATTAGAAGATTAAAACATCTTAAAAGGAGGAAAACATAGTACAGTACGCCTGTCAACATCTAGTTCCCCCATGGATCATTCGAGGAGTATGATAATATTCGAAAGGAGAAAATACACCACAAAGCTATATTGATTATTGACTAATCATTTACACTGTTACTTGTGATGACAAGGAGACAAGTAAAGGAAAATAAAAGTATTCACATACCACATCATGGGCATCGTCTTGGTGACCAGAACCTAGGGGTGCAAATGGAGCGGATTTGGATGGATTTCATTCTTCCATATCCTATTCCAAATTTTTGCTCGGATATAGAATCGGATACAGATAGTGCCGGATACGAATATGAATACAGATTACTTCGATCGCGAATACGGAGCGAATACAGATCGTTCCGAATACGGTTAGTCTCGGTCACAAATAGTTAGTCGGATAATGCGTGAAAACAGAAACCATATATGTCATGCATATTAGAATCGATCAACCATACACAAAATTTTACTAGAACCTTCAAGACATAAGTTTTTCAAATTCAATAATAGGTGTCTTCCCTACATCTTAACTATTAAAAGAATGAGTTGGTGGTGATGGTGAGTCTGCCAGGCTTTGGGCCAGAACAGTAGAGGCCCAAGGCCCAGTAGGTGAGTCACTATTGCCTTGCTAACCTATAGTTGTAAATTTGCAGGACAACTCAATATAGATGATTTGATTTATTTACTAGCTTACAAAGATATGTTTTGCTTGATATGTGTGTTACAGAAAATTGATTTATTGTATGGTTTAGGATCCTACATTATAATTATGTATTATTCTCTTTTGAAATTCCGTTGCAACGCACGGACATTTACTAGTAAGAATAATATGCAGCAAGTATAATTTCAATCAACATATGAACTTATATGATGTATAATGTTTATATTTATCGGATCTGTTATCGGATATCTATTTCATTAATTTACACTGATATTTTTTCGAATATCTCGGATATGTGGATACGGATCAGATACGAATCGAATACTTCTCTTCCCATATCTTAACCTATATTTTTTTCCAGATAGAAGGATTCGAATCCGGATCGAATCTGGATATAACCGGATATCATTTTTTCAGATTCGAATCGGGTTTTAAACGAATTCGGGCTCGGATCGGTCGGAAATTATCCGATCCGTTTACACCCCTGCCAGAACCGACTTGGCATACTTGTCCTGAAAAAACGACATATTATAATAAATTTACCGCAAGCAGAAAATGATTATCAACAAACAACTTTACCTGCTCTTGTCCTTTTAGGTCCCAGAGGCGGAGATACATACATGCAAACTAAGGATTGCTTAACCTTATCATGAATATCCAGAGATTTATACATCTAAAATGTTCAGACAACATTTCAACAAGGAAAAAATATATAAAAAAGTGAATATGACAGAACACTGCATTCTTTGAAAAAATATATAAAAATCCTAACACTGGAACAAGAATTGTCTCCCTGAGTAGGATAGACAGCCTGAAGGACAACAGCTAGCCAGCTTAATTTGTAATCATCAAAATACATAGTACTCCCTTCGTACACTTTTATAAGGCTTATTTTTTGAAAGATTTTGTTCACAAATATAAGACTTGCATATAGGATTAATGAGGCATTTCCTTCTATATCTCTATTTATTCTCTCTTAATCATATGCATTTATTCATTACCACCCACACAAAGTATATCTTCTATCTTTCAAGATAATTAAGTGGGGGCATCTAAGTTATTTTAGCAACATATCCTGTGCAATTAAGTTTCCGGTGCAATCATCGTGCAACTGAACTACCAAATATCGTGAAAAATTCTACATTTTTTTTAGATGTACTCTTGAACATACTCTACCTCTGTATAAAATTGCAAGTTCAAATTCATTATATATTGAGAGTTATAAATTCTATCAATTTTGAGCCCTTCATTATATATTGAGAGTTACAAATTCTATCAATTTTGAGCCCTTCAAATTTGTCAAATTTTTCCTTTTTTTATAATTCTTAATATATAATGAATTTGAACTTGCAATTTTATACAGAGGTAGAGTATGTTCAAGAGTACATCTACAAATTTTTTCAGAATTTTTCACGATATTTGGTAGTTCAGTTGCACAATGATTGCACCGGAAACTTAATTGCACAGGATATGTTGCCAATTATTTTCTCTCATACCTTTTTTAATTTTAATGCAACCTTAATCCTTATGCAAAGTTAAAATACGTCTTATAAAAATGAACAGCAGGAGTATATATCTAGAGTTTTTCTCTATGCTCTACTTTACAAGCTTGCCTGAGTAGATATCACATTGGTAATCCTATTCTTCATATATTTTTCATTTTATAATAGACCAACCATCAGCTGTCCACTCAACAAGAACGTCATGGATGCTATTGAAAGGAACTTGCTTGAACCAAAATAGAGCAGTGATTATGTGATAAGAAAATTATTAATTCTTTAAAAAAAATTCTTCTTTCCTTCAAAAGATTATGAAATTTATTATGACAGTATACTTTCTCCCTGCACTAATCACGGCTTCCAACTCATCTTTACCATTCAAGGAACTTAGGTCAAACAACTAGTGGTCCCCTAGGTGCTAAACGGGCGGCACACCAGCGCCTAGCGCCTAATCGCCGATTAGGCAGGCAAGGCGGCCCCCTAGGCGGGAGGGTATAGACTAGTGCCTAGGCAGCCGCCTCGGGGAACACTGCAGGCAACACAAAATTATATTTGTTAGTGTAAAGATTGTGGAAATCATGTGGTTAAACAACTTGGCTTGAAACTGAAAATGTTACAAATCTCTCATAATGTATGCCTTGTGAAAACCATAGAAAAGTTAATATCTCAACAGTCAACATAACAGATAAAACAACTAGCCATCAAACTGGAAATTTAAATAGTGAACATTATTTGGTTTAGTGGCCTGCGCTACATAGGAAGAAAGAATTCCCATGAAAATTTATTGTGGAAACTTTTCTCCTTCAGTGGATTACA
Organism: Rhipidocladum racemiflorum; assembly: GCA_036346355.1. Classification (NCBI taxonomy): domain Eukaryota; kingdom Viridiplantae; phylum Streptophyta; class Magnoliopsida; order Poales; family Poaceae; genus Rhipidocladum; species Rhipidocladum racemiflorum. The sequence continues at coordinate 35,330,200 of CM070576.1, read as the reverse complement.
AATATACACAACCAAATTACAGTTGGCCCAAATATATTAATCTGCAGTTGGCAGGTGGTAAAATTTACTGAGAATATCAATCACAAGTCTATGATTGCAACTTGGCATCAGAATAAACATTCTCAATTATTGTTAGCAGTGTTCCACTAGGCGCTAGGTGGGCGGCAGACCGGCGCCTAGCGCCTAATCGCCGCCTAGGGGAACAGTGATTGCTAGTGTAGTAGACAACAATATTTTTTCTGGAAAAGAAGGAGCCAAATAGCCATAGATTGAGATGATACATTGAAACTATTTTTATATATATAAAAGGGAGAAGATATAACATTGTAGCTACTTGGATATATCAATTGATGATCTGAAATAATGCATGGTTCATCATCTATATTTACTTTTGCAACAAAATTTTGTCCATTGATTGCAACAGTGGGTGATCACTGTACACATAATACCATTAGAATGCTACATAATGGTGTCTTCAAAAGAGGGTCAATCCCAGGCCGCAGCAAGTATCAAAGTGGTGAAAAGTGGAACTAAATCTTAAATAATTCGCATTAAATTAACTGTTCCCATTTTTTTTCTTCAAGGTGCAAAATTCAACCTACATTTTTGTGAGAAGTCAGATCTGCAGGCGTTGTGATCTCTTCATTTGGTACCATCTTCCTAGCGAATGTTTCGTTCTGCATTCTCTTCCTCTTGTAGTACGGCTTCTTCAATGAAGCACCACTTGACATTCCAAACACTTTGCCATTTCGCAATCTCCTTACTGTGTTGTCTTCTGAACCTCGAACAACTCCAAATTGTGGACTCATCCCTTTGGTTGGTACTTCTAATGCATCTTCAGTCCCCAGATGCACTAAGGTTTTGCCACATTTGGGAGTTCCACATTCTTCCAAGTCAGAGGATATATGATTCATACGATTATTAATTAAACCAGAGTCAACTGAATGGGTATCCATCTTCTGTCCACTTGCATATTCGTGCATACTTTCATGCTGATTATCTTCTTGACCTGCTTGCCCACTATTACATGTTCCTCCAGGGGCTGCCAAAGGTTCTTCAGGCGGTTTCCTCATCAAAATATCATTATTACCAGCTTTACCAGTAGACTCCTGGAATCTTGCTGTTCCATTAGACAAATTTGAAAGCCTTTGGATAGGAGGTCTGCCTGTATTACTACCGGTAGACCTTTTAGATGAGTTGAAATCATTTCCTGTGAAAGCATATCCCATTGAATTGATAAAGCTGCCACGCAAAAACTTCTCTATATAATATTCAGTCGAACCACTCCGTGAACTAGCAGAAGTTGATTGTCCATTCGTCTGCTTCATGTTTGAATTAGCACACTTCTCCCATTCAACTGGAAAGCCAAGCTGGAACCGTTTAGAAACCTGCATAAATTAAATTGATAGATTATACATGCTGGGCCATCTGTTACCCAGAAATTAAATTGGCAGAAATAAACAAGACAGACAAGTGAAAATGTCTAAAGTATGCAAAATTAGGGGCAATCCTCTTTGTTTGACAGAAAATCCAGTGAAGCAATGCACTAATTGTTTTTGCACCAGATTATCTTAAAAAATATTGGTCGGTGAAAACTGATGCATGATGCAAAGAAAAGAAGCAAATACCTCATGAGGAAATCCATTCTGATGCATTCGTGAAATGTTTAATGGACCCTTAATTAACACAATGACACCATCTGCAGTCTCAAGAGTACCATCAGCATGCCGCGTTGTAATGGAATTAGAAGTGAATACTCGAGCTGCTCGATTCCTGTTATAAGAGTGAACGACAGCATCTTGAGATCATGAAGTGTCAAGAAATTGCTTTTTAATCCATAAAAGTTTACAAATGGTTTAACACTGTAGTTACATGGAAAAATACTACTATTCGGCTACAAAGATGAGAAATACCACCAAGGTTTAGGGTTAGGCCTGCACTGCAAATGTTATGGCACCGAAAGCCACAGCAAATCTTTACACAGAACTTAGAGAAACCATGTTCCAAAAATTCCATAATCAGTTTCACATTTTATCTTGCTTTTGGTGAAGAATCTACCAGTATCATTTCCATGTGAAAAATCTAAATAAATTCGTTTGTATTAGTGGTCAAAGTTTGATTGCACGCACTCCAAAACACATCTATTTGGATAAGAGGGACTAAATCCAAGTAGAATACCTAGGGAAACTTACTAATTATTTCACACACTATGTTTACTTTTGCCACATTCATTTTTATGGGATCAGCAACCCTGCAACCTTGAAAGGTGTGTTGTAATTGAATTGGATTCAATTCACTTTGCCTATCAAATTATGTTGGTATTAGATACTAAATGAGGTGCAATTTGTAGATTGAAGCATAGAGTATGTATTTCCCAAGGTTTCCCTACATCCCGAAGTTTGTACAAGTGAACTTCAGGGGTGCTTTTTCTGGTGTGGATTTATGACTAAGGACAAACAAATAGCTTCATATTTAAGCATTAGGGAAAAGAGGTGATCAAGCGGAGTGAAATCCTACAGTTGCTAGTTGCTACGACTGAGAGGTAGCACAATCTAATTCGACTTTGCCAAATACAAAAGCAGCCAAAAGAAATCTAGTTATAGTGAGGGAGCACGGTAGCACGATTAGCAACCTCCCAACAAAAACAAGGATCGAACAGAACGCAGGATTGCAAAGGAAAACAAGAAAGAAAGGAAAGAGGATAAGGAAAGAAAAAAAATGCTTCACCTCGTGGTGAAACCGGCGACGCGGATCTTACCATCCTCGCCCTCCACCCTCTCCAGCCACCAATCGAAGAGCTCCACCTAACCAACACAGCAAAGAAAGACATTAAGCCCACCAACCCGCCCAAAAGAACCCGTTCGATTACCAGGGCGGAAGGGGAAGGCAAGCCGTTAGGGGCGGGCGTACGCAGGTCTGCACGTAGGAGGAGCAGGAAGGGGCGGCCCTTACGGAGGCCGTCAGGGAAGGCGACGCCGGCGGCGGGGCCCGGGGCGTTCCGTGGGTGGAGCCCGGTTGGGGTTGGGACGCCATTACCGTGCCTCCGAGGAGGGGGATACCCGGAGGTTCTCGAAAAGAGAAATGCCTGCCAGCGGGGGCACGAGCGGAGGGTGGGTACAGAGGAGATGCCGGAGAAACGCAGGCGGTGGCAACGCCGGGGGGTTCGGGATGGATATGGGAAATGAGCGCCTGAAGCTTGGGCATTTGAATTCAGTCAAGGAGCCTTTTGTGGAGACGTGGAATATGCCGGCTGAACTGCAGTTTAAGATCCTAGCTTTACTTTTGTGTTGCTGAGAAAGGAAGAGATTCTGATGTCTTTTGTTTCAACATTGACCAGCATGTGTAGGATTTTAAAAAGTTGGAGCAGGAGCGGGTCATGTTCATGCCAGGTTCACCTTACCGTTTAGACCACGGATTTCGCTACTGCGTCGGGACGAAAATTGCTAAAAATCGCGCGAACTCAAAATTCAAAAATTTTTTGAAAAAAAAAAATCAAAAGTTGTCCATTATCGTGAAAAATCGACAAACTTGGTGAACTTTTTTAGTGGTCGATTTTTTAGAGCGATTTTCGTCGAAAATCGAGAGATTTCCACCGATTTTTGACCAGTTTGTAACACGTAATTTTTTTTGAATTGTTGAATTTTTTTTGAATTGGACCGGTTTATCGACCGGTATTTGATATCGGACCGTGGTGATATGGGCGAAAATTGCGCGATTTTCATCGATTTTGTTAACCCTGGTCCATGCTGAAGCTGTTGAGATGGCTAAACTGTGTGGAGCTTACGGCCCGATTACAAAATCTTAGCTTTTCTGGCCTCCTTATAACTTTATTTTTGCAACTCTAGTCCCGTGTGAGCGCAGTTGCAAAATTAGTCCCTCACAATTTTTTTGTGCAAATCTAGCCTTGTATGAACGCAATTACAAAAATAGCCCCCCTCTTCGACCATGAAGGTTGGTAGGTGACGTATGCCACGCGTCGCGCTCGTGTACTATGGTAGGGGCCTGGAACCATGGCCTACACCTACTGTGGCAGGACGGCAACGCATGCATGGTGTCAGGACATGCCGCGGTGCCTAAGCGTAGCAGGTTCGTACCGTAGCCCCCGAGCGTGGCTAATTCTTTCCGCTATCTTAGCTTGGTAGCACCTATCGAGCCCACCGCGGTACAAGGGTACGGCAAGCAACCGGCGCTTTCGCAATAAGGAATGTGGCTATTTTTATAATTACGTTCGAACAAGACTAAATTAACAATAATAATAATAATAATAATAATAATAATAATAATAATAATAATAATACGAGAGTCTAGAAAAGATCATGCTTCCCCAGTTACAACTTACACGCAAGGTTACAAATCTCATTTTTGAAAAAATCTCGGAGGTGGCCGAAATCCGAAATCTCGGCGATATTCGGAAATTTTGGGTAAAATCCGGACAAAATGCAAAAACCAAATTTCAAATCCGGTCTTTTTTCAACCGAGAAATCCAAGATCTCGACCGAAATTACCGAGATCTCAGGCGAAATCACCGAGATCTCGGTCCACATTGAACCGTCCGAAAAATGGTCCAAAACACGTCAAAAAATTTTGAAATTTTTTTGCATGGTCCTTAGACATCACTAATATTCCCATAAAAATTTGAGATGATGATCAAGCATGAGGAATTTGTAAAAATCTAACAGTGATAAAGTCGTGATAAAAACCATATATAAAATCAGTTTTTGATTTTTCAAATGTAACAAATGAACTTCAAATCATTTGAAAAGTTTTATATATGTTCCTATGTATTGAGGGAGGTTCTTTCTTTGAAACCACCAGCAGTTTTGAGTTTTGACTAGTAAGAAAAGATCTATTGAGCTCTACTCCTGGTTTGGTGATATGAAGTTCAAGGCTGACCTAGCATGACGTGCATGTGATTGAATTGATGAAGGCCTGATCAATGCCATAAATATGAGCACTGATCATGTATATGTGAATCCCCGGCCATATATACGTAGGTGAGTTAGTATTGTACCCATTTATAAATACATATTATCTTAGGTTTTAAATTTTGTTTTTCAATATATGTCATTCAATAATTTTGAAGTGGTTTTTGTACCATTGTTTCCACTCCACTTCTCACTCATAGTCATACACATATCATTTCTCTCTGCTGTTTCAATGCACTAGAAAAATTCCTATGTATTAAAAAAGTTCAAACCACTTTAGAAAATTTTGAAATTTTTTGTGAATGGTCCTAACACATCCATAATATTCTCATAAAATTTTCAGAAGATGATCAATCTTGAAATTTTTTTAAAAATTCAGAAAGTCCTAATCGACAAATTGAACTGACCAAAAAATGGTCAAAAACATGTTAAATTTTTTTGTGGATGATCTTAATCCTAAACCCAAGCAAATACAATGCACAAAAATCAAAATCCGGCAAAAAACTACCAAATCTTGCCCGAAATTGCCGATATCTCATCCGAAATTGTCGAGATCCCGCCGAGAAATCCGAGATTTAAATTATTATTTTTTTAATTTCTCGGGATTTTGAATCTCGAAGAGATTCGAAATCTGAGATTTCACCAGGATCTCGCCGAATTTTGGACCCCTGCTTACACGTAATGGAAGATTGGATTTGGGGCTTTGTTAGGAGAGATGGTGTTGGGGAGTACATTGCGGCCGTAGCTGGGAGATTGAATCATGCGCAGGCCGAGGTAGAAGCAGTTTTCTGACGTGGGTGTAAGGTAGAAGCAGTTTTGGCTGGGAGCCTGGGATGAAAGTCGCAACGCAATTAGGGGTTTTGGCCACGTTCACTGCGAGAGTGATGCCGCTATCCCGGCCGACGAGTGCGCCACAGAGAACTCAACCGGATCTTTTCTGACGTGGGTGTCCTAGCTGCTGCTCGGGAGGCGAATGGCACGCTTGCATGTATAGTGGTATAGCTGTTTATAATTGCTTTAATGTCATATACACACAGTACTAAAGACAACTTATAAAATATATTACTGTCTGTATAATGGTATACATAATATAAAACTGTTTATAAAGCCGTCCGTTAAACAGTAGATAGCATATTTCTCTTTCTTTCCTCTTTCTTCTCCACATCATTCAAAATCCGATGTGGCATACCTTTATAGACAGCTGATATATACCATTATACATGCCCTAACCGATTTCCGTGCGTTTCGCACTTCTTTTCGTCCCTGATTGCAATAATGTCGCACATAAGCTCGCTAGAGTTGACGCTGTTCAGGAGCCCCACGCTGATTGTATTTCGCTGGATGGTGTTCCGAGTTTTGTATCGGATCTATTTGCTGGCGATTTAGCCATACACCAACTACCAAGTCTAATGTGTTATGGTATGGATAGAATCATTGTCCTAGTATAGAATGACTCTGTCCATTGGTGAGTAGATTCGAAATGATCTTTAGAGGATTTTTTTTCTATATATTAGCATTGCTTTGTACAGAAAAATCAATCTAATAAAAAGAGAGCGTTTCCTCTTATATTATGTGTGTTTCTACTTGCGCTTCTACTTTATTCGTGTGATTACATTGGCGTGCTATCGATTGGTGCGAGTGAATAACTACATTTCACAACACGTTATCAGCACGAAGTTCTACCGAGGCCGATTGTGATCATCTACCTGCATCAAATCTACACGGCATCGACCTCATCCCTTCACACGTGATCACACTACCACAACCCCTACATAAGTTGATCGCATATAATCACTCCATTAAATTCCGCGGATTGTAATTTCCTAAGAATAGCTGATAATTTATTCTAATGTAATGTTGCGATCATATCACTATTCATCTAAAATAACAAAAAAATTTGCGACGGTGAACTCGAGGCATGGCGCCCGAAGCGGCATGCCCACAGCCAACCGGTGATGGCCGTGTCGCTCTTTCTTTCGTGCGTCAGCGGCAGCACCGTGCCACGCCGCTCCGTTCTCCGCGCGTTGGCTACCGGTGCGCCACCTCGCTGCTTGCCAGTGTCCGTGGTGGCGAAGCGCGCATGCATCCCGAAGATCACGCTGGCGATGCCTCCTCATTTCACACGCGAGCCAGAAGTCGTGCTTGCCCCTTAGCCTTCCGCGTTAGCGGCGGCGCCTTCCTCGCTCCCGAAGTGCCCACCGGCGGCGATGCTTCGTGTATCCCGAGATATAATATTAACTTCATACACAAAAGAATAATAATAAATGACTAAATTTATTAAATAAATAGATAGTGTGATAACCTTATGATCAACTTTATATTTATTAGGCCTCATAGGAGTTATTTACTAAATAAACTACAGTGGAGTGGAAACTTCAGTGAACAACCTATCGACCTGTCACAAACAATCAATAAGTCTTGACTCCTAATAACTCGTTTTCTCTTTATACTCCTCTTTCAGAGCTAGTGTTGATTTCTCTTCAACTGATTAATTTATTATTGCAAGGTTGGATACATAAAGTACTTGACAAATTATGTACAGAATACAAGTTTAATACAACTATATGCAAGACTTAATCCAAAGAAATAGCTATCATGGCTAATTTACAACAAAGTATTATTTATAACTGACCACAATAAATAGATTTGAATAAAATGTAAGAAAAAAAAACAGTAATAACAATATTCTCATATATTTCTCAAGCTAAACTGACACACAATCTAATTGAATTCATTTACTTTTATTGGCACACAATCTTCATTCTCAAGTTTAGTTCTTTATTGAGTTCATTTACTTTTATTGGCACACAATCTTCATTCTCAAGTTTAGTTCTTTATTGAGTTCATTTACTTTTATTGGCACACAATCTTCATTCTCAAGTTTAGTTCTTAATAAAATATAACTCTTGGGTGAAATTCCCGAATATTGTCCATAACTCAGGACACGGCTATTCGAATATGTTGTACACTCTACCGAAGTTATACACTTTACCTACAAGATATGATCAATCTTATAATATCAGCCATTACACATACCCATCGACGTACAATTAAAAAGATAATAATAAAATCTTTCTAAAACTCTATCCGAACATATACTCTCAATAAGCATGGTCTCACTATTCCACCCTCATATAGAGTAGAAGAACAGAAGATACTCAACGTTAGACTAAGAACAATCACTGCTTAATATGTGGAGCCACTGCAACATACCCCTTCTCCAAACCTTGTACACATCTTAGTCTACCACTTGAAATATCATATGTCAATACTTGGTAAATTACTAAGCTAGATCTGTCACATTACAGAATGTGGTTATATGTTTTAGCCCAGTTCAATGGCTTACAAGGCTAAATCCTTAAATGGATGAGCCAATACTTCCAATTATTTTCACTAAATACTTCCAATTATTTTCACTAACCATTATTAATACATTCACATATAATCATCAACCCAATATCAGACTAACCCGCCATAACCTTTTGTCACTTGCCTCAATCTAAATTATTTACCACCCCTGTTGATTATCATGCATCTCATGCCATCAACAATTATGTGAAACACATGACACCCTTTTTACAAATATGTTCCATAGACATTTAGTCAAGTTTGAATTTTCTCTTTCAAATTATACCAATTATTCATGGCATGGCTAAGCAAACTACTTCACCATCTAACCAACGTACATTAGTATATATTAGTAATCAATTAATAATTATTCATCCTAGGGTGACAAATAATCATGGCATATCAGATGGCAATGTAAGTAATTCAAATAGGTTGAATAACTAATTTACAAACAATTTATAATTTAAACTATCATGCAATAGGTTAAAAAAAATAATATTTCTAAAATTGAATTTAACATGATCAAAGTACAAATTAATTTGGAATTAATCTTGACTTTGAATCAACTCTTCACCCTTGAACGCTCCTGGTAGTTCAACATCTAAGCGAAATGAATGATAAAAAAATATAAATACAAAATAGAAACAAAAATAACTCCAAAAATCAAATAAATATACTGAAATGTTGGACTTGATTTTTGATGAATTTAGAAATTTTAATGGACTCAAATCGGAATTCGTATGAAGGATAACAGACTCTTGGAAGATTTACCACACAAATAAATTCTGAAAATTGAGAGAGAAAGGAGAATATTCAACTCATGTGAATTTCTAGTTTTCTAATTAATTTTAGAAATTCTAAAAACTAATTAGAGGATGATATGTGGGCCCTTGGTCTTTAAACCAATTCCACCGACACAGTGCATAGCCCATGTTGGACATGGCACACGACTTTTGACTCTCTGATATGTGCACACCTGTCGGGACCCGAATGTGCAAATTCGGACCCTCTGTGTATTCAACACTAGTACAGGATTATGCTAGTGCACATAGCCTCAACATAGATAAAATATCACAATCATACATAACAGAATAATAAATAAAGACTTCATCTATTAATATAGCCTGTTTGGTCAACCTTATGGTCAACTACAATAATATACCACACAAGGCAAAGACTCATAATAAAGAAAACTGTAGAGGAAATAAAGACTCATAGTAACCCATCAACTTGCCACAGGCAACTAACAAGTCTCATACCCTAATTATTCGACTACTCCTGTAATTCCTCCTCAACAGCTAGTATAGACTCCTTCTCAACTGGTATTTGGATTGTTGCAATGGGGTGAGTACATAAAGCACTCGGCAAGTCATGCACAGAATGTAAGTTTATTAACTACATGCATGGCTTATTCCAAGTGAATGGCTAAAGTGGTTATTTTGCACAAATCAACATTGACAAATGATTAACAAGTATAGATTGAAATGATTAAAAATAAAACACCATTACTAAGTAACTTTTTCATTTATTTTCCATGACTCACTAGCACACAACCTAAACAAAATTCATTACTTCCAGTGGCACACAGCCTCCCATTCCCAAGTTTTATTTTTCAAGATCGAACCCTTCACTGTAATTCCCGAGCATTGTCTAATACCGCGGACACGGCTATTGGAATAGGTTTGATACACACTTCAGCGGTTATACACTTTACCAATGGATTTTACCAACTCACCACGTTTGCCGTGACTCGCCATATAAGAGTATGTGAATGAGTGATCATAACAAAGCCTTTCAGAAACTTCTGTTCTAACACATCAACCTCTCCAATAATGCCTTTACTATCCCTTCCCTCACACAGAGCCGAAGTATAAGACCGACATACCGTTGGATCAATAGCAAGCATAAACACAAACGTCCTCCTCCATAACCACACTCCTGTATGACTATCACTCTGAGGTATCACATGCCAATACTGAAACGGTACGAGTAGGCTACGCGAGCAACAATAAAAATTTTCTACCGCGAACACCCAAGATCACATGCAAGTAGGGGATCATGAATCGTTACCCTCGACGCGCCGATGCAGCGAATGCAGATACGTGCGCGTAGAGGAAGTAGTCGTTCACGTCCCGATCAACGCCGAGTGGTTCCCGACCTCCGCCAAGTGCTCCTCGACCTACGCCGAGTGGTTCCGGATAGATCCAGTCAAGAATGATCACCGAAAGCCGCCGGAGATCCAACCGAACAGCGTGTCCGCGAGCGGCAGCGCCTCTACCGGTATCCACACGTACCGAGCAGGAATGCTGTGCGGGGTGTGTTAGCACCTCGCCGCACGGCTAGGGTTTCTGGGGAGCAGGAGGGGTGCGCGACAGCTGAACGTGGTGAGGATTCTTTCATCTATCGCGCACTGTTCCTGGCCTCGCCTTTTATAGACACGCTAGTGGGCCAAAGCCTGCTAGGGTTCTACCTCCAACGTGGATCTAATCCACGCACAAACCCGTTAATCAATTCCAACTCGTTAAGTGTGTGACCTATTATTAGGTTCAGTGCAAGTCGGGCATGAATATGGAAACCCATTTCCAATTCATTGATCAACAGCGGCACCTAGCAGTATGTATTGATCCCTGAATGCATAGAATCAGTATTCGGCTGAACCTTGATACACTCACATACCGATCCTTTTGCCTCACAATACCAGTCAAGCTCAAGGCGAGATGCGCACCACCCTTGTTGATAGCTCGACCACTTCACTCGACAGTATGATGGATACAAATCATGATTAATGTGACACTACGAAATGTCGTGACTTTATAAAATGTGAAATTGGTGATTAAAACTTTACGGTATGAGGATTAATCGCGTTTCCGGGCCGATTCCGGGTGTTTGGGCCCTTCTGGGGGAGTTTGGGCCTTGGGGGAACAAATTGGGCCGTTGGGGGGAGGCTATTGGGCCATGTCGGGAAGATGGGGGGGGGCAGCATAGCCTGCCCATGTGCCCCCCAAACCCTAGGGCGCCCCCCCACTTCCTCCTCCTCCCACTCCGAGCCGCCACCCTTCCTTGCGCCTCCACCCCTTCCTCCCACACCTCCCCACCTCCCCTAGCCGGCCCTAGGAGAGATCCACCCCCATCCCATGCTGCCACACCCTTCCATACCATTGTCCTCTCCATCGGGAAGCTCCGCGACGAGGAGATCCGGCGGTTCCGGCGCGAGGAAGAAGATCGTGGAACCGGAAAAAGTTTTGGCGTTCGTCATTCGTCGGGCAAAGGTGTGGCTATGGGTGATCCTTGGGGATGGTCTAGGTGCTGTGCTAGAGTGTGTTTTGATGCTTTTAGATCAAGAGGTGGTGCTGTGATTGGGTAGATTGGATGAAAACTAGAGTTTGCCTAGTTCTCTGTTTCGGGCAGATTGGACACACGACCTAGGGTTTGAGTTTTCGCAATTTTAGAGTCGGATTTTGGTCAGCCGCCTGTTGAGAAAGTTATAAATAACTTCAATACCTTCAATTGGACACCAAGAACGTCCAATTCCGCCCAGCCTTTTGAAAGTTATGATCGTTTTACCGAGCGTGTTCAAATCTTTGACGTAATTGGGACAGAACGTAATGTTTTGTAGATTAGACAATTTTATAGTCCGAATAATGTGATACTATGGAATGTCGAGACTTTATAATTTGTGATAATAGGTTATAAAATGTGGTAAATTGGGATAGGTTGGGGATTTTGCAACTAAAACCCTGAGATTTCACGTTTTAACGCGTTTCGGTCATTCAAGCTTAGGGCCTCTCCGAGGTCGATTTGGGCCTTGGGGGAATTCGTGGGCAGGTGGGGCACTTGGGCCCATGTGGGAGTAGTGGGGGCGGCACACCTGCTGCTCTAGCCCCACCCCTCCATTGCGCAGCCCCCATCCCCTCATCTCCCATCTCCTCCTCCCTCTAGCCCCTCCTCTTCCTCCACAACCCAAGCCGCACCACCCCTCCTTGCGCCTCCTCCCCCACCACCCCCTCTAGCCCCTCCTCCTCTTCCTCCACACCCCAAGCCGCACCACCCCTCCTTGCGCCTCCTCCCCCATCACCACGTGCCCTTGCTGCGTCCCCCTCACTGCCATGCCACGCCATGGTGCTGCCCTCGCCGGTAGGAGGATCCGCGACGAGGAGAACCGGTGGCCACGTCGCGTGGGGAGAGATCGGGTGGAGATGCAGCGAAGGAGAGCGATCGATTCGTGGTTCTTCAAGAAGGTAATGGGGGAAACCTTTGGGGATTGATTAGATGCTGTGTAGTGGTGGATTATCATGTTTTTGGATCATGTGAGGTGCTGCCATGGGGTAGATTTGTTGAAAACTAGAGTTGTATTCGCGTTTTGGTTCGGGCAGATTGGGAACCCGAACTAGGTCAGGCGTTTTCGCCAATTTCGAGTTTGAATCTGACCGTACGGACTTTTAGGAAGTTGTAGATAATTTCCTTATCTTTCCGTGCATATAAAGAACGTTAAAATCCGCCCAGCCGTTTGGGAGATATGGCCGTTTTACCGAGCGCTGTCAAATCTATGACGAGATTGGGACAGTTCGTGTTCAACGTTAGATTAAACAACATTAGAGTCCGAATTAGTCTTTCCCTATAACTAGAAAAAAGTTGGGAAATTTCCTAAGCTACGCGGGGATGTACTCGTTTATTCAATTTGGAGTCCTAGAACCGGGTTATGCCCATTGGAAGGCTGCTGTCCCGTGACAGATTTCTTTGTTTCGATTTTCGGAGTTGTAGCGAAGTCGGGTAGTGGGATTTATATGTGTGCTGTTTTGTGGACTCGATTTGAGTGTGTGGCACGTATTTGCAGGTGGTGTGCCTCCGGGAGTACCCTCTACGTCCCGCCACTCCGTCCCAGCGGTTGAGGCAAGTGTAATGGAATGAGTAGAGAGTTGTAGGGTGTTTGATGATGAGATGCAATGGAATTTATGTTGAGTACTTATGCCATGCTTTATATGTTATCACCGATATGATGTCCTCATGCCATGTTTAAATGCTTCTTTGTTGTTATGATGTCCTCATGCCATGCTTGAGAAGGTTCTTTGTTGGTATGTGTTTTGAGCTATCTTGATGTGATGCCATGAGACAATATGCAAGATGTATTTAAGTACGTTGCTGTCCATTGTGCATACATGGCATATTTTCATGGCGGCCAGGTGAGATAAGTCATAACTATTCCGGTAGGGTCGGTGAGAACGATTATGACTAGTCCGGGCTATTCTTTTGAGTAAGTCCTACATCGTGATTCCATCACCGAGGTGAATGGAAGCGAGTGATAGGCACCCTTCATCTTCGGGATGGAAGGGGGAAAAGGGTGCATGCCGACGGGTGTGCACTCAACCATACCGGTATGAGTATTCCAGAAGACATGTGCATTGCATTGCATGAATGAAATACATAAATGAAGATGTTTATGAGATGGTGATGAGAGTACTCATGAGATGCTCATGAGATGAATAGCATGTTGTTTTAAAGGTTGTTTATAATGTTAAATATGATGTGTTGTGATATAACTGTGGAGACTGGAATGATGGTTTGTTGTCTTGATCCTTGTTGATCCATTTCAATACACTTTGCTGAGTTATGAACTCACGCTTGTGTTTTATGTTGTTTGTTTATTTAGGTACAATGAAATCGGCGTGCGGGAAAGGGATCTAGCTACACTCCTCCACGTAGTATCATAATCTAGCTAATTCACCTGTTTTGGAGACACGGCATTAAGTATTACAATAATCATTAGTGTATGGTCTGTATGTTTGGTTGTTTCCCTCATGTGTATCATGTGGGGCTATGGAGAGAGTTGTTTTAACTTCCTAGATTTAAATTGATGCTTATTATTTTGCTATCGATTCTTATTGATGTTTTAGTTGATGATTAGCTATCCTTATCGCTGCGTATGGATATCTCGTTTATCTTACATATTGATATGATGCTATGTTGTTAAGTTTCATGCAAAAACAAAGGAGATGCTGTCAAAATTTCCAATTATTCCAAATGATTAATTGCTGTAATTTACCTTAAATTATGGTATTAAATGTGTTATGGTCTATGTTTGGTGACATTCTGGGCTTAGTAAAAGCTGGGGTGTTACAAATAAGCTTTTCCCAATACTTATAAAAAATTAGGAAATTTCCTAAGCATCGCGATGATGTACTCGTTTAATCGATTCGGAGTCCTATAACTAAAGTTATACTAGATTGAAGCCTGCTGTCCCGATGGGACAGATTCTCTGTTTTTCGGTTTTGGGAGTAGTTTGTGAAGTCGGGGTAGACGAGCTTTTGCATACTGTTTTGTGGGGACGTTTTGAGTGTGTGGTATGTTTGTGCAGGTGGTGTGACCCCGGGAGTGCCCTCATCCTCTCGCCAATCCGTCGCCCGCGGTTAAGGCAAGTGTATTGGAATGGGTAGCGTGTTGTATGTTGCTAGTCTTGATTAGATGCAAATTGTTTTCATGATATGCTATCTTGTCATGATTAGTGTTTGCCCATGATGTGATGAAAATGGTATGTTATAATGCTATGCAATGATTAGTTGTTTATGTTTATGGCATATGTTGCATACATGGCATGAAAACTGGCCCGGTCGGTGAGAAAGTCATAACTAGTCCGGTAAGGTCGGTGAGAAAGTTATGACTAATCCGGAGTGCCATTGAGTAAGTCTTACATCGTGATTCCATCCACGGTTGTGAATGGAAGCGAGGAGTAGGCACCCTCCATCTACGAGATGGAAGGGGAAAGAGGGTGCACGCCGACGGGTGTGCACTCGGCAATACCAGTATGTGCTTCGAGGAGACATGTGCATTGCATACATGATGTTGATAATGAAATGTGTAGAATGAGATTTTGGACATGGTTATGATGTTGTATATGAAAATATGACTTGAACTTGATGTTAAGTATGGTATGAACCGATGTTGGCATTGATTTGTTCTTTATGATCCATTGCAATATACTTGCTGAGTGATGAACTCACGCTTGTGTTTATGTTGTTTTTAGGTACCATGAAACCGGCATGCGGGAAAGGGCATTAGCTACACTTCTACACGTAGCTTCACATTTATATACAGTTTAATCATTTGGAGCCATGATAATAATGATTAGTGCCATGAAACTTGGTGTATGGTTTGGTTTGAGCTTAAGTTCATCGTTTGATTCGTTATAATTTGTGGAATGGTTGCATTCCTTATTTTAGATATAAGTGATGCTAAATCAATTATTATTGATGTTTTAGATGTCTTTTATCATGCTATATCATGCCTTATTATCATTGTTGCTTCAATTCATGGAAACACAAAGGAGATGCTGCCAAAATTTTCGGTTTTAGCATTTGCACCTTTGCTGTAATTTATCTTTATTTGTGATATTTAGATATTGTTTAGTCTATGTTTGGTAACATTCAGGCATACGAGATGCCTGGGTGTTACAACTAACTCCTTAGTCATGTTAGCACGCCCGTGCGCTTTCCCTATCCATCCACACGAGGGGCCCAGAGGTATCTCTCTCGTTATCTAGGAGGGGCAAATCCCATCTTTATCATCATACCCTTGATGATGTATCGCGGCATACCAGTAGTCATCTTTATAGCTACCCTGTTACGGTGTAGCGTTTGATGATACCAAAGCATACAAGTCTACATGCTAGGTATCCATGGCAATCTCAGGTCTAAGGACCATATAGGCGTACCACTCGAGACTATACGCTGACGGCACTATAAGAGATAATAACTCACAACGTCTCGGTGTGGGTCTTGTCCGACTACCCATGTTCTTCAATCATGTGTCCACATTATTGGTTCGATATCTCCATATCTATGGTATGTGAAATATTACCATCAACCAATACATGTGCTGATCAAATCATCACCGCTCCTCATAATGATATGGATCAGGGACCCGTTTAAAATAATGCCACTTGACAATGTGTTTCACAATTAGGTCGTACCTAATGGACAAAATCGCAATATTTGTTCAGGGAACCGATAAACAAAGTTATCATAATTATATGAACAATGACGTATTACAATCATCACCATGATTGATCTAGGGCATATTCCCTTCAATCTCCCACTTGCATTAGAGTCAATCATACAGGTACCGAATACCCATTGCTCTTGTGTGCGCCTCATGCTTTGGTTGTGGAAGGGGCTTTGTCAACGAATCAGCCGCATTTAGATCTGTGTGCACTTTGCATATCTTTACATCACCTCTCTCAATGATCTCCCAGATTAGGTGGTACCGCCTGAGTATATGTTTGGATTTTTGGTGAGACCTAGGCTCCTTTGCTTGTGCAATGGCACCACTATTGTCACAATAGAGGTCCGCTGGACAAGATGCACTAGCGACCACGCCCAACTCAGAAATAAATTTTCTAATCCAAACTCCTTCCTTTGCTGCTTCAGAAGCTGCAATGTACTCGGCGTCCGTTGTGGAATCAGCTACTGTCTCTTGCTTGGAACTTTTCCAGCTCACCGCCCCACCATTGAGACAGAATACAAACCTGGATTGCGATCGTGAATCATCTTTGTCGGTTTGGAAGCTAGCATCGGCGTAACCCTTTACGACAAGCTCCTCCTCTCCTCCAAAGACCGAGAACATCTCCTTAGTCCTTCGTAAGTATTTAAGGATGTTCTTTACAGCCACCCAGTGACTATCACCAAGATTCGATTGGTACCTGCTCGTGACACTCAGAGCATATGACACATCTGGGTGCGTACATATCATGTCATACATGATGGATCCAATAGCTGAAGCGTATGGAATCCGACTCATTCTCTCTTGCTCATCAGATGTCGAAGCACACTGAGTCTTGCTAAGACTTACACCATGAGACATGGGCAAGAAACCTTTCTTGGAATCATTCATGTTGAACCGTTTCAATATCTTGTCAATGTACGTACTTTGGCTCAGTCCAATTAGCCTTTTTGATCTATCTCTATAGATCTTTACGCCCAAAATATAAGCTGCATCTCCCAAGTCTTTCATCGAGAAACTTTTTCCCAAATAAGTTTGTGCAGCATTTAACATTGGAATATCATTTCCGATCAATAGTTTGTCATCCACATACAAGATCAGAAATACAAGTGCGCTCCCACTAGCCTTCTTGTAAATACAAGGCTCTTCCTCATTTTTGATGAAGCCAAACTGTTTGATCACTTCATCAAAGCGAAGGTTCCAACTCCTAGATGCTTGCTTCAGTCCATAAATGAACTTCCTAAGCTTGCATACCTTTCCAGCATTAGTAGGATCAACAAAACCCCCGGGTTGTACCATGTACACGTCCTCGCTTAGGTTTCCATTAAGGAAAGCCGTTTTGACATCCATATGCCGAATCTCATAATCATGATATGCGGCAATTGCTAGCATGATCCGGATAGACTTCACCATAGCGACTGGCGAATAAGTTTCATCATAGTCCACACCATGAATCTGCTTATACCCTTTTGCCACCAATCGTGCCTTAAAAACGTGAACGTTGCCATCGGCGTCTATCTTCTTCTTAATGACCCATTTGCACTCGATAGTTTTTACACCATCAGGCAGATCAACCAAGTTCCAAACTTGATTATCATACATGGACTTTAACTCAGATCTCATGGCCTCCAGCCATTTCTCAGAGTCTGGGCCCACCATAGCTTCCTCATAGTCCTTGGGTTCGTCATTTTCCAATAATAACACATCACGTTGCTCCATCATGAGGAACATGAACCTCTCAGGAGCACGACTTGCTCGTGAGGACCTCCGTGGGGCTGGCGCCTCATCAAAAGGTTCAACAACACGTTGTTCATCCTGCTGAGGACTAGCTGGAGCTAAAACATTTTCAGGCATTTCTCGAACTTCTTTGAGTTGCACCTTGCTCCCACTAGCTCTTTTCGAAAACTCATTCTCCAAAAAGACACCAGTCCGGGCGACAAACACTTTGCCTTCTTCCCGGTTATAAAAATAATACCCTTTGGTTTCCCTTGGGTACCCCCACAAAGAAGCATTTATCCGACTAGGCGTGGAGCTTATCCGATGTCATACGTTTTACATAAGCCTCACAGCCCCAAATTTTAAGATAAGACAAGTCGAGATGTTTCCCTTTCCATATCTCATATGGTGTCTTATCAACGAATTTAGATGGAACCCTATTTAACATGAACGCAGCTGTTTCTAGAGCGTGTCCCCAAAATGACAATGGAAGATCGACTTGACTCATCATAGACCGTACCTTGTCCAACAAAGTCTGGTTCCTCTGTTTGGATACCCCATTCCACTGAGGCGTACCGGGCGAAGTCAATTGTGGAACAATTCCACAACTCTTTAGATGACCACTAAACTCTTGGCTCAAATATTCACCTCCACGGTCGGACCGTAGAAATTTAATTATCTTGCCCAAATGATTTTCTACTTCATTCTGAAACTCTTTGAACTTTTCAAAAGATTCAGACTTATGCCTCATTAGATAGATATAACCATATCTACTAAAATCATCGGTGAAAGTAATGAAGTACTGATAACCACCTCTGGCCATTGAGCTCATTGGTCCACATACATCAATATGCACGAGAGCCAACAACTCGCGCATTCCCTCACTTGTACCAGTGAATGGTGCCTTTGTCATCTTGCCAAGTAAACAAGACTCGCATGATTCAAAAGATTCCAAATCTAATGAACCAAGAAGACCATCTTTATGGAGCTTCTCCATGCGTCTTTTATTTATATGGCCCAAGCGACAATGCCATAAATAAGTGGAATTAGCATCACTTGTTTTGAGTTTCTTATTAATATTATTTATAGAAGCATTACCAAGATCTAGCACATACAGTCCATTCACCAATGGACAGTTACCATAGAGCAAGCCTTTGAAATAAATTGAACAATTCCTGTTCTTTATTACAAAATCATAACCATCTTCCTCTAAACAAGAAGAAGAGATAATGTTCTTACTCAAGGCAGGAATGTAATAACAATTATTCAATTCCAAAACTAAGCCAGAAGGTAATGACAGGGGATAGACGCCAACGGCTTTCGCAGCAACCATTGCTCCATTGCCGACGTGAATTTTCAACTCGCCAATCTTGCAATCTCTAGTCCTTCTTAACCCCTGCAACGGTTTGCAAGTATGAATCATTGATCCGGTATAAAATACCCAAGACTCAGTAGGACAAGTTGCAAGATTAACTTTTACAACATTAATACCTGAAGTAGAAGGAACCTTTCCTTTCTTTTTGTCTTCCAGGTACTTCGGGCAGTTTCTCTTCCAGTGCCCATTGCCCTTGCAATAGTGACATTTATCCGAAGCACTAGGGCCAACCTTTGCCCTTTCTTTAGGCTTTGGTTTTGGGTCTTGGATCTTATCCTCACCATTACTTGTAGCCTTGCGCTTCCTTTTCTTATCCTTTTGAATCATCATCACATGATTTGTGCCTTTCTTTATGCTTTCTTCCGCAGTTTTCAGCATCCCATGCAGTTCGGTCAGATTCTTCTCCAGGCTGTTCATATGAAAGTTCAGAATGAACGGTTCATAGCTCGCAGGGAGTGACTGGAGAATCACATCTGTAGCCAACTCATTTTGCAGGGGAAAACCGAGCTTATCTAGGCTCTCAATGTAACCAATCAGCTTAATTACATGAGGGCTAACAGGAGCACCCTCATCCAGCTTGCACGCAAACAATGCTTTAGATATCGAATATCTTTCAGCCCTTGCTTGGTTCTCAAACATGCCCTTGAGACCCATAATCATAGTGTGGGCATCAGCATGCTCATATTGCTTTTGGAGCTCAGAGTTCATCGTGGCAAGCATGAGACAGCTGACGTCTAGGGCGTCGTTAGTGTGCTTCTCATAAGCACGCTTATCAGCAGCGGATGCATTTTTAGGCAACTCATCAGGATATAGACCGTCTAGAACATATTCCTTCTTTTCAGCCTTGAGAACAAATCTCAAGCTTCGATACCAATCCATAAAATTCGTCCCAGAGAGTTTTTCCCTCTCTAGAATCGACCGCAAGTTAAAACCAGTGTTTGCATTAACAGCGTTTGGTGCCATCTACAACATAAATAAGCAAAGTTTTAGCACTATGTTCATGTTAATCTCTTATTAAACAATTCAATAAAAGATGCTTCCATTAATATCACTTTCCCTCTGGCGATCTCCATGGAACAAGATCCATAGTCACTGCAGTTCGGGTAAGGACTTGTCAATACCTCTTGAACCCGTGCCATAGGTAGGCAACACCTTGCCAATCACATCGTATGTGAGTCTTGCTTGTTGGGGTAGCATCATATGCCCCGGCGCCCAACACTAATGCCCCGAAGTCCCAAATCCTATTTGGATGACTCCGTTGAACAAACCAATACTATGCTTGTGAATGCACGGGTTAGGCTACATTCACTCTATTGTACAAGGAAGTTGGTGGTGTTCCTGATTTGTCAAGACCTTATCCACCAACGTACAAGACAATAGATGCAGCTATTGGAAAAAGGCATCTAACTCTTAATTTTTCGACGGAAACTATTCAATCAGGTTAACATATTCACCATATATGACATGAAAGAATAGCAATGCAAGGTAAAACATCACAGGCAATCAAATTAGACTGTGAACTAGTATGGCCCATGACGTGGCGATCTCCATCTTCCACGACCAACCTTGCACACCCGGCCATCAGGATTGAAGCCTTCAAGAACATGTACTAAACTACTACATCTAGCAGCTAGTAGCAAAATTACATGAGGATTCAAGGCATCACATACCGGCACGCAGACCGTTATACAATAACAGGACAGCTCACAGCTGCAATTAACCATGACATGCAGGTCATGAAATATACAACCATGCATCACATACACGTAGGGTCCGTACTGTTCACATCACACTCCTTGCAAAAACAAGTTAAGCGCTGGATCGAATTCTAGCGCGCGGGAAGTGAACAAATTTTAATTTATGGGCGCTATGTTGACTATCACGGTGGGAAGTGATCAAACGGATTGATCAAATCAAGCCGATTACGAGTCATCAGAATGCCTCAGTTTCCATAGGATCGATCTCATCGATCCAACGCGTGAGGTCCCCTTGAGAGGGCGGCGACCACACCGATCTCGATCTGTTGGCTCGATCTGTTCGGCGCTTGCTACTACCCCGATGGTGTTACCAGCCGGTAGAGGTAATGCATGACACAAATCTGAAACGAGCACGAACTAATCTTTTTGATTGTGTAGAGCTACCAACTCATACCTCATATTTCCCCAATACCGAGTGATCTAATCAACCCGTGATAAAACACTACAGCACATCGACATGTGCATGCGATCCAGATCCTAAACTACACATCATCTGCTCTGATACCACTAAAACGGTACGGGTAGGCTACGCGAGCAACAATAAAAAATTTCTACCGCGAACATCCAAGATCACATGCAAGTAGGGGATCATGAATCGTTACCCTTGAGGCGCCGATGCAGCAGAAGCAGATACGTGCGCGTAGAGGAAGTAGTCGTTCACGCCCTGATCAACACCGAGTCGTTCCCGACCTCCGCCGAGTGGTCCTCTACCTCCGCCGAGTGCTCCTTGACCTACGCCGAGTGGTTCCGGATAGATCCAGTCGAGATCGATCACCGAATGCCGCCGGAGATCCAACCGAACAGCGCGTCATGGCGGCGGCGCCTCTACCGTATCCACACGCACGAGCGAGAGCAGCCGTGCGGGGTGTGCTAGCACCTCGCCACACGGCTAGGGTTTCTGGGGAGCGGGAGGGGTGCGCGACGGCTGAACGTGGTGAGGGTTCTTTCATCTATCACGCACTGTTCCTGGCCTCGCCTTTTATAGACACGCTAGTGGGCCAAAGCCCGCTAGGGTCCTACCTCCAACGTGGATCTAATCCAGACACAAACCCGTTAATCAATTCCAACTCGTTAAGTGTGTGACCCGTTAGGTTCAGTGCAAGTCGGACATGAATCTGGAAACCTGTTTCCAATTCATTGATCAACAGCGGCACCTATCAGTATGTATTGAACCCCGAATGCACATAATCAGTATTCGGCTGAACCTTGATACACTCACATACCGATCCCTTTTCCTCACAATACCAGTCAAGCTCAAGGCGAGATGCGGGCCACCCTTGTTGATAGCTCGACCACTTCACTCGACAGTGTGATGGATACAAATCATGACTAACTCCTTAGTCATGTTAGCACGGCCGTGCGCTTTCCCTATCCATCCACACGAGGGGCCCAGAGGTATCTCTCCCGTTATCTAAGAGGGGCAAATCCCATCTTGATCATCACACCCTTGATGATGTATCGTGGCATACCCAGTAGTCATCTTTATAGCTACCCTGTTACGGTGTAGCGTTTGATGATACCAAAGCATACAAGTATACATGCTAGGTATCCATGGCAATCTCAGGTCTAAGGACCATATAGGCGTACCACTCGAGACTATACGCTTATGGCACTATAAGAGATAACAACTCACAGCGTCTCGAAGTGGGTCTTGTCCGACTACCCATGTTCTTCAATCATGTGTCCACATTATTGGTTCGATATCTCCATATCTATGGTATGTGAAACATTACCATCAACCAATACATGTGCTGATAAAATCATCACCGCTTCTCGTAATGATATGGATCAGGGACCCATTTAGAATAATGTCACTTGACAATGTGTTTCACAATTAGGTCGTACCCAATGGACAAAATTGCAACATTTATTCAGGGAACCGATAAACAAAGTTATCATAATTACATGAACAAAGACGTATTACAATCATCACCATGATTGATCTAGGGCATATTCCCTTCAAATACATAAGTAACTTAGTTAACTATGTCTGTCCCATTCTAGACATGTGGTTGTATGTTTGGGCCAGTTCAAAGGATTACAAGAATAAGTCCTTAATTGACCAAGACAAGACTTGCAAACTCTTAACATTTGGTACACATCCCTCACTTACACTCATCAACTCATTGCCACTAGGCCCACCATGACACACAGTCCCTTGACACTTGCCCTAGTCTAAATCATTTCCCACCATAGTTGATTATTGTGCAATACATGTCAGCAACAATTCAACATCCATGTAGAATAACACATGCCTCTACATATCAACATCATCGTGTGGCAACACATAACACACTATTTTAGAAACACGTTGAATATTCCATTAATCAATATTAACTTTATATTTTCAAAATAATATCAATAACACGTTGCATGTCTAAGCATACTAGTCACGATCTAGCAACCTATATTGGCAATTTAATAGTATCCAACTAACATTAAATCAACTTAAGGAGACAAATGAACATGGCATACAAATAAAAAGGTTTATATACAATAATTAGGTTGATTAACTAATTCCAAATTAATTAAAATTATTTTAATTTGAATTAGCATGCAATAATTTGAAACAATGTAAATTTTAAAACATAGGATCAATATGGTCAAAGCACAACTTACCTAGGAAAAGCTCTTTCTCTTGCTCTCGACCTTACTCTTGAATTAGCACTTCACTCTTGAACCCATCGGGCAGTTCAACATTTACACGTAATGAATAAATAAACAATAAATACCAAAAACTGATAGCAAAATCAACTCTAAAATTTAAACAAAATTCACCATTAAATAGAGCATAACTTTACAAATTTGTAGGCTCTAGAATCACCTTAATCAGAGTTCGTATGAGCAAGCACGAGCTATTAACAGTTTGAAAATACATTGAAAAGAATAAACCGAATTTCTTGAATTATTTTTTGTACTGAAAACTTAGAATTATGACATCACTATGACATCAACAATTATTTAGGGTTGCAGGCGACATAAATTTCCTGATAAAACCCTAATTATGGCATCATGCTGACGTCAGCACTGAATTTGATTTTTGGCTGAATAAAATTCCTACGGTAAAACCTATTTATGACATCATCGCTGACATCATAAGTCTAATTAACCGAATAAAAGAAAATCTAAAATTGACTAAGAGGTAGACATGTGGGCCCACTATGATGATGTCATCGCTGACATCACTAATGATGTCGGCATGAGCGGCAGTATGGGATTAGTGCACTGCGCGGCGGAATCTTGACCGTACAATTCGAATAGGGCGGTCAAGATCGCTTGAATCAGTTGCGACAGCGAGACACATGGCAGAGTAACACCTAGGCCACATGGCTCAATCTAGAACACTGATTCTAGATCTAACAGTTGCGATCCATTTGAATCTATGGCTAAACGGCTACAATCGCTATGGCTCAAATTGAAACACGTGGCTTTACCGATTTCGCTCGATGAGGATCCGATGAGGTGCTCACGAAGTGGCCGTGGCGCTTGATGGTGAACTCTTTACTGGGCACGAAGACAAAGACCAAAGGCACGGTTTTCTAGGGCTCCTCCGGTGATCAAGTGGCACGAACCTGGTGCAACTTGATGAGGCGACCTCACATTAGTGGTTGGACATGGCAGGGATGACTCAACAATGTCGCAATCTCACACGGAAAATGGCAGCGGCCTCAAACTTCGGCGAGCAATCACGGGCACATGGCGGCGGTTCAGATGTTGGGGCACAGGGCAATCGAGGCGGCGCAACACGAGCTTCCCAACACATGAGGCGACACTATTTAAAGCGGCTCGGAAGGCGTGATTTTGAGAGAAAACCACGACGGAAACAGCAGAGTCCGGTGAAGTCCGAGTCGAACACGGCGATGGTGACGCGGCATCATCCCAACTGTACAGGCAGCGTTGATCCTACGGTTCACAGCACACGTGTGACATAGAAGCATCTCGACCACATGATCAAGATCGGACGACGCGAAGATTTAGGGTTAGGGTTTCACGAAGCGGGCTTACGGCGATGGGTTTGACTGGGCTAGGCCCAATATGGTTTCGGCACGATTAGGTTTTTATTATTTTCCAGCCTTCTGTATTTTATAATAATTCCAATAAATAGTTTTGCGCCAAAATAAATATTACAAATATCAAAAAAAATTCTAGAAAATATTCTAAGACATTTTGAACTCAAATAAAATATTCTAGCAAAAATTTATTTAAACTTTTCAAATGTTTAAATAACTTTTAACAAAAGTCTTAATTACAATAAATCCAAATAATTCTAAATAAATTCTAAAACATTCAAAAGGCATAATAAATGCAAGAATAACAAAAATTGGGATGTTCCAACACCACATGACATAGACACGATTCATAGTGAACCAAGTCTATTTAGATTGGATCTAGTTTCAATGCTTGCGTGGCACTGACTCGGTATAGACGTGGCACTGGCATGGCTCTGACGAGGCTACCACATTGGCGGTGATGGCGCTGGGACCTAGGGTCACCGGCAAGCAACGACGAGTTGCGACGTAACTCCGGCGATCTTGCCAGCAAGGCTTCTAGATACGTGGGTTGCACCATCCGAAAGATCTCAGCGAGGCAAACATAGTGACACGGATATTGTGTCCAATGACAACCGGCAGCGAGGGGGTAGCGTGGCAAAAGCAGTAGCAATGACGGCTTCCACAGTGACGACAACCTCCGACGACTCTCTAGCAACGAGAGAATGTGCACCGGGTAGAACACGTGACGGTGAACAAGATGGTGCAGATGATGAAGGCAGAGACTCATCGATGGTGATGGGATTTGGCGAGAAGACTGAAGGTGGCTCTAATGAAGATCCTCGAATTCCGGGGCAACGATGACAGCTCTCAGCGACTAGGGTTAGGACTTTGGCTACGAATGCTTTGGCAAGGTAGATCCTTAGCACGGGCGTGGCCTAAATACCCAGTAAAGGTGACACACAAGACGGAGCCCAACTCGGAGATGATGACCAGTGCCTAACATGTGGGTCCCACTTGTTAGTGGCACATGCGAAGCGGGTTGGCAAGCTAGGTTGCGGTGTGATGCAAGCTAGCGCACAATCTTACTTGGTGGAAAGCTTTGGCTAGCTAGATTGGTTTCGGCCCAACTACTATTCTAGGATTTTAATTTAGTTTTTCCTTTTAGAAAATACAAAAATACAAAAAAAAGCTTAAATAAAATTGCAATGCTCTCGAAAAAATCCTAGAAAATCTGGAAAATACTTCTAGGCACAAAGAACCAAAATAACATAATTTTTACATTTATTAACTTGGGAATTAATCATATTAAGGAGCTGCTTGGTTAGGCATTTTTTAACCCGTAACGGTTAACGGCGCTACCGGAGGGCGTTACTTGGTGTTTGGTTCGCCGGCTCCGTAATCCATCGCTCCGTTAACAGATATCGCTCCCTCACAAGCTCATTACCGCTCCGGCCCGGCGTTATCCGATCGTCCTCGTTCACGCGACGCAGCAGCCACCGCCCTCTCCCTCTCTCCTCTCCCTCACGCGACGCAGCGCGCCCGCGCTCCGCCACCGCATCCTCGCCGGTGAGGATCTCCCGCCCCATCGTCCTCTCCTCTCCCTCTCCCTCTCCATTTCTCCAAACCCTAACCCTTGCAATCCACAAAGACAAATCTGCGCCGGCGAGGACCTCCTCTCCCGTCGCATCACGCCGGTGAGGACCTCCCTCCCTATATTCCTCTTCTTCTCCCTCCCATCCTGCAAGAAAACATTTCTGGGCGAGGTAATCAAATCGAACTCGAGTTCTGAACTTCTTTGATAAACTAGGGAAACTGAACTCGAGTTTGCAAGGAATCTTGCTCAGGGAAGAAATGGATAGAACTTAGGAAATCTCATGTAGTCTTGTTCCACTTCAGGTGATGTCTAATTGCCTACTGCCTTCACACTCCTTTTTTAATTAGTGCTGTAGTTCATCACAAGATCTATTTGCTTGTTTAGTGCTGTAGTTCTGCTTGTTTATTGTTCATCACAAGATCGAATTTGCTTGTTATCAAGATTATAGAATATTGTTCATCACAAGATCGAATTTGCACCATACTTTGTTCATTAATCTTGATGTCATATTTGCTTGTTTAGTGCTGTTTGGTTAAGATTATAGAATTTGCTTGTTTATTGTTCATCACAAGATCGAATTTGCACCATACTTTGTTCATTAATCTTGATGTCATATTTGCTTGTTTAGTGCTGTTTGGTTAAGATTATAGAATTTGCTTGTTTATTGTTCATCACAAGATCAAATTTGCACCATACTTTGTTCATTAATCTTGATGTCATATTTGCTTGTTTAGTGCTGTTTGGTTAAGATTATAGAATTTGCTTGTTTATTGTTCATCACAAGATCGAATTTGCACCATACTTTGTTCATTAATCTTGATGTCATATTTGCTTGTTTAGTGCTTTGTTTTGTTAATATTATATAATTTGCTTGTTTATTGTTCATCACAAGATCGAATTTGCACCATACTTTGTTCATTAATCTTGATGTCATATTTGCTTGTTTAGTGTTGTAGCATATATTCTAATTTGTTCCTTTGTTATCTTTGTACAAGACTATGGCACGCCTTCCATTAACTACCCAAAAAAGGAAGAGAAATCTAGTTCTTAGAAATATGACGTCTGCGTTCATGTTTATGTTCTATTATATTTGGGTATTATTACTCCTCTCATATAAGTGGAAGTGTTGGAAAATAGAAAGGAGGATACAAGTTAGAGAACTTCGAAGTGAACGTCTATATCATCTTATTCGTGAGAGTGATGTTCCTTGTATAAGTGAGCTTCGCATGGATAGGAGGACCTTTGATACATTGTGTGAGATGCTTAGAGATGTTGTTGGTTTGAAAGGAACAAGACATATGCCGTTAGAAGAGATAGTAACTGCATTCTTGTATACGTTGTCTCATCATTTGAAAAATAGAACAATAGGAGGCTTTTTCTTCCGAAGTGGTGAGACTGTGAGCCGGCATTTCAACTCATGCCTACTAGCTATTCTGAAACTTCACCAGTTACTACTTAAGAAACCCGAACCAATACCTGAGGACTGCACAGACTATAGATGGAAGTATTTTAAGAAATGTTTGGGTGCATTGGATGGTACACATGTGAAGGTTACTGTCCCAACTAAGCTGAAGGGGAGGTATAGGTCAAGAAAGGGAGATATTGTGACAAATGTCTTAGGTGTTTGTGCACCTGACATGCAGTTTATATATATGTTACCTGGTTGGGAGGGTTCAGCACATGATGGTCGTGTGCTTCGAGATGCTATCTCAAGGTCTGATGGTTTAAGAATCCCTCAAGGCTGCTATTATCTTGTTGATGCTGGTTACACCAATGCAAATGGCTTTTTAGCGCCATACCGGGGTCAAAGATACCATCTAGGAGGTTTCACCGCGCAAAATCCACCACATAGCGCAGAAGAGTATTTTAACTTGTGCCATGCTAGAGCTAGGAATATTGTTGAGAGGGCTTTTGGAAGGCTCAAGGGTCGTTGGGCTATTTTGAGGGCTCCATCTTATTTTCCAGTCAAGACTCAATGTCGAATCATAATGGCATGTGCTCTCTTGCACAACTTAATTTTGCAAAAGATGTCTAGAGACCCACTTGAATGTGAGGAACCAACAATGGAGGCTTCATTTGAAGTAATGGAAGGAGAAATTAGTGAACCGGAATTTATCACAGCTGTATCAACATCTAACGAGTGGACTGGTTTTCGTAATAATCTTGCTCAAGGGATGTATAATAGCTATAGAGCTTCTAGGTCTAACTAATTAACATAAACACTTCTTACAGGATGAATGAAGTCATGAGCTCAACTCCCACTTGCGTGGAAGAGGAAAAAATAAAAGAGTGTGGACTTATTTTGAGGATGAGGAGTTGATCAAGGCACTCTATGAGCTATCCCTAGATCCAAAGTGGAAAAGTGAGGGTGGTTTCAAGAATGGCTACCTGTCTGTTCTAGAAAGTGTGCTTGCTCAAAAAATACCAGGCTGTAATCTCACTGCAATTCCACATATTGAGTCTAGGGTCAGACATTTTAGAACAAAGTATGGTGCAATCGAGATTATGCTAGCCAAAAGTGGGTTTTCTTGGGATGAAAACAGGAAGATGGTACAATGTGAGAAGCAACAATATGACAACCATTGCAGGGTAAGTTTCAGTTATTATTTGTGGGCAATATACTTGCTTTTACAGCTATCCAATGTTCCATATTGATTTCTTGTAGGAAAATCCTGATGCAAAGGGCTTGTATGGCATTTCATTCCCACACCTCGATACCTTAGCTGCTATATATGGGAGAGACATTGCTACAGGAGAAGGAGCAGAGGGTCTTGTTGATGCTGTTTCAAACATGGAGAAAGAAATTGCTTTGGAAGAGAATCATGGTCGGGAGGTGGAAGAAGACTCTATGTCTAGAGAAACACCACGATTGACTTCAGATAGAAACTCTATTGACTCAACTTCATCAACCTCTAAGAGAAGGAAGCGAGACAAAGGGAATGAGTTCAGCAAGTCAAGTGACCCGTTTTTGGATATGGTTGGTGGACTTCGTGGTGATCTTAAGAATGCTTCAAATCACTTCGGGAAAATGGCTGAAATTATGGACCGTGAAGCTAAGGCCCAAGAGGAAGCAACACATGAGGACCCAATGCAAAATCTACAAAAGAAGTCTATAGATGAGTTGACTAGGCTTGGCTTCGCTGGTACTGAACTTATCAAGGCAGCAAGCGCCTTTGTCAATGTCCCAAGTCAGATGACTATGCTTTTTGCACTTCCAGAGACTCTAAGGAGAGAATTTATACTGCACATGCTTGCTGGTAAGTTTTGCAATTTGATAATTCATATGCTATCTTCCTTTTTGATTAGATGCAAATATGTTATCTTCCTTTACTTGCATTTGTTATATATGCAAATATGAGTATATGACTTGTACTTATGTTTGTAATTTTTTCCTTCATTAGATGATGCTCAAAAGAAGAAGTGAGTCCTGCTATAGCTTCATCTCAGAAGAAGAAGTGAGTCCTGTTATCTCAGAAGTGATAACACTGATACTGTAAATAGCACATCACATCACAATATCAGTATTTCCTAAGCAACTTCTATAACGTCTGTTTGGAGTTTGTTTATTCATCATTCCAGCTCATTTGTTTTCTGGTCACTGATAATGCACTAATGGCAGATTCAGAGGTCCTGATGATTGACAAGATTCAGCTAATGCTTTTCATTTGTTTCCATTCATTTGTTCTATAATATGACCATGTGCATATTTTCCACAAGCAGCCTCTGAGATAGATCGTCAAGTGCAGCATATACTGGAAAAAAATAATCGTCTTCTTAATCAGATAGAAACAAATATTCTAACATTCTAGGTTGGTGTATTTCTTGTGGTACTTTACTCTGTTTGGAGTTTGCTTATTCATCATTCTAGTTCTTCTATATTGCGTTCATGAAAAGAAATTCTTTTATATTGGGTGTGAAAAGAAATTCTTCTATATTGGTTCCAGTGCATAGATAGTTGGAAAAACGTGATGTGAAATCATTGTTTAGAGCATATTGTCCTTTCACTTCGAGTGCAATTATTCGTACAACAGAATGCACGCGCTCAATGACTACTCTGTTAGACTGCATATAGAACATTATTTGTAAATAATGAATTTCATGTCAACTATTTTCTTTCTTCCAGGCTCAAAACAACATTGATCTCTTCCATCGGGCAAGAAGGAACATTAATGGTCTTTCTATAAATAGCATGAGCCAAATACCTGGAATGATGAGTAGGATGCCTGCATTGCCCGAAGTGGATGAAAATCTTGCTAGCTACGTGCTTTCTGGTCACTGATAATACTGATACTGTGATGTGATGTGCTATTTGCATATTTCGTAAGCAACTTCTAGCTGATAATACTGATACTAATAACACTGATACTGATAATACGTATTTCCTAAGCAACTTCTAGCTGATAATACTGATACTGTGATGTGATGTGCTATTGTGTGCTACTGATAATACTGATACTGTAACGTCTAGCTGTTCTGTGATGTGCGTACTATTGTGTTATGTGATGTGCTCAAAAGAAGAAAACAGGAAATGTGATCTGTTCTGTGATGCCTTATTCAGTGAAGTACTGATGCCTTGTTCAGTGATGCCTTATTCAGTGAAGTACTGATGCCTTGTTCAGTGATGTTCTATTGACTCAACTTCATCAATCACGATTTCTTTCTGTGATGTGTTCTGATAATAGATTTATGTGATTTCATCAATCACGGCTTCATCAATCACGATTTCTGTGATGTTCTTTGATGTTCTGTTTTGCCTGAAGCAGCCTGAAGCCGTGATGCCTTGTTCAGTTTGCGTAACAGACGTGATGTTCTGTGATGGTACTGTGCCTTGTTCTGTGATGGTACTGATGCCAAGGAAATGGTTACTTGTCTCTAGCCAAACAAGATTAAGGAAATGGAAGACGTTACAACAATGAACCAAACAAATGGTGTTTTCCCTTACCATGGAATGGATTACCCTGTAATTTGATTCCATTACCGTTACACCACCTAAGTTTGAACCAAACACCTCCTAAATCATTTTTTATTTAAGAAAAATCATATATTAAGCTTTAATTATCAAATAAAATGGTAAAAAATTTAGAGCGCTAAAGTACATAAAAATTTTTAAAAGACGCAAAAAATTGGAAAATACTTTTTCTTTTGACCAAGATTTTCTTTCAGAAGACTTGTCACTTTGCTACCCACTGTATGTTCCCTAAATTAGCCTATTAACTATACTAACCTCCCTTCTCTTCATTGCCTTGTTATTTGTGCTTGAGATATTATTAAAGAGTATTTCATCACATTTTTATCTAAATTATGATTACCTGGTATGTGTGATTTGGTCAAACGTGCCCAGTATTCAAAATATTATCATATAAATATTGATATTCCCGATTGCTAATTTAAGTTATATTAGATTAGTTTGCTTTCTTTTTGCTCTTCACGTATTGCTCGAAGGTTAAAAAAAAATAATTAGCATTCACATATTGGACTTTAAAATGATACTCCCTCCAGTCACAAATAGTTGTCGTTTTGGATATAGACGTAATCAAATTTTAAAACTTTAATTATCAATATTTTTTAAATATTTAAATTAGATACATAAAATCACGTGTATATTTGTTTCAAAAAATACTTTCATAATATTATAATTTTATTGAGTTATATAAATATATTAGAATAGAAATTAGAGAAATTAGTGGTTAAAACTGTGTTTTGAACACAATATCAATATCCGAAACAACTATCTGTGACCAGAGGAAGTAATTTATATATAAAAAAATTGAATGAAACAAGATTGAAACAATAAGTATAACTGAATTTAGTGTTAATAAGTGCAACCAAAATTACAAACTTTAATTAAATAGTTCAGAAATTAAATTTATTTTTTGTTCAGTCTGATCGGTTTTCTTTTTGTTTCAGTCGATACCGTTTGGTTTTTTGGTTTTCAGTCGATACTGCTTGGTTTCTACAACTCTGACAGCACCATTTGTTGAACTCCTGAGTGAAAAAACACGAAAATATGGAAAAGAATGTGAAGTAGTATCCTATAGGGAGAACTTTGGATGACACATGAAAAATGAAGGAATTTTCAAGGGAATCAATTGAGATAGTATAGAGTTTTATGCACAAACAAGTTCACCCAAACGCTTAAGTTATTGAGAAAATATGAGCAATATATTCATGCTTCAAATCAACAAACTGTTTTCCAACCACTTGGGCCCCTTCCCAAGAATTTTTATTGATTCCCATAGAAAATGAACTATTTCTTTTGAAATTACTGTGTTCCATGCAGAGGGGCTTCAGGAACAGGCAGTGGCTCCAATTAAAATAGACAGCATTTGCATAACATCATTGATAACACAAATCCAGGAATCACAAAGATTCCAGCGATTATCAGACACCACCAACTGGTGATGCATAACTTGTTAATATTAGTGGCTGGCAAAGGGGTGCAGCAAGTGGTGACACTGACACCAATAGTCATGTTTCAAAACTTAAACACACCATCCATACCAAAGCCTAGGATCAGCTAATTGGTCGCGTCCTGGCAATATATACAATGTACCATCCATCCTAAATCTAGCGGATTCCATGATATATCAGCCAAAAGTTGCAGTAACCAAGTTGTTCACATTTTTACAGAATAGCGGCAATGTGTATCTGGAAGATGCTCAATGAGCCCCTTTCTTCCTTACAGGGGTCTCTGACTTGCATCCTGCAAGCAAAGGACACAACATCATATTTATCCAGAAACAGAGTTACATGGCATGAAAACCTGGTAGACATCACTTGAGCTTTCTTCAAACAATTTTTCTCGATAAATATGAAAAGCGCCCTCTTGAAAACAATATAATACGATAGTGAGCGATATGAACAAACCTTTGAGAGGTGACTGCAACTCTAGACCAGTCACACCAGAAATCAAACCATCCTACAGAAAAAACATGCATTCAAGGAGACACTAAGCAAGGGAAAGGGCACAAATAAATGTTTTGCACCAAACAAAAGGCAGGTTGGATGCTGCTTGGCTTATGCTCCATTGTTTTAACACTTGTCAGAACTTAATGTTCGTCTCACATTGAAAAATGGTGCCACCATGAGAAGCGTATCCTCAGTCAATAAACACATTTTAAAGCTCTTCCGTGTTCCAACAGAACCCCCACAAATCTGACGGCAGATGCATCCATGTCCTACTAAAGTGTGAAAATTACATCATAGGATAAACTACCTACCAGACATCTTGATTAAGTAACTCTAATACTTGGTTTCACACTTCTATGTGAAAAGTTGTGATTCTCTCTTAGAGATCATTTCATAAGCATGCTTGCATCATATGCTGGATTAGACAATTTCTATGAATCCTAGATGTGCGATGGTATATTGTGGAACAAGAACAACAGTAGTGGCATGGAACCATTAAAAAAACACATGCAGGCACTCTGCCAATTCATTAAAGGCGCATCCAGGCAAGCACCTTTTCTTGCGTTATTCAATCGTTAGGAGTTCTAGATTTTGGTGCAATGAACAAGATCAACCTAGACTAATTTTACCAATCACATATTTGCTAAGTATGGACAGTCATATAATATGAGAGAGGGGTTTATTTACTAACTCTGTCATAGACAATCGTTTGGCATCCTGGATCCAGTGTGGGTACTAACATACGACCTGAAAACGAATTTCTTTCTTTAGTGACAATGAATACATGATTTCAAGCAGCAGAATTCAACAACCAAATACTTCATACCTGATTTGGTTCTTCTCAATTTGAGAGATTCAGGTGTGGAAACTGATAACGCTTTGGCCTTGGCACGAGTAAGCGGGGATTGATAAGCCTGAAGTGTTTCAAGAACATTACAGTAACTACAGATCTAAATATCAAATTTTCACATGCTAGTGTGACAAAGTCAGCTAAATGATAGATAAATATTGGTTCACAATTGCCATGCATCGTCACGCTAAAAAATATGCAGGTGACTAGTTCAGCATAAATGAGAAGATAACTGTGTTAGAATTTACTTCACTCCTTCAAAATAGAACAAAAAAACTTAGAAACCCAACAGCTCAACATAATCATTTCCCAAAAGGCCTAAAACAAAGCTTCTCCAGTAGTGAGTTGGCTAGCTTACCCGATAGAACGAAAATATAGAACAAAAATGTCAAATGGGTGAACATCTTGACTAGCACAGGTTCTGCAAGTGGAGTCAAGTGCTAGAGAAGAGAACTAAACCATAGTAACATAAATTGTGGTTCATTGGATTGGGATACGGGTTCGCTGTATGGCACTTCACAAAGCAAGATTCATCAGGGGGTATACCTCTTAGGTTCACAGATCCAGGATGCAGTTTGTGAGTACAGCAAGATTTGCGATAAACAACAATATAAGTAAAAAAGAATAAATAAAATATAGGAAGGCATATAATCTTGAAAACATATAATCAACAACCACAGAAGACACCTAGATGTATTACACAACCAGTATTTCATATTACACAAACATCAAAAAAGGGGGCTGAGACAGTGCACAGGACATGGCTCCTTTCCAAAAAGGCATGCACTGTCGCATAATGCATCAGCAGGCTAAAAAATTGCATGCTGTGTTGATCAGACTAACACATGCAAGGACGAGGGCAGCTTTAGCAGCAGGGCAAGAGCACACACACCTGGCTCTTTTTGTTTCACTTGCCTAGCTCCGTGTGCATCATCACTATGCATGTATGTAACAATACCATTAATTTAATCTACATAATACATCCATGCATGCGTTGTGTTTGTACTATTGTGTATCATTTCATGGAACAGCACTATATAAACCTAGCTAAGAAATGTGTGCGTGCATGCATGGATGATCTAATAAGGGTTTCGGGCTACAACAAGTTACTGTAGGCTGGAGCAATATAAGAGAGGGTGAGGGGATGGGCGGTTCAGCCGGCTCATCACCCCTCTCCACACATCATTTTCCCTAGGTGGGCACAATACAAGCAACCACTGCCACCAACAAGAGCTCATGTAGAGGCGATTTTGACAGTAATAAACACCACAGCGACCTCAATCTGACAGCAATGCCGCGACTATTGTGATGACAACAATGATGATCCACGACTATTGTGATGGCAACAGTGATGGTGTGCTTTAGTAGAAATGGTGATGGCATGCTTTAGCAGCGACAGCGACAGAGGCACGACATCCTTCCCTCTTGGTGTCCTCCTCAGCGTCTCACGCTTCTCTCCTGGTTTCCTTTGGGTGTTGACCAGTTTTGGGTCACCACCCCCACATATCGGTAACTCTGAACTAAACTTAGCAGACAAGGCCATATGTGATGTGCAGAGTTTAAGAATTAGGGAGAAGATGACATCACATAGTTGTAGACTATTCCAAATAAAACGAGCACAAATATTGGCCGAAGACTTAACTAAAATTGGTGTAATATCCAGTGTTCTAAAAATCGGGATTACCGGCCACCCGCCCGGGCTTCGCGCTAATCAGATGTTTAGGCAGGGACCCCGCCTAGGCGGTCCGAGGCGGCTCGGCGGTGACTAGGCGCGGCGTGATTCGGTAGTGCGGCGGATGGAAATCAGCGACTAGGTGATTGATTTTGAGAAGAGGCAGCGGAACACAAGCTTGCTTGCGGGGTTGAGGAGCAGTCGGCACGGATTGAGGAGCGACTCCAGCCGCGCCGTATCCGCCGCCGCCGCTGCTCAGGTACGCTTCTTCCGTTCTTCAGTCGCCGTCGCTCTCCCATCTGCTCTCCTACCCGCGAACCACGACTCCTCCTTCCCTCTGCTCCCCTCCCCGCCGGCCGCGGCTCCTCCTCTCCTGTGACGCCTTCCCCGCCGTCTGCCGCTCCCCCTCCCCTCTGCTCACCTTCCCGGCGCAACGATTGCGCCGTGCCACCCCCTCTGCTCTGCGGCTCACCAGCTACTCCCCTCTGCTCCCCCTCCCTCTGTTGATATTACTAGGAATGAGCATATATATTTATGTGACTTGTTTTTGTGATGTGAAAACTTATGCCTACATGGATGTCAAGGCGTCGCCTAGGCGTCGCGGCGCCGGTGGGAGGTCGCCGGGGGACGTCGCCTCGCCTGGCCGACGAAAGGCGACCACCTTGCCCGTCTAGGCGTCGCCCGGGCCGTCGCGGCGTCTCCAGGCGAGCTCGGGCGGGCGCCTAGGTTGGGAGGAGGGACGAGGTCACGGGGGAAATAAGACCGAGTCAAAGTCCCCAACCGCCCAACCCTAGCGTCGCATCTGCAGCGTCGTCCTCCGTCGCCACCACCTCCTCCGCTCGCTGTCGCCATGGTCCGTCGCGGCCCCTCTCTCTTCGCCTCTCAGATCGTTTTCCTCTCTCTTATAAGGCGCGCTGTGCTCTCCGCTGGCCAGCTCGCCTCTGGGCCGCTGCTGCTCCGGCTCTCCTCCCTCTGCTCCGGCTCTCCTCCGACCTCCGCTCCGGCTCTCCCTCTGCTTCGCCCCCCGCTCGCTCAGCTGGCTCGCTCTGCTCGCTTCGCTCGTTGCTCGCTCTTCCGGCCTCCTCTGCTCTGCTCATTGCTTCCCTCTGTTCGCTCTGCTCATTTCTTCTTTGTTGCTCCTCTTCACCCCCCTCTGTTAGAGACAAGTGTTGATGGCTTGATGCTAAGCAGCTGTTGATGCTCTATGTGTGGATTTATTTTGGACAGGGAGTGAGGGTCTGAAACTCTGAGGCCATGTCTGATGCTCCAGCAGGTGCTGCCGGCGATGTTGCCGATGCTGCATATGATCCAGCTAAAGATCCTGCACGAAAGGCCAAGTCCAATGATCCAGGATGGAAGTATGGATTTTGGCCGGATTTGAGCAACAAAGATTTGGTGCAATGTACCCTATGTGGCAAACAAATGCGCTCGGGAATAAAGAGATTGAAGCAACATCTTGCCGCAGGGTTTGGAGATGTGCAAAAGTGTTTGAAGACAACCACAGCAATAATGAGGGAGATGCAAGACTATCTGAAGAAGACGTCAAGAAGTAGAGTCATTGAATTGGATGATGATATTGATAAGCCAGTTGAAGAAGAGGAAGAAGTGGGCTGTGATGAGAGGGGCCCAAGCTCCCAAGAAGCGTCATCTAAAGCTTCCAACCTATGTCCAAGTTCTGGGACAGCTGCGAAAAGAAAGCAATCAGGTCTACAAAAGTTGGGACAACCGGTGGCAAAGCAAACTAAATCAGTTGTTGGGTTGCTTCGGAAGACACCGGAAGAGGTGGTTGATGCGAGACATGGCAAGGGCCCTTCTCAAACCACAATGGAGCAATGTGTAAGGACACCGGAGGAGAAAGAAAGGGTGCGAGGCCACATATCTGATTTCTTCTATGAGTGTGGCATTCCATTCAATGCCATCAAGTCTAGAAGCTTTGAGATCATGTGTGAGTCCATAGGGCAATATGGACCCGGTTTCAATAACATTTCATACCATGATTTGAGGGTGCCGTTACTTGAGAAAGCAAAGAGGGAGACTGATAAGTTGAGGATGGAGCAAGAGAAACATTGGAAAGCTGTTGGTTGCACACTCATGTCTGATGGATGGACAGATAAGAGGGGAAGACACTTGATCAATTTTCTTGTAAACTGTCCGGCGGGGACCTTCTTCTTGGAGTCGGTTGATGCATCAAGTGAAGTGGCTAGTGCAACAATGCTAGCAGGTTTGCTTGAGGCAAGAATTGAGCGGATCGGCAAGGAACATGTTGTTCAGGTGGTGACAGACAACGGTGCCAACTTCAAAGCGGTGTAGAATTCTAATGGAGAGGATCCATGCTCTATTTTGGACTCCTTGTGTCGCACATTGCTTGGACCTCATATTGGAGGACATTGGGAAGCTACCGGAGTTCAAGAAGACAATTGATAATGCCAAGCGGGTCACTACATTTATCTATAGGCATGGGAGGCTACTTTCAACAATGAGAGAGTTGACAAATGGGAAGGATCTTGTAAGGCCAGTAGCTACGCGGGTTGCCACATCTTTTCTCACATTGCAGCTTGTACAAGAACAGAGATGTGTTGAGACAGCTATTTACTAGTGAAGATTGGACTCGGTGCAATCTTGCAAGAACTGAGGCTGGGAAAAAGGTTCAAGAAATTGTGATCGCTATTAGATTTTGGAATGCAGTGGAGGATTGCATAAGAGCATCACAGCCACTTCTTGTTGTGCTACGAATAGTTGATGGTGATGAGAGGCCGGCAATGGCCGAGGTTTATACAAGTATGGATTTTGCAAAAAGGAAGATCGCCGACACTTTAGCAACTAAGCAACCATTGCTTAGAAGAAGAGTCATGGCAATTATTGATCGGTGATGGGCTGATCAAATGGAGCAAAAATTGTATGGGGCTGCATTATTCTTGAACCCAGGTAAATACTATGAAATCAAGGAGAAAGATGCGGAACAAGCATCTAGGTTGAGGTTAATGTTCAATGATGTGCTCGAGAAGATGTTCTATGATGATGAAGACAAGCTTTGCAAAATAAGTGACCAAGCTGATATCTATGACAATTTGCGAGGTGGCTTTGGAAGGCCAATGGCCATTAGAGCTTACAAAACCAAGAACCCCCGTTAGTACTTTTATCTCTTCTTAAGCTTTTAAGATTCTAACATAGTTGATTACTAATTTACTATGTTTCAAATTATAGTTGATTGGTGGATTGCATTTGGGGGCTTGACATTCGACCTTCAAGCATTTGCAAAGCGCATCTTAGGTCTTTGTTGTTCGGCCTCGGGGTGTGAACGCAATTGGAGCACATTTGAGTTTGTAAGTAACTACTCAATGCTTTAGATTTTTATTTAGTTTTGAACCATCTAAAGTTATCCTTGTTTACCTCTCTTGTTTGTAGATCCATACCAAGAGAAGGAACCGATTAGAACACCAAAGGTTGAATGATTTGGTCTATGTCCAATACAACCGGAAGATTGCCAATAGATTTAAAATGCGCCGTGAAGGAGGAACCAATTATAACCCTTTGTTCCTAGATGAGTTTCAATGGGACAATG
This sequence comes from Rhipidocladum racemiflorum, assembly GCA_036346355.1. NCBI lineage: Eukaryota > Viridiplantae > Streptophyta > Magnoliopsida > Poales > Poaceae > Rhipidocladum > Rhipidocladum racemiflorum. Next base: position 35,290,508 of record CM070576.1, on the reverse strand, counting down.
AATGGATTGATGCAAATGCTCAACAAGTTCACAGTGGGGATGATCTTTTATGGTCTCATGTTGATGACACCATAGATGCATCACGCAACTTTGAGGGTCGTAATGTTCCTAGGAGAGCGCATGAAGGAATCATATCCTACTCTCGTCGTCATGGAGGTGGTTCTACATCAAGGGTTGTTCAAGACCTTGGTTTGGACAGTGAAGATGATGAACATGAAGCTGAGCCTCTTCTGAACGACGATGAGAATGTTGATGATGATTATGGGGCTCCACCTAGTCCTCATGACGATGAGATTGGTGGAGATGGATCAAACGAGAATTTGAATGGTTTAGAATTAGAACTAGATGTTTAAGGTTGCTTGTTTTGGTGATTGTGAGTTGTGACTATGATTTTCTTTTGGACTTGTGGAGTTGTGGTGACTATGCATGATTTGCTATTGGTAGTAATGTTGCTATCTACTTGTTTAAGACTTGTATGTGCTTCTCTATTTAATTGGCATCTTGTCATGCTATTTATTTGCATCCATACAAGGTATATGTGTATTGGTGATAATGTGTTATACTGAAAATACTAACCCTCGCCTAATCCTCGCCTAGGCGCCCGCCTTGTCGCCTAGGCGTCCAGGCGATGGGCTAGCGCCTCGCCTCGCCTTGTCGCCTTGACAAGCTTGTATGCCTATGTTGCTTATGTGACTTGTTGCTTGTATCCTTCTGATCAACTATTATATCTTTATGTTATAGAGTTCCGCCTAGGACTTGCCGTCTAATTCCGATTAATCCCCGCCTAATCCGCCTAGGCGCTAGGCTATGGATCGCCGCCTGCCTAGCGCCTTCTTGAACACTGGTAATATCAGTTCTTCGCCTATCCCATAAATGCAACCTACATTAAAACTCATGACAACTTTGTCCTAGGGTAGCATAGCGTATGAGGGTGAGATCAGTTCTTCCGTATTATAAAATCTGCTTCAAAATTTATAAAAACCTTGTTCTACAGTAGTATAGAAGCAGAAGCACATGCATCTCCATAATCACATATGATCACAACAAAAGCTCCAACTTTTCAATAAATGTCAAAATCAGTTCTTGCAACATAATAGCACATCCTTTTGTAACAAGCTGACCACAGGATAATTGAACAAGCTATGCCAGCAAATCCATCGTAGCTCTCTTTCCGCTTCAGCAAATCACATATGCAAACAATTACAAAGTAATACTTGCAATCAGTTACAAGTAATAGGATTTTTTTTGTTCATTTTATTAAGAAGGATAGGAAGTAAATTGCATACTTACATATGGAATTGGACTATTGATTATTGGCGATTTAGTAGCACCCTGCAAAACTTTATGAACAGAGCTTCGCTCCTCTTGTGGGCCTACATACTTCTTTTCCAGGTAAAAAGCTATCAACTCCAGTATATATGTGTATAATGAGGAACACAACTAAGATCATAAGTTGAAATGTGCTAATATTTGTTGAGTATATGTCCTAGTTTCTCTTTGTATAGGGTGTTTTCTGCTTGTCTTTTGGCCTTTGGCCCCTTGCACATGGATATATGTCGGCCTCTTGGCTCCATCGAATTAAACTGAGTTCTATTTCAACATGGTATCAAAGCGTAAGTTAGCACTTCCTCCACCACCATCGTCCACAAGCCCCTCGAGCTGCCGCCGCCACTGTCTGAGCACCGCACAAGCTCTCCCCCTTTCTCTCTTCTCCCCTATGCGAGCCGCCGCCACTGTTCTTCTTGGACAGCCGCCGCCGCTCACTTCCCGACCGTGTGCAGCTCACCATCGGAGCTCGCGCTCTCCCTCAACCACCACCGCCCAAGCTCGATTCGGCTATGACCGAGTCCCGGATTCATCTACCACGTACCATTCGCTGCTCCGAGCTCCAGATTTGGTCGCATCTACCTTTAGTTGCGCTAACGAGAACTCAACATAGGTCCAATCCTGTCACTGCGCCCCGGATTTGACGTCGCCACCATCAGATTTGGGCTTCCCGATCTAGCCAAAGCCACCAAAAGATGCTTTGGCTTCTTCATTGGCTTACGCGTGGAACCGTAACTTCAACTTCTTGGCCTAGCTTCAGCATCTTGACCAGACTTTGGCTTCACAGGCGAGTTGTGCTTCTGCCGCTTCAGTTTTTCCATTTTTTTTACAGATTTAGCTTCTTTGTTTCTTAATTAGCCTCAGGCAAGACATCCACGTCCCAAATGCACTAACAACACCCCCTTAACTATGACTTGCCCGAGTGAAAACCGATTTTGTATAACAAAGATAAACATCACACCCTGCCATGACATAACATATTCCATATCTCATTAAGTCAAAATTATCAATATTCATCATGTGATATGAACCCATCGTACAACTAAGCATTTCTAAGCATAGCTACGGTAACCCAATGTTGGTAATATAATTATGTCCAACTATCAATGTCCCAACCTAGGGTAACAATGGTCATAGGGTTTTCAATAATCACGGTGGCATAAAGAAAAGTAGGTATTTAGCTATTCCCAGTAAATAACATTTGTAAAAAAGTATCATGCAATTGTATGAAACAAAATACTTTTGCAAACATAGGTTCAACATGATCAAAGGTTACGACTTGCGTTGCTCGAATACCGTTGCTGAATCTTGATATCCCAATCCTTCGTTCGCTCCATCGGGATTAACATCTACCGGAAAAGCAAATGAGAATACAAGTAAACAACAAGCAGAAACTCAAACAAACTACAAATTGAAAATAAATGGCTCTGGAATAAAAAAGCTTGATTTAAATAAAAAATTAGAATTTGAATGGGTTTAATCAGAGTTCGTATGGAGAACGAGCTTCCAAAAGAATTAAATCACATAAAATGATAAAGAAAAAGGATTTTTCCATAATTTTGGATTTATTTTTCTAAAGAAAATTTGAATTATTGCGTCATGACATCAACACTGATTTTCGGAATTTTTATTATTTTTCCTTTTTCCTTTCCTTTTGCTTGGCTTTGCACTGAAGGCTTCCTGGCCGAACACATGCAACATAGAAACAAGAAGCTAGCACATGGAAAGGGTGCATGGCCATGGCAAGGGAGGTTGGGCATGGCCATGGCAAGGAAGCATGGGAAAGCTCGTGACACGACGAACTCGCCGGAGGCATTGTTATTAAAGCGTCGTTTAAGCGTCGTTTAAGCGACGTTTAAGCGTTAAAACGTGATCGAGTCAAAACGCCAGAACGTTTTGTCAAAATCCGCTGGAGCATCCGTTCTGGGCGTTTAAGCGTCCCGTTTTGGGCGCTTAAGCGTCCTGGGACGTTTTCCAGGCGTTTTGGACGCCATAAGGAATATGGGCCTCTAGATCTATTGGGCCTCTAGATGAACTAGGGTTGGCTCTCCTTACCTCTGTCCTCATCCGGTCATTCCCAGTCGCACCGTCCCCTGGACGCAGAGGCTGAGTCGCCGCCGCCTTGCGCCGTCGCCGCCGCCCGTGCCGCTCGTCGCGACACTCGCTACCCGATCGCCGCCTCGCCGAGCCACCGCGCCCCGTCGCCGCCGCCGCTCGCCTCGCGGCGCCGCTTCTTTGCCGATCGCCCTCGCCTCCACGCCGTCTGCCGTCCACCTCGTCCTCGTCCCTCACCTCCGCGGCCGCCGGCCTCTCTGCTTGGTCTCTGACTCTTTGGCTCTCTGCCTGACTGCCTCTCGGAGTCTCGGTAAGAACTTTGTGCTTCACTCACTGCTAGACAGTGCATGTGCTTCACTTAGTTGTGCTTCACTCAACTTGCTAGACAGTTCACTGCTTTGTAACTTTGCCTTTGTGTATGTTGTTGGTAGGCGATCAAAATATCAAATGTCAGGTAATAGTGATGCACCGGTTCCGGTTGAGAGCTCTCATGGTGATGAGGCTGAAAGTTATGATCCATTGAAAGATGAAACTCGAAGGCCAAAGTCCAATGATCCAGGATGGAAGTATGCATATTATGCCGAACCGGGAAAGCAGGAGTTGATCCAATGTGCCCTTTGCTCAAAAAAGATAACAGGAGGAATTAAGAGGGTGAAGCAACATCTAGTGGGTGGGCATGAAGACATCATCAAGTGTGCAAAAACTACAAAAGAGATCGCTAAAGAGATGAAGGCTGCTTTGGATAGTGGGAAAAGGAGTAGACCGTTGTACCTAGATGATGAAGTACCGGCAAATGAACCAAGGGATGATGATGTGTAGGGTCGATGCCATCTAGCAAGGGGTCCTCATGTAGTGTGCCAAGTTCTGGGACAACTGCAAAAAGAAACAAAGCATCAATTTTTAAGGCTCCCACTCCACCTTGTCCACCACCAAAAAAGGCCATTGCATCTATGCTTCGGCGAACACCACAAGAGGTTGTAGCAGAGAGACATGCAAAGAGGCCTACTGAATCTACCATCAATGCTAGCATTAGGCCTAAGGAAGAGAGTCTGTTTGTATGGAGATAGCAAATTTTTTCTATGAGTGTGGCATACCCTTCAATGACGCCAACTCAAGGCAGTTTGAGATCGCTGTAGAGGCCATTGCCCAGTATGGGTCTGGATTTAGGCCTCCTACTTTCCATGAGCTACGGGAGCCATTGCTCGTAAAAGCTGTTAAAGAGACAAATGATGAGAGAAAGAAGCACGAGGAGGCATGGAGGCAATATGGTTGCACACTCATGTCAGATGGATGGATGAGATAGAAGGGTCGCCATTTGATCAACTTCCTTGTCAATAGCCCTCAAGGGACATTCTTCTTGGAGACAGTTGATGCATCAAATGAGTCACTAGTTGGTTTAGTGCTTGCAGACATGTTAGAAAAGAGAATTGAGGAGATTGGCAAGGATAAAGTTGTTCAGCTTGTCACCGATAATGGTTCCAATTACAAGTTAGCAGGCAGTATTCTAGTGGAGAGGAATCCTACCTTGTTTTGGACCCCTTGCGCGGCACATTGCTTGGACCTCATGTTAGAGGACATAGGGAAGTTGAAGGATTTTAAGAAGCCTATTGCTCGTGCCCGGCATGTCACCACATTCATTTATAGGCATGGGAGGATTCTTAGTGAGATGAGGATGTATACAAAGGGGATGGATCTTGTGAGACCTGCTGCTACTAGATTTGCTACTGCCTTCCTTACCTTGAAGAGTTTGCATAAGCACAAGATGGCATTGAGAAGCCTATTTGAAAGTGATACTTTTACTCAATCCAAATTAGCCAGAACAGAGGCAGGGAAAAGAGCATATGACATTACTCACTCCCAGGAATGGTGGAATTCAGTTGAGGACTGTCTTAGAGCTTCTTTACCGCTTCTTGTTGTGCTAAGATTAGTTGATGGTGATGCGAAGCCAGCCTTGCCTGAGGTTGCAGCAGCTATGACTATAGCAAAGAACAAGATTGCCTCATCATTTCCTACTCAAAACAAGAAAGCGTGTCTCAACCGCATCATGAGTATTGTGAATCGTCGTTGGGCGAATCAAATGGACACCCCATTGTATGGAGCAGCACTATACTTGAACCCTGGAAAGTTCTACAACATAAAAAAGAGTGATGATGAAGGCAACATAGGAGAGCTCAGAGGTTGCTTCAATGATGTGCTTGTGAAAATGGTGATAGATGAGGATCTTAGAGACAAAATTGATGGCCAAGCTGTTCTTTATGAGAATCAAAGAGAAGCATTCGCAAATCCAATGGCTATAAAAAATGCACAAACAAGGAATCCACGTAAGTCTTCTCAAACCAAGAGCCAAAATGATCTTTTCATCATGTCAATTTTAAACCATGTAACTTCTAGTCTATTTGCCTTTTGCCATTTTAGTTGATTGGTGGCTTGCGTATGGTGGTCGTACTATTGAGTTATACAAGTTTGCAAGACGGATTGTTAGTCTTTGTGCTTCATCATCCGGTTGTGAGAGGAATTGGAGCACATTTGAATTTGTAAGTGAGTTAGCCACATTATTCAATTTCTCATTGCTATGGTAGTTTTATTCTAATTGGTTACTTTCATTGCCACTTGTAGATACATACCAAGAAGAGGAATAGATTAGAGCACAAAAGGTTGAATGACTTGGTATATGTCTCATACAATAGAAAGATGGCCAATAGGTTTCAAAAATTACGTGAGGAAGGGAAAAATTACGACCCATTGGTTTTAGAAGATCTTGATTGGGACAATGAATGGGTTGATCCATTAGCTAATTCATCTCATGTTGCCAATAGAGATGATAATGATTTGACATGGGACCAAGTTGATGAGGCTATTGGTGCATCTACACATCTTAGGGGTCGTAATTTTCCTAGGAGAGCTCGTCGTGATCATGTGAGAATGGGATCAATAGATGACGTCATTGAGGAAGAGGAGGCTTTAGGCGATGAAGATGAAGATGAGGAGGATGAGCAATATGTGCTTGTGCTTGATGATCTTGATGTGGATGATGAAGACGAGGGCAACAATGATAGAGATGGAGATGATCAACCCATCAATGCTACTAATATTGATGATTTGGATGATGGTTATTGACACTTAGTGTCAATATGGTTATGTAACTTATGTAGACTTGTCCTATCTATTGGTCTTGTGGACTTATAGTACTATGTTATTATGTGGTTGTGAACTTGTGCTATTATCCTCCTTGTTATTTTGTGAACTCAACTTATGAACTTATCCTATATTTTCGTTTTCGTCGTATGTCTAAAAAGACGTTTAAAAGTCCGCTTCAACGTTTAAACGTTGAAAAGGTGGTGCTCAACGTTTTATCGTTTTACGTTTTAATAACATTGGCCGGAGGCCACGATGATGACGGAGAGGCATGATGATGATGCAACGGCGTGACAACCGTCGACGAACTAAGATCGGGAAAATATGAAATTCGACACGCAAGATGCAACAAACAAGAGAGTGGATAGGATCCACTTTGTAATCAAGTTTTACATTGATATAAATAGGAGGGAGAGAAGGGAAAGTAAAGCACTTAGCTCAAGAGAGAAAAACTAGGGTTTGTGTGGTGTAGACCATTGGCTGCCCCCTTGTGGTTGTGTCCTCCATTTGGAGTGGTTGTAATCATTCCCCTTCAAGTGGAAATCAAATATGGACTTATTCCCTCATGTTGTGATTTGCGTTTTTGTTTGATTTTCTTGCTTCTTTGAGTTGATCTTGTTGATTCGGATTTTCTTTGTGATCTAGCTGATTCCATGCCATCGGATAGATTGTTAGGGCATGTAAAATCATCTTCAACATCTTCTCCACTAGAGACCACTCAAGCCCTTGAGTTATTTTTGTTTTTGTGTTTTGCCCGATTCTTGAGTACTCATCTTGAGAATGGATGGAGGATTGGATCTTGACGGCAATTCTTGAAATCGTAGGATGGAATAGGCTCCATACATCCATACGAAGCTATATATGTTGAAGATTTCATATTATTTGGTTCACTAGGTGAAAAATTGTACATATTTTAGGGTTGTGTTCGCGTTGTTCGTGTCTAGCAGCAGAGGAGTAGTCAGATAGTAGTTCCTCGGCCAGTCAGACCGACCGCTAACCAACGGTCAGACCGGCCCTTCCTTGGAGGTGAGACCTGGTGTATGTAATCTGCCCGGTCAGAGATCTCGATGTTCTTCGTGTTTGTTGGCATCTTGGTCGGTTGATTGTTTAGAGAAGGGTGTGTCTTGATCTTCCTAGCTCTCTGTAGCTACTGGAGTGAGGAGATAATTGAGTGCTTAGGGAAAAAGTTTTAAGACATTCACACACCCTCCTCTGACTGCCTACTCGGTCCTACGTACGACCGTATATGTATCGCGTATCGGGGTAACATGGCAGCCAAGCAGCGGCGCCGACACCCTGCAGCCCCTGCGAGCCCAGCTTGAGCTGCGCGCGGCACCACCACCACCGGCGCAGCAGCCATTGTTGAACGAACCGACGACGCACATACGTTTAGCTCAACTGCTCTTTGCTGTGCGGTTACTAGCTAGTTCGTGCTGTGCATGTGCTGCCTGGGCTTTGTGTGTTGTAATCCTCACCTTGGTCGCGTATTTGTATTGCTCGGCGAAGGTGACGATGGATCCAGTAGGTGATGCGCCTATGCGTCACCGAGTAGGTCACCGCCAGATGATTCACAGTCGATTCCTGATGGGAAAGAGAGGGTAGGCACCAGGTCGCCCACATACATGATCAGAGGAATTTTGGTTCTATGAACCCAGCAGGCGACGGCCCACGGGCATAACTGAATTCTGTGTGTTGTCAAGTGGAAAATTGTTGCTCGTCGCAAAGGTTTCTCTTTTTTTTTTCCTTTGTTGATTGAGAGGTTACCTTCGCGACGATCGGGAACATGTTATGACGCGAACGAATCGAGAAGAGATGCTCCGAAGCTCCGGGAAGGTTGCAAGGGCACGTCGACCGACATCAACAACAATCTTCGGACCGCAGCGTTCCGGGCAAAGGAGGGTACGAAAGCAAGGAACGAGAGGTGAAACGGGTTGAGCAAGATGAGATGGTCCCAGTGCTCTCCTTAAATAGGCTTAGGAGGGCTCAACGAGATAGAAACAAACTCGATTCAAGAAGAGTCCGAGCCACAGAAAACTCAAATTCTTCGCGATTAAGGAATTAGGCTGAGAAATTAGAGTGACTGGATGAGGATAAGACGGCACACGCATTGGACACGAATTCGGAGAAGAAAACGTGTTGGATTGAACTTCCAAAAATTGGCAATGGAGGGAAGAGGGAGAAACCGAGCTGAAGGTTGAAGATGACCCTTGCTGATAGGTCCCATTTCATTATTTTCTCGAATTTAATTAATGGATGAAAATAAAAAGGCTTTGAAACAATAGCAAATAAGGTTCAAAAATTCTGAAATTTTTTTTCAGAAATACCTTGAGACATTTGTAGACTAGCTTGATAACAGTTATTGTAGGAGAATTCAGCATATGGTAAACACTTGTCCCACTTAACACCATAAGTTAAGGCACATGCTCTTAGCATGTCCTCAAGAATTTGATTTACACGCTCAGTCTATCCATCCGTTTGAGGGTGATAGGCAGTACTAAATCTAAGATGCGTGCCCATGGATTCATGCAAACTCTGCCAAAAAAGAGAGAAATAAGGTTCCTCTATCTGACTATCTTATTGGGTACTCCATGAAGGCTGACGATTCTTGACATATACAATTTTGCTAATTTATCTCCTACGTAGGTAGTCTTGACTGGAATGAAGTGAGCCACCTTAGTCAATCGATCCACTACTACCCAAATCGAATCATAACCTCATTGGGTTTTGGGAAGTTCGGTAATGAAAACCATATCAATTTATTCCCACTTCCATTCTGGAACCTTCAATGGCTGCAGTAATCCTGATGGTCTCTGATGCTCTACTTTGACCTTTTGGCAGACATCACAAAGAGCAACATACTGTGCGATCTCACGCTTTATGCTAGGCCACCAATACCTTTCCTTGAGGTCTTGGTACATCATGGTGCTTCCAGGGTGGAGTATAAAATCTCATGCGCTTCTTTGAGTAGCAACTCCTTAAGCTTTTTCTAGTTCGATACACAAATACGCTTCTCGTACCAAATGGTACCTTATTCATCCTCAGAGAAACAGGGTGCTTTATCCTTCTGTTTGCACCGAAATTTGGCATATGGGGTAATTATCGGCCCAAGTTATAAAATGGAAGGTCTAACATGATTAAGGTTAAAGGGATACGCCGTAACCGATAAGGATTCGTTTGCTGAAACGAAAAGAAGTCGGATCAAGGCCGATATGGACTTGCCGTATGCATGGAGGACTCGGATCGGCTAAAGCAATATAAAAGGGGACGTACCAGGAGGCAAAAGAGGATGAACCAACCAATCAACACAACCCTATTTACAATTTTCTGTTTCTAGTTCTCGTAGCAATCTTTCCTCTGTAAGCCGTCGAGATCAATAAAGAGTTGCGTATCACCGATTTATTGTTCTCATCGACTTGTCTCCAGGTTCGATCTACTTTGCTTGTTGCGCATCGCCTTTCAAAGTCGATCTACCTTTACCCTCGGATTAACCGTAACTGGTTGATCTAGTTATCTCCTGATCGGCTCTTAGCCGACCGGTGTTAAGCCGATAATCATTCATTTATCGGCTCTGATTGATTTTACGACTTTTACCTTGTCAATTCCAGGTCAAATTGACTGGCACGCTCTGCAAACCCGACGTTTGTCTTGTGTGTTTGAGGCTAGAAACCCTACCTCACGTTTTTAGCGCAAACACCTTCATATTTCGCTTGATTTCCTTGATATCTGCATCCTCAACTTGTGCTTCTCGGATCTGATCCTCTAATGTATGACACATTTCCAAAGTGGCTAAATATCCTTCTTGAACCAATTCCAGATTAAGGTTCTGGAATTATTTATGCAATTCTGACTAACTTTCCTTAATTATTAGGGTATTGCAGTAGCTCATCCTACTCAAAGCATCAGCTACAACATTAGCCTTGCCTGAATGATTATGAATTCAAATGTCATAATCCTTGATCAACTTCAACCATCTTCTTTCTCCTATTGAGATCAGTCTGAGTGAATATGTATTCCAGACTCTTGTGGTCGGTGTAAACCTCACAGCGATTACCGACGAGGTAATGACGCCAAGTCTTCAAAGCATGCACTACGGCTGCCAATTCTAAGTCAAGGGTAGGTTAGTTGACTTCATGTGGCCTTAGTTGTCGCGAAGCATACGCTACAACCTTCTTATCTTGCATTAACACAAAACAAGCCCTTTTCGGGATGCGCCACAGAAGATGAAAAAATTCTTTCTGATATCTAGCAAGATAAGCATTGCGGCAGTTGTCAAACGCTTTTTCAACTCTTGGAAACTTTGTTCACACTCTGATGTCCAAACAAATTTCTTCTCCTTTTTTCAATGGCTAGGTGAGAGGTCTGGCTTTTCTGGAGAATCCTTCGATGAAACGACGATAGTATCCTACCATTCCAAGAAAATTTCTGACTTGGGGTACAGTTTTGGGTGACTTCCAGAAAAGCACATCCTGAACCTTGACAGGGTCAACTGCGACTCCTGCAACAGATATGACATGTCCTAGGAAGGCGACTTATTTCATCTAGAACTCACATTTGCTGAACTTAGCATAGAGTTGGTTTTCTCTTAGTTTCGTCAAAACTAGGTGTGATTCTCATGTTCCTTCTCACTTTTGCAGTAGACCAGAATGTCATCAATGAAAACAACGACAAACTTATTCAGATATTCCATGAATACTTTATTCATCAGGCTCATGAAGTATGCAGGGGCATTGGTCAAACCAAAAGACATCACAGTAAACTTGTGCTGTCAATACCGAATCACAAAGGCTGTCATGGGAATATCCTCTTGACGAATCTTCAGCTGGTGATAACCCAGCCTTAAGTTTATCTTCGAAAACACTTTAGCTCCCTGAAGCTGATCAAACAAATCAATCCTTAGCAAAGGGAACTTGTTCTTGATGGTCACTTCATTGAGTGAGCGATAATCTACATGCATCGTCTAAGTATCATCCTTTCCAACAAGGAGAATTGGGGCTCCCCATTGCGAAGAACTCGATCAAATAAAACCTTGGTCCTCCAGCTCCTGAATCTGTCTCTTTACTTCATCTAACTCGTTAGGAGCCATTCTGTAGGGCCTCTTTGAGATAGGTGGGGTTCCAGAAACTAGGTTAATGAGGAATTCTATCACTATCTGGTGGCATCCCAAGTAACTCATCTAGAACACATCTGAAAACTCTCTAGCGACTGGCACATCCTCAAAGCTACACCTTTGACATTGCAAACTTTTATCCCATAAAGCTTTTCTGTAGCAGCTTGAAATTTTAACTTAACTCCATTTGGGCTGGTTAAGATGATAATCCTGTTACCACAATCCAAAATTGATTTTGTGCGATTTTTCCTAAATTTTTGGATTTTTTAAAAATTATTTTCCTATTTACAAAATGATTTACTGTAGCAAAATAAAAAATCAAAAAATTCTGAAATAATTGCAGTAGGTGGAAAATGTCTCAGGGTATTTTTGAGAATTTTTGAACATTATTTGCTATTGTTTCAAAGCCTTTTTATTTTCAGCCATTAATTAAATTCAAAAATAATAAAATAGGGCCCACCTATCAGCAGGGGATCATCTTCAACCTTCAGGCAGCAGAGAGCACAGCTTGGCTTCTCCCTCTTCCCTCCGTTGCCAATTTTTGGAAACTATCCAACATGTTTTCATTTCCGAATGTGTCCAATGCGTGTGCCATCTTATCCTCCTCCAATCCCTCTAATTTCCTGCCCTAATCTCAGGAAGAATTCGAGTTTACCAAGGTTCGAACTCTTCTTAAACCGAATCCGTTTCTATCTCCTCGAGCACTCCCGAATCTATTCAAGGATAGCACCGAGACTGTCTCATCTTGCTCAACCCGTTCCACAGCTCATTCTTTGCTTTGGTGCCCTCGTTTGCCCAGAACACCGCGAAGTCCCTAAGGTCATCGTCAACGTCAACCGCCGTGCCCTTGCAACCTTCTCGGAGCTTTAGACCATCTCTTCCTGATCCATTCGCGTCTATCATGTTCCCGACCGTCGCGAAGGTAATCCCTCAAATTTTAAGTTTGGTGCATCGTGCGCGTCGAATTTAATGTTTTCCCGATCTTCGTTCATCGACGTTCGTTGCGCTGTTGCGTCACCGTCCATACCTCCCCACCATCACCGTGGCCTCCGGTGAGTTCATTAGGTCGCAAGCTTCCCTGTGCTCCCCTCCGCCTAGCAGTGCCCTAACTCCCTTGCTTTCATCGACGTTTGTTGCGCTGTTGTGTCACCATCCATACCTCCCCACCATCACCGTGGCCTCCGGTGAGTTCATCGGGTCGCAAGCTTCCCCGTGCTCCCCTCCGCCTAGTAGTGCCCTAACTCCCTTGCCATGACCCTTGCACCCTTCCCATGCGTTGGCTGCTTGTTCCTCTACTACATGCGTGTGCTGTGTTCGGCTAGCAAGCCTCCAGTGCAAAGACAAGCAAAAGGAAAGAAAAATAATAATAAAATAAAAAAATCTGAAAATCGATGCTAATATCAAGACGCAATAATTCAAATTTTCTTTAGAAAAGTAAATCCAAAATTTTGGGGAAAAAAATCCTTTTTTCTTGTCATTTTATGTGATTTAAATCTTCTCGAAGCTCATTCTCCTTGCGTAACTACGATTAAACCCATACAAATTTCTAAATTTTTATAAAATCAAGCTTTTATTAAAGAGCCATTTATTTTCAATTCGGAGTTTGTTTTGAGTCCTGTTTGTTGTTTATTTGTATTTCCCATTTGCTTTTCTGGTAGATGTTAATCCCCAAAGCGCTAACGAAGGATTGGAAGATCAAGACGCAACTGTATTCGAGCAAGACAAGTCGTAACCTTTGATCATGTTGAACCAATGTTTGCAAAAGTATTTTGTTTCATATAAATTGCATGCTATTTTTTTACAAATATTATTTACTGGGAATAGCTAAACACCTACTTGTTATTATGCCACCTTGATTATTGAAAACACTGTTCATTGTCACCCCAGGTTGGGACATTGATAGTTGGACATAATTGTATTACCAACATTGGGTTACTGTAGCTATGCTTTGTTGTACGATGGGTTCATATCACATGATGAATATTGATAATTTTGACTTAATGAGATACGGAATTGCAGCGAGTAGCCACTGATGTAAAATTTATTATGCCATGGCAGGGTGTACTATTGGTCTTGGTTATACAAAATCGGTTTTCACTCGGGCAAGTGATAGTTAAAGGGGTGTTTTTAGCACATTTGGGATGTGGATGTCTCGGCTGAGGCTAATAAAGAACTAAATCTTGTGCGTCATTGAACTAGGCCTAAACGTACAACCATGTCTAGTATGGAATGTCTGAATTTGAGTACTGCCATTAGTGGTGTGGGTCCCAGGATGGATGGATAGATTCACATGGCTCAAGAGGGGGCCCTGAGGGAGTGAAACCATAGCGGGAAGTACTAGAATTAGATAGAGCGTTGTAAAGGTCTTGTCATGATCTCTTCGCCGCACACCTAAGGAAGTGTGTTTATCGCGTGGCAATATGAGAAATCGTATTTTGTGGGTAAAATTGTACAACCTCTGCAGAGTGTCAAACTATTTGAATAGCCATGTCCTCAGTCATAGATGTGCCTAAGAATTCACGAGATAGAGTTTTCATTAAAATGTTGGAGTGAAATTGTTGGTTAGTGAACTAGGAGTTCACTAGAAATTTTGATGTCTAAAATTAACACTGATGAGTTCAGTGGTTTGATGATGGTGTTAGATGGTGATGAGTGAAGCCTCACCAGTCTATTATGTTGTCTACCATTGGTTTACCAGTTATTTATTATTTTTTGTCAAGTACGCTCTGAATATATTTATTGTATTTAAATTCAAGTTATTGCTTTATGCAAAAGAACCATATGAATATAATTGCATCATTTCCCTAAAACTTGCTGAGTACTTTATGTACTCACGGCAATACACCCTTATTGATCAGTTGCTGAAGGAGGACCAGTGAACACAGAATTCTACGATGAGTACTATGAGAACTACGTGAACTAGGAGTGTGTTTACCCAAACGATTGCCTGTGGCATGTCGAATAGCCCAAGTTATCTTATTTCTGCTGTAAGAGTTTATCTATTTCCTAACCCCTTTCAGACATAGTTGTGTAAACTTTGACCATAAGGTCAATTGTTACTATTTAATAATAATTTGCTACTTTCTTAATTAATTCGTTGCATGGTTGTCACGGCGGTAAGGCGTCCGCGGTGTGCCAGGACCTTTTTACCTTTTAAAAGGTTAAGGCGCAAGGCGAGGGGCCTTTTTAGACATATATGTAAGGCGAATAAAAACAACCAAACTGCAACATAATAAGACATTAAAATAGTTGACAAGTTGACACCACCAAGTCCTAATACATAACATAGTTCACAAAATAATGTAGTTTTGCGCCACATGACCACAATGACATAACATAGTTAACAAAATAACATAGTTTTGCATCTCAAACCCTCTCTCATCTAGGCATAACCGCATAATCAATAATCATCCATCAAATCGTTATCTGTATTAGTAGTGTCATCTTCTCCTCCTTCTCCACCCTCTTCAAGATCCGTGGGATCTTCACCATAGTCATCAACACCCTCTTCAAGATCCGTGCAGACAGCAGAGGAGCAGCAGAGGAGCAAACTAGAGCAAAACAGAGCAAACCTGGAGCTCTTTATGCGCCTGCGCCTGGTCCTCCAGCAGAGGAGCAAACTCGTCACTCGCACCGGTCGAGCCCCTCGCTACTGGAGCTCGGGCTCGAAGCCGAGGTCGGCGTCGGCGCGACAGTGAGCGCCGGCTTGAGCTAGAGCTCCTCGGCGTCGGCAAGACGGCGCAAGGCGCAAGGCGCCTGGTGGCTTGAGCCGAGTTCAGGCGAGCTTTCGAGCTGAGCGAGCCGAGCAAGACGGCGCGCGAAGCCGGCGAGCGCGGCGCTGCGGGTGGAGCGCGGGCGGAGCGGCGCACGAGCGGACTACCCTTCTCCTCTGGTGGCTGACCGGCTAAGGTATTTGGGCGTGGTCTCCTCTGGTCACGGGCTAGGGTTTTTGGGCCTGGCCAGCTAGGGCTAGATCTATGGCGGCCGCCATAGGCTAAGGCGCCGCCACGGACGCCTCAACGACGCCTCACCGACGCCTCGGACGCCATAGTCGACCCCCGCAAGGCGTCCGCTCCGGACCGCCACGACGCTAAGGCGTCGCTTAGGCGTCCTTGAACGGACGCCATGACAACCATGATTCGTTGAATGGAATGATATTTCATCTATGTTGCCACTATGTGCACTAGTGTGATCCTGGACTGATGCAGTATACGTAGAAGGTTTCGGATTTGGTAATTCGAGTCCCGACACAAGTGTTGAAGCTGAGTTGAGGGCTCTTACGTCGATCATGACTGAGGTCACCTGGCTACAGTGGCATGCACCTACTACGTTACTATCTGACAGCACTGGTGCAATCGGCATTACTCGAGATCCAGTGAAGCATGAGCTCACCAAGCATATAGGGTTGGTGCTTCCTACATGTGGTCGTAGGTGCAGAAGCAGGTTGTTACACTTCGATACGTGTCTTCAGAGCTTCAGTTGGTAGACTTCTTTATGAAAGCACAGACTAAAGCTCAACATCAATTTTATGTCTACAAAGTCCAAACTCAGTGTTATTGATCCACACCATAGTTGTCACGGCGGTCCGGCTAGGCGCGGCGAGCCCGGACCGCCTGGACGCCTAGGCGATGATTAGACGATGAACTAAATATACCTTATATAAAAGAAAATTAGAGATGACAAGCAAGAAAATAAGTAGTTCTAGTATGATATGGAATTAACTATTACTGTACTATTACTACTAAGCAGCAATACTACTGCTACAATACTAGTACTACTCCTAAGCGCGTCTCACGACTTTCGCTCTCTGCCTCCGTCGCCTCCGACTCTCGCTATCCGCCTCCCTCCGACCGCCTCCCGCTCTCCGCCTCCCTCACCACCGCCTCCCTCCGACCGCCACCGACTGCCTCCCGCCCTCTACCTCCTCCAAGGCCCGCCTCCCACTCTCCGCCTCCACCTCCCTCGGCTTCGCCGAGCTCACGCAACAGCGGGGAGACGCGCGATGGCGCTCGACGACGGCAGAGGAAGAATCGACAACCAATCTAGCGGCAGGGACGGACGATCTTGCGGCGGGGACAGCAGATCCGGGCCTCCTCCTCCGATCCATCGCCCGTCAGCCGCCCCTCGCTTCCTCTGTTGCCGAGCGCCGCCCGTCAGCCGCCCCTCGCTTCCTCTGTCGCCAAGCGCCGCCCGTCAGCCGCCGCCTCCACTCCAGTCGAGGCGAGCTTTTCTACTTATTTATCTTTTGGCCTTTGGCCCCTTGTACATGGATATATGTTGGCCTCTTGAACCCATGGAATTGAACTGAATTCCATTCCAACAATATGAACTTGCCATCATGATCATCTAAATAGTTGGCACCCTTCGAAATTTTGTGGATCATAATTTATGGTTTTACACATCTTAAAGCTGAGGTGTATATCAATCTAAGCAATTCCATAGTAACGCTTGGTATTAAATCTAAAAGTATGTTGTTACACAACACATGTACACACGGTGAGAAAAAAACTCAAGCCAGAGAATTGAACCTGAAGAATATTAACTGGAATATGCTCCACCCTACTAATGTGGTAATGCTACATAAATTGTGGCATTGCAAATGACTAATCAAGAGATATAAGAAGGGGCATGGCACACTGAAGACATGCTATGATATGCGTTTTATGAAATGCTATTAAGTTGACCTAAATTTCTGAAGTAGCTCGATGAAGATGCTACATTATGTTGATTATATATATATAGACACACACACATTTGTGATAATGATATGTTTTTACCATTTTTGTAAAATAGCTTTGCAACATAACCTTATTGTGTAAGTACAAGAATAAACTATTCCAACATCACCTGATAAAGCTAAATTCATAATGTCCTGATTCCTGAAGTTAAATTTTGGGGGTACAAGTATTATCTTAAACATTAGCTTGGCAATTACATGGAGTTGTGAGTATTCATAAACATTGGAATACAAGGAAAGCTAATAGGGGAATTATTTGCACACTAACCATATTAGAAAATAACATAACTGCTAAAAAAACTATAGTAGTGTAATGAAGTTCCAACACTGATTAATTCATTGAATCTTTAATATTTTTGAGGTGTGGAGTTTAAAACTCGTGTTTTCAAGAGATTGCACATCTGAATGAACTGAAGTTGACATATATTCATTTGGTACTACCTTCTCATTCAATGTTATGTGCTGAATTCTTTTACGGCAGCCTTGATTCTTCGATGAAGCCACTGGAGTTCTATGACAACCTAAATTAAGAACAACCACTCTTTAGAAACAGCATGATCAAATGACATTAGTAGGAGAAAATCTAACTATTCTCTTAGCAATTTGCTCTTACACATACTTATGGGTGGAGTATTTTCCAAATCACCAGCAATCTCTGTGGAGCAATTAGCCCTTTCGGGTGGTACTGTAGCTAAAAAATATGTAGACCCCAAGTCACTGGGCATATGATCAGTGAACCTATTATAAATCAAATTGGAGTTGAAAAGATGACTACCAGCCTCCTGTCCACTTGCATCTGGATGCATAATATCATTCTGATTTCCTGCCTCTTTGTAAGTCTCATCACTAGTACATTCTTCTGTAAGAGCTAAAGATACATTAAGATCATTGTCAACAAAACCCCTTTCTTTTGAAGTGCTCCCCACAATAAAGTATATTTCCATGTTATCCACCTCCTTACATACTGCAGATCCTTTATTGCCGTCATCTGAAGCAGCAGCCTTTTCCTTTGTTGAAATATTACTGTCACAATTGTATTCCTCAAATAGTGATGTTTCATTTGACAAATAGGAGCACTTTTGGAAGGCATCAGCATTAGCATTATCACCTGAGAAACTTTTAGCATTGTTAAGAAGGTTTCCAATGAAAGAAGATCCAACTGAATCAAGAAATTTGCCTAGCTGAAATTTCTCCAAGTAAAATTGAGTTGAATCCACTCGTGAATTGCTAGTGTTAGAAGAGCTCGGTTGAGATCCTATATGTGAATTATTCGTCTTAGGACAAAACACATTGCAACTCTCCCACCAGAATGGAAATCCAATCAAGAATTTTTCACAGACCTGCATGCATGATTTGCAGTGAAAGACCAAGTCAGTTACAAGAGCAGTATATTAGATGCACAAGTTAATGATCTTTTTGGACCTGAATTTGAGCATAAATTACAAATTTACAAGAAGACAATTTTGGAAGTTTATATATATATATATAAATAAATAGATAATGCTTGAATCTTGGATAATTTCTTGTCGGCTTCCAACAGAAAATATGGAAGCAGCATCACAAGATACCAGAACAGAACAAATCAGAGCGACTGGTCTTTGGTAGAGCAGTTCATTCAGACATTAGCCATTCAAGTGGTTCATTAAACAAGATACAAATCAAAATGTGCATACCTCAGGTGAAAATCCATTTTCACACATTCGCGAAATGTTCAACGAACCATGAATTAACACTACAATCCCATCTTCAGTTTCAAGTGTACAAGCCTCATACCGCTTTACTATGGGTGCAGAAGTGAATATCCGTATTGTTTGGTTCCTGTCAGAAGTGGGCAACTGATAACTTCATTAAAGTATCGAAACTTAACACTTAGAAGAAGAAAAACAACCGAATCCAGAAAAGCTGTGCACGCTTTAGAAGCATGAGAACCATGATTTACAAAAAGATACTCCATCCATTTCAATATAGCTGTCCAGTTTATCAGGATTCATTGTTTCAATAGTTACCCAGGGATGAAAACGATGGTGTTTTGTTGCATTTCTTCCTATTTTACCCCTCATAATATCCTGTGCATGCTTCTTATGCCCAAAGGTATTAATACAAAGTTCGACCTTACTTACACAATGTCATTAAAGAAATAGTTATCTAACCAGAGTCTCAAATTATCCAAGAACAAACAAATGCAAAAGTAACACCACAACCTAAAGCATGCATGGAGTTGGTCTGAAGTATCTAAGAATGTCAGCCAGGCCCATTCTCACAAGAGAAGGTGTACAGAGAGAAAGTTTCCATTAATGCCATGCTGTACTTTAATTAGGGGCAGCACATCATTTTACATTTCTTTTCACTTTTACAACTCCTTGATGTCTATGCATTGTGGGCTTGAAGCTATTTCGAAACGGAGGAAGCATGATAAAGGGCAAATAATATTTGCGGAAGTTTTATAGCACTTCACATACAGTTACTGCAGGCATTGTTCGCCTACATGTCTACAAGGATAAAAATACCGACAAATAACATAAATACTCTTCTTATTCTAGATATGCGAAATCAATTCAACCAAGCATGAGCCCAACACTTTGAGAGAAATGGCTAACATTGTTCTATACTCCTTTTGTACATGGTATCAACTCAATATAGTTATCACATCTATGCAATTCCAATTTTGATGTGTATCCAGGTTGATATTTTTGTAACTTAGGCTCTTACAAAATCACTCAACAGACTTCCAACAAAGACATTGGATGGGACAAGTGATGGAAAATTCCTGAACATACTTGCTTTGATCTATTAATAAAATTAATACTTGCCAGAGTAGATTTTGTTATGTCAGAAAAATACAACTTGCATTTGGACTCCAGGAGGTGCATTTGTGGCAGAAGGGTTTCAATTCTTGGAACTGGAACCTCAGCAAGCCAGTAGCAATTTCCTGGGAAAAATCTTGGACAGTTCATCTATGCCAAATGTTGAATATGGAATATTGGAATTGGAAATGAACCAATTTGCATCCAGCTATTTGACAATAACCAACTATTTTCTTGCTTTCTGTTATTAGACATACACCAAAAGCAGGCATTGCTTTCTGCTATGCATAAAACATATTCATGCATACTTGCAATCACCATTTGCATTGTTGCTCTGCTTCTCGGCGATTGGTGCTGGCCATTTCAAGGTGAATATCCTGTAGTCTGTGATTGAATACCCCAATAAAAGAGAACTTCCAGCCAGGATGATGCATGCATGCATATATGGTGGAAAGACGAACAAATATGGAGCCCAGGGGTAGTGGTAGATGGCAGTCGGAGATCATTTTGGGCGGCTTTGTTAAGATATAATAAGAGAAAGTGGGAGGTTTAGGTATAAGAGAGAAATCGACAAATATATGACATATCTAAATAGCTAAGTTATCCCATTGTTCTCTCTCTCACCAAAACCACCCCAAATCACCTTGTACTACCATATGAATGGAGCTATTCCTCCTATCATGCTCCATTTTTTTACTTCTTTCCACCATATGTACATGCATGTTTGTTCATGTGGATTATTCTTCTCAGGGCCCTGGATTAGACCCTACATAACAGCAATGGCAAAGGTGATCTCAACTATGAATATGTGTTTTTGTGCATCAGGGAAAAATATAGTGCCCGGTGGTACATGTCCAGTTACCATCTAGAATCAGCAAGTTATTGTCCAGTAACCAGGCAATAGCGAATTGCCCAATTCAATTCGATTCCATAGCAAAAAAAAGAGTTCAATTCCGTACTCAAAACTGGAAACACCCAAATTTGTTCATAATATTTCGAGCTCCCTCAGTAACCAACTAGAAACTGCTACCAGCATGCATGTGTGAACCTGGCCAGTTCTGAGAACTGAAACCGTGCTTGCATCCCTCCTGAGAACTGAAACCGTGCTTGCATCCCTCCTGAAGAACGCCTTGATATATTAAAAAAAACGCAACAGAGTTCCTGGTTCGCGCTATATTATAGACAACATTCTCGCTTTTTTCTGAGTTTTATGCCTTTTGCACACTTGACCATCCCTTGGATAGTAACCCATATTTCAGCTCAAAGCACCAATTTTTCATGCCCCTTAATGGACCCAATTAGACTTGTAACTGGAAATTTCATTAAAAAGGAGTGAGAAAAAATGCTCTCAATATCTTAGCCAACTCTGACCGATGCTTCGAATTACAAAGCCAAGAAGAAAAAAAATGTAAATTAGCTCCCAAGAAAAACCCTCTTCCATACCGATCTCACAAGGTCACACTCGGGACTTCAAGCCAATAAAGGCATTTAACTATAAAGATGCCTCTTTTTGCAAGAAACGCTCACCTTTCTGTGAACCCGGCGACGGCGATCTTTTGCTCGTCCCCTTCTACCCTCACCAGCCACCACTCGAACAGCGTGACCTAACGGCGAGAAGCAAGCACAACGCACCAAATCGCATCAAAACACCCAGCAGCTAGCCAAAAAAATTCCAAGAAATTGCAGGCCAACAACAAGGAAAGGAGCGTACGCATGGGTGCTCATCGGGGGAGGAGGGGGTTTCAGCGGCGCGGAACGGCGCACGGGAGAAGGAAGGGCTCAGAGCGGCGGTGGCAGAGGCTGGCGCCGGTGGTCGCGGCGGCATATTCCGGCGGCGAGGGTTTGCCACCGGCGAGGTCGTGGGTGTTAGCGGGGTTTTGGTGGCCATTGTTTTGATTTTTTTTTTTTTGTTCTTTGCTTCAGGAGGAGAAAGACCGACGGGGATTGGGAAAGGAAAATGAGGCGGCGGGGAACACAGGGAGGCGCGCTTTTCAAAGCAGACTTTTTTTTTTCTCAAACTACGTCCACCCCAACTCAAAACGAATACTGAATAAAATGGATAGAATATTTTTTATTGAATATCATGTAAAAATAGATACAATATATAATATATATATAAAATAATAATTAATTAAACTTATGAGTTCAATATACAATGTGATTATCGCAATTTAACAAATCATTTTATCATATAGTCTAACAAAGTTACAAAAATGCCCTTCCTAAAGCATCTAGGTCCCTAAATTTTATTTAGTTTTGGTAATTAATGATAATCATGTTAAAAGATTAACAATTTCTCCTGAGTTTGCGAGAATAGTTTGGTCCACTCCAAAGCATGTGAAAGAATAAAAAGATTGTGATCTAAAGGGGTAAAAAAAAATAAGACTAAATACTTTAGGTCAAGGTACAAAAGTAGTTATGATCTTTTTATGTTTTTACCGATCTTGGAGTTAGAAAAAAAAGATCGGTGTAATAAATTAGATGATGTACTATAAAGAGGGAGTAATGACTAGTAACTTGATTTTGATAAAGGTTAAATTGGTTCAAATCATTTTGAACTCATACTAGAAGCATCTAGTCTTAGTTTGAAAATTATTTCTTGCATCGTCAGAGTTTCCGGCACTACCATAGTACATTATGTCGTAGTACCGCTTTGCGGTACTACTGGATTCTCTATAGTAGTAGGCATTTTCCAGAAAAGGTTTATTTCCAGTTTTTCTCCTTTTTTTCTCCGGGCCGGAGCTACCTTTGTTGTTAATGCAGTACTACTGTTTAGCGGTAGCACCGAGTTTTTGAGCATTAGCTAATTAACAAATAGACACCTTTTCCAATTTTCTGGAATCTGTACTACCGCAGCACAAAAAACGGTACTACTGAGGTCGATAGTACCAAATTTATGGGTGGTAGTTATTTAATAGCAAGGGGTGTTTTTGCTCTGTTTTGAGGATCGGTACTACCATAGTGAAAATAGTGGTACTACCGGAGATCAGTAGTATCGCATATAATGTATCGATACTTATTTTACATAGAGACCCTATTTTGAGCAAAATCTCGATTTAATTATC
This sequence comes from Rhipidocladum racemiflorum, assembly GCA_036346355.1. Taxonomy (NCBI): domain Eukaryota; kingdom Viridiplantae; phylum Streptophyta; class Magnoliopsida; order Poales; family Poaceae; genus Rhipidocladum; species Rhipidocladum racemiflorum. The sequence goes on along the minus strand of CM070576.1, from coordinate 35,267,279 downwards.
GGTAATACCGCACATTGAGTGTCAGCAATACTGGACCTTTGCAATGGGCAAAATGTTAGCATTTAATGCGCGAAATCGACCGTTGGAGGCTGGTTTTTATGGGTCGGTACTACCGGATTTTAGACGGCAATAGTACCGGAAATGCTGAATTTTTCATCACTTTTCCCCTAACGGCTAGATTGGTTGTTAAAAGCTATAAATACCCCCACATCTGAATTCATAGAGCCTCTTTGTAACACCCCAATTTTTGCTTTTCATGAATTTAAATGTTATTTTGTACTCTGGTGAATTTTTGGAATTTTCTGGAATTTATTTGGATTTAATTTGAATTTATTCCCTTTTGAAATAATTAAAGAATTAAAATTTATAAATAAAATTTTGTTGGAAATATTTTATTTGAATCCAAAATGTCTCAAATTATTTTCCAGAATTTTTCTGATTATTTTGCTATTTTTCTCGAATTATTTGAATTTATAGAAATTTATTAAATTATTTAATCGCTGGAAAATCCAACTCGGTCAGAAATCTTGTTCAAGCGATCGAGCCCGGTCGCTCGAAGTTCGAGTCCGACCAAGCCACCGCCACGCTGATTCGGTCCAACCGCGTCGCCGTGCGATCGGCCTTTGATCGTGCCACGCGTGTCTGGCCGAGATTGCTTGCTCCGCCGAGTCCGATCTGATCGCGCCGCGTTCGTTAGGTTTCCGGATTAAGCGCGGAAGCCGAGGCTATTTAAGGCGTGGGTCATCGCCCAGGCCATTGCTTCCTCGCGACGCTTTTGCCCTAGCTCCTCGTGCCCAAGCCGCCGCCAGCACCTCGCTTTCGCTCGCCATAGTTGGTGGGGTTGCCGCTACGGTTCTTCGCCGTTTGCCATCGCGTCCGCCGTCCTCCGCCATCGTGGTGCCCAGATCCGAAATCCTCGAGGCGAACCGCACCCGCAGAGACCATCCACCTCGCGCGGAGAAGCCCGCAAACGCCGTCGCGTTGGTCGTCTTCCCCAACCCCGGTGAACCAGCTCCGCCATGTCGCCATTGCCGTCCCCGAGTTTCGTCAGCCGTTGGATCTTCATCGCACGGTCACGGTGAGTCCACGTCATCCCTTTGACCGTAAAAACTAGATTAGATCTAGACTGTTAGATCTAGATCCAACGACCCACGTTCGTCCACGTCACCGTAACGGAATCCACGTTACGGTGCTTAGATCCAATCTCAACCGTTGGATTTGGATCCAACGCACGAGATTGAGCCACGTAGTCGTAAGCCGTGTCGGGACCCGAATTTGCAAATCCGGGCCCTCTGTGTATTAAGCACTAGTCCAGGAACGCGCTAGTGCACACAGTCTCAACATTGGTAAATATCACAATCATACTCAACTAATTAATAAAGTACTTAAATAGTTAACCAAACTGGTTGCTTGACCTTATGGTCAAGTTACAAATATACGCCTCGCAGGGCGAAACTTATTAAAAGAGAAATAACTGCAGCGGAAAATAAGATAACTTCGTGGCGCCATCCAGTATACCACAGTAACCTGATCGGGCTCGCTCCCTAGTTAGACGGTTCCTCTGGAAGCTCCTCCTCCAAAGCTGGTGTAGACTCTTCTTCAACTGGTGTTGTATTGCTGCAAGGGTGAGTACTTGGTACTCAGCAAGTCATGCTCAGAATGCAGCTAATATACTACATGCATGGCTTAATACAAATGAGTAGCTCAGGGTATATTTGCAGTAAAACAGCATTTGACAAGTATCATAAGTAGATTCGAAAGCAGTAGAAACAAGTATAATATCAATAACTTTTCCAGGAGTTAAATAAACATCTTTCCCGATTCTAATCCACATTTCCATCAACATCATTATTAAACCAAACCCAACCTTTCAAGACCAAGTTATTTTCAAGAAAGTCTAAACCTTAACTGTAATTTCCGAGCGATGTCCAATACCGCGGACACGGCTATTCGAATAGATTTTACACTCTGCAGAGGTTATACACTTTACCCACAAGATACAGTCAAACACCACAAAGGCGAGTGTCCGTAACAAAGTCTTTCGGAAACTTCTAACAAAGACAAGTGGTCCTCTCCTGTTGCACGCTAACCCTTCCCTTAGTGAAGGCGAAGTTTAGGCCAAACCACTCATAGATGGGTACTGGCGCAGCCTCCAGACGCCTCTCGCATAACTACACAAAGGGTGTAGTTGACAACCCGAGGTCCCACAGTGCGTTATTAGCAACTTAATCAACCAGGTCCGTCCCATTACAGACATGTGGTTGCACGCTTGACTCAGTTCAAAGGCTTGCAAGGTTAAGTCCTTAGGGTGACCAGGGCAAGACTACCCGAAGAACCAACACAACGTTCCCAGTGCCACAACTGGTCCACCCGATCATTCTTGCCACATGCCCCGGTCGAAAACTATTTATCAAACCCCAGTTGATTATCATGCACCACGTGCCATCAACATCACATGATACCTTTCCAAAACAGGTTCAATATATCATTAAGCCAATATTAACATTTGATTGTCCAAAATCATGTCATGAGCACGTAGCAGGTCTAAGCAATATACTACAACGATCTAATTTCCCATGTTGGCAATTTAGTATTGTCCAACTAGTCATCCACAACTAGGGTGATAAGGGATCATGGCACATATATAATTAACCAAGGTGTCATACAGCAATTTGGCATTTATCTAATTTCCCACATTTAAATAAAGTATTTTCTAATTAAACTAGCATGCAATAGTTTTAAATCGAATTAATTTGAAATTGGGATCAACATGGTCAATGCATAACTTGCCTTCAAAGAGTACTTGTGCTTGGTCCTGAGCTGGCTCCTGGGTCAACACTTCTCCTTCGAAGCCTTCGGGTACTTCAACGTCTACTCGTAACGCGTGCAAATAGCAAATAAATAAATGAACAGTAGACAAAAAGTGTCCAAACATCCAAATAAAGTTCATAAACAGAGAGAGCATAATTTTATGAATTTTTAGAAATTGGAATCGTCAAATTCGGAGTTTAAATGCAAAAGTTACAAGCATTTAAAGTTTAAATAATCAATTAAATAATATTACAGAGAAAAACTTTGGTCCAAAAATTAAATAAAATTCATCATTAGGTAGATCTCAATTTTATACAAATGTAGAAATTTGAATCACTCAAATCGGAGTTAAAACGCAAAAGTTATAAACGTTTGAAGTTTGAAACAAATTTGAAATCAATATTTCGAATTAATAAATCATTTTCTTTTTCGGAAAATCATTTATTGCGTCAGCGTGACACGTGGACCAACCAGGAGCCGCCACGTCACCTCGGGTCCATGGACCCGGCGCACGGTTTGGCTCGGTCCACAGCTCGTGTCGGCCGACAGCGGGCTCCTGCCGGTGGCGTCAACACGGCTCGGCCACCGAGTGGGGTGACAGCGGGCCCACCGTGACGCCGGCGTGGCGTCATGGTGCGGTTTGCTCGACGCCGACAGCGGGCCCCATCGGACATCGCGGCCCCGCGTGTCGAGACACGCCCACGCCAGCGGGCGCCGATCGGCCGATCGCGACGGTCGGCCTCCCGGCCACGTGGCTAGATCTCGGCCGTTGATTTGAAAATCAACGGCCCAGATTGGATCTGGCTTAACGCAGTAGAAAAACTACTCGGCTGATCTGGACCGTTCGATCTTGATCGGACGGTCAAGATCCAATCTAACGTTTACAACGCGGCTAACCCTAACCGTTTGATCTAGATCTAACGGCTGAGATCTATCCTAGCTCGGTGCGGTTTAGGCTACGTGGCACGATCTAGACCGTTGGATCTAAATCCAACGGTTGGGAATAGATCTGGGATTAGCACGTGGGATCTCACCAGGGGGTGACGTAGCGCGATCTGGGCCCTTGGATCTGGATCGGACGGCTGGTGGAGCTCGATCGACGGCGATGGCTTGCGGCGGAGCGAGGTCACCGGAGACGAGGACGGCGACCACGGCGACGGCGTTGCGGGGCTCCTCCGGCGAAGTGAGTGGTGCTCACCGATACGGCTTGACCTCGCGGTTCCGGATCTGGGCTCAACGGCGGCGGAAACTGCAAACGAACGCGGCGGAACGCACGGCCAACTACGGCGAGCGATTGCGGCGCAACCACGGTGGCTTAGGCGGCGTGAGCTAGGGCTACGGGTGCGCACGGAAGTCGGCAACACGGCAGCGGCGGTGGCGCATTAAATAGGGCCCTCAGCCAAGGTTTAAAATCTCGTTTTGAGCCAAATCCCGGAGGTTCCCGAAATCCGAAATTTCGGCGAGATTCGGAAATTTCGGACAAAATCCGGACGAATTGCAAAAACCAAATTTCAAATCCGGTTTTTTTTCAACCGGGAAATCTGAGATCTCGGGCGAAATCACCGAGATCTCGGGCAAATTGAACCCGCTGAAAAATGGTCCAAAATACGTCAAACAATTTTGAATTTTTTTTGGTTGGTCTTGACACATTACTAATGTTTCTATAACAATTTGAGATGATGATCAATCATGAGGAATTTTTAAAAATGTAACAGTGGTAAAGTCATCGTAAAAACCGTATGTAAAATCAGTTTTTGATTTTTCAAATGTAACAAATGAACTTCAAGTCATTTAAAAAGTTTTATATATGTTGTTGCTTCAAACCAAATACTTGTGAGGTAATTGCTTATTTGCATGAGGTGTCGAAATTCCAAAACAAATCACAAACAATGTTCAAATCACATCTTACCTAGCTATATTATATATTCAGCATGCTAGTTACAATGAATCATATCTAATTTGGTAATAAAATCAAATCAATTCAGCCTAATATTATAAGAATCATTCGGACCAAAAAAATTTGCTTGCGCCGAGATCTCGTTTAATCTACCCGAGATCTCGCTTAATCTGGCCGAGATCTCGCTCTCTGAAAGGATCGGTAAGGCCTAGAGGGGGGGTGAATAGGCAATTTTAAACAATTTAAACAAGTCAAACTAAACAGTTTAAAGATAAGATCTAAGCAGATAAACAGAATAAGCACCAACAGACTAAGAACAACTTAAGCAATAGTGAGAACAAGAAAAAGACAGACTAAAACACAGAGACAAGAGATTTTTCACCGAGGTTCAGAGAGAAATCTCCCACGTCCCCGTTAGAGCACTTCCTCGAAGTATTGCTCCTCCAAGAACTCACAGAGGCAAGATCTTGGATTTTTCACTATTGTAACTCTTTACCACTTTGGTGAGGTGAGTCAAAACCTCTTCACAATAATAGTGGCCTTCCACAAACACTTCCGCTGGGACAGTCGCACTAAAATCACCAAAGAAACTGCCTAGGAACAGCTAGTTCCAAGAGTAATAGACCATCCACAAGCCCTGCCTCTTGGTTCACTAGAAACAATCAAACTAGACTTTACTAGGAGCCGTAAGAGTGTAGGATTTTGTTTTTCAGAGTGGAGCTTGATCTCTTTTGGAATTTTGGCTTTCGGATGCTAGATGTCAAAGAGATGTCAAAGGTTCTGCTTTGGGAGAGCCTCAACTGCTTAAATAGGCTACAGGAAGCAAATAGCCGTTATTGGCAACAGTAGCCGTTTGCCAATGTCGATCAAGTGACAAAACGAAATGATTGTATCCGACAAGGGTTGATAAAAATATGCAAGAGGCTCAATGAACTACGGACCTAAACCAAAAAAAGGCATCTACGCCGGACCAAGAAAGTTGGTCCGTCAGACACATGCTTTGAGCAAATGCCGGTCCGTTGGGAGAGTTTTAAGAACAAGTTTACAACGGACCCAAAAACTTGGTCCGTCGCGGAAGGAGAGCCATCGTTATACATCAACAAAGGAATTGGATTGAACACCGAGAAACCAAGAAGTTTTATGTTTACAACGGACCCAAAAGGTGGTCTGTTGTAAATGGAAGCTTTTGGTCCGTTGTAGCTTAAAAGCACTTGAGAGATTTTCAAGGAAAACACAAGCGCAATGCACCCAAAAACTTGGTCCGTTGTAAATGGGAAACGCCGGTTTGAGTTACATAGAATTTGATTTGAAAAGGATATGAACTCAAACAAGGTTTATTAAAGGAATCTGAAATGATTTAGCTTAAGCCCCAAGTTGTTTTTAAAGAAAATCCTAGGAACCAAGAATTGAACTTGTGCATAGTCCTCTTTATAGTACGGTTGAGACCCGGAAAAACTTATCTAAAAAGACTTGAAAAGACTTATGAGCTAAAGGACTAAGAATAATGAAACCTTAATCTTGATCCTCTTTTCTGATGAAATCTGATAAGACTGATTTAGTTGATCATCAAGCACCAAAACCCAACAAATAATTTAAACAAATTATTAGGGGCCTAGATGCTTTCAATCTCCCCTTTTGGTGATTGATGACAACCTTCTTGTTTTCGTGATAAAAACTTTCCTTCTTCTGCAAAAGAATGTTAGTCTGACAGAACAAAAGTATAATTTAAAAGAATGAGCTCCCCCTAAAACCGTGCTTAAATTTAACAAGAACTATTTTTCAAAGAGATTAAGCACACACAAAAGAGTAATTATGATTAAGAGAAACTCAACAAGTAGTCTAAACAGGCAGAAGAAGCAACAGACTTCAACAGACCAAAGTGAAGCATACACAAGTTCACACGTTTACTTCTACTACTCTCTAGACTAATTTCTCCCCCTTTGGCATCAACTCTCCAAAAAGAACATCACTTCTTGCGCCTGGAGAAAGTTCTTTTGAACAAAGTCGAAGCTCTTTGACTGACACTGCGCCTCGGAGAAGACTGAGCTGGAGTAGCTTGTTCTGATTGTTGTGCTGCTGAAACCATAGCTTGATCATGCCAACTTGGATAATCTGGATCTCCTAGCTGAGACTCAACTGTCTAGTTCTGAAAGTTTTCTTGAAGATCATGAACTGAGTCAATGATTGGATTTGTCTGATCAAAGATGATGTCACCAAGTCGTTTCTTGATTTGATACCAAAGTTGTTATTGAGGTATCAAAGTGATCAATATAGCCTCGAAGAGTGTGTTCTACACCATGGATTGTGTCATCATTGGTTTTAAACATTCGCTCAAAATCAAAGAACTGATGAAACTTGGTGTCTTGAGTATTTACCTTGATATTGAGGTCATACAGCCTATCTTTGAGCAAGTTTTGATTTGAATTTACTTGAGTAAGCCAAGTCCTTAGATCCCATTGATTACTCTTGAGCATATCAAAATTCTTTGAAATCTCATCCTTTAATCTGCCTCGTTCTTGATACATCTTACTCATCAACTCATGAGTTTTCCGAACTTGATCATGATATTGTCAAGAGCGACCATGTGCTCGGTGTGCCTTAACGCAGCCTAACCTCTCGTTCTTCAAAGAAATTTTTCTTGGACATCCTTCAATTACGAGTTGTATCTTGTTTCAAAAGGTTGAACCAAGCAGCTGTTCCTCATTCCAAGCATAATGTTGTCTATCATCTGGATTTCTCCTATATTTTCATGAGCAGAGTGATGGAAGTGTCAGTGGTATCTTGAAAATTTTTGAGGAACTCTAGAGCCTCCTGCTTCATGATCATGTGCTGCAGGTCTGAATTCCTGATCTTGAACAAATCTTGATGCAGCAGCAAGCTTTCTTAGCTTATCAATTTCTCCAAGTTCATCTCCTTCAGCATTTTCATCATGCTGAGAAGGAAAACCCATTACTGAATGTTCTGCTGGAGGTAGGGTGCGATGACTTGAAACTGGAGAAATGTGACTAGGACTGAAATGTCCACCTTGGCTGTGTGCAACATCTGCTTCATGATTGGATTGAGAACTGAGGAAAATCTGAGTTGCTTCATCTTGTGCATCAGATTGTTGCAAAGTTCTCTGAGAACTTCCTCCAAGAATTTCTGTTTCCTCAAGGTTTTCAGGCTGAGGAGGTGCAAAAGACTGAGTAGGATGGCTATGATAGCTAGGTGCATTGACTCTTGGAGAAAGATGACTTATACTGTGATGACCTGAACTGTGATAGCTTGAAGCAGGTTGATCATCTCCATCGTGAGCTGGGTTGTCATCATCTCTTCTCCATGATCACTTGGATCATTTGATGCAGCGAGACACAAGGCACTTGGGCAAAGAACTTCAAGTGGGTAGTTTAAGCAACCTGTATTTCTTTGGTTTACAGTAAAGGATCTACTACTTTCTTGCTTTGTGAAATTATCCCTTGGGCTAGCAAAGATTCTCGATATTTGCCGAGCAAAAGGTAGTGGACTCCCCATTCTTCTATAAATTGCTTCCTCCATTTCTCCAAAAATGTAATCTATCGTGTCAATGGGTTGCTTTTGAGAGGATTAGATGAAGTAGCCAAGCCAACACCGAGTGACACCTTCTTTATAACCAGATTTTGGAAAATCAGCATGCCTTAAGATCAAGAGCAATGTTTTAGCTTCTCCGGACAAACAACTAGCTCGATTTGCATTGAAGTTTTCTTCTGTGATATCTCTATAAATATGAGTGAAAGTCAAGATCGAGCATATCTCCAATTTGTCTCCATCTATTTCCAGGAAACATTTTGTCATGAATCCTTGTTCTGTTAACTTGAGGTCCTGCAGCTCCAATTGCTGATTCAAAGTGTGGTGACCTTACTTTTCTTATTTTTCCATCTATAGAGAATAGAATATAGTGTCTTTTTTTGTTTACCAGCAAAGATGAATAGAATTCTAGGATTCTATCTTCATTCCATGAGGAAATGTTGCCTGACACCATTTCTAGTAACCCAGGGGTGGATCTAACACAATCAAGTATGTGATATGACTTGGTTATGGAGCAAATTTGATTCTAATCAACAAACTGATGTTTGCTCAAGGTAGATATCTTCATTCCCTTTTTGTCATGTCTATTCTTATATCCCAAAAAGATGTTTTTCTGAAGAAGTGTGATGAACTTCTCATCTAGAGGGGGTTTATCAAAAGGAAACCAACTTCTTTCATTTACTAGCCTGATTGACCTCAGCCTTTTTCCTCCAAGGGTAGCTAGTTCATTTCCACTTAACATATCAATCTCAGGACTTAGGTTCTCTTCTTCAGAACTAAGATCCCTACTTGGCTCATAATCATCATCATCGGATTCAGACTCATAAACACGATCAGATACAGCAGGTTGCTTATCTTTTCTAGGAGGCTTTGATGTTGTGACCTTTGTAACCAAGCCAGGTGCGAGTATCCTCTAGATGTACTGTCCCTTGTGAAGACTGGGTGGATTTATGTTTCTTCTTTGACACTATCTCACCAAGTCTATCCATCAAACTTCTTTTATCTGTGTCTTTTCTCCTAGGCATTTCGTCAAACACCTAACAGACCAACTTTGCCCTTAGAACCACGTGACAAAGCGCAAGAACTAACGCAGTCTCACAGGAAAGAAAAGAATGACCCTAAGATCAAGAAAAGTAAGTCTAGAACTCAAGAAAATTGAAGGAGGAAACTTACTAAGTCCTAAAGGTGCTTCTCCAAGAATCGAGCACCGCCGCAGCCACCCGGATAGGGTTTTGCTTCGATGTAGATAGGGAAAGTTGCTCGGGAGATGAAGTACCGAGAGAGTGGTAATTTTCTGAGATGGATTTGAGGACAAGGGAGTGTTGGGAGGAGACAGACCAAAAGTTACTATTTCGAGTAATAGTAACTGCAACGGAAGTGAGAGTGACTTTAAGAGTTTGGTTGACAGGTGAAAAAGACAACTTCCTCACTTTACTCTAGTTGGTGAAACCCAAGAAAGAGGATTCAAGGCAGAGGATGAGTTTCAGAAGCAAAGGGAGATTAACAAGGATAAGTCCTAAGTTTAGAAAAGATTTTGAATGGAATTTTCAAATTTAGATAAGCAAATTTTTCAAAAGAGAGAACAATTTTGAATTAAAGAAAAGAGATAGAAGTTGGCAATTGCAAGAGCACACAGGACTCATTTGCGAGAAAAACAGTAAGTTTTCTATTTACGCCGGACCAGTTTTGCAAGAAGGACATTTACAACGGACTGACTTTCTTTAGTCTGTCGTGAATGCGTTCTGAGCAAGAGTGGTCTGTCGTAGATGGAAAACCCACTGTTGTCACTGAGTCCATTGTGAACTTGCAAAAAGGAAATTGAAGAACTTTAGAATTCTTAATTTGTATGAGTTCCACTCTTTTAAGCAGGAATATAGACAAACTCAAGCTTGATAAAGAGAACTCATGTGCTGAGTGGCAAAAAAAAAATTTGCGAGAAATTCTTTGAGAAAGAAACTATTTCCATTTTCCAAAAAAAATTTACTTGCATCAAAGACAAATTAATTTTTGTTAACATAAGTGGGTAACAAGAGATGCATTGAGGACATTCTTGACTCCCTTAATGTTAAAAACTCCGAAAACTTGCAAGATAAATCAACAAGTAAATAGTTCAAATAAGAAGTCAAGCTTTAAACAACATTTGAAAGATCAATAATATTCAATTCATTTCTCGCCTTGAAAATCGGCTTCATCTAAAGGTTTGGTGAAAATATCACCAATTGGTCATCGATTCTAACATAACTAAGCATAATGTCCTTTTACCAACATGATCTCCGATGAAGTGATGTCGGATCTCAATATGCTTAGTTCGTGAGTGTGGACCAGGATTGTTTGCTATTTTCACCGTGCACTTTCATTATCACAAAGAAGAGGTACATTTTCAAACTTAATGCCATAGTCAAGAAAAGTTTGCTTGATAAATAAAATCTGAGCACAACAACTAATGGCAGCCACATATTCAAATTTCTCAAGTGAGACGCTTCTGAGTTTTGCTTTTAGAGCACCAAGATACTAAAGACCTTCCAAGCAAGTGACAACCCCCAGAGGTGCTTTTTCGATCTATTTTGCATCCGGCATAATCAGAATCTGAGTAGCCAATTAGATTGAAAGAAGCACCCTTAGGGTACCACAAGCCTATAGTTGAAGTGTGCTTTAAATATCTGAAAATTCTTTTACGGCACTAAGATGTACTTCTTTAGGAGCAGATCGAAATCTAGCACACATACAGACACTAAACATGATATCAGGCCTAGATGCTGTCAAGTAGAGTAAAGATCCAATCATGGATCTAAAGAGTTTTTGGTCAACAGACTTACCTCCTATATCTTGATCAAGATGTGTGTTTGTTGCCATAGGTGTCTTGAGTGGCTTGCATTCATCCAATTTGAAGCGTTTAAGGAGATCCTTGATGTATTTTTCTTGTGATATGAAAGTTCCCCTTTTTAATTGCTTGATTTGAAATCCAAGGAAGAATGTAAGTTCCCCTATCATTGACATCTCGAATTCCTTTGCCATCAAATCACTGAATTCCTTGCAAAGAGAGTGATTAGTACAACCAAAGATTATATCATCAACATAGATTTGGCAAATCATTAATGCACCATTGAAGTCTTTTAATAAGAGTGTTGGGTCAACTTTCCCAATTTTGAAATTCTTTTCTAGTAGAAAGTTCCTAAGTCTCTCATACCATGCCCTTGGGGCTTGTTTTAAACCATAGAGAGCCTTAGATAACTTAAATACATGATTTGGATATTTTAAGTCTTCAAAACCAGGAGGTTGCTCAACAAAAACAGTTTCTTCAATGATTCCATTAAGAAAAGCACTCTTTACATCCATTTGAAATAAAGTTATATTAAAATGACATGCAAAAGCTAGAAGGAACCGTGATAGCTTCAAGTCGAGCAACAGAGCATAAGTTTCTCCATAATCCAGTCCTTCTACTTGAGTAAAACCTTGTGCCACTAATCTTGCTTTGTTTCGAGTGACAATTCCATTTTCATCTTGCTTGTTTCTGAAAACCCACTTTGTTCCTATAACATTTTGATCTTTTGGACGTTCCACCAAATCCCATACTTTGTTTCTCTTGAAGCTATTAAGCTCTTCTTCCATGGCAATAATCCAGTCGAGATCATCCAAAGCTTCATCTATAGTTCTGGGTTCAACACAAGAAACAAAAGAGTAATGTTCACAAAAGGAAGCTTGTCTAGATCGAGTTTGAACACCCTTACTGAAATCCCCAATTATTTGATCCACGGGGTGGTCTTTGGCAATAGTATGATGACTCTTAATCAAGTTTAATCCTTCTTGATTCTTCTCATCTTCTTCTTGTAGTGATCCATTTTGAGGCATCATGGAAGTTGTTGGTTTCTCATCATTATCTTCTCTAGGTTTTACTTCACCAACTTCCATTTTCTTCATTGCTTCCATCAAGGCATCTTCACCGCATCGCCTAAATTCTCATGCTCACCTTGTGAGCCATTAGATTCATCGAATTTTACATCATAGGTTTCTTCAACCAAACCAGTTGAATTATTAAAAACTCTATAGGCTTTAGATTTAGAAGAATAACCTAACATAATACCCGAGTCACACCTTTCTGAAATTTACCTAGGTGTGTCCTCTTTTGTAGATGTAAACCTTGCACCGAACACACTAAAGTAAGTAACATTTGGTTTTCTTCCAACCAAAGCTGTAAGAGGTTTTCTTGAGTAGTCGATGTAGATAGAGTCTATTGATTGCATGACAAGTCGTGTTGATTGCTTCAGCCCAAAAGCGTCTGGTGTTCCATATTCATCCAACATGGTTCTTGCCATTTCAATAAGTGTTCTGCTTTTTCTTTCTACTACACCATTTTGTTGAGGAGTATAAGTAGTCGACAGCTCATGTTTTATTCCTAGCTCAACACAAAAATCAATGACATTAGTATTAACAAACTCGGTTCCATTGTCACTCCTCGATTTTCTTGATGGGGCAATCAAATTCATTTTGAGCCCTTTTTGCAAAATTTTTAAAGATTTTTCCAACTTCACTTTTATTAGGTAAAAAGAATACCCAAGTGAACCGAGAGAAGTCATCCACAATGACTAAACAGTATGAGTTACCACCTAGACTGGCATAAGAGGTTGGGCCAAACACATCCATATGCAAAGACTCTAGAGGTCTAGTGGTGGACAAGATATTTTTAGTAGGATGAGAATTTGCAACTTGCTTACCGGCTTGACAAGCACTGCACAATCTATCCTTTTCGAATTTTACATCTTTCAAACCCACCACTAACTCATTTTTAAAAAGCTTCTTCAAATTAGACATGCCTACATGCCCAAGACGTCTATGCCAAAGCCAACCAAGAGAGGTTTTTGCCAACAGACAAGTCGAGATGCATGAGGAGTTAGAGTTGAAATCAACTAGATAAAGATTTTGAAATCTAAAACCTTTGAAGATAAGCTTTTCATTTTTGTCAAAAACAGTTACTCCATCAAGAGAAAAGGTACAATGGAAACCAAGATCACATACCGAATTGAGCAACCGATAAAAGATTGAAATTCAGGGAATCAACAAGAAGCACATTATCAATTGAATAATCATTAGAGATGGCAATCTTACCATTTCCCTTTACCTTTCTTCTACTATTATCACCAAAAGTAATTTTGTGACTTGAATTACTTTCTTTTCAACCGAGGTGAACATTCTTGATGAGCCGGTCATGTGTTGAGTACATCCACTGCCAATTACCCAGTTGATGACCACCACTCTTGTAGTTCACCTGAATAAACAGAATCATTTCTTGATTTTAGGTACCCAAATGCTTTTGGGTCCATGGATGTTAGTTTCAACAATTTTGGGGCCAAAAGGATTAATAAGCAAAGATTTGGGCACCCAAACAGCTTTAAGCTTTCTATCAAGATTAGAGGGGCCGACAAATTTCACATTCATTTTTCCCCTGAAATCTTTAAACAACATGTAGTGAGCATCAACCATGCAGTCTCTTTTAGCCTTTGTTTCTGGCGTGCTTGCATACATGCATACATTTGAACTGTGGTCAAATCTATGACAAGATGCAAAGACTTAGTGCTTTTCTTGACAAAATTTATCTTGGATTTTGGCAAATAATCCTTCTTGGGCACATTATCTGTTTTATATCCAATGCCTCTTTTGCCCAAGGTGACTTTTTGCTCTCCAAGAATTTTATCAAGAGTGACACTTCCGAGAAAGCATTTTTCAAGACCTTTGTCAAATTTAGCAATTTTTGACCTTAGCTCTTGATTTTCCAACATGAGACTTTCAGTACACAAAGCATTTCTATGATTGTCATTAAGCATGCAGGAAGAGCTAGCAATAGGAATTTCATCACAAGTCAAATCACAGGTAATAGATCTATCATGAGCGGAAACATTCTTTGATTTGCTTGTAGTTAATTCCTTACTCATTTCTAGTTCACAGTGTTTGACAAGAAAATCATCATGAGTCTTAATAAGTAATACATGAGTTGCATTCAAGGAATCATGAGCGTGTAAGTAAATCATGATTGATGACTAGAGCATTATGAGCAAAAGTAAGATTATCATGAACAACATTGAGCTCATTATGACTAGTCTCCAAACAAGAAACTTGTCTTTCACTTCTTCATACTTAGATTCAAGAATCTTGACCTTAGAGACAAGCAAGTCATTATCATCATTTAAACTGGCAATAGTTTTCTTAAGAGATTTATCCTTAGAAGTTTTAGCACACAAGGCATCATTAAGCTCTTTAATGATCTCCACTAGCTCATCATAAGAAGGAGAATCATTTACCTTGTCCTCATCACCTCTTGCCATAAGACAAACAGACAGAGAAGGTGAAGGTGGAGTAGATTCATCCAACGCCAGTCCAGCCAACCCCTTAGACCTTGAACCATCTTCATCATCAGAGGAGGAAGAAGAGGATTCATCACTTGAACTTTCTTCATCTGAGACCCATTCACCAATATGTGCCTCGAGATCTCGCCCGAGATTCCCGAGATCTTGCCCGAGATACCCGAGGTCTCGTCGAGAAATTCGAAATCCGAATTTTTTTTGAATTTTTTGAATTTTCCGAAATTTTGAATCTCGGAGGGGTCCGAAATCCGAAATCTCGTCCGAGATTTCGGATTTCGGACCAAAATTTCAATCCTTGCCCTCGGAGTTCGTGAAACGCGCGGAAACAGAGGCCCACTCCGTTGCGGCGGCGGAATCCGAGTTGGATTCGTATTGGGTGACGTGGCTCAACGTCAGCCGTTGGATCAAGATCCAACGGTGCGGGGGTTTGGGCTCGGGTCTGGCTCGGGCGAGCTGGCTGGCTCGGTCGGACTCGGGCTCGGGTCCGGTCGGATGAACAGTAAAACCCACTCGATTTTCCAGCGATTAAATAATCCAATTAATTTCTCAGAAATTCATTTAGTTCATTAAAAATAGCAAAAGACTCAGAAAAATTCCAGAAAAATTCTGGAAAATATTTTGGAACATTTTGGACTCAAATAAAATATTTCCAACAAAATTTTATTTGCAAAGTTAAATTCTTTGATTATTTCAAAAGGGAATAAATTCAAATAAATTCCAAATAAATCCAAATAAATTCCAGAAAATTCCAAAAATTCACCAAAGTGCCAAATCATACTTGAATTTAAGAAAAGCAAAATTTTGGGGTGTTACAAGCCGCACCGTGCTTGGATAGATCTCAGCCGTTAGATCTAGATCGTACGGTTAGGGTTAGCCGCGTTGTAGCATTAGATCTGATCTGGATCGTTGATTTTCAAACCAACGGTCCAGATTGCGCCACGTGTCCGATAGATGGACCGGTGCGGTCAGCGCAGCGTCGCCGGTCGCCGCTGACGTCACGCGTGACGTCACGGTGCGGCCCGCGTGTTAGTACCATGTGGCCGAGGTACGGTGACGTCACGCTGACATCACCCGAGGGGTCCACATGTCAGTGAGACATGTCCCCGTCGGCCGGGTCCACGCTAGACCCGAGCCGTGCCGTGCGCTGGGTCCATGGACCCGACGCGACGTGGCGGCTTCTGATTGGTCCACGTGTCCTGCTGACGCAATAAATTGATTTTCCAATAGAAAAATAAATGAATTAATTCGGGTTATTGATTTATTTGAATTTTCAAACTTCAAACGCTTATAACTTTTGCGTTTCAACTCCGATTTGAACGATTCCAATTTCTAAATTTTTATAAAATTGAGATCTACTTAAATATGAATTTTAATTAATTTTGGAATATGAAATTTTCTCTGTTATTATTTAATTAATAGATCCTTTAAACTTTAAACAATTATAATTTTTGCATTTTAACTCCGATTTGGGCGTTTCAAATTTCTAAAATTTTGTAGAATTATGCTCTTTCTGTTTTTTTTGACTTTAATTACACTTTTGAGCAATGTATATGCACTGTTTTATTTATTTATTGCTATTTGCACGCATTACGGGTAGACGTTGAAGTACCCGAGGGCTTCGAAGGAGAGGTGTTGACCCAGGAGCCAGCTCAAGACCAAGAACAAGTACTCTTTGAAGGCAAGTTGTGCTTTGACCATGTTGATCCCATTCTTTTGAAATTATGTTGTTTCAAAGTATTGCATGCTAATTTAATTAGAATTTATGTTGATTAATTCTGGGATTAGTTAGATATCTAGTTGTTGTATGACACCTTGTTGTATATAATTGTATGCCATGAACCCCTTGTCACCCTAATTATGGAATAAGTAGTTGGACATTATTAAATTGCCAACATGGGTAATTAGACCATTGTAGTATGTTGCTTAGACTTGCCACGTTGTCACAACATGATTTTGGATAATTACATGTTAACATTGACTTAATGACATATGGAACATGTTTTTGAGAAGTGTCATGTGTTATTGATGTTATTATCGATGGCACGTGGTGCATGGTAATCAACTGGGGTTTGATAAATAGTTTTCAACCGGGGCATGTGGCAAGAATGATTGGGTGGGCCAGTTGTGGCACCGGGAACGTTGATTTGGTTTTTCGGGTAGTCTTGCCCTGGTCACCCTAAGTACTTAACCTTGCAAGCCTTTGAACTGAGTCAAACGTGCAACCACATGTCCGCAATGGGACGGACCTAGTTGATTAAGATGCTAATAACGTACCTGTGGGACCTCGGGGTGTCAACTATACCTTTTGTGTAGTTGTACGGGGGAGCGTACCGGGGCTGCGGCCAGGTACCCATCTAACGGTTGATTGGCCTAGACTTCGCCTTTGCTAAGGGAAGGGTTGGTGTGCAATAACCGGGGAGGCCCACTTGTGCTGTTAGAAGTTTTCGAAAGACTTTCTTACGGACACTCGCCTTTGTGGTGTTTGGCTGTATCTTGTGGGTAAAGTGCATAACCTCTGCAGAGTGTAAAATCTATTCGAATAGCCGTGTCTGCGGTATTGGACATTGCTCAGGAATTACAGTCAAGGGTTAGACTTTCATGAAAATAACTCAATTTGGAAGAATGGTTGGTTGGAACGATGAATTGGATCTAGAATTGGGAATTGCTTTATTTATGAGATCCTTGTGAAAAGTACTCTATTCATTATCGCTTTACCGCTTTGAAGTCTATTACTGTATTTACTCGTGCTACATTACTGCAAATGAACTGGTTACCATATCCTTTGTACTAAGCCATGCATGTAGAATATTAGCTTGCATTCTATGCACGACTTGCTGAGTACCAAGTACTCACCCTTGCCACAATACAACATCAGTTGAAGAAGAGTCGACGCGAGCTTTGGAGGAAGAGTACCAGGAGGAGCCGTCTAACTAGGGAGCGAGCCCAGTCAGTTGCCTGTGGTATACTGGATGGCGCCACGTTGATGCTTTTATTCCGCTGCAATTTATTTCCTTACTAAGTTTTCGCCCTGTGTGGCGTACTCTTGTAACTTGACCATAAGGTCGAGCAACCAGTTTGGTTATCTTAATTAAAGTACTTTATTACTATCGATGTGTATGATTGTGATATTTACCGATGTTGAGACTGTGTGCACTAGCGTGATCCTGGACTAGTGCTGAATACACAGAGGGTCCGGATTTGCAAATTCGGGTTCCGACACTCTTGGTGACTCATTGAACATTCTTGAGCTCTAGCAAGTCTTCGTTCTCCCATTTGCATTAAATTCATTTCTTGAGAAGAGTTAGAAGCATTCAAGTGCGTTAAATCTTTTGAGCAAATTAGAAAGTCGAATTAACCTCAAGTTAGCGTTATTTTCTCTATTCTTTTTTAGGTTGCCACCTCTTAGACGGCTTGAGGTGTGCAACCGGTGATCTTCTCAAAGGAGTTTGTGAGAAGGCCCGATTAGTTGTGAAAGCACGGAGCTCGCCTACCCGGAGTGAGAAAGAGCTACTCCGAGTGATTGAGGAAGGTTCATTTGCGCAAAGGAGTTGGTTTGAAGTGAGTAAAGCTACCTCAATGTGGATTAGAGAGACTAGCAAGTCTTTAATACTATGGGATAAATTCTTGTGTCATCTTATGGTTTGCTTCTTTTGTGCTCAATTTAATTACTAGAAATTCTAATATACTTTAGTGTGATCATTTATTTAGAATTGTTATATTGCTTAGACTTACCATTGTTGGTGCATTTTAAAGATTTAGGCCTTGATAGTTAAAATTCTCATTTATAGTATTATTTGCTTACTTAGTGTAATTTAAGCCGAGAATTTTAAAAACCTCCTATTCACCCCACTCTAGTCGGTTATCCTTGATCCTGCGGCATTCTCTCCCTCACTAAAATTTGAAAAAGCAGACATATGGCCGTGTATGTCAGTCGATAGAGATTTGGTCTATTGAGATGAGCCAAATTGAAGCTGCTAGAATATTGGTTGTAAATTTTTAGATATTCGAATAGAGTTTTTCAGAATTATCTGAGAATATAATCGGAATATCCCGATTCGATAGATAGTGATCTGCCGAATCCAAAACCAACTATTCAAAACTGATACCGAATCCGATAACTATCTGACACGACTAGCCGAATTTGAGCAAAATAGATCCGATCAGTCGATCAGTTGGCGTCTAGTCGATCCAAATGCAGCCATAGTATATAAGCTTTATCACATAAGAATTTTATTGTAATGGAGGAGAGTGTGTGTAGTTTTCTTAGACGACCATAAAGACAACATAAAATACTATTGTATGAGTTATTATCTATAATAAACAATTTTTCTATATCATAATTAAAAGATGGTAAGATTTCATAGAGACAACATTAAAAACAATCTATTGTAGAAAATATCTTTAGTTTTGTTTGTAGATGATATGAAAGAGTATATAGATAGAAGTCGTCATGCTATCGTTGAAGCATCTAGACCCCTAATTTATTTTTGAGTCTTAGTAATTAATGACAATCATGTTTAAAGGACTAACAATTTCTTTTGAGTGTATGAGAATAGGTTGGTCCATCACAATGAACGTGAAAAGTTGAGATCATGAAGCACAAAGTAAATCAAGGTTTCAAGCTCAAGGTCAAGGTATAAAAATTTAATGACCTTTTCATAGCTTTTGCCAATCTTTGTGTTTGGAGAAAAGATCGGGTTGCTAGCATAGGTGTCGTACTATTAAGAGGAACCTTTGGCTAGTTGCTTGAGAATGCTTTAATTTCATGGCCCAAAGTCTTATTGCATATTTGGTTCTTGATTGAATTGAAAATCTATTCAAAAATTGTAAACTCTCTGAAATCGGCACAACCGCAATGATAATGTCGGTACTGCCACTAAGTCGGCAGTATTTTGTAGAGAGACATTTTCAGGAGTTTTGGACCTATCGGCACTACCGGCATGTATTTTCCGGTATTACCACTAGTCAGCACTACTGGCCCTTTGTAAGATCGAGGATGCCGACTAGAGGGGGGTGAATAGACATTTTAAAAATTCTCTCTTAAAAACACTTTGGCCAAAATCTAGTTTATATGCAGAAGCGTAGATCAAAATGATTTTATCCAATTAAAGCCTAAATAGTCTAGTCTCAACT
Source organism: Rhipidocladum racemiflorum (assembly GCA_036346355.1). NCBI lineage: Eukaryota > Viridiplantae > Streptophyta > Magnoliopsida > Poales > Poaceae > Rhipidocladum > Rhipidocladum racemiflorum. Next base: position 35,247,539 of record CM070576.1, on the reverse strand, counting down.
ATGTACACCAACAACTAAGTCTATGATCAAAGTTTGCAATCCTAGGTTGACAAGCAAGCTATTTAATTCTAGGAGTGTAAATTGCAATAATGTAAATAAGCAATAAAAAGCAAATCAAAGATTGACACACAATCTTTTTACCGTGGTGTTCGTAAACTTGCCGGTCTCCCCTAAACCACGTTGAGGTAAGCTCAAATGAATTGGATTGGCTCCATAAATTAAGCCAAGCACCTCAATTCCACTAATAGTAGATTTTTTCCCCTTCGGGTAGGCGAGCTCCAACCTTCACAACTTGCCGGGCCTTCTCACAAGCTTCTTTGATAAGGTCACTGAGCAACGACGCCTCCATGCCATCTATGTGTCAGGAAATACCAATAGTAAAAGGTCAAGCCTCTCGCTTGATCCTCACCAAGTGCAACACATGCACAATGATGCTCAATCCTTCTCTAGATGCAACACATGCAACCAGAGACCTTCTCTCCTTGCTCACAAGGTGCAACACATACAAAATTTAGAGGAGATACTCACACTAGCTCATAGGAATGCATTGGTACACCAAAGAGATTCTACACAAGAAACTCTAGCTCAAAAGCACATCAAATCTCTCAAATATAGCATTATATGATCCAGAGGTTTTGTTCTCACAAGAATACGTCAAGGGGGTGTAGGGGCAGCCACCAAGACTACCCAACTTGGCCTCTAAAATAGTCTCAAAGAAAACTAGCCGTTGGAACAAAATCAATGAAAAAACAAATTTGGAGATTCCTAATTACCCAATTCGGACATTCTCAATGGTAAAAAAATCCTAGCTGTTGCAAGCCAAATTCGGACATTCTGAAGTCCAAAATTCGGATATTCCGAATATATCAATTTGGACATTACGAATTCAACAATTCAAAACACATATTCTGCCAAAATGTCCTAAAATTGAATTCGGACATTCCGAATAATACCAATTCGGACATTCTCACAGCACGACCTAAAAATGATCATAATTGTTTACTCCGAAGTTTGATTTAGGTGATCTTGGACTCTTATCAAAAGGGCTACAAATTTCACCCATTTTCAAGATCTAAGTGTGGAGTACATGGACCCCGGGTATCTGTATGGCAGGACGCAAGGACCAACCAAGAGGGGATGGGCTGAACCAGCTACGTGAGATCGGGCGCCATCCGGACTATCAACGTCGTACCCAATAAGGCAGGATAGAAGATGATAACCGACTCTTGTTGGAAGGATGTGATCGTAATCCCGGAGGATAGCGTATCTAGTATAAAAGATCAGAGATATAATCTCCACCCTGTAACCGACCAGGATTCTACCATGTAACCGACTCGGACTCTCCTGCCCCCTTCCTATATAAGGGGGCGGGGACCCTAGAGAGGAGGCGAGAGAAAAAGATTAAGCTACTCATAATTCCAGAGCATAGGACTAGGGTATTACCTCCACCGTTGAGGGCCCGAACATGTATAATCCCTTGTCTTGTGTTTCCATCAAGTTTGGATCCAGCGCATAGCCCCGTATTCATTATTATCGACAACAAACATCAACAGTTGGTGCACCAGGTAGGGGAAGCGCGAAGGTCAATCTCGACAAGGTCGATGGCTTCCTTTAACGAAATCAACGTCACCTTTGCTCCCGGCCAAGTTTTCTATTTCGGGAGCCTGAGCTTCAACGCCGATGAACTCAGCAGGCTCGCTCTTTTGGATTCGGACCAGATCCAATCTGGGAGAGCCTCCAACAACGCTTTCTTCCCCTCGGACCCGAATCAGATCCAATTTGGGACGGACCCTAATGGTGTTTCTTCTGGGCTCCCGTTTCGGTCGGGAAAGGTCGTGGCCATCTACCCACGAGTAGATGGCCAGGGGCCCACTTCCCAATTCGGATATGGCGAGAACCCAACCAGATCTCGGGTGATAGGCCCCCCAGATCGTAAAATCAACTCAGCTTACCTCTTCTCCACTCTTTTTGTTTGGAGACCGAACTGGAGAGCAACATGGAGAACCGCAATAATTTTCATGGGATTTGCGTGATCGAGGAGGAGAGGACCAAATCGCAATGCCGATGAGATGCAAAAGAAGCGGTGAAAGCAGAACGTCTTCGTTGCGGGCCCAAGATGCGCGCACTCAGTCTTGCCAAACCCGAGCTCGCAACGTCAACGAGGACATCCTGCATGCAAGAATGGGGATCCAAGCCATTTTTCACACGCCGCAGCAGAACATCGTTGCCTCCAAGACACTCCTTGACACCTTGGCTCTGATGCTCGAGCCCGACAGCCTGGCCGCCCCAATCATGGCACAAGTTAAAGCCATGGTGACGGCGACGGCAATCCAGCATAACCAACAAGATCAGGCCATGACGACACCCCCTCACACTCATGCAGTCGCTCAAACTGCTAGAAGTTAGACCACTCACAGTCGGAATGAGCGCAGTCGGCGCAAGTCCCCTTATGACAAGGACGCACCTTCAACCATCCATCGCGACCTCCGCCAGGACCTCAATACCAGGAGGCGGGAGCAAGAAGATGAAGAGCAGCGCCAGCGCCACGACGACTATGAGCGCTTCGGCATCGACCACAACCGAGGCCGCGGCCGCGGTCGAGACAACTGCGACGATCAGAGCACAGATCATGGCGAACAAAGGAACCAACGCCACCTTGGCCAGTGAAACGACGATGACCGCCGGGTTGGATCTCCATCACGCCGATCTCCACCATGCCATGATAAGGAACCCATTGATGGGGTCCACGCATTTACCCCTTACTCCGCTGAGTGGTATGGCCTGACGGCTTCAATCCGAAGGGCATTGTCAAGTTTGACACCGAAAGAGATCCAGAAGCTTGGCTGCAGGTTTACGCCCTTGCAGTCAAGGCAGCCGGAGGCGACCGCAACGTGATGGCAAACTACCTGCCGGTCATGCTCGCCTCATCGGCTCAGACCTGGCTCATAGGACTTCTGAGGAATTCAATAGATTCTTGGAGAGATCTTTGCTAACAGTTCATTGCGAACTTTCAAGGCACTTACGAGAGGCCTAGGGCCCCATGGGATTTATACTAACTCCATCAAAATAAGAATGAGTCACTTCGGGAATTTATTCGGCGCTTCACGCAAAATAAGAACACGATTCGAGACTTCTCAAATGCGGTCATCATAGCAACTTTTCAGAAAAGGAGTCTGCGATCCCGATCTGATCAAGAAGATGTCCCGAAAGCCACCGACCACAGTGAGGGAGATGTTCGCCCTAGCAGACTGCTACGCCACGACGTAAAATGTCTTGGCCGAGCACCAAGACGATCGTCCGCGACCGAAGGACAAAAAGGATCACGCCGAGCCCTCAAGACAGAAGGACAAGAAGTAGAAGAGCGAGGGGCTGGTTGCGGTAGCAGACCCTCGCTGGACCAGGGAGCATCAAACAAAAGACTACGACGAGGTAATGAACGTGACATGCCCTTTCCATCCCAAGGGCAAGCATGCTGCCAAAGATTGCTTCACTCTAAAAAGATTTGCACGAGAAAACAACAAGCAGTTGGAGCCCAAGGATAAAGGGGAGGCTGGTAAGAAAGGAGATTCCCTCGAAGAAGATGACTACCAGGAGATCAAACACGGGCTTAACTGCATATTCGGGGGCTCGGATGCGCATGAGTCCAAGTGGAAGCAAAAGCTTACCGCTCGGGACGTCAACACGGTCATTCCGGCGACCCCCCGATACTTAAAGGTGGTTTGAGGTCCCAATCATGTTTGACCGGTCGGATCATCCCGACCACATACCATACCAAGGTAGGTATCCTTTGGTGCTGGACCCTGTCATTCATAGCGTGAAGCTCAAGAAAGTGCTGGTCGATGGAGGGAGCGGGCTCAACATCCTCTTCTCCAGAATCTTCGACGAGATGAAAATCCCTCACTCTGAGATGAAGCAAAGCTCGTAGTCGTTCCATGGGGTAATCCCTGAGACATCGTCAGTACCACTCAGATAGATCACTCTGCCTTTCATGTTCGGTCCAAAGGAGAATTATCAGACCGAGTACCTGAATTTCGAAGTAGCTGATTTCGAGACGGCATATCATGCCATCTTGGGAAGACCGGGCTTAGCCAAATTCATGGCAGTGCCACACTACACTTGGTGCTAAAAATGTCGGGGCCCAAGGGCATTATCATAGTATGTGTGACGTCAAGCACTCCTTCCTATGCGACAGGGAGAGCTACGAGCTAGCGGAGGCGCAACAGGCGGTGGCCGACGTGGAAAAAATCCGACTGGCGGCTGCAATCCTATAGGGTGAAGACATCCCTGCCAAGAAGCAAGCAAAGTCGAGAATCAAACCTGACGAAGAAATAAAAAAATATAGCACTCTACCTGTCCAACTTGGCCAGGACAGCTCAGATTGGGACAGGGCTCGACCAAAAATAGGAAGATGCGCTCATCACCTTCCTCCGAGCGAGCAAGGACATCTTTGCGTGGAAACCATATGATATGCCTAGTGTCTCAAGGGAGGTGATCGAGCACTCTCTAAACGTCGATGAGAAGGCGAGACCAGTTAAGCAACGACTCTGACGGTTTGCCCAAGATCGCCGCGATACAATCAAGGAGGAAATCACTAAACTTTTAGCCGCTGGCTTCATAAAAAGAAATGTATCATCTCGACTGGTTAGCGAACCCAGTTCTTGTTCGCAAAAAGAATAAAAATTGGCGCATGTGTGTTGATTATACTGATCTCAACAAAGCATTCCCAAAAGATCCATTCGGGCTGCCTCGCATCGACCAAGTGGTGGACTCAACCGCCGGCTGCGAGCTCCTGAGTTTCCTAGATGCTTACTCAGGGTATCACCAGATCAACCTCAAGGAGGAAGACTGTATCAATACTTCGTTCATCACGTCGTTTGGGCCTTTTTGCTATGTCACAATGCCATTCGGGTTGAAAAACTCTAGCGCAACCTATTAGCACGCAATACAGCGGTGTTTTCACACTCAACTCGGATGCAATGTGGAGGCTTACGTGAACGACGTCATTGTCAAGTCTCGGCTGAAGGAGGACCTCGTCCCTGACCTAGCTGAGACATTTGAAAGTCTAAGAGCTTACAAGATGAAGCTTAACCTCGAGAAGTGTGTTTTTGGGGTCTCTTCGAGAAAACTAGGATTTATCATGTCCCACCGTGGTATTGAGGCAAACCTAGAGAAGATCAACGCCATCATGAAAATGAAGCCGCCGACCTGCCAGAAGGATGTCCAGAAGCTCACAGGATGCATTGTAGCACTCGGCAGATTCATTTCCCGCCTAGGAATGCGGGGATGCTCTTCTTCAAGCTCCTCAAGAAGCAGGACAAATTCCAATGGACTCTCGAGGCGCAGCAGGCTATCTCCATTGTTGGCTTCGCCAATGCCCGAGGAGCCTCTTATGCTTTACATAGCAGCAATAACTCATGTAGTCAGCGCGGCAATTGTTGTGGAGCGAGAGGAAGCGGGACATCAGCAGAAGGTGTAGCGCCCAGTTTACTTCATCAACGAGGTATTGGGTGAATCCAAGGTACGGTACCCGCAGATACAAAAATTATTATACGCCGTACTAGTCACCTCCTGTAAGCTCAAGTATTATATCCAAGAGCACTCGATTTCGTTGGTCACTGCTTTCCTGATCGGAGACATACTCCACAACCGGAAGGCCACTGGGAGGATTACGAATGGGCTGCTGAGCTTGGAGCCTTCGAGATCACATTCAAGCTGCGCACCGCCATTAAATCACAAGCGCTCGCCGACTTCACCGCCGAGTGGATGGAACAACAAAATCCCGTAACCGAGGAAGAGCTCGAGTAATGAACAATGCATTTTGACGGTTCCCTCACACTCAACAACGCGGGAGCAGGTATAGTGCTTGCTTCTCCAAAAGGAGAAAAGTTGAGATACGTCCTTCAAATTCATTTTCCAGCATCAAACAACGTTGCCAGTACAAGGCACTTATCCACGGACTCTGTATCGCCATTTTGCTTGGCATCAGCGATTGGCGGTTCACGGAGACTCACAGCTCGTGATCAACCAAGTGCAAAAGGACTGGTCATGCGTCGACGATAAGATGGCTGCATACTGCCAGGAGGTGCGCAAGCTGGAAGACAAATTTGATGGGCTAGAACTTGTCCATGTAGTTCGCCGAGATAACGAAGCAGTAGACGAGCTCGCCAGATTAGGTTACAGTCGAACAACAGTTCTGGCCGGTATATTCGTTGAAGAACTCCATAAACCCATGACAAGCCGGTAGCAGAACGTGGACAATTTGGGGGAGAAGTCGGCCAATACAGAGGTTTTAGTCATTGATCCTGACTGGACAACCCCCTATTTGGACTTTTTGATGAAGGACGAGCTCCCTAAGGACCACACACAGGCAAAACGCATCGCACGCAAGAGCAAAGTCTATACTGTAACGGGGAGGAACTCTTTCGAAAGAGCGCTTCCAGAGTACTAAGACGGTGAATATCAGAGCAAGAAAGGAAGAATCTCCTCAAACAAATCCACTCAAGAATTTGCAGGCATCATGCAGCGTCAAGAACCCTAGTCGGAAAGGCTTACCGTCAAGGCTTATTCTGGCCGATCGCGGTAACAGACGCATAGGACATCGTCCGTACATGCGAGGGCTGTCAATTTTTTGCTCGTCAAGTGCATGTGCTGGTGCAGGAATTGTAGATCATTCCGATCAACTGGCCGTTCACAACTTGAGGGCTCGACATGGTTGGACCTCTAAAGAAAGCACAAGGTGGTTTCGCTCACCTCTTCATCACCGTCGACAAGTTCACAAAGTGGATCGAGGCCAAGCCTGTCGCCACGATCATAGCGGCCAAAGCTAGGGAATTATTTCAGGAAATCGTGGTCAGATTTGGCGTGCCGAATAGAATTATAACAGAGAACATCAATCAATTCAGAGGTGCCGAATTTCAAGACTGGTGCGATGAGCTCAGAATTAAAATCTATTTTGCTTCCGTGGCGCATCCCCGGAGCAACGGATAGGTCGAACGAGCCAACGGCATAGTGCTACAAGTCCTAAAAGTGAGAATATTTGATCGTCTCAAACCATATGATGCGCGATGGGTCAAAGAATTACCTTCGGTGCTCTAAGGGCTTAGGACTACTCCCAGCAGGGCAACCGGGCAGTCACCTTTTTTCTTGGAATTCGAATCCCCAAGGGTCCGGAAATACATGGAAGCCAAGTTAGAAGAAAGCAGACTAGAAGATCTTGACTGATTGGAGGAAGCCAGGGACGTCACATCAATCCGGTCGGCCAGGTACCTCCAGCGCTTACGTCACTACCACGATCGCAATGTTCGGGGCCACGCTTTCTCTAAAGGAGATTTGGTTCTAAGAGAGAATAAAAAAAGCGAGCACAAGCTTTCCTCAAGCTGGGAAGGCCCTTACATCGTCGATGAAGTGACACGCCTGGGGGCTTATAGACTTAGGCGTGAGGATGGCATGGTCATCAGCAACATGTGGAACATAGAGCAGCTACATCGCTTCTACACCTAAGTCTTATGTTCAATTATGTCCTTGCAAATATAGTTTTTTCTGACTTACAACTCAGTTGCTACCCAACCGAGCAGTAAGCCCGGGGCTACACTCAATAATGTATGCCGACGCCGTATATATACGTTGCCCCAAGATGTCCTCGCTTCTCTCATTCGACGATTACCAACAAGTCTGAGTGCTCAAATCCCGAACAGTGAAGCTCTAACCCCTTGAGTGGCGGACTTTAGTCACCGGGAAAAGCGTGTCTGTGGTAAAGAGCCATGAGTTGAGTCCCAGTGCTCGGGGGCAAGACTAGTCGGGTAGAGTGCATAACGAGAAGGGAATCATGCCACTTGGATGACTTCGGAATCAACAAAGAAAAAAAGGCGTAAAGGACGTCGGGATTGGATATCAAAAATAGCTGGATAATGCATTATATCAAAAGTATTTTTACATTGTACACAATTGCAGGGGACCTAATTCTAGATTCTCCACCAAAGCGGCAGAGGTGTCCTTAACGTCCTCAAGAAGGGCGGTGTCGGGACCCGAATATGCAAATCCGGACCCTCTGTGTATTCAGCACTAGTCCAGGATCATGGTAGTGCACACAGTCTCAACATAGATGAATATCACAATCATACATAGCAGAATAATAAATCAATCACAAAATATAAACTATTGAACGACCTTAAGGTCGACCTTACATTTGCGAAGCCTTGACGGTTTCAACTCCAAATAAGCAGCAGTGGAACGAAGAACATCGGTGAATCCCATCAATACGCCACAGGCAACTGACGGGGTTCAACTCCTAGATAGTCGCCTTCTCACGGAACTTCCTCTTCTTCGACGATGTAGTATTCATCTCAACTGGTGATTGTTTGTTGCAAGGGGTGAGTACATAAAGCACTCAGCTAGTGTAACACCCCAATTTTTTTTTGCTTTTCATAAGTTTGAATGTTATTTTGCACTTTTGTGAATTTTTGGAATTTTCTGGAATTTATTTGGATTTAATTGGATTTAATTTGAATTTATTTCCCTTTTGAAATAATTAAAGAATTAAAAGTTTTAAATAAAGTTTTGTCGGAAATATTTTATTTGAGTCCAAAATGTCTCAAAGTATTTTCCAGAATTTTTCTGATTATTTTGCTATTTTTCTCGAATTATTTGAATTTATAGAAATTAATTAAATTATTTAATCGCTGGAAAATCTATCGGGTTAGCACTGTTCATCCGACAGTCTGACTCGAGTCCGACCCGAGCCAGACTGACCAGACCAAATCCATTCGCGTGCGACTGTTGGATCTTGATCCAACAGCCACCGTTGCGCCACGTCGCCAATCCAAATCCAATTCGGATTCCGCCGTCGCAGCCGGGTGGACCTCGGTTTCCGCGATTTTCACGGAAGCCGAGGCCCCTATTTAATACGCCGCCGCCACCATCGTGTAGCCCTCTTCTGTGCGCACCCGTAGCCCTAGACCTTCGCGCCTGAGCCGCCGCCGTTCGCCTGCTAGAGCTCGCCGTAGTTGGATTAGGGTTCCGCCGCGGTTTTCCGTCGTTTGCCGCCGACCCCGCCGTCCTCCGCCGTGATCGAGCCCAGATCCGGAACCGCCGCATCAAGCCGCGTCGAAGAGTACCACTCATCTCGTCGGAGGAGCCCCGAAGCGCCGTGGGCTGGGTCGTCATCACCGTCTCCGGCCACCCAACTTCGCTGCGACGCCATCACCGTCCGCGAGCTCCGTGCACCGTTGGAACTTCATCGGACGGCTACGGTGAGTCCACGTTTCCCCGAGACCGTAGAAAACCAGATTAGATCTGGACTGTTGGATCAAGATCCAATGATCCACGTTCATCCACGTCACCCCGTAACGAATCCACGTTGCGGTTCTTCGATCCAATCGCAACCGTTGGATCTAGATCCAACGGCTTAGATGAAGCCACGTAGCTGTCACCGCACCGTGCCTTGAGCGATCCTAACCGTTCGATCGAGATCGAACGGCGTAGAGCCCGCCACGTGTCGTGCACCGGGTCAAGCCACGTCACCCCCAGAGACGCGGTGAAACCCGATCGGATCTCGACCGTCCGATCAAGATCGAACAGTCCAGATCAACCGCGTTATTTCCAAACGCGTGAGGTTAGATCTGATCTGGACCGTTGATTTTCTAATCAACGACCCAGATTGTGCCACGTGCGCGGGAGCCGAACTGGCGCGGTCAGCGCGGTCGCGCCCGATCGTCGCTGACGTTAGCGCGTGACATCAGCGAGGCGTCCGCATGTCAGCGGCTGGCCCAACGTCTCCATGACGTCATGCTGACGTCACGTGGGGCCTGCGTGTCAGCCATCCTCGGCCGAGCCGTGCTGACGTCAGCAGTGGGTCCCGCGTGTCAGAGACACGTGCACCCATGGACCGGATCCACGGTGGACCGAGCCCGAGCAGTGGACCGAGTCCATGGACCGGCTGACGCAATAATTCGATTTTTCAATAGAAAAATAATTCGGTGGAAAAATCAAATCCCGTGCTGACGTCATGCTGACGTCATAAATCGGATTTTTCAATAGAAAAATAAATGAATTAATTCTGTTTATTGATTTATTTGAATTTTCAAACTTCAAACGCTTATAACTTCTGCATTTTAACTCCGATTTGAATGATTCCAGTTTCTAAATTTTTATAAAATTGAGATCTACTCAAATATGATTTTTAATTAATTTTTGGACATGAATTTTTGTCTGTTTATATTTAATTAATAGATTCTTTAAACTTTAAACAACTACAACTTTTGCATTTTAACTCCGATTTGAGCGATTCAAATTTCTAAAAATTTGTAAAATTATGCCCTTTCTTTTTATGGACTCTATTTGATGTTTTGAGCAATGTGCATGTACTGTTTTATCTATTTGTTGCTATTTGTGTGCATTACAAGTAGACGTTGAAGTACCCGAAGGCTTCGAAGGAGAAGTGTTGACCCAGGAGCCAGCTCAAGACCAAGAACAAGTACTCTTTGAAGGCAAGTTATGCTTTGACCATATTGATCCCTTTTTTGAAATCTATCTGGTTTAAATTATTGCATGCTAATTCAATTAGAAAATGCTTTAAATAATTCTGGGAAATTAGATAAATGCCAAATTGCAGTATGACACCTTGATTAATTACTTATGTGCCATAAACCCTTGTCACCCTAGTAGTGGATTAATTAGTTGGACATTATTAAATTGCCAACATGGGTAATTAGACCGTTGTAGTATGTTGCTTAGACCTGCCACGTTGTCACAACATGATTTTGGATAATTACATGTTAACATTGACTTAATGACATATGGAACATGTTTTTGGGAAGTGTCATGTGTTATTGATGTTGTTATCGATGGCACGTGTTGCATGGTAATCAACTGGGGGCTTGATAAATAGATTTAGACCAGGGTATGTGGCAAGAATGATCGGGTGGGCCAGTTGTGGCACCGGGGAAGTTGATTTGGTTCTTCGGGTAGTCTTGCCCTGGTCACCCTAAGGACTTAACCTTGCAAGCCTTTGAACTGAGTCAAACGTGCAACCACATGTCTGTAATGGGACGGACCTAGTTGATTAAGTTGCTAATAACGTACCTGTGGGACCTCGGGGTGTCAACTATACCTTTGTATAGTTATGCGGGGAGCGTCTGGGTCATGCCAGGTACCCATCTAACGGTTGATTGGCCTAGACTTCGCCTTTGCTAAGGGAAGGGCTAGTGTGCAATAACCGGGGAGCACCACTTGTGCTGTTTGAAGTTTCCGAAAGGCTTTGTTACGGACACTCGCCTTTGTGGTGTTTGGCTATATCTTGTGGGTAAAGTGCATAACCTCTGCAGAGTGTAAAATCTATTCGAATAGCCGTGTCCGCGGCAATGGACATCGCTCGGGAATTACAGTCAAGGGTTAGACTTTCATAAAAATGACGTGACTTTGGAAGAATGGTTAGTTTGAAATAGTGAGTTGGACCTAGGATTGGGAACTGCTTTATTTGCAAGATCATTGTGAAAAGTACTTTATTCACTATCGTTTTACCGCTTTGCAATCTACTATTGCATTTACTCATGCCACTTTACTGCAAATGAACCTGTTAGCCTATCCTTTGTAATAAGCCATGCATATAGAATATTAGCTTGCATTCTGTGCACGACTTGCTGAGTACCAAGTACTCACCCTTGCCACAATACAACATCAGTTGAAGAAGAGTCGACGCCAGCTTTGGAGGAATAGTACCAGGAGGAGCCGACTAACTAGGGAGCGAGCCCAGTTAGTTGCCTGTGGTATACTGGATGGCGCCACGAAATCTACTTTATTCCGCTGCAATTATTTCTCTTTTAATAAATCTTCGCCCTGTGAGGCGTATCTTTGTAACTTGACCATAATGTCGGGCAACCAGTTTGGTTATTTAATTAAGGTACTTTACTATTTTGATTGGGTATGATTGTGATATTTACCGATGTTGAGACTGTGTGCACTAGCGTGATCCTGGACTAGTGTTGAATACACGGAGGGTTCGGATTTGCAAATTCTGGTCTCGACAGCAAGTCATGCACAGAATGCAAGGCTAATAACTATATGCATGGCTTATTCCAAATGACATGCTGAATAGTCCTTTTTGCGGAAAAGCAACATTCACAAATAAACATAATAGATTGTAAAGCAGTAAAACAAGTAATAACAGTAATAGGTTTCACAGTTATTTCATAAGTAAAATATTCAACATCCTTAACCAATCATCACTTTTCCACAAGCAAAATGCCTCCAATCCCAAGTTTACTTTTAGGAAAAGCTAACCCTTGACTGTACTCCCCGAGCATTGTCTAGTACCGCGGACACGGCTATTCGAATAGATTTTACACTCTGCAGAGGTTATACACTTTACCCACAAGATACAATCAACTCATCATGTCAGCCGTGAATCGCCATACAAGAGTATGCGAATGAGCGATCATAACAAAGCTTTTCGGGAACTTCTATCTTAACAAGTGAACCTCCCTGGTTGTTGCACACTAACCCTTCGCTCAGCAAAGGCAATGTCTAAGCCAAGCAACCGTTGGACGGGTACCTAGTCGTAGCCCCGGTACGCTCCCCCATACAACTACACAGAAGTATAGCTGACACCCTGAGGTACCACATGCAAGACATCAGTAACTTACTCAACTAGGTCTATCCCATCTCAGACATGTGGTTGTATGTTTGACTCAGTTCAAAGGCTTGCAAGGTTAAGTCCTTAATTGACCAGGGCAAGACTACCAAAGTATCCACAAGTATTCCAACACCAACAAAAACCAAATTCGACCGCCCAGTTGCCATTCTTGGCCCACCAGAAACAATCTTGCCACTTGCCCCAGTCTAAATCATTTTATCACCCTAGTTGATTATTGCGCAACACAATGCCAACAACAACTCAACATCCTTGAAGAAGCACGAAGGCATCCGCATATCAACATCATCGTGTCAGCAACATGTCACACCATTTTAAAATACATTGCATATTCCATTAATCAATAATTACATTTGTAATTCCAAAATGATGGCACTAACCCGTTGCAGGTCTAAGAAGACTAATACGTTCCATCTAACCCATGTTCTAACCCATGTTGGAAATTTATTAGCTAACAACTATTAGTCAACAATCATAGGGTGACAAATGAATCATGGCATACAATTATTATAGACAAGGTGGCAATAATAAGTACGTCGATTATCTAATCCCAAATTAATTGAAATCAGTTTAACTTAAACTAGTATGCAATAATTTGAAACAACATAATTTTAGAAAATGGGATCAACATGGTCAAAGCACAACTTGGCTGGCTCTTGCTATTTTTATTGTTTTTTTTACTCTTTATGCTTGATTCTTGATCCTCGATCTTCGATCTTCACTTCCTTGACCTTCGGCTTCGTAGAACGATTTCTGGACAACACATCTAATGATTAAAGAAGAAGCAAATACAAACCAATTCAAAAGACAAATCAAGTAAAAACTCTAAATTAAGAATGAACAGCATTGGGCACAACAGCTTGAAAGAATTTAGGGACTCAAACGGATTAGGTCAAAGATTAGACAAAATAGAACGGGCTTTCGGAAAACACCGAAAAGGGAAATACTAATAACTGCGAAAGAAAGAATAATATTCCCAAGAATATTTTTTCTGAAGTTATTATCTTGATTGTACGGACAATGACATATGGGCTCTCGATCTATAGACCGGGTCCATAAAGGTATGTTAGTTCACAATGAACTAAACTGGAGCTCGAAGTTGACTTTTGTTGACTAAACGGATACACAGCCAAACAAAAGAGAGAGACTAATAGATTAGATCGGGCACAAGGGTATGACAGATGGCCAATGGTCTATCGACCAAGTCCACGAATGAATTCTAGGTTAATGGCAGATTAGATTTTCAGGGATAAGACAAGGACAAATGTCTTACCACGATTGAAACAACGGGAAAGATTGCAAAGATAACAACGCGGCTCACAATGAACTTAGTCCATCGAACTGGTCTTAGGTTAGGGTTTTGGTTCAGCTTTGAAGATGATAAGACGATGAGTCTAGGCTCACATCATGATGATAGAACATATGAGGACATCGCACTAGTGCTCTTGCATGAATGCACGCATGCAATGACAACGAAGCGATGTGAGCCAAGCGTTAACGATGAAGCGTTAATAGCGGAACGTTAACAGCGAAACGTTAACGGCGAAACGCTAACGACGGAGCATTAACGGTGGAGCATTAACGGCAAAACGTTAACGGTGGAACGTTAGCGGCGCACGTTGACGACGAAGGAGAAATGATGGCGGGATGCTCATGAAACTAGAAGATAGCGACCGTCGGTGCAACGACATGGCCGCGATAAAACGCTACCAAGGATGGCTAACCGAAACGAGAACCGGTAGCAACGGTAAGGTTGAAAGACGACGGTTTTAAGCTGGCACCGGGCTTTGATGGCAAACGGAGACCAAAAGAACTATAAAGATGAACCAAAACAGTACATGATGACCCACCGGACACGACAACACGGCCGGAGTGAACTAAAATAACCGGCGTCAAAAGACGGCGCGCGGCGGCGGCACAAAGGCGGCCTAAATATATAAAAAAATTTCAGAGAATGGGATGGCAAAGGGGGAATGTCCATCACATAGAACGCGACTAGACGAACTCAACGGTATAGGCGGATTTTGCGGCGACGCGCCGAATTGATCACAAACTACCGATTAATGGGTTTCGGATCCAAACTTCGGACAGCCATAACATCTAGAATAATGATCGGAACTTAACCAAATTTAACCGAGAGCTAGATATGACCTAGAGGAACACTGTGATGTAGGTGGCTCAGAGTTTTACCTTCTGGATCAGCGGCGAACGAGCGAGGATGATTGACGCTGTCTGAAACGCAGTCTGATCGGAGAAAAGAATTTTTTGCGCAAAATCCAAAGAACAAAACCATGGTTTAGGATGTGCATCACGTAGAGAACATCAAGGAGAGTCTACAGTAAAAATTTCACGGCCAAACTCGAAAAATTGAGGGAGATATGGCCTCGGCAAAATTCGTGATTGAAACGGCCATAACTTTTGATTCCATGGGCCAAATTGGATGAAATTTGGAGGGGAGACAGATGGTACCTTGGGGCACGCCGTGACATAGGTGGATCGCCAAAATTCTGTACGAGTCGACAAGGAACGCGATGCCAAAACAGGCCAATGTTCGGCGGCGTTTCAGAGGATGAGGGATGGATTCTAGGGTTTGGAAAATTAATCTGAGGTTGGGGACGTGTGGGAGAGGCCATGGGAGGTCTACATGAGGTTAGGGTGGCGGCTAGGTAAAAAAGAATCAAGAAAAACAGAAAAACAGGTATCACAGGCATTTTATCGAGCACTTGGCGTGCGTGACCCGGACTGGGTGACGTGGCCGATTTTGGTGGCGACACGTGGCGCGATCTGGTGGTGACATGCGGCGCGATCTGGTGGCGACACGTGGCACGGTCAGGGAAGTTCGAATTTTTCCAATAAAAACAATTCCAAAAATTCAAATAAATCATTTAAGGCAATAAAAATACCAGAAAAATTCTAGAAAATATTTTGAGACATTTTGAACTCAAAAAAAAAATTTCAACAAAAACTTATATAAAATTTTCCAAATAAATAGTTAATTTCAATAAAAGAGCTTAATACAAATCGATTCTTAATAAATCCAATAAGTAGCAAACGAGCTCTGAAAAATCTAAACAATTACAAAAGAATTTCTTGAAGCACAAGGAACCCAAATAAAATTAAAAATTTTATTTGAGGTTTAGAATAATCAAATTAAATAGTTTTAGCTTTAGAAAGTACCAGATTAGTCTTTATTAAAGTGAGAAAATTAGCAGAAATTTTTGGGAGGCTAATCTACACAAAAGATTTTTGAAGCCTAAATTTTGGGATTTTACATGCGGCGGCTTGGTCGTCATCCACCTTACAGGCGAAGTCCTCCTTAGCGGCCTTAAGATGCACTCGGGGGTAAAGGGACTTCACGATTGCCAGTGCTTGGCTAGCGCTCGTGGTCATTGTTTCCTTTTATGAGGGTCCTGAGCCTCTCGGGTGCCTCCTGTAGTCGCTGGATGACCTGGCCGTCGCCACTTGTCTCTTCGGGGTGCAGGAACGCCAGCACTAGCTCGGAGGCTTGGCGGAGCTCATTATGTGCTACTTCCGTAGCCCTGATCTTGTCATTGAGGACACTAAATTGCGCTTGCATCCTTTTCTGGTACTTTGCAAGCAAAGCGGATCGTCACCAAGACAGCCACGAGTACGAGGAAGACAAAAGGAGTGCTGAGCTAAGAAACATACCTTCCAGTTCTCGCGCCAGCTTCTCTGAGTTGGTTCGAGCCTAAAATTTTTGGCTCTCCAATGCCTTGAGCTGCTCCTAGAGTTTCGCGATGGTGGAATCCTGAGTGGAAGAAAGCAAAAGGAGTCAGAAGACGAACACTCATCAGTGGCAACAAAATGACTGAGAAAACACTTACATCGGAGGGAGTCGGATATATCCAGTTGAGAACCCCCGCAAGGAGTTGACTTCGGCTCGAAGCTCCCGTAGCTCGGCCTGGCGCTCGGTCCTAACTCGCTCTAGACCAGCTTTATACTCCTGGCATTTCTTGATCTCTGGGAGCACCCGCCGGAGGAATTCCGACTTCTTCTCAAAGCGGTCTCCTAGACTCTTAAGATGACGGAAGAGAATAAAGACATGCTGCTCGAGGCGAATAAAGAAGAAAGGGACCAAAATACTTACTTGCACCAGTCGTGCACATTCGATTGCATGCTCAAAGAGCTCCCTCCCCTCCTTCTCCTCCACCTCGTCGTCAACAGTCTCCCACTCACCTCCCCCATCGTGGCACGCAGCCTGAAGAGGAGACTTGGGGCGTGGGTGCGAGCTGGGCTCTCGAGGAATTTCCTTGATTGGAGGGGAGGAGCAGGCAGCAGGCTCCTAAACCATCGGGCTCGATGACGGCCCAAGGTGGTGGTGAGGCGATGAGGAGGTCGACACCAATTCTCAGACGGCTCCGACATCCTTGGGTGCGGCAACACTTGGCGAAGGCACCTTGTCCTGGCCGGTGGCATCCTCAAGTTCGGCTCCCTAAGGGGTCCCCATCGGTCCATAGGAATGTCATCAGATGGTTTCCTGTTAAAATGGGGAGAACAGGATGCGATCCAACAAAGCAAAAGTAGGAGTTAAGGGGGAAACTGACATGTTGGACCTTCTTATTTTTATCCCGGGCCCTTTCCTAGCGGACGGACCGCCAGCAGAAGAGCCCAGTTACTGGTCAAACCTTGGAGGCGGCGGCGCGAGTTGCGCCAGGGGCTGGTCTGAGGGCTCCTGGATCGTCGGGCCACCAGTTGGGCGTCGGGGGCTCAGAGGCCCCTTGACCATCGGCCTCTTCCCTTTCTTCGCACTCAGCTCCTCGGCAGAAGAGCTGGTAGGTCGCTTCGGCCCCACCCCTACATGCGGAGGAGAGCCAGGGAGCAGAGCAGTGGAGAAGAAGGCCTGTCGGTCCTGCAGAAAATGACAAGTACTCAATCAGTAAACGGCCACTCAGAAATTGAAGATTAGGTGCTGAAGCGAAAGAGACCGTTACCTGAGGAGGGAGGCATTTCACGTTGAAGGTCTTTGGGCACCCCTTAGTGTCAAGCTGAGTGCCAGGGGCAAAGAAGTCATTCAGATGCTTAGTGAACACCTTGTTCGGGACCGGTTCAGGCGCCTCTCGAGCAAGGTCAGCCTCCTTGCGGTACTCGAACCCAAGGTGGACTCGCTCCTTGAGGGGCTGCACTCAGTGGATGGTAAAGCTGGCAACGATACCGACCCCGTGCAGGCCCTCCTTCTTTAGCCCTCAGATTATCCCCAGGAGCTGTTCGACTTGGTCCATGTCGCAGTCGAGGGGAACCGAGGACCAAGAGGGCGAAACATTGGGCTTGCGCTCGGCAAAGAAGGGGAGTAAAGGATTAGGATTGGTTTAATAGAACCATTCCTAGTGCCAACCCTTGTTGGAGGTTCTGAAGGGGATGGAGAAATAGGATTTCTTAAGGTCATCCTGAAGCTAGAAGCCGGCACCTCCAATCACTTTGGGTGCGCTCGTACTAGGAAAAGGATTGAGGAGAAAAAGGTAGTGAAAAAGACTAAAATGGGGGCTAATGCTAATGAAGGCTTCGCAGAGGTTGTCGGGACCCGAATTTGCAAATCCGAACCCTCTGTGTATTCAGCACTAGTCCATGTCGCGCCCGAAATTTGAGTTCTGAACACTCTGTGTGACACACCAGTCCAGGACCACGTTGGTGCTCACAGATACAACAGAGATGAATACCATTACACATACACAGCGGAAATATTTATAATAAAGTATTCAACTCATATAAAAATCGTTAAGACCTTAAGGTCAACCTTACAATATTAAGCCACGCAGGGCTGAGTTCAGAGTAAACAAATAAAATAGCAGCGGAATGAAAATTATTCGTGGCGCCTCAGTATGCCACAAGCAACTGACTTGGCTTGCCCCTAGTTGTTCGCCTCTCCGTTCTGCTCCTCATCATTGGCTTGCAGATCCTCTTCTTCTGGTGTTGTGATTTTTGAAGGGGTGAGTACATTGGTACTCAACAAGCTATGCACAGAATGCAACCTAATATACTACATGCCAGGCTTATTCCAATGGAATGGCTTAACAGGTTTATTTTGAAGTGAAAAAGCATTTAACAAGTAACATAAATAGATTCGAAAGCGGTAAAAACAAATAACGTAACGATAACTTTTCCAGAGGTTAAGTAACAGTATTCCCATATCCTAAACCATATTTCCATCAACATCATCTTTTATCCCAACCACATTTTTAATAAAGTCTAACCCTTGACTGTAATCCCCGAGCAATGTCCAATACCGTGGACGCGGCTATTCGAATAGTTTGTACACTCTGCAGAGGTTATACACTTTACCCACACGATATAGTTAAACACCACGCAGGCGAGTAACCATAACAAAGTCTTTCCGAAACTTCCATCCTCGCATGTGTACCTCCCGGTATAGTTCCCACTGTCCCTTCCCTTTTGCGGAGCGGAAGTACAGGGCCAACGTATACCGTTGAAGAGATGTAAGACCAATCGGTAAACACTACACCCTTCTTTCCACATTTACAGATACAAAAACCACCTGAGGTCTCACATGCTAAGACTTCGGAATCGTACTCCACTAGGTCTGTCCCACTCCAGACATGTGGTTGTATGATAGGCCCAGTTCAAAGGCTTGCAAGGTTAAGTCCTTAAGTTGACCGTGGCAAGACTACCCAAAGTTCACAAAACCAAATTCAATCAACATCTCTCCCATGTGCCACATCGGGCCCCCCCTTGATCACTTGCCACTTGCCACAGTCTAAACCATTTTTCCCACCCGGTTGATTACCATGCACCATGTGCCAACAACTTATCAACAACGCATGTCACATTCTTTCAAAACAGGTTCCATAGTTCAATAGGCAGTATTCAGCTTACTTCAAAATTTGTGTCATTAGCTTGAATGGCATGGCTAAGCAGAACTACCACATTTTAACTACCCAATTCTGGTGATTAGTATTAACCAGTATATAATCCAACCTAGGGTGACAAAGGGTTTATTGGCATACAAGTATTATGGACAAGGTGACAATATCAAGTGGTAATTATCTAATTCCAAATTACTTGAACACATTGTAGTTAAATTAGCATGCATAACTTGAATCAACATAATATTTTAAAACATAGGAGCAAAATGATCAAAGCATAACTTGCCTTCAAAGATTAGCTGGTGTTGGTCTAGATCCTGATCTTGAGCTTGCTCCTCGAAATCGACTCCCTCACACAGTTCAACGTCTACGCGCAACAGATAAAGAACCAGATAAACACGCAAAACAACGTACAAACACACATTCAGGGAAATGCCGCAAATCAAACTAATTCATAATTTCATGAAAACTTCCAGACAATTAGTTTGGCATTTTCTAAGATTTATAAAATTTATTTTGATATTTTCGGACGTGTAGTTTAGGAATTACAAAATTCATAAGTTTGGATATTCCGCGAATAATTTAGTAGTATAGATTCTTTTATAAAATTTCATAAAAATTACAGTGGAAAGGTATTAATTTCTACTAATTAACGAAATTTGTTGCATGCAGTTTGGACTTAAAATGAATTCTCAACAAAAATAACAAATTTCACGATTTCGGAAAAGTTCATGTACAACTAGCATTCGGAATGTATGCATGGTACTATTCACGGCTGCATGCGTGCGCGCTGGAGTGACTGGATACACATTCGAATATTTATATGTATATATATATATTATACAAGTCTAACTTATACATATACACCCGTACATACAAACATGATCACCGAATATCCATTCACATGTGTACGTGTATATATATATCTAGCATAGTGTATATATATATATATATATATATATATATATATATGTTTACATGCAACGTAGAACATTAAAAATACACGCATGCGCCTAGTGTATTCATATACACGCCTATCAACCGGACAATATACGTATATACACAAGTTCGGTCTAATATATATATTCCTGCGTGCGATTCTAATATATATATACGTGCGACCAGAATAAACATATAGATGTTCATAATTCAACCAAATACAAATGCGTACACCTGTCTAAGTAACAAATAATATATACATGCGGACAGCCTAATGTATACATAATATGGATACATATATAGTGATTAGGTATACGCACAAATACACCTAGATACAGGAAAACACACACACAGACGAAATCAATCGATCGAGTTTGAGCGCATGTGAGAAGGAAAATAAAAGGAGTACTACCGGATGAGGCCAGGTGACGACGACGCAGGAGAAGGCGAGACCGAGACATGGGCCGATGGCACGAGCGACGCCGCGCGGTGGCGGCATTTACTTCGGCGATGGCGGTGGTGTCAACGGTGGCGGAGATGGCGAGACGGCAGCGGCAACATGAGCACCGGATCGTTAGCGCCGAAGGAGGCGAGGCCGGAAAGGCACACCTGTTGCTAGTTGAATGAAGGAATGGTGGAAGATGTGGGACGTGAACGGAAATAGCTAGAAGACCAGAGGCTCATGCGCCGGCTTTGGAGGCGAAAAGGCTGGAAATGGAGAAGTGTGATGCTCGGAAAATGGAATCGGTCGAGAGCTAAAGTGTTCATGCGTTGCTTTGAAAGTTGGAAACGGCAGAAGCTAAGTAGATGGAACATCATGCGTGTGCGGTGGTAAAAGAAATAACGTCACCTTGATTCATGTGTGAAACGTCCATTCCTTAATGTGGGGTCACCTATGAAGGAAACTGCAAAAACTAGTGCATGCATGCAACGGTGGGAAGATGGAACGCATGGAGAAGGCTAGAACACCATTCGTGCAAGGAAATGCAAAGCTCCAAGCAAGTATTCACGTATACATATATACATATACGTTTTCAACACGTGCTGAGGAACAAAAAAAAATAGGAAGGTTCTAAAAATCTGGAAAATTCCTTAAAAATAGTAGGAACTATTTGGGACTTAACAAAATTGGTTTCGTGATTTTTCGACGTATAGATTTTTCGTAAAAATTCTTTTTAGTGAATTAGACACATGTATAGACTTTTATAAAATCAACGACTTAAGTTATAAAACATATTTTTCGAAAATATTAGAAGCAAACACTCTCGTCTACCAATTATCTTAATTATCCACAAAATTTTAGATTTTATGCTTATTCGAAAACGCCTGATCTTTATTTAATACGATTAGTCCAACAACTGGAATTCAATTTACTCGCGAGGATTCCAAGTAAATTTCGGAAAATTACAAATAACCTCATAAACACACTAAATATATTAGAAGCAAATTTTGGGATGTTACAGTCCAGGAACGCGCTAGTGCACACAGTCTCAACATTGGTAAATATCACAATCATACTCAACGAAAATAATAAGTTACCTTAAATAGTTAACCAAGCTGGTTGCTTGACCTTAAGGTCAAGTTACAAATATACGCCACGCAGGGCGAGAACTTAAATAAAGAGAGATAATAGCAGCGGAAAATGAGATAACTTCGTGGCGCCATCCAGTATACCACAGGCAACTGACTGAGCTCGCTCCCTAGTTAGACGGTTCCTCTTGAAGCTCCTCATCCAAAGCTAGTATGGACTCTTCTTCAACTGGTGTTGTATTGCGGTAAGGGTGAGTACTTGGTACTCAGCAAGTCATGCACAGAATGCAAACTAATATACTACATGCATGGCTTAGTACAAAGGAATAGCTTAGGGTATGATTGCAGTAAACCAGCATTTGACAAGTAACATACGTAGATTCAAAAGCAGTAGAAACATGTTTAAGAGCAATAACTTTTCTGGCAATTAAATAAACATCTTTTCCAATCCTAATCCACATTTCCATCAACATCATTATTAAACCAAACCAAACCTTCCAAGTCCAAGTTATTTTCAAGAAAGTCTAACCCTTGATTGTAATTCCCGAGTGATGTCCAATACCGCGGACATGGCTATTCGAGTAGATTTTACACTCTGCAGAGGTTATGCACTTTACCCACAAGATACAGCCAAACAACACAAAGGCGAGTGTCCGTAAGAAAGTCTTTCGGAAACTTCTAACAGCACAAGTGGTCCTCCCCGGTGATTGCACACTAACCCTTCCCTTAGCGAAGGCGAAGTTTAGGCCAATCCACCGTTAGATGGGTAACTGGCCACAGCCCCGGTACGCTCCCCCGTACAATTACACAAAAGGTATAGTTGACACCCCGAGGTCCCACAGGTACGTTATTAGCAACTTAATCAACTAGGTCCGTCCCATTACAAACATGTGGTTGCACGTTTAACTCAGTTCAAAGGCTTGCAAGGTTAAGTCCTTAGGGTGACCAGGGCAAGACTACCCGAAGAACCAAATCAACGCTCCCGGTGCCACAACTGGCCCACCCGATCATTCTTGCCACATGCCCCGATCGAAATCTATTTATCAAACCCCCAGTTGATTACCATGCACCACGTGCTATCAACAATCATAACACATGATACTTCTTCCAAAACAGGTGCAGTATCTCATTAAGTCAAAATTAGCCTTTGATTGTCCAAAGCATTTCACGTGGCAAGGCTAAGCATACTACATCGGTCTAACTACCCATGTTGGCAATTTAATAATGTCCAACTAATAACTCACAACTAGGGTGACAAGGGGTCATGGCACATATTTAATTAACCAAGGTGTCATACAACAATTTGGCATTTATCTAATTTCCCATAATTAAATAAAGCATTTTCTAATTAAACTAGCATGCAATAATTTAAACCAATTTAATTTGAAAGTAGGATCAACATGGTCAAAGCACAACTTGCCTTCAAAGAGTTCTTGTTCTTGGTCCTAAGCAGGCTCCTGGGTCAACACTTCACCTTCGAAGCCTTCGGGCACTTCAACGTCTACTCGTAAAGCGTGCAAATAGCAATAAATAAATAAACAATAGACAAAAAGTGTCCAAACATCCAAGTAAATATCACAAACAGAGAGAGCATAATTTTATGAATTTTTAGAAACTGGAATCGTCAAATTCGGAGTTTAAATGCAAAAGTTATAACCGTTTAAAGTTTAAAGAAAACATTAATTAATTATAAACAGAGAAATATTCATAATAAAAAATTAATTAAAATTCATATTTGAGTAGGTCTCATTTTTGTGAAAATTTAGAAATTTGAATCACTCAAATCGGAGTTAAAACGCAAAAGTTATAAGCGTTTGAAGTTTGAATCCATTTTTGAAATCAATAATTCGAATTAATAAATCATTTTCTTTTTCGGAAATTAATTTATTGCGTCAGCATGACACGTGGACCAATCGGGAGCTTCCACGTCGCCTCGGGTCCATGGACCCGGCGCACGGTTTGGCTCGGTCCACCGTGGACCTGGTCCACGGCTCGTGTCTCTGACATATGGGCCCCACCGTGACGCCGCGATGACGTCGACACCGGTTCACCGAGAGGGTCGACATGCGGGCCCACCGCGGACGCCACGCCTACGCTGGCCGGCGACGGCGTGGCCGCGCTGACCGCGACGGTCAGCCTCCTCGCCACGTGGCATGATCTCGGCCGTTGATTTGAAAATCAACGGCCCAGATCGGATCCAACCTCACGCGTTTAAAACTACTCGGCTGATCTGGACCGTTCGATCTTGATCGGACGGTCAAGATCCAATCTAACGTTTACAACGCGGCTAACCCTAGCCGTTCGATCTAGATCCAACGGCTGACAGCTATCCAAGCACGGAGCGGTTCTAGCTACGTGGCACAATCTAAACCGTTGGATCTAGATCGAACGGTTGGGAATAGATCTAAAACTGCAATGTGAGAAAATACCTCCGGGTGACGTGGCGCAATCTCAGCCGTGCAATGAAGATCCAACGGTTGAAAAGCTTCGAGGCCACGGCGATGTCCACGGCGGAGCTCGTTGGCCGGAGATGGAGACGACGACGATGGTAGCGGTGTTGCCGGCGTGCTCCGGCGAAGTGGAAGGTCCCCTCCGACACGGCTGGTCCTTGCGGTTCCAGATCTGGGCACAACGGCGGCGGAGGAAGCGCGAGGCGACGAAACAAATAATAATCATGCGGCGGGCGCTAGACCAACTACGGCGAGCTCTAGCGGGTAGACGGCGGCGGCTCAGGTGACGTGGGCTAGGGCTACGGGTGCGCACGGAAGTCGGCTACCCGGTGGCGGCGGCGGCGCTTTAAATAGGGGCCTCGGCTTCCGTGAAAAGCGCGGAGACTGAGGCCCACACGCGGGCGGCGGCGGAGTCCGACGAGGACTCAGAGAGGGGTGACGTGGCTCAACGTGAGCTGTTGGATCAAGATCCAATGGTGCGAGGGTTTGGGCTCGGGTCCGGCTCGGGCGACTTGGCTGGCTCGGTCGGACTCGGGTTCGGCGACGTGGCTCAATCTCGGCCGTTCGATCTTGATCGGACGGTCGAGAGGGTTAGGGTTAGGTTGGGTTCGAGTCGGACTCGGACTCGTGTCAGACTTGGGCTCAGGTCGGGTTCGGGTCGGAGGAACAATACAAACCGGTTAGGTTTTTCCAGCGATTAAATAATCCAATTAATTCCCAGAAATTCATTTAATTCATCAAAAATAGCAAAACACTCAGAAAAATTCCAGAAAAATTCTAGAAAATATTTTGGAGCATTTGGACTTAGCTAAAATATTTCCAACAAAATTTTATTTGCAAAATTAAATTCTTTAATTATTTCAAAAGGGAATAAATTCAAATAAATTCCAAATAAATCCAAATAAATTCTAGAAAATTCCAAAAATTCACCAAAGTGCCAAATCTTATTCAAATTCATGAAAAGCAAAAATTTGGGGTGTTACAAACCTCTCCCCCTTAACAGAATCTTGTCCCCGAGATTCAGGGCTTACTAAAGAATAGGTTCGTAAACTCTTTCCTCAAATCCTCTTCGCGCTCCCAAGTTGCTTCACTCTCCGCGTGGTTGCTCCATTAAACTCTGCAGAAAAGGGTTGACTTGTTTCTCGTCTCTCGATCCATGGTGTCCAAAATCTTGACGGGGTGTTCCTTGTAAGTCAGATCCCCTTGTAGCTCGATTGACTCTAGCGGTGTCTGCTCATCAGGTACTCGGAGACACTTCTTCAACTGGAACACGTGAAACACGTCATGTACTCCTGCTAGTGATTGCGGTAACTCCAGCTGGTACGCAACTTCACCTCTACGGCTGAGAACCTTAAATGGTCCAACATATCGCGGCGCGAGTTTTCCTTTGGCATGGAATCTCTTAACTCCCTTGAGTGTTGTGACTCTGAGATACACGAAATCTTCCGGCTCAAAGCTCAGGTCTTGGCGACGGTTATCGGCGTAGCTCTTCTGTCTTGACTGTGCTATCTTTAGTCTTTCTCGGATCATGGCAATTTGTTCTCCGGCTTCTTGAAGAATATCCGGCCCAAAAACACTGCGTTCACTTGTCTCGTTCCAGTTCAACGGGGTTCGGCAGGGTCGACCGTACAATGCCTCAAAAGGTGACATCTGCAGACTGGCCTGATAGCTGTTATTGTATCTGAACTCAGCGTACGGCAGACTTTTATCCCAAGAGGTAGCATAAGCCAAAGCACAAGCTCGTAGCATGTCCTCTAGGATCTGATTAACTCTTTCGGTTTGCCCATCCATCTGCGGATGATAAGCTGTACTGAAGTTCAAACGGGTTCCCATGGCTTCATGCAGCTTATTCCAGAATCTCGAGGTAAACTGGGTACCTCTGTCTGATACAATCTTCTTCGGCACTCCGTGCAGACAGACGATCCTGGCCATATACAATTCTGCTAACTTATCCCCCGAGTAAGTGGTCTTTACTGGAATAAAATGGGCGACCTTAGTCAAGCGGTCCACTATAACCCATAAGGAGTCATATCCTCCTTGAGTCTTGGGTAGACCGGTAATGAAGTCCATTCCGATTTCCTCCCACTTCCACTCAGGTATCCGTAACGGCTGTAGCAATCCTACTGGTTTCTGATGCATTGCCTTGACTCTCTAACATATGTCGCACAGCGCAACATGCTCAGCAACTTCACGCTTCATACTCGGCCACCAGAATCTTTCTTTTAAATCCTGATACATCTTGGCACTTCCCGGATGAATTGAATACTTGGAGTCATGGGCTTCTTCTAATATCAACTGCTTTAGCTCCTTCTGGTTTGGCACACAGATTCGATCCTGCATCCATAACGTGCCTTGCTCATCCAATCTGAAGTCTTTCGCCTTGCCTTCATCCATCTTGGACTTGATCCTGCGGATCTTGTCATCATCCATCTGTCCTTCTCGGATCTGATCCTCCAGAGTGGGCTTCACTTCTAATGCGGCCAAGAATCCTTCTGGTACTACTTCAATCTGCATTCTCTGGAAATCCTCACATAGCTCATCCTGACTCGTGGCTATTAACATGTTCACAGTATGGCTTTTCCGACTCAAGGCATCGGCCACCACGTTGGCCTTTCTGGGATGGTAATGGATTCCAACATTATAATCCTTGAACAACTCTAACCATCTCCTCTGTCTCATATTCAAGTCCGATTGGGTGAAAATGTACTTAAGACTCTTATGGTCCGTGTATACTTCACATCTATTCCCGATCAAATAGTGACGCCATAACTTCAAGGCATGCACTACGGCAGCTAGCTCTAGGTCATGCGTTGGATAATTCTCCTCATGCGGCCTCAACTGTCTTGATGCATAAGCGACGACCTTTCCGTT
Source organism: Rhipidocladum racemiflorum (assembly GCA_036346355.1). Lineage (NCBI taxonomy): Eukaryota > Viridiplantae > Streptophyta > Magnoliopsida > Poales > Poaceae > Rhipidocladum > Rhipidocladum racemiflorum. The sequence goes on along the minus strand of CM070576.1, from coordinate 35,220,264 downwards.
CTGCATCAGCACACACCCAAGTCCTTGGCGCGATGCATCGCAATAAATATCAAAGCTTTGATTGACGTCCGGTAAAACTAACACCGGCGCTGATGTCAATCGCTCCTTCAACTCTCGGAAACCTTTTTCGCACTCTGGCGTCCATGCAAACTTCTTCTCCTTCTTCAACAATTGCGTAAGAGGTTTCGCAATTATCGAAAAGCCTTCAATAAAGCGGCGGTAGTAACCTGCCATACCAAAAAACTCCGGATCTGGGTCACGGTCTTCGGCTGCTCCCAATGTAACACAGCTTCTACCTTGCTTGGATCTACGGCGACTCCTTCCACGGTCATTACATGTCCAAGAAATTCCACCTTGTCCTTCCAAAAGTCACACTTACTGAATTTGGCGAAGAGTTGCTGTTCCCTCAGCTTTTCCAAAACTCGCCTCAAGTGCTCTGCATGTTCATCCTCTGTCTTGGAGTAGATTAAGACATCATCTATGAACACAACAACAAACTTGTCCAAATATTCCATGAACACCTTATTCATCATATTCATGAAATATGCTGGCGCATTCGTCAAACCAAAGGACACAACAGTAAACTCGTAATGTCCATATCTTGATGAGAATGCAGTCTTCGGAATATCTTCCGATCGGATCTTCAGCTGGTGGTATCCCGATCTCAGATCAATCTTGGAGAAAACTCCGGCTCCTCTTAGCTGATCAAACATATCATCGATCCTGGGTAGCGGGTACTTATTCTTCACGGTGACTTCATTGAGTGCACAGTAATCAATGCACACCCTGAAACTCCCGTCCTTCTTCTTGACAAACAGAATCAAGCGCCTCCCCACGGCGAGCTGCCTGGCCTCGATGAATCCTTTCTCCATTAACTCTTCAAGTCGCTTCTTCATCTCTACCAATTCTTCGGTGGACATCCGATAGGGTCTCTTTGCTATTGGCGCTGTACCAGGTACAAGCTCTATCACAAACTCTATGTCTCTGTCTGGCGGCATACCAGGTAGATCTTCAGGAAAAATATCTGGATACTCATTCACCACTAAGACATCTTCTATGCTGATTGCCTTTGCGCTGTTAATCATCAACTGTCCATCTCTAACGGCGGTAGCTTGAAATTCCACTTTCCTTCCACACGGGCTCTCAACTGAGATGATCCTTCGTCCACAATCCAGCACAGCCTTGTGCTTGGCTAACCAATCCATTCCCAAAATAACATCTAAGGTCTGGGTTTCCAATATAATAAGGTTCGCTAGGAACTTTATCCCATCTATTAATATTCTCACCCCAGAACATCCTACTTTAGTTCAGAGTTTGGAGCCAGGGGTTTGAACTAAAAGCATGCATTTAAGTCTTGCAATCTCCAAATCATTTTTAGCAGCAAAGCCTTGAGAAACAAACGAATGCAAAGCTCCAAAGTCAAACAAAACTATTGCAGGTACTGAGTTAACAAGTAACTTACCTAGTACGACGTCCGTGGCATTCTGAAGTGCATCTGCGGTGACGTTGTTGACTCGGCCTCTCACCACGGTTTGGGGTGCTGCACCTGGTTGTGCTGTCCCTCGGTTGGCTCCTGGTGCAGGCGTCCTGGCTGGTGTGGATCCCAGATTGAAGCGGACTGGGTCACTCCTGCTGTCTTCTTGGGGCAACTGTTGGAGAAGTGCCCTGGATCGTTGCATGTGTAGCAGCGCCTCAACATCCCCTCGTTGGATCGCTCAAGTGGCGTTTACGGGCTGGGTCCGATAATTCTGGTTGATGGGTCTGGGTCGTGGTAGCGGTGTCCTCGTTGCATTCTCGCGGCCGAATTGAAATCGATTTGGCGCAACCCTCAAGCGTTGCTGTGCTCCCTGACGCGATCCCTGCTGTTGCATCCTGCGCTTCCGGTTCTCATCCAGTTCCTTGCGCTTATCTTCAAGAATGAGCGCCTTGTTCACAAGTTCCTGGAAATCTGGAAAGGTGTGGGTGATCAGTCCCACCTGTAGTCCTGAGTTAAGTACCTTCATAAAGCGAGACTATATGGCTTTATCTGTCGCTACGTCTTCAGGTGCGTAACGTGCAAGCTGTGTGAACTTATTCAGGTATTCGGCCACCGGCTGATTACCTTGCTTCAGTGCTCTGAACTCCTCCTTCTTGAGGTCCATAATTCCTTTCGGCACGTGATACTGACGAAATGCGGCTGTAAATTCCTCCCAAGTGATGTCCTGAGGGTTCTCCCGCGTGGCGCAGAAATTCTCCCACCATTCAGCGGCGGTCCCTTCCAACTGATGAGAAGCGTAGAGTACCTTCTCATTTCCCATGCGTTGAGCAATGTGTAGCTTCCTCTCAATTGACCTTAACCAATCATCGGCCTCCAACGGATTGGCATTCCCGGAGAAAGTGAGTGGATGAGTCCTCATGAACTCTGACAGTCTTGAATTCTGGTGTTGTCCCTGATTGACTTGATTATTCTGATTAGCAGTGGCATGAGCGGTGATCTGTTGCATCTGCTGCATCATTGCATGCATCAACTGGGTCTGAGCAGCAAGAAAAGCTCCGAAATTCTGCATGTCAACTGGTGGTGCTGGCTGGGGTGCAGGTGCTCCATCATTGAGGTTCCCAGCTGGGCGAGAACCACTTCCATTGCCTCCAAGGTTTCCGCGGGTGTTCACCATCTGTCGATTGCTCCAAGGTTTCAGAGATGAGAGGGAACAAGAATAGACAAGTAGTAGGGAAACTTATGCGGGGGAAAAGTGTAAGTCAAAATCCAACTTTATTATTAATAATAATAACTTGGTATGGTCGCTTACAATGCCTAAAGGCCTTGCAACACATACTGCACACTCAGCAAGCAATGAAAATCCAAATCGACTCTAAGGGTGAATCCTTATTCTATAACGCGACTCGATGAAGGAGTCTCAACCTTAATGCCTACGCTCTCTCGTCGAGAAAACCTCCACTGCCTCCTCTCGGCGGGTGCGGCGGCATAGGCGCGAAACAATCGCCATGCCCTGCAACTGCAGCTGTGGTTGACGACACGCGGCGTCTTCCTCTGGCTCTGGATCTGGCTGGTGCTGTGGCTGTGGCGCGGGTGCAGGTAGCGCCTCTTCTGGGTCCTCCTCTGGCTCTGGGGCGTCCAACTCCAACACTGGATCGGGGCCCTGTCCATACAGTGCGGTCTCCAGCTCTGCGATACTTTCCGCAGCATAGGCGACGTACTCACGAGCATTCTCTAAGTGCTTCTTCTCCTCCTCAACCTGCTCGTGAGTCTTCTTCAACTCCTGGACTGTGTCATCGATCAGCTCCTCCTGAGCGGCGACGAATCTGGCTAAGTGAGTGACGGTAGCATCCTCATCTTCTATCGGCTTCCGCTGAGCTCTGCTGTCTCGGCGTGGGTGGTGACGAACATCAGGCCTTCGGCTCCTGGAGTAGGTGCGAGCGATCTGCTGCATTGCTCGACGCGACACCTCTTGGATTCCCATCTTAAAGGTAGACCTCCTGGCGGTGAAGTGGAAAGGGCGGCTGAACTTCATCTTCTCTCGGGCATACACCGTGATACGGACGTCCCATCCTATGACCACTCCTGCCTGCACGAGCGTAGTCCCTCGGTAGAGCGGTCTCTCAAAACCTCCAAGAAACTGAAGCATACGCCACAACTCGGCAGCATAGCCTCCCTCATGCTCGGCGTAGTTGTTCTTCATCATCATCTGTCAAAAGATGCTTGCGTAAGAACGAAACATTTTAAAATCATTGTGGAAGACAAAAAGAACTCAGCAGGGGTATGAACAAGGAAGAAAGGGGTAAGTCGAGAATTCATTCATTATCTTGACAAATTTTATCTTTAGAAAATAGGTTTTATCCTCACTACGACCAATCTAACTATGGGTGAGTTTACAAATAAGATGGCTCGATACCACCTTCTGTCGGGACCCGAATTTGCAAATCCGACCCTCAGGTATTCAAAGACTAGTCCAGAACGCCGCTTAGTGCACACAGCCTCAACATTGGTAAATATCACAATCATACTCAACGAAAATAATAAGGTACCTTAAATAGTTAACCAATTTGGTTGCTTGACCTTAAGGTCAAGTTACAAATATACGCTACGCAGGCAGAACTTAAATAAAGAGAGATAATAGCAATGAAAATGAGATAACTTCGTGGCGCCATCCAAAGATACCACAGTAACTGACTGGGCTCGCTCCCTAGTTAGACGGTTCCTCTTGAAGCTCCTCCTCCAAAGCTGGTATGGACTCTTCTTCAACTGGTGTTGTATTGCGGCAAGGGTGAGTACTTGGTACTCAGCAAGTCATGCACAGAATGCAAACTAATATACTACATGCATGGCTTAGTACAAAGGAATAGCTCAGGGTATGATTGCAGTAAAATAGCATTTGACAAGTAACATAAGTAGATTCAAAAGCAGTAGAAACATGTTTAAAAGCAATAACTTTTTCGGCAATTAAATAAACATCTTTTCCAATCCTAATCCACATTTCCATCAACATCATTATTAAACCAAACCAAACCTTCTAAGTCCAAGTTATTTTCAAGAAAGTCTAACCCTTGACTGTAATTCCCGAGTGATGTACAATACCGCGGACACGGCTATTCGAATAGATTTTACACTCTGAAGAGGTTATGCAATTTACCCACAAGATACAGCCAAACACCACAAAGGCGAGTGTCTGTAACAAAGTCTTTCAGAAACTTCTAACAGCACAAGCGGTCCACCCCGGTGATTGCACACTAACCCTTCCCTTAGCGAAGGTGAAGTTTAGGCCAATCCACTGTTAGATGGGTAATCGTCGCACTTCAGACGCCTCCCCGCATAACTACACAAAAGGTATAGTTGACACCCCGAGGTCCCACACAGTAATGCACGTTATTAGCAACTTAATCAACTAGGTCCGTCCCATTACAAACATGTGGTTGCACGTTTGACTCAGTTCAAAGGCTTGCAAGGTTAAGTCCTTAGGGTGACCAGGGCAAGACTACCCGAAGAACCAAATCAACGCTCCCGGTGCCACAACTGGCCCACCCGATCATTCTTGCCACATGCCCCGGTCGAAATCTATTTATCAAACCCCCAGTTGATTACCATGCACCACGTGCCATCAACAATCATAACACATGATACTTCTTCCAAAACAGGTGCAGTATCTCATTAAGTCAAAATTAGCATTTGATTGTCCAAAGCATTTCACGTGGCAAGGCTAAGCATACTACATCGGTCTAACTGTAACACCCCAAAATTTTTGCTTTTATTGAATTCATGTGTGATTTGGCACTTTGGTGAATTTTTGGAATTTGCTGGAATTTATTTGGATTTATTTGGAATTTATTTGAATTTATTCCATTTTGAAATAATTAAAGAATTTAATTTTGCAAATAAAATTTTGTTGGAAATATTTTATTTGAGTCCAAAATGATCCAAAGTATTTTCCAGAATTTTTCTGGAATTTTTCTGAGTCTTTTGCTATTTTTAATGAATTAAATGAATTACTGAGAATTATTTTAAATATTAAATCGCTGGAAATTCAACTCGGTCGAAATCGCTCATCCGATCGAAGTCGAACCCGAGTCGGACTCGAGTCCGACCCGAGCCATTGACTCGACTCAAACCAGCTCCCAACCCTAATCAATCCCAACCGCTTCGGATCAAGATCCAACGGTGAGATCCGCCGTCACGGCTCGAGCCGTATCCGGCCCGGATCCGATCGCGCCCGTCGATCGTGGCCGTTGATCGTGCACGTGGGACGGTATGCGTCGTCGTCTCCGCCGAGACCGAAGCCGGACTCACGCCGCCGCGCCGCGCCGCCGTAGAATTAGGTTTCCGTCTGCACGAACGCCGAGGCTATTTAAAGCCCTGGTCACGCCCGAGGTTTCTCATCCTTGCGCACTGCTCTCGAGCCATCTCGCCGAGCCGCCGCCGTTTGCCCGTCTGAGCTCGCCAGTAGTTGAGCGCCACTCCATGCCGGTTTTTGCCTCGCTCGCCACCCGTCAGCCTCTTCCGCCGAAGGAGCCTGCAACCGGAACCCCGGCCAGGCGCACTAAGAGACCTTTCACTTCGTCGGAGCCGCACGGACACGCCAAGTGGGAGGTCGCCGCTCACGCCTCCGTGGCTGCAGCTCCGCCGTCGCCATCGCCCTCGCGAACTCGTGCGCCGTCCGATCTTGATCGTGCGGTTGAGGTGAGTTCACGTGTTCCAAACTCGATTAGATCTGACCGCTGGATCAAGATCCAACGGTTCACAATCGCCACGCGCCGTGGTAGTGATTATTATAGGATTAGATCTCGACCGTCCGATCTAGATCGAACGCCCACGATCATCGAGTAGATTCAACACGTTAACCCTGGATCTAATCGCGCCGCTGAATTTCAAATCAACGGTCGAGATTGCGCCACGTGTTCGAAGTTGGACCGACGCGCCGGGCCAGCCCACGCCGCGCAGGCAGGACGCCGACACGCGCCCGCGCGGTCGAGGCTCGCGATGTCGGGCCGGGCCGACCTGGCCTAAGCGCCGACGCCACCCATGACGCCATCGGTGGGTCCCACTGCCGCCAGTGGTCGAGCCTCACGACGCCAAGAATGACGCTATCCGAGTGGTCCCACATGTCGGCCTCACGTAGAGTCGTGGGCCGGGTCCACTGTAGACCCGAGCCGAGCGTGGACCGAGTCCATGGACCGGTGGCGCCAGCCAACCAATCGTAGGCTGCCACGTGTCCTCACGACGCCAATAAATGATTTTCCGAAAAGAAAATGATTTAATAAATCGGTTTAATAATTGATTTGAATTTCAAAACTTCAAACGCTTATAACTTTTATGCGTTTCAACTCCGATTTGAGTGATTCAAATTTCTAAATTTGTATAAAATTGAGATCTACCTAAATATGAATTTTATTTAATTTTTAGACTAAAGTTTTTCTTTGCAAAATTATTTAATTGATTATTTAAACTTTAAATAATCATAACTTTTATGCTTTTAACTCCAAATTTGACGATTCCAGTTTCTAAAAATCCATAAAATTATGTTCTTTCTGTTTGTGGATTTTATTTGGATGTTTGGACACTTTTTGCCTAGTGTTTATTTGTGTATTTGCTATTTGCACGCTTTTACGAGTAGACGTTGAAGTATCTAAGGATTCAAGGAGAAGTATTAACTCAGGATCCAACTCAAGACCAAGAGCAAGTACTTTTTGAAGGCAAGTTGTGCTTTGACCATGTTGATCCTATTTCGAAATCTATTTTGATTTAAACTATTGCATGCTAGATCAATTAGAAAGATACTTTGTTTAAACATGGGGGTTAGATAAATACCAATTTGCTGTATGACACCTTGATTATTTAAGTATGTGCCATGACCCTTGTCACCCTAGTTGTGGTTTACTAGTTGGACATAATCAAATTGCCAACATGGGTTTTAGACCGTTGTAGTATACTGCTTAGACCTGCTACGTGCTCATGACATGGTTTTGGACAATCAAATGTTAATATTGACTTAATGATATATTGAACCTGTTTTGGAAAGGTATCATGTGATGTTGATAGCACGTGGTGCTTGGTAATCAACTGGGGTTTTGATAAATAGTTTTCGACCGGGGCATGTGGCAAGAATGATCAGGTGGGCCAGTGTGGCACTGGGGATGTTGATTTGGTTCTTCGGGTAGTCTTGCCCTGGTCACTCTAAGGACTTAACCTTGCAAGCCTTTGAACTGGGTCATACTTGCAACCACATGGCTGGAATGGGACGGCCCTAGTTGACTAAGTCGCTAAGGACTCACTTGTGGAGCCTCAGGGTGTCAATTACACCGTTTGTGTGATTGTACGGGGGAGCGTATCGTGGCCGTGGCCGGATACCCATCTAATCGGTGTGTTGGTCCCATACTTCGCCTTGGCTAAGGGAAGGGATGGTGTAGAGCACGAACCTGAGAGGACCACCTGTGTTGTTTGAGGCTTCCAAAGGCTTTGTTACTGAACTCGCCTTTGTGGTGTTTGACCTGTATCTTGTGGGTAAAGTGCATAACCTCTGCAGAGTGTAGAATCTATTTAAATAGCCGAGTCCACTGCATCGACAATGCTCGGGATTACAACAAGGGTTAGACTTTACGAAAATAACTTGGATTTGAAAGGTTGGTTTGGTTTAGTAATGAAGATGATAGAAATGTGGTTTAGGATGGGGAAAATGTTTATTAAATTTCCTGAAAAGTTATTTATGCTTTACTTATTTCTACCGCTTTCGAATCTACTTATATTACTTTTCAAATGTCTTTGTTCTTGCAAATATACCTTGAGCTATTCCTTTGTACCAAGCCATGCATATAGTATATTAGCTTTGCATTCAGGCATGACTTGCCGAGTACCAAGTACTCACCCTTGCCTCAACACAATATCGCTTGAAGAGGAGATTACGCCACTTTGGAGGAGGAACTCCAAGAGGATCCGTCTACTTAGGGATGCGAGCCCGATCGGTTGCCTGTGGTATACCGGATGGCGCCACTAAGCTATTTGATTTTCATTGCTATTATTTTTCTCTGAATAAGTTTCGCCTTGAGAGGCATACATTTGTAACTTGACCATAAGGTCGAGTAACCGCTTTGGTTATTTAAATAAAGTACTTTATTGGTATCGAGTGGTATGATTGTGATATTTACTAATGTTAAGACTGGTGCACTAGCTGCGTTCTCGACTAGTGCTGAATACACAGAGGGTCCGGATTTGCAAATTCGGGTCCCGACAGAGGTGGTATCGTGAGCCATACTTGATTTGTAGGCTCAACCCTAGCTAGAATGGTCGTAGTGAGGATAAAACCTATTTTCTAAAAGCTAAAAATTTGTGAAGACAAGAAATGACATCTCGACTTATCCCTTCTCTCTTTTCTTGTCTCTTGCTGAAATTTTCCCTTACCTTGTCACAATTTAAAAATTCGAAGTTCTTACGTAAAGCACTCTTGTGACAGATGGAGGAAGAGTTCAACTACGTTGATCTCGGGAGTTGGTCACGCAGTGTAACTTTGGCATATGCTCTGCACTCTCGGAGATTTTGAGAAGCCCCAATACCAAGTGGGAAGTGATCGGACAAGCGGGATTGATCAAGGCTTGTGACGTGGGGATTGAGGTACTGCTAGGAAAAAGGGCCAGCAATCGCTCGATACACCAGACCGCCAGAGATCTACAATGCAGATGGGTATCCAAGAAGTATCACGACAAGCAATGTGGCACATTACCCGTATCTACGCCAGAGAATTGAGAGCACGGTGTTCGTTATCATCCGCGCAGCGATAACCTTCTTGACCCGGCGCGATTCAGATGAGGATGCCACGATTACACAATTGGCACGATTTGTCGTCGCCCAGGAGGATGTACTAGATAATACAAGCAAGGAGCTACAGAAGGCCCGCAAGGAGATCACGGCAGAGAAGAACAGATGGCGGGAAGCTCAAGAGTATGTGGCACACCTTCTACGAAGGATTGACGAGTTGGAGATGACTTTGTACGGACCGGACCGCAGCGATACTCGAGCTACACGAGCCGATCCGTGAGGAGTCGGATCTCGATGAGGACACCGCTTCTTCGGGACTACCATAGAGGACACGATTCTTTGGACATGGCAACCGTTTACGCCTATGCCACAAAGACCCGTGCACCGTGCCGTGGAGGTTTTCTCGATGAGTGAACATAGGTTCTATAGTGAGACTCCTTCACGAGTCACGTCATAGAAGAAAGAGTCACCCTTTAGGCGTTAGACTCGCACTAGTTCGATTTGGATTTGCTTTGTTTGTCGAGTGTGCAAGATGTGTTGCAAGGCCCTTAGGCATTGTAAGCAGCCATACCAAGTTATTAAATAATAAAGTTGGACCTTAAAGTTACCCCTTTCGCCCGCATAAGTTCCATATTACTCGCCTATTCTTGTTTCCCTCTCATCTCTAAACCTAGAGCAAACCGACAGATGGTGAACACCCGTGGAAACTTTGGAAGCAATGGGAGTGGTTCTCGCCAGCAGAAAACCCCAATGAGGGAGCACCAGCACCGCCATCGGATATGCAGAATTTCGAGCTTTTCTTGCTGCCCGGACTCGATTGATGCATGCTATGATGCAACAAATGCAGCACGTCACCGCCAGGCCATCGCTAATCAAGTTAATCATGGACAACGCCGGAATAAAGACTCGCCGAGTTCATGAGAACTCACCCACCCACTTTCTCTCGGGAATGCCAATCCATTGGAGGCCGATGATTGGTTAAGATCAATCGAGAGGAAGCTACACATAGCTCAATGCATAGGAAATGAGAAGGTACTCTACGCTTCTCATCGGTGGAAGGAACATTGGCCGAATGGTGGGAGAACTTCGTGCCACGCAAGAGAACCCTCAAGATATCACTTGGGAAGGGTTCACAAACAGATTCCGACAAGATCACGTGCTCAAGGAATCATGGACCTTAAGAAGGAGGAGTTCGTAGCATCAAGCAAGGTAATCACCGGTGGTCGACTACTGAACAAGTTCACATAGCTAGCACGCTACGCACTGAGGATGTAGCGACAGATAAATCCAGGCATACCTCGTTTTATGAAGGGACTTAACTCAGATTGCAAGTAGGATTGATCACCCACACCTTTCCGGATTTCCAAGAGTTGGTGAATAAGGCACTTATTCTTGAGGACAAGCGCAAGGAATCGGATGAGAACAGAAGCGCAGGATGCAACAAAGAAGGATCACGCCAGGAACGCAATAGCGCTCGAGAGTTGCACCAAATCAATTCTTGATTCCAACCACAGAATGCAACAAGGACACCACCCCGGCACCAAGACCTGCCAATCGTAACTACCAAACCCCGGCCCCGCTAGAAACACTACTCGTGCGATCAAAGAATGAACAGTGAGGCAGCTGCTACAATCGGCAACGAGCCAGACACTTTGCCAACAGCTTGTCCCAAGAAGACAGCAGGAGTGACCCGGTTCGCTTCAACCTAGGAACCACCCCAGCTAGGACGCCAAAGACCAGGAGCCACACCCTGCATCGTGGTGAGAGGCCGAGTCAACCATGTCACCGCAGATGCACATGCGAATGCTACTGACGTCAGATCGGGTAAGTTACTTGTTAACTCAGATCTGCAACAGCTTTGTTTGACTCGAGCTTCAGATTCGCTTGTTTCGCAAGGCTTTGCTACTAGAAATGATTTGAGGATTGCAAGACTTAAGTGCATGCTTTTAGTTCAAACTCCTGGTTCCAACTCCGAACGAAAGTAGGATGTTCCTGGTGAGAATCTTGATAGGTGGAATAGAGTTCCTAGCAAACCTTATAATTTTAGAGACCCGGACCTTAGACGTCATATTGGGAATGGATTGGTTATCCAAGCACAAGGCCGTATTGGACTGTGGGACGAAGGACTATCTCGGAGAGCCCGTGTGGGAAGAAAGTGGAATTTCAAGCCACCGCAGCTTAGAGAGGGACAGCTTGATGGTTAACAGTACCAAGGCAATCAGCATAGAGGAGGGCGTCCGGTAGTGAATGAGTACCTGCATGTCTTTCCCGAAGATCTACCTCGGTATGCCGCCGACAGTGACATAGAATTTGTAATAGAGCTTGTACTGCACAAAGACCGATAGCAAAGAGACCCTATCGGATGTCCACCGAGGAGTTGGTAGAAATGAAGAAACAAATAGAAGAGTTAATGGAGAAAGGATTTATCAGGCCGAAGTTCGTCGCTCGGGAGCACCAGCTTTGTTTGTCAAGAAGAAGGACGGGAGTTTCAGGATGTGCATTGACTACCGTGCACTCAATGAAGTCACCGTGAAGAATAAGTATCCGCTACCCAGATTGATGATTTGTTTGATCGGTTGAGAGGAGCCGAGTTTTCTCCAAGATTGATCTCGAGATCGATACCATCGATTGAAGATCCGATCGTAAGATATTCAAGACTGCATTCTCGTCAAGATATGGACATTACGAGTTCTGATTATGTCCTTTGGATTGACAAATGCGCCAAATTTTATTTCATGAATATGATGAATAAGGTGTTCATGGAATATTTGGACAAGTTTGTCGTCGTGTTCATAGACGATATCCTAATCTACTCCAAGACAGAGGATGAACATGCCGAACACTTAAGGCGAGTTTTGGAAAAGTCGAGGAACAAAGCAACTTTTCGCCAAGTTCAAGAAGTGTGATTTTTGGAAGGACAAGGTGGAGTTTCTTGGACATGTAATGACCGCAGTAAGGAGTCGCCAGAGATCCAAGCAAAGTAGAAGCGTGTTACATTGGGAGCAGAAGACTCGTGACCTGCATTCGGAGTTTCCTTGGAATGGCAGGATACTACCGCCGCTTTCATCGAAGGCTTCTCGACAATTGCGAAACCTCTTACGCAATCGGGCCAAGAAGGAAAAGAAGTTTGCATGGACGCCTTGAGAATGTGAGAAAGGATTTCAGAGTCAAGAAGCGATTGACATCGGCACCGTGTTAGTTCTACCTGATGTTGCTCAAAAGCTTCGATATTTATTGTGACGACGCGCCAAGGACTTGGATGTGTGCCGATGCAGAATGGAAAGGTCGTCGCTTATGCATCAAGGCAGTTGAGGCCGCATGAGGAAAATTATCCGACACATGACCTAGAGTTAGCTGCCGTAGTGCATGCTTTGAAGATATGGCGTCACTATCTGATTGGAAACAGATGTGAAGTATATACGGATCATAAGAGCCTTAAATACATATTCACCCAGTCGGATCTGAATATGAGGCAGAGGAGATGGTTAGAGTTGATCAAAGACTATAATGTTGGAATCCATTACCATCCCGGGAAGGCCAACGTAGTTGCCGATGCCTTGAGTCGGAAAAGCCATACCGTGAGTACGTTGCTAGCCACAAGTCAGGATGAGTTATGCCTGGAATTTCAGAAAATGAAGATTGAGGTAGTACCTAGCGGATTCTTGGCCGCATTAGAAGTAAAGCCTACCCTAGAGGATCAGATCCGAGAAGGACAGAAGGATGATGACAAGATCCGTAGGATTAAGTCCAAAATGGAGGAAGGCAAGGCAAAGGATTTCAAGCTAGATGGGCAGAGCGCGTTATGGATGAAGGATCGGATTTGCGTGCCAAATAAGAAGGAATTAAAGCAATCGATTCGAGGAAGCCCATGACTCCAAGTATTCAATTCACCCAGGAGCGCCAAGATGTATCAGATTTGAAGGAAAGATTCGGTGGCCGAGTATGAAACGTGAAGTTGCCGAGCATGTTGCATTGTGCGACGTATGCCGAGAGTCAAGGCAATGCATCGAGACCAGCAGGATTGCTACAACCGCTGAAAATACCTGAGTGGAAGTGGGAGGAAATCTAATGGATTTCATTACCGGCTTGTCGAAGACTCAAGGAGGTTATGACTCCATATGGGTTATAGTGGATCGCTTGACTAAAGTAGCCCATTTTATCCCCGTGAAGACCACTTACTCTGAGATAAATTAGCGTAATTATACATGATCGGGATTGTCTGCTTGCACGGAGTGCCCAAGAGAATCGTATCGGACAGAGGTACCCAATTTACCTCAAGGTTCTGGAATAAGTTGCATGAAGCCATGGGAACCCGTTTGAACTTCAAGATCTGACTTATCATCCACGCATCTGACGGCAGGCATCAAAGAGTCAACCGATTCGGAGGATATGTTGAGAGCTTGTGCACTAGCTTATGCTACTTCTTGGGATAAGAGTTTACCGTATGCCGAGTTCGGGCCATTACAACAATAGTTATCGTGCTAGTTTGAGATGTCACCTTTTGAGGCATCAGTATGGTCGACTCTGTCGGACGCCATTGAATTGGAATGAGATCCGTGGCCGTGTCTTTGGGCCTGATATTCTTCAAGAGGCTGAAGAGCAGATCGCCATGATTAGGGAAAGGTTGAAGATAGCCCAATCTCGACAGAAGAGTTATGTTGACAATCGTCGCCGAGATTTGAGTTTTGAACCAGAAGACTTTGTATACCTCAGAGTTACGCCTCTCAGGGGAGTTAAGAGGTTCCATGCCAAAGGGAAACTCGCACCCCGTTATGTTGGACCATTTAAGATTTTGAGTCGCAGAGGCGAAGTTGCCTATCAGCTGGAGTTGCCACAGTCGTTGGCAGGAGTGCATGATGTATTTCATGTGTCCTGATTGAAGAAGTGTCTCCGAGTTCCCGAGGAAATGCATACCGCTAGAGTTAATTGAGTTGCAAGAGGACTTGACTTATAAGGAGCATCCTGTGAGGATTCTGGACACTATGGATCGAGAGACTAGGAACAAGTCAACCCGTTTCTGTAGAGTTCAGTGGAGCAACCATACAGAGAGTGAAGCAACTTGGGAGCGAGGAGGATTTGAAGAAAGAATTTCCAAACCTATTCCTTTAGTAAGCCCTGAATCTCGGGGACGAGATTCTATTAAGGGGTAGGTTTGTAACACCCCAAAATTTTTGCTTTTATTGAATTCATGTGTGATTTGGCACTTTGGTGAATTTTTGGAATTTCTTTGGAATTTATTTGGATTTATTTGGAATTTATTTGAATTTATTCCATTTTGAAATAATTAAAGAATTTAATTTTGCAAATAAAATTTTGTTGGAAATATTTTATTTGAGTCCAAAATGATCCAAAGTATTTTCCGAATTTTCTCGAATTTTTACGAGTCTTTTGCTATTTTTAATGAATTAAATGAATTAATGAGAATTATTTTAAATATTAAATCGCTGAAATTCAACTCGGTCGAGTCTTGTTCATCCGATCGAAGTCGGAACCCGAGTCGGACTCGAGTCCGACCCGAGCCGCTTGACTTCGACCAAACCAGCTCCCAACCCTAATCAATCCCAACCGCTTCTGGATCAAGATCCAACGGCCGAGATCCGCCTGCACGGCTCGAAGCCGTATCCGCCGGATCCGATCGCGCCGTCGCGATCGTGGGCCGTTGATCGTGCCACGTGGGCGGCCAGGCGTCGTCGTCTCCGCCGAGACCGAAGCCGGACTCATGCCGCCGCGCCCGCCGCCGTAGAATTAGGTTTCCGCCTCGCACGAACGCCGAGGCTATTTAAAGCCCTGGTCACGCCCGAGGTTTCCTCATCCTTGCGCACTCCGTTCCTCGAGCCATCTCGCCTGAGCCGCCGCCGTTTGCCGTGCGAGCTCGCTGTAGTTGAGCGCCACTCCGCCGCGGTTTTGCCTCGTCTCGCCGCCGTCCGTCGTCTTCCGCCGAAGGAGCCCGTAACCGGAACCCGGCCAGGCGCACTGAAGAGACCTTTCACTTCGCCGGAGCCGCACGGACACGCCGCGTGGGAGGTCGTCGTCACGCCTCCGGTGGCTGCAGCCCGCCGCCGCCATCGCCCTCGCGAACTCACGTGGCGCCCGTCCGATCTTGATCGTGCGGTTGAGGTGAGTTCACGTGTTCCAAACCCGATTAGATCTGGACCGTTGGATCAAGATCCAACGGTTCACAATCGCCACGTCTGTGGTAGTGATTATTATAGGACTAGATCTCGACCGTCCGATCTAGATCGAACGGCCCACGATCATCGAGTAGATTCAACACGTTAACCCTGGATCTAATCGCGCCGTTGAATTTCAAATCAACGGCCGAGATTGGCGCCACGTGTTCGGGAAGTTGGACCGACGCGTCGGGCCGGCCAGCACGCTGGCAGCAGGTAGACGCCGACACGCCGGCCCGCTGCGTGTCGAGGGGCTCAGCGATGTCACGGCCGACGCACCAAGCGCCGACGCCACCCATGACATCATCGGTGGGTCCCACTGCCAAGACCGTGGCCGCCACGCCGACGCCGCAATGACGCTATCCGAAAGTGGTCCCACATGTCGGGCCTCACGTGAAGTCGTGGACCGGGTCCACGGTAGACCCGAGCTGAGCGTGGACCGAGTCCATGGACCGGCTGACGTCAGCCAACCAATTAGAGGCTGCCACGTGTCCCTGCTGACGCAATAAATGATTTTCCGAAAAAGAAAATGTTTTAATAAATCGGTTTAATAATTGATTTGAATTTCAAAACTTCAAACGCTTATAACTTTTGCGTTTCAACTCCGATTTGAGTGATTCAAATTTCTAAATTTGTATAAAATTGAGATCTACCTAAATATGAATTTTATTTAATTTTTAGACTAAAGTTTTTCTTTGCAAAATTATTTAATTGATTATTTAAACTTTAAATAATCATAACTTTTGCGTTTTAACTCCAAATTTGACGATTCCAGTTTCTAAAAATCCATAAAATTATGTTCTTTCTGTTTGTGGATTTTATTTGGATGTTTGGACACTTTTTGCCTAGTGTTTATTTGTGTATTTGCTATTTGCACGCTTTTACGAGTAGACGTTGAAGTACCTAAGGATTCAAGGAGAAGTATTAACTCAGATCCAACTCAAGACCAAGAGCAAGTACTTTTTGTAGGCAAGTTGTGCTTTGACCATGTTGATCCTATTTCGAAATCTATTTTGATTTAAACTATTGCATGCTAGATCAATTAGAAAGATACTTTGTTTAAACATGGGGGTTAGATAAATACCAATTTGTTGTATGACACCTTGATTATTTAAGTATGTGCCATGACCCTTGTCACCCTAGTTGTGGTTTACTAGTTGGACATAATCAAATTGCCAACATGGGTTTTAGACCGTTGTAGTATACTGCTTAGACCTGCTACGTGCTCATGACATGGTTTTGGACAATCAAATGTTAATATTGACTTAATGATATATTGAACCTGTTTTGGAAAGGTATCATGTGATGTTGATAGCACGTGGTGCTTGGTAATCAATCGGGTTTTGATAAATAGTTTTCGACCAGGGCATGTGGCAAGAATGATCGGGTGGGCGGTGTGGCAATCGGGATGTTGATTTGGTTCTTCGTAGTCTTGCCCTGGTCACTCTAAGGACTTAACCTTGCAAGCCTTTGAACTGGGTCATACTTGCAACCACATGGTCGGAATGGGACGGCCCTAGTTGACTAAGTCGCTAAGGACTCACTTGTGGAGCCTCAGGGTGTCAATTACACCGCTTGTGTGATTGTGCGGGGAGTGTATCGTGGTCGCGGGCCGATACCCATCTAATCGGTGGTGTTGGTCCCATACTTCGCCTTGGCTAAGGGAAGGGATGGTGTAGAGCACGAACCTGAGAGGACCACCTGTGTTGTTTGAGGCTTCCAAAGGCTTTGTTACTGAACTCGCCTTTGTGGTGTTTGACTCAGATCTTGTGGGTAAAGTGCATAACCTCTGCAGAGTGTAGAATCTATTTAAATAGCCGAGTCCACTGATCGACAATGCTCTCTGTGGATTACAACAAGGGTTAGACTTTCTCAAAATAACTTGGATTTGAAAGGTTGGTTTGGTTTAGTAATGAAGATGATAGAAATGTGGTTTAGGATGGGGAAAATGTTTATTAAATTTCCGAAAAGTTATTTATGCTTTACTTATTTCTACCGCTTTCGAATCTACTTATATTACTTTTCAAATGTCACATCGCAAATATACCTTGAGCTATTCCTTTGTACCAAGCCATGCATATAGTATATTAGCCTGCATTCTGTGCATGACTTGGCCGAGTACCAAGTACTCACCCTTGCCTCAACACAATATCAGTTGAAGAGGAGATTACGCCACTTTGGAGGAGGAACTCCAAGAGGATCCGCTCTACTTAGGGATGCGAGCCCGGTCGGTTACTGTGGTATCTTTGGATGGCGCCACGAAGCTATTTGATTTTCATTTGCTATTATTTTTCTCTGAATAAGTTTCGCCTTGAGAGGCATACATTTGTAACTTGACCATAAGGTCGAGTAACCAGTTTGGTTATTTAAATAAAGTACTTTATTGGTATCGAGTGGTATGATTGTGATATTTACCAATGTTAAGACTGTGTGCACTAGCGCGTTCCTGGACTAGTGCTGAATACACAGAGGGTCCGGATTTGCAAATTCGGGGTCCCGACACTAACTACCCATGTTGGCAATTTAATAATGTCCAACTAATAACTCACAACTAGGGTGACAAGGGGTCATGGCACATATTTAATTAACCAAGGTGTCATACAGCAATTTGGCATTTATCTAATTTCCCATAATTAAATAAAGCATTTTATAATTAAACTAGCATGCAATAATTTAAACCAATTTAATTTGAAAATAGGATCAACATGGTCAAAGCACAACTTGCCTTCAAAGAGTACTTGTTCTTGGTCCTAAGCAGGCTCCTGGGTCAATACTTCACCTTCGAAGCCTTCGGGCACTTCAATGTCTACTCGTAAAGCGTGCAAATAGCAATAAATAAATAAACAGTAGACAAAAAGTGTCCAAACATCCAAGTAAATATCACAAACAGAGAGAGCATAATTTTATGAATTTTTAGAAACTGGAATCGTCAAATTCGGAGTTTAAATGCAAAAGTTATAACCGTTTAAAGTTTAAAGAAAACATTAATTAATTATAAACAGAGAAATATTCATAATCAAAAATTAATTAAAATTCATATTTGAGTAGGTCTCATTTTTATGAAAATTTAGAAATTTGAATCACTCAAATCGGAGTTGAAACGCAAAAGTTATAAGCGTTTGAAGTTTGAATCCATTTTTGAAATCAATAATTCGAATTAATAAATCATTTTCTTTTTCGGAAATTAATTTATTGCGTCAACATGACACGTGGACCAATCGGGAGCTGCCACGTCGCCTCGGGTCCATGGACCCGGTGCACGGTTTGGCTCGGTCCACCGTGGACCCGTTCCACGGCTCGTGTCTCTAACATGTGGGCCCCACTGGTGACGTCAGCACACGGTTCAGCCGAGAGGGCTGATATGCAGGCCCCACCGTGACGTCACGGCTGACGTCAGCGGTGACCGGCGTGGCCGCGCTGACCGCGACGGTCAGCCTCCTCGCCACGTGGCATGATCTTGGTCATTGATTTGAAAATCAACGGCCTAGATCGGATCCAACCTCACGCGTTTAAAACTACTCGGCTGATCTGGACCGTTCGATCTTGATCGAACGGTCAAGATCCAATCTAACGTTTACAACGCGGCTAACCCTAGCCGTTCGATCTAGATCCAACGGCTGACAACTATCCAAGCACGGAGCGGTTCTAGCTACGTGGCACAATCTAAACCGTTGGATCTAGATCCAACGGTTGGGAATAGATCTAAAACTGCAATGTGAGAAAATACCTCCGGGCGACGTGGCGCAATCTCAGCTGTGGGATGAAGATCCAACGGCTGAAAAGCTTCGAGGCCACGGTGATGTCCACGGCGGAGCTCGTTGGCCGGAGATGGAGACGACGACGATGGCAGCGGCGTTGCGGGCGTGCTCCGGCGAAGTGGAAGGTCCCCTCCGACGCGGCTGGTCCTTGCGGTTCTGGATTTGGGCACAACGGCGGCGGAGGACGGCGGACGACGACGGAAACGGCGAATAACCGCGGCGGGGCGCTAGACCAACTACGGCGAGCTCTAGCGGGTAGATGGCGACGGCTCAGGTGACGTGGGCTAGGCTACTAAAAGACGCAAGCCGGCTACCTTGGCGGGCGGCACTTTAAATAGGGGCCTCGGCTTCCGTGAAAAGCGCGGAGACCGAGCCCCACACGCGGGCGGCGGCGGAGTCCGACGAGGACTCGGAGAGGGGTGACGTGGCTCAACGTGAGCCGTTGGATCAAGATCCAACGGTGCGGGGGTTTGGGCTCGGGTCCGGCTCAGGCGACTTGGCTGGCTCGGTCGGACTCGGGTTCGACGACGTGGCTCAATCTCGGCCGTTCAATCTTGATCGGACGGTCGAGAGGGTTAGGGTTAGGTTGGGTTCGAGTCGGACTCGGACTAGAGTCAGACTCGGGCTGAGGTCGGGTCCGGGTCGGAGGAACAGTACAAACCGGTTAGGTTTTTCCAGCGATTAAATAATCCAATTAATTCCCAAAAATTCATTTAATTCATCAAAAATAGCAAAACACTCAAAAAATTCTAGAAAATATTTTGGAGCATTTTGGACTCAACTAAAATATTTCCAACAAAATTTTATTTGCAAAATTAAATTCTTTAATTATTTCAAAAGGGAATAAATTCAAATAAATTCCAAATAAATCCAAATAAATTCTAGAAAATTCCAAAAATTCACCAAAGTGCCAAATCTTATTCAAATTCATGAAAAGCAAAAATTTGGGGTGTTACAGAGGTGGACAAAAATGGAATTCTAAAGAATGGAGTCGGGATCCAAATGAATCAACTCAATCCCGTAAAAATGGAGAAGGCCCCGAAAGAAAGCGCTGGTTGGGAAACCAAACCTGCGCTGGAAAAAAGATTCGAAGACGACCATTTCCTTAGGGCGAGGGGTAGGAGAAGACTGTAACAGCCCCAAAAATTGCTTAATTTATTAAGTCATGCACATTAGGTTCATGTCATTCGTGGTTGCAATATAATCTTCACTAGTTTAGAATTTCACAAGTGATAGCATCATTTTACTTGAATGAATTTGAAATTCATGCCATTCCAAAACTTCTATTCATCTACACCAACATTTCCTTCACCCATAGTCAATGACATGTGGACCATGTCTACATGAGAGAAAAGTGGGCTGCACCTACCACTTTGTCTTTTTCTCACTTCTATCCACTCTGACATGTGGGTCATCCTTGTAAGTGAGAGAGAGTGGGCTACACTTCCCATCATGTCTTTTCCCACTTTATTCACCTCCTACCCACTTTCTTACCTCACTATGACATGTGGGACCAAGCCTCACATGTAAGTGATGAAGTGGGCAACTTTATAAGCATGCCTCACCTTGATTTCTCCTCCCTACCCACCTCATTTTCTGCTCACCCTATTCTGAAATTTCAGCAAGGAGAGCAAGAACACCTCCTCCAACCCTTTCCCATTTCATCCCCTCAAATCCATCCAAGACTTGAGTTTGAGCTTGTGCATGCTATACCATTGGATTCTCCTCATCCCAAGCTTCAAATCCATCCAAATGGATTTTTGATGCACCAAGTATTGAGTAAGTTCTAATCAACTCCTCATCTCTCCATTTGCTGAAATTTTGCAACTTGGAGCTCATTTCCTCCCCTTCCATGAACTTCATCACCAAACCTCGAATCGGGTCGTGCATGTCGCTTTGGAAGCTTGAGGAGGGGGAGTAGACGCTATTGCGAGCGTGAGCAAGAATTGTCATCATCATCCACACTAGCTAGGAGGAGACGAACCTCGAAGACCGACATTGCGACACCATTCGTCGTCCCTTCATTGAATCGAGCTCCCACTGAGTTCAAGGACATCCTTGTGGTGGTAAGACTCCATCCTAATCCACATTCCCTAGTCCATGCATTAAAAATGTCAGTACTCATCCAAAGATCCAAGTCAAAAATCCTGTTTTCTCGAAAAATCCGGCACTACTGCCCTTTAGCCATCGGTACTACCGCTCCGCTAGAAAATCTAGAAAACATTGCTTTTGTAAAATAAGTACCATAGTTGTATTGTCGGTAGTACCACATATCCGGCACTACCGCTATACAGGTCCGGTACTGCCGTTCCTCGAGACCCAAAAACACCCTCCTCTGGAAAATAACTACCGCCACTATTAGGTCGGTAGTGCCACCGCGTCGGCACTACCACCCCTAAACCCCGGTAGTATTGCTCGGCGAGGACCAAAAACAACCCGTACTGGAAAATAACTACCGCAGTGTTGAGGCCGGTAGTACTGCGCCTCCAACACTACCACATTTATATCTTCGGTACTGCCGCATGTGGCTGAAAATGTCCAAATTGTCCCGTTTCAAAGTTCAACTCAACTCAAATCAATTCTTTGTTGCATATTATGATTGATAGGGCACACCACGAGCATTTCATGCATGTTTAAGCATATCTGGAATGGTGTTCATTTTTTGAGTTCTTGATCGGTGTTTATTTGAAATTGGATTTCTCGCTAGGTGTCGACGCTTCGGAAGAAACTCCTGAGTACGTACGCCTGTGACGTCAAGAACGAGCAGCAAGGCACTACTTTACTCCTTGAACATGATTGCCCCTATTATTTGCAATTATGCTTTGAAGTTATTTTACAAATTGCATGCCTACTTTCAATTATATCTATATTGGGGGGGTAGAATGCTTAGTTATTACCTTGTTGACATGTTATCCTCTTACCATATTCCTTTCGAATTCCATTGTCGCCTTAGGTGGTTTACTATTATGTATGGGTTCTTATGAATTGCTTAGCCACTCTTAGAACATCGTTAGAAACCGCGATAGATGGACTTAGTCCATCGGTCGCAATGATCAAAATGATTATGTTGATGATGGTTCAATTGTGGTTAATGTGTAGCAATATTGGTTAAGGACCTTAAGGATTGAATCCTGGTGCGTCTCATCAAGTAACTATCGTACGAGTCACACACTGTTTATGGGACCGACTTAACCAAGTACTTGTGTATGACTAGGTGTGTTTAAACCATATGCACTCGAATTCCTTGGATTCATTGGAGTGTTAAGGAATGTCTGCCGGAATTCCTCGAGCTTGTTGGAGCGTCAAGGAACATCCTCAGAATCCCTTGAACTTTGTGAGAGTTAGGGATATCCAACAACGGGTGTATTCCTTGATCCACACACACAGAGAACTGGGCACACGGGATCAAGGGTCACAGTCACCCGGGTGGTTTAAATGCACTACCATGCATACTGAAAAATGGTTTTATCAAATTTACCTCGGCCAGCACATCAAAGGAAATGTGCTAATAGCTGGCTTACGAGTGCGGTGTGTCGTGTGGGTAAAGTCGTACCTCTGCATAGTTTAAACTATTAGAATAGCCGCGTCCATGGTCAAGGACGATTGCTTGTTGTTGTGAGCCACCAGGCGAGTTTTAAGGACCGGTTAAGAGTGGGATGGGTGTGGAAAATGACACGAGTAGTGGAGTACTCATGTGTGTAGGCGAACACGAGCGCTGGACTCGTGGTTCGGAGAATGGTTGGAGGCATGAGATGAATATGTTTATGATGATTTTATATTATGTACTAGACTTTGAAAAGGTTTACTAAATGCAAGTTTCAATATATACATGTCTATGTTTTATTCTAAATGTTGCCTTATGCTGAAATTACCACATTGCCGTCTTTTGATATAGCAACCACATGTAGCTAGAACTCAGCATACAACTTATATTATTGTGCAAGTATATTCTTTGTACTCAATCGATTTGTCCACTTGCTGCAAGTGAGGATGAAGTGCTGCCTGGAGACTTTTACCGGGCAGATTTCGACGATGCTAACGTTTAGATGCACGTTCTTGCCTCCAGTTGGTTGCCTGAGGGTTTGGGGCATACCACGCTGGCCTTTTGTTGTTGTTGTATGTTTTTTCGCTGCTGTTATGATGTAATAACTTTAAATATGTCGTTTTGGACAGCAGTCCTGCTTTTGTTATGTAAATATGCTTATGCTTCCGTTAATTGTGTATGTGCTATGATGCAAATTGTTAGGCATCGTTGCGCATGTTGGTTAACTGTCGTAGGACCAACGCGGGCATATATGCGGAACGCCCGAGGTTCCCTTGATTTACTTAAATTATATCGCGCAATTGAGTGAATCAGTGGAGTCCTAGGAACGGCTCCCCATACAGACTCACCCGCTGTTAGGCGTGTGCTGATCAGCTCCAGCGCTGGGAGAACTCAGGCGGTGACCATCTCCTCCAGGCACTCCTCCTTCGTCACTAAGGTGGCCCAGTCCCTGGATGAGGACGACGCGGGGGCTTCTTCGGAAGGAGAAGAAGACATTTTTGATGCAGCGCCGGCACAAATCCTACGGCGTGGCGTCGGCAAACCCTACCAGAGGAGCGCGATGTGAGATTCAGAAGACGAAGAGGCGAAGGCACGAAGTGGGGAGTGAGACTCCTCGGTTGCGCCAAAGGTCTTATTTATGCGGGTGGCGGCGCTAGGTTTTCGCCTTTGGGCGGGAGAAACGTTTCCGCTTTCGTAAAATAGTTCGGGCCTGATCCAAGTTCCTCGTTTAGGCCCAACTTAGGTTTCATGCTCGGACTTAACGCGGATTTAAAAGGTACGCTCTAAAAAGGGCTGCTAGTTGTACGCCACGGCGGGGGGTATAGGTACCGTTTGATCAGGCACAGTTTGGGATTTGTTACCCCTCATGATAGGCCAATCGCCAGTTATCGTGTTAAGCTAGATCTGGGTACCAACCAAACTAAATAAAAATATCTTCTTGTGATATACCCCATGTTGGGTTGATCGTCGATTACCGCATGAGTCAGAATCGGGTATCACAAGTTGACTCGAGGCAAGGGTTCCGAAGGTATACCTCATGTTGGGCCGCCAGTTGTGCACCGCAACAGTCGGGTATGGGTACCACTCGGTCAAAATCCACTCAGGTTATGGTGTGCACCAAGATAGGGCCGATCACCAATATCCTACTGGATATACAAGGTATCACTCGGAATTCCCAACGCGTGGAGTTCTATTGAGTTCTTCACAATCTCCCTGCCTGCAAGAGAGCACTCGGCATAGAAAAGAGACCAATCAGAAAGCTGTGGCAAAAAATGGGAGCACTCGGGCATGAAGCATGACTTGGCTGGGACACGACCAGAAAGACTGCAACTCGATTGCGAAGCACTCGGGGGCTACTGTGGAGTACATGGACCCCGGGTATCAGCATGGCAGGACGCAAGGACCAACCAAGAGGGGATGGGCTGAACCAACTACGTGAGATCGGGCGTCATCCGGACTATCAACGCCGTACCCAATAAGGCAGGACGGAAGATGGTAACTGACTCTTGTTAGAAGGATGTGATTATAATCCTAGAGGATAGCGTATCTAGTATAAAAGATTAGAGATATAATCTCCACCATGTAACCAACCAGGATTCTACCATGTAACCGACTCGAACTCTCTCGCCCCCTTCCTATATAAGGGGGCAGGGGACCCTAGAGAGGAGGCGAGAGAAAAAGATCAAGCTACTCATAATTCTAGAGCACAGGGCTAGGGTATTACCTCCATCGTTTAGGGCCCGAACCTGTATAATCCCTTGTCTTGTGTTTCCATCAAGTTTGGATCCAGCGCATAGCCCCGTATTCATTATTGCTGATAACAAATGTCAACACAAACCACCCATAGATATTTCATAAAACACTAAAACTCCAACAATAATACTTTCTGGAATAAAGCTACCGGCCCAAAAAGGTGGTACTACCGACCGGTAATAGTACCGGTCCCTACATGGCGGTAGTACCAGATTTCAAATTTCAAGGAGAATCCAAGAAACTTATTCTCTATAAAATGACTATCACACCATGAACTACGGTACTACCGACTTGCGGTAGTACCGACCTCTACATGACAATAGTGTCGGTCCTAGAGAAAATCACCAAAGTGCATGTTCTAGAAATAACTACCAGCCCAAAGGGTGGTACTACCGGACCAATGGTAGTACCAGCCAATAACAGCGGTACTGCCGGTTCTAAAGAAAAGAAGATATTTATTTAACAAAGAAAACTTCAATAGAACCAAGAAACCAACATGAACAAATAATGAGCCATGTGATGATCAACTCATGATTTCTAATTTCTAAAACACATTTGCAACCATTAATCACATACTCAACAAGCAGATGCATGAGTTCCAACTATTTGCAAAACACATTTGCAAATATTTGCCTCATGCAAAGAATAGCGACCAAGAACAAAAATGAACTCTTATTTAGCCATGTGATGATCAGCTCATGATCTTCAACAATTTGCAAACTCTAGTCACATGCTAAGAAACCAAGTGCATAAGCTTTAACTATTTGCAAAATACATTCACAAATATTTGCTCTATGCAACGAAAAGCAACCAAGAAGTTGAGCTAAGGCAAGCAAGATTGAGACATCAACACATGATGAGACTCAAGCACAAGACAAGACCCCTCTTAATAGTACGGCAAACTAAACTAGCAATTCAATCTTCCATCCAAACATCGAGACCGATAAAAGACTAGGAATATCTTCTTAGCCTATACTAGTTATACCTTTGCCTTGCGCATTTACTTGGACCTTTCACTTGATGACAATCATCTTATCTCCAAGTACGGGTTCTTGTCTTGTTTATCAACACATGATGAACTATCTTCACTTCGGGATTTTGTATTGATACTCATTAACACACAGTAACATCTTCCATCCCAAACCTTGACTTGATGACCATCAACACATGATGCTATTCAAAATCTTCATCATCCTTGAACTTAACCTATTTCACCAACTCATGGAAAATATTAGTCCAATATATTTGGTTATCCCTAGTCATCAAAGCACACCATTAACACATAATGGAGAGCCTAGATTCTTTGATCTACTTCTTTGATAATCGACAATAAGCCATATACCACTTAATTGAATTTAATTTTGTTTTAAGTATATTACTGCTACTAAAGCTTCATATACTCAATGGGTTTGTCTCAAGCTAAAGATCCTTGATATAACACATCCAGTTATTATTAATCACCAAGGAATACCATTAACACATAATGCATGGCCTAGATCTTTCAATCTATTTCTTTGGTGATTGATGACAACTCAAATTCAAACTAATTTAATTTAGATCACCATGAGTATACTACCACTCTACAAACTTCATATACTCAACAAAATGTGTTTCAAAGTAAAGATCCTCATTATATGTGGAATGAGAAAAGGGATCAATACTAAACATCAAGATGCATGTGAACTTCCATTAAAAGTGTTCATACACATATGTGTGAATTGGAGATTAATATGCACATTTCTACATTGGAATTATTATGGTGCTCACCCTACATCAAAGGAATGCGTCAATATATAGAAACGATAAGTCAGATGCATACCTTTGAAAGTTTCGTTAATCATTCAACTTAGACTAACAAATATTGAACTTTGACAAACGAGTTAGTCTCACAAATAGATTTATCATTAACTAACAAGGTCGAATGAATGGAACTTGAGCTTTCATTCGAGATATAGAATGAACTGCCCCTAAGTGTGTGCATACATATATGACAGATGGAAACAACATGCGCAACTTTAAGTTAAAACATTTTGGAGTTCACCCTATACTTTGAATACAAGGAATGTAATGAGATATAACAATAGGATGCATAGCTTTGAGGTTTTCAATTGATCATCCAAATGAGACTAATAAACATTATGCTTAACAAAAGAGTTAGTCTCATATTTGGATTTATCATTAATTATCAAAACCAAATGAATAGAACTTATCCAAGGAATGCCACAATATATAATGAAATGGCATCAAATGCATACCTTTGATATTTCCATCATTTCATCGAAGAGAGACTAATCACAATCATAATTTAACACAAAAGTTAGTCTCACATTTTGCTTTATCAATAATACATTAGCTTCGTCATTAATCACTTTTGCATTTTGACTTTGTCATTAACCACCAAAATCAATCAATCTAATGGAGCTTGAACTTACACCCTTAGGGCTGATAGTTATTTTCCAGAGAAGGTTTCCTGAGACTATTTCTTTTATCTAGGTTGGCACTAACGCCATGTAGATTGCAGTACTACCGCTCATCAGTAGCACCGGGCTTGTGGGTGGTAGTCTTTGAGTTTTATGAAATTGGCACTACTGCTGTGAATTTTTTGGTATTACCGATGTCCGACAGTACCACTGTAACATTCCAAAATTTGCAAAATAATATTTTATTACTTTTTTATTTTTCTAAGATTTTTGCTGAATTTTCTGGAATTTATAAACTTGTTTTTCTATTTTCATATTTACAAAAATATTTACTATAGCAAAATTATAACTCAAATTTTTTTGAAATTTTTACGATAAGTTGGAAATATCTCAAGGTATTTTTGAGAACTTTTGCAAAAAATTTTAACCTTATTTTGTATTTTCTAAAAGCCTTTCTAATTCTTAGTAATTAATTAATTTTGAAAAATAATAAAAGGCCCACCTATTAGCAACAATGTTGTCTTCAAGCTTCAGCCAGATAGAGAAGCCCTCCATTAGAGCCAATTTTGGAAGCTTCAAATCCAGTTAATTCCTCACGAGTTTTCTTTCCAAACTTGTGCCAAATCAATTCCCAGTTGTTCTCTTTCCATCCCCGGCCTTCTTTCCAAAATTTGGTGCCCAAATTTCGCATTCTTTTCATTTCCAAACTTTCCATATTTGAGTCGGTTTCCTTCCAACTGAGCCTCCTTGCAGGAATATAAGGTGAGCATCGGCCTCATTATTCCTCGCACAACCCATTCCTCCATTCGTCCCAACCTCTGGTGCCTTCGTTTACTCGGAATGCTGCGACATCTGGAGCACAAACCAAACATTGCTGATGTGCCCTTGCAAGCTTCCCTACGCCTCGGACCTCCTCTTCCAAAACCAATTGCGTCACTTTGTGCCATTGGTCATCGTGAAGGTAACCCCTCAACGATTTCAAGTTTGGTGCATCGTGGCTAGCGAATTTTGTGTTTTGCTGAAGCATTTTCATAGTTGTTCATCGCGCCACTGTGTCACCATTTGTGCCCCTCCACCACCGCCGTGACCGCCTTTGAGTTCGTCACGTTGCGGGCTACACTATTCTCTTCTCAACCTGGTCGTGCTCTGCCACCTTGGCCCTTGGCCATGTGTACTAGCCCTTTGACATTGCGTTGCTCTCTCTCCTGCTTGAAGCTATAATACCATGCGCTATAGTTCTATTTCTCTTTTTCTTTGATGTTAATCTTTTGAGAGCCCGTTATCTTTCATACAAGCTTTGATTGACGTGATTCTGGTTTTTAAAATTTTGTAAAATCGAGATCTATTTATTAGTGATTTTTTTTAATTTTTGGAGTTAAGTTTGCTCTCTATTTTTGGTATTTATTACTTTATTTATCCGTTACGTAGACGTTGATGTACCCGAGGTGTTCGTGAGCGAGAAGCCAACTCAATAGCAAGGTCCAGAATAGGAACAAAAACTTTTTGAAGCCAAGTTGTGTTTTGACCATATTGAACCCAATTTTACAAAAGTTATATTGTTTTAAACTATTGCATGCTAATTTAAAGTATAACTATTTCCATTAATTTGGGATTAGCTATTCGACCAAATTGAGCTATGCCTACCTTATCATTTGTATGTTATGATTCATTTATCACCCTAGAATGCTTTATTATTAGTTGGTTGCTAATAGATGCCAATGTGGGTTGGTTAGATCGTAAGTAGTTGCTTAACCATGCAACGGGTTATTGATATCATTTTGGAATATCAAAATTAATCTTGATTAATGGAATATAGAATATGTTTATGAAAAATGTCAAGTGTTGTCACACAATTTTGTTGATGTTGTTGATGGCACGTGGTTTATGATAATCAACTGGGGTGGTAAAATGATTTAGAGTAGGGCAAGTGGCAGGAGTGGTGAACTATGGTGGGCCAGTATGACAATTGGATGGTCGCATTGTTATTTTGGTAAATGAAAGTTGATGATATGGGATGATGGTTATTGTGTGCTTTTCTGGCAGTTTTGCCTCGGTCAATTAAGGACTTAACCTTGCAAGCATTTGAATTGGACAAACATATGACCACATGTTTGATATGGGACAGACCTAGTTGATTAATTTGTGATGTCTAGATTTAGGTATTGTCATGGTGGTGTGGGTTTCTGGAGTACGGGTAGATTCACATGGCGCAAGGGGGGCCCTAATAATGTAACCCATCCCTTTAGTGCTGAAACCTCAACGGACAATACTGGGTTTAGATAGAGTATTATAAAGGTTTTGTTATGATCTCTCATTTGCATACTCTTATATGGTGAGTCACAGTAGATGTGGCGAGTTGATTATATCTTGTAGATAAATTGTATAATCTTTGTAAAGTGTCAAACCTATTTGAATAGCCATGTTCACGATATTGGATAATGCTTAGGAATTACAGTCAAGAGTTAGATTTTAATGAAAACTTGGGAATGGAGACCGTGTGCCAATGAAAGTGTAGAAATTGAAATAAGGTTGAGTCAGTTTATTTGTGAAATAACTAAAAAATTTATTATTGTTATTATTTGTTTTACTGGTTTTCAATATATTTATGTTATTCATTTGCAAATGCTACTTTATTAGAATATAACCAATTCAACCATTCATTTGGAATAAACCAATCATGTAGTATAATAAACTTGCATTTTGTGCATAACTTGTTGAGTACTTTATGTACTCACCCCACTTGCAACAACCAAAACATCAGTTGAAGAAGAGTCTATACCAACTTACGAGGAGGAGTACCAGGAGGAGAAGATCAAATAGGGAGTGAACCTTGTCAATTACTTGTGGCATATTGAAGGGTTACTACGAACAATTTATTTTCACTGCAGTTTTATTTAATTCTTAGTCTAAGCCATACGAGGCGTATTATTCTAAAGTTGACCATAAGGTCGATCAACAAGTTATATTTAGGCCCTGTTTGGTACGGTTTCAGATTCTAGTAGAAACAGAAACGGTTCCATATTCTTGGTAGAAATGTTCCAGATAGAATCAGAATCACTGTCTGGAAACTGTTTGGCTAGCTGTCTGGATTCTGTGAATCGGGGTGGAACAGGGTTGAGGGTGATTTGGCCTCGGCATGGAAAAAGAAGAAATGATCCGAGGATAATCATTCTGAACTTTAGCCCATTTGGCTGGGTTTCTCCCAGATTCTAGTAGAAATGGCCCGGTTTCAAGTTGCCAAACGGGGCTGTGAGACCTCGGATCGGCTATCCGAAATCTCCTGTGTATTTCTGTACTAGTCCCAGATCAGTTGCTAGTACACACAGTCATACAGTGATGAATCATTACCGAACAATACGAAATAAAATAATAAACAATAAGTATTAGCCACATGGCTACTTATTACATCAAATGGTCACATGACCAAAGTTCACGGTAGCGGAATAAAAACAACAAGTAGTAAAGCCCAAACAAATCCTCAGGCGACGACTAGGAACGCGCTTAGATGTCCTGGCGATCTTCATCAAACTCTTCGGTGTAGAACACACCGTCTGCGTCTGCATCCTGATAATTTTCTGATGACAACATTTGTGTAGTATGTGAGTACAAAGGTACTCAGCAAGTCTGGGAAAGTATGCACATGTAGGGCTTTCCACGGAAGGCTTAATATGGTTCATTTGCATAAAGCTGAGTTTCTTCAAACCATACTTACTAATAAGTTTCACAAAGCATATTTTAACAATTATTTTAGCAATTGAATTATTTAATATTTTAGTGAGGGTTCTATCCACCATCACTAGTATAAAGGCTCTATCCACCACATTTTAAAAGATTAAGGTTATCCACACATGACTCTATCCGTCATGAAATAAAATAGGTTCCATCTGCCTGGTTGGCTCAATCTGCCAACATAACATCAGAGAGTTCTAACCACTCCCGAATCCCAAAGCATCATTTATTTTCAAAACAAAAAACCAAAAGCTACCAATATGAAAGCATTCTTCACTTTGCCCTTGACCGTAGGCACGGCTATCGAATAGTTTTAACTCTGTAGAGGTGTACAGCTTTACCCACAAGACATGATCGTCTCTTGTTGCCATGCAATTAACACACTTCCTTTGGTGTGTCGGCAGAGAGATCATGACAAGGCCTTTACAATGTATACGTCTAACCCGACTCACCCGCTGTTAGGGTTCTATCTACCCAGTATAGAAGCCCCCTCTTGCGCCGTGTGGGGAGTACAACTTGCCACTATCTGGCACCCACATTGCACCAACTGGCGAGTCTAAGTTAGGTTTCTATAAATTATTTAGCCAGGTCGTACCATTATAGACATGTGGTAGTACGGTTATGCTCAGAATGGACGGTCATAAGCGTCGGTCCTTAATTGACTTGGGGCGGTACTTGCACATTGGAAACTAGTGCTCAATCCGCACCCACCCGACTTTCCACTCCGCCGAAATCCAAATCCTTTTTCTTTTTGTTTTTATTTTACAAAAAAAGTACCAAATATTTTACCAAAATTCCAAAATCACATCTTAAATCAAATTTTTAATATAATCCCATCCATGGGTCATTTTCATCAATTTTGGCCCTAAGCAATTCTACCGTACTATTCAACGAATGTCATAATATAAACTAGGAATGACATAGCAAAGTGTCCTAGGGTTACAAATGAACATGGGTATCAATATCCAAGGGGACGTTCACAATTCGGAATAACTAATGAACTATATTTGACATACGATGATAAAAAAATAGCTATGCATGCGATAAAACATTATAAAAGCATTTGCAATCGTGGGATCAAAATGTGTCAAGGGACTTGCCTTCAGTCGCAGCGGGGATGTCGAAGTCTTGAAGTCCGGCCGGCTGGCTCGGACTCGGCGGATCCTCGCCACGCGCAAAACTAAGACAACAAATAAATAACAATAAAATAAATAAAATCTAAAAATTATAAAAGTTATACTGGCAGGAAGATCTCGATTTTATATGAAATTAGAAATTTGAATGGAGTTAATCGGAGTTCGGACGGAAAAGTTATGAGCCTCCGAAGTTTGAAAATCATGGGAAATAGTAAACTGAGGAATATTCCAGAGCATCTTCTTTTCCAATTGATTTTTCTGATTTTCTAGTGTTTCTTCCATGTGGGACCATGCTGCCATAGACTCATGGCCTTCTTCCTCATGGGTGAGAAACAGAGGAAGCAAGGGCACCACGGGCGCCGACGATCGGCCAGGCGGCGGCGCTGGCGATGGGGCCGGCGGCCAGTGGCAGGCGACGCGGCGTGGGAGCGCTGAGCACGGGGTGGCGGCCAAGGCGCGTGGCGTGGGCCAGGAAGGCGGCCAAGGCGGCGGCACGAGCGGGCCGGAGGCCTTGCCGGCCGGGTGGGACCGGCGGCGTAGCGGCGGCGGCACGCCAGGAGGCGATGATGGCACTGGCGCTGCCGGCTGGCACGCATTACCAGTTAGCCAAAACAGAGGCCAACCCAAAATTTCCAAAAATTTCAAAATTTCACAAAAATTTGAACATGGCAGTACCAATTGGATAATGGATCAACTAGAGGGCATCTAGAGGGGTTCAAGAGTGCGAGGAATCAAAGCATAGCTCACCAGAGACGATGAATTTAATGACGAACGGCGGTGCGACCAACGAGGTTCAACCGCAAAATTCGACGTCAAAACTTGATGAAAACTGAAATTGATTGAGGGGTTATGAGCACGGCAACCATACGAACACTAGGAAGCAACCGGAATACCAAATGGCTCACCGGAGAAGAAGCTACGCCGACGAACACAAAGAACGATGGTGGTCACCGGTTTTCTCGATCTCGTGGACGAATGGTGTGGAGAGGCCAAAGAATGATGATATCACCGAGAAGAGCACTCTAATACGAAGAGATGAGAGGTGGAAGCACACGCTTTAGTGAAGAAACGGCCGAGTTACGAGCATTAATGTGATTCTTGGTTTTTGCATTACTATTCAAATTCCGGCGAGATTTGGGGCTAAAGATCAAGGGGGATGGAAAGGTTTTGCCATTAGGAATCCAACGGATCCGGCCTTGCGCGATTTGGTGCATTAGAGAGCAAGTTATGGTGGTTTGAATTCCTCTAGCCAAGAATGGAGCTCTCCTGGAGCTTCTCTGGAAGGTTTCCATCGTGGGAGGAAGAAGCTTCAATAGTGTTGCCACGTGGCGACTTCCTATTGGTCGGAGTTAAGTGAATGTTTAGGCGCGAGAGAAAAATTAGCAAAAATGGTCTAAAAATCCCGAAAAAATTTCTAGAACAATTATGGAATATTTGGAACCCAACAAAATTGGTTTCGCGGAATTTGGATGAAATTTGGAATTTAGAATATTCTGGAACGATTAATGGGCATTTAACGAAAACCGCGCGAGATAAAATACCGGAGGGATTCCAAAAATCTTAGGAAAAATCCAAAAATGTTTTTAGAATATTTGGGACCTAATGCAATAGGTTTCGGGATTTTTGGAATATTTTTGAAATCAGGTGGAATCTCGGGTACGAACTGGAATCCAGAAATTTGATTTTTTGGGCGAAGGAGAATTGAATTCCGATTTTGGATGGATAAGGATGCCAGGTTAATTGAAACATTGAGGAAAATCCAAATCTTGAATTTAATTAATTTAAATTAGATTTTGGCAGCAGACCGAAATTGAGGATGTTACAGAGGTCTTAATAGATAAAGTTTTTATCTATGTTCCTCTGTGTATGATTATGATATTCATTTATATTGAGACTGTGTGTACTAGTGTGATTCTGGACTAGTGCAAAATAAACAGAGGGTCTAGATTTGCATATTTGAATCCCAATAACCACCTTTTTGTGTCGGTACTTATTTTCCAAAGAAGCATTGTTTTGAAAGTTTTCGAGTTCAAAAATTGGCACTATTGCATTTTACACATCGGTAGTACCGAGGGTACTGTAGCAACAGCTACCTACCTACCGCATTAAATGCCAAAATCAACTGTTGGGTCTGAGATCGACACTACCGCCCTCAATACATCGGTACTACCGATTTCGCTGACTTTTGCGGAATTTGATGCAAAACGGCTAGTTTTTGGTTGGGGTTATAAATACCCCCTCACCTACAGCAAGGGCATATTCTTGGACATTCATAGCATATTTGTGAGCCCTAGCTACTCTCTCTTCATCAATTAAGCATTCAATTCTCATTTTAGAGGTGTTGAGAGCATTCAAGTGTGGAATTTGATTTTGAGCCGTTAGACACTTGATCAACCTCAAGCAAGTGCCAAAGTTCTATTCTCTTAGAGGTTGCTACCTCCTATATGGCTTGGAGGTGTGAGAACATGTGATCTCTTCAAAATAGATTATGAAGAGACCCGGTGTTGGTGTGAAGGTCAGAGCTCACCTACCCGGAGAAGGGAAGAGCTACCACTAGTGATCAAGGAAGGCTAATTTGCGCAAGGAGTAGACTTGATTCATTTAACCTTCCTCAACGTGGATTAGGGGAAACCGGCAAGTCTCTGAGACCACACAAAAAAATTCTTCGTATCAACTTCTTGTGGTTTGCTTTCTTGTGATCAACTTTGTGCAATTAGATTTCTAGTGTACTTAGTAATTGATCATCTCTCTAGGATTATCATAGTTTCTTAGACTTAGCTTGTTAGTGCACTTAGTGAAACCTAGCTCATTTACGCTTTGATTGTTGTAGAATTGTTTATGGTGTCATACTTGCTTAATTATTGAATTAGAGCCAAAAGATTTTAAAAACCTCCTATTCACCCCCTCTAGTCAGTTATCCTTGATCTTATAATCGTACATACTCTTAGACTAACAGATGAGGTCCTACAGCTGTAGGGTTGGTTGGCTTCTTCCTCTAGGCTCAGAAATAGCATAGATTGAAGAGTGGGACATGTGACTTGCTTGAATGCATCATTCATCTGGCCAAATAACACCCTCTTTGTGATATCCCAAAATTAAAAAAAGAAGAAATCGAGCTGGGTTGGACGACGCCGAGTCGACCTAAGTGTGCGCACCATGCCCAAGCTAGAGTTCGGGGGAGGGGATGCTATATAAGCAAGAGAGGGGGTGTACCTAAAAAAACCTAGATCCATCGTGGCCCCTATGCCGCCACTTTCTTTTTTGCCCTAAACTGCTGCCGGTGCCTATGCTGATCCACTGCGTCACGCTGCCCTCAGCCATCACGCCACATTATGCCATCGACGTGCTAGTCGCCATGCTTGTGCCCTAGCCGTGACACCATGCCACGACGAGCCACTGTGCCACTGATGCCAAGCCACTATCATCGTGCCCCTCAGCTTCATGTGTCATAGAAGGTGGAGGTAGGTGTCGGGACCCGAATTTGCAAATCCGGACCCTCTGTGTATTCAGCACTAGTCCAGGAACACGTTAGTGCACACAGTCTCAACATTGGTAAATATCACAATCATACTCAACGAAATAATAAGATACTTTAATTAGTTAGCCAAGCTGGTTGCTCGACCTTATGGTCAAGTTACAAATATACGCCACGCAGGGCAAAAACTTAATAAAGGAGAAATAACAGCAGCGAAAAATAAGATAACTTCGTGGCGCCATCCAGTATACCACAGGCAACTGACTGGGCTCGCTCCCTAGTTAGACGGTTCCTCTTGGAGCTCCTCCACTAAAGCTGGTGTAGACTCTTCTTCAACTGGTGTTGTATTGTGGCAAGGGTGAGTACTTGGTACTCAGCAAGTCATGCACAGAATGCAAACTAATATACGACATGCATGGCTTGGTACAAAGGAGTAGCTCAGGGTATAATTACAGTAAAACAGCATTTGACAAGTAACATAAGTAGATTCGGAAGCAGTAGAAACAAGTTTAAGAGCAATAACTTTTCCAGGAGTTAAATGAACATCTTTTCCATTCCTAATCCACATTTCTATCAACATCATTATTAAACCAAACCAAACCTTCCAAGTCTAAGTTGTTTTCAAGAAAGTCTAACCCTTGACTGTAATTCCCGAGCAATGTCCAATGCCGCGGACACTGCTATTCGAATAGATTTTACACTCTGCAGAGGTTATGCACTTTACCCACAAGATACAGCCAAACACCATGAAGGCGAGTGTCCGTAACAAAGTCTTTTGGAAGCTTCTAACCGCACAAGTGGTCCTCCCCGGTGATTGCACACCAACCCTTCCCTTAGCGAAGGCGAAGTTTAGGCCAATCCACCATTAGATGGGTACCTGGCCGCAG
This sequence comes from Rhipidocladum racemiflorum, assembly GCA_036346355.1. Lineage (NCBI taxonomy): Eukaryota > Viridiplantae > Streptophyta > Magnoliopsida > Poales > Poaceae > Rhipidocladum > Rhipidocladum racemiflorum. The sequence goes on along the minus strand of CM070576.1, from coordinate 35,183,654 downwards.
CCCCGGTACGCTCCCCCGTACAACTACACAAAAGGTATAGTTGACACCCCGAGGTTCCACAGGTACGTTATTAGCAACTTAATCAACTAGGTCCGTCCCATTACAGACATGTGGCTGCACATTTGACTCAGTTCAAAGGCTTGCAAGGTTAAGTCCTTAGGGTGACCAAGGCAAGACTACCCGAAGGACCAAATCAACGCTCCCGGTGCCACAACTGGCCCACCTGATCATTCTTGCCACATGCCCCGGTCGAAAACTATTTATCAAACCCCCAGTTGATTACCATGCACCACGTGCCATCGACAATCGTAACACGTGATACTTCTTTCAAAACAGGTTCAATATCTCATTAAGTCAATATTAGCTTTTGATTGTCCAAAGCATTTCACGTGGCAAGGCTAAGCATACTACATCGGTCTAACTACCCATGTTGGCAATTTAATAATGTCCAACTAATAATCCACAACTAGGGTGACAAGGGGTCATGGCACATATTTAATTAACCAAGGTGTCATACAGCAATTTGGCATTTATCTAATTTCCCATAATTAAATAAAGCATTTTCTAATTAAACTAGCATGCAATAATTTAAACCAAATTAATTTGAAAATGGGATCAACATGGTCAAAGCACAACTTGCCTTCAAAGAGTACTTGTTCTTGGTCTTGAGCTGGCTCCTGGGTCAACACTTCACCTTCGAAGCCTTCGGGCACTTCAACGTCTACTCGTAAAGCGTGTAAATAGCAATAAATAAATAAACAGTAGACAAAAAGTGTCCAAACATCCAAATGAAGTCCATAAACAGAGAGAGCATAATTTTATGAATTTTTAGGAATTTGAATCGGCAAAATCGGAGTTAAAACTCAAAAGTTACAAGCGTTTAAAGTTTAAATAATCAATTAAATAATATTACAGAGAAAAAATTTGGTCCTAAAATTAAATAAAATTCACCATTAGGTAGATCTCAATTTTATAAAAATTTAGAAATTTGAATCACTCAAATCGGAGTTAAATTGCAAAAGTTATAAGCGTTTGAAGTTTCAAAATTCAATTAAATCAATAATCCGAATTAATTCATTTATTTTTATACTGAAAAACCGATTAATGACGTCAGCATGACGTCAACGTGGATTTTAATTTTCCACCGAATTTTTTTTCTATTGAAAAATCGATTTATTGCGTCAGCCGGTTCATGGACGTGGTCCACGGTTCGGTTTGGGTCCACCGTGGACCCGGTCCACGAGTACGTGTCTCACTGACATGTGGGCCCCATAGGATGACGTCAACGGTGACGTCATCATGCTCGGCTGAGGGACGGCTAACAGCTGGGCCCCACCGTGACGTCAGCAGTGATGTCATGGTGCGGTTCGGCCGAAGCCGCCGACGCTGGAGTTCACGCCGACGCCACGCTGACGCTTGCGGCGGTGATCAAGCGGCGACCGCGCTGACCGCGACGGTCAGACTACCGCCCACGTGGCTAGATCTCGGCCGTTGATTTGAAAATCAACGGCCCAGATCGGATCTGGTTTCGCGCGTTAGGAAACAGCTCGGTCTCTCTGGACCGTTCAATCTTGATCGGACAGTCAAGATCCAATCTAGAGTTTACAACGTGGCTAACCCTAGCCGTTCGATCTAGATCTAACGGCTGACATCTATCCAAGCACGGTGCAGTTTTAGCTACGTGGCACAATCTAAACCGTTGGATCTAGATCCAACGGTTGGAAACAGATCTAGAGATTAACACGTGAGATCTTTACCGGGGATGACGTGGACGAATCTGGGCCCTTGGATCTTGATCGGACGGTTGGTGGAGCTCGAGCGACGGCGATGGCGCGCGGCGGAGCTGGCTCACCGGAGACGAGGAAGACGACCACGGCAACGGCGTTGCGGGGCCCCTCTGGCGAAGTGAATGGTACTCTTCGACGCATCTCGTCCTTGCGGTTCCGGATCTGGGCTCAACGGCGGCGAAGGACGGCGGACGGCGGCGGAAACAACGCTTAACCGCGGTGGAACCCTAACGCAACTACGGCGAGCGATTGCAGCGCAACCACGGCGGCTTGAGCTCGGTGAGTTAGGGCTACGGGTGCGCAAGGAAACGGAGAACACGATGGCGGTGGCGGCGCATTAAATAGGCCCCTCGGCGTCCGTGAAAATTGCGGAAACCAAGGACTACACAGCTGCGGTGGCGGAATCCGAAATGGATTCGGATTGGGTGACGTGGCTCAACGTGAGCTGTTGGATCTAGACCCAATGGGCACGGAGTTTGGGCTCGGGTCCGGCTCGGTGACTTGGCTGGCTCGGTCGGAGTCGGGCTCGGGTGACGTGGCGCGATCGATCCAACGGTCACGCGGTTTAGGTTAGGTTGGACTCGGGTTTGGCTCGAACGCGGCTCGGGTCGGACTCGAGTCTGACTTGGGTTTGGGCTCGGTCGGATGAACAGTAAAACCCGGTTTGGGTTTTTTTCCAGCGATTAAATAATCAAATTAATTCCCAGAAATTCATTTAATTCATTAAAAATAGCAAAACACTCAGAAAAATTCCAGAAAAATTCTAGAAAATATTTTGGAACATTTTGGACTCAAATAAAATATTTCCAACAAAATTTTATTTGCAAAATTAAATTCTTTAATTATTTCAAAAGGGAATAAATTCAAATAAATTCCAAATAAATCCAAATAAATTCCAGAAAATTCCAAAAATTCACAAAAGTGCCAAATCTTATTTAAATTCATGAAAAGCAAAAATTGGGGTGTTACAGTAGGTGACTCGACCAATGGGGAAGAAAGAATGAAGGTGAGGAGAAAAGGCTCGGCTGAGAATGTAACATCCCAAATTTTTTGTATTTATTGTGCCATTTGATTTTTTGGAATTTATTTGGATTTATTTAGAATTAATTTGAATTAAGCCTTTTGTTAATATTATATAAGTATTTGGAAAGATCAAACAAAGTTTTGTTGGAAATATTTTATTTGAGTTCAAAATATCTCAAAACATTTTACAAACTTTTTTCATTTCTTCTAATATTTTTGCTATTTATTTTGGCTTATTTGAAATTCTAGAATTAAATTAAATAATAAAATCTAGGAAACGTTTAAAATATTTGGATCGAAACCCTAACAGGCCCATCCCAAACCCATGTCAACCCAAACTAGCTGTGAGACCCCGGATCAGCTATCCAGAATCTCCTGTGTATTTCCGTACTAGTCCCAGATCAGTAGCTAGTACACACAGTCACAGTGATACATCATTGCCGAACATAACGAAACTTGAAATATAAATATTCAAGTATGGGCCACATGGCCACTTATTACAATACTCGGTCCAACGACCGGACACTCAAAACAGCGGAAGCAAAAGAAAGCAACGAGCGAACGCCACAACGCCACAAAGCGATTTACTAGGAACGCAACTAGTCCTCCTGGCAATCCTCTTCGAAGAACTCCTCCTCCTCTTCGGCATCTTGATAAATTTCTGATGATTACAATGTTGGTGTAGCACGTGAGTACAAAAGTACTCAGCAAGTCGGGAAAGTATGATCATGAGGGGCTTTCCAAAGGAAGCTTAATAGGGTTTATTTGCATAAAGCCACATTTGATTAAATCATACTTAAGTAATAAATTTCACAAAGCATATTTTACAACTCTTTTGTAATAATTGAATTATTTATTATTGTAGTGAGGTTCTATCCACCATCACTAACATAAAGGCTCTATCCGCCAACAGCTTTAAAGGATCAAAGTTAATCATGTGACTCCATCCACAAAGGTAAACAGTGTTCTATCCACCTGGTTGGCTCTTTCCGCTAAACAACATTCGAGAGTTCTAACCACTCCCGAACCCCAAAACAAAACACTTTTTGGTTTTAAAACAAAATCAAAGTCTACCAATATGAAAGCATTTCTTGCTTTGCCTTTGACCAAGGCACGGCTATTCGAATAGTTTATACTCTGCAGAGGTGTACAACTTTACCCACAAGACAAGATATACCCTTGTTGCCATGCAATCAACACACTTCCTTAGGTGTGCCTGCAGGGATATCTTGACAAGGCCCCATAATGTATCTACCTAGCTAGACCCACCCACGAGGTTTCACCGCCGTTAGGGTTCCCTCCACCCAAGATCTGAAGCCCCTCTTGCGCTGTGTGAGCAAAACAACATCCACAACAATGCCTCCGTCCGGCTCTCACACAACAACCGAGTGGTGAGTCTAAACTAGGCTTCTACAAATTAGTGAGCCAGGTCGTACCATTATAGACATGTGGTAGTACGGTTATGCTTAAAATGGCAATCATAAGCGTCGGTCCTTATATGACTTGGGGCGGTACTTTGCACAAAAGGATCAAGACTTGATCCGCTTCCACCCGACATTCCAGGCCGCCCAAGTCAAAATCATTTTACTTTTTTTTTTATTTTAGAAAACAGGACCAAAATCATAATAATAACTTTCAAAACACGTTTGATAACATTCTTTTTGATTAATCCCACCCATGGGTTGTTTTATCGGAAAAGGTCCTAAGCAATTCTACCGTACTACAAAGCAACGGATACCATATAAACATAGGCATGGTATTAACAATGTTCTAGGGTTACAATGGATATGGTTAACAATGTCATGGAGGAATTAACAAGTTCGGAATAACTAGCTCTTATATTTGACATATTTAATTAAACATAGCCATGCAACTTTATAAACAATTTTAAATCATTTCGCAAACATAGGAGCAAAGTGCATCAAGGAGACTTGCCTTCAGTTGCAGTGGCGGTGTCGAACTCGGAAGGCTCGACGGCGAAATCGGCGGTCGCGGCGGGATCGTCGACTACACGCAAAACGAGGCAACAAATAAACAACAGAAAATAAATAAAATCCAAAAATTATAAAATTAGTACTGGCAGGAAGGTCTTGATTTTAGATGAATTTAGAAATTTGAATGAGGTCAAACGGAGTTCGGATGAGGAAGTTATGAGCTTCCGAAGTTTGAATTTCGAATAAATCGAAACCTGAATATTCCCTAATATTCCGTTTGACCGAGTCAACGTTTGACTGCGCTTTGACCGGACGTTGACTGGTTTGACTTGGCTTTGGAGTGTATGACAGTGGGGCCCACGCGTCATAGAGAGAGAGGAAAGAGAGGAAGCTTCCTCTGGAAGCTTTCATGCCATCCATGGAGGAGAGAGAGAGATAGAGAAAAAGGAAGGGAGAGAGGGAAGGAGGGCGGCCATGCAGTGAGGGGGCGGCGGGCGGCAAGGGGCGACAAGTGGCGGCAAGACGCTGCGCACAAGGCAGCGGCTGGCGGCGCTGGCGGCTGGCCGGGCCGGCCGGGCCGGCAAGCGCGGCCCACGCACTGCTAGCTCCAAGCACGAGAGCTCCAAACACAAAACAGAGAAACTCATTTTCACCAAAATCCGATTTTAGCCCAATTTTGCACGGATTTGATCCAAATAAAAAGCTAGAACCTCTAGATAACATCCTTAGGAACCTAGAACCTGAAAGAATTGAACCAAAACTCACCGAGCAAGATGAAATCGACGATGAACACTGATTCGGCCGAGAAAACACCAAAACGCGAAATTGCCGAGGAAACTTGATGAACCCTGAAATTGATGGATGAATTAGGATCTAGACTTCCATGCTAACACAAAGAAACGAACGGGAGGAAGAAAGATCCACCGAGTGGAAGATATGAGCAAGAACACGAAGAACGCGAAGAACACAAGAGTTCGCTTGTTTTTGATCTTCGCGGCCGATTGGGTTTGAGAGGCTAAAGAAGGGTTACACCAACGGAAAGAGGACTCTTATACGGAGAGAAGAGAGGTGGAATCACGCGAACGGACTAGGAACGGCCAAGCAATCTCCAAAAGAGTCGGTTTCGGTTTCCACGCAACTGCTCAAAAATTAGCGAGATTTCGGTGCAACAACCCCATGGATAGGAAGAGGAGTCCGTTGTGAGTCCAACTGATCCAAATTGCTCGCGATTTGGAGTTGTATTGGATGAGCTAGATGAATTTAAAGAGTGCTTCCACCATTTTTGCTTGCTTGGAGCTCCAAAGTTCATGCATGGCAAGAGGTTGAAGATGATGAATAGTGACTGCCACGTGTCACTTTCCTATTGGCTCTCTTTTACGTAAACGTGCCACCCTAGAGAAAAATTAGGAAAAATGGCCTAAAAATTCCGGAAAAATTCCTAGAGCCATTTTAGAATATTTGGAACTCAATGGAAGTGGTTTGGTTGAATTTGGATGATTTTTGTGGAATTGGATATTCGGGCGCGGATCGCAGGCATTAAACAAAAGCCGCGCGAGATAAAATAGGAACGGAGGTCCAAAAATCCGGGGAATGATTCCTAAAATCATTTCGGAATATTTGGAACATTTTAGATGTGGTTTGGAGATTTTTGGAGCACTTTTGGACTCGGGTGAATTTTTCTGCACGTGATCGAAAACCCGATTTTTCGCCCGGGAGGGAATTAATTCCCGATTTCGAAGGGGAATGGATGCCAGGTTAATATAAACACCAAAGAAACTCCAAATTTTGAATTTACTTTATTTAAATTAGGTTTTTCTCCAGAAAGCCAAAACGAGGATGTTACACTAGCAGCCACTCAACCCAGTTACACAAAACCCTAAGGATTCTGGCTATTGGATTCTAATACTATGGCTGCGATGGGTCAGGATCATTTAGAATTCGGAGTGATTGCGGCCGTTGGATTCCGTTTCCATATCAGATCTAGCCACATCGCAGAGCATCTCGATCATTCCCCACGCCACATGTACGGCAGTGATTTCGTCATCCTTGCATGTTCACCTTGGACTCTGTCTCCGTGTTCGCCATGGATGTCGACTCGGTGTTGGCTTCGTCGAGGATTCTTCGACCTCTATAAGGCAAGTGTGCGGTGCGCAACGGCCTCTGCAATCAAAGCCCTAGGTCAATTAGCTAGGATACACTACGGTTTTGCCATATTTTGAGCAGTTCGTAGAGCATCACCGCAAAGAGGAATCGTTGATTTCGTTATCGTACGAGGGTTATAGGCTTCGAAACCGGTGCCAGTAGATTCATCTCGACAAGGGCCAGCCATGCGCACATCCGTTTCGCTTGGATCTTGACGGAATGCCATCGAGCTGTGGAGGCCGAAGCCGCCGCCGTCGCCTTCATCATCGCCGCCATTGTTCTAGTGCCCCAGGAAGAGAGGTAAGCCGAGCATCGGAATTACAGCGATGAGACCTACCCGTAGGTGCTATCCATTGTCGCCATCGATGACCCTACGGCCCCGTGCCACCGTGGTAGATGTAGATTGATCCAGTGCTTGACGCATGGCGTCCATGTCAGCTGCTGATTCTTCGCTTCGTCAATGACAGATAGGAGTTTTGCTGACGTGGTTGTTCGATTGGACGATGCATCATGTGCTGAGCCAGCCCTCGCTAGACCCATCTATTAGTCGGGCACGTGTCATGCACTGAGTCCACCGTAAACTGCTACTGAGGCATGCACCCAGTCCATGGACCAATCCACGTGTCAGCTAGTGGTTGGCTTAGTTCGATGCTAGCGTCATAAATAGGTTTTACAGTAGAAACTTAATTTGGCCAAAAATCCAAAATAGCAATGACATCATTAGTGATGTCATAAAGCCCTTTTCCAGTAGAAAAATAATTCAGATAATTAGTTTTATTCTTTTTATTTTATTTTTAAACTTTGAATATCTCGTTCTTGGTGAAACGAACTTTGATTGAGGTGATTCCAAAGCCTAAAAATTTGTAAAATCATGATCTATTTAATAGTGATTTTTATTTACATTTTGGAGTTGATTTTGATCTCTATTTTTTGGTATTTATTGTTTATTTTTGTGTCATGTGCAAACGTTAAAGTACCCAAGGGGTTCGAGAGCAAAGTATTGATTCAAAAGCAAGGTTCAGAGTAGGAGCAGGAGCTTTTCCAATGTTTCAAAATTTACATTGTTTCAAATTATTGCATGCTAATTCAAATTAAAATAATTTCAATTAATTTGGGATTAGATAATCAACCTAATTATTGTATACCCACCTTGTCATTTGTATGCCATGTTCATTTGTCACCTTAAGTTGATTTATTGTTAGTTGGATGCTATTAAATTGCCAATATGGGTTGCTAGATCGTGACTAGTATGCTTAGATATGCAATGTGTTATTGATATCATTTTAAAAATATAAATTTAATATTGATTAATGGAATATGCAATGTGTTTCTAAAATGGTATGTCGTATGTTGCCGCATGATGATTTTGATATGTAGAGGCATGTGTTGTTCTACATGGATGTTGACTTGTTGATGGCATGTGTTGCACAATAATTAATTGGGGTGTAAAATGATTTAGACTAGGGCAAGTGGCAAGGGGCTTTGTGCCAGGGTGGGCCTGTGTGGCAATGGGTTGATGAGAGTAAGTAAGGGCTGTGTGCTAAATGTTGAGTGTTTAGAAGTCTTTCCTTGGTCAATTAAGGACTTAACCTTGCAAGCATTTGAACTGGCCAAACATACAACCACATGTATGAAATGGAACAGTCCTAATTAAGTAACTTATCTATGTCTTGGAATATGATACCTCAGGGTGATAGTCACATAGGGATAGTGAAGACAATACTAGAGAGGTTCATGTGCTAGGATAGAAGTTTCTGAAAGGCTTTATCATGATCTCTCTATCAACACACCAAGGGAAATTTGTTAACTGCATGGCAAAAAGGAGATGATCATGTCATGTAGCTAAAGTGTATAATCTCTGCAGAGAGTGTGTCAAACCTATTTGAATAGCTGTGGTTGCGGTATTGGATAATGCTCGGGAATTACAGCCAAGGGTTAGATCTTAAAAAGTAAAACTTGGGAATGGGAAGCTATGTGCTGTAACACCCCAAAATTTTGCTTTTCTTAAATTCATGTGGGATTTAGCACTTTGGTGAATTTTTGGAATTTTCTGGAATTTATTTGGATTTATTTGGAATTTATTTGAATTTATTCCATTTTGAAATAATTAAAGAATTAAACTTTGCAAATAAAAATTTGTTGGAAATATTTTATTTGAGTCCAAAATGTTCCAAAATATTTTTCAGAATTTTTCTAAGTCTTTTGCTATTTTTAATGATTTAATTGAATTTCTGAGAATTTAATTGGATTAATTAAATCGAGTTGGTTTCACTGTTCCTCCGACCGAGCCTGAGTCAGACTCGAGTTCAAGTCCGACCCGAACCCGACCGCGCCCGTGGTCAAGCCGAACCCGTTCGCCCCGAACCCTAACCGCGTGACCGTTGGATCTTGATCCAACGGCCACGATTGAGCAACGTCACCGAGCCCAACTCTGACCGAGCCAGCCAGCTCGCCCGAGCCGAACCCGAGTCCAACTCCCATGACCGTTGGATCTTGATCCAACGGCTCACGTTGAGCCACGTCGCCCTATCCGTGTCGCCGCCGGACTCCGCCGCCGCCCGTGCGTGGGCCCTCGTTTTCCACGCGTTTCACGGACGTCGAGGGGGTATTTAATGCGCCGCCACCCGTGTCGTGACACCGACTTCCGTGCGCACCCGTAGCCCTAGACAACGTCGCCCGAGCCGCCGTGGTTGCGCCGCAATCGCTCGTCGGAGTTGATTGCGTGTTCCGCCGCGGTTTCCCGTTGTTTCCGCCGCCGTCTGCCATCCTCCGCCGCCGTTGAGGTCAGATCCGGAACCGCAAGAGCCAGCCGCGTCGGAGGGGACCTTCCACTTCACCGGAGCACGCCCGCAACGCCGTTGTCATCGTCGTCGTCTCGCTCTCGGCCAAAGAAGCCCGCCGTGGACATCGCTGTGGACTCGAAGCTTCTCACCGCCGGATCTCCATCGCACGGCCGAGATTGCGCCACGCCACCGGAGGTATTTTCCACGCTGAAATCCCATATCTATTTCCAACCGCTGGATCTAGATCCAACGGTTTAGATCGTGCCACGAGCCTAAATCGCACCAAGCTAGAATAGATCTCACCGTTAGATCTAGATCGAACGGTTAGCGTTAACCCACGTTGTTTTCGTTAGATTGATCTTGACCGTCCGATCAAGATCGAACGGTCCGAATCGTGAGTAGTTTCTTAACGCGTTAAGCCAGATCCAATCTGGGCCGTTGATTTTCAAATCAACGGCCGAGATCTAGCCACGTGGCCGGGAGGCCGACCGTCGCGGTCAACGCCCGCGCGTGGGCGCGTGTCTCTGACACGCGAGGCCGCGTGTCAGTGGGGCCCACGCGTCAGCGTCTCAGCCGAGTGCACCATGACGTCACCGCTGACGTCACGGTGGGGCCCAGCTGTCAGCCGTCCTCAGCCGTGCGTGATGACGTCATCGCTGACGTCATCCGAGGGGCCCACCTGTCAGCGAGACACGTGAGCCGTGGACCAGGTCCACGGTAGACCGAGCCGCGCCCGTGCGCCGGGTCCATGGACCCGAGGTGACGTGGCGGCACCGGATTGGTCCACGTGTCATGCTGACGCAATAAAGGAATTTCTGAAAAAGAAAATGATTTATTAATTCGAATTATTGATTTCAAATTTTGATTCAAACTTCAAACGCTTATAACTTTTGCATTTTAACTCCGATTTGAGTGATTCAAATTTCTAAATTTGTATGAAATTGAGATCTACCTAATGATGAATTTTATTTAATTTTTGGACTAAAGTTTTCCTCTGTAATATTATTTAATTGATTATTTAAACTTCAAAATGTTATAACTTTTGCATTTTAACTCCGAATTTGACGATTCCAGTTTCTAAAAATTCATAAAATTATGCTCTCTCTATTTATGGATTTTATTTGGATGTTTGGACACTTTTTGTCTACTGTTTATTTATTATCTTCTATTTGCACGCTTTACGAGTAGACGTCGAAGTGCCCGAAGGATTCGAAGGAGAAGTGTTGACCCAGAGCCACTCAGACCAAGAACAAGTACTTTTTGAAGGCAAGTTATGCTTTGACCATATTGATCCTATTTTGGAAACCTATTTTGATTTAACTTATTGCATGCTAGTTCAATTAGAAAATACTTTATTTAATCCCGGGGAATTAGATAAATGCCAATTTGCTGTATGACACCTTGATTAATTAAATATGTGCCATGACCCCTTGTCACCCTAGTTGTGGATTACTAGTTGGACACTACTAAATTGCCAACATGGGTTTGTAGATCGTTGTAGCATATTGCTTAGACCTGCTACGTGCTCATGACATGATTTTTGGATAATCAAATGTTAATATTGACTTAATGATATATTGAACCTGTTTTGGAAAGGTATCATGTGACGTTGATGGCACGTGGTGCATGGTAATCAACTGGGGTTTGATAAATAGTTTTCGACCGGGGCATGTGGCAAGAATGATCAGGTGGGCCAGTTGTGGCACCGGGAACGTTGGTTTGGTTCTTCGGGTAGTCTTGCCCTGGTCACCCTAAGGACTTAACCTTGCAAGCCTTTGAACTGGGTCAAACGTGCAACCACATGTCTCAGAATGGGACGGACCTAGTTGAATAAGTTGCTAATAACGCATTACTGTGGGACCTCAGTTGTCAACTACACCGCTTGTGTAAGTTGTACCTGGGAGCGTCGGGGCTGCGCCAGGTACCCATCTAACAGTGGATTGACCTAAACTTCGCTTTGCTAAGGGAAGGGTTAGTGTGCAACACCGAGAGGACCACTTGTACTGTTAGAAGTTTCCAAAGACTTTGTTACTGAACTCGCCTTTGTGGTGTTTGACTGTATCTTGTGGGTAAAGTGCATAACCTCTGCAGAGTGTATAATCTATTCGAATAGCCGTGTCCGCTGTATTGGACATCGCCGGGAATTACAACAAGGGTTAGATTTTCTTGAAAATAACTTGGACTTGAAAGGTGGGGTTTGGTTAAACAATGTTGTCAATGGAAATGTGGATAGGAATGGGAAAGATGTTGATTAAACTCCTGGAAAAGTTATTGATCTTATATTTGCTTCTATTGCTTTCGAATCTACTTATGCTACTTGTCAAATGCTGTTTTACTGCAAATATACCCTGAACTATTCCTTGTATTAAGCCATGCATGTAGTATATTAGCTGCATTCTGTGCATGACTTGCTGAGTACCAAGTACTCACCCTTGCCGCAATACAACACCAGTTGAAGAGGAGTCTACACCAGCTTTGGAGGAGGAGCTCCAAGAGGAACCGTCTACTTAGGGAGCGAGCCCAGTCAGTTGCCTGTGGTATACTGGATGGCGCCATGAAGTTATCTTATTTTTCCGCTGCTACTATTTCTCTCTTAATAAGTTTTGCCCTGCGTGGCATATATTTGTAACTTGACCATAAGGTCGAGCAACCAGTTTGACTATTTAATTAAAGTACTTTATTAGTACCGAGTGGTATGATTGTGATATTTACCGATGTTAAGACTGTGTGCACTAGCGCGTTCCCGGACTAGTGCTGAATACATAGAGGGTCCGGATTTGCAGATTCGGGTCCCGACATGTGCCTATGGAATTGATGATGAATTTGGTTTAAGCTGTGTGCCAGTGAGTCTTGAAAAATAAATGAGAAAGTTACTTAGTAGTGGTATTTGATTTATAATCATTTCAATCTATACATGTTAGTCATTTGTAAAAGTTGCTATGTGCAAAATAACCACTTCAGCCATTTACTTGAAATAAGTCAAGCATGTAGTTAATAGACTTACATTCTGTGCATAACTTGCTGAGTGCTTTATGTACTCATCCACTTATAACAATCCAAATCACTAGTTGAGGAGTAGTCTACGCTAGCTTTGAGGAGGAGTTCCAAGAGGAGTCGAATAATTAGGGTGCAAGCAAAGTCAGCTGTCTGTGGCAAGTTGATGGGTTACTACAAGTCTTTATTTCTGCTGCAGATTTCTTATTTCAGAGTCTTTGCCCTGCGTGGCATATTATTGTAAGTTGACCATAAGGTCGACCAAACATGTTATACTAATAGATGAAGTCTTTATTTATTATTCCGACGTGTATGATTGTGATACTTTATCTATGTTGTGACTGTGTGCACTAGCGTGATTCTGAACTAGTTTTGAATATACAGAGGGTCCGATTTGCACATTCAGGTCCCGACAGAGAAGAAAAGAAGAAGGGGAAGTAGGGGAGAGAAGAAAAGGAATGACGAAAAGGGAAAAAGAAAACAAGAAGAAGAAGAAGAAGAAGAAGAAGAAAGTGGAAAAGGAAAAGAGGAAGGAAGAAAGAAATTTGAAGAAGAGGGGAAGATTTAGCCACTGTGCTGTTCTCATCCAAGGAGCGGACTGAGTGTGAAAAGTGAGACATCACCGGTTCTGACGGCCCTCACACATCTTCGTGACATGGCTATTATTCCTCGTATTGGAGTTGTAGTGGAGTGATCTTGTGGTCATGTTATATTAGATGGAGAAGTTGGAGAGCACTGTGAAGGTGTTTGGGAGTGATCAGAGTTCGATTGATAGTAGTCTCTATCTTTAGGGTTAGTTTCGGGGCATCAATGATCAGTTTTATGGCTTGTTCAAATTATGAAAAATGTAGTGAATTGTCTACAGTTTTATTAGAGTATATGAACATTGAATTTGGTTAAACAGATAGAAAGTTATGACCCGTAGAAGGTTGCTGTCTAGAAATCGATCGCTGCTAAGTGCAATTGTGTTAATTTGTTTATTAGGGATAGATGATGGCCGAATTAAATTATGTCCATAAATAGAGAAATATAAGTACTTCTTCATATATTCTAAATATGCTATGGTTTGTTATATTTGGCGTTGTATAAAAATACATGTGAACTTGTGAATCATGTTGTCCAATAAAACAACAGAACAATCTTCGGAGCTAGAAACAAGGGGTTATATGAAGTAATTTGAATTTGTGGTCAACGAGAAAATTATAGGTAATCTTGTGTAGTTTTCAAAACATATGTAGTTTGCTATGGTTGAGCTCCTAAGCTAGGAGTTATGGTCATGTGATCATCGGGACAACAAAGTGGAAGTGTCCGATGGGAGGAAACATTAGGTTTGATGTTGTACATATGAGCGTTATTGTTATGATTGTTGTTATATACTATTTTGGCATGTGGTTGAGTTGGTATTACCTATTATAGGATGTGTGAATTTAGGTTGGCTTCAACCACTCATCACTTCGTCTCATATGATTAAAAGGCAATTGCATGATAGAATGGTAGATGGTTGGTTAAATTGTTGTTCAATGATAATAGATGATTTATCACGTTAGTTCGTGAGTATTTTCATATGGTTGCCTTACAATTGATGATTCATCCGAGACAATTGGAATGGTATAACTTGATATTGATGATTTATACCTTGAAAGAAAAATGTGGCATCAAATACATAAAGAGATAGAGAAGATGGCCAGCATCTATAGCCTACTTTGTATGGGTGGGAGTGGAGATGAGGTCCCCGTGTGAAAATAACTGGTTTGAGATCCCCCACAAGAAAGATGGTGGGCTTGAGTGAACACAAATGGGTGTTGCACTCCGCTATACTAGTATATGCAAGGGAAAAGGCATGCGCATCAGCATTTGCATTTCGATAAAGAAAGTTGAAATTAATATTGAGTAGTGTGAAGAAACATAAATGGTGGCTTATTTGTTTGTTTATAAATCTTTGTTCTTTACCGTCAGCAAAATATAAAGATTGCTCCCGAACGCATGTGATCCGAGCATTCCCGAGCGCATAGGCCCGAGCATTCCCAAGCACGTGGTTTCAGGCATTCTTAGGCATGTGGTTCTAAGTTTATTATTGTTATTCATATCATTGTGCTATTTTTTTTTTCCTTGGTTAGTGTCAGTGATAGTTGTGTAGGGAAGTTTGCTGAAATTATTCATAAAATTATTGTGAAGATGATGAAAAAATACGACGAACATCAGCCATAGCACATGGCCATCACGATTCTACTTACGTTGCACTTGCGCCTTCTGGTATTACACCAATTATTAACCATGACAAATGCCAGCGAAACGGAGTACCAGCTAGTTTCCTTCTTATATCAATCGTTCCTCAACCGTGCTCCTTGTTGATGCTGGACGCGGCACTGAGCCGGAAGCAATGCTGACAACAGCGCGAATTCACGGAAAGGAACGTGTACTACCATGAGTGGATATGGCTTGCAAGCTGCATAGTTCAATCGATTCTCAAATTCGTCATGGGAAAAAGGAACTTTGCTCCTTTCGAATACCATGGACCGAGAGGAACATGAGCATCGCTGTACAACATTGGTCGGCCTTAATGCTGCTCTGGCCGGCTCGATTCCTGGAAGAACAAATCAATCTCACGCAGGAGTTCCTGCTGCTCCATTTGAACCGCGCACGGGCCTGCACGCTGACTCAGCATCATGGCAAAGAGCAACGCACGCACGTCGTCGGTGCTTGTTGCCACCTTTTCAGCCTTTCCTTCCGACAACTGCGCCTTCGAACTTCCTTCGTAGACCTGTCTTCTGCAGACCTGCATCATGATAAACAAGTTAGCCTGGAGGGAAGCGATGGTTTGTCAGCTCAGCTCCTTGATCAACCATATTTGTTTTCAGTTTTAGCATGAGGTTTGGCATCGGTTCACTTTCAACAAGGCAAGGTCTATGGTATGGATGTAATACAACCCACTACATGCAAATGAAAAAGGCCACTGTTTTTTTTCACACAAAAAAGACAGCTCTTTTCATAATTTTAAGTATGGCATGACAAGGGGGCACATGCGGCGCGCTTTGTGTACTTCCAATCATACCATTGGGAGCGAAGCATCTGAGTATCTAACACTCCTAAAACTACAAAGCGTAGACCACAGGATAACCCAAGGGATAATATTGCACTCGAATAGGAAGAGTCGTTTCCAATTTTCCATATGTCAACACGGCCAACTGATACAGGTCTCAAATTTTGTTTTACACGACATGAAAATATTCAATGAAGTACATTACAAAACCAAAAGAAATGACGGGCAACAAGGAATTAAATGTACCCTTGCAAAAACTAAGGGAACTAATGCAGATAGTGAACTCGGTGTCTTTTAAGAAAAACAAAAACAGCACTGCAGGGGAAGCTAGGCACAATTTCTTTCCCGGCATGATGCTTCAATATTTCATTTTTTTATTCTTTTCTTATATTATTATGGCAATCAATTCATAGATGCCTCTTTCCGGTCCAGGTGAAATGGTTGATGTAGGTTGGGAAATAATCCCTGCCAAACTACTTGTACGATTATACAGTACTACGCTTTGTGCTTTGTAGTATTATGAACTATGAAGAGCATTGAGTCCATTGACACTAACCTGGAACAAGTTATGTAGAGCGATAATCTGCTCTTGACTGAGATATTTCCTAGCCATAAGCTCACTGAAGAGCTTCACAATTTCTGCAGTAACGTTCCTAGCAGAAAGATTAGCAACTATACCAGATATCAAAGAACTATCAAACAACGATGTCAGCCAATCTGGTACTTGGCTTAGTTTGAGAAATGAAACAGCTATATTCGCTGCAAACTTCTGCTGATTAGTAAAAGATTTGGAAGTCAAACCAGGAGCGGTCAAGGCAACCGCAAATTCCTCCATTATTAGTCTGGACCATTTAGATTCTCTGACAACCGCTTTCTCTTGGCAGCCAAATTTCTCCCAATCTAAAATCATCGAGAGACAAGCACCACAATTTTGAGCAACTTTACTGTCTTGATTGAACACCAAACCCTCTATCACTGCAATAATGGACTTCAGATATTTGGCAGAACATCTTAAGTCAGCATTAAGACAGCTCCTCTGATCCGAAATTCTGGTAAGCAATTCCAACAGGCATTGTGAAGCAATTAGCTTTACAGGAGAAGGACCGAAGTGCATGAGACGACACAAATCATGGCATGGAATGCCAAGAACAGAGAAAGACTGGGTGTCATTTGAATGTTGAAGGAAGTCCTGCCAGTCAATACTTTCCTCTAGAATCGCAGACAAACTGACAAACAGACTATCATTAGTTCATACACAAGCAATTAAAATGAAGCATGCAATACCAGCTGCATACCTTCTTAGAGAGAAAAACACCAATTGGAGTATAAGAATCAAGAATTCCCCAAAGTCGGTCTCCTCATTGTGTTGAAATAAAGATGGGCCCTTTGCACAAGCTTCTTGTATTATACCATCCGTCAAAGAAACCAAAGAATTGTTCAAGATTATCGCTTTTGCAGGCTCAATAAGCACCTTGTTTGCTGAATGATGCAAAATAAGGCATAATATCCCAATCAATAATAACTGTTCTTGGTCGCTTGATGTATAATCAAGAATAGAATTGAAATACTCCAATAACTGCCAAGAAGTGATTATTAGATTAGACAAATCATAAACACTAACTATGGAACAAAAGAAATCAAATACCAAATTAGCAGTTGTTTTTTTTTTTTGAATGTGGGATTGACCCGAATTATCCCTCCCTTACACTCGGGAGGTTTGAAGCCCTCCTAGAGCATCCACCTCACCTCCACCTTCTCTCTCCTCTTTTTGCAAAAAAACCCTCCCAGTTTTTGAAATTACGGATAGGTCCTTTTGCAATTTTTTGTGAGAGGGAGATTTTTTCCTCGGTTCGCGTTTAGGTCCCTCCTTCGCCGTTTTACGTAAAGAACCTCCTGTTAAATACGAATCGTAAACGAGCCCTTTTATAGTTTTTCAAAATAGCGAATGTGTCCAAAATCATAACAAATAGGTCCGTGGCGCTTTTCGTTCGTGTCCTTTCTCCGCTTTTGCCCCAAAAAATGTTTTTGTGGTCCGCTTTTTCCTCCGAGCATTGAAAAAATGTTTTCGTTTCTCCGCTTTGCCCAAAAAATGTTTTTGTGGTCCGCTTTCCTCCGAGCATGGAAAAATGTTTTGTTTCTCCGCTTTACCCGAAAAAATGTTTTTGTGGTCCGCTTTCCTCCGAGCATAGAAAAATCCGTTTTGCCTAAAAAACCGAAAAATATTTTGGTGGTCCGCTTTTCCTCCGAGCATGCAAAAAATTTTCGCTTCTCCGCTTTGCCCAAAAAATGTTTTTGTGGTCCGCTTTCTCCGAGCATGGAAAAAATATTTTCGCTTTCTCCGCTTTGCCTGGGAAAAATGTTTTTGTTGTCCGCTTTCCCTCCGAGCATGGAAAAAATGTTTTCGTTGACTGCTTTTCCTAAAAACCGGAAAATGTTTTTGTGGTCCGCTTTTCCTCCGAGCATGCAAAATGTTTTCATTTCTCCGCTTGCCCTAAAAATACTTTTGTGGTCCGCTTTTCCTCCGAACATGGAAAAAATGTTTTTGTTTCTCCGTTTTTCCTAAAAAAAACCGAAAAATATTTTGGTGGTCCGTTTTTCCTCCGGAGCATGGAAAAAATGTTTTGTTTCTCCGTTTTAGCCGAAAAAAATGTTTTTGTGGTCCGTTTTTCCTTCAGAGCATGAAAAAAATGTATTAAAGTATTCTCGTGGTCCGTTTTTTTTATAAAAACATTTTTTCAATTTTTTCGTTCACGTGCGCGGCGTGCCGCCGCGCTCAATTTTCTAGTTGATATGGAAGGAGGCAGCAACTGGCTACTAGGCTTGAACTAATTGTAACTGGGGCAAAGGAAATTGGCCACTTATAATTCTTCTAATGTATGGGCCCAACATTTCACATTTGTTGGTCCCACCTAAGGATTAAGGATGTGGGACCCTTAGTCCTAACTTAGGTTATGTACAAAAACACTAGAAATCCCCTAGACTATACCAGACCTCTTCACATTTTGTAGTGCCCACAAGTTTCAGAAAAATGGATAATGAAGTGAACATGTGCCTTTAGAATAGCCACTCCATAAAGCTATTAGTAGCATAGAAAGATTATTTGCATAAATATGATAAGAAAAAGCTCTAAACTGGTAATGTAACTTTCAATTCATAGAATAGAAAAAGAGTACCTTCACAGTGAGAGCAACCCATTCATCTTCCTGAGAGAATGC
This sequence comes from Rhipidocladum racemiflorum, assembly GCA_036346355.1. Classification (NCBI taxonomy): domain Eukaryota; kingdom Viridiplantae; phylum Streptophyta; class Magnoliopsida; order Poales; family Poaceae; genus Rhipidocladum; species Rhipidocladum racemiflorum. The sequence continues at coordinate 35,164,736 of CM070576.1, read as the reverse complement.
CATCGCATTTGCTGAATATAAAATGTTGAAGACAAAAAAGGAACACACTGTTTTGATCCTTGAAGAATATGATGAGCAATATATACGAGCGAGTGCATCAATAACACCGCAGGACGTAAACTGAACAGAAGAACAGGGAAAGATCAATAGGATTTCAGCAATAACATTAACCACTGAGAAGACCTCATCTTCTGTACCCTCTTTTACAATCTGACTTAATAAGGATACCAGCAAAGATGAGATGCTGGCTTCTCCCGAAAATACCAGTTCTGCAACAATTTGTATGTCCACCAAATTACTGCTGTTTGAAAGCATGACAGTTTTGTCTTCACAGTATGTTTTGCAGAAATTAAGCATCTGGAAGGAAAGTGGTTCTTTAAGTTCTTCCTTCTGGAAGAGCCATTTTAGTGCTATCGGATGGACACGGATCAGAAGCAAATCCCACTCCTTACGTGCCATAACATGGAACAGAGTTTTCTCAGCTTCTGGACTATGTGGAATGCTGAAGCTTACTGAAATGCCTCTGACAAAGGCATAAAGATGGACCAGAACAGTAAGCATCATAGAACCAGCTATTTCGTAGGGGAATTTCCCACCGTTGAGAAGGATGTATTGCTCAACTGAAGCCAGAATTTGGTTGTCAGCAGCCAGCCTGATTATTCAAACAATCATCATATTAGAACATCATTTTTTTTCTTAAAAAAAGGTGGGTCAAATGCAGCCAATGAGTACCTTTCATTGTAGAATGAACATGCATACAGTATAACAAGAATAGCACATTGACAGGATGCCAAGTTAAAATCTTCTGAGCTACGCTGCCCAAGCAAATACATCAGTTCTGTAGGGTCTGATGGAAGATAAATGTATGCATCTCTAATTGTTTCCCCATAATTACAGCCCAAAACTTTGTCGACAATTGAACTAGTTACCAAATATACTACTGATTTTACATGATCAGTAGGAAATAAGCCCATGAATCCAAATGAAAAGCTAAACCATGATGATAATGCAAGCATCTCAGCAAACTTGAGTGGTTTGTTATCAGATGCCCTTGATAACACAATTTGGAAAATCTGAAGGATCCCTGCCAATGTTTCTTCATCATTACCATCAACAACAGCACTTTCAAGCCAATGCAGTAAATATGTTTCACAAGTTTCAATGATGCTATCCTCAAGATCCTTCATGCCAGGAGTCTGATCTTTACTCCCTTCAAGGCAGAATATAAGTGCTTCTTTTAGTAGAAGAAGGGAATGTGGTACAAGGAACATACGATCATACTCGTGAGATAATGTTGAAGAGATTGCATGCTTTGATGCTTCGTCAATGAATGATGGTAATTTCTGGATACCGCGAGCAGATGGTGACTTCAGAATCTCTATTAATATTGAGCAAACCAGAATGAAGGTTTCAGAGCTCATGCCAAGTTCACCATTGCCATTTCTTCTCAAAATTGCAGTCAAAGTACATGCTATCTGTTCTTCTTGGGGCAGCGACAGGATACCATGACAATTAACAATGCAAATCCAAACAATTCGTAGAACTTGAGATTGGACTGGATGAAATGGTATCTCTGCAACATAGTGAAGAACAGGAAGCAGAGTGGAAAATCCAATGACAAGCTTTTCTTTGAATCTCTCCTCAGAAGTGGCTAAAAGTGATAGTATTTGAATAGAGGAAATGACCAGTGGATCATTATTTCCTGAAGAATGTATAACAGTTCAGCATGGTTAACCATCATGGGACAAAAACTTTCACAAAGTAGTTGATGACTACAAGGTGTCATTTTCATACCTGACAACCTGAGAACCTCGAATACATAATCAGCAACATTTTCATCTATCAAAGTTTGAAGTAGAACAAAAATATTTGCATCGGATGACAAGAAATGAAAGATCAAATCCAATGTCCCTGTTTGCACTTCTAGATTAGTAGATAACAGAGATCCTTTGACAGCATCAGCAAACAGAACTACCAGCGAAGCATTCAGGGACACATAATCCGTCTGCATGGACTCTTCTGCTTCTACAGAATTGATTGAACTCTGATCACCAAGCAGCAAAATGTCAAAGGCTCCCTTCTTTGCTAAAGTAAGTAGCAACGCTGCAGAAGCACCACTGGAACATCACTGTACATTCTAGCAAATAGGGGACAATCTCGTGTACATTTGAATTTTCAACATTGGTGGGTTATTTTACAAATATATAATTATATTAAAAATCAAACTGAAAATTCATAAACATAAACAATATGAAGATATTAAATTTATTCTTACTGTAAGAAATTTCATCACTGCAAACAATTTGAAGGTAATTAATATACCTTTTGAATACCCTTCCCTTGACCAACTCTTAACTATTGGAATTCTCTTAAGTATCTATGTCTGCTCCAAAACTTTATTTGTACGTACATAACTGCAGAAAATATAAATTTATATCACTTTACTCATACAGGTTATCTTTTGATATTACTCTCTCCAGTCACAGGTTCCTCAAACCATGCAAAGCATGCAGTCAAACTTTTGATCTTTGACTAATTATATTTTAATATTTACAATGCTCACATGAAAATAACGTCTAGATTCACAGAAAACTTTTATAATGTTGAACTTGTATAACTTATAAAAATATATTGTGATATGATAAAAACTGGTGGTCAAAGTTGTATCTCAGAGACCATGAAAAGTCAAAAACATCAGCAGTTCTGAATGGATGTAGTATCAATTTGCATATAACAGTAGAATAAGTAAACCGTTATATGAAAATGCATCACTGCATTCTTTTTCAGTCAACAACATACATGCTGGATTGCTAGTGTACTCCATTTATTTGTAAGAAGCCATATTTATATTAAACAAAAGGAAGAAATATACCGACCAACACAGTTCATGCGAACAGCATCGTTTTGAGTTTTGAGTAGGACTTCAAGTGAGAGTTGAAGCAAGCCTCTTCCAATTGCTGAAAGATCCGCATTTCCATTATCACATATATTGTCCCATGGGGTGGAGTTTGATAGAGAGAATTTGTAAAGCACAAAGAGTATCTCCCCACGAATCTCATCGCTGTATCAAAGGAAGTAAGGATGCAGCCAGACAAAGTTGTTTGGGAGGTCAGAAAAAACCATCAGTATTCAGCTTCACCTTGGTAGTCGGAGATCATTGACAAGGTTTAAGAAAAGAGAAAGCTTATCTCCAATGTATGCTACAGCATCTTTGGTAGAATTTAGCAAGACCCCCAAACAGTGTAGCTGTACTGAGATAAAAGAAAGATTCAGAAACTAGCGCAGCAAATCAATTCAAGAAAATTTCAATGGTACTGTTGCCACTACTTCAGCACAGTTGCAAGAGAAATGTCAATAACCAAAGTGCCTCACATCTTAAAGGATCCAGTCTGCCCAGTCAAAAGATGATATAAAAGTACTGCATCCCACTTTAAATGAATCAGATACAATAGCCAGAAATCATAATTACTGCAACAGAGGAAGCAAGACAACCATCTCCAACTGCACCGAGACCTAACAGCAGGTGTTACCACTGGTTACCTTCGAACTCTTGTCCCAGAGTGACATTAATCAATTAAAATGATTCTGCATTTGGTTATGCTTTGACCTGCCACCAGTTGAATGTTTTAACGCACATGATGGGTTAAGTATCCCTATTAACTCTTCCTAATCTATTTGACGGTATACGAAAGTATACTAGACCTATGTTGAATATAAGCAAACTAAGGAGATAAATAATTGAAATGCCTTTAGTTGATGATCTCTCAGTTTGTAGCTCAATTCATATGATGATAAGAAATGTAAGGCAAGAGAATGTAATGTACAGATGAGTACCAATGATAATATTTTACCCCTCCTTGGTAGAGATTATACTTGAGATTAATGCAAATGATGGTGTTGCAGAAGGCATTCAAACAAGACAATGCAAGCAATACTAAGAACCAAGATTGGTTTGTGAGGACCAACAAATATATTAAGAGCAAAGGTAGACTGCACAAATTATGTGAACGCTGGCAATGTATCATTCTTCCTCTCCTATTCCTTCTTCAACCTTCTCATGATTTTTCACCATTCTTCTTCAACAACTTGCACATCTCATGCAAAAGCTCTAATGGATTTTATGTATACATATAAGTAGCCACCAAATCTTATGGCAATTTCAGCACCACAACATAATTGTTTGATTCGTACACTGCATCAACTAGAAAGCTAACTCTACTTTTTGTAAGTTACAATCTTTGGTCGCAAACATAGTTGCACGTTACGTGACACTGCCACATGAGAATAAAAAGGGAACAAGCATGATACACATGATGCAACTTGTATGATCCTGGTTAGGAGTTGTAAATTCAAAAAATATAGCTATAAAAATTAAAAATCACTCCATCCATGTTCACTAATTTAGAGCATACAGCGATGCAATCCATTTTCATTATCAAATATAAAGCAGCAATAATGTGTAATACACTTTTAATAAAAAAAACTCAACAACAACATAATGTCGAAAAAGGAAGCAAATAGACCATTCAAACTTTTTCCGAGCAACCTGGAAATGCCATCTTGTGGATCCACATGCAATCAAGTTCTTGTTTATGCAACATTACCATATCAGAGTTGTACAATAAGACGCCGTATTTTCTGCAGCAGAACATAAAGTTCAGACTGCCATTAGCTAGATAGTACATGCTAGACTATTGTTCACCGCATTCTTACATGCAGAAAATTTGCAGAATTTCCTTTCAATCACTACATCTAGTGAAACCTGACCTCCACTGCTCCTCACCTCTTAAGATTTATTTACGGGCAACCTACTCAGTGTAGGTTGAGACTTCTGAAGTCCATCACACCATGTCCTCACTTACATCACCAAATCTAACGTGCAAATTTCGGAGAAAGCATAGCACGGAATGGTGCGTCGTTCAAGGCGGCGCACGTACCGTGTGGAGGTGCTTGACGAGGGAGCCGGAGGAGAGGACGCGGGCAAGGCGAGCGACGAGCTCGGAGGCAGCGGGGGGCCCCACGGCGGCTGCGAGGTCGGCAGCAAGGTCGGACGCTTGGGTGGCGAGCGCGGCATCGCGGCGGAAGGCGGCACTGGCGAGGGCGTCGGCGAGGGGCGCCGCGAGGAGGCGCGGGTGCGCGGAGCGGAGCGGGCCAACGAAGGCCGGGTCCGCGAGGGCGATGGAGAGGCTGGCGAGCGCGTGGGAGACGTGGTGGGACGGCGCGGAGGCGGAGGAGAGGAGGGCCGCGACGCAGGAGAGGCAGACGCGGCCGCCCGCCGAAGTCGGCAGCGAGTGCGACGAGGGGTGGCCCGCGCCGCACGTGCCCTGCGGCGGCTGCGAGGCCTCGCCGTCGGATTCCATGCGGACGGGAGGGGATGGGGACTGGGGAGGGTTTTACAAACGCGACCACACGGCCGTCTTGCGGCGCCCAGTTTGCGAAGATGCGAAATCTATTTAACAGAGGTGCTTCTACGCTCTTTCTTCTAAAAGTTGCATAACTATTAAAGTACTAGTATATTGCCCGTGCTAACGTTACGGCGATATTTGGTAATACAATTCAAATAAGCAATCCAGTGATGTCTTTTTGCTCCGAATTGGAACCGAGGCAACCGTCTGCCACAGCATCGAGTGAAGCCTCGGTAGCATTGCCAACGCCAGCGTTTCCTTCATCCCCCTCTATGTCCATGGAGTTGCCACCAATACTCTATTAATGAAAATGAAGTATTAGTATTCACGAGGAGTTGTCATCAATTCTCTAGTTTGATTTATCAGAACATACTAAAGAGATACGTAATAATCAGAACACATGCATCAGGCCAAAAACAAGCACTGGCATCCAATGCAATAGTGTATTGCCAAAACTATAGGATATAAAACATGAACAAGGATGTTGCCATTGGTTAATTATCATCAAGACAGTGGAAATTCCAGCAGGTTATTACTACATATCAAGACAAAGGAAATTCCAAAGCAAGTTATTACTACATATAGGCTGCTAGTTTACTCACAAAGGCACTCCATCTCATTCATCTGAATCATGGTATCCACGCAAAACAATTGTGTATAGTAATAATATATACTAATTAACAAAGATCAATCGTTAAACAAGTATGTATAAGGGATAGAAATATATATTGTAAAATATATATTGCTGTAGTGCTAGAAGTTTTTGAAGGAACAATGTAGTACTACAAGTTGTAGGAGACACGAAGTTGTGATGCAAGGCAGCAAGCTGAAGATAGTGTTTGGAAGTTCTTTAGGATGAGCAATAGATCTGGAAAATGGTCTTAGATATAATTTATTTCGTTAGATGATGACATGGTGATAGATTAATATGCACGCCTTATTTTGCTAAATATATTTCGTTAAACAATTGTAAAAGCATCCCCTAGATATTTGTGGAACTCGCTTGTTTTTGACATATATATACTAAAAAAATATGTAACAACAAAAAAAGAGAAACGAGATTACCAAAATTTCCAATCGCTGCTTCCAGATCCCTTGTTCGCTGATCGCCCCGTCGAATAAGTGCGCGGAGTAGCAGTGCGCGGTGCTAGGGTGCGCCATGGACCTCAACGTAGTGTGCCCCGGGGATGCGAAGGTGGGCGCCGGCGGGTGCAGGGCGCAGGGGTACGCGCGTGCGCGCAGCTGTTCAAGCAGAGGTCGCCGGACGCGAGGACGACACCGACGGACGTGGAGACAATGTCGCAGAACTGCCACGAGACTGACGATGTCAAACTCGTCTTCTGCCCAATCGGCTGAAGAAATCGCTAGCACGGGCAATATTACTTACTCGTGCCGCAGAGCTTGCCACGAGCCTTCTGCAACGTTTGCTAGAGGAAGGCGATCTGGACGTAATCGCCGTCTGCCCAATCGGCTGAAGAAATCGCTAGCACGCAATATTACTTACTCGTGCCGCAGAAGGCATCACGAGCCTGCATGCGTTGTATATGGGTGCATGGGCTAGAGGAAGGCGATCTGGACGTAATCGCCGTGATGCCTTCTATCCGTTCTGGACTCTAATCAAGCGAGCGCCATTAGGAGCCGAGGAAACAAATCAGGACTTCGATTGCATGCATGTGGCTATAGGAAACAAATCAGGATCTTGACTCCTTGATTAGGGCCATTTAGTTTCCTAGCGCGTGAGGAAACAAACCAGGAAACAAATAAGCTCTGTTACCGGATAGGAAACAGTATCTGAAACGGTTTGTATATTGCCTCGAATCTAATATTGGTGTATCGTGTGATCTTTAGCTTGGGAAATATTGGTGTATAGTACGTTAACCTCTTGAAACAGCCATGCGGCCATATATAGTTAATTTTCAAGAACAATATGTAGTAATAAGAGCAAGAGCAAATAACTTACCTAGTGTGAGATCAATATCATATATCGCACCATTATTCAAACGAAGAACCTAGACAGATTACCAAAGAGCTGGGCAGCCTTTGGTATAGTCATATATATCGCAGGCAATATTCCATATATTATCAAGACGTGGTCTCATTACATGCACAGGATAACCGTGTACATTCCAATGTCACTTTTAGAGCTGTTTGTACGTATGCATTATAGTAGTATGAATTGGTAGTTGTCTGTTATCCAATCTATCTGTACCATGTGAATACATAAGAGGAAGAATAAAACCAGAAAAAGATGCACCAAGCCACCCTGCCACTTAAGGATGGACCAAAGAAGAAAAAACAGTACTAAAGCAAAGCTACCATTATCACAAGTTTCGAAGATTCAAAGCAGACACACGAGACAAAAATTAGAAATTGTAGCTTCTCACTATTTTTCACCTAGAGGCTTCTTTGGCTGCAGTAGTAGTATCGATTTCTCCTTGCCCATCCAGCAACCTCCTTTCTCCAGATGTAGCTTCCGCCCTCCTGTTTGCCTTGGCGTGCTGCGGACGAGCTTCAGATTGCATTGCTTCTGCTCCAACAATGATCTCCTCCTTCATGGCAACTGAGTAGAGGCCTGCCCAGTATTTCAAGAAGTTGCACAAGTAACAAATGGTCTCAGCAGGAGATCCAATCAGCCTCTTTTCAAAACAGGCTTGATTTCAAAATTTCCAGATTGCCCAACAAACAGCTGACAATCCCATGATATGATTCCCCCCCGGGCCCCGCAGGAAAATAATGGTTAATCCACCACAAATATTGATTGAAAGATGTGGGACGACAACTCAACCCTATCATCCTACCAATCACAGTCCAAACATACTTTGCCACCACACACTTAAAAGACAACAACAGCCAAGCCTCTCATTGCATGAAAAGGAGACCTTTTTTTTATGTTGGCTCGCCAAGCCTATCACAACCCTCCACCACACACTCAAAGAATAAGTGATTAATCAATTCATTTTCAAAGCTGAAGCTGCAGCTAGTGCTTCCATGCCAATTCCTTTTCAGGAGATTATCTTTTATTAAATTTGCATTCCTCCAAATTAACCACATGAAAATCTTAAATTTGAGAGGGAGTTTCACTTTCCAAAGAACTTTATGAGCTTGATCAGGAACATTTCTATTAAGATGTTTATAAACTAATTTCGCTGAAAAAAAAACCCAGATTTTCCCCAAACCCATTTAGGTCTGTCAGGGAGATCAAATAAAGCCACCCTTGCAACAATGTCATGCAACTGTCTTAACTGCTGTTGCTTATCTTCATCAAGCCATCTAGCCAATCAGTTTAATTAGTGAATCACCGAAGCTAGTACAGTGCAGAAAAACAAAAGAGAGAATGCAAAACGGACCATACAGTCATCAACAGCATTAATATTTCTGTTTGCAGGACATGATCCGTGTGATTTTTAGTTTGCGCATTTTGCTGTTGGTATGAGTGACGCCATGGACAAGGCTAACAAATGCAATGATGCAAGAGGAAGGACAATGAGAGTAGCTTGTTGCCTATGGAGTAGGTGGATTCTGGTGAGAAACATCAACATTTGACAACCAAGTTATCCATAACAATTAAGAGAAACCGGTGAAAATCTCATATCTAAAACACTTCAGTCTTCACTATGTTTTTTATCATCTTAGGACTTGATTGAAGCAGCTAGTGGAAGTGATATAATATGTGATGGGCATCATTCATTAGTTATTTAAACAAATGCTATCTCCTTTTCAGAGACATAACCGAAATATTCTGCTGAGTAAAGGTTCCTCATACAGGGCAGCCCAACACAACAATGCTAAACTGACCTCACAGAGTTTCTAGTGTTCAAAACTATGTTGTGAGGCTCCAATGCAATAGTAATGTGTTCTGTTCTATACTGTCAGGCTTATGATTAGCTCTTCCTGGGTGTCACTGTACTATGTCGTCCATCTAAGAGATTCAATTAATAATTTATCTGCCTAACCCTCATATTTTTGTTGTTTTCCGATAATTAATTAACCCTCCTAGACGGGAAAAAAAACCTCTACTGTAAATCAAATACAATTGTGCATTCCATCTACTCAAGAATACCCCCCATGATCAGCATTAGACAATAAACAAAGTTCAAAATTTTGTTCGTCAATCTATCTTCGTAAGAATGTATTCCGATAACCAAAGGGAGATGCAAAGCCAAGTGAGAAGAAGGATAGATACGTTGAGGCAGTGGAGGTCGGACTTGAAGTGCTCCCGCTGCTCCTGCAGCGAATCGAACTCGGCGGCGCAGGTGTTGCACGTCCACCGGAACCCCCCAGCCTCCGACGGTTGCTGATGCGGCGGCGGCGGCGCCGGCCGGGAGGGTTCGGACGGTTCCGCTACTGAGGAGGCCGAGGAGGGGTGGGCCCGGAGGAGGACGGCCGAATCGAAGACATCCGGTGGAAGGTTGAAGAGCGAGCGAAGACAACTGCTGTGCGCGGCGGGGACGGAGGCGAGCGCGAGGAAGTACGGGTCCGCGCCGAGCGCGGGGCAGCGTGCGAGGACCCGAGCGAGTGCCACCGCGGAGGAGAAGCCGCCGTCAAGTGGCGCGGCGCAGGTGGCGGCGGGGCATGGGGAAGAAAGGAACTGCAGAAGTCCTCGACGGTGGCGAAGCTTCCCCACGCAACCGGGTTGTTGAACCAGAAGGTCCAGGGTGCTCGAGCGGGTGCGGCGCGGAGGGGTTGGCCTGCGGCGGCACACGGGAGGAGGGGAGGTGGCGGCGAGCTTGGGGATTGGGGATCAGGGCGCAGAGCTTGGGGGCGCGTAAGTTTAGGCGCGATTGGGGATTGGGGCTCGGGATGGGATGAACCGGGTGATTTGGTCCATTAGATTTGATGAAGTGATGTCTTAAACATCTTGTCTTGATTATGAGGAAATAGGATTTCTGGGTGCACGTTTTAGGGTAGACAAAGAAAAAATATCCTCTGTGGCGGCAAAATAGTGTGTGCATGTAGGAAAGAATTAACTGGTGAATTATAAAGGGGTAAAGATGAATGAAGGGTAGATAATCTCTACTATTATAAAGCAGCAGTTGGTGGCAGTGGTGAGTTCTACCCACGTCATTAATTGCCCTGCTTTATTGCCCTACGCAAAAAACGAAGCGTTGCTTTAATTAGCCAGCTTTTGCAAGAAACGAAGCGTTAAAGATAGATGTTTGATCTTGTGAAATATTTTTTATTTTTTAATCTTTATTTTTCGTTATCAATTTTGTTTTTCGTAGCAACGCACGGGCATGTAACTAGTAACTACTTATCCCTTTGTTTGCTTTAAGATTTATGCAACTTGTAATAGAAAGAAAAGCATAGAAACACCTCTCTTTATTTCAAATGAGAGAAAGATCAAAAAAATTGGTAACCTTTCGATAATTACTGCAAATTATTTTAATAAAAAGTGATTTTTTTTAGATTAGAAAATGATTATTGAACTTGTTAGGAAACCGGCCGTCGTGGCCCATATGAACTCTCCCGAAACCCTAGCTGGTAAGTTATAAAGAGGAGGCAGGGGCTACCCCTTTGTACACAGAAGCAATCAGAATAATAAAGTAGAACAGTCCCTCTTCATATTATGTCTCTCTCCCTTTCTCTCTGTTCTCCATATTAGATCTATTAGGCAACCCGGACTATTCGATAGCGAGGTTGTCTAACACGTTATCAACACGACGTTCTACCGAAGAATTGATTGAAAGGTGAGAAAGGTGAGCAACGGAAGATTGAATCTAATCGCTCGGTTGTTTCTATGTAGATGGCATGAAACTACGAATCTGTATTGTTTTCTTTCGATTTTCAGTATACAAAGTATGAATGTATCTGTACGACATGAACTTACACAATGAATTTCGGTACGTAGCATGAAGCTACAGTACCCCGATGGCTTGAAGCTGTTCTGCCGGCGCACGAAGTCGCTTGGCCTTGCTCTCGGCGCTACAAGCACCGCCGCATGTCCTGAGGCACCATCGAAAGTTGAAGCCACCGGTAGCGTCGCCAGCCTCCTCGCGCCCGAAGCGCACCGAACCAACTGGCTCGAAGGCCGCGCTCGTCGCCAGCCCGATGCTCCGCCTCCTCGAAGCCGCCACCGTGTTAAAGAAACCGTTGATCTGCTCGAAGCAACCGGCCCGCATCACGTGTGGCGTCCCTCCTCGCGACTCGCAGTCGCCGTACCGCCAGCCCCTCGGTCTGTTGGCCTCGGGAGCTATTGCCGCTGCGCAGGTCTCGGCCCGCCGGCCTCGCAGGCTGTTGCCTCGTTTCCCAGCCCCTCGGCCACCCGCGCATGAAGCACGGTCGGTCGCCGCTGCGCCGTCGGCGTTTGGCCGCCGCAGCCATACCGCGCATACAGCGCATTGCCCAGAGGCAGCCGGCCGCCTGCCCGCTAGAACTCACCTGTTCTGGCTTGCATCGAAGCAACCCGGATGGCGCCCCACGAAGCCGACGGACTTGGCACAGATCAAGCGGCAGCCTCCCCGCCGGGACTGCCGCCGGCCGCTAGCACTCGAACGAATGGCGCCCCGCTGGGTCCTCTCCTTTTCCCATGGACTTGAAGTCCAGGCAATGGACATGAAGTCTCCAAAAGTCAATTGGGTTTAGAACCAGTGGAATCCAGATAAAGGGCAGAAAGGGCGAAGTGACACTCGTGTCCCAGTTTTCTTTAATTTTTTTTTTGAAAGCTTCAAAGGTTGTTCAGGTCATACAAGGTGTAGAACCCATGACTTGCTGTATGGGCCTTAAGCATTCAACCATCGGAGCGCCAGAAAATTGTTTTTTTTTTAATTTCCTTTCTATGAAACTGATTAGAATTCGAAAATTATGAAAAATTGCTAGAAAAATATGAAAAATATCTAAAAAAAATTCAGAAAATTTATTGGCTCTATTTTAATTTTTTCCTTAGCCTTATTTTCTGTATTTATGATTATTTGCATGTATTTTCGCATTGTTTGCCCTATTTAGATTACTGGAAATTCATGAGAATTTAATTTTCCGCATTTTATGAATTATGCAACCACATTGCAGTAGATTACACGCAGTGATCTAATTATGGAATCTTGTAAAATGCAGATGTCTGGCATTGTGAACCGTGAGTTTGAAGAACTGGCCCAGCACGGTCAAAACTACCTCACTTGGACATCCGATGTAAAAATCGTACTCGGTGGCAAGAAGCTCCGAACTGCCATCGGCTTAGGATCCTCGAAGGACGCACCACCTACTGCCGAGCAGAACGATCAAGCATTGCACTTCCTCAGGCACCATCTCTCAGCCACCCTGAAGAATGAATACATGGCTGAAGAGAGTGCAATTAAGCTATAGACTGCACTCCAGAAGCGGTTCAAGAAGCTCAAATACACAATCTTGCCCCAAGCACATCAAGATTGGGTTCGCCTGAGGTTTGCGGACTACAAAATAGTGGCCGAGTACAATTCTGCCTTGCACAGAATTTGTACCAATCTCTCCCTATGAGGCAAGAAGATCACTGATGAGGAGAAGATTGAAAAAACTCTTTCCACTTTTCACCCTAATGCTATCCAGAGTGCCCGCAGCTATCGTCAGGACGCATACAAGGAGTATAGCGAACTGATTGATGTTATGCAAGTTGCGGAATCACAAGATGAAGTTCTCCGCAAGAACTTCGTCTCACAACAACCTGGAAGGGGCATTGTACCAGAAGTCAATGCCAACAGCTATAAGGTGAAAAAGTGTCGGGACCCAAATTTGCAAATCCGGACCCTTTGTGTATTCAGCACTAGTCCAGGAACATGCTAGTGCACACAGTCTCAACATTGGTAAATATCACAATCATACTCAACGAAATAATAAGGTACTTTAATTAGTTAACCAAGCTAGTTGCTCGACCTTAAGGTCAAGTTACAAATATACGTCATGCAGGGCGAAACTTATTAAAAAGGAAATAATAGCAGCGGAAAATAAGATAACTTTGTGGCGTCATCCAGTATACCACAGGCAACTGACTGGGCTCGCTCCCTAGTTAGACGGCTCCTCCTGGAGTTCCTCCTCCAAAGCTGGTGTAGACTCTTCTTCAACTGATGTTGTTTTGTGGCAAGGGTGAGTACTTGGTACTCAGCAAGTCATGCACAGAATGCAACTAATATACTACATGCATGGTCTATTACAAAGGAATAGCTCAGGGTATAATTGCGGTAAAATAGCATTTGACAAGTAACATAAGTAGATTTGAAAGCGGTAGAAACAAGTATAAGATCAATAACTTTTCCAGGAGTTAAATAAACATCTTTCCCCTTCCTAATCCACATTTCCATCAACGTCATTCTTAAACCAAACCAAACCTTTCAAGTCCAAGTTATTTTCAAGAAAGTCTAACCCTTGACTGTAATTCCCGAGCAATGTCCAATGCCGCGGACACGGCTATTCTAATAGATTTTACACTCTGCAGAGGTTATGCACTTTACCCACAAGATACAGTCAAACACCACAAAGGCGAGTGTCCATAACAAAGTCTTTTGGAAACTTCTAACAGCACAAGTGGGCCTCCCCGGTTATTGCACACTATCCCTTCCCTTAGCGAAGGCGAAGTTTAGGCCAATCAACCGTTAGATGGGTACCTGGCCGCAGCCCTGGTACGCTCCCCTGTACAACTACACAAAAGGTATAGTTGATACCCCGAGGTCCCACAGGTACGTTATTAGTGACTTAATCAACTAGGTCCGTCCCATTACAGATATGTGGTTGCACGTTTGACTTAGTTCAAAGGCTTGCAAGGTTAAGTCCTTAGGGTGACCAGGGCAAGATTACCCGAAGAACCAAATCAACGTTCCCGGTGCCACAACAGGCCCACCCGATCATTCTTGCCACATGCCCTGGTCGAAAACTATTTATCAAACTCCCAGTTGTTTACCACGCACCACGTGCCATCAATATCATCATCAATAACACATGACACTTCTCAAAACAGGTTCCATATCTCATTAAGTCAATATTATCATGTAATTGGCAAAAACATGTTACGTGGCAAGGCTAAGCATACTACATCGGTCTAATTACCCATGTTGGCAACTTAATAAAGCCCAACTAATAATCCACAACTAGGGTGACAAGGGGTCATGGCACATAAATAAAAAACAAGGTGTCATAGTGCGAAGTTGGCATTTAGCTAATTTCCCCAAACTTAATTAAAGCATTTTCTAATTAAGCTAGCATGCAATAAATTAAATCAAAATAATTTCAAAATGGGATCAACATGGTCAAAACACAACTTGCCTTCAAAGAGTACTTGTTCTTGGTCTTGAGCTGGCTCCTGGGTCAACACTTCACCTTCGAAGCCTTCGGGCACTTAAACGTCAACTCGTAACGCGTGCAAATAGCAATCAATAAATAAAACAGTACACAAGAGTGTTCAAAAGTTCAAATAAACTTCATAAACAGAGAGAGCACATTTTTATAAATTTTTAGAAACTCGAATCATCCAAATCGGAGTTAAAATGCAAAAGTTATAAACGTTTAAAGTTTAAAGAAAACATTAATTAAGTATAAACAGAGAAATATTCATAATAAAAAATTAATTAAAATTCATATTTGAGTAGGTCTCATTTTTATGAAAATTTAGAAATTTGAATCACCCAAATCGGAGTTGAAACGCAAAAGTTATAAGCGTTTGAAGTTTGAAACTATATTTAAAATCAATAAACCGAATTAAATAAATAATTTCTTTCTCGGAAAATGATTTATTGCGTCAGCATGACACGTGGACCAATTAGAAGCCGCCACGTCACCTCGGGTCCATGGACCCGGCGCACAGTTCGGCTTGGTCCACCGTGGACCTGATCCACGGTACGTGTGCCTCTGATAGGTGGACCCCACGGGTACCGTCAGCGCTGACGTCAGCACGGCCCGCCCACAGCACTGTCATGCGGGCCCCACCGGTGACTTCATGGTGCGGTTTGGCTCGGTCGCTGACACGCGGGCCCGGCGTGTCAGTGACACGTGCACGCGCGTGTGTACGCTGCTAGGCACACGTGGCGCAATCTCGACCGTTGATTTGAAAATCGACGGCGCGGATTGGATCGAGGGTTTCACGTGTGGGTTTAACGCGGTTGATCTGGGTCGTTCGATCTAGATCGGACGGTCCAGATCGGCTAGGGTCTCACCGCGCCACGGGACAACGTGGCATGTCCCGGCGAGTGACGCGTGCACGGATCTACGCCGTTGGATTTGGATCCAACGGCTGGGATTAGATCCAATTACCACAACGTGGATCTGATACGGCTGACGTGGACGAACGTGGGCCGTTGGATCTTGATCCAACGGTCCAGATCTAATCTGGTTTCTACGGATTTAGGAAACGCGTGGACTCACCGTGGCCGTCTGATCTTGATCGGACGGCTGTCCGAGCTCGAGGCGACGATGGTGACGCGGCGGGCTGCGGTGGCCGGAGACGGAGACGATGACACGCCCAACGGCGTTTGGACGCGATTTCGGCAAGGTGAACTATCCCCACGGGTGCGCCTCGGTCTAGGGATCTCGGAACTGGGCTCAGCCGCGGCGGAGAACGGCGGATGGCGGCGGGGCGAAGCAAAAACCGTGGCGGAGGAGAGAGCAACTACGGTGAGCAATTGCGGGCGCGTCGAGGCACTTCGGGCTGCGGCGGCTAGGGCGGCGGCGGTCCTCGGGGTGCGACCCGGGCATTAAATACCCTCGGCGTCCGCGCAAAAGGCGGAACCCTAGGCCCACACGGCGGCGGAGTCTGGCGACGATTCGGACGGGAAAGACGCAATCTGGGCCGTACACGTGGCGCATCCAACGGCCACGATCGCGCAAGCGAATCGATCCGACCGGATACGGCTCGAACCAGATCGTTGATCTTGACCGTTGGATCTAAATCCAACGGTTCAGATCGGCTGGTCTCTGGGTTAGTGCGGTGCGGGCGCACGTGGGCTACGTGGCTCAATGTGGGCCGTTGGATCTTGATCCAACGGTCCACGAGTCACGGATCGGTCCGGCTCGGTTAGGCTCAGACGCGGCGCGGTTGGGTTCGGGTCGGACTCGAACTCGAGTCCGACTCGAGCTCGGTCGCGTGAACAGTGCAACCAACTCGATTTTCCAGCGATTAAATATTTAATTAATTCGCAGAAATTCATTTAATTCATTAAAAATAGCAAAACACTCAGAAAAATTCCAGAAAAATTCTAGAAAATATTTTGGAATATTTTGGACTCAAATAAATTATTTCCAGCAAAATTTTATTTGTAAAATTAAATTCTTCAATTATTTCAAAAGGGAATAAATTCAAATAAATTCCAAATAAATCCAAATAAATCCCAGAAAATTCCAAAAATTCACAGAAGTGCCAAATTTCATTTAAACTCATGAAAAGCAAAAATTGGGGTGTTACAAAAAGCCCGCCCACAGGAAGAGGGGCAAGAAGGGTGGAAAAGAGAAATATCAGGCAAAAGGAAAGTCCATAGCCCAAGAGAAGAAGGAAGACAAGGAGAAGCCGCAAGGCAAGCCGTATGGACAACAGAACCAGACGTGCTTCAAATGTGGCACTTTGGGGCATTGGTCAAAAATATACCGGGAATCGAAGGAAGTGGTCAATGCATATCAGGCCAAGAGGAAGGCCAAAGGAAATGCATCGGCAGAAGCACATTTTGCCGAACTAGGCAATGATGATGCCATGAATGTCGATACCCCACACGCTTCATCCTCGCAATCCGGCCTAGACATCAATGAAGCAACCAAACTCTTGGCCAATGAAGAGAACACATCTATGGATGACATAGAGGCAGAAGTGAATGCATACTTTACAGATTCCGTTTAGTACATGAATAGCATTACTAGCTTTTCTTTAGATTGTGGTTGATTAATTAATATTGAATAATTGTAAGCTCTCGAAGAGCATACTTTTACTTTCTCATGAATTAGAATTGCAATTTATTCTTTATTCCAGTATACTTTATTTGCAAGCAATGTTTTATATTACTCTGCCACTGTCTGATTAGAATTATATTTCTTTTCATCTAGAAACCGTGTAGCGCCCAATAGAGGAAATATGTATTGTTGATAGTGGCACAACAAATACCATCTTAACAGAGTCAAAATACTTCCAGACGATCACGAAGAACGCTGGAAGGATTACGACAATCGCAGGAAGCGATACGCATATAATAGGCTCAGGAAGAGCCACAATTATATTGCCAATGGGTACAACTTTTATAATTGAAGAAGCCCTCTTGTTCTGAATCAACACGCACTCTCTTAAGTTTCAAAGATATCCGCGCTAATGGGTTTCACGTAGAAACCAATGAAGAAAATGGCAAATAACACTTGTGCATTGTGAAGCACGCGGAATATAAAAAAATGGTACTAGAAAAATGTCCCTCATATGAATCTGGGTTGTACTACAGGAGAATCAATGCACACGCAGTGTATACTTCTTTGAAGACTGTCTTTAGAAGCTCTGAATTATTTTCTTTATGGCATTGTAGATTATGCCACCCTGGTCTTAGATTGATGAGAAATATAGTTAACAACTCACAAGGTCATGGCATTAATGTTAAAAATTTCCCGAATCATGAAGATTTTGTGTGCCATGCATGTGCCACCGGGAAATTAATAACAAGACCCTCTGTTATGAAAGTGCAACATGAAATCCCTGCATTCCTGGAACGCATTCAGGGGAATATTTGCGGCCTGATTCAGCCCTTTTCGGGGCCATTTCGGTACTTCATGGTGCTCATTGATGCTTCCTCGAAATGGTCGCATGTATGTTTGCTGTCAACAAGGAATCATGCATTTGCAAAGTTGATCTCGCAGATCATCAGAATTAAGAATGCTTTTCCTGATCATCGCGTGAAGTCCATTCGAATGGACAATGCCGGCGAATTTACTTCCAAGGCATTTGATGATTATTGCACAAAGAACTAGCATAATCAAGTTGAGCACTCGCATCGCATGTCCATACGCAAAATGGACTAGTGAAGCACTAATAAAGAGGATTAAGTTCATCGCTGCATCGCTCTTGCAGAGTTGTAACTTGCCCAACACTTGTTGGGGACACGCACCTGCACGCAAAGAAGACTCATCAATTATAGACCATCGGCCTACAACATCCATTCACCTATGCAACTAGTGCAAGGGGTCATCCCGAAGATTTTCCATCTTAGAAAATTTGGTTGTATGGTATAGGTACCTATACCACCCCCACAGCGGACTGCAATGGGCCCTCTCCGCAAGTCTGGGATATACGTTGGTTATGAGAGTACATTCATAATTAGGTATTTGGAGCCCATGACTGGAGACTTGCATACAACCCGATTCGCTGATTGTATTTTTGACGAGGACCATTTCCCGTCATTAGGGGGAGAGAATCAACCATTGGATGAAAAATGCTGGGAAATAATATGGCATTCCACTGGGATCCCCGCGCATGACCCTCGCACTAATGAAGCAAATCAAGAAGTTCAGAAGATAATTAATTTGCAGAATTTAGCAAATGAACTGCCTGATCATTTTTGTGATCTGAAGAGCGTGGTTAAGTCGCATGTACCGGCAAGAAATGCACCAGAGAGGGTGGAAATACCAAAGAAAGCAGAAGGTATCCCTCATCCTGTTCAGAGGCCTCAAAGAAAAAGAATAGGAAATCTGGCTTCTCAAACCCAATGTACCCGGAGACGTCTGGGGAAAACTGGGCAAGAGGACTTACCACAGCCAATCACCAAAGTGCCCCAAAGCAAGAAGGGGAGCCAATTGAGACCTGGCACTGGAAAGAAGCCTGTGGAAAAGGCAATTCCAGATCTGAACCTTCCATTGGAAGAAGCCGCCGGAAATAATGTGTGCGCACACATTGGCGGAGAAAAACTAAAGGAACTTGCTCTTGGAATGGGAAATAGCAATGAAGAGCAAGTTGAAGTGCATGAAGCACACCATGACGAAATGGCCATAAATTTTGTAATAACAGGAGAATCGATGAATAGAGCAATAGCCAATGTCGATGCATACTTTGCAAAGAAGATTGCCACGATCATTAATCATGATCCCGAGCCCGCATCTCTCGCAGAGTGCAAGAAAAGGCTCGATTGGGAAGATTGGAAGAAGGCAATCACCGCAGAGTTAGTCTCTCTGAACAAAAGAGAGGTGTTTGGGCCTGTGTGCCGCACGCCTCCCCTTATAAACCCTGTGGGTCACAAATGGGTTTTTGTTCGGAAGAGGAATGAAAACAATGAAGTTGTAAGGTACAAGGCAAGGCTTGTCGCTCAAGGTTTCACTCAATGTCCTGGGGTTGATTATGAAGAAACCTATTCTCCGGTCATGGGTGGAATTACCTTTAGATACTTGATCTCAATGGCAGTCAACTTGAAGTTGAGAATGAAGCTAATGGATGTTGTCACAGCATATTTGTATGGAAACTTGGATTCGGAGATATATATGAAAGTATCGGAAGGTATCCCTATCCCGAATCAAGACAGAGCAAACAGAAACCTGTACAGTGTAAAATTGGAGAAATCACTGTATGGGTTGAAACAGTCAGGAAGAATGTGGTACAATCGCTTGAGTGACTTTATTTTCAAGAAAGGCTACACGAACAGCGAAGATTGTCCATGTGTATTTATACAACGATCCACGAATGGATTTTGTATAATCTCTGTCTGTGTTGATGACTTGAACATCATTGGGATGGATGAAGAAAATTGAAGAAGCACACTCATACTTGAAGTCTGAGTTTGAAATGAAAGACTTGGGTAAAACCAAGTTCTGTTTAGGCTTGCAGCTTGAACATGTCCAAGGCGGAATCTTGGTACACCAATCTTCCTACACGCATAAAGTGTTGGAAAGATTTGGTTTTGAAAAGGCATACCCCGCAAAGACCCCAATGGTCGGAAGGTCACTCCAAGCAGACCAGACCCATACAGAACTAGAGAAGAGGGGGAGGAAGTCCTGGGAGTGGAATTCCCATATTTGAGTGCAATTGGAGCGCTCATGTACCTTGCGAATAGCACTAGGCTGGACATTGCGTTCGCCGTGAATTTGCTAGCACTAAGACAAAGGCGTAACCCACCAAAAGGCATTGGAAAGGGGTGAAGGACGTCTTCCGTTGCCTCCAAGGAAGCAAAGATCTCGGTTTGTTCTATAGAAGGAATAATGAATTGAATTTGGTTGGCTATGCCAATGCTGGGTACCTATCGGACCCGCATACTGGCAAGTCACAAACTGGGTATGTTTTCCTTTGTGGTGGAACAACAATTTCGTGGAAGTTGTCCAAGCAGACTCTTGTCTCGACGTCGACAAACCACTCAGAAATATTTGCCTTGTATGAAGCCTCTCGAAAATATGCATGGCTTCGAAGAATGGTTCATCACATTCAGAAAACATGTGGTTTGAACATGGAACAAAACCCCACTATTATCTATGAAGATAATGCAGCTTGTGTTGCTCAAGTGCAAATGGGATATGTGAAGAGTAACCTCACAAAGAATATAAACCCCAAGTTCTTTTATGCTCATGAAATGCATAAGATGAACGAGATAAAGATACTGCATACTAAGTCATGTGAAAATCTCGCAGATATATTCACTAAGTCACTCCCGGCATCTTCCTTTGAAAGATGTGTTAGAGGAATCGGGATGATAAGGCTTAGAGAAGTGCAGATTTCAGGGGGAGAATTTTCACATACTCCTACATAAATCTCGAACATGAAGTTTGAATACCCAACGTAAATCTTGAAGATTAATATTGAAGTTGGGTGGATTGTACTCTTTTCCTTAAGTAAGTTTTTCATTGAAGTTTTCTTACATAAGGTTTTTGATGAGGCAATCCGTACAACACAGCAAGCATGTGCTATGTACTCTTTCTCCAATATTTTTCCCACTGGGTTTTTCTGGAGTTTTAATGAAGCATATGCATCTCGCGGTGAAGAGTCCAAGGGGGAGTGTTAGGAAACCGGCCGTCGTGGCTCATATGGACTCTCCCGAAACCCTAGCTGGTAGGTTATAAATAGGAGGCAGGGGCTACCCCTTTGTACACAGAAGCAATCAGAATAATAAAGCAGAGCAGTCCCTCCTCATATTGTGTCTCTCCCCCTCTCTCTCTGTTCTCCACATTAGATCTATTAGGCAACCCCGGACTATTCGATAGCGAGGTTGTCTAACAGAACTATCGAGGATGATAGAGTGGATTTTTGTAAATAATATTTAAAAAAAAACTACAAAAATAATATGTTGAAATGAATAATAACAGAAATACCAACTTGTCGATTTTTCGAATGTTGACAGGTTTTCTATCGATATTTCAAATAGCGACTGAGAGTTTATCACCATTTTAAATGGCGATAGAGAGTCTATCGACTATGATCAATCTCTCTATCGCCATTTAAAATAGTGACACAAAGCAAATTTATTTTTTTTAAAAAGCGTTGGGAGGTTTTTTTTTTTGTGGATTTTATTTTTTAAAATAAAGAAATGTACAGAAACAAATTAACTTTGGAACAACGATGCTTTTGAATTTATTTTTTATTTCTTTGCTCAACGATGTATTGCAAATTTTTGGAAATTTAGTCGATAATTTTTGAATTTTTTTGTTCACGAATGTATTGCAAAATTATGGAATTTGAATAGACGTACATGTGACAAACACGAAGACGTAGAAAAGGCAGTCATGTATGAATTTTTAGGAGCTTTTAGGTTGTAGACATGATTTTTCATTTTTTTTAAATATTTGAGCGTTTCTTTTATGGAGGTTGTAAAATTGAGAAGCGATGGAGAATTATGCAACAATGATTGAATTATTTGTAGGTATATGTAATAAAGTCATGTTCGAACAAAAATGAAGGAATACCACATTGCATTTGGATAGGTGAAGATTATATGGTGCATGTAGTTCGGTTCGGACAAACCATAAACTTGATAACATCTACGATACAAGTGTGCCTTTAGGAATTGTAAAGGGCGGATGGACAACAAGGCTTGAATGAGCAACCATACGACACCCATATGGAGTGTTGATCTAGTGTGGACGGGGTTGCTGGTCACGATAGTGGTAAGCACAATTGTAGCTCAGGTTGGCGCAGCAACAGTAAGTATGGTAGTCGCTGTCAAGGTGGACGACCTCCTCATTGTTCCTCTCCCTGATCCTTTGGTGGCGGAGGTCATTGTTCTGGGTCTAGAGGTTGTCATTCAACTTGCGGAGCTGTTCGTTCCCGTTCTTCACCGTGGCGAGGTCCTCTCCCATGTCGTCAATATGTCCAAATAATGTGTGCATGTAATATTGGGCATATAAGCGATCGTGGGTCCACCCATTGAGTGAATTTGCAATTTGTGGTTTACAATTAAGATTGCGTGTTAGCGAGCAATATAGCGAGACATGATTACATCGAATGGTATATAAGAGTTGTAGCATTTACCATGAATAGAGGGCAACGGTAAAAACGATGTCTTAGGTGGGAATGATGCCCGTCGCAAACCTAAACTACGGTGTAGAGGTTGTGCTTGCATTTTGGCCACAGCTTGGGGAACATCTGTGTGATCTCATGGATTGGATTACTAGGGGGGTAGTAGTCCCGTGTTCTAATGGGAAGATTAGGGTTGAAGGATCGTGGTTTATGGGATCGTAGATTTCGATGCCCTAAAGTGAAGGGTCACGACCTCAAAACCATGTTTGACCGTGACCTCAAAACCATGTTTGACCGTGTCTACCCCTCCCACGCCTTGAGGTGGCTCCTCTATCTGTTATTGCAATGGAGTGGAGAAGTTTGGTCATGGCACTAAGGGTATTTATAGGCTATGTTTAATGTGGGTGGTCCAGTTGGCCCAAATTTGTATGGTCACTTGGCCCTAAGAAAATAGGTGGTTATGTATTGTCACTCCGATATCATGTAGGAGCCAGTGTGCAGTCAATTCGGTTAGACAAAGATAGGGTAGTGTGTTGTCAGCTCAGATGATAAAGCAATGGGCGGTGTGTTGTCAAAATATTCTGATTTAGCAAGTGTTAGGCCTACGTCGAATCAGTCTAATAAAGTAGGATGAGTGTGCAATCAAAGCAGTTGGACAAAGCAGGATCAGTGTGTAGTCAAATCGGTATGGAAAAGTAGAAAGTACTGTATTGTAAAGCGGTCTGTTAACTTGCAGTCCATAATCGAAAGAGATAACATCATAGAACAAAAATGTGCACATCAATATGAATGGAATAAACAAAGCAAAATACCATATCTGAATAGCACATCAGGTATGAAAGAAAAAACTAGCCATAGTTCTTGCACAGTGAGATCCCTCATGTGGTCCCTTGCCTCCTTCGATGCTGCATATGTCTGAATGGATATGCCAGGTGGTCAGGTGGGAGTCCCCGAGTGGTCCTAGTAGGGTGTGTTGCTGCTGGTGGAGTAACAAAAGTGGTCCTACTCTTGTTTAACGTTTTACATTAGTACTCCACAGAATGCAGAGAACGTAATAGATGAACGGATACTACGAAGGTGTACCTGCAGTCATGTAGACATGAGTTGTGAAACGCTACCAACTGAAGAACCCTGGCACGTCAGGAGGAGGGGCGGTCTGTGTATGCGCTGTGCTAGCTGCGGTGTGTGGCGTGTGTCAGCCACGTATAATAGAGGAATGGCCGTGGACCTGTACCACATTATTGTTCCTAGGCCTCCTTCAGGATGTAAGGTGGACGATGCGCACCGTCCTTTGGTAAGCACGCTGCAATGCCCATCTAATATAGTCCATGCTAACCTCCAACCTATCCCCTGCCAACTCGAGAGATCAATAAGGCAATCCTTGGAAGCCTCCCTAGAAAGGTCACTTCGCGTATGCATTGAAAGGCATGTTAGTTGTTACAATTGCATTAATGGTACATTATATGACATGTGAAAAGAAGTACTAACCGAGTGATGAAAAGTAGAGTCTGGCAGTGTGGGTAGGTGTCCACCATAAAGGGAACATGCCTCAGACGTGACTCGACGACACACACGACTCGAACGCTTGTGAGTGGGCTGTACCACCGGATGTAGTCCTTGTACGTGTCGTAGTCATAAGGGGCAGCCTCCTCGTGTACGTCAGCCAACGCCTACACCCATTGCTGAGCATGAGGCAACATGCATGCTGCCCAGCTCACAGCACCAATGAAGCCCTTGCGTGTGTGCCTGCAAAAAACTATTTGAAACATAACCCCATTACTAAGGGCATACATAGTGCGATGCAATTGAAAGTGATGTAAAGGAGAACTTGCATGTGCACGGCTGGCAAGACGACCATACTAGTGGGGACAGGGAACACCTGCCAGGGACCAAATTGTAGCATCACCCGGTTCACGACGTATGTCTCCATGAAGAGGCCATACACCATGTGACGGCGTGTCAGCCAAAAGGCGGTGTCACGGGTGCACTACAATGACAGGGCCTTAGGTGCTTGGTAGTCAACAAGCTCTACAAGGTACAGGTGCCAGATGATGTGATTATCTGTGAGTTGGTCAAACATTGGGGTGCAATGCATGCGGTGTGACAGGAGTGAAAGTCGTCTGCAAAAAGAGCAAAATAGGCAAGTTATTGTACAATTGATGACATGGAAAATTATTGTACAATTGACGATAAAGGTGATAGTACTAACCCATTGGCAACACCACAATATCCCCATGGTAAGACAGTCCATGTCATCCCAAGGGGCCCCGTATAGGACTGTTCCGTAAGGTCTCAACTCTATCTGTGATCGCCCGATCTAGAACCTCTTGAACGACCACATCTAAAGAAGCAGAGGACATTCGGCGAGGTTGGAGGTGTCCACCATGCGATGACACCCATCAAAAAGGGCCTAGTAGGTCACATTTAGTATAGCGGGCCCCCAAGCTAGCTGTGGGATCTCGTCCATGTCGGTGTCGGCGATTGTCCTCGCATATTGGATCATGTGCTTGTCAATGTTATCCCCGTGGGACGAGCAAAACAAGACCCAGTCGAACAACTAAAGTAGGTAGGCCTCGAAATACCGACTCACGACATAGTCCTCTGCTCCATCGGTCATCCTCTCCGGCTGCAAAAAGTAATGGTAAGTTCGATAACGGGAATGCAAAATGTAATGGAAAAATTTGAATTAAATTACATGTAGAACTATAGTAGCCACCTTTGTGTTGAACCGTGAGAGCTAGTAAACGGTGTGTACCCTGCCTCCTTAGGTAGCATGCACACAAACCTAGCAAGGAGCTCCATGTGCCACTCCAGATGGACGTCGTAAGGCACAACCACCTCCCTAGAGCAAGGAAGACCCAGCAAGTAGCTAACGTCCTCCAGTGTTGGCACCATCTCACCGCATGGGAGGTGAAACATGTACGTCTTCGGTCGCCAATGATTGATGAGAGTGGTCAGTAAGCTCCTGTTGTACGGGAACCTCCTAGAGGCACCGTGCCTGTCCTATGCATTGGTGCCTGTCACCTCCACTATTCGTGCCAGGGGAAGTAACCCTACCGCTCTCAACTTGTAGAAAAATATTGTAAGAATGATCGTTCCATACACAGAAGACATTGTAACAAAACTATGACAAAAGTGCTCTAATCTCAGAAGCCATCGTGAGTTGATCTACCAAACTCTCATGGGGTACGTAGGCGTAGCGAGCTAAGCTCCAGCGGTGGTTCCCCGTCCGTCAATGGCAAGGTGGCTAAGCAGCTCCGGTGAGTCGCATCTATCGCTGGGTCAAATAGCATGTACTACTGGCCGAATGCCATACCTACAATTGAACCATTCAATGTTAGTACGAATTTGATACAGATTGAATAGAATAATTGCACATACAAACTAAATACAATAATTACAAATAGAAATTGAATACAATAATGACACAAACAAAGTCCATACATTAATTTGACGTATGAATTCCATACACTAATTTAGAATTACACATACAAAGACCGTACATTATTTAGATATACACTAATTTTATGCACTAATTTGACATACAAGTTCCATACAATAATTCTTGCACCTCACACTGCTGTTAAAGCCCATGCTGTCAATGTGACGCTATCAACTCTATTAATATCGCTACACTATTGCAGCATACATAAATTTATTTTTTGAACTAAATAATACCCGCATACTTTTCACAATTTTGTATGTAAAATCCGATCTATACTAAACCATACATGCAACTATGAATGTAAAAATATTTATATACGTGTACATAATTATTGCTACTTTATACAGCTAATTATTTACGAACATAATTAATCTGGTCGCTAAATTATGTATAAAAAATTATTCCTACTCTACATAGCTAATTAATTACTTACAAGCCTAATTAATCTGGTCGCTAAGTCATGTATTTATATAAATACAAGCCTCTTTTGACTATAGAGTTTTTGGAGGAAGAACATAGAAACTCAAATACTTTAGGAAAATTTCACTATACACTCCTTTGCAACGTAGAAATCATATACAGGAAAAACTTAGGATTGACTTTCTAATTGATGCGGACCGAGTCTACGTCCATCGTAGGCAGGTGCTAAACCAGGAAGGAGCACATTAGGCGCATGCAAGATTGGATCTCATCCATAGTTTCCTTTTAATTTAAATTCTGCATTAATTTCCTTATTTTTAGGATCTAATTGTTGAGTACCCTGTTGAGGGAAGGCTTAATAAAAGGAGAGAAAAGGGACAGAAAAGGGTACGCTTTCAGTACCACAAATCTAGTCTCAGGCACTGCCGTCGACAACCGGCCGGTGGCACCGTACAGCCAGTTATTCCGCTGCGACGGCGTCCTCTTCTCTCTCGCGCGCAGGTCTCCGACCAGGGACTCGTGCGTATCAACGCTTGCAAATCGAAGAACCGCATCAACTGGTATCAGAGCCGATCGTTCCTTCGGCCATGGCAGGAATGGAGGAGCGCCTCACCAAACTGGAAACGGCGGTGGAAGAATTGGTGGGGTCGAATGCCCGTCTGGAGAAGATGGTGGCCGATCTCCTTAAAGCCCAGGGAAAGAGATGGGAGGAGGATGATCAGGAGGAGGTGGATGGCGACTCTGCTCACGTCGCCATTGGCCGAACTAGGTTGCCGCTCGGCCGCGAGGATGGAGGGCGACGGGAGTGCGAGCCCCCGGAACCGACGCGGCATGGCCGTCCTGCCCGGGAGGGTTGGCACGAGGAGGGCCCTGCCCGTCACTGCTGGCTGGAACATACGGAACGGGAGGAGGCGGCGCCGCAGCACCATCGCCGACAGCACCACGACGATTGGGGTGATGCGGACGTCCGAGATCGCCTAGTGCCACGGGCACCTCGCTACGAGTTGCCGCTCTACGATGGAACGGAAGATCCTTTGCCGTGGCTGCGGTAGTGCAAAAGGTTCGCCCTTGCCCATGACATCCCCCATCGAAAGTACGTCCAGATGGCCGGCCTTCACATGCGAGGTGAAGCGCAGGAGGTCCTCAACAACTGGGAGCTGGAGGAAGGCCCCATCACATGGGATGACTTTTACGAAACATTCATGCAGCGGTTCACACACCAGGCAACCGCTGGTCCCCTCAGTGACCTTGTTAACCTCAAGCAAGTGGAGTCGCGGGTTGATGATTATGCGCTAGAATTCCAGAGACTCCTCACTCGGGCTCCATGAATGAAAAGAGAAGACCAAATCGAGACCTTCACGGCAGGGCTCTCGATGACGTTGGCGGCAGACGTACGTCGCGACCGGCCTCGAGATCTCGCCGAGGCGGTAGCGTGCTTGCTAGAGGCCGAATGCCATGAGGACATGTGGATTGCCAGAGCGACACGAAGTTGGGCCCAACCGGGCCGGATGCGGCCCGCGTTCAGCCATGGCCTCCCCTAGGCAGCAACGGAGGCTCCAGCCGCGACAGCAGGCGGGTCGCAGCGGGCGAAGTGCGCTACCAGTGCAGCGTCACAGGGCTCTTCGTCAGCAACGTCTCCCTATCGTCGTCGGTTGAGCACCGACAAAATGGCCGAGAGACGCGCCAAGGGATTATGCTTCAACTGTGATGAAGTGTATACCAAGGGCCATCGCTACCAGCGCTTGTTCTACTTGGAGGCAGTCAGTGAGGACGAGGAGGAACCGGAGACAGATCCGGACGAGCAACCAGAGCTCTTGGGTTTGGCACTTCGAGGGCCTCGCAAGGGCTGTACTATGCAGCTCGAGATCCTGATGCGTGGCAAAACACTGCGCGGATTGGTGGACACTGGTAGTATGCACAACTTCATCAGTACGTACGCAGCTGACTGCGTGGGAGTGCGCCGGGAGTCGGGCAAAGGCCAGCAGGTCCGGGTGGCTAACGGCGCCAAGCTTCCATGTTTGGGGCGAACCACGGAGGACTTCGGCGTGGAGACTTACTCATTCCGGGCGCCCTTCTTCCTCATTCCTCTGCATGGATTTGATGTGGTGCTCGGGGTCCAGTGGCTTAAACCCTTCGGCGATGTGGTGTGGAACTTTAAGTCTCTCACGATGTCATTCCAGACGGAGGGGCATACGATTACTCTTCAAGGCCTGGGTAGGCTGACCAGTCCCTAGGCGCTACAGCTCGATGCACAGTCTGGCATGGTGGTTGCCGTGACCGTAGCCCTTGAGGATGTTTTTGCGGAACCTCAGGGGTTACCACCTGCCCGTGAGTGCGACCACCGTATTTGCTTGCAGAAGGGAACAGATCCAGTGGCGGTCCGGTCTTATCGTTATCCCTTCAGACAGAAAGGTGAAATTGAGAGTTAGTGCGCTGCAATGTTACGCCAAGGGATCATCCGCCCCAGCCGGTCATCCTTCTCCTCGCCCGTACTTTTGGTGGCCAAGGAGGATGGATCCTGGCGTTTCTGTGTGGACTACCGTGCTCTGAATGCCAAAACGATCAAGGATAAGTTCCCTATTCCAGTGGTGGAGGAGCTTCTGGATGAATTGCATGGGGCGCAGGTCTTCTCCAAGCTTGACCTTCGTTCTGGATATCATCAGGTGCGCATGCGGGAAGAAGATATTGAGAAAATAGCATTTCGCACCCACCACAGCCATTTCGAATTCTTCGTCATGGCGTTTGGGTTGTGCAATGCCCCATCCACATTCTAGGCCCTCATGAATGAAGTCCTTGCGGACTTCATGCGGAAATTTGTGTTAGTCTTCTTCGATGATATTCTGATCTACAGCGCCTCGCTGGACGACCACGTACACCATCTTCGGCAGGTGCTTGAGCGGTTGCGCCTCCACCGTATCTTCCTCAAGCGCTCCAAATGCACATTCGCGCAGCCCGAGGTGGCTTATTTAGGCCACATTATTTCCAGCAGTGGCGTGGCAGCTAACCCTTCCAAACTACAGGCCATTACTTCGTGGCCGACCCCTGCGTCGGCAATAGGCGTGCGCAGCTTCCTCGATCTAGCTGGCTATTACCGGCGATTCATACGCCAGTACGCCACGATTGCGGAGCCGTTGACCGGCTTGCTTCGGCGTCAAGCCTTCCAGTGGACGCCGGCTGCCGAGGCCGCCTTCCGCGCCTTGAAGACCGCTCTACAGTCAGCGTTGGTCCTGCGTTTGCCGGACTTTACGGCCACCTTCGTAGTCGAATGTGACGCCTCTAGCCGAGGTATTGGTGCAGTCCTGCAACAGGACGGCCACCCAGTGGCTTTCTTCAGCCGATGACTGGCGGAGCTTCATGTCCGCCTTGCCGCCTATGAACTGGAGCTCATCGGACTATCCAAGGCTATCCGGCACTGGCGCCCGTATCTGTGGGGGTGCCCCTTTGTGGTGCGCACGGATCATGCCAGCTTGAAGTACCTCTTGGAACAAGCCTTGGTGACGCCTCCGCAACAACACTTGCTCAACAAACTCATGGGGTTCGATTTTAGTGTCGAGTACAAGCCGGGCCGTGCCAACCGCGCCGCCGACTCCCTCTCCAGGGTGTACGACAATGAGATGATGTGTGCAGCCCTCTCCTCTCCTACCAGCTCGGTGATGGATGAGTGGAAGGTCCTTCTACGCAATGATCCGGAAGTGCAGCGCCGTTGTTCCGAGCTGCTTCAGGGCGCAACTGGCTCATCTTCGCCGGTTGCCAGGGCAGAGTGGACCACGACCGACGGCCTTCTGTATAAGGCGGGAAGATTATGCTTACCCGCTTCGTCCCCCGTCTGTGTTCTGGTGGTCGCCGCCTATCATGATGCCACACATGAAGGCGCCCATAAAATTCTTCATCGGATTCGTCAACATTTTCTTTGGGACAAGCAGCGCCAATCTGTTGATGACTATCTCCAACAATGCCGCGTTTGTCAGCAGTACAAGACGAGCTCATTATCCCTAGTCAGACTCCTACAACCGCTCCCTGTTCCACACCATGTGTGGGCTGATATCTCTATGGATTTTATTGTTGGACTACCCAAATCCCAGGGCCGCACTGCCATCCTCGTGGTCGTCGATCGCCTCTCCAAGTATGGGCACTTCATTGCTCTCAAACGGCCTGCGACTGCCACCCAAGTCGCGAACATCTTCTTTGATGAGGTGGTCCGTCTCCACGGGGTGCCCGAGTCGATTGTCTTGGACCGCGACCCTATCTTCACTAGTGCCTTTTGGCAGGACCTCTTCAAGCGATGTGGCACTCGCTTACTCGCGTCATCTGCATACCATCCTCAAATAGATGGCCAGACGGAGGTGGTCAATCGGACGTTGAAGATGTATCTGCGTTGCTTGGCCACTGATAATCCCTCCTCTTGGGTCAAGTGGCTACCGTGGGCAGAATTTTGCTACAACACTTCCTACCATTTCGGTCTCCGGATGGCGCCATTCGAACTGGTTTATGGCTGGCCACCGCCTAACTTGGTGCCGTACACTCAGGGCGCCACCACCATCGATGCAGTGGTCTGCAAACTCGTCGATCGGGATGCGCTTCTTGCACAGGCTCGTCAGCACCTTCTTCACGCCCAGAACCGCATGAAGAAGCGATATGATGCAGGGCACCGCGAGGTTACCTTCTCCGTTGGTTCGTGGGTGTGGCTGTGCCTGCACCACCATCGACAACACTCACTGCGTTCCACCGGACAGCACAAGCTCTCTCCCCGTTTTTTCGGGCCATATAAAGTACTTGCTCGAGTCGGCCAGGTGGCGTATCGGTTGGATCTTCCGATGACAGCTCGCATCCATGATGTCTTCCATGTCTCCCTTCTCAAACCGTTCCATGGGTCACCACCTTCTTCGCCGACTCCACTGCCACTGGGCATGGCAACTGACGAGCTTGCTAAGCAGCAAGCCACGTCGGCCCTTGTTCTGGGCCAATGTTTTCTTCGCAGCCACCGTTAGTTCCTAATTCAGTGGGAAGGCGAACCGGCTTCAGAAGCTACCTGGGTAGACGCCATTACCCTCCGCAGGTCATATCCTGATTTCAAGCTTAAGGACAAGCTTGGTGTCCAGGGAGGAGCATTGATGCGGACCGAGTCTACATCCGCTGTAGGCAGGTGCTAAACCAGGAAGGAGCACATTAGGCACATGCAAGATTGGATCTCATCCATAGTTTCCTTTTAATTTAAATTCTGCATTAATTTCCTTATTTTTAGGATCTAATTGTTGAGTACCCTGTTGAG
The DNA here is from genome assembly GCA_036346355.1 of Rhipidocladum racemiflorum. NCBI lineage: Eukaryota > Viridiplantae > Streptophyta > Magnoliopsida > Poales > Poaceae > Rhipidocladum > Rhipidocladum racemiflorum. The sequence continues at coordinate 35,132,850 of CM070576.1, read as the reverse complement.
GGAAGGCTTAATAAAAGGAGAGAAAAGGGACAGAAAAGGGTACGCTTTCAGTACCACAAATCTAGTCTCAGGCGCTGCCGTCAACAACCGGCCGGTGGCACCGTACAGCCAGTTATCCCGCTGCCGTAGATTCCGCTACGACGGCGTCCTCTTCTCTCTCACGCGCAGGTCTCCGACCAGGGACTCGTGAATATCAACACTTGTAGATAGAAGAACCGCATCACTAATCCTTTGGTTTCATAAAAATTTGGAGGAAAAAAGAATCCATTCTCATATCTTTGTAAAAATTCTTGTGTTTTTTCCACAACCCATCCAGCCAACTATTTTTTTAAAATTTTTCTATTTTGCAAGTGTATTCCAATCATATTTATGTTTTTTAAAATTCCTATGTTTTTCTCGTTCCCGTGTTCAAAAGACAGCCTAAGACATCGTTACCATTGCTTATCATAATTGTTTATAGTGTATGACCCAGAATGTTAGGGAAATGCAGAGTACTCTATCTTAGTATGGCTTAGGGCATTCCTAATGCCTTCTACATCAGCCATAACTAAGACATGCCATCTAGGATTTAAGCTAATGTGAAAGGGAAATTAGACATGAGAGGGGAAGCCATAACTCCATGAAATACAACACTTTTCTAGTGGATCAAGATGCAAGATATGATAGAAATATGCATTGGAATAAAGGAGAGAAATAAAGGAGAGGGAAAGTGAGGGTGGAATGATGGGGCGGTGAGATGATTAATTATGGAAATGATTGTGCATGCTTGTATGGTAGTGCAAAGATATAATAAATTAGAGGTGTTATTTCTAAAGTTGGTTAAAGCTTAATGTAGATGGCGTGTTCAACGTGGCCAATTCCACAAGGTGCAATGGGTGTGGTGGTGTGTGTTGGAGTTGATGGGTTTGGCTCAGATAATATTCTTCATAAATCCTAGAAAAATCCCAAAGACCGACTCATACATGGTGAAAGGGAAACTTTAGTACCATATTGCTACTCTAGGTGGAGAGATACCCATTTATAAGTGGGAACACATCACTACTACATGAATGTACATCACAATCGATTCTTTTTCGTCATCAAAATTGGTTTTGGTAGTGATACAAGGTCTTTCGACACTGATGAGAAGACTCTATCGCAATCGGTTTTAGAGCGATAGTGATAATATGGTTGTCACAATCGGTTCTGAGATAGAACTGATTCGGTTCTATCTCAGAACCGATTGTGATGACCATATTATCACTGTACACCATCCAAAAACACCCCCAAAATATAGATTACAGTACATATCACCTTCACAGTATACATACATTCACAATACATAATATTGTTTACATAGCATATAATATTCACAACACAACCATATCACATTCACAGTACACATATCATATTCACATGATATAATATTGTTTACAACATATGAACTAGTAGGAGCCTATCGGTTCTCTATACCTAACATCGTCCGTTATAACTTCTATCTAGTACCACTAGCATTTGTGGTCTCATATTTTATTGAGATCTTTATTGTCAAGGCTCTTGAGAGGGATATTGAAATTCTATAAAATAGAAAGTAGTGCACTAATTTAAGTTTTAAAATTTGTATGTAAAAGACTGAGTGTATTATGCATGTACATATACCTTAGGGAAAGGGTATGAGCTGTCGACCAAGATCAGTATGTGATGCATGAAGTAGAAGCTGCATAGGTCGTCTCACCTCTGTTGATGACACTGTGAATAAAGAAAATCAAATTAGGAGACGAAGAATAGATATAAAAAAAATCCTATGCTAGACACTTGTATCTTGAAGCACTTCCACTCCAGCTGGTCACCTCGTTTGTTATCGTGTAGCCCTCCTTTATCAACGTAAGACAAAAAAGGCTTACATAAATTAGAGAGATATCATTGAGGCAAAAAAATGAACATAGTTAAATAAAGAAAGTGTTAGTTTAGAGGAATGTACTTACTTTTGCAAAACAAGATTGATCGCGTAGGCCATTGGTCTATTCTCGAGCGAGTTAAAAGTGTGGACTTTGTTTTCACTCAAAGTGACCAAGAGCCAGCACTCGACCATTATAGTCAGGCTTCCTGATCGCTGAAGATAGGATATCCTTCGACCCTTGGTTCTGAAAGGTCCCCTGCTCTTTCTGTTGGCTTACCTCCTCCTGCAAGAAGTGAATATAAATTAGTTCTAAAATACAACGGGAAGGGTCAACTGCAATGCACTAAGTTAGATATCTTACGATGGTGGAGATGATCCATGTGGTCGCAGGGTCTAGAACTACAAGCCATTCGTCGAAGGTTTTTGTCGGGGATTGGTTATTTGGCAAAAGACCATGGTACCCTCGGGTTGTCCTAAAGACCGCCGACCATGCAACGCCAGCAAGAGATGCTCGGAACGCACAGCGGGCATAACACCACCCGAGCATACGTGCTCGGCCTTTCCCGCACGACCATTTCCACCGACCTCACACAAGCATGCTCGGGGAATCCACACCGCACCCAGGGATATGCTCGGTGGACTTGATCACGCGACAAGGATGGAAGGTCGCAACCAATCAGCCGAAGATCAGGGGAAATCCTACCCGATTTTCAAATTAGCGCGCGGTATAAGCACCGCAGATCTCGGAAATAACTGTATAGCGTAAATTCAGGAGGTAGTTACCTTCTTTGTACCTCTAAACCTGATATTTAAATCCCCCCCCGTCTGTGGGGGGGAGAGGACACGACGAAGAGATAGAACACAATACACTGGAGTAGGGCTGTTATCCCGGTGGTGGGAGGCCCGAACCAGGATAAACACCGTGTCCCCCTTTCTCCCGACCTTGCATCGCTCGAACGACCTCCTCGGTCCGCACGACGGGGCTCTGTTGATCCCCCATTCAACAAGTAATCTCGACGGGAGCCCGTTCTCCAATCGTCGACAGCTGGCGCCGTCCGTGGGGAGAGACAGCTTGATTCCCGTGCAGATCAAGATCCTCGAGAATGCCAAACTCGGGGGACACTCGGAACCTTTGCGTTTTTTACCACGTTGAAGACGACGACATGTACTACGCCGGCGACGGCGTGGCCAATGTGACCGATCCTATCGGTCACACTGAGTCTGGGAGCCCTTCCCTGGACACGGGAATGCGAGGACAGGACCTCCATTCCCCAGATATTACCCTCGGGGACCCCGAGGATGACTACGACGGGCTCTACGATGGCCTGGACATACCGGACGACCTAGAGTTCGACCGAGAGACTGCATCTCAAGGGGATACAATGATGTCCCCATCGCTTTCATCTCGCTCTCGTCAAGTCAACATGGCCGGGAGCCGTGCCGAGCCCGGGGAAGGATCCTCGGACGCTGCTAAGCATGACCACTACGAGGCGGCCAGACTCCACCTGGAGGCGTCTTTGGGAAAGACCCTCGCGAGCATTCGCCGCCAGGCAAAAGGGAGGCGCGCTTCCGCGGAAAGGAACTCTCGCGAGTACCGAACTCCCGATCGCGCCCCGGAGCACCGTCAAAGCTCACCGCCGCCAATTCACCAGAAACGGGAACGGCTACAGGCCTTGGTGGCTGTCGTGCGCGACCTACGCAGTTTCCCCTAGCAAGTGGACTTAGAGGCCGTGGGCAAGGTCGTGGCCGAAGATCTGGAGAGGCTTGCCGCCGAGCTGAAAGTCTCGGATCCTCCCCGTGACCGGGATGCCCAGAGTGTTTCCCGGGACCATCGCAGACGCTCCCCCATGCGCTCGCACAGAGATGAATCTCGGAGCCATGCTCGGAGATCGCCCCAGACCGCTAACCTGATCCGGGAAAAGCCCCGGAACAGTTCCAGAGCAACCTCAGAGCGACACCTCTATAATCGCCCGGATTATGAGCGTTCTGAACGCTCCACGACCAAGCGATCGTCGGCACGACCGTCGCATGAAGTCTTCTCTCGACTCGGCCCGCGTACGGGGCGTTGGGTGGAAGACCCGCGCGGAGGCCTCTATGACCGAGGGTTTCACCGAAACCCGAGCCGGTTGCCAGGCCTTCACGAGCTCCCTCCGAATGTCGCATGGCCGAACGAGGTTCAAGCCGGCCACATCGAAGATTCAACGGGACCCAGAACCCGGACGAATTTCTCTCAATATATACTACCGCCATCCTCGCCGCCGGAGGCGATGAGGGGGTGATGGCGAATTATCTGCCGACGGTTCTGGACGGAGCCGCTCGTACGTGGCTCTTCAATCAGAAGGAAGGATCCATACGATCCTGGGGGCAGCTCAGCGCCGCGCTCCGAGCAAATTTCCAGAGCTGTTACATTCGCCCGGGAAAGGAACGCGACCTCGAGCGCTTGATTCAAACGAACGGGAAACTCTACGGCGGTTTGTCCAGAGATTCATCCAAGTCCGCAATTCGATCCCGAACGTATCGGACGAGGCTGTCGTCCGAGCTTTCAAGTTCGGGGTACGAGACGTGCGCTTCACACAGGATCTGGAGATCCATCCGGACCTAACGGCGAACGAGCTTTTCCGAATGGCCGATCGATACGCCAACGCAGATGAAGCCGTCCAATGGAAGAAAATGCTGGATGAGGGGAAGCTGCCGCCTCAGCCCGGCCTAGAGACCTCGGCTAGCAGAAAGGGCTCGAATTCTATGGATAAGAAGATCAAGAAAAAGAAGAAAAAGCAACCCTCGCCAGCCATGGTTGCCGCGGTGGAACAACAACAGCCCCGAGCAACCCAGCCCAGTCCGGGGTTCAACGCTTCGAGGAAGAGGACAACCACACAGGCCTCGCGATCGAGGTGGCGAGCGGACCAACGGGGCGACCTCTCTTGTCGCTTCACCAAAGGCGCGGGCACGACCTGCGGAATTGCCGAACATGGACCTACCGCTGGAGCTGTTTCTGTGGCGGGGTCCCATGCCGACGCTTCAGAGCAGGTGAAAATGGCAAAGGTAAACAACCCGTCGAGGAAAGTGAGGATGACATGAAATACCAAGAACCACGAGAATCACATAGCGGTCATCTTCGGGGCTCCTCGCCTACAAGTCCCGCGGGACTTAAAGGACGCCGCAAGGGAAGTGCACCATGTTACCCAGGGTAAGCCTCGGTGCGGCGGTGAAATGGTCTGAGATGTCCCTCGCGTTCTCCAAGGACGATTGTCCCCTTGGAATGACCAAGCCGCAGAAGCTCCCAATGGTCGTGAGCCCCACCATCAGTAACACTATCGTTGCTCGGGTCCTCATAGATTCCGGAAGCTCCTTGGACCTGATCTCAGCCAAGGTCTTGGACGAGATGCAGATTCCCCGCTCCAAGATCAAGAGCGTAGCCGTCCCCTTTTTCGGGATAGTCCCGGGCACCTCGATCAAGCCTCTGGGCCAGGTCGTTCTGCCCGTAACTTTCGGTGGCCCGAACAATTTCAGGACGGAGCTAATCACCTTCGAGGTGGTAGACTTTGAGTCGGCCTACAACGCCATCCTCGGCAGACCAGCCTTGGCCAAGTTCATGGCCGCTTCACATCACGCATATCAGTGCTTAAAGGTTCCTGGGCCGAACGGGGTAATAACCGTAAAAGGGAATCACAAATCCGCGCTGAATTGCGACGAAAAGGCCTTGGACATGGTCGGCCAATTGCCCGTTCGCGGCCCCGAACAAGAGCCGAAGCATTCCCGGCCTAAGCTTGCTGTGAAATCATGTGCTGAAAAATTGGCTTTGAACTGAAAAATTAACTTAGATTTGAATTTGCAAAATGTGTTTGTTCATGTGTTTTGACAATTTGACAAGAAAGCGATGAAGTTACGCATTAGCGCGGACAAAGTTCTCAAGAAAGCATTAAGTTTCCCATCTGCGACCAGATGGTGTTTTTGGGTGCATTGTGTACATGTTTTTGAGCCCATGACCGAAGTCATTTTCACATGTACAACGGACAATTTTTCTTGGTCCGTTGTGAACAAGCTTTTTCGGTTTGGATAATTTCTTGGAACCAAGATTTTCACATGTACAACGGACTAATTCTTTTTGTCCGTCGTGAATGGACTTTTTCTAGGGTTTTACTTTTGTGAAACCGAGCGTGGCACGTTTGCGCCGGACAAGCTTCTGGGGTCCGTTGTGAACTTGTTTTGAGCTCATGACCGGCCATTTTTGCATGTACAACGGACCAACTTTGTTTGTCCGTTGTGAACGTGTTTTTTCGCGTTTGGTTGGCTTCTTGGAACAGAAACTTTTCCTTTTACAACGGACCAACTTTGTTTGTCCGTCGTGAATGCGTTTTCGCTCAATTAGGGTTTTGAGCGATTTGGATTTGAATTTTGAATGTGAATTTGAAATTTGTAATGATTTCATGATGCTTCTTTTGAAGTGGACTTTATGCAATACTCATGTGAGTAGTTGCATGGATTGACATTGAGTCAAGTCGTGGACTTGTGCTCGGATTTGTTTGTGGTTTGTTCATGTGCAGGTATTGCTCGAAGACGAATGTGGTCGATGACGGGACCGGAACTAGGTTCATGGAGGAACTGAGGTTCGGGACTAGGTTCAGGAGGAACCGAGGTCTTGGTGGTCAAGGATGTCATGCGGGACGTTCGGGCTAAGAGAATGGTGCACATGAAGAATGGTTAGTCACGTGAGAATGGCAGGAGGTCATTCGCGTGCAAAGTGTTAGTCACGTGAGTATGGCAGGTGGCCATACGCGTGCAAAGTGTTAGTCACGTGAGTATGGTAGGGTTGCCATACGCGTGCAAGAGTTGTACTCGGCCTGGTTGGGCCAAGTAGAGTTGAGTTGGATCCGGCTTCCTTCTAGGAATAGGAATCGTATTCGTAACTCCTTGTGGGTTGGTGCTTTAAATAGGTGGGGGGTCTCCTGTTGAAAGGCATCAAGTAGAGCTGAGCGCATCAAGCTTTGAGCTTGGTTTTAGGGTTTGTACTCTTTTGATGAGAGTATTTTAGACAAGAAATAAAGATCAATTCTTCCAAGATTTTTGCGTGCTACAAGAACCACGTCGCTCTGATATTTTCTGTTTTGGTTCTTGTTTGCATGCTTGTTCTAGTTCTAGATTGGTTTTTGTTCTTCAAGTTTTATCTTGATTTGATCCATCAAAAACCTCTCTAGGATATTGATCTAGTGTTTCTCAAAGTCTAGTTGATCAATCTTTTGTCGTTCTTGTTTAATCTTGAAGTTTTGATTAGATTGATTCTCGTCAAGTTCTGGATCAGCAAGCTTGCGAAGCTCATAACTTTTGATCCGTAAGTCCGATCGAGCTGATTCTTTTTGGGTTCGATTCGTATTGGAATCTAGTTTCTTGTGTCCAAATTTCAGATTGTTTCGACGGTTGGATCTCCGGGAATTCTCGTTTTACCAAACCTCTATCATTCTGTTTTTGTCGAAAACGAGGCAATTATTTGGTTCTGTTTTGGGGTGAACTTTTAATAGGTCAAGAATTTGGTTTTAGCTTCCGCACAATCATTCACCCCCTCTGATTGCTATATTCGTATACTTGATCCTACAAGTGGTATCGAGCAAGGTTTTTCTAATCTATCTTAATCGGTGATTAGATCAATGGATCATTATTCGACAAAACCTTGTGTGTTCAATGGTGTTGATTTTCAGTTTTGGAAGGCCAAGATGGAGGCGTTCATCCAAGCTCAGGGATTCGCAATTTGGGAGAAGGTCTACAAACCATATGAAGTCCACAAGCGACAACGTCAACGACACCAATCGCGCACATGTTGAAGCAAATAGTAAAGGCGCGCAACTTGATCATCCAAGGCTTGGGGCCTTGCGACTTTGATCGTGTGATTCATCTTCGATCCGCATATGAGGTATGGAAATCTCTTTGTGATTACCATGAGGGTTCTAACACTATTAAAGAGGTTCGTCAAGATCTTTACAAAAAAGAATACATGCGATTTGAGATGAAACCGGTGAGTCGCTAGATGACTTCTTTGCGTTTCAATAAAATTCTTAGTAATCTTCGTCTTTGTTGGAGTTAGCTTTGATGATGCCGCTAATGCTAGACAATTGCTTGGTGCATTAGACATGTCTATTTGGGAGATGAAAGTTACATCCATTAGAGAATCTACTATCATGAGTTCACTTACATTAGATGTTACGTATTCTAAGTTGAAAACTCATGAATTAGATGTTCTTGCTAGAAAGAATGATCATAAATCAATTGCTTTGACATCTCAATCTAGCATATCTCATAATGGTGTCGCTTCAAGTTTTGCTCTATCCTTCTTGTCTTCACTAACCGATGAACAGATTGAGCAATTCCCGGAAGAAGACTTATCACTACTCTCTTCTCGCTTTAACAAAGCCTTGCAAAATGTGATAAAGAGAAAGAGAGGTGGTGGTGATCCTCCAAGATGCTATGAGTGTGGTGATCTCGACCATATTCGTCAAACTGTCCAAAACTTGCAAGTAAAGCATCAAGGGAGGAGAAGGACAACGACGAAGAAAAGAGAAGAAGAAGTTCTCTCCAAGTGATAGAAAGAAGAAGAACTTCATCAAGCGCAAAGTTGTCCATCGAAGTTCTTTCCGCTCTTGAACAAGTCAATTTGAGTGATGTGAATTCGGAGAGCAATGAGGATGATGCAACTCCAAGCAAGCATGAGTTGACGGGTTGTGTCTCATGGCCAAAAGCAGCGACAGACTTCACCGAAGCGATCATGACAAATGACTTCAATGAGGTAGATCCTTCTTACGATGAATTAGCTATTCTTTGTTGCTCGTCTTGGTAAATTGCTTGATAAACGTGATAAGAAAATTAAGAAACATGATTTTGTTGTGAGTCATTGAATGCTGAAATTGCTAGACTTAAAACCTTGATTCCTGATGATGATGCTTGCAAATCATGTGACTTAATTTACAATGAGCTTACTTTGCTTAGGAAAGAACATGCTCTTACGTTGCATCTAAATGAGAAAAATGATAAACATGTTAAACATGCTAGCTGTTCCACGATGATTTGCATGGTTTAACTTCTTGTTCTAAATGCTTAACTCTTGAATTAAAATTGAAAGATGCAAATGCTAGGATTTCTCAATTGACTGATAATCTGCTTACACATGAGGTTCTTTCATGCTCTACTTGTCGTAAATGTGAAAGAGAAGGTTGATAATCTTTGCAATAATTGTTTAACTCTTGCCAAGAAAGTTGATTATTTGCAAAGTTCTTTGGAACGATTCACTAATGGCAAGAAAAGATTAAACATGATTTTGGATCAATCTAAGGTTAGCTCAAACAAGAAAGGTTTAGGTTTTGATCTTCATGCTTCATATGAAACTAAACCTCGCTCATTATTTATGCTCCTTGCAATGACAAACTTGAGATTTCAAATGAGCCTAAGAAAATTGTCTTCAAATCTGTGGCCTTTTATCTTCTACTATGATGAATGCAAATGTTGCTTCTCTTTGTTAAAGCAAAACATCATGTTAAGTACACTTGCACTCATTGTGGTAGAGATGGACATTTAGTAGATTTTTGCTTTAGACTAGCCAAACAACAAAAGAAAGAAAAACTAAGGCTAGGTCTAATTTTGAAAGACACGCTTTGTTTCTCATTATGTGCCTAGGGTGATGCAAACACCTTTTGTTGGTAAGAACACGGAAAAGACAAATCTATCTTTGTGCATAAGAATGCTCGTGTTATGCCCTCTTGTTGTGCGTCGTGTGTCTCGATCGATTCCTAAACATCTTATTTCTAACCCCGATCGAGACCTCGACACTTTCTCGCTTCTATGTAGGCTTCTCACGCGAGGAGGAGAACATGTGGCTAGTGAATTTGGATGCTCACTTCATATGTTCTTGATAAGATTTGGTTCTCCTTCACTCGTGCATCTCATGCTTTGAAAGTGTTGCCTTTGGAGATGCTTCTTCCACTTCATTTTCGCAAAGGCACTAGTTCAAATGATGCAGTACAAGTGCATATGTTCAGGGGAGAGTGTCTTTGTTCATAAAGATGATGATAATCTTTGTTGAGGACGAGATAATTAGAGGTTTACATGAGAGACTCTTCCCACGTGCTTGTGTGTGCTTGTTTTCAAGCTTCCCACGTGCGTCACATCGACAAGCTATCAAAAGGATTTTCAGGTATCTTCATAGAACTCAAGATTTTGGCATTTGGCTTTCGCTTCCTCATGGATTAGTTTAAGAGCTTTTACGATGTTGACTTTGGAGGATGTTGATTTGATTTGGTTCATGCCACCTCTTGATTAATCCCTTTTCTTGAGCATATTGATATTGGATTTCACTTTCTTAAAGATCATGTTGAAAAAGAAAAAATTGTGCTTCACCATGTGGATACTGAACATCAATTGGCAGACATTTTCACAAAACCTTTGTCTTCTTCTCGTTTTGCTTTTATTCGGGGAGAACTTGGAATTGTTCATCCAATGGGATTGTTTTGAGGCGGAGTTTCTTTGCCAAGTTCTTTCACTTAATGAGCTCACTTTATCATATTTCTTTATATGTTATGTAATTGAGCTAATATATGATAATCTAATTATCTCACTTGAACTAAAAATGACATTGCGGAATTCCCTGGATTGATTACCTATAGCTAAATACTCTGTGATATCTTACTCTTATAGGCTTGATATTGAATCCTCTTGACAAATTTGGGCTATGAAGCAAGTGTGGTTTCAACTTTACTCTTTCATAAGACCTTTTAATCACTTTTGCATGTTTATAATCAAAGAAAAATGAAAAGAAAAGGGAATCAATAAAAGGGGTTGTTAAAAGCAAAAACCTCAAGTTATGTGCTTCAGGGTGCTTTCCCTAAAAAGATAAGATGTATGCTTCAAGCATGCCATTCCCTCAAAGATAAGATGTATGCTTCAAGCATGCCACTCCTAGAAAATAAAAGAAGTATGCTTCAAGCATGCCACATGCAACTTATTGTTTAAAGATTAAATTGGTCTACTAGATTGGAGTTGAAACTACTTGCTCGCCCTAAGTTGTTAGTTGCTTCAATTTTTAAAGTCTTGCTTTTTCTCGCTAAGATCTTGTTTAGTACTTGGCTATAGTTGACTAAATTGAGGTTGAGATGCATGTCATTCCCTAACTTGTTAAAATCACATCAAGATCATGTATTTTGCATATTATGTGATATATAAGGTTATATGATCGAATGAGCTCATCTTTTCCTATCTTGGCACTCCCTTGTTTCTCTTGGTGAAATCATTGTTTCAGGAAAAATTTTGAACCTGTTCTCTCTTTTACTCTTGATGAATCCATTGTCAAAGGGGGAGAAATTTGGAAATCTTTGAAAAGTTTAAAGAAAAAGGGAGAGTTGTTAAATTTGAGAATTTTGGGAGAAGTTTGGAGATTTTTTGGAATTTTTGGGCACATTGCACATTCACACACATTTTCATTCTCGAGGAGATTTTGTTTTGCATTTTGGTCAAAGAGGGATTTACGTGTTTTCTTACTTTGGTCTTTCATCCTTTGGATTTCAAAATCTTTGGTAAAGTGAATGCCAAATGATCAATTCTAAGTGGTGTTGCCAATGTTTTCATCAAGGGGAGATTGTGAAATCATGTGCTTTGAAAAATTGGCTTTGAACTGAAAAATTAACTTAGATTTGAATTTGCAAAATGTGTTTGTTCATGTGTTTTGACAATTTGACAAGAAACAAGAAGTTACGCGTAGCGCGACAAAGTTCTCAAGAAACAAGAGTTTCCCATCTGCGACGGACGGTGTTTTTGGGTCTCATTGTGAACATGTTTTTGAGCCCATGACCGAAGTCATTTTCACATGTACAACGGACAATTTTTCTTGGTCCGTTGTGAACAAGCTTTTCGGTTTGGATAATTTCTTGGAACCAAGATTTTCACATGTACAACGGACTAATTCTTTTTGTCCGTCGTGAATGGACTTTTTCTAGGGTTTTACTTTTGTGAAACCGGCGTGCACGCTTGCGCCGACAAGCTTCCTGGGGTCCGTTGTGAACTTGTTTTGAGCTCATGACCGAAGCCATTTTTGCATGTACAACGGACCAACTTTGTTTGTCCGCTGTGAACGTGTTTTTTCGTTTGGTTGGCTTCTTGGAACAGAAACTTTTCCTTTTACAACGGACCAACTTTGTTTGTCCGTCGTGAATCGTTTTCGCTCAATTAGGGTTTTGAGCGATTTGGATTTGAATTTTGAATGTGAATTTGAAATTTGTAATGATTTCATGATGCTTCTTTTGAAGTGGACTTTATGCAATACTCATGTGAGTAGTTGCATGGATTGACATTGAGTCAAGTCGTGGACTTGTGCTCGGATTTGTTTTGTGGTTTGTTCATGTGCGGTATTGCTCAAGACGAATGTGGTCGATGACGGACCGGAACTAGGTTCATGGAGGAACTGAGGTTCGGGACTAGGTTCGTGGAGGAACCGAGGTCTTGGTGGTCAAGGATGTCATGCGGGACGTTCGGGCTAAGAGAATGGTGCACATGAAGAATGGTTAGTCACGTGAGAATGGCAGGAGGTCATTCGCGTGCAAAGTGTTAGTCACGTGAGTATGGCGGTGGCCATACGCGTGCAAAGTGTTAGTCACGTGAGTATGGTAGGGTTGCCATACGCGTGCAAGAGTTGTACTCGGCCTGGTTGGGCCAAGTAGAGTTGAGTTGGATCACGGATTCCTTCTAGGAATAGGAATCGTATTCGTAACTCCTTGTGGGTTGGTGCTTTAAATAGGTGGGGGTCTCTGTTGAAAGGCATCAAGTAGAGCTGAGCGCATCAAGCTTTGAGCTTGGTTTTAGGGTTTGTACTCTTTTGATGAGAGTATTTTAGACAAGAAATAAAGATCAATTCTTCCAAGATTTTTGCGTACTACAAGAACCACGTCGCTACAGTATTTTCTGTTTTGGTTCTTGTTTGCATGCTTGTTCTAGTTCTAGATTGGTTTTTGTTCTTCAAGTTTTATCTTGATTTGATCCATCAAAAACCTCTCTAGGATATTGATCTAGTGTTTCTCAAAGTCTAGTTGATCAATCTTTTGTCGTTCTTGTTTAATCTTGAAGTTTTGATTAGATTGATTCTCGTCAAGTTCTGGATCAGCAAGCTTGCGAAGCTCATAACTTTTGATCCGTAAGTCCGATCGAGCTGATTCTTTTTGGGTTCGATTCGTATTGGAATCTAGTTTCTTGTGTCCAAATTTCAGATCGTTTCGACGGTTGGATCTCCGGGAATTCTCGTTTTACCAAACCTCTATCATTCTGTTTTTGTCGAAAACGAGGCAATTATTTGGTTCTGTTTTGGGGTGAACTTTTAATAGGTCAAGAATTTGGTTTTAGCTTCCGCACAATCATTCACCCCCCCCTCTGATTGCTATATTCGTATACTTCGATCCTACAAGTGGTATCAGAGCAAGGTTTTTCTAATCTATCTTAATCGGTGATTAGATCAATGGATCATTATTCGACAAAACCTTGTGTGTTCAATGGTGTTGATTTTCAGTTTTGGAAGGCCAAGATGGAGGCGTTCATCCAAGCTCAGGGATTCGCAATTTGGGAGAAGGTCTACAAACCATATGAAGTCCCTGCAAACGACAACGTCAACGACACCAATCGCGCACATGTTGAAGCAAATAGTAAGGCGCGCAACTTGATCATCCAAGGCTTGGGACGCAGCGACTTTGATCGTGTGATTCATCTTCGATCCGCATATGAGGTATGGAAATCTCTTTGTGATTACCATGAGGGTTCTAACACTATTAAAGAGGTTCGTCAAGATCTTTACAAAAAAGAATACATGCGATTTGAGATGAAGCCTGATGAGTCGCTAGATGACTTCTTTGCACGTTTCAATAAAATTCTTAGTAATCTTCGTCTTTGTTGGAGTTAGCTTTGATGATGCTGCTAATGCTAGACAATTGCTTGGTGCATTAGACATGTCTATTTGGGAGATGAAAGTTACATCCATTAGAGAATCTACTATCATGAGTTCACTTACATTAGATGTTCTGTATTCTAAGTTGAAAACTCATGAATTAGATGTTCTTGCTAGAAAGAATGATCATAAATCAATTGCTTTGACATCTCAATCTAGCATATCTCATAATGGTGCTGCTTCAAGTTTTGCTCTATCCTTCTTGTCTTCACTAACCGATGAACAGATTGAGCAATTCCCAGAAGAAGACTTATCACTACTCTCTTCTCGCTTTAACAAAGCCTTGCAAAATGTGATAAAGAGAAAGAGAGGTGGTGGTGATCCTCCAAGATGCTATGAGTGTGGTGATCTCGACCATATTCGTCCAAACTGTCCAAAACTTGCAAGTAAAGCATCAAGGGAGGAGAAGGACAACGGAGAAGAAAAGAGAAGAAGAAGTTCTCTCCAAGTGATAGAAAGAAGAAGAACTTCATCAACCGCAGTTGTCCATCGAAGTTCTTTCCGCTCTTGAACAAGTCAATTTGAGTGATGTGAATTCGGAGAGCGGCGAGGATGATGCAACTCCAAGCAAGCATGAGTTGACGGGGTTGTGTCTCATGGCCAAAAGCAGCGACAGCTTCACCGAGGGCGATCATGACAAATGACTTCAATGAGGTAGATCCTTCTTACGATGAATTAGCTATTGCTGTTGCTCGCCTTGGTAAATTGCTTGATAAACGTGATAAGAAAATTAAGAAACATGATTTTGTTGTGGAGTCATTGAATGCTGAAATTGCTAGACTTAAAACCTTGATTCCTCGATGATGATGCTTGCAAATCATGTGACTTAATTTACAATGAGCTTACTTTGCTTAGGAAAGAACATGCTCTTCTGTTGCATCTAAATGAGAAAAATGATAAACATGTTAAACATGCTAGCTGTTCCACTGATGATTTGCATGGTTTAACTTCTTGTTCTAAATGCTTAACTCTTGAATTAAAATTGAAAGATGCAAATGCTAGGATTTCTCAATTGACTGATAATCTGCTTACACATGAGGTTCTTTCATGCTCTACTTGTCGTGAAATGTAAAGAGAAGGTTGATAATCTTTGCAATAATTGTTTAACTCTTGCCAAGAAAGTTGATTATTTGCAAAGTTCTTTGGAACGAGATTAAACATGATTTTGGATCAATCTAAGGTTAGCTCAAACAAGAAAGGTTTAGGTTTTGATCTTCATGCTTCATATGAAACTAAACCTCGCTCTGTTATTTATGCTCCTTGCAATGACAAACTTGAGATTTCAAATGAGCCTAAGAAAATTGTCTTCAAATCTGCTGGCCTTTTATCTTCTACTATGATGAATGCAAATGTTGCTTCTACTGTTAAAGCAAAACATCATGTTAAGTACACTTGCACTCATTGTGGTAGAGATGGACATTTAGTAGATTTTTGCTTTAGACTAGCCAAACAACAAAAGAAAGAAAAAACTAAGGCTAGGTCTAATTTCAGAAAGACACGCTTTGTTTCTCATTATGTGCCTAGGGTGATGCAAACACCTTTTGTTGGTAAGAACACGGGAAAAGACAAATCTATCTTTGTGCATAAGAATGCTCGTGTTATGCCCTCTTGTTGTCGTCGTGTGTCTCGATCTTTGGATTCCTAAACATCTTATTTCTAACCCCAAAGATCGAGACCTCGACACTTTCTGCTTCTATGTAGGCTTCTCACGCGAGGAGGGAGAACATGTGGCTAGTGAATTTCGGATGCTCACTTCATATGTTCAGTGATAAGATTTGGTTCTCCTTCACTCGTGCATCTCATGCTGAAAGTGTTGCCTTTGGAGATGCTTCTTCCACTTCTGTTTTCGCAAAAGGCACTAGTTCAAATGATGCAGGTACAAGTGCATATGTTCAGGGGGAGAGTGTCTTTGTTCATAAAGATGATGATAATGCTGTTGAGGACGAGATAATTAGAGGTTTACATGAGAGACTCTTCCCACGTGCTTGTGTGTGCTTGTTTTCAAGCTTCCCACGTGCTTCACATCGACAAGCTATCAAAAGGATTTTCAGGTATCTTCATAGAACTCAAGATTTTGGCATTTGGCTTTCTGCTTCCTCATGGATTAGTTTAAGAGCTTTTTCTGATGTTGACTTTGGAGGATGTTGATTTGATTTGGTTCATGCCACCTCTTGAGTAATCCCTTTTCTTGAGCATATTGATATTGGATTTCACTTTCTTAAAGATCATGTTGAAAAAGAAAAAAATTGTGCTTCACCATGTGGATACTGAACATCAATTGGCAGACATTTTCACAAAACCTTTGTCTTCTTCTCGTTTTGCTTTTATTCGGGGAGAACTTGGAATTGTTCATCCAATGGGATTGTTTTGAGGCGGAGTTTCTTTGCCAAGTTCTTTCACTTAATGAGCTCACTTTATCATATTTCTTTATATGTTATGTAATTGAGCTAATATATGATAATCTAATTATCTCACTTGAACTAAAAATGACATTGCGGAATTCCCTGGATTGATTACCTATAGCTAAATACTCTGTGATATCTTACTCTTATAGGCTTGATATTGAATCCTCTTGACAAATTTGGGCTATGAAGCAAGTGTGGTTTCAACTTTACTCTTTCATAAGACCTTTTAATCACTTTTGCATGTTTATAATCAAAGAAAAATGAAAAGAAAAGGGAATCAATAAAAAGGGGTTGTTAAAAGCAAAAAACCTCAAGTTATGTGCTTCAGGGTGCTTTCCTAAAATATAAGATGTATGCTTCAAGCATGCCATTCCCTCAAAGATAAGATGTATGCTTCAAGCATGCCACTCCTAGAAAATAAAAGAAGTATGCTTCAAGCATGCCACATGCAACTTATTGTTTAAAGATTAAATTGGTCTACTAGATTGGAGTTGAAACTACTTGCTCGCCTCTAAGTTGTTAGTTGCTTCAATTTTTAAAGTCTTGCTTTTTCTGCTAAGATCTTGTTTAGTACTTGGCTATAGTTGACTAAATTGAGGTTGAGATGCATGTCATTCCCTAACTTGTTAAAATCACATCAAGATCATGTATTTTGCATATTATGTGATATATAAGGTTATATGATCGAATGAGCTCATCTTTTCCTATCTTGGCACTCCCTTGTTTCTCTTGGTGAAATCATTGTTTCAGGAAAAATTTTGAACCTGTTCTCTCTTTTACTCTTGATGAATCCATTGTCAAAGGGGGAGAAATTTGGAAATCTTTGAAAAGTTTAAAGAAAAAGGGAGAGTTGTTAAATTTGAGAATTTTGGGAGAAGTTTGGAGATTTTTTGGAATTTTTGGGCACATTGCACATTCACACACATTTTCATTCTCAGGGGGAGATTTTGTTTTGCATTTTGGTCAAAGAGGGATTTCTGTGTTTTCTTACTTTGGTCTTTCATCCTTTGGATTTCAAAATCTTTGGTAAAGTGAATGCCAAATGATCAATTCTAAGTGGTGTTGCCAATGTTTTCATCAAGGGGGAGATTGTGAAATCATGTGCTGAAAAATTGGCTTTGAACTGAAAAATTAACTTAGATTTGAATTTGCAAAATGTGTTTGTTCATGTGTTTTGACAATTTGACAAGAAAGCGATGAGATTACGCATTAGCTGACAAAGTTCTCAAGAAACAAGAAGTTTCCCATCCGCGACCAGACGATGTTTTTGGGTCTGTTGTGAACATGTTTTTGAGCCCATGACCGAAGTCATTTTCACATGTACAACGGACAATTTTTCTTGGTCCGTTGTGAACAAGCTTTTTCGGTTTGGATAATTTCTTGGAACCAAGATTTTCACATGTACAACGGACTAATTCTTTTTGTCCGTCGTGAATGGACTTTTTCTAGGGTTTTACTTTTGTGAAACCGAGCGTGGCACGTTTGCGCCGGACAAGCTTCTGGGGTCCGTTGTGAACTTGTTTTGAGCTCATGACCGAAGCCATTTTTGCATGTACAACGGACCAACTTTGTTTGTCCGTTGTGAACGTGTTTTTTCGCGTTTGGTTGGCTTCTTGGAACAGAAACTTTTCCTTATACAACGGACCAACTTTGTTTGTCCGTCGTGAATGCGTTTTCGCTCAATTAGGGTTTTGAGCGATTTGGATTTGAATTTTGAATGTGAATTTGAAATTTGTAATGATTTCATGATGCTTCTTTTGAAGTGGACTTTATGCAATACTCATGTGAGTAGTTGCATGGATTGACATTGAGTCAAGTCGTGGACTTGTGCTCGGATTTGTTTTGTGGTTTGTTCATGTGCAGGTATTGCTCGAAGACGAATGTGGTCGATGACGGACCGAACTAGGTTCATGGAGGAACTGAGGTTCGGGACTAGGATCAGGAGTAACCGAGGTCTTGGTGGTCAAGTATGTCATGCGGGACGTTAGGGCTAAGAGAATGGTGCACATGAAGAATGGTTAGTCACGTGAGAATGGCAGGAGGTCATTCGCGTGCAAAGTGTTAGTCACGTGAGTATGGCAGGTGGCCATACGCGTGCAAAGTGTTAGTCACGTGAGTATGGTAGGGTTGCCATACGCGTGCAAGAGTTGTACTCGGCCTGGTTGGGCCAAGTAGAGTTGAGTTGGATACGGATTCCTTCTAGGACATAGGAATCGTATTCTGAAATCCTTGTGGGTTGGTGCTTTAAATAGGTGGGGGGTCTCCTGTTGAAAGGCATCAAGTAGAGCTGAGCGCATCAAGCTTTGAGCTTGGTTTTAGGGTTTGTACTCTTTTGATGAGAGTATTTTAGACAAGAAATAAAGATCAATTCTTCCAAGATTTTTGCGTGCTCTGAGAACCACGCCGCTACAAGTATTTTCTCTGCTTTGGTTCTTGTTTGCATGCTTGTTCTAGTTCTAGATTGGTTTTTGTTCTTCAAGTTTTATCTTGATTTGATCCATCAAAAACCTCTCTAGGATATTGATCTAGTGTTTCTCAAAGTCTAGTTGATCAATCTTTTGTCGTTCTTGTTTAATCTTGAAGTTTTGATTAGATTGATTCTCGTCAAGTTCTGGATCAGCAAGCTTGCGAAGCTCATAACTTTTGATCCGTAAGTCCGATCGAGCTGATTCTTTTTGGGTTCGATTCGTATTGGAATCTAGTTTCTTGTGTCCAAATTTCAGATCGTTTCGACGGTTGGATCTCCGGGAATTCTCGTTTTACCAAACCTCTATCATTCTGTTTTTGTCGAAAACGAGGCAATTATTTGGTTCTGTTTTGGGGTGAACTTTTAATAGGTCAAGAATTTGGTTTTAGCTTCCGCACAATCATTCACCCCCCCTCTGATTGCTATATTCGTATACTTCGATCCTACACTTGCCCTCCAGCCTGGAGGAGAGACCAAGGCTGTTCGGCTCAACGAGTCGGAACCGGCCAAGGTCGTTCATTTGGGATCTTCCTTAGATCCCAAATAGGAACTCGAGCTCATCACCTTCCTCCGGGCAAGCTCGGATGTGTTCGCCTGGGAACCATCCGACATGCTCGGGGTCCCAAGGGAGGTGATCGAGCACAAAGCAGCAGCTCGACCGACAAAAACCAGTGAGACAAACTTAGACGCTTTTCCGGAAAAACAGGCAATCATCCGGGAGGAACTCGACAAACTCCTAAAAGTCGGCTTCATCGTAGAAGTCGAACACTCCGAATGGCTAGCCAATCCAGCTTCGTCGTGAAGAAAGGAGGCAAGTGGCGCGATGTGCGCCGATCACACAAATCGCCAGCGGCATGCCCAAAAGACAACTATCCGTTGCCTCGCATAGATCAATTGGTGAACGCGATGGTAGGATCACAGACCATGAGCTTCCTAGACGCCTATTCGGGCTATCATCAGATCAGCCTGTCGCGCGAAGACGAGGAAAATACTTCCTTCATCACCCCATTCGGTACCTTCTGTTATACGACCATGTCTTTCGGTCTAAGAAATGCGGGAGCAACCTTTCAGCGCCTCATGCAAAAGACTTTCAAAGACCAAGTAGGTCGAAATTTGGAGGTCTATGTCGATGACATAGTTGTCAAAAGCAAGAGTACTCCGAGTCACGTTGCTGACTTGGAAGAAACCTTCTGTAACCTCAATAAGCATCGAATAAAGCTAAATCCAGAAAAATGCGTGTTCGGCGTGAAAGCTAGCAAGGTGCTCGGCTACATGGTCGGGCCACAAGGTGTCGGGGCAAACCCGGAGAAAATCGAAGCCATTGAGAACATGAGGTCGCCCACGTGCGTGAAGGAAGTACAAGCTCTGACCGGAAGAATGGCCGCTTTAAGCCGGTTCATTTCCCGGCTGGGGGAGCGAGGACTACCTTTCTTTAAAGTCCTCCGCAAGCACGACGGCTTCACGTGGACGGAGGAAGCTGATCGCTCATTCAAAGAGCTAAAACAGTACATCTCCAAGCCGCCCGTCCTCGTCACACCCGCGATGGGGAAGAATTGTTGCTATACCTGGCGGCAACCCGCAATGATAGCGCGGTGTTAGCGATAGAGAGAGATGGTTCCCCAACGACCTATCTATTATGTCGTGAAGTGCTTCATGGACCAAAGGAGCGTTACCCGAGGTCCGTAAACTACTATATTCATTGCCGATGGCCTCGAGGAAGTTGCGCCACTACTTTCAAGCACACAAGATCGTGGTACCGACCAGCTTCCCTCTCGTGGAAATCCTGAAAAACCAGGGCCTTTGTGGTCGCATAGCCAAGTGGGCAATGGAGCTCGCGAATTCAAGATAATGTTTTCGCCCGCATGGCGATCAAATCGCAAGTCCTCGCCGACTTCGTGGCGGAATGGTCGGCTCCAGCGCCACCGCCGGCGAAACCACCGGATCAAGGAGAGACCGTTGGACCTTGTATTTTCGACGGATCCCGAGCGCATTTAACGCCGGGGCTAGCGTCGTTTGGTCTCCCAGATGGAGAACAAATCCAAGACACCATCCAACTACATTTCGCCGACCAACAACGCGCGAATCTGAGGCCTCTTGGCGGGACTCCAAGCGTGTAAATCGCTAGGAGTCCAACTACCGATCGTGAAGGCGATTCACAGTTGGTCGTGAACCAGGTCAACAAGGAGTATCAGTGTTCCGATACCTCAATGGCGCTGTACATGGCCGAAGTAAGGAAGATGGAGAAATACTTCAAGAATTTCGAAGTAATCTACATCCCTAGGAAGGACAATTCCCTGGCCGACCAAATGTCTATAGTCGGTTCCTCTCAAACCACCGCTCAGGCGGGGGTGCTTGTCGAGCACCTATATAAGCCCTCCATTCCCTCTGAAGAGGAGGCACCAGAGACCGGCGGTAGGGTCTCCTTCCTCGAGCAAAGTGCAAATTGGATGACGCCATTCATCCAATACATTGCGCATGGGACATTGCCCGAGGAAGAAGCCGAGTGTTCCCGGCTAACGAGGCGATCTTCTCAGTACAAACTGATCGAAGGCGACCTATACCGAAAAGGCGCATTAGGAATCCTTTCCAGATGCGTCTCTCAGGAGGAAGGCCAGTACCTTCTTCGTGATATCCATGAAGGAATGTGCGGAGCTCCACTGCCTCTTCGTAACGCTTGTGAGCAAGGCCTTCCGACTAGGATACTCTCGCCCACGGCCTTGGCGGGCCGACGTTCAATCGTAATGACCTGCGAGCATGCCGCTTCATGCTCGAAAAGCCCGTCAACCAAAGATATGCCCTGCAAACCATACCACTCTCGTGGCCGTTCTCGACCTGGGGACTCGATGTCCTTGGACCCTTCCCCCGAGGTCAGAAAGGCTGCAAGTACTTGCTCGTGGCCATCGACACTTTCACCAAGTGGATAGAGGCCGAGCCCGTGTCAACCATTTCGCCCAGCGCCAAGAGGTTCCTCCGCAGAACGTGATAACGTGGTTCGGGATACCCAACCGCCTCATCACCGATAATGGGACCCGGTTCACCAAATGAACTGTTCCAAGGTTATCGCGAGGAGATCGGGACCAAGGTTCGCCGCCTGCGTGGCACATCCACAGAGCAATGGGGCAAATTAACGAGCAAATGGGCAATTGGTCCAGGGCATAAAAGGAGGGTTTTCGAGAGCCTCAACCAACACAAACAGTGGGTGGACGAGCTCCACTGCCGTCCTTTGGTCCGTCTCATCACTTCCACGACCGATCGGGCCACGCAAAGTAAACGCCTTTCCAACTCGTCTATGGTGCGGAAGCCGTTTTGCCCGCCGAAATTGTGTTGGGTTCCCCAAGGTGCAGCGATCGATTCCATCGATCAAGAGGTTGAGCGCCTCGTCGACCTGGACCTCGTCGAAGCAACACGCGAACGGACGTTGCTCGGTCTGCGGTTTACCTCTGAGGCTCTTCGTGAGGCACGCAGCCAAGATAAATTCGACCTAGGGTCCTACAAGTCGGCGACATGGTCTTACGAAGAGTTCAAGACCTGTCAAAGCCAATAAGCTGACCCCAAGGTGGGAGGGACCCTACACGGTCGTGTCTCTGACACGCCGAGAGCTGTTCGCCTCGCGATGCCGGATGGTCGGGAGCTCACCAAAGACTGGAACATCGATCAACTACGTAAGTTCTACGCTTAGGCGCCGCACTCTGTCTCGCACCTCTTGCGTTTTTCCTATAAAACATTTCCCTTCCTTCTCGTGTTTTGTCCTCGCTTTTTGAGCGAGCATCGTCGTCAACCAACACTACAAAGCGAGCTTATCCGACAAGTATGTGCGCACCATTTCCCTTGGCCCCGTGATGCTCGCCCAATCGTCCACTTTCCACAGTAGCTCTTCACTTTGTATGCATGGTCGGGCGCGCATCCACTCTAAGCCGATTCGGTGACCACTCGGGTATGGCGGCTCTACGTATTGTTGGTTTAAAGCTCGTCTACTCTGTGCTCATACTTCTCTCGACACAACCGACCTGCTTAAATCATTCAAAAATCGTTACGACCAAAGCATCCCTTAACTTCCCCATGAACAAGCTCGTGCTCGCATAGCTGAAGGCACGACCTTTGTCCATGGCGGGGCTCCGTCACGATAAGGAACGTTTCGTCCTTCCTTCCAAGGATTCTTTGCTCGTATATGTGTTATATGCTCTTATGCAGGGACTTGTTTTTCAGAACTAGGATCATACAAGCATATATTGGAGGCGAACTCGAGAAAAAAACAGGCAAGGACCCAAACATCTGCGACTTTGCTCATTTAACCCAAAAGATTGTTTTCTTTTCTACAGGATTTACACGAGCTAAAAAGGGATCTAAGTCCTACGCTCGGCCTGGAGGGCGGCGAGCTCGTCCTTAAGGGAGTCGACCTCCGCCTCCGTGTCCAGACCTTCCGCTGGCCGCGACCTTCGCCGCTTTCCGGGAGGGCGCCGCCTCCTTGAGCTGGGCTTCCTCGCGCTCGAGCTCATTTGAAGGTCGGCGCGCTGGTCGAGAACCTCTGCCGTAGCTTCACCAGCTCCTCGAGCTCGGCACATACGCTCTGAAGTGCTCTTCGCCGCCTCGCTCGGGAAGAGCCGATCCGGCTTCGGAGATGAGGCTCTTCGCCAACTCCAGCTGCTTCAGGTCGGCCTCGCGCACCTCGGAGACCCGACGCTCGAGATCAGCGATCTTGGCATCTTGCTCGCGATGGTACGCCCAGAACTCTTCTGCTGGAACTGCGGAGGTGTCGATGTCCTCCATAGCCTTCGCAGCAAACTTCGAGCGAAAGAGGAAAGGAAGTCAAGAAAAACCCCCAGAAGATTGCTCGCCTCAGGTAAAAAATGGGAGCGAAGGACTTACCAAAAGAGCCCAGCTGACCAACTTATCTTGGAGCTGCTGGCGGTCGGTAGCACCAGCTCGGAAGAAGGGGTTAACCCACGCAGGATCATCCTGATCCCGAGCTGGCACGTCTGGATCTTGCCCCTCCTGGGCACCTGATGCTTCCAG
This sequence comes from Rhipidocladum racemiflorum, assembly GCA_036346355.1. NCBI lineage: Eukaryota > Viridiplantae > Streptophyta > Magnoliopsida > Poales > Poaceae > Rhipidocladum > Rhipidocladum racemiflorum. The sequence continues at coordinate 35,109,124 of CM070576.1, read as the reverse complement.
GAGGGCAACGACGTTTCCTTCTTCGACCAACCCCAGGACGCCCTGAGGTTGATCTTCCACGTCAACAGGCGGCTCGTGGCCGCCTTCCTCTACCCGGCCGCGCTCGAGGGTCGGACCAGCTAGACGCTTCCGCCCCTTGCACCTCCGCGACCGGAAGCGATTGGAGCTCCACGCCCGGAGGCGATTGGTCGAGGACGACCACCTCCGGCCCGTGGTCCGCGGCTGGGGGCAGCTGGTCGAGCTCGGCGACCACTTCCGCGGCTGGAAGTGGCTGGTCGATCACGACCGCATCTCCGCCTTGGTCCGCAGTTGGAGGTAGCTGGCCGGCAGCGACCGGCTCCTCTCTCTTGGCCAAGCGGCGGTGCGGGTCGAAAGCCACCACCCTTGACCATCGAGCCGTCGCTGGGCCTCACTTGCGCCGCCTTCGCGGGGACCCAGGCCCAAGACTTCCGGGTCCTCGACCCCCTGTGGCTCTTGCTCCTCCGTGGCCGGAGAAGGTTCCCCTCCATCAAGGGAAGCTCGGCATCCGCCAGGGGAAGCTCGGACTCCGCTAAGGCGCGGTAGCACCGACTCCTCCCCCGTCTCGGCCATTACTTGGTCGACGACGCGGGCGAGCTCAGCGCCAACTGCAGAGTCGATAATCTCCTCACCATCCGGCGAAAGTCCAAAAGCAACATCCGAGCTATCACGCCCCACGCCAAGCAGGTGGGGTTAGCCCGAAGAAAATCGCAAGACAAGAAACGAACAAGAGAATGAAGTAGGAGCTTACCTTACGCCGTGACGGCGTCATCCTCCTCGGCCTCCTCGCCGGGCCACACTGGCGACCTGCCGCGGCGGCCTCGTAGGCCTCGCCACGACCACGGCCTGCAGCGCTCTCTGCGGTGTCGCTGGCACGTGCCATCGCTGGGTCGACGTTGTCCATGTCGACCTCTTCCAGCGCCAAGATTGTTTGAGAGGTCGACCTCCTGCTCCTTCTAACCAGAGCATAGGTGGCCTCCTCTTCTTCCTCCTCCTCCTCGGGGTCATCGACCACCTGAGTAAGCTGGTCCTGGAGGGCCTTGATATGCCTCTCCAGCCGCTCCTTGGTCGGGAGGGACCTAGCCTCCTCCTCGGCCTTCCTGCCTTTTTCGGCAAAGGCTGTTCCAAAGCGGCCCATCAGCTCAGGCTTCCTCCGTTTGAAGTCATCAAACCGGGTTCGACTTCGCTTACCTCCCTCCTGTCGGCATACTCAAGGTGGCGTGTGGAGGAGTCTGGTCGAAGATCGACGCCCGACCGCTTGGCGCAGGCGCGAGGAGGAGAGGTGGATGCTCGGCCACCTCGACCCGCCCGTCCTCTTGCGGGAACTCCTGGCCAGGGTGTCACTCGAGGTGGCGGCGCGGGCCTTCGCCACGGCGAGCTCGAGGGAGACCTTCTCCTGTAACCAAGAGCAGAAGGAGATGAGCACAAGAAGTTTTGACCTCGGTCAGGGGCGAGCCAAAGTACTTACCTCTTCGCTTCGATCAAAAATATTTTTTGGGACCTGACGATTGGGCGTCAGCTCCTTCTCCTTTAGGGGGCCGAACATCTCGGCGACCCTCTCGTCCACCCAGGCCTTCCTCGGGGCTGCGACACGACCAAAGGTTTAGAAGAAAAAAAAATAAAAATAACAAGTCTAACGCCAAGAGAATGGCGGCGCCCAAGGAAGCGACCAAGAACGTACCTGCGTTGTCCTCGCGGGTAATGTCTTGCCACCCGGTCACCTCGATGAAGGGGTGCTCGCGGCGTCGCAGGGGAGATACCCGGTTAAAGATGAAGTCCCGGGCAACGTCCCGACCAGTGAGCCCCATTTGGGTAAGCTCGCTGATCGTCCTGAGCACCCGCTCCTCCTCGGGCTGCACTGCAGGCGGTAGCCAGCCGTCTCGTTAGGCGGAGCGGGTTCCCAGTGTAGACCAACTGGGAGCCCTCCGCCTTCTTCTCGGTAGAACCCGGAGAGTCGGCCCAACCCGACACCGAGTACTTGAGCAACAAGGGGTACTCGTGATGGCTCGGGTTGGGCCGGAGGCGAAGATAAACGCAACCTGGCGGAGCCATCCCTACTGGCAATGCGGAAGGGGGAATAGAAGTGAAAGAAGAGGCTAGCCGTGGGCACTACACCCACGTAAGCCTCGCAAAGGTGGGAGAAGATTGCGAGAGAAAGGATAGAGTTGGGGTGGAGATGAGAGATCTCGCACCGCGAGAAGGCAAGCACGGAGGCGAGGAAGTCGCTCTCGGGCGACGAAGCCCGTTGATGGCGTACAACTCGCGAGGAGGCGATCTCCGTCTCCGCGGTGCGGCGCCGCATCATCCCGGCGCCCGACTCCGTGCTTGGGTCGAGGTAGCCCTCGTCAGTGAGCACTTGGATCCTCCTACGGGTCATGTGGTGACTCGAAGCGCGCCATGGCCAGGTGTGGGGAGAAGGTCGAAGGGCGTGCTTGGGCTCGAAGCTTTTGGAAGTTTTTGGCCAGGGCGAGCAAAGAAAACGCGATGAAAGCTTCGTCCTCTCAAGCGGGCGGAGTTAAAGACAGCGAAGAGGCAGGTTAAAAGCGCACCTATCACGAGAGGACATCTCGTCGTGGCGGCAGAAATCGCCCAAGAATGCGTTTTTGAGAAACGCTTTACCATTCTGAGGGAGGCTTCTCGAGGAAGGAATTGAAAAAGCGATCGAACATGGCTCCGGCCGCAGGCGAGCAGCGCGACGGAAGGTCGGCGTCGGCGTAAGATGGTCGTGAGCACGACCAAAGAGGTATTTAACCCCTCCTTCAGTCTTCTTAGGCTCAAGGGGAGCCCATTAGTTCCCCGCTTGAACCTCGGGGCTAGGCTGTCGGGGATTGGTTATTTGGCAAAAGACCATGGTACCCTCGGGTTGTCCTAAAGACCGCCCGACCATGCAATGCCCGCAAGAGATGCTCGGAGCATACGGCGGGCATAACACCACCCGAGCATACGTGCTCGGCCTTTCCCCGCGACCATTTCCACCGACCTCACACAAGCATGCTCGGGGAATCCACACCGCACCCAGGGATATGCTCGGTGGACTTGATCACGCGACAAGGATGGAAGGTCGCAACCAATCAGCCGAAGATCAGGGGAAATCCTACCCGATTTTCAAATTAGCGCGCGGTATAAGCACCGCAGATCTCGGAAATAACTGTATAGCGTAAATTCAGGAGGTAGTTACCTTCTTTGTACCTCTAAACCTGATATTTAAATCCCCCCCCGTCTGTGGGGGGAGAGGTTCTGACGAAGAGATAGAACACAATACACTTTGGAGTAGGGTCAAGTTATCCCGGCGGAGGGAGGCCCGAACCAGGATAAACACTGTGTCCCCCTTTCTCCCGACCTTGCATCGCTCGAACGACCTCCTCGGTCCGCACGACGGGGCTCTGTTGATCCCCCATTCAACAAGTAAGCTCGACGGGAGCCCGTTCTCCAATCGTCGACAGTTTTCTTCATTCTCGCTAATACCCAGTCGCGTGCCTACTCCTCACGTATGTTAGAGTAAGGCATCGATGTCCCAGAGTTCGCACACTCCTCGGCTAGTCATGCGCACTCTGCCATCTTCCTTCATAGTAGGCGGAACAGAGGTGGTGCGGGTGTATGTTCTACCTCTGGATAGCGATGTTCTTCTCTTTCAGCTCCTCTACCTTGGGCGTACTCTTCATGTGACATTACGGTAAGAGTTTATGTCGCGTTTTGGGCTTTCTGGGGGAGTTGGGCCTTTAGTGGGGGGTTTTGGGCCTTGTGGGGGGGGGAACCAAACCTACATAACCCTAGCCTCCTCCCCCATGCGCCCCCACCCCTCCTTGCACCCTCCCTTCCCCTCCCAAGCCGCCACCCCTCTCCCATTGCCGTGCGCCCCCCTTCCGCCCTTGAGCCTCCACCTCCCTTCCCCTCCCTAGCTGGCCCTAGGTAGGGATCCCTCCCCCAAGTTCCCTCCCCTCCCTTCTCTGATTTTTTCCATTGGGGATCTCGTGCAATTGAAAGGATCTGCAAATCCTAGCGTTTGGAGGGCGATCGAGGCCGGGAGAAGGAGATTTTCGTTGGTTCTTTGATTCGTCAAGGAAAGGTATATTGTTGGGAAGTTTTTGGGGGTGGATTAGGTACTATTCTAGTGGGAAAATCTGGTGCTGATAGGTTCTAATTGTGTGCTGCAACTAATTAGATCTGAGGGAAACTAGATCTGAGATGGCGTTCTGTTCTCGGGCAGATTAGAGGTCTGTCTTCGGGCGCGATTATGAAAATGTTAGAGGCGTTTTCTGGGGGCCCGGCTGTTGCGAAAGTTGTAGATAATTGAATTAACTTTAATGGGGCACTGAAATCACTAAGTTTCGTTTAGTTGTTTAAAAGTTATGGCCATTTTACTGAACGTTGTCCAATCTGTGTCGTGATTGGTACAGTCTGTGTTCATCTGCAGATTAGAGGAACTTAGAGGCCAAATGAGAATTTTAGAATACTTAGAAAAATATGGAAAATATCCTATAGTTTGAGAAAATGTATTCGTTTACTTGATTTGGAGTTGTTAAACTCAAGTTATGATCGTTAGAAGGCTGCTATCCCGTTTGGGCAGATTACTGTTTTGTTGAGTTTTAGGAGTGGGTCACGAAGCCGATGAAGTTACTAGTTTTGTGGTGCTTTGTTGGCATATTTTTTGAGTGGAATGTATCTATTTACAGGTGGTGTGACCCCAGGAGTGGCATCAACATCTCGCCACACCGTTTCGAGAGGTTAAAGGCAAGTGTATTGTGATGCATGATGTGTGAGAATGAATGACTGTGCATTGTTTTGTTTCTTCTGCTTGGTAGAAATCCTTCTATCGGGTTACTACCTCTCTTATTCATGAGCTGATTAGTTATATATGAATGTGAAGTTATGGATGTGAGCATTGTTGATGATCATGTGTTTACATATGGTTATGCAAGTTTTTAAAAATGAGTATATATGCAAGTTATTCATGTTTATGGCATATATGCATTCATAGCATAAGGATAGGCCAGGTCGGTGAGAAAGTCATAACTAATCTTGTAAGGTCGGTGAAAGTTATGACTAATCTGAAGCGCCACTGAGAAAGACCTACCTCGTAGGTTCCATCCACAGTTGTGAATGGGAGCGAGTCAGTAAGAGTAGGCACCCTCCACGGGATGGAAGGGAAAGAGGGTGCACACCGACGAGTGTGGACTCGGCAATACCGGTATGTGCTAAGCAAAGAGTGAGCATGCATGATGCATTGCATTTCATAAATGAGTATACGAATGAATAAGTTTTTATGAATGGTTCCCCATGGTTTGTGACCTGAAGAATGTATGTATGTTAATTGTTATTACTTGTTTTCATTGCAATACACTTTGCTGAGTGATGAACTCACACTTATTGTTTAATGTTTTTTTAGGTACCTTGAATCTGGCATTTGGGAAAGGGAGATAGTGTCAGCGTATTAAGCGCTGGGGTACCCACGCAGCCACATTAAGTACTGTCGCCAAGAGGACAGGTGGCGTTCAGGCCACTCCTCGAGGCGACCAGCCAAGGTGCTCGCCCAGGGGACAGGTGGCGTTCAGGCCACTCCTCGGGGCGACCAGCAAAGGTGCTCGCCAAGAGGACAGGTGGCGTTCAGGCCACTCCTCGAGGCGATCAGCAAAGGTGCTCGCCAAGAGGAGGGCAGTGGCGTTGAACCACTCCTCGGCGTCGGCCAAGGCTTCGCCAGGAAGGGCAGTGGCGTTGAGCCACTCCTCGAAGCGACCAAGCAAAGTGCTCGCCCAGGGGCAGTGGCGTTCAGGCCACTCCTCGAGGCGATCGGCCAAGGTGCTCGCCAGGAAGGGCGAGTGGCGTTCGAGCCACTCCTGGGCGACCAGAAAGGTGCTCGCCAAGAGGGCGAGTGGCGTTGAGCCACTCCTCGGGCGTAGTTCCGAGAATCAACCCCGTAATCTGTACTCTGAGGCGAAGGGTCAAGGGTATTTAATGCGAGGCGTGCGCATTAATTGCGAGTATGAAAGGCTGTGGTGTGGCGGCGCGTCTTCCCTAGTCGCGCATTAATGATGGGTGGCGCCGAATCGACATCCCCTCTCTCCTGGCGGAGCATGCAGGGGTGACAGACAGGCGGGGCCCAAGGCGAAGTCTAAGTCAGCTAGGACAGACATTAAATGTGATGTAAGAGAATATGACGGGTGCATTAAATGTACTGTAGTAACGTGTCAGACGCTTGCTTTACGCAAGCTTGTAAGCCCCATGCGCCTCAGCCGGCCCGAGTATAAAAGGGAGCTAGGATGCATGGGAGAGGGTTGTTGATCCTTGGTTGGTTGAACCTCAGAGGGTCTTCTTCCCCAGCCTTGTAAGAACCTTGAACTGAGAGGAAACCACCAAGCAGGACTAGGGTCATTACTCCTGTGGAGGGCCCGAACACAGGTAAACTTCATTTGTCTTCTTGCTTGCTTCCAACATCCCGTTCTTCCTGTCTTTGGAGCGGTTGCCACAAAAGCCCCCAGTCCGAATCTCTCAAGCACCCAGTCTTAGGGTGCCTGTTGGTTAGTAAGCCGACAGTGGCGGGTGGTGTGACCCCAGGAGTGGCATCAACATCTCGCCACACCGTTTCGAGAGGTTAAAGGCAAGTGTATTGTGATGCATGATGTGTGAGAATGAATGACTGTGCATTGTTTTGTTTCTTCTGCTTGGTAGAAATCCTTCTATCGGGTTACTACCTCTCTTATTCATGAGCTGATTAGTTATATATGAATGTGAAGTTATGGATGTGAGCATTGTTGATGATCATGTGTTTACATATGGTTATGCAAGTTTTTAAAAATGAGTATATATGCAAGTTATTCATGTTTATGGCATATATGCATTCATAGCATAAGGATAGGCCAGGTCGGTGAGAAAGTAATAACTAATCTTGTAAGGTCGGTGAAAGTTATGACTAATCTGAAGCGCCACTGAGAAAGACCTACCTCGTAGGTTCCATCCACAGTTGTGAATGGGAGCGAGTCAGTAAGAGTAGGCACCCTCCACGGGATGGAAGGGAAAGAGGGTGCACACCGACGAGTGTGGACTCGGCAATACCGGTATGTGCTAAGCAAAGAGTGAGCATGCATGATGCATTGCATTTCATAAATGAGTATACGAATGAATAAGTTTTTATGAATGGTTCCCCATGGTTTGTGACCTGAAGAATGTATGTATGTTAATTGTTATTACTTGTTTTCATTGCAATACACTTTGCTGAGTGATGAACTCACACTTATTGTTTAATGTTTTTTTAGGTACCTTGAATCTGGCATTTGGGAAAGGGAGATAGAATCACGACTTCACTTAGCATCACTCATTTAGACAACTTCATACCCATTCCACTGTTGTGATGATTTACTTGGTTGACTATTTAGTGAATTATGTCGTGATGGCTGCTACTCATTAAATGATCATACCGTATTTGCTCTTGTGATGATTAGATTTATATCTGTGGTCTGAAATGTTGATGCAGAACTTGTCTATCATGTAGATGTTATCCTCTATTATGCTTTGATGCTATGAATCTATTATTGATGTTTAAAACCATGGAAAAATAGAGAAATGCTGCCGAAATTTTTAATAATCAACAAGTGTAGTTGCTGTAATTTAACTCTATTATGGTTAATTGTTGATGCTATTGTTCTTTGTGGTGACATACTGGGCACATTAGGTGCTGGGGTGTTACACTTCATTCTTGTGAACTCCTCCCAAATATTGGGAGTCACAAATGGATGCCTCTCGAAAGGACTACGACCTTTCAACACGTACTCACCGTGCATGTATACCCTAAAGTACCTTAAAGACACACCCAATCTCTTCAAGGCATATCGCCTCGCATTGCTTTCATCTTCCTCTGGTATAATCCCTTTCCCCTTAACCTCGTCCCATGATTGATTCTTCTGCTCATCGTTGACTTCTTTCCTCCGGTCCTTAACCGTGATCGGCACTCTCTCCCTCACCAATTGGCCGAGAAAAGATTGGTAGCACCTCTTATACTTGAGAGGACACATGAAAACCCCCATGGCATTAAAGTGGAGAACCTATGGCGTTCTCCCTGTGGCCTCTTTATGCGATCCTCGGGCCTTTCTCACCTTACTCAGCCGCTCAACATTTGTTACCTTACTCGGCCCCTCACCATCACCTTCTGTTCTCTCTACCATTGAGTCAGTGCTCTCTCTTTGTGATATTTTGTGTGTGTGTGTGTGTATATATATATCAAACACAAACATAATGAGAGAAACAATTCATATATCTGACATGGCCATATATTTCACATTAGAGAAAGCAATTCATAGCTATTATGATTAATGGATAATTCATAGCATATTATTGTACTAGCATATTGTAGTAAATTAATAAATTAATGGATTATCCAAAAGAAACATCAATCTGTTAACCAACTAAGTACGTACCAACAATAACTCCTAATCTCTAACTACGTTAAGTCTTAATACCATTCGAGGATATGTGGTTCAGGCTAGTTTCTAAGCTGTTGCACAACTTTGGAGAAAATTTCGGTAGCATCTCCCCGTTGTTCTCCAAATACACATCTCGACAACAAGTCAAGAGGGTGTGTATCCGGAGAACACCAAGGAGATACTGCTAAAACTTTATCTGAAATTGTACAACAGCTTAGAAACTTGCCCGAACCACAAATCCTCGAACTGTCCTAAAAAACGAGGATAATTCGAGGATACTTATTTATAAATATGCCATTTTAGCATGGATTACACAAATGGAAGACATGGATTACACAACCTAAACTCTAGCATTGATCATATTACAACAACAATAATGACATGTAAAGTAAAAAACCGTTGTAAGTCCATTGATCATATTACAACAACAATAAAGACAAATTAATGAACAAAAGAGTGTTTTGGATTGCTCTCAGGTGTCGGGTTGTTGAAGATTAAATCTTCAGCCTCCCCACCACTCAGTGTAGGGCTGCTAGAGACTAGCTCTTACCTCCACTCCAATTGGGTCAAATTATCACAATTGAACTAAATAATTAACTAAACAAATGTGGCCTTGAACTTTTACTTTCCTAATTATGCACTACAAAGTATTTATAATAAATTTTACTGTCCAACATATCAAGTTTCAGAATATATTCTATTCGACCAGTAGGTAATAAAATAAACAAACCATAGAGCAGTGATCAGTATTGTAAAAGTAACATGAACAACAAGCTTATCAATGATCAAAATTAGATTAAATACATACTGAAAACAACAAACTAGCTCAATAATAGTAAACAATACTCTCTTGTAATAACATGAAGTATCACTAGCAATTCAAGGCCAAAATTACTACTTCAATTGTTTAGTTCATCATTGACCCATTATCATCTTCATCGAGCAATAAACAAGTGCATCAATAAGTGAGAACAATACAAGTATACTTACAGACGAACAAACACTCAAAGAATGCTGCTGTCTCAGAATTCCAATTACCGCGTTTGTGCACACTTGACACCCAAGTGCGAAATTTAGCCTCAAAATGAGTTGCACAAGATCAATCATCAGAGCTGGTCATGCATCAATATAACCTTGTACATTGAGTTAGGACAACTTTACATTCCTTTCATGATTCAGATCTAATCAAAATTATATATAGCTTGACTTCCTGACAAAACTCGGTAATAACCCTATTTGATTGGTCATTCTATGTACTTAAAATCCTATAGCTACTACAAGTGATTATGGAGTAACTAAAGCTAGTGAGTTGTTTCTGTTATGTTATGACTTCAAAACTACCAGCAAGGGAAGATAGATGCATGGTGGAGACAAGGCGATTAGTTTCCTTCAGACTGAATTGCATTACAATTCCAGAACAAGTTTAATGGAGAATGCATATATAGTGGTAAAAAAACAGCAACTGGCATAAGGACATGCACTGCAAACTGCAAAGCATACGTCTATGAGACACTACACCAAGCTAAACATTGCCTTGTTCTTACACACCAAAATGGCAAAATCATTAGAGTACCTTCAAATTGTAAGCACTCTAGAGTTTAAGCATAGCAATCAGCAATAAGGAAACTGTAAATGCCTCTGAGTACCAGGGGAAGCCACAAAACACAACACAAAAATGAACTTCACAAAAATAAGTCATTCATAATTATGCAGCAAAACTCGATAGCAAAGGTGTGACACTACGGAATGGTGTGACATTATTTAACGTGAATGTTAAGGTCAAAAAAACTTTATGAAATATGGTATTGGAGGTTAAAACCATATGATAGGAGGCTTAATAGCGTTTCTGGGCCGTTTTCGGGGTTTTGGGCCTTTCGGGGGAGTTTGGGCCTAAAGGAAAGGGTCGTGGGCTTTGGTGGGATGGAGTTTGAGTCCTAATAGGAGTAGGAGACCTGGTTGGGGGCCTCCCCCAGCCCCTTTAGGCGTTCACCCCCTGCCCTTGTGCCCCCACAAGTCCTAGCTGCCCCCCACACCTCCCCACCTCCTCCTTGTGGCGCCTCCACCTCCCCCATTGCTCCCCATTGCTACACCACCTCTCCACCACCTCTCCTCCTCCCTTGCTGCCCTTAGGGGAGTTCTCCACCTCCACACCTCAAAGATCCATCCGTTGGAGTGCTCCGCGACGAGGAGATCCGGCGGGATTGGAGCGAGGAAAGAGATCGCGCGAACCGGGAGGAGATCTATTGGGTTTTCGTGCGTTGGGCAAAGGTATGGCCATGGGAATCCTTGGGGTTTGTATAGGTACTGTTATAAGGGTGTTTATCAAGTTTTTAGATCAATTGGTGGTACTGGAATTGAGTAGATTGGATTAGATCTAGAAGTTGCCACGTTCTCTGTTTCGGGCAGCTTGAGCAGTCGACCTAGGGTTCGGTTTTTCGCCAAATTAGATTCGGAATCTGGTCGTACGGACGTTGAAGAAGTTGTATATAATTTCTTTATCTTTCCGTGGATATAAAGAACGTTAAATTCTGCCCAGCCGTTTGAAAGTTATGGCTGTTTTACCGAGCGTGTTAAAATCTGTGACGTGATTGGAACAGATCACGGTATTTTGTAGATTAAACAACTTTAGAGTCCGAATCAGTCTTTCCCAATAACTAGAAAAAGTTGAGAAATTTCCTAAGCTACACGAGGATGTACTCGTTTAATTGATTCGGAGTCTTAGAACCCGAGTTATGCCTTTTGGAAGGCTGCTGTCCCGACGGGACAGAACCTCTGTTTTTAGGTTTTGCGAGTAGTTGGCAATGTCGGGGTAGATGAGGGTTTGCGTACTGTTTTGTGGACATGATTGTGAGTGTGTGATACCTATGTGCAGGTGGTGCGACCCCGGGAGTGCCTTCTACTTCCCGCCAATCCGTTACCCGTGGTTGAGGCAAGTGTGTTGTAATGGATACCGATTTGTAGGTTGCTTGTTGAGAATAGATGGAATTGACTACATGATATATGATCACTTGCCATGCTTTAATGATTGCCAATGATATGATGAGCATGTTTATTATGTTATGATGCCATGTGTTAATGTATGAGTTCAATATGATGTTGGCATAATTGCATACATGGCATGTTACATGGCCCGGGCGGTGAGAAAGTCATAACTAGTCCGGGGAAGGTCGGTGAGAAAGTTATGACTAATCCAGAGAGCCATTGAGTAAGTCCTACATCGTGATTCCATCCACGTGGTGTTTGGAAGCGAGGAGTAGGCACCCTCCATCTTCGGGATGGAAGGGGGGAGAGGGTGCACACCGACGGGTGTGTACTCAACCATACCGGTATGAGTTTCCAAGGAGACATAAGCATTGCATTGCATTGCATACACAATGATGATGATAATGTTAAGTGTTCATGAATGAGATGATACACATGATGTGAGATTTTATTGCCATGTTATTGTTCTTGTTGTCCATTGCAATATGCTTCTTTGAGTGATGAACTCACGCTTGTGTTTATGTTGTTTTCTTTTAGGTACCATGAATCCGGCATGCGGGGAAGGGAAATAGTCACACTTCCACACGTAGCTTCACTCTTTTGATTTCACAAGTCATTCAATTAGTGTTGATAATAAATTGCGTGTGATGATCATTGCTTTAAGGCTTAGCTTTGCTAAATGAGAATCTTTTCGTTCGCTTGACTCTTGGAGACATTATATGTTTGGAACTAGACTTACATTGTTGCTAAGTCGTTAATTATTGCTGTTTTAGATGCTTTCCATTATGATATAACTTGTGTTACTGTTGTTGCTCCTTCAATTCATGTTAAAACAAAGGAGATGCTGCCGAAATCTCGGTTTTTAGCATGTGCGCCTTTGCTGGAATTTATGTTTAATTGTGGTATTTAGATGTTGTTTAGCTTATGTTTGGTAGCATTCAGGCATTTTAAATGTCGGGGTGTTACAAAAGGTATGATTCACCAGTAAATAAACCAGCATCCTATGATTGGATTACTACATATAAAAACATGGATGCATATTCTTTCCAGTATTTTACGACTCAGCTAAACAAAGGCTAAAACCCAGACATCATTCACTCTAGTTTCATGCGAAAAGACTTAGATATGAAACAGAATTAAAAACTCCTAATGTATGAAGCAATATCTAACGTAGATTTCATCATTTCAATTATTGGACACAAAACTTTCGGTTTGCTACATGTTTCAAAGTAAATGACGGGATACAAGAAAATAAATCGCCAAACCCAAGGGAAAAACGGCGTCGCAGTCGGTGGCGTGGGGGAGGCATGGAAAGGAGGTGGCGGCATGGGATGGAGGTGGCGACGTGGGGAGGAGGCGGTGCGTGGGAAGGAGGCGGCGGCGTGGGGGCAGTTTGGAGAGGAGGCGGTGGCATGGCGGCAACGTGGGGAGGAGGTAGTGGCATGGGGTGGAGGCGGGATCAATTGGGGAGGAGGCGCGATCTGGGAAAGACTGAGGAGAATTAGGCTTGCAGGCACGCCATTCCTGGCTTTGTAGTGACACTATCTGTGTCAGTTCCTAAAAGAACCTATTGCAATAAATTTATATCTATATCGATTCTTAAACGAACCGATTGCAATAAAAGGGATTTAATTTTGTTGGTTCTTAAATGAACCAATTGCAATAAAGGGGATTTAATTTTGTCGGTTCTTAAATGAATCGAATGCAATAAAGGGCATTAATTTTGTCAGTGCTTAAACGAACCGATGGCAATAAAGGGTATTTATCTCAGTCGATTCTTAAATGAAACGATTGCAATAAATGAAATTTATCAGTGTCAATTCTTAAAAGAACCAATTGCAATACTTGAATTTTGTGTTGGTTCCTAAAAGAATCGATTGTGATAATGTGATTCTAATTTTTGTATTGCAAATTTTGCAATTTGTATTACAGGGGATACTACAAAGCAAAGAAAAGTTATAGCTTTTTGCAATATAATTGAAATTATTTGAAATTAAGATGAAGCATACTTTAGGATACTATAAAGCTTTTCCAAATTTTTTTTTTCTAAAAAAGAGTTTCCATTCAAAAGATATGCCAAATTTCACTTTATAGACATGATTTTTGCTTAAAGAGTAAAAAATTCAAAACTTTTACAAATAAATTCCAAATTGTTTGAAAATTTCTAGTAATTAAATTTGGACTAGTTGGAAGATTTCCCAAAAATAATTTTATTAAAAGGATTTTTTGAAATGATATGGCAAAATACGCAATGTATGGCTTTGTAGGTGTCATTTAATCCAAAAATAAGATCACATAAGATCCATTTGAGGCCAAATTTGTTATTTTGTTTCTAACAAAGTGATTTTTACTCTAAAAGTATTGTAAAATATTTGACATACATATTTGATAACTTTTACAAATATTTTCACAAATATGGGCCTTTTAAACAATATTTTTGACATTTAACCAAAGAGGCTCATATAAAAGGATAGGCATGCATAAAATTTTCAACTTCATTTTAAAAAAAAATATCAAAAGAAGCAAATAAGAGTATATTTGATTTGAATTGGTATGTCCAAGAGGTGAAACTCACAAAATGCTAGAATATGACTAATATAGGCTAAGAGTAGTTTTTGGGCTAGTTTCAAAATCAAATAAATTAGGATCGGTTGGTCTTTTGAAAATCTTTTGAATACGATAATTGTTAATAATGACCAACTCCGTGTTTTTCATTTTGGAGATATTTTCAAAATTATTTTACAATTAATTATAAGCAAAATATAAGTTTAAATCCAAAACAAGATACTAGCAACTAGATTTTGGGCTAAAACTCATTTTCTTTTAAAATTAATTTTGTTTTATATTACCAAAATTTGGAGAAATATATTCATATATTGGTAGTACCAAAATAAGCATCTAGCTCATCTTTTTTGATGCATACATAACGGGACTACGAGATTATCAACAATTATTTAAAGTGGTGACAAAGAAAAAATATATGAAATGATGCGAATTTAATTAAGAATCATAATTGAATGAATTAACAGCTCAAGTGGAATTGAAAAGCAAAGGTAGCATTCATATCATGTACGTCACAATATTCCATATCACATGGCAATCTTACAACTTTACCCAAATAAACGGCACAATAAAACAGGCCTATTAAACAATAACAGCTGTTAAACCAAATGATTTATTTATAATACAACCCTTCTTGATGATCTACACACATGTAATTTATTCCACGTGTATCGTCGTCACCGCTAAGACATGCCCCATCTGCAAACGGAGGTATTTCATCGAATTGGTTGTACTCTTCTTCATCTACTACATTTTCAACTCTAACGATCTGCCTCTTACCATGAAGGACAACGTGCAACCTCGGATTGGCCGGATCATGCACATAGAAGACTTGAGTTGCTTTCTTCACAAGGACGAATGATTCATCTTTGTAGGTGACTCTATTGAGATCCACAAGAGTAAAACCTCTCTTGTCGACCTTCACTGCGTGTGGAAGTCTCACCCACTTACATCGGAACAACATAACTTGGTGTATTCCATAATCAAGCTCTCATATTTTTTCGATCATCCTGTAGTAGGAGTTCATTGCGGTTGAGGATCCTCTTTTCAAGTGATCATTGGACAAAGCATCTATGCTCACACCACTATTTTGAACTGTACTTTTTGTATCTTGACTTCCAATGTAAAAGGTGTAGCCATTAATATTGTACCATTGCTATATATATACATTAAAGCTTGGTCCATCAGCCAACCATTTGACATTCTCACTAACGGAGAACTTTGCCTTTTCTTTGAACCATATGAGGAATCGATCATTGTATTCTTGCATGATGGAAAGCTCATACATATGTGGATTCTCTTCCCGTAATATCAACTTTTACTGTTGGGTGTATGAATGAACTTCTGCACTGTGTTGCAAGACTGTCAAATGGATTTTATAATACATATCAAACTGTGGACTTGTTAGTTTGGACCCAATGGTTCCTTTGCCACCAAGTCTTCCCTCATGACGAGATACAAAAACACCAATTTGTTGTATTTTACCTAGACAGTCCACATAGAACTCAATAACCTCTTCACTCCCATAACCTTCAATAATACTACCCTTAGGATTTGACCGATTCCTCACGTATGACTTTAATATACCCATGTACCTCTCGAACGAATACATGTAACGTAGGAATGTGGATCCGCATATCTTAATCTCTCTAACAAGGTGAACAACAAGGTGGACCATGACATCAAAGAAAGACGAGGAAATGCATCTCAAGCTGACATAGAGTCTGCAGTACCTCACTTTGTAAGTTGTCTAGTGCATCGGGATCAATAACCTTGCTGGAAATCACATTGAAGAAATAACATAACTTCATGATTGCCAACATTACATCCTTTGATAGAATATTTCTGATTACAACAAGGAGCATTTGGGCCATCAAGACATGATAGTCCTGGGACTTCATACCAAGCAACTTTAAATCATCGATGGACACAAGCTTCTTAATGTTTGTGAAGTAGCCTGATGGAACTTTAATACCTTGGAGACACTTGCAGATGTTTTCTTTCTCCTTCTTGAACAAGGTGCAGCATGCAGCGGGAATGTACAGACCTTTTTCATCTTCTTCTATCAATGAAAGCTTTGGCGTGATTTCCATGTAGGCCATATCACAGTGAACATTCACACCATCATTGGTCTTCTCAGGTATGTTCAGCAGGATGCCAACTAAATTGTAGCAAACATTATTGTCAATGTGCATAACATCAATACAATGATGGACATCTAACTCCTTCCAGTATGATAAGTCCCAAAATATCGACATCTTCTTCCAAATGGTCCTATTACGAACAGATTTATGGCTCTTTCCATACTGAACATCGATATCCTCCACGCGTGAATATACTTACCTTCCACTCATAGGCTGTAGGGCCAAATGAACTTCCCTCTTCCCATCAAATTTGTCATCCATCTTACGGTATCGATGACTTTGAGTTAGAAACCTACGGTGACCCATGTACATATTTTTCTTGGAATTCGATAGCCACAAGCTTTCAGTCTCCTCTTCACAAATAGGACATGCTTCGGCTCCCTTCGTACTATAGTCCACCAAATTACTAAAGGCTGTGAAATCATTTATGGTGCAAAATATCATAACTTGTAGGGTGAAGTTCTCTCTTTTGTATGCATCCCGCACCGCGACCCCCTCGTTCTAAAATTTTACCAAATCCTTAATTGGTAGTGCTAGATACACATCAATATCATTTCCTGGCTATTTGGGTCCCGAGATTAGCAATGATATCATGATATACTTCCGCTTTATGCACAACCAAGGAGGGAGATTGTAGATACACAACAGAACTGGCCAAGTGCTGTGACAACTGTTCATATTACCAAATGGATTCATTCCATTGGTACATAATCCAAATTTTATGTTCATCATCTCGGCACCAAACTCCTCATATTTTTAATCAATGTGTCTCCATTGAGTGAAATCAGCGGTGTGTCTCAACTTACCACCTTCCTTTTGAGAATCATAATGCTAACATAATAATTTTGCTTTTTTGGATTTGCAAATAACCTCTCTAAACGGGGAATGATGGGCAAGTACCACAATACCATGGTTGGTGCCCCTTTATTGACATCTTCACCGTCGTCGTCTCAGCTCTTACGCTTCTTGTCATTACTCTTCTCCTTTTATTTGTACCGTGATATACCACAAACTGGACGAATGTACAATTCCTTATACACGTTGCGGTACAATATGCAATCATTCGGATGTGCATTTATCTTTTCTATTTCCATTCCCATCGGACATATTAGCTTCTTTGCTTCATAAATCCTTGTTGGCAACTCGTTTCCCTCCGAAAGCACATCCGATAGAAGAAATAAAAGTGCATTGAAACTTATATTTATCCAACAATGTTTTGCCTTCAGTTTGAACAATGCAAGGATCAAACCCAACTTGGTGTATTCTGGTTTGCAAACCGAGAACAACGGTTTGGCATCGTCTTCCATCAATCTTTAAATTTTTTCAAACTCTCTTTCTGTGTAATTTTCCTCCACATCCCACAACATTTGCTTTAAATCATCCTCCTCAAACATATCACGCTCTAATTCTTGATTGGGTTCCAGCATGTCTTTGTTGCATATTGATCAGGCACTACTTGTGTCCCTATAATGGATCCAACACGTGTAATTCATCACGAAGCCATATCGAATCAAGTGGTCTTCAATTTAAGCTGAGTTATTAAATCTCCTGAGATTGGTGAAATCAAAATAAAGACAATATATGAAGTTTACACCCCTCTTCAACATGTCTTCTTTTGCAATACTTTTAAACTCCTTAACACCCCTCTGAAATTCAGCACTCACACGGCTTTTCTGATACATCCATTCTTCACGGTCCATCTGCAATTAAACTACAAATAATAAATTAAGAAAAAACTTAAGCGACAAGTAGCTATTTCAAATACCGAGACATTATTTAATTACCTTTGCAAAATTGAGGATGGGTTCCAAGATATATAATTTTACCCCCACTACCTTCTTCCCTAGTTACGAGCTTTCGATTATCTAGTTAGGAGACATATTTAAAACATCAACAATGATATCAAAATACCTAATGCAGTAAGATTGCAATTCTTTTGATAAAGTTGAGGAATTGAATGATCATAAAGAAACATATATCTATTGACTAAGTACGTGTTAGTAATATGCCCATGAGGCAATCATAGAGATGATTGTATCACATCTTGTGTTTATGGAATAGTACAATTGTTTGTCCTTTGAATAAATATCGATTGGATTAATCAACAAGTGACTTGTTCATGCAATTTTTTCATATATCGATATTTTTCAAGTTATCCCTGATTGGTTATCAAAATATAGGACGTTTATGTTTCATAGATCAACACATGTATTGATTGATGATCATGTTTCAC
This sequence comes from Rhipidocladum racemiflorum, assembly GCA_036346355.1. NCBI lineage: Eukaryota > Viridiplantae > Streptophyta > Magnoliopsida > Poales > Poaceae > Rhipidocladum > Rhipidocladum racemiflorum. The sequence goes on along the minus strand of CM070576.1, from coordinate 35,090,771 downwards.
GGGTTATAAAGATATGGATATATCTAATCAATAATGTGGATGTATGTTGGAGAACATGTGTTGGATAGACCGATATGAGATCCTATGAGAATTGTTATATATTTTTATGTGTCATTAGTTGGTCTCATGCATATTGTATGTATGATCCTTAGACCTGAGATCGTCATTGGTTTTATAGATGTGTAATGGTTTACTTAGGGGCCTCCAAGCTCTACTCTTTAACTAGGTAGTTTTAAAGGAAGTTTTTGGGTTTACTATGAAACTTGCTGAGGTAAATGAATGATCAAGATGAAATTTACCCTTCCTATATAACGGAGAGATATCTCTAGGCCCCTTAAGGTAGATCGATTAAGGAAGTGCATGACCATGTCGAATGTGATTGAGGGTCAATCCAGATAAATTAATCCACTACGATATGAGTGAAGGGATCGAGCTTCATAGGATGACACGACTCTCGCCTTGAGTTCAATCTGATATCATGAGGAAAATGGAACATGGCATTATCACACTATAGTAATTTCGTCCGATGCTTTATATATATTTGGAAATCTATATGTACTACTAGGGACCACTATCGATTATCGGACGGAAAGGTGTTTCCGAGTTGTGTCCAAATATGCATGCGCCTACATGGTCACACACTTAAGGGGTTGGAATATATTGGTTTGGATTGGATCTATCACTAATGGGCCAAGTGGGATTTGCACCTTGGTTGGGCCTTAATGTAGGGTTCCACCGCAAGGGGACGGCTATTTAAAGGGGTTTGTGGTCGCAATTGAGAGGTGTGCAGCCACCGAAACCCTAGCCATCACCACTTGAGCCTTCTCGTGCGCGTTGGTGCTGGCACGCCAACGCACAACGTTCTTTTCCCTGAATATGTGGACTCCAGTAGAGGTGTTGCTGCTACTAAGATGCTGATTTGGCACGAGGAGGATCAACCACTACGCGAGGAGGATCGACCACCGAACGAGGAAGATCGACCACTACAATAGGACGTGTGCTTCGTTGATTTGGGCTGCATCAACTCTCCTTCCGCTGAATGTGCATCTAGTGGTAACGATCCATGATCATTTACTTGAGTGGCTTCCTGGTTTATGTGATAGAATTTTTAATTATACGCTAGTGTAGGCTACCCATATCCCTTCAGTACGTGTCAACAATGACTCCTAATATCTAATTAGTTTAGATCCTAATCCCATTTGAGGATATGTGGTTCAGGTAAGTTCCTAAGCTATTGTACAACGCTAGAGAAAATATCGACAACATCCCCCCGTTGTTCTCCAAATACACGTCTCGACAACAGGTCGAAAGGGTGTGTATCTGGAGAACACCAGGGAGATGCTGTCGAAACTTTCTCTAGAGTTATACAACAACTTAGGAACTTGTCGGAACCACATATCCTCGAACTGTTCAAAAAATATGAACAATTCGAGATTTCTTATTTATAAATATGCCATTTTAACAATATATATATATATATATAAACAAGCACCATCGAATGGGAGATGTAGGTTATGCAATCTAAACTCTAACATTGATCATATTATAGCAACAATAATGACATGTAACACATTCACCAAATCAAAAACGAATTTTCTAGTGCAAAATTGATAGGATTTGAAGGAATGTTCATCTTTTGAAGAAAACCACAAATGAGAGAAAATTGGGAGGAAATCTCCTCAAGCTAAGGGTTCAACTACCCTCTTAACACTCATTCTCGAGGATTGCATAATTGCTCACCCAAGTATTGGTTTCAACCATAGCACTAATGATATGTAACACATTCATCAAATCAAAATCGAATTTTCTAGTGCAAAATTGAAGGGATTTGAAGGAATGCCCACCTTTTAAAGAAAACCACAAATGAGAGAAAACTGAGGGGAAATATCGTCAAGCTAAGGAGTTCAACCTTACCCTCTTAACACCTATTCTTGAGGATTTTATAATTTCTCAGCCAAGTATGGTTTTAACTAGAGTATTTTGAGTTTTTTGGGGCAGCGGTGGCTTTTTTTGCCTCTAGAACAACAACAAAGAAGAGTTTAGCTCGAGGGTATATAAAACCTAGTGAGGCATATCACAATCGGTTCTCACATGCACATCACAATCGGTTCTTCACAATCAGTTCTCACCTAAGAATCGATTGTGATGTAGCATTGGGCACATCACAATTTGTTCTGATTCCCCGCAAATTATTAACATCCTCGCCGAATCTTCTATCATAATCGATTTTTTCTAGAAGATGGAACGATAATGTTGTACTATTCTGTAGTAGTGCATCTAGGTCTAGTTAAAGCAAGCAAAAGAAGACTACATACATGCGCTTACTTGCGTGTCGCCAGAGCATTTGTACGTAAGTTGCATACTTTCATTTATATACATGATGAATTCATTTTCACTAGTACTGCTTTATAGCCGTTAGTCTATATATATATATATATGTGTGTGTGTGTGTGTGTGTGGTGTGTGTGTGTGTGTGTATGAAGCCCATTTTATACTCCTAGGTGTATGTACTCACCTCTATTTGGATAAAAATAACTTCCTAATCGAGAGGAACCAGTTAAAAACTTCCACTTATGGAATATTGTAACACCCCAAATTTTTGCTTTTCATAAATTTAAACGTTATTTTGCACTTTGGTGAATTTTTGGAATTTTCTGGAATTTATTTGGATTTAATTTGGATTTAATTTGAATTTATTCCATATTGAAATAATTAAAGAATTAAACTTTGCAAATAAAATTTTTCTGGAAATATTTTATTTGAGTCCAAAATGTTCCAAAATATTTTCCAGAATTTTTCTGGAATTTTTCTGAGTCTTTTGCTATTTTTAATGAATTAAATGAATTACTGGGAATTATTTTAATTATTAAATCGCTGGAAATTCGAGTTGGGTCAAGTACTATTCATCCGACCGAGTCGGAACCCGAGTCGGACTCGAGTCCGACCCGAGCCACGTGACTCGACCGAACCAGCTCTAAACCTAATCGATCCCAACCGTTGGATCGAGATCCAACGGTCAGGATTGGGCCGCACTGTTTCGACCGGGTCCGGCTCGGACCCGTGCGCGCCTGGCAATCGTGGCCGTTGATCGGACACGTGTACGGCCGCGGGTCGTCGTCTCCGCCGTCCGATCCGAGGCGCCGCGCCCTCCGCCGGGTTCGTTAGGGTTCCGGGTTCTGCACGCATGCTTAGGCTATTTAAGGCCCGGACCGGCCCCTGAGGTTGCCCTCTTCCATGCGCCCCGTTTGCCCTAGCTAATAGAGCTCAAGCCGCCGCCAAGCCGTGCCGATTGCTCGCCGAAGTTGGGCGGAGCCGCTACGGTTTCCTCGTCTTCTCCGGCACCGATAGCCCTTGTCCGCCGTGTTGGAGCCCAGGTTCGGAACCCCCAAGACAAGGCGCACCTGCGGGACATCTCGATCACGCCGGAGAACGCCCGTAGCGCCGCGCCCGTGGTCATCTTCCCTAGCGCCGGCAACCCAGCCCTGCCGTGACTTCATCTCCGTCCACGAGCTCCGTGCACCGTTGGATCTTCATCGGACGATCACGGTGAGTCCACGTTTCCCCGAAACTTTGGAAAACCAGATCGGATCTGGACCGTTGGATCAAGATCCAATGGCCCACGATCGCCACGTGCTGGAAACTGCGTTAACTTAGGGTAGATCTAGACCGTTGGATCTAGATCCAACGGCCGTGATCATGCCACGTAGCCGCCGCCGCGCGTGCGTTGAGTCAGCGGCAGCCGGCCGCGTGCGGCCGAGCCTGGCGTGGCTGCGTCAAGCGACATGCTTGGGGCCCGCATGTCGATGTCTCGCCCGAGAGTCGCCGTGCACGTGACTCCATCGACGGGTGGGACCGGCGTGTCGGCCGACGGCCAGCCGTGGGTCCGCACGGTGGACCGAGCCGCACCGTGCGCCGAGTCCGTGAGCCGGTTGATGTCATCCGACCAATCAGGAGCCGACACATGTCACCCATGACGCAATAAATGATTTTTCGAAAAAGAAAATGATTTATTAATTCGAAATAATGATTTCAGATTTTGATTCAAATTTCAAACGCTTATAACTTTTGCGTTTCAACTCCGATTTGAGTGATTCAAATTTCTAAATTTGTAGAAAATTCAGATCTACTCAATTATGAATTTTATTTAATTTTTGGACTAAAGTTTTTCTCTGTAAAATTATTTAATTGATTATTTAAACTTCAAAATGCTATAACTTTTGCATTTTAACTCCGAATTTGACGATTCCAGTTTCTAAAAATTTATAAAATTATGCTCTCTCTGTTTATGGACTTTATTTGGATGTTTGGATGTTTTTGTCTACTGTTTTATTCATTGGTTGCTATTTGCACGCTTTACGAGTAGACGTTGAAGTGCCGGAAGGATTCGAAGGAGAAGTATTTACTTAGGATCCAACTCAAGACCAAGAACAAGTACTTTTTGAAGGCAAGTTGTGCTTTGACCATGTTGATTCTATTTTGAAACCTAATTTTGGTTCAAATTATTGCATGCTAGTTCAATTAGAAAATACTTTATTTAAATATGGGAAATTAGATAAATGCCAAATTGCTGTATGACACCTTGATTAATTAAATATGTGCCATGACCCTTGTCACCCTAGTTGTGGTTTACTAGTTGGACATTATTAAATTGCCAACATGGGAAATTAGATCGTTGTAGTATGTTGCTTAGACCTGCTACGTGCTCATGACATGATTTTGGACAATCAAATGTTAATATTGACTTAATGATATATTGAACCTGTTTGGAAAGGTATCATGTGATGTTGATGGCACGTGGTGCATGGTAATCAACTGGGGTTTGATAAATAGTTTTCGACCGGGGCATGTGGCAAGAATAATCAGGTGGGCCAGTTGTGGCATTGGGAATGTTGGTTTGGTTCTTCGGGTAGTCTTGCCCTGGTCACCCTAAGGACTTAACCTTGCAAGTCTTTGAACTGAGTCAAGCGTGCAACCACATATGCGTAATGGGGCCAGAGACCTAGTTGACTAAGTTGCTAATAACGCACTGTGGGACCTCGGGAGGTCAACTACACCCTTTGTGTAAGTTGTACGGGGAGCGTCACTGGCCGAGGCCAGTACCCATCTAACGGTTGATTGGCCTAAACTTCGCCTTAGCTAAGGGAAGGGTTAGTGTGCAATAACCGGGGAGGACCACTTGTATTGTTAGAAGTTTCCGAAAGACTTTGTTACGGGAACTCGCCTTTGTGGTGTTTGACTGTATCTTGTGGGTAAAGTGCATAACCTCTGCAGAGTGTACAATCTATTCGAATAGCCGTGTCCGCGGTATTGGACATCGCTCGGGAATTACAGTCAAGGGTTAGATTTTCATGAAATAACTTGGACTTGAAAGGTTGGGTTTGGTTAAATAATGATGTTGATGGAAATGAGGATTAGGATGGGAAAGATGTTTATTAAACTCCTTGAAAAATTTGTTATGCTTTACTTGTTACTACTGCTTTCGAATCTACTTATGATACTTGTTAAAATGCTGTTTACTGCAAAAATACCTTGAGCCACTCCTTTGTATTAAGCCATGCATGTAGTATATTAGTGACTTGCTGAGTACCAAGTACTCACCCTTGCCACAATACAACACCAGTTGAAGAGGAGACTACACCAGCTTTGGAGGAGGAGCTCCAAGAGGAACCGTCTACTTAGGGAGCGAGCCCAGTCAGTTGCCTGTGGTATACTGGATGGCGCCACGAAGTTATCTTATTTTTCCGCTGCTACTATTTCTCTCTTAATAAGTTTCGCCCTGCGAGGCGTATATTTGTAACTTGACCATAAGGTCGAGCAACCAGTTTGACTATCTAATTAAAGTACTTTATTAGTATCGAGTGGTATGATTGTGATATTTACCGATGTTAAGACTGTGTGCACTAGCGCGTTCCTGGACTAGTGCTGAATACACAGAGGGTCCGGATTTGCAAATTCGGGTCCCGACAGTCGTGTAGCCCTCTTCCGAGCGCACCCGTAGCCCTAGATCTTCGAGCCTGAGCCGCCGTGGTTGCGCCGCAATCGCTCGCCTAGTTGGATTAGGTTTCCGCCGCGATTTTCCGCTGTTTCCGCCGTCCTCCGCCGTCACCGAGCCCAGATCTGGAACCGCAAGGACAAGACGCGTCAGGGGGTACCATCCACTTCACCGAAGCGTGCCCGCAATGCCGCTCGGGTGGTCGTCGTCTCTGTCTCTAGCCAGCCAGCTCCGCCGTGGACATCGCAGACCCCACAAGCTTCGTGAACTGTCCGATCAAGATCCGAGGGTCCAGATTCGTCCACATCATCCGAAGGTAATTCCCACATTTTAGTTTTTAGATCTGTTTTCAACCATTGGATCTAGATCCAACGGTTTAGATCAAGCCACGTAGCCATAACCGCACCGTGCTTGGGTAGATCTCAGCCGTTAGATCTAGATCGTAGGGTTAGGGTTAACCCACGTTGAAGCGTTAGATGCAACCCCAGCCATTCGATCGAGATCGAACGGCGTAGATTGAGCCACGTGTCGTGCGCCGGGTCAAGCCACGTCACCCCCAGAAACGCGGTGAAACCCGATCGGATCTCAACCGTCCGATCAAGATCGAACGGCCCAGATCAATCGCGTTATTTCCAAACGCGTGAGGTTAGATCTGATTTGGACCGTTGATTTTCAAATCAACGGCCAAGATTGTGCCACGTGTCCGGGAGTTGGGCCAGCGCGGTCAGCGCGGTTGCGCCCGATCATCGCCAGCGTCGCGTGGCGTCGGCGTGGGCCACCGCATGTCGCCGGTGCCCAACGTTTCCATGGCGTCGATCGTGGCGTCGTCTTGGCGTCCGCAGTGGGGCCAGCGTGTCGATGCAGTGGCCGGCGCGATGACGTGCGGCGTCACGAGGGGTCCACATGTCAGTGAGACATGTTCCCGTGGGCCGGGTCCACGGTAGACCCGAGCCGTGCCGTGCGCCGGGTCCATGGACCCGAGGCGACATGGCGGCTCCCGATTGGTCCACGTGTCCTACTGACGGAATATATTGATTTTTCCAATAGAAAAATAAATGAATTAATTCAGTTTATTGATTTATTTGAATTTTCAAACTTCAAACGCTTATAACTTTTGCGTTTTAACTCCGATTTGAACGATTCTAGTTTCTAAATTTTTATAAAATTAAGATCTACTTAAATATGAATTTTAATTAATTTTTGAATATGAAATTTTCTCTGTTATTATTTAATTAATAGATTCTTTAAACTTTAAACAATTATAACTTTTGCATTTTAACTCCGATTTGGGCGATTCCAATTTCTAAAAATTCGTAAAATTATGCCCTTTCTATTTATGGACTTTGTTTGAGGTTTTGAGCAATGTGAATATACTATTTTATTTATTTATTGCTATTTGCACGCTTTATGAGTAGTCGTTGAAGTACCCAAGGGCTTCGAAGGAGAAGTGTTGACCCAGGAGCCAGCTCAAGACCAAGATCAAGTACTCTTTGAAGGCAAGTTGTGCTTTGACCATGTTGATCCCATTCTTTTGAAATTATGTTGTTTCATAGTATTGCATGCTAATTTAATTAGAATTTATGTTGATTAATTCTGGGATTAGTTAAATACATAATTGTTGTATGACACCTTGATGTATATATAATTGTATACCATGAACCCTTGTCACCCTAGTTGTGGATTATTTAGTTGGACATTATTAAAATTGCCAACATGGGTAATTAGACCGTTGTAGTATATTGCTTAGACCTGCCACGTAGTCACAACACGATTTTGGATAATTACATGTTAACATTGACTTAATGACATATGGAACATGTTTTTGAGAAGTGTCATGTGTTATTGATGTTGTTATCGATGGCACGTGGTGCATGGTAATCAACTGGGGTTTTGATAAATATATTTAGACCGGGGCATGTGGCAAGAATGATTTGGTGGGCCATGTTTGGCACCGGGGAAGTTGATTTGGTTCTTCGGGTAGTCTTGCCCTGGTCACCCTAAGGACTTAACCTTGCAAGCCTTTGAACTGAGTCGAACGTGCAACCACAGGTCTGTAATGGGACGGATCTAGTTGATTAAGTTGCTAATAACGTACCTGTGGGATGTCTGAGACAGGGGCCCCGCAAGAAGGGCCTACATCCGACCGGGCCGAAAGCAGAGCAGTAGGCCCAGAGTCCGGAAGCGCCATGAAGGGCCTGGGGGATGTCTCGACTTGTCCCCCAAGACAACTCGTCGATCCTTCGGGGAAGCTTTGTGCGATGCCCAGACAACCCGTCGAAAGCGAAGCATGCAGCCTGACATCTGCAGAGCCCGCAGACGCTGGAACCAGACGGAGTGGCAGGCGCAGGTCGGGGAAAGCACAACTACCTCCCGAAATGGTGAAGCCCAGTCGATAAAAGACAAAGCATGTATTCATGAAGCCACCATGTTCAAGGCCAGGTGGCGCCCTATTGTAACGTGCCCTTTCCCTCAGTATATAAGCGGGGAGGGAACAACCCTGAAAAAGGGGGAGAAGAAAAAACAAAGCTCATATATCCAAGAACACAGGACTAGGATATTATCTCCACCGTGAGAGCCCGAACCTGTCTAAAAGAGAGAGATCGCCCTTGCCTCCTGTGTTACCATCTAGCTAAGGTCCCGCACGAATCCCCTAGAATCACAAATCTCATTGCCGGCGAAATCGATCGTCGGCAGGTTGGCCCAGCGCCAGGTAGGGGCTTGTGTCAAGATCTTCCTCAAGCTTGATGGGTGCTGCGGCCGGAGTCTCCACAGCCTTCTCCCGGGTCGGGTTTTCCATTTTAAGCTTGACCTTCATCTCCGATGGCCTCAGAACCTTTCCTCTTCGAGGGGACGCGCTCTGGCCGGGTGAGTTTTTCCGGCGAAAGCCAGTCGCGACTCCAGCGCCGATCGGAGGGTCCCCTGTCTTGTGCTCTAAAGCGCCGAGTAGGGGACCGAAGGTCCGGCCTGCCAGGAGTCGTACCCATGGCGCCGAGGCGCGAATGGTGGGGTTCTCACCGCCAAACCACTCGGCACCTCCGAGCGCTGGAGCTATCTTCTTGAGGCTCGCCCACCTCACCGGCGAGTCGAAGAAAGCCTAGAGAGTTGCTGGAATTTCCGTGAAGTCTGCGTGTCGAGGGCTCGCGGTAGGTCAGCAATGACGCCGCCGACACCGATCGCCGCCGACCTGGAAGGTGGCCGAGCCGCAGAACCGAACGCGCGGGCGCGTGCTCTGCGGGACCGCGCCCGTGTTATCAACGAAGACATTCTGCAAGCCAAGATGGGGGACCAAGCGGTCTTCCATACTCCACAGCAGAATATCGTCGCCTCCAAGACACTCCTGGATACCTTGAGCCCTATGCTGGGGGCGGGTGATCCGGTAGCCCCGATCGTGGCCCAAGTAAAGGCCATGGTGATGGCGGCAGCTATTCAGCAGTCTCAGACTGACCAGCCGGCAAAGGAGCCGTCACGCGGTCCGGCGAGGACCCAAACGGCAAGCAGCCGGTCAGATCGGGAAGCCCCCCGCCAGACACATCATTTTCCACCCCACGGAGACGACTTGCGACACAGCATCAACCGCGATCTCCGTTCCGACCTCGACGCCAGGCGCCGCGATCGAGAAAGGGAGGAGCAACGTCGCCATGCCGACGAGTATGAGCGTTACGGCATCCTTCCACGAGATCACGAAGCACGCCAAGCGCGATCCCCTCCACGTCGATCACCGCCTAGAGGTTGCCGCGGAGTCATAGAAGGGGTTCGTGCATTTACCCCTCACCTACGCCGAGTGGTTTGGCCTGATGGGTTCAACCCCAAAGGCATCACTAGGTTTGACGGTGAGAGGGACCCGGAGGCTTGGCTACAGGTCTACGCTCTGGCGGTCAGGGCTGCCGGGGGGGATCAGAAGGTAATGGCAAATTACTTACCGGTTACCCTCTCGCCCCTAGGCCAAGCCTGGCTCACTGGACTCCCAGCGAACTCTATAGATTCCTGGGGAGATCTGTGTGAGCAATTCATTTCAAACTTCCAAGGCACGTACGAGCGCCCGGGCACCCCCTGGGACCTCTATCAGCTGCACCAAAAAAGATACGAGTCCCTCCGGGACTTCATCAAGCGCTTCATGCACAGGAAAAGCACTGTTCGGGATGTCACGGATGCGGTTGTGATAGCTGCCTTCCAAAAGGGAGTCAGCGACCCTGATCTCATCAAGAGGATGTCTCGGAAGCCACCAACGTCGGTTCGACAGCTCTTCGCCATTGCGGACCGCTACGCTTCAGCCTCCGAGGCCTTGGCGGAACGGCATGACGAGCGGAAGGATCAGCCCGAGCCCCCCCCCCCGGCGGAAGGAGAAGAAGCGCAAGGGTGAAGAGCTAGTGGCAGTCACTGAACCTACTCCCCCTCGCGCCCTCAAAGAGGACGGGTATGACAAGGTGATGAACTCACTCTGCCCCTTCCATCCAAAGGGAAGACATTCAGCCAAGGACTGCTTCACTTTGAAGAGATTCGCCCGGGAAAGCAAGAAGCAGGCCGGGCAAGGTCCGAGTGGTCATGCCGCCAAGCCGCCTGCCCCTGAAGCCGAGGAGGACTATCAGGAAGTCGATCTCAAGCTCAACTACATATTCGGGGGTTCGGCTGCGTACGAGTCCAAGCGGAAGCAAAAGCTTACCGCCCGAGACGTCAACGCGATAGAGCCGGAGACCCCCCAGTACGTACGCTGGTCCGAGGTCATGATAACTTACGACCGCTCGGATCACCCAGATCGAGTCCCATTCCCCGACAGATATCCGCTTGTCTTGGCGCCCGTTGTCCGCGGCATCAAGCTCAAGAGGGTGTTGATTGACGGTGGAAGCGGGCTCAATGTCCTCTTTGTCAAAACCCTTGATGATATGGGGATCCCGCGGTCAGAGCTAAAGCGCGGATCGTCTCCTTTCCACGGTGTCATACCCGGAACTTCTGCGACACCACTCGGACAAATCACTCTGCCGGTCACTTTCGGTGCAAGGGAAAACTACCGGACAGAGAACCTTGACTTCGAGGTGGCTGATTTCGCGACAGCGTATCATGCCATCCTGGGGAGACTGGCGCTGGCCAAGTTCATGGCAGTGCCCCACTACGCGTACCTGGCATTGAAAATGCCAGGGCTGAGTGGTATTATCGCTTTACGCGGTGACATAAGGCAGTCTTTTTCTGTGACAAGGAGAGCTGCGAGATGGCCGAGTCCCTGGAGGTGCTAGCGGGTCGGGAGAGGATTCGGCGAGAGGCGGATTCCCACAAGCCGGAAGGAAGCGTCCCTGCTCGCAAGGCGCCGAACCCTTGGATTGGTCCCGGAGAAGATACCAAGATAATTGCCCTCGACCCGTCCGATTTAGCTCAAACGGCCTTGATCGGGACAGGGCTCGGGGAGAAATAGGAGGACGCGCTCATCACCTTTCTGCGGGCAAACAAAGACGTCTTTGCCTGGAAGCCGTCGGACATGCCCGGAGTCCCCAGGGAGGTGATCGAGCACGCGCTGAATGTAAACGAATCGGCCAGGCTGGTCAAGCAAAGGTTACGACAATTTGCCCAAGACCGCCGAAGCCATCAGGGAGGAGATCACAAAGCTGCTAGCCGCAGGCTTCATCAAAGAAGTGTATCATCCCGACTGGTTGGCAAACCCTGTACTCGTTCAAAAGAAGAATAAAAGTTGGCGCATGTGTGTTGACTATACCGACCTCAACAAGGCTTGCCCGAAGGATCCCTTTGGTCTGCCCCGCATCGATCAAGTGGTGGACTCCACCGCTGGATCTCAACTACTCAGTTTCCTGGACGCCTATTCAGGCTATCACCAAATCCGGCTTCAAGAGGAGGATTGTGAGAAGACTTCGTTTATCACTCCATTCGGAGCATATTGCTATGTCACCATGCCGTTTGGGCTGAAAAACGCTGGCGCAACCTATCAACGCGCAATACAGCGATGTTTTCACCATTAGCTCGGGCGCAATGTAGAGGCATATGTGGATGATGTAGTGGTTAAAACGCAGATCAAGGACAGTCTCACCTCCGATCTGGCCGAGACGTTCGAGAGTCTAAGGGCGTTCCGGATGAGGTTGAACCCTGAGAAGTGTGTTTTCGGAGTTTCCTCCGGGAAACTACTCGGATTCATTGTCTCTCATCGCGGGATCGAGCCAAATCCGGACAAAATCGGGGCCATCATGAGGATGGCGCCACCTGCCAGCCAGAAAGATGTTCAAAAACTCACTGGCTGCATGGTAGCGCTTGGCAGATTTATCTCCCGGTTGGGGGTTCGGGGGATGCCCTTCTTCAAGCTCCTCAAGAAGCAGGACCGTTTTGAATGGACGGCGGAGGCACAGCGAGCCTTCGAAGAACTCAAGGTGTTCCTTTCCACCCCTCCAATCGTAGTTTCACCGGTGCCAGGTGAACTTCTCCTGTTTTACATAGCGGCAACAACTCATGTAGTCAGTGCCGCGATAGTTGTGGAGCGGGAAGAATCTGGACACCGCTACGGCGTACAATGCCCGGTTTATTTTGTCAGCGAAGTACTGGGCGAATCCAAGACGCGATATCCTCAAGTTCAGAAGCTGTTGTACGCGATTTTGATCTCGTCGCGAAAGCTGAAGCATTATTTCCAAGGGCACTCGATTTCAGTAGTGACTTCCTTCCCCGTGGGAGAGGTCCTCCATAATCGAGAAGCCACTGGAAGAATTTCAAAGTGGGCGGCCGAGCTTGGAGCCTTCGACATCTCGTTCAAGCCGCCTGACCGTCAAGTCCAGGCTTTGGCCGACTTTACGCCGAGTGGATGAATCCCAAGTTCCCTTACGGAAGAAGAGCCGAGTATTGGACCATGCATTTCGATGGATCTCTCATGCTTGGTGGAGCCGGGCGAAATTCTCCTCGTCTCGCCGAAGGGCGACAGGTTGAAGTACGTCCTTCGGATTCACTTCCCGGCCTCGAACAATGCCGCAGAGTACGAGGCGCTCATCCATGGGCTCCGCATCGCCATATCGCTCGGAATCCGACGACTGGCGGTTCGCGGTGACTCCCAGTTGGTGGTGAGCCAAGTACAAAAGGATTGGTCGTGCGTCGATCAGACTATGACGGCGTATTGCCAACAAGTCCGAGAATTGGAAGGCAAGTTTGACAGTCTGGAGCTGGTCCATGTCCTCCGCCGCAATAATGAGGCAGCTGACGAGTTGGCTAAAATGGGAGCCACTCGGGCAGAGGTCCCGAGTGGTATTTTTGTCCAGGATCTTTACGAACCAATCGTTGCAAAATGGCGGGAGCCAAGTAAAGACCCTGAGGCCAGAGTCCTGCTCATTAACCCCGACTGGACGGCCCCATACCTTGATTATCTCCTGAAGGACAAACTTCCAGAAGCAACCGCTCTGGCCGAGCGCATCTCCCGACAAGCCAAATCCTATGTGGTGATTGGCGAGGAGCTCTTTCGCAAGAGCACCTCGGGTGTCCTCAGGCGGTGCATTTCGGAACAAGTGGGAAGAGACTTGCTCAAAGAAATCCACTCGGGGATGTGCGGCCATCACGCGGCTTCAAGTGCCTTGGTTGGGAAAGCCTACCGCCAGGGCTTCTTTTGGCCTACCACAGTGACGAATGCCAAGGAGATCGTTCGAACTTGCGAAGGCTGCCAGTTCTATGCAAGGCAGACACACCTGCCGGCACAGGAGCTGCAAACTATCCCCATCTCTTGGCCCTTTGCGGTCTGGGGGCTTGACTTAGTCGGCCCACTCAAGAAGGCGCAAGGCGGATTCGTATACCTCTTCGTAGCCATCGACAAGTTCACCAAATGGATCGAAGCTAAACCAGTCGCCACGATCACTGCGGTCAAGGCCAAGGGGTTCTTCCAGGATATCGTGGTTAGATTCGGAGTTCCCAACCGGATCATTACAGACAATGGTACCCAATTCAGGAGTGAAGAATTCCAAGAATGGTGCGAAGACGTCGGGATCAAGATTTGCTTCGCCTCGGTAACTCATCCACGAAGCAACGGGCAGGTGGAGCGGGCTAATGGCCTAGTCCTCCAAGGCCTTAAGGCCAGGATTTTCGATCGCCTCAAACCATATGTTGCCCGATGGGTGAAAGAATTGCCGTCGGTACTCTGGGGACTCAGAAACACTCCCGGTAAGACAGCGGCCAAACCCCCTTTTTCTAGTTTACGGTGCAGAGGCGGTTCTACCGACCGAGCTAGGATTCGAATCCATGAGGGTTCGGAATTACAAGGAAGCCGAGTCCGAGGAGAGCCGAATGGTGGAGCTTGATCAACTCGAGGAGGCTCGGAACGTTGCAGCCATCCGATCGTGAAGTACCTCCAGGGACTTCGGCGTTACCATTCTCGCAATGTCAGAAGTAGAGTCTTTTCAAAAGGAGATCTGGTCCTCAGGAGGAACCAGAAAAGTGAGCACAAGCTCTCTCCAATTTGGGAAGGCCCGTACATTGTGGAGGAGATGGTCCGGCCAGGTGCCTATCGACTCAGACAGGAAGATGGCGAGATCCTAGCGAATACTTGGAACGCCGAACAGCTACGCCGCTTCTACGCATAAGTTATGTATCTCGCTCCCGTGCATTAAATAAAGCTCCCGATTGCTTAGTACCTTGATCAATTTTGGCTAAGTGACCCGTTTAATCCCGAGTGGTTAGCACTGTACTAACGTTTCGTCTGATCCCGAACCGTGCCGTTACAGAATACACGAAAGCGCACGTTCGATATGAGACCGCATCAGGCGGGCATTATCGGGACGTCTGTACTAGCGCATGAGTTAGAAAAGACTAAACTAAAAGAACCTACCAACCACTCGGGAATAACGATCGGTACTCCAGCGGTCTCGTGGAACAAAGATCGGGGCCCCGCTAGGCCAAAGTTGATTAGGTTCTCGGCCCTCCAGCCCCTCGCTGCAGGGCTGGGGCTGTCGACTGGTGCAAATCACTCAAACAAAAAGAGAAAGCAATCAAACTCAAAAGAGTTAAAGGATACTGATTTATATTTCATAATAGGCAGTAATTTACATCGCTGACCTTCTTTTTTTTCATTTTTCTCTCATAAAAAAAAGGGGGAGACGCCGGTCTTTGCTGGCCGCTGCTGCATCTTCTTCTTTATTCTTGGTCTTTGCCTTGGCCCAGGAGGGCCGGAGGCGGGGTCGTCGAGGTCAGACGCGACGCGCGCGACCCAGCGCCGCCAGGACCTCGTCCTCAACCACCCAAAGGGGTGGTATAAGGCAGACGAGAGCCCTAACGGCTAGGTCGTCGCGGCGCTCGCGCCCGATCATCTCCGTGATGATCTCGGCCACCTCGTGGAGCCCCGGAGCCACCTCCAGCAAGGCGGCCACTGCGGCGGCGTCTCCGGCGGCTCCTTCCTCCTCCTCCGCCTCCAAATTGGCGAAGTCAAGCTCCTCCCAGGACTCCGCCTCCTCCCAGCTGTGGAGCAGCCCGAAGAACCGCTGGCGAAAGAACGCCGCGTAGGGGCCAACGAATCTCCTCATGTTAGCCATGGAGGAAGGCTGGGAGGGAAAAGAGGAAGAAGAGGAAGAAGAAGGGGACGATCGCTCAAGGGCGGTGACGTCCCATTTATAAGCTGTGCATGGCTCCAGAGCCGACGCGACGCCATCTAAAAACGTAGAAGATGAAGCGACGCCGCAAGACTGCCAATTTACTCGGATTATGAAGAAGATCAACTTGTGTCAAGCCCCGTTCCGACGTAATCTGAACGGAACGAAGAGACGCATCGCCAGGCGCGGGTTAGGGGCGGTTCAAGTTAAGTGGGCCTTCCCGCGGATTAGGCCCAGCTAAGCGGAAGGAGACCAGAGCTTGGGATCTAAACTACTCAGCCAATAAGCCGCAGTGTGGGTCCGGACGCTCGAGAATGAGGACGTTTCGGACACCAGCCACTCGGAAAAGCGTGCCTGGGGCAAGAAGCCTACGAACTAAGTCCCGACGCTCGAGGGCTAAACCACTCGGCCAGAAGGATAGCAAATGCTATCCCGAGTGCCGCTTAA
The DNA here is from genome assembly GCA_036346355.1 of Rhipidocladum racemiflorum. NCBI lineage: Eukaryota > Viridiplantae > Streptophyta > Magnoliopsida > Poales > Poaceae > Rhipidocladum > Rhipidocladum racemiflorum. The sequence continues at coordinate 35,074,784 of CM070576.1, read as the reverse complement.
GGTCCCAATGCTCCAAGGCCAAACCACTCAGCCAGACGGGCAACAAGCGCAATCCAACCAAACGAAGTGCAAATGAGGCTAGTCATGTAAAAACTTCGGGCAATGCCTCAGACAAAGGTCACATCAAACTCAGAATTCAAGATTCTCTAGCAAGGACTATGAGGCATTGGAGACCTCTTCGAGCAGCGCGTTAGCCTTGTCTTCGTCACAGGCAAAACCCTCTCTGATAGCTTCAAGGTCAACTCTCGGATAGTGAGACTTGACCACTGCCAAGGCTTGGTTCGCACTCATTCTCGCGGACTCTTTGGCGTAAGCCCTGATCCTGTCGGCTCCCCCCGAGAGAAGCGGAATGACGTCGTCTCCCTGGCCTGGTTTAGCTTCTTCGATACGCAGAAGGTCCAGAATTGGTTCACAGGCGATGCGCAGCTCTGTGCGGCTCCCTTCGGCAGCGGTCATCTTTTCTTTGCACTCTGCACCAAAGCCAAATTGCCATCAGAAAACACACCCGGCGCCAAGCACATTCAGTCCAAGTCAAAGGAATTTACCCCCCAGCTCCCGCTGTGTCCTCTCCAAGATAGCCTGAGTTTCGAGGTTAGTATTTTTGGAAGCTTCCAGTCGCGCCCTTAGCTCGACGATGGCCGAATCGCGCTCTGAAACACAAGGGTGCCGTCATGCTTCCCTATTGTCCGAAAAGAAGTCCAAACCGAACTCAGGGGAGAACCTCACCTTCGAGCATATGCTCAAGCTTCGCCTGCTCCTCTCGGATCGCCATGCACCGGGTTTCCAGCTCGTGAACCTCTTTCCATCTGTCGCTGCTGATCTCGCTGAGCTTATCATGATACTTCTGGTGCTCCTTGAGCTTCGGGAGCACCTTCCGAAAAAATTGCGACCTCTGCTCCGAGCGCTCTCCCATGTCCTAGGCGGCAGGGCAGAGTCTCAAGTTGAGGCCAGCATTCTCTAATGATAACAGACTAGAGAAAGATAGAAAACTCACCCTGACGAGCGTGCTACACCTGACGGTGAGCTCGTAAAGCTCCGTCCGAGACGCTCTCTCCGTTTCTTCGTCGTCCTCCATCCCTTTCCAGTCGGAACCCCCCTCGCACCATACGGTCCAATTCGGGGGCTTCGGAAGAGGACCGAGCGGCGGTGGCTCTCGATGCACCTCCTCCACTTCGGGAGGCGGAGCCGGGTCAAGCTCGTCGACGGCCGGGCCACTCGATGGTTCAACGGTCGGGCCAGCAGCACGAGGTGGCGACGCCCAAAGGCCAGCCGGACGGGGCGACTGGCCGACGAGGGGGGGTCCCCCTTGGAGAAGCCGGTTCCTGGGGCTCCTTTTCAGGAGACCCCTCCACTGGGACGTCCATAGTAGGAGTCCTGAATCGGCAAAAGAAAGAAATCTCAGCACAGGTAATAATAAAAAGACAAGGATTGCTCGAAAGAATACCTCCTGGATTTTTAAACTTCATCCCAGGCTTCATCCGAGCCCCAGCACCGCTCGGAGAGGAGCCTGACCCGGCACCGGCAGTTGGAGCTGCCCCTAAGACAGAGGGTTGCGGCTCTGTGCCCTGTGACCCGGGGACACTGGAGGTCGAAGGCCCGACCAGCGAGGGATCAGCAACCTCCTCCGCCGACTGCCGACGTTGCTCATCGGCCGAAGTGTCAGCCGCTTGCTTGGCCTGAACATTCCTCAGCCGAGAGAGGCCGACGACCGGAGCGTCAGAAAAGAACGACTCACGTTCCTGAAAGACAAACAGTCGCACGTTGTCAGAATCACACATCAGGCAAAAGTCATGAGACAGCTTCTTGAGAGTGAGACACTCACAGGAGGAGGAGGGTTCGCCGCCGAAAACTTATGAGGGCACCCCCTGTTCGTAATCACAGTGCCAGGCACGAAGAGGTCAACCACCCGCGCCGCCAACTCATCTTTCGATAGGGATGTGCCTGTCTCCCGGGTGGGATCCCGAGATCCGCCGTACTGGAACCTCAAGTGGATTCTCTCCTTTAAGGGCTGCACCCGGCGCTGCACAAAGCTGATCGCGATCCCGGGGCCCGACAGCCCCCGGTTCTTCAGATCGTTAATCCAAGCCAGAAGCTCGGTAACTTGATTCAAACCGCCGCCATCTGGGGCATCGCTCCAGCATCGGGAAGCTTTAGGGGCGCAGCCAGCGAAAGGGGCGAGAAAAGGGTCAACATTGGCACAATAGAACCACTCCCGCCTCCAACCTTTGAGGGAGGTCTTGAGGGGGATAGCGAAGTAATGGTTCTTCAAGCCCTCTCGCAGCTGCAGTCCGGCGTCCCCAACGACGCTGGGAGCAGCCCGGTTCGGATGAGGCTTGAGCAAGAAGAGGGAGCGGAACAAGTCAAAATGAGGACGTATCCCAAGATACGCCTCGCAAAGTTGAACGAAGAGGGCAATGTGAAGGATGGAGTTGGGATTCAAATTGATCAGCTCGATCTCGTAGAAGTGAAGGAGCCCCCGGAAAAAGGTGCTCCCAGGAACGCTGAATCCTCGCCAAAAGAAGGACTCGAAGACCACGATTTCATTCTCCAGGGGAAGGGGATAAGGATCACCTGTGGCGGGGCAGAGGCGGGAGATCAACTCGGCGGAGGGATAACGCCGACGCGACCATCTCCGCCAAAGTGGACGCCGTAGTAACGGAGGTCTCCCACCTCGCGTCACGGCCGGGCGCTATCCCCCGACGATGACAAAGAAGAGGAAGAAGAAGACATCTCGACGAAGGAGACCTGCCGGGAACAACCGTGAGAATCTTGGGCGCGAAACTGGAAACCCTAGGTCGCCCAGATCACCAAAGGAGATTTGAAGATTTCTCAGCCGTGGTGGGGGAGGGACCAAGGTATCTTCACCCCAACAAGTTTTTCCTCATTTATAAGAAATGAGCCTCAATTTTAAGCCTTCTGGCGGAAAAGCAAGGGCCTTCGCGCTCGATTCTGGGCCAGATCTAGGGCACGCCCCATGTTGGGCCGATAGCTGAGTTGCGCAAAACGCGACCAGGTGTCAAGTCTGGTTCGAAGTTTGGCATAAAGTGCGCCCCATGATGGGCCTGAACGCCGACCGCCACGGAAGCTTGGGGCCAGGCACTTTCCGAATATCCTCCAGCGGTATGCCCCATAATTTGGGGTCAATTGCTGGTCACTGCTTCTTAGCGTGATTGGGTACCGTGGGAGGATTTTTACTAACCCGGTCTTGAGAATGCGCTCCATGAGAGTCTGAAGTAGTGCACCGTAAACGGGCACAGGCATTACTCTATATGACCAAGGTATGCCCCATGAGGGTCAGCCGAGCGACAAGCCGGCTGCCGCGCACCGTAAACGGGAGCGGGTACCACTCGGCCACGAGACAAAAGACTATGGTACACCCCATGAGGGACAGCCGAGCGACAAGCCGGCTGCCGCGCACCGTAAACGGGCGCGGGTACCACTCGGCCACGAGCCAAAAGACTATGGTACGCCCTAGGAGGGTCGGTAGGCGACAAGCCGTCGGCCGCCACAAGACCGTAAACGGGCGCGGGTACCACTCGGCCACGAGCCAAAAGACTATGGTACGCCCCATGAGGGACAGCCGAGTGGCAAGCCGACTGCCGCGCACCGTAATCGGGCGCGGGTACCACTCGGCCACGAGCCAAAAGACTAAGGTACGCCCCATGAGGGTCGGCCGAGCGACAAGACGGCTGCCGCGCACCGTAAACGGGCGCGGGTACCACTCGGCCACGAGCCAAAAGACTATGGTACGCCCCATGAGGGACAACCGAGCGACAAGCCGGCTGCCGCGCACCGTAAACGGGCGCGGATACCACTTGGCCCCGAGCCAACCAACCACGGTGGCCTTACCTAACAAGTTCTTTACGATCTTTTTTCCACAAAATCTTTATGACAGGATAAGAGGAGGAAATCCGATCCTAAAGTACTTGGGGGCTGCTGTGGGATGTCTGAGACAGGGGCCCCGCAAGTAGGGCCTACATCCGACCGGGCCGAAAGCAGAGCAGTAGGCCCAGAGTCCGGAAGCGCCATGATGGGCCTGGGGGATGTCTCGACTTGTCCCCCAAGACAACTCGTCGATCCTTCGGGAAGCTTAGTGCGATGCCCAGACAACCCATCGGTGCGAAGCATGCAGCCGACATCTGCAGAGCCCGCATGACGCCTGGAACTCGACGAGTGGCGGCGCAGTCGGAAAGCACAACTACCTCCCGAGCTGTAGTGAAGCCCGATCGATAAAAGACAAAGCATGTATTCATGAAGCCACCATGTTCAAGGCCAGGTGGCGCCCTATTGTAACGTGCCCTTTCCCCACTATATAAGCGGGAGGAACATTGAAAAAGGGGAGAAGAAAAAACAAAGCTCATATATCCAAGAACACAGGACTAGGGTATTATCTCCACCGTGAGAGCCCGAACCTGTCTAAAAGAGAGAGATCGCCCTTGCCTCCTGTGTTACCATCTAGCTAAGGTCCCGCACGAATCCCCTAGAATCACAAATCTCATTGCCGGTGAAATCGATCGTCGACAGTACCTGTGGGACCTCGGGGTGTCAACTATACCTTTTGTGTAGTTGTACGGGGGAGCGTACTGGGGCTGTGGCCAGGTACCCATCTAACGGTTGATTGGCCTAGATTTCGCCTTTGCTAAGGGAAGGGCTAGTGTGCAATAACCGGGGAGGCCCAGTTGTGCTGTTAGAAGTTTCTGAAAGACTTTGTGTCGACGATCGGAGAACGGGCTCCCGCCGAGCTTACTTGTTGAATGAGGGATCAACATGGGCTCCCTCGTACGAGCTGGGGGGAACGTCCGAGCAATGCCAAGACGGGAGAAACACATAGTGTTTATCCTGGTTCGGGCCTCTCACTGCCGAGATAACAGCCCTACTCCAATGTTGTGATGCCTTAGAGCGTCAGAGCGATTCTAGGGTTCCTTTTCCTGGTTTTGTTTCGGGAGAGGAATGAAGGATTTGTCGGGGGATGAAATAATTGAAGTTTATCCGGCATATTAATATTAAATTTGGAGTTGTCGGGCTAGAAACAGTGGGCCGAGGAAAACCTGGGCCTGGGCGGCGAATCCCCTCCCCACCTCTCTCTCTTTTCCCCTAGTGGGCCGGCCCACCATATAAAAGGGGTGTCACCCTCCCCAAACCCTAGGGTGCCTCCCCTTCCTCCCCTAGCAGCCACACCACATCTCCTCTCCCTCCCCTGCGTGGTGGCTCAAGATCCGCCACTTGAAACGCCGAAGGAGAAAGCGAGAAGAGGATCCGTGGAGGCGTGGGGAACAAGCAGATTTCGTTTTCGGTGATCATCGCGTGTTCTTCGTGGGATCTCAAGGGAGAACTTTAGGTAAAATTCCCAATCTTTTACCCCCTGTTATACCTAGGATTGGGAGTGTTTTATATCTGGTGGTGATTGGATTGGATGGGATTTGAAGGGGGAGAAGGGTAGTTGTTCACGTGGTGCTGTTTCTGAGAGGGAAGATTGCGCAGCGCGGCTTGTTTCATGTTTTAAGTGACCTAGACGATTTTTCCTGCAAAAACCTATAACTATAAAGTTGTAGATAACGTCGACATCTAGCTTCTGTAATTTTTTCAGAATTTTTGGGACGATGGTATGAGAGTTATCTCTGTTGGAAGTTGACGAACAGAATCTGGAAACAGATTTCGTCCCCTGTGTTGGACGTCTGTTTAGGCATAATTAACAATGGAATTGAAATTTATGGTATTCATGAAAGTTGTAGATCTAGTCAATATCTAGCTCCTGTAATTTTTTTATATTTTTTTGATCTGTATAGAAAAAGATACGAAATTGTGAAGAGTGGTTGCTGCTGTTTAACCCGGACAGATTGGGGTTTTTGGCGTTTAAGAAGGGAACGGGGGTTAGGAAGCGCGTGTTCGAGTTACGTGATCATTTGTGTTGTCGCTATGTACTGAAATAATGCTTGTTCAGGTGGTGCCCCTTCTGGACGCAACTAGATTCGTCTTCAACGTCGGTAAAGGCAAGTGGAAGTAGCGGTCTTGCTAAACTATAACTCGCTATTTGTTTCGTCTTCAATATAAACCTTAATTGCAGCACACCTACATGGTTTAACTACTTGTTTATGAGATTACAATATCCTATCCTGCATTGTGATGTGGTTGTTTGGCTTTTGAATCATGAGTAAGAATGAAGAAAGATATTGTTTGCAAGATGAATTGTGGAGATATTCTATCTCAATGATGTTCGCATTCTATCCATGTTATTTGATGGTATGCAAGCATGTGAATTCAGAGTGGGAAGTTATGAATGTATTTATGCATGAAGCATTAACAGCATAATCATGCATTGGAAGTTTGTCGACGCCCTTGGCGCGACCGTCACCGTACAACACCGTGTGTTCTGAGAAAGGGCACGGTGAGGAGGATCATGGCATAAGCATGTGCACAATCATATGCATTTTACTGAGGTTGTGTGGACTCTATAATGTGGTATTGGACATGAGGAATTTGGTATGCTAGTTTTCTTGTGGCTGTGTTATTCGTTAGAAGTTGTTCCGCTTGCTGAGATTACCCAATCTCACCCCTTGTTATTTTGTTGTTTTCGTGTAGTTCTCATGAGTCGTAAGCTTGAAGGGTGGGCTTAGTAGCACAATCAACCCTCCGGGGTCATCACGAATCACATGGACTAGTGCATTTAATAATTCATTAGCTTGCTGAAATTTTATTAATCATAGACCTGTTGATGTCCTCTTTGAAGCTGTTTTACGTTTATGTTTGTTTTCTAGTTGATTTAGACTTGTTATCTCTAGTATTGATGCTTTTATGTTATTCCTGTTTATAATGGTTATTATGAATCTTGTTGTCGCTTCCGTTTTGTCCTAATTTTAGGAGAGATGCTGTCGAAATTTTCTTGTACGACAGTTTAGATTTGTAGGGTGTTACAAATGTATTGTCTTAATGATTGGTCAAAAGAGGCGTCCCCCTTACAGGTGTTTTGGGGGGGATTTAAATACAGAGCCTCACGCTGTACATAAGGTAACTACCCCCTAGATTTACGCCACGCTTCCATAACCGTAGCGCCCACGATCCGGGGCCCTTGATCTGCGCAATTAATTTGAATTTTCGGTGCACCCGCCCTTGATTTCCGGCGGATTGATTGCCATCTTCCTTTCTAGTGGCATGACCGGGTACCCCGACCATCCACCCAGGTAACGGCGTGGCCTTCACGAGCATGGTTGATCATGATCGTCCGGTATGGTCGTAGGCAAATGGGTAGACACGCATGCTTGGGAGTTATGTTGCCCGGATGGTTTCCCGAGCATCTTCTGCTGGTGCTGTATGGTCGGTAGCTTTAGGACCTTCTGGGGGTACAACGGTCTTTTATCAGATAGTTAATCCCCGACAGCTAGCCCCCGAGGTTCAAGTGGGGAGCCATCTGGGCTCGGGCTTCCCCTTGAGCCTAAAAAGACCCGAAGGAGGGATTAGGTTCCTGTAGCCACGCTTGCTCGTGACTTACGACCATCTCGCGCCAGGGAGCGGGCTTGTCGCTGTGGGGCGAGCGTCGACTTGCTCGCCGCCCGAACAACCATGCCATGGTTAGGTTATTTTTGGTTCCTTCTCCAAGAAGCCTCGTTGTAACGGTAAAGCAGTTTGTGAAATCATGTGCTGAAAAATTGGCTTTGAAATGAAAAATTAAACTTAGAATTGGATTTGCAAAATGTGCTTGTGCATGTGTTTGATAATTTGTCAAGAAACAGTAAGTTCCCCATCTGCGACGGACAATGTCTTTGGGTCCGTCGTGGACGTGTTTTGAACTCTTTGAGACAAACTCTTTTTTCCTCAAAACGATCGATTTAAACATCGACGGATAATGTTTTTGTCCGTCGTGGACTTGCTTTTGAGCGCTTGAGTCTAACTCTTTCTCCAAGATTTCAGAAACCTTTGCATGTACAACGGACAGTTTTTCTTGGTCCGTTGTGAACTTGTTTTGAGCTCATGACCGAAGTCATTTTTGCATGTACAACGGACCGATTTTCTTTGTCCGTTGTGAACGTGTTTTTGTCCGTTTGGTTTTCTTCTTGGAACCGAAACTTTCACTTGTACAACGGACCGATTTTGTCTGTCCGTTGTGAATGGTTTTTTGAGTGATTTTTCATGTGTCGCGGACCATATTTCCTTGTCCGTCGTGAATGCGTTTTTGCTGAATTAGGGTTTTGAGCAGAATTGAAATAATTTGAATTTGAGATTATGAAATTTGTGATGATTTCATGATGCTTCTTTTGAAGTGGACTTTATGCAATGCTCATGTGAGTAGTTGCATGGATTGACATTGAGTCAAGTCGTGGACTTGTGCTCGGAATTGTTTTGTGGTTTGTTCATGTGCAGGTATTGCTCGAAGACGAATGTGGTCGATGACGGGACCGGAACTAGGTTCATAGAGGAACTGAGGTTCGGGACTAGGTTCAGGAGGAACCGAGGTCTTGGTGGTCAAGGATGTCATGCGGGACGTTCGGGCTAAGAGAATGGTGCACATGAAGAATGGTTAGTCACGTGAGAATGGCAGGAGGTCATTCGCGTGCAAAGTGTTAGCCACGTGAGTATGGCAGGTGGCCATACGCGTGCAAAGTGTTAGTCACGTGAGTATGGTAGGGTTGCCATACGCGTGCAAGAGTTGTACTCGGCCAGGTTGGGTCAAGTAGAGTTGTGTTGGATACGGATTCCTTCTAGGGAATAGGAATCGTATTCAGAACTCCTTGTGGGTTGGTGCTTTAAATAGGTGGGGGGTCTCCTGTTGAAAGGCACCAAGTAGAGCTGAGCGCATCAAGCTTTGAGCTTGGTTTTAGGGTTTGTACTCTTTTGATGAGAGTATTTTAGACAAGAAATAAAGATCAATTCTTCCAAGATTTTTGCGTGCTCTGATAACCACGTCGCTACAGTATTTTCTGTTTTGGTTCTTGTTTGCATGCTTGTTCTAGTTCTAGATTGGTTTTGTTCTTCAAGTTTTATCTTGATTTGATCCATCAAAAACCTCTCTAGGGTATTGATCTAGTGTTTCTCAAAGTCTAGTTGATCAATCTTTTGTCGTTCTTGTTTAATCTTGAAGTTTTGATTAGATTGATTCTCGTCAAGTTCTGGATCAGCAAGCTTGCGAAGCTTATAACTTTTGATCCGTAAGTCCGATCGAGCTGATTCTTTTTGGGTTTGATTCGTATTGGAATCTAGTTTCTTGTGTCCAAATTTCAGATCGTTTCGACGGTTGGATCTCCGGGAATTATCGTTTTACCGAACCTCTGTCATTCTGTTTTTGTCGAAAACGAGGCAATTATTTGGTTCTGTTTTGGGGTGAACTTTTAGTAGATCAAGAATTTGGTTTTAGCTTCCGCACAATCATTCACCCCCCCTCTGATTGCTATATTCGTATACTTCGATCCTACAAGTGGTATCAGAGCAAGGTTTCTCTAATCTATCTTAACCGGTGATTAGATCAATGGATCGTTATTCGACAAAACCATGTGTGTTCGATGGTGTTGATTTTCAGTTTTGGAAGGCCAAGATGGAGGCATTCATCCAAGCTCAGGGCTTCACAATTTGGGAGAAGGTTTACAAGCCATATCAAGTCCCTGAAAACGACAACGTCAATGATGCAAATCGTGCACATGTTGAAGCAAATAGCAAGGCGCGAAACTTGATCATCCAAGGCTTGGGGCCTTGGCGACTTTGATCGTGTGGTTCATCTTCGATCTGCATATGAGGTATGGAAATCTCTTTGTGATTATCATGAGGGTTCTAACACTGTCAAAGAGGTTCGTCAAGATATTTACAAAAAAGAATATATGCGTTTTGAGATGAAACCTAGTGAATCTGTAGATGACTTCTTTGCACGTTTCAATAAAATTCTTAGCAATCTACGTGCTGTTGGAGTTAGCTACACTGATGCTGCAAATGCTCGACAATTGCTTAGTGCTTTGGACATGTCCGTGTGGGAGATGAAAGTAACATCTATACAGGAATCTACTGTCATGAGCACACTTACATTAGATGTTCTTTATTCTAAACTGAAAACACATGAATTAGATGTTCTTGCTAGAAAGAATGATCATAAATCAATTGCTTTGACATCTCAATCTAGCATATCTCATAATAGTGCTGCTTCAAGTTTTGCTCTATCTTTCTTGTCTTCACTAACCGATGAACAGATTGAGCAATTCCCAGAAGAAGACTTGTCACTACTCTCTTCTCGCTTTAACAAAGCTTTACAAAATGTGAGAATGAGAAAGAGAGGTGGTGGTGGCCCTCCAAGATGCTATGAGTGTGGTGATCTCGAGCCATATTCGTCCAAACTGGTCCTAAACTTGCAGGTAAAGCATCAAGGGAGGAGAAGGACAACGACGAAGAAAAGAAAAGAAGTTCTCTTCAAGTAATAGAAAGAAGAAGAGCTTCATCAACAGCAAAGTTGTCCACTGAGTTCTTTCGCTCTTGAACAAGTCAATTTGAGCGATGTAGATTCGAGGAGGCAGTGAGGACGATGCAACTCCAAGCAAGCATGAGTTGACGGGGTTGTGTCTCATGGCTAAAAGCAGCAACAGCTTTACTGAGGACGACCACGACAGCAACTTCAATGAGGTAGATCCTTCTTACGATGAATTAGCTATTGCTGTTGCTCGACTTGGTAAATTGCTTGATAAACGTGACAAGAAAATTAAGAAACATGATTTTGTTGTTGAGTCATTGAATGCTGAAATTGCTAGACTTAAAACCTTGATTCCTGATGATGATGCTTGCAAATCATGTGACTTAATTTACAATGAGCTTACTTTGCTTAGGAAAGAACATGTTACCTTGTTAGAGCAAATCAATGCTGAAAATGAGAAAAATGAGAAACTTGTTAAACATGCTAGTTGTTCTACCATTGATTTACATGATACAACTCCATGTTCTATATGCTCCATACTAGAATTGAAGTTGCATGATGCAAATGCTAGGGTTTCTCAAATGACAGAAGATTTGCTTACACATGAGGTTCTTTCATGCTCAACTTGTCGCAAGCAAAAAGGAAAAGTGGGCGTTCCTGTAATAATTGTTTAACTCGTTCTCAAAAATTGATTACTTGGAAAAGTCATTAGAACGTTTCACTAAAGGAAAGAAAAACCTAAACATGATCTTGGATCAATCAAAAGTCAGCACTCATAACAAAGGTTTAGGTTTTGATTCTTATGCTCATCATAAATCACATGCTCCCACTTTGTTGTCAAAACACTTGAAAGTGGAAAATTTGAAATTGTCAATGAGCCTAAGAAAAGCTGTCTTTAAATCTGCTGGTCTTTTATCTTCTACTATGATGAATGCAAAATGTGCTTCTCTTGTTAAAGACAAACTTCATGTTAAGTACACTTGCACTCATTGTGGTAGAGATGGACATTTAGTAGACTTTTGCTTTAGACTAGCTAAACAACAAAAGAGAGAAAGGTTTAATGCTAGGTCTAATTTCGTAAAGGCACATTTTGCTTCTCACTATGTGCCTAGGGTGATGCAAACACCTTTTGTTGCTAGAAACACGGAAATGACAAATCTGTTTGTATGCATAAAAATTCTCGTGTTGTGCCTACTATTGTGCGTCGTGTGTCTCGATCTTTGGATTCCCAAAAATCTCATTCCTAACCCCAAGATCGAGACCTCGACATGTTTTGTTGCTATGTAGGCTTCTCGCAAGGAAGGAGAACATATGGCTAGTGGATTAGGATGCTCACGCCACATGTCCGGTGATAAGAATTGGTTCTCCTCCCTCACTCGTGCATCTCGTCTTTGAAAGTGTTACTTTTGGAGATGCTTCTTCCACTTTTGTTTTCGCAAAAGGCACTAGTCCAAATGGTGCGAATGCAGGTGCATATATTCGGAGTGTCTTTGTTCATAAAGATGATGACGATCTTTGTTGAGGATAAAGATAATTGGAGGTTTACATGAGAGACTCTTCCCACGTGCTTGTGTGTGCTTATTTTCAAGCTTCCCACGTGCTTCACATCGACAAGCGTTCAAGTGAACTTTCAGGTATCTCCATGGTACTCAAGATTTTGGCATTTGGCTTTACGCTTCCTTATGCATTAGTTTAAGAGCTTTTACGATGTTGACTTTGGAGGATGTTGAATTGATTTGGTTCATGCCACCTCTTGAGTAATCCCTTTTCTTGAGCATATTGATATTGGATTTCATTTTCTTAGAGATCATGTTGAAAAAGGCAACATTGTGCTTCATCATGTGGATCTTGAACATCAATTGGCGGACATTTTCACAAAACCTTTGTCTTCTTCTCGCTTTGCTTTTATTCGGGGAGAACTTGGAATTGTTCATCCAATGGGATTGTTTTGAGGGGGAGTTTCTTTGCCAAGTTCTTTCACTTAATGAGCTCACTTTATCATATTTCTTTATATGTTATGTAATTGAGCTAATATATGATAATCTAATTATCTCACTTGAACTAAAAATGACATTGCGGAATTCCCTGGACTGATTACCTATAGCTAAATACTCTGTGATATCTTACTCTTCTAGGCTTGATATTGAATCCTCTTGACAAATTTGGGCTATGAAGCAAGTGTGGTTTCAACTTTACTCTTTCATAAGACCTTTTAATCACTTTTGCATGTTTATAATCAAAGAAAAATGAAAAGAAAAGGGAATCAATAAAAAAGGGTTGTTAAAAGCAAAAAACCTCAAGTTATGTGCTTCAGGGTGCTTTCCGTAAAAAGAAAAGATGTATGCTTCAAGCATGCCATTCCCTCAAAGATAAGATGTATGCTTCAAGCATGCCACTCCTAGAAAATAAAAGAAGTATGCTTCAAGCATGCCACATGCAACTTATTGTTTAAAGATTAAATTGGTCTACTAGATTGGAGTTGAAACTACTTGCTCGCCCTAAGTTGTTAGTTGCTTCAATTTTTAAAGTCTTGCTTTTTCTGCTAAGATCTTGCTTAGTACTTGGCTATAGTTGACTAAATTGAGGTTGAGATGCATGTCATTCCCTAACTTGTTAAAATCACATCAAGATCATGTATTTTGCATATTATATGATATATAAGGTTATATGATCGAATGAGCTCATCTTTTCCTATCTTGGCACTCCCTTGTTTCTCCTTGTGAAATCTTTGCTACAGGAAAAATTTTGAACCTGTTCTCTCTTTTGTACTCTTGATGAATCCATTGTCAAAGGGGGAGAAATTTGGGAATCATTGAAAAGTTTAAGGAAAAAGGGGGAGAAGAAAAAGGGGGAGTTGTTGGGGAGTTGTTTTTGGAAATTTGAGAATTTTGGGAGAAGTTTGGAGAATTTTGGAATTTTTGGGCACATTGCACATTCACACACATTTTCCTTCTCAGGGGGAGATTTTGTTTTGCATTTTGGTCAAAGGGGGAATTCTGTGTTTTCTCTTTTTGGTCCTTGATCCTTTGGATTTCAAAATCTTTTGTAAAGTGAATGCCAAATGATTCAATTCTAAGTGGTGTTGCCAATGTTTTCATCAAGGGGGAGATTGTGAAATCATGTGCTGAAAAATTGGCTTTGAAATGAAAAATTAAACTTAGAATTGGATTTGCAAAATGTGCTTGTGCATGTGTTTGATAATTTGTCAAGAAACAGTAAGTTCCCCATCTGCGACGGACAATGTCTTTGGGTCCGTCGTGGACGTGTTTTGAACTCTTTGAGACAAACTCTTTTTTCCTCAAAACCGATCGATTTAAACATCTGACGGATAATGTTTTTTGTCCGTCGTGGACTTGCTTTTGAGCGCTTGAGTCTAACTCTTTCTCCAAGATTTCAGAAACCTTTGCATGTACAACAGACAGTTTTTCTTGGTCCGTTGTGAACTTGTTTTGAGCTCATGACCGAAGTCATTTTTGCATGTACAACGGACCGATTTTCTTTGTCCGTTGTGAACGTGTTTTTGTCCGTTTGGTTTTCTTCTTGGAACCGAAACTTTCACTTGTACAACGGACCGATTTTGTCTGTCCGTTGTGAATGGTTTTTGAGTGATTTTTCATGTGTACGCGGACCATATTTCCTTGTCCGTCGTGAATGCGTTTTCTTTGAATTAGGGTTTTGAGCAGAATTGAAATAATTTGAATTTGAGATTATGAAATTTGTGATGATTTCATGATGCTTCTTTTGAAGTGGACTTTATGCAATGCTCATGTGAGTAGTTGCATGGATTGACATTGAGTCAAGTCGTGGACTTGTGCTCGGAATTGTTGTGGTTTGTTCATGTGCGGTATTGCTCGAAGACGAATGTGGTCGATGGCGGGACCGAACTAGGTTCATGGAGGAACTGAGGTTCGGGACTAGGTTCAGGAGGAACCGAGGTCTTGGTGGTCAAGGATGTCATGCGGGACGTTCGGGCTAAGAGAATGGTGCACATGAAGAATGGTTAGTCACGTGAGAATGGCAGGAGGTCATTCGCGTGCAAAGTGTTAGCCACGTGAGTATGGCAGGTGGCCATACGGCGTGCAAAGTGTTAGTCACGTGAGTATGGTAGGGTTGCCATCTGGCGTGCAAGAGTTGTACTCGGCCAGGTTGGGTCAAGTAGAGTTGTGTTGGATCACAGTTCCTTCTAGGAATAGGAATCGTATTCGTAACTCCTTGTGGGTTGGTGCTTTAAATAGGTGGGGTCTCCTGTTGAAAGGCACCAAGTAGAGCTGAGCGCATCAAGCTTTGAGCTTGGTTTTAGGGTTTGTACTCTTTTGATGAGAGTATTTTAGACAAGAAATAAAGATCAATTCTTCCAAGATTTTTGCGTGCTACAAGAACTAACCACGTCGCTACGGTATTTTCTGTTTTGGTTCTTGTTTGCATGCTTGTTCTAGTTCTAGATTGGTTTTGTTCTTCAAGTTTTATCTTGATTTGATCCATCAAAAACCTCTCTAGGGTATTGATCTAGTGTTTCTCAAAGTCTAGTTGATCAATCTTTTGTCGTTCTTGTTTAATCTTGAAGTTTTGATTAGATTGATTCTCGTCAAGTTCTGGATCAGCAAGCTTGCGAAGCTTATAACTTTTGATCCGTAAGTCCGATCGAGCTGATTCTTTTTGGGTTTGATTCGTATTGGAATCTAGTTTCTTGTGTCCAAATTTCAGATCGTTTCGACGGTTGGATCTCCGGGAATTATCGTTTTACCGAACCTCTGTCATTCTGTTTTTGTCGAAAACGAGGCAATTATTTGGTTCTGTTTTGGGGTGAACTTTTAGTAGATCAAGAATTTGGTTTTAGCTTCCGCACAATCATTCACCCCCCCTCTGATTGCTATATTCGTATACTTCGATCCTACAAGTGGTATCAGAGCAAGGTTTCTCTAATCTATCTTAACCGGTGATTAGATCAATGGATCGTTATTCGACAAAACCATGTGTGTTCGATGGTGTTGATTTTCAGTTTTGGAAGGCCAAGATGGAGGCATTCATCCAAGCTCAGGGCTTCACAATTTGGGAGAAGGTTTACAAGCCATATCAAGTCCCTGAAAACGACAACGTCAATGATGCAAATCGTGCACATGTTGAAGCAAATAGCAAGGCGCGAAACTTGATCATCCAAGGCTTGGGACGCAGCGACTTTGATCGTGTGGTTCATCTTCGATCTGCATATGAGGTATGGAAATCTCTTTGTGATTATCATGAGGGTTCTAACACTGTCAAAGAGGTTCGTCAAGATATTTACAAAAAAGAATATATGCGTTTTGAGATGAAACCTAGTGAATCTGTAGATGACTTCTTTGCACGTTTCAATAAAATTCTTAGCAATCTACATGCTGTTGGAGTTAGCTACACTGATGCTGCAAATGCTCGACAATTGCTTAGTGCTTTGGACATGTCCGTGTGGGAGATGAAAGTAACATCTATACAGGAATCTACTGTCATGAGCACACTTACATTAGATGTTCTTTATTCTAAACTGAAAACACATGAATTAGATGTTCTTGCTAGAAAGAATGATCATAAATCAATTGCTTTGACATCTCAATCTAGCATATCTCATAATAGTGCTGCTTCAAGTTTTGCTCTATCTTTCTTGTCTTCACTAACCGATGAACAGTTGAGCAATTCCCGGAAAGAAGACTTGTCACTACTCTCTTCTCGCTTTAACAAAGCTTTACAAAATGTGAGAATGAGAAAGAGAGGTGGTGGTGGCCCTCCAAGATGCTATGAGTGTGGTGATCTCGACCATATTCGTCCAAACTGTCCTAAACTTGCAGGTAAAGCATCAAGGGAGGAGAAGGACAACGATGTAAGAAAAGAAAAGAAGTTCTCTTCAAGTAATAGAAAGAAGAAGAGCTTCATCAACAACAAAGTTGTCCACCGAGTTCTTTCCGCTCTTGAACAAGTCAATTTGAGTGATGTAGATTCAGGGAGCAGTGAGGACGATGCAACTCCAAGCAAGCATGAGTTGACGGGGTTGTGTCTCATGGCTAAAAGCGAATAAACTTTACTAAGGATCTACCACGACAAAGAACTTCAATGAGGTAGATCCTTCTTCACGATGAATTAGCTATTGCTGTTGCTCGACTTGGTAAATTGCTTGATAAACGTGACAAGAAAATTAAGAAACATGATTTTGTTGTTGAGTCATTGAATGCTGAAATTGCTAGACTTAAAACCTTGATTCCTGATGATGATGCTTGCAAATCATGTGACTTAATTTACAATGAGCTTACTTTGCTTAGGAAAGAACATGTTACCTTGTTAGAGCAAATCAATGCTGAAAATGAGAAAAATGAGAAACTTGTTAAACATGCTAGTTGTTCTACCATTGATTTACATGATACAACTCCATGTTCTATATGCTCCATACTAGAATTGAAGTTGCATGATGCAAATGCTAGGGTTTCTCAAATGACAGAAGATTTGCTTACACATGAGGTTCTTTCATGCTCAACTTGTCGCAAGCAAAAAAAAAGTGGATGTTCCTGTAATAATTGTTTAACTCGTTCTCAAAAATTGATTACTTGGAAAAGTCATTAGAACGTTTCACTAAAGGAAAGAAAAACCTAAACATGATCTTGGATCAATCAAAAGTCAGCACTCATAACAAAGGTTTAGGTTTTGATTCTTATGCTCATCATAAATCACATGCTCCCACTTGTTGTCAAAACACTTGAAAGTGGAAAATTTGAAATTGTCAATGAGCCTAAGAAAACTGTCTTTAAATCTGCTGGTCTTTTATCTTCTACTATGATGAATGCAAAATGTGCTTCTACTGTTAAAGACAAACTTCATGTTAAGTACACTTGCACTCATTGTGGTAGAGATGGACATTTAGTAGACTTTTGCTTTAGACTAGCTAAACAACAAAAGAGAGAAAGGTTTAATGCTAGGTCTAATTTCAGAAAGGCACATTTTGCTTCTCACTATGTGCCTAGGGTGATGCAAACACCTTTTGTTGCTAGAAACACGGGAAATGACAAATCTGTTTGTATGCATAAAAATTCTCGTGTTGTGCCTACTATTGTGCGTCGTGTGTCTCGATCTTTGGATTCCCAAAAATCTCATTCCTAACCCCAAGATCGAGACCTCGACATGTTTTGTTGCTATGTAGGCTTCTCGCGCAAGGAAGGAGAACATATGGCTAGTGGATTCCGGATGCTCACGCCACATGTCCGGTGATAAGAATTGGTTCTCCTCCCTCACTCGTGCATCTCGTGCTGAAAGTGTTACTTTTGGAGATGCTTCTTCCACTTTTGTTTTCGCAAAAGGCACTAGTCCAAATGGTGCAGGTACAGGTGCATATATTCAGGGGGAGTGTCTTTGTTCATAAAGATGATGACGATGCTGTTGAGGATAAAGATAATTGGAGGTTTACATGAGAGACTCTTCCCACATGCTTGTGTGTGCTTATTTTCAAGCTTCCCACGTGCTTCACATCGACAAGCGTTCAAGTGAACTTTCAGGTATCTCCATGGTACTCAAGATTTTGGCATTTGGCTTTCTGCTTCCTTATGCATTAGTTTAAGTGCTTTTTCTGATGTTGACTTTGGAGGATGTTGAATTGATTTGGTTCATGCCACCTCTTGAGTAATCCCTTTTCTTGAGCATATTGATATTGGATTTCATTTTCTTAGAGATCATGTTGAAAAAGGCAACATTGTGCTTCATCATGTGGATACTGAACATCAATTGGCAGACATTTTCACAAAACCTTTGTCTTCTTCTCGTTTTGCTTTTATTCGGGGAGAACTTGGAATTGTTCATCCAATGGGATTGTTTTGAGGGGGAGTTTCTTTGCCAAGTTCTTTCACTTAATGAGCTCACTTTATCATATTTCTTTATATGTTATGTAATTGAGCTAATATATGATAATCTAATTATCTCACTTGAACTAAAAATGACATTGCGGAATTCCCTGGACTGATTACCTATAGCTAAATACTCTGTGATATCTTACTCTTCTAGGCTTGATATTGAATCCTCTTGACAAATTTGGGCTATGAAGCAAGTGTGGTTTCAACTTTACTCTTTCATAAGACCTTTTAATCACTTTTGCATGTTTATAATCAAAGAAAAATGAAAAGAAAAGGGAATCAATAAAAAAGGGTTGTTAAAAGCAAAAAACCTCAAGTTATGTGCTTCAGGGTGCTTTCCCTAAAAAGAAAAGATGTATGCTTCAAGCATGCCATTCCCTCAAAGATAAGATGTATGCTTCAAGCATGCCACTCCTAGAAAATAAAAGAAGTATGCTTCAAGCATGCCACATGCAACTTATTGTTTAAAGATTAAATTGGTCTACTAGATTGGAGTTGAAACTACTTGCTCGCCCTAAGTTGTTAGTTGCTTCAATTTTTAAAGTCTTGCTTTTTCTGCTAAGATCTTGCTTAGTACTTGGCTATAGTTGACTAAATTGAGGTTGAGATGCATGTCATTCCCTAACTTGTTAAAATCACATCAAGATCATGTATTTTGCATATTATATGATATATAAGGTTATATGATCGAATGAGCTCATCTTTTCCTATCTTGGCACTCCCTTGTTTCTCCTTGTGAAATCTTTGCTACAGGAAAAATTTTGAACCTGTTCTCTCTTTTGTACTCTTGATGAATCCATTGTCAAAGGGGGAGAAATTTGGGAATCATTGAAAAGTTTAAGGAAAAGGGGAGAAGAAAAAGGGGGAGTTGTTGGGGAGTTGTTTTTGGAAATTTGAGAATTTTGGGAGAAGTTTGGAGAATTTTGGAATTTTTGGGCACATTGTACATTCACACACATTTTCCTTCTCAGGGGGAGATTTTGTTTTGCATTTTGGTCAAAGGGGGAATTCTGTGTTTTCTCTTTTTGGTCCTTGATCCTTTGGATTTCAAAATCTTTTGTAAAGTGAATGCCAAATGATTCAATTCTAAGTGGTGTTGCCAATGTTTTCATCAAGGGGGAGATTGTGAAATCATGTGCTGAAAAATTGGCTTTGAAATGAAAAATTAAACTTAGAATTGGATTTGCAAAATGTGCTTGTGCATGTGTTTGATAATTTGTCAAGAAACAGTAAGTTCCCCATCTGCGACGGACAATGTCTTTGGGTCCGTCGTGGACGTGTTTTGAACTCTTTGAGACAAACTCTTTTTTCCTCAAAACCAGTCAGTTTCGCTTGTACGACGGATAATGTTTTTTGTCCGTCGTGGACTTGCTTTTGAGCGCTTGAGTCTAACTCTTTCTCCAAGATTTCAGAAACCTTTGCATGTACAATGCATGCTTTTTCTTGGTCCGTTGTGAACTTGTTTTGAGCTCATGACCGAAGTCATTTTTGCATGTACAACGGACCGATTTTCTTTGTCCGTTGTGAACGTGTTTTTGTCCGTTTGGTTTTCTTCTTGGAACCGAAACTTTCACTTGTACAACGGACCGATTTTGTCTGTCCGTTGTGAATGGTTTTTTTGAGTGATTTTTCATGTATGCAGCGGACCATATTTCCTTGTCCGTCGTGAATGCGTTTTCTTTGAATTAGGGTTTTGAGCGAAATTGAAATAATTTGAATTTGAGATTATGAAATTTGTGATGATTTCATGATGCTTCTTTTGAAGTGGACTTTATGCAATGCTCATGTGAGTAGTTGCATGGATTGACATTGAGTCAAGTCGTGGACTTGTGCTCGGAATTGTTTTGTGGTTTGTTCATGTGCAGGTATTGCTCGAAGACGAATGTGGTCGATGATGGGACCGGAACTAGGTTCATGGAGGAACTGAGGTTCGGGACTAGGTTCAGGAGGAACCGAGGTCTTGGTGGTCAAGGATGTCATGCGGGACGTTCGGGCTAAGAGAATGGTGCACATGAAGAATGGTTAGTCACGTGAGAATGGCAGGAGGTCATTCGCGTGCAAAGTGTTAGCCACGTGAGTATGGCAGGTGGCCATACGCGTGCAAAGTGTTAGTCACGTGAGTATGGTAGGGTTGCCATACGCGTGCAAGAGTTGTACTCGGCCAGGTTGGGTCAAGTAGAGTTGTGTTGGATACGGATTCCTTCTAGGGAATAGGAATCGTATTCAGAACTCCTTGTGGGTTGGTGCTTTAAATAGGTGGGGGGTCTCCTGTTGAAAGGCACCAAGTAGAGCTGAGCGCATCAAGCTTTGAGCTTGGTTTTAGGGTTTGTACTCTTTTGATGAGAGTATTTTAGACAAGAAATAAAGATCAATTCTTCCAAGATTTTTGCGTGCTACAGTAACCACGTCGCTCTGATTTTCTGTTTTGGTTCTTGTTTGCATGCTTGTTCTAGTTCTAGATTGGTTTTGTTCTTCAAGTTTTATCTTGATTTGATCCATCAAAAACCTCTCTAGGGTATTGATCTAGTGTTTCTCAAAGTCTAGTTGATCAATCTTTTGTCGTTCTTGTTTAATCTTGAAGTTTTGATTAGATTGATTCTCGTCAAGTTCTGGATCAGCAAGCTTGCGAAGCTTATAACTTTTGATCCGTAAGTCCGATCGAGCTGATTCTTTTTGGGTTTGATTCGTATTGGAATCTAGTTTCTTGTGTCCAAATTTCAGATCGTTTCGACGGTTGGATCTCCGGGAATTATCATTTTACCGAACCTCTGTCATTCTGTTTTTGTCGAAAACGAGGCAATTATTTGGTTCTGTTTTGGGGTGAACTTTTAGTAGATCAAGAATTTGGTTTTAGCTTCCGCACAATCATTCACCCCCCCCTCTGATTGCTATATTCGTATACTTCGATCCTACACAGTTTCTTGGGAGTTGTGCATTTACTGGGCGGTTTTCACCGTAACGGAAAGATGCCGTTTCGCGAATGGTCATGGCCGTCTTAAATGCGCCTTTTCACGGGCCCTTTTTAACCCCGACCGTCGCAAGAGACAGAGCTACCTTGCGCTTTGCTCGATCTCGCCCAGAATTTCTCCAAGAGCCTTAGAACCCTCTTCGGTCTCCTTCTCCCCTCAGCAATGGCGCATTTCGGAGTTAGCCAAATGAACTGGAGGAGGCTCCAGGCGCTCGTGGACGACGGCTACGTCGATCCGAATACTGGTCGAGCGCCTGGGAGTGACGAGACACCGGCGCCGTGGGAGGGAGAGATCGTCTCCTATGAGCTATATGCCGTCAAGAGGCTTCGCTTGCCCGAGAGTGAGTTTCTCGTCTTCGTGCTCGCCTTTTGCGGGTGCGAGATTTCTCATCTTAACCCCAACTCCATTCTTGCTCTCATGATCTTCTCCCACCTCTGCGAGGCGTATGTGGGCGTGACACCCACTGGTAGCCTCTTCTTCCATTTCTATTCCCCTTTCCGCACCGGCAGGGGTACCCCTGCCGGTTGCGTCTACCTTCGCCTCCGGCCCAACCGACCATACGAGTATCCTCTTCTTTCCTTGAAGGACTCAGTGTCGGGCTGGGCCGACCTCTGGTTCTATCAGAAGAAGGCGGAGGGGAGCCAGCTGATCTACACCGGGGAGGTTGCCCCGGCCGCCGAGACAGCGCGCCTGCCCGTGCAGCCTGAGGAAGAGTGGATCCTCAGGACGATCAGTGAGCTCACCCAGATGGGGCTCACTGGTCGGGACATTGCCCGAGACTTCAGTTTCAACCGGGTGTCTCCCTTGCGGCGTCAGGAGCATCCATTCTTTAAGGTGACCGGGTGGCAAGACATCACCCATGAAGACAACACAGGTATGTACTTTAGACCTTCTTTTGACTTTCTTCACTGCCCGGATGTTGGCCTTATTCTTCGTTTCACCCCTTGTTCGTATTGCAGCTCCGAGGATGGACTGAATCAAGGAAAGGGTCGCCAAAATGTTCGGCGCCCCGAAGGAGAAGGAATTGAAGCCCAACCATCAGTTCCCAAAGAATGTCTTCGACCGTAGCGACGTGGTAAGTAATCCTGTCTGTTCTTTGCTCGAGAAGCACATTCCGAGCTTGTCTTACTTGGTTTCTGTTCGCAGGAGAGGGTCGCTCTTGAGCTCGCCGCATCGAGCGCCGCTCCAACGCTCCAAGGAGATACCCCGACCAGGGGTTCTCGCAAGAAGGTGGCTGGTCAAAGCCATCGACCTTCTACCTCGCCTCCTCCCGCCAGGCGCTCCAAACGCCAAGTCACGTCCAAGCCTCTAACCAAGCACCACTTGGAGTACGCCGACCGGAAGAAGGTAAGGGAACTCCGACAGTGGTTTGCTGACTTCAAGCAGAAGAAGCTGGAGTTGATGGGTCGCTTGCAATAGCTGGCCGAGGAGGTGAAGGAGGCCGAGGAGGCGGCCAAGTCCACCGTGAGCAAGGAGCAGCTGGAGAGGCAGATCAAGGCTCTCCAGGCTCAACTCGCTCAGGTGGTCGAGGACCCCGACGAGGAGGAGGAAGAGGAGGAAGACGCCTTTGCCCTGGTCAGGAGGAGCCGAAGGTCGATGTCTCAACCAACCTTGGCGCTGGAGGGGGCCGACATGGATCGTCGACCCCATGATGGCCAGGGCCAGCGACGCCGCCGTGCAACGCACCGAGGCCTACGAGGCCGCCGCAGGCAGGGCGCCTGTGGCCCAAAGCGAGGAGACCGGGGACGAGGGTGCTCGTCTGGTGGAAGGTAACCCTCGTGTAATTTCCTTGTTTTCGTTTCCCTTGCAATTTTCCGAGCTAACCCCACTCCGCTCGGCGTGGGCGTGATAGCTCGGCTGCTGTCCTTAGATCTCCAGCAAATGGCTGAGTGGATTCTCAACTCCGCAGTTGACGCCGAGCTGGAGCGCGTCGTCGACCTGGTGATGAGCGAGGACTTGGAGGAACCACCAAGGGCTGAGCTCCCATGGGCTTCCGAGCAACCTTCTGCGGTCACCGAGCTCCCCTTGGTCGCGGCGGAGTAAGGCTCACAGGGACCGAGGACGCTATGGCCTTGGTCCCTTACGAGGGGACGAGCGCGGTGCTGGGCGTGGAGGAGGCTCAGGAGCCATGCCTTGAGGTCCAAGGATCGGTTGCCCCCGACCAATCACCGCTGGTCGGCGGCCAAGAGGCGGACCCCAGCTCGGTCGGCCCTCAGGGAGCGAGCCCCGAGGCGGAGGAGGTTGTCGTTGTCGCCCAGCCCCCCAGCGTGGAAGCCGAGCTGGGGGATGATAGCGACGCGCCGCAAATCCTGGGGGAAACCCATCCTCAGGGTGAGCAGGCCCCGGAGGCCGAGCGTCCCCCAGGGTTGATCGAGGAGGGAACCGCCCTTTCCCCCCTGGGCACATTGGGTGCTCAAGAGGAGCAAGACCCCCACCCAAGCGACGCGCTTGCTCTGAACGAGGATGACCCAACTTGGGTCAACCCGTTCTTCCGAGCTGGCGCGATCGACCGCCAGAAACTCCAGGACAAGCTGGTCAGCCGCGCCCTTCTGGTAAGCTTTCTGCTTTTATGCCGTGTTGTCCTTCTTCCTGTGTCGAAACCCTTAAGGTGGTTTTAATCCTTTTTTGTCCGCAGTTCGCTGCCAAGGCCATGGAGGACATCGACGCCTCCACGGTCTCTACTGAGGAGTTTCTGGGGTACCACCGCGAGCAAGACGCCAAGATCGCTGATCTTGAGCGTCGGATCTCCGATGTGCATGCCGCCGACCAGAAGGAGCTGGAGCTGGCGAAGAGCTCCGTTGCCGAGCTTCGGGACCAACTCTCCCAAAGCAAAACGGTGAAGGCCACCTTGTAGCTAAGGTGTGCCAACCTCGAGGAGGAGTTGGGGAAGCTTTGGCAGGAAGTCCCCGACCTTCGCCGCGCCGCGCAAGAAGCTCGAGAGCGCGAGGAAGCTCAGCTCAAGGAGGTGCAGCGCCTCCGAGAGAGCGCCACCGAAGGTTGCGCGGCTCGGCGAAAGGTCTTGGATCTGGAGGCCAAGCTCGATTCCCTTAAGGAAGAGCTCGCCGCCCTCCAGGCCAGTTGTCGGGACCACCTGTAGATAGCTTTTCTCCTTTTTCTTTTTCCTCAACTTGTAAACTTTTGTGTATATCTTTGAAATAGAAAAGGCCGATCTTGTCCTCTTCCCTCCTTGTTTTGGATGCTCTTATGTTTGTTCGAAGGTCATTTTGCAAAAAGGAAAGCAACCACGGGAGAGAACAAGAGCAAAAAACTTGGAAAAAGGCGCGGTTAGCCCTTACACGTACGAGCCCCCGCTATGGACAAAGGTCGTGCACCTAAAGTTGCGTGCACGGGTTTGTTCATAGGAGGATCTAAAAAGTTGCGCTTACGCTTGTTCGTTAGCGCATTTTGCTCGTGGCACGGCCGAGCCGTGCCTCTAGTTTGCGAGCACAGTCGCGCGTGTGACCTGAGGCAAACGGGCACAGCACCATTAATGCTCACGATGGACCATCGAACCCAGATAGGAGCCGAGTTTGACTCAAAAGTGAGGTCATCTATGCGCGATCATTCATGCAGCGAAGAACTACTGCGAAAAGTGTATCGGCATGAGCTGACAGCCCGTAGGTTTTCAAGCTTGGTTCCAAGGGGGATTGGTCCAAATGCATTGTTGGCTGTGCTCGTTCGCCGCTCGTAGACTTTAGAGAGAAGCGTTTGGGGTATAAGTTTATTGAGAAAGAGCGAGGGGAAGCACGTAGCAAGCGAATCAACTTTTTACTAAGGGCAACGCGAACGGCACAAAAAAATAGATGCTCGTACTAAAAAAAGGCGCTTAAACATAGAACTTACGCAATTGACCAATGTTCCAGGTGCTGGCGAGCACTCGACCATCCTCCATCGCTAGGCGAGCAGCCCCCGGGCGTGTTACAGATACGACCGTGTAGGGTCCCTCCCATCTGGGGGTTAGCTTGTTGGCTTTTGATAGGTCCTGAACCCGTCGTAAGACCAAGTCACCGGCTTGCAGGGTCCTTGGTCGAACTGACTTGGCCGCGTGCCTACGAAGTGCCTGTAGGTAAACCGCGGACCAGAGTAACGCCCGTTCTCGTGTCGCCTCTGCGAGGTCTAGGTCGACGAGTCGCTCGATTTCCTGGTCGACGGAATCGACCAGTTGCACCCTTGGGGAACCCAGCACAATTTCTGCAGGTAAAATGGCCTCTGCACCGTAAACAAGTTGGAACGGGTTTCACCCGTGGCCCGACTCGTGGTGGTGCGAATCGACCAAAGAACAACGGGTAGCTCGTCCACCCACTCCAGCTATACCGCCGAGGTTCTTGAAGACCCTCTTTATGCCTTGGATTATCTCGCCCATTTGCTCGTTAATTGCCCCATTGCTCTGTGGATGTGCCACAGAGGTGAAGCAGACCTTGGTCCCGACCTCCTCGCAGTAAGCTTGGAACAATTCACTGGTGAATTGAGTTCCGTTGTCTGTGATAAGGCGGTTGGGTATCCCAAACCGAGTTACCACATTTCTTTGGAGGAACCTCTTGGCCGTTTGGGCTGAGATGCTCGATACGGGCTCGGCCTCTATCCACTTGGTGAAAGTGTCGATGGCCACGAGCAAGTACTTATAGCCTTTCTGACCTCGGGGAAAAGGCCCGAGGATATCGAGCCCCCAGGTCAAAAATGGCCACGAAAGCGGGATGGTTTGTAGCGTATACGCTGGTTGATGGACCTTGCGGGCTTGAAAGTGGCATGCTCGGCAAGTCATCACGATCAACCGGGCGTCTGCCAAGGATGTTGGCCAATAAAAACCCAATCAGAAAGCTTTGCTCACCAGCGTTCTAAACGACGAGTGAGCTCCACACATTCCTTCATGGATATCCTGGAGAAGGTACTGGCCTTACTCCTGGGAGACGCACTTGGAGAGGACTCCTAGCACGCCTTTGCGGTATAGGTCGCCTTCAATCAGTCTGTACTGAGAAGACCGCCTGGTAAGCCGGGAACGCTCGGCTTCTTCCTCGGGCACTGTCCCGTGAACGAGGTATTGGACGAATGGCATTATCCAACTCGCGTCTTGCTCGAGGAGAGAGACTGTACCACCTGTCTCTGGTGCCTCCTCTACAGAGGGAATGGAGGGCTTGTATAGGTGCTCAACGATCACCCCCGCCGGAGCGGTAGTTTGGGAGGAACCGACCTTTGATAATTGTTCGGCCAGGGTATTATCCTTCCTGGGGATGTAGAGTACTTCAAAATTCTTGAAGTATTTCTCCATCTTCCTTACTTTGACCAGGTAAAGCGCCATTGAGGTATCGGAACATTGATACTCCTTGTTGACCTGGTTCACGACCAACTGCGAATCGGCCATCACAGTAAGCCGTTGGACTCCTAGCGATTTGCATGCTCGTAGTCTGGCCAAGAGGCCTTCATACTTTGCTGCATTGTTGGTCACGGCAAAGTGCAATTGGACGGCATACTAGAGTCGCTCTCCATCTGGGGAGACCAACATGACACCAGCCCCCGAGCATTCATACGCTCGGGACCCATCGAAATACATAGTCCAGTGATTTTCCCTAGTCCTGACAGGCTCGCCCATTGACTGGGGTGGAGCCGACCACTCTGCCACGAAGTCTACTAGGACCTGGGACTTGATCACCGTGTGAGCCGAAAAAGTTATTTCAAACTCGGCAAGCTCCATGGCCCACTTTGCTATACGACCACTCGCGTCTTGATTTCTCAGGATCTCCCTGAGTGGGAAACTGGTCGGAACCACAATTTTGTGGGCTTGGAAGTAATGGCGTAGCTTTCTGGAGGCCACTAGTAGTGAGTACAAGAGTTTCTGGACCTCAGGGTAACGCTCCTTTGGTCCATGCAGCACCTCACTAACATAGTAGATAGGTCGTTGGGCCCCATCCCTCTCAACTGCTAAAATCGCGCTTACAGCTTACGGAGTGGCCGCTAGATATAATAGCAAGTTTTCCTCTTTCTTGGGAGTGACCAGGATGGGTGGCTTGGACAGGTACTGCTTTAGTTCCTCGAAGGAACGATTAGCTTCCTCCGTCCAAGAGAAACCATCGTGTTTGCGTAGGGCCTTGAAGAAAGGTAACCCTCGCTCACCCAGCCGAGAAATAAAACGGCTTAAAGCGGCCATCCGACCGGTCAAGGCCTGTACCTCCTTCACGCATGTGGGTGGTCTCATATTTTCAAAGGCTTCAATTTTCTCTGGATTTGCCCCAACGCCCTGCGGACCTACCATGTAGCCGAGCACCTTGCCGGCTTTTACACCGAAAATGCATTTCTCCGGGTTCAACTTTATTCGATGCTTATTGAGATTACAAAATGTCTCCTCTAGGTCGGCGACATGACTTGGAGCGAGCTTGCTCTTGACGACTATGTCGTCTACATAAACATCCAAGTTACGGCCTATTTGATCCGTAAAAGTTTTCTGCATGAGGCGCTGAAAAGTTGCTCCAGCGTTTCTCAGACTGAAGGACATGGTCGTGTAGCAGAATGTCCCAAACAGGGTGATAAAGGAGGTTTTCCCCTCGTCTTCATGGGATATGCTAATCTGATGATACCCCGAATAAGCGTCTAGGAAGCTCATAACTTGTGACTCCGCCGTCGCATCGACCAACTGGTCTATGCGAGGTAGCGGGTAGTTGTCTTTTGGGCATGCTGCGTTTAAGCCCGTGTGGTTGACACACATGCGCCACTTGCCTCCTTTCTTCTTGACTATGACTGGGTTGGCCAGCCATTCCGAGTGCTCGATCTCTTTGATGAAGCTGGCTTTAAGGAGTTTGTCCAGTTCTTCCCTGATGATCGCCTGTTTTTCCGGGGAAAACCGTCTGAGTTTTTGTTGCACTGCTTTTTTATCAGGCTGAACTGCTAGCCTGTGCTCGATCACCTCCCTTGGGACTCCGGGCATGTCGGATGGTTCCCAGGCGAACGCATCCGGATTTGCTCGGAGGAAGGTGATGAGCTCGAGTTCCTATTTGGGATCTAAAAAAGATCCCAAATGCACGACCTTGGCGGGTTCCGACTCGCTGAGCGGAACAGCCTTGGTCTCTCCTCCGAGCTGGAGGGCAACTTTAGGCTAGGAGTGCTTCGGCTCTTGGTCGGGGCCACGTGCAGGTATTTGACCGACCATGTCCAACGCCCTCTCGTCACAAATTAATGCGGACTTGTGGCTCCCCCTCACGGTTATGACCCCATTGGGTCCAGGAACCTTTAGGCATTGGTACGCATGGTGCGTGGCGGCCATGAACTTGGCCAAAGCTGGCCTGCCAAGAATGGCGTTGTAAGCCAACTCGAAGTCGACCACCTCAAAGGTGATCAACTCTATACGGAAGTTGCTCGGACCGCCGAAGGTGACGGGCAAAATGACTTGGCCCAAAGGCTTGATCGAGGTGCCCGGGACTATCCCAAAGAAGGGAACCGTTATTCTTTTGATCTTGGAGCGAGGGATCTGCATCTCGTCCAAAACCTTGGCGGAAATTAAATCCAAGGAGCTTCCGGAATCTATAAGGACCCGGCCAACGACAGTGTTGCTGATGGTCGGGCTTACGACCATCGGAAGCTTCTGTGGTTTGGTCATTCCAAGGGGACAATCTTCCTTGGAGAACGTAAGAGATAGCTCGGACCACTTGAGCTCTTGTACAGGAGGCTTTCCCTGGGTAACATGGTGTACCTCCCGTGCAGCGTCCTTCAAATCTCGTCGAGATTTGTAGGCGGAGGAGCCCCCGAAGATAACCGCGATGTGGTTCTGGGGTTCTTGATATTCCATGTCCTCCTCGTTATCCTCGATGGGTTGTTTGCCTTTGCTATTTTCGCCCTGCTCTGGGAGCGACGGCATGGGACCCTTGCCGCTGTAAAATTGCTCCAGGCGATAGGTCCATGTTCGGCAATTCCGTAAATCATGCCCGTACGCCTGATGAAGTGGATAGTAGAGGCTGCCCCATTGCTCTGCTTGGTCGCCTCGATCGCGGGGCCGGTTCTGTTGTCCTATCCCCCGAGCATTAAACCCCCGGCGCTGCGGCTGGGATGCTCGGGGCTGTTGCTGCTCTACCGCACGACTATGCCCGGCGAGGGTTTTTTCTTCTTCTTCTTGATCTTCTTGTCCACAGAGTTCGAGCCCTTTTTGCTGGCGGAGGTTTCCAATCCGAGATGAGGCGGTAGCTTTCCTTCGTCCAGCATTTTCTTCCACTGGACGGCCTCATCGGCATTGGCATACCTGTCGGCCATGCGAAAAAGCTCGTTGGCCGTTAGGTCTGGATGGATTTCCAAGTCCTGCATAAAGCGCACGTCTCGTACCCCGAACTTGAAAGCCCGGACAACGGCCTCGTCCGATATGTTCGGGATCGAATTTCGGACTTGGATGAACCTTTGGACAAACTGTCGCAAGGTCTCACCCTCCGTCTGAATCAGGCGCTCGAGGTCGCGCTCCCTTCCCGGGCGAGTGTAGCAGCTCTGGAAATTTGCTCGGAGTGCTGCACTGAGCTGGCCCCAAGATCGTATGGACCCTTCTTTTTGGTTGAAGAGCCAAGTACGAGCAGCCCCATCCAAGACCGTTGGGAGATAGTTCACCATCACCCCTTCATCGCCCCCGGCCGCCAGGATGGCGGTGGTATAGATTGAGAGAAATTCATCTGGGTTCTGGGTCCCGTTGAATCTTTCAATGTGTCCGGGCTTGAACTTGTTCGGCCATGTGACGCTCCGAAGAGAGCTCGTGAAGGCCTGACAACCGAAGCTCGGGGTCTCACGGTGGTATCCTCAGCCATAATGGTCATTACGAGCGTCCCTCATCCATCGCCCCACCCGTGGGCCAAGCTGGGAGAAGACTTCGCGAGGACGGTACGCTGACGACCGTTCGGAACGCTCGTAATCCGGGTGGATGTAAGCATGTCGTTCCGAGGTTGCTCGGTTATTGCTCCGAGGCTTCTCGCGGACCGGATTAGCAGTTTGGGGCAATCTCCGAGCATGGCTTCGAGATTCATCTCTGTGTGAACGGACAGGTGTATGCTCTCGACGGTCCCGGGAAACACTCCGGGCATCCTGGTCGCGAGGAGGATCCGGGACCTTTAGGTCGACGGCAAGCTTCTCCAGATCCTCGGCTACGACCATGCCTACGGCCTCTAAGTCCAGTTGATCAGGGAAGTTGCGAAGGTCGCGCACGACCACCGCCAAAGCCTGCAAACGTTCTCGGTTTTGGCGAACGGGCGGCGGAGAGCTCTGATGGCATTCTGGGATGTGGTCGGGAGTACGACACTCGTGAGAGTTTCCCCGGGAGGAGTTTCTTTCCCTGGAAACCCGCCTCTCTCTTGCTTGGCGGCGTATGCTCGCAAGGGTCTTACCCAAAGACGCTTCCAGGTGGTGCCTGGCCGCTTCACAGCGGTCCCGCTTAGCAGCCCCCGAGGATTGCACCTCGGGCTCGATACGGCTCCCAGCAATGTTGACATGGCGAGAATGAGACGAGCGTGACGGGGACATCATCGTATCTCCTTGGGATGCCGTCTCACGGTCGAACTCGAGATGGTCTGGTATATCCAAACCATCATAGAGTCTGTTATAGTCATCCTCGTCGTCACCGAGGGCAATGCACGGGGAACGGGGGACCCGTCCTCGTGCTCCGGATTCCGGGGTAAAGCTCCCGGACTCGGTGTGGCCTACAGGATCGGTCACACCGGCTACACCATCGCCGGCGTAGTACATGTCATCATCATCAACGTCGTTGAAGGCACAGAGACTCCTAGTATCTCCCGAATTTGACATCCTCGAGGACCCCAATTCGCACGGGAATCACACTGTCGGATCCCCACGGACGGCGCCAACTGTCGACGATCGGAGAACGGGCTCCCGCCGAGCTTACTTGTTGAATGAGGGATCAACAGGGGCCCCCTCGTACGAGCAGGGGGGAACGTCTGAGCAATGCCAAGACGGGAGAAACACGTAGTGTTTATCCTGGTTTGGGCCTCTCACTGCCGAGATAACAACCCTACTCCAGTGTATTATCTTAATGATTGGTCAAAAGAGGCATCCCCCTTACAAGTGTTTTCGGGGGGATTTAAATACAGAGCCTCACGCTGTAGATAAGGTAACTACCTCCTAGATTTACGCCACGCTTCCATAATCGTAGCGTCCACGATCCGGGGCCCTTGATCTACGCAATTAATTTGAATTTCCGGTGCACCCGCCCTTGATTTCCGGCGGATTGATTGCCATCTTCCTTTCTAGTGGCATGACCGGGTCCCTCGACCATCCACCCGGGTAACAGCGTGGCCTTCACGAGCATGGTTGCTCGTGATCGTCCGGTATGGTCGTAGGCGAATGGTTAGACACGCATGCTCGGGAGTTATGTTGCCCGGATGGTTTCCCGAGCATCTTCTGCTGGTACTGTATGGTCGGTAGCTTCAGGACCTTCTGGGGGTACAACGGTCTTTTATCAGATAGTTAATCCCCGACACTTTGTTACAGACACTCGCCTTTGTGGTGTTTGGTTGTATCCTATGGGTAAAGTGCATAACCTCTGCAGAGTGTAAAATCTATTCGAATAGCCGTGTCCGCGGCATTGGTCATTGCTCGGGAATTACAGTCAAGGGTTAGACTTTCACAAAATGACTTGACTCTGGAAAGATGGATGGTTTGGATTGATGAATTGGGCCTAGGATCGTAAAATGTTGTATTTGTGAGATCATTGTGAAAACTACTCTATTCATTATTGTTTTACCGCTTGCAATATATTATTGTATTTACTCATGCTACTTTACTGCAAATGAACCTGTTAGCCTATCCTTTGTAATAAGCCATGCATGTAGAATATTAGCTTGCATTCTGTGCATGACTTGCTGAGTACCAAGTACTCACCCTTGCCATAATACAACATCAGTTGAAGAAGAGTCGACGCCAGCCTTGGAGGAGGAGTACCTGGAGGAGCCGTCTAACTAGGGAGCGGGCCCAGTCAGTTGCCTGTGGTATACTGGATGGCGCCACGAAATCTATTTTATTCCGCTGCAGTTAATTCTCTTTAAATAAGTTTTCACCCTGTGTGGCGTACTCTTGTAACTTGACCATAAGGTCGAGCAACCAGTTTGGTTATCTTAATTAAGTACTCTATTACTATCGATGTGTATGATTGTGATATTTACCGATGTTGAGACTGTGTGCACTAGCGTGATCCTGGACTAGTGCTGAATACACAGAGGGTCCGGATTTGCAAATTCGGGTCCCGACAAATATGCTTTCACTTATTTAACATCAGTCTATCTACAGGAGAGTAGGGAGTACATACTCTCAGGGGTATGGAACAATTTTCCTATATGATGTTGTTATACCTCTTTATTCTTTTGAGTATGCTCTAATACTGATTATAAGATACTCCAAAGTGAGTTCTATGAAAAATTTCTTCAAAGTCCACCCTTTATAGCATAATTTGTTTATATATTCTTTTTACATACGGAAAAGGGTATATAACAAAAAATAAAGGGTTCAAATGATTTTTTTTTCAACAATGTCGCATTGTAGTATATTAGAATTATTATTGGAGTATATTGAAAGTGATAAAGGAGTATAACACATTCGTTTAAGTGGTATACTGGAGGTGGGAGTACGTACTCCCAGGCTTCCTATATATATATGTATGTGTGTGTGTGTGTGTGTGTGTGTGGTTTCATACTTCTGGGTGTACATATTCTCACTTTTATTATATCACTTAAATGATGTTATATCTTTTTTATCTTTTTGAGTATACTCTAATGCTGATTATAAGATACTTCAAAGTAAATTCCACAGAAAATTTATTTAAAACTCACTCTTTATAGTATAATTTATTTATATACTCCTTTTACATATGAAAAAGGACATATAGCAAAGAATAAAAGGCTTCCATGAATTTTTTTCAATCATGCCGTATTGAAATATCTTAGAATTATTATTAGAGTATAATGAAAGTGATAAATGAGGATAATACGTCCATTTCACACACACACACACACACACACACACATATATATATCTTAACTATTATAAGAATGAGTTGGTGGTTATGGTGAGTCTGCCAGGCTGTTCTTGGGCCAGAACAGTAGGGGTCCAAGGCCCAGTAGGTGGGGAATTCTGTAGCTATTTGCTGTTTGTCTAGCCTTATTTGCATTTCATTGTATTCCCTTGTTCAGTGATTCTTCGGATCTCAAATAAGTGATAGCTCAAGTTTTAAATTCTTGTTTTTTTTTGTTTTTAAGAGTTTAGAACTTGTGGTGTTATCATCTATTTGGGATCCGTTGCAACGCACGGGCACTTCACTAGTGTGTGTGTGTGTGTGTGTGTGTGTGTATATATATATATATATATAGGATAGCGGAATGGGACACCATGGTGCCTGGGCACCATGATTTTAAATGTGTTAATTCAAGTTAAATTCGGATATATTTTTTAAAACTTTCGGTTTTAGTGTATATACCCATCTATCAGAATTCAAATGAAACACATACCTTTGAAAAAATATACTCGAATTTGAAGATTTGAATGAATTTAGATTACATACTTTACTGATTTATATGTATAATCAACACATACCTACAATCAAACTCCATCAAAAAATGAAACTTTAGTTTGAATTTCAGTTCAAACTTGTTTGAACTAGTTAGTAAACTGGTTGAACTTAACATCCTAAAAATTTCAAAAAATTTCGCATGCATATACATATGGAAAATACCCGTTTTGGATCATGGTGCCCAGGCACCATGGTGTCCCAGGTAATTGTACTGTATATATATATATATATATATATATATATATATAGAGAGAGAGAGAGAGAGAGAGGTAATAGTATTTTTTTTATTTTTTAATCTTTATTTTTCGTTATCAATTTTGTTTTTCGTAGCAACGCACAGGCATATAACTAGTTCCAAATTAAATTAATCATCAAAGTGCTCTATTTCCTAACGGTGCGTGATGAGTTCGGCTTGTTCTGGACGGCAAGGTCACGGCGGTACCCTCGGGCTCCTGATGCCAGCCCCTTAGGGCATGTCCAATGGTAGAGCCAATTACTGGCTATAAGAAAGCTCCATGTCACTTATAGCTAGCTTAAAGACAAACTCTCCAATGGGTTGACTATAACATATTCTCCAACATTAAATGTGGGTCCACATGTAATTGTCTTTTATTTTTCTTGAAAAACACTATAGCCTGGCTCTTAGTTAAGAGCCAGCTCTTGTCTCTCTCTCCTCTACTTCTCTCTTCCACATAAGCAAAAAGATGAGATGGACTCCTTATAGCCTGCTGACATGTCTCTATTGGGGATGCTCTTACAGTGGAGGGCGCTAGCACGTCGTGGGTGCGAGGACGGTAGCTGACTGGGGATACTCAGAGGTAATTATTGAAACGGATTCCCAATCGTTGGTCAATCTTAGATACGATGCGCTAGGAATACCCTTATGGCCATCAAACTCATCTCTACTATTATAAAGCAACAGTTGGTGGCAGTGGTGAGTTCTATCCATGTCATTAATTGTCCTGCTTAATTGCCCTATTTAATTGCCCTGCTTAATTGCCCTACGCAAAAAACGAAACGTTGCTTTAATTAGCCAGCTTTCGCAAGAAACGAAGCGTTAAAGATAGAGGTTTGATCTTGTGAAATAATTTTTTTATTTTTTAATCTTTATTTTTCATTATCAATTTTGTTTTTCGTAGCAATGCACGGGCATGTAACTAGTTTAGTTCTATTTGGAACTAGGAATACCCATCAAACTCATTTAGTTCTATCTGGAACACGTCAATTCTTTACATTCATACGAGAATTAAACTCGTGTGGGAATTGAGCTGTTCATGGAGTACACTTTAGTTGCTAAAATTTTGTAATCCTTTCCTGCTGGACTAGACAAGGTAGATTCTGAAGCATTCATGGAACTTGTCGGTAGGGATGGCAATCGGGTGGGTATCTCCAGATATAACTGCCGCCCACCCGAACCCACAAGACTTCTCGGGAATGGATATGTGCCCATGCCTGAACCAGATGGGTACCTGAAACTGAACCTTGATCTCCAGAACTCAGTGCATCATGTGACCTGATGGGTACCCGAACCCGATAATGGAGGATCCTATCTCTCAGGTTTTATAGCTGGCATTGCACCTTCTGCTTCGATACTCGTTAATTAATGTTCATCATGGTAAATTCTTTTTTAAATCTTGCTTTCAACATTAGAACTATGAGCTATTGCTCATGATGTGATTCATGTTTCAATTGTGGAAATTTGCAAAGCAACTGGATTGTCTTTACTTGGTGCCCTACAACTCATGTCTCATTGCTTCTATTACTCGAGCAAACCACGTTTATACATTATTAGCTACCTATTTTCTCTCCTTTGTGTTTCCTAAGTATATGTTTATTTTCAACTTTCAATTGATTTTTGCTTTGCTTACTAGGAGTATTTATATTGGTGTGGCCTGCATTTCATTTTCAGCTCAATGCTCAAATGGAATGCCACTTCCATTTCTACTGTTGTTTACTTTGCTCATTAGTTATCTTTACTATTATAAAGCAGCAGTTGGTGGCAGTGGTGAGTTCTACCCATATCATTAATTGCCCTGCTTAATTTCCCTGCTTAATTGCCCTACGCAAAAAACGAAGCGTTGCTTTAATTAGCCAGCTTTCGCAAGAAACGAAGTGTTAAAGATAGATGTTTGATCTTGTGAAATATTTTTTTATTTTTTAATCTTTATTTTTCGTTATCAATTTTGTTTTTCGTAGCAACGCACGGGCATGTAACTAGTTTTATTAAAACTTACACTTGTAATGGCCAAAACAACCACAGGAATGGAACTTTCCATCAAACCATCATGTAAAGATTTTTGTTAACCAAACCATTGTGTAAAGTTAATGATTAAACACCTACTAAAAATTCAATTTTGTTAACAAACTGATGTGATGATACTAGAGATTTATAGAGGTTAGGAGCTCACAATGACAATGTTCCGTCGATAGCTCAACCAAGCTCATACTGCAAACCCTAAGCTTAGTTGTCTTAGGTACAATGATTATTGTTTTATCTCCTCTTGGAAGGTAGCGCAAGTTGACTGCTACAAGCCTATAAAACAAAGTGCCACTAGTAAATCAACATGTTTAAGATCTTAATTACTTGATCCACCAATTTAAGGACACATTGTTATTGAATCATAGCACTAAATAAGTTGGAAACTTGTAATACCAATAAACCAAAAGGGCTGGATCACCTGACTGGACAATCTTTTGGGATGATATCCTCCATTCTACTATGACACATTGAAAACACCTTGACTAGTTCCATCTGCAACAAAAAAAGAAATACAGCCGCAACAGGCACAAAGAGAATTTGTGAGAATATGGCAATGATCTTCTGTTTCAAAATACTAAGGTCCAAGCGGAATATCACAAAAGAACGGAATATGACAAAACAAAACACTTGGAACCAGAAACTCAGCAGAATTATCTGGGTATTTATACATCTTTCTTTGTTCTATCTCAGCAACATGATCAGTGCGTTATTTTATCTTCGTTTGTTTTTGGCTCTCCAATTTAAAGGAGAGATGAAAGGCACCTTGTTTAGCAGTTGTAAAAGAAACTTTTAGAAAAGAGGAAGTGCTCTGTATCGCCGTGTCTTGAATGTCCATCCCATAAACACGCCCTTGCCCTCTTTCATCAGCTACCATCTTAAGCAAAGCGAGCGTATCATTTCCATTCCCACATGTGGCGTCAACCACAATATCTCCTTTCCGAACAATACTTCACCACACCCTAATCAAACAAATACATATACTGAATAATGCGAGCTAATTCACACAAGTCGCTTGAATTCTACAAAGCATTCCACATGAATAATTTACTTACAAATACACACATCTAGCACCGAAGAAACCAGGGGTGGTAGTCGACGAGTGCAACAGGAGCGGGAAGAGCCTGGGGGCGGTGGCCGACGGCTGCAGCAGGAGCAGAGGAGCCTGTGGTAAGGGGAGGCCAAGGCGATGGGGCCGGAGGGAGGGAGCTGGAGGGGAGGGAGTTGGCAGGGCCGAACATCGAGCCAGCACCGAGGGAGGCAGCCATGGTGGAGGAGGTGATGGGGCTGAGCCGGTGCCAAGGGAGGCGATGGCGGGAGGGTGGCCAGGTCGGAGGGAGGCGAGGGGATCGACCCGGCGCCGAGGGAGGCGACCATGGTGGAGGAGTCAACAGAGGCGGGAGGAGGTGAGGGGGCTGAGGCATCGTTTAGGGAGGCGGTGGCGGGAGGGTGGCCGGGGCAGAGGGAGGCAAGGGGGTGGAGGGAGGCGAGGTGGCCGGTGCTGAGGGAGGCGGCCATTGCGGAGGGCGGCCGGGTGGGGAGGGAGCCGAGGGAGGGGTGCTGGGTGAGGCCATGCTGGATGGAGGCGTCAGAGGGAGGAGGTAGTAGATGGGTCTCGGGGACTGAGATATCCTGCCCGGTCATGAGCATGGTCAACGGACCCCAGCCCGAGCTCGAGCTCGGGCCCCCTGCTATCCCGATGACCAGGCGGCACCCACACAACATTGAGCAAGGGAACTAGAGGTCGTCACGCGACCAAGACCTGGAGCTCAGGGAGACCCGATCAGAGGCTTGCGGTTACCGAGATCCGTAAAGACAGGACTCAATGCGGACGTGGGCGATGGACCCGGGGGTAGTTGCGATCCGGTTGAAGCATGCGTGGCGCCACCCTTTCCGAAAACTACTCCTGACCGATTGCCACGTGGGGGGGGGGCCTCAAACGACAGAGACACAGACCCATAGACATCCACTTGTACTCACGTATAATTTATTTCTCCGCCTCAGGGCAAGACTGGAGTAGAGATATTACCCAGCTCAGGGGCTCGAACCAGTATAACTCTCGGTGCCTTTTGTCTTCTTCTCCAGATCGTAACAGCAGCATCGTCGACCTCCCGAGGGGCGAGGCTAATCTTTGGGTCCCTGCTCACACACACCCCTTCTACTTCATCTCTGCGGTCAGGCGATCCCGATCGTCGATAGCTGGCGCCCACCATGGGGCCTAAAGACTTCGAATCTCTGGAGGAACATCGCTGCTTCAACAACTTTGACAAGGACATGGCATGCGGCTCTGGGAGACTTTCGGCAAACTCGGGGGCAAGCCCTGTCCCCAAGCGTGGGGGATCTACATCCCTGTTCTCCCCGTCGCCACCGCCCCGCGATCAATTCGTCTTCATGGCCGGCAACCATGGTGCAAACGTGGAAACGAAAGACCGCGAGCCGAAGACACCTGAAGACGCACATCGAATGGCTCAGGTTGCCATCAACTAGGCCATAACTATCCTCTGACGGGAGGAGCGGGGCAAGATCGACGCCTCCTCCGGGCTTTCCAGGTTCCCTCGCTCCACCGAACGTCTGCATGCTATCGCCAGGGTCATGACCGATCCCGCTCGGGTGAGGTCAAACCTCTTCGGCCGAGCACTGGCCGAAGAACTGGACAAGGCTACCGACGAGGCAACGCCCCCCCCAGCGGGGTCGGAGCCAGCATTCTAGATCCCACTCTCCCATGAGCAATGGTAGCTCCTTGTGCAGGTGCCAGCGCTCTCGTCGGTCGCCGCCACGACATCAAGCCTGGGACGTTTCCCGGACACCCCCACATCACCGCTCCCCGAACGTGACCTGGGGAGACGACTGGCGCCTGTCGAGTCACAATAGCACTCGCTCAAACAATACCGCGTCTAGGAGTCCATCTCTAGACGCCCTGCCCAGGCGCCGTAGGGTCCACGAGCGCCTACGATACTACCCGGGCGATGCCCGCGCTCGTCGTCACGACCGGCACGACCGCGCACTCGGTCACCATGACAGCCGAAGTTCTGGATCCAACGACAGAGGCTATTTCCAACGAGATGCTGCGCCGGCCTATGGATGCTCGGCGTATACCGATGACCTCCATCGGATGCGAACAACGCGGTGTGCTAGAAACGCGACTACGACCAAGGCAAGCTCGCCCCCAACTCTGGGGAGATTGGTCCGTCCAACTTCAAAGGTAACGATCCCATACCGACCTCTAACAAACGGAAGAGGGATCGCAAGAAAGCTGGTCGGCCGTGGGTGCTCACAGCATCGAGCAATGAGCACGAAGTGATGGAGGCCCGAGGGCCGACCCAAGGAGAGCCTTAACCTTAGCAAGGTCGAGCACGAACGCAACAGGCCGCGCACCTACCCCAACCAGGGAATCACTTACCTGGGCCTCAGCGCGGCGATGTCCGACCGTAGGGGGGTGAGGAGCGGCCAAAATACGATGATAACAAGTACTGGCCCTTTCACAGGGCCCATGGCCATGATTTACGTAATTGCAGGGCTTGGCTAGGTAAGCTGCATGCCTTCTACAACGGGCATGGCGAAATGCCCACGCTCCCGAAGGAGGGCGAGCAGCCCGACAGGGTCAATGCAGGTGAGGACCTAGATGGCCTCGACCTGGAATTCCAACAGGGAGAGCAGCGGATAGACGTGATCTTCAGTGGCTCATCTACCTACCAGTCCAGGAACGAGCTTAAGACCACCGCCCAGATAGTCTACCACGCCACCACCGGAAAGCCCGTCGACCAGCCTTGCAAGTGGGCTGGCACAACGATCGCTTTCACTGGGGAGGACGCCCCCCAGGGTATGTCAAAGGATCTCAAGATCGCCCTGGTTGTGACCCCGACCATAAGCAACACCATGGTCGGTCGGGTCATGCTCGATGGAGGCAGCTCCCTCAACCTGCTCCTAGCAAGCGCGCTCGATCGGATGCAAATCCCCCAGTCGAAAATCGAGAACATCGTGGTTCCCTTCTTCGGGATCGTCCCAAGTAGCTCGACCACCCCCCTGGGGCAAGTGGTCCTGCCCGTCACTTTCGGCGACTCGGACAACTTCCGCACTGAGCTGATCACATTCGAATTGGTCGATGCAGATCTCCCATATAATGCCATCCTCAGGCGCCCGACCTTGATCAAGTTCATGGCGGCTAACCATTACAGCCACCGCTGCATGAAGCTTCCGGGACCCAACGGCGTCATCTCGGTACGGGGCGACCTTAATGCGGTGCATGGTTGCGAGAGTAAAGCCTTGGCTCTCGCTGGTCTGCTGCCCCAGCCAGGCCCGGAGACAACCGTGAAGAACGCTCGCTAGAGGGCGGCGATCTAGCCCAGTGGCGTAACAAAAGCCATGCAGCTCGAGGAGAATAATCCGAGCAGGTGCACCCACATCGCGGTCGAGCTGGATCCCAAATAGGAACTCGAGCTCGTCACCTTCCTTCGAGCTAATAAAGACATATTCGCCTAGGAGCCAGTAGACATGCCGGGCGTCCCGAGGGAGGTGATCGAGCACAAACTGCAAGTACGGCTTGGCTCGTGGCCCGTACGACAGAAGTTGCGTCGCTTCTCAAACAAGAAAGTGGCCATAATAAGGGAGAACCTGGATAAACTCCTAAAGGCCAGCTTCATTCGGGAAATCAACTATTTCGAATGGCTGGCCAACCCTGTGATCATATAGAAAAAAGGTGGGAAGTGGAAGATGTGTGTTGACCACTCGGGCTTGAACTCGGTGTGCCCGAAGGATAACTTTCCCCTCCCACGGATAGACCAGATTGTCGACTCCACGGCAAATGCCAAGATGCTGAGCTTCGTGAACGCATAGCCTAATCTGGTTATCACTAGATCAAGTTGGCGGTTGATGATGAGAGTAAAACGGCCTTCATTACCCCGTTTGGAACATATTGCTACACGACCATGTTGTTCGGTCTCCGCAATGCAGGTGTGACATTCCAGCACCTCATGGCCAAAACCTTCGACCCTTAGATTGGTCGCAACCTCGAGGTCTACGTGGACGACATCATTGTAAAGAGTTCCTCCGAACGTGACCACGCCCAAGACCTCACTGAGACCTTCACTAACCTGAATAGGCACGGGGTCAAGCTCAACCCTGAAAAGTGTGTGTTCAGCGCCGCTTCAGGGAAGGTGATCGGCTTCATGATCAGGGGGTCGGAAGTCGGCCCGAACCCAGAAAAGATCGAGGCAATAGAAAGGATGGCTCCCCTGACCTTGGTGAAACATGTGCAGAGACTCACCGGTCACATGGCTGCGCTCAGCCAGTTCATCTCAAGACTCGGCGAGCGCGGGTTGCCATTCTTCAAGACACTACGCAAGCACGGGGGCTTCGAGTGGATGCCCGAGGCGCAACGGTCCTTCGACGAGCTGAAGACTTACCTCTCAACCCCACCTTTGCTTACGACCTCGCGGCCAAACGAGGACTTACTGCTTTACCTTGCGGCTACAGCTTAGGCCGTGAGCGCTGTTCTAGCCGTCGAGTGAGATGGTCGGTAGCAACCGATCTACTATGTCAGCGAGGTGCTTCACGAACCCAAGGAACGCTACCCTCAGGTCCAGAAGCTGTTGTAAACCCTTCTCATGGCTTCACGCAAGCTTCGGCACTACTTCTATGCGCACTCGGTGATCGTCCCGAGCAGGTTCCCGTTCGGCGAGATCTTGAGGAACCCGGAGGTTGGGGGTCAGATTGCCAAATGGGCCATGGAGTTGGCCGAATTTGACTTCAAGTTGATGGCACGCATAGCCATTAAATCACAAGTGCTGGCAGACTTCGTAGTTGAGCAAACCCCACAGCCGGTCCCCAAGCTCGAGGTCAACAAGTAGGAGCCCTGGATCATGCACTTCGATGGCTCGAGATCCTTCGAGCGCTCCGGGGCCGGCGTCCTCATCATCACACCAAAGGGAGATAAGTTGAGGTACGTGACCAGCTGTACCATCGGAGCATGTCGGGCGTCCTATCAAAATGAGTCTCCCAGGAGGAGGGTAAGTTCCTGCTAAACGATATCCACTTGGGTCTTTATGGTGCACATTCCTCCTACAGGGCGATGGTCGGGAAGGCATTTCGCATGGGGTTCTACTGGCCAACAACACTCCAAGACGCACGGGATATAGTTCGCACCTGTCAGACTTGCCAATTCCATGCTCGGAAGTCGCATCAACTGGCCTACGCCCTCCAAACCATCCCACTCGCCTGGCCTTTCTCGACCTGGGGGCTGGATATCCTAGGTCCTTTCCCATAGGCCATTGGCGGGAAAAGATTCCTATTCGTCGCCATCAACACCTTCACCAAATGGATCAAGGCCGAGCCGGTCTCTGCGATCACTGCGCAAGCAGCGGTCAAGTTTTTCGTTCATCCATGGTGAACAGGTACGGAGTCCCATGCAAAATTATTACTGATAATGGAACTCAGTTCACCAGCGAGCTGTTCCAAGAATTTTGTGAAGACATGGGGACAAAGGTGTGCTACGCCTCGGTGAGTCATCCACAGAGCAACAGAGCCGTGGAGCGTGCCAGTGGATAGATTGTTCAAGGCGTCAAGAGGAAGGTTTCTCAGGGGCTCGAGCAGCATGGTTGGTCCTGGGTGGACGAACTCCCCACCGTCCTATGGTCGATCCGTACCACTGTTAGCCACGCGACAGGGTCTACTCCCTTCTGGCTCATTTTCGGGACGGGAGCCGTCCTGCCTCCGGAGGTAATACTGGGCTCTCCTAGGGTCAACTTGGGCGACCATGTCGACTTCGAGCAAGAACGGTCTCTCGACCTAACCCTGGAAGAAGAAGTAAGGTGCTGAGCGCTGTTGCGATCGTCGCATTACCTGCAAACTCTTCGTAGACATGCAACTAGATCGGTATGACCTAGGGAGCTCCTTGTTGGGGACCTGGCTCTAAGACGAATCCAGAGCGCGTCCAACACCACCAAGTTATCCCCACAGTGGGAGGGCCCTATAGAGTCGTATCAATAGATCACACGGGGGCTTACCGGCTAGCGTTACCTGATGGCAGGGAGCTCGCGAACTCGTGGAATATCGACCAACTTCGGAAGTTTCATGTGTAATGCTCTTGCTCTAATTTTCAATAAAAGATTCCCCCTGTTTGCCTTCGAAATCTCTGTATATCTTTGTATTATGTCATGCGCTGTGGATCCAGGGGGTCCTTGCAGTTGCGTGACAAGCTTTATCACTCTCTGCCATAGCATAGTCGAGGTCGAGATCCAATACTCGAGCCTCTTTCGGGCCCAACCCGTGTTTATGTACTTCGAAGCTAGATTCGAGTACTGCGACTTAGACGTACACCTCCGGGGGTGACGCCAGCAGTAAGCCAATCCTTATCGCGTTATGGCTTCCCCCGTGGTAGGGCTTGAACTAAAAGTCCATACTCTGGAGTCCGGACAGGCCAGCACATGCAAGACCGGGTTTAACACAGGTGGCTCGAGGACCCTTGGGGGCTTGACCTCAACCTTCGAAACTTGTGCACTCTCTCCCGGTTTCTCATAACTTTGTAGGTCCTGGCCTAGAAGGGTTAATTTTCCCAAAATCTTACTCGGGGGCTAGACCGTAGACCTTGTTTGCGCTCGACGCCCCGCACGACCTCGACCGCATCGGGGGCTGGACCGCGGACCTCATTTTCGCTCGACGCCCCACACGACCCGACTGCATCAGGGGCTGGACCTGCGGACTTCGTCAATTGCGCCCGATGTCGACACCACACGACCTCGACTGCATCGGGGGCTAGCGAAGGAGACGTCATTCTATAATTAGCCAAGTGCTCGATCATATATGTACAAAGTACTATAGTAGAGCGCACCGTCCGTTCATAAACTTTCGATTTTTCATTACATTGTTCTGAAATGCTTTAGCTACAAAAGTTCTAGCCTACTCATATCTATAGATTTGACATCTCACGAGCAAGCTTCTCTTGTTCAAGCTCAGCGATCCTCACCCTCAGCCCGGTGACTTCACCCTGTAGGTGGAGCGTATCGGTGGCTGAGCTGGTGGAGCGGCCTCGCTCCTATTGGAGTTGGGCCAGGGCGCCCTTGGCCGTTTTCACTGCCCACTCAAGCTTCTCCTCAAGCTCGATGACCTTCTCTTCGAGCTCGGCGGAGGCCTTGGCCGGCGCAGCAGCCTGCTCTGTGAGCTGCTTCTGAAGCCCCTCCACCTTCGCTTGTTCCACCTCCAGGGTCTTGGCAGCTTCGGCACAATCGGCTTCAAGGGTCTTGGAGGCTTCAGCTCGGGCAGCCTCGAGCTTTCGGGACGACCTCGCGCGCTCGTCCGCGACAGCTCGGTAGGCGTGGTCGCACTAGGTGTCGATGGCCCCCTTGAGCTCGGCGGCATGGGAGACCTCGAGAGCCCTCATGGTACCTTGAAGGGCGACAAGCTCGGCGGAGTTTGTCTCCATCCTTTGTCGGACCGCGTCTCTCTCGGCCCCAAGGGTTTCCTCGAGCTACTTCAGGTGAGTCTCCTGCTCCCCGACCAGGTTCAGCACGGCCCTTAGCAAATCCACATGCTCCTGGAGACCTTGGAGTCCCTAGGCAACATGATCCACGGCCTGAGGAAACCAAAAGGTAAACACATGAAGGCCACTAAGGGGGAGGCGGAATGGAGAAAACATAAGTAAGGCGACTCGTACCTGGCTGAGTCGGTTCTCGAAGGCGGCACGGTGAGGGCCAACGCTCCTGCCGC
The DNA here is from genome assembly GCA_036346355.1 of Rhipidocladum racemiflorum. Taxonomy (NCBI): domain Eukaryota; kingdom Viridiplantae; phylum Streptophyta; class Magnoliopsida; order Poales; family Poaceae; genus Rhipidocladum; species Rhipidocladum racemiflorum. Next base: position 35,030,086 of record CM070576.1, on the reverse strand, counting down.
TTAAAGCCCCGATCATGGTTTGCCCTTCTGACCTGGCCTGGTCGGAAGAGGAGCTCGCCCGATCTCCCTCGTCAGGCCCAGGAGTAGGTCCGGTCTCAGGATCTTCGCTCCTGACCTGGTCGGGTTCGACATCCAAGCTCGGGCATCCTTGGCTATGACCCCCAAGGCAGCCCCGCTCGGGGGAAGGTCGCCCTCATCAACCGTGAGGGGGCCGCTGGGATCCGCGACTGGGAGGGTCCCGACCTCGACGGTTGGGGTGATCTTGGCCTCGCTTGCCCTAATGGCTCTAGCCTAGAGGGCCTCGACCTCGACCTCGACCTCGCCTGCCCAGGTGGTTCCAGCCTCGAGGATCTCAACATCGGCCTCGCCCGCCCCGGTGGCTCCAGCCTTGAGGGTCTCGACCTTGGCTTCCTCCGCCCCGGCGGTCCCATCCTTAAGGATCTCGACCTCTGGGGCATCTCTTGCCTGGTCCTCCGCCACGACTTCGCTTGGGGGGCTCGGCTCGAGGAGGCCGGATGAGCTCTCTTAGGGGGAGCCTCCGGAGGTCTGGTCCCCGCGCGGTTGCAGCTGGTGGACCAATTGGAAGTTGACCTCCTCCTCGAACTCGCACTCGCACTGGGCAACAACCATTGTTAAGGGCAACTATGAGCGTGCTCGAGCTCCCGGTGTTTGCAGTGTTGGGCGCTGTAACATTCGTGTTTTGTAATTAAGCTTAATGAAGCTAATTAAGTGTGGATTAGTGCTCTAAATTGTTTTTGAGTCTTGATTTGGAGTTATTTGCTTTCGATTTCCATTTTGTCGTATCGTTCGTTTGATTTCCCCGATCGAAGTCCCTAAATTCGAATTCGGGTGAAGTTTCGATTCGCATAAGTTGGAAACCCAAACCTAAGTTTCTAAACCTTCATTAGGATCCTACGAACCTATTCTAAAGGTCCTCTAGATGTTTGAACTAGAGCCATTGCAAAAACTGTAAAATCCAGAGTTTTTAGTCAGAGGCGATAGTACTGCTAGCCTCCCGCGGCAGATTACTCAATGAGCGGCAAGACAAATTGCTTCGGGCGGCATCACTGCCACATGATCGAGCGAGGGCAGAGCCCTGTTTTGCTCCTGTACTCGTGCTTATCCCCTCTCCTCGGGTTTTGGGCCCTCCACTCACTCTTAAAAGCCAGGGGGAGCCTCCTCCTTCCTCCTCTCCCTCATTTCCCTCTCCCTCACCCTCTTCTTCCTCTCCTCTTCCTCCTCTCTCTCCCATGTGAGCTCCCACTCCTCCTTGCTATTGCCGGTTGGATTGGAGCTCAAGGAGGCCTAAAGGGAGTAAGAGCAAGGGTGGAGTAGTGTCTTCAAGCCATCAAGGAGCTCCATAAGAGGGTAGGTTCATGAATTGAACTTAAACCCTAGGTGCAAGTTAAACCCTAGCTTCATCCTCATTCTATTCTTTCTTTCCCTTTTGGTTTTGTATCTAGAAAACCTAGCTTTAGTGGTAGATCATTGCTTATTTAAGTCGCTAGACCTAAGTTAGACTCGTAGAAGTTGGTTAGCGCAGCCGGTTTGTTTCGAGAACCCTAATCGGCTTTTTAATGGATTTATTCGCCTCAAAGTTATTTTCTTAGGTTTTTGGAATTCCTCCTTAAAACCCTAGTTCCAAGAATCAAGAAACGACTCTCGAATATATCCAGAGTTGCTAAGATTCGATTTTCGAGGGAAGAATTGAGGTTGGACTCGATTCGAGTCGAGAATCGAATTCGGGAGTAAATTAGGGTTTTCGGATTTTAGAGGTTCGATCATCGTGCATCGAGGGTTGTAGTTGATCTCTCGATCGAGTAGGATCCTTGTGCACTAACGGAGCTATTACGTGTGTTGCAAATCCACTGCTCCGGTAGATTTGCAAAAGTTGCACTTTGGGCATTCGGAGTGGTTTTGTGTTCCGAAGCCCTAAAGCTCTCAAATCCAACGCATATGAGTTCCTAGTGTCGTAGAAAACCCGTGGCCGCGAAGAAACCTGAGTTTCAACACCTTTTGGGTCGAAATCCGTTTTCGCGCCATTTTCGGGGTTCGAAAGGCCAAAAAGCGAGAGTTCTGAAGTGAACAGTGAGCCTTGATAAACTTTGATCCATATTAAACATATTAGCAAATGTCAAAAGGGTAATATTGAGAAGTAATTGCATACGCTTAGATGAGCAGTAGAAAATTTGGTTGCAGGAGATCGTGATACTCTCAATTACAAACTCCTGGAACTAATTTGGTGGATAGTTGGGTTTGGTTGGGATTTGGATTCTGGAACGGATTCGACGGGTGATCGGGTTTTCGTTGGAAAAAGGGACGGCTGCGTGAGTAAAATGGAAATTTTGGAGAGGTTAGACCCAGGTGAGATGTTTGGTGGATTGGAGTTGGTTTGGTATGGTTGTTCCGGTTGGTCGGATTGGATTGGATCTGGATTGGATCACAAGCCAGGGGCTTGTCCTGGTGTCGGATTGGTTTTGAGTTGGTCCCTTGCTATGGGGAGGTTGCGGGCTAGTGTGTGCTCAGTGGGGCCGCTAGTGCTAAACCTATGTGGCCTTAGCAAGTGGGTTTGGGAGATCTCGCCTGAGTCACCCTAAGGACTGAACTTGATGCTATTACCGAGTCCTAACGTGCAACCACATGTGCTAGTATGGGATGGCCTTAGCCTAGTACGAGGAAAAGGATCCAGTCTTGCATTCAAGGAGGGCAAAGGGGTTTGGATGCATCTGTGGTGTCAGTGCGTTCTAGGGACTTTCTCGTCGAGGCATCGAGGGAAAGTTTACCCAATACAACAGTAATGCCTACTATATGGAGGTTGTGGACTAATGGGAGCCCGTAGGGACCACTAGCGGCCTTTGTGTCTATAGTTAGGGATGCATATTACCGGGCTGGTGCAAGATTTGATCCATGATCTCTCGAAAGGTTTCGTCACTGTCTAGCAAAACGGATACTTCTGGTATTGCGTGGCATGGTTGACATGATTGCTAGAACGTGTCATGTGGGTACAGTGTACAGTTTCTGCAGAGAAATAAACTAATCGATTAGCCGTGCTCACGGTCATGAGCAGCTTGGGAAGTACAGTCTTTTGGGATTGGTTTGGTTTTGGAAAATGGTTAGATGTGGATCGGCTTGGGTTGGTATGAGTCTGGTTGTTGGGAAAAGTATTGGTCTGGGTGAATGGATTCTGGAAAGGTGGAAAGGTTGATTAAGGGTTGAAAATGGATTGGTTGGGTGTTGGTTTTGGTTAAAATGGTTGAATATTATTACCTACATTGAAATGTTTTCTTTGCGACCTCTTTTACAAATTGCGGTTATTTGAATCTACTACCTCATTACAAATAAAACTTGCTTTGTGCTCAAAAAAAGACTTAGTATAGAAACCTGATTATCCTTGACATAACCTGCATTCCTAAGTATATAATTTCCATACACTAAAGTCTTGCGAGTACATACGTGTCCTCACCGTTTGCTCTAACGGGTTTTGGTCAGAAGAAGAAGAAGAAGGTAAGACTGAAGATGTGCCCGACGAATCGCAGTTCGCAGCTGAGTTCGACGATTTCACGAAGGGTTAACTGGACATCCTTTCTTGTCAGTTGCCTGAGGAAGGCACACTGCGTTTTCTTTTGGACTTTCGTTGGGTTTCATTCGTTCTTTTAGACTTGTTCAGGCTGTAAAGACGTATCTTGTAATTATTAAATACTTGTAATAACCTTTACCTTTCAGATGTAATATATTTACTTCTGCAATGATATGGTCTGTCTCGAATGACAACGTGTGGGTACTGGGCTACTGATCTAGGGAACCAGTACTATGCACACGGTTGCGGGAAGCTCGGATCGTGATCAATTGGTTGGCGCATACACTTGTCCCGAGTGTTGCCGAGCAATTGTCCTCAATCCGAGTACGGATTTAGTTTTGCAGTCAGATGTTATACGGGTTGCATGAATCTCTAGTCTGATGCAACAATAATGACCCGATTGCTATTCCAAGTCCGGAGCCCCCACGACAGGCACTGGGAGTCAGGGCGCCTCGGAGGGTCTGGGGAATTTCCCCTCTGGGCGCCTTGGGCCACAGGCGCTGGAGCTCGGGAAGGTCTCGGGGCCGCGAAAGGGCTGGGGACCTAGAACCCCTGGTGAGCTCGAGGTCCTTGCTGTAGCTGCTGCTTGTTTCTGCTGCGTGAGTAAAGAAGTGTTCGTGAGAAGGAAAAGGTGCTAGAGCAAAGCTGTCTAGGGAATGACCGAAATGCAAGGAGAAGGAAACTTACCACCGCCCGGTCCCCCCACTCGACGTGCGGCTTCTTCAGGGCACTACCACTGGGGCGTCAGGGGTCGGCCTCTTGCCCGCCCTCTTGCCTCTGCCTACTCCAGGCAGTGGCAGCATCCGCCTTGCGGTCTCGCGCAGCTCCTGGTCATCCTGCGGGCACATTTTGGATCAGTGCAAGCTTGAGAGGCCTTGAGCAAGGACTTGAACTCGAAGAATGGTTACCTTGGCGCTTCGGCTCAGCACGCTCTTGGGGACGGGATTGTCCAGGGTGTAGTCAAGGGCCACCTTCCCGAATATCTCGTTCATCCTGGCGGCCACCCAGGATTCTTTTGGCGCTGCTGAAGGCCATGTGAGAGTTAGGCAAAAAGAAAGAAAAAAGAAATACATATCAGCTCGAGCTCGGGAAAGCCTCCTTGGACAAGGAAACTTACCGACGGGGGCCTCGCGAGTAGGGTCGTCTCGCCCCACGATCTCGAAGAAGGGGTGGAGCCTCTTTCGTAGAGGGCACACCCGATTCCGTAAGAAGTTGCTGGCGATGGCTTGCCCGATGAGGCCGCGCGTGGCGCAGATATGGATGGTGGTGATGGCCTCTTGGTCTGCTTCCAGCTCGTCTGGCTTGGGGGTCTGGCGCTTGGTGCTGACAGGGGTCCCGTCGTAGGCGAGGGCGCCGTCCTCTCCCCTCTTCAGGTAAAACCACCTCTCAGACCAAGGACCAAGGGAGTCGCGGGCATGAAGTTGAGGAAAGGACCAAGGAAGCCCTGGCCGTAGCCGGAAGTAAAGGCACCCGACCACGAGGTCCTTTCTAGTGCGGAACAGAGAGAACTAGCGAAAGAAAAGAGAAAGGGTGGGGACAATCCCCAGAAACCCCTCGCACAGGTGAGAGAAGACGGAAAGAAGGAGGATATAGTTGGGCACCAGGTTGATGAGTTCGATCTCGCATTGGGCGAGAACCGAGGCCAAGAAGTTGCTCTCTGGCATCCGCAGGCCAAAGAGTATGTACTGCTCGGTGCTGACGAGCTCGTCTTTTTGGGGCTGTGGCTCGGTCCCCGCCAGGTAGTCGCCGAGTCTAGCAACCCCGACTCCTCAAGCTCCTTCATCCTCGCCGTGGACAATGAGCTCTTCCTGAACTTGGCCATGGGAGCTTGCGAGGACTTGGTTGGGAGAAGGAAGGGAGTTTTGGACAAGAGAGGGAGCGGTTTCGCCGAAGGTTGCGGGATCGTAGAAGATTTGGGGGCTTTTCCCTGGGAAGTCGAAGTGGCCCGGTATACGTAGGGTCCCGGTTTCTGATGGCTGGGAGTTATTATGCCTCAAAAGGCGCGCTGGGTGCGCTTGGGAAATCGCGCTGAGGGGAGTGGCAGTGGTACGGAAGGACTTGGACCACCCCCATCGCTCAAACCTAAGCGACGAAACCTGGGAGTTCTTGGTTGAGGCCGTGGCACCCAGCGCGACGCCGAGCTAAGCTTAAACCCGAGGACGGGACGCCACTTCAGGAGCTAGAGGAAACCCGAGGGACGTTCCCCTCCAAGGTTTTAAGGCTCAAGGTCCTCTTTGGCAACTGGGAGAGACTTGAGCCTCGGGGGCTAGATGTTGGGGACTGAGATATCCTGCCCGGTCATGAGCATGGTCAACGAACCTCGGCCCGAGCTTGAGCTCGGGCCCCCTACTATCCCGATGACCAAGCGGTACCCGCATGACCTTGAGCAAGGGAACCAGAGGCTGTCACGCGACCAAGACCTGAAGCTCGGGGAGACCCGATCAAAGGCTTGCGGTTACCAAGATCCATAAAGATAGGACGCAATGCGGACATGGGCAATGGACCCGGGGGCAGTTGCGATCCGGTTGAAGCGTGCATGGGGCCACCGTTTCTAGAAACTACTCCTGACCGATTGCCAATATCGGGAAGGAGGAACTTTGTAATCTATATATGAGAACATGGGAGGAGGGGCTTAGACGACAGAGACACAGACCCATAGACATCCACTTGTACTCATGTATAATCAATTTCTCCGCCTCAGGGCAAGACTGGAGTAGAGTTATTACCCAGCTCGGGGGCTCGAACCAGTATAACTCTCAGTGCCTTTTGTTTTCTTCTTCTCCAGATCGTAACAGCAGCATCGTCGACCTCCCGAGGGGCGAGGCTAATCTTTGGGTCCCTGCTCACACACACCCCTTCGACTTCATCTCTGCGGTCAGGCGATCCCGATCGTCGACAATGGGTAATAGGGATTGGGGAATCAGGACTCAGGAGGGAGGAGGCTGAGGCCTGAGCTAGGATTTTTGTTTTTTAATTATATCTTAAGTGGGGCCCACATATTCACGCCCATCCTACGGTCTTATCGGGTACCCAAATCCGAAAATCTGTGGTTTAAAGTGCTATTCGTGCCTGTCCTTATCGGATCAGGTACCCACGGATATCCAAACCTATGGATAAAACTGCCACCTACTTGTCAGAGCATGTTCAGTTTCAGCACACATGCTTTCCTTTTCCTTTCCTGCTACATCCACAGTCTTGGCGCTTCTCTCTCTCTCTCTCTTTTTGGCGATGCCCTTACACCGAAACTGAATCGTTCTCTTTTTTTTGTGTGTTTACGGATAATTAGCACAACAAATAGGTACCTATAATCACATCAAGTTACATGACTACCACTACAGTTATCCAATGAACCCCATATGCTGAATTACTGATGGGTCTCCCAGCGCCAGGTCAGGATGTATCAGGACAGCCTCCTCCTGGTACTGCGCCTTACTGAATTGGGATCGACCAGCCTGTTGACAGAAGAAAGCTGAGGAGCGGGGACAGGTATCCGGACTGCAACTTAAGCCATCTTTACAGACGCGAATCATCCGATCGAAGCATCGGACGATCCAAATTGGCTGAAAACATAATAAACAGTGTTTGCTACGGTACTATGAACAGTATTATCAGACCATCTATTTTTGATCAAACGGTTCCGCGGAGACTGTTTAAGTTGCATTCCCATAAGACTATCGGATCCCGATTTGAGGAGCGGACAGTACCACCGATTCCGGGAAGTCAAGATCAGCCTTCACCGTTGGACCAACCATCTCCTGCTGCTTCTTTGACGAGTCATGCAGAGGCTGAATTTGGATTCTGGTTTTCTTCACCTGAAAGAAAATTTGAGTTTAGCGACGCTGCATATGCGTTATGGAGAGTTCATATTATCCACACAAACATTGAAGCATATGCACTATGGAGATTTCATACAAACATCTAAGTTGAGCTCCTTGAATAAATGTGTTCCGTAAATGATCACAAGCGCGGTCCCAAAACCGGTCTAGACCAGCTGGTTACCTTATGATCAATGAGTTTTGGGTGATGCAACGGTTTAGCACAACAGTTAGACTTCTAAAAAAAGACTTTTCTCCTTGATGTTTCGCAGGAAAAATTGTTCCATAACGTTGTTTGGAAAAGAATGCAACTTGGGCTGAATTGTTAACCTTAGGGCATGTACAATGGTGCCTAGTCAGTTGTCTATAACAGCTGCCATGTGGGAATTTTGATGAGCTGGATGAAAGAGAAGATAGAGAGAGAAGGAGGTCGTCTGTAATTATACAGACGGTCGATAGCAATCCCAATCGATGACATCCCTTCGGTTGTACGAGGCAATCGTCTACTAGCGCCCCCCACATCGATCTTTTGTGCTTAACCAAAATTCCCCATTTGCTATCTCCGCCGAATCCCGTCTCGATGCCGCGAAATCTTCGCCTTCGCGCGTGTTTTACTCTCTTCCTGCCCCGACGCGCGCGCAATCATCTACTTCGTGCGAGATATTCCCTCCACGATCCATCGCATCGCGCGATTTACTCACCACGCCGATCTTCCACTTCAGCTTCCACTCCAAATCTGCCCGCTTCTTCATGAGGTCGACTCAATCCTCGTCCGGTCTCGGGCTTCCCCGACGAGCCCCACCGCACGGGAAGGTCCCTTGCCGACGGACACGGATGGATCTGCCGCTGTTGTCGCCATGGGGATCTCCTCCGGCCTCTTCCGTGGAGCACCTGGAAGCTGCCACCCTCGCCGGAGCCGCAACTGGCTGGGCAAGCGGAACTGAAGCAGTCGCAACGAACAGGCCTGAAGGTCAAGCCACTGCACCCGAGCTCTCATCCCCACCCTCAGATCCAGCCGAGTGGTATGAGCTCTTTCATCCTAATTGCAATCTTTCCTTGTTTCATTGGAATGTCAGCTACGAGTAGACTTCACAGATTTTGAGTTGGCTTTGATATTATTGGCAGCTGAAAAGATTGCTAGATTTGGTTCTTTGTGAGGGTAGGTAATTTGTAGTAACCTAAGAAATGCTGGATTTATCTCTCAAGAATTGCTGAATTTATGTTTACCATTGCGGAACTAATAATCAATAGATTAAACTCCTCCAGTTTATCATCCATTTTTTTCTGGCGTACTGTATTAACTCAATTAGTATACTAACATGAATATATGATTCGTTAGAGTTGTTTAATGAACTGTATAATGGGGAAATGATGCAACTTGCTGTTACTGAAGAATGGCATGCATTGGTTTTGTTTTGGTCGAAATAATTCTAAATGGAAGTGAGATGCTGAATAGTTGACAATGCAGTTTTATCATCTTGTATTGTTTGATAGTTATGACCAGTGGAGCTAGTAAGGTATATACACCTTGTATATGTGTAGTCATTTGACTCTGTGGCCGGTCTTCCCATGCTATTGGTCACAAAAATTAGATAGTTTGATTATGACTTGACATTTTGCTATAATATATATTATCTATTTATTGGTTCTGTGAACACACTATAACCAATTTGGGTCAACTATGGTATTGATCATTGTGGTTGTCTGTTTTTACAGATTTTGTAACCTACAAAAATGGCAAATTTATAATAATCAGCAACTTGTATTTCCCCGATTTTGAGTGCACTGTTAGATGATTTAACTGCTTAATAAATATTAGCTATATATTACCATCTGCACTAACCAGTCATTGAGCAATTACGTGAGAAGTTGAATATAAAGTAATTGCATATCCAATGATAACATAAATCACAGTTGTCCAACTGAACAAGAAATTGTCCTTAGTTCCAGACAAAAGAGGATTTTGGAAAAGGATTTTGATGATTTGGTGCATATTGAAATTTGACGATCAATTACTTGAGTTCTGATGAGCTGTGCATTGTAACTGACAATTTTTGGTGTAAACAAGTAGCTATATGTGTGGTTTGAAAAATTAGGTAGTCAATCAACTTAATTGTCCAAACCTGCATCCCTTAAAAAACCTATTACATGCATTAGTAACATCACACTTAATGCATATAGCAGATGGAACTTCAAGATCTCCATGACAAATTTTGTTTTCCTTTTGAACTAATGAAGCAACTTCTATTGCATTTGCGTTGATAAATCAACAACACTGACAAAAATTCCCTTTTGTCTATCAGTGAAGCAGAGTGCTTTACCTTGAGTAAAAGAAAAGGAATTGTTGGGCAATACATTAAAAGCAATCAACTAAAATCAATACCCTGAAAAAAAAATTAAATCGCTAACAGAATGAACTCATGCTTGTCAGCACCCTATCCTGTGATTATCTTGTCTTCATTTGGTTTGTAGGACTTGGCATCAGACATCATTGCTTCTGTTACGAAAGCAATGAATTAATATATTTATATATTTTAGTGACTGACCACACCCGACTTGTACAGCACTTTGTCATATTCAGTACCAAGTTTGCATAATTTTGTTCTGTTTTTTTTTCAGGGGGAATTATTCTCGTCCTCCCGGTGGTTTCCTTAGCTATTTCCAAAATCCAGATACTTTCCCAAAACTTGGACAAATTCACCATCAGTCACAAAATTACCATTTTGTTGGCGGTCCAACACAATATGCTAATACCCCTGCTCCAAGTCCATCGGTTCCCATAGAGATTCCATCGCCAGATTGTTCAAATTCGAGCACTCCACTTACACCATCAAACATTAATGTTGACAGTACCGACGAGGATGGAGAAATTAGGACCCACAAGCGGCTAGCATGGACAAAAGAGGAGGATCTAAGATTGGTTAGTTCCTAATGTAATCATACCTGCTTATCTAAGTTAGTATTGCTTATCTTCTGAATGTCAACAACAACTAATCTTCCTTGTACAGATGAGCTCTTGGTTAAATAACTCTAATGATACAATCAATGGAAATAACAAGAAGAATGATTGTTATTGGGGAGATGTTGCTAGTGTTTTCAACAGCACCACTCCCAAATCTCGGAGAAGACTAGCAAAGCAAGTTAAGGACCGCTGGCACAGTGTTAACAAGCTAGTGTACCAGTTTCATTGCTCTTGGACCAAGGCCTTCAACATTTATACCAGTGGGCAGTCTGATGACCAATTAATGGATAAGGCACATGCATTCTATGAGGCAGACTACAAAGTGGGGCAGTTTCAACTCATTAATTGTTGGAAGTCAGTTCGAGAACAACCCAAGTGGCAGGCATACAATGAGTGGCTCGAGAAAATCAAAAAGAGAAAGGTATCAGAAGAATGGGAGAATGGTGAGCACATGTCGTCCCCTATAGATATCGATGATATCCCGCGCCCAATAGGAACAAAAGCAGCGAAGGCCGAACGCAATTGCAAAGGAAAGGCGAAGACAGCTACAATTGATATGGAAGTGCTCGACAAGTTCATAGCTGCTTAGGATGAAGCTAAAAAAAATCGTAGTGGGATGCTAGAATTGCAACAACGTCTCTCGACCGAGAAGCTTGAATCAGCAAAGATATCAGCCCTTGTAGCAAAGGACAATAAAGAGGCTAAAAAACTTCAAAAGGAGTCTGAAATGATGAAAACGTATAGAGCGTTGATTATGCAAGATACAAGCGTGATGACTGAAGAAATGAAGAATGAGCATGTCAAGGCACTTAAGACTATGAGAGAGAGTTTGTTTGGCAACACTCAGTAAGATTTTTTCTTCTACTCTTAGTATGTTTATCAGTTATAGTTGCATAGTCGACTGCTTAATAATGTTCTTAATGTTACCTATTAGTCACATGTCTAGTTTCTGCAAGAATCCACCTTTACCAGTAACTGTAAAGAGGACTAGGAAACCACAAACAGAAATCCTCATTTTGTTTTAAGAAGATAATTTTTGGAACAATCAATCTGCGAAAACAACATATCGAACATTGCTTTGAGGGATAAATATAGGATATCTCTTTTGTTGCATTGTAGCTGACTCAGAGCAAGGGTAAGAACAAATGCAGCCTACCTTTACATTTGTCATTCTGTTCTGAGAAGGTGAAAACTAGAGTGTAGCACAAAAAATGCAGAAGAGCTTTATTCGATTCCATTAAAGGGAAAAGTAGTTTATAATCACCAACCTAGTATGGACAAAGGTGAGCACACGTTACCTCTGAACTGAGTTACAACAAAAGACACAAGAACTACTATGAAACATCATTCTTTGATTAATGTTTTGATCGATGACTTAGTATGACAATTATGATTGATTGATTCAGTTCTTCCCTACACCAAAGTGATAGATGCATCATCTTCCATTGAATGATCAGTCATATGCCTAGCATTTAGTGACTTGGTAATCAGGTTCTGCATATGTTTCATTTTTAGTTCACATACAGATATCTGATTGCAAGTTATATATTAAGATTTATAATTGCAATTTGTGCTATACATAGCTAATTGTGATATACATACGATCTATCTACCTTTACCATTCATAATCTAATTATTGAACTGATTATTGCGCAGGGAATAGATGGCTTTGATCAGAAAATTGAACTCTATAGAGAACTCTATGGTGTGATACTTCGCCGGAGTCTGTAGTGTACTGACTACGCTGTCCACAAGATGGTGTAATTTATCATTTTATTTATTTGCATGCACTATCATGTAGTATTGTGTGTCTTTTAGATCTTTGCTTGAGATATCTACTACTTGGTCCTCATGTTGAACAGACAAAGACTTATATTTTCAATGGACTTGTTTTATTTGTTGCCAAAATATGGGAAGATTTTCTCCAGCCTCAGCTATGTGGTGTATTTATTTGCATGCACTATGATGTAGTAATGAGATGTCTGTATCACTGCTTGTTATTTGCTATTTGCTATTTGTTGGTTTGTTATTTGCTCATTTTGCATTTGTTAATGAGTTGACTGATTATTTGCTAATACTGATAATATTTAAACGATCATGTAGAGACTCATTGATATAACATGTCATACAAATCAAGCTCATCGTCTTGCACTGACGATGTGGATGAAATCGACAATTTTGACATAACCGAAGATTACATGCTGGAAGACTTCATTGCGGAGCAAGAAATTTTGGACCAAATCGGCATGCAAATTGGTGCAGATTTGAAGGACAAACTAGAGTCACAGAGTATTGAATTTTCTCGACGCCGAAGTGGAACTAGGAGGTACATACCGAGAGACCATGAAGCCGCCCATAAGGTGCTAGTGGAAAATTACTTCTCTGAACATCCTTTGTACACTGATGAAATGTTTCGTAGAAGGTTTTGAATGAGAAGACCCCTATTCCAACGAATCATTAGTGCTCTTGAAGAGTGGGATCCCTATTTCACTTATCGGGTAGATGCCACAAATAGAATGGGGCTCTCACCGTTGCAAAAGTGTACGGCTGCAATTCGTATGTAGCGTATGGTACCCCTGCCGACTAACTAGATGAGGTACTAATGATTGGTCAAAGCACTGCATTGGATTGTTTGGGCAAGTTCGCGCAAGGGGTGATTGAGAAGTTTGGCGGAGAGTATTTGCGACATCCTACATGTGATGAAGTGGAGCATTTGCTTCAAATCGGCGAGGCTCGTGGCTTCCCTGGCATGCTAGGGAGTATTGATTGCATGCATTGGCAATGGGAGAAATGTCCTGTCGCATGGAGGGGTCAATTCACACGGGGTGATCATGGTGTCCCTACTATGATCCTAGAAGCAGTTGCTTCACATGACCTTCGGATATGGCATGCTTATTTCGGTGTTGCCGGGTCAAACAATGACATAAACGTGCTTAATCAGTCACCATTGTTCATTGAAGAGTTGAAAGGGAGAGCTCCACAAGTGCAGTTCACCGTAAACGGAAGGCAATATGACAAAGGTTACTACCTTGCAGATGGAATTTACCCTGAATGGGCCGTCTTCATGAAGACTATACCACTCCCTCAGACAGAGAAGGATAAATTATTTGCACGACATCAAGAAGGGGCTAGGAAAGATGTTGAGAGGGCATTTGGGGTATTGCAATCTCGTTTTAACATCGTCCGACGGCCAGCACGGTTGTGGAAACGGGTCGCTGTCGGGAAAATCATGGAAGCTTGCATTATTCTTCATAATATGATTGTTGAAGATGAACGAGAAATGGCAAAAGTACCTTTGGACTTGAATGAGATTCCAGGGACATCTTTCGTTCTTCCACCGGAAGTCAACAATGGCCCTAATATTTGCTTTGCGGGTGTACTACGAAGGAATTCAACAATTCGTGATCGTCCAACACATACACAATTGAAGAGAGATTTAGTCGATCATATATGGGAAAACTTTAGGAATAAGTGAAATTAGTAATTAGAGTAGCCTTATTATACAATTTTTCAATTCTGTTGGTCCACAATTTCCATATGTACTCATTCTGATAAATTCTATCCCGAAATAATTCTAACATTATTTTGCTTATGCACTAATATTTTGCTACTGTTAGTCATCCATAATATTAATTATACAGGTTTATTTATGTTTTATCAAGCAAGCAACACAACAGACTACAAAGTTATAGTATTCTTTTGATCACCATGGTTCCAAGTGTTAGTGCAAATGTGGTGATTTATATAGACAACCCATTGTAGAATATGTCTTTATTGTTGTCTATAGATGACATGGCATAGTACTATAGACAGCAGCTGTCTATACCATTGTACATGCCCTTACAAGTTAGTTCCAAACGAGATGAGCTTAATTTGGGTTTTCTTTAAAACTGTAGAGTAGTGGCTATTCAGGAAATCCCTTTTTGTTAAGAACTAGAGTAAATCAAATTGTTAAAGATAATCTTGTAATAAGTTTGTATGGTCAATAGGAGTTTTGGTTAGAGTCCGATTATGACGAGGAGTCCGATTAGAACAAGGAAGTAGAATCCTATTTTATTTCTTAGGGCTGTAATTTGGGTATAAATTCAAAGGTCGTACTGAGTTTTGTAAGCAAGAAAGCAAGAAGAAACACAAGAGAAAATTATCCAAAACCTTCTATGTTCGCTTGCGTATAATTCAGAACTAAAACTCTACAATTAGTATAGGAGCAAGGTTCTAATTTTGATGCCACGTTTACTCTGAGAATGACCACTATTACTATGCCTGAGAACAGACTATCGTTGCTGAGCAATGCAACGTTGAGTGGAATCCAGCAGCGACGAAAAGTAGTTATGGTAGAAAAAAAGGAAAACACGAAGCTCCCAGTGCAGCAGCAGTGCCTTGCGTGAAAGGAAGTTCAGCTATCCCTGGAGGCAGTACGGTGCGATGGGCACGACGTGTATGTGGCCTAGGGCAGCGCAAACACAACAAGCAAAATCAGAGATGCGTGGTGACTACGAGTGAAGGCAACAGGAGCAGCGTCGCGTGCAACAGCAAAGCAAAAGGCTATGTGACGTACGGGCATTAGCGAGGACCGCTGGTGGAACAAGAAAAGAGCAGCGGTCATGCTCCTGTGGCAGCACAATAAAGAAGAGAGGCTTCGTTGATCACTTGTGGAGGCAGCTGCAGGGGAGTTCCAGCGGCACTGTGCAGTGCAAAGCAAGAGAGACAGGAAGACAAAGATGTTGAGGAGCTGTAGCCGTCGTTCTAATATATGTGTCCATGAGAGATTTTATAGGTGTGTCTAAGTTTTCTTGTCGATAAGCTCTAATATGAGTCTGCGTCGCCGTCAAATTGTATTACCAGTAAAAAGACAATTGGAACTTCTCGAATACGAGTTTGCGGCGCCGTCAAGTTGCGTTACCAATAAAAAGACAATTAGAATTAAGGCAAATGTCGTAATTGTCGGTGAGGTGTGTCACTGGTAGTATGACCAGCAAGAAGAAGGCAGAACTCCTTGGAGACGCGTTCATCGTCCTATGTTGAGTATGTACTGGGCAAATCGTAGTTGAGACCAATTACCTCAATGAGTAAGAGTCAGTGTTACAAGATTAATTAAGGAGGTGAATGTTAGAGATAATATTGCAATCAATTTATATGGTCAATATGAGTTTTGGTTAGAGTCCGATTAGGTTAAAGAAGTAAAATCCTATTCCGCTTCTTAGGGTCGTAGTTTGGATATAAATTCAGAGGTAGTTTTAAGTTTTGTAAGCAAGAAAGTAAGAAGAAATATAAGAAAAAATTGTCCAAAAACTGTTGTGTTTGATTGCGTGTGATCCAGGGCTAAAACCCAACACAAATTGCAGGTTTCATGTGCTGAATTGCTAGTGCTTCTAGACGTCAAACCTCCATGTGATGTGGGGATCTAGTTTAATATTTGACTAGGAAGATTTGCGCGCTACGCCGCGTAGTGCGAAATTTGATCCAAGTTTTTATTTCTGAAAAAAAAACAGGAATATCCAATATAATACACGTTTTGAAAAATATTAGAGATCGCTCTGGACAATATTAGATTTCAAGTTGCCAAATAAATTATAGATGCCGAGTTTAACACCTTATGCGTTTACCGGGTAATATAAGAGGTCGAGCTGCAAAAAAAATTACCTCCCTTGATTTTTCACCGGTAAAAACGAGGAAAAACGGACAAAAACGAAGAAACGATGGACGAAAACGAATTTCCAAAAAAAATTTGGGTGGGGGGGGGGACGGCCAACGAAAACAACATTTTTTCAGGAAAAATGAGCCACAAAAACAATTTTTCTGGGAAAAATGAGGAACAACAGTCAAAAACGGAGAAATGACAGACGAAAAACGAATTTCCATTTTTTTTGAGAAAACGGTCCACGAAAACATTTTTTCCATGCTCCATAGAAAAAACGGATCACGAAAACATTTTTTTCCGAGCAAAACGGAGAAAGGAAACTGTTTTCCAATTTTTTTTTCGAAAACGGCCAACGAAAATATTTTCCCCATGCTCCGGAGGAAAAACGGATCACGAAAACATTTTTTCCGAGCAAAACGGAGAAAGGAAACGGTTTTCTATTTTTTTTTGAAAAAACGGTCAACGAAAATATTTTTAAAACGGGCAACGAAAACAATTTTCCCGGGAAAAAATGACAAAAACAGATAAACGACGGACGAAAAATGAATCGCCATTTTTTTTGGAGAACGGCCAACGGAAACATTTTTCCCATACTCCGAAGGAAGAACGGATCACGAAAATATTTTTTCCGGGCAAAATGGAAAAAGGAAACGATCTTCCAAATTTTTTTTGGGAAAACGGCCAGCGAAAACATTTTCCCGTGCTACGGAGAAAAAACGGATCACGAAAGCATTTTTTCCGGGTAAAACGGAGAAAGAAAATGGTCCTCCATTTTTTTTGGAAGAACGGCCAACGAAAATATTTTCTGCATAGTCTGGAGAAAAAACGGGCCACGAAAACATTTTTCTCGGGGAAAACGGAGAAAGAACCTAAACGTAAAGCGCGAGGACCTATTTGTTATAATTTTAGACATGTTCGCTATTTTGAAAAATTAGGAAAGGGTTCTTTTGCGATTCGCATTTAACGAGAGGTTCTTCTTGTAAAATAGCCACCGAGGGACCTAAACGCGAACCGGGAAAAAAATATTTTCCTCTCACATAAAATCGCGCAGGGACCCATTCGCAATTTCGAAGAAACGGAGGGCTTTTTCGCAAAACTGAGGGCTGACACGTGGAGTCTCTCTTTGGCCTCCAAAGCTAGGCACTATAAGGGGTTTATTACTATGCAGTCGAAATAGTCATTTCAGAATAACAAAGCTGTCTACCCGTAATTACGTGCTTACCTAGGCTAACTGCTATATTTTCCGGTGGTCAGATGACATGTTAGACAGCATCCTGTACTGTTTTGTATAGAGATTGCTAGTATTTCATGTTGCCTTGTATAGAGATTACTAGTATCCCATATTGCCTTGTATAGATATTGCCTTAAATAGGTTTTTATTTTGTATCCTTATGTACGTGCATATATTTAATCTATTGACCTCATGATGAATACAAGTACTATTCATAACATGGTACTAGAGCTGATTTAGGGCTAGGGTTTTACCAGCGATGCACTTGCGCCATCCACCACCTTCTCCTTGTTGGCTAGTCGTCACCACTCCTTCTAAGACTCTTCTCGCTGCTGCGTCAGCTTTCCCCTCAGATCCGCTTCGGCCATCGTTGGGCCATTGTTCCCGTGCACCCTGGCGACCTCGCACATCACCTCCGCCAACACTGCGCCGCCCACGCACCATCAGCGCTCGGCTACTGACTAGGAAGGAGAGGCCATGCCGCGACTCTTCAACTGGCCGCCTGCCCAGCCATCTCCCGCGCGCCTCTGGCTTCTCCCGGTCGACCGCCTCCAGCACGTCTTCTACCATCCGTTGCTCATTGGCATCTCCTCCCGATTGGTCGCCTCCCATGCGTCAACCCTGTCGGAGTAGGGTGGCAATTGATGGATCGGATCCAAAAACCGGAGTTAATTCAAGTTTTGGTTTCGATTTTTTGCTCCAGCTCGGCTCCGGCTCACTCAGTCAGCTCATCTCCCTCGGTCGTATCGGCTAAAAAAATGTTGTCATCTTCTTTGGGCACCATTTCTGTCCCTCGCTGTCCGGTTATTTTTGATGGTCTCAATTATCGAGACTGGGTTCTACATATGCACCTTCACATGCGTGATTAGCATCTTTGGGAGTTTCTCACTAGCGAGCTACCTTGTCCTGCTCCCCCCTACTACACCTACTATTCCCAAGGAGGTTGATGATGCTGCTCGACAGAAAGCATCTGATGTTCATGACGATGCTATGGAGTTTTTCAGACTCAGTTTGCTGATCGTGCTTTAACACATACGGTTTTTTTTAGACTCACTTCGATGGTTGTGCTTGCAAAACTGTCTGCAATTAGCTTTAACATAGACGGTTTTTTAAAAACCATTTGTGATGAGACATCTAATAAACACCTTTGTGTAGTAGTGCCATACTATTTTACATGCACTTAGCATGATATAGTAGAGTGATACAGCTATTCAACCGGAACCACGTCGCGGAAGCAAATTTTGATTAGTTTTGGCTAGAGGTGGGCGTCATGCCATGCCAGGTTAGCCCAGCACGGGTCCATCATACTTCGTGCCTGAACTGTGCTGGACCGCGATAGACTATTGTGCTATGCTATGTCGGCCCGACTCGCCTTCAGCGAGCCCAAGCATAGTCCATTTCCACTCCATGCCTGCTTCATGCCATGCCGGCCTAGGCCCGACCCAATTGCACTATTGCGACGAGAGTAAAGGAGCCAGAGACGCATGAAGCTGAGGTAGTAGACACAAATATTGGGGGGAAAAGAACTAAATTTTATTCATTCTTGACCATTGCTCCCTCTTTCTCAGTCATTGTCTCTCTCAATCTCTTAGTCTCTCCTGCTCTCTCTCTCTCTCTCTCACCCAATCAGTCCTCTCTTAATCTCACCCGATCACTCTCTCTCAATCTCTCAGTCTCTCTCATTTGATCAGTCTCTCAATCTCTCTCGCCTGATCAGTCTCTCAATCTCTTTCGCTCTCTCTCTTTCTCTCACCCTATCAGTCTCTCTCTTAATATCTCTCGCTTGCTCTCTCTCTCTCTCTATCGCCGATCACTCTCTCTCTCTCAATCTCTCAGTCTCTCTCATTCGATCAGTCTCTCTTTCAACCTCTCTCGCTTACTCTCTCTCGCCCTATCAGTATCTCTCTCAATCTCTCTCGCCCGATGGGAGTAGAGTTCCATGTGGTGGTGGCTAGAGAGGTGAAGGATGTGGTGGTTGTCACGGAAATGGAGGTGGGGAGTAACTGGAAGGGGGGGTACTCGAGAGCCATGTTAATGCGGGTTGTGGTCGTTCACTCGATGGTTCTGATACGATGAAAGGAAGCCCTCCCGTGGGATTCAAAGAAAATAGTATACCATTTTCTATATTTTCTATAAATTTTATTGGTACTGAATTTACACTAATGGGCTTCCCAAAATACCACAAGGCTTACAATGCCTTTCTCATAATAAAACACAAAAAAGAAAAGAAAAGGCAACACCACAATATGGCCTGACCCAATACACTGAAAGCTCCAAGCCCAACCCAATTGCCTCTCATCCAATCCCACTGCTCATTCCGAACTCGACGGCTCAAATAATGCATCGCTAACCCAGCACCCAAACCCTAGCCATCTCCGCATATATAATCCCTCCCCACGAAGCCCTGCCTTGATTCCCTCCCACACGTAGCGCAACCCTCAAAACCATAGCACCTGCCGCTGTTGCCCCGCTGCCGCTGCCGCGATGGCCAACAACTACCCCTCATCTCCATTAAGACCCTAGAGGGCGACATGGCGACCAACTCCTTCTCCCGTCGTGTTGGCAACCAGATGTTGACAAAGTCGTGGGGCACAGGCCTCACAGTGTCCCGTATCCCCTACGTCCCCGACGACGGCACTGACCTCACTAGCCAGGGAGCCTTCGGCAACATGTGCGCCCGCCAAGACCCACCGCAAGTGGCACCGCCGCATCAACATCCACCTGCGTCACATGGTTGTCGCCTCCACCCTTGCCGCCACCACAGCTCCGCTGCTGGTCCTCGCCCATGGCCGCTTCCAACCACCTCCCCCCTCCCCTTCCCCTTCTGCCCCCTCCGGCTTCCTCCCCTTCCCCTTCTACCCCCACGGCGAGTGGCCACGAAGGAGACGGTGGGCCGCCATGACGGGCGCACGTCCAAGGCAGGCACAGCCACGACCTAGGCGATAGTGCGCTCCACCTTTCCCTTCATGGGCCCAGCCATGAGCACGGCCCAGACTAGCATGACATGCTGGACCGCTCACTGTGCCTGATTGGCAAGCTCGGCACGACCCGAACAACCGTGCCATGTAGACATAGCCCATTTGCATGCATGCCATGGACCGGACTGTGCCGGCCCAAAATGGGCCAGCTTAGTCCCCACTAGGGGCGGAGCGAAGCATCCGGGCAGGGTGGGCACTTGCCCGGGCTTCGATGGCACCGTGCAGTGGAGGTAGCTGCCGTCCGCGTCTGTCCGACTAGCCGGCTTGGCACGAATGCTGCGCCTGCGCGTATGTGCTGAGGCATGAGCCATGAGGATTGAGGAAGCCAGGAAGGAATAAAGAACTAAAGAAAAGAAGCACTGGTGTCTGGTTGCGCGCATGCGCAGATGTGCTAAGGAGTGAGAAGGCCACGACTCAGGAGGGACCACACTTCACTCGGGCCATCAGCCGACCACCATCAACGCATGTGCTGCTTGGTTTGGAACTTGGGAGGACAGAGGTATTGTGTATTGAGATAATTATCTAGCTAGCAAGATAACCTGCATTACTAAACTACTAATGTACTAAATTACTAATGGAGTAATGGGTAGTGACTAGTGCCGGTGTCAACGGCATCTGTCGAAAGAGTCTTTTCAGCAATGAAAATTATCAAGTCTAAATTGCACAACAAGATTAATGATGTTACCATTATTCGACGGTTCAAAAGCATGAAGACTCGGGAAATAAATTTGCCTCGTACTATGCGTGATTAGCACATTAGTGGTACATGATGTACTAATTCTATAATTTAATATGAATACGTTTTTTATGTTATATGATGCACTAATCAACATTTTTCTATCTTGCAGTCTCTTTTAGTGTGTAGTTGGATCTTTGTTAGTGAATCGTTGATAATGTTGTAATGAGGTACTTGTCACGTCTTTCTTTGTTTTTATTTATAAATGTTCACAAGTGTATTGGACTATACTTTTAGGGGGGGAAATTTGTTGTAGTTATTAGTTTTGCTTGCTATATATATATATATATATATATATATATATATATACTTGTTTGCATTTATAGTTATAACCACGCTTGCCCAAGCTTTCAAAATTTCCTGGCTCCGCCACTGGTGCCCACCATTTTTGGCTCATATGGTCTACTGTTAGCTGTCGGGACCCGAATATGCAAATCCGAACCCTCTGTGTATTCAACACTAGTCTAGGATCACGCTAGTGCACACAATCTCAACATAGATAAATATCACAATTATACACAGCGGAATAGTAAAAATAACTCAAATATAAAATATAAACTATTGAACGACCTTAAGGTCAACCTTACATTTTGCGAAGCCTTGATGGCTTCAACTCCAAATAAGCAGTAGTGGAACAAAGAACACCGGTGAATCCCATCAATACGCCACAGGCAACTGAAAGGGTTCGACTCCTAGATAATTGTCTTCTCACGAAACTTCTTCTTCTTCGACGATGTAGACTTCTGCTCACTGGTGATTGTTTGTTTGCAAGGGGTGAGTACATAAAGCACTCAGCAAGTCGTGCACAGAATGCAAGTCTAATAACTATATGCATGGCTTATTCCAAATGACAAGCTGAAGAGGTTATTTTGCAATAAACAACATTCACAAATAGTCATAATAGATTGTAAAGCGGTAAAACAAATAATAACAGTAATAGATTTCACAGTTATTTCAAAAGTAAACCACACCACAACCTTAACCAATTATCACTTTCCACAGGCGATAAAGCCTCCAAGCCCAAGTTCAATTTTATGAAAAGCTAACCCTTGACTGTAATCCCCGAGCATTGTCTAATACTGCGGACACGGCTATTCGAATAGATTTTACACTCTGCAGAGGTTATACACTTTACCCACAAGATACAATCAACTCACCACATCAGCCGTGAATCACCATACAAGAGTATGCGAATGAGTGATCATAACAAAGCCTTTCGGAAACTTCTAACTACACAAGTGAACCTCTCCAGTTTTTGCCATACACCATCCCTTCCCTTAACAAAGGCGAAGTATGGGACCGACATACCGTTGGACGGGTACCATGCCGCAGCCCTGGTACGCTCCCCCTTCAAGCTACACAAAAGATGTAGTTGACACCCCGAGGTACCACATGCAAGTTATTAGTAACTTACTCAACTAGGTCCGTCCCATTACAGACATGTGGTTGTATGATTGACTCAGTTCAAAGGCTTGCATGGTTAAGTCCTTAGAGTGACCAGGGCAAGACTTACATCAATACTCTCAAAGAAATCCATCTCACCATCACTCATACATATATCATGTTTCAAATATTCCCAACCGCCAAACTGGCCCACCATAAATCTTGCCACTTGCCCCAGTCTAAATCATTTTATCACCCCAGTTGATTATTGCGCAACACAATGCCAACAACAACTCAACATCCTTGAAGAAGCACGAAGGCCTCCGCATATCAACATCATCGCGTCGGCAACACGTCACACCATTTCAAAATACATTGCATATTCCATTAATCAAAATACACAGCTTAGAAGGATTTGGAAACTCGAACGGATTAGATCGAAGAGTTGACAAAAGAGAACGGGCTTTCGGGAAAACACCGAAAAGGGAACGATTAATAACTGGGAAAGAAAGAATAATATTCCGAAGAATATTTCTTCCGAAGTTATTATCTTGATTGGACAGACAGTGACATATGGGCACTCGATCTATAGATCGGGTCCATAAGGATATGTTAGTTCGCAATGAACTAAACTGGAGCTCGAAGTTGACTTTTGTTGACCGAACGGACACAGTCAAACAAAAGAGAGACAGATAGATCGGGCACAGGAGTATGACAGATGGCCAATGGTCTATCGACCAAGTCCACGAATGAAGTCTAGGTTATTGGTAGATTGGTTTTCAGGGATAAGACAAGTGTCTGACCACGATTGAAACAACGGGAGAGATTGCAAATGATAACAACGCGGCTCACGATGAACTTAGTCCATCGAACCGGTCTTAGGTTAGGGTTTTGATTCGGCTCTGAAGATGATATGACGATGAGGCTAGGCTCACATCACGATGATAGAACACATGAGGATATCGCACTAGGGCTCTTGCATGAATGCACGCATGCGATGACAATGAAGCGATGAGCCAAGCGTTAACGATGAAGTGTTAACGATGAAGTGTTAACGACGGAACGTTAACGGCGAAATGTTAACGATGAAACGTTAACGACGAAACGTTAACAGCGGAGCGTTAATGACGGGGCGTTAACGGTGAAACGTTAACGGCAAAACGTTAACGGAGGAACGTTAACGATAGAGTGTTAACGATGGAATGTTAACGGCGAAACGTTAACGACAAAAAGTTAACGGTGGAACATTAACGATGGTGCGTTAATGACGGAACGTTAACAGTGAAGCATTAACGACAGAACGTTAACGGTGGAACGTTAACGGTGGAGGTGAAGTGATGACAAGATGCACAAGAAATAAGATATCGATCGTCGGTGCAACAACATGGCCATGATGAAACGCTACCAACGATGGCTAATCAAAACGTGAATCGGTAACAACGGATTAGGCCGAAAGACGACGGTTTTAAGCCGGCACCGGGCTCCGACGGCGAATGGAGATCAAAAGAATTCCAAGGATGGTCCAAAATAGTACATGATGATCCACCGGACGCGACAACACGGCCGGAGCGAACGAAAATAGCCGGCGTCAAAAGACGGCCTAAATATATAAAAACAAATTCAGAGGATGGGACAGCAAAGGGAGATTGTCCTTCACATATAACGTGATGATACGAACTCAGCGGTATAGGCAGATTTTGCGGCGCCCCTCCGGATTGATCTCAAACTACCGTTGAACGGCTCCGGACGCTAAACTTTAGACGGCCATAACTTCTAGAATAATGATCAGAACTTAACAAAATTTGATCGAGAGCTAGATGTGACCAAGAGGAACATCGTGACATAGGTGGCTCGGAGATTTACCTTCTGGATCAGTGGGGAACGCGTGAGGATGATTGTCGCTGTTTGGAACGTAGTCTGATCGGAGAAAATATTTTTCTGCGCAAAATGCAGAGGGTAAAACCATGAGGCAAGATGGGACTCACGTAGAGGACATCACCAGGAGTCTACATAAAAAATTTCAAGGTCAAACTCTAAAAATTGAGGGAGATATGACCTCGGCAAGATTCGATATTGAAACGGCCATAACCTTTGATTTCGTGGGCCAAATTGGCTGAAATTTGTAGGGTAGATAGATGGTACCTTGTGTCACACCATGGAGAAGACGGATCTTGAAAACAGTCGACGAGCTGTCCGAGACGCGGCTCCAAGTTCGACCGTCGTCGGGCAACGCTTCGGAGGACATGGCGGCGGCTCGGGTGTTTGGAGAGGTCCCGGGGCTTGCTCACGAGTGGTAGAAGGTCATGGGAGATGTACCACAGGTTAGGGTGGCGGCTAGGTCAAGAAAAATCAAGTTTGAAGCCGTTTGGAGCAAAAACGAACCGAATAGGCATTTATACGAGCACTTTCTGTGCGTGACTCGGATTGGGGCGATGTGGCGCTTCGTGGGGCGTCCGATCGAGATCGGCCGGCTGGGATTGAGCGGATGACGTGGCCGCTGGCGTGTGGTGCGGGCTGCCTCGCCTTGGTGGGCCTCGTGTATTTGGCCGAGTGGAAGCTGGCCGAGCCGAGCTGGTCGAAGGCGGGAAGGTGCGCCAGTTCGGCCGACGGCCGGCGGGAGGGAGGGAAGGAGTTTGAGCCCAATGCGAAAAATCAGAATTTCCAGCGATTTCACAATAAAATAAATCCAAAAAATTAAAACTAATTATTTATGGCAACAAAAATACTAGGAAAATTAAAAAAAATTCTAGAAAATATTTTGAGATATTTTAAACTCAAATAAAATATTTGCAACAAAATTTCATATAAAATTTTCAAATATTTAATTAATTTAAATGAAAGACATAGTTTAAATAAATCCGATAAATAGCAAACGAGCTCCGAAAAATCTCAAAAATTAAAAAAAAATTCCTTGGAGCACAAAGAACCCTAATAAAATTAAATTTATTTTATTTAAAATATAAAATAATTAAATTAAATTGTTTTAGATTTTTAGAAAATTCAAATCAAGCTTTATAAACGCGAGAAAATCAACGGAAACTTTTGGGAAACTAAACTAAACAAAAAAAATTTGAAAACCCAAATTTTGGGATGTTACATTAGCTGTTGCAGAGACGATTGTTGTTAGATATGCAAGTTAATAATGGCTGCTCATGACACACAATGCATGGAAGTGAGTGCAGTCCTGCAGCACAATCGGGGTTTCTTTCACTTTACATTTTGTCCATATGATGACCTGAGCATATTTGAATAAGTCATTTCATTTTACATTCTGTCCATCACTGCGCTATATAGAGAGAGAACTAGACCTGAGCGTTGGGTCGGGCCGGGCTGGCATGGTGGGCTCCGGGCCATGGCGAGCCGGGCCGGCCCAGCACGAAAAGGCAAACAGCCCGAGTCGGGCTGGCACGGGAAAGGTTTTATAGGGCCCAGCACGCCCAGGACCTGGCCCTGAACCAGCTACAAGCTCTCGGACCCCACAATCAGTAGAATTGATCAATAGATAGTAAAAATGACAATGGGTATTTGGGAAGAATGAAAATTTTTATTGATATTTACATTTACAAAGTTACTGCCTCGTTAAAAACCTTACACCCAGTGTGGGGTTCCCCTGTAAGAAAAAGAGTACAATAACTTTAAACATGCATACATATCGCCTACTCTATATTTAGATCAGCTAATTCTTAGGCAATTTCGGGATCCTCCAATTGATGTTGTTGTCGTTCGTCTGCGTGTTGCCAATCCTTGAGGCAGGTGATGGCCTCTACTGTTTCGGGCGTGAGCGACGATCTTCTTTCTTCAATTATTCTCCCAACCATGATGAATGTCGCCTCGAAAAAAACAGACGACACGGGAACGACCAAGACATCCCGTGTGAAATGGCACAACACGGGAAATATCCAATGGTTGTCCCTCCACCATTCAAGCAATTGGACCTTCTCGCCTTTGAGGGTAGGATCGGTGGCTGCAAAGTTGTGGGCGAGGTAATGATTGAGCTCTGCATTAGGGTTCCACCTTGCGCCGGTGGATGACTGAGATGATGAAGAACTGGATTCCTTACTCTTCAGCCTCTTCCATAAGTGAGCCGTCACACTCGCTTTTGATGGTTGCACCGCTTGCTGCGACGCATTTGACTCCATCTCGTTTGTGTCGTACTTAGTGTAGTACAATTGGAATACTTGAAAGAGTTCGTCTTTTACGTGGCCAAAAGCAGAGGAGAAATCCATATTGAGAGCCTCTCCTATTCCTTCTAGTGCCACTTGCAGTCCATCCAACTTTTTTCGGGGATCAAAAAATGGTAGCAAAACAATATAGATGTGATATAAAACTAAAATATTTTAGAAATTTTACCTCCATCGGTGCAACAATAGGGCCTAAAAGTGCATCATGCCTGTATTTTGCAAATATCTCCGCAATTAACCAAATATAATCAATTACCAAGCATAAGGTAGGGTAGTAAACCCTAGAGAGTTCTTTAGTTGCTTCGTAGAAACATAATAAAAATTCTCGAAAATATGTAACAACGGTCCAATCTGATTCAGTAAGTACAATATCATTTTCTTATGCATTAGCATTGACAAAGACGGTTAAGATATGTTCATGCCCTTCTAACATTTTTAGCATGTTATATGTTGAATTCCATCGAACCTTTATGTCAAGACCAAATTTCCTTGGGTCCTTATTGTTTGCCCTACAGTACTCTTTAAACCTAGCAACCATTTGGGGGCTACCTGAGACAAATCGAATAGCAGTGCAGATGTTGTTTAGATATACACCTATTACCTCCATACCATCCTAGACAACGAGATTGATTATATGGCACACACATCTTTGGTGCAGAACATACCCTTGTATGTAAGACTGTGGATGGGGGGGGTGAGATACTCCATTGCAGTCGTGTTCGCAGAAGCATTATCAAGAGTAATGGATAAAATCTTGTTGTCTATCTTAAGATCTCGAATTACTTCTAAGATACAGTTCACAATAGCATGTCATGTGTGTGCTTCATCCATTGACTTAAACCCTATGACTCTTTTATTTAGGTTGTATTGCTCATCTAAATAGTGAGCAACAATACTGAGGTAACAACTTCTTTGGTGTGAGGAAGTCCAAATATCCGATGTTAAAGCAAAGGAAAAGCTACATGTATGAATTTTTCCTTCAATGCAGCTAGCTCTTTATTATAAATTGCTAGAATATCATATTTAGTTGTTCTTCTACTAACATGTTGGTATTGTGGGCAGAATCTGCGTTGAATCTTTTTTCGAAATTACGGCTCTTGCCCATCATAATAGGTAAATCTTTCGAAACTGTAAATCTAGCAATTTCATCACATGCAATTTGGGGGTTATACATCCAAGTACTTACAGTGCCGTCGGCCGAAAAATTGAGCTGTGTCAACAATAATTGCATTTCACGAATACCATCCGTTGGCCGTCGATGATTTCAACCCTTTTCGTCATGTACTTTCAGCACTCTGCTTTGCCGGTGGTGGGTTTTTGGGTAGTTGATGAGCCACCCTGTGATTCGATGACCGGAAGCAAGTTGTTCGTGCCGGCATCCTCGAAGCCTTGTGAGCCATCCACATGACGGTCCTCCATGCTGTAGTCCCCCAAACTTGGGGACAGTTGCCGAGCGCCGATAGTATCATCATCAACAGGATCTCTATGCGTGCGCCCTAGCCTCCGTGCTAGTTGCTTCCTATTTCTACCAGACATGTTGAGAATGAGTGCGACAGAGTGGCAGAGGAAATGTTGCTTTGGTTTTGTGATAAAACAACGAAAGTGGAGAGTGATGAATTTATAGACTTAAACATCTGTCCGTTGCCATGCTTGAAAATTTTCAAATTGGAGCGCGCCACTTCCTCCTCTGTCACTGTGCACGTGCCAGCGCCTGCCCCCCTGGCCCTGGCCCCCCACGCCCACCTGGTCCCTGGCCCCCCCACGCCAACGCGACCACGCGCCCCTGACCCCTGGCCTCCCACGCCCACCTAGCGGCCTGCCCCATGCGCCGACATGCAACCCCCATGCGCCGATGCCTAGGCCCCACGCGCCCCCACGCCACACGCCGACGCATGCGCACCTACCCATGGGGCCGCCCCGCTCGCCCACACACTACTACAGAACCGCGCTTCACAAGTGGTTGAAAACCACCTCCAGAAGCGGTTTTACAACCGCTTCTAAGCAACCGCTTGTGGTGGTGCGACACCAAGCGGTAAAATGCGGTAATAATATCGTGGGAATGGGATTCGAACCCACGACCAGCACTCCATCCTCGTGACCCGCCTCATCCATCTAGCCAACCCACCCACGCGTGCTCTCTGATAGAATAGGGCACGCATTCCTTTTATTATTTCTAAAACTGGGTTTCTACAAGCGGTTCATGACACAAACCCCTTCTGAAGGGGGTCTTTAGAAGCGGTTCGTGACACAAACCCCTTCTAAACCTTTAGAAGCGGTTGGGGACACGAACCGCTTGTAAAGATCTTTAGAAGGGGTTCGTGTCACGAACCGCTTCTAGAGATCCCCTCCGGCCTGTTGCCACGAACCGCTTCTGGTGCGAGCATTACAACCGGTTCGCACCAAACTGTTTCTAATAGACCGGTTGTGATGCCCGGTTTTGTAGTAGTGACACGACGACGCGCGCGCGCTTGCCTGCGGGGACTCGCTCGCTCGCCCAGCCCGATGCCGCCTCGTGGCTGGCCTGCCCCCACATGCCCCGCCACGTGTCCACGCGCCGCGGGCCACTGCCTCCGTGCCGAGCCGGCCCGAACTTGGCCCATGTCGTCGGGCCATGCTGTGCCGCCCAACAGGCCCCATTTCTAGACCCGGCCCAACCCGGTAGCTCGTGCCATGCCGGCCAGGCCCGAATCCACTCGGGTCGTGCCCGTACTTGGGCTGGGCCACGCCGGCCGGGCCTTGGGCCGCCCGTGAATAGCCGGGCCTATCGCCCAGGTCTAAAGAACAAATTATGTAATCCTAAACATTCTACACGTCCAAAGCGAAGAATAATTTTGGCAACGAGAGTTGCCAAATTTCATATCTAATTAAAGTAAACAGGGGGAACTGACAAACTACACCACCCATCGACGTTTCCAAGCAAATGAGACGTCAGACGTTGCATGCGGGCTACTTATGCTTGAGGGAATTGGTGAGCGCGATCCCGACGATTGCGACGAGGAGGCTGAGCAGCGGCGCGGCGGCCAAGATGATCCTCTTGTTCCTGTAGTAGAAGGCGTGGAGGCTGCTCCTGGTGCTCCTCTTGGTGCGGAGCTCGACGATGCTCTCCAGCGTCCGGAGGTAGAGCTCTTGACGCGGCAGCGGGTCGAGCAGGCCCTGGAAGAAGTCGACGGTCCGGCGGTCGCTCATGGTGCTGAACAATATCCTCCTGGACCGGAGCTCCTTCACGTCCCTCTCTGCGCTGATGAGCGAGCCGAGGATGGCGAGGTAGGAGCTCACGCCGCTGTTGTCCGACCGGTCCGTCACGCACTCCAGCGCCACCATGTTGATGAGCCAGCAGCGCGGCAGCCAGCTGAGCGCCAGCTGCGGGAGCGCAAGCCGGCCCAACGGGAACCCCGCTTCGGCCGGCTCCACCCGGACGTCCCTCACGCGGCACGTGCTGCTCCCGTGGATCTGGATGCCGGCCTCGGCGAGCTCCACGGCCGACGTGAAGTGCGCGAACGGCCGCGCGTAGTCGCAGTACCGGATGCAGCCGACGGCCGGCGGCGTCGGCCCGCCCAGGTGCCGCTTGTGGACAAGGTCCAGGAGGTGGACCGGGCTCAGGTCACCGTACGGCGTGCCGAAGTGCGGCTCGCGCTGGTGGACGTCGAAGTAGGCGAGGATCTTGGCGACGAACTCGTTCATGCGGACCGGCCGCAGCCCCATGAGCGCGTCCACGACGACCCAGGGGATCTGGTTCTCGAACAGCATGATGTCCTTCATGATCCGGAGCATGCGGCCGTGCGTCCACGACGAGTGCTCGTGGGGGTAGTCCCTGGTGAGGATCGCCACCACGGCGAGCAGGAAGCAGCCGTCGACGACCATCATGTTGGTGAAGTCGTTGTCGCTGACGACGCTGTCGAACCGATCGGCGTAGCACTGCCGCGCCTCCTGCACGACCGGCCGGACTGCCTGGAGGAACCGCTCCACGTCAGACACGGTCTGCTGCTGGCCCTGGTCCCCCGCCGCGGTGCACAGGTTGCTGCCGCAGCAGAATTCGTGCACCACGGCCTCCTAGTCCTTGATGGCCTCCATCTCGAGGAGGTGCTGCCCTGCGCGGTGGTGGTACGGTCCGATGGAGACGACCTCCGGGACGAAGTAGTGCTCGTCGAGCCCCCGCACGCTCTGCGGGGCCTTCTGGATGATGAGCGGCCAGTTTTCCCGCTGCTGCACTAACGCGCGGAACACCGCGTTGCTAGTGGAGAGCCGGGATGACAGGTCCCTCTGGTGAGGAGGGAGCAGGCCGGCTTCCGGGTCATGGAGCTCCATGGCCGGCCTGCTTGCTTGACCAATTAATTAACATCTCTCTCTCTATCTATCTAGGTTTATATGCTTAGTTAAGTGAAGTAATTGCATGGAAACAAGAAGGAAAATGCATCTGTAGATTACACTAACAGTCTATGACTCGGTCCAGTTCGGGGTTAGTTCGATCCAAGTCGGTAGATACAAATGTCTAGTGTCCGTCCAGTTGGTAATTACTAACCGACGTCTTAACTGACAACACCGCGTGTGCCAACATATAAAAACCCACAATTAAACACAAATGAAACAGAGAGAACTGGGGATCAAACTCACAAGCACCTTCCTTTTGTATGGGCACATTCACAATTCATTAATCCCCCCTGCGCTGTAGTACATGTTTGCCATTCTCCACGACATTGTTCTATCTTCTTTTTTTCTTTTTTTTTGAGCAAGTCAATCAAGTTTACGTAAGGCGTTCTTATTGTTTTTTTTAGATCATATGGCATGGGCTTGAGTCACGTTGGACTAGGTGCGTCCAGAGGGGGATTAATTAATGCACCGTACTTGCAACATGCTGTTTCAACTTACAAACGGTGCACGCAGGTTCTTGTTGTTCAACAGCCAATGACCGATTCTGATTCGATGGAGAAACTTTTGATACCTTATTTTGCCAGCTCGTCACATGCATGTGCCAAAGCAACGGCTTATCTCACAGTGCCACTACTACAGAACCGGCCTTCACAACCGGTCTATCACAAGCGGTTTCATGCCAACCGGTTGTAATGTGCGCACCAGAAGCGGTTCGTGGCAACGGGCAGGAGAGGACTTTTACAAGCGGTTTGATACACGAACAGCTTCTGAAGTCTGAGTTATAGAAGCGGTTCGTGTACCAAACCGCTTCTGGAAAGTAAGAAGCGGTTTGAAACACAAACCGCTTCTAGAATTCAACCATCAGAAGCGGTTTGTGTTTCAAACCGCTTCTAAAAGCCCTCCCGCCCAGCGCATTTTGAACCCTTCTTCCTCCCCGAGCCAACAGTCAAAGAAAGAAGGGCCGAGCACTGTTCTTCCGGGGAGGTGCTGGCCAAATTTTTACTTTTTAAATTGCTGGTGATTTAGCTTCAAATTAAGTGTTTCAAGGTCAGTAAGAGCATGTTAGCATCTTTCTCACTTACATATTGCTGTTTTTTATGCATTTTATGTGGAGAAATCATGATTTATTCATGTTCAAATGTGTTGCTTTGCTAGGTCACTCTAGAACATGTTGAATTGTGTATGGTGTGAAGTTGTGCCCCAAAATATATTTTGTATGCTTGCTTTTTTTATGGTATGAACATGTATGATGGAGATCTAATTCAAAGTATGGCATTGCAATGAAGTAATTAGTGGTGTATAAAATAAAATAGGGAAACATGTGAAGGATAAAAAAATAATTACAAAGGTAGGAAGGGATAAAAATAATAATTAGAAAGGTAGATCTTTAATTGCATGAAGGTGTAGGTGGGGTTGTTTTTCTTGGAGAAGAAAAATTTATATGAAATTATAACTTGGTGTAGATGAACCGGCAATGGATGTACAATGCGGACCGTCGCTCGAGAGAGTTCATTGATGGCGTGCAGGCTTTTCTCGATGCGGCCATTGCATTCCTGCCTCCAGGCAGCTTCATATGTTATCCGTGCGTAGATTGCAAGAACGAGAAGGAGCACTCACAGCGATGGCAGGTTATGAACCATTTGATGATGAGAGGTTTCATGCCAAACTATACATGTTGGACCAACCATGGCGAAGAAGAGGGAGACGAGGAAGAAGACGAGGAAGAAGAAGAGGGATTCAACAATATCCCGGACGCCACGCAATGCTATACCGTCGGAGATACACTCAGCGACTTTGGTGATGATGAGCTGGACCAGATGCTTCGTGACGGAGAGGGAGACTACACAGAGGAAAGACAGTTCGAGAAGTTCCAGCGCATGTTAGAGGACCACAGAACTCCTTGTACCCAAACTGTGGGCAGGACCACAAAAAGTTGCGTACCACACTTGAACTTATGCAATGGAAGGCCACAAATAGTGTGTCAGACAAGGGATTCGATGAGTTGTTATCACTCATAAAGAAGTTGCTTCCAGAAGATAACACTCTGCCCGAATCTACATATGAAGCAAAGGAAGTCGTCTGTCCTTTGGGATTGAAAGTACAGAAGATACACGCATGTCGTAGCGATTGCATCCTGTATCGCAATGCGTATGCCAATTTGGATGTTTGTCCGATTGTGCAAAGAATCACGAGTATAAGGTTAAGAGAGATGATTCAGGTGAAATAGGTGGGGAGCGTAAGAAGAAGAGACCTCGATTAAAGTGTTGTGGTATTTCCCTGTGATTCCCCGATTGAAGCGTATGTTTGCTAACAAAGCGCATGCCCAGATGATGCGTTGGCACAAAGAAGAGCGTAAGGATGACGGTATGCTTAGACACCCTGCAGATGGCTCACGGTGGAGGAAAGTCGATCGATCGTACCCAGACTTTGCACAAGAGGTGAGAAACATAAGGTTTGGGTTAAGTACCGATGGGATGAATCCTTTCGGAGAGTTGAGCAGCAACCATAGCACCTGGCCTGTTACACTATGTATGTATAACATTCCTCTATGGTTGTGCATGAAGCGGAAGTACATCATGATGTCGTTGTTGATCCAAGGCCCCAAGCAACCTAGAAATGACATCGATGTCTACCTGAAACCATTGGTTGAAGATCTTGTGACGTTGTGGGAGGATGGTGCACGAGTATGGGATGAGTACAAAAGGGAGTATTTCACCCTACGTGCATTGTTATTTGTAACAATCAACGACTGGCCTGCTCTCGGTAACCTGTCCGGCCAAACTATCAAAGGATATAGAGCTTGCGTCCAATGCTTTGATGAAACGGACAGCATGTACCTGAAAAATTCTCGAAAGGTTGTGTACATGGGTCACCGTAGGTTTCTTCCTACGAATCACCCATGGCGGAAGAAGTGCAGGAAATTTAACGGGCAACTAGACCTTCGTGCTAGGCCTCAGCATCGTAGTGGGCCACATGTGCTTGCCATGGTAAAGAATCTGAAAGTAGTATTCGGAAAGGGTCCTGGAAGCAAACCTGTGCAGAATGAGGATGGTCAGGCACCAATGTGGAAGAAGAAGTCAATATTCTGAGACTTTCCTTATTGGGAAGTCTTGGAGGTTCGTCACTCACTTGACTTCATGCACATCACGAAGAATGTTTGCTTGAACCTGCTAGGCTACATAGATATGTACGGCCAATCAAAAGATATACTGCAAGCTCGGAAGGACCTTAAACTCTTGGAACTGAGGAACGACCTACATCCGGAAAAGAGAGAAAAAGGACAACATTACCTACATCCTGCGAGCTACACTCTAAGCAAAGAAGAGAAAAAAAGTATGATAGAGTGCCTGAATAGTGTGAAGGTCCCTTCCGGATACTCATCGAATGTAAAGAGACTCATAAACACGAAAGAGAATAAAATCGTACACCTGAAATCCCATGACTGTCATGTGTTGATGACACGATTGCTCGGTGGCTATGAGAGAGGTATACTGCCCGAGTGGGTCCGGGGGACAATCACAAAGCTGTGTTATTTTTTCAACGCGATCTCGCAGAAGGTCATCGACCCAGATAAACTAAGTAAGCTGCAGGATGACGTGGTACAAAGTGTGGTTTGTCTTGAGATGATATTTCCTCCCGCGTTCTTTGATATTATGGTTCATCTCACTGTTCACCTTGTCAAAGAGATAGGTATTCTTGGACCCGTGTATCTGCACAACATGTTCTCTTTCGTGAGGTACATGAGTGTGCTAAAGAAGTATGTTCGTAACCGTTCTCGTCCAGAAGGATGCATTGCCGAGGGTTATGGGACAGAGGAGGTGATTGAATTTTGTGTCGATTACATTAATGATCTAAATCCGATCGACGTCCCTATATCACGCCATGAGGGGAGGCTACGTGGAAAAGGGACACTAGGAAGGAAAGCATTTGCATGCAATGATCTTCTTACATTTAAGCAAGCACATTTCACTGTTTTGAAACAATCAACGGTGGTTGCCCCATATGTTGTTGAGCACAAGAGTATTATACACCGTGAATTCCCTGGGAGGTCTGAGGATTGGATAACACTGAAGCGCATGGATTCTTTCGGCGCTTGGTTACAAAACTACATCCTTTTCAAAGGGTCAGACAATGAACAGTTGCAACGATTAGCACGGGGACCTTCTATTGAAATCGTGACATTCAAGGGGTACGAGATAAATGGTTACACATTTTACACGAGATCCCAGGATAACAAGAGCACCAATCAGAACAGCGGTGTCCGTATAGATGCCGAAGACAACAAAGGCAAGGTGGACACATATTATGGTTTCATAGAAGAGATATGGGAGCTTGACTATGGACCTTTAAAGGTCCCTCTATTTAAGTGCCAATGGGTCAAACTGACTTCAGGTGGCGTAAAAGTCGATAAATACGGCATGACAACAGTGGACCTCACGCAAGTCGGCTATAGGCGCGAACCGTTCGTCCTTGCAAATGATGTGAGACAGGTCTTCTATGTAATAGACATGTCAAGCAAACCTAGGAAGCAGAAAGATAATAATAGTAAGCCAAAGCGACACGTTGTTCTCCTAGGGAAACGAAGTATTGTCGGAGTTGAGGACGTCACAGATGAGGAAGAGTATAGTCAGTTCGACGAGCTCCCTCCTTTTGCGGTGGATGTTGACATAAGCCTCCTGAATGACACAGACGTGGATGCTCCTTACATACGTCGCGATCATAACGAAGGAAGACTTGTAAAGACATAGTATGGTAGTACTTTAAATGTAGTACTACTGTATAAACTTATTTATTTGAACTTGTGTGATCATTTTTACACGTGTCCTCTAATGCATTACGTGCTTATTTGAAATAAACGTCATGAAATAAACAATAAACAATAAAGAAGCAATAAAGAAATCAAGAATATAAACAATAAACAATAAACGATAAAGAATAAACAATAAACAATAAACAATAAACAATAAACAATAAACAATAAAGAATATAAACATTTGAAGGCATGAAATAAACGATAAACAATTTTAAATTGAGTATAAAAAATAGAGAAACAATAAACAATAAAGAAATAAAGAATATAAACATTTAATGTCATGAAATCAACAATAAACAATTTTAAGTAAACAATAAAGAATAGAGAAACAATAAACAATAAAGAAATAAAGAATACATGTTCTTATATGTGTCATAGTACATATGTTGTACATAAACAATTTTAAATAATGAGTATATGTTGTATGTAAGAAAATAAAGAATACATGTTGTTATATATGTATATAGAGTAGAGAAAAAAAAAATTAAAAAAAGAATGGCCTGCAGGGCGCGAGTGGGGCTCGAACACCGGTCGGCTGGCCACGAGACCGCACTCAAGCGCCCGCGCTAGCCAGGGGGGAGAGGAGAGTTCTTGTTAACCGGAGTAGGCTACTCATTGTTTTAAGTCGTACTTGTCGGTCCTTTTACAAGCGGCTCGTAGTCCAAACCGCTTGTGGAGATATATTCTACAAGCGGTTCCAATTAATAACCGCTTGTATAACTCTCTCTACAAGCGGTTTGAATTACGAACCGCTTGTAGAACTCTCTCTCTACAAGCGGATTGAATTACAAACCGCTTGTAGAACTCTCTCTCTACAAGCGGTTCAAATTACGAACCGCTTGTACTGGTCACGTTTACAAGCGGTTAAAATTACGAACCGCTTGTAAAAATGGTTTCCCATATATATACTTGCGCTCTCTCACACTTGGTCACAACTCCAAATTTCGCCAAGTCCTTGCCGTCGGCGACGCCGACGCCGTCGCGCTCGCCTCCTCCTCTGCGCATCGCCGACGCCGCCTCCGCCACTGCGCCGGACTCTTCCGCGACCACGCCGACGTCGCCCTGCGCCACCCCACCCCGGAGGAGCTAGGTACCGACGCCTCTACACCCCCCAGCTCGCTCTCTCACTGTTGCCCCTAAGGTGTTCGACGAAATGCCCACAAGGCGTTTTCATGTATATTGGTATGTTGGTGATGGTATATGTATGTATATTGGTATGTATATGTATGTTGGTATGTTGGTGATGGTGTATGTGTGTATGTTGGTATGTTGGTGATGGTATATGTATGTATATTGGTATGTATATGTATGTTGGTATGTTGGTGATGGTATATGTGTGTTGGTGATGGTATATGTATGTTTGTATGTATATTGGTATGTATGTTGACATATATAATATGTTGGTATGTATGTTGGTATGTATATTGGTATGTATGTTGACATAGTATGGTGGTATACGTATATATGTGCGTGAGAAACCTAGAGTTTTTCGTCCTTGCATTCGCCTCCCATCCTGCGTGTCCCGATCGGCCGATAAAGCGCGATGAAATCAGAGCTCCGCGAGGCCTCGCCCCCGCCTTCGCGCACAAGCGCTGTTCTTCATCCTCTTCCTTTCCCTCTCCCTCCCTTGCCGCCCAATACGAGGACGTCAGCGTTACTTGACTAATTGAAATTTCACTGGCTGGATCTCACAGGGATCTTCTTCCACTACAATATCTCAATTCTGGGCTTTATCCGACAAAATTCCTTATAATGCTTTTTGCTAAAATTTTCATATGTTGCTAGCTCTTGTTGCCTGCTAAGTAGTTCCAATGCTATTGATATGTATTTGCCCCTGACATACTTTTTGCTACTTTGAAGTACAGTTGAATACCTGTGTTCTTGTGGGTGGTGATGTGCATTCGTTTTTGAAATTAGGATAGATGGCAGAACCAACACGTTGTGACCCTAATTTCGACGAGGAAGAACAGTTCCTGTTAGACTCCATCTGCGGCTACGATGTTGATGCGGTTGCCGATGTGGCTATTGGTGATGCAGCGCTCTGGCCAAAAACACTGGTTCCGGCGAGAACGTAGATACCGTTGACACCGAGTTATTGTGAGAAGAATATAATCCCCGTGGGCATGCTAATTAATCGCAATTCATTATTAGAATACACTCTGACATGTTATATATATATATATATATATATATATATGTTTGTGTATTTAAAGCCTGGTACATCGAGCAACCAATCCAAGAATCGGGGACCTAACAAGAAGCCGTCCACAAAGCATGTGTTTACCGACGTTGGCAATGATGGGAAGCCGATTGCCCCTCTGTCAGCAGTTGGGCCGTTCAACAACGCTTGCGGTTACCACGTAAGGGATCACGTCCCAATTAGCATCAAGAAATGGGCCGAAGTTCCTCAAGCTACCAAGGACCTCCTCTGGCAAGATATTATGGAAAATTTCACATTTCCTGAAGGGTCCAGAGACAAGGACAAGAATTACACTTTGAAGAAGATGGCACTCTCATTTCAATCATGGAAGTCGGGTTTAAGCAAAAAGTACGTGCAGAAGGGAGAAAGACCTGACTTCAACCAATTTCCTAATCTTGCCGATCACTGGGAAGCATTCGAGGAGTACAAGCTGTCAGCTAAAGGCCAGTCTGCAAGTCAGAAGAATAAGACCAATGCACAGATGAAGAAATACCACCACCATCTCGGCACCGGTGGTTACCTGAAGGCTGTACCGAAATGGGAAAAGAAAGAAGAAGAATTAATGGCCAAGGACATCACACCGGCTACTATTTTGTGGGAAGACCGCCTGCGTAATTGGTTCATGGGTCACGGGGGGGCCTTGCAGATGATGGCAGTTTGCTGATGCTACCAGCTGTGCAAGATGTTGGCCAGAGAATTGTACAAGCCGTCGAGCAGTCCGCGTCAGGCTCTTTTGTGGTTGACAGGGAGAATGATGAGCTAACACTTGCCCTCCAAAACCCTGAGCACCCGGGACGGACACGAGGTTGGGGCAAGACGCCATGGAGGTACGGTTTTGCCAAGGATGCGCATTCGTACAGGAGCCGCGAGAGAAGCAGAACAAAAGAAGCAAATAAAATGCGCCAATTGGAACGGGAGCTTAGAGCAACGCAGGCTAGCATCGGCGACCTAGTTGCGCAACAAGTTGCGCAAGAAGTGCAGAGAGCCATGAGTAACCTTCAGGGAGCAGGTCCGAGCAATCAACCGGGCGCCGCGATCAGCCCCTCAGCGCGACGGAGCAGCTGCGCGTCCACCGGGGCACCTCAAGCGGACGAAGACTTGCAAGCCCATTACCCCGTGGATGACATAAAGGTTCGCCGCCAGTGTGAGCTACACGTTGATGCATGCAACCTCTCCATCAAGGTGGCCTACGGCATGGCATTGCTGGTGTCACCGGGCCAGACCTTCCACTTCAACACAATACCCATGGGCTTGTGGAGAGAGCACCTCCACAGGCGGAGCTGCTCGTGGGGCTGGGTGGGGCTGAAGCCCACCCCACGCCAGCCCCCAAAACCCTTTCTGCCCATCGGTATTAGAGATTAGCCATGCAATTAGCCATCTGGAATTCTGAATGCATTGCATTAGTAGCAATTTAGCAAACCGCGTAGTGTCTCCATGACTCGCATCGCGTCAGTTCGTCTTCACGGCAACAACGGCAAGGCGAGGCGCCGCTCTGCCTAGTGCCTCGGCCTCACGCAGCGCACGCATGTCTTCCCGGTGACTCGCCGCTTTGTCTCGGCCTAGTGCCTCGGCGGCTTAGCCTCGCGCGCACCTCGTTGATTTTGGATGTCTCTTTTTTTAGCCCTCCTCGTTGAATCTTTCTGGCTCCGCCACTAATGGAAAGTGCGGCTTCTCGGTAGGGAGTGAGGTTGGCTACTTGGCTACTTGGCTACCTCTTAAGGCTGAAGGCCTGAAGCCCATTGTTGTCTTAAGGCTAGAGTGGTAACGTATTGACATATATGGCCTATGGGCCAAGCTGGGTTTAAGAGACATGAATTCGGATATTATCCGGTGGATAGTATCCGAAAAATGCTCAGATATTATCTGAGATATCCGTATTCGTATCTGTATCTATATCCGTGACACTTTATCCATATCCGATCCGTGTCCGTACAAAATATCCGGATATCCGAAAAATTATCCGAATTGCTATCCGAGACGCTTCGGTCGATCGGAAATTATCCGTATCATTTTCACCACTAATTGTGGGTCATACCTAGAGGTGGGCACTCGGGCGGCCTCTTTTGGACCGGCCCAAGGCACGGCGGGATGGCCTGGTCCAAAGCCTGGCACAACATGGTTCCGTGCCGTACCGGGTGAGCACGCAACTGTAGCACGGGCCGTGTTGGGCATAAGAACCGGGCATGATGGGCGGCATGGTTGTTTGGGCCACGGATTAAGACTTGGAAGTTGACAGATATTGTTGATTCAGAGCATCTTCGAGCATTGCCTTTATGTTTGACATTCTGTTGATGGGATATGTTGATGTAATTAGTCTCTTATGTGATTAAAACATGTAGTTTAGTAGTAGTGTTGTGTTTTATTTCTTTGCTCTATAGGTTGTCAGTTTGCTATATACGAATAATGGGATTGCACTTTTGGCTCTTGGCTCAAATGATGTTCATAAGATGGGCGAGAGAGAGAGAGAGAGAGAGAGAGAGAGAGAGAGAGAGAGAGAGAGAGAGAGCTGAGAGTCTAAGAGAGATTGAAATATACGGGCGATAGAGGGGAGAGAGATCGAGAGAAACAGGCAAGAGAGATTCAAGAATAAAAAAAATTAGTTTCTTTTCCTCTAATATTTGTGTTCATTATTTTAGCACCATGTGTCTGGACCTGGGCCGACACGGTACGAAGTACGCACAAAG
The DNA here is from genome assembly GCA_036346355.1 of Rhipidocladum racemiflorum. Taxonomy (NCBI): domain Eukaryota; kingdom Viridiplantae; phylum Streptophyta; class Magnoliopsida; order Poales; family Poaceae; genus Rhipidocladum; species Rhipidocladum racemiflorum. The sequence continues at coordinate 34,989,517 of CM070576.1, read as the reverse complement.
TGCAAATGGACCGTGCGTGGACTAAATCAAACAAAGCTTCTTAAAATGTCCTATCTGAGGTTTGATATCACCACAAAATTAGATGTCCCGCGTGCCTTTTTATTTTGCATGTATTCTCTATGTTGTTTCATGACAAAACGTTATCTTTAATGGCCGTGCTATTTAGAATGATATTAAAAATTGTTGCGTTATATATGGATTATTTTCTTTAGGTGAGTTTCTGTTTTCTGAATATGGCAATGTTATTTTTGTATAGAATATCTATAGCAACATGATCCAGTATTTATTATCTTTTTAAGCCCGTGTCAACACCCGAGCATTCAGCTACTAGATTAATAAATTGGTTAGATAGCTCGTTCAGGGAGGAAAAAAGGTTAGGCTAGACAAGCAAAGCGTACATAAGTTGACAAAAGACATTTTGCTCTCCTCACCAAAAAGCGTCCTATATCTAGCAGAGTTTTTTTTTTCTTCTTTTTACGAGTATGTACTCCAATTTCTAACCGTTTGATATGCCCAGCGATTCATGATCCGTCTCCACCAAAGGGTCCTCTCCACTGCAAATTACAGCGAGTTTAGGATTACCCGTGGTTTGATTTTGTAGTTCGCTAGGGCTCCTAACTATAGAATTAGCTAGGAGGACGATTGCCGGTAGTGGTGGGCGGAACGGCTGAATCAATCCTTTTTCCTGTGTACGAGTGTGAGGGGGCCCAACTCTTCCTCCCGGTTATCTCTACTATTCTAAAGCAGCACTTGGTGGCAGTGGTTCGTTCTTCTCACGTCATTAATTGCCGCTTAATTGCCCTACTTAATTGCCCTACGCAAGAAATGAAGCGTTGATTTAATTAGCCAGCTTTCGCAAGAAACGAAGCGTTAAAGATAGATGTTTGATCTTGTGAAATAATTTTTTTTATTTTATAATCTTTATTTTTCGTTATCAATTTTGTTTTTCGTAGCAACGCACGGGCATGTAACTAGTACTACCTATATTACAATCCAGAGCTCTTCGGACAGGAGAGCTGAGCGACGTGCCCTCCAGCCAATTTTGCGAAAAGTCCCTTCGTTTTTTTTTAAATTATGGATAGATCTCTGCAAATTACAAAAAGGTCCCTCGCTCATTACTTTATGAAAAAAAAACTCCCATTAAACACAAATCTCGAACGAGCCCTTTTCTAATTTTTCAGGATCACGTTCAGGTCCAAACAAAATGACAAACAAATCCCCGTTTTTTACGTCCAGGCCCTTCTCCGAAAAAGATGCAAATTCGTTTTTCGTTCACGCGCACAACGTGTGCCGCACTTATTGACCTAGTTGTATTTATAAGCCGGTGCGCTTGCTATATGTTCATGTAGCAGTATGCTCCTGGCATTCTCCACTGAATTTTGATGGATTTGTGGTAGCTCGAGTTCCTCTCCGGTTCCTATGATTTCAGGCATGTTTATGGTCTCCGCTTGCCTTGGGTTGCTTCGGTGAAACTCTCCGGTGTTCTTGTGTTTTAGTGCTACGACAGAGAATATATGCGGTGCAGCCATTCTTCTTCTCTTGTCCACTTTGATTATTTTGCTGATGGCCATGTTTTGACAATTACTTAGCATGCATGGCTGCCTAGCGTGCCTTTTTTTAAAAAAATAAAACTTTTTTAAAAATGAATTGCGGTTTTAATACTCGAAAAATCAAAATTGCAAAAATAATACGTATTCGCCACACCGTACGGTGAACACGGTATTTTCGCCATGCCGTACGGCGAACACCCGATGTTCGCCATGCCGTACGGCGACAATGGACTAAATTCGCAGTTAATATGCCACACGGGAATCAAGGGTATTTTCGCCACACCGTGTGGCGAATACACTATTTTCGCCAAACCGTACGGCGAAAATAGGTTGTCGCCACACGGTGTGGCGAAAATAGCTCGGTAAAAAAGTGGCCGAAGCCAGATCGATCTTGCAGAGATGGAGCGAGAGCCGAAGAAAAAAAAGAGGGAGGGAGCGCCGCCGGCCGAAGGAAGAGAAGGAGAGAGGGAGAGAGAGGAAGGGAGGAGGAGGAGAAGAAGAAGTAGAAAGAGGAGGAGGAGAAGAAGGAGGAGGTAATATCGCAACTTTGCATAATTTCGTGTTTTTTCAATTTAGAGTAGCGATTTAAAGTAGTGTAATTTAGAGTAGCGATTCTAGTTCTTTAATTTAGAGTAGCAATTTTAATTATTTAATTTAGAGAAGTGATATTAGTTTGGATATTAAAACATTGTTAAATTTACATATATTAGCAATGTTCAAGAAATCACTAATCGATAGCTGATCGGGCGACCTAGGATTAGATTAGATTAATCGTGTAGTCGGAGGATTAACTGAACTAATCGGTCAAGCATTAATCGGTTGGTCAGCAAGGGCAATATATCGATGTAATTACTAAAATACTAAAAAAATTGAGATTAGGCCCGATTAGACCCGATGAATCCCGATTAGACTCGATTAATCCCAATTAGACCCGTATGCCAAGTTTTTTAACTGAAAACAGAAAAGTCGAATCTTCAGGGCTTCGATCACAAGCTAATCGGCCATTTAATTTGCTAGTCGGCCGATTTTTTGAACAATGCATATTAGTAGTGTCGGGGATTGGATAATTCCCATAGTACCCTGGAAGCCAGTTTCTTAACCGACCATCTTTACCCTTGGACGATGTCCCCAAGAACGACCAACAAACGTCTGACGACCAATCGGCCCGCCCGATCGGCTAGGAGCTCACTACACGGCTACGAGCACGCCAGGCAAATGCGAGCAACCATGCTCAGGAAGTTGCGTGGAAGCTCAGGTTATGCTCGGTGGATTCCGTCAAACCACTAAGAAGGAAAGTGGCAACTAATTTGTCGAAGATCCAGGAAAGGTGCTCCGGAAATATGGAAGCGTGGTGTGATTGTAGGGGGTAGTTACCATGTATATAACGCAGGTATCTTGTATTTAACCCCCCTAGACCCTATGGGGGAGGAGGGCTGGATCCATCATTTCAATAGAGAAAAACGCCACCAGGCGACTGGATGTAGGGCTATTATCTCGATCACGAGAGGTCTGAACCAGGATAAAATCCTTGTGTTTCTGTCTGTTCTAAGAGACCATCTCCCGCGTCTTCGATGCTACACTTTTGGCAGAAAGGGGCTTCGGTTGATCCCACATTCAACAAGTAAGCTCGGCGGGGGCCCGTTCTCCAATCGTCGACAGCTGGCGCCGTCCGTGGGGATCGACGAATTCTTTGCCAAAGGAATCCTGAAGGCGTCATCTTCCACATCTGATTATCGATACTACACAACTTATGATGAGGTAAGATACGTAAAAAAAAAGTTCTTTACCTCAAGCAAACTGTGCTTAGAGGAGTCGTTTCTATTTTGCGGGGAGCAAGTTCTTTGCTCGGGCGCAAATTTCATCCCCTTGCCCGAGCAGGCTTTTCGCTCGAATCTGTACTGAGTAAATTTTTAGCTCGGACGCGTGTTCCTTCACACCGGACGGGCATTGCACTCGGGAATTGATCTTGTTATATCTTGAAAATTGCTTTTATTCCTCCAAGCACGCGTTTCGCTCGGAGACGGTTGGTGTTCCGCGCCGAGTAGGCACTTCGCTCGGGCGCGAGTCTCTTCCTCAGGGCACGCATTTCGCTCGGGGACTGTTCGTGTTCCGCGCCGAGCACGCATTACGTTCGGGCGAGCGGTTGGTGTTCCGCGCGAGCAGGCACTGCGCTCGGGCGCGAGTCTCTTCCTCTGGGCACGCGTTTCGCTCGGGGACTGTTCGCGTTTCGCGCCGAGCACGCACTACGCTCGGGCGAGAGTCTCTTCCTCCGAGCACGTGTTTTACTCGGAGACGGTTGGTGTTCCGCACCGAGCAGGCACTACGCTCGGGCGCGAGTCTCTTCCTCCGGGCACGCGTTTCGCTCGGGGACTGTTCGCGTTCCGCGCCGAGAACGCACTACGCTCGGGCGCGAGACTCTTCCTCCGAGCACGCCTTTCGCTCAGAGACGATTGGTGTTCCGCGCCAAGCAGGCACTTCGCTCGGGCGCGAGTCTCTTCCTCCGGGCACGCGTTTCGCTCGGGGACTGTTCGCGTTCCGTTCCGAGCATGCACTACGCTCAGGCGCGATTCTCTTCCTCCGAGCACGCGTTTCGCTCGGAGACGATTGGTGTACCGCGCCGAGGAGGCACTTCGCTCGGGCGCGAGTCTTTTCCTTTGGGCACGCAATTCGCTCGGGGACTGTTCGCGTTCCGCGCCGAGCACGCACTATGCTCGGGCGCGAGTCTCTTCCTCCGAGCACGCGTTTCGCTCGGGGACGGTTGGTGTTCCGCGCCGAGCAGGCACTGCGCTCGGGCGCGAGTCTCTTCCTCCGGGCACGCGTTTCGCTCGGGGACTGTTCGCGTTCCGCGCCGACCAGGCACTTCGCTCGGCGCGAGTCTCTTCCTCCAAGCACTCATTTCGCTCGGAGACGGTTGGTGTTCCGCGCCGAGCACGCTCTACGTTCGAGCACAGGTCCTCCCAATTTATTTCCCTAGACGTCTGGTCCATGTCCAGGATGCGACAGCTCGAGCTTGGCTCATCTGTCAGTTCCTCGAACATTAGACTCATGCTCGGGATGTGGCAATGTGAGTCCGCTCGCAATCCGCTAGTAGGTAGCCGTCTGATCCATGCCTAGTTCCCCTGTGCATGTGATACATGCATGGGATGCGGCAACATGTGTTTGTTCACAGTATGCTAGTTACCTTTTATACTAGGCGTCTGATCCATGCCTAGTTCCCCTGTGCATGTGATCCATGCATGGGATGCGGCAGCATGTGTTTGTTCACAGTCTGCTAGTTACCTTTATGCTAGGCGTCTGATCCATGCCTACTTTTCCCTTGGCATCTGATCCATACTAGGGACGAGGTTCCATCGCATTTTATTTTCCCTCTCGGTGCAGCTTGTGCTAGCCTTTTCCCCCGAGCATGATTCGTTCTGGATGTGTGAGCCTGTCTCATCTATCAAATCTTTTTCCTGGTCATTTCATGCCCAGATGCTGAGGTAAATGCTTCACCATCAAGAATTCAATCCCTCCTTGGACTTCTCAGTCTCAAGGAGATGACACATCTCACTTGAGACTCGGGGACTAGCTACCGGGGATTGGATAATTCCCATAGTAACCTGGAAGCCAGTTTTTTAACCGACCATCTTTACCCTTGGACGATGTCCCCAAGGACGACCAACAAACATCTGACGACCAATCGGCCCGCCCGATCGGCTAGGAGCTCGCTACACGGCTACGAGCACGCCAGGCAAATGCGAACAACCATGCTCAGGAAGTTGCGCGGAAGCTCAGGTTATTCTCGGTGGATTCGGTCAAACCACTAGGAAGGAAAGTGGCAACTAATTCGTCGAAGATCCAGGGAAGGTGCGCCGGAAATATGGAAGCGTGGCGTGATTGTAGGGGGTAGTTACCATGTATATAACGGAGGTATCTTGTATTTAACCCCCTAGCCCCTATGGGGGAGGGGGGCTGGATCCATCATTTCAATAGAGAAAAACGCCACCAGGCGACTGGATGTAGGGCTATTATCTCGATCACGAGAGGTCTGAACCAGGATAAAATTATTGTGTTTCTGTCTGTTCTAAGGGACCATCTTCCGCGTATTCGATGCTACACCTTTGGCAGAAAGGGGCTTCGGTTGATCCCACATTCAACAAGTAAGCTCGGCGGGGGCCCGTTCTCCAATCGTCGACAAGTAGCAAATAGCCATGTTACATATGCGCTATACTATTATAATACTTTATTAGCGTTGTTCAATTTACGGTACTGATTTTACAATTTAGTACGGATGGAAAAATTTATTTTGTCTATGTCGTCGCAGTGATGTTGGAACCAGTGAAATTTAGGGTATATTATGGCGATGGTGAAGTAAAAAATGGGCAGAATGGATTGGATTTAAGCAGCTTTGCGGTCACCATGGCCGAGCACTTGTCCCCCGATACTGTTAGCATTCGTGATATAAAACTTTGGTTGACCCAATATTTTTCCTTAGATCCAAGTGTTTATTCTGTTACCATTCAAATCGTATACACGCGTAGCAAGGGTGACCCGGCTATGTGAGAGTTGAAGAAAGTAGATCGAACACAGTTGTGGCAGAAATGGTTAAGGTGGTGCAAGGGATCTCGCCTCGAATATGTGATGGTGGTGCAAGCTTGCTTTAGAGAAGAGGTGGGTACTACTGGTGTGAGCGAGAGCAGCACATCGGCTACAGGTGAACAAGTTCAGCCAGTGGTTTCGGTTGAAGCAGCAGCGGGGGATGATCACAGTGATGCAGCAATCGCAGAAGGTCGGGCTGATGAAGGGGAGGAGATCGATCAACTTGTGGATCATTTGGATTGGGTGGACCGTATGGCGACAGAAGAGGAAGCTGAAATGTTGGAGTCTGATGATACCATCGGCCAAGATGACGAAGGGGAGGAAGATGATGAAATGCATGGTAGTACTGGCTCAGCGGAGGCACCCATCCCCGATGAATGGAACAGGCAGAACAAAGCTGGTATGGAAGCTTTGTGGGGCCATGATTCGCATTGTGAGTATGGTACTGGTGCCATTCGGTTAAATCAAATGTTCCCGAACAATTCTGAATTGAAGTTGGCATTGAGGTTGTGGGCACTATGCTTCAAAGAGAGTTTCGGGTTGTCCTGTCTAGCCCAGATAAGTACACAGTGAAGTGCGTAATCGATGTTGTGAATTTCGAGTACATGCATACAAGCCGAAGTGTGAGACGTATTGGATTGCATCAAGAGTGGACTAGCACACATGCAGACTAGAAAATGTTCTTGTCAAGCACCGTAACATGAATGCGGCTCTAATAGCTAGTGTCATGTTTAATGAAATAATTGAGAAGCGAGATATCGAGTGTTCGTATATTCAGAAAGCAATGTTACGAACATTTAAGTATCAGATAAGCTACTCGATGGCTTGGCATGCGAAGCAGAAAGCATTAGAGAAGAGGTTTGGCACATACGAGGCTTCGTACTGCAACCTACCTCGTGTGCTTGAAGTATTGAAGCAAACCAATCCTAGCACATGCACTGCTTTCAAAGAAAGCGAAGCAGATGCAAATGGGATCTGTACATTTCGTCGTGCTTTTTTTTTCATTGGGGCCTTGCATTGCGTCATTCAGGTACTGTCGTCCATTGCTTTGTGTTGATGGTACTTTTTTTACAGGAAAATACAAGGGGCAGATTCTAACAGCCATTGCAGTTGATGCGAACAACCACATCCTTCCATTGGCCTTTGCTTTTGTTGAGGGTGAGAATCGGGATAGCTGGCTGTGGTTTTTTACATATCTGAAGGTGGGGGTAGTTGGTGATCGGCTCAACATGTGCATCATTCATGATCATCACAAAGGTATCATTTCGGCAATTAAGACTCTACAGGAGGACCAAGATGAACCATTTTCATGGCCTGACTTGCAGAACAGGTGGTGCATGAGACATTTGGGAGTCAATTTCTTTAGGCAGTTTAAAAGCAAGAAACTGATGAACCTATTTAAGAGGTTATGCAAGCAGAATCAGGCATGTAAGTTCAACGCGATATTGGCCAAGTTGGACAAGCACACAAGTGCGCATATCAAAGAGATGAAGAAGCAACCACCTACGCAGAACGAATGCCCACCCAAAAGGCTAACACCCCTTGGGGAGCTCGATCCTCCTAATTTGAGGAGACGAACGTCAAGGAACATAAAGTGTTTTCTCGCACTGGATAGAGGCGGAGCCTCTAGAGAAGTGGGCATTGCTCCATGACACCGGAGGCGCCAGGTTAGTATGGTACATTAAAATATTTATTACCGCTGAACAAATGGGGCTGTTGTTCTAAACTGTTATGCGTTGAACAGGTTTGGTGTTATGACAACGAACATAGCCGAGGTTTACAATTGGGTCATCAGAGGCCTCCGTCCGCTACCGCTTGTGGCCATCCTTGAAGGCATGTTGCACAGCATCATTGCCTACTTCCAGAAAAGGCATGCGGAAGCGGTACTTCATGCCTCGACATTGCAAACGCTGCATTGTTCGCGGATGATGACCTACATGGAGGAACGAACCATGAAAGCTCAGCAGCATATGGTGCGTAGCTTCGGGGTCACTGAATACCGCTTCGAGGTGACTCTTCGGTGCAAAAGGGGATTGGGAACGGACACAACGGTTATTACGCACGAGGTTAACCTAGGCCAAGGGGCATCTGGATGGTGTGAATGCACCTGCAATAAGCCAATACTTCTCCATATTCCTTGCTCACACGTGATGGCTGCTTGTGGGCAAATTGGGATGAACACGTCGCAATACATGTCCCCTTTCTACTTTAAGGATCATGTTGTCCATACCTGGTCTGGTGAGTTCTGTGGTTTTCGTGCACAGGGTGATTTCACTGCAATTAACAGAGATGAGCGCATCTGTTTGCCGGATCCAACCTTGCGGAGGTGTGAAGAAGGGCAGTCTGGTCGTCCACAGACTAGGCGCATTCGCAACGACATGGATGAATCTGAAGTGGGTGGCCCTCTTAGGAGGTGTTCTGAGTGCGATGAGTATGGCCACAAGGCAAACCAGTGCACGTAGGGTGTAGGTTCTGAATGTGGTGGTGGCTATGCCATGGGTTTGGGCGATGTGGTGGCTATGCCATGGTTTTTCGCTGCCTAAATCTGCATGACCTAGCCTTCTTGCCGACTATGGCAGAGATTCCCTATCTAAAGCTGTGGCCATAGCCAGGCTCATGTCCCATCACATGGAAAGCTATAGAAGCATCCGATGCTCGCGGATTTCAACTTCTCTGAAGTCCGCCACTCTCTCCTTTGGTTGGCCCCTCACCAACACTACAAAAGGCCAAACTGCAGCCACACATATACAGCTCCCACTCACACTTAAGCATGGCTGGATCCTCCACCAGAACATTCTCGTGGACACCTGATATGAGTAGCGTAGCCCTTCATTACACATTGAAGGTTACGCGTTATAGAAATGATGATCCGTTGAAGGAGAAGAACCTGCATAAAGTGCTCTTCAAAATGCAAGAGTGGCGTGCTACATCATCGAGGGCTAATGTAACAACCTCTGGCCTGAACCTTGTGACCACGGACGACCTCAGGTCGCACTTGGAAGGGTGGCATCAAAGGTATTTCAGGGTGTGCGAACTAGCCGACCACCCTTCTGCTCTAGGTTTCTCTACGAGAAATTTTAGGGTAATGATGTTGCCCGATCAGTACGCGGAGCATATTAGGATTAGTTATTTCCTATCTATTCACTCTACTAATATTTGTAGCGTTATCCATAAGTTCATTGATTCGTATGCTCGTCTTGTGTGCTAGTCGTTCCCCGAGGATGAAGAGTTGCTGAACAAAGATATCACACATTTCTATGAGATGTATATGCTATTTGGAGGGGGTGTGATGCCTGGTTCGCTCATAAGACGCAGGAGAGGATATAACCGGAGAGGTAGACGTCCACCCAGAACTGTTGCAGTAGAAAGAGGGCCTGCTCCTAACTTTCGAAATGATGACTACGACGATGACGATGATTTCGTGTCACCACCACCTCGACGTTCAAGCATGACCCTTTCAACCAATAATGCAAGAGGTCGTTCAACCAGAGGGCTAGCTCCTAACCATACAAATGACAGCGATGATGACGATTTCATGCCACCTAGGCCACAAACCATGCGTCCTAGGAGTCCTCCGAATCCTGATGATGATATTACACTGACCCCTCTCAGGGATCCATCGGTAATACCCCGGCCGGGACCAATATACTCCTATGATAATTTAGAGCATCTATTCCGACAACCATGGCCATAGAATCATTGTTGTAATGTTATGTTACGTTGTTGCCGTAATGTTATGTTGTTTCCTATGCTGTAATGTTATGTTGTTTCCTATGCTGTAATGTTATGTTGTTGCCATTATTTCGTTCACTAGAAGGGCTCTGTGTTTGAATGTCATTATTTCTGTCTCAAGCTAAACTTTTCATACCATGAGTTATTGTCGACTATGCCGTATGCAAAGAAAGGTGTAAATAAAATATTTTTCTAGAATATGGTACTCCATATATCAAAGAGCAAATCTGCAGTATTCTTACAAAAAATTACATTTGAACATGATATTTTATGGGCTGCTGAAAAGGCTTAAAAGTTATCGTTGACAATAATACTTAGGGTTATTGTGACAGTATATTTTTGTAGCAAACAAAAGTGTAAATAAAATATTTTTCCAGAATATGCTACTCCATATATCAAAGAGCAGATCTGCAGTATTGTTGCAAAAAATTACATTTAAACGTGATATCTTACGGGCTGCCGAAAAGGGTTAAAAGTTGTCATTCACAATAATACTTAGGGTTATTGCGACAGTCTATTTGTGTAGCAAAGAAAGGTGTAAATAAAATATTTTTTCCAGAATATGCTACTCCATATATCAAAGAGTAGATCTGCAGTATTGTTGCAAATAATTACATTTAAACGTGATATTTTACTGGCTGCCGAAAAGGGTTAAAAGTGATCGTTTAGGGCTATTGCGACAATCTATTTGTGTAGCAAAGAAAGGTGTAAATAAAATATTTTTCCAGAATATGCTACTCCATATATCAAAGAGCAGATCTGCAGTATTGTTGCAAAAAATTACATTTAAACGTGATATTTTACGGGCTGCCGAAAAGACTTAACAATTTCATACACTAGAAATTTCTTATAGTTATTTAGTTTATTCAACTCAATTGATTCCTGCATATTTTTTGCAAAAAATGGGACATCCTACACCCTAGGAATAAGTGATAATTATTTCATGATTTTTTGAAAATTATTTGATAATTTGTGTATTGTCGCCAGCTCGTACAGCGACAATAGTATTTTCGCCAACTGGTACGGCGAAAATACTATTGTCACTAACTGGTACGGCGAACACCCAATTTTCGCCTTGCTGTACGGCGACAATTTTCTAAACCATATTAACGGCCTTTAATTGGGTAATTAGGCTATGTTCGCCGTACGTCATGGCGAAAATTGGGTGTTCGCCGTATGGTTTGGCGGAAGCGTATTATTTTTGCAATTTTGATTTTTTGAGTATTAAAACCGTAATTCATTTTTAAAAAAGTATTATTTAAAAAAATTATGTGCTTGGATGACCATGTGGCCCTGTTCTGGTAGAAACAAGGTTGGGCAATTGGGTTTGTGAATGGAGGTGCTATTTAATCAATAATGTCTGATACACCACGGAGCATTCGCCATCCAAACAACATTTATCTAATTGAGCATGTTTATGAGCTATTATATCACTACTACAGCCATGCTCATCTGTGTCGGTTCGGAACCGACATTAGTGTCGGTTTTCCAACCGACACAGACGTACCGACAGTAATAATCGTGAATTATCAGTATCGGTTTAAAAACTGACACAAATAAAATTATCAGTGTCGGTTCTACACATGAACCAACACAAAATAGTCACATATCAGTGTCGGTTCTACACACGAACCGACACAAAATAGTCACATATCAGTGTCGGTTCGACACACAAACCGACACAAATAATCACATATCAGTGTCGGCTCGAAACACAAACCGACACAAACACGGACATATCAGTGTCGGTTTACACACAAACCGACACAAATAGGCATATCAGTGTCGGTTTATACTAAAAACCGACACAAATAATTCGACACCAAAAAAATAAAAAACTGCATTTTTGGCTAGCCTCAGGAATACTGCTAGCCATGCCCTCTGGATATCATATATATCATTGCATTCCAAATATCAGGTGCATTGATATGTTACCAACAGTAATATGCAACTAGACCAAATATCAGGTGGAAACAGTGAGCACAAAATGTGTACACATGTCAAAATTGAAAATCCAATCAAATGCAAACCACAAAATTCCAAACATCAAATCAGTAAAGAGTACATTATTATTCCAATTGCAAAAGTTCAATACAGAACTTAAACCAATCAGTACATTGCATTAGTTATGAAAACACTAGTAAACAATAAATCAACTTGGAGGAACGGTAATATTGCTATTCATGTTTAGCTAATTCTTCTTGAGCACAGAGATATTTGAAATATAATGTCGTGGGATCCTTATCTGCGAGAAATCAAGAAGAATGATTCAGCAATAACTTGATAAAGTGTATTCATGGAAATATTCAAGATTATATGATGGAGGAATGTTAACAAAATCTAAGTATGATAAGGAACCATGTCAAATTTACAGTGTGCAGTAAATGCATATATAGTTCTTTGCCCTTCCACACAAAAGTGTAGGTAGTAAAGAATATGCCAAGAAAGGATACAGAACATCATGTTTGCAAATATTAGGGTTTCTTCCTTTAGGCCTGATATGTCAGTCTTCATAAGATGTGAAGGGATGATTGATGCATTCTTATTCTCCCCCCTTCTGTTTTTTCTTGAGTTCTTTAAATTACCATTCTTCATACTATTATCATCTGCTGCCCAGTGCATTGTCCCATTACTCGAATGCACAACGTCCACAAAAGTTGTGATGATCAAGATTTCACAGAAAGTTCATCTTTGAGATATATTCAATATGCTTACAAGGCATCAAAACAAATGTACCTCGTTGTAAGATATTCAAATAAAAAATGAGGCAATGCAATAATTCAGTATACAAAATTAACTATTAAAGCACAAAAAGAATTAGCCTGCACATCAAGGCACTCGTGCCATGATTCATTGTTGCATTTGTAGAGGACAGCAAATCAGTCTATACAGAAGCATGAAATAACACATAACCAACGCATGAAATAACACAAGACTCCTTTCGGATCCAAGAGTGCATGAACTTCGCATTAGTACAGAAGACTCCAATGATTGAACATCATTTCACACTCCGTCATCATTTTACATATATCAATCGGAGTGGGATGGAGACACATTATGTTCCAGATGAGTACAGAAGACTGGGTCATTATTGTCAGGATCATGAAACTCGCCATTCTTGTTGATGATTTGACTCATGATGAACCAAGCGAGTTGTCCCTGAATGGCTCTGATTTCAGGTTGTTTTAGTTTTTCCGTAGGGAGTTTGAGGCGCTATAAGGAGAAAGAATTAATATGAGAGCTTTAATAGAAATCGTTAGACACAAATCAATTTGTGTTGTTAGCATGACAAACCTCTACATCATTGTCTACAATTGTAGAACCTAAGAGTACCCGCATGTAATGCAGACAAAATACCCACATAAATTTGTGCCTTGCGACTGTTTGTTACACTGCAAAATAAATAAACTGCAATGTCACAAAATGAGTCATTTACTACAAATTGATATATAGGAATAATATGTGCGTACCGGGAAATCAGTACGTATTGAGAAGTGCTTTTGGTATGGGCGGTATCTCGTGGATTTTTGACAGTATCTTTTGAAGGCATTTCGGAATATATCTGTCATGTCCTTGTAAAGTTCTTTATCTTTGTTTAGGGGATCCAGTACAACTATTTTGCTTTTCTCTAGTGTAATGGCAAAGAGTATCCAATGGAACCTACATACACAGGTAATATGCCATATAAAATTAGTGCTAAGATCGCAATAAGAGTAAGGAACAACATCGAGTGATCTAACTAGCTAGCGAACCACTTACTTGAAGTTGTAGGGAAAAAGTATCATGTCCTTGTCTTGAAGTTTAATGAAAACCTTATAGATGTAATCCTCGACATCATTTGGTGTTCTTTGGACTTGAGGTTCGGACACTGTTCCCGGGTCGAGGAATCCCACACGAACTGCTGGGGTTTTTCTTAGTTCAATAGTCTCGTACCTACATAATAAAGAAGTTTGACATTACATTTATCGATATTACATTAATGTAGTCAACGATTTATGAAGTTCACACTTACAGTATCCAGCATCTCAAAAGAGACACGTCAAGGGCATCCTGGTAGAACATGTTGTGCAAGTTATCGAATTCAATCAGGAAGTAGCCACCCCCCTGATGGTGAAAATGCTCTTCTTTATAAATTCCACATATCGACTTCGGCAGCACGTCCTGGTTGGACCGCTCTATGTACCACTTGTGCAATCTTTGCATCATCATTGTTAGCGTATTCAACATTTTTTCGGTCACAAGAGGCTTCACCATCTTGAATTTTAGTCTTTCTACAATATCTTGTCCTGCAGACTTCGCCTTGCCCTTACATTGGCTCAGGATAACATCATATTCGGACCTGGCATCGCCTAAGCTGGTCGACTTGGCTTTCCTACTGTGCGATTTCTTTTTATAATGCACGGTACGTTTTTTTTGGAGGACAAACTGCGGAAGATCTATTGGAGGACACTGAGCTGCCGGTGATGACTGCGGAAGATCTATTGGAGGACACTGAGATGCTGGTGACGACTGCTGAAGATCTATTGGAGGACAGGACGGCAATTGAAGGTCGAGAACAATGTCACGCTTGCGCCACTGAATGAATGTGTGCATGGCACTTCCTAAAGTTGTCACTTCATCATTTCCAGGCATTTCCAACATCATGTCGGTGAACTGCGGAACTATCGTGTCCACCTCGACCTTTGTGTATCCCGGCGCGATTGGGGAGTTGTGCAAAACACCCCCTTCTTGGCACGGATAAGCCATGCCTGTAGTAGCCTGAATAGAGATGTTCATGATAGGAATGTTGAGCTGGCATGGTGTCGGATGTTGTATGTCGTTCACAGGATAGTGGGCTAATAATGTATCTTCTACTAGTGGTGTGTACGCACAACTGCTGCGATGGCGCGAGGTGCCGGGGATAACAGTGTTCTCGACTTCTACATGGCTCAGGGCTGCTTGCAATTCTCTTTGTACTTGTTCTTGTATGGTGCCATGTAAATCTCGAAGCAGCTCTTGCTTTATTACTTCTCGTTCACTTTCGATTTGCCCTTCTTTGGCTCTCTTCCGACTCCTATAAGAGCTGGCGTGTTCTGGGAATCCCTTGCTCCAAGGTACCTTAGCCCCCAACACCTTGTGTCCGACCAGGGTGCTCTTTGGTTCCTAAGGCCACGGTAAGTTCATCATTATCCCTATCTGAAACGAAAGTGCCTTGTGTAGTCTGGACGGACAAGTCTTGGACTCTTTTGGAGATCGCTTCATCTTCATTGTTTCTGAATGATAATCCCCCACCAGACGTGACAGTTGCCCTTGCCAACACATAGTGATTGACTCGGTTTGGTAGTCCAAACAAGGGACTTCTGCTAGTGGACTGAATGGACTCTGCTTCTTGCCTCTCCCATTGGGGAATTTTTCCCGCATATCCACATGTGCCTAATCTGTGGGGATGAATGTTCTTTCTGGAGATTACCGCGTGGTCCTCACTTGACTTCTTTGCTGATTCTTATAACTTCATCGCCACAAACTCATCCCAGTATGGTTCCAATTTCGGATATTTCCCGATGGGATTCAGGTTTTTCTTCACGTATGTGCAATTCAACCGGGTCTTGAAGTTCTTCCAACACGTACCCATGGTCATCAATGCATCCCGGCGCACAAGGTCTTTGGCTTCTTCGGGGAATTCAAAGCTTTGTTTTAGCTCTGTCCAAAGGTCCTCTTTGGTGACGCGGGGTACTTTATGCCAATCCTGATAGGTGATTGGCACATTATCCCTGGCAATATACCCGCAGGTTGACCTGTACTTAGCCGCTACTTCTTTTGGTTCTTTAGGGGACCCAGAATCTGAAACATCCGAGATGGTATGTCGGCCTTCAGGTTTTTTGGTTTACCCTCGACCACGGTGACTTGCTACTTCGACATCAGTGGTAGGTGGAACCACGGCGCCGGCTTCCAGTTCGTCGAGGTTAAGGAAGCTAGTCGGGCTCCTGCTCGGGTTAGGCTCAGGGGTCCCCTCCATCTGTTGTTATGCCTTGTTTATTTATGAAATGATTTAAATATCTAGAGAAAGTTAGTATTTTTCATGTATATTTATGAAATGTTGCCCACGAGTAAATGTTCATACTTGTAGAATGTGCGAAGGTGCATTTCAGATGGTATTTATAAGGGGGACTTCATGTATGTGAATGTAATTTAAGAACAACATTTATAAGGGTGACTTCATGTATATAATTTTCAAGCATACTCCTATAAAATGCAGATTATGGCAAATGTCACATGTTACAATGAACGATTTTAGCAAACCAAGCTAACCTATATACAACTAAGTTTCCGAACCTAGCTAAAAAAATTTGGCAGCACCTCCTCTAAAACTCGAACATCCACTCAGCAGACAAAAGATAATTAACAATGTAATATCAACAACAATACGAATTTCTGTTCAACAATATAATTCCATGGCATTATATATAGCATTAACAATATAATTAACAGTGTAATATCAACATGGCATTATATAATTCCATGGCATTGATTGAGTGGGTTCCTCATTTGACTTGAGCATCGCAGAAAGCAAATATCTCTACTAATATAAGCAATTATACCAAGTGCGGATTTGTGGAGCCAACGCCTATCCAATCTCAGGGTTGGCCGATAGCTTTGATGGGTAGGGACGTGATTGGTATCGCAGAAACTGGATCAGGGAAAACACTATCTTACCTGCTCCCTGGGTTGGTTCATGTTGGTGCACAACCTCCACTAGGTTTGTTCCTGCTTTTGAGTTGTGTATGTTAAATTGTTGATGGATGGAATCCATCCTGATGATTAACGATTGCAATGGATGTAGGACAAGGTCATGGCCCAATTGTCTTGATCCTTGCTCCAACTAGAGAACTAACTGTTCAAATACAGGAAGAATCTGCAAAATTTGGATCATACTCAAGAACTAGAAGCACATGTATCTACGGCGGTGCACCTAAGGGTCCGCAAACACGTGACCTTAGGAGAGGTATTTGGCACTTTTATCTACTTCATTTTGAGATTTATTTTTTCAGAGCTAAGTCTGTTAGCTGTACTTCTAGGAGTTGAAATCATCATTGCAACACCTGGTCGGCTGATTGATATGCTGGAAGCTGGTCACACAAATCTACGTAGAGTGACATACCTTGTCCTGGATGGGGCAGACCGCATGCTAGATATGGGCTTTGAGCCCTAGATTTGAAAAAATACTAGCACAATTATGGTTTGTTGTGGTATTCTTATATTCGTGCTGATGATTTAGCATTGTTTCTATGTTTGTTCATGGCACTAAATGCTTTTGCCATCAATAGATCAGGCCAGACAGGCAAACCTTGTACTAGAGTGCCACATGGTTCTCTCATTGTGTTTGTTTTGTTAGTCCTATTACCAACATTCTGCATCTATTGTAATGCAAGTAATCATAGGATTACTTGAACTTAAAGCTAATCATTCCATACAGCAAATTGTCAAGGTTATTTCAGAACATGAAAAGTATCCCAGGTATGTACA
Source organism: Rhipidocladum racemiflorum (assembly GCA_036346355.1). Taxonomy (NCBI): domain Eukaryota; kingdom Viridiplantae; phylum Streptophyta; class Magnoliopsida; order Poales; family Poaceae; genus Rhipidocladum; species Rhipidocladum racemiflorum. Next base: position 34,972,154 of record CM070576.1, on the reverse strand, counting down.
ATCTACTGATTTCAAAGTTGTACCATTCAGTCTATCAATCACAAAATTGACATGAAAAGTATCCCAAGTATGAATAGTTTGATTGTTTTGCTTGATACATGTATAAGAAAAATTAATGTCCATGATATGATTTGAGATGGTTTGATGATATTACTTTCTTTTTAAAATCCGTTGCAACGCACGGGCACCCTACTAGTATAGCCATCACAGGAATGATTATCTACTACCAAACTTCATACAACATTTCACAAAAAAAAATCTAAAAGCTTTATGAGTTCTGACCCCTAAGTGTCAATATGTAACCACTGTCAAAGTGTCAATATAGTTAAACTTTCATTGGGTTTTGCATTGCTTCATCACTGTCAATATTCAAGATACACCTAAGAATAGCATTCAAGAAATCAAGATACACCCAATTTGCATCAAAAGTACTTACCTCTGCGTCGCGGGGCGAACCAGGTGGGGCGGGGTCAAGCACGGCGGCGGGGTCGCGGGCGTCACCGGGCAGGGCGGCGGGGCGTCACCGGGCGGGCGGGGATGAGCACTAGGCGGGGCGGCGGTGTCACCGAGCGGAGACGAGCACCGGGTGGCGACAAGCGGCGGGCAGGGACGGTCACCGGGCGGGGCGGCGGGGCATCACCGGGCGGGCAGGGATGAGCACCAGGCAGGCGGGGACGTTCACCGAGCCGTGCGGCGGGCGAGGACGAGCAACGACATGAGAATAATAACTAAAAGTCCACATAAATATATAATAGGTATATATTTTATTTAAAAGATAGGATTTCTAGTCTTTTGATATTATAAAAATATTCCAAAAATGTAATCAACATGAGAATAATAACTAAAAGTCCACATGAATATATAATAGGTATATATTTTATTTAAAAGATAGTATTTCTAGTTTTTGATATTATAAAAATATTCCAAAAATGTATTCAACATGAGAATAATAACTAAAAGTCCACATAAATATATAATAGGTATATATTTTATTTAAAAGATAGGATTTCTAGTTTTTTGATATTATAAAAATATTCCAAAAATATAATCAACATGAGAATAATAGCTAAAAGTCCACATAAATATATAATAGGTACATATTTTATTTAAAAGATAGGATTTCTAGTTTTTTTATGTTATAAAAATATTCCAAAAATGTAATCAACATTAGAATAACTACTAAAAGTCCACATAAATGCATATTTTTGACGTCATATTTACATTATATTTTTTTACATCACATTGACAATACTGCTAGCTAATTTTCTTTAACAATTTGCCCTTCTTCATGATCATCGCGATGATACGTAGCTTCTTCCTCAGTGTTTTCTTCCTCTTGCCTGATGCTTCCATCTACGAAAGGTGGTAACTCGTTAAACTGGTTGTACTCGTCCTCATCCACGACATTCTCAACTCCAACGATTCTTCTTTTTCTGTGAAGAATAACATGACGCTTGTTATCTGCCGGGTCGATTACATAGAAGACTTGTGCTACTTGCTTCGCAAGTACAAATGGTTCATCTGTGTATCCGACATGTTCAATGTTCACCATAGTGAAGCCATACTTGTCCACCTTCACACCCTTTGGGAGTTGGATCCAACGACACCGAAACATCAGGATCTTGAAAATACAATAGTCGAGCTCCCAAATCTCCTCTATGAACCCATAGAAGCCGCTCTTCTTACTGTCTATGCTGTCATAAGCATCTATGCGAACACCACTGTTTTGGTAAGTGCTTTTGCTATCTTGAGCTCTAGTGTAAAATGTATACCCATTTATATCGTATCCTTGCCATGTCATGATTGTACCTGATGGCCCTTTGCCAACCACCTCAATGTAACACTCGTTTCTTTCCCAGTCATGTGTTCCTTAAACCAATGATTGAACAAACGGTTGTGCTCTTTTGTTATCCAAACCTTTTATCGTCCTTGGTTTTCCCTCCGTAGCTCATCCTTATGCAAGTCCATATACGAGGACACCTCAACTGATTGTTGCAATACTGTGAAATATGCTTGCTCGAACAAAACATGATCGTAAGTATTTATTGATTTCTTTCCGATGACCCCTTTTTCGGCTAGCCTGCCCTCATGCCGAGATACAGGCACACCAACCGGATCGACATTGTCCATGTAATCGATGCAGAACTCGATAACCTCTTCGGTTGCATAACCTTCTACAATGCAGCCCTACGGTCGAGATCGAATACGTACATAATTCTTCAGAACACCCATGTACCTCTCGAACGGGTACATCTGATGCAAGAATACAGGGCCACATAACTTTATCTCATTCACAATATGAACAATGAGATGGACCATGATATCAAAAAATGATGGAGAAAAATACATCTCTAGTTGGCATAGAGTCTTCACCACATCATCCTGCAGTTCACATAGTCCAACTGGATCGATGACCTTCTGTGAAATTGCATTAAAGAAGAAACATAACCTCATTATTGTCTCTCGAACTTTGTTAGGAAAAATACCTCTAATTGCAACAGGAAGCATTTGTGTCATCATCACATGGCAATCGTGAGACTTCATGCCAGTTACCTTCAAATCTTTCATCAAGACCAGTTTTTTGATGTTTGCGGAATAACCGGACGGAACTTTCACACTATGTAAGCACTTGCAAAGTTATGTTCTCTCTTTCTTGGATAGAGTGTAGCAAGCTGGGGGAAGATAAAGTCGGCCTGACCCGGTGTATTGAGGATGTAGTTCAGATCTGATTTTCATATCTTCTAAGACCTTTCGTGACTTGAGTCCATCCTTGGTTTTGCTAGGAATATTCAATAAAAGACCAATCAAGCTATCACATACATTCTTCTCTACGTGCATGACATCGATGCAGTGTCGAACCTCTAAGTCTTTCCAATAGGGCAAGTCCCAAAATACCGATCTCTTCTTCCACGTGGTCTTCTCAGTTCGGGATCTCGAAGTATTATTACTACCTTTTCCATGTACAACATTAATATCCTTAACCATATCATATACTTTTTCCCCACGACGAGGCCTTGGAGCTAAACTGTTCTCCTTTGTTCCGTCAAATTGTTTCACCATATTGCGGTAGGGGTGATTCCTTCGAAGGAACCTACGGTGACGTATATACACAGTTTTTCTTGAGTTGTTGAACCACACACTATCTGTTTCATCCAAGCACCGTGGACAGGCTTTGGCTCCTTTTATAGTACGACCAGATAGGTTACCTAGGGTAGGAAAATTATTGATGGTGCAAAACAATAATGCATGTAGAGTGAAGTACTCTCGTTTGTACTCATCCCATACCTACACACCTTCATTCCACAGTATCATAAGATCTTCCACCAATGGTTGCAGGTATACATCAATATCGTTGCCAGGTTGTCTCGGCCCTTGAATAAGCAACGACATCATAATGTACTTTCGTTTCATACACAACCAAGGAGGAAGGTTGTAGATACAGAGAGTCACGGGCCAAGTCCTATGAATGCTACTCATATTACCGAAAGGATTCATTTCATCTGTACTCAATCCAAACCTTATATTCCTAGGTTCATTTCCGAAGTTGTTCCTGAAGAGCCTATCGATGGTTCTCCACTGGGCAGAATCAGCAGGGTGTCTCAACTTTCCATCCCACTTACGCTCTTCTGAGTGACATCGCAACAATTTGGCGTGTTTTTTGTTTCGAAATAAACGCTTCAACCGAGGGATTACTGGCAAATACCATACCACTTTAGCAGGAGGTCCTTTCTTCACCTCGACGACATTGCTGACATCACTCTTACGCTTGTATCTCGATGCTTTGCATACCGGACATACATGCATGTCTGAATACTCTTTGCGATAGAGTATACAGTCGTTTGGACATGCATGTATTCTTTCTACTTCCAATCCCAAGGGACATACAACCTTCTTTGCAAGATATGTGGTTTCAGGCAATACGTTTCCCTCTGGAAGCATGTCCGCTAAGAGATGTAACAACGCCGTGAAACTCTTATCGAACCAACCATTGCTTGCCTTCAATTTTAGTAGTGAAAGCACGGTGTGCAATTTTGTGTATTCCTTCTTGCAACCCGGGAACAAAGGTTTGTTTGAGTCCTCCATCAAACGCTGGAATTGATTAAACTCTCTCTGACTAGTGTAGTTCCCTTCTGCATCGCGCAACATCTGAGCCATATTATTGTCATCATCGACGAGCAACCTATCCTCATCGGATCTGTAACCGATGTCATCTACCATGTTGCTAACTTCGTCGTTGATGACGTTATCTCCTTCATGTATGATCTCTTCTTCACCGTGCCTTGTCCAATATGTATAGCCAGGTAAAAAAACCCTTCGAATCAAGTGCAAGTGGATATGCTCTTTGTTTGAAAACATCTTCTCATTCTTGCAATCAATACATGGGCAATGTATGTGTAACACCCCGGCATTTAATATGCCCGAATGCTACCAAACATAGACTAAGCAACCTCTAAATACCATAAATACAAGTAAATTACAGCAAAGGCACGAATGCTAAAAACCGAAATTTCGGCAGCATCTCCTTTGTTTTAACATGAAACGAAGGAACAACAATAGCATAGCAATATAAGGCAATATAATAGGCATCTAAAATAGCAATAGTTAACGGCATGACAGCAATATAAGTCTAATTCCAAGCATTCAACGTCTCCATGAGCCAAACGAACAATAAGACTCTCATATCGATAAACTAAACCATAAATCAATAAGCATCACACTAAATTTATTATCAAGACCCAATTGAATGACTTGTGGGAACAATGAGTGAAACTACGTGTAGAAGTGTGACTATTCCCCTTCCCCTCATGCCGGTCTCATGGTACCTAAAACAACAAGAAAGCATAAGCGTGAGTTCAACACTCAGCAAGTATATTGCAATGGTACAAAAGAACAATTACATGGCTACAACAACTCACATCATGTCTATCATCTCATTCATGATCCCATATCATTATCATCATCATCATGTATGCAATGCGATGCGATGCACATGTCTCCTGGAAACTCATACCGGTATGGTTGAGTACACACCCGTCGGTGTGCACCCTCTCCCCCCTTCCATCCCGAAGATGGAGGGTGCCTACTCCTCGCTTCCATACACCGCGGTGGATGGAATCATGATGTAGGACTTACTCATTGGCTCTCCGGAATAGTCATAACTTTCTCACCGACCTTCCCCGGACTACTTATGACTTTCTCACCGCCCGGGCCATGTATCATGCCATGTATGCAAACATGCCAACATCATAAATAACTTGTACATTAACACATGGCATCATAACATAATAAGCAAATTCATCATATCATTGGCAATCATTAAGGGATGGCATGTGAACATAACATATATTCAATTTCAATCTCAACCAATCTAGCAAACCACAACCCGCTACCCATTCCAATACACTTGCCTCAACCACGGGCGATGGATTGGCGAGAAGTAGAAGGCACTCCCGGGGTCACACCACCTTCGCCCGACGAACGATGAACCGACGAAACTCCTCCCGGTTCCCCCGATCTCCTTCCTCGCGCCGGAACCGTCGGATCTCCTCGTCGCGGAGCTTTCCAATGGCGAGAACAGTGGGGTGGCGAGGTGAGGGGCTCCCCTAGGGCAGCAAGGAGGGTGGAGAGGAGAGGGGAGGGGTGGTGGCGCAATGGGGAAGGGTGGAGAGGAGAGGGGCGCACGGTAAGGTGGGAGGGAGGGTGTGGCGGCTAGGGCATGGGGGATGGGGCACACAAGGGCAGGGGGAGGCGCCCAGGGCTTAAAAACCTGGTCTCCCTCTCCCTCATGGGCCCAAATCTCATCCCACTAAAGCCCACGACACAACCCCTTGGGCCCAAACTCCCCCGGAGAGGCCCAAACTCCCGAAATCGGCCCGAAAACGCAATTAAACTTCATAACGTAAAGTTTTAACCTCCGATTTCACACTTTATAACGATACGACATTCCGTAGTGTCACAGTATGTATTCCTTTTTCTTTTGCAACCTGTCCTCCTCAGCGAATCTTAGAAAAGCAGAGACGCCATCGATGTATTCTCGACTGTAACGGTCTGCACTGTACATCCATCTCTGGTCCATCTATAATTAAATAACATAAACGATTATCAAATTAACCTTAATTGAACTAGGTCTAAACATTAAATTACAACTAGAATCCACAAATCAATGCTTATTAAAATATAATATCTTAATTAATTAAATTAATCATCTACAATATGGTAGGTCAATAAAAACAAACTAAAAATAAACCTTTAATTTGAACCACATATAAATTAACCTTAATTGAGCTAGATGTACGCATTAAATTTCAATTAAATCATCATAAATCAATGCTTATTAACATTTAATTTAATATCTTAAATTTAATATATGTTTGATAATAATTAATTAATTAACAATAGTGGATGGACATAATTTTAATCTATATTATATAAAGCTAGACAAAAGTGTATCTAATGGAGCTAGGTAATAAATTCATCATCTACAAAATGCTAGATCAATAAAAACATATAAATTAACCTTAATTGAACTAGATATAAACATTAAATTTTAACTAGATCACTACAAATCAATACTTACTGAAATTTAATATATGTTTGATAATAATTAATTAGCTAACAATAGTAGATGGACATATTTTTAATCCATATTATATAAAGTTACGCAAAAGTTCATCTAATGGAGCTAGGTAATAAATTCAACATCTATAAAATGTTAGATCGATAAAAACAAAAGCAATCTAAACCATAATTTGAGCTCATATAAATTAATCTTCATTGTACTAAATATAAACATTAAATTGCATCTAGATAACTACAAATTAAGAGAGGAGAACAATTTACTCACCTTGAAACACTTAGAGGGAGTACAAACACTCAAAAATGCATCAAATGTAATTTGGGGGAAGAAGCACCGAGCGCAGGTTTGCAATCGGGATCGAGGTAGGTGACGATCGATCGGGAATGGAGCAGGAGCTGCGAGCTGCACTGGTAGTTATAGGTGAGATTATTAGTGTCGGTTTGTAAATGGAACCGGCACAAATACTAATTATTAGTGCCGGTTCTATTTACAAACCGACACTAATAATCCGAAAAAATATTTGTGTCGGTTTGTAAATAGAACCGGCACAAATAAAAATTTATTAGGGTCGGTTGTAATGACAAACCGACACAAATAATATTTGTTTCGGTTTTAATAACAAATCGACACTAATAATTAACTATTAGTGTCGGTTGCAATTACAAACCGACACAAATAGTCTTGTCCCCGATTTGGGTTTTAGAACCGACACAAAAATTTTTTACTATGTCGGTTTCAAAAAAGCCGACACTGATAGACCGACTCCTATTTGGTGTTCTGTAGTAGTGTATCGCTCTCTCTCTCTTAACCTTAACTACCTTTACGGCTTTACCTTCGGAATCAGGTTCGTAAACGCCTTCGTCTCCTTGAAAATAGGCCCACAATATCGATCTCTCCTCGTTCAGCGAACTCAAAGAAGCAACCACCGAGCAGCAGTCGGACTCCAACATAATGGGCATATATGAATGCATTCTATGACCAAATCCACACCTTCTCAGTAAAGCTAGGGCTTCAGCCTCCTCTGCAGATTACTTCACGATGAGTCTAGTGAGGATGTTTTGGGGCTATTGGTGAGCTGATTATAATGAGATCATGATATGCATTGTTTTACTTGAGTTATTGTGTGCATATGTATCAAAGATAGTGTATCGAGTCATAGGGTGTTAGGGTCAGCGCGTGTGCTGCATGATGCATGTTTTTTGCTAATGTAGGTTATGTTGTGAAGAAATTATTCTAGAAATGGTCTATTTGTGTGTAAGTGGTCCGAAGTCAATTATGGTAACAGCGAGTAGGATCAGGATGGACAAGAACCATAGAAGACCAAGATGGTGTAAGGGCCTTGCGAGGCAAGGTTATTCAAGTGGTGCGACAAGTGACTTGGGTCTGTTGCAAGTGAGGACAGTCCGGTAGGAATGGGTACGTAAGAGACTTGGCGGTAAGTCATTAGGACCATAAACAACATGTCAAAGCATAGGGAGATGCTTCAAGGTGGGAGATTTGCAAAAGGCCAGTTGAAGGGGAATTTTGGTAAATTACCCAATACCGGGAAAGGGAGCAGTTTGCAAAACCGCAGTAGAGGCCTAAGCGAATTAGGTCAAGCATGAAGGACAAGACAAATGGATTGGATTAATAGTGTCATGATGAAAGGTGCTTTGAAAAGCGTGTTCAAGTGTTGGGTTTAGTGAAAACATGATAAGATGTTAGGTTACACCATCGATTTGCCCATGTGTAAGTGGATGATATCCACTAAGTGATTTAGATCTAGGGTTTTAGTGGTAGGAAAGGTACCCTCCCCTATAAAGAGATGAGAGGAGATGACTGTTGGCGAGTCTTTTATGCCTTACACTCCGTAAGCTCACGGAGACCACTATAGATTTCACTTGGAATATTTCAAGTTATTGTATCCACGAGGAATGAGAAGAATTTTCTAACGATAGAGTTTAGCTGCTATGCTATGCTGAAGGGCTGAGGTAGGGCAATTGGTGCTCTGGTATGATAATAATGGCTGGGTAAGTTCTTCTATTCTCGATTCCGCCAAATGTCATCTAATCTTTTCCGCACGACCACTAATATCGACGGTCAACCCTAGGGTAAATACCCTATTAGGATCTTATGCCGCACGACATTCTCGTTGTCATCGTACATCCCCAACATAGAACATAAGTCCTTCTGATATTCCAAGGCGACAACTAGAGGTGGGCGTTGTGCCGTACTGGGTCGGCCCGGCACGGGCCCATCATGCTTCGTGTCTAACCGTGTGGGGCCATCGTGCCCGTCATTCTAGCCCGGCTCGCCTTCGGCTAGACCAGGTACGGCCCATTTGCGCTTCGTGCCTATTTCGTGATGCGCCAGCCTAGGCTCAGCCCATTTGCACTATTCTTACGATAGAAAAGGAGCACCGATCGATGGGGTCATCGGAGTTGTATTGAAAGGGTGGGGGTCACCGAAGATGGATTGAAAGGGTGGGGCATCTATGGTGGTCGATGGGGCTGATAAGGAGGGAGAAGCGGAGAGAATTAGGCGCAGTGTCGATCGATAAGAGGGACTGAGAGTGAGTGAGAAAGAGAGAGTGACATAGGGAGTCGGAGAGAGAGAGAGAGAGTGAGAGTGAGCCAGAGAGAGTTACATATATAGTCGTAGGAAGAGAGGGACATAGAGAGTCGGAGGGGAGAGAGTGAGAGTGAGCCATAGAGAGTTACATAGAGAGTCGGAGGAAGAGAGAGGGACTAAGAGCGTGAGAGTGAGCTAGAGAGAGTGGCATAGAGAGTCAGAGGGGGAGAGAGAGGGAGTGAGAGCGTGAGAGTGAGCTAGAGAGAGTGACATAGAGAGTCAGATGGAGGGAGAGAGAGACTAAGAGAGAGAGAGAGAGCGTAAGCCACAGAGAGTTGGAGGGGGAGAGAGAGGGACTGGGAGTGAGAGTGAGCCGGAGAGAGTCACATAGAGAGTCGGAGGAAGAGAGAGGGACTAAGAGCGTGAGAGTGGGCCAGAGAGAGTGGCATAGAGAGTCGAAGGGAGAGAGAGAGGGAGTGAGAGCGTGAGAGTGAGCTAGAGAGAGTGACATAGAGAGTTGGAGGGAGAGAGAGAGAGAGCGTAAGCCACAGAGAGTTGGAGGGGGAGAGAGAGGGACTGAGAGTGAGTGAGCCGGAGAGAGTTACATAGAGTCAGAGGAAGAGAGAGGGACTGAGAGCATGAGAGTGAGCCAAAGAGAGTGACATAGAGAGTCGGAGGGAGAGAGAGACTAAGAGTGTGAGAGTGAGCCAGAGAGAGTGATAGAGAGTCAGAGGGTGAGAGTGGCATAGAGAGTTGGAGGGAGAGAGTGTGAGAGTGAGCCAGAGAGTGTGGCATAGAGAATCAGAGGGGGAGAGAGTGGGATATCAGGAATTAGAAATTGAGCTTTTTTACATACACTAAAATTCAACATCAACCGTTCATTATTTATTAACGGATGAGATTAGTAGACAGTATAAGTACCCTCAAATCTATGATCTCATGCTGATGATGGTAGAGCAGTAGTATAATTTTATTTGATTACTTCAATTTCATAATTTTATTTATTTCTCCCTTTTTCCTTTCCCTTACTTCAATTTCATAATTTTATTTATTTCCCCCTTTTTCCTTTCCCCTTTCCCTTTTTTCTTATTTTTTTCACCTATTTCCCCTTTCCTTTTTTTCCCTCCATTCCCCCTTCACCCCTTTTTTTCCGTTCCTCCATTTTTTCCCCGCTGGCCGCCCCCTCCCCTCCCTAACCTCCCGCGCATGGGGCCCCACCGCCGCCTGCCCACGGCGTCGACCGCTCCCTCCCTCCCTCTTCCCCGACGCTAGTGGCCCCCTCCCTCCCCACTTCCTCACCTCCCGCACATGCGGCCCTACCGCCCCCCCTCCGTCCCTCTACCCCGGCCCCGGCGCCCCCTCCCTTCCCCCTCCCTCCTGGCGCATGGGGCGGCGGGCGGTGACCGAGGCGGCGCACAACACCGTGGGTGAGGCTCGAGGTGGGGGAGAGCGGCGTGCTCAGCGGTGGTGTGCTCGGTCCGGCAGCAAGAACGGCGCACGGCCCGGCGACAAGAGCGACGCGCTCGGCGGTGGCACGCTTGGCTGCGAGGCGGCACATGGCGGGTGCTCGGCGGCGCATGGAGGGCGATCGACTGCGAGGCGGTGCACGGGGCGCAACTCGGCTTCCAGTACGCATACACCGCCCCTCCCTGCTTCTCCCGTCTCCTGCACCACTGCCCCGGCCGACGTGCCACCGTCGCGCCGGGTGTGCTTCCGAGCCGACATGCTGCCACCGTGTTGGGCCGTGCCGGGCGGCCCACCGTACCAAGTTCTCCGGCCCGGCACGGCCCGATGAACAGTGCTGTGCTGGCCCAGCACAACCTACCTTCATATCGGGCAATGCTATGGACCAGGCCATGCGGCCGTACTTCGGGCCGACCCCTCGGAGAACGGTCAAAACGCCCACCTGTAGCGACGACTAAACTAGACAGCACGCATAATTTAGAATATCGCTACTCTAGCCCATGATCATGAGTTAACGGGAAGAGCAAACAAGTGAAAAGCAAGACCAGAAACTAGGTAAATATATCGGGTTACCGGGCTAGAAGAAATCGGAGCTTACTCCATATCGGAGAAGGAGAGCCGAAGCATTTGGAGTCCTGATATTTTGTCCTCCATGCTAAAACCTCTTCCTATCCCAATATTTACAAAGTGTGGAAATGGAATGTCGATGGATGATGGATAGGCAGATGGCTGGGTGAATGGATGTCTAGACGAGGGGTTGCTATCCTCCTTTTATAGGCTTGACTGCCGGCCAAGGTCGGTTGGGATGGATGGTAAGTGGCAGCTGTGCATGACGTCGGTTGTTAGTGGTCTGTTTGTTTTTATTTTAAATTTTTTAAAAGTTGATTCTGAATTGTGATTATAAAAAAGCCGATTTTCTAAAAATCTGAAATCCAAAATCACATACGAAGTAGATTATAGATTCTAGTATATTGGGATTCATTATAAGAATCAGATTCTAGATTGAGCTATTTGTTTTTAATTTGGTTTTTTAGATCAGAATTCACAATAAAAAACAAACTGATCCTACATCCATTAGAGAGCGGTGACATGGCTGACCGCGGAGCGACCATGGCTGGCCGGCCAAGAGGAGTGTGGAGATGCTCCTGAATTGGCGCGAAGACCCGACCAGCTTCAACACGTGTAGGTTGGGCCGTCCAGTGCCCACGAGTTGGCTGGGCATCTAGGTCCATGAGGCATGGCGAAGTCAGTTCGGTGTCATGGACTATGGGCCAGCCGGCACATTTTATTGGGCCGGCTAGTGGTGACCGGTTGAGGGACAGTGGTCCCGCTGGTTGTACGGGCCGATTGGAGAATTGGGCCGTCCAATGATAAGGAGCTGAGCCAACCCGCCCAACCGACTTTCGGTTGCTTTCCCAGTTTTTCACCTTATTTTGATGTTTTTCCCGCAAAATGGCAGAAGTTCATTCTATTTAAAATTGTCAACTAAAAATGTATTATTTGGGTCATTATATTAATGCCTCTTTTATTAATTTAATTGGGTGGAAAAGAGGTGAGAATGTGTGCCAACTAAATACCCCACACTTAGTTTTTTGAAATTTTTTTATTTAATATTTATTTTAAATCCTTTTTTCAAAAATAATCGACAGCGTGGAGAAATTAGAGAAGTAAGTGTCCGTTGCCCCAATAATGGGCGATCGCCCGAACCAGGGGCAATCAGTGGGTCAAACGGCCAGGCAATTAACGGCATTAACGGCGGCAACAACGAGGTGGCACTGATCGCCCGAACCAGGGGCGATCGCCCCAATTATGGGCGACCAGCGCGCCATTTTAACCCTCTCGTCCCCTTGCTCGCCCATTACCCGAGCGCAGAGGAGAAGGCGAGCGCAACGCAGGAGGAGAAGCCGAGTGCAGCTAGAAGAGAAGAAGAGAAAAGGAAAGAGAGGAAAGAGAGGAAAGGAAAAAAAGAAAAAAAGAGAGGAAAAAAGAGAAAAAAGAGGAGAAGCCGAGCACAGTCAGGTATGTTTGAAAATTTTATATTTCGAAATGTAGTATAAAAATTTGATGTAGGATTGTATAGTATTAGTTAATCATAGATGTAGAAATGTAATGAAGGATTGTGTAGAAATGTATTGTAAGATTGTTTAGTCTATGGAAATATAATGTAGGATCGGTTAGAAATCTAATGTAGGGTTGTATAGTATTAGTTAATCTTAGATATAGAAACGTAATGAAGGATTGTGTAGAAATGTATTGTAAGATTGTTTAGTCTATGGAAATATAATGTAGGATCGGTTGGAAATCTAATGTAGGAAATGTAATGTAGTAGAAATATTTGGCAATATGTCGAAATATAATGTAGTAGGATTTTGTAGTCGAAGTTTTGTTATTGGAAATTACAACGTAGTCGTATGTTAGGCTAGTCGAAATACTTGTATACATTGTAGTGTAGAGAAATATTTGAAAACACGGTAGTCTAGCAAGCATATCGTGCGTTTGTAGATACGGGGTGAAATTAGCACCGAAGAAATTTATAAATATAATGTAACATTTATAGGGTAATGCACGATGCGGTTAGATGACAACTGATGAAATTTTCTGTCCGACGTTGTAGGCAGCATGTCGGAGATGAAATATTTTTCAAATATTTTATGGAGATGGGGAGATAGCACAGGGCCCGACAGGGGTAGATTTGTCATCATTTTCAATGGACGTGCAGGGCATGTCTAGACCGAGGGATAGGACATATAGGACTTTGTTGGAGTGGATGTTTCGGATGTTCAGTTTGGATGCGGAGGCAGTTCGGCTACGGATTAGAGCAGTAGTCAGCCGTGCCCAACGCTGTTTTTTTGGAGAGTTGATTCCTATTAACGGGACATCATCATGGAGGAGCTATCTTGGGTATGCCGTAGAGCGGAGCTAGCCGCTCTTGTTGCTGGTACAGTGGTACCCGGTAGCTCCGTCGGTGTCGGAAGTTCGTGATGTCGAGGTAGACATTGTGGAGGAAGGGAGGACTAACATGCAAGAATGTGGCGATGAAGGTGCCGAGGAGCTCGGAGAGGGGGGGCATGAGTTTGGCAGTTGCGAGGGGATCGGCGGGGGCGAGGAGACTATCGTGGAGGCGCGAGGGGTGGCCGACGAGGGGGAGGAGGTGGAGGACATAGTTGACCTGATGGAGGAGGAGGACCGTGTGGATGAGGAAGTCCCTGATTGCGAAGAGTCGGATGAGGATGACAATACTACTAAGGTGCCTATCCCTGGTGCGTGGAGTAATTTTAATTTTGAAGACCTAGCAATGAATGAAGATACCGGTGATGCATGGGAGTATCATGAAAACGAGGTAACACAGGGAGCCATATATAAAGACAAGGAGGCTGTGATGGATGCGGTGAAATATTGGGCAATGTCTCTTCGGCGGCAATTCAGGGTAGTGAAGTCCAGCAAAAAAGAGTACGACGTGAAGTGCGTAGTTGATTCGTGCCCATGGCGGGTGCATGCATACAAAGGGAAGTGGAAGGACTACTGGAAATGTTCCATAGTGACGGAGCATATATGTGAACTGGAGGAAGCGGAGCAGGAACACCGCAATCTGTCGTCCACTTGGGTGGCAAATGTGTTTTATGGTCAGATTGTGGACAATCCGCACTTGCAGCCTCGATCCATTATCACAGCCGTCGAGGAGAGGTTTCAGTACAAGATTAGCTACGGGAAAGCATGGAGAGCAAAAAGGACAGCCTTGCAAATACGGTTCGGGACATACGAGGCTTCGTACGAGAATATTCCCCACCTACTTAGGGCAATATCAAATAGGAATCCCGGTACATCCATCGACCTTGCGGAGTTTCCTGCGGGTGGTCGGTGCGCGGGTAAGTGGGTCTTGCAGCGGGCCTTCCTCGCCCTCGGTGCATGCATAAGTGCGTTCCGACACTGTCGTCCGGTCATTTGCATGGACGGGACATTCCTAACTAGGAAATACAAGGGTCAGATTCTAACTGCGATCGCGGTGGACGCCAACAACCAGGTTCTACCGGTTGCATTGGCCTTCGTGGAGGGGGAAAACACTGACAGCTGGTATTGGTTCCTTGAAAGAGTCAAGCTTGCAGTTGTGCAGGATCGCCCCGATGTTTGTGTCATACACGATCGGCATGCAGGGTTGTTGAGGGCGATCGTGGATATGCAGGAAGGGTCTGACGTCGTGGGAGCTGCAAAGTGGCCAGACCTGAAGAGCAGGTGGTGCATGAGGCACATGGGTGCGAATTTCTTTCGTCAGTTCAGGAACAAGGAGCTGATGAACATGTTTAAGCGGCTGTGCATGCAGAACCAGCAGAGGAAGTTCGATGCACTTTGGAGGACATTGGATGAACTAACCAAGAAACAATCAATGAATCCAAGGGGGGATGCTAGTTCATCAAGGAACCCTATGATCTATCACGAGCAAGGAGAGGACCCGACAGCCTTGTGTGCGCTCCCGACCGACGCCCCAAACATTCGTCGTAGGCCGGGGACAAGTATAAAGAGTTTCACAGACTGGATACAACACGAGCCGTTGGAGAAATGGTCCCTTCTGCATGACGAGGGCGTTCGCGTTATGGAATAATGACAACGAACCTGGCAGCGATTTACAATTGGGTAATGAAAGGCACTAGATGCCTTCCATTGGTGGATATAGTTGAAGGTGTGTTGCTAGGCACCCAAAGATATTTCATTGAGCGATACAAGAAGTCTGCTGCATGTATGTCGGACAATCGACTGATGTACTCAACGGTTACATCTACGTACATGGCCAACAAAACACGGAAGGCACAGGCACATCGTGTTACACCGGAGAGTGGGTTGGAACAGAGATACCACGTGCACTGCGGTGACCGAGGTCGAAGAGGTGCCCACCAAGAGAGGACTTCACATATGTGCATACTCCGAGCATCTGACTGCGAGTGCTCCTGCCAGAAGCCACGCCTGCTACACTTGCCGTGCTCGCATGTGATTGCCGCAGCTGCCGAGACACACCAGTCATGTCGACCGTACATCGCCCACTATTACTACAAGCAAAGTGTTCATGCCACATGGCATAACGAAGTGTACGGGTACCGAGTGGATGGCTCGTTCACAACAGCCCCCCCTCTAGAGCACCGATGGGTACTATACATCCGATTGTTGAAGCAAAAGGTCGGGCGACGAAGGACACGGCGTATTCGGAACGATATGGATGAGTCTGAGGCGCGTCATGATCGTGGATAATGTAGTTTTATTTCTGCATGTATTTGGTTGTTGTAATGTGTAAGATTTAAGTGTTTTTCTGTTTGTTGTTTTTGGCTTCTACATGTATTTCTTTACTTTGGGAACTAGAATATGTACCAGTTAATTATTATCTCAATCGTAATGTGTAACATTTTATTATTGTCCACTTGGTTATTTCTTTGTACATATGCAAAATTATGTTATTTATCATTTAATTACTAACCAGTTCAAGGTATTTGCTTTGTAACAAAGTGCGATGGTGGAGCCGGGTATGGTCTTCTTGACGCCTCGAGCTGCTAGACCGGACCGTTGATCAGACCCACCGGTCTAGGTTGTCCGCAGTTGAGGGCCGACAGCTAGCGACACTGCGGCCTCGAGTGCCGAACGAGATGCTCCGCATAGATCCACGTTGGGTTCCACAGTAAGCTGCTACCTGTCTTACATACTCTTGTATGTACATGCACTTACTTGCGAATACAATTTGACTGACACTACATGCAGGTTACGAACGGCTGGCTTACTTCTGCTATGTAGGATGGTGGAGCAGACGACTGCACCGGCGGAGGGGAACCAGGTCCAACGCTTCGGGTACGACCGGTCCCTGCTGACCGCCCTCGTCGATCGCTGGAGACCCGAGACACACACGTTCCACTTGCCGTGCGGAGAGATGGCTCCGACGCTGCAGGACGTGTGTTACCTGTTGAGACTACCCTGCGCGGGTCCTGCAGTTTTGCCGCACGACGTCCCCGTCACGTGGCATGCGGATTTGTCCGCACGGTTCGCCGAGGTGCAGCGACACCCTCGGGCAGGCGTGTACGTGCCCCTCAGGCACGGTGAGCGGCACAAACCGACGAAGGTGTGGCTGCTTTAGTTCTCGGTTAGTACCCTCTTCGTTGCAATGTAATGGAGATGCGCTAAGTTGCTTATAATATTGTACCAAATGCTGCAGGCCGAGCTTCTCCACCCACATGCAGAGGAGGAGGACGTGGCCCGCCACCTGGAGGCATACCTGCTTTTGCTGTTTGGTTGGGTGATGTTCCCATCCTCGCACGGGAACACAGTGGACCGGCACCTGATCGAGTACGCCCAGTCCATCGCCGACACCCCCGCGGAGGAGGTAACACATTTCGTTGCAATGAATAATGACAGGACATGTCTAACATTTTCATTGTAAACAGATTGTGCAATGGTCTCGGGCCTCCGCTGTGCTCGCGGCGACATATAGAGGGCTGTGCGATGCGGTCTCTCGGGCGGACCACGAGGCGACGATGTCGGGGTGCGTCCTCCTTCTGCAGTTGTGGTCCTGGGAGCGCTTCTCCATCGGCAGGCCTGTTGTTGACACCGCGCCGTACTCACAGGACCTGTACCACGGGGACCCGATGGACTGGCCCACCATGGGCCACTACTGGGTTCGATGACAGGTACGCCGCCTCGTATATTGCTCCCGTACTTGCGCATTTTCGTAACATACACCGTTTTTTTATTTTCGTGCAGCGCTTGTACGCCCACCGACAGGTGAGGAGGTCGTACCCCGAGTTTGTTCGGGAGTTCGACAACCTCCACAAGGAGGACGTGCAGTGGACCCCGTACGACACGTACGACGTACACGTCCGAGCACCGTTGGGGATCTCCGCGCTTTGCACACGGGACGAGCAATATTGGCTGACCCAAAAGGTCATCGTCTTCGACCTGTGCGTGGAGGAGTACTCGCCGCACAGGGTGCTGCGGCAATTCAGCCTGTTCCAGATTTTCCCATTACAGCCTAATCACGTTGTCTCACGGGGCGCTCATAGGTACGTCTCCCGATCGCGCTGCTTACAATTCCATCGGATTGGATGTTGAATCTAAATGCCATTTTCTTCTGCATTTCAGGATGTCCCGGATGGGGGTTGCAGCGGGAACTCCCTTCGCGCATCGCATGACAATATGGGTACTGCAATGGGATGATGCGCTTGCGGATAGGGTCACCGAGACGCGGCTGTACGACCACTCCACGTACGACGAGTACATGGAGTGGTTCATGCCGTGCACCTGGATCAGGGTGGGGTACACACCACCAGCACCGTATGTCCCCCGTCAGGCATCGGTGTCGGCCATGTACCCTTCACAAATGTCCGAAAGGGACAACCTCATGGTAAGTTTCATAATTGAATCTCTATCGCTACGTCATTTCCATGTAAAATACCTCAAATCAATATTGCATTACATGTAGGCACAGTGTGTGATGGAGTTGGACGTGGAGGCTTCGTCCATGCTGGCACGCCTCTACGCGGGCATCCAGGTGACCGCCGATGAGGCTAGGCCATCTTGGGAGCGGGTCCGTCAGGTTACGACGTTGTTCTTTCGCACTCTGACCTGCCAAGGCCGTGGTGACGCTGTCCGACGCAGCGCACCGGGCCCACGTGGCCCATCACCTCACCCTCGTGGAGCCGGGCTCGCACCTCTCGCTGGCAGTTGTCTCACACAGCTCGACGTCGGCTACGGCGAGCCCTCGTGGCATCCCACACAACAACACTGGGGTCATGAGGGACAGTCTTTGTCTCGCGCCCCAGTAGGACCGAGCCGTGGTATCGGTGATGCGCGTTACCACGATGCACGCTACGACGACCAGACGGAGGCGGAGATTGACGTGACTCAGTTCCTGTCGAGTGAGTTCTTTGGCCCCCCTCCTCAGTCAGCAGCGCCCGACTCGCCGATAGCCGGTGTTACACCTGTGCCGCAGGGTCGACCTAGGAGGGTTATTCATCCTCCATCACCGCTCACGTATCCCATAGGACAAATCAGGAGGCGCCCACGGGACTAACTTGTTCTACAGCTATGCTTTTGTAATGATTGTACATTCATCACTTTGTTATGTAGCTGGTTGAATTGAATGCATGTCCCTTTCTAATTTTTTACCGTGTGTGCCTTTTCTGAGGTTGTTTCTATTTTTTACCGCGGTATTTGATTCGAGTTGCCACGATTTCACAGCAGGGCGATAATGGTTAAGAAGAACATAAAAGTTACAACGAACATAAGTCACAAAGAACATAATGGTGTGCAGATTGATTGATGACGAGAAACAAACAGCGCGGTTACGGATGGGCGGCAACAAGGGTTGTTCTGGTACACTACTGAGTGCACCGGGGATATTTTCCCTTGCGCAACCCATCGGTGCCTGCCACCCTGGCCCTATCCGCCCTCTCACGCTCGGCCTCCCGCTTGGCCGCCAGACGCTGCCGTTCGGCCTCCCTCTTTGCACACATTTCTTTATGGTGCTTCATGCGCATGTCCTCCTCGTCCTGCTCACGCCACTTCTGGTGTACCATAGCTCTTTGATGCGAGTACTCCCAATCCCACATCCTCTCCATCTCGGGAGTCTGCTCCGCGTCGTAGAATTTGATGAACTCGCACAGTGGAGGCTGCAATTGGTGACAAAGGATGGTATTATACTATTAAGTTTGCATAGTTTGATGTAACATCAAATGCGACTACGAACATACCGGGCTTTTCCGCCGCATCCGCATCTCCAGCGTTGGCTCGGAGTCGTGGTTGCGGCAGCTCCAGTACCTCATACCGTACGTGTATTGTCTACAGACTTCCGGAACCGGCAAGGATCCCCGCATAGGCACATGGGGATATGCGTGTCTTCGGGGATGTCTTCGAGAAGGCTGTGCCTAGGGGGCGAGGGGAACTCCATTGCCACCCGTTGGTTGGCTGGATTTACTTGTGCTCTGTGTTTCGTCCTCCCTCATATTGGCCCAAAGCTTTCTCACTTCTGCCTTTGCGACACCGCGAGCGTGGTTATAAAGAGGACCAACCGCCCGGATTTCGAGCAATCGCCCCATATTTTGGCGATATTTATCTCCGACAGTGTGCTTTGTCACTTGGTGGTGTGTAGAGTGTTGTCCAATCACTCTGACAAAGTTGACAGTAGCGTGGTGTCACATCGCACTAAGAACCGCGGCATCACATACTTTCACTGTCATGTACACCCTCCTTTGCGTGTAAATTCTACTTGCGCAATAACCCTAAGTTGTATGGTCAGGCGCAAACATTAACGCCTAAGCCTTTTCGGCAGCTCGTAAAATATCCCGTTTGAAGGAAATTTTTTCGGAGCACGGACCAGACTTGCTCTTCGATACACAGACTACCATATTCTGGAAAGATATTTCATGTACACCTTCCTTGCGTGTAAATTTTACTTGCGCAAAAACCCTAAGTTGTATGGTCGGGCGCAAACATTAACGCTTAAGCCTTTTCGGCAGCTCGTAAAATATCCCGTTTGAAGTAAATTTTTCCGGAGCATGGACCAGACTTGCTCTTCGATACACAAACTACCATATTCTGAAAAAAAATATTTCATGTACACCTTCCTTGCGTGTAAATTTTACTTGCGCAAAAACCCTAAGTTGTATGGTCGGGCGCAAACGCTAACACTTAAGCCTTTTCGGCAGCCCGTAAAATATCCCATTTTAAGGAAATTTTTCTGGAGCACGGACCAGATTTGTTCTTCGATACACAGACTACCATATTCTACAAAAATATTTCATGTTCTCCTTCCTTTGCGTGTAAATTCTACTTGCGCAATAATCCTAAGTTGTATGGTCGGGCGCAAACGTTAACGCTTAAGCCTTTTCGGCAGCCCGTAAAATATCCCGTTTGAAGGAAAATTTTCCGGAGCACGGACCAGATTTTCTCTTCGATACACAGACTACCATATTCTGGAAAAATATTTCATGTACACCTTTCTTTGGGTGTATATTCTACTTACGCAATAACCCTAAATTGTATGGTCGATCGCATGTTGCTACGCCGTGCAGACTGGCCCGGCTTGCGTTTTAGGCCGCCATGGCACCATAGATGAACATCACAAACCCTAGAAGTTTCGGTTATACCTGTTGTCCGGTTTTTCGTGAACCAAATACGGCTTCTCTGGTTTTTGCACAACCGAATACAAGTTAAACGAAATTTGAAATTTCGGGAAAGAATAAACGAAATTTGAAATTTCGAGAAAGAATAAACGAAATTTCAAATTTTGGGAAAGAATAAACAAAATTTCAAATTTCGAGTAGGATGGAAATTTCTGTAAAAACGAAAATGTTGTTCAGATTTTTACTATATTCAAAATTTACCTGGCCGATCAAAAGATTTAAAATAAATATTAAATAAAAAAATTTCGTTGCTCAATAAATATTAAATATAAAAATTGGGATAATGGAAGAACATATTTTTCCTTTTTTTTAGATAATGGATATTTGGGTGTACCAATGGATATGTACGCATTGCATAAAACAAATTTATCAGCATTTACAGCTATCATATACGCCGTGTAAACTACAATAGATTGAGGGTAAACTCTTTGATATACACACAATTACGAATAAACGGAACAACTTAAAACGCACATGATTCTATTCCTATAAGCTTACATCAAGAATGAGCTCCTATTTACGGCTATGGATCTCCCCATTCCAATCATCGAAACTAATGTATGAACTTAATTAACAACTTGTTGTCCATCCAAGTTCTAATCGGCAGTTCAACATAGCGAGAAGGAGGAAAAATGTTTAGAACTTTTTCCGTAGGGTCGGCGAAGGGAGGGAGTGACCTAACCTGGGGCGCCTTGTCGAGGAGCTCCTGGACGTCGTTCTCGCCGAAACAGCGATGGCCCGCGTCGTACACGCCGCGGATGACGGCCACCGGCTTCGTCTTGCACTCCGGTCGGTGGAGTCCCCTATCGCCCTAAAGATGGGCGATTGCCGTGCTCGCCCGAAACTTGGGCGATCGGTGGCATGGCGCTAACCATCTAGCCGCCGTTGCAACTGGCCGTTAGAGGGAGGCACTGATCGCCCATATATGAGGCGATCGCCCCATATACATGTGATGGGCGCCTACTTTTATAATTTTCCTACTCTGTCGATCATTTTCGAAAAAAGGATTAAAAATAAATATTAAAAAAAATTCTAGTTTTTTCTCGTCTTGAGCAAAGTTTGGAGAGTAGATTGGTCCGTTCTGAAAATTATGCTAGGAAAATTTTGATGGGTGTGCACAGGGTTTTAATTATCGATGAAAATCATGATGTTTGATCGTATCGAGTTAGCTCGATACACTATACTGGTCGATAAACTATATCGGTTTATAAACCGGTCCAATTCAAAAAATCCAGAAAATTTTATGTAACGTAAACCACTCGAAAATTGGTGAAAATCCCTTTAAAAAATCAGTTTCTGAATTGTTTCACTTAGTTTGCCGATTTTTCGAAGAAAATCGAACGAAAATGGGTGAAAATCGCTCAAACATCGGCAAAATCAGACAATATTTTTTTTAACCACTAAGTTCAAAGAGTTTTGACTTTGAAACCATTCGGTTTCTTCCAATTTTTGACAAAAATCGATGCCGAGCGGTGGGCAATTTCTAAGCTCGAAACGGTATTGTATCCCTTGGTGTGCATACTTCATATGTACAAATCTATAGTTTTGTATAATCATTTTGCAATATCATAAATACAACATATATATTTGAAATTTGCTAAAGTAATATAAATAGTTCTAATATCTTAAAAATCCCAAACCATTAAAATCAAAACCAATTCAATCAATAAATTCAACATATTGAAACTATAAACATGTAACGTTTCTAAAATTTTTGGGGTGTCGGGACATACCTGACACCCCTGGTATCGCATCTGTGCTTATAGGTGCATAAAATGAAATATCCTTCACTAGGAAGATTCATCTAATGACACATACCTAAGGGTTTTTAGCATGAGTTTGAATTTCCTTGCGCAGACGGGGAGATGCACAATGGATCGGTCAAAACCTTCTTTATTTGTCACCTTTCTACAGAAATAAATTCTATGCAACGGTGTTGTATATCATGGTCTGTGCAACACCGTGCAGATTGACGCCACATGTCCCACTTCCTCAATCCCCAAGCAGCCAACTCAGTAAACGAAACGTTAGGCCCCATAGATTAACGAAGCGGTACACGTGGCGTCAATCCGCACGGTGTTGCACAGGCCATGATATACAACACCGTTGCATAGAATTTATTTCCCCTTTCTACAGTTTGTTCCTAAGTATTTAAAGCAGGCGAAACGAACAAAATTCTTGCAATCATCAGGGGCAATCTTCTTCCAAAAGTCTGGTACTCTGGTTAATTTACTTGTAACACCCCAATTTTTGATTTTCAGGAATTTGAATGTCATTTTGCATTTTTGTGAATTTTTGGAATTTTCTGGAATTTATTTGGATTTAATTTGAATTTATTCCTTTTTGAAATAATTAAAGAATTAAAATTTATAAATAAAATTTTGTTGGAAATATTTTATTTGGGTCCAAAACATCTCAAAGTATTTTCCAGAATTTTTCTGATTATTTTGCTATTTTTCTCGATTTATTTGAATTTCTAGGAATTAATTTAATTATTAAATCGTTGAAAAATCGAATAGGATTTCACTGTTCATCCGACCGAACCTGAGTCAGACTCGAGTCCGAGTCCGACTCGAGCCTGACCGGAGCCAGCCGCGCCACCCGGTCCGACTCGACCGCGTCGCGCCCGAGCCCAACCGAGCCCTAGCCCCGGCTAGCGTTGCGCCACGTCGCCCAATCCGAATCCCAATCGTATTCTGCCGCCGCAGCCGGGTGGACCTCGGTTTCCGCAGATTTCACGGAAGCCGAGGTCCCTATTTAATGCGCCGCCACCCATGCCGTGTAGCCCTCTTCCGTGCGCACCCGTAGCCCTAAACCTCTGAGATCAAGCCGCCGCCGTTCGCTCGCAAGAGCTCGCCGTAGTTGGATTTGCTCCTCCGCCGCGGTTTTCCGCCGTTTCCCGCCTCGTCCGCCGTCCTCCGCCGTGAACAAGACCAGATCTGAAACCGTCGTGACGAGGCCTACCTAGGAGTACCACTCACCTTGCCGAAGAAGCCCCATAGCGCCGCGCCGTTGGTCGTCTTCCCCAGCGCTGGCAGCCACAAGCCATCGTGATGCCATCCCCGACCCTGAGCTCCGTCCGCCGTCAGATCTCCATCGAACGGCTCAAATTCGTCCACGTCACCCCCATGTAAGTTTCACATTACAGTTTTAGATCTAATCTCAACTGTCGGATCTAGATCCAACGCGTAGGATTGAGCCACGTAGCCCTTAACTGCCCTGAGCTAGGGTTAGATCTCCGCCGTTAGATCTGGATCGTACGGGTAGGGTTAGCCCGCGTGAAAGCGTTAGAGGCGTTCTCGGCCGTTCGATCGACATCGAACGGTGAGGATCATGCCGCGTGTCGCACGCTGGGACATGCCGCGTCACCCCCCTTGACGCGATGAAACTTGATCGGATCTGGACCGTCCGATCTAAATCGTACAGCCCATATCAACTGCGGTTAATCCAAACGCGTGAAACCTAGATTTGATCCGCACCGTTTATTTTCAAATCAACGACCGAGATCGTGCTACCCGCGTATCAGGGAGCCGGGCCGGCGCGTCCCACAGCGCGCCGATCGTCGGCCGACGTCTCGCGTGGCGTCGGCGTTGGGCTCCGCGTGTCGGCGGCTCGCCCGCGTCGACGCGTCATCCGTGACATCACGCCGACGCCACGGGGGCCCGGCTATCAGCCGCCCTCGGCCGAGCCGTCTTGGACGCCAAGAATGACGCCGGCGGTGGTCCCACGTGTCAGTGACACGTGAACCCGTGGACCGTGCCCGAGCCGTTGACCAAGTCCATGGGCCGGCTGACGCAATGCTGACGTCATAATTCGATTTTTCAATAGAAAAATAATTCGGTGGAAATTCAAATTCCACGCTGACATCATGCTGACGTCATAAATGTGATTTTTCAGTAGAAAAATAAATGAATTAATTCGGTTTATTCTTTTATTTGAGTTTTCAAACTTCAAACGCTTATAACTTTTGCATTTCAACTCCGATTTGAGTGATTCCAATTTCTAAACTTTTATAGAATTGAGATCTGCTTAAATATGAATTTTAATTAATTTTTGGACATGAATTTTTCTCTGTTTATATTTATTTAATAGATTCATTAAAGTTTAAACGTTGATAACTTTTGCGTTTTAACTCCGTTTTCGACGATTCAAATTCCTAAAAATTTGTAAAATTTTGCCCTTTCTGTTTGTGAACTTTATTTGAATTTTTGGACACTTTTTGTCTATTGTTTATTTATTTGTTGCTATTTACACGCATTACGAGTAGACGTTGAAGTGCACGAAGGCTTCAAAGGTGAAGTGTTGACCCAGGAGCCAGCTCAAGACCAAGAACAAGTACTTTTTGAAGGCAAGTTATGCTTTGATCATATTGATCCCACTTTTGAAAATTAATCTCATTTAAATTATTGCATGCTAAGTTAATTAGAAAATGCTTTAATTAATTCTGGGAAATTAGATAAATGCCAGGTTTGCAGTATGACACCTTGATTATTTAAATATGTGCCATGACCCCTTGTCACCCTTATTATGGATTAATTAGTTGGACATTAATAATTAGCCAACATGGGTTACTAGACCGTTGTAGTAGGATGCTTAGACCTGCTGCGTATACGTGACATGATTTCGGACAATCAAATATTAATATTGACTTAATGAGATATTGAACCTGTTTTTGAGAAGTGTCATGTGTTGTGATGATGATGATGGCACGTGGTGCATGGTAATCAACTGGGGTTTGATAACTGGTTTAGACTGGGGCAAGTGGCAAGAATGATCGGGTGGGCCAGGTGTGGCACCGGGATTGTCAATTTGGTTCTTCGGGTAGTCTTGCCCTGGTCACCTTAAGGACTTAACCTTGCAAGCCTAGTCCATGGTACTGGACACTACTCGGGAATTACAGTCAAGGGTTAGATTTTTATGAAAACAACTTGGTCTTCAGAAAAATGCTTGGGATTGGAATGTTGAATTGAACTTAGGATGATAAATGCTTTACTTGTTCGTTTATTGCAAAGTTATTACCTTATCTATTGTTTTACTGCTTTGCAATCTATTACTGTATTTACGCATGCTGCTTTACTGCAATGAACCTGTTAGCCTATCCTTTGTAATAAGCCATGCATGTAGAATATTAGTTGCATTCTATGCATGACTTGCTGATTACCAAGTACTCAGCCTTGCCACAATACAACATCAGTTGAAGAAGAGTCGACGCCAGCTTTGGAGGAAGAATTCCTGGAGGAGCCAACAAACTAGGGGCGAGTCCAGTCAGTTGCCTGTGGCATATTGGTTGGCGCCACGTGTTTTCTTTATTTTCTACTGCAGTTTTATTTGATTAAGAGTTTAGCCCTGCGAGGCTTACTTTGGTAACTTGACCATATGGTCGAGCAACCAATTATATTCCATTTTTAATAAAGTACTTTACTATTTCGTTGAGTATGAATGTGATATTTACCGATGTTGAGACTGTGTGCTCTAGCGTGATCCTGGACTAGTGCTGAATACACAGAGGGTCCGGATTTGCAAATTCGGGTCCCGACAGAGGTGGTATCAGAGCCATACTGATTGTAGGGCTACCCCTTAGTTAGAAAGGTCATAGTGAGGATAAAACCTATTTTCTAAAGTTAAAATTTGACAAGATGATGAATGAACTCTCGCCTTATCCCCTTCTCTCTTTTCATACCCCTTGCTGAATTCTTTTTGTCTCCACTTTGGTTTTAAAATGTTGCGTTCTTACGCGAGTAATCTTTTGGCAAATGAAGATGCTCAACAGCTACGCCGAGCGTGAGGAAGGCTACGTCGTTGAGTTATGGTGTATGCTACAGGTGCTTGGAGGTTTTGAGAGGCCGCTCTACCAAGGAACCACCATCATAAAGGCAGGACTTGTTATTGGATGGGACGTCAAGATCACCGTGTGTGCACGAGAGAAGACGAAGTTCAGTTGCCCATGCTACTTCACGGCCAGGAGGTCTACATTTGAGATGGGAATCCAGGAGGTGTCGCGCCGAGCAATGCGACACATCGCTCGCACCTATTCCAGGGAGTTGGAAGGCACAGTGTTTCGCCACCACCCACGCCGAGACAACAGGATTGAGCGGGAGCCGATAGAAGATGAGGATGTCACCATCACACACTTGGCAAGGTTCATCATAGCCCAGGAGGATGTTCTTGATGACACAGTTCGGGAATTGCAGAAGGCTCGCGAGGAGGTCAAGGAAGGGAAGAAACACCTAGAGAATGCTCGCGAGTATGTCGCCTACGCTGCACAGAGGATCGCAGAGCTGGAGATAGCACTGTACAGACAGGGTCCGGAGCCAGTGTTGGAGTTGGAGGCCCTAGCCCCGGAGGAGCCCGCGCCTCAGCCAGAGCCGGTGCCAGAGGAGGATGTCGCTTCGTCAGCAACCGTTGTTGAGGGACACGGCGACTGTTTCGCTCCGATGCCGCCGCACCCACCGAAAGGAGGCTGTGGAGGTTGGATTGAGGAGTGAGCGTTCAGAATTAGTAGTTGAGACTCCTTCGTCAAGTCGCGTTTAAGAATAAGAGTAACCCTTATAGGCGTTGGATTTTCATTGCTTGCTGAGTGTGCAATATGTGTTGCAAGGCCTTTAGGCATTGTGAGCAACCATACCAAGTTATTATTATGGAATAAATAATAAAGTTGAATTTTGAGTTACACCTTCCTCCCCGCATAAGTTTTCTCTACTACTTGTTTATGCTTGTTTCCCTCTCGTCTCTAAAACTTGGAGCAATCGACAGATGGTGAACACTTGCGGAAACCTTGGGGGCAATGGAAGTGGTTCTCGCCCAGCTAGGAACCCTAATGATGGAGCACCTGCACCCCAGCCAGCACCGCCAGTTGATATGCAGAACTTTGGAGCCTTTCTTGCTGCACAGACTCAGCTGATGCATGCCATGATGCAGCGGATGTAGCAAGTCACTTCTCAGGCCACCGCTAATCAAGTCAATCAGGGACAGCGTCAGGGCTCAAGATTGCCAGAGTTCATGAGGACCCATCCACCCACCTTTTCCGGAAACGCCAATCCTTTGGAGGCAGTTGACTGGTTAAGGTCAATTGTAAGGAAGCTGCACATTACCCAATGTGTGGGAAATGAGAGGGTGCTCTACGCCTCTCATCAGTTGGAAGGGACCATAGCAGAATGGTGGGAGAACTTCTGCGCCACGCGGGAGAACCCACATGACATCACTTGGGAAGAATTTACTGCTACATTTCGCCAGTATCACGTACCAGAAGGAATAATGGACTTAAAGAAGGAAGAATTCAGGGCACTGAAGCAAGGTAATCAACCGGTGTCTGAGTATCTAAATAAGTTCACACAGCTTGCACGCTACGCACCTGAAGACGTAGCGACGGACAAGGCTAGACAGTCTCACTTCATGAAGGGACTGAACTCAGGACTGCAGGTGGGACTGATCACCCACACCTTCCCAGACTTCCAGGAACTAGTGAACAAGGTGCTCATCCTTGAGGACAAGCGCAAGGAACTGGATGAGAATCGAAAGCGCAGGATGCAACAGCAGGGATCATGTCAGGGAGCATAGCAACGTCTGAGGGTTGCGCCGAATTAGTTCTTCAGATTCCAACTGCAGAATGCGACAAGGATACCATCGCCAGCACCGAGACCCATCAATCAGAATTATCAGACACCAGCTCCAGCCAGAAACGCCGCTTCAAGCAGCCAGCAGGGTACAGTGAAACGCTGCTATACATGCAATGAGCCAGGGAACTTCTCCAACAACTGCCCCAAGAAGACAGCAGGAGTGACCCCAGTTCGCTTCAACCTGGGATCCACACCAGGCAGGACACCTGCACCAGGAGCAAACCGCGGAACAGCACAGCCAGGAGCCGCACCTCAGACCATGGTGCGAGGTCGAGTCAATCATGTGACTGCGGATGCACTTCAGAATGCCACGGATGTCGTACTGGGTAAGTTACTTGTTAACTCAGTACCTACAACAGTTTTGTTTGACTCTAGAGCTTCGCACTCTTTTGTTTCTCTAGATTTTGTTTCTAAGAATGATTTGGAGATTGTGGATCTTAAATGCATGCTTATAGTTCAAACCCTTGGGTCAAAACTCTGATCTCAAGTAGGATGTTCTGGGGTGAGAGTACTAATAGATGTGGTAGAGTTCCTAGCGAACCTTATTATAGTAGGAACCCAGACCTTAGATGTCATTCTGGGAATGGATTGGTTGTCCAAGCACAAGGCTGTGCTCGACTGTGGAAGAAGGATCATCTCTGTTGAGAGCCCACGTGGAAGAAAAGTGGAATTCCAAGCGACTTCCTTTCGTGATGGACAGTTGATGGTCAACAGTGCGAAGGCAATCAGCATAGAGGATGTCTCAGTGGAGAATGAGTTTCCTGATGTCTTTCCTGAAGATCTACCTGGTATGCCACCAGACAGAGACAGAGAATTTGTGATTGAGTTAGTACCTGGAACAGCACCAATAGCAAAGAGACCCTATCGGATGTCGATCGAAGAATTGGTAGAGATGAAGAAACACCTAGAAGAGTTGATGGAGAAAGGATTCATCAGACCGAGTTCATTGCCATGGGGAGCGCCAGTTCTGTTTATCAAGAAGAAGGACGGGAGTTTCAGGATGTGCATTGACTACTGTGCACTCAATGAAGTCACTGTGAAGAACAAGTACCCTCTACCTAGGATCGATGATCTGTTTGACCAGTTGAGAGGAGCCGGAGTATTCTCCAAGATTGATCTAAGATATGAATATCACCAGTTGAAGATCCGATCAGAAGATATCCCGAAGACTGCATTCTCGTCAAGATATGGACATTACGAGTTTACAGTTATGTCCTTTGGTTTGACGAATGCACCGGCATATTTCATGAACTTGATGAATAAGGTTTTCATGGAGTATTTGGACAAGTTCGTTGTTGTATTCATAGATGACATTCTGATCTACTCCAAAGACAAGAGAAGAACATGCAGAGCATTTGAGGCTAGTGCTTGAAAAGTTGCGAGAGCAGCAGTTATTTGCCAAGTTTAGTAAGTGCGACTTTTGGAAATGACAAGGTGGAATTTCTTGGACATGTGATGACTGCAGAAGGAGTCGTCGTTGATCCAAGCAAGCTGGAAACTGTGTTACATTGGGAACAACCGAAGATGGTAACTCAGATTCAGAGTTTCCTTGGAATGGCAGGTTACTACCGCCGTTTTATTGAAGGCTTTTCGATAATTGCGAGACCTCTTACGCAATTGTTGAAAAAGGAGAAGAAGTTTAACTGGACGCCAGAGTGCGAGAAAGGTTTTCAGGAGCTGAAGAAGCGATTGACAGCAGTGTCGGTGTTAGTTCTACTGGATGTTAATCAAAGCTTTGATATCTATTATGATGCATCACGCCAGGGACTTGGATGCGTGTTGATGCAGAACAGGAAGGTCGTTGCGTATGCATCAAGACAGTTGAGGCCGCATGAGGAGAATTATCCAACGCTGGACCTGGAGTTAGCTGCCGTAGTGCATGCTCTGAAGATATGGCGTCACTATCTGATCGGGAACAGATGTGAAGTGTATACAGACCATAAGAGTCTCAAATACATTTTCACCCAATCAGATTTGAACATGAGGCAAAGGAGATAGTTAGAATTGATGAAGGACTACTGTAACACCCCAAAATTTTGCTTTTCTTAAATTCAAATGTGATTTGACAATTCTGAGAAATTTTGGAATTTTCTGGGTTTTATTTGGATTTATTAGGATTTAATTTGAATTTATTCCCTTCTGAAATAATTAAAGAATTTGACTTTATAAATAAAATTTTGTTGGAAATATTTTATTTGAGTCCAAAATGTTCTAAAGCATTTTCTAGAATTTTTCTGGAATTTTTCCGAGTGTTTTGCTATTTTTCTTGAATTAAATGAATTTCTGGAAATTAATCGGATTAATTAAATCGCTGGAAAATCGAGTTGGTTTCACTGTTCCTTCGACCCGGACCCAACCCGAGCCTGAGTCTGACTCGAGTCCGAGTCCGACTCGAACCCGACTCAGCCCTAACCCTCTCGACCGTCCGATCAAGATCGAACGGCCGAGATTGAGCCACGCCGCCTGCCGCGGCGCCGAGCCCTTCAGACGCAAATCGCTGATCTCGATCCAACGGCTCACGTTGCGCCACGTCACCCAATCCGAATCCATTTCGGATTCCGCCGCCGCAGCCATGTGGACCTCGGTTTCCGCGGTTTTCACGGACGCCGAGGGGCCTATTTAATGCGCCGCCACCCCCGTCGCGTAGCACGTTTCCGTGCGCACCCGTAGCCCTAACTCACTGAGCTCAAGCCGCCATGGTTGCGCCGCAATCACTCACCGTAGTTGATCTTGCATTCCGCCGCGGTTCATCGTCGTTTCCGCCGCCGTCCGCCGTCCTCCGCCGCGTTGGTGCCCAGATCCGGAACCGCAAGGACAAGACTCGTCGGAGGCTACCACCCACTTCGCCGGAGCGTGCCCGCAACGCCGTTGGGCTCGTCATCATCTTCGTCTCCGGCCAGCCAGCTCCGCCGCGCGCCATCGCCAACTCGCGAAGCTTCTCCACCGTCGGATCTTCATCGCACGGCTGAGATTCGTCCATGTCATCCCCGGGTAATTTCCACGTTTTAGTTTTTAGATCTGTTTCCAATCGTTGGATCTAGATCTAACGGTTTGGATCGTGCCACGTAGCCGTTACTGCACCATGCTAGATCCATTCTCCGCCGTTAGATCTAGATCGTACGGCTAGGGTTAACCCACGTTGTAACTTTAGATCGGATCTTGACCGTCCGATCAAGATCGAACGGTCCAGATCGACCGTGTTGTTTCCCAACGCGTGAAACCCAGATCCGATCTGGACCGTTGATTTTCAAATCAACGGCCCAGATCAAGCCACGTGTCCGGAAGCCTGACCATCGCGGTCAGCGCAGTTAGCCGCGATCGCAGCTGACGTCACGCATGACGTCAACGTGGGGCTCGCGTGTCAGCGGCTCAGCCGAACCGCACCATGATGTCACTACTGACGTCACGGTGGGGCCCAACCGCCACCGGCCGTCCTCGGTAGGCGTGATGACGCCACCGTGACGCTATCCGAGCGGGGCCCACATGTCAGTGAGACATGTCCTCGTGGGCCGAGTCCACGGTGGACCGAGCCGCGCCGTGCGCCGGGTCCATGGACCCGAGGCAATGTGTCGGTTTCTGATTGGTCCACGTGCCCTGCTGACGCAATAAACCATTTTTCGAAAAAGAAATTATTTATTTAATTCGGTTTATTGATTTTAAATATAAATTCAAACTTCAAACGCTTATAACTTCTGCGTTTCAACTCCGATTTGAACGATTCTAGTTCCTAAATTTTTATAAAATTGAGCTCTACTTAAATATGAATTTTAATTAAATTTTGATGATGAAATTTTCTCTGTTATTATTTAATTAGTAGATTCTTTAAACTTTAATCAATTATAACTTTTGCATTTTAACTCCGATTTGGGCGTTTCAAATTTCTAGAAATTTGTAAAATCATGCCCTCTCTATTTATGAACTTTATTTGAAGTTTTGGAAGTTTTTATGTGCTGTTTTATTTATTTATTACTATTTGCACGCGTTACGAGCAGACATTGAAGTGCCCGAAGGCTTCAAAGGTGAAGTTTTGACCTAGGAGCCAGTTCAGGATCAAGAGCAAGTACTTTTTGAAGGCAAGTTGTGCTTTTGACCATGTTGATCCCATTTTTGAAATTAATTCAATTTAAATTATTGCATGCTATTTTATTTAGCAATTGTTTTAATTATGTTGGGAGTTAGATAAATACCAATTTGCAGTACGACACCTTGACTATTTGATTATGTGCCATGAACCCCTTGTCACCCTAGTTATGGATATTAGTTGGACATTACTAAATTGCCAACATTGAGTATTTAGATCGTTGTAGTACATTGCTTAGACCTGCTACGTGCTCATGACATGAATTTGGACAATCAAATGTTAATATTGACTTAATGATACATTGAACCCGTTTTGGAAAGGTATCATGTGTTGTGATTGTTGATGGCACATGGTGCATGGTAATCAAATGGGTTTGATAAATAGATTCAGATCAGGGCAAGTGGCAAGAATGACATGGTGGGCCATGAAAGGCATTGGGAGTGTTGGTTTGGTTCTTCGGGTAGTCTTGCCCTGATCAACCTAAGGACTTAACCTTGCAAGCCTTTGAACTGAGTCAAGCGTGCAACCACATGTCTGTAATGGGATGGACCTAGTTGATTAAGTTGCTAATAACATACCTGTGGGACCTTAGGATGTCAACTACACCTTTTGTGTAGTTGTACGGGGGAACGTACCGGGGCTACGGCCAGGTACCCATCTAACAGTCGATGGGCCTAGACTTCGCCTTTGCTAAGGGAAGGATTAGTGCTCAATAACCGGGGAGGCCCACTTGTGCTGTTATAAGTTTCCGAAAGACTTTGTTATGGACACTCGCCTTTGTGGTGTTTGGCTGTATCTTGTGGGTAAAGTGCATAACCTCTGCAGAGTGTAAAATCTATTCGAATAGCCGTGTCCGCAGTATTGGACATTACTCGGGAATTACAGTCAAGGGTTAGACTTTCATAAAAATGACTTGACTTTGGAAGAATGGTTGGTTTGGAAAGATATGTTGGATCTAGGACTGGGAAATGCTTTGTTGATGAAATCTTTGTGAAAAGTACTCTAGTCATTATCATTTTACCGCTTTTCAATCTATTATTGTATTTACTCATGCTACCTTACTGCAAATGAACCTGTTAGCCTATTCCTTGTATCAAGCCATGCATGTAGAATATTAGCTTGCATTCTGTGCATGACTTGTTGAGTACCAAGTACTCACCCTTGCCGCAATACCACATCAGTTGAAGAAGAGTCGACTCCAGCTTTGGAGGAAGAGTACCAGGAGGAGCCGTCTAACTAGGGAGCGAGCCCAGTTAGTTGCCTGTGGTATACTGGATGGTGCCACGAAGTTTATTTTATTTTTGCTGCAGTTATTTCACTTTTAATAAGTTTTCGCCCTGCGTGGCGTACCTTTGTAACTTGACCATAAGGTCGAGCAACTAGTTTGGTTATTTTAATTAAGGTACTTTACTATTTCGTTGAGTATGATTGTGATATTCACTGATGTTGAGACTGTGTGCACTAGCGTGATCCTGGACTAGTTCTGAATACACAGAGGGTCCGGATTTGCAAATTCGGGTCCCGACAACTACAATGTCGGAATCGATTACCATCCCGGAAAGGCCAACGTAGTAGTCGATGCCTTGAGTCGGAAGAGCCATACTGTGAATATGATGATAGCCGGAAGTCAAGACGAGCTGTGCAGGGAGTTTCAGAAACTGAAATTAGAAGTGATACCGGAAGGATTTCTAGCTGCATTGGAAGTAAAGCCTACCCTGGAGGATCAGATTCGAGAAGGACAAAAGGATGATGCCAAGATCCAGAGGATCAAGTCCAAAATGGATGAAGACAAGGCTAAGGACTTCGACCTGGATGAGCAGGGCACGTTGTGCATCAAAGGCCGCATCTGTGTGCCGAACAAGAAAGAGCTGAAGCAATTGATTCTGGAAGAAGCCTATGATTCCAAGTACTCCATTCATCTCGGAAGTGCCAAGATGTATCAAGACCTGAAGGAAAGATTCTGGTGGCCGAGCATGAAACGTGAAGTTGCTGAACATGTCGCGCTCTGCGACATATGCCAGAAGGTGAAGGCAATGCATCAGAGGCCAGCCGGATTGCTGCAGCCGTTGAAGATTCCTAAGTGGAAGTGGGAGGAAATCGGTATGGACTTTATTACCGGTTTGCCGAAGACTCAAGGAGGATACGACTCCATATGGGTTATAGTGAATCTTCTGACCAAGGGCGCCCATTTTATCCCTGTGAAGACCACTTACTTGGGAGATAAGTTAGCAGAACTGTACATGACTAGGATCGTCTGTTTGCTCGGGGTGCCGAAGAAGATTGTATCGGATAGAGGTACCCAATTTACCTCGAGGTTCTGGAATAAGCTGCATGAAGCCATGGGGACCCGTTTGAACTTCAGTACCGCTTATCATCCGCAGACAGATGGACAGACTGAAAGAGTTAATCAGATCTTAGAGGATATGCTAAGAGCTTGTGCATTGGCTTATGCTACCTCTTGGGATAAGAGTCTACAGTACGCTGAGTTATCAGGGCAGTCTACAAATGTCACCTTTTGAGGCACAATATGGTCTCCCATGTCGAACGCCATTGAACTGGAATGAGACGGGTGAACGACATGTCTTCGGCCCAGACATTCTTCAAGAGGCCGAAGAACAGATTGCCATGATCCGAGAAAGACTGAAGATAACTCAATCAAGACAGAAGAGTTATGCTGATAACCGTCGTCGAGACCTGAGTTTTGAACCGAAAGATTTTGTGTACCTTAGGGTTACACCCCTCAAGGGAGTTAAGAGATTCCACGCCAAAGGGAAACTCACACCGCGGTATGTTGGACCCTTCAAGATTTTGAGCCGCAGATGCGAAGTTGCTTATCAGTTGGAGTTACCACAGTCGTTGGTAGGTGTGCATGATGTATTCCATGTATCCCAACTAAAGAAGTGTCTCCGAGTGCCAGACGAGCAAACACCTTTGGAATCGATTGAGTTGCAAGAAGATCTGACTTACAGAGAACACCCGGTGAAGATTTTGGACACCATGGATCGGGAAACGAAGAATAAGTCAACCCGTTTCTGCAGTGTGCAGTGGAGCAACCATGCAGAGAGTGAAGCGACTTGGGAGCGCGAAGAGGATTTGAGAAAAAATTTCCGAACCTATTCCTTAGTCAGCCCTGAATGTCGGGGACGAGATTCTGTTAAGGGGGGAGGTTTGTAACACCTCAATTTTTGCTTTCCAGGAATTTGAATGTCATTTTCCACTTTTGTGAATTTTTAGAATTTTTTGGAATTTATTTGGATTTAATTTGAATTTATTCCTTTTTGAAATAATTAAAGAATTAAAAGTTATGAATAAAATTTTGTTGGAAAAATTTTATTTAGGTCCAAAACGTCTCAAAGTATTTTCCAGAATTTTTCTGGAAATTTTCTGATTATTTTGCTATTTTCTCGATTTATTTGAATTTCGAGGAATTAATTTAATTATTAAATCGCTGAAAAATCGAATAGGGTTTCACTGTTCATCCGACCGAACCCGAGTTAGACTCGAGTCCGAGTCCGACTCGAGCCCGACCCAAGCCAGTCGCGCCACCCGATCCAACTCGACCGCGTCGCGCCCGAGCCCAACCGAGCCCTAGCCCAGCGACTGTTGGATCTCGATCCAACGGCCAGCGTTGCGCCACGTCATCCAATCCGAATCCCAATCGGATTCCGCCGCCACAGCAGGGTGGACCTCGGTTTTTGCAGATTTCACAAAAGCCGAGGCCCCTATTTAATGCGTCGCCACCCATGCCATGTAGCCCTCTTCCGTGCGCACCCGTAGCCCTAAGCCGCCGAGATCAAGCCGTCGCCGTTCGCCCGCGAGAGCTCGCCGTAGTTGGATTTGCCCTTCGCCGCGGTTTTCCGCCGTTTCCCGCCGCTTCCGCTGTCCTCCGCCTTGAACAAGCCCAGATCCGGAACCGTCGTGACGAGACACGCCTGGGAGTACCACTCACCTCGCCGGAGAAGCCCCGTAGCGCCGCACCATTGGTCGTCTTCCCCAGCGCCGGCAGCTGCAAGCCACCGCGACGCCATCGCCGACCCCGAGCTCCGTCCGCCGTCGGATCTCCATCAAACGGCACAGATTCGTCCATGTCACCCCGTGTAAGTTTCACGTTACAGTTTTAGATCTAATCTCAACCGTCGGATCTAGATCAAACGCATAGGATTGAGCCACGTAGCCCTTTACTACCCTGACCTAGGGTTAGATCTCTACCGTTAGATCTAGATTGTACGGCTAGGGTTAGCCCGCGTGGAAGCGTTAGAGGCGTTCTCGGCCGTTCGATCGAGATTGAACGGTGAGGATCGCACCGCGTGTCGCACGCCAGGACATGCCGCGTCACCCCCCTTGACGCGGTGAAGCTCGATCGGATCTGGACCGTCCGATCTAAATCGTACGGCCCAGATCAATCGCGGTTAATCCAAACGCGTGAAACCTAGATCCGATCCGCACCGTTGATTTTCACGCGGAAGCGCCCGGTCGTCGGCGGCGTCACGCTGCGGACGTCGGCGTGGGCCAGCGTGTCGTGGGGCTCTGCCCAGTCGCGGTGGCGTCATCCGTGACGTCCGCAGCGACATCACTGGGGCCCGGTATCGGCCGTCCCTCGGCCGACCCATGCTGACGTCAGCAATGACGTCAGCAGTGGGTCCCACGTGTCAGTGACCGAGTCCATGGGCTGGCTGACGCAATGCTGACGTCATAATTCGATTTTTCAATAGAAAAATAATTCGGCGTAAATTCAAATTCCACGCTGACATCATGCTGACATCATAAATGGGATTTTTCAATAGAAAAATAAATGAATTAATTCGGTTTATTCTTTTATTTGAGTTTTCAAACTTCGAACGCTTATAACTTTTGCATTTCAACTCCGATTTGAGTGATTCCAATTTCTAAACTTTTATAAAATTGAGATCTACTTAAATATGAATTTTAATTAATTTTTGGACATGAATTTTTCTCTATTTATATTTATTTAATAGATTCATAAAACTTTAAACGATGATAACTTTTGCGTTTTAACTCCGTTTTCGACGATTCAAATTCCTAAATTTTTTTAAAATTTTGCCCTTTCTGTTTGTGAACTTTATTTGAATTTTTGGACACTTTTTGTCTACTGTTTATTTATTTGTTGCTATTTGCACGTATTACGAGTAGACGTTGAAGTGCCCGAAGGCTTCAAAGGTGAAGTGTTGACCCAGGAGCCAGGTCAAGACCAAGAACAAGTACTTTTTGAAGGCAAGTTATGCTTTGATCATATTGATCCCGCTTTTGAAAATTAATCTCATTTAAATTATTGCATGCTAAGTTAATTAGAAAATGCTTTAATTAATTCTGGGAAATTAGATAAATGCCAGGTTTGCAGTATGACACCTTGATTATTTAAATATGTGCCATGACCCCTTGTCACCCTTATTATGGATTAATTAGTTGGACATTAATAATTAGCCAACATGGGTTACTAGACCATTGTAGTAGGATGCTTAGACCTGCTGCGTATACGTGACATGATTTCGGACAATCAAATATTAATATTGACTTAATGAGATATTGAACCGGTTTTTGAGAAGTGTCTTGTGTTGTGATGATGATGATGGCACGTGGTGCATGGTAATCAACTGGGGTTTGATAACTGGTTTATACTGGGGCAAGTGGCAAGAATGATCGGGTGGGCCAGGTGTGGCATCGGGATTGTCGATTTGGTTCTTCGGGTAGTCTTGCCCTGGTCACCCTAAGGACTTAACTTTGCAAGCCTTTGAAGTGAGTCATGCGTGCAACCACATGTCCGGAATGGGACGGATCTAGTTGAGTAAGTAGCTAATAACTTGCTTGTGGTACCTCGGGGTGTCAACTACACCGTCTGTGTAGCTTGAAGGGGCAGCGTACCAGGGCTGCGGCATGGTACCTGTCCAACGGTATGTCGATCCCATACTTCGTCTTTACTAAGGGAAGGGATGGTATTTGGCAAAAAAACCGGAGAGGTTCACTTGTGTAGTTAAAGGCTTCTGAAAGGCTTTGTTACGGACTCTCGCCTTCGTGGCGTTGACTGTATCTTGTGTGTAAAGTGCATAACCTCTGCAGAGTGTACAACCTATTCGAATAGCCGAGTCCACGGTACTGGACACTGCTCGGGAATTACAGTCAAGGGTTAGATTTTTATGAAAACAACTTGGTCTTCGGAAAAATGCTTGGGCAATGAATGTTGAATTGGACTTAGGATGATAAATGCTTTACTTGTTCGTTTATTGCAAAGTTATTACCTTATCTATTGTTTTACTGCTTTGCAATCTATTACTGTATTTACACATGCTGCTTTACTGCAATGAACATGTTAGCCTATCCTTTGTAATAAGTCATGCATGTAGAATATTAGTTGCATTCTATGCATGACTTGTTGAGTACCAAGTACTCAGCCTTGCCACAATACAACATCAGTTGAAGAAGAGTCGACGCCAGCTTTGGAGGAAGAATTCCAGGAGGAGCCGACAAACTAGGGGCGAGTCCAGTCAGTTGCTTATGGCATATTGGTTGGCGCCACGCGTTTTCTTTATTTTCCGCTGCAGTTTTATTTGATTAAGAGTTTAGCCCTGCGAGGCTTGCTTTTGTAACTTGACCATAAGGTCGAGCAACCAGTTATATTCCCTTTTTAATAAAGTACTTTACTATTTCATTGAGTATGAATGTGATATTTACCGATGTTGAGACTGTGTGCACTAGTGTGATCCTGGACTAGTGCTGAATACACAGAGGGTCCGGATTTACAAATTCGGGTCCTGACATTACTCTCATAGTCTCTCAACATAATTGAGCGAAAAATGATTTTGTGCTTTTTTCCAGAGAAAAAATTGAATTAGACGTATTTTCAAAAAATTTGGAGGATTAAGAAACCTTAGAGACCGAGCCGTGGAAAAAGTACATATCTTTCTGTTGACAAAAATATTTTTTTCGGGGAAAACAGAGAAAGGGTCTGTGAGACCTCGGATCGGCTATCCAGAATCTCCTGTGTATTTCCGTACTAGTCCCAGATCAGTAGCTAGTACACACAGTCACAGTGATACTTCATTGCCGAACATGACGAAAATTGTAATATAAATATGCAAGTATGGGCCACAAGGCCACTTATTACAATACTCGGTCCAACGACCGGACACAAAACAACGAAAGCAAAAGAAAGCAACAAGCGAACGCCACAACGCCACAGGCGACGACTAGGGACGCAACTAGTCCTCCTGGCAATCCTCCTCGAAGAACTCCTCCTCCTCCTCGGCAGCATCTTGGAAGTTCTCTGATGATGACAATGTTGATGTAGCACGTGAGTACATAGGTACTCAGCAAGTCGGGAAAGTATGATCATGTGGGGCTTTCCAAAGGAAGCTTAATAGGGTTTATTTGCATAAAGCCGCATTTTATTAAACCATACTTAAATAAATAATTTCACAAAGCATCTTTTACAATTCTTTTTAATAATTGAATTATTTAGTATTGTAGTGAGGTTCTAACCACCATCACCAGCATAAAGGCCCTATCCGCCAACAGTTAAAAGATCCAGGTTAATCAGGTGACTCCATCCGTCAAATGTAAAACAGGTTCTATCCACCTGGTTGGTTCTATCCGCCAAACAACATTCGAGAGTTCTAACCACTCCCGAACCCCAAAACCAAACACTTTTCCGTTTTAAAAACAAAATCAAGGTCTACCAATATGAAAGCATTCTTCGCTTTGACTTTAACCGTAGGCACGGCTATTCGAATAGTTTTACTCTGCAGAGGTGTACAACTTTACCCACACGACACGATCATCTCCTAATGCCAAGCTATTAGCACACTTCCTTTGGGGTGCTGGCAGAGAGATCGTGACAAGGCCGTTACAATGTATCTACCTAGCTAGACCCACCCGCTGAGGTTTCACCGCTGTTAGGGTTCTCTCCACCCAGTACAGAAGCCCCCTCTTGCGCCGTGTGAGAAAAACAACAACAACGCCTCCTTCCGGCTCTCACACAACAACCGAGTGGTGAATCTAAACTAGGCTTCTACAAATTAGTGGGCCAGGTCGTACCATTATAGACATGTGGTAGTACGGTTATGCTTAAAATGGCAATCATAAGCGTCGGTCCTTATATGACTTGGGGCGGTACTTGCACAAGACAAAACGTGCTCCATCCGCACCCACCCGACAACCCAATCCGCCCAAGTCCAAAACATTTTCCTTTTCCTTTTATTTTAGAAAACAGTACGAAAATCATACTAGTAATCATCAAATCACATTTGATAACATTCTTTTCGAATAATCCCACCCATGGGTTGTTTTCATCGAAACAGGACCTAAGCAAGTCTACCGTACTACGTAGCAAAGGATGCCACATAAGCATAGACATGGTATAAACAATGTCCTAAGGTTACAATGGATATGAGTAACAATGTCAAGGAGGAATCATCAAATTCGGATTAACTATCACTTATATTTGACCTATTTCATTAAAAAAAATAGCCATGCAACTTTATAAACAGATTAAAAGCATTTCATAAACATGGGATAAAAATGCGTCAAGGGACTTGCCTTCTGTTGCGGGAAGGTCGTCGAACACGGGAGGTCCGGCGGCGAGGTCGGCGGTCGCGTCGGCGGTCTCGTCTACCGCGCAAACCGAGGCAACAAATAAATACAAGAAAATAAATAAAATCTAAAAATTATAAAATTAGTACTGGCAGGAAGATCTTGATTGTAGATGAATTTAGAAATTTGAATGGAGTCAAACGGAGTTCGGACGGAGAAGTTATGAGCTTCCAAAGTTTGAATCTTGAAAAATTGGAAAACCAAGAATATTCCCGGAATATTCCAATCTTGACTTAGCTTTGACTGGGTTTGGGCCTATGACAAGTGGGGCCAAGTTGTCATGGAGATGGGGTTGTCTTCCTCATGGCTTGTTAGAGAAGCCATGGCCATGGAGAGAGAGAGAGCTTGAGGGAGAAGAGAGGGGGTGGGGGCTCGGCCGGAGGCGAGAAGCGGCGGCCGGCGACGGTGGCGGCGGCGAAGCGTAGCGCGCAGCGTCTGGCGGCACAGCGCGGCTCGCCGGTGAAGCGGCGGTGGCAGCGGTGGCGAAGCGGCGGTGGCTCGCCCGGCTGGTGGTGGCGGCCGGCCGGCGGGCACGCCGGCGGCAGCGCACGGCCATGGGCCAAATGCCCCAAACAGAGAGCACTCAAAATCCAAAAATTTGGATTTTCCCACCATTTTTGCATCAATTTGACCCAAATAAAATCCTAGAATCACTAGAGGACACCCTTAGGGATCTAGAGGAGCCATGAATTGAATCAAAACTCACCGGAGTTGATGAATTCGACGACGAACGGAGCTTCGGCCGAAAGGAAAAGAACGCGAAATTCGTCGCCAAAACTTGATTAAACCTACAACCAATTGTTGGATGAGCTCCTAGACTTCCTCACGGTCATAAGGAACTAAGAAACAAGAAGAATGGCTCACCGGAGAGAAAGAAATAAGGATGAACACGACGAACGATGAAAAAGTGTGACCCGTCTTCGGTTTTCTTGATCTAGAGAACAAACGGAGAGGAGATGCCAAAAGAGGATCATACCACCGGAAAGAGGGCTTTTATACGGAGAGAATGGAGGTGGTGGTGCGCCGGTTGGACGAGAAACGGCCGAGTAAATGAGGATTGAATGCATTTGGACGGTTTTCGGGTTTTGCCCGATCGTGCACACTCCGGCGAGTTTTTCCGGCGAGAGGTGGTGGGGGATGTGAAGAGGACGACGCTACGAATCCAACGCAACCGGCCGTTCGTCGT
This sequence comes from Rhipidocladum racemiflorum, assembly GCA_036346355.1. Lineage (NCBI taxonomy): Eukaryota > Viridiplantae > Streptophyta > Magnoliopsida > Poales > Poaceae > Rhipidocladum > Rhipidocladum racemiflorum. The sequence continues at coordinate 34,929,925 of CM070576.1, read as the reverse complement.
TTGGAGTTGCGTGGAGGGAGTTACAAGCATTTAAAGAAGGTCTCCCTCCATTGTTGCTTGCTTGAGCTCCACCAACCATGCAAGGCTAGAGGTTGAAGATGATACTATTCATGCGCCACGTGTCGCCACGCCATAGGTCCTCCTTTACACAAACGTTCCACCCTAGAGAAAAATAAGGAAAAATAGCCTAAAAATTCCGGAAATATTCCTAGAGCCATTTTAGATTATTTGGAACTCAATGGAACTGGTTTGGTTGAATTTGGATGAAATTTGTGGAATAAAATATTCCGGAGCGAATTGCGGGCATTAAACAAAAGCCGCGCGCGATAAAATAGGAACGGAGGTCCAAAAATTTGGGGAATGATTCCTAAAATCGTTTTGGGATATTTGGAACATTTTAGAAGCAGTTTGGGGATTTTTGGAGCATTTTTGGACTCCGGTGAATTTTCGGGTACCGGCGGGACAGGAAAATCCGATTTTTCAACCGAAAGGGAATTGAATCGCGATTTTGGGTTGGAAGGGATGCCATGTTAATATAAACACCAGAGAAACTCCAACTTTTGAATTTACTTTATTTAAATTAGGTTTTTCTCCAGAAAGCCAAAATGAGGATGTTACAGGTTCTAGGCCCGTAAGCGCGGCGCACGTCGCGGGCGTGAACGAAAAATGATTTTGCATTTTTTTTTTCAGGAGAAAAAATAGACTTAGACGTATTTTCAAAAAAATTTAAGACTCGAGAAACCTTAGAGACCGAGCCGGGGGAAAAATACACTTCTTTCTGCTGACGAAAATATTTTTTTCGGGGAAAATAGAGAAAGGACCTAGATGTAAAAACCAAGGACCTGTTTGTTATAGTTTTGGACCTCATCGCAATCCTAAAAAAGTAGAAAAGGGCTCTCTCGCGATTTACATTTAACGAGAGGGTCTTTCCGTAAAGTAGCAAGCGAGGGATCTAAACGTGATCCGGAAAATTTTTTCTTCCCCTCACAAAAAATCACTAAGGACCTTTCCGTAAATTCGTAGAAACCTATCCGTAATTCGGAGAAACAGAGAGACTTTTTTGTAAAAACGCATGGCGCCACGTGGCACAGCCCTTCGGGCGGGGATTCTCCGAACTTTATTAGACGAAGTATGTGGAGCTGGGTGAGGTAACTTTGTAGAACTTTTGCTCGTTGGATTTTTGTCAGGGCAAGAGATGATCCACATCGGTAATTCCAATGCTCTTTGTCCATTTAGAAGTTACATGTCAAGAACCACCCCCCCTCCTACCCCCCTCATTCACACACACCCAAGCATGGAGTACCCGAGGGTTTCATGTGTATACCTATTAGTCCTATAATTAGTGGCTGGCACACACATTCACAATATTTCCATCACATCCATACATAACATGGCATATATATAAAGGCAGCGGTTTACGTAAATAATGTTTACATCAAAAGATGCCATTGGGCCACGTGGAATAAGTTCGAGTAAAAGCAGCAAAAAGTAGAAAAATTAAACACTGAGGTCCAATGATATGCCTTAACCCAAAAATCCACAGGCAACCGACTAAATTAAGCCCTAGAAAAGATCACTGTTTTATTCCTCGAAACCTGCGGTAAAGCATGAATAATCGAGGGCGGTGATTTCTTTATTCACTGAGTATCAACAAGCAAGGGTGATTACATTTGTACTCAGTAAGACTTGTAGTGTATCACAAATATAAATATATGCATGGTGTATCAATAGGAAGGCTATATCAAAGAATGGCAATCTTACCATGTTCTCGAATTTTGTATAAAGCGAGTTTTATTCAACAATAAGAAGCAGTAGGTTGTAAACGAAATTTGTAAGGAGCAATTGTCAACTATGTAACATATATACGAGCAAGTCACAAACCTCCGTGATAGTGATCAATGATCCATTCCCAGCCATACATCTAGCATAACATCTATATCATGGACACCTACCATTTTCCAATTCCATTTTTTGTAAGAAGATTCAAGACTAACTAGGTGTCAATGCACCATGTCACTCATGACCGCGAGCATGGCTTTTCAAAAAGGTTTACATAGTAAGTTGGGTCAGTATTGGGTCATGTTTGCTCACACCCCAAAACATAACTAGTTTCTTTTTTTGAAAGATCAAAACATAACTAGGTCGACCCTTGACCATCAAGCCTAGCCCAGTCTCAATATGGCTCTATCTAAAAGGGAAAAACAATAGTTGTGCTTAAAACCTCGTCAGAATAATAAAAAAGTATTTTTTTTCTTCATGCCGTTGCCTGTTGGACAGAAGAAGAAATGAAGAGGAGACATGTTCCCCCTCCGAGACACCGACCGTTGAGTTGTGCAATGGAGACTTCAGAGCCATGAACACTCACTAGCGTTATTGCGTTGCACAAAAATGTTGGCTACTTTTTACAATGGATAGGCCCACAGGGGAATCTATCGATACCATTACTGTTGGAGAGGTACACTCTAGCATAACGCGCCTCCTAACACTTCAGTTTTTATAGATTTTGTTCTATATATATACTTCCTCCAGTTCTATAATACTTGTCGTTTTGGACAATGGCACGGCCTTCAAAAGCAACTTTGACCATTAATTACTAATGAAATTTATTTATAAAATCCGCAAAAAATATGATATTATGAAAGTGTTTTTCATGACAAATTTATATATATGATTTTCATATACCCAATCCATATAGTTTAAAAGATTTTTATAGATAAATTTTAAAACTTTGACTTAGGACAAGTCTAAAACGACAAGTATTAGAGAGTACCAATATTATTGAGAGGTGCGCCTCCTAACACTTCAGTTTGTATAGATTTGTTCTATATATATACTAATATTATTGGGAGGTCTGATCGTCCACGCGCTCTATACACTGTAGTTTCTGCGGTGCAAACTACAATGTTTTTTATTTCCTTTTTTTGGAAAAAAAAAATAATTTTTTAATTTTAAGTTTTTTTTTGGAAAAATCTCCCACACCCTCTCTGGATCACATTATTTTTGTTTTTTTTCTATTTTTTAAAAGAAATGTTTCTCTGTGTGTTAAACTTTATGATTTATTCGAGACAACGCGAAGATTCTGCTGGCTGGTGCTGTTTGATGAGGTCTCCTGGCTGGTGCTGTTCTGCGACGTGTGATTGTTTAGTAACACGTGTTCAGTGGCGTGTTTACTTTGTTGGGGTTTGCATGATCAAATGGCGCGCCTGAGCAGTACCAGGTCTTGGAAGGTGCGTGGTCACCCATACAAGAATTAAAAACACAACAATTATATTTCCCATTTCGTATTCTATTAAATGATAGTATTAATTTCTCAGCAGCAACAGAAAATCAACAACGTGTAAATGCGAATGAAATGGTACAGTAAATGTGAGGAGTCCAACAGGCAGCCTGGTCTAGCATGTCTAGGCGTCTAGCATGAGATTGGAACAGAGAGGAAGACCGAGGATAAGCACAGATAAAGTCGGCAACCTTTTCACCTTCGTCTGTCATGGGGTCAGCCGGCAACTATGACGCGTGCACCATGGCAAAGTACTGCCTTCGTCCTCCAACAAGCTGGTAAGGAAGGAGAAATCGGCATTACCGTCCAGCAAATACCTCCATGATGAAACGAACTACCTCTGCAGCGAATCTCCGACAAGCTCGCTAGGCACATGGACGGAGGCGGCGATGGGGGCAAGGCGCTCGTCGTCAGCCCATTCGGCAAGGTCTGGCGCGTCGAGGTAGGCCGGGACAGCGAGGGCGTGTTCCTGGGGCACGGGTGGCCGGAGTTCGCGGGCGCGCACGGCATCGGCGTCGGTTGGTTCCTAGTGCTCCGGCACGAAGGCGGCGGCGTGCTCACCGTCAAGGCGTTCGACACCAGCTGCTGCCTCAAAGAGTTCGGTCGCCCACTCAGCGGTGCATACAATACTTGGTTTTATTTCTGGGCTACTGATTCAATGATTCTGAGCGTGCGTTCAGTCTGAGTTCTGACAGTCAATAGCTCAGACATCTGATTCACTCTTATTCACGTTCAGTTGCGGCAACCCCGAGCAGCACCGGCGGCGCTCGGAGGCCGCAGTTCATCAAGGTGCTTCTGCGTGGTTTCATGGAGAAGATGGTCTGCACACTCTTACTGCTAATTTGGTTTTCCTCACACTGTCTATTCTAGTTGTTGAAATGTTCAGACTTCTATCTTCAAATGTACCTTGACCTGATGACGAGTATGTCCACTACGTTTTGCTCTTGCGTTCGTTCTTGCAGCTTATCCCTCCTGGGTTTGTGAAACGCTACATCCCTGAAGAGCAGCTGAACCGTCGGATGGCCCTCGTTTCCAGCCCTCTCGGCAAATCTTGCTGCATCGAGCTCGAGAAGGATCGATCGCATGTGTTCTTCGCTGGTGGCTGGTCACAATTTCTGACGTCTCATGGTGTCACTGAAAGTGGTGCTCTGGTGTTGCGGTACGAAGGCAACATGGTGTTCACGGTCAAAGCATTCGGGCTCAATGGATGCCAGAAAGAGTTCAAAGACCAAGACATCAAACTTCAGCAAACTGAGCAAAGTGAGGAAACAAATTTATTTGACATATATGCTGTGAACATCTTGGCTATGAAATCTAAATGCGTTTATTATGTTGTCTTGTCAGCATTTACAGAAATGAAAAGCCATCAGGAAGCACCTTCTTGCACTTACTGTAGGAAACGCAAGAGCAGGAACGAGAGGCCAAGTGCTGATGGAAAGAAAAGTGCAAAATTCTGCATACCTGTCTACGAGATTGGACCGCCGTCTTGGATAAAGAAGGAGATCAACACCTACGCTCTTGAAAAGGATCTTGTAAGCATAATCATGCATTTCTCTGCTGACATGTTCACGTTAGGAATAGGATAAACTTGTTTCAACAAAAAAGAAACGACCTTATTAATTCCATGCCAATATGCATGCCATCACAAGAAGAAACAAATCAATCTATCAAAGCACTTCACTTGACAGTAGAGGTGGGAGTTGGGCTGTCTCATGCCGGCATTGGCCCAATGGGCTTCAAGCCAAGGCGTGTCATGCCGCGCTGGTCCGATTCACCTCCGACGTGGTCTAGACATGGCCCAGGGCACGCTATGTTGGGCCGGGCCTTGTCTTGTTGGACGTGTGGAGTTGTATACACGGCCGCAATCAATCCGTCGTCGTGGACGGCATAGAGGATGAGGAGCGAACGTCAACTGCCGACGAAGATCTGGTACACACAATTATTTGAAGAAAAAGAACTAAATTTCATCTATTCATTGGATAAAAAGAACACGGGATCCGGCGTTGAGACAGTGAGGATCATTGTCGGTGTTTGGGCACCGGCAATACGATTTTTAGTCTAGGGGTTGCGCGCTCCCTCCTCGAATGGCCTGACTCGGGGAGCCCAAAAAGTATACTGGTTCGGGCTGAATGTCCCTACTCCAGTCTGCATAGTGGATGTGTATTACTTAGGGTACAGATGACTGCGGTGTTACAAGTGAGGACTGAGGAAAGACCTCGAGTACTACCTCTACTTGTGAAAGAGAAAGAACTCTCTTCCGTTCGTTTCTTTTTTTGTGTGCGTCCTCGTCCCGGGGGGTCCTGCCTCCCTTTATATAGACGGAGGGGATATGTTACTTGGGAGTTTGGAAAAGAAAAGAGTGGAGTGACCTACGCTTGGGAGTCTCGGTCTTCGGTCTTGGTCGACTGACCGATGTCTACTCACGGCACGCCGGGTCGGTAGTCACACTGAGCGGCGTGGTCCTCTGTAGCGTCAGGTAGTGGCGCATCTACTCTTTGCGTATTTGTCAGGTGCTGACGTCGCAGTGGTTGGCTCTGGTGTAGCCTCGGGAGGGAGCTTATCCTCTCACTGTGCGTGACGGGATGACAAGACTGGTGCTTTTGACTTAGGCAGCCTCCCTGCTGCCTTCGGAAGGGCAGGCGGCCAACTCTTGGCGGAGACTTGTCTTGGTCGGAGCTCGTGCGGCGTCCCACCAGCAGTGGGAGGTCGGAGCCTGCGGGGCGTCCGACCTAAGGTGGGGGTTGGAGCGCCCTCCGGTTGGCTTGGTCGAGGACGAGCGTCCTTCTGGCCCGGTGGGGCCTTTGGTCAGAGCTGGATTCGGGGCGGCCCACTCGTAGTCCTGGGCCGCTGGGGATACCTATGGTATGAGTATTCGTCAATCATTGAGATCTGACACCATCTTCCTCTCTGGTCATCGCCGTCTTCTTCATCAAGATAATCAACGAAGTTGGTGGTGCGATGCCATAAGGCTGTATCCGACAGCGGCATGACCGAAGGCTACTAGATTTGGCATTGAGACGATAAGGAGGGGATGTAGTGAGATGGCAGGGGAAGGTGGTAGTGCAGGAAGGAAGCAGGGGTAGAGGAGGGCAAGAGGATACGATGAAGGTATGGGTAGATGTTGATTGCGTCGGATGGGTCATGAGTCGGATGGGTCATGAGAGGAGGCGAATGAGAGATGTAGTATTTGATGATGTGTTGGACCTTAGGGTAAGGTAGTTGATGGGCTGGACTGTAAATAGAATGTTTTTTTTATGAAAGAGCTTCTTTCGTGCTGGACTGATCCAAGCATGGTCTAGTCAATCGTGCCGTGTTGTTCATCGTGCCGAATTTTCAATCCCAGCATGGTCTATCATTTGTGTCGTACCAGCTCGGTCCAAAGACATTCATACCGTTCCATATTCTGGACCGTGCTCGATGGCCGTGACGAGGGCCAGCCCCAAAAAAATATGGTCTATTGTCCACGTCTACTTGACATAGTATCGCCTCTTGCATAACATTTCTCGTGTACATGCATTGCATGTTGGTTTCTTTGTGTTGAGCTAATAATTTCAAGGATTTGTTTAAGGTACACCCAACTTATTTTAGCCATCCATTTTTGAAGATCCAATGGTTGATATTCCTATTACCATGCAGATGGTAATAGGTCACCACCCACCATTCAAGGGTAAAAAAGATTTTTGACTGCATATTATGTAAGGGAAACAAATGTTAATTTGGCATTACTATTTAACTTTTGACCTCAACAAGGAAAGCAATAAGTGTGTCGGACGACATACTCTTTTTTGGAAGATAGGACCATTTACTAATATTCTCATATCAAATACAAATAGCAAACAATGATAAAAAGTAATTCAGTATAAATTTTATAAAAATTTTATATTAAAAATATAAAGAATAAAACAAAATTTCAGAAAGCGAAAGGTACAAGAACATTAATTTGGAAGTTCAAATATCTCCAAATAATTCACAACATATTAAAAAAAATCAATACCAATAAACCTCAATTCAAAACTAGAGAAAAATATTAAGTAATGTTGTGATAGTGTACTAACATGCTTTTTCTACATCATCACTATGCATTTAAATTCATAATAATTAAAACTGAAATCCTGCCAACAAAATTCTTTATACAACAATAAGATATATAAAATATTCTTACTCGAAAGAGAACATGCTTAGTTTCTACTTTTAATAAATTAATGTATTCTTATTCAATTACAAACATCAGTTTCTGATTCAAATACTTTTAATCTTGAATACCATAGTGTTTTCTAGTAGTATGCATGGCATCTGTCCTCAAGCAGCATCAGAGGAATACCATTCATGGTGCTGCATGTTGTGTTTTGGCTGATCTGACCGACTAACCTGCTATAACGGGTTAACAGTTCTTGGCGGGGACCTTCTGCAAGGCGATCGGGTTCCGGAGTCGTCGCACGATAACGCTCAAGACCTCGATGCAGAGCACCAGGTCTTGGCCGGTGAGTGGTCTCGCGTCCAACAAGACGAGAAGCCACGTGCTTGGACATGGCTGGAGGAGATTCTGCGAGGACAACAGTCTCAAGGAAGGCGATGTGTGCACCTTCAACATCGTCGAAACCGCGCTGTGGCATGTCGTCGTCGCGCGTTGCCGAGATAGTCAGATAGAGAATATATAGAACCAGGTGGTGGTGGTGGTGGTGGGATACATATCTCATCGGTTAATATGTCTCTTTGCCTAATGTTGTTCATTATGTGTGCGTCTCTCTGTCTAATGTTGTTCATGATGTTCGGTGATCTAAACTGTGGAAAGAAAAACATTGGATGACTTGATGTGCTCCCTTCCGGGTACAAGTTTATCACTTCAAATATTGCTTACTACTCCCTCCATCTGTTGACGATCAAAACTTGAAGTTGGGTTTCTGGTTTCAAACACACCGATCGAACACTTGGTTTAAGCGTATCGATTTAAGTTGCAGTCGATAAGGTAGAAGTCATGAAATCAATCGAAGCAGATATAGAGTAGTTATCGGCGTAACTCTAATCGGCTATAGGTCGATAAGGGTTTATCTAGATTAGCCGATTGCTAATCCGGGGGTAAATGTCGATTAGCTTTGAAAGGCGATGCACAATAGAACAAAGCAAACCAAACCTGGATCGAAATCGATAAGACCAGCAAATCGGCGATGCGCAATTTTTTATTGATCTCGTCGACTTACAGAGGAAAGCTTGTTACAAGAAAAACAAGAGTAATGAAAAACTGGTGTGTATAATTGTGGAGGTTGTGTCCTTCATCGTAGCCCGGGCTCACTCATACACTTTGGTCGATCCGAGTCCTCATTGGATACGGCAACAAGAATCCGTATCAGACATGATTCCTAAACGGAATCCTGTTTGCAAATAACTTCCATCGTGCACCATCCAAACTCCCTTATGCCCTAATTTGCCAATATTTCCATATATGCCAAATTTTGGTATAAACATAAGCCCCCATATTTGGAAGATAACTTGTTGTCTTCCAAAAATCACATCGGCATTCCTCATCGGCTTCTTGAGAAAACCTCTTCGGTAACTGCTCCATTAATGGCGTCGTAAAAATCTCGGTGCGCCTTTAATGCATGCACCGTACTGAAACCGTTCCCGCCTTTTCAATTTTTTCACCGCAGTATAAATATGCGGGTCCCCTCATGGTCATTTCCACGCCTTCAAGCTCTCGAACCATTAGCAATCGGCTTCTTCTCTCATCAAATCACCCATCATTCTCAAGTCGGCTAAATGGATTCTTCCCTGGTATTCATCCCATTCCCCAACAGCAATGATCAATATTATTTAGGGCCAATAGGGAATATAGAAGCCGATACCGTTATTAACCAAGAAATTCCCCGTCTCGCTTTATTGGCCGCTGGGTACAATGTAGCAGAATGGAGTAAAAGCTTCAGAGCTTGGCCGACAGCCCTTAAGGGGTGGAGGTCTTGTTATATTAGAGTATCGGCTCAGAAGAGATCAGAATGGGAACGGATGGGCATAGCCGAGTGCCTTCATTTGAGCTTGGTCGACCCAGAAGCCAATGAGCCTTTAGTGGCCACGGCAATGTTACTTTTGGTCAAATTCATTTAATGCTTTCCTTTTCTCGACTGGCCTAAATGGTCCGACCCTCCTAGATATGGCTGAACTATGCTGCCTTAGGCCTGACGGCGACCAAATATCGGCTTTTAGCGGCAAACCCAAACACAAACTGATCCAATCCAAGGGCGACGGTTGGCGTAAATACATTCAGCACAGCAACAAGGTTAATAGGCCAGTATTGGATGAAGAGCACGTAGCTTTTCTTAACTTGTGGTTGGACATATATTTATTCTGCGGAGCTTCTCTCGGACCTACCCAAAAGTATATCAACTGATAGCAGAATAGCTAGTAGAGGGTCGTCAGCTTGCTTTAGGCAAAACCTTATTAGGTGCTGTCTACCAGAAAATGCATATAATACGCAGTCAGCTTTTCTTTTTATTTTCCAAGTTCACCATTAGCAACATCGGTGGACCCCTATGGTTTATACAAATATGGTTGCACTGCCTCTTCAGCCGATCATTTATTCCCGATCCTTCAAAAGATCCAGGATTCCCTCGAGAAGATTATCCCGAAGAAGCAACTCCTCGATATACAGCTAGCCGATCTCAAGGAGGAAAGTATATGATGTGTTCCATTGGCGAAACAAAAATAACCCCAGCTGGCCTATATAAATATCTAACATTTTTCATGAACTTGGACAACATCGTCTTCAGTCAGCAGGGTTTCTTTAGCTATAGTAACATAGCCGATTATCAATGTCCTTCCTTTCTGCAATTGGATGTCGACAGCTCCTCCATACCCCAATTAACTCTGGAATTGTATAAGCTTTTTATCTCTCCCAGCATCCTTCATGTGGGTCTGAGTACGAGGAATCGGACTTGTCAGCCTTCTTATGAATTTTATCATCCCTCGGTTTATGCCCGTCAATTGGGCTTCGGCCAAGTCATCCCTAGCCTGCCTCTCCTGGATCGACTTCAACCTAGAGCTAGGGTGACCAACAAGGCGGCTGCTGAGATTGTCCTTGAGATAGCCGATGACCTACAGATCCCAGGACTCAACACTTTATTCTCAACTCCCGCCGGGCAAGCCGATTCACGACTTGGTGGTCTTCTGTGGCAGAGGCCCTCCTTCTGGATAGAACTCTGTCGGCCATCATCTCTCTATTCTTGCCTGACTATCATGAGCCGACGGTAGTTTCCGATACTTCAAGCAAGAAGGATAGCTCTTCAGGTTATACTAACTCATCGATAGCCATAGAGGTATTAATCTTTTCATGCATCCTTTTACCCTTGGGTTTTCTTCCTTTGTAGGATAACCAAGTTTCTGCACTTCTCGCAGGCCCAGACTTCGAAGAAAACTAGAAGCAAGAGGGCAGCTTCGTCGGCTCCATCGGGCAGCGCCAAACCGACCAGAAGGCCGCACCAGGCAACGGGCATTACAGGCTACTCATCCAGCAACCTAGGTGTCCAGAGTCCATCCTGGTCGGACATTGAGAAACAACAGCTCTCGGCGAGTAAGTATTACTTCGGTCGATGGTATCCTTTAATCTCTTTTGCTGGGACTTATCTTGACCGATTAATTTCTTCAGAAAAAACAACCAAAAAATACAAGGTTAATGTGAAGAAACCTGCCAAGCCCACAGAGCAGATGCTGTGACTTCTCTGGGTGGGTCGGCTACCGGGGTATATTCTTTTGCTTGAACTTTTCTCGTATTTCTGTGTCTAACACTTCTTCAATCTTTCCTGCCATCACCATCGGCACAAGTGGCCGGTAATCTAGTCGATATTTAGGGGACATCATCGGCTGTTTCGCCACCGCCTATCCCGATGCCCACCATAGTGCCTTCTTCTCCGACGCCGACAACGGATCCGGCCGACCTGCTAGGCTTTACTTTGGATGACTTAGATGACCTGAAGGTGATGGCCACGGATGACTACTCGGCCGACATTCGGAAGATAATTGACGCCTCAGCTGTGGCGTTGGCCATCGTGACCTCCGCACTTGGCATGCAGGATCGGCTCAATCGCCTTTTCCTTAAGGTCATGCAACCTGAGGCCAAGTTCTTAGCTGACACGCAGCCCTTGAGGACTGACATGGCCGCGGTTGAAGCCGATCTCCCTCCCGAGGCTATGAAGGCACTACTATGTTTGCTACTTGGACAGCCAGAGTGAAGAGGTAGAAGCTGCTAAGGCCAGGATAGCCCAGAGGGAACTGCAACAAGCCCATCAGCGGCTACTGGACCAGCTAGTGGCCGAGGTGAAGTCCAAGAAGCAGAAGTTCGACCAAGATGCCTCTGGTGACAAGTTTGCCAAAGCCCAAGTCCAAGAACTTGAATCGGCCAAAAAGTTGCTCGAGGAGAAGTTGGCCGCAGTCACCAAGCAACTCGCTGAATGTCAAGTGCGAATTACTGAATCGGTTGTCTCCCTAGCAGACCAGAAATGGCATATCCGTGAGGCAGTTGCCAAAGTCTGGGAGTAGTCTGCCAAGATGATTACCATCCCCGGCAATGCCAAGGACGACCAGCAGACCGTGGACGGCGTCTAGGAGACGATCGCCAAGGCGACAGTAGCACTATCGCTTTGGGAGCTCGGCTGCCCGGATCATGGATGTAATCTTCAGCTATCTTTTAAACAATGTCGGCTAAAAACAATGTTGAATTTTTTTTGTACTGCTTATTTAAGTTGTGTAAACGATGTCCTAAATTAATCGGTTGTTTAACTGATTTCCGTGATGATTTCCCTTGATCGATGCATTATGCTATAATCGGCTATTTTAACTGATTATCTTTTATTCTCAATTGCTTGACACAATCATGATCCGACCCATACGCTGGGGTAATACGCCTTCAGATATTTTCCATTGATTGCCTTTGGTAGCACCGACCCCTTGAGCGTTTCGAGTATATATGAGTTCCCGTCGACAAGCTGATTTATCCGGTATAGCCCTTCCCATGTTGGCGACCATTTACCGAATCGATTTTCCTTGGACCCGATCGGCAATATAGTCTTCCACACCAAATCAGCTTCCCTAAACGTTTTTTGGCACAACTCTTTTATTGTAAGCTCTAGCAACTGTTTCCTTGTTCTTTTTAAGTCGATCCAATGTAACCAATCTAGTTTCCGCCAAATCATCCAAGCAATCAATCATTAATTCTTTGTACTCGTTAGCCGATAAACATCTTGTCTGGCCACCCTCAGGGAATAGATTTCTATTTCTATGGGTAGAATGGCCTCCTGCCCATATACCAACTGGAATGGAGACAACTTGGTCGATCTATGGTACGCTAGCCGATATGCCCACAATGCCTCCGATAACGTGGAATGCCAATTCCCTGGTTTTTCATCAATCTTCCTTTTTATCAGCTTGATTAGAGTATTATTGGATGACTCGGCTTGCCCGTTAGCCTGAGCGTAATTTGGTGAAGAATTAAGTAGCTTAATGCCTAGATTTCTTGAGAAAGTTTGAAATTCATCGGACATGAACACAATCCATTGATCAGTCGTGATGGTTTATGGTATACCAAACCGATGGATGATGTGTTCGTTAACAAAGTTGATTACTTCAGCACTGGTAACCTTTTTAAGAGGCACGACATCTACCCACTTAGAAAAATAATCTGTTGCCGCAAGAAAAAAATTGTGGCGTTTACTCGACGCTAGGAATATTTGGTCGATCATATCCATCCCCCATCCTCGGAACGACCAAGGTTTGGTGATTCGGTGTAGGGCCGATGCCGATGCGAGTTGCACATTTCCAAACTTCTGGTATGTTTGACATCCTTTATAATATCTTAAATAATCTTCCAACATCGTTGGCCAATAATACCCTATTCGTCTTAACATCCATTTCATCTTGTGAGCCAATTGGTGGGACCTACAAATTCCTTCATGAACTTCACCCATTGCCACCTTTGCTTCATCGGCTCTGAGGCATCTCAAAAGCAGTCCATCCATAGTTCGAAAGTATAGTACATCCTCTAACATGACATATTTTAGTGCTCATTGCCTGACTTTTCGTGTAGTCGGCTTGGATGGGTCCGCCGGATAATTCCTAATCTATGTTCTCCAATCAGCAGAGTCGACACACATCAACGCCTTGTCGATTGACTCGATGGTATCATATCGGCTATAACTGTTATATCATGATGCGTGTTGTGCCAATAGGTTGGCTCTATCGTTCAATTCTCTAGGGATATGTTCGATGGAGAATGTCGTGAATGACCCGATAGATTGAAGGCATTGTTGTAGGTATTGTGTTAATACCTCAATGTTGCATCGGAATTCTCCCTTGACTTGCTACACGACCAGCAATGAATCCCCAAAAACCTTGACATTGCTTACTCCAATGATTTCCAATAATTGTAGACCCTTGAGCAGTGCCTCGTATTCTGCCTGATTGTTGGAACATCGATTATTTAGCCGATACGCAAACTCGAAGTTGTGCCCTTTTGGCAACCACACCGATGCCATCGCCTTCTCGACATACTGACCCAGCAAAAAACAATTCCCAGGGGGCAACATCGACTAACCCGGCCATAGTTTCGCCACCAGTGATAAAATCGGCTATGGCCTACCCTTTGATAGCTTTGGCGGATTCGTAGACTAGGTCAAATTCGGTTAAGGTGTATGCCCATTTACCAAGTTTTCCTCGTAAGATTAACACGTATAGAATGTATTTGATAACATCGGTTCTACATACTATTATGCATGTCGACGCCAAGATATAATGCCTTAGCTTCGTACAAGCGAAATAGAGGGATAGACACAATTTTTTCACAAGAGGGTACCTCCTTTCAGTATCTAGAAGTCGTCGGCTTAAATAGAATATTATTTGTTCCTTACCGTCGACTTCTTGTGCCAAAATGGCCCCGATCGTTTCCTCTTCTGCCGATACGTATAATCTAAATGGCATCCCCTTCTTTGGTGCGGCCAGAATTTGAGGCTTCATCAAATATTCCTTTATATCATCAAAGGCCTTCTGCTGTTCGACTCCCCATACAAAATTTTGATTTTCTTTCAACTTCAACAATGGAGTGAAGGCCTTGATTCGTCCGGACAGATTCGAAATAAAGCGCCGCAGGTAATTGATCTTGCCAATCAATTTTTGTAGCTCATTTTTGCTTGTTGGCTATTTAGTATCGGCTATGGCTTTTACCCTTTCCTGGTAAGTTCAATCCCTCTTTTGTGCACCATGAATCTGAGGAATTGCCCAACTGATACTCCAAATGCACATTTGAGGGGGTTCATCTTTAACCCGTGTGCCTTGTACTCTGAAAGACCTTTTCCAAATTGGCTAAGTGTTGCCAATCATCCTTCAACTTCACGACGACATCATCGATATAGATTTCAACGATATGGCCGACTAGATCGTGAAAGATCAAATTCATGGCACGTTGGTACGTGGCGCCAGCATTTTTCAAACCGAACGTCATGATAGTCCATTCGTAAAGCCCTAAGGCCAGGACATCTGAAAGCAGTTTTAGATGCGTCGGCTTCTGCCATTAATATTTGGTTATATCCGGCATTCCCTTTGAGGAAAGTAATAATCATGTTGCCCGATGCAGCGTCGATAAGCATATCGGCTATTGGCATCGGATATTCGTCTTTTGGTGTGGCTTTGTTTAGATCTCTAAAGTCCACACACACTCGAAGTTTACCGTTTTTCTTCACCATAGTAACGATGTTTGATACCCATTCAGCATATCGGCAAGGCCTGATAAACCTGGCTTCTAATAATCGTTCTATTTTCTCTTTAATAGCCTTATACAAGGCCGGATTAAAGCGTCGGGGGAATTGCTTAAACAGTCGATACCCTAGCTTTATAGATAGCCTATGCTCAACTAGTTATCGGCTTAGGCCAGGCATCTCATAATATTTCCAAGCAAAACAATCCCTATATTTCTTAAGTATCTCAGCCAACTTGGCTTTATAGTCTGTATCTAGTTTTGCGCTCACAAAAGTTGGCCTCTTCCTATCACCTTCCCCTATATCTATTTCCTCAAGTAAATCGGCAGATGTAAAACCTTGTCCCATCCTCTCTCCTTGAAAATCTTCAATGGCTTCTTCGTAATCCCCCATTTGCCGACAGCTCCATACTTTATCTTGTAGTTCCTTAACTATCTTTGGCTCCATCTTCTTATGACTTTGTTTGCTCGATCAAACGTGCCTGGCTTGACGCTGATCGGCATCAGACCTGATTTGCCAATGCAGATGAAATCGCAATCGTCTAATGTCCTTGATATACATTCGGCTTCTTCATGTGGCTAGTTAGCATCAGAACTAGCCATGGCTATATGAGCCGATGTATCGACCGATACTACCTCAACCTTGTCGTCATTCCATTGTACGAGCTTCTGATGCATGGTCGATGGGATGCAACAGTTAGCGTGGACCTAATCTCGTCCGAGTAGTACGCTGTAATTTCCTTTGGCTTCAATCACGAAAAATGCGGTCGGCAAAGTCTTACTGCCAACCATCAGCTCTGTGACCATTACTCCTTTTACTTCGGTGGGGTCGCCCATAAAGTCATTTAACACCATGTTTGTTTTGATCAAATCTTTATCGGACTTACCTAATTTTTTGAATGTGCTTAATGGCATTAGGTTCACTGTGGCTCCGCCGTCTACCAACATCCTTGATATTGGTCGGCTGTTGATATGCCCCTTAAGATACAACTGCTTTAAATGTTGATGCATGTCCTGAGGCTTCTCAAACACTGTGTCCTGTGCGCCGAGACATAATTGGGCAAATGCTTCCTTGGCTGATTTAGCTTCAGTCCTAAATTCGGCCGGCAGGGTGAACACCATATTGATGTCCATGGGGGGTATCATCCCGGATCATTGGTGATTCAGAATCGACCGATTGATCTGAATCCTCTTCGGTCTGATTTTTCCTCCTCCATTCTTGTTTTATGACCCGTACTGGTCGCAACTTGTTAAGTATCCGATCTCTGTCCTTTGCCTATTCGGCTTCCCTCATCTCCTACGTCCTCAAGCATTGTAGTCGTCTACACTGGGATCGGCTAAGACCTGAGGGGCACCATCTCGACTTATGTTCGATCGGCTTTCGGATTTTCCGGCTAGATTGCTAGTTTCGCCGATGGATCCCGAAGACTTTGGGGTTTCAGAGGACTCGTTTTGATTTGGTGTAGACAATCTTTCTTGGATCGTCCTTTTATTCTCTGGCCTTGGCCAACTATGTACTAGTCTGGACAATCTTTCCTTGACCGACCACCTTGGCCAGTCTCTTTCGGGGTGCTGCATTGGGCATGATCGCACTGTCAGCAATGCCATTCTCCTTTCCCAGTAGAACTACCAAAAGGGACATTATCGATGGGCTGCCTCCTCATCGTCTACCCAATATAGGTTACCCGGCCGACGAGGACGCTGCTTTTGCCAATAGCTTATTCTTTCATATTTTTCCAAGAGCTGAGAGAAGGTTGGCTTAGTTCTGATTGCCGTTCTCCCGGGAGGGGGCCTCTCAGCCTTGTACTATTGCCTGACTTGCAACTTTCCCTTTGGTTTGACAGTTCTTGAGTTCCGACCATCTCGGTCAACTTCTATTTGTATTGAGCCGATTGTTATCTACAGCGTTTCATCCCCGTTGGCGTTCGATTGAACATCGACCTGCCGTGTCGGCTCAGTATCAACGTTCATGGGCTCCTTTCCTTTGCGTGAGCATTGGACCATGTTAATGGGAAAAGGATTCACATCCACTTGCATGGCTGGCTCTTCTACACACTTCAGCCATCCGTCCTCGATAGCCGACTGTACCTGCTGACGAAAAATATTACAATCGTTAGTGTTATGTGAAAAAGAGTGATGCCACTTGCAATATCTCCATTTTTTTTATCTCGTCAACCGACGGGATGACATGCCCTTCTCGTAACTGTATCAGCTTCTCTTGTAGCAGCAAATCAAATATTCAATCACATTTAGACACATCAAAGGCGTATTTAACTTCCGACTTATTTTTTGTCGGTCTGAGCCATGAGCAGACAAGTGACTTTTTAGGACCCTTTGTCCACTTGGCTGTGTTTACATTGGCTTCGACGTCTTTAGAGGTTTCACTGGAGCTATAATCGACCATATTTACTTTGGCTTTTTCCTTTTCGTTCACCCTAAACCTATCTTTAAACCCCTTGCTGTCAGAATATCGACTTTCTTGTGCCGATATACGGTGGAGAAGGTGACCTAAATCGGAGAAAGCCTGCCCAACAAATTTCTCCTTAAGTGGCGGAATCAATCCTTGGAATTCTAAATCGGCTATTTGATAATCAGGTAGCGTGATACTAAAACACCGATTTCTTACTTCCCTAAACCTCCTGATATAATCCGCGACGGATTCACCAAACTTCTGTCGGACTGCACTTAGGTCTGAGATCCTAAGCTCAGGGCTACCAGAAAAGAAATATTCATGAAATCGGCTTTCCAAATCGTTCCAGATGTGGACCGAATTTGGGGGCAAGTTTGTGAACCACGTGAAGGCAGTCCCCGACAAAGATAAGGGAAACAATCTAATCTTCAACCCGTCGAACTGAGCCACCTCACCGCACTGGGAAATGAACCGTCTGACGTCCTCAAGAGTGGTTAGAGAATCGTCCCCTGAGAACTTGGCAAAGTCCGAGATCCTATAATTGTGTGCATATGGCATGCGATCTATGTAATCTGGATACGGCTACTTATAGCTGATTATCTTCCCCTTGGGGTGCAAGCTGAATTGATCTCTCAATACGGCAGAAATCTGGTCGACCCAAGTAATGTTATTGGCCGATGTAGCACCTGGGCTATGCCAATTGTAATGGCTGGCGTCCTGCCCCCCGAGTGTGAACTCGGGCTGTCAGCTAGATTGTGTCGGCTAATGCCGAAACAATTGATCGTAATCATCATTTTTTATGGCCGACAATTCGGGCAAAGGTGCAAAGGGTTCAGCGTTTGTTACCACCTTATGCGGGGCTGTGTTCCTTGGAGGAATAGTCCCCTGGAATTGAGGATCTCTCTCTGTTTTGACCGGCCAAGGGGCCGATTGGATGAAAGCGCTGCCCGGTGGTGTTGATGGTAGGTTCGCTGCACCCAACTTTGTCGCATCAGTGTACGCATGATAATGCGTAAACCCACCTGATCGGGCATTTGGGGCTAACAAAGTGGGTTGGGTCGGCATTGCCGAAGGTATTGAAGCTGACTCTTTTACCGTGCCGGTGTTTTGCGGTACTAAGTAGACGGGATATGATGGGAGAGGCTGTAACGGATCTAGCAGACCCCCGGATGAAGCTAACTCCTGAGCAATCGTTTTAACACTATTCTCAATCATCGGCTTCAACATTGTAACCAAGGCCGATGACTGGTTGATTAGTGTGTGATGTACAGATTGCTCAATCATGATAGATAACTCGGCTTGGGCTGGCATATATCGGCTTACCAAATCAGTTGAGATGCAGGCATCGCCGATAGGATTGAGAGTTGGGAGTGTAGTCTTTTGGGTGACGCCTCGTTGGGTTTTTTGATAGCATCCCAACATCATCTCCTCCAGTGCGGACTTTCTGTCTTCTATCTCTTTGCGTTGTTCTGGAGTCAAATCATCCAAAGTAGGGACGATAATGGCATTGGTGTTGACGTCGGCTGGCGGAAGGGATTTTCCTGCAGCCATCTTTATCGACGTGGTCCCACCGGGCGTGCCAAAAGTGTGTTGATGATGAAAACTTGAAGTAGGGTTTCCGGCTTCAAACACACCGGTCGAACACCTGGTTCAAGCGTGCCAATCGATTTAACCTGTAATCGATAAGGTAGAAGTCGTGAAATCAATCGAAGCCGATATCGGGTAGTTATCAGCGTAACTCTAATCGTCTATAGGCCGATAAGGGTTTATCTAGATTAGTCAATTAAGGCTAATCCGGGGGTAAAGGTTGACTAGCTTCGAAAGGCGATGCGCAACAGAACAAAACAGACCAAACCTTGAGCGAAATCGATAAGACCAACAAATCGGCGATGCGCAACTTTTTATTGATCTCGTCGACTTACAGAGGAAAGCTCGTTACAAGAAAAAAAAAGAGTAATGAAAAACTGGTGTGTATGATTGAGGAGGTTGTGTCCTTCATCCTAGCCCGAGCTCATTAAACTTTGGTCGATCCGAGTCCTCCTTGGATACGGCAACAAGAATCCGTATCGGCCATGATTCCTAAACGGAATCCTATTTCCAAATAACTTCCATCGTGCACCATCCAAACTCCTTTATGCCCTAATTTGCCGATACTTCCATATATGCCAAATTTTGGTACAAACACCATCCCATTATGTAAGGTGTAACTCCTACCAACGCAGAGACCAAGGAAGCAGTTGCATCGCGCGGGGCTTGAGGGGGTTAATGAATGTATACATGCGCATGAGAGATGGGAGAGAAGGTTAATGCATGCATGCACATGAGAGATGGAAGAGAAGGCAGGAGCCGAGGAAGCGCCAAGCCCTGTATTCTAAGACTTAGAAAAAAAAAGCAGTTGTGCCTTATATTTTGGGATGGATGGAGTACGTAGCTAGCTAGGTAGTAATTGTGGCAGCGACCAGGACATGAACAATAAAGATTTTGTACCTCAAAAGGTTAATTTCAGGCGCTCATATCCTGGGAATGGGGATGTGGGGTTGTTGGGACCAGAATCTGCAAATCTGGACCCTCTATGTATTCAGCACTAGTCCACGATCACGCTAGTGCACACAGTCTCAACATCGGTAAATATCACAATCATACTCAACGAAATAGTAAAGTACTTTATTGAAAATGAATTATAATAGGTTGCTCGACCTTATGGTCAAGCTACAAAAGTACGCCTCACAGGGCTAAAGTCTTACTCAACTAAAACTGCAGCGGAATAAAAAAGAAACGCGTGGCGCCAACCAATATGCCACAGGTAACTGACTGGACTCGCCCCTAGTTCGTCGGCTCCTCCTGGAATTCTTCCTCCAAAGCTGGCGTCGACTCTTCTTCAACTGATGTTGTATTGTGGCAAAGGTGAGTACTTGGTACTCAGCAAGTCATGCACAGAATGCAACTAATATTCTACATGCATGGCTTATTACAAAGGATAGGCTAACAGGTTCATTGCAGTAAAGCAGCATGCGTAAATACAATAATAGATTGCAAAGCAGTAAAACAATAGATAAGATAATAACTTTGCAATAAATGAACAAGTAAAGCATTTATCATCCTAAGTCCCATTCAACATTCCAATCCCAGGCATTTCTCCGAAGACCAAGTTGTTTTCATGAAAATCTAACCCTTGACTGTAATCCCCGAGCAGTGTCCAGTACCGTGGACTCGGCTATTCGAATAGGTTGTACACTGTGCAGAGGTTATGCACTTTACCCACAAGATACAGTCAAACACCACGAAGGTGAGAGTCTGTAACAAAGCCTTTCGGAAGCCTTTAACTACACAAGTGAACCTCTCCGGTTTTTGCCATACACCATCTCTTCCCTTAGTAAAGGCGAAGTATGGGACCGACATACCGTTGGACGGGTACCATGCCGCAGCCCTGGTACGCTCCCCCTTCAAGCTACACAAACGGTGTAGTTGACACCCCGAGGTACCACAAGCAAGTTATTAGCAACTTAATCAACTAGGTCCGTCCCATTCCGGACATGTAGTTGCACGTATGACCCAGTTCAAAGGCTTTCAACGTTAAGTCCTTAGGGTGACCAGGGCAAGACTACCCGAAGAACCAAATCGACATTCCCTGTGCCACACTTGGCCCACCCGATCATTCTTGCCACTTGCCCCAGTCTAAACCAGTTACCAAACCCCAGTTGATTACCATGCACCACGTGCCATCATCATCATTACAACACATGACACTTCTCAAAAAAAGGTTCAATATCTCATTAAGTCAATATTAATATTTGATTGTCCAAAAACATGTCACGTATACGCAGCAGGTCTAAGCATCATACTACAATGGTCGAGTAACCCAAGTTGGCTAATTATTAAAGTCCAACTAAATAATCCACAACTAGGGTGACAAGGGGTCATGGCACATATTTAAATAATCAAGGTGTCATACTGCAAACCTGGCATTTATCTAATTTCCCAGAATTAATTAAAGCATTTTCTAATTAAATTAGCATGCAATAATTTGAATCAAACTAATTTTCAAACATAGGAGAAATATGATCAAAGCATAACTTGCCTTCAAAAAGTACTTGTTCTTAATCTTGAGCTGGCTCCTGGGTCAACACTTCACCTTCGAAGCCTTCGGGCACTTCAACGTCTACTCGTAACACGTGCAAATAGCAATAATTAAATAAAAGTAGACAAAAAGTGTCCACAAATTCAAATAAAGTTCACAAACAGAAAGAGCATAATTTTACAAATTTTTAAAATTTTGAATCGCCCAAATCGGAGTTAAAACGCAAAAGTTATAATCGTTTAAAATTTGAAGAATCTATTTAATAAATAAAAATATAGGAAAATTATGTCTAAAAATTAATTAAAATTCATTATTAAGTAGATCTCAATTTTATAAAAATTTAGGAATTAGAATCACTCAAATCGGAGTTAAAATGCAAAAATTATAAGCGTTTGAAGTTTGAAAATTCAAATAAAAGAATAAACCGAATTATTTCATTTATTCTTCTATTGAAAAATCCGACTATGACGTTAGCATGGAAATTGAATATCCACCGAATTATTTTTCTATTGAAAAATTGAATTATGACGTCAGCTTGCGTCAGCCGGTCCATTGACTTGGTCCACGGCTCGGGCTTGGTCCACCGTGGACCCGGTCCACGGGTGCACGTATCACTAACACGCGGGACCCACTGGGTGACGCCAGCGCTGATGTCATCGCGCTCGGCCGAGGGTCGGCTGACATGTGGGCCTCACCGTGGCGTCAACATGACGTCACTAGTGACGTCATGGTGCAGTTGGTGCGGTCACTGACACGCGGGCCCGGCGTGTCAGCGGCACGCACGCGCGCGGTGAGGTGCGGCTAGGGAACATGTGGCTTGATCTGGGCCGTTGATTTGAAAATCAACGGTCCGGATTAGATCTGGTTTTCGCACATTCTAGGGTTAACGCGGTTGATCTGGACCGCACGATTTAGATCTGACGGTCCAGATCCGATCGGGTTTCACCGCGTCAAGGGGGCGACGTGACATGACCCTCGCGTGACACGCGGCATGATCTGCACCGTTCAATCTTGATCGAACGGCTGCTAACGCATCTAACGCTACAGCGCGGATCAATCCTAACCGTTCGATCTAGATCTAACTGCCATGGTCTAACCCTAGCACGGAGCGGTTTAAGGGCTACGTGGCTTGATCACGAGCATTGGATCTAGATCCAACGGCTGAGAACAGATCTCAAAACCATAACGTGAAATCGAACGGGGGTGACGTGGACGAACCTGAGCCGTGCGATGAAGATCCAACGGCGGAGAAGTTTCGTGGGTTCGTCGATTGCCACGGCGGAGCTAGGTCACAGGAGCTGGGGACGACGACACGCCCAACGGCATTTGGGCGTGAGTCCGGCGAGGTGAGTGGTACTCTCGGGTGCGTCTCGAGCCGACGGTTCCAGATCTGGGCTTGTTCATGGCGGCGGACAGTGGATGTGGCGGCAAACGGCAGAAAACCGCGGCGAGGCGTACTCCTAACTTCGACGAGCAATTGCGGTGTGGCTACGGCGGCTTGGTCTCGACGACCTAGGGCTACGGGTGCGCACGGAAGATGGGAGCACGATGGTAGCGGTGGCGCATTAAGTAATGCCCTCGGCGTGCGTGAAACTCTTAGAGAACGAGGCCCACCAGGCTGCGGCAGTGGAGTCCGACGAGGACTCGGAGAGGTGACGTGGCACGATCGCAGCCATCCACGCGAACCCGATCAATGGCCCAAATTTGCTCACACGAACGGGTTCGGGCCGAACCTCACGTGGGTGACGTGGCTCAACGCGGGTCGTTGGATCTTGATCCAACGGTCATGCGTGTTAGGGTTTGGTCCGGCTCGAGTCGGGCTTGAGTCCGGTTCGAGTAAGACTCGAGTTTGAATCGGCTCCGACCCAGTCGGATGAACAATAAAACCCGCTCGGGTATTTTCTAGTGATTTACTATTTAAAATGATTTCTACAAATTCAATTTAATCGGGAAAAATAGCAAAATAATCAAAAAATTCCAGAAAAATTCTAGAAAATACTTTGGGACATTTTGGACTCAAATAAAATATTTCCAACAAAATTTTATTTAAAACTTTTAATTATTTAATTATCTCAAAAGTGAATAAATTCAAATTAAATCCAAATAAATTCCAAAAAATTCCAAAAATTCTCAGAAGTGTCAATATTTTATTTAAATTCATGAAAAGCAAAAAATTGGGGTGTTACAAACCTCCCCCCTTAACATAATCTCGTCCCCGAGATTCAGGGCTGACTAAGGAATAGGTTTGGAAACTCCTTCCTCAAATCCTCTTCGCGCTCCCAAGTCGCTTCGCTTTCTGCGTGGATGCTCCACTGGACTCTGCAGAAACGGGTTGACTTATTTCTTGTCTCTCGATCCATCCTGGCCAGAATCTTCACCGGGTGCTCTCTGTAAGTCAGATCTTCTTGCAACTCAATCGATTCCAAAGGTGTTTGCTCTTCTGGCACTCGGAGACACTTCTTCAGTTGGGACACATGGAACACATCATGTACCCCTGCCAACGACTGTGGTAACTCCAACTGATAAGTAACTTCGCCTCTATGGCTCAAAAACTTGAAGGGTCCAACATTCCGCGGTGCAAGTTTCCCTTTGGCGTGGAATCTCTTAACTCCCTTGAGAGGTGTAACTCTGAGGTATACGAAATCTTCGGGTTCAAAACTCAAGTCTCGACGACGGTTATCCGCTAACTCTTCTGTCTCGACTGAGCTATCTTCAGTCTTTCCCGGATCGTGGCGATCTTCTCTTTGGCTTCTTGAAGAATATCCGGCCCAAAGACATGTCGTTCACCCGTCTCATTCCAGTTCAATGGCGTTCGACATGGTCGACCATATAGTGCCTCAAAAGGTGACATCTGTAAACTGGCCTGATAGCTGTTATTGTAGCTGAACTCAGCGTACGACAGACTCTTATCCCAAGAGGTAGCATAAGCCAATGCACAAGCTCTTAGCATATCCTCTAAGATCTGATTAACTCTTTCAATCTGTCCATCTGTCTGAGAATGATAAGTGGTACTAAAGTTCAAACGGGTCCCCATGGTCTCATGCAGCTTATTCCAGAATCTCGAGGTAAATTGGGTACCTCTGTCCGATACAATCCTCTTCGGCACTCCGTGCAAACAGACGATCCTAGTCATGTATAGTTCTGCTAACTTATCTCCTGAGTAAGTGGTTTTCACAGGGATAAAATGGGCGATCTTGGTTAGGCGATCCACTATAACCCATATGGAGTCATATCCTCCTTGAGTTTTCGGCAAACTGGTAATGAATTTATACCGATTTCCTCCCACTTCCACTCAGGAATCTTCAACTGCTGCAGCAATCCGGCTGGCCTCTGATGCATTGCCTTCACTCTTTGGCATATGTCGCAGAGCGCGACATGTTCAGCGACTTCACGCTTCATACTTGGCCACCAGAATCTTTCCTTCAGGTCTTGATACATCTTGGCACTTCCAGGATGAATAGAGTACTTGGAATCATGGGCTTCTTCCAGAATCAACTGCTTCAGCTCTTTCTTGTTCGACACACAGATGCGGCCTTTGATCCACAACGTGCCCTGTTCATCTAGCTTGAAGTCCTTAGCATTGCTTTCGTCCATTTTAGACTTGATCCTCTGTATCTTAGCATTATCCTTTTGTCCTTCTCGGATCTGATCCTCCAGGGTAGGCTTTACTTCCAATGCAGCTAGAAATCCTTCCGGTACCACTTCTAATTTCAATTTCTGAAACTCCCTGCACAGCTCGTCTTGACTTCCGGCTATCATCATATTCACAGTATGGCTCTTCCGACTCAAGGCATCGGCTACTACGTTAGCCTTTCCGGGATGGTAATGGATTTCGACATTATAGTACTTGATCAACTCCAACAATCTCCTTTGCCTCATGTTCAAGTCTGATTGGGTGAAAATGTATTTGAGACTCTTATGGTCTGTATACACTTCACATCTGTTCCCGATCAGATAGTGACACCATATCTTCAGAGCATGCACTACGGCAGCTAACTCCAGGTCATGCGTTGGATAATTCTCCTCATGCGGCCTCAACTGTCTTGATGCATACGCAACGACTTTCCTGTTCTGCATGAACACGCATCCAAGTCCCTGGCGTGATGCATCACAATAGATATCAAAGCTTTGATTAAAATCTGGTAGAACCAACACCGACGCTGATGTCAATCGCTTCTTCAGCTCCTGAAAACCTTTCTCGCACTCTGGCGTCTAGTTAAACTCCTTCTCCTTTTTCAACAATTGCGTAAGAGGTCTCGCAATTGTCAAAAAGCCTTCAATGAAGCGGCGGTAGTAACCTGCCATCCCAAGAAAACTCCGAATCTGGGTCACCGTCTTCAGCTGCTCCCAATGTAACACGGCTTCTACTTTGCTTGGATCAACTGCAACTCCTTCTGCGGTCATCACATGTCCAAGGAATTCCACCTTGTCCTTCCAGAATTTGCACTTGCTGAACTTGGCAAATAACTGCTGCTCTCGCAACTTCTCAAGTACTAGCCTCAATTGTTTCACGTATTCTTCTCTTGTCTTAGGGTAGATCAGAATGTCATCTATGAACACGACAACGAACTTGTCCAGATATTCCATGAAAACCTTATTCATCAGGTTCATGAAATAGGCAGGTGCATTCGTCAGACCAAAGGACATAACCGTAAACTCGTAATGTCCGTATCTCGATGAGAATGCGGTCTTCGGGATATCTTCTGATCGGATCTTCAGCTGATGATATCCAGATCTCAGATCAATCTTGGAGAAAACTCCGGCTCCTCTCAGCTGGTCGAACAGATCATCGATCCTAGGTAGCGGGTATTTATTCTTCACGGTGACTTCGTTGAGCGCACGATAATCTATGCACATCCTGAAACTCCCGTCCTTCTTTTTGACGAATAGAACTGGTGCTCCCCACGGCGACGAACTCGGTCTGATGAATCCTTTCTCCATCAACTCCTCGAGTTGCTTCTTCATCTCCACCAATTCCCCGGTTGACATCCGATAGGGTCTTCGCTATCGGTGCTGTTCCAGGTACTAGCTCAATCACGAATTCTATGTCCCTGTCTGGCGGCATACCGGGTAAATCTTCAGTAAAAACATCAGGATACACATTCACCACTAAGACATCCTCTATGCTAATCACTTTCGCACTGTTGACCATCAGCTGTCCATCTCGAGCGGCGTTCGCTTGAAATTCCACTTTTCTTCCACATGGGCTCTCAACTGAGATGTTCCTTCACCCACAATCCAGCACGGACTTGTGCTTAGATAACCAATACATTCCCAATATGACATCTAAGGTCTGGGTTCCCAATATAATAAGGTTCGCTAGGAACAACCCTATCTATTAGTACTCTCACCCCAGAACATCCTACTTGAGGTCGGAGTTCTGACCCAAGGGTTTGAACTATAAGCATGCATTTAAGATCCACAACCTCCAAATCATTCTTAGAAACAAAATCTTGAGAAACAAATGAATGCGAAGCTCCAGAGTCAAACAAAATCAAGCAGTCTTGAGTTGACAAGTAACTTACCCAGTACGACGTCCGTGGCATTCTAAAGTGCATCTGCGGTCACATGATTGACTCGGCCTCTCACCACGGTCTGAGGTGCGGCTCCTGGCTGTGCTGCTCGCGGTTTGCTCCTGGTGCAGTTGTCCTGGCTGGTGTGGATCCCAGGTTGAAGCGAACTGGGGTCACTCCCGCTGTCTTCTTAGGGCAGTTGTTGGAGAAGTACCCTGGCTCATTGCATGTATAGCAACACCTCACTGTACCCTGCTGGCTGCTCGCAGCGGCGTTTCTGGTTGGAGCTGGTGCCTGATAATTCTGATTGACGGGTCTTGGTGCTGGCAACAGTGTCCTTGTCGCATTCTGCGGTTGGAATCTGAAGAACTGATTCGGCGCAACCCTCAGACGTTGTTGCGCTCCCTGACGTGATCCCTGCTGTTGCATCCTGCGCTTCCGATTCTCATCCAGTTCATTGCGCTTGTCCTCAAGGATGAGCGCCTTGTTCACTAGTTCCTGGAAGTCTGGGAAGGTGTGGGTGATCAGTCCCACCTGCAGTCCTGAGTTCAGTCCCTTCATGAAGCGAGAGTGTCTAGCCTTGTCCGTTGCTACGTCTTCAGGTGCGTAGCGTGCGAGCTGTGTGAACTTGTTCAGATACTCAGACACCGGTTGATTACCTTGCTTCAGCGCCCTGAATTCTTCCTTCTTTAAGTCCATTATTCGTTCTGGTACGTGATACTGGCAAAATGCAGCAGTAAATTCTTCCCAAGTGATGTCCTATGGGTTCTCCCGCGTGGTGCAGAAGTTCTCCCACCACTCTGCTGTGGTCCCTTCTAACTGATGAGAGGCGTAGAGCACCCTCTCATTTCCCACACATTGGGTAATATGCAGCTTCCTTTCAATTGACCTTAACCAGTCATCTGCCTCCAAAGGATTGGCGTTTCCAGAAAAGGTGGGCGGATGGGTCCTCATGAACTCTGACAATCTTGAGCCCTGACGATGTCCCTGATTGACTTGATTAGCGGTGGCCTGAGCAGTGACTTGCTACATCTGCTGCATCATAGCATGCATCAGTTGAGTCTGTGCAGCAAGAAAGGCTCCAAAATTCTGCATGTCAACTAGCGGTGCTTGCTGGGGTGCAGGTGCTCCATCATTAGGGTTCCCAGTTGGGCGAGAACCGCTTCCATTGCCTCTAAGGTTTCCGCGAGTGTTCACCATCTGTCGATTGCTACAAGTTTTAGAGACGAGAGGGAAACAAGCATAGACAAGTAGTAGAGAAAACTTATGCGGGGAGGAAGGTGTAACTCAAAATTCATCTTTATTATTTATTCCATAATAATAACTTGGTATGGTTGCTCACAATGCCTAAGGGCCTTGCAACACATACTACACACTCAGCAAGCAATGAAAATCCAATGCCTCTAAGGGTGACTCTTATTCTTAGACGCAACTCGACGAAGGAGTCTCAACCACTAATCTGAACGCTCACTCCTCGACCTAACCTCCACAGCCTCCTTTCGATGGGTGCGGCGGCATCAACGTGAAACAGTCACCGTGTCCCTCAACAACGGTAGCTGACGAAGCAACATCGTCCTCTGTCTCCGGCTCTGGCTGTGGTGCAGGCTGCAGTTCTAGCTGGGGTGCAGGTGCAGGTGGCACCTCCTCTGGGTCCTCCTCAGGGTCTGGGTCTTGTAGTTCCAACACCGGCTCTGGATCAGCTCCGTACAGCACCATCTCCAGCTCACGAACCCTCCAAATAGAGTAGGCTAAGTATCCCATAGTCTCTTGCAGTTGTTTCTTGACATCCTTGACTTCGTCGCAAGCATTCTGTATTTCCTGAATGGTATCATCGATCACATTCTCCTAAGCGACGACGAACCTCGCCAAATGTGTGATGGTGACATCCTCATCTTCTATCGGCTCCCGCTCAATCCTGTTGTCTCGGCGTGGGTGGTGGCGAAACACTGTGCCTTCTAACACCCTGGAATAGGTGCGAGCGATGTGTCGCATTGCTCGGCCCAACACCTTCTGGATTCCCATCTCAAATGTAAACCTACTGGCCGTGAAGTAGCATGGGCGACTGAACTTCGTCTTCTCTCGTGCATACACGGTGATCTTGACGTCCCATCCAATGACCAGTCCTGCATTTATGATGGTGGTTCCGGGGTAGAGCCGTGTCGGGACCCGAATCTGCAAATCCGGACCCTCTGTGTATTCAGCACTAGTCCAGGAACGCGCTAGTGCACACAGTCTCAACATTGGTAAATATCACAATCATACCAAACGATACTAATAAAGTACTTTAAATAGTTAACCAAACTGGTTGCTCGACCTTAGGGTCAAGTTACAAATATACGCCACGCAGGGCGAAACTTATTAAGAGAAATAGTAGCAGCGGAAAATAAGATAACTTCGTGGCGCCATCCAGTATACCACAGGCAAATGACTGGGCTCGCTCCCTAGTTAGATGGATCTTCTGGGAGCTCCTCCTCCAAAGCTGGTGTAGACTCCTCTTCAACTGGTGTTGTATTGTGGCAAGGGTGAGTACTTGGTACTCAGCAAGCCATGCACAGAATGCAGCTAATATACTACATGCATGGCTTTGTACAACGGAATAGCTCAAGGTTTATTTGCAGTAATCAGCATTTGACAGGTATCATAAGTAGATTTGAAAGCAGTAGGAACAAGTATAAAATCAATAACTTTTCCAGGAGTTTAGTAAACATCTTTCCCAATCCTAGTCCACATTTCCATCAACATCATTCTTTAAACCAAACCCTCTTTCCAAGCCCAAATTGTTTTCGTGAAAGTCTAACCCTTGACTGTAATTCCCGAGCGATGTCCAATACCGCGGACACGGCTATTCGAATAGATTTTACACTCTGCAGAGGTTATGCACTTTACCCACAAGATACAGTCAAACACCACAAAGGCGAGTTCCCGTAACAAAATCTTTCGGAAACTTCTAACAGCACAAGTGGTCCTCTCCGGTGTTGCACACTAACCCTTCCCTTAGCAAAGGCGAAGTTTAGGTCAAGCCAGATTAGATGGGTACCTGGCGCAGCCGATGCGGCTCCCGCACAACATACACAAAGGGCGTAGTTGACACCCAGAGGTCCCACAGGTACGTTATTAGCAACTTAGTCAACTAGGTCCGTCCCATTACGGACAAGTGGTTGCACGCTTGACTCATTTCAAAGGCTTGCAAGGTTAAGTCCTTAGGGTGACCAGGGCAAGACTACCCGAAGAACCAAACCAACATTCCCAATGCCACAACTGGCCCACCTGATCATTCTTGCCACATGCCCCGGTCAAAAGCTATTTATCAAACCCCAGTTGATTACCAAGCACCACGTGCCATCAACAGCACAACACATGATACCCTTCCAAAACAGGTTCAATATATCATTAAGTCAATATTAACATTTGATTGTCCAAAATCATGTCATGAGCACGTAGCAGGTCTAAGCCATATACTACAACGGTCTAAAAACCCATGTTGGCAATTTAATAATGTCCAACTAATAATCCACAACTAGGGTGACAAGGGGTCATGGCACATATTTAAGTAATCAAGGTGTCATACAGCAAATTGGCATTTTTCTAATTTCCCATATTTAAATAAAGTATTTTCTAATTGAACTAGCATGCAATAAATTAAATCAAAATAGGTTTCAAAATAGTATCAATATGGTCAAAGCATAACTTGCCTTCAAAAAGTACTTGGTCTTGGTCCTGAGCTGGCTCCTGGGTCAACACCTCACCTTCGAAGCCTTTGGGCACTTCAACGTCTACTCGTAAAGCGAGCAAATAGCAAATAATAAATAAACAGTAGACGAAAAGTGTCCAAACATCCAAGTAAAGTTCATAAACAGAGAGAGCATAATTTTATAAATTTTTAGAAACTGGAATCGTCAAATTCGGAGTTTAAATGCAAAAGATACAAGCATTTAAAGTTTAAAATAATCAATTTAAATAATATTACAGAGGAAAACTTTAGTCCAAAAATTAAATAAAATTTATCATTAGGTAGATCTCAATTTTATACAAATTTAGAAGTTTGAATCACTCAAATCGGAGTTAAAACGCAAAAGTTATAAGCGTTTGAAGTTTGAATCAAATTCTGAAATCAATTATTCAAATTAATAAATCATTTTCTTTTTCGGAAATCAATTATTGCGTCAGCAAGGACACGTGGACCAATCGGGTGACGACACGTGGCCTCAGGTGCATGGACTAGGTCCATGGTGACGCCCGGCCCACGGTGGACGCGGCCTACGGCTACAGAGGCTGACACGCGGGCCCCACCCGCGTCGATGGGTCACGTGCGGTGAGACTCTCTCGGCGGCGACAACGACATGCGGGCCCGCATGTCGCTGACACGCAGATAACGCCCAGGCCTCGGCCGTTGGCACGCTGCCCTACTTGTCGCTGACTCAATGCACGGCGCTGCGGCGGCTACGTGGCATGACCCGGCGTGCGACACGTGGGTGCATCACAGCCGTCCACCACGGATCTAACGGTTCGGATCTATCTAATCGCGCGACAGAAGAAAACTACGTGGCTCAATCTCCATCGTTGGATCTAGATCCAACGGTCCTTAATAGATTTGGCTGATTGAACTAGATCTAATCTAAACCACACGATTTAGATCCAACGACTGAGATCTATCCTAGTTCTACGGGGTTGGGAACACGTGGGCAAACCTCAACGGTTGGATCCGGATCGGACGGTTCACGTAGCTCGCGGACGGCGATGGCTTCGCGATGGCGCACGGCTGCCGGAGTTGAAGACGATGACGATCCCAACGGCGTTCCAGCGGTTCTCCGACGAGGTGAGTTGGCTCCACGGGTGCGTCTCGACGCGGGGTTCTCGGATCTGGCCTTGGACGCGGCGGAGAACGACGGACGGCGGCGGGGCGAAGCGATAATCGTGGCGGAGGGGAAAACAACTACGGCGAGCGATTGCGGAAAACTGGCGGCGGCTTAACCTCGGTAGGCTAGGTTTTCGGGTGCGCGCGGAGAAGGGCAACCTCGGGCGATGTCTCACGCATTAAATAGCCCCAGGATGCGCGCAGAATCAGGAACCCTAAAGGAACACGGCGGCTACGAGGCGAAGGAGTCCGTCTCGGACTCGGGCGGAGACGATGACGGAGGGCCATCCACGTGGCGCGATCAACGGCCACGATGGCGCGGACGCGATCGGATCCGGACCGTATCCGGTTGGATCGGTGCGGCTCAAGCTCGACCGTTGGATCTTGATCCAACGGTCCCGCGCGATTAGGGTTCGGCCGGAACACGTGGCTCGGGTCGGACTCGAGCTCGAGTCTGACTCGGGCTCGGTCAGATGAACAGTGCTCGACCCGATTGATTTTTCCAGCGATTTAATAATTCGATTAATTCCCAGAAATTCATTTAATTCAAAAAAATAGCGAAAGTCTCAGAAAAATTCCAAAAAAATTCTGGAAAATATTTTGGGGCATTTTGGACTCAAATAAAATATTTCCACCAAAATTTTATTTGCAAAGTATTCTTTAATTATTTCAAAATGGAATAAATTCAAATAAATTCCAAATAAATTCCAGAAAATTCCAAAAATTCACCAGAGTGCCAAATCACACATGAATTCAAGAAAAGCAAAATTTTGTGGTGTTACAGATCTTCTTATAGCTCAATTGACTCTAGCGGCATCTGCTCCTCAGGTACTCTGAGACACTTCTTCAGCTGGGACACGTGGAACACGTCATGTACTCCTGCTAGTGATTGCGGTAACTCTAGCTGGTAAGCAACTTCGCCTCTGCGGCTGAGAACCTTGAATGGTCCAACATATCTTGGTGCGAGTTTTCCTTTGGCATGGAATCTCTTAACTCCTCTGAGTGGGGTGACTCTGAGATACACTAAATCTTCTGGTTCAAAACTCAAGTCTCGGCGACGGTTATCAACATAACTCTTCTGTCTTGACTGTGCTATCTTCAATCTCTCCCTGATCATGGCAATTTGTTCTTCGGCTTCTTGTAGAATATCTGGCCCAAAGACAGGGCGTTCACCTGTCTCGTTCCAATTCAACGGTGTTCGGCAAGGTCAACCATATAGTGCTTCAAATGGCGACATTTACAAACTGGCTTGGTAGCTGTTGTTGTATCATATAGTGCTTCACCTGTCCCGTTGCCCCTCCGGCCCCGCCGCTTGACTCATAACCGTCGCCGCGCCCGGTGCGCCGCCCTCCTCCCTCGCCGGCAGCGCCGCCGCGACACAGCTCACGCGCGCTTGCGCTTAGCGCCGCCGTCTTGTCGGCGTGGTCCACGGTGAAGTCGGCCTACCACTGTCGGCCGTTTTTTAAAAAAAAAGGATTTTCAAAAATCCGAAAATGCTGCTGACGTCAGCATGATGCAGTAATTCGGTTTTTCTTTTTAAAAATGATTTAAAAATTCCAGAAAACCCGTTTTATTCGTTTTTAAACTTCCGGGAGCCCGTTTTCGCCCGTTCGAACTCCGTTTGGCTCCGTTCTTCTTCCTAAATTCATTAAAAACCTTAAACTTTAGTTTAGTGCTAGTTTGAATTTCACATTTGAATTTATTTGAATTCATTTGGATTTTATTTGAATTTGGTTGTTTTTCGCTCGTAGATTACGGAGAGTCCGAGGAGTTCTTAGCTGACTTGCTTCGAAAGCAAAGAACTAGTCGAACCAGGCAAGTCACACCCCCTTGACCATATTGCTCTCAGTTTTATGAACTTGTATGTTGTATTTACAATTATTGCATGCTTATTTATTATAGATATTAATTTTCGACCAAGTTTTAATTGATAGTTATATCCAATTTCGACATGCGACCTTTGACATTGGAATTCCGATACCCTTGTAACCTGAGTGAAAATATGAATTATGACTATGGTAATAGTTAGACATTGCTTAGCCATGCATAGAACTGAACTTAGGAAATTTTGGGGAACTTTATGCCAAAATGATATCATGTTCATATGGAAACTTATGGTGATCAATGACAGTAATAATGTGGAGATAGTATGGTTAAAATGAAAATGACTTAGACCGGGCGAGAATTGGATGGAAAGTGGGGAGGTCATGGTTCTGAGTTTGTGGACAGTCTCGCCTAGTCAATTAAGGACCGGTCTGAGTCTCGCTGAATGTAAAGCCTAACCGTACTACCAAGAGTCTGGAATGGGACAGACCTGGCTATCCTTATTAAATCATTTCATGGACAGTCATGCCATATGGGGGTAGTGGTGTGGTGAAAGCGAGATGCTGCCACTCTGGCGCAAGAGGGGGCTTCTGAATAGAGGGAGTCTTTCAGCGGTGAAACCTTAGCAGGAATGACTACATGTATGAGTTTAACATAGGGGCTTTGTCATAATTTTCTCTGTCACTCACCAAAGGAAGTGCGTTGACATAAAAGGGAAATATTATGTCTTGTGGGTAAAGTTGTACAACCTCTGCAGAGTGTCAAACTAATCGATTAGCCGCGCCCGCGGTTATGGGCATGCCGAGCAAGCCATTCTCAGATTAGACTTTAGTAAATTAAAACTTGGTTTTCAGAAATGATGATTGGATGGAGGGAGTCCATCATGGGAAAAACTTAGCCAATTCCAGGAGAGATTCCTGAGTTAAAATGTATAGACTTGATTTTTGAATAAAGTATGCCTTTTAAAATTATTGAAAATGTTATTAAACTGTTGCTTTATGCTTAAATAAACCATATTGCCATCCTTGATTACCCGTACATTTATATTGCATTTCCGGTGTGGTTTGCTGAGTACGTATGTACTCACCCTTGCTTAATTTATCACTTCAGAGGAGGAGTATCACGATGGTGAGGACCAGTTGGACTAGGCCGTGCCCCCAGTCGATTGCCTGTGGCAAATTAATTGGGCTCTATCTTTTGATCTTCATTTCCGCTGCTTTATTTATTCGTTTATTTATTTGTTGGCCTACGCGCCTTTTCCTATGTAACCTTGAATATTTATTATTAATAAAGAATGACGGATATGCTATGGTTTAATTTCTACTGTGTGTACTAGCATTTCCTGGACTAGTACATAATTCACAGAGGATTTCGGAGGTGTTATTCCGGGGTCCGACAGAGATGGTATAAGAGCCATATCGACTGTAGGAATGGCGTTAGTCAGAACGGTTTAACCTTAAGGACTCATTTTGAAATAAAAACAATATTTTTTATGAGTTCCCCTCTCATCTTATGCTATCTTGCCATTATCTAAACTCTTATTTAAATGTTTTATCTACTTCATCCCCACTCAAAATATTAGACGGAGTTTCCAGCAAAGCGATGAATTGACAAGATTCTTTCGAAAACATGGCAACTCATTCCGTACCTGAAGATCAAGAATGTCAAGACCAGAAAGAATACCCAATTAAGGTCTAGAGTAAGCTATCCATTTTTATTTTTTATTTTTTTTAGTAGACGGTGATTGTGTGCTGTCCTTTTTCCTCTTTTGTTGGCAGCCACAATAGTTAAAAAAAAGTTGGAGTTTATTGCTTCTTTGGGTGCGAAATCCTTAATCCCTTTGTTCCCAGTCTTCTCCTTCCTAAACCTTGTTCCCAACCGTCAGATGGTAAACACTCGCCGTAACACCGACAGTCCACCTCCACCCAGTCTGCCACCTCCTCCTGTAGATGGACCCAACTGGCAGCAAATGATGGACAATCAGAACCAACTCATCCAACTCCTGGCTCAGTCCATCAACAATAATCAGACCGTTCAAGCTACTCAACAAGCTTATACACCTCCTCAGTCCAGACTGTCAGAGTTTATGAGAACGAGACCTCCAACCTTCTCCAGCAGCACAGAGCCATTGGACGCCGATGATTGGCTCAGAAACATTGAGAAGAAGCTGAACATCATTCAGTGCAGCGACCGAGAGCGAGTCTTGTTCGCTTCTCAACAGCTAAGTGGACCCGCTGCAGAGTGGTGGGACAACTTCCGTGTCACCCACCAGAACGCCCAAGCCATCATCTGGGATGAGTTCGCGATAGCTTTTCGCCGAGCTCACATCCCATCTGGCTTGATCGCGTTAAAGAAGAAAGAATTCCGCAGTCTACGCCAAAGAGGTCATACGGTGACGGAATATCTACACAAGTTCAACCAGCTAGCACGCTACGCACCAGAAGATGTGGCCACAGATGAAGCCAAGCAAGAGAGATTCCTAGATGGACTCAATGACGACTTGTCAATTCAATTGATTTCCCACGACTACTCCGACTTCGAGCAACTGGTCAACAAGGCACTTCGCCAGGAAGGCAAGCACTTGGAAATGGAGAACCGCAAGCGAAGAATGACTACCCAACGGTTCAATCTTGGAGCTTTCCCCAAAACTCGGATAAATCCATCATCGTCTCCCAAGTTTGAGCTGACAGAAGTAATCAAGAAACCAGTAATGGTGAACCATCCCAACAGCCTGGCAATCAACAAAGTAGATCAAGGAGGGCCAACACAGCAAAATTCAAAACCCCGGTCCAAAGTCACATGTTACAACTGCCATGGAATGGGACATTTCGCCAGAAATTGCCCCAAGAAGTAGCATAATGCAAGTCCAAGTGTGAACAACTCCGAAGCCTTCCGCAATGCAGCAAGGAAGCCACAGAACTATGGCAAAGGACTCCTAAACAATATCAAGGCTCAAGACCAGCAACATGGTACGTTTGAGAAATAAGTTGAAGGATCAATAACCTATTCTCTTGCCAGCCTTTCCGAATCTCGGGGACGAGATTCTTTTTAAGGGGGATAGGTTTGTGACGCCTTGGCGCCTGCTTCCTTCGGCGTCAGCGCCAACGGGCCGCCGCTTCTCTCAAGGCCGCCACCGCAACCACCGCCGCTTCTTCGCAAGACGGCCACAGGCCGCGCCGTGCCCCCCTTATAAAACGGGGCATTAGCGCATATACCACTCTCAAGAAGTGGCATCGCTAAAATGCCACTCCGCCCATCATACACACACAGATGGTCCCACTGTCAACGACAGCGGAGTGGCATTTTAGCGAAGCCACTTCTGGAGAGTGGCATTTTAGCAATTTTTCCCTATAAAACCCCCCCACGGGACCCCCTCATCCCGTGCCCTCCCTCCCTCCGCTCTCCTCCTCCCCAGAGCTGCCGCCGCCATCTTCCCTAGCCACGGCCAAGGCCAGCCGCCTTGTGCCCGCCCGCTCCGCTTATCCCATTGCCCTCCGGCCCGCCAGCTTCTCCGCTTTCGCCCGCCGCCTCCCTCGCCGCACTGCCGCCCGCCGCCGCCCGCTGGCCAGCGCTCGCTCACGCGTCGGCGCTGGCGCTCCGCGTGGACGTGGTCCACGGTGGGGGGTCGGCCCCACCTGTCAGCCGTTTTTTTTTTAAAAAAAAAGGATTTTCAAAAATCCGAAAATGCTGCTGACGTCAGCATGATGCAGTAATTCGGTTTTTCTTTTTAAAAATGATTTAAAAATTCCAGAAAACCCGTTTTATTCGTTTTTAAACTTCTAGGAGCCCGTTTTCGCCCGTTCGAACTCCGTTTGGCTCCGT
Source organism: Rhipidocladum racemiflorum (assembly GCA_036346355.1). Classification (NCBI taxonomy): domain Eukaryota; kingdom Viridiplantae; phylum Streptophyta; class Magnoliopsida; order Poales; family Poaceae; genus Rhipidocladum; species Rhipidocladum racemiflorum. The sequence continues at coordinate 34,892,418 of CM070576.1, read as the reverse complement.
TCTTCTTCCTAAATTCATTAAAAACCTTAAACTTTAGTTTAGTGCTAGTTTGAATTTCACATTTGAATTTATTTGAATTCATTTGGATTTTATTTGAATTTGGTTGTTTTTCGCTCGTAGATTACGGAGAGTCCGAGGAGTTCCCGAGCGACGGTTTCGAGCAGCAACTAGTCGAACCAGGCAAGTCACACCCCCTTGACCATATTGCTCTCAATTTTATGAACTTGTATGTTGTATTTACAATTATTGCATGCTTATTTATTATAGATATTAATTTTCGACCAAGTTTTAATTGATAGTTATATCCAATTTCGACATGCGACCTTTGACATTGGAATTCCGATACCCTTGTAACCTGAGTGAAAATATGAATTATGACTATGGTAATAGTTAGACATTGCTTAGCCATGCATAGAACTGAACTTAGGAAATTTTAGGGAACTTTATGCCAAAATGATATCATGTTCATATCGAAACTTATTGTAACACCCCAAAATTTTGCTTTTCTTAAATTCATGTGTGATTTGGCACTTTGGTGAATTTTTGGAATTTTCTGGAATTTATTTGGATTTATTTGGAATTTATTTGAATTTATTCCATTTTGAAATAATTAAAGAATTAAACTTTGCAAATAAAATTTTGTTGGAAATATTTTATTTGAGTCCAAAATGATCCAAAATATTTCCCAGAATTTTTCTGGAATTTTTCTGAGTCTTTTGCTATTTTTAATGATTTAATTGAATTTCTGGGAATTTAATTGGATTAATTAAATCGAGTTGGTTTCACTGTTCATCCGACCGAGCCCGAGTCAGACTCGAAGTTCGAGTCCGACCGAGCCCGACCGCGCCTGCGTGGTCAAGCCGAACCCGCTTCTTGGAACCTTAGCAGCGTGGCTTGGATCCAGATCCAACGGCCACGATTGAGCCACGCCACCGAGCCCGAGCCCGACCGAGCGGCCGGCTCGCCGAGTCCGACCGGACCCAAACTGCGCGACCGTTGGATCTCGATCCAACGGCTATGCGCGTGCCACGTCACTCCTAACCTGCCGCCACGGACTCGCCACAAGAACGGAGGACCTCGATTCCGCTGCGTTTCACGACGCCGAGGGCCCTATTTATTGCGCCGCCACCCGTGTCGGGATCGCCATTTCATTGGGCACCGTAGCTCCAACCCACGCCGCTCAAGCCGCCGCCACCGCGCGAGCTCGCCAGAGTTGGAGGAGGTGTCCACCGCGTTTGCGCTGCTTTTCGCCGGCCGTCCCGCTGCCTTCCGCCGAAGGAGCCAGATCCGAATCCCCGCTTCGAGACGCACCAAGAGACCACCCACTTCGCCGGAAGCGCGTCTCAAACGCCGTCGGTGTGGTCTTCGCTTCAACGCCGGGCCGCGGAGCTCCGGCGTGGACATCGCAGACCGCGAAGCTTCTCCACCGTCGGATCTTCATCGCACGGTCCCGGTCGCCCACGCCACCCACGGTAAAGAATCACGTGTTGATCTCCGTGTCTAATCTCAACCGTTAGATCTAGATCCAACGGCTTAGATTGAACCACGTTCATAGCGGTAGATTGATCTTGACCGTCCGATCAAGATCGAACGGTCCGGTCGATGGAGTTGTTTTCCAAGCGCGTTAGCCGAGATCTATCCTGGGCCGTTGATTTCCAAATCAACGGCCGAGATAGAGCCACGCGGTCCGGGAAGGCCGATCGTCGCGGTCGCCGCCCACGCTCGTGTGGCCAGACGACACGCCGGCCCGCGTGTCGAGGCCCGCCTCGTCAACGCATCGCGTGAGTCCGTGGGCCGAGCCCACTGCGGACCGAGCCGAGACCGTGCGCCGGGTCCGTGGACCCGAGGCCACACGTCGTCACCCGATTGGTCCACGTGTCCCTGCTAACGCAATAAATGATTTTCCGAAAAAGAAAATGATTTAATAATTCGGTTTAATAATTGATTTGAATTTCAAAACTTCAAACGCTTATAACTTTTGCGTTTCAACTCCGATTTGAGTGATTCAAATTTCTAAATTCGTATAAAATTGAGATCTACCTAAATATGAATTTTATTTAATTTTTGGACTAAAGTTTTTCTCTGTAAAATTATTTAATTGATTATTTAAACTTTAAATAATCATAACTTTTGCATTTTAACTCCAAATTTGACGATTCCAGTTTCTAAAAACTCAAAAAATTATGTTCTCTCTGTTTATGGATTTTATTTGGATGTTTGGACACTTTTTGCCTATTGTTTATTCGTGTATTTGCTATTTGCACGCTTTACGAGTAGACGTTGAAGTGCCGGAAGGATTTGAAGGAGAAGTATTGACTCAGGATCCAACTCGAGACCAAGAACAAGTACTTTTTGAAGGCAAGTTGTGCTTTGACCATGTTGATCCTATTTTGAAATCTATTTTGATTTAACCTACTGCATGCTAAGTTCAAATAGAAAAATACTTTATTTAAAAATGGGGGATTAGATAAGTACCAATTTGCTGTATGACACCTTGATTATCTAAGTATGTGCCATGACCCCTTGTCACCCTAGTTGTGGTTTACTAGTTGGACATTATTAAGTTGCCAACATGGGTTTTAGACCGTTGTAGTATACTGCTTAGACCTACTACGTGCTCATGACATGATTTTGGACAATCAAATGCTAATATTGACTTAATGATATATTGAACCTGTTTTGGAAAGGTATCATGTGATGTTGATGGCACGTGGTGCATGGTAATCAATCGGGTTTGATAAATAGTTTTCGACCGGGGCATGTGGCAAGAGTAATCAGGTGGGCCAGTTGTGGCATTGGGGATGTTGATTTGGTTCTTCGGGTAGTCTTGCCCTGGTCACCCTAAGGACTTAACCTTGCAAGCCTTTGAACTAGGTCTAACGTGCAACCACATGTCTGTAATGGGACGGACCTAGTTGACTAAGTTGCTAATAACGTACCTGTGGGACCTCGTGGAGGTCAACTACACCCTTTGTGTAAGTTGTATGCGGGGAGCGTCTGGGTGAGGCCAGGTACCCATCTAACGGTTGATTGGCCTAGACTTCGCCTTAGCTAAGGGAAGGGTTAGTGTGCAATAACCGGGGAGGACCACTTGTATTGTTAGAAGTTTCCGAAAGACTTTGTTACGAGAACTCGCCTTTGTGGTGTTTGACTGTATCTTGTGGGTAAAGTGCATAACCTCTGCAGAGTGTAGAATCTATTCGAATAGCCGTGTCCGCGGTATTGGACATCGCCCGGGAATTACAGTCAAGGGTTAGATCTTCTCAAAATAACTTGGACTTGAAAGGTTGGGTTGGATTAATAATGATGTTGATGGAAATGTGGATTAGGATGGGAAAGATGTTTATTAAACTCCTTGAAAAGTTATCTACGCTTTACTTGTTTCTACCGCTTTGAATCTACTTATACTACTTGTCAAATGCTGTTTCATCGCAAATATACCTTGAGCTATTCCTTTGTATTAAGCCATGCATGTAGTATATTAGCTGCATTCTCGTGCATGACTTGTCGAGTACCAAGTACTCACCCTTGCCACCATACAACACCGGTTGAAGAGGAGATTACACCAGCTTTGGAGGAGGAGCTCCAAGAGGATCCGCTCACTTAGGGAGCGAGCCCACTGGTCGATTGCTGTGGTATACTGGATGGCGCCACGGGTTATTTTTTTTCGCTGCTACTATTTCTCTCTTAATAAGTTTCGCCCTGCGAGGCGTACATTTGTGACTTGACCATAAGGTCGAGTAACCAGTTTGGTTATTTAAATAAAAGTACTTTATTAGTATCGAATGGTATGATTGTGATATTTACCGATGTTAAGACTGTGTGCACTAGCGCGTTCCTGGACTAGTGCTGAATACACAGAGGGTCCGGATTTGCAAATTCGGGGTCCCGACACTTATGGTGATCAATGACAGTAATAATGTGGAGATAGTATGGTTAAAATGAAAATGACTTAGACCGGGTGAGAATTGGATGGAAAGTGGGGAGGTCATGGTTCTGGGTTTGTGGACAGTCTCGCCTAGTCAATTAAGGACCGGTCTGAGTCTCGCTGAATGTAAAGCCTAACCGTACTACCACGAGTCTGGAATGGGACAGACCTGGCTATCCTTATTAAATCATTTCATAGACAGTCATGCCATATGGGGGTAGTGGTGTGGTGAAAGCGAGATGCTGTCACTCTGGCGCAAGAGGGGGCTTCTGAATAGAGGGAGTCTTTCAGCGGTGAAACCTTAGCGGGCATGACTACATGTATGAATTTAACATAGGGGCTTTGTCATAATTTTCTCTGTCACTCACCAAAGGAAGTGCGTTGACATAAAAGGGAAATATTATGTCTTGTGGGTAAAGTTGTACAACCTCTGCAGAGTGTCAAACTAATCGATTAGCCGCGCCCGCGGTTTTGGGCATGCCGAGCAAACCATTCTCAGATTAGACTTTAGTAAATTAAAACTTGGTTTTCAGAAATGATGATTTGATGGAGGGAGTCCATCATAGGAAAAACTTAGCCAATTCCAGGAGAGATTCCCGAGTTAAAATGTATAGACTTGATTTTTGAATAAAGTATGCCTTTTAAAATTATTGAAAATGTTATTAAACTGTTGCTTTATGCTTAAATAAACCATATTGCCATCCTTGATTGCCCGTACATTTATATTGCATTTCCGGTGTGGTTTGCTGAGTACGTATGTACTCACCCTTGCTTAATTTATCACTTCAGAGGAGGAGTATCACGATGGTGAGGACCAGTTGGAGTAGGTCATGCCCCCAGTCGATTGCCTGTGGCAAATTAATTGGGCTCTATCTTTTGATCTTCATTTCCACTGCTTTATTTATTCGTTTATTTATTTGTTGGCCTGCGCGCCTTTTCCTATGTAACCTTGAATATTTATTATTAATAAAGAACGACGGATATGCTATGGTTTTATTTCTACTATGTGTACTAGCATTTCCTGGACTAGTACAGAATACACAGAGGATTTCGGAGGTGTTATTCCGGGGTCCGACACATACTCATGCACGTACGTACGAGTGTGTCCTCTTAGCACTCTTAAAAATGGTGGTGGGAATAGGGCCTATTTGGATGCTTCCTCATTTTGCCACAATTTTTGGCTGAAAGCATCGTATGCTGTAGTTTTTTGTGGCAAGCAAATTGTTGGTCACAAGTTTAACAAGATTTGATAAAAATTTATGTATTTGACAAGTGTGGTATGATACTAAGAAAGTATGGCACATCACAAGTAAGACAATGAACCAAACACTAGGCTGACAAAGTCAAACATGGCTAACTTATATGCGGCTAATTGTGGCACCAACTCACCAACTAAACAACCCCAAATACTTAAGAACGTATTTGTCTGTGCGTAAAGATAGACACTAGGATTTGACGTGGTCGATGGAAATAATATATATACAGCTCAACCAGTCTAAAAAGACGTAGTTCCGGTTTATCTTGTTATGATATGTTTAGAGTCCGTGTCCCTGTATGGTAGGACTCTATCTATTGGTGGGCGAATCCGAATTAATCTCAAGGGGTCCTCCACTATATATGTATAGGGCATTGCCTTGTACAGAAACTATCAATCTAATAAAGAGAGATTTTTCCCTCATATTGTGTGTCCTTCTACTTGCGTATTTGTCTCTACTTGGGAGATTGTATTGGCGTGCCATCGATTGGCGTGGGTGAACGATCTCGTTTCACAACACGTTATCAGCACGAGTCTCTACCACAAGAAGCGGAGAATCGTCAACTACGACGAACGACTACTACCGGCAATTGATTGCCCGATCCGATCTGCAATCAACTCGCCATCAAGCCGGCATCCACTCGGATCGCCGAAAAAGTCCTACGCGACTCTATCCTACGCGATAGTCAACACATCCGGCATCAAGAACGTAAGTAATCGCGCATGATCAAAATCCTGCAGATTGCCTCATTGGATGTATTGATCTAATCTACTGTTAGAGATCGTTCTTGATCTGTTATTGTCTACCAAAAAAAATTATTGTTTAGCACACTATTGGAAACTCCATACCCTGGCTTTATTTTCTAGCTTTTGCTATGTTTAATATGTGGTAAATTGATTTTTCTGTTACATAAGTAATTCTGAAAATTGCTCAAATATTAACGGAGAATTGCAAAATTTGCTAGAAAATTTTGAGGACATGAGTAGTTGGGATTTGATTTCATTAATGAAGGAACAGCTGCAAGACAATTGGTGTCTAGGAAAACACACATGAGGCCTGGTTCTTTAATTGGCATCAGGAAATGGAAAGTGCTCCCTCCCTCATGTGAGCCCTAGGGGCGGGTTGACCTGGCCATGAGTCGAGCTAACGGAGACATTCATTACCTGTTTTCACTCCCAGCCAACAAGAGTTACATAAGATGTAATTAGCATTATGTCGCGTTTAATTGATGTTGGAATTTATTTTCTGTTATTAAGTAATGCTGGAAAATTGCTGTATAATTAACAGAAAATGCTAAATGCTAGGAAAATTCTGAGAGAATTGTGATAGTTATCTACTGAATAGATATAGACCAAAACTTTATTGATTCAATGAGGATGCCTCCAAAATAATATTTTACCAGTAGTAAAATTTCGTATTGCTTGCATACAAGATATGTCTGACATTGCAAAAAGGGAATTTGTTGTGCTTGCCCTGGATGGCAGCAATTATCTCACTTGGGCAATGGATGCCAAAATAAACTTAACAACTGGAGCATTTGGAGCTGCTATTGCCCAGCATGAAGCTGGTGCACCTGCTATGCCCGAACCCGCAAAATGCGCTGCTTTACATTTCCTAAGGCACCATCTTCATCCGGACCTGAAGGCCGAATACTTGATGGAGGAGGACCCGCTGGCATTATGGAATTCCCTGAAGGAACGCTATAACCAGCAAAGATCTATGTTGTTGCCAGAAGCACAACGCGAATGGACCCTCCTACGCTTTCAGGATTTTAAATATGTGGCAGCATATAATTCTGCAATGCACAAACTTGTCGCTAAATTAACGTTTTGTAACCAGAAAGTTACTGATGCTCAAAATGATCGACAAAACCTTATGCACCTTCCACCCCAACATGATGATACTACAGCAACAGTACCGTCAAGCAAAGTACAAGAAGTACTCTGAGCTTATTAGTGTTCTGCTAGAAGCAGAAAAACATGATGAACTCCTGTTGAAGAATCATCATGCAAATGCTAATGGAAATCAAGCATTGTCCGAAGTACATGCTACCGCTCAACAGGCTAGTAATAGCCATAACCGCGAAAAAGGTCAAATGCATAAGAGGAATAAATGGAAGAATAGCAGAAACCAAAAGGGAAAGGGCAAATCCCAATGGAAAGGTAAAGGGAAAGGTACTGGAACCTTCCAAAAGCAAGGTCCAGCCAATAAGGCACCTAACCCTCCTTAGTTGTGCTTTAGGTGTGGGTGCGTTGGCCATTAGTCACGTACATGTCGCACCCCAAAGCACCTAGTGGAACTTTACATGAAATCCACTAGGAGATTCCAGAAAAATCAAGAAAAAAAGGTTAAGGCAAACTTCACTGAACAAAAAGGTGGGAAGAAGGACGACAACGTTACCGACCCTACGGTCGAGTTCAAAGAAAGCCTTCTCGGATATGGTGACTTGCCCATGAAGGAAGATGACCTTCTTGGCACTGAACTTATGGAATTCCAGAAGAATATTGATGTTCCCCAGGAGGAGGAACATGACTTATATGGAGATTTGCAATAGTTTCCTCGTACCCTCTTTTTGTTTTATGTCGTATATCCATTAGTTGAGTCTCCTTAAGAGCCTCATATTATCAGTTTGAATATTTATATTCCTACATGAACATCTGGTCTATGCTCCTATTGAACAATTATCAATAATAATTAAATAAAGTGTTTTCCAGAATATTTGCTCAATTTTTTTGTTATGCTCGTTCTATACCTTTCAATTTGTTCCTATTGCAACAATTTAAGTAATTAAAATTTATTCCTTTAATATAGAACAATTGTATAATCCAATAGCGGAGGAGGAAATATGTCTTGTAGACAGTTGCACAAAGAATACTATTCTTAGGGAGACTAAATATTTTCAGACGTTGACCAAGAAAACTGAAAATATTATGAACATTGCCGAAAGTGAGGCACTCATTGTTGGCACTAGAAGAGCCATTATAGTTCTCCCTATGGGCACTCGTATAGTAATTGAGAATGCCCTATTATACCCTGAGTCCAGTCGCACTCTGTTAAGTTTTAAAGATATTCGTCTTAACGGTTTCCATATGAAAACTGACAGTGAGGATGGTACTGAATACCTTCTTATGTCTAAGTCAAATGGGTACAATAAACATGTGGTTGAAAAACTTCTCTCCTTCTCCTCTGAGTTATATTACACATATATAAAACCTGAAGTTTATGTTGCGATGCAAACCATCCCTAAAAGTCCAGAAATATTTAAAATTTGGCATGATAGACTGGGCCATCCTGGGTTGAATATGTTGAGTAGAATAATTAATAATTCTGCAGGCCATAGCATAAAAACTACAAATTTCCCTAAACCTGAAGATTTTATGTGCCCTGCTTGTGCCAATGGGAAACTTATAGTGAGATCCTCTTACTTGAAGATTAGAGAGGAACATTTAAATTTCCTGGAGAAAATTCAGGGCGATATTTGTGGACCTATTCAGCCCCTGTCGGGCCCCTTTAGATATTTTATGATAGTAATAGATGCCTCTACTAGATGGTCCCATGTATGTCTTTTATCTACTAGGAACCATGCTTTTGCGAAATTAATTGCCCAAATTATTAAATTACGAGCCTCTTTTCTAGAAGAAAGGATCAAGACTATTCGATTGGATAATGCTGGTGAGTTTACCTCAAAAGCATGTAATGATTATTGTATGGCACTAGGCATTAATGTAGAGCACTCTATACCTCATGTCCACACCCAGAATGGCCTTGCAGAGTCATTAATTAAAATAATAAAACTCATTGCTAGGCCACTACTGCAGAATTGTAGGCTACCAACCAGTTGTTGGGGCCATGCAGTCTTACACGCTGCTGCATTAATTCAACTCAGGCAATTGCATATCATGAAATTTCCCCTTTGTAGATAGTACGTGGAAAAGAACCAAGTATTTTCCATTTGCGAAAATTTGGCTATGATGTATTCGTGCCAATCTCTCCACCACAACGTACCACCATGGGCCCTCACCGGAAGTTGGGGATCTATGTAGGTTATGAATCTCCGTCAATAATTAAATACCTTGAGCCTAAGATAGGGAATTTGTTCACGGCTCGGTACGCTTATTGTATTTTTTATGATGACAATTTTTCGGCATTAGGGGGAGATAAGTACCACATAAAAGAATGTCGGGAAAATGATTGGAATGTCACGGGCATTTAGTCCTTAGATCCACGCACTAAAGAAACCGAACTTGAAATTCGGAGGATAATAAATCTGCAACAAATAGCTAATAATCTGTCAGATGCCTTCATTGATCATAAGGGAGTGAAAAAATCACATATACCCGCAGTAAATACACCTGAAAGAGTGGAAATACCCCAGAAGGATATTCAAACCACTCTTACCCCTCATGACAAAAAGAGGGGGAGGCCTCCAGGTGCACGGGACTCAATCCCGCATAGATGTACGCAGAAACAGAGGACCGAACAAATGAGATCACTACCTACGACAGCAGAAGAATCTCAACCTGATGTTGAGAAAATCCCTGAAGAGAGCCATCCTGAAGATGAAGATGTCCCTAAAGTGACAAATCCTGAAGATGACAATCCCAGCATACATTTACGCGCACAATCTAACACTAGGAGATCGGAACACGCAGGCTCCATTGTTATGGGAAATCACGAGGAGCTGGAAGAAATAAATGAAGAAATATCCACCAATTATGTGAATTCAGGAGAATTATATAAGAGAAAGACTACAATTGTCGACATATATTTTGCCTCTAAAATTGCTAAAAATCTAGAACCGGATCCAGAACCAAAGTCCATGGCAAAGTGCCAGAAAAACTCAGATTGGGTCAAATGGAAAGAAGCAATTGAGGCAGAATTGCGCTCGCTTAATAAAAGGAAAGTTTTTGGTCCCGTTGACCAAACGCCTCCTAAAGTGTTCCCTGTAGGATCAAAATGGGTTTTCGTCCGGAAGAGAAATGAAAATAACCAGGTGGTGAGATATAAAGCGAGGCTTGTAGCACAAGGGTTCACGCAGAGACCCGGCATCGATTACGATGAAACATATTCTCCGGTGATGAGTGGAATAATGTTTCGATATTTAATATCAATGGCAGCTAGCTTTAATTTAACCATGCAGTTGATGGATGTAGTGACCGCATATTTATATGGGTCACTAGATACAGACATTTATATGAAAGTCCCTGAAGGAGTCAAAGTCCCGGATCCCAATAATCGCAACATGTATAGCGTTAAACTGCAAAGATCGCTATACAGATTAAAACAATCATGAAGAATGTGTTACAATCGACTTAGTGAATTCCTCCTGAAGAAGGGATATTCAAATAATAATGATTGTCCCTGTGTGTTCATAAAGAAATCTCAGAATGAATTTTGTATCATCTCAGTATATGTCGATGATCTGAATATCATCGGAACCACATAGGAAATAAAGGAAGCAAATGCTTACCTCACGACGGAGTATGAGATGAAGGATTTGGGAAAAACTAAGCTTTGTTTAGGCCTGCAGCTTGAGCATTTACCAGAAGGAATTTTAGTACACCAGTCTGCCTATACCAAGAAGGTATTGGAAAGATTTAACATGGAAAAATCTCATCTTTTGAAAACCCCTATGGTAGTAAGATCCCTTGAAGCGGACAAAGACCCATTTAAACCAAGGATGGAAGATGAGGAAGTCTTAGGACCTGAAGTCCCATATCTAAGTGCTATCGGTGCACTTATGTATCTTGCGAATTGCACAAGGCTTGATATTGCATTCACAGTAAATTTGCTAGCAAGGCATAGTGCAGCTCAAACCAAAAGACATTGGACTTGCGTCAAGACTTTACTCAGATACCTCCAAGGTTCTCAAGATCTTGGTTTATTTTACCGAAAGAACCAAGACTTGACTATGTTGGAATATACGGATGCTGGCTATCTGTTTGATCCTCACAGTGCCAAATCTCATACTGGTTTTGTATTTCTCTGCGGTGATGTAGCCATTTCTTGGCGGTCCTTTAAATAGACTTTGGTAGCCATCTCTACCAACCACTCAGAGATTATATCTTTGTATGAAGCCTCACGGGAATGTGTTTGGCTAAGGCGTGTAATTAACCACGTCCAGAAGTCATGTGGTATGAATACCATCGATACCCCTACTATTATCTATGAAGATAATGCTGCTTGTGTTGCACAAATGCAAATAGGTTGTGTAAAGAGCAATATCACGAAGCATATTGCCCCTATGTTCTTCTATCCTCACGAACTCCAGAAGAATGGTGAGGTAAAAATAATGCAAACTAAGTTATGTGAAAATCTAGTAGATTTATTCACAAAATCTTTGCCAAAGTCTACTTTCCAAAGGTACGTCGATGGTATTGGAATGAGGCGACTTAGAGATTTGCAGAGTTCAGGGGGAGTAAATCCTGAACCTAATCCCTTTTACTCGATCCTGAAGATCATAGTTTATATCTTGAAGATTATAAGTTGTGCTCTTTTTTGTAAGAAAGGATTGCACAGTGCTGATTAACGTCAAACTATACTCTTTAAGACTGAATACGTATACGTCGTGGTTTAGTTAATTATGATAAAAGCCGTGGAGTTGTTACGTTTTGGTGTTTAAGCTGCACACGCCTAGTTTAATTAGGGGCCATTCGATCATAGTTCGTGTTGTATTGTTTAGCAAATTGACCTCCCAAGTCCCAATCTTATAAAGAGAGAAAATGATCGATCATGTTCATCTCCGCCTCCTCCCAATCTATAGATTTATTCTCGAATTGCTTGCAAATTTCAACCCAACGCTTATGTGTGGAATGATCGAATTGAGTGGCGGATAAAAGCTGTAGTTTGACCAAACGTTTGCATCCCCAATGTACGGATGGCGTATACTCTCTCTAGTTTGGTAATATCTGTCGTTTTGGACATTGATACGGTCTTCAAAACACAACTTTGACCGCTGATTTTTATTATAATATAATTATAAAACCCAATAAAATTATAATATTATGAAAGTACTTCTCGAGACAAGTCTATACACATAATTTTCATGTATCCAATTTAAATATTTAAAAATATATCGATAGTCAATGTTTCGAAAGTTTAATCATCACTATGTCCAAAACGATAGATATTATCAAACTGGAGAGAGTATAATCTAGGCCTCTAGTTGTTTTAAGTAACACGGAGCACGATGTCTAGCACTACACAAAGAAAAATAATAATTAACATGCCCCATGATTAATAATCCAACTACAGATGGTGTCCGTCGTGAGCGTGCGTGACCCGACAACGCCGCGTGCTCCTGCTAAACTAATCGCCCTAATGGGTGCTAGAACCCAGCAGAAGCATAATTTATCGTCGCGGAATCATCTCTCTTTGACCACCTACATGGGTTAGGAAAGATCTTGTGATAAGTTTTACTCACCAGAGGTGGGCACTTGGGTCGGCCCGAAGCACGATGAGATAGTCCGGTGCAAAACCTGACACGGCATGGTTTCGTGTCGGACCGGGCCGGCACGCAACTGTAGCACTGGCCGTGCCGGGCCTGAGAACCGGGCATGATGTGCGGCACGATCGTTTGGGCCGGGCCCATGCTGGCACGACACGAACAGGTACGAAATCATGTATTAAGACCTAAATATTGACAAATATTGTTGATTCAGGGCATCCTCAAGCATTGCATTTATGTTTGACATGTTGTTGATGTGATTAATCTCTTATGTAATTAAAATAGGTAGTTTAGTACTAGTGATGTGTTTTATTTCTTTGCTCTGGGCTGGCACGACACGAAACAAGCACGAAGCGCAAATGGGCCAGGCCTGGGCTCGCCAAAGACGAGTCTGGCTGACACGGTGGGCACGATGGGCCGTCATGGCCTTCGCATTCGGCCAAATCTGATAGACCGGACCAGGATCGACACTGCGGCACGACGCCTACCTCTACTCACCACACGAGCCCTTAACAAGGCACGTAAGCTAAAACGAACAACTGCAAATATTTCGTATATCTGAGCACAAGTTCTTCGAGAAGATTCTATAGGTAAGCTTAAGCCCATCTGTCAAGGTCAAAATCCGAACTGCTAAAAGCCTCTAATCAACATCAGTCATGAAGTTACTGAATCTTCTATAAACCCTTGCGAACCGTGAATCGGATTCATCAAACTTAAATCGGTCTAAGATACAGGATTCATATTTGCAATAAAAATTAAAAAAATAACAAACCGCAAATCTAAATCCCGTACGACGACTCGAATCGGTAGCTTTGGTTCTGACCCAAGCCGGAGCCAGACAACCCGACAGCACTGAAAGCTTTGGAGAGCACACGACAGGCAGGCAGCTGCCCAGCCGGTCCCGCTCCCGTTCTTCGCCTCTCCCACTCACACAAATGACAAAACACACACCCCTTCTCTGCTGCTTGCCCTGCACGGCATAGTACAGATCGGCCACACCAGAAGGACATGCTCAAAACTGTACAGCACACCATCCACGCAGCGCAAAGGCGCGAGCCAAAGGGAAGGAGGCATGCACTGTTCTGTGGCACCAAACACTGCAGCTTGTACAGTACTGCTAACACTGGAAGTGACTGGTCCGCGAGTGGTCTTGCTCACCGCAAACAGCTGCCATTTCACAAACGAACATTGCACGATGCAGCTTATGTAATTACCATTACATTAAGCTAAGCTAGCCTTCAGGACATCTAGTACAAGATAAAAAGCTTGTTTATTTCCAACCAGAGCAAAGCCCGTATGATCACACACCCTGTGACCATGAGAGCAAAATCAAAAGAGCAAACCAGACTGCCATTTTAGGGAAGCTAGCTAGATTCTCCAGGGTCCAGTGCTAGCAATGCTCCTCCTTGCTGGCGTTGGCACCCGCATTGCAACCGTCGTCGTTGCAAGGGTCGACGTTGTTGTTGTTGTTGTCGGGTGAGTAATGGGTGTGCTTCTTGGATGAGCCCCTGCACTGGGCGACAGGGTACTTGCTCGCATTGAGCCTCATCTTGCGCAGCGCTGCCTTGCTCAGGTCAACGCCGCACATGTCGGAGAGGCGGACGAGGTAGAGGAGGACGTCGGCGAGCTCCTCGCCAAGGTGCTCCATCTCCCTCTCCTCCCACCCTGGCAGCCCCTTGGGAACCTCCCCCTTCCACTGGAATATCTCAGAGAGCTCCCCCACCTCACCCACCTGCATGCACATTGCACCAGCAACAATAGCACCACATGATTGAAATGAACAAAAAATGGATGATGAGCTACAGCCGACTAGCTACAGGACCGGCTTGCTTTGGCTGCCCACATTTATTCACGGGCTTCTCATGTTAGCAAACAACAGCAAAAATGTCTTGGGTTTCATTCCATAATATGAAGGCTGTATTTTTTTTGAAGTTGGCTCGCCAAGCCTGTCACAACCCTGTCTATATGGTCAAAAAATGAGGACGGTTCCTGTTGGCTGTTGCTTCCTGTAGGCTTTTGCTTGCTTCCTCCAGCACAGCTCTATAGTACATTAGGAACAGAAAGGATCTAAAGATGCTTTACTGCATTATGAGATTTCCCTTCAGGGAAACAAGAACAAACAAACAAAACAAGTCCAGCAAAGTCATGTTAAGGGGGCATAACACATAACAAAATAAGGACATTTCGGCAGCATGACTGCAGTGTTTTTGTTTCTTAGCAGCTGCTTTCTTGTCTCTAATACAATTTGCACAGTACTTCACCATGGGACCTGTGTCAGAACTCAGGACTGGTTGGTGATCATGATTTATGTAGCTTTGAAAGGTATAACCATATACAGTGGGGTCTCCCTATGTTCCTTGCAGAAAGTTTTCACCAATTGTACAATAATTACGCATATTCCATCGTAAAGCCCAGACATGAATTAGACATACTCAATTACTCACATACAAACAAGGGAGATTAGCTAAATTGGTAGGTGAAAAGAAGACCAAAGAGCTTCCAATCACAAAGATTACTTCTAGTGTGATCTAATTTTCTTCTACCCCCCTCTCTCCATATATCATGAACAAACAAAATCTCAATACTAGGCTACTAGCTCCTCCCAAAAAGACAAAAAAGAATGAGCAAGAAAAACCTCAACATCCTTGCAATGCAAAAACAAGAACAGGGAAAGGCAAAAAGGAGCTGCCAAAAGAAGAAAAATCTTTACCACACAATCATTTCTTTCCCTCATGGACAAGAAAGGAAATAACTCTAGGCCCATTCTGACCCCTGGCTGTCCCAAGAACAAAGAAAGCCAAATGCAAAGAGAACCTCCAACTAGATGCCAAGGATAAGGATCATGAACAAGGATGACAAATCCCCAAAACTAGCCCACCAAGAAAAATTGCCCGAAAGAATCTAACAAGAACCAAGAAAACGGTTGAATGACCTAAACAGGTTCAAGGGCAAGAAATAAGACAGGGATTAGGAGCGCAAACCAGAGCAAGGAGGAGGTTTCTTGGGCTGTGGAACTGCTCCCAGTCCCTCTCCCTGGCGAAGTCGGCCATCCGCTTCCTCAGCTCCTCCAGGGTCACCGCCGCCTCGCCGCCGCTCTTGCCCGTCTCCTCCATCCCAACACCATTCGGAAGGGGAGACTGGAGCGGAAAGGGTGGGTTTGTTTCCTTGCTTGCTTAATTCGGGAAGGCGGGGTGTACACATCTGGGCCTGACCGGGCCGTCTGTAGCGGCCTGATGGGCGCTATTGCAAAGGAGACGTGAAATTTTGTGCCGGCCTTGTTGGATGGCCGATCAGTCGACGAAGAACCGAGTAATCTCTACTATTATAAAGCAGCAGTTGGTGGCAGCGGTCCATTCTACTCACGTCATTAATTGCCGCTTAATTGCCCTGCTTAATTGCCCTACTTAATTGCCCTGCTTAATTGCCCTACGCAAGAAACGAAGCGTTGCTTTAATTAGCCAGCTTTCGCAGGAAACGAAGCGTTAAAGATAGATGTTTGATCTTGTGAAATAAATTTTTTTTTATTTTTTAATCTTTATTTTTCGTTATCAATTTTGTTTTTCGTAGCAACGCACGGGCATGTAACTAGTTTTAACAAAACTGTAGTTTTTATTTTATTTTTGCACAAACTAAAAAAAATATAGGTTTTAGTTTGTATTTTATAAAACTATATATTTTAAAAGAACTTTTATCGTACAATAACAATGGAAAATACACATAAATAACCGGTGGAGATTAAACCCTAGTCATCAGCAACACATAGTACATGCTGAATTTCTATGACCGGACAGTTTGCTATAGCGTTCAAGCATATTAAAAGGTCCCAATCGACATAGGCAGCAGAGGGTGGGATGACCGTACCCAAGACATAATGACCATAAAGCTTAGCAGGCATTAGGGATGGAACTGGTACGGATATTTTCCGACCGACCGACCGACCGAATTGATTTTGATGATGATTTGGATAGTTTCGCAGATATCCAGTTGATTTCTCGGATAAGGATATGGATACAGATAATTTACATGGATACGGATACGGATATGGAACACTGATTATCCGATGGATACGGAATATCCGAGTTTTTGTTCGGATAATATCCGAATATGACATACGGATATTATCCGAATAACACGTTTCAGAATAACACATTAACAATTTAACATGTTTCACTGTTTTCAGAGACTGGGGTCTGCATTGGATGACAAGATATAATGTGTTCATGTGTGCTAGATGCTAATTTGGAGATATTTGGGTAAATGTGGTACAGAAATTGGCAAGTGGCGTTTCAGGAGGGCTACTTAGGATTCAAGAAGACATGCCACCGCAAATCATTTGGTTCAATTATTGCAATGGGGTACATTGTTACTCACAGAGTCACATGTATGACAAGCTAGGGATAAAAAGGCAAAAAAAAAAAGACATACAAATATATTTCTTTTGGAATTTTGAATTTTAGGCCCCGTTTGGCAACTTGGAACCGAATTGTTTCTACTATAATCTGGGAGAAACCCATCCAAACGGGCTAAAACTCGAAACGATTCTCCTCGGAACGTTTCTCCTTTTTCCACACCGTGGTTGAATCACCCTCAACCCCGTTTCACTAGTTTCTACTAGAATCTGGAACTGTACCAAACGGTTTGCAGAAAGTGATTCTGATTCTACCTGAAACGTTTCTACCAAGAATCTGGAACCGTTTCCGTTTCTACTAGAATCTGGAACCGTACCAAACGGGGCCTAAATTTGGACCGATTTTGGGAAAAAACTGAAATTGGATTTTAAAATATCCGACTAATATTATTCGTATCCATGTTGATTCCGATCCGTATTCGATCTGTATTCAGAACCGATATTATCCTGTATAATTCGTGATTCGATTCTGTATTCGACACTATTAAGTATTCGATTCAGTATTCGACACTATTAAGTATTCGATTCTCAGATTCGATAAAAATACTAGAATCGAATCAGGCTAAACGGTTTGCAGAAAGTGATTCTGATTCTACCTGAAACGTTTCTACCAAGAATCTGGAACCGTTTCCGTTTCTACTAGAATCTGGAACCGTACCAAACGGGGCCTAAATTTGGACCGATTTTGGGAAAAAACTGAAATTGGATTTTAAAATATCCGACTAATATTATTCGTATCCATGTTGATTCCGATCCGTATTCGATCTGTATTCGTAACCGATATTATCCTGTATAATTCGTATTCGATTCTGTATTCGACACTATTCGTATTCGATTCTGTATTCGACACTATTCGTATTCGATTCTGTATTCGATAAAAAATACGGATACGGATATGAATATGACGATATTCGACCGTGTCCGATCCGATCACATCCCTAGCAGCATACGACGCCGTGCCACGCTGCAACGTCAACCATCTCGTGCCGGTCTGGCAACGCATACTAGGCAAATCTTATAACCGTATGAAAATAACTACATGTGGCCAACTCTTCTCAAACAAATGAGACAATTCCACCACCGAACCTTCCCAAAACAAACCGGGTAAGTGCTTACCCTCACTATTATTTTAGCGAAAAGAAATGTTGTGATGAACATAGCTACGCCACATCCTTTTTCCAAGGACCATTCTTAACAAGCTGACGTTTCCAACTCAGTTTAAGCATTAAAATAGAGGGACAATTTGCTCCGTAATACTACACGATACCAAGAGTTGGAAAACAATATTGCTAGAATTACATTGATATCACTGACATATGACAACCCCCTCTCCCCCCAGCCCACCTGTCATCCTCACATTGGATGTTTATTTTTCAATTTGTATATCTGTGCGTAGGGATGGCAGTTTTATCAATGAATTTGGATACCTATGGGTACCCGACCCGATAAGAGTGGTCTGAGTAGCACTTTATACCTATGGTTTTTCAAATTTTTGTACCCGATAATATCATAGGATGGACATAGATGTCAATTTATACCCATAGGTACCCAATGGGTATCCTGTGATATGTATATCTAGTTTTATAATATATAAATTAAAAAATAAAACCCTAACCATCAGTCATTTACTAGTTTTTAGAAATAAAATATGAACATTATTTTATTACTTGAACTTCTATTTTTATAGTGGCATTTCATTATATGTTTATCGTTAAATTGAGATAATATATGAATTATTTGAGCTCTTTACTGAATAAACTATGAGTACAGCCGTAGCGGGTATAGGTACCCATCGAGTTTAGGCATAAACACAGATCTGTACTCAATAAGCTTAGGGAGTTTATGTGAACGTCACTAATTCAAATTTTGAGTTCAGATCTGAGACAACTTTACCCAAAGATACCCACCCTATTGTCATCCTTATCTGTGCGATGTTACTGGGAAAATTTTACCTAGAAGAGAAGTGCAACACTGGGCCCATCAAACAAGCCTAGAAGACCCGCAACGTACGTATGAATAAGAGCCGCACAGAAACGCAGAAGAGTACTTCATATCTAAACTACCGAACGTGAATACATATGCCAGGAAAAACTCATCAAGGGAATGCATGCAGCAGGTTCCATAACAAAACTTCAAAAACTCACCAGGCAGATTGTAACGAAAATGATAAGACTCCTGAGCAACAAAAGACCAAACAACAAAGAGAAATCTGGAAGCCAAAAAAAATTGGACGAGGTAAGCTTGGTAAGCACCATATTTGAGCCGATTTCGCTGACACAAAGTGCAGGATATATAACGCGTTGATACAACGGTCGAGGTGGTAAACAGGCAGGCAAAATTAACAACATTTGACCAGTACACATCAGGGTGTTGGCGCTAAAAACGTGAAGCAGGGTTCTTAGCCTCCAACACAGGACAAACGCCGAGTTTGCTGAGCGTGCCAGTCAATTTGACCTGTAATTGACAAGGTAGATCTGTGAATCACATGAAGCCGATAAATCGGTGCTTATCGGCTAGATCAGCCAATTACGGCTGATCCGGAGGTAACAGGTAAAATCGGCTTTGAGAGGCGATGCGCAACAACACGAAGCAGATCAAACCTGGATGAAGCCAACGAAGCCAATAATCGGCGATGCGCAACTTTATTGGTTCTATCGACTTACAAAGGGATGATTGTCTAAACTAGAAAAGGTTGTAAACAAAAAGCTGTAAAAAGTAGTGCGTATGATGTTGAGGTTGATGATTCCTTCTCTCTGCGCCCAGAGCTTGCTTTTATAATGTCTTTGCCGATCCGAGTCACGTATGGATACGGCGTTCCCTTACTGGACTCTGATCCGATTCCCTTTCCTTATACAAAACGCATTCTCCCTTCCATACCAACGCTTCTATCCGATTCAAACTGATTTTCCTAAATACCAAATTTTGGTGCAAACATATGCCCCCCGTTTTTGGAGGATAACTTTGTTATCTTTCAAAAAATTTAATCGGCTTTTGACTGGCGTCGACTTATAGCAAAATCTTTCTTGGGAACCACCCATTAACTGCGCGGCGATAATCTCGGTGCGTTTTAAATGCACTAACTGCTCCCGCCTGTTCGCCTCTTTTCACCGTGGTATAAATAGGGGGTCCCCCCCCACGGTTATTTTCACGCTTTCGTGCTCTCGTTTGTCCCGAAATCACCTTCTCCTTCAAGCTCCCGTCCTCTTCTTCTTGCATCGGCTGAAATGGACGCTTCCCAGGTACTCATTCCCATCCCGAATAGTGAACATCAGTATTTTCTAGGCCCCATAGGAACCGTAGAAGCCGATACCGTTATCGGAGACGAAGTTCTTAGACTCCCTTTATCGGCTCCTGATTATAACATTAAGGAATGGAGCAAGAGTTTTAGGGCTTGGCCGACAGCTCTTAAGGGCTGGAGGTCTTGGTATATTAGAGTATCGGCCCAAAAAAGGATGGAGTGGGAAAGAATGGGTATCGCTGAGAGTCTTCCCATGTCTTTAGCTGCCCCAGAACCCAATGAACCCCTGGTGGCTGCCGCTTGCTACTTTTGGTCTGATTCTTTCAATGCCTTCTTTTTTCCAACTGGTCCCATCGGCCCAACCCTCCTGGATATGGCAGAGTTGTGCTGTCTCAGGGCTGATGGAGACCAAATATCGGCTTTTAGTGGTAAACCCCAGCACAAATTGGTCCGAAAAAAGGGTGAGGGTTGGTCCAAATATATCCAGAACAACAACAAGGTAACCGGTCCTGTCTCGGATGAGGAACACATTGCTTTTCTCAACCTATGGCTAGACCGATTCCTTTTTTGCGGTGCTTCCTTAGGGCCAACCCAAGTGTACCAATTTATGGCCGAGCAATTAGTGGTGGGTCGTCGGCTAGCCTTAGGGAAATCTCTGTTGGGCGTCGTCTACCATATGATGTACGTCATCCGAAGTCGGCTTTTTACCGGCGTCGGTTCTTATGTCGTCGGCAATATTGGGGGTCCACTTTGGTTTATCCAGACTTGGCTCTATTGCGTTTTTGGCCGCCTTATCATTCCAGACCCCTCAGAAGAATCGACTTTCCCAACGGAAGATTATCCCGAGGGCGCCACCCCTAGATTTCAGCCTAGCCGATCTTCGGGCGAGAAATTCATCATGTGTTTGTCCGATGAACCAAAGATCTCCCCAGCCGGTTTTCATAAGTATCTATCCTTCTTTTTGAATCTCAACCAAGCCTCCTTCAATCGCCGAGATTTTTTTACATACAGCCAATTAGTTGATCTCCCATGGCCTTCTTTTCTCCGTTTAAATTCCGATAGCTCTCTAATGCCCCAGTCTACTCTTGATCTACTCCCTTTGTTGATCTCCCCCTGCATTCTCCATGTCGTCTTAAGTACTCGTAATAGAACCTTTCAGCCGACCTATGAGTTCTACCACCCTTCCGTGTACGCACGTCAATTGGGTTTTGGGCAAACGATCCCTTGCTTCCCCTTACTTAACATGATTAAGCCACGGAATAAAGTCACTAATGTCACTGCGGCGGAGCTTATTATTGAGCTAGCCGATGAGCTCCATGTGGTGGATTTGCCTTACCTCGTGTTGAACACACGTCGGTCAGGCCAATTTACTTCGTGGTGGGCTGCCATAGCTGAGTCGCTCTTGCGGGGACGGACTATTCAGGACGTCATGTCCTCCTTTCTCCCTGGCTTTCAAGAGCCGACGGAGGCCACCGCTGGGTCTAATTCGAGTTCAGGCTACGCTAACTCGTCTTTAGAGGTACTTTATTCTTGATCTGTTAAAATAAGGTTTTTCATCGGCTTAATCATGTCTTTTGCTCTACAGACTAGCAAGAGGTCGACCCCATCACAAACTGCATCGGCCGACGACAGTGCAAAATAGCTAAGGCCGTCGGCCCCTCTTGCTGGTTTGTCCTCCGGCACGTTGGGGGTCAACAGCCCATCATTGTCAGATCTCGCCGAGCGGCGTACCGAGAGTAGGTCTAGCTCTTAGCATTGTTTAGAATCCTTCTTCTATCGGCTGACCCTACTATTCGCCACTTTTCAGAAAAGAAAAAGAAGGGCCGCAGAGTTATCATCAAACGATCCTCCAAACCCGTCGGGCGTGATGCGGCGTCATCTCCGGCTAAATCAGCTACTGCGGTTCAGCTCTATTCCCCAAAATCTCTTTTTTTTTATCGGTTCACATTTACATTTTGATGCTTGAATTTTGTCTTCTCAGGAAACCCCTTCTGTTCAGCTGATTGATGCTTTAGCCGATACCCAAGGGACTCTGACCATCAAACCCCCCGTACCGGCTCCTGCTCCTGTACTACCAATTGCATCCCCGACTTCAAACTCTCCTGCTCCACCGGCACCATCGGCTGTTGCTCCAGATTCTCCGATGGTTTATTCCAAGACTCCGACGCTTGAAGCAGATGCTGCCGATCTTCTGGGTTTTTCCTTGGATGACTTGGGCGATCCCGAAATCATAGCCACCACTGATTATCCAGCCGACGTTCAGCAGATTATTGATGCTGCTGCAGAGGCATCGGCTGCCGTGACTTCCGCGCCAGGAATGCAGGATAGACTCAATCGTCTTTTCAATGAAGTCATGCAGCCTGAGGCCCGCCTTTTAGCTGATACGCAACCTCTGAGGACAGCCATGGCCGCAATGGAGACCGACTTACCTCCAGAAGTTCTGAGGGCTCTTCTGGATGTTTGTCACTTGGACGCTCAGAAGGACGTGGTCGCAGCCGCCAGAGAAAGGACCGCCCAACGCGCTGCGCAGCAAGCCGATCAAGCTGCCTTGGATAAATTGGTGGCTGATACGAAGGCCAAGAAACAGCAGTACGACCAAGGCATCTCTGACTTCAAGTCGGCTAAAATGAAGCAACAAGACTTGGAATCTAAAATGAAGCAACAGGAGGAAGGCGGCCATGAGCCGCCCGTTGTTGAGGAAGACCAACCCCAGGGCGACCTGAGGTTGGTCGAAGGAGAAAACGCCGTTGCCCTCCTTGGAGCACCGGGTGCCCAGGAGGGGCAAGATCTTGACGCGCCAGCTCGGGATCAGGATGATCCCGCATGGGTCAATCCTTTTTATCGAGCTGGCGCTACCGACCGCCAACGGCTTCAGGACAAGCTGGTCGGCCGGGCTCTTCTGGTAAGTCCTTTGGTTCTATCTTTTTCCATAAGGCAGGCAATCTTCCAGGGTTTCTTTTTTTGACTTTTCTCCCTTTTTTGCTCGAAGTTTGCTGCGAAGGCTATGGAGGATATTGACGCCTCTGCAGTCCCAGCAGAGGAGTACTGGGCGTACCACCACGAGCAAGACGCCAAGATTGCCGATCTTGAGCGCCGGGTCTCCGAGGTGCGCGAGGCCGACCTGAAAGAACTGGAGTCAGCGAGGAGCCTCGTTGTCGGGCTTCGGGACCAGCTCTTCGAGAGCGAGGCGGCGAAGAGCACTTCGGAACGGAAGTGTGCCGAGCTCGAGGAGGAGCTGGTGAAGCTTCGGCAGGAGGTCCCCGACCTGCGCCGCGACCTTCAGCGAGCTCGGGAGCGCAAAGAGCCCCAGCTCAAGGAGGTGCAACGCCTTCGGGACAGCGCGGCTGAAGGTCGCGCAGCTCGGCGGAAGGTTCTGGATCTGGAGGCAGATGTTGACTCCCTTAAGGAGGAGCTTGCTGCCCTCCAGGCCGAGCGTAGAACTTAGCTCTTCCTTTTTCTTTTTGGCTCATGTAAATCCTGTAAGAAAGAAACAACCTTTTTGGTTAAATGAGCAAAATCACATGTTTAGGACCTTGCCTGTTTTTCTCGAGCCCGTTTTCAATGTATGCTTCGCACGAACCCGGTTCTGCAAAGAAAAGACAAAGTCCCTGCATAAGAGCATATAATATAGATACGAGCGAAGAATCCTCGAAGAAAGGACGGAACGATCCTATCATACGGAGCCCCCGCCGTGGACAAAGGTCATGCCCCTACTATTGCGAGCACGAGTTTGTTCACGGGAGATCTGAGGGATACTTTCGATCGTAACGCTTTTTGAACGATTTTAGACAGGTCGATTGCGTTGAGAGAAGTATGAGCGTGAGCATTGTTACGCGCGTAGAGTAGACGGGCTAAAGCCAACAATACGTAGAGTTGCCATACCCGAGTGGTCGCTGCACCGGGCTTAAATGGATGCTCGCGATCGACCACACGTACAACGAAGATCTACCATGGAAAGTGATCGGACGGGCGAGCATCCGGCCGGGGACCAAGGGAAAATGGTGTGTACCTACTTGTTGGATAAGCTCGCCTGCCGTGCTGGTAGACAACGATGTTTGTTTGATAAAGCGAGGAGAAAATCAGAAGGAAAGGAAATGTTTTATAGGAAGAACGCAAAGGGAGCGAGATAGGGAAACGCGTCTAAACGTAGAATTTTCGTAGTTGATCAATGTTCCAGGTGCTGGCGAGCTCCCGACCGTCCTCCATCGCGAGGCGAACAGCCCCCGGGCGTGCTGTGGACACGACCGTGTAGGGTCCCTCCCATCTTGGGGTCAGCTTATTGGCTTTTGACAGGTCTTGAAGTCTTCGTAAGACCATGTCACCAACTTGCAGGGACCTTGGTCGGACTGACTTGGTCGCGTGCCTACGAAGAGCTTGTAGGTAAATTGCAGACCTGAGCAGCGCCCGTTCGCGTGTTGCTTCGGCGAGGTCTAGGTCGACGAGCCGTTTCGCCCTCCTGATCGATGGAATCGATCAGCTGCACCCTTGGGGAACCCAGCACAATGTCGGCAGGCAAAATGGCTTCCGCACCATAGACGAGTTGGAAGGGTGTTTCGCCTGTGGCTCGACTCGTCGTGGTGCGGACGGACCAAAGAATGGCGGGAAGCTCATCCACCCATTGCTGCCTGTGCTGGTTGAGGCTCTTGAAGACCCTCTTTTTATGCATTGAACCAACTGCCCATTTGCTCGTTCGGCTGCTCCGTTGCTCTGTGGATGCGCCACAGAGGCGAAACAGACCTTGGTCCCGACCTCCTCGCAGTAACTTTGGAATAGTTCACTGGTGAACTGGGTCCCATTGTCCGTGATGAGACGGTTGGGTATCCCGAACCGAGTTACCACATTGCTGCGGAGGAACCTCTTGGCCGCCTGGGCCGAGATGGTTGAGACGGGCTCGGCCTCTATCCACTTAGTGAAAGTGTCAATGGCCACGAGCAAATACTTGCAGCCTTTCTGACCTCGGGGAAAAGGTCCAAGGACGTCGAGCCCCCAGGTCGAGAATGGCCACGAAAGCGGTATGGTCTGTAGGGCGTATGCTGGTTGACGGGCCTTGCGAGCATGGAACTGGCATGCTCGACAGGTCGTTACGACCGCCCGTGCATCCGCCAAGGCCGTGGGCCAGTAGTAACCCAATCGGAAGGCCTTGCTCACAAGTGTTCTGAACGACGAGTGAGCTCCGCACATTCCTTCATGGATATCGCGGAGAAGGTACTGGCCTTCCTCCTGAGAGACGCATCTGGATAGGATTCCTAATGCGCCTTTTCGGTATAGGTCGCCTTCGATCAGTTTATACTGAGAAGATCGCCTTGTTAGCCGGGAACGCTCGGCTTCTTCCTCGGGCAACGTCCCATGCGCAAGGTACTGGATGAATGGTGTCATCCAGCTTGCACTTTGCTCGAGGAAGGAGACCCTACCGTCGGCCTCTGATGCCTCCTCTTCGGAGGGAATGGAGGGCTTATACAGGTGCTCGACAAGCACCCCCGCCGGAGCGGTAGTTTGAGAGGAACCGACCTTAGACATTTGGTCGGCCAGGGAATTATCCTTCCTGGGGATGTAGATTACTTCGAAATTCCTGAAGTATTTCTCCATCTTCCTTACTTCGGCCAGGTACAGCGCCATTGAGGTATCGGAACACTAATACTCCTTGTTGACCTGGTTCACGACCAACTGCGAATCGCCCATCACAGTGAGCCGTTGGACTCCTAATGATTTGCATGCTCGAAGTCCGGCCAAGAGGCCTTCGTATTCTGCAGCGTTGTTGGTCGCAGCGAAATGTAGTTGGATGGCGTACCGTAGCTGTTCTCCATCCGGGGAGACCAAGACGATGCCAGCCCCCGAGCGTTCATATGCTCGAGATCCGTCGAAATACAAGGACCAAGAGCTTTCCCTTGAACCGGTGGTCTCGCTGGCTGGTGGTGCTGGGGCCGACCATTCTGCCACGAAGTCAGCCAGGACTTGTGATTTGATCGCCGTGCGGGCCAAAAACGTTATCTCGAATTCGGCGAGCTCCATGGCCCATTTGGCTATGCGACCGCTGGCGTCCTGGTTCTTCAGGATTTCTCTGAGCGGGAAGCTAGTGGGTACCACGATCTTGTGTGCTTGAAAGTAGTGGCGCAACTTCCTGGAGGCCATCAGCAACGAGTACAGTAGTTCATGTGTTTTGACAATTTTGGGAGAAGTTTGGAGATTTTTTTGAAATTTTTGGGCGCATTGCACATTCACACACATTTTCATTCTCAGGGGGAGATTTTGTTTTGCATTTTGGTCAAAGGGGGATTTCTGTGTTTTCTTACTTTGGTCTTTGATCCTTTGGATTTCAAAATCTTTTGTAAAGTGAATGCCAAATGTTCAATTCTAAGTGGTGTTGCCACTGTTTTCATCAAGGGGGAGATTGTGAAATCATGTGCTGAAAAATTGGCTTTGAACTGAAAAATTAACTTAGATTTGAATTTGCAAAATGTGTTTGTTCATGTGTTTTGACAATTGACAAGAAACAGTAAGTTTTGCCTTGGCGCCGGACCAATCCTAAAGAAAACAGTAAGTTTCCCATCTACAACGGACAAACTTTCTTGGTCCTTTGTAAACATGCTTTTTGACAACCTCTTTCTCCTATGTACAACGGACAAAGTTTTTGTGTCCGTCGTGAACATGTTTTTGAGCGCATGAGCCAAACCCTATTTCCCAAGAATCCAGTAAGTTTCCTATGTACGACGGACAAAGTTTTTGGGTCTGTCGTGAATGGCTTTTTGAGGATTGATTTCGCATGTACAACGGACAAAGTTTTTGGGTCCGTTGTGAACGTGTTTTCACCGGAATGTTTTCTTCTTGGAACTGAGAGTTTCACATGTACGCCGGACAAAGATTTCTTGTCCGTCGTGAATGGACTTTTTCTAGGGTTTTTATTTCTTGTCCGTTGTGAACGTGTTTTGCTCAGTTTGGATGTTTTGCAAGAATTGAAATGGTTTGACCTTGAGATTATGAAATTTGTGATGATTTCATGATGTGTGTTTTGAAGTGGACTTTATGCAATGCTCATGTGAGTAGTTGCATGGATTGATGTGAGTCAAGTCGTGGACTTGTGCTCGGAATTGTTTTGTGGTTTGTTCATGTGCAGGTATTGCTCGAAGACGAATGTGGTCGATGACGGGACCGGAACTAGGTTCATGGAGGAACTGAGGTTCGGGACTAGGTTCAGGAGGAACCGAGGTCTTGGTGGTCAAGGATGTCATGCGGGACGTGCTTGTGATTGTGATTGTTGATGATTTTTCAATCCTTTTGAGGCAAATGGTATGTGCTTGTGATTGTTGATGATTTTTCTAGATACTCTTGGGTATACTTTATGGCATCTAAGGATGAGGCTTTTAGTCATTTTAGAAGTCTTGTTCTTAGGCTTTCTATTGATCATCCAGGAGCTCTCAAAGCTATTAGAAGTGATAATGGAACTGAATTCAAAAATGCTTCTTTTAATCACTTTTGTCTTGAAAAGGAATTGATCATCAATTTTCATCACCTAGAGTGCCTCAACAGAATGGTGTAGTTGAAAGGAAAAACAGAACATTGGTTGAGATGGCTAGAACCATGTTAGATGAACATCACACTCCTAGGAACTTTTGGGCTGAAGCTATTTCAATCGCTTGTTATGTTTCAAACCGTGTGTTTTTGAGATCAAAATTGGGTAATACTCCATATGAGCTTCGGTTTGGACATAGACCTTCATTTCTCACTTTCGAGTTTTTGGATGCAAATGCTTTGTCTTGAAATCTGAAATCTTGATAAATTTGAAGCTAGATCAATGGATGGTTTTTTTGTTGGATATCCTGCTCATACTGTGGCTATCGTGGTGCTTGTTTTGGAGACTAACAAAATTGTGGAAACTTGTGAAGTTACTTTTGATGAGGCTAGTCCAGGCACTAGTCCAAGTGATGCAGTGTACAAAGCGCATACATTCAGGGGAGAAAATCTTTGAAGATGATGATGATGTTGAAGATGAGGTCTTGACTCTTCCTAATGCACAACAAGATGTAGCACCTTTGGCACCTACTACTACATCACCTACAGCTAACCATCCTCAAGCTACAACATCATCTCTGTACATGCTGAAAATGAAGAAGGAGAAGGAGAAGTCTCAAAAGCCAATGCTCCCTTGTACATTCAAAAAATGCATCCATCTAAACAAATGATTGGAGACCTAAATGAGAGAGTCACTGATCCAGGTTTATTCATTCGACACTCATGCTCATTCCGCTTTAGTTGCTTCTTTTGAACACAAAGATATATCTCATGCATTATATGACGAATCTTGGATCAATGCCATGCATGAAGAAATAGAGAATTTTGAACGAAATAAAGTTTGGAAACTTGTCTCACCTCCTCCAGATTTTAATGTTATTGGAACTAGATGGGTTTTCAAAAATAAACAAAGTGAGGATGGTGTTGTTGTTAGAAACAAGGCTAGATTGGTTGCTCAAGGTTACACTCAAATTGAAGGCTTAGATTTTGATGAAACTTTTGCTCCTGTTGCTAGAATTGAAGCCATTAGAATCCTTTTAGCTTTTGCTGCATCCAAAGGTTTCAAATTGTATCAAATGGATGTGAAAAGTGCTTTTCTTAATGGCTACATAAATGAGGAGGTTTATGTCAAGCAACCACCTGGTTTTGAAAATCCAAAGTTTCCAAATCATGTGTTCAAACTATCAAAAGCTTTGTATGGTTTGAAACAAGCACCTAGAGCATGGTATGATAGGCTAAAAACCTTTTACTTGAAAAAGGCTTTTAATGGGAAAGGTTGACAAAACTCTCTTTTACTCAAGCAAGGCAATGATCAACTATTCGCTCAGATTTATGTTGATGATATTATCTTTGGTGGTTCATCTCATGTTTTAGTGTCTAAGTTTTCGTAAACAATGAGGAAGGAGTTTGAGATGAGTATGATGGGTGAGTTGACATACTTTTTGGGATTTCAAATCAAGCAAACGAAGGATGGTACTTTTGTACATCAAAGCAAATACACGAAAGACTTGCTACATCGCTTTGGAATGGAAAACAAAGAAGCCGATCATGACACCCATGGAGAGCACTTGCGCTTGACCACGATGAAGATGGTGAGCCGTTGATCAAAAGGAATATAGAAGTATGATAGGTTCACTTTTGTACCTCAACGCATCAAGGCCGGATATACAATTTGCTGTATGCTTGTGTGCTCGCTTTCAAGCTTCCCCACGTGCTTCACATCGACAAGTGTCAAAAGGATTTTCGTATCTTCATGGAACTCAAGATTTTGGCATTTGGCTTTCTGCTTCCTCATGCATTAGTTTGAGATCTTTTTCTGATGCTAATTTTGGAGGATGTAGAATTGATAGGAAGAGCACTTCTGGTTCATGTCACTTCTTGGGAAATTCTCTCATTGCATGGTCATCTAGAAAACAATCTTCTGTTGCACAATCAACTGCTGAATCTGAATATGTGGTCTTGCTAGTTGTTGTTCTCAAATTCTTTGGATAGTAGCTACACTTAAAGATTATGGGGTTAATTTGGATAGTGTTCCTCTTTTGTGTGATAACACTAGTGCAATTTGAATTGCTAAGAACCCCGTGCAACACTCTAGAACAAAACACATTGACATCAGATTTCACTTTCTTAGAGATCATGTTGAAAAAGGCAACATTGTGCTTCATCATGTGGATACTTAACATCAATTTGCAGACATTTTCACAAAAACTTTGTATTATTCTCTTTTTGCTTTTATTATGTGAGATCTTGGAATTGTTCATCCAATGGGATTGTTTTGAGGGGGAGTTTCTTTGCCAAGTTCTTTCACTTGATGAGCTCACTTTATCATATTTCTTTATATGTTATGTAATTGAGCTAATATATGATAATCTAATTGTCTCACTTGAACTAAAAATGACATTGTGGAATTCCACTGGACTGATTACCTATAGCTAAATACTCTGTGATATCTTACTCTTCTAGGCTTGATATTGAATCCTCTTGACAAATTTGGGCTATGAAGCAAGTGTGGTTTCAACTTTACTCTTTCATAAGACCTTTTAATCACTTTTGCATGTTTATAATCAAAGAAAAATGAAAAGAAAAGGGAATCAATAAAAGGGGTTGTTAAAAGCAAAAACCTCAAGTTATGTGCTTGAGGTGCTTTCCCTAAAAGATAAGATGTATGCTTCAAGCATGCCATTCCTCAAAGATAAGATGTATGCTTCAAGCATGCCACTCCTAGAAAATAAAAGAAGTATGCTTCAAGCATGCCACATGCAACTTATTGTTTAAAGATTAAATTGGTCTACTAGATTGGAGTTGAAACTACTTGCTCGCCCTAAGTTGTTAGTTGCTTCAATTTTTAAAGTCTTGCTTTTTCTGCTAAGATCTTGCTTAGTACTTGGCTATAGTTGACTAAATTGAGGTTGAGATGCATGTCATTCCCTAACTTGTTAAAATCACATCAAGATCATGTATTTTGCATATTATGTGATATATAAGGTTATATGATCGAATGAGCTCATCTTTTCCTATCTTGGCACTCCCTTGTTTCTCTTTGTGAAATCATTGTTTCAGGAAAAATTTTTGAACCTGTTCTCTCTTTTACTCTTGATGAATCCATTGTCAAAGGGGGAGAAATTTGGAAATCTTTCTTTGAAAAGTTTAAAGAAAAAGGGAGAGTTGTTAAAATTGAGAATTTTGGGAGAAGTTTGGAGATTTTTTTGAAATTTTTGGGCGCATTGCACATTCACACACATTTTCATTCTCAGGGGGAGATTTTGTTTTGCATTTTGGTCAAAGGGGGATTTCTGTGTTTTCTTACTTTGGTCTTTGATCCTTTGGATTTCAAAATCTTTTGTAAAGTGAATGCCAAATGTTCAATTCTAAGTGGTGTTGCCAATGTTTTCATCAAGGGGGAGATTGTGAAATCATGTGCTGAAAAATTGGCTTTGAACTGAAAAATTAACTTAGATTTGAATTTGCAAAATGTGTTTGTTCATGTGTTTTGACAATTGACAAGAAACAATAAGTTTTGCCTTGGCGCGACCAATCCTAAAGAAAACAAGAAGTTTCCCATCTACGACGGACAAACTTTCTTGGTCCTTTGTAAACATGCTTTTTGACAACCTCTTTCTCCTATGTACAACGGACAAAGTTTTTGTGTCCGTCGTGAACATGTTTTTGAGCGCATGAGCCAAACCCTATTTTCCAAGAATCCAGTAAGTTTCCTATGTACGACGGACAAAGTTTTTGGGTCTGTCGTGAATGGCTTTTTGAGGATTGATTTCGCATGTACAACGGACAAAGTTTTTGGGTCCGTTGTGAACGTGTTTTCACCGGAATGTTTTCTTCTTGGAACTGAGAGTTTCACATATGCACGGACAAAGATTTCTTGTCCGTCGTGAATGGACTTTTTCTAGGGTTTTTATTTCTTGTCCGTTGTGAACGTGTTTTGCTCGGTTGGATGTTTTGCAAGAATTGAAATGGTTTGACCTTGAGATTATGAAATTTGTGATGATTTCATGATGTGTGTTTTGAAGTGGACTTTATGCAATGCTCATGTGAGTAGTTGCATGGATTGATGTGAGTCAAGTCGTGGACTTGTGCTCGGAATTGTTTTGTGGTTTGTTCATGTGCAGGTATTGCTCAAGACGAATGTGGTCGATGACGGACCGAACTAGGTTCATGGAGGAACTGAGGTTCGGGACTAGGTTCAGGAGGAACCGAGGTCTTGGTGGTCAAGGATGTCATGCGGGACGTGCTTGTGATTGTGATTGTTGATGATTTTTCAATCCTTTTGAGGCAAATGGTATGTGCTTGTGATTGTTGATGATTTTTCTAGATACTCTTGGGTATACTTTATGGCATCTAAGGATGAGGCTTTTAGTCATTTTAGAAGTCTTGTTCTTAGGCTTTCTATTGATCATCCAGGAGCTCTCAAAGCTATTAGAAGTGATAATGGAACTGAATTCAAAAATGCTTCTTTTAATCACTTTTGTCTTGAAAAGGAATTGATCATCAATTTTCATCACCTAGAGTGCCTCAACAGAATGGTGTAGTTGAAAGGAAAAAGCAGAACATTGGTTGAGATGGCTAGAACCATGTTAGATGAACATCACACTCCTAGGAACTTTTGGGCTGAAGCTATTTCAATCGCTTGTTATGTTTCAAACCGTGTGTTTTTGAGATCAAAATTGGGTAAGACTCCATATGAGCTTCGGTTTGGACATAGACCTTCTGCTTCTCACTTTCGAAGTTTTTGGATGCAAATGCTTTGTCTTGAAATCTGGAAATCTTGATAAATTTGAAGCTAGATCAATGGATGGTTTTTTGTTGGATATCCTGCTCATACTGTGGCTATCGTGGTGCTTGTTTTGGAGACTAACAAAATTGTGGAAACTTGTGAAGTTACTTTTGATGAGGCTAGTCCAGGCACTAGTCCAAGTGATGCAGTGCACAAAGCATACATTCAGTGGGGAGAAAATCTTTGAAGCTGATGATGATGTTGAAGATGAGGTCTTGACTCTTCCTAATGCACAACAAGATGTAGCACCTTTGGCACCTACTACTACATCACCTACAGCTAACCATCCTCAAGCTACAACATCATCTGTACATGCTGAAAATGAAGAAGGAGAAGGAGAAGTCTCAAAAGCCAATGCTCCCTTGTACATTCAAAAATGCATCCATCTAAACAAATGATTGGAGACCTAAATGAGAGAGTCACTCGATCCAGGTTTATTCATTCGACACTCATGCTCATTCCGCTTTAGTTGCTTCTTTTGAACCCAAAGATATATCTCATGCATTATCGACTAATCTTGGATCAATGCCATGCATGAAGAAATAGAGAATTTTGAACGAAATAAAGTTTGGAAACTTGTCTCACCTCCTCCAGATTTTAATGTTATTGGAACTAGATGGGTTTTCAAAAATAAACAAAGTGAGGATGGTGTTGTTGTTAGAAACAAGGCTAGATTGGTTGCTCAAGGTTACACTCAAATTGAAGGCTTAGATTTTGATGAAACTTTTGCTCCTGTTGCTAGAATTGAAGCCATTAGAATCCTTTTAGCTTTTGCTGCATCCAAAGGTTTCAAATTGTATCAAATGGATGTGAAAAGTGCTTTTCTTAATGGCTACATAAATGAGGAGGTTTATGTCAAGCAACCACCTGGTTTTGAAAATCCAAAGTTTCCAAATCATGTGTTCAAACTATCAAAAGCTTTGTATGGTTTGAAACAAGCACCTAGAGCATGGTATGATAGGCTAAAAACCTTTTTACTTGAAAAAGGCTTTTTAATGGGAAAGGTTGACAAAACTCTTTTTTACTCAAGCAAGGCAATGATCAACTATTCGTTCAGATTTATGTTGATGATATTATCTTTGGTGGTTCATCTCATGTTTTAGTGTCTAAGTTTTCAGAAACAATGAGGAAGGAGTTTGAGATGAGTATGATGGGTGAGTTGACATACTTTTTGGGATTTCAAATCAAGCAAACGAAGGATGGTACTTTTGTACATCAAAGCAAATACACGAAAGACTTGCTACATCGCTTTGGAATGGAAAACAAAGAAGCCGATCATGACACCCATGGAGAGCACTTGCGCACTTGACCCTGATGAAGATGGTGAGCCGGTTGATCAAAAGGAATATAGAAGTATGATAGGTTCACTTTTGTACCTCACCGCATCAAGGCCGGATATACAATTTGTCAGTATGCTTGTGTGCTCGTTTTCAAGCTTCCCCACGTGCTTCACATCGACAAGTCACAAAAGGATTTTCAGGTATCTTCATGGAACTCAAGATTTTGGCATTTGGCTTTCTGCTTCCTCATGCATTAGTTTGAGATCTTTTCTCGATGCTAATTTTGGAGGATGTAGAATTGATAGGAAGAGCACTTCTGGTTCATGTCACTTCTTGGGAAATTCTCTCATTGCATGGTCATCTAGAAAACAATCTTCTGTTGCACAATCAACTGCTGAATCTGAATATGTGGTCGCTAGTTGTTGTTCTCAAATTCTTTGGATAGTAGCTACACTAAAAGATTATGGGGTTAATTTGGATAGTGTTCCTCTTTTGTGTGATAACACTAGTGCAATTTGCATTGCTAAGAACCCCGTGCAACACTCTAGAACAAAACACATTGACATCGATTTCACTTTCTTAGAGATCATGTTGAAAAGGCATCATTGTGCTTCATCATGTGGATACTGAACATCAATTGGCAGACATTTTCACAAAACCTTTGTCTTCTTCTCGTTTTGCTTTTATTCGGGGAGAACTTGGAATTGTTCATCCAATGGGATTGTTTTGAGGGAGTTTCTTTGCCAAGTTCTTTCACTTGATGAGCTCACTTTATCATATTTCTTTATATGTTATGTAATTGAGCTAATATATGATAATCTAATTGTCTCACTTGAACTAAAAATGACATTGTGGAATTCCACTGGACTGATTACCTATAGCTAAATACTGTGATATCTTACTCTTCTAGGCTTGATATTGAATCCTCTTGACAAATTTGGGCTATGAAGCAAGTGTGGTTTCAACTTTACTCTTTCATAAGACCTTTTAATCACTTTTGCATGTTTATAATCAAAGAAAATGAAAAGAAAAGGGAATCAATAAAAGGGGTTGTTAAAAGCAAAAAACCTCAAGTTATGTGCTTCAGGGTGCTTTCCCTAAAAGATAAGATGTATGCTTCAAGCATGCCATTCCCTCAAAGATAAGATGTATGCTTCAAGCATGCCACTCCTAGAAAATAAAAGAAGTATGCTTCAAGCATGCCACATGCAACTTATTGTTTAAAGATTAAATTGGTCTACTAGATTGGAGTTGAAACTACTTGCTCGCCTCTAAGTTGTTAGTTGCTTCAATTTTTAAAGTCTTGCTTTTTCTGCTAAGATCTTGCTTAGTACTTGGCTATAGTTGACTAAATTGAGGTTGAGATGCATGTCATTCCCTAACTTGTTAAAATCACATCAAGATCATGTATTTTGCATATTATGTGATATATAAGGTTATATGATCGAATGAGCTCATTTTTTCCTATCTTGGCACTCCTTGTTTCTCTTTGTGAAATCATTGTTTCAGAAAATTTTTTGAACCTGTTCTCTCTTTTACTCTTGATGAATCAATTGTCAAAGTGTGAGAAAAATGGAAATCTTTCTATGAAAAGTTTAAATAAAAAGGGAGAGTTGTTAATATTGATAATATTGGGAGAAGTTTGGAGATTATTTGAAATTTTTGGGCGAATTGCACATTCACACAGATTTTCATTCTCAGTGGGAGATTTTGTTTTGCATTTTGGTCAAAGGGGGATTTCTGTGTTTTCTTACTTTGGTCTTTGATCCTTTGGATTTCAAAATCTTTTGTAAAGTGAATGCCAAATGTTCAATTCTAAGTGGTGTTGCCAATGTTTTCATCAAGGGGGAGATTGTGAAATCATGTGCTGAAAAATTGGCTTTGAACTGAAAAATTAACTTAGATTTGAATTTGCAAAATGTGTTTGTTCATGTGTTTTGACAATTGACAAGAAACAGTAAGTTTTGCCTTGGCGCCGGACCAATCCTAAAGAAAACAGTAAGTTTCCCATCTACAACGGACAAACTTTCTTGGTCCTTTGTAAACATGCTTTTTGACAACCTCTTTCTCCTATGTACAACGGACAAAGTTTTTGTGTCCGTCGTGAACATGTTTTTGAGCGCATGAGCCAAACCCTATTTTCCAAGAATCCAGTAAGTTTCCTATGTACGACGGACAAAGTTTTTGGGTCTGTCGTGAATGGCTTTTTGAGGATTGATTTCGCATGTACAACGGACAAAGTTTTTGGGTCCGTTGTGAACGTGTTTTCACCGGAATGTTTTCTTCTTGGAACTGAGAGTTTCACATGTACGCCGGACAAAGATTTCTTGTCCGTCGTGAATGGACTTTTTCTAGGGTTTTTATTTCTTGTCCGTTGTGAACGTGTTTTGCTCAGTTTGGATGTTTTGCAAGAATTGAAATGGTTTGACCTTGAGATTATGAAATTTGTGATGATTTCATGATGTGTGTTTTGAAGTGGACTTTATGCAATGCTCATGTGAGTAGTTGCATGGATTGATGTGAGTCAAGTCGTGGACTTGTGCTCGGAATTTCGTTTTACCAAACCTCTGTCATTCTGTTTTTGTCGAAAACGAGGCAATTATTTGGTTCTGTTTTGGGGTGAACTTTTAATAGGTCAAGAATTTGGTTTTAGCTTCCGCACAATCATTCACCCCCCCTCTGATTGCTATATTCGTATACTTCGATCCTACACCGTCAGATCCGGATGGATTTCTAAGTCCTGCGTGAAGCGTACGTCCCGTACCCCGAACTTGAAAGCTCAGACGACAGCCTCGTCCGATATGTTCAGGATCGAGTTCCGGACTTGGATGAATCTCTGGACGAACTGTCGCAGGGTTTCTCCATCCGTCTAGATCAAGCGTTCCAGGTCGCGCTCTTTTCCCGGGCGGATGTAGCAGCTCTGGAAATTAGCTCGGAGCGTGGTACTGAGCTGCCCCCAGGATCGTATGGACCCCTCTTTTTGGTTGAAGAGCCATGTATGAGCAGCTCCGTCCAGAACCGTTAGCAGATAATTCGCCATCACCCCTTCATCGCCTCCGGCGGCGATGATGGCGGTGATATATATCGAGAGAAATTCATCCGGGTTCTGAGTCCCGTTGAACCTCTCGATGTGGCCGGGCTTGAACCTGTTCGGCCATGCGACATTCCGGAGAGAGCTCGTGAAGGCCTGGCAGCCGAAGCTCGGGGCTTCGTGGAGAAATCTTCGGTCATAACGGCCCCCGCGTGTGTCTTCCGCCCAATGTCCCGCACGCGGACCGAGTCGCGAGAAGACTTCGTGCGATGGCCGTGCCGACGATCGCTCGGTCGCGGAGCGTTCAGATCGCTCGTGATCCGGATGATTGTAGGTGCGTCGTCCCGAGGTCGCTCTGGAACCGTTCCGGGGCTTCTCCCGGATCAGGTTAGCGGCCTGGGGCGGTCCCCGAGCGTGGCTTCGGGATTCATCCCTGTGTGAGCGCATGGGGGAGCGCCTGCGATGGTCCCGGGAAGCACTCCGGGCATCCTGGTCGTGAGAGGGGTCCGAGATTTTCAACTCGGCGGTGAGCCTTTCCAAGTCTTCGGCCACGACTTTGCCCACGGCCTCTAGGTCTACTTGCTCGGGGAAGCTACGTAGGTCGCGCATGACCGCCGCCAAGGCCTGTAGCCGTTCCTGGTTCTGGTGAACCGGCGGCGGTGAGCTAGGACGGCGTTCCGGGACGCGATTGGGGGTTCGGTACTCGCAAGAGTTCCTTTCCTCGGAAGCCCGCCTCCCTTTCGCTTGGCGGCGTATGCTCGCTTGGGTCTTTCCCAAAGACGCCTCTAGGTGAAGTCTGGCCGCCTCATAGTGGTCGCGTTTAGCAGCGTCCGAGGACCGTACTTCGGGCTCGGCACGGCTTCCGGCCATGTTGACGTGACGAGAGTGGGATGAATGCGACGGGGACATCATCGTGTCCCCTTGAGACACAGTCTCTCGGTCGAACTCTAGGTCGTCCGGTATGTCCAGGCCATCGTAGAGTCCGTCGTAGTCATCCTCGTGGTCTCCGAGGGTAATGTCTGGGGAACGGAGGATCTGCCCTCGCATCCCAGGGACCGGGGAAGAGCTCCCGGACTCGGTGTGACCGATGGGATTGGTCACACCGGCCACGCCGTCGCCGGCTTAGTACATGTCATCGTCTTCGACGTCGTCGAAGACACAAAGATTCCGAGCATCCTCCGAGTTCGGCATCCTCGAGGATCTCGATCCGTACGGGAATCACGCTGTCGTCCCCACGGACGGCGCCAGCTGTCGACGATTGGAGAGCGGGCTCCCGTCGAGCTTACTTGTTGAATGGGGGATCAACAGAGCCCCGTCGTACGGATCGGGAGAGTCGTCCGAGCAAGATGCCAGGTTGGGGGAGGAGAGACGCGGTGGTTTATCCTGGTTCGGGCCTCTCACCGCCGAGAT
The DNA here is from genome assembly GCA_036346355.1 of Rhipidocladum racemiflorum. Lineage (NCBI taxonomy): Eukaryota > Viridiplantae > Streptophyta > Magnoliopsida > Poales > Poaceae > Rhipidocladum > Rhipidocladum racemiflorum. The sequence continues at coordinate 34,854,125 of CM070576.1, read as the reverse complement.
AATAGCCCTACTCCAGTGTATTGTGTTCTATTTTGGGGGTCCCTCCCCTGTTACAGATCTTCAGGGGGGTTTAAATACTACGACTAGAGATACAAAGAAGGTAACTACCTCCTCGGATCGCGCTACGTATTCATAACCGCGATCCGCCGTCCTTGATTCGCGCACTATTTGAATTTCGGGTAAGATTTCCCTTGATCTTCGGCTGATTGGTTGCCTCCTTCCTTCCTCATAGCGCTCGCTGGGCCCACCGACCAAATACCTGGGTAGGTCGTGGTCTCTATGAGCATGCTTGCTCGTGCGGGTGGTGCTTGATATGACTGTGAGTAAAGGTGCGGACGCGTATGTTCGGAGGAAGAGGAGGGATGCTCGTTTCACGCTCCCGAGCATCTTCTTTCAGTATTGTTTGGTCGGTGGGCTTGGCCTTTCACGGGGGTATCGTGGTCTTTTTGCCAGATAGCCAATCCCCGACAATTTCCTTCTATCCGATCATGCACCGATCTTGACAACCTATCTTTGGCCGATCGGTTTTGCTGGAGCCTGATCGGGTGTTGCATAGGACATGATGATACTGAAGGTAATGTCATTCCTATTTCCCAGCAAAACTGCCAAAAGGGACATTGCCGATGCTCTTCTTCTTTGGTTCTTATTTGATAAAAGATATCTGACCGATAATAGCTATCTGGTCGATGAGCATCTCTGTACTTTCGCCTGTGACTTATCTCCTCATACTTTCCCAAAAGCTGTGAGAATGTTGGTTTTGGTTTGAAGTTTGTCTTTTTTGAAATTCTTTCTGCTTTATACCATCGGCCAACTTCAGGGTTCCCTTTTGGCTTTATGGTTCTTGAGTTTTGTCCATTTTTATCGGCTTCTATCTGTATTGAGCCGATGGTGATTTGCACCGTATCATCTCCTTTTGATCGAACTTCAACATTCCTACTCGGCCTGATATCTTCTTTCATGGGTTCTTTTCCTTTCCGTGAACACTGGACCATGTTAATTTGGAAAGGGTTTGTATCTATCTGCATAGCCGATTCTTCCGCGAACTTCAATCGTCCATCAGAAACAGCCGATTGGATCTGCTGTCGAAAGATATTGCAATCGTTAGTATTATGTGAAAAAGAGTGGTGCCATTTGCAATACCTTCGTTTTTTTATTTCATCAGCCGATGGGATGACATGTCCCTCTGGTAATTTTATATGTTTTTCCTGTAGTAATAAATCAAATATTTTATCGCATTTCGACACGTCATACGAGTATTTGATCTCTGTTTTATTTTTTGTTGGTCTGAGCAAAGAGCAAACGAGCGGCTTCTTAGCATTTTTATTCCACTCGGCTATATTTATGTCTACTTCGTCGTCCTCGGAGCTATCGCTTGAGTTATAATCTACCATATTTATTTTGGCCTTCTCATTACTACTTGACCTAAACTTATCTTTGAACTTGTTCTCCGAGTATCGGCTTTCTTGCGCCGATACGCGATGGAGCAAATGGCCTAAATCGGAGAATTCCTGCCCTGCTAATTTTTCTTTCAATGGTGGAATTAACCCTTAGAAAGCAAGATCGGCCAACTGATCATCGGGAAGTGTCACACTAAAACATCTATTTCTTATGCCTCTAAACCTCTTGATATAATCAGAGACTGATTCGCCGTATTTCTGTCGGACTGTACTCAGATCAGATATCATAAGTTCCGTAGTCCCAGAAAAGAAATATTCATGAAATTGGCCTTTCAAATCGTTCCATAGATGGACCGAATTTGGTGGTAAATTGGTAAACCATGTGAACGCTGCTCCAGATAGTGATAAAGGAAAAGGCCTAATTTTTAATCCGTCGGATTGAGCGGCTTCCCCACATTGAGCCATGAATCGCCCGACGTGCTCGATGGTGGTGATGGAATCATCTCCTGAGAATTTGGCGAAATCTGGTACTCTATAGTTATGGGGGTACGGCATACGATCTATATAATCGGGATAAGGCTTTCTATAGCCGATTACCCTTCCTTTAGGCTGTAAACCGAATTGTTCTCTTAATACTGCAGTGATTTGTTCTGCCCAATTAACACTATCGGCTTGTGGTGCGGCCTGATACTGCCAATTATCATTATTCATATCCTGCCCCCCGAGTGCAAACTCGGGTCGCTGTCCTATCCGTACCGTAGGTCTTGGTATAGGATCGAAATCATGGTTTCTAACAGTCGATGCATTGACTGCAGGTATGAAAGGCTCACTGTATGGCACTGCCATATATGGTGTTGGGTGTCTAATCGTGTTCCCTTGGAATAGTGGAGCCTGATCCAAGTCAATCGGCCGATGGGCCGATAAACCGTTTCCATTAGTAGGGATCATGTTGGACGTGCTCGGCCTATTCACTTGTGCCCTGTTGGTATGCCCGTGGTAATGTGCCACTCCGTCTTTTTGTGAGCTAGGTTTCAACACGGTCGGTTGAATCGGCATTGTGTGAGCTGCTGGAGCCGATGCATTTACCGTGTTGGTATTGGGTGGTATGGAATATGCTGGGTATGTTGGGATAGGTCGTGGTGGATCTAACAAATTCCCTGAGATGGCTAATTCCTGAGCAATCGTTTTGACGCTATTTTCGATCATCGGCGTTAAAGTGGACACCAAAGCCGATGATTGATTGATAAGTGCATGGTGCACGGATTGCTCGATCATGCTTGATAAATCAGCTTGAGCGGGTGCATATCGACTTACCAGATCAGATGGTGTTTCACTGATAGGATTGATATTCGGAAGTGCATTCCTTTGAGTAACTCCCCTGCATGTTTTCTGGAAGCATTGTAACATCATCTCTTCCAGTGCTGCTTTCCGATCCTCAACTTCCTTCCGCTGTTTGGGAGTCAAATCGGCCAGTTTAGGCGCGATAATGGCATCTGTGTTGATGTCAGCGGTGGCCGCGGGTTTATCGATAGATGACATGATTGATTTCTTCGGGTCCCACCGGGCGTGCCAAAATATGTTGGCGCTAAAAACGTGAAGCAGGGTTCTTAGCCTCCAACACAGGACAAACGCCGAGTTTGCTGAGCGTGCCAGTCAATTTGACCTGTAATTGACAAGGTAGATCTGTGAATCACACGAAGCCGATAAATCGGTGCTTATCGGCTTAACTCTAATCGGCTAATAACCGATCAGGGGATAACTAGATCAGCCAATTACGGCTGATCCGGAGGTAAGAGGTAAAATCGGCTTTGAGAGGCGATGCGCAACAACACGAAGCAGATCAAACCTAGATGAAGCCAACGAAGCCAATAATCGGCGATGCGCAACTTTATTGGTTCTATCGACTTACAAAGGGATGATTGTCTAAACTAGAAAAGGTTGTAAACAAAAAGCTGTAAAAAGTAGTGCGTATGATGTTGAGGTTGATGATTCCTTCTCTCTACGCCCAGAGCTTGCTTTTATAATGTCTTTGCCGATCCGAGTCACGTATGGATACGGCGTTCATTTACTGGACTCTGATCCGATTCCCTTTCCTTATACAAAACGGATTCTCCCTTCCATACCAGCGCTTCTATCCGATTCAAACTGATTTTCCTAAATACCAAATTTTGGTGCAAACACAGGGAAAAGCAGTAGATAGTATTTTTCAGCAGGGCATCATTTTCCCATAGCCAGCCACACGGCTAATCGCCCTTCCGGCGGAAGGAGCATCCACATGTCATAAAATAGAGACAAGATGTATCTCAAAGTTTTCAATATCGAAAAAAGCTAGGCTAGATGACAAGAATAACCAAATTTGGTAGATAGTACATAAATACAATTCAAGGCAAGAACAGTAACAAGAAACTTGACATAACCCTACGAAATTCTCAACATTACTAGCATTATCTACATAAACACTAAAGTTTAAGCTGAATCAAAACATTTTGTAGTCTGTCCAACTGGAAACTAAGAAAACAGACATGGAACACTAAACAGATTCCATCTACATAGCTATCAACAATTTTCCAAACACTTGCAACCAAGTTGCAAACAAACCGGCAAAATATCCAGTGCAATTAAAATTTTCGTGCAACCAGCGTGCAACCTTACTAAAAAAAGTTTCAAAAAATTCTGAAAAAAATCATGGATGTACATCTCAACTTACCTCATCTACAAATAAAATTTCATAATCAAATACGTAATAGGCTAGAGGTTACAAAAAAGACAAATTTTCGCTTGGAATCTTGCTACAGTAGACATCACAATTTTTTTTTATAACTTCTAGTATATGACGTATTTGATCATGAAATTTTATACGTAAATGGGGTAAGTTGAGATGTACATCCATGATTTTTTTCAGAATTTTTTGAAACTTTTTTTAGTAGGGTTGCACGGTGGTTGCACGAAAACTTTAATTGCACTGAATATGTTGCCCTACAAACCAGTGGTATCAAAGGGGCAAAAGGAGCATACCTAGGCTCTTAGATGAGGTGCATCGAGGCAAAAGCCCCTCAGGCGGCACCACGTGCGGCACCTTCGCCAAGGCGCGTGCCTGGGCAAACTGCATGTTAAGATGAAGAGAGGGGATAGAGACCATGGTTATTAAAGTGTCCGCTTTATCATCGTGTAAGTGGTAAGACGGTCAAGGGGGCTTTGCCACGGCTTCGCCTTGCCGAACATGCCGATGGCGTCCGCCTTAGGGCCAAGGAGATGCCATGGCGTCGCTCAGGCGGAATATGGCGTCATGGACAGCTAAGGCGGAGTAGAGGAACAGATTCCATCTACATAGGTATCAAGAATTTTCCAAACACTTGCAACCAAGTTGCAAACCAGAAACCAGTGGGTATCAAAGGGACAAAAGGACCATACCTAGGCTCTTAGATGAGGTGCATTGAGGCAAAAGCCCCTCAGGCTGCACCACGTGCAACACCTTCGCCAAGGCGTGTGCCTAGCTAAACTGCATGCCAACATGAAGAGGGGGGATAGAGACCATGGTTATTAAAGTGTCCTTGAAGCGTCGCTTTATCATCATTAAGTGGTAAGGTGGTCAGGGGGCGTTGCCATAGCTTCGCCTTGCCGAACATACCTATGGCGCCCACCTTAGGGTCAAGGAGTCGCCATGGCGTCTCTTGGGCAGAGTATGGCATCAAGGACAGCTGAGGCAGAGTCGAGGAATAGATTCTGTCTGCATAGCTACCAACAATTTTCCAAACACTAGAAACCAAGTTGCAAACTAGAAACTGGTGGTATCAAAGGCACAAAAGGAGCATACCTAGGTTCTTAGACGAGGTGCATTGAAGCAAAAGCCCCTCGGGTTGCACCACGTGCGGCACCTTCACCAAGGTGTGTGCCTAGCCAAACTGCATGTTAAGATGAAGAGAGGGGATAGAGATTAGAGACCATGGTTATGAAAGTGTCCTTGAAGCATTGCTTTATCATCGTTTAAGTGGTAGGCGGTCAAGGGGGTTTCCACAGCTTCGCATTGCCTAACATGCCTATGGCGTCCGCCTTAGGGCCAAGGAGTCACTGGCGTCGCTTATGCGGAGAATGGTGTCAAGGACAACTGAGGTGGGGTTGAGGAAGAGAGAATTTACCGACGGCCGCTGTCAGCTTCAGAGTCGAGGGAGAAGGCTGAATTCAGCTGCCCCCACCCGCGTTGACTCTAGATCCATCCGACCCCGCCCAAGCCACTAATGATCTAGCTTCCGCCGCCCGCACCGCTGTTAGACGCATTGGACACCCTTAGCTGTGTCCCAAGTGAAGAAGGAAGAGACTGGATGGGGAAAAGGCTACGGTGGCTCGATATCCTCTGTTCGAGATGATGGATAGGAAAAGAAAAGCTAGAGGAAGACTAGAAGAAAGAAAGAATAGTTGTTCTCCTTCTTTGCCATGGCTTTAATGGAGGAAGAAGAATAGAAGAAGGGAAGGCTTCGAAGGGGAGAAATAATGGAGAGGAAGATGTCAGGGATGAGAACATCCCCACATGGGTTTGAGAGAGAAAAGTGCTACCTTCGTTTTGTTTACTGCTTTTCATTCTCACATGTGATAGCAGACAGCCATATCAAGGAAAGAGGTGGATCTTGCACCTAGGGCGATTTACAAACCTAGCGCCTCAACTACCTTGCTAGCAACAAACAAAACTGACATGGCATACCAATAACAGTTTCCATCTGAACCATCACCATAAATACCAATAGTTTAAAAAAACAATGATCCATCACAACTTGAACATAACTACTCATGAAAAAACAATAGCACATCAGTGAACTAAATCAACCCTTATGAGTGTACATGCTCATAAATTTGCCAGATGGAGGCAATATCTCAAACCACAATACTTCGACCTCTGTCAAATAACCACCGGAAGATGTAACTTGTCTAGACATAGTTTGCAAACCATTTTTTAACACATAAAAAATGCTATTCAGCATACATGTTATAATCTTTACCCCTATATAATTCATCAGTTAAATCTTTTCTACATGCACACACTGTTCTGTCCCCACAGAGGATACTTTGCTTTGTTCACCCTAACACGTGCACACAGAAATCCAATTTCCTCATAATCAAGCGCTCAGATGTTCTGAAACATCACTTCATCAAATCTGATGGACGCAATCACCCGATTCATCCCCCTCAAACTTCCCTCCCCGCCCGTCCCCCCAATCGCGCCTATCGCAATCACAATTAACCCAAGCTCCCCAAAATCCATCGCTCTGCACCTACGGTATCCCTCCCTCCCTGCGGCCGGCGCCTCCCTCCCTCCCTCCCTGCGGCCCGTGCCCTACTCCCGTGCCCGTGCCCTACTCCCATGCGCCTCCCTCCCTCCCTGCGGCCGGCGCTGCCCCGGCCTCTCCCTGTTCCAGCACTCGGCGCCGCTCCCCTCCTGATCGGCGACGGTGCCGCTCCCCTTCAACTCCGCTGTCACCGCCGAGATCCACTCCCTGGTCCAGGGCGTCAACGACTCCAGCTTCGCCCCCGTGTACCGCGAGCTCTTAATGGATAGATCGATGGAATAGGAGGAGATTTTAATTGCTTCGCAGATCAGTTGTTGGATCGGATCGAACCCAAGGAAGAAGAAGCCTTGGAATTCTGGAAACCCTCGCGGCGTCGCATCGCATGCCTCCTCGCCGCCGCTGCCCATGTCCCGCATGAAGCACCTCCTCTGCAAGCTCCACCTCTCCGGCGCCGGTGGGGGCGGCACCGGCACCGGCGCTGGGGGCCCGTCCTCCGACCACCACCGTCCGCGGCACCGGCGCTCGGTCCAGCCACCTCTGCCACCGCCGGTCGTGGCTGCGGCCGCGGTCGAGCCGGCGCTGGCTCTGGCTTCTGCGCCTGTAGCGGTGGCGGTGCCCGAGCCGAGGGTGCTGGGGGGTGTGGAGGCGACGATGACGCGGTTGGAAGAGGAGAACCAGGTGCGGCTGGCTCTTGCGATCTCGGCGTCGGATCCCGCGGGGCTCGTCGATCCAGACTCCGTCCAGATCCGCGCGGCCGAGCGCATCAGCCTGGGCGGGGCTGCGGGGGCCGTGGCTGGGGACCGGAGCCCCATGGAGTCCCTCTCCGCGTGCTACTGGAACCACAACGTCGTCAATTACGACGAGAAGCCAGACAGAAATTAAAGTAGCAGTTTGGCAAGACTCTCGTGAACAATTTTTCCACTATGAAAGGCAATCAAAACTCAAAAGCAATCGCCGTAGTGTCCTGTTTTGCAGAACACTTTGCTGCTAAGAGCAATCCCAGGGCTCAATGATATGGGCAAGGCTTTGCTAGGTACGTACCGCACCCACTCATAGACTAATTACTCCGTTAGATCTCATTCTTAGCTTCAACTTAGTATTTTACTTCCCAGTACCTGAGCTCATGCCTCGCACTGCTTGCACAAGATAACTAATTAACACAGTACGTGAGCTAATGCAGGGCCGGTTTCTGAGCAAGTTATGGTGCTTCAGAACATCGGAACATCTGTTCTTGTCTCTGAAAGTCAGGTCCGCCTGTCAAATTAATTAATCACATCTTAAATCTCTTTCAGTTTCTAAACTGGTTGCAGTAAAGCTCCCTCCATGCACTTATACAACCTGCAGTCAAACCTATAGAGAGAGAGCTAGCATAAGCTACGTACAAAGATCAGCATATACCACTTATGTCACTGATATATCATCTCAAGTACAATTAATATTTCTGCTGTTTTATGTTTGCAGCTCATCTTATGATTTGTTACTCTCACCATCACCACATGTTAGTGTACTCAGTCTGAATTCAAGCCAAGCCACTAATAACGTGTTGTTTCTCTTCAGTTGCCAGATCTCCACCAGCTCCTGATTGAAGCTGCAAAACTCTTGAATACAGAAGCTCCTGATTTATACATACGGCAAAATCCTGTTCCTAATGCTTACACCTTAGCAATCAGTGGCAAAAAGCCATTCAACATCGTTCACACAAGCCTTGTGGAGCTGCTCACTAGAAAGGAATTGCAGGTACAATTTTCTTCACACACTCCTCAATACATTATTCAAGGTATAATATAATAAATTATTGCTAATGGCTGGATATATCATTTACTAATTGGGGGTAGGTTGTGGTTTGATTAGGCTGTTTTGGCTCACGAGCTGGATCAACTGAACTGCGATCATGGCGTGTGGCTTACATTTGCCAATATACTAACAATGGGAGCATACACAGTCCCTGGTAGGCCCTCTGACCACATAACTTAATTCCAGAGGCCAGGTGGGTACTACCTTTCGCCTGCATCTGATGGTCACTCTCTTCAGGTTTTGGCATGGTTGCTGGTTTCCTGGAAGAGCAGCTGTACAGGTGGCTACGAGCTGCGGAGCTGACTTGTGATAGAGCAGCTCTTCTTGTAGCGCAAGACCCTAAGGTACCTTTCACCAATTAAACAACTTGTTTCGAATGTTGATTGATATAATATACTTTCTGGATGTAACTGTAGTTACATCCAGCAGAAGAGCTGGTTGCTGGTGCATTATAACTCAACAGCTCTTCTTGTAGCGCAAGACCCTAAGGTGAAGGGCTCAAAAGAAGCTTGCAAAGTACAGAGCCATTTGATATCCCTATGACTGACTCAGTAAGAGGTAAGCACATCCATAGTTTCTTCTTGTCATTCAGATAATTACTTATGGACCAGCCATTTAGCATTTGAGAACATCAATATTTGTTATTTATTACTCCATCCTTTTTGCTTTATGAGTTTATTATGTATTGCAATCTTTTTTGCAAATTATAAGGTATGCATGTAGATTTAATTCTAATTATCTATTTTGCCCTTGTTTATTTCATCCTCTTTCCTAATTGTTTATGCATGGGCACCCACACAAACCATCATCTCTCATGTTTCCTACACACTTAATGTAAGGGTACTATAGTAGTATAGTCATTTTTTTGGTGACTTTATCAACCTTAGAGATTTCTTAATGTTTGTGCCCGGTCAAAATGTGCCTTATAAAAAACAATAGCAGGAGTAGTACTGAATGTTCTGTTTATTTCCCTTTTGAGTTTTGACAGATGCAGCAACTTGGGATCTACTCACGACTTGATCAAATATTCGAAGCTCCTACTGCTGTAAAAGATGTTTTAATTAGTCAGGCTAATTTGGATCATTCAGTATAACAATGCGTACTAAATCTGCACCAAGTTGTACTGGCTATTACTTAAATTTTCCACTCAGAGTCGTATTTTCTCTTTCGTTTCTCCTTTTTTTTATGTCCATGTAGTATATAGGTACAAATGAAACACATCACAGGGCAGATGATGTACCAAAGTTAGGTATTACTGACTTGGACTCCAGATAACCATTACCGGTGGTCCTAATCAAGATACGGTGGTCATTTGTCAGCATTTATAAATGCTGTCAATCCTTCCCGGCTTTTCATGTGTGCTATGTGTTATAATATCAGCCTTAATAAATTTGTTGATTATATGATTCACCTGCCATGCCTGATGCGTGTTTTATTCATGCAGATTTAGATGTTGGTGACATTGAAAGGCTTCGATCTCAAAAAGATAAACATATGAAAGATATTGAAGGCATGGAGGAAGCCTTAAAAACGCTTCACAAAAAACAGATGCAATTAGAAGATAAAGAGGCAAAAATACACAAGCAAAAGGTTTCATATTTTTTTAGTTTATTCACTTCATTAGATTTAATTAGTGTCCAGTTGTTTCTGACACTGCTTATCAATCCAGCTTTTTTCTCGACATCTGCTTATCCATCCAGCTTGTTTTTATAGTGCTTATCTTTTAATTTTCATAATTTCAGGAAGGGATTACTGACATGATGAGGTCCCAAAAGAAGAAGCGAGAAGAAATACAAAGGCGCGTTGGTATGAGACTCTTTCATGTTCTTCTGCATGTAGCTTGTATCATATGTTGCTCTCCTCTCTAGATATTAAAAGAAGAATGCTGGAGGACATATATAAAGAGGAAGATGTGGAATCCAACACAAGAAAGCTTTTTGATCAGGTGGCTAAGTTAAATGATCAGCAATTTCGAGCAGTGATGAAACTCAAGGTTAGTAGGGCTTGTAACTTAATAGGCTAACCACCGATATTTCGTTTTATCTTGAAGACCACCATCAAAACTATTTGTACTTCAATTTTATTTAAATTCTTTCAGAATTTGCTTATTGAAGCTGTTGCTCTCAAATGGAGTCACACAGAAAAGAACATGGCTTCCATTGAGCTTGATACAAAGGTATGCTCTGCGAGAAACTATGAGCCTATGACCCTTTACTTTGTCATTTGTTTTTAATAGAACGCAGACCATGTTTCTTGGAAAAATAATTTTGCACATTGATCCATCCTCTGTTTTTTTTGAGGTGGATCCCATTTTCATTCTTTCACTGGTAAAAGGTTTAGCTCCAATTACATTGAATGAAGTTATGTAACTCTATTCATCCCATTAAGAAACCATAAGTTACATTTTTTTTTCTTGCACAGGAAAGAAGATTTGCAGTTCTGATATCAACTATGATGTCAAGCCAAACAAAAGATGAAGTTACGCATGGTATGCCTCGGGAAATTTCTCTTTTTTTGAATTGGTTATATACTATATATTCTCTTTCTCTTTTGCTTTTAATTTTGCAATATATATGAAAGTAACTGCAATGAGTGGCTCTTTTAGCTGTCTTCATTCTTGTTCCTACTCCTGAGCTTTGTTTGTTGGAAACCCTCGGGAATTCATATTACCTATATCAGTTTTGAGCAGGTACCTTGCTGAATTCAAGACAGGTGCCGAGAGGAAGGAGGCTGCGGAGAGCACAATGGTAGCTTATAAGGCAGCTCAGGTTGGTTCATTACATTGCTGGGATAAACTATGTCCTTCAAGTTTATTTGGGTAGCAAATAAATATTTCATCCTATCTCATGACTCTTGATTTTTTTTATTGTGTACTAGACTTTACAATGTTTCCTGAAAATTGTCTATCCTACAATTCATTCTGTAGTATATTGCTCTAGCAGAACTGGCTCCCACTCATCCCATAAGTCTTGGACTTGCACTTAACTTCTCAGTGTTCTATTATGAGATTCTGAACTCTCCAGACAAAGCCTGCAACCTTGCAAAACAGGTTGGTCGAACGTTTACCTCTCTATTTCTGTTTTTATTTTAACTTTGTATGTGGTTCTCTGTTGTACACCTAGGGTATGTTTTGTGCATTTGAATCTGAGGATTATAGTGGTAATCATGTTACAGAGCCAAAGCAAAATGTGCCAGCAGTTTATTTAGAAGGAGCAACTGGTACTTCATAATTAATTTTCTTTTCTGTCTTATCTTGGTAACGGCATATTTATCTCCTATGCGACAACTTGGTATAGTTGGATGCATGTATATTAATGTTACTTTGATATGATGAGCAATTGCCAATTGATCCCTTTACATCACATACAAATCTAGACGGTGGTACGCCCGTGCTAGCAGTTTGTGTCATTTTCAAGGATAAGAGTTTAGGATTTGCAAAATATGAAAGCTCCTTTTTCTTTGATTAAGAAGCTGGTGTTTTCTTGTCCCTAGATGGCCCAACCCATAAACTTATGCTCCCGAGTCAACTTGACGAGTCAACTAGCTGGTGTTTTCTTGTCTCATCTACAGGCATTTGACGAGGCCATCTCTGAGTTGGATACCCTCGGAGAGGAATCTTACAAGGACAGCACATTGATCATGCAGCTCCTGAGGGACAACTTGACCCTATGGACCTCCGAGGCTCCGATCTCACGATATCTCCTCATTCACGACTAACTGCAGTGGCCTTGCCGTCTTCCCCTTGACAGTTCTCCTCACCAATCACCATCCGAAACTGTGTATTGTGGCAGGAGGACGGCGCCGAGGAGGGCAAGTAGGCCTCGAAAGGGGAAGCCGGCGAGGGCCAGTAAATGGGAGGGGGATGAATCGATGGGTCCGCACGGTCGTTGGAGCCCATTGATGTCTTCGAGATGCCGTTGTGCTGCGCTCTGGATTCAGCTGCTGTTGTAGCTTGGTAGTGGTGATCAAATTAGCTCCATTGCTTCGCATTTGCCGCTGGTTGGCACACGGTCCATGTGGGCCGATACCGTTCTCCCTGGATTTGAATCGCATGTGTGTGTGTCTTCAGATTAAGCATTATGTCATTTTGGTCTAATGTCGCGTCAGGTTTTAAGGGTTGGTTACTAATTAGGGCCCGTTTCGTTTAGATTTTTCTGCTGCATCTTCTTGTGAGTATCTCTCTCTCTCTCTTCTTCCAGTCCTAATGCCATCCATCCGGACAATAGATGATTTTAGAACTTTCTTTTTTCTAGAATACTATTTAGAACATTCTCCATGGGTTGATGAAGCTTTTGTACTGACTGCAGTTTATAATAACTATTAGGGCAACATTGCTTATTTAAATTGTATTACCAAATATCGCCGTAGCGTTAGCACGGGCAATATACTAGTTTATGTAAATTTCACACATCAAGCAACCAATAGACGTCGCAGGTATAGTAACACAAGACTCTAAAAGGGGGGATTACCTTCGGATGACGTAGACGAATCTGGGCCCTCGGATCTTGATCGGACGGTTCACAAAGCTTGCGGGGTCGGCGATGTCCACGGCGGAGCTGGCTGGCCGGAGACGGAGATGACGACCACTCGAATGGCGTTTGGGCGCGAATCCGGCGATGTGAGTGGTACTCCCAGGTGCGTCTCATCGCGGCGGTTTCGGATCTGGGCTCGGCGACGGCGGAGTTGGCGACAAACGACAAAAAATCGCGGCGGAACCCTAATCCAACTACGGTGAGCTCTAGCGTGCGAACGGCGGCGGCTCAGACGCGAAGGTCTAGGGCTACGGGTGCGCATGGAAGAGGGCTACGCGATGGCGGCGGCGGCGCTTTAAATAGGGCCCTTGGCTTCCGTGAAAATCGCGGAAACCGAGGTCCACCCGGCTGCAACAGCGGAATCAGAATTGGATTCAGATTGGGCGACGTGGCGCAACGGTGGCCGTTGGATCAAGATCCAACGGTCACGCGGCTAGGCTCGGGCACGACGCGGTTGGCGCGAACGTGGTCCGTGTCGGGCTCGAGTCGGACTCGGGTCCGGCTCGGTCGCATGAACAGTGCAAACCCACTCGGCTATTTCCAGCGATTTAATATTCAAATTAATTTCTAGAAATTAATTTAATTCGAGAAAAATAGCAAATTAATTAGAAAGATTCCAGAAAAATTCTGGAAAATACTTTGAGACATTTTGGACTCAAATAAAATATTTCCAACAAAACTTTATTTAAAACTTTTAATTATTTAATTATTTCAAAAGGGAATAAATTCAAATTAAATCCAAATAAATCCAGATAAATTCCAAAAATTCACAAAAGTGCAAAATAACATTCAAACTTATGAAAAACAAAAATTGGGGTGTTACAATGCATTTGTTATAAATGGTTGGAATAGCTAGAATAAAAAAGCAAAACTAAAAGAGCATGTAGGAGGTGTCAATAGTGTTCACAACAATGCATTGAAATATTGCACTGATTTGTTAAAAAGAGACCAGCACATCGATGTTGCTATCCACACACAGAGTGAAGCTGCTAAGATTGCTTATTTCGCTCGACTAAGGGCATCAGTTGATGTTGCTCGTCTGTTATTAAAACAAAGATTACCTTTTCGAGGACATGATGAGTCAAAGGAGTCCTACAACAAAGGTAACTTCTTAGAAATTCATGAGTGGAAATATAGCAAAGATAAAAATGCCGCTGGGAATAGTCTTATGATATCTCCTATTCAGAAGGAAATTGCTCATTGTTTTGCAAAGGAAATATTGCAGTCAATTCTACGGGAAATTGGACATGATGTATTTTGTTTGCTAGTTGATGAGTCTAGGGATGTCTTAGGTAAAGAGCAGATGGCAGTTGTTTCGCGATATGTTGATAGTTGTGGAATTGTGAAAGAGAGGTTTGTTGGTCTAGTTCATGTAAAAGAGACCACTTCTTCCTATCTCAAGTCTTCTATTGACTCTCTATTTGCAGAATATAAGTTAAGCTTGAAGCAAGTTAGGGGCCAAGGTTATGATGGCGCAAGCAATATGCGAGGTGAGTTTAATGGATTGAAATCATTGATTATGAGAGAAAATAGTACATCATACTATGTCCATTGTTTTGCTCATCAACTTCAGTTAGTGGTTGTGGCTGTTGTAAGAAAGCATAAAGGAATAAGCAACTTCTTTAACATGATATATCTCTTGTTGAATGTGGTGGGTGGATCTTCAAGGAGAAAGGATATGGTTCGAGATATCAATCATGAACATGTGCAGAAGGCCTTAGGTTGTGGTCTTCTTCAAACTGGGACAGGGTTAAATCAAGAGCAATGCCTTCAAAGGCCTGGAGATACTCATTGGAGTTCTCACTATAAAACTCTTAATAGTTTGGTTGACTTGTTCCCAACAGTTGTTAAAGTGCTAGAATTTGTGGAAGAAAAGGACAAGGATAGAGCAAATAGAGATCAGGCATTAGGTCTTTTAATATACTTTCAGTCATTTGATTTTGTTTTCTATTTGCATCTAATGTTGACTATCTTGTAAGCACAAACACTTTGTCATTGGCACTGCAACGAAAGGACCAAGATATTGTGAATGCTATCAAATGTGTTAAATCAACTAGGTTGCATTTGTACAACCTTAGAAGAGAAGGATGGGAATCTGTCCTAGGTGAAATATATGCCTTTTGTGAGAAATATGACATCCCTAAGTTAGAAATGGAAGAAACCTACATTAATCCAAAGAAGCAACGACAAAGAACTGGAATTACCAATAAGCATCATTATGAAGTGGATTGTTTCAATGATGTTTTTGATTGGCTATGCTAAGAGCTTGACAGTCGTTTCAATGAGACCACATCCAATTTGCTTGTTTGGTCAGCTTCTTTAAGTCCAAGAGACTCATTTCATGATTTCAACTTGGAGAATCTGATGAACTTAGCTAAACTCTATCCAAATGATTTTAATTCTTTGGAATTGAGAGATCTTAACCATAATTTATGTCTCTACATTGCCGATGTGCGAGCAAATGATAGATTCTCCAACATACAAACTATTTGTCAGGTTTCTCAGAAAATGGTGGAGACAAAGAAACATATATGCTATCCTTTGGTTTATCGACACTACTACAGAATAAGCAATAGGCGTCGGCCTATCTGTGTCGGTTTTTTGCGAACCGACAGAGATAAAGATTTTGTGTCGGTTCTAAAACTCAAAATGGCGGGAAGCTGATTTGTGCCGGTTGGTAAATAAAACCGACACAAATAATTACTTATTAGTGTCGGTTTGTAATTACAACCGACACAAATAGTATTTGTGTCGGTTCGTATATGGAACCGGCACAGATATAAAAATATTAGTGTCGGTGGTAATCACAAACCGACACAAATAGTTTCCTAAGTATTTGTGTCGGTTTGTAATTGGAACCGGTACAAATAAGTCAGTATTTGTGTCGGTTGTAACAATAACCGACACAAATAAGTCATTATTTGTGCCGGTTCTGTTTACCAACCGACACTAATACTCCCCCCTATATAACAACTCGCAGCTCCTCGCCTCCATTCCCGATCAAGATCGCTCCTTCCCCGATCGAAAACTCTTCCTTCTCTCCTTCTTGCTCCATTGATTTCATTTGCTGCATTTTGAGTGTCTCAGATTTCCTCTAGTTGTTCCAAGGTGAATAATTTCTTCTCCTCTCTTGATATGTGGTGTTCTAGATGCAATTTAATGTTTAGAATTTGTAGAATTAAGGTTAATTTATATGTAGGTTTAGATTTAGTTTGTTTTAATTGGTGTAGCATTTTGTAGATGATGAATTTATTACCTAGCTTGATATGTAGCTTAGTTTTAATTATATAATGTATAGCTTAGTTTTATATAATGTAATTTCCTCTCCTCTCTTGATATGTAGCTTAGTTTTATATAATGTAGATTAAAATTATGTCCATCTATTATTGTTAGCTAATTAATTATTATCAAACATATATTAAATTTTAATAAGCATTGATTTGTAATGATCTAGTTGAAATTATATGTTTACATCTGATTCAATTAAGATTAAATTATATGATCTAGCATTTTGTATATGTTGATTTTGTTTTTATTGATATAGCATTTTGTAGATGTTGAATTTATTACCTAGCTCCATTAGATGAAGTTTTGCTTAGTTTTATATAATGTAGATTAAAATTATGTCCATCTATTATTGTTAGCTAATTAATTATTATCAAACATATATTAAATTTTAATAAGCATTGATTTGTAATGATCTAGTTGAAATTATATGTTTACATCTGATTCAATTAAGATTAAATTATATGATCTAGCATTTTGTAGATGTTGATTTTGTTTTTATTGATATAGCATTTTGTAGATGTTGAATTTATTACCTAGCTCCATTAGATGAAGTTTTGCTTAGTTTTATATAATGTAGATTACAATTATGTCCATCTATTATTGTTGATCCAGCTTGAAATTTAATGCTTACATCTAGTTCAATTAAGGTTAATTTATATGTGGTTCAAATAAAAGGTTTATTTTGATAATCGCTTATGTTAATTAATCGTAGATGGACCGAGATGGATGGATGTACAAAGGCGCATCACATAATCGAGAATACATCGATGGCGTATTCGCTTTTTAAGATTCACTGAGGAGGACAAGTTGCAAAAGAAAAGGAATGCATACATTGTCCATGTATTGATTGCAAGAATCGTAAGATGTTTTCGCACAAAGAGCATATCCACTTGCACTTGATTCAAGGGGTTTTTACCTGGATATACACATTGGACAAGGCACGGTGAAGAAGAGATCATACATGAAGGGGATAACGTCATCAACGACGGAGCTACCAACATGGTATCTGACATCGGTTCCGGATCCGATGAGGATAGGTTGCTCGTGGATGATGACAATAATCTGCTCGATGTTGCGCGATGCGTATGGAACTACACTAGTCAGAGAGAGTTTAATCAATTCCAATGTTTGATGGAGGACTCGGATAAACCTTTGTTCCCGGGTTGTAAGGAGGAATACACAAAGTTGCACACCGTGCTTTCACTACTAAAATTGAAGGCAAGCAATGGTTGGTCCGATAAAAGTTTCACGGCGTTGTTACATCTCTTGGCGGACATGCTTCCAGAGGGAAACGTATTGCCTGAAACCACATATCTTGCAAAGAAGGTTGTATGTCCATTGGGATTGCAAGTAGAAAGAATACATGCATGTCCAAACGATTGTATACTCTATCGCAAAGAGTATTCAGACATGCATATATGTCCGTATGCAAAGCATCAAGATACAAGCGGAAGAGTGATGACAAAGAATGTCGCCGAGGTGAAGAAAGGACCTCCTGCTAAAGTGGTATGGTATTTGCCAAGAATCCCTCGGTTGAAGCGCTTATTTGGAAACAAAAAGCACGCCAAATTGTTGCGATGGCACTCGGAAGAGCGTAAGAGGGATGGAAAGCTAAGACATCCTCGCCGATTCTCGCCTAAAGGAGAACCATCGATAGGCTCTTCAGAACAACTTCGAAATGAACCTAGGAATATAAGGTTTGGATTGAGTACGATGGAATGAATCCTTTCGGTAATATGAGTAGCATTCATAGCACTTGGCCCGTGACTTCAGATCTACAACCTTCCTCCTTGGTTGTGTATGAAACGAAGTACATTATGATATCGCCGCTTATTCAAGGGCCGAGACAACCTGGCAACGATATTGATGTATACCTACAACCATTGGTGGAAGATCTTCTCGATACTATGGAATGAAGGTGTGCGGTATGGGATGAGTACAAACGGGAGTACTTCACTCTACATGCATTATTGTTTTGCACCATCAATGATTTTCCCGCTCTAGGTAACTTATCTCGGGTCGTGACTATAAAAGGGGCCAAAGCATGTCCACAGTGCTTGGATGAAACAGAAAGTTTGTGGCTCAACAACTCAAGGAAAATCAGATATATGCGCCACCGTAGGTTCCTTCAAGGAATCACCCCTACCGCAATATGAAGAAACAATTTGACGGAACAAAGGAGAACGGTTTAGCTCCAAGGCCTCGTCGTGGGGAAGAAGTATATGATATGGTTAAGGATATCAATGTTGTACTTGGAAAAGGTAGTAATAATACTCCAAGATCCCGAATCGAGAAGACCACGTGGAAGAAGAGATCGGTATTTTGGGACTTGCCCTATTGGAAAGACTTAGAAGTTCGACATCGCATCGATGTTATGCACGAGAGAAGAATGTATGTGACAGCTTGATTGGTCTTTTATTGATATTCGTGAGCAAAACCAAGGATGGGCTCAAGTCACGAAAGGACCTAGAAGATATGAAAATCAGATCCGAGCTACATCCTCAAGACACCGGTCAGCCGACTTTATCTTCCCCGACTTGCTACACTCTATCCAAGAAAGAGAGAACAGAACTTTGCAAGTGCTTACATGGTGTGAAAGTTCCGTCCGGTTATTCCGCAAACATTAAAAAACTGGTCTCGATGAAAGATTTGAAGTTAAATGGAATGAAGTCTCATGATTGCCATGTGATGATGACACAAATGCTTCCTGTTGCAATTAGAGGTATTTTGCCTGACAAAGTCCGAGAGACAATAATGAGGTTCTGTTTCTTCTTTAACGCAATTTCACAGAAGGTCATCGATCCTGTTGGACTATGTGAACTACATGATGATGTGGTCAAGACTCTCTGCCAACTAGAGATGTATTTTCCTCCATCATTTTTTGATATCATGGTCCATCTCATTAATCACCTTGTGAATGAGATAAAGATATGTGGCCCCGTATTCTTGCATCAGATGTACCCGTTTGAGAGGTACATGGGAGTACTGAAGAAATATGTACGTAATCGATCTCGGCCGGAGGGCTGCATTGTAGAAGGTTATGCAACTGAGGAGGTTATCGAGTTCTGCGTCGATTACATGGACAATGTCGATCCGGTTGGTGTGCCTGTATCTCGACATGAGGGTAGGCTAGCCGGGAAAGGGGTCATCGGAAAGAAATCAATAAATACTTACGATCATGTTTTGTTCGAACAAGCACATTTCATAGTCTTGCAACAATCAGTTGAGGTGTCCTCGTATATGGACTTGCACAAGGATGAGCTACGGAGGGAAAACCAAGGACGATCGAGGTTTGGATAATAAAAGAGCACAACCGCTTGTTCAATCATTGGTTTAAGGAACACATGATCGAAAAGAAACGAGTGTTACGCTGAGGTGGTTGGCAAAGGGGCCATCAGTACAATTGTGACATGGCAAGGATACGATATAAATGGGTATACATTTTACACTAAAGCTCAAGATAGCAAAAGCACTTACCAAAACAAGTGGTGTTCGTGATAGATGCTTATGACAAAGATAGGCAAGAAGAAGAGCAAATTCTATGGGTTCATAGACGAGATTTGGGAGCTCGACTATTGTATTTTCAAGATCCCGATGTTTCGGTGTCGTTGGGTCCAACTCCCAAAGGGTGTGAAGGTGGACAAGTATGGCTTCACTATTGTGAATATTCAACATGTTGGATACACAAATGAACCATTCGTACTAGCGAAGCAAGTAGCACAAGTCTTCTATGTAATCGACCTTGCAGATAAGAAGCGCCATGTTGTTCTTCACGGAAAAAAAGGATCGTCGGAGTTGAGAATGTCGTGGATGAGGACGAGTACAACCAGTTTGACGAGTTGCCACCTTTCGTAGATGGAAGCATTAGGCTAGAGGAAGAAACCACTGAGGAAGAAGCTACCTATCATCGCGATGATCATGAAGAAGGGCAAATTGTGAAAGAAAATTAGCTAGGAGTAATGTTAATGTGATGTACAAAAATATAATATAAATATGATGTCAAAAATATGCATGTATGTGGACTTTAGTTGTTTTTCTCATGTTGATTACAATTTTATGTGGACTTTTAGTTATTAGTCTCATGTTGATTACAATTTTAGGATATTTTTATAAAATAAAAAAAACTAGAAATCCTACCTTTTAAATAACATATATACCAATTATATTAATACATTGAAAAGATTATTTTTGTGGACTTTTAGTTGTTTTTCTCATGTTGATTACAATTTTAGAATATTTTTATAATATCAAAAACTAGGAATCCTACATTATAAATAAAGTATATACCTATTATATATTTATATAGACTTTTATTTATTAGTCTCATGTAGATTACAATTTTAGTATATACCCTAGGTTATAATATAAAAAAAATAGAAATCCTACCTTTTAAATAAGATATATATGGGACTGATACTTAAAAGTATAATTTGTGTCGGTTCGTAGTTGCAACCGGCACAATTATTCACTTTCAGTGCCGATTTTAATATGGAACCGACACTAAATATATATTTTGTGTCGGTTCGTAGTTTAAACCGGCACAATTATCGACTATCAGTGTCGGGTTTTTTATGGAACCGACACTAAAATGTATTTTGTGTCGGTTGTTGTATTGAACCGACACAAATACTCCCGCACACTTCGACGCCAATCTCAGGATATAAATCTAAGTCCTTGAACCCTAAACCTAAGTCCAATACGCCGTGCCCTTGAACCCTAAACCTAAGTCGACGCTGCCTCGAGCGCCGACGCCGACTTCTCGAGGCCACCTGCCGCTTCGCCCTCGCCCCCGCCCACGCCGCCGCCCATGCCGCCCGAGCGCCGACGCCGACTCTCGACGCCACCCACGCCGCCCGGAAGCGCCGACGCCGACTTCGGAGGCTACCTGCCGCTTCGCCCTCGCCCTCGCCCACGCCGCCGCCCACGCCGCCGAGCGCCGACGCCGACCTCGACGCCACCCACGCCGCCCGGCGCCGACGCCGACCTCGACGCCACCCACGCCGCTTCGCCGCTTCGCCCCGCCCCTGCCCTCGCCCTCGTCTCACAGCCGCCGCCCACGCCGCCTGAGCGCCGACGTCGACCCCTTGCTCCTCCTCCCCACAAGCTGCCTCCAGGACGGTTTGTGATGGTTATGTTCACTAAGTGTGTTATCTCTGTGATGGTTTGTGATGGTTTGTGATGCCTCCCGCCGCCCTCACTTTTGCTTGCCCCCACTATGGAATGGATAATGGATCTTTTGTTTGGCTAGGGTTAGGGTTCTAGGTCAGCGTGGGTTGGATCCGTAGGGTTTGCACCGGACTTGTGCCGCCCAAAGGTTGGCTTGCGGTTGGGAGTTCGCTTGTGGTTGCTTCATTGTCGATCGTGTCTTTGATCCCCTTTGGTCAAGGGTGTGCTTGTGAAATTGTGCAGTTTGTTGGTGCTGTGGGTAATTCTCTGTGAGGAGTCGGCTTGAGTGAGACAAGGTTGTGACAGTATAAGTGAAGTCTGAAATTAGTTATCTTGTTGTTACTGTCTTGTCAAATTCCTTTACTGGATGTTATGTAGGTTCCTTAGTTCAGTTCTTCTGTTGCCGATATAGTTCTGTTCGTTACTTATTATCAGTTCTTCTGTTGCTTATATAGTTCTGTTCGTTACTGGATGTTATGTAGGTTCCTTAGTTCAGTTCGTTACTTATTGTCAGTTTGTGAATTGGCTTTGATCTTTCTGTTAAAGCTGTGCTTGTCATAGATTGATTGTGACTGTCCTAGTAACTCACTAACAGAAGGTAAACTGTGTTGCCAAAACTGAGAACTGATTTCAAATTTTGCTAGAAGTACTGTCACAACTAGTCTATGATCAAATTGCCGTTGTGGCGAGGAAGGCTAATCTCTTGATTAAGCAACCCGACATCTGAGAGAAATAAGATTACAAATCTTCTTGAGGTTTTTATCTAGTTGATTTAATATGGCCGAACACATGATTTCATTGAGTGACCTGTATATGTTTGGTTATAAAATGCTCAATTTTGTCTTTGTTTTGAATGACTTATATGCCATGTTGTATTGTTTATGGAGGATTGGAATATGCTATGTCAATGCTTCAATGTTTTCTTTTGATTTTTCTTTTATTGCTCGATGATGCAAATTGGGTCAAATGATGAATTGGACAATTAAGGTTGTGAATTAGGCCTTGAATCAGTAGACTTACATGCGGCAAATTGTTTAATTCCTTTCGCTGTTGCAAAGCTTGTTCATTATTGATTACTGTCTGTAGTTGTCCTCTTTTGATTACTGTCTGTTACTTTATTTGCCAACATGGTACTATCTGTATATATGTATTATTCTGAATTATGATCATAAGAACTGTGAAATTGATTAAATAATACATTAATCTGCATGATTAGGAAGGTAAGGATTCAAGGCCTTCTTTACATAGTTAATTGTTTAGTTCAAATGAGGTAAACCTGACCCAGGTGTAGATGAGGTAAGAGCTAGTCTCTAGCATTGCTACACCAAGTGCCTGAGAGCACTACCAATCAATTATACATTTGGTTCTCTTAACTTCCTTCTCTTAAATTCTCTTAACTTTCTTCTCTTACATTTGGTTCTCTTAACTTGCTACACCAAGTGCCTCGAGCGCACTACCAATCAATTATACATTTGGTTCTCTTAACTTCCTTCTCTTAAATTCTCTTAACTTTCTTCTCTTACATTTAGTTCTCTTAACTTGCTACACCAAGTGCGTGAGCGCACTACCAATCAATCAAGTGTATGTACAAAATAACTCTTAACCTACCAAGATGACCTTGTGAATAACAATTCTATATCAATAGCTTCATCAAGAACCCTTTGTTTGTGAATAACAATTTATTTAACTAATTAATTCATAAACAACAGATGGAGGGGACCCCTGAGCCTAACCCGAGTAGGAGCCCGAGCAGAAGCCCGACTAGCTTCCTCAACATCCACACATCGGACGCTGAAGTTTCGCCTGCCACTGATGTCGCGTAGCAAAGCGCCGTGGACGAGGGCAAACAAAGAAGCCTCAAGGCCGACATGTTATCACGGACATATCGTAGACTGGGCTCCTAATTCACCACAAGCAGCAGTGTCTAAATATAAATCAACCGGGTGCATCGTAAGGGATAAAGTGCCAATCATCTATCAGATCGCATAAAGTGCCGCCACCACAAAAGAGGACCTTTGGGACAGAACTCAAACAAAGCTTTGAATTTCAAGCGAGTCGAGAACCTCGTGCGTCGGGATGCCTTGATGACCATGGGTACTGCTGGAAGAACTTCAAGACCGGTTGAACTGCAAATATGTGAAGAAAAACCGGTCGGCCATTACGGACTATCCGAATCGAACCATACCGGGATGAGTTTGTGGCGATGAAGTCCAATGAATCAAAGAAAGAAGTCAAGTGAGGATCACAAACAGATCTCCGTAAAGAACATTCATCCTCACGTACTAGGTACGGTGGGTATGCGGGAAAAATTCCTCAATGGGAGAGGCAAGAAGCAGAGGCCTCTCAATCGATTGGGCGTAAGTCCCTTGTTTGAACTACCAAAGCGAGTCAAGCACTATGTGTTAGCAAGGGCAATCACACGTCTGGTGGGGGCTTGTCCTTCAAAAATAATGAAGATGAAGCGATGTCCCAAAGAGTCCATGAGTGGTCCGTCCAGGCTATAGAAGGCACTTTCATTCCAGATAGGGAGAAGGACACACTTACCGTGGGCCTTAGGAACCAAAGAGCACCCTGGTCGGACACTGGTGTTGGGGCTAAGGTACCTTGGAGCAAGGGATTCTCGATCATACCGACTCTTACAGAGTCGGAAGAGAGCAAAAGAAGAACGTGTCGAATATGAACGAGAAGTAATGAAGCAAGAAATGCTTCGGATTTACAAGGCACAATACAAGAACAAGTACAAAGACAAGTACAAGAAGCCATGAGCCATGCGTAAGTCGGGAACATTGTTCTCCCAAGCACCTCGCGCCATCGCGCAGTTAGCTAAGCATCCACACCATCGCTAAGATGCATTAGCCCGTTATCCCGTGGATGACATACAACAACCGACACCGTGCCGGCTCAATATTCCCGTCATGAACATATCTCTTCAGTCGCTACAGTGCATGGCTTATCCGTGCTAAGAAGGCGGTGTTTTGCACAACTCCCCAATCGCGCCGGATACACAAAGGTTGAAGTGGACACGGTATTTCCGCAGCTTCACCGACATGATGTTGGAAATGCCCGGAAATGATGACGTGACAACTCTAGGGACCGCAGCTGCACACGCTCATTCGATGGCGCAAGCGTGACATTGTCCTCGACCTTCAAGTGCCACCGTCCCGCATTAGATTTTCCCGAGTCATCACCAAAGACCCCAATGTCAAGTGCCCCCACCACCGTGATGACAAGATCGTGATATTCCAAAGCATTAGTCGCTCAATGAGATACGTGAAGAACATAATGTACATACTACAAAGACATTGAAAAGTAGGCGAGCCAAGTCGAACACATCGTGACGCCAAGATCGAACATGTTGTGCTTAAAAATATAAGGGCAAATCGAAATCGACGGACAAGATATTGTACAAAGACTGAAATTCGAGATGGGTAAGCCTTTAGTGACCCAAAAATGTTTGATACTCCTAACATTAATGATGCAAAGATTGCATAAGTGGTACATGGAGCGGTCCAACCAGGACGTCTTGCCAAGTCGGTCATTTCGCTTTTAAAGATGAGCATTTTCACCATGGGGATGGGTGCTTCTTGATTGAATTCGACAACTTGCATAACATGTACTATCGTGGATGCTCTCGACGTGTCTCTTTTGATATGTTGGGTACCGTAAGTATGAATTACATAAATTGTCATGAAACATTAATGAAGTTCCGATAAATGCAAATATGTGAAACTTCTTTATTATGTAGGTACGAGACCATTGAATTAAGGAAAACGCAAGCACTTAGTGTAGGGTTCCTCGACCCAGAATAGTTTGTGAACCTTTAGCTCTGAGGAACACCAAATGAGGTCGAGGAATACATATATAATACTTTCATTAAACTTCAAGAGAAGGAATTGATACTTTTTCCCTACAACTTCAAGTAAGTGGTTCACTAGCTAGTTATATTACTCGATGTTGTTCCTTACTCATTGTGATCTTAACACAATGACTATATTACCTGTGTGTGTAGATTCCATTGATACTGCTGCCATTGCACTCGATAAGAGCAAAATGGTTGTACTGATCCCCTGGATAAAGATGTAGAACTTTACAAGGACATGACAAATATACTACAGTAATGCCTTTAAAAGATACTCACAAAAGAGCATGAGATACCGCCCATTCCAAAAGTCCCTCTCAATGCGTACTAAATTTCCTAAGACGCACACATTATTTTCTATATCGCATTTTTGTAGTAAATGACTCAAGCTTCGTGACATTGTGGTTTATTTATTCTTTGCGTTGTCACAAACAGTTGCAAGGCACAAATTTATGGATATTTTATCTGCCAATACATGCGGAAATCTTAGGTTCTACATTAGTAGACAATGACGTAGAGGTTTGTCATGCTAACAACGCAAATTGATTCATGCCTAACGATAGCTACGAAAGCTCACATTCATTTTTTTACTTATAGCGCCTAAAATTGCTCTACGGATGGATCGCACCATAAAGAAATCAAAGCCATTCAGTGGACAACTCGCCGTTCATCATGAGTCAAATCATCAACAAGAATGGCGAAGTTTCATGACCTCGACAACAATGACCCTTCTGCACTAATCTGAACGACCGTGTCTCCATCCCACTCCGATTGATATATGTATCTTTACATAGTGTGATGATGTTTCATATTTTTCCTCAAACAGCTTGGTGCAATGTAGAATGATGTACGATGGTTTTGTAACATTTAAATTATTTGGTTCAATGAGATGGTTCTTTTATGATAAAGCGTCAGAGATTTGGGCCTCGAGGTTGTAGTGTAATGCAATGTATATTATATCGCCATTTCATTAATTACTACATAAATCAGTAATCCTATTAAGGCATGATTTTGCCGAATTAAATGTTCTTTCTTCAAGAAAAAATATAAACAACAGATAGGTGCTTTTGTGCTCTTCTTTTAAAGTTGCACAAATATTAAAGCATTAATGAAGGGTAGATAAGGATTACTTACCCTTTCGCTTGCTTCAAGATTTGTGCTACTTGTATTGGAAGGAAAAGCATAAAAGCATTGCTCAAACAATATTCTTAGTGACAATCATGCAGACATGTTAGTGTGAAAGTCTCTTGATTATCAACCATAACTTAAGAGACCTCTGTTTCTATGTAATGGAATTTACATTCAAGGCTTATTCTAGTTTCACTCTAGGAAGTAATTCTATAGCTTAATGGATCTTTAATTATTTATTGGAACAATCAACAATGAAGTCTTAATTTTGTCAGAGGTTTTACATTTACTATCTAGCGGCAATTAGAGTGGAATTTGGTTTTTCAACATATTCATGTACCCTACTATCACCACCACAAATGTGCCTCGAGATTGATGCAAACTTTCAAAATTCAAACCACCATCCCATCTTCTAACAATAATATCCCTTGCATGAATCTTGAGGTACTTTTGAGGGTCAAGATAGTGCATCTATACCCACATGTACATGTGATTTTGCATTTTTGGTAAAATGCCCAAAGATCTACCTGCTTTTTCAAGTTTTTTATGCATGTGCATACCCGCTTGTCTCAAAATGATCTGCTACCGCTTGTTCTTTGCACTCGATTTGTGATGCCCTTTTCTTGTAAAATATATTATCCTCGAAGTGCATTCTCCGTTGTTAGACGTAACATTACCTTTGTTGTGTTCCTCATCATGGAACCTGGTTTCGTGTTGTGTACTTGGATCAGCTTTTGATTGCTCTAGTATGCAACATCGAGCTTTTCCCATAGGGATCTTCTGGACCTTCCGTGACATTGAAGAATTTCATTGTTGTGTTCCTTCATTTTATTGTTGCCGCAAAATTCTTTTGTTGGGGCTGCACAATCATTGCTAGAATCGATTAACAATCTTGGCTAGCTTGCTTGATATCCTCTACATAGTGTGGTGGGGAATGAAGGGCTAGGTTACCATTTTCACCCTGCACTGATTACAACCTTTAGTCCATTCCATCTTAATTGGTGAAGGAATACTAGAATTGTAAGTTTCATCTTCAATTACTTTAGGAATAGGTAGCACCCTTTGACATGTGCCGTTGTTTTCAATGATTTGTTGGTGGAGCCAATTGTCAATGTCTATAATGTCCCTTTCTTCGCTTTTGTTCAGCATATTCCTTGATTCTCGTAAGTTGACATTCTGTGAAGGAAATTACTTGACCTTGTGATGGTTTCTCATGTTCGAGAAAATCACCTGTTTGATCTCGTATTCTGATGCATCTTGGCTACATTCAGCCCCATCTTGTGAAAGCTTATCATGGTTCTTCTCCCTAAAGTTTGAAATTTTAGCGACTGATAATTGAAATAAACAACAAATTGGGAGATTTAAATGCCACCTTTTGTTTTCCTCATAATGTTTCTTTTGTGTTCAGGAGTTCAAAATGGAACAAGTCGTAATCCGCCTGTGTATTTCCCTATGTTCAGCGGTGTTTCCTTGTCTTACAAAATTTGTGCCCCTTTGCTTTACTTGAGGCTTAGATCTGGATCTATTTCGGTGTTCTCACATCAGCAAAAAGTTTATTGTTTTGTGTAATTAGGTGCTGATTAGATGTTTAATACCAATTTTTCTCTAAAATTTGGTCCTTAGACAACTTCTACATTTCTAGCTGAAATGAGATCATATATGTGAATGCATGCTACAATACTTAATCTGATTGTCCTGATCAAGTAGCCATGTGAGGTTTTTAAAGAACTGAATTAGTTTTTTTGACCAAACGCAATTTCGAGACTACATTTATAGACGTGGAACTAAACTCTTACGCTTATATATTATATAGCTATCATGTGCAAACCGGCTATTTCTCATCTGCTTTGCCGCCAATACGCCTATTACTCGTTAGTATGATGTATGATGAATCATCGTATGGATGTTTTTATATGGTGCAATCGCTGGTGTGTCCTCGCTTTTGAATACTTCTTTACATCAAAACTGGCCGCACGCAAAGCCGTAGCGCCGTGAAATCTATCTAGTATATTATATTTCACGTGTTTCTTCCGTAATCTATGGATTGTCGCTGAAATGCTTGTTAACAATAGATTACGTTGAGGTTACTTCAACGCAAATAGTAGCTATTCTTGAGGTCACAGGTTTCTTCTGTAATCTGATTTGACATTGCTATCTCTCTACTTTGTGATCATGTTGCTTCAGAGGGCATGGCTAGCAGTATTCCTGAGGCTAGCCACAATTCTGATTTTTATTTTTTTCGGTCAGGTATCATTTGTGTCGGTTCTTAAAAGAAACCGACACTGATATGTCTATTTGTGTCGGTTATTGGTTTGAACTGACACTAATATGGTGTATATTAGTGTCGGTTCATGGATTTAACCGACACTGATTTGTGAATATTAGCTTCGGTTCGTGTTTAGAACCGACACTGATATGTAAATATTTGTGTCGGTTTGTTATTAGAACCGACACTGATATGTAAATATTTGTGTCGGTTTGTTATTACAACCGACACTAATATATATATATTTGTGTCGGTTTGTGATTAGAACCGACACTGATAATGTTATTTGTGTCGGTTTATAAACCGACACTGATAATGTCCGATTATTACTGTCGGTACATCTATGTCGGTTGGAAAACCGACACTAATGTCGGTTCCAAACCGACACAGATGAACATGTCCGTAGTAGTGCGACTTTTGAAACTAGTATTGGTATTGCCTATCTCCACAGCTACTGTTGAGAGATGCTTTTCAGCCATGAGAATAGTAAAAACATATTTGCGTAATCGCATAGGCGATGAGTTTATGAGTGATAGTCTCATTTGTTATGTGGAGAAAGAAGAACTGAAGAAAGTCACCGATGATACTGTCGTTAATCGTTTTGTGAATTTGAAAGAACGGAAATTGTAACATCCCAAAAATTGCTTTTAATATATTTAGTGTGTTTCTGGGTTTATTTGAATTTTTTAGAAATTATTTAAAGTCCTCGTGGTTAATTCGGATTCTAGTCTATTGAAATAATCACGTTAAATAAAGATCAAACATTTTCGAATAAACATAAAATTTAAAAATTTGTTGATAATTAAGATAGTTGGTAGACGAGAGTGTTCGCCTAAATACTTTCAAAACTCGTTATATAACTCAAGTCGTTGACTTTACAAAAATCAGACAGGGTCCTGATTCACTAAAAGAATTTTTATGAAAATCTAAGATCGAAAATCGCTAAACCAACTTCAAGTTAGGTTCCAAATAGTTCCTAGTATTTTAGAGGAATTTTTCATATTTTTTAGAACCTCCTGCTTTTTTTTCACTAAGCATGTTTGGAGAACATGTGGATGTGTGCATGTACTATATAGGTATACGTGTATATTATTAGGCTTGAGTCTGCACGTTTTGTTACTCTGCTCATTTCCTAGTCACGACGTGTGTAAATGTGTGTGTATATGAGTATGTATGTATACTTGGACCTTTGTTTTTCCCGCCGCTTCACGCCTCCATTTTTCCCACGCATCTAATTGCTCCTCCCACCTATTTCTCTATGTGCATTTCCTCCAAGCTATTATTTCCTTCATCCACTCCTACGCTTGTAGTAGTGTGCAATTGTACTCCATCCGCTTTCCAGCCTTATTAGTTCAATTCTGGCCGCCATTCCCAGCTTCTTCTTTACTCACCCATTCTCGAACGTGCACTAGTGTTTGGTTACTAGCCTTGGCTTTTATGAATACAATTAGTAACCGACACCATTAGCCTTGCCATGAATACTCCACGCCTTATTCATTGAAGCGCTTCTTTCAACCGCTTCCTTCGCTCCCTTCGCTCCATCGGTTTCTAATCGCTTCTAGTAACACTAAACTCCTCCATCGCTTTACTCTACGAAGGGCCTATTGGGTAGCTACTAGTTCTAGTATTTTTCCTT
Source organism: Rhipidocladum racemiflorum (assembly GCA_036346355.1). Taxonomy (NCBI): domain Eukaryota; kingdom Viridiplantae; phylum Streptophyta; class Magnoliopsida; order Poales; family Poaceae; genus Rhipidocladum; species Rhipidocladum racemiflorum. Next base: position 34,823,780 of record CM070576.1, on the reverse strand, counting down.
GATGTTGAAGTGGCAACAGAGAAAGGATCCCGTGAGTTTCCAAATGCACCAAAACAAATTCCGCTGAGTGTTTTGTTTTATTCCTTCGCCTTCGACGGCTGAGCGCTCGGCCGAAAGGGGCCGAACAGTCATCGCCGCTCCGCCTGCCGTTTCACGCTGTCGCCGCTATCGTCTTCGTTCACATCGTTGCCGCTGTCATCGTAGCGCCGCCGCCGCCACTGCTTACTTCGCCGCCGACGCGCTTTTCCGCCACCGCCATCGCCGCCGACGATCCGCGCCATCGCTCGCCGCCGATCGGTACTCTCGTTTTTCTTTACGTATGCGTCTATTTCTACCGTTGATTGATCTCCGCTAACGCTGCAGAATCGTATATATATGTTAGTATATATACGTATAGGCAGATGTATTCTCAGTAGCTCACGATATACATGTCTACATGTAGGTACTTGGTCGATTCACGTGTAGATATAATCGCGCCAGATATATTCGGTTGCTACGCATGTAAAATATATATCGTAGCATATTGTTTTCGGTACTTCTGTTATTAGATGCTAGCAGTATGTATACTGTGGATTTATTCGTTTGATCAGATATATATGTATATTCGGCCGATTCGTAAGTATAAATTTTCTACATGCGTGTATACTTATATTAGGAAGTATACATAGTTAAATACGCACTTATATAGTTGTTTTCGGTTCCTCACGTGTTCTAGCCTAATAGAAGTATACACATATATACTGTGGAATAAAGGCTCTCGCAAAAGGAAAACAGGAAGTTAGTTTGTACATGAGTTTTTCTAAAATTGTGGATTTTCTTCTTTTTCGCTACAAATTCGCTTTTAAGTCCAAATCGATTGCAACAAATTTTGTTAATTAGTAAATATTAATACCTAGCTACACTAATTTTTCTGAAATTTTATAATCAAATCTATACTACTAAATTATTCGCTGAAAGTCCAATCTACTTAACTTTGTAACTCGCAAACTACATGTCCGAAATGTCAAAATAAATTTTATAAATCTTAGAAAATACGAAAACAAATTATCTCAGTAAGATTTCAATGAAATTACAAACTAGTTTGAATTGTAGCATTCTCTAAATGTGTGTCGATGTTGATTTGCGTGTTTATTTGTTTATTTAATCATGCGCAGAGACGCCGAATCAGTGTGAGGGTGTCGATTTCGAGGAACAAGCTCAAGATCAAGATCTAGACCAAGACCATTGATATTTGAAGGCAAGTTGTGCTTTGACCATATTGCTCCTAGTTTTTGAAATGTATTTTGATTTAAATTATGCATGTTATGTTGATTAAAATGAATTAATTTAATTTGGGTAAAATAGTTAATAAACCTAATTGTTAACTCCACCCTTGATGATAATATTTGTATGCCATGTATCCATTGTTATCTTAAGTTGGTTTATTTAGTTGGATGTTAATATTGTGCCAACACGGAGGCTAGACTGCGGAATAGTTGCTTAGCTATGCTTACGTGAAATATGTTTCAAAGGGCAAAATAATATTGACTAATGTTATATGGAATGAGTTTTGGAATCGCAATCTTGCCACGTGATGATGTGAAGTGTAGATACCCTGTGGTTCTACATGGTAATTGATGTTATTGTTGGCATGCTATGCAATAATCAAGTCGGGTGATAAATAGATTTAGACCGGCAAGTGGCAAGGTTGATCTCGTGGGCCATGATTGGTACCGAAAGTCGCTTTGGTTCTTTGGGTAGTCTTGCCCTGGTCACCCTAAGGACTTAACCTGCAAGCCTTTGAACTGAGTCAATCGTGCAACCACATGTCTCAGAATGGGGCGGACCTAGTTGAGTAGGTTGCTAATAACTTGCATTTGGTACCTAAGGGTGTCAACTATACCTTTGTGTAGTTGAACGGGGGAGCACGGGTTACTGGCTAGGTACTCCTATCCAACTGGTTGGTTGACCTATACTACTGCACCTTAGGGAAGGGATAGTGTGCAACAACCGAGAGGTCCACTTGTATAGTTAGAGGCTTCTCGAAAGGCTTTGTTATGATCACTCATTCGCATACTCTTGTATGGCGATTCACTACAGACGTGTGAGTTGATCGTATCTTGTGGGTAAAGTGCATAACCTCTGCAGAGTGTACAAACTATTCAATAAATGAGTCCACTGCATCGACAACGCCTAGATTACAGTAGCATGGGTTAGATCTTTTAAAATAAAATGTGGGAATGGGTGGCCGAAAAGCCAGAGACAATATTGCTAAAGTGATTTAGGCTTTGAGCCTAATTGTTTAAAAAGAGATTGATAACTTACTATATAATATGGTTTTACCGCTTTTGAATCTATTAATGTTGTTTAATTAAAGCAAAATGTCGCTTGAGGCAAAACAACCACTTAAGCCATTCCTTTGGAAGAAACCCTGCGATATAGTAATAGGATTGCACCTCTCAGGCATGACTTGGTCGAGTATGTTGTATACTCACCCTTGCTTCCAACAAAATCATCGCTGAGGAGAAGACTACAACTTCAAAGGAGGAGAAGTTCCGCGAGGGAGGCAGCTTATCTAGGAGTTGAACTCTTGTCACTGCCTCGTGGCATGTCGATGGGAGTCACCGACGCCTTTATTCGCCGATTATTTACTTTTGTTATTGTAAGCCCTGCGTGGCAAACTATTTGTAAGGTGACCTTAAGGTCTTGTAACCAATTTAATTAATGTTTGAAGTACTTTATTATTAATTCCGCTGTGTATGATTGTGTTACTTCATCCCTGTTTAACTGTGTGTACTAGCGTGATCCTGGACTAGTACAGAAAACACAGAGGGTCCGGATTTGCAGATTCGGGTCCCGACAGAAATACTAAAAGGTAATGTATCTATTTTATTTGATATTTTGATTACTCTATCTTTTTTGTTCATAACTTTAATTCATATTGCTCCTTTTTCCAGGCTATTGAAATTGGATGATATATTTTAGTATTTTACCAATGTTCACCATCTATTGCCGATGACTCCACTTTTAATTTCTTTCGCTTGCAACAATCATTCACTGTTTTTAGTTGGTTTCTTCATTTTGGTAAGCATTTTCTTATTTTGTTGCTACTTCTTTATAATTGTACATCTTTATTGGTTTTAATGGTAGTATGGTACTAAATTATCGATGCTCATAAATAATCATACACGATATTATATGTATACATATATATGCTAGTAAAGTGGTGAATCCGGATAGTTTTTGCTCTAGTTCCACCACTGTATGCGTATGCATGCATGCATTAACCTTCTCTTCTATCTCTCATGCGCATACATGTATGCATTAACCCTCTCGAGCGCCGCGCGATGCAACTGTTTCCTTGGTCTTTGTGTTGGTAGGAGTTATGTCTTATATAGTGGGATGGAAGGAATACTATGTATCCTCCGTGACTGTATTTGATTTTGGAGTACGACATCGTTCACTGGGAATAGCCAGATCAAAACTAGTGGTGCGTGGAGGCGTCAAAGAATTAATGCATGCATGGACCATCTAAACGTAGGAGGCTTGAACTTCTAGACACACGCATGCCACAGTTGAGGCGTTCCAATTTTCCACACCTTAATTCTTGTGCTCAAATTCAAAACTTTGCGCTACCGCATTTCACCGTAGAGATTTCCAATTTCCAATTTCCAAGCTCCATCCAGCCTGCAACCCTTGCTCTCCTCGAGACTGGGCGCTGAACATTTCACCGTGCATGCATATAAGCGCTACTATAACTCCTCGTAGCAAACTTGTGTAGCATGGGATTAAGCACAAACAAAGACTTTCCACCTTCATCTACGGCTCTAGTCCTCATGGGGTCGGCCGGCAATCATGGTGCTCACACCGTGGATAAGTACTTGAAGGTGCTGCTGCCTTTTTCCTCCCACAAGCAGGTAAGGAAGGAAACATTGATATTGCCGTCTAGCAAATACACACCTAGCTCGACCGCTGATCCTTCAATGATGAAACGAGCTACTTCTGCAGCGAATCTCCGAAGAGCTCGCTAGGCACATGGACGGAGGCGGCGATGGGAGCAAGGCACTCGTCGTCAGCCCGTTCGGCCAGATCTGGCGCGTCGAAGTAGGCCGGGACAGCGAGGGCGTGTTCCTGGGGCACGGTTGGCCGGAGTTCGCGAGCGCGCACGGCATCGGCGTCGGCTGGTTCCTAGTGCTCCGGCACGAAGGCGGCGGCGTGCTCACCGTTAAGGCGTTCGACACCAGCTGCTGCCTCAAAGAGTTCGGTCGCCCACTCCTCGGTGCATACGCTGCCTCTGATGTTTAGCCAGTTTGTATTTCAGTAAGAGAAAAAACACCTTTTCTTTTTGAAAGTTCACTCTTGTTCATGTTCAGTTGCGGCAGCCCAGAGCAGCAGTACCGGCGGCGCTCGTAGGCCGCAGTTCATCAAGGTGCTTCAGCGTGGTTTGCACACTCTTCCTGCTAATTTTGGTTTTCCTCACACTGTCTCTATTCTAGTTGTTGAAATGTTCAGACTTCTGTCTTCAAATGTACTTTAACCTGATGATGAGTATGTCATCAAATATTCAAATGTAGCTTGTCCCTGCTGACTTTGTGAAACGCTACATCCCTGAAGAGCAGCTGAACTGACGGATGGCGCTCGTTTCCAGCCCCCTCGTCAAATTTGGCCGCATCAAGCTCGAGAAGGATCGATCGCATGTGTTCTTCGCAGGTGGCTGGTCACAGTTTCTGGCATTTCATGGTGTCACTGAAAGTGATGCTCTGCTGTTGCGGTATGAAGGCAATATGGTATTTACGGTCAAAGCATTCGGGCCCAGTGGATGCCAGAAACAGTTCAAAGATCAAGACATCAAACTTCAGCAAACTGAGCAAGTCAAGGAAACGAATTTGTTTGACATGCTGTGAACATCTTTTCTACGGATTGAATTATAAGCTAAAGCTAAATTCGTTTATTATTGTTGTCTTCTCATCATTTACAGAAGTGAAAAGCCATTAGGAAGCACCTTCTTCCACTTCCAGTAGAAGGAACGAGAGGCCAAGTGCTGAAGAAAAAAAGAGAGCAAAATACAGCTTATGTGTCTACGAGATTGGACCGCCGTCTTGGATAAAGAAGGAGATCAACACCTGCGCTCTTGGACCGCATCTTGTAAGCACAAACATGCATTTCTCTGCTGATATGTTCACGTTAGGAATAGGATAAACTCGTTTCAACAAAAAGAAACGGCCTAATTAGGCCCTGTTTGGCAGAGCTCCAGATCCTAGCTCTACCTCAGAGCTGAAACTTGTAGACTGAAATAAAGTGACTTAAGTTTATAATTTTATCCTAAAATGTAAACAAGATGACCCACCTAAACACTCTTAATATACCCATAGCCTCAGCTCCACGAATTTGGTGAAGCTAGGAATACCCAGCTCCACCAACTCCAAGAATTTGGTGCCAAACACCCCCTTAATTTCATGCCAATATGCATGCCATCGCAACAAGAAACAAATCAATCTACCAAAGCAATTCACTTGACAATAGAGGTGAGAGTTGGGCTATGCCGTACGGCACAGGCCCAATGGGCTTCAGGCCACGCGTGCCGTGCCGGTACAAAGATATCTGTGCCCTGCCGACCCGGTTCAAAGACATCCATACCGTACCGTCTCCGGAACCTGCTCGATGGCCGTGACAAGTGCCAGCCGAAAAAGACAGCCTATTGCCTAGGTCTAATTGATAGAGTATCGCCTCTTGCATAACATTTCTCATGTACATGCTCTGCATGTTGTTTTCTTTGCGTTGAGCTTGTAATTTCAAGGATTTCCTTAAGGTTCACCCAACTTATTTTATCCATCCATTTTTGAAGATCCAATGGTTGCTATTCCTATTACCATGTAGATGGTAATAGGCACCTACCAGTCAAGGGTAAAAATGATTTTTGACTGCATAGGACTTGTTTGAATCCATGCAGCTAATAGTTAGCTGCTAAAAATTAGCTGGAGTGGATCCAAACACCCCCAGCTAATAGATCAGCTAACTATTAGCTGGGCACCCAGCTAATGGTTATCTCATTAGCTAGCCAAATCCAGCTAATAGCAGCTAATACGTAGCATTTAACCAAAATACCCTTCGCGTCTACCACCAATAGCATTTAATAGCATGGGTATTCTGGACAATAGCATCTCCAGCAGAGCCCCTAAACCAGCCCCTAAACCTTAAAATAAGGAGTGGAGTAAAAAAAACAGATCCAGCAGGGCCCCAACTCAAGCCCCTAAAATTAGGGGGCCCTTAAATTTGCCTCCTCAGCCCCAATTCCCAGGGGGCCCCAACTCAAGACCCTAAAATTAGGAGGTCGCTAAATTTGCCTTCTCAGCTCCAATTCTCAGGGACACGAGTACAACCCCTATTATTGAAGACAAGGAAATACATGAGAGGCTTCGAAATGATCTTATTGAGAATTTATAGGCAATTCACAGCGCTTCGTAAGTTTGATTCATTGTTCGAAGTTTCTATTTATCTATTTACCATGTTTTGAAAATTTTAAATTTAAATTTGAAATATCATGTTTTTAAATTGTAAATGTTAATATGCTTATGTTTTATGTATTACAAATATTTTTGATTGAATTTTAGTGGTGTCAAATGAAGATTATACATAGCGGATATGTCAAAATAGGAGAAAAAGTAAAGAGAGGTGTTTCTATGCTCTTCCTTCTAGTACAAGTTGCACAAATCTTGAAGCAAGCGAAGGGGTAAGTAATCACCATCTACCCTTCATTCATGCTTTAATAGTTGTGCAACTTTTAAAAGGAAGAGCATAGAAGCACTTCTCGTAAGTAAAATAGGGGCTGGGATTTAGGGGCTGTTGCTGAACTTATGCTATGAAAACAGAGCCTCCAAAAATAGAGGGAGTCCTTAAATCCAAAATAGGGACCTTGTTTTAGGGGCCCTTGCTGGAGATGCTCTTAGCCACATATTAGCTGGTGGATCTAAACACCCTCCAACTAATAGTTAGTTAGCTAATAGTTAGCTAGCTAATATTAGATAGGAACTATTAGCTAGCTAACTATTAGCTGCTAATGGATCCAAACAGGCCCATATGCAAGCGAAACAAATGTTAATTTGGCATTACTATTTAACTTTTGACCTCAACAAGGAAAGCAGTAAGTGTGTCGGACGACATACTCTTTTTTTTGAAGATAGGACCATTTACTAATATTCTCATATCAAATACAAACAGCAAACAATGATAAAAAGTAATTAAGTATAAATTTTATCAAAATTTTATATTAAATATTTAAAGAATAAAACAAAATTTCGTAAAACAAAAGGTATACAAGAACACTAACTTGGAAGTTCAAATATCCCTAAATAATTCACAACATATTAAAAAACATCAATACCAATAAACTTAAATTCAAAAATAGAGAAAAATATGAGGTAATGTTGTGATAGTGTACTAACATGCTTTTTCTACATCCTCACTATGCATTTAAATTCATAATAATTAAGACTCAAATCCTGCCACCAAAATTACGTATAAAAAAATAAGATAAAATATTCATACTCGAAAGAGAACATGCTTAGTTTCTAGTTTTAATAAATTAATGTGTTCTTATTCAATTTCAAACTCCAATTTCTGATTCAAATACTTTTTAATCTTGATTACTTTAGTGTTTTCTGGTAGCATGCATGGCATCAGTCCTCAAGCGAGATCGAGGAATACCATCCATGGTGTCGCATGTCGTGTTTTAGCCGATCCGACCCACTAGCCTGGCTATAACGGGTTAACAGCTTCTTGGCGGGGACCTTCGCAAGGCGATCGGGTTCCGGAGTCGTTGCACGATAACGCTCAAGACCACGATGAACGGCACCAGGTCTTGGCAGTGCGTGGTCTCGCATAACAGAACGCCGACCACCGGCTTGGGCATGGCGGGCGAGGATCTGCGAGGACAACGGTCTCAAGGAAGGCGATGTGTGCACCTTCAACATCGTCGAAACCGGGCTGTGGCATGTCGTCATCGAGCGTTGCTGAGATAGAGAATATATATATAGAACCAGGTGATGGTGCATGGTGGGATACATATCTCATCGGCTAATAGGTCTCTTTGCCTATTGTTGGTCATTATATGCGTCTCTTTGCCTAATGTTTGTTCATGATGTTCGTGATCTAACCGTGGAAAGAAAAACATTGGATGACTCGATGTGCTCCCTTCCGGTACAAGTTTATCACTTCAAATATTGCCTCGCTACGTATCTTGGTAGTAATTGTGGCGAGACAAGGACAAGAACAATAAAGATTTTGTACCTCGAAGGTTAATTTCGTGCACTCCGGGAATGGGGATATGGGGGTATAGGAGTATGCGAGAGTGGTGGAAAATAAACAACGGCGGCTTGGATAGTTCATATGAACCGTAATTACGAAAACTACCCTGATGGCTTGAGACAGTCAGGGTGTAAGCGTTAACTCGTTGGTTTCGCAAATTCTTGTTGGTTTCATCAGATAGACCGTATCCTAAGGGTGAAGTAAAAGTTGCGGATCCTAGTTCTGGGCTTTGCTTTGGTCATCCAAGCCACACCAAAGACCCAACGCCGCCCTTTAAATCAACCCAGGAGGCACCTTTCAGCAAGGCTCAAAATCCTAGCAAAATTTTGAAAATTTTGCTCGTGATCTCCGATTTTGGACCGCCGAGATTGTAAATCTTGGATGGATAAAAAATTCAAAATATTAAAGTAATCTCGAAAATCGCAGCGAGATCTTGGCAATTGCAGTCGAGATCTCGGGTATTTTGACCGAAATCTTCGATATTTTGATCGGATTTCAATTTTTGAGTGTTGGATTTGATTAGATTTGGGGTAAGACCATCCACAAAAAATTTTGACGTGTTTTTGACCATTTTTCGGTTAGCTTAAGTTGACCGAAATGTCGGTAATTTCAGTTGAAATCTTAGTGATTTCGGTCGAAATCTCGAAAATCCCAGTTGAAAAAAAATGAATTTAAAATTTCATTTTTGGATTTCATCTGAGATTTATTCGAAATTCTGAGATCTCGTCGAAATTTCAGATTTCGGCCACCTCCAAGATATATACCGAAAAAAAAATTTAAAACCTTGCCTTTTAGGGCCTTGGTCACCCACTTCTTGGCATGTCCTTGCAGTTATTCACTTCCAAGCAAAGGCTCTCTTCACACGTGGAAATCCAATTTTTACCAGTAAATGATGAGCTAGACCTAACCAAAATACAGACTAACTTAGGGCCTTCTTCACAGTCTGTCTATACAGCACTTTGAGTATTTTTTTTGCAAAAAATAGTTATTTTTTCACCGTTGGATATAGATCTAGCCCGTCTCCTCCCACCTATATATTCTCTCTCACACCCAACCTAAGCCTCCCCTCCTTTCCCTCACATCTCCAGCCACCGCCACCCCTCGCCCACCTGCACACCATCTCCAGTGTTGGCGAGGCCCGCCAGCTTCCAACTTCGACGTCTCCATCAAAGGCAGTGTCATCCCAGCTTTGGTAGCGCCATCACCGCCAAAGCCACCGTGGTTGGCCACCTCCCTCCTTCTAAATCCACCAGTTTTCATTGCCCTTCTCCATCGCCGTCTCCAACCTGCAATAGGTGGAGCAACCAACACCTCACCAATCCACCACCACAATCGTGCATGCCTATGTTGACACCGCCCCCCCTCTACTGTAAATATGACCCTTCGGTGAACCCAAAACATTAACTCTAACCCGGTGAACTCGAGCCTTAACCTGACAGCAATGAGATACATTGCCGCTCGGGAGAAGGATGATGAGCTCTTTGGGCCACAAATGTCTAAGCAGATCCAAAGGTTACCAATTCGATCGATATTCCAAAGAAATTTACTCAGACTGATGTATGGCAAACCTCTTTTTAAGACAAAAAGTTGTTCCCTACCTTCCATTGAAAGCATTAAGTTCGAGACATATGACAAGAGGAAGGTAAGCAAAAGGGAGAAAAGAACAAAAGGAAGCTACATCCAGTTTTTTTATTGATAGAGGAGAAAGTTACATTCAGCTAGTTAGAGCTCGAGCCAAACTCTGCTCCCAGTAGGTATGGTTGACCTTTGGACTAATCATGCTAGAGTCTTGTTCAGAATTTCTGCGAAATATCGGATCTCGGAACCCCCGAGTTTCATAATCCCGATGAAATTAAGAAAACCCTAAAAAAAATTCAAAGTGCTACTGTAACATATAATATCGCCGAGATCTTGGTGAATTTGATCAAAATCTTGGCAAATTTGACCAAGATTTGACTAAAACTTTACCAAATTTGATCGAATTTGACCGGATTGGATTCTTCGCATCGTTTCCCATGTGGGACAGTCGGTAGATCATAATTATGGTGAAATTGAAAAAACCCTAAAAAATTAAAGTGTGACGGTGCATAAAATCTCGCCGAGATCTCGGTGAATCTCGGCAAATTTGACTAAAACTTGACCGGATTCAAATTTTGGTTTTTGTATTTCGTTCGGATTTCTTTCGAAATAACAAGATCTCGACGAAATTTTGGATTTCGGTAGGTGACGAGATTTAATCCGAAAACGAAATTTGAAACTCTGTGCTAGACCCAACGCTTGGCCTAACGCTAGTAGCTGCATATGCTAGTAAGTTGGGTCACTATTGGGTCATGTTTGCTCACACCCCAAAACATAAGTAGGGTTTTTTTTTGAAAGATCAAAAACATAACTAGGTCGACCCTTACCATCAAGCCTAGCCCAGTCTCAATATGGCTCTATCTAAAAGAGAAAAACAATAGTTGTGCACTTGTGCTTAAAACCTCATCAGAATAATAAAAAGTATTTTTTTTCACGCCGTTGCCTGTTGGACAGAAGAAGAAATGAAGAAGAGATGTGGATCGCCCACGTATTCCCCTCCGTGACACCGACCGCTGAGTTGTGCAATCGAGACTTCAGAGCCATGAACGGTCACTAGCGTTATTGCTTTCCACAAAAATGTTGGCCACTTTTTACAATGGATAGGTCCCATAGGGGAATCTATAGATACCATTAGGCTTTGTTTGGGAGCAGGATTTTCGCCTGGGATCCCAGCCTTTTCCTGGGTCTACAAGCCCACTGGGCTTGATTCCCCCCTCTGGCTAGATCGTGAGTTTGGAAGCCCACCCAACCGGGATATTTTCTCCCATTCCCTGCCGTTTTTAGGGGAAAAGAAATCGCGACTCCTCACATCGGGCTCGATGTAACACCCCAAGATTTTGCTTTTCTTAAATTCATGTGTGATTTGGCACTTTGGTGAATTTTTGGAATTTTCTGGAATTTATTTGGATTTATTTGGAATTTATTTGAATTTATTCCATTTTGAAATAATTAAAGAATTTAATTTTGCAAATAAAATTTTGTTGGAAATATTTTATTTGAGTCCAAAATGTTCCAAAATATTTTCCAGAATTTTTCTGGAATTTTTCTGAGTCTTTTGCTATTTTTAATGAATTAAATGAATTATCGGGAAATTATTTTAAATATTAAATCGCTGGAAATCCAACTCGGGTCAAGTATCGTTCATCCGACCGAAGTCGAACCCGAGTCGGACTCGAACCCGACCGAGCCGCTTGACTCGACCGAACCCACTCCTAAACCTAATCAATCCCAACCGTTGGATCAAGATCCAACGGCCGAGATCCGCCTGCACGGCTCGAGCCGTGAATCGGCCGGATCCGATCGCGCCCGTCGATCGTGGGCCGCTGATCGCGCCACGTGGACGGGCCACGATTTTCGTCGTCTTCGCCGAGTCCGAAGCCGGACTTCGCCGCCGCGCCGCCGTAGCGAACTAGGTTTCCGCCTAGGCACGGACGCCGAGGCTATTTAAAGCGTGAGACGCCCCCGAGGTTGCCCTCATCCTTGCGCACCTGCTCTCGAGCCATCTCGCCGGAGCCGCCACCGTTGAGCCGCAATCGCCGCCGGAGTTGTCTCTTCCCTCCGCTGCGGTTTGCGGTGTGCGCCGTCGTCCGTCGTCGTCCGCCGAGAAGGAGGCCAGATCCGGAGTCCCCGCGACGAGACGCACCCGAAGGGAGGCTTCATCTCGCCGGAGCACGCCCCAAACGCCGTCGGGCTCGTCGTCGTCCCCGTCTCCGGCCAAGCCGGCCGCCAGTAAGCCATCGCCGTCCGCGAGCTCGGAGGACCGTCGGATCCAGATCGGACGGTTGAGGTGAGCTCACGTGTTCCCAAACCCGATTAGATTCGGATCGCTGGATCAAGATCCAACGGTTCACAATTGCCACGTCTTTATGCAAAGGCGAATATAGGATTAGATCTCGACCGTCCGATCTAGATCGAACGGCCCACGAGCAACGAGTAGTTTCAACGTGTTAACCCTGGATCTAATCCGCGCCGCTGATTTTCAAACCAACGGGCCGAGATTGCGCCACGTGTCGGGAAGATGGACCGCCGCGGCCAACGCCGCCCACGCTGGCAGGCAGGACGCCGACGCGGGCCCGCGTGTCGAGGGGCCGCATGTCGCTGGTCGACCTCGCCAGCGCCGACGCCACCCATGACGCCACAATGGGTCCCACCTGTCGCCACTGCGGTCGAGCCCCGACGCCGGGCCGATGACGCTACCCGAGAGGCCCACATGTCGGGCCGACACGTAGAGTCGTGGACCGAGTCCACTGTGAGACCCAAGCCGAAGCGTGGACCAAGACCATGGACCGGCCGACGCCAGCAGCCAATCGAGAGGCTGCCACGTGTCCATGCTGACGCAATAATTAATTTCCGAAAAAGAAAATGATTTATTAATTCAAAATATTGATTCAAATTTAGATTCAAACTTCAAACGCTTATAACTTTTGCGTTTCAACTCCGATTTGAGCGATTCAAATTTCTAAATTTGTATAAAAATGAGATCTACCTAAATATGAATTTTATTTAATTTTTGGACTAAAGTTTTTCTCTGTAAAATTATTTAATTGATTATTTAAACTTTAAATAATCATAACTTTTATGCTTTAACTCCAAATTTGATTTATTCCAGTTTCTAAAAATCCAGAAAATTATGTTCTCTCTGTTTATGGATTTTATTTGGAGTTTTGGGATCTTTTGCATAGTGTTCATTTGTGTATTTGCTATTTGCACGCTTTACGAGTAGACGCGTTGAAGTGCTTAAGGATTCGAGGAGAAGTGTTGACTCAGATCCAACTCAAGACCAAGAGCAAGTACTTTTGAAGGCAAGTTGTGCTTTGACCATATTGATCCCATTTCAAATCTATTTTGATTTAAACTATTGCATGCTAGTTTAATTAGAAAGATACTTTGTTTAAACCTCGGGGTTAGATAAATACCAATTTGATATATGACACCTTGATTACTTAAGTATGTGCCATGACCTTTTGTCACCCTAGTTGTGGTTTACTAGTTGGACATTACTAAATTGCCAACATGGGTTTAGATCGTTGTAGTATGTCGCTTAGACCAAGCTACGTGCTCATGACATGATTTTGGACAATCAAACGCTAATATGGACTTAATGATATATTGAACCTGTTTTGGAAAAGTATCATGTGATGTTGACTGACGTGGTGCATGGTAATCAATCGGGTTTGATAAACAGATTTCGACCGGGGCATGTGGCAAGAGTAATCAGGTGGGCCGCTTGTGGCATTGGGAGTGATGATTTGGTTTTTCTGTAGTCTTGCCCTGGTCACTCTAAGGACTTAACCTTGCAAGCCTTTGAACTGGGTCATACTTGCAACCACATGGCTGGAATGGGACGGCCCTAGTTGACTAAGTCGCTAAGGACTCACTTGTGGAGCCTCAGGGTGTCGGGCTTACACCTTTTGTGTGATTGTACGGGGAGCGTATCGTGGGCTGTGGCCAGTACCCATCTAACGGTGTGTTGGTCCCATACTTCGCCTTGGCTAAGGGAAGGGATGGTGTAGAGCACGTCTGAGAGGACCACCTGTGTTGTTTGAGGCTTCCGAAAGGCTTTGTTACTGAACTCGCCTTTGTGGTGTTTGACTCAGATCTTGTGGGTAAAGTGCATAACCTCTGCAGAGTGTAGAATCTATTTGAATAGCCGAGTCCACTGCATCGACAAAGGTTTCTGAATTACAAATAAGGGGTAGACTTTCTGAAAATAACTTGGTTTTGAAAAAGATGGGTTGGTTTAACAAGGAAGATGATGGAAATATGGTTTAGGATGGGAAAAATGTTTATTAAACTTCTTGAAAAGTTATTTATGCTTTACTTATTTCTCACGCTTTGAATCTACTTATATTACTTGTCAAAAGCTGCATCGCAAATATACCTGAGCTATTCCTTTGTACTAAGCCATGCATATAGTATATTAGCTTGCATTCTCAGGCATGACTTGCCGAGTACCAAGTACTCACTCTTGCCTCAACACAATATCGCTTGAAGAGGAGATTACGCCACTTTGGAGGAGGAACTCCAAGAAGACCCGCTACTTAGGGATGCGAGCCCGGTCGATTGCCTGTGGTATACCGGATGGCGCCACGGTTTATTTGATTTTCCGCTGCTGCTATTTCTCTTTTAATAAGTTTCGCCTTGCAAGGCATATATTTGTAACTTGGCCATAAGGTCGAGTAACCCTTTGATTATTTAAATAAAGTACTTTGATAGTATCGTATGGTATGATTGTGATATATACCGATGTTAAGACTGTGTGCACTAGCTGCGTTCTCGACTAGTGTCGAATACACAGAGGGTCCTGATTTGCAAATTCGGGTCCCGACAGAGGTGGTATCGAGCCATACTTGACTGTAGGCTCAACCCTAAGCTAGAATGGTCGTAGTGAGGATAAAACCTATTTTCTAAAGCTAAAAATTTGTGAAGACAAGAAATGACATCTCGACTTATCCCCTTCTCTCTTTTCTTGTCTCTTGCTGAAATTCTCCCTTACCTTGTCACAATTGAAAAATTCCGAGTTCTTACGAAAAGCACTCTTGTGACAGATGGAGGAAGAGTTCAACTACGTTGATCTAGGAGTTGGTCACGCCATGAACTTTGGCACATGCTACAAACTCTCTGAGATTTTGAGAAGCCCCAATACCAAGTGGAAGTGATCGCACAAGCAGGATTGATCAAGGCTTGTGACGTGAGGATTGAGGTACCTGTCAGAAGAGGGGCCAGTGCAATCGCTCGATACACTGCACCGCTAGAAGATCTACAATGCGGATGGGTATCCAAGAAGTTTCACGACGAGCAATGCGGCACATTACCGGTATCCACGCTTAGAGAGTTGGAAAGCACGGTGTTCCGTTATCATCCGCGAGCGATAACCTTCTTGACCGAAGACGATTCAGGATGAGAATGCCACGCGATTACACGCTTGGCACGATTAAATGCGTCGCCAGAAGATGTACTAGATAATACAAGCAAGGAGCTACGTAAGGCCCGCAAGGAGATCACGGCGAGAGAAGAACAGATGGCGGGAAGCTCAAGAGTATGTGGCACACCTTCTACGAAGGATTGACGAGTTGGAGATGACTTTGTACGGACCAGACCCGCAGCCAAGATTTGAGCTACGAGCCAGATCCAGAGGAGTCGATCTCGATGAGGACATCGCTTCTTCGACTACCACAGATGACATAGTCGCTGGACATGGCGATCGCTTTCGCGCCTATGCCGCAAAGACCCGCACTCCGTGCCGTGGAGGTTTTCTCGATGAGTGAGCTTAGGTTCTATAGTGAGACTCCTTCACGAAGTCATAGAATAAAGAGTCACCCTTTAGGCGTTAGACTCCAGAGTTAGTTCGATTTGGATTTGCTTTGTTTCTTTGAGTGTGCAAGATGTGTTGCAAGGCCCTTAGGCATTGTAAGCAGCCATACCAAGTTATTAATAATAAAGTTGGACCTTAAAGTTACCCCTTTTGCCCCGCATAAGTTCCATATTACTTGTCTATTCTTGTTTCCCTCTCATCTCTAAACCTAGAGCAAATCGACAGATGGTGAACACCCGTGGAAACTTTGGAAGCAATGGGAGTGGATCTCGCCAATGAAAACCCCAATGATGGAGCACCAAAGACCGCCACTGGATGTGCAGAATTTTGGAGCATTTCTTGCTGCTCGCACCCGCTTGATGCATGCTATGATGCAACAAATGCAGCACGTCATCGCCGTGCCACCGCTAATCAAGTTAATCAGTGACCACGCCGTAATACAAGGTGTCGAGTTCATGAGGACTCACCCACCCACTTTCTCTGGAAATGCCAATCCATTGGAGGCCGATGATTGGTTAAGATCAATCGAGAGGAAGCTACATATAGCTCAATGCATAGGGAATGAGAAGGTACTTTACGCTTCTCATCGCTTGGAAGGAACAAACGCCGAATGGTGGGAGAACTTCGTGCCACGCAGAGAACCCTCAAGATATCACTTGGGAAGAGTTCACAATGCATTCCGACAGATCACGTGCCTGAAGGAATTATGGACCTTAAGAAGGAGGAGTTCAGAGCATCAAGCAAGGTAATCACCGGTGGCCGACTACCTGAACAAGTTCACATTACTAGCACGCTACGCACTGAGGACGTAGCGACGGATAAATCCGCATACCTCGCTTATGAAGGGACTTAACTCAGATTGCAAGTAGGGTTGATCACCCACACCTTTCCGGATTTCCAAGAGTTGGTGAATAAGGCACTTATTCTTGAGGACAAGCGCAAGGAACTGGATGAGAACAGAAGCGCAGGATGCAACAAAGAAGGATCACGTCAGGAACGCACAAATACCGAGAGTTGCACCAAATCAATTCTTCAGATTCCAACCACGTAATGCAACGAGGACACCATCCTCAAAGCACCAAGACTCCGCCAATCGTAACTACCAAACCCCAGCCCCGCTAGAAACGCTACCCCAGGCAACAAGAAGGAAATGCTGAGACGCCGTTACATAATCAAGAACGCAGCCAGGACACTTTGCCAACAATTGTCCGAAGAAGACAGCAGAGCGACTCCCGGCCGCTTCAATCTAGGAACCACCCAGCTAGGACGCCAAAGATCAGAGCCACACCCTGCATCGTGGTGAGAGGCCGAGTCAACCATGTCACCGCAGATGCACCGCAGAATGCTACTGACGACGTCAGATCGGGTAAGTTACTTGTTAACTCAAGTGCACTGCAGCTTTGTTTGACTCGAGCTTCAGATTCGTTTGTTTCGCAAGGCTTTGCTGCTAGAAATGACTTGAGAATTGCAAGACTTAAGTGCATGCTTTTAGTTCAAACCCCTGGTTCCGAACTCCGAAAGGAAGAAGGATGTTCCGGGGTGAGAATACTAATAGATGGAATAGAGTTCCTAGAAAACCTTATAATTTTGGAGACCTGCACCTTAGATGTTATATTGGGAATGGATTGGTTATCCAAGCACAAGGCCGTATTGGATTGCGGACGATGGACTATCTCATTTGAGAGCCCGTGTGGGAAGAAAGTGGAATTTCAAGCCACTGCAGTTAGAGATGGACAGCTTGATGGTTAACAGTACCAAGGCAATCAAGCATAGAGGATGTTCCAAGAGTGAATGAGTACCCGATGTTTTTCCGAAGATCTACCTCGTATGCCGCCAGACAGGGACATAGAGTTTGTGATAGAGCTTGTACTGCACAAAGACCGATAGCAAAGAGACCCTATCGGATGTCTACCGAGGAGTTGGTAGAAATGAAGAAACAAATAGAGGAGTTAATGGAGAAAGGATTTATCGTACCAAGTTCGCCGCCATGGGGAGCACCAGTTTTGTTTGTCAAGAAGAAGGACGGAGTTTCGAGATGTGCATTGACTACCGTGCACTCAATGAAGTCACCGTGAAGAATAAGTATCCGCTACCCAGATTGATGATTTGTTTGATCAGTTAAGAGGAGCCGAGTTTTCTCCAAGATTGATCTCGAGATCGGGATACCATCGCTTGAAGATCCGATCGTAAGATATTCCAAGATCGCATTCTCGCCAAGATATGGACATTACGAGTTTACGCTATGTCCTTTGGGTCGATTTAATGCGCCAAATTTATTTCATGAATATGATGAATAAGGTGTTCATGGAATATTTGGACAAGTTTGTCGTCGTGTTCATAGACGATATCCTAATCTACTCCAAGACAGAGGATGAACATGCCGAACACTTAAGGCGAGTTTTGGAAAAGCCGAGGAACAAAGCAACTTTTCGCCAAGTTCGCAAGTGTGACTTTTGGAAGGACAAAGTGGAGTTTCTTGGACATGTAATGACTCAGCAGTAAGGAGTCGCCAGAGATCCAAGCAAAGTAGAAGTCATGTTACATTGGGAGCCGCCAAGATCGTGACTCCAGATTCGAGTTTCCTTGGAATGGCAGGATACTACCGCCCGTTTCATTGAAGGCTTTTCGACAATTGCGAAGCCTCTTACGCAATTGTCAAGAAGGAAAAGAAGTTTGTATGGACGCCATCGTGAGAAAGGATTTCAGAGTCAAGAAGCGATTGACATCAGCACCGATGTTAGTTCTACCTGACGTTGCTCAAAGCTTTGATATTTATTGTGACGACGCGCCAAGGACTTGGATGTGTGCTGATGCAGAATGGAAAGGTCGCCGCTTATGCATCAAGGCGCTTGAGGCCGCATGAGGAAAATTATCCGACACATGACTCGGAGTTAGCTGCCGTAGTACATGCCTTGAAGATATGGCGCCACTATCTCGATTGGAAACAGATGTGAAGTGTATACGGATCATAAGAGCCTTAAGTACATATTCACCCAATGGATCTGAATATGAGGCAAAGGAGATGGCTAGAGTTAATCAAGGACTACAATGTTGGAATCCATTACCATCCCTGAAGGCCAACGTAGTTGCCGATGCTCGAGTCGGAAGAGCCATACCGCGAGTATGTTGCTAGCCATAAGTCATGATTAGTTATGTGATGATTTTCATAAAATGAAGATTGAGGTTGTACCTAGCGGATTCTTGGCCGCATTAGAAGTAAAACCGACCCTGGAGGATCAGATTCGAGAAGGACAAAAGGATGATGACAAGATCCGCAGGATTAAGTCCATCAAGGAGGAAGGCAAGGCAGAGGACTTCAAGTTGGATGAGCAAGGCACGTTGTGGATGAAGGATCGCATTTGTGTGCCTAACAAAAAGGAGTTAAAGCAATCGATTTTGGAAGAAGCCCATGACTCCAAGTACTCAATTCACCTCAGTAGGGCGCCAAGATGTATCAGATCTCAAGGAGAGATTCCGTGGCCGAGTATGAAACGTGAAGTTGCCGAGCATGTTGCATTGTGCGACGTATGCCGTAGAGTCAAGGCAATGCATCGAGAGACCAGCAGGATTGCTACACCGAAAATACCGAGTGGAAGTGGGAGGAAATCGAATGGATTTCATTACCGGCTTGTCAAGACACAAGGGGGTTATGACTCCATATGGGTTATAGTGGATCGCTTGACTAAAGTAGCCCATTTTATCCCCGTGAAGACCACTTACTCGGGAGATAAATTAGCGTAATTGTATATGATCAGATTGTCTGCTTGCACGGAGTACCAAAGAGGATTGTATCGGACAGAGGTACCCAATTTACCTCAAGGTTTTGGAATAAGTTGCATGAAGCCATGGGGACCCGCTTGAACTTCAAGACGCTTATCATCCACATTTTGACTGGATGGACAGACCGAAAGAGTCAACCAGATTCGAAGATATGCTAAGAGCTTGTGCATTGGCTTATGCTACCTCTTGGGATAAGAGTTTGCCGTGATGCCGAAGTTCAGTTACAACAATAGTTATCAAAGCTAGTTTACGATGTCACCTTTGAGGCATCGTATGGTCGACCATGCTCGGACGCCATTGAATTGGGATGAGACCGCCAGCGCCGTGTCTTTGGGCCTCGATATTCTTCAAGAGGTCAAGAGCGGTCGCTATGATTAGGGAAAGGTTGAAGATAGCCCAATCTCGACAAAAGAGTTATGCCGACAATCGTCGCCGAGACTTGAGTTTTGAACCGTAAGATTTTGTTTACCTCGTAGTTACGCCTCTCGTGGGAGTTAAGAGGTTCCATGCCAAAGGGAAACTCGCACCTGCTATGTTGGACCATTTAAGATTTTGAGCCGCAGAGGCGGTTGCTTATCACCGGAGTTGCCACGTTGGCAGGAGTACATGATGTATTCCATGTGTCCCAGTTAAAGAAGTGTCTCCGAGTTCCTGAGGAACAGACACCGCTAGAGTCAATTGAGTTGCAAGAGGATTTGACTTATAAGGAACATCCTGTGAGGATTCTAGACACAATGGACCGAGAAACTAGAAACAAGTCAACCCGCTTCAGTAGAGTTCAAAGTGGAGCAACCATGAGGAAAGCGAAGCGACTTGGGAGTCGAAGAGGATTTGAAGAAAGAGTTTCCAAACCTATTCTTTAGTGAGCCCTGAATCTCTGGACTAGATTCTATTAAGGGGAGGTTTGTAACACCCCAAGAGTTTGCGTTTCTTAAATTCATGTGTGATTTGGCACTTTGGTGAATTTTTGGAATTTTCTGGAAGTTATTTGGATTTATTTGGAATTTATTTGAATTTATTCCATTTTGAAATAATTAAAGAATTTAATTTTGCAAATAAAATTTTGTTGGAAATATTTTATTTGAGTCCAAAATGTTCCAAAATATTTTCCAGAATTTTTCTCGAATTTTTCGAGTCTTTTGCTATTTTTAATGAATTAAATGAATTATCGAATTATTTTAAATATTAAATCATTGAAATCCAACTCGGGTCAAGTATCGCTCATCCGACCGAAGTCGGAACCCGAAGTCGGACTCAACCCGACCGAGCCGCTTGACTCGACCGAACCCACTCCTAAACCTAATCAATCCCAACCGTTGGATCAAGATCCAACGGCCGAGATCCGCCTGCACGGCTCGAGCCGTGAATCGCCGGATCCGATCGCGCCGCGGCGATCGTGGGCCGTTGATCGCGCCACGTGGACGGCCACGATTTCGCCGTTTTCGCCGAAGTCCGAAGCCGGACTTCGCCGCCACGCGCCGCCAGAGCGAATTCAGGTTTCGCCTAGGCACGGACGCCGAGGCTATTTAAAGCGTGAGACGCCCCCGAGGTTGCCCTCATCCTTGCGCACCTGCTCTCGAGCCATCTCGCCGAGCCGCCACCGTTGAGCCGCAATCGCCGCCGGAGTTGTCTCTTCCTCCGCCGCGGTTTGCGCCGGTTTCCGCTGCCGTCCGTCGTCTTCCGCCGAAGGAGGCCGTATCCGAGTCCTCGCGACGAGACGCACCGGCGAGGCTTCATCTCGCCGAGCACGCCCCAAACGCCGTCGCTCGCTCGTTGCCGCCCCTGCTCTCCGGCCAAGCCGGCCATGAAGCCATCGCCGTCCTGGCGAGCTCGGAGGACCGTCGGATCCAGATCGGACGGCTGAGGTGAGCTCACGTGTTCCCAAACCCGACAGATTCGATCGCTGATCAAGATCCAACGGTTCACAATTGCCACGCGTCAGAGCAAAGGCGAATATAGGATTAGATCTCGACCGCCCGATCTAGATCGAACGCCCACGAGCAACGAGTAGTTTCAACGTGTTAACCCTGGATCTAATCCGCGCCGCTGATTTTCAAACCAACGGCCGAGATTGGCGCCACGTGTCGGGAAGATGGACCGCCGCGTCAACGCCGCCCACGCTGCAGGCAGTGACGCCGACGGGGCCCGCGTGTCGAGGGGCCGCATGTCGCTGGTCGACCGCCAGCGCCGACGCCACCCATGACGCCACAATGGGTCCCACTGCCGCCAAGACTGCGGTCGAGCCCCGCCGACGCCGGCGATGACGCTACCCGAGAGGGCCCACATGTCGGCGACACGTAGAGTCGTGGACCGAGTCCACGGAGACCCAAGCCGAGCGTGACCAAGACCATGGACTACCGACGCCAGCAGGCCAATCAGTAGGCTGCCACGTGTCCATGCCGACGCAATAATTAATTTCCTAAAAGAAAATGATTTATTAATTCAAAATATTGATTCAAATTTAGATTCAAACTTCAAACGCTTTATAACTTTTATGCTTCAACTCCGATTTGAGCGATTCAAATTTCTAAATTTGTATAAAAATGAGATCTACCTAAATATGAATTTTATTTAATTTTTGGACTAAAGTTTTTCTCTGTAAAATTATTTAATTGATTATTTAAACTTTAAATAATCATAACTTTTATGCTTTTAACTCCAAATTTGACGATTCCAGCTTTCTAAAAATCCAGAAAATTATGTTCTCTCTGTTTATGGATTTTATTTGGAGTTTTGGGATCTTTTGCATAGTGTTCATTTGTGTATTTGCTATTTGCACGCTTTTACGAGTAGACGCGTTGAAGTGCCTAAGGATTCGAGGGAGAAGTGTTGACTCAGATCCAACTCAAGACCAAGAGCAAGTACTTTTTGAAGGCAAGTTGTGCTTTGACCATATTGATCCCATTTCGAATCTATTTTGATTTAAACTATTGCATGCTAGTTTAATTAGAAAGATACTTTGTTTAAACCTCGGGGTTAGATAAATACCAATTTGATATATGACACCTTGATTACTTAAGTATGTGCCATGACCTTTGTCACCCTAGTTGTGGTTTACTAGTTGGACATTACTAAATTGCCAACATGGGTTTAGATCGTTGTAGTATGTCGCTTAGACCTCACGTGCTCATGACATGATTTTGGACAATCAAACGCTAATATGGACTTAATGATATATTGAACCTGCTTTTGGAAAAGTATCATGTGATGTTGACAGACGTGGTGCATGGTAATCAACTCGGGTTTGATAAACAGATTTCGATCGGGGCATGTGGCAAGAGTAATCAGTGGGCCAGCTTGTGGCATTGGGAGTGATGATTTGGTTTTTCGTAGTCTTGCCCTGGTCACTCTAAGGACTTAACCTTGCAAGCCTTTGAACTGGTCATACTTGCAACCACATGGTCGAATGGGACGGCCCTAGTTGACTAAGTCGCTAAGGACTCACTTGTGGAGCCTCAGGTGTCGATTACACCTTTTGTGTGATTGTACGGGGAGCGATCGTGGTGTGGCCGTGTACCCATCTAACGGTGTGTTGGTCCCATACTTCGCCTTGGCTAAGGGAAGGGATGGTGTAGAGCACGCACGAGAGGACCACCTGTGTTGTTTGAGGCTTCCAAAGGCTTTGTTACTGAACTCGCCTTTGTGGTGTTTGACTGTATCTTGTGGGTAAAGTGCATAACCTCTGCAGAGTGTAGAATCTATTTGAATAGCCGAGTCCACTGCAGATCGATAAAGGTTTCGGGAATTACAATAAGGGGTAGACTTTCTAAAATAACTTGGTTTTGAAAAGATGGGTTGGTTTAACAAGGAAGATGATGGAAATATGGTTTAGGATGGGAAAAATGTTTATTAAACTTCTTGAAAAGTTATTTATGCTTTACTTATTTCTACCGCTTTAATCTACTTATATTACTTGTCAAAAGTCAAGCATCGCAAATATACCTCGAGCTATTCCTTTGTACTAAGCCATGCATATAGTATATTAGCTTGCATTCTCAGGCATGACTTGCCGAGTACCAAGTACTCACTCTTGCCTCAACACAATATCGCTTGAAGAGGAGATTACGCCACTTTGGAGGAGGAACTCCAAGAAGACCCGCTCTACTTAGGGGATGCGAGCCCCGGGCTTGCCTGTGGTATACTGGATGGCGCCACGAAGTTTATTTGATTTTCCGCTGCTGCTATTTCTCTTTTAATAAGTTTCGCCTTGCAAGGCATATATTTGTAACTTGGCCATAAGGTCGAGTAACCCTTTGATTATTTAAATAAAGTACTTTGATAGTATCGTATGGTATGATTGTGATATATACCGATGTTAAGACTGTGTGCACTAGCGCGTTCCTGGACTAGTGCTGAATACACAGAGGGTCCGGATTTGCAAATTCGGGGTCCCGACACTCGATTTCCCCGTCGCTCGATTCTTCTCGCGACGGCGCCTCCGCTCGCGCGCCCTTCCTCCTCAGTGGAACTCACCGGTACGAGCCTTCGCCCGTTGTCTCCACCGTGCGCGCCCTTCCTCCTCCCACTCTGACGACAGAACTCACTGGTGAAGTCCTCTTCTCTGTCTCCTCCTTCTCCCACTAGGGTTCCTCACATCTCATCTTGCTTCTCGTAGATCTCGGTGGAAGATGGTGATTGGAGGTGAAGGTGGAGTTGGGGTTGTGAGGAGAACACACTAGGCATGGGCTAGGGTTCGAGATCCCCTTCCTAGCAGGTTCGAATCACTTCTCTGTTTGATTTTGTGTTTCGGCATGAATTAGTATTGAGATTTGATGCTAATGCAACTCGATCTGATATGCTTTCTATCTATTTGCTCTGATCTGAATTAGTCAAGCCTAAAAAGAAGTCTCAATCTGATATGCTAATGCAACTCGATCTGATATGGCATGAATTAGTATTGACATTTGATGCTAACGATCTGATCTGATATGATTCACACTAGGTGACAAGTGCTAGTTTATCTCCACAATAAGATGCATCAGTGAGATTCTGTGTTTCATATCATACAAAAATAATGTTCCTGAGTGCTGTGTTGGATGCTTCAGAATTTATCTTTATCTAGCAAATGGTTTTCATCAACTTCAATGCCAAGAAAATATTTGGCATTTCTTTTGCTATATGGGCATTCTTCCTGATTAACTGAAGAAGAAGATTTACCTGATTAACTTTGTATCTTTAGGTGGTCCAACAAATTAGTAGTTCAACCACTTTTCGTCGATAACATCGCTATCAATTAATTCTTTCTTTGTGGAGTACTGAAATTTATATACATATTCTCTATCTGTTGTTGCATACGTTCATTCATCTACTGGTATTGCATATCAGTTTAATTTGCATGTTGTTGCATACGTTCATTCATCTACTAGTATTGCATATCATGTGCCGTCTCTGCTCAAACAGCTGAATGGCGCATCTGCTAGAGCCATTCATAGAGTTGTATGTATCAAATTTAGATGATAGGGGATAATTAGCTGATGTTTTTTGTGTGTTTGATTATGAACAGTGTTTCTCTGCGTTTGGCCGAATCCCTGCAGGTAGAACTAGTGGTGCACGTCGTGCCGGCCCGGGCGGGCCCATCGTGCTTCGGGCCGGAACCGTGCTGTGCCACGCTGGCCTGTCGTGCCCACCGTGCCGGGCCGTGCCAGCCTAGCTCGCTTTTGACGAGCCCAAGCCTAGCCCATTTGCGCTTCGTGCCGTGCCGGCCCAGGCCCGGCCTATTTGCACTATTGCGATGAGAGAAAAGAACCTAGAGACGCACGGAGCGAAGGCAATGAAGACAAATATTGGGGGAAAATATTAAATTTTATTCAATCATGAACATGTACAAAGTTACTGCCTCATTAAAAACCTTACACCCCGGTGTGGGGTACCCCCGGTAAGGAAAAGAGTACAGTAACTACGTAAACATACATTAATACATAAACTACCCGATGTTGAGATTGTCAAAGTCGGCAACCGCCTCCATAATCTCTGGATCCTCGGGCTCATGTTGTGTCCTGTCTTCTGCACACTCCAAGTCCTTTAGGCATGTAATTGCCTCAACCAACTCAGGCCAAAGAGACGACCTCCTCGGCTCAAGTACCCTTCCCACCAAACTGAAAGTGGCTTCCGATGAGACAGTGGACACTGGAACCGTAAGTACGTCCCGTGCAAAATGGGATAGCATGGGGTAAATATGATTGTTATTCTTGCACCACAAGAGCTAGTTGAGCTGATTTTCCTCATCCACGTCAAGGTCGGTCTCCACGAAAGGCGTGTCGAGGTAGTGGTTGAGTTCTACTCGTGGAATCCAAATCGACTTGCTCGGCGATTGGGAAGATGTAACACCCCGGCACCTAGTATGCCGCGAATGTCACCCAAATAGCTCAAGACACAACCAATAACAATAATTATCAATAAATTACATCAACTACGCTAATTGTTTAATTAGAAATTCGGCAGCATCTCCTTTGTTTTTCCATGGTTTTAAGCATTAATAATAATAGCATAACAAGATAGCATAATGGGAGACAATAATAACATGACAATCTATGATTCCAACACCAATTCAAACTCAACACATAGAATTAAACGTCACCAACACCAATAAGAAGTAAACGATTATTCATGGCAACCAACGAGGTAATTAATCCAAGGTCTAACTGGATAAGACAACCATCACAACTATGGAAGGAACATGTCATTGTTTAGATGTGTGATGCTAAGTGATGACGTGAGTCTAGCTCCCTTTTTCCCAAGCTTGTTTCACAGTACCTAAAAAAAACATTAAACAACAAGCGTGAATTCATCACTCAGCAAATTGTATTGCAATGGAACAAACAAAACAATTTTCAATAACTTCATCATTACATCTCATAATCACCATCATAAGCATCTCAATATCTCATCTTCATAAACATCTCATAAACATACTCATTCATGCAATGCAATGCACATGTCTCTTTGCTTAGCACATACCGGTATTGCCGAGTGTACACTCGTCGGTCTGCACCCTCTTTCCCTTCCATCCCATGGAGGGTGCCTACTCTTACTGACTCGCTCCCATACACAACCGTGGATGGGACTACGAGGTAGGACTTTCGTGTTCACTACATGTGAACACAGAGGCCCGCATCAGAATGGGTCGCCTCTTCCATTATTAATGCACTTATGCCACATCATGATATAACTTGCATGAAAGAAACTCAATATAACAACAGCATAATCTTTACACTAAACATGAACATCGTATCTCATGCAAGGATCAATATGGTAAATTAGCGCATCACAAAGTATCATAGCAAAGCTACACATTTAGTTGGTCACCCAAAACCCCAAATCCATCCCAATACACTTATCTTCAACCGTGTGAGATGGAGTGGCGAGATGTTGAGGGCACTCCCAGGGTCACACCACCTGCACATAGGTATATTACACTCAAAAACTTGCCCAGAAAATAGTACAAGAATGATCATCTACAATGACTTCGCAACCCACTCCTAAAACCCGAAAACAGAGATTATGTCCAACGGGACAGCAGGATTCCAACTAGCATAACTTGAGTTCTAAAACTCTGAATAAGATAAACGAGTACATTTTCTCGAAGCTTAGAAGATTTCCCAACTTTATCTAAGTATTCGTGAAGACTGAATCGGCCTCTAAAATCCTCTAATCTACAGTTGAACGCAATATGTCCCAATCACGTCACAGATTAGACAACGTTCGGTAAAACAGCCATAACTTTTAAACAGCTGGATGGAATCTAACTTTCTTGGTGTACAATTAAAGGTAATTGAATTACCTACAACTTTTGTAACAGCCGGACGATCAGAAAACGCCTCTAAATTTTTTGAAATCGAGCCGTAATCACAAGCATCTAATCAGCCCGTGATCACAACGTTGGACAGAATTGCAATTATCCTAATCCCATCTAGAAACAACACCTATACATGGATTTTAGGCATGGATTCTCCCTTCTAACCAGTATCACAACCCTACAAAATAATCTACCAACACTTACCTCCCTCGAAGAAACACTCGAACGATGAAATCCTTCTCCTCCCGGCCTCGATCTCCTTCCACACACCAAATCCGCCGGATTCTCTCGGTTGCGAAGCTTCCCAACGGAGGGGAAGGGTGTGGTAGCAAGGGAGGGGATGGTTCCTAGCTAGGGCTAGCTAGGAGGTGGAGGGGAGGCTCAAGGTGGAGAGGAGGGGGGTGGTGCACAAGGGGGGCGGCTAGAGGGGGGGCGGCTAGGAGGTGGGAGGGAGAGTGGGGGCGCATGGGGGAGGAGGTGGAGGCGCCCCAAGGCTAGGGTTTGCTGGTTGCCCCCACCCCCCTCATGGGCCCAAAAACCTCCACTGACGGCCCATAACTCAACCCTCTAGGCCCAAACCCTCCCGGAATGGCCCAAAAACCTTTGAAAAGGCCGAAAACACAATATAACCTCGTACCATAAATGCCGAAATCTATAATGTCACATTCCATATTGTCACATTCTCTCCCCCTTAATAGGATTCGACCCCGAATCTGAGACACGCCACTTCGCAAACAACCAAATCGAAGGGAGCTAAGGTTCACTTCTCATAACCCGCTCAGAAACCCCTACGATTTGCACTAGCCAGAACGCAAAAGCAAGGAGCTAAGGCTCGAAGACTGACCGCTCAGAAGATGTTTTCGGACAAAGACCAAATCCACTTGCACTTGATTCGGAGGGGCTTTGTACCTAGCTATACCTGTTGGACAAGGCACGGTGAAGAGGACATCATACTTCAATGTGATAATGTCGACGACGACGAAGCCGCCAATATGGCAGCTGACATCGGGTATGGAACCGATGAGGATAGGTTGGTCGTTGACGATGACAATAATCTGGCTCAAATGTTGCGCGATGCAGAAGGAAACTACAGCAGTGAGAGAGAGTTTAATCAGTTCAAGGGTTTGATAGAGGACTCGGAGAAACCTTTGTTCCCGGGTTGCAAGGAGGAATACACAAAGTTGCACACTGTGCTTTCACTACTGAAATTGAAGGCAAGCAATGGTTGGTCCGACAAGAGTTTCACGGAGTTGCTACGTCTCTTAGCGGACATGCTTCCAGAGGGCAACCTGTTGCCTAAGACCACGTATTTTGCCAAGAAGGTTGTATGTCCCTTGGGATTGGAGGTAGAAAGAATACACGCGTGTCCAAACGATCAGATACTCTATCGCAAAGACTATGCGCACACGCATGTATGTCCGTGTGCAAAGCATCGCGATACAAGCGTAAGGGCGAGGAAAACGAAGGCATAGAAGTGAAGAATGGAGCTCCCGCTAAAGTGGTGTGGTATTTGCCAAGAATACCTCGCCTAAAGCGTTTATTTGCAAATAAAAAGCATGCCAAGCTGATGCGATGGCACTCGGAAGAGCGAAAGAGGGATGGAAAGTCGAGGCACCCTCACGATTCTCGCCCAAAGGAGAACCATCGATAGGCTCTTTAGGAGAACTTCGGAAATGAGCCAAGGAATATAAGGTTTGGGTTGAGTACGGATGGAATGAATCCTTTCTGTAACATGAGCAGATTCATAGCACTTGGCCCGTGACTCTCAGATCTACAACCTTCCTCCTTGGCTGTGTATGAAGCGAAAATACATTATGATGTCGCTGCTTATCCAAGGGCCGAGACAACCTGGAAACGATATTGATGTATACCTACAACCATTGGTGGAAGATCTTGTGCTACTGTGGAATGAAGGTGTACAGGTATGGGATGAGTACAAGCGGGACTACTTCACTCTACGCGCAATGTTGTTCTGCACCATCAATGATTTACCAGCCCTAGATAACCTGTCCGGCCGTACTATAAAAGGAGCTAAAGCTTGCCCCCAATGCCTGGATGAAACTAGTAGCGTGTGCTTAACAACTCGAGGAAAACAGTCTACATGCGTCACCGTCGGTTCCTTCAAAAGAATCATCCGTACCGTAATATGAAAAAACAATTTGACGGTACAAAGGAGGACGGTTCAGCTCCAAGGCCTCTTACTGGGGAAGAGGTATATGATATGGTTAAGGATATTAATGTTGTACTTGGAAAGGGGGATACCTCGAGGTCCCGTACTGAAAAAACCACGTGGAAGAAGAGATCCTTATTTTGGGATTTGCCCTATTGGAAGGACTTAGAAGTTCGACATTGCATAGACGTCATGCATGTAGAAAAGAATGTATGTGACAGCGTGCTTGGTCTTTTACTGAATATTCCTAGCAAAACAAAGGATGGACTGAAGGCACGAAGGGACCTGGAAGATATGAAGATCAGAGCCGAGCTACATCCTCAAGACACCGGGAAAGGCCGACTTTACCTTCCCCCAGCTTGCCATACTCTGTCCAAGAAAGAGAAAACAGACCTCTGCAAGTGCTTGCGTAGTGTGAAAGTTCCGTCCGGTTACTCCGCAAACATCAAGAAACTGGTATCGATGAAAGATTTGAAGTTAACTGGTATGAAGTCTCATGATTGTCATGTGATGATGACACAAATGCTCCCTATTGCAATTAGAGGTATTTTGCCTGACAAGGTTCGAGAGGCAATCATGAGGTTGTGTTTCTTCTTTAACGCGATTTCACAGAAGGTCATCGATCCCGTTGGACTTTATGAACTGCAGGCTGATGTGGTCAACACTCAGGTCGCCTAGAGATGTATTTTCCTCCATCATTTTTCGATATCATGGTTCATCTCATTGTTCACCTTGTGAATGAGATAAATATTTGTGGGCCAGTATTCCTGCATCAGATGTATCTGCTCGAAAGGTACATGGTTGTTCTGAAGAAATATGTACGTAATCGATCGCGACCGGAAGGTTCCATTGTAGAAGGTTATGCAACTGAGGAGGTTATTGAGTTCTGCGTCGATTACATGGACGAGGTTGAACCGAGAGGAGTGCTCAGATCACGCCATGAGGGAGGCTAGGCGGCAAAGGAGTAATCGGAAAGAAATCCACAAATTCTTACGATCATTTTTGTTCGAACAAACTCATTTCACGCAGTCTTGCAAAGCGATCGATGAGGTATCCCCGTTTATGGACATGCACAAGGAAAAGCTACAGAGGGAAAATCGTGGACGATCAGAGGTTTGGATAACAAAAGAGCACAATCGTGTGTTCAATCATTGGTTCAAGGAGCACATGTTTGGTGAAGAAACGAGTGTTACGTTGAGGTGGTTGGCAAAAGGGCCATCAGGTACAATCATGACATGGCAAGGATACGACATAAATGGATATACATTTTACACGAGAGCTCAGGATAGCAAAAGTACTTACCAAAACAGTGGTGTCCGTATAGATGCCTACGACAATACAGGTAGTAAGAAGAGCAGCTTCTATGGGTTTATAGAGGAGATTTGGGAGCTCGACTCATCGCATTTTCAAGATCCCGATGTTTCGTGTCGTTGGGTCCAACTCCCAAAGGGTGTCAAGGTGG
Organism: Rhipidocladum racemiflorum; assembly: GCA_036346355.1. Taxonomy (NCBI): domain Eukaryota; kingdom Viridiplantae; phylum Streptophyta; class Magnoliopsida; order Poales; family Poaceae; genus Rhipidocladum; species Rhipidocladum racemiflorum. Next base: position 34,792,897 of record CM070576.1, on the reverse strand, counting down.
ACAAATATGGCTTCACTCTTGTGGACATCGAGCAAGTCGGATATAGAGACGAATCCATTCGTACTTGCGAAGCAAGTTGCACAGGTCTTCTATGTAATCGACCCGGCAGATAAGAAGCGTCATGTAGTTCTTCAAGGAAAACAAAGGATCGTCGGAGTTGAGAATGTCATGGATGAGGAAGAGTACAACCAGTTTGATGAGTTGCCTCCTTTCGTAGATGGCAAAGATCGTGCTCGAGGAAGCAACCACTCAGAAGCCACCTATCATCGTGATGATCATGAAGAAGGCCAAATTGTGAAAGAAAATAATTAGCTAGGAGTAATGGCAAAATGTGTGTATTTATGTGGGGTAATGGAAATGTAATGTCGAAATATGCATTTATGTGGAGTAATGGCATTTTTTGTTAAAAATATGCTTTATATTAATTCATGGCTTTATATTAATATATATGATAGGTAATGCGTTAATATATAGTGTTATAAATGCATTTATGTGGAGTAATGGAAAATATGCTTTATATTAATTTATATTAATCAGGATTCAAATTTATAAGAATATAAATTTATATATCATAGATAAATTAATTATGAATAATTAGTAGTTAATATATATGATAGGTTCACTAATACATTAATTCATATCTTTATAATAGAAGGAAATCTGAAAAATATGCTTTATATTAATCATGTATTAAAATTTCATAAGAATATAAATTTATATATCATAGATAAATTAATTATTAATAATTAGTAGTTAATATATATGGTAGTTTCACTAATACATTAATTCATATCTTTATAATAGAAGGAAATCTGAAAAATATGCTTTATATTAATTTATATTAATCAGGGATTCAAATTTCATAAGAATATAAATTTATATATCATAGATAAATTAATTATGAATAATTAGTAGTTAATATATATGGTATGTTCACTAATACATTAATTCATATCTTTATAATAGAAGGAAATCTGAAAAATAGTATTAGTGGCGGTTGTTAATTAAAACCTCTACAGATAAGGTTTATCAGTGGCGGTTTTTTAATTACAACTGCCACTGATAATGCTTATCTGTGGCGGCTTTTAATTAAAACCGCCACTGATAAGGCTTATCTGTGGCGGCTTTTAATTACAACCGCCACTGATATGTCCCCCAATATAAACCACGCCACAGTGGTCAGTCCTCACCATGCCCGGCTCTCTTGAACCCTAACCCGCCGCCTCTCCTGCGTGCTGGCGACCCCGCTGCCTCCTCCCGCTCGGCGACCTCGTCTGCCTGGCCCTCGCTGGCGACCTCGTCCCGCCTGGCCCCGCCGGCAATCCGTCTGCGCCGGCCCCGCCCGGCGACTCGCCGCCGGCGACCTCGTCCCGGCCTGCCCTCGTCCGGCTGCCCTCGCCCCGCCGCCACCCCGCTCTTCCTCGCCTCCAACCCAAATTCGATCAGGTATTGCTTTGGCCCTTTTTTTTCGTTTGATCGTTAATTTGTCGTATTTTTAGTTGAAGTTACGCGAGCATCTAGTTTCATGTTGTGTTGGCTAGCAACTAAATGCAATGCTTGGTGGATAAATAGCCACTGATGTTATCATAACGTGAAGTAAATGATATATAGATATAATGGCAATATGGTTGCGGGTGAGCTTTGTTATTAGCTGTGAATATGATCTACCAATCTGGTTGCCTATGAAAAATTAAGATGGCACCGTAGCAAGTCAAAGAAAGGTATCTCAAAGTTTGTAACCAAATTTTCATAATTACTGTATGTTTAACTAGAAGTGATGTGTTGACATTATGAAATAATATGGCAAGTAGCAGAAGGCATCTAATAATTTAGGGTTTTGTAGATTGACAAATAAAATATGTAACAAAATAGTTATATTGCATGATAGTGAAACTAATAATTCAGGGTGCTGTTGTGATGATTTCTCTACCTCTACATCGATGGGGTTTTTTTCATGAAGGAAATGCTGATCTATTGAGTATGCTTCATCTGTATCAGATTGCTGTTCTTAAGGATCTACCTCTACATCGATGGGGTTTTTTCTCTACCTCTGCATAGCAGATGATGAAATTGATGCTATGCTCTGCTATGATGTTCTCAAGTATTCGGCTATGGCATGATAATCATGGTTTTGATCGTTGGGGTTACATGGTATATGATGACTTGATATTATGCTCAAAATATTTAAGGGTATTTTGTAGTGCTTGACTCATGGATAAATTGACTTAGTAATCGACAAAGAAATTGACACTAAGTTATGCTTGAAGGTACTTGAATATCTAATGAGGGATATTGATAATGGCTTTAGTATCAATGGATTTACATGGTAGATGATAGACTGATACCATGTCGGCTATTTCTCATGGGTCTATGATGATTCATGTATTTTCATATTTACGGGTTGGATGGCGTCATAGCGAAACCTTGATTGCAATACGCCGGGGGAGTACTTGCAACTTAAAGGGGACACATGACGCAACCCTCGTAACTTTGATTTGCATAAAGTCTGAGGCCACCGATTCTACTACTACTAATTTAAATCTCTTACTACCCATCTTTATTTCTGGTTCATATTTATTTATTTCTATTGGGTAAGATATGATGATTCTAATAGAATCAAATTTTGGAAAACTTACTTGGATGAATGGATATATATATATATATATTGAACTTGATTTCTCCTTCTTGCTTCTGGGATTTGGCTCTCCTTGCTTCTAGCCTTGACCCAAGCTTGCCGACTGGCTAGGTTTATCTAGAGCATGTTCTTCAGTAGCAATAGGTGCGACTCGAGGCGCGTAGACCTCGAGGAGTTCTTGGTGCTCGGACACCAAGATTCTTGCTTCTTACCTCATTGCTTAAGAACTTGGCCATAAGACCTAATTATTACAAGACTTCTTCTCTTTTAATCAAATTGTTGTTCTTAAGGATGTACCTATTCTGGTCTTAGCCTTGGTTTTAACTACATATTTTTATCCGACGCAACGCAACGTGTAAACCTACCTAGTCCGGTCTTAGTTGCCTTCTATAGCTGCCAGAGTAGTTTTACCTATCGGTTAGGATTTCTTAACATTATTTATCACATCGGTTGATCTCTCTACACAATAAGACCTCTTGTTCACATTATCTTCGAAATGACTATGTTTACTTTCGAAATGTAGTTCATATGGAGCCTGAGGCCCAGCCTGGGTTGGAGGATGCTTCCAACCCGTCCCCGAACTCAAGCCCGAGCAGATACCTGTTGGACCATCCAACCACCGAAGGTGCCGAGGCCTCCATCGCCGGAGATGCCGATGCTCCCGTTGCAAGACGTCGAGGCCGAGGAAAACTAAGAAGCCTCAAGGCCGGCATACCATCTCGGAGGTCTCAGATCTTTGGAGTCCCGTTAAACCGCAAAAACAAAGCAAAGAAAATATAGGTCAACATGCGGGTACATCGCAAGGGATAAAGTGCCAATCACCTATTTGGATTGGCACAAAGTGCCCGACGCCATCAAAATGGATCTATGGACAGAGCTGAAAGAAACTTTCGAATTCCTGAAGGAGTGAAGAGCTCGTGCGTCACAATGCATTGATGTCAATGGATGTCGATGGAGGAACTTCAAGTCCAAGCTGAATACGCAATATGTGATGAAAAATCGGTCGACCATCGAGATTATCCTAAAGTAGAGCCATATTGGGATGAATTTATTGCGATGAAGCAAGACGAAGCAGCAATAAAATCCGGTGAGGACCACCGCCAGATCGCCAGGATGAACACTCACCCCCACAGACTAGGCAAGAGTGGGTACGCGGGTAAGATTCCTCACTGGGAGAGGCAAGAATTGGATACAATCCGATCGGCTGGCACAAGTCACTTGGCCGGACTACGGACCGAGTTAAGCATTATGTGCTAGCAAGGGCATCTGTCATGCCTAGTGGGGGCTTATCATTCAAAAGCAACGATGATGAAGCAATCTCCCAACGAATTCAGAGCTGCACGCTGAGTCCACCCAAGGAAATTTTCACGCAGATAGGGAGAAGGACGAACTAACAGCAGCCTTTGGAAATAAAGAGCATCCTGGTCGGACACGAGGCGTAGGGGTCAAGGTTCCCTGGAAGATTGGTTTCCCAGAGCACGGAGACTCGTACAGGAGTCGCAAGAGAGCGAAAGAAGAGCGTGCGGAATGGGCTATGGAGGAGATGAAGCAAAAGATGCTTCAAGAATTACAAAGCACCATAGAACAACAAGTTCAACAAAAGTACAAGAAGCCATGAGCCGATCGCAAGGACACAACACTGCTTTCGCCAAATTTCTACGAATCGCCAGAGCGCTTGCGCTGGCCCACACCATTGGTACAACCGGATAACACGCATTATCCTGTGGGCGACATACAAGACCCCACACCTGCCCGGCTCAATGTGCCTGTCATGAACATATTTTTACAGTCGCTCTGAGGATAGCTTATCCATACCAACAAGGGATGTTTTGCACAACTCTCCGATAGCTCCAGGTTATGCAAAGGTCCAGGTGGACACGGTGCTTCCACAGCTTGTCGAGGTTGGACTGAAATGCCTTGCAATGATGAGGTCACAACTCTAGGAAGTGCCGTTCACACTTTCATCGATGGCGTAAGCGTGACATCATCTTGGATCATGAACCGCCAAATTTCTCCTGCAGACAACCGCCACCCTCTCTGTAGTACAACTCGCCCATTCATCACCAACACCTGAAAGGCGTCAAATGGCTAGTGCGCCCACTATAAAGGAGCCTGCTCTAGGAGCCCATTCGTCACCAGCGCCTCAACATCAAAAGCTTAGTGTGACCACTTCAAAAGACGAAGGTACAACACTGATCCAAGAAATGGCCCGTTAGACAAGCCATATCGCTTAGATCGGCGAAGCGAGCACAGAGTATGATGTCATCGGAGGAAAAGGAAAGGGCAAAGCGAAATCTCAAGTACAAGATAATCACGAAAGGTGAAATACGAGCTTGGAAAGCCATTAGTCACCGAATCGGTTGAAGAGCCTAACACTCATGATGCAGCGATTACATGATCGGTACATGATGCGATCCAATCAACATATACTCCGAAGATGATCACCGCCATTTACGGAGAGGAACATTTTCACCATGAGGGGCTGGCTACTTCATGATAGAATTCGATAACTTGCACAACTTGTTCTATCACGACGCCCTCGACGTGTCTTTTTGCGATCTTTGGACAATCGTAAGTGTCTACTATATAAATCATGGTTTACATTCACGTAATACCGATAAATGTCTTGTCTAACTTTTTCCTTATCTAGATACGAGACTATTGAATTGAGAAAAACCAAGGGCCTAGTGGGATTCCTCGACCCAGGAACGGTGTGCCAGATCGAAATCTTAAGAGCACTAAATGAGGTTGAGGAATACATATACAGTATGCTAAAACTACAAGACAAGGAATTCATACTTGTTCCATACAATTTTAAGTAAGTTTCTCACCGCTAGTTAAATCACTTGTTGAATTCGCTCATTTCTCTTATCCTAGGGCTAATGACTATAGCATCATACATGTATATGTAGGTTCCATCGATTCTTGTAGTAGTGACTCTAGAAAAGAGCAAGTTGTCGGGTCATGGATTCGATGGACAAAGATAAAAAAGACTACGAAGAGCTGCTAAGTGTAATGAATGCGGCGTTCAAAAGATATTGTACAAAGAGCTTGAGATACCGCCCATTCCGTAAATCCTTTCAGTCCGAACTAAATTTCCGGTACGCACGCAAGAAATATTCTTATATCGCATTTCATAGTAAATAACTCCTTCCATGACATTTTAGTTTATTCAATTTTTGTAGTGTCACAAGCAGTCGCAAGGCACAAATTTATGTGGGTACTTCGTGTGCCAATACATGCGCAAAATCTTATCTTCTACAATAATAGACAATGACGTAGAGGTTTGTCATGCTAACATTACACATTTATTCGCACCACTCAATTTCTATATATACTCTTAGATTTATTTTTCGTACTTGTAGCGCCTCAAATTGCCTACGACAGGACTACATCCTCTTGACATCCAAGCCATTCAGGGACAGCTCGCTTACTTCATCATGAAGGAAGTCATCAACAAAAAGGGCGAGTTTTATGATGAAGACAACAATGATCAATTGCTCCATGCTGTTGTTAAACATCATTCGCCTCCAAAGAACCCTAAAGGCTCGTAGGCTTAAGATTGTGTGACAAGATACTAGGTCTTGGATGTGGACGTGTAAATTGTAAACGAGAGCATGACAAACTTTAGAAACGAGAAGATACTCTACTGGTCAATATGACTAATCTTATTTATTATCGATCTATTACAATGTGTGTGGTATAATAGTTTTGCTTGTGATATAATTATTGATCTATTACACCGGAATGTTGTAATGCTGATTGGTTTTTGTGATATAATTATTCTCTCGTCTCATCGTGAACTCCTCCTTCACCTGCATCATCGCATCACGAACTCCTCGCATCAACGCCATCGTGTGCCTTCCTCCCTCCAGTACTACTAAGCGCTTCCTCCTCCCTCTCCGGCAGCGGCGCCTCACCGGTAAAGATTCGTCCTCCTCCCGCTGGTGATCTACATCTAACCCCCTTTTTCTCATACCTGTTTTGAGGAAGGAGAGGAGGCAGTTGCTGCTTGTGAGAAGTCGCTGAGGTGCAAAGATTGGGAGAGGAGGGAGCCGCTGGCCATTGGAGTTGCCCTTGGAGAGGATGCTGTGAAGGTGAGTCCCCTGCTCCTCTCATTGATATTAGTTCACTTCGAAAACTGTGAATAGTGCTTATGCAGCCTGGTGCTTGCATCACGTTACTTGCGATTGTAGAAGCACAATCTAACATGTTAGTGGAATTATCGTTGTTTAACAATATATGATGGAACTATCTTTATTTTAATGATGTACGCCATTTACTTTATCTAACTTGGACTAATTAGTTTTTTCACACAATGTGTTGTTCCCACTTGGCAATTGACATTAGTTGTCATCAGTCATCACTAAATAGTTCTTTCAATGCTTTTTTGACGAATCTGGAAACTAACTTAGGTCTGGTTCATAGAGTAGTGTTTCTAATTTATGCTCATAGAACTGTGGTTCATTGTACTTCTTGAAAACAATTCGAAGGTCAGTGTGGGTATTGGGCAATGTAGCTGGTGATTCCCCGAAGTGAAGTGACCTTGTTCTCGCCAATGGCGCATTGATGCCCCTTCTCGCACAGTTGAATGAGCATGCTAAACTTTCCATGCTAAGGAATGCCACATGGACTTTATCAAACTTCTGCAGTTGTTCCATATGTTTTGTCAATGTAGTGACTATCTGATTCATTATCTGGATTCGTGGAGTTTGATGATGTTAATGGAAAGGTTTTCACCTATTCTGCTCAAGACAGGTACACTAACTTCTCTAATGGCTGTAAAATGTACTTATTCTGAAACTGTGGTGTTGCTATCTAATGCACATATGGATGACAGAAATCTTATACGTGGTGTTGCTATGCAACTTATCAAAGCTGTATTTTTTGTTCTGTCTACATCCAGTTTAAAATATTTGATTTGATTTTCTATTTCATTAGGGTGCATGGTTGTATTTATCTCTTGTCTAATTACTTGTTAACTTGTGCCAGTCCTAGTATAATGCTGCCTTTATCTTTCTCTACGAGCTGCAGCTTGTTCTGACTTTCCTAATCAATCAGAGTGATTTGGAATTTCCGAGCTGAACTAGTCACAACATTTGAAGATCACCTATTGTGGCACCCTAATTGCAATACCAACAACATATACATAACCAGTGATCAAGATTTTATTATTTCTTACTGCAAGGCCGATTCCAATGATTCATCTTCGGAAGAAAATGGTAAGATTTGATCTTCTTTGTTGTACTTGGAGCTAGAACTAGTGTTAAGGTTTACCAAATTTGAGAAAAAAAGGACATGGTTAGTTGAGCATTATGCTTCTCTAGATGGTTACCATTTTGATTTTGAACTCTATGTAACAACTATGCTATACTTCTATTCGACCCAACAACGATTGTGTAGTAGCTGCAATGCTCAGTATTAGGTTTTACTGCCTGTTGTTTCATGTGCTGAATCAATTGTTTCTAGCGACTGTAGTATGGTAACGGTATGCTTCATGTCTCATAGTTTGACATATTACAGAAGATCTTTGAGACTTACACATGTTATTTCAGATATTAAATTCTAGTTCTGGCAATTCTTATATAGATAATTTACATATGGTTTACGATACATAGATCAGAAATGATACATGCATTCATTGCATTGTGTTATACTTCCATCTTTCCTTCAATATAGCTATTACATCTATTTATGTTGAAGAATGGTTTCACAGATTATAAAGAAAAATATAGAGGTGCAGTCATGTTCTTGGAATGCAAACGCAGGTTGCCACTTTGTAACTTTGGAGCAAAAGTGTACGTATTTTCTCAACTCATTATCTTGTTGTCCAAGGCATACATGAGTAGAGTTTCAAATACTTTGAAAAGGTGCTGATAAATGCTGTTCATCGTGATGTTCCATGTTAGGCAAGATAACTTAATGCATATGTCCAAAATTGTAATCAAAAGATGTATTATTGACCTTACACTTGATTATTATGTAACATTTGGATTTTAATTGGAGTTCTCCTCGTTTTACTTATCAAGAATAAGGACTTGTAGTTCTTGATTTTTTTCAGAATACCAATTGTCTAATTTGTATAGTCTGAGATTTACTGAAAAATCTTATTTCAGAATGACATGTAGAGCTACAGAACTTCTGCCGATTTATGGTTTCTCATTATGACATTCTTTCATTGTCCATTTGATCATTCTTGTTCCATGGACTTCTCGCGTTGAATGTTTAGCTACACCTGCTGTTGCATGATATCATGCTTTGCCATGACCAAATAAATCATTTGATGCTTGCAAATAAAGATACATTTCGTTTCATGTGTGAAAGAAAATCGATATATTCCAAATAGTTTAGAATCATGTATGTTGGTATATCTATCACTTTCCTGAGGCTGTTATTTGTGTGCTGTTTCAGAGGGCATGGCTAGCACTTTCCTGAGGCTAGCCAGAAATGCCGGATTTTTTTATTGCCGGACGGGGTTATTAGTGGCGGTTCCAACCAAAAACAGCCACTGATATACCATATCAGTGGCGGTTGCAATTAAAAACCGCCACGGATATTATAATTATCAGTGGCGGTTTTTAATTGGAACCGTCACTGATATGGAATTATCAGTGACTGTTTTTGGTTAGAACCGCCACTGATATTATCATTATCAGTGGCGGTTTTCCTCTCCAACCGCCGCTAATGAGTATTATCAGTGGCGGTTTTTAAACCGCCATTGAAAATCTCCGATTATCAGTGGCGCTTAATCTGTGGCGGTTCAAAAACCGCCACTGATGTGAGTTTAGAACCGTCTCTAATGTGCTTCTCTCTAGTAGTGACGCCTTATATAATGGGATAGAGAGAGTACTATGTATTCTACGTGACTGTCTTGGATTTTGGAGTACGACATGGTTCACTGGGAATAGCCCGATCAAAACTACCGGTGCGTGGAGGCGTCAAAGAATTAATATGCATGCATGGACCATCTAAACGTAGGAGGCTTGAACTTCTAGACACACGCGTGCCACAGTTGAGGCGTTCCAATTTTCCACACCTTAATTCTTGTGCTCAAATTCAAAACTTTGCGCTACCGCATTAGAGACTTCCAATTTCCATGCTCCATCCAGCCTGCAACCCTTGCTCTCCTCGACACTGGGCGATGAACATTTCACCGTGCATGCATATATACGCTCCCTTAAGCGCTATAACTCCTCGTAGCAAACTTGTGTAGCAAGGGATTAAGCACAAACAAAGCCTGTAACTTTCCACCTTCATCTACGGCTCTAGTCCTCATGGGGATGGCCGGCAATCATGGTGCTCACACCGTGGATAAGTACTTGAAGGTGCTGCTGCATTTTTCCTCCCACAAGCAGGCAAGGAAGGAAAAATTGATATTGCCGTCTAGCAAATTCACACCCAGCTCGACCGCTGATACTTCAATGACGAAACGAGCTACTTCTGCAGCGAATCTCCGACGAGCTCGCTAGGCACATGGACGGAGGCGGCGATGGGAGCAAGGCGCGCGTCGTCAGCCCGTTCGGCCAGATCTGGCGCGTCGAAGTAGGCCGGGACAGCGAGGGCGTGTTCCTGGGGCACGGTTGGCCGGAGTTCGCGAGCGCGCACGGCATCGGCGTCGGGTGGTTCCTAGTGCTCCGGCACGAAGGCGGCGGCGTGCTCACCGTTAAGGCGTTCGACACCAGCTGCTGCCTTAAAGAGTTCGGTCGCCCACTCCTCGGTGCATACGCTGCCTCTGATGTTTAGCCAGTTTGTATTTCAGTAAGAGAAAAAACACCTTTTCTTTTTGAAAGTTCACTCTTGTTCATGTTCAGTTGCGGCAGCCCAGAGCAGCAGTACCGGCGGCGCTCGTAGGCCGCAGTTCATCAAGGTGCTTCAGCGTGGTTTCATGGAGAAGATGGTTTGCACACTCTTCCTGCTAATTTTGGTTTTCCTCACACTGTCTCTGTTCTAGTTGTTGAAATGTTCAGACTTCTGTCTTCAAATGTACTTTAACCTGATGATGAGTATGTCATCAAATGTAGCTTGTCCCTGCTGACTTTGTGAAACGCTACATCCCTGAAGAGCAGCTGAACTGCCGGATGGCGCTCGTTTCCAGCCCCCTCGTCAAATTTGGCCGCATCAAGCTCGAGAAGGATGGATCGCATGTGTTCTTCGCAGGTGGCTGGTCACAGTTTCTGGCATTTCATGGTGTCACTGAAAGTGATGCTCTGCTGTTGCGGTATGAAGGCAATATGGTATTTACGGTCAAAGCATTCGGGCCCAGTGGATGCCAGAAACAGTTCAAAGATCAAGACATCAAACTTCAGCAAACTGAGCAAGGTAAGGAAACGAATTTGTTTGACATGCTGTGAACATCTTTTCTACGGATTAAATTATAAGCTAAAGCTAAATTCGTTTATTATTGTCGTCTTCTCATCATTTACAGAAGTGAAAAGCCATCAGGAAGCACCTTCTTCCACTTCCAGTAGAAGGAACGAGAGGCCAAGTGCTGAAGAAAAAAAGAGAGCAAAATACAGCATATGTGTCTACGAGATTGGACCGCCGTCTTGGATAAAGAAGGAGATCAACACCCGCGCTCTTGGACCGCATCTTGTAAGCACAATCATGCATTTCTCTGCTGATATGTTCACGTTAGGAATAGGATAAACTCGTTTCAACAAAAAGAAACGACCTAATTAATTTCATGCCAATATGAATGCCATCACAACAAGAAACAAATCAATCTACCAAAGCAATTCACTTGACAATAGAGGTGAGAGTTGGGCTATGCCGTACGGCACAGGCCAAATGGGCTTCAGACCACGGCGTGCCGTGCCAGCCCAAAGATATCTGTGCCCTGCCGACCGGTTCAAAGACATCCATACTCTGGAACCTGCTCGATGGCCGTGACAAGTGCCAGCCGAAAAAGACAGCCTATTGCCTAGGTCTAATTGATAGAGTATCGCCTCTTGCATAACATTTCTCATGTACATGCTCTGCATGTTGTTTTCTTTGCGTTGAGCTTGTAATTTCAAGGATTTCTTAAAGGTTCACCCAACTTATTTTATTCATCCATTTTTGAAGATCCAATGGTTGCTATTCCTATTATCATGTAGATGGTAATAGGCACCTACCGTTCAAGGGTAAAAATGATTTTTGACTGCATATTATGTAAGGGAAACAAATGTTAATTTGGCATTACTATTTAACTTTTGACCTCAACAAGGAAAGCAGTAAGTGTGTCGGACGACATACTCTTTTTTGGAAGATAGGACCATTTACTAATATTCTCGTATCAAATACAGACAGCAAACAATGATAAAAAGTAATTAAGTATACAAATGTTAACTTGGCATTACTATTTAACTTTTGACCTCAACAAGGAAAGCAGTAAGTGTGTCGGACGACATACTCTTTTTTGGAAGATAGGACCATTTACTAATATTCTCATATCAAATACAAACAGCAAACAATGATTAAAAGTAATTAAGTATAAATTTTATCAAAATTTTATATTAAATATATAAAGAATAAAACAAAATTTCGTAAAACAAAAGGTATACAAGAACACTAATTTGGAGGTTCAAATATCCCCAAATAATTCACAACATATTAAAAAACATCAATACCAATAAACTTAAATTCAAAAATAGAGAAAAATATGAGGTAATGTTGTGATAGTGTACTAACATGCTTTTTCTACATCCTCACTATGCATTTAAATTCATAATAATTAAGACTCAAATCCTGCCACCAAAATTACGTATAAAAAAATAAGATAAAATATTCATACTCGAAAGAGAACATGCTTAGTTTCTAGTTTTAATAAATTAATGTGTTCTTATTCAATTTCAAACTCCAATTTCTGATTCAAATACTTTTTAATCTTGATTACTTTAGTGTTTTCTGGTAGCATGCATGGCATCAGTCCTCAAGCAGCATCAGAGGAATACCATCCATGGTGCTGCATGCTGTGTTTTAGCTGATCTGACCCACTAGCCTGCTATAACGGGTTAACAGTTCTTGGCGGGGACCTTCTGCAAGGCGATCGGGTTCCGGAGTCGTTGCACGATAACGCTCAAGACCACGATGAACAGCACCAGGTCTTGGCAGGTGCGTGGTCTCGCGTACAACAGGAACGTCGACCACCGGCTTGGGCATGGCTGGACGAGGTTCTGCGAGGACAACGGTCTCAAGGAAGGCGATGTGTGCACCTTCAACATCGTCGAAACCGGGCTGTGGCATGTCGTCATCGAGCGTTGCTGAGATAGAGAATATATATATAGAACCAGGTGATGGTGCATGGTGGGATACATATCTCATCGGCTAATAGGTCTCTTTGCCTATTGTTGGTCATTATATGCGTCTCTTTGCCTAATGTTTGTTCATGATGTTCTGTGATCTAACTGTGGAAAGAAAAACATTGGATGACTCGATGTGCTCCCTTCCGGGTACAAGTTTATCACTTCAAATATTGCCTGCTACGTATCTTGGTAGTAATTGTGGCAGAGACAAGGACAAGAACAATAAAGATTTTGTACCTCAGAAGGTTAATTTCAGGCACTCCTGGGAATGGGGATATGGGGGTATAGGAGTATGCGAGAGTGGTGGAAAATAAACAACGGCGGCTTGGATAGTTCATATGAACCGTAATTACGAAAACTACCCTGATGGCTTGAGACAGTCAGGGTGTAAGCGTTAACTCGTTGGTTTCGCAAATTCTTGTTGGTTTCATCAGATAGACCGTATCCTAAGGGTGAAGTAAAAGTTGCGGATCCTAGTTCTGGGCTTTGGTCATTGCGTTCGGCTTTGGTCATCCAAGCCACACCAAAGACCCAACGCCGCCCTTTAAATCAACCCAGGAGGCACCTTTCAGCAAGGCTCAAAATCCTAGCAAAACTAGTTACATGCCCGTGCATTGCTACGAAAAACAAAATTGATAACGAAAAATAAAAATAAAAAAATAAAAAAATTATTTCACAAAATCAAACACCTATCTTTAACGCTTCGTTTCTTGCGAAAGCTGGCTAATTAAAGCAACACTTCGTTTTTTTGCGTAGGGCAATTAAGCAGGGCAATTAAGTAGGGCAATTAATGACGTGGGTAGAACTCACCACTGCCACCAACTGCTGTTTTATAATAGTAGAGATTTTGAAAATTTTGCTCGTCATCTCCGATTTTGGACCGCCGAGATTGTAAATCTCGAATGGATAAATAATTCAAAATACTAAAGTAATATCGAAAATCGCAGCGAGATCTTGGCAATTGCAGTTGAGATCTCGGGTATTTAGACCGAAATCTTTGATATTTTGATCGGATTTCAAATTTTGAGTGTTGGATTTGATTAGATTTGGGGTAAGACCATCCACAAAAAATTTTGACGTGTTTTTGATCATTTTTCGGTTAGCTCAAGTTGACCGAAATGTCAGTAATTTTAGTTGAAATCTTATTGATTTCGGTCGAAATCTCGAAAATCCCAGTTGAAAAAAAATGAATTTAAAATTTCATTTTTGAATTTCATCTAAGATTTATTCGAAATTCTGAGATCTCGTCGAAATTTCAGATTTCGGCCACCTCCAAGATATATACCGAAAACAAAATTTAAAACCTTGCCTCTTAGGGCCTTGGTCACCCACTTCTTGGCATGTCCTTGCAGTTATTCACTTCCAGGCAAAGGCTCTCTTCGCACGTGGAAATCCAATTTTTACCAGTAAATGATGAGCTAGACCTAACCAAAATACAGACTAACTTAAGGGCCTTCTTCACAGTCTATCTATACAACACTTTGAGTATTTTTTTTTTGCAAAAAATAGTTATTTTTTCACCGTTGGATATAGATCTAGCCCGTCTCCTCCCACCTATATATTCTCTCTCACACCCAACCTAAGCCTCCCCTCCTTTCCCTCACATCTCCAGCCACCGCCACCCCTCGCCCACCTGCACACCAACTCCAGTGTTGGCGAGGCCCACCAGCTTCCAACTTCAACGTCTCCATCAATGGCAGTGCCATCCCAGCTTTGGTAGCGCCATCACCGCCAAAGCCACCGTGGTTGGCCACCTCCCTCCTTCTAAATCCACCAGTTTTCATTGCCCTTCTCCATCGCCGTCTCCAACCTGCAATAGGTGGAGCAACCAACACCTCACCAATCCACCACCACAATCGTGCATGCCTATGTTGACACCCCCCCTCTACTGTAAATATGACCCTTCGGTGAACCCAAAACATTAACTCGGTGAATCCAAAACCTAACCCGGTGAACTCGAGCCTTAACCTGACAGCAATGAGATACATTGCTGCTCGGGAGAAGGATGATGAGCTCTTTGGGCCACAAATGTCTAAGTAGATCCAAAGGTTACCAATTCGATCGATATTCCAAAGAAATTTACTCAGACTGATGTATGGCAAACCTCTTTTTAAGACAAAAGGTTGTTCCCTACCTTCCATTGAAAGCATTAAGTTCGAAACATATGACAAGAGGAAGGTAAGCAAAAGGGAGAAAAGAACAAAAGGAAGCTACATCCAATTTTTTTATTGATAGAGGAGAAAGTTACATTCAGCTAGTTAGAGCTCGAGCTAAACTCTGCTCCCAGTAGGTATGTTTGACCTTTGGTCTAATCATGCTAGAGTCTTGTTCAAAATTTCGGCGAAATATCGGATCTCGGAACCCCCGAGTTTCATAATCCCGATGAAATTAAGAAAACCCTAAAAAAAATTCAAAGTGCTATTGTAACATATAATCTCGCCGAGATCTTGGTGAATTTGATCAAAATCTCGGCAAATTTGACCAAGATTTGACCAAAACTTTTTCGAATTTTGACCGGATTGGATTCTTCGCGTCGTTTCCCATGTGGGACAGTCGGTAGATCATAATTCCGGTGAAATTGAAAAAACCCTAAAAAATTAAAGTGTGATGGTGCATAAAATCTCGCCGAGATCTCGGTGAACCTCGGCAAATTTGACTAAAACTTGACCGGATTCAAATTTTGGTTTTTGTATTTCGTTCGGATTTCTTTCGAAATAACAAGATCTCAATGAAATTTTGGATTTCGGTAGGTGACGAGATTTAATCCGAAAACGAAATTTGAAACTCTGTGCTAGACCCAACGCTTGGCCTAACGCTAGTAGTTGCATATGCTAGTAAGTTGGGTCACTATTGGGTCATGTTTGCTCACACCCCAAAACATAAGTAGGGTTTTTTTTTTGAAAGATCAAAAACATAACTAGGTCGACCCTTACCATCAAGCCTAGCCCAGTCTCAATATGGCTCTATCTAAAAGAGAAAAACAATAGTTGTGCTCAGTGGCGGATCCAGAAAGTTTCAAAAAGGGGGGCTTAACAACAGAAACTACTACCAATTGTAGCTGATGTGTAAAGCAATGCACATAGTGAGCATGCGGGTTCTCATTTGAAATTAGTGTCTTTAAACCATTAAATTGACCTCGCATGTTCGATGCACCATCATAGCCTTGTCCTCTGAGTTTAGATAGAGACAAACCAAAGCGAGCAAATAACAAATCCAAAGCTGTTTTCAGTGAAGTAGAAAATGTATCCGTAACATGTTCAACAGCAATAAATCGTTCAATTACTTGACTACGTGAACCGTATGTGTATGTGCCATGGACTTCGATGAATGTCCTAACTCCTGATGTATGTGCTCGCGGGGGGTCTTTGCATTGGGCTGCCGGGTGGGCTCCAGCCCCACCCAGCCCCGCCGAGGCCTCCGCCTATGGTTGTGCTTAAAACCTCATCAGAATAATAAAAAGTTTTTTTTTCACGCCGTTGCCTGTTGGACAGAAGAAGAAATGAAGAGGAGACGTGGATCGCCCACGTGTTCCCCTCCATGACACCGACTGCTGAGTTGTGCAATAGAGACTTCAGAGCCATGAACGGTCACTAGCGTTATTGCTTTCCACAAAAATGTTGGCCACTTTTTACAATGGATAGGTCCCATAGGGGAATCTATAGATACCATTAGGCTTTGTTTGGGAGCAGGATTTTCGCCTGGCATCCCAGCCTTTTCCTGGGTCTACAAGCCTACTGGGCTTGATTCCCCCCTTCGGCTAGATCGTGAGTTTGGAAGCCCACCCGACCGGGATATTTTCTCCCATTCCCTGCCGTTTTCAGGGGAAAAGAAATCGCGACTCCTCACGTCGGGCTCGATTTCCCCGTCGCCCGATTCTTCTCGCGACGGCGCCTCCGCTCGCGCGCCCTTCCTCCTCAGTGGAACTCACCGGTACGAGCCTTCGCCCGTTGTCTCCACCGTGCGCGCCCTTCCTCCTCCCACTCTGACGACAGAACTCACTGGTGAAGTCCTCTTCTCTGTCTCCTCCTTCTCCCACTAGGGTTCCTCACATCTCATCTTGCTTCTCGTAGATCTCGGTGGAAGACGGTGACTGGAGGTGAAGGTGGAGTTGGGGTTGTGGGGAGAACACACTAGGCATGGGCTAGGGTTTGAGATCCCCTTCCTAGCAGGTTCGAATCACTTCTCTGTTTGATTTTGTGTTTCGGCATGAATTAGTATTGAGATTTGATGCTAATGCAACTCGATCTGATATGCTTTCTATTTATTTGCTCTGATCTGAATTAGTTAAGCCTAAAAAGAAGTCTCAATCTGATATGCTAATGCAACTCGATCTGATATGGCATGAATTAGTATTGACATTTGATGCTAACGATCTGATCTGATATGATTCACACTAGGTGACAAGTGCTAGTTTATCTCCACAATAAGATGCATCAGTGAGATTCTGTGTTTCATATGATACAAAAATAATGTTCCTGAGTGCTGTGTTGGATGCTTCAGAATTTATCTTTATCTAGCAAATGGTTTTCATCAACTTCAATGCCAATAAAATATTTGGCATTTCTTTTGCTATATGGGTATTCTTCCTGATTAACTGAAGAAGAAGATTTACCTGATTAACTTTGTATCTTTAGGTGGTCCAACAAATTAGTAGTTCAACCACTTTTCGTCGATAACATTGCTATCAATTAATTCTTTCTTTGTGGAGTACTGAAATTTATATACATATTCTCTATCTGTTGTTGCATACGTTCATTCATCTACTGGTATTGCATATCAGTTTAATTTGCATGTTGTTGCATACGTTCATTCATCTACTGGTATTGCATATCATGTGCCGTCTCTGCTCAAACAGCTGAATGCCTGCTCTTCCCATCATGGCACAGAGGAATTAAGCACTGCAACTCACAACTAGGAGTTGGCCTTCCTCCTAATCCCTGCTCCCTGCAACTCACAACTCACGGCTGAATGTTGTGCAGATCTTCTTTTTCTTTCTATTGGCCTATTCGAACTATCTGCAGTCCTGGCACAAAGTTCCATATAGATTTATTTTCTTGATTGCCTTTTGTGCTCTTTTCCCCCTTTGATTTAGACAGTAGAACTCATTTGAACTCTTTATATGTTCGTAATGTAAGAACCCAGCAATCTTTTGCAGATAGGAGTATGTGTCATCGGTTCATTCAATCACTTATTTGTTAGTGTGCCGATGAACTAAGCATATTCCTTTTCCAGTTCCAGTTCTTGCACCAAGTTATATAGCATCTTGCACAAGAATTCTTTAACAATATATCTTACATCAACTCGCTATTGTAGGTTACAAATGGATGAAGTCTTGGAACTTGAAGCACATTCTTCAATTGCACCACCAACTATGTGTGTTCTGCCTACGTTGCTTTCTTTAGCAATAGGGACCCGTGACTGTGATCATGGCATGTTAATTTTCTATCGTGTGATTAAAATCGACTCTTGCATGAATTAGACTCATGTATGGATGCTACAGATGCATGTAACACTATTTTGTTTAGATTTTACCTATGTGTGAATGCTTGTATGGATCTAATTTGAATGTGTGGATGTAAGGATCTTGTCAAATACTTTTTCCTAAATTTTTTGAATTTTTCTGGATTTTTTCTGATTTTTTTGGATATTTTTTAATGTTCGGGATTTTCATCCCTGCGCCTTCCAAATGATGGTGGGGAATATTTTCCAGGGGGGTTTATTTTCCCAAGAAATTGAGAGGGATTCCAATGTGCCCTCAAAATCCCCTTTAGGGATTTTATTCCCTAGGATTTTCTCCCCTAACATCCAAACAAACCCTTACTGTTGGAGAGGTCTGACCCTCTAGCGCCACGCGCCTCCTAACACTTTAGTTTTTATAGATTTTTTTCTATATATATTCCAATATTGTTGGGAGGTTTGGCCGTCCACACGCTCTAAACACTGTAGTTTCTACAATGCAAGCTACAATATTTTTTATTTCCTTTTTTTAAAAAAAACTAATTTTTTCTTTTTAAAATTTTTTGGGAAAAATCTCCGACCCCCTCAATCAACATTGGATTACATTATTTTTGTTTTTTCTATTTTTTTAAAGAAAATTTTTCTCTCTGTGTTAAAATTTATGATTTATTCGAGACAACGCGAAGATTCTACTAACCAGTATGTAAGAGATTTTTGTGTTGTTTGATGAGGTCTCCTGGTTGGTGCTGTTTTGCGATGTGTGGCTGTTTAGTAACACGTGTTGGTTGGTTTAGAAAGCAGTGCTGCGGTGGCGTGCTTACTTTCTTGGGGGTTTGCATGATCGAATGGCGCATCTGCTAGTGCCATTCATAGAGTTGTATGTATCAAATTTAGATGATAGGGGATAATTAGCTGATGTTTTTTGTGTGTTTGATTATGAACAGTGTTTCTCTGCGTTTGGCCGAATCCCTGCAGGTAGAACTAGTGGTGCACGTCGTCTTGGCCGGGAGGCCCATCGTGCTCGGGCCGAACCGTCTTTGTGCCACGCTGGCCCGTCGTGCCCACCGTGCCGGGCCGTGCCAGCCTAGCTCGCTTTTGATGAGCCCAAGCCTAGCCCATTTGCGCTTCGTGCCGTGCCGGCCCAGGCCTGGCCCATTTGCACTATTGCGATGAGAGAAAAGAACCTAGAGACGCACGGAGCGAAGGCAATGAAGACAAATATTGGGGGAAAATATTAAATTTTATTCAATCATCAACATGTACAAAGTTACTGCCTCATTAAAAACCTTACACCCCAGTGTGGGGTACCCCCGGTAAGGAAAAGAGTACAGTAACTACGTAAACATACATTAATACATAAACTACCCGATGTTGAGATTGTCAAAGTCGGCAACAGCCTCCATAATCTCTAGATCCTCGGGCTCATGTTGTGTCCTGTCTTCTACATGCTCCCAGTCCTTTAGGCATGTAATTGCCTCAACCAACTCAGGCCGAAGAGACGACCTCCTCGGCTCAAGTACCCTTCCCACCAAACTGAAAGTGGCTTCCGATGAGACAGTGGACACTGGAACCGTAAGTACGTCCCGTGCAAAATGGGATAGCACGGGGTAAATATGATTGTTATTCTTCCACCACAAGAGCTAGTTGAGCTGATTTTCCTCATCCACGTCAAGGTCGGTCTCCACGAAAGGCGTGTCGAGGTAGTGGTTGAGTTCTACTCGTGGAATCCACATCGACTTGCTCGGCGATTGGGAAGATGTAACACCCCGGCGCCTAGTATGCCGCGAATGTCACCCAAATAGCTCTAGACACAACCAATAACACATAATTACCAATAAATTACAGCAACTACGCTAATTGTTTAATCAGAAATTCGGCAGCATTTCCTTTGTTTTTCCATGGTTTTAAGCATTAATAATAATAGCATAACGAGATAGCATAATGGGAGACAACAATAACATGACAATCTATGATTCCAACACCAATTCAAACTCAACACATAGAATTAAACGTCACCAACACCAATAAGAAGTAAACGATTATTCATGGCAACCAACGAGGTAATTAATCCAAGGTCTAACTAGATAAGACAACCATCACAACTATGGAAGGAACATGTCATTGTTTAGATGTGTGATGCTAAGTAATGACGTGAGTATAGCTCCCTTTTTCCCAAGCCTGCTTCACAGTACCTAAAAAAACATTAAACAACAAGCGTGAATTCATCACTCAGCAAATTGTATTGCAATGGAACAAACAAAACAGTTTTCAATAACTTCATCATTACTTCTCATAATCACCATCATAAGCATCTCAATATCTCATCTTCATAAACATCTCATAAACATACTCATTCATGCAATGCAATGCACATATCTCTTTGCTTAGCACATACCGGTATTGCCGAGTGCACACTCGTCGGTGTGCACCCTCTTTCCCTTCCATCCCATGGAGGGTGCCTACTCTTACTGACTCGCTCCCATACACAACCGTGGATGGGACTACGAGGTAGGACTTTTGTGTTCACTACGTGTGAACACAGTGGCCCGCATCAGAATGGGTCGCCTCTTCCATTATTAATGCACATATGCCACATCATGATATAACTTGCATGAAAGAAACTCAATATAACAACAACATAACCTTTAAACTAAACATGAACATCGTATCTCATGCAAAGATCAATATGGTAAATTAGCGCATCACAAAGTATCATAGCAAAGCTACACATTTAGTTGGTCACCCAAAACCCCAAATCCATCCCAATACACTTGTCTTCAACCGTGTGAGATGAGTGGCGAGATGTTGAGGGCACTCCCAGGGTCACACCACCGGCACATAGGTATATTACACTCAAAAACTTGCCCAGAAAATAGTACAAGAATGATCAACTACAACGACTTCGCAACCCACTCCTAAAACCCAAAAACAGAGAATATGTCCAACGGGACAGCGGGATTCCAACTAGCATAACTTGAGTTCTAAAACTCTGAATAAGATAAACGAGTACATTTTCTCAAAGCTTAGGAGATTTCCCAACTTTATCTAAGTATTCGTGAAGACTGAATCGGCCTCTAAAATCGTCTAATCTACAGTTGAACGCAATCTGTCCCAATCACGTCACAGATTAGACAGCGTTCGGTAAAACAACCATAACTTTTAAACAGCTGGATGGAATCTAACTTTCTTGGTGTACAATTAAGGTAATTGAATTACCTACAACTTTTGTAACAGCCGGACGATTAGAAAACGCCTCTAATTTTTTTGAAATCGAGCCCTAATCACAAGCATCTAATCTGCCCGTGATCACAACGTTGGACAGAATTGCAATTATCCTAATCCCATCTAGAAATAACACCTATACATGGATTTTAGGCATGGATTCTCCCTTCTAACCAGCATCACAACCCTACAAAATAATATACCAACACTTACCTCCCTCGAAGAAACACTCGAACGACGAAATCCTTCTCCTCCCGGCCTCGATCTCCTTCCACACGCCAAATCCGCCGGATTCTCTCGGTTGCGAAGCTTCCCAACGGAGAGATCAACGGAGGGGAAGGGTGTGGTAGCAAGGGAGGGGATGGTTCCTAGCTAGGGCCAGCTAGGAGGTGGAGGGGAGGCTCAAGGTGGAGAAGAGGGGGGTGGTGCATAAGGGGGGCGGCTAGGAGGTGGGAGGGAGAGTGGGGGCGCATGGGGGAGGAGGTGGAGGCGCCCCAAGGCTAGGGTTTGCTGGTTGCCCCCATGTGGGCCCCCAGATCGGCTATCCGGAGTCCTCTGTGTATTTCTGTACTAGTCCCAGATCAGTAGCTAGTACACACAGTCAAAAGTGATGAATCAACAACCATATCACGAATACATAAAACTAAATAAGAATAATACCAAATAAAAGCAAAGACCTTAAGGTCAAGGTTTACCATTACGGCCTGGACAGGCTGAACAACTTGAACAACTGCAGCGGAAGACGAAAACGCCAATGCGACCCATCCAAATGTCCACAGGCAATCGAGTGGAGAACGTACCCTATTCGATGGAAATCTTGAACATCTTCTTTCGCTTCTGAGAGAGGATTAGAATGTAGCACGTGAGTACATAAAGTACTCAGCAAGTCTGGGAAATTATGCATAATGTAGGCTATCCAAGGATGGCTTAATATGGTTCTTTTGCATAAAGCCAAGTTTCATCAAATCATACTTGTTAATAAATTTCACAAAGCATATTTGAGCAATTCTTTTTAATAATTGAATTATGTAATATTGTAGTGAAGGTTCTAACCACCACTCACTAATATACAGGCTCTATCCGCCACATCTCAACAAAAACAGGGTTCAATCCAATCACATGGCTATGTCCGCCATGGTTCACAAAATCAGGTTCTTTCCACCTACCTGGCTTTAGCCGCCAGAAGCACACCCGAGAGTTCTAACCGCTCCCGGATCCCAAAACAAAACATTGTTTAGTTTGAAATCAAAACCCAAAGTCTACCAGTATGAAAGCATTCAGCAAGCTTCGCCCTTGACCGTAGGCACGGCTATTCGAATAGTTTTAACTCTGCAGAGGTTGTACAGCTTTACCCACAAGACATGATATTCCCTTGATGCCAAGCTATTAGCACACTTCCTTGGGTGTGCCGGCAGGGATATCATGACAAGGCCTTTACAATGTATACGCCTAACTCCGACTCACCCACGAGGTTTCACCGCTGTTAGGGTTATTTCCACCCAGTACAGAAGCCCCCTCTTGCGCCGTGTGAGAAAAACAACAACAACAACAACAATGCCTCTTTCCGGCTCTCACACAACAACCGAGTGGTGAGTCTAAGTTAGGTTTCTACAAATTATTCAGCCAGGTCGTGCCCACTTTGACATGTGGTTGTACGGTAATGCTTAGAATGGAGACAGTCATAAGCGTCGGTCCTTAATTGACTTGTGGCGGTACTTGCACAAAAGAACCAAGGCTTGGTCCGCTTCCACCCGACATTCCATGCCGCCCAAGTCGAAATCATTTTTCATTTTATTTTTATTTTGTAAACCATTGGCAATACTCCTTGCCTATAACTTCCAATACAAGTTTTAAAGAGATAATTGAAAGTCCCACCCATAGGTGAATATTGACCAATGGCGAGGCTAAGCATTTCTACCGTACTATTCTATTCCACCAATAGTTTATTTTATAAAATACAAAACTCAGTGTTTGATAAAAATTATGATAATCCGTTCTATCATCTCCAAAATTCATGAGACCACCAAGACTCCCCATTATTATCATGGCACTATATAATCCAATCCAATTTAGTACTCCAACAAGTAAAATCTATACCATGTGCCATCATAACTCCAAAATCATGCTAAGCTACTGACGTCATTGTATATGAAACAATCTCCTCAAAATATAAGTCTTCTTTATTGATCACCCATCATCCACACATCGATTAATCTTTTAATCTACTTGATCCACCAAGAATAATTCATAATCTCATCCTCGAGCATATTTTATGAAAGATTCTACAAATCCAAGATTTCATTGATTCATTGCCTATAGCCGTTTACCTAAACAATGACACCAAGTTGACTAAACAAATCACACCTAATCCACATTATTCATAAATCCACATAAATGGGTATCGCAAGACCATATCTCACAAAATCATTCACTAATCCACCGAGGATACTTCACAACATCATCTTTAATCATCTAGAATATAATCCACCGATAATACTTCATAATAGCATATATTTAACCCTTCACATCATCACCTCTAAATCATCTACTTTAATCCACCAAGAATACAACGATCAATCTTATCATCCACTAAGAATATTTCACAAGGTCATCTACTTCTTAATCAATCAGTTAGTAATAAATCCCCAACAAGCACTAATAATCCAACTAACTCTGATTCTCATTTGATACTATTTTATCAACCCAAGAAATCCAATTCAACATAGTATTTACTGTCGGGACCCCGAATTTGCAAATCCAGACCCTCTGTGTATTCAGCACTAGTCCAGGAACGCGCTAGTGCACACAGTCTTAACATCGGTAAATATCACAATCATACCACTCGATATTAGTAAAGTACTTTAATTAAATAGTCAAACTGGTTACTCGACCTTATGGTCAAGTTACAAATGCACGCCTCGCAGGGCGAAACTTATTAAGAGAGAAATAGTAGCAGCGGAAAATCAAATAACTTCGTGGCGCCATCCAGTATACCACAGGCAACTGACTGGGCTCGCTTCCCTAAGTAGACGGTTCCTCTTGGAGCTCCTCCTCCAAAGCTGGTGTAGTCTCCTCTTCAACTGGTGTTGTATTGTGGCAAGGGTGAGTACTTGGTACTCAGCAAGTCATGCACAGAATGCAAGCTAATATACTACATGCATGGCTTGATACAAAGGAATGGCTCAAGGTATATTTGCAGTAAACAGCATTTGACAAGTAGCATAAGTAGATTCGAAAGCAGTAGAAACAAGTAAAGTATAATTAACTTTTCCAGGAGTTTAGTAAACATCTTTCCCATCCTAAACCACATTTCCATCAACATCATTATTAATCCAACCCAACCTTTCCAACCAAAGTTATTTTTGAGAAAATCTAACCCTTGACTGTAATTCCCGAGCGATGTCCAATACCGCGGACACGGCTATTCGAATAGATTCTACACTCTGCAGAGGTTATGCACTTTACCCACAAGATACAGTCAAACACCACAAAGGCGAGTTCCCGTAACAAAGTCTTTCGGAAACCTCTAACAATACAAGTGGTCCTCCCTGGTTATTGCACACTAACCCTTCCCTTAGCTAAGGCGAAGTCTAGGCCAATCAACCGTTAGATGGGTACCTGGCCTCAGCCCCGGTACGCTCCCCCGTACAACTTACACAAAGGGTGTAGTTGACCTCCTGAGGTCCCACAGGTACGTTATTAGCAACTTAGTCAACTAGGTCCGTCCCATTACAGACATGTGGTTGCACGTTAGACCCAGTTCAAAGGCTTGCAAGGTTAAGTCCTTAGGGTGACCAGGGCAAGACTACCCGAAGAACCAAATCAACATCCCCAATGCCACAACTGGCCCACCTGATCATTCTTGCCACATGCCCCGGTCGAAAACTATTTATCAAACCCCAGTTGATTACCATGCACCACGTGCCATCAACATCACATGATACCTTTACAAAACAGGTTCAATATATCATTAAGTCAATATTAACATTTGATTGTCCAAAATCATGTCATGAGCACGTAAGCGAGTCTAAGCGTTACTACTACGATCTAAACCCATGTTGGCAATTTTAGTAATGTCCAACTAGTAATCCACAACTAGGGTGACAAGGGTCATGGCACATATTTAAATAATCAAGGTGTCATACAGCAAATTGGTGTTTATCTAATCCCCCATATTTAAATAAAGTATTTTCTAATTGAACTAGCATGCAATAAGTTAAATCAAAATAAGTTTCAAAATAGGATCAACATGGTCAAAGCACAACTTGCCTTCAAAAAGTACTTGTTCTTGGTCTTGAGTTGGATCCTGAGTTAATACTTCTCCTTCGAATCCTTCCGGCACTTCAACGTCTACTCGTAAAGCGTGCAAATAGCAATACACGAATAAACAATAGGCAAAAAGTGTCCAAACATCCAAATAAAATCCATGAACAGAGAGAACATAATTTTATGAATTTTTAGAAACTGGAATCGTCAAATTTGGAGTTAAAATGCAAAAGTTATAATTATTTAAAGTTTAAATAATCAATTAAATAATTTTACAGAGAAAAACTTTAGTCCAAAAATTAATTAAAATTCATATTTAGGTAGGTCTCAATTTTATACAAATTTAGAAATTTGAATCACTCAAATCGGAGTTGAAACGCAAAAGTTATAAGCGTTTGAAGTTTGAATCAAAATCTGAAATCATTATTTCGAATTAATAAATCATTTTCTTTTTCGGAAATTAATTATTGCGTCAGCCTGGACACGTGGACCAATCGGGTGATGACACGTGGCCTCGGGTCCACGGACCCGGCGCACGGCCTCGGCTCGGTCCACCGTGGGCTCGGCCCACGGCTCGCGGTCGCTGACAGGCGGGCCCTCTGACACGCGGGCCCCGCGTGTCAGAGACACGTGCTCGCGTGCGCACGGCTCGGCTAGGCACACGTGGCTCGATCGTGCCCGTTGATTTGAAAATCAACGGCCGCGATTAGATCTAGGATTTACGCGTTCTAAATCAGCACCGTCGATCTGGGCCGTTCGATCTAGATCGGACGGTCCAGATCTAACCCTAAAGCTACAACGCAACTAACCTCAGCCGTAGGATCTAGATCTAACGGTCTAGAACAGATCTGGGTTTTACGGGTTTGGGAAACACGTGATCTCACCGTTCTGCCGCTCGATTAGATCGGACGGTGGATGGAGCTTTGCGACGGCGATGGCGGCGGCGGCGAGGGCGCATCGGAGGTGAAGACGGCGGCGATTGCAACGGCGTTTCGCGTCCTTCCGACGAGGTGAAAGGTCCTATCCGTGCGCCTTGACTGGGAATCTCGGATCAGAGCTCAATCACGCGAGACGGCTTGACGGCGGCGGAATGCGGAGTTAACCGCGGCGGGAAGCTTCCCCAACTACGGCGAGCTCGTGCGGCTAAACGGCGGTGGCTCAAGCGTGAAAGGTGAGGGGCACGGGTGCGCACGGAAACGGGGGTTCTCGGGCGACCACCCACGCTTTAAATAGCCTCGGCTCAGCTCAAATCGAAACCCTCACCGAGCTCGGCCACGGCGGCGGTGGAGGAATCCGGCTCGGATTCGGCGGGAGACGAATTCGTGGCGTACACGTGGATGATCAACGGTCCAAATCGCCGCGGCGCCACGGGTCGGTCGAACCGGTTGGGACCGGTCGCGGACTAAATCCGGCCAGTTGGATTAGATCCAACGGTCCGGATTGATCGAGGTTCGATCGGATCGCGTGGCTCGGGTCGGGTTGGTCGGACTCGAACTCGAACTCGAGTCGACTCGGGCTTCGATCGGATGAACAAGACAAACCCACTCGCATTTTCCAGCGATTTAATAATTAAAATAATTCCCAGTAATTCATTTAATTTATTAAAAATAGCAAAAGACTAAGAAAAATTCCAGAAAAATTCTGGAAAATATTTTGGATCATTTTGGACTCAAATAAAATATTTCCAACAAAATTTTATTTGCAAAGTTTAATTCTTTAATTATTTCAAAATGGAATAAATTCAAATAAATTCCAAATAAATCCAAATAAATTCCAGAAAATTCCAAAAATTCACCAAAGTGCCAAATCACACATGAATTTAAGAAAAGCAAAATTTTGGGGTGTTACATTTACTGACCTATTTAATCCAACAAGAATACTTCACAATACCATACCTCTTCTAAAATTTCCCCCAATCCATTATAATGTGAACTACTATAACAATCCAACTTCACAATATTTCGATCATCAAAGTTCATAAATCAATTTCATAATTAACAATCCCCATCAACACTAATATTCATGTAATCTCTAATCAAATTGGGTTCTAGCTTCAATCTACATTCTATACTACTATGTTCCATCCACACTATCTTCCCAATAGTTATTTCCCTAACCAAGATATTTTTCCAAAAAACATTTATATTGGTGGATTGCTATACTAGGGCGACAAAGGGTCATGGATAATGAGGTCAAGGAGGTATGAACAATAGGTATTAACGAATGGCCTAATGTCAACATCATTCTTTTATATAAATAGCAATGTAGTTTGTAAAACAGTGTAAAACATTTATAAATTGTAGGATCAACATGCGTCAAGGAGACTTGCCTCGGTCACAGCGAGAAGGTTGAACTCTTCGAAGTCCCGGCGGCCTGGATCGTGATCGCGTCGGGAATTAAATCGACTACAGCGCAAAACGAGGCAAATAAATAAATAAAATCCAAAAATTACAAAATTAGTACTGGCAGGTATATCTTGATTTTAGATGAATTTAGAAACTTGAACGGAGTCAATCGGAGTTCGGACACAAAAGTTATAAGCGTTTGAAGTTGAAAAATGATGGAAAATCAAGAAAAAGAAAAAGTTACTATTTGCTACAGTAACTTGCAAGAATTTTTGGTACAGAACCTGGCAAAACCAACAGAGCCCTCTTTTGCTTCCAAAAACCGGATTTTTGCCCCATTTTCGCACGGATTTGGATCAAACAAAAGCCTAGAACCTCTAGATAATATCCTTAGGGACATCTAGGAGGAAGGGATTGAACCAAAACTCACCGGAATCGGAGAAATCGACGAAGAACGGAGGTTCGGCCGAATGCACAAAAGCTCCAAATTAAATGCCCACGGTTGAGAAATCCTAAAATTGATGATTGGGTTAGAAGCTAGACTCATCCACGGTCCCAAAGAACCAAGTGGCATGAAGAATGGCTCACCGGAGAAGAAGCTATGAGCAAGAACACGAAGAACACCGAAAAAGTTCAACCCAACGTCGGTTTCTTGATCTCACGGGCGCAAGGGTGGAGTAGATGGAAAAGGAAGCACACTCCCGGAACGGGGATACTTATACGAAGAGGATGGAGGTGGTGGTGCGGCGTTTGGAGGTGAAACGGCCGAGTTAAAGCCATTTTAGTGGATTTTGGTTTCTCTTGAATGGGGCCATTTCCGGTGAGATTGACGGCGAGTGAAGGTGGGGAGTGGCAAGAGGACGACGCTACGAATCCAACGGAACCGGCCGTGATCAATTTGGAGTTTCGTGGAGGGAGTTACGAGCAATTGAATCAAACCCTAGCCATGAATGCCTATTTGGAGCTCTCTGTTCTTGGAGTTGGCTGGAGGTTGAAGAAGGTGCACTGTTCACTTGCCACGTGGCACTCTCCCATTGGTCCTCCTTTACGTAAACAAGTCGCCCTAGAGAAAAATTAGGAAAAATGGCCTAAAAATTCCGGAAAAATTCATAGAGCCATTTTATAATATTTGGGACCTAATGAAACTGGTTTGGTTGAATTTGGATGAATTTTGTGGAATTGGATATTCGGGCGCCGATCGCAGGCATTAAACAAAAGCCGCGAGAGATAAAATAGGAACGGAGCTCCAAAAATTCGGGGAATGATTCCTAAAATCATTTTGGAATATTTGGAACATTTTAGAAGTGGTTTGGAGATTTTTGGAGCATTTTTGGACTCGGGTGAATTTTCGGGTACCGGCGGGAACTGGAAAAACCGATTTTTCGCCTGGGAGGGAATTAATTCCCGATTTCGGAGAGGAATGGATGCCAGGTTATTATAAACATAAATGAAACTCCAAATTTTGAATTTACTTTATTTAAATTAGGTTTTTCTCTAGAAAGCCAAAACTAGGACGTTACACCCCACCCCCCCTCATGGGCCCCAAAGCCCCCACTAACGGCCCATAACTCAACCCTCTAGGCCCAAACCCTCTCGGAATGGCCCAAAAACCTTTGAAAAGGCCGAAAACACGATATAACCTCGTACCGTAAATGCCGAAATCTATAATGTCACATTCATATTGTCACATTCTCTCCCCCTTAATAGGATTCAACCCCGAATCTGAGACACGCCACTTCGCAAACAACCAAATCGAACGGAGCTAAGGTTCACTTCTCAGAATCCGCTCAGAAACCCCTATGATTTGCACTAGCCAGAACTCAAAAGCAAGGAGCTAAGGCTCGAAGACTGACGGCTCTTACGATAACTCACAATCAAAACTTGCCAGAATCTTACTCAACATTGAAACACAAAGCACTAACATAAGGAATCAGAACGTCCCAAGCAATAGGATAAATTCCCAAACAGACAACGAAGGAAAACGGTCTCACACTCCTCATTCTATGCATTCCTTGGCACTAAAGTGCCCGATCCCTTTAATCGATGCTACTCTCCAGAAGAACACGGCACCAACCTCTAGAACCCTCTTCAGCTCCCACGCACAAAAGTGTTTTCACACCTCAACCTCTCTACTGTGGTTCGTCGTATTCCAGACGACGCGAACCAAGTGAGACACAACACAACTCGCTCACAACCACCGAAAGGAAAAGCCTACTTTATGACCCGGGTCCTTAAAACCTACAAAAACAATAACAACCGAACAATCCACTTCGGTTGACACAACTCGCTCATAGTTCAGTGACAAAAAGATCCAAAAAGGTAATGCAATTACCAGCAACTTCCAAGTGGTCCACTACCGAGAAACACCTCAACGACACAATTCCCCAAGAAGGTTTGAATTGAGTCAAACACAACCTTCCTTTACTCCGCACTTTAAACTATTCACGATCAATTACTAGCAACACCTAATAACTTAGGTCGCTAACAACCCACACTAGATTTCTCTTACAAAGAAGGTCTCGCCCTCACATTCTTCCAATCAAAGGACCAGGGCAAAGAGTACAATCATTGAGTAAGCTCAACCATAAATCATGAACCCAATTTGTAACACCCCAGCATCTAGTATGCTTGAATGTTACCAAACATAGACTAGTCAACATCTAAAAAAACCACAAATAAAGATAAATTACAGCAAAGGAGCAAATGCTAAAACTGGAAATTTCGGCAGCATCTCCTTTGTTTTTCCATGATTCGGAGCAACAACAAAATACCACATGATATATCATAATGGAAATCATCCAAAGCAGCAATAACAGGTAATAATGCGGCAATTTAAGTCTAGCATAATGAATTTAACCACTCCATGAACCAATACGAAGTAAAGGATGTAATCAAGCACATGAACAACTCATAATCCTAGTTTTGTCACAATAGACTCATGATCACAACTCCGAAAGGTAAATATTGTCTAATTGTGTGGAAATTATGTGATGAAGTGCCGCTAAACCCCTTTCCCGCATGTCGGTGTCAAAGTACCTAAGAAAAACAACATAAACACAAGTGTGAGTTCATCACTTAGCAAGTATATTGCAATGATACCAAAACAATAACAACTCACATACATACTTAATGCCTTCACATAACCTGAGAATCAACTCATGAACTTCATTTATGCTCTCATATAACACCATCATGAACATCTCAAATAAACATCTTCATATGCATTTCATATAACATCATAATCATATCATAAACCACTTCATTCATGCAATGCAATGCACATATCTCTCTGAAGCACATACCGGTATTGCCGAGTGCACACCCGTCGGCGTACACCCCCTTTCCCCTTCCATCCAGTAGATGGAGGGTGCCTACTCTTACTGACTCGCTCCCATGCGCAACCGTGAATGCATGGGACTACGAGGTAGGTCTTTCGTGTTCACTACGTGTGAACACAGAGGCCCGTATCAGCATGGGACGCCTCTTCCATTATGAATGCACATATGACATGAACATGTAAAGATTGTCATAAACATTTAATACAACGAAATCATGATCGATATGAAATCATGTTCATCATGTCATAGGCAAACATCAATCATGGCATCATATCATAAAACATGTGTAAACTATCTCATATTCAAACATTACGGCTCCCTAAGCCGCAACCACTACAATACACTTGCCTTAATGTAACACCCCAATTTTTGCTTTTCATGAATTTAAATAAGATTTGGCACTTTTGTGAATTTTTGGAATTTTCTGGGATTTATTTGGAATTTATTTGAATTCATTTCCTTTTCAAATAATTAAAGAATTTAATTTTGCAAATAAAGTTTTGTTGGAAATAATTTATTTGAGTCCAAAATGTTCCAAAATATTTTCCAGAATTTTTCTAGAATTTTTCTGAGTGTTTTGCTATTTTTAATGAATTAAATGAATTTTTGGGAATCAATTTGATTATTTAATCGCTGGAAAAACCAAACCGGGTTTTACTGTTCATCCGACCGGACCCGAGTCCGAGTCAGACTCGAGTCCGACCCAGACCTGGCCGCGCCAGCCGTCTCGGTCGAACCACGTCACCTAACCCTAACCGCATGACCGTTGGATCGAAACCCAACGGCCACGATTGAGCCACGTCGCCCGGACCCGAGTCCGACCGAGCCAACCAGACCACCGAGCCGAACCCGAGCCCAAACCCCCGACCGTTGGATCTTGATCCAACGGCTGCCATTGAGCCACGTCATCCAATCCGAATCCATTTCGGATTCCGCCGCCGCAGCCGTGTGGACCTCGGTTTTCGCGGTTTTCACGGACGCCGAGGGGCCTATTTAATGCGCCGCCACCCCTGTCGTGTAGTCCGTTTCCTTGCACACCCGTAGCCCTAACTCACCGAGCTCAAGCCGCCGTGGTTGCACCGCAATCGCTCGCCGTAGTTGGTCGTGCGTTCCGCCGCGGTTTTGCGCCGTTTCCGCCGCCGTTCGCCATCTTTCGCCGCTGTTGAGTCTAGATCCGGAACCGCAAGGACGAGACGCATCGGGAGGTACCTTTCACTCCGCCGGAGGAGCCCCGCAATGCCATTGGGCGCGTCGTGGTCTTTGTCTCCGGTGAACCAGCCCCGCCGCACGCCATCGCCGTCGCTCGAGCTCTCTCCACCGTCCAATCAAGATCCGAAGGCCAGGATTCGTCCATGTCACCACGGTAAAAATTTCACGTGTTAATTCCTAGATCTGATTTCAACCGTTGGATCTAGATCCAACGGTTTAGATCGTGCCACGTAGCCGTAACTGCACCGTGCTTAGATAGATCTCAGCCATTAGATCTAAATCGTATGGCTAGGGTTAGCCAAGATACAAACTCTAGAATGGATCTTGACCGTCCGATCAAGATCGAACGGTCCAGATCAGCCGAGTAGTTTTCTAAACGTGTGAAGTTAGCTCCGATCTGGGCCGTTGATTTTCAAATCAACGGCCGAGATCTAGCCACGTGGGCGGTAGTCTGACCGTCGTGGTCGGCGGTCGCCGCCGCTTGGCCACCGTGATGTCACGCGTGGCGTCGGCGTGGGGCTGCGTGTCGTGGCCCGTTCAACGGCTCGATGACGTCACCCGTGACATCATGCTGACGTCACGGTGGCGCCACCGCCGAGCTCTCACCGAACCGCACCGACGTCGGCGTTGACGCCACCGCGGGTCTCACTGTCGGCCGCTCGTCTGGTAGTGGACAGGGTCCACGGTGGACCCAAACCGAACTGTGGACCACGTCCATGGACCGGCTGACGCAATAAATCGATTTTTTAATAGAAAAATAATTCGGTGGAAAATGAAAATCCATGCTGACGTCATTATTCGGTTTTTCAGTATAAAAATAAATGGATTAATTCGGATTAATGTTTAATTTGAATTTTGAAACTTCAAACGCTTATAACTTTTGCATTTTAACTCCGATTTGAGTGATTCAAATTTCTAAATTTTTATAAAATGGAGATCTACCTAATGGTGAATTTTATTTAATTTTTGGACCAAAGTTTTTCTCTGTAATATTATTTAATTGATTATTTAAACTTTAAACGCTTGTAACTTTTGCGTTTTAACTCCGATTTTGCTGATTCAAATTCCTAAAAATTCATAAAATTATGCTCTCTCTGTTTATGGACTTCATTTGGATGTTTGGACACTTTTTGTCTACTGTTTATTCATTTATTGCTATTTGCATGCTTTACGAGTAGACGTTGAAGTACCCGAGGGCTTCGAAGGTGAAGTGTTGACCCAGGAGCCAGCCCAAGACCAAGAACAAGTACTCTTTGAAGGCAAGTTATGCTTTGACCATGTCGATCCCACTGACGAAATTAATTTGATTTAAATTATTGCATGCTAATTTAAATTAGAAAATGCTTTATTTAATTGTGGGAAGTTAGATAAATGCCAAATTGCTGTATGACACCTTGGTTAATTAAATATGTGCCATGACCCCTTGTCACCTTTGTTGTGGATTACTAGTTGGACATTATTAAATTGCCGACATGGGTAGATAGACCGATGTAGTATGCTTAGCCTTCCCACGTGGAATGCTTTGGACAATCAAATGCTAATATTGACTTAATGAGATGTTGAACCTATTTTGAAGAAGTATCATGTGTCATGATTGACTATGGCACGTGGTGCATGGTAATCAATTGGGGTTTGATAAATAGTTTTCGACCGGGGCATCTGGCAAGAATGATCGGGTGGGCCTGTTGTGGCACCAGGAACGTTGATTTGGTTCTTCGGGTAGTCTTGCCCTGGTCACCCTAAGGACTTAACCTTGCAGGCCTTTGAACTGAGTCAAACGTGCAACCACATGTCTGTAATGGGACGGACCTAGTTGATTAAGTCACTAATAACGTACCTATGGGACTCGGGGTGTCAACTATACCTTTTGTGTAGTTGTACGGGGGAGCGTACCGGGGCTGCGGCCAGGTACCCATCTAACGGTTGATTGACCTAAACTTCGCCTTCGCTAAGGGAAGGGTTAGTGTGCAATAACCGGGGAGGCCCACTTGTGCTGTTAGAAGTTTTCGAAAGACTTTGTTACGGACACTCGCCTTTGTGGTGTTTGGCTGTATCTTATGGGTAAAGTGCATAACCTCTGCAGAGTGTAAAATCTATTCGAATAGCCGTGTCCGCGGCATTGGACATTGCTCGGGAATTACAGTCAAGGGTTAGACTTTCTTGAAAATAACTTGAGCTTGAAAGGATTGGTTTGGTTTAATAATGATGATGATGGAAATGTGGATTAGGATTGGGAAGGATGTTTATTTAACTCCTGGAAAAGTTATTGATCTTAAACTTATTTCTACTGCTTTTGAATCTACTTATGTTACTTGTCAAATGCTGTTTTCCTGCAATTATACCCTGAGCTATTCCTTGTACTAAGCCATGCATGTAGTACATTAGTTTGCATTCTGTGCATGACTTGCTGAGTACCAAGTACTCACCCTTGCCACAATACAACACCAGTTGAAGAAGAGTCTACACCGGCTTTGGAGGAGGAGCTCCAAGAGGAACCGTCTAACTAGGGAGCGAGCCCAGTCAGTTGCCTGTGGTATACTGGATGGTGCCACGAAGTTATCTTATTTTCCACTGTTGTCATTTCTCTTTTAATAAGATTTCGCCTTGCGTGGCGTATATTTGTAACTTGACCTTAAGGTCCAGCAACCAGCTTAGTTAATTATCTAAAGTACCTTATTATTTCGTTGAGTATGATTGTGATATTTACCAATGTTGAGACTGTGTGCACTAGCGTGTTCCTTGACTAGTGCTGAATACACAAAGGGTCCGGATTTGCAAATTCGGGTCCCGACACTTAACCTCAGGCGACGGATTGGCGAGAGGTTGAGGGCACTCCCGGGGTCACACCACCTGCACATAAGTACCACATACTCAAAACGTGCCCACAAAATAGTACATACTCACTCGTCTACCCCGATTACGCAAACTACTCTCGAAAACGAAAAACAGAGAATCTGTCCCCCCCGGGACAGCATAACTTGAGTTCTAGGTCTCCAAATCGAGTAAATGAGTACATCATCGCGAAGCTTCGGAAATTTCTTAACCTTTTCTAAGTATTGGGAAAAACTGATTCGGCCTCTAAAATTGTTTAATCTACAAAACATTACGTTTTGTCCCAATTACATCACATATTTGAACCCGTTCGGTAAAACGACCATAACTTTCAAACGGATAGGCGGAATTGGACGTTCTTGGTGTCCAATTAAAGGTATTGAAGTTACCTACAACTTTCTCAATAGGTGGACGACCAAATTCCAACTCTAAAATCGCGAAAACTCAAACCCTATGTCAAGTGCACAATCTGCCCGAAACAGAGAACATGGCAAACTCTAGTTTTCATCTAATCTAACCAATCGCAGCACCACCACTCGATCTAAAAGCATCGAAACACCCCTACCACAGCACCTAGAACAACCCCAGGGATTGCCCAAAACCATACCTTCACCGATGAACAACGAACGATGAATCTCCTCTCCTCCCAGTTTCCCCGATCGACTTCCTCGCGCCGGAACCGCCGGATCTCCTCGTCGCGGGGCTTCCCGATGGATGGAACAGCGGGGTGGCAAGGTGGGGAGCTCTCCTAGGGCAGCAAGGAGGGTGGAGAGGGGAGGGGAGGGGTGGTGGCGCAATGGGGAAGGAGATGGGGGAGGGGCGGCGCACCAAAGGAAGAGGGGAAGGAGAGGGGGCGGCTAGGGCAAGGGGGAGGCGCATCAAGGGCAGGGGAGGGCGCCCCAAGGCAGGGAATTCTGCCTCCCCCTCCCTCATGGGCCCAAATCTCCTCCCACTAAAGCCCACGACTCATCCCCCTTAGGCCCGAACTCCCCTAGAGAGGCCCAAACTCCTAAAATCGGCCCGGAAATGCGATTAAACTGCATAACGTAAAGTTTTAATCTCCGATTTCATATTTTATAATGTTTCGACCTTCCGTAGTGTCACACAATTGATCCCCATGCATCAATTTGAATCCAATGCACTAACATTCACTTTGGCAAGGATTTGACAACATCCAAAGAGCACTCATTTTATTTTCCTAAGCCAAATCGCAAAGGAAACACAAATATCCTATACCACTGCCAAAATACCAGAAATTATTCATTCTTTCTTTTCGTACTACAAAGCAATAGAAATCTCGATTCATGACATGAATGCACACTTTTCAAGAGCACTCCGGATTAGTCATATATCCATATATGACTTTCTCACCGACCTGGCTCATCGACTCTTTTATGATTGAATATCTATAAATGATGTCATGTTTTCTTTTCAGCATCCATTCATCATGTAACAACAATACCGAATAGTCATTCACCAAAATACTTCTTTCTCGGTATCACATGATTGAAACACAAATAACACCGATGATTGTGATAATTCATATAAACTATGACGGCATCATCTTTAATAGGAAAACACCACGTCGTATCAGAACATACCATTAATTGAAAGTTAAACTTGCAAAACATTGTATTTTAACCAAAATCAACATTTTGGAAAAAACATCGATTCCAAAGTCAAACATCTGCACCCACAACCGCCACAAATTTTCTCAAAGAGAAAGGGAAACTCAAAGTTGTAATGGGACATGACTCACACTTGATCATGCAAAAGATTTCCAAAACACATTTCAATCCTAAAGACTCCCACAGGAGGGAACCAAGCGATCAAGTAAACCTTTACTGATAAAGGCACAAAACATAAATCAACACATCTTAAGTTTTTGCACACAACTTCAATAACTTCTTTTAAACTCAGAGTAAGACACACAAGAACAAAACGATACTTTTCTTTGCAAAGCAACCAATAAAACTGATGTCAAAGCCAAAAAGACGACCAAAAAGGCACAACACTAAACTCTTCTTCTTTGTCTTCAACCAAGGAAGACAAAACCACAAACGCCGAAGGATCAATCCACGAAAATCTAATACCAAACACTTTTCCTTTGATTTCAATCAACTAAAACCAAGAAAACCAACCAAAACTGATCATCAGAACGGTAAAGAAAATC
The DNA here is from genome assembly GCA_036346355.1 of Rhipidocladum racemiflorum. Classification (NCBI taxonomy): domain Eukaryota; kingdom Viridiplantae; phylum Streptophyta; class Magnoliopsida; order Poales; family Poaceae; genus Rhipidocladum; species Rhipidocladum racemiflorum. The sequence continues at coordinate 34,755,137 of CM070576.1, read as the reverse complement.
CAAAGGAATCCACCACCAAACTCTTCTATTTGACTCCAGTCACTACCCGATCTATGACAGAAAGGACAAGCACTCCCCCACGGGAGGTTATTAGTCCTTCGGTGATGGCCCTAACCGGCCACACCGTCAGACCCAAACCTTACTATGATCAAAAGGTGACCGAAACCCTTCGGCACCACAGCCTCACTTAATCACCATATTAAGAACAACTCAATCATTTATTTCATAAGCATAGCAACATATATGACCTAATGTAGCATTCAACATCAGAGCTTAAATACAACATTTAAGCGTAAAGCAACGATACCCATACCATTTCCTACTGTGCATCCATGTGTGTCAAATTTTAAATTAGTTATTTCACTTACACAAGTTTTAATGTTGCTATCATATGATAAAATTTTAAGTATAACCTAAGCTATGTTTCTAGGTTATCCCACATCAAAATTTTAGTTGACCCTATGGTATTTTACTAAGTTCATACACCACGGACCTGAAGCCCGCTCTGATACCAACTGTAACACCCCGACACCTAGTATGCCACGAATGTCACCCAAACAGCTCTAGACACAACCAATAACACATAATTATCAATAAATTACAGCAACTACACTAATTGTTTAATCAGAAATTCGGCAGCATCTCCTTTGTTTTTCCATAGTTTTAAGCATCAATAATAATAGCATAACGAGATAGCATAATGGGAGACAACAATAACATGACAATATATGATTCCAACACCAATTCAAACTCAACACATAGAATTAATCATCACCAACACCAATAAGAAGTAAACGATTATTCATTGCAACCAACGAGGTAATTAATCCAAGGTCTAACTGGATAAGACAACCATCACAACTATGGAAGGAACATGTCATTGTTTAGATGTACATGTCTCTTTGCATAGCACATGTCTCTTTGCTTAGCACATACCGGTATTGCCGAGTGCACACCCGTCGGTGTGCACCCTCTTTCCCTTTCATCCTGTAGAGGGTGCCTACTCTTACTGACTCGCTCCCATATACAACCGTGGATTGGACTACGAGGTAGGACTTTCGTGTTCACTACGTGTGTACACAGAGGCCCGCATCAGAATGGGTCACCTCTTCCATTATTAATGCACATATGCCACATCATGATATAACTTGCATGAAAGAAACTCAATATAACAACGGCATAACCATTAAACTAAACATGAACATCGTATCTCATGCAAGGATTAACATGGTAAATTAGCGCATCACATAGTATCATAGCAAAGCTACACATTTAGTTGGTCACCCAAAACCCCAAATCCATCCCAATACACTTGCCTTCAACCGTGTGCGACGGAGTGGCGAGATGTTGAGGGCACACCCGGGGTCACACCACCTGCACATAGGTACGTTACACTCAAAAACTTGCCCACAAAACAGTACAAGAACGATCATCTACAACGACTTTGCAACCCACTCCTAAAACCCGAAAACAGAGAATCTGTCCAACGGGACAGCGGGCTTCCAACTAGCATAACTTGAGTTCTAACCTTACGGGCGAATTGTGCAAACCTTACGGGCGAATCATTAATAAATTTGATAGATTTGCGTATATTTTGCAAACTAGTTCTCATTACAGTCAAACCCGCCTGCACAATGAGATTAATAATATAGCATATGCATCTCTGATGGAGTACAAAACCTCCAACATACGTTTCTAGATGCGGTGAGAGATGCACCATAGCCATCGTGTTAGCCGATGCATTATCAAGAGTGATGGAAATAATTCTACCTTCTATTTTAAACTCGGTAATAACCTCAAGTATATGGTTAGCAATAGTCTCTCCGGTGTGTGACTCGGAGATTGATCTAAACCCTGTGACTCTTTTATTTAAGAAGTAGTTCTCATCTAAGTAATGTGCAACAACACTAATATAGGCTGTTCTTTGATGTTGGGAAGTCCATATATCCGATGTTAAGGCAAATGAAAAACTAGTTGCCAAGAAAATCTGTTTTAACATGTCTAGTTTTTTTGCAAACATTTTATAAATATCACGTGTAGTTGTTATTCTACTAACATGTTGGTATTGTGGACAAAAACCATGTTGCACCATTCTTTCAAAACTAGAGCTCTCGCCCATTCTAAGTGGAAGATCCTCTGTAACTATGTACCGTGCAATTTCGTCTCTAGCTACATCGGCGTTGTATACCCACGTACTTGCCGAACTGTCGGTGTTGAAGTTGAGCTGCGTCTACATGCCCTCGCCCGGCCTCCGTCCTGCCGATATCTTCTTCAAGCATGCCTCCGCGTGTCTCTTCAGATGACCTGTTCTAGTAGATGCACGTGCAGATAATTTAGTTTGACAGTATTTGCAAATAGCATACACTACCTCAGATCCGTCCACAATTTTGATGGTTCTGTCCATGTGCTGCCATCACCATGCCCATTGAGTGCCGGATATGGACGTCCATCCCAGTTGCATCGATGTCGCGGCATCCGAGCTCGGTGACGATACCGACGCCCGTCCCGGATACACCGATGCGGCGGCTTCGGAGCTCGATGCATCCGGAACGTACGAGGCGTCCTCGATGCCATGCGTACCGTCCAGATGACGGTGATCCATGCCATAATCTCCCATGTCGGGGGATTTGTCGCGGATCAATCTCTTCATCTTGACGATCGGGACTTGGAGAGCGAGGGTGTGCTCTCCTACTCTTGCTCTTGCGAAACATTTTTATTTCGTCAAGAGAAAAAAGAGATAGCGAGCGGGAGAAGTGAGAACAAATGAAAATACGAATGTATATTCTGTGCTGAGCACTTGAGCTCAGGAGAGGAGAGACCGAAAGGATTTTATAGACTTCAAGTCATCAGGAGAGACGTTAAAATCAATAAATGACCGTTGAAGCCAGTCGTGACCTGTGAAGTTAACGTTAAAATTAACTTTATTTCTTTTGTATATCACATCACTATCATATCAATCATTTCACTGTCTTTCTATCGCTTTGGAAAATACTTTTTTTTCTCGCGCCTGGGCGCTTGGCCCCTTGACCGCACCGCCTGGTCCCCTTTTTCCCAAGTGCGTCGCACTCCGTGCCGTGCCTCTTCGATTGGAGCGCCAGCCGTTCGGTAATTGAAGGGGCAAGGCAAAGCCACGCTACTCCTTGACCTTGTGACTAAACATGAGTATATGTACATGACCAATTGACCATCCAAAATTCCAAATGCACTATGCTATGCACGTGAGCACGTCCAGACTCCAGAGATGGCACTCAGTCACTCACAGCTTCTTTCTTCTTCCTAGCTATTGGGCGCTCGCTCCCGCCTCCCGTACGAGCGTACGCAGTCGCATCGCGGCACCGTTGGGCGCTGGCTCGCCACCCGAGCGCTCGACAGCCCTCGTCGCCCTACCCCACAAACCCGACCCCGGTGTCGCGGGACCTCGGCAGCCGACGCCGCCTTCGTCGGCCTCGACCCGGTGGAGCTCCTCGGCCTCCCGCCTCCCCATGGGCCGCCGTGCGCCCCACCACCTCAGGCTCCCCCGTGCCCCCGCCCACCGCTCTGGTCTCAACCGTGCTACACTTCTCCTCCCCTGCTGCCGTGCCGCCTCCATTCCGCCCGTGCCGCCACTATGCCAGGCCGTGCCGGGCCGTGCCGCCCACCGTGCCAAGTTGTCCTGCCCGGCACGGCCCGATGAACAATGACGTGCCGACCCAGCACGACCCACTTCGTGCCGGACTGGGCTACGGACTGGGCCATGCGACCGTGCTTCGGGCCGGCCCATCGAAGCACGGCCCAGACGCCCAGCTCTAGGTAGAACTTGCTAAGGAAGACCAAAGATCCCCACAAAGCTTGTGAAATGTTAATTACTGTCTTGATGTAGTATAGTAGTATTTGTTGTAGTGAGAGCATCACTGCTTCCTTGGTCTCTGTGTTGGTAAGAGTTACGTCTTATATAATGGGATGGAGTGAGTACAATTCACTTATGTACCCAATTTGTGCATTTTATATACCATTTTTCATTGTTTACTAATAATTCGACTAGTCAAAGCGGTAAAGGTTGAAAACAAATTAGGAAAGAAAAGGTTTAAAATTTTGTAACTAAAGTTGTATGTACCATATGATCTTTTCTAGCATAAAAAACTAGACTCGGTCTGATAATTCAAATGCTTATTAAACTAGTTAAAATAGAGTTTTGATGTAGTTGAATTAAAGTGTTAGTGGTGTATTTACGGTTTCATCATAATACAATTAACTTGACCTCACTACTAGAAAACTACACATCACCGTCACTGATATAGTGCCACTGATAATCGGAGGTAGTGCATTATCAGTGGCGGTTTTAGCCAAAAACCGCCACAAATGCTTATATTTAATATTCTGGCGGTTTTAAAACAACACGAAGAGATTCAGGAGGTCAATCATCCTAGTTAGTATTACTCTCGCCCAAACACGCTTAACTAATGAGTTCTATTATCGATTTTAACACACTTCCCAAGAAGTCACCCATCCTAGTACTACTCTCGCGTGCTTTACTTCGGAGTTCTTCATGATTTAGTACCGTAGTGTTGGTATAATAGCATTTGAAATATAACGCGTCCCCCTCCCCTCAATCTCACAAAGCACCTGAACACTGTTTTTAGTATTCTCATATTTCGAATTTACCATGACTTGGATGTTTCAAATTTGCTTAGCCAAAATTTGCAACATCCAAGCCATGGTAAAGTATAAACTTAGCTAAATTGCACAACACCACATCAATTCCACACAATGGACAGGTACAATATTTCTCTCTCTCTCTCTCTCTCCCTATATATATATATATAGCTACAAGTAGGAAGATGACCAGAAGGAGCTGCTACAGGGGTATTTATAGGGAATATTATTTGTGATGGTTTTAAATAACAACAGCCATAGATAATACTATTTACGATGGTTTTATCCAAAAACCGCCACAAATACTCATGTTATCAATGACGGTTTTTACCTAGAACCGACACAAATAATTGCTGAGTATCAGTGGCGGTTTTTGTTTAGAACCGCCACAAATAATGGCTTATCTGTGGCTATTTTTGTTTAGAACCACCACAAATAGAAGACACTTTCAGACCATGGATGGAAAATGAGAAAATCTTAGGACCTGAAGTCACGTGCTTATGTATATTGCGAATTGCACTAGGCCTAATATCGCATTTGTAGTAAATTTGCTAGCATGGAACAGTGTAGTCCCAAACAGAAGACATTGGGCTAGTGTCAAGACTTTACTCATGTACATCCAAGGTGCTAAAAAATCTTGGATTATTTTTCAGAAGAACCAAGACTTAACCATGGTGGGATATATTAATGTTGGCTATCTGTCTGATCCCCATAGTGCCAAATATAATACTAGTTTTGTGTTTCTCTGAGATGGTTTATCCATTTCTCGGCGGTCTTTTAAGCATATCTTGGTAGCTATTTCTACCAACCACTTAGATATTATAACCTCACATGAGTGTGTTTGGCTTAGATGTGTGATTAGCCATATCCAGAAGTAATATGGTCTTAATATCATCGATAAGCCCACAATTATCTATGAAGATAATGCTGCTTGTGTTGCACAAATGCAAATGGGTTATGTAAAAAGCAATATTACGAAGCATATTGCCCCTAAATTTTTCTATCCTCATGAACTCCAGATGAATGATGAGGTAAAGATGTTACAACTAAGTCATGTGAAAATCTAGCAGATTTGTTCACTAAATCCTTGCCAAAATCTATTTTTCAAAATAAGTTAATGGCATCGAAATGAGATGACTTAAAGATATGCAGAGTTCAGGAGGAGTAAAACCCTAAAGCATGACCAATTGCATGATCCTAAAGATCCTAATTTATATCCTGGAGATTATAAGTTGTGCTTTTTTTCTCTTAGTGAATTTTCCTGAAGTTTTCTTACATGAAGGTTTTTAATGAGGCAACTAGTGTAACACGGAGTGCGAATGCAATGTACTCTTTTCTCTATATCCCTTTTTCCCACTGGGTTTTGGGAGGAGTTTTTAATGAGACATGTGCATTATGCGGTATTCGTTCAAAGGGGAGTGTTATGATATGGATAGAATCTTTGTCCCTGTATGGAAGGACTCTATCCAATGGTGGGTGAATCCAAATTAATCTTCAGAGGTTTTTCTACTATATATTGGGCATCGCCTTGTACAGAAAAATCAATCTAATAAAGAGAGGGAGAGAGAGAGAGAGAGAGCGCTTTTCTCCTTTACATTGTGTGTGCTTCTACTACTGTTTTTGTGATTGCATTAGCATGCTGTCGATTGACATAGGTGAACAACTACGTTTCACAACACTCGTGACTAGCTAATTGTAACACCCCTTCATCTAGTATGCGCAAATGCTACCAAACATAGACTAAACATCAACTAAATACCATAAATGAAGACAAATTTCAGCAAAGGCACAAATGCTAAACACCGAAATTTCGGCAGCATCTCCTTTGTTTTATCATGATTTGAACAATAGCAATATCATCATAGCAAAATATTTCATAACATAAGACATCTAAAGCAGCAATATATAATGGATAAAACATCATCATAAACAATTAAACTAAAACCAACCACACAAACATCTATAGCTAAGCAAAGAGGATCAACAGCACATTAAAATTATTCCATACACCTAGTTCAGGGCACTATTATTATGATCATGACTCAAGGTTGGCAAATGTGACTGGAACTACGTGAAGATGTGTAGCTAATGCCCTTTCCCACATGCCGGTGTCATGGTACCTGTGACACCACGGAGTGTCGTAACCTTATTTATTGTGCATAATGAGGTCCAAAACAATATGAAATATGGTATTGGAGGTTAAAACCATAGGGTATGGAGGTTTTTAGCGTTTCCAGGCCATTTCCGGGAGTTTGGGCCTTTTTGGGGAGTTTTGGGCCTAGGGGAAAGGGTGGTGGGCTTTGGTGGGATGGAGTCTGAGTCCATTTAGGATTAGGAATCCTATATATATGGGGCTGGTTAGAGGGCTTCCCCTGCCCTTATTTGCGCCCCCACTCCCCTTTGGGCGCCCCCACACCTTCCCCTTGGCCCTAGCCGCACCACCCCCCCTCTCCCCTTGTGGCCGTGCGCCCCCTCCCCTCGCCCCCATTGCTCCCCACCTCTCCACCACCTCTACCTCGAGGATCCATCCGTTGGAGCGAGGAGCGAGGAGCGAGGAGCGAGGAGCGAACCGGGAGGAGATCCATTCAGTTTTCGTGCGTCGGGCGAAGGTATGGCCATGGAACTAGCTGGGGTTGGGCTAGGTACTGTTATAAGGATCAATATCAAGTTTTTAGATCAATTGGTGTTGCTTGAATTGAGTAGATTAGATGAAATCTAGAAGTTGCCACGTTCTCTGTTTCGGGCAGCATGAGCAGTCGACCTAGGGTTTGAGTTTTCGTCAATTTAGAGTCGGAATCTGGTCGTATGGCTGTTGAAGAAGTTGTAGATAATTTCATTATATTTCAGTGGATATAAAGAATGTTAAATTCCGATCAGCCGTTTGAAAGTTATGGCTGTTTTACCGAGCATGTTAAAATCTGTGATGTGATTGGAACAGATCACGGTTTTCTGTAGATTAAACCACTTTAGAGTCCGAATCAGTCTTTCCTTATACTTAGAAAAAGTTGGGAAATTTCCTAAGCTACACGAGGATGTACTCGTTTAATTGATTCGGAGTCCCAGAACTTAAGTTATGCCTTTTGGAAGGCTGCTGTCCCGACGGGATAAAACCTCTGTTTTTGGGTGTTGCGAGTAGTTGGCAATGTCGTGGTAGATGAGGGTTTGCGTACTGTTTTGTGGACATGATTGTGAGTGTGTAGTACCTATGTGCAGGTGGTGTGACCCCGGGAGTGCCTTCTACTTCCCGCCAATCCGTTGCCCGTGGTTGAGGCAAGTGTATTGTAATGGATAGCGATTTGTAGGTTGCTTGTTGAGAATAGATGAAATTGACTATATGATATGATCACTTGCCATGCTTTAACGATTGCCAATGATATGATGAGCATGTTTATTATGTTATGATGCCATGTGTTAATGTACAAATTAAATATGATGTTGGCATAATTGCATACATGGCATGTTACATGGCCCGGGCGGTGAAAAAGTCATAACTAGTCCGGGGAAGGTCGGTGAGAAAGTTATGACTATTCCAGAGAGCCAATGAGTAAGTCCTACATCGTGATTCCATTCACCGCGGTGAACGGAAGCGAGGAGTAGGCACCCTCCATCTTCGGGATGGAAGGGGGGAGAGGGTGCACACCGACGGGTGTGTACTCAACCATACCGGTATGAGTTTCCAAGGAGACATGAGCATCGCATTGCACTGCATACATATTGATGATGATGATGATATGTGACCATGAATGAGATGGTTTACATGATGTGAGATATTATTGCTATGTAATTGTTCTTGTTGTACCATTGCAATATGCTTGCTGAGTTTTGAACTCACGCTTGTGTTTCTTGTTGTTTTAGGTACCATGAGAACGGCATGCGGGGAAGGGAAATAGTCACACGACCGCACGTAGCTTCACCCATTTTGATTCCACAAGTCATTCAATTAGTTTTGATAATAAACTGCGTGTGATGATTATTGCTTTAAGGTTTAGCTTTGCTATATGAGAGTTTTATTGTTCGTTTGACTCTTGGAGACATTAAGTGCTTGATAATAGACTTATATTGTCGTTAAGTGTTTAATTATTGCTGTTTTAGCTGTCTCTCATATTGCCTTATATTGCTATACTGTTGTTGCTCCTTCAATTAATGTTAAAACAAAGGAGATGCTGCCGAAATCTTGGTTTTTAGCTTGTGCACCTTTGCTGGAATTTATGTTTAATTGTGGTATTTAGATGTTGTTTAGCTTATGTTTGGTAGCATTCAGGCATATTAAATGCCAGGGTGTTACAGTACCTAAAAACAACAACATAAACACAAGCGTGAGTTCATCACTCAGCAAGTATATTGCAATGGTACAAACAAAAACAATTACATGGCTACAACAACTCACATCATGTATATCATCTCATTCATGTTCAACAAATCATTATCATCATCATTATGTATGCAATGCGATGCGATGCGATGCTCATATCTCCATGAAAACTCATACCGGTATGGTTGACTACACACCCATCGGTGTGCACCCTCTCCCCCCTTCCATCCCGAAGATGGAGGGTGCCTAATCCTCGCTTCCCCACACCGCGGTGGATGGAATCACGATGTAGGACTTACTCATTGGCTCTCCGGAATAGTCATAACTTTCTCACCGACCTTCCCCAGACTAGTTATGACTTTCTCACCGCCCGGGCCATGTATCATGTCGTGTATGCAATCATGCCAACATCATAAATCACTTGTACTTTAACACATGGCATCATAACATAGTAAACATATTCCTCATATCATTGGCAATCATTAAAGCATAGCATGTGAACATAACATGTATTAAGTTTCAATCACAACCGATCTAGCAAACAATAACCCGCTACCCATTCCAATACACTTGCCTCCACCACGGGCGACGGATTGGCGAGAAGTCGAAGGCACTCCTGGGGGCACACCACCTGCACATAGGTACCACACACTCACAATCATTTCCTCAAAACAGTATGCAAACCCTCATCTACCCCGACATTGCCAACTACTCGCAAAACCCGAAAACAGAGGTTCTGTCCCGTCGGGACAGCAGCCTTCCAAAAGGAATAACTCGGGTTCTAAAACTCCGAATCAATTAAACGAGTACATCCTCGCGTAGCTTAAGAAATTTTCTAACATTTTCCTAGTATATGGAAAAGCTGATTCGGACTCTAAAGTTGTTTAATCTACAAAATACCGTGATCTGTTCCAATCACGTCACAGATTTTAACACGCTCGGTAAAACAGCCATAACTTTCAAACGGCTGGGAGGAATTGGACATTCTTTATACCCACGGAAAGATATTGAAATTACCTACAACTTCTTAAACATCCGTACGACCAAATTCTGACTCTAAATTGGCGAAAACCCAAACCCCAGGTCGACTGCTCATGCTGCCCGAAACAGAGAACGTGACAACTTCTAGATTTCACCTAATCTACCCAATTCTAGCACCACAAATTGATCTAAAAACATGATAATGACCCTAAGAATAGTACCTAGACCAACCCCAAGGAGTCCCATGGCCATACCTTCGCCCGACGCACGAAAACCCAATAGATCTCCTCCCGGTTCGCGCGATCCTTTTCCTCGCTCCAAATCCACCGGATTTCCTCATCGCGGAGCGCTCCAATGGATGGATCTTCGAAGTGCTGAGGTGGGGATCTCCCCTAGGGGCAGCAAGGGAGGTGGAGAGGTGGGGGAGCAATGGGGGCGCACGGCTAAGAGGGAGAGGGGAGGTGGCGGCTAGGGCATGGGAGTGGGGGCGCACAAGGCAGGGTGGAGGCACCCCCAACCCCCTAGATCTGGTTCCCCCCCACATGGGCCCAAACTCCTTCCCACTAAAGCCCACGACTCATCCCCTTCGGCCCAAACTTCCCCGGAGAGGCCCAAACTCCCGGAATCGGCCCGGAAACGCGATTAAACTTCATACCGTATGGTTTCAACCTCCAATTCCATATTTCATAATGTTTTTGACCTCATCATGCACATTAAATAAGGTTACGACACTCCGTGGTGTCACATCACTTCGTCCCCCTAAGGCCCAAAAACGCGAGTAAACCTCAAGCCGTAAGGTTTTATTCTCTAATTTCACAGTTTATAATGTCACACCATACCGTAGTGTCACATTCTACCCCCCTTCAACAGGATTCGACCCCGAATCGAAGACATGCCACTCCGCCAAACCAACAACACACAGAGATCTAAACTTCGCGGTTCAAACATGAAGAAAAGAGCTTTGGGTAAAGCTCGCCCCCACGATACTTCAACTCCCAGGTCGCTTCCCTAAATAAAACCACTTGAATTTACACTGATCGAGACTCGATAACAGGACGCCTAGGTTTGAAGACCAACAGCTCTAACGATAACTCGCAATCAAAACTTGCGAGAACTTTACTCAACATTGAGACACAAAGTACTAACACATGGTCTCAGCACGACCCCAAGCTATAAGATAAATCCTCAAACAACCCACAAAAGAAAACGGTCTCATACTCCTCGTTCTATGCATTCCTCGGCACTGAAGTGCATGATCCCTTTAACTAATGCTACTCTCCAGAAGAACACGGTACCAAACTCCCCTCTGAGGTTCCTTGTACTCAAGACGACGCGAAACAGGAGAGACACCACTCTAAGATTACCACCAGAAGGAACAACCTACTTTACATCCAGGATCCTTAAGACTCGCTCAATAGAAACGACCGAACGTTCCTCTGCGGTTGACACAACTCGCTTCTTGCCCAACGACAAAAGATCCAATACACTTCAAAAGGAAAAGCGATCACTAACAACCACCAAGTGGTCCACTAATAATTTAATCAACCCTACCGAGAAACATCTCAACGACATAATTCTCCAAGAAGGTTTGCATTGGGTCATACACAACCTTCCACTCAATGGACCACGATAAAGAGTACAATCATTGAGTGAGCTCAACCATAATCATGAACCCAATTGGTCCACCTACAACAACTCAAACCCCAAAGCGCTGAAACCACTTTGGAAAGGATCCGACAACATCCAAAGAGCACACATTTTAATTTCCTATGCCAAGACACAAAGGAAACGCAAATCCCCTACACCACAACCAACATACCAGAAATTCTTCATTGTTTCTTTTCATACTAGAAAGCAAGGGAAATCTCGTTTCATGACAAAAATGCACACTCTTCAAGAGCACTCCGGATTAGTCATATCTCCATATATCACTTTCTCACCGACCTGGCTCAACGACTCTTTTATCATTTAACATTTAAAAACGATGTCCTGTTTACTTTTCACCATTCCTTCATCATGCAACAACACTACCGAAAAGTCATTCACATAACGACTTCTTTCTCGGTATCACTTGAATAAATCTCGAATAACATCGAGAGTTGCGCTAATTGATATAAACTATGACGGCAGCATAGTTACAGTAAGGCACCACATCATATCAGAACCCACCAACGATAGATAGCTAAACTTGCAAAACATCGCATTTTAACCAAAATCACCATTTTGGAAAAGAACATCGACTCCAAAGTCAAACATCTGCACAAATAACCGCCATAAATTTTCTCAAAGAGAAAGGGAAACTCATTTTCAAAAGAGAACACTTCACTAACAGCATCACCGATGAAACATCCACAAAAAACCACCTTTTGAAGCACTTGCAAACTCTACACAGATTTTTCCAAATAACTCCAACTCTAGCAAAGAAAAGATTACAAATTAAACCTCGTGAGTTTTCCAACATAACCCTCTATGTCCATTTGTTTCCTTTAAAATTTATTCCAAAGATAATTCAGGGCGAACGCGAAAGGGCGCGATCCACTCAAAAACTTTTGGGGTGTAAATCCATACTCATAGCACCAACTAAACAAATTAGCCAAAACCAAATATTTGCACCAATTTCTACGAGTTTTAGGAAACTCAAACACAAAGATATGGAACACCTTGACCGAAAACCCTTCAACCAAAATGGCAAACAACCAAACCAGTTCAAAAGCTTTTAAACACAAGCTCAGCATAAAAAAAAGAACCATCTCTAGTACTCCACTACGCTTTCCATTAAAGACTTCAATAATCGCTATCTACTCCCTAAGGAGCCCCAACACAATTCAACCAAAAGCTTCACAACAAATTCTTCCTCTAGTTACCATTCCCAACACTTTTAATTAGGGTTTATGATGCTTATCAAAAAGGCACCCAACCAAGACTACATTGACATGATCCCCACGGATCACCAAAATATAATACATCTTATTCTAAATTTGAAACATAGTACTTCAACAAATCTTTCAGCAAGATCAGCTTATAATTTCATACCACCTATATGTTCACGTCTCGATAACCGAACCTTATTCAGTTAAACAACGACTTCAATATGTAAATATTATCTCCACAGGGAAGAATTTGTAAGTGAGACTCTAAGTTATACTTTCATTAAGGATAAGATCATTTATCATGTTAATTATCCAAAGCTCACTCCATCGCAACATGTTAAAATTTTCCCCTATTTTAACCATGGTTTTCCAACGAGTAATCTAAACAGTTACCACCACTACTTAGTCATCAATAAAAAAACAAATGGGCATAATCATCAACCAACAACATTACTTTTAGCTACCCTATACATAGGTGATAACAAAATTACCACCACACAACATACTCCCACTATTTAAAATAAATTGAATACTAGCATTAACACTGCCCTTAACAACATCATTAAGAATAAATCTTATGTCTTCTCAATTGATATCAATACTAGCATTGTAGAGACACAATTGCATACTTCCAAATATACTAATAGTTTGCAACAACGTAAATAGCAACTCTAATCAACTTCCAAATTAAAGTCACTAGGCAACACGATTAAATTTCTCTATTAATCCATTAGATTAGAGCATCTTTAAACAACCAGCAAAGTTTCTTTAACAATAATAGCAGTTTACATCATCTTAATGTTTTAACTAAGCATCAGGGTTTAAAACTTTAAACATTATCGGGGGTCATAAGCATTTTTTTATAACAAAGCAACAGATTCTAAGCATGTATATTAACCCATTTAATCATTCTCGCTACAGAGTAATCTACAACACTAGTAGTCTATTTATTCTCAAGCTAGAGATATTAATCACATTGAATTGATTCAACTCAAAATTTAACTTAGCAACACATCATTCCATAAACCACATTGTTACCTACTACATAACATGCTAAACAACAATTCTTACTAGAGACAAACGATTTCAGTCAAAAGACTACTTACATTGTTTGCAGCATTTTAGTTTTAAAACTCATCCCAAATTCATAAGGAAACATGACTCTCAAAATTGCAATGAGACAAACCCAAACTTGGTCATGCAAAGGAATTCTCCAAAACACTTTTAAATCTCAAAGACTCCCACACGAGGGAACCAAGCGATCAAATAAACCTTTGCGGACAAAGACACAAAACATAAATCGACACAACTTAACTTTTTGCACACGCTTCAATAACTTCTTTTAAACTCAGAGTAAGACACACACGAGAACCAAAACTATACTTTTCTTTGCAAGGCAACCAACAAAACCGGTGTCAAAGCCAAAAAGCGACTAAAAAGGCGCAATGCTAAATTTCTCTTCTTCGTCTTCACCCAAGGAAGACAAAACCAAGAAACACCGAAGGGACTCTCCGCGAAACATCCAATTCCAAACACTTTTATTTTGATTTCAATTACTAAAATCAAGAAAAACACCCAAAACCGACCGTCAGAACGGTAAAGATCATACGAAGGAATCCACCACCAAACTCTTCTATTTGACTCCAGTAAACTACCCGATCTATGACAGAAAGGATAAGCACTCTTCTCCTACAGGGGTTAATAGTTCTTCGATGATGGCGCTAACCAGCCACACCGTCAAACCTCACCCTTACTATGAAATAAGAGAGGTGGCCGAAACCCTTCGGCACCAAAACCCCACTTTATCACAACAACAAGAACAATTCAATCATTTATCTCATAGATATAGCAACATGCATTAACAAATGAAGCGTTCAACATCATAGCTTAAATACAACATTTAAGCGTAAAGAAATGATACCCATACCCTTTCCTACTGTGCATCCATTGTGTGTCAAATTTTAGATTAGTTATACCACTTTTGCAAGTTTTAATGTTGCTATCCTATGACAAAATTTTAATTAAAACCTAAGCCATGTTTCTAAGTGATTCCACATCACATTTTAGTTGTACCCTATAGCATGACACTAAAAATACACATTCCAAGGACCTACAGCCCGCTCTGATACCAACTGTAACACCCCTGCATCTAGTATGCCCAAATGCTACCAAACATAGACTAAACATCAACTAAATACCATAAATGAAGACAAATTTCAGCAAAGACACAAATGCTAAACACCGAAATTTCGGCAGCCTCTCCTTTGTTTTATCATGATTTGAACAATAGCAATATCATCATAGCAAAATATTTCATAACATAAGACATCTAAAGCAGCAATATATAATGGATAAAACATCATCATAAACAATTAAACCAAAACCAACCACACAAACATCTATAGCTAAGCAAAGAGGATCAACAGCACATTAAAATTATTCCATACACCTAGTTCAGGGCACTATTATTATGATCATGACTCAAGGTTGGTAAATGTGACTGGAACTACGTGAAGATGTGTAGCTAATGCCCTTTCCCACATGCCGGTGTCATGGTACCTAAAAAAATAACATAAACACAAGCGTGAGTTCATCACTCAGCAAGTATATTGCAATGGTACAAACAAAAACAATTACATGGCTACAACAACTCACATCATGTATATCATCTCATTCATGTTCAACAAATCATTATCATCATCATTATGTATGCAATACGATGCGATGCTCATATCTCCTTGGAAACTCATACCGGTATGGTTGAGTACACACCCGTCGGTGTGCACCCTCTCCCCCCTTCCATCCCGAAGATGGAGGGTGCCTACTCCTCGCTTCCCCACACCGCGGTGGATGGAATCACGATGTAGAACTTACTCATTGGCTCTCCGGAATAGTCATAACTTTCTCACCGACCTTCCCCGGACTAGTTATGACTTTCTCACCGCCCGGGCCATGTATCATGTCATGTATGCAATCATGCCAACATCATAAATCACTTGTACTTTAACACATGGCATCATAACATAGTAAACATATTCCTCATATCATTGGCAATCATTAAAGCATAGCATGTGAACATAACATGTATTAAGTTTCAATCACAACCGATCTAGCAAACAAAAACCCGCTACCCATTCCAATACACTTGCTCCACCACGGGCGACGGAATGGCGAGAAGTGGAAGGCACTCCCGGGGGCACACCACCTGTACATAGGTACCACACACTCACAATCATTTCCTCAAAACAATACGCAAACCCTCATCTACCCCGACATTGCCAACTACTCGCAAAACCCGAAAACAGAGGTTCTGTCCCGTCGGGACAGCAGCCTTCCAAAAGGCATAACTCGGGTTCTAAGACTCCGAATCAATTAAACGAGTATACCCTCGCGTAGCTTAGGAAATTTCCTAACTTTTTCCAAGTATATGGAAAAGCTGATTCGGACTCTAAAGTTGTTTAATCTACAAAATACCGTGATCTGTTCCAATCACATCACAGATTTTAACACGCTCGGTAAAACAGCCATAACTTTCAAACAGCTGGACGAAATTGGACGTTCTTTATACCCACGGAAAGATATTGAAATTACCTACAACTTCTTCAACATCCGTACGACCAAATTTTGAATCTAAATTGGCGAAAACCCAAACCCTAGGTCGACTGCTCATGCTGCCCGAAACAGAGAACGTGACAACTTCTAAATTTCATCTAATCTACTCAATTCCAGCACCACCAATTGATCTAAAAACATGATAATGACCCTTATAACAGTACCTAGACCAACCCCAAGGAGTCCCATGGCCATACCTTCGCCCGACGCACGAAAACCCAATAGATCTCCTCCCGGTTCGCGCGATCCTTTTCCTCGCTCCAAATCCACCGAATCTCCTCGTCGCGGAGCGCTCCAATGGATGGATCTTCGAGGTGCCGAGGTGGGGATCTCCCCTAGGGGCAGCAAGGGAGGTGGAGAGGTGGTGGAGAGGTGGGGGAGCAATGGGGGGCAATGGGGGCGCACGGCCAAGAGGTAGAGGGGAGGTGGCGGCTAGGGCATGGGAGTGGGGTTACACAAGGCAGGGTGGAGGCGCCCCCAACCCCCCAGATCTGGTTCCGCCCCCCACATGGGCCCAAACTCCTTCCCACTAAAGCCCACGACTCATCCCCTTCGGCCCAAACTCCCGGAATCGGCCCGGAAACGCGATTAAACTTCATACCGTATGGTTTCAACCTCCAATTCCATATTTCATAATGTTTTTGACCTCATCATGCACATTAAATAAGGTTCCGACACTCCGTGGTGTCACATCACTTCCTCCCCCTAAGGCCCAAAAACGCGAGTAAACCTCAAGCCGTAAGGTTTTATTCTCTAATTTCACAGTTTATAATATCACACCATACCGTAGTGTCACACTAATGATCTACCCAATGCACGCTAGTGACCAAAATATGCATTTTGACAGCAATGTGAACCATTTGAACCAATGAAAAATGTTGATTGTAGCAATACATAATAAGTTTTTTAGGAGAAATATGTAATAACTTTATGAAGTATTAGTTGATATTTTAAAAATAGGAAGAAAATGAAGATTGAACTTTGGAGTATATATCATATATGGCATCATCTACTAAGCACAATAATATAAACAAATTGCTTTCTCTATAGATTAATTTGTACCCCTTCAATATATCTATAGAAGATTCTATATATACGTTAGTATGTATTTTGTACCCACGGATGGTCCTAGAGGTTATTCGGGTATATAACTTTGGTGCAACTCAATAGAGGGATCTAGAGGCGTAGCTTAGGTGCAATCGTGTTCATCGTATATGAAAATCAAATGATGGAAAAAAAAGGTGATGATGTGGCGCTCTCTTATGTTTCATTTTACACAAACTTCAAAAAAAGATTAAGCCATGTGCATGCTCGACAAGAAGAAACAAATGAATATATCTACACGAAGACAATTCATATATGGTGCTGAATTTGGCATAGTAGCAGCTCTTGTATAACATTTTTCATGTATGTGCAATGCAAGAACTTGTCATCAAACGCACATGAATAGAAATTTTTGATCTAGCAATCAGTATGCTTTCGTTGTGATTGAAAGAGCATCTAAGCCCCCTAATGAGTTTTGGATGATTAATGACAAACGATTAAAGGGACTAATGTGTTCAATGAGCTGGTGTGTGACACTACGGAATGTCGTGACTTTATAAATTGTGAAATTTGAGAGTAAAACTTTACGGTATGAGGTTAATTCGTGTTTTGGGCCTTCCGGGGGGAAATGGGCCGTCCGGGGGAAGTTTTGGGTTTGGGGTAGCCTCGTGGGCTTGGGGGAAACTCTTGGGCCAGAGGTGGAAGGCCTAAGGCCCAAGTGGGGCAGGTTTAGGGCAGCACCTTGCTGCCCATGCGCCCTAGCCTCCCCCCATGCGCCTCCCTCCCCTTTCTCCCCTCCTAGCCGCCGCCCCCTCCCACCTCCATGTCGTGCGCCCCCTCTCCTCCTCCCCCTTGCGCCACCGCCCCTCCCCTCTCCTCTCCACCCTCCTTGCTGGCCTAGGAGAGCTCCTCACCTCACCACTCCGTTGTTCTCTCCATCGGGAAGCTCGGTGACGAGGAGATCCGACGGTTTCGGCGCGAGGAAGAAGATCGGGGGAACCGGAAGGAGAAGATTCGACGTTCATCGTTCGTCGGGCGAAGGTATGGCTATGGGTAATCCTTGGGGTTGTCCTAGGTGCTGTGCTAGAGGATGTTTTGATGCTTTTAGATCGAGAGGTGGTGCTGCAATTGGGTAGAATGGATGAAAACTAGAGATTGCATAGTGTTCTGCTTCGGGCAGATTGGGCACACGACCTAGGGTTTGAGTTTTCGCAATTTTAGAGTCGAAATTTGGTCGGCCGCCTGTTAAGAAAGTTGTAAATAACTTCAATACCTTTAATTGAACACCACGAACGTCCAATTCCACCCAGCCGTTTGAAAGTTATGATCGTTTTACCGAACATGTTCAAATCTGTGACGTGATTGGGACAGATCGGATTGATCTGTATATTAGGCAATTTTAGAAGCCGAATCAGCTTTTCCCAATACTTAGAGAAATCTAGGAAATTTCCTAAGCTTCGCGTTGATGTACTCGTTTAATTAATTTGGATATCTAGAACTCAAGTTATGCTAGTTTGAAGCCTACTGTCCCGGGGGACAGATTCTCTGTTTTTCGGCTTTGGGAGTAGTTTGCGAAGTCGGGGTAGATGAGCGATTGTGTACTGTTTTGTGGGCACGGTTTGAGTGTGTGGTATCTATGTGCAGGTGGTGTGACCCCGGGAGTGCCCTCATCCTCTCGCCAATCCGTCGCTCGCGGTTAAGGCAAGTGTATTGGAATGGGTAACGTGTTGTATGTTGCTAGTCTTGAATAGATGCAAATTGTTTTCATGATATGCTATCTTGCCATGATTAGTGTTTGCCCATGATATGATGAGAATGGTATGATATAATGCTATGCAATGACTAGTTGTTTATGTTTATGGCATATGTTGCATACATGGCATGAAAACTAGCCCGGTCGGTGAGAAAGTCATAACTAATCCGGTAAGGTCGGTGAGAATGTTATGACTAATCCGGAGCGCCATTAAGTAAGTCCTACCTCGTGATTCCATCCACGGTGGTGAATGGAAACGAGGAGTAGGCACCCTCCATCTACGGGATGGGAGGGGAAAGAGGGTGCACGCCGACGGGTGTGCACTCGGCAATACCGGTATGTGCTTCAAGGAGACATGTGCATTGCATTGCATTGCATTCATGATGATGGTGATGAGATGTGTATGATGAGATTTGGACCTAATTATGATGCTAAGCATGATGTATAGCGATGTTAACATTGAACTGTTCGTTATGCTCCATTGCAATATACTTGCTGAGTGATGAACTCACGCTTGTGTTTTATGTTGTTTTTAGGTACCATGAAACTGGCATGCGGGAAAGGGCATTAGCTACACTTCTACACGTAGCTTCACACTTAATAGACAGTTTAATCATTTGGAGTCATGATAATAAGAATAGTGCCATGAAACTTGGTGTATGGCTTGGTTTTGAGCTTAAGTTCATCGTTTATTTCGTTATAATTTGTGGAATGGTTGAATTCCTTATTTTAGACATAAGTGATGCTATATCAATTGTTATTGCCGTTTTAGATGTCTCTTATCTTGCTATATCATGCCTTATTATTATTGTTGCTTCGATTCATGGAAAAACAAAGGAGATGCTGCCGAAATTTTCGGTTTTAACATTTGCACCTTTGCTGTAATTTATCTTTATTTGTGTTATTTAGATGTTGATTAGTCCATGTTTGGTATCATTCAGGCATACTAGATGACAGGGTGTTACATGGTGAACAGGCAAAAGTCCCAAGAAGAGATCATCTACAGATGTTGGACACCGTCAAAAAGAATTGAGTAGGAAAAACGGCTTCATTCGTATGTACTTTGTATTTTTTGAGTCATAGGAATGCCGTACTATTAAGAGGAAAGCATTCTAGTTGATCTAGGGTTAATCTCTTTGCTCAAATGAGTGATAAATAGTTACCAAAGAGACACCGAGTCATTGCTCGTGCATCGGAATAGATTTGCTTTGAAGTTCAGGTCGAACATTCTGACTTTGGGTCGGAAGTTCCGATAGATCAGACATTCTGATGCGTAGTTGTGCCCAAGTCCGAAGCACCTAAAACGGGTCGGACATTCCGATTTCTTGAGTCGAAAGTTCCGATGCGTGTTGTGTTTTCTAAGGGTGCTCTCTGTCAAGTTTGGACTTTCCGATCTCAAGGATCGGATGTTCCGATAAGTATAAATTAGAAAAGGGTGCTCTCTGGAGATGTCGGAAGTTCCGATCTATTACATCGGAAGTTCCGATTCGTTCTTTCTCATTTTTGGGAACACTTTGGAGACATCAGATGTTCCGATCTGGGAATCGGATACTTTGATTTGGACTTGGTGAAATTCGTGAGAGAAATTTTCTTAGAAGTTACTCTCTGTAGACAGCGGAAGTTCTGACCTTAGAATCGGAAGTTTCGATGTGTATTCTTTTCGACCGTTGGGAGTGTGCTGATTTTCTGGTAACTTAGTCTGGTCGGAAGTTTCGATGTGAGTATTGGAAGTTCCGATATGTGGCTGAGTGCGGGTATAACGGCTAGTTTTTGCACAAAACTATATATACCCCTCTCCCTCTCCTTTTGAGGGTTACACACTTTGCTTGGCTGAACTTTTGAGCTTATAGAACACATCCCAAAGCTTTATTGAGCCCTCCTCTTTGATCCTAGTGATCATCTAGAGAGTGAGGAATAGAAGTGTTTTCGAGTGCTAGAGCAAAAGCGAAATTCATTCATCCTGAGCATTAGAGAGTATCTCCAAGATCACACCACTTTGCATTTGTTACTCTTGGAGGTTGAAGGACTCCTAGATGGCTAGGTGTTGCTCACGAGCTCCCAAAGAGTGTGGGACATCGTGAGAAGTTTGTGAAGGTTGATTTCGCCTCCGAAAGGGAAGAAATTAAGAGTGAAACCGAATCTCAAGTGTGACCGAGGTTTGGGAGGAAAGGGTTGAAAGAGACCTAGTTCTTTGTGAGCCTCCTCAACGGAGACGTAAGATCCCCTCAAGGATCCGAACTCTGGGAAACAAACTCTTATCTCTCTTTATTCACTTGTGTGCAATCCTTTATTTGAGCTTCTATTTTGGAGCTACTCAACTCTGGATAGCTTACTTATTCTTGCACCCAAATAGAGTAAAAGTGATTTGTAGTTTGCTAGATTTCGTTGCCCGTTCTCGAATCTCAGTATTATCAGAAATTCTGATAATATACCAGAAGTTTTGATATTATACCGGAATCTTCGATACCTTTTTTCGCTGCGACAAATTTCGTTTGAAATTTTTTTAAATAGCCTAATTCACCCCCCCCTCTAGGGAACTTTCTCATCTTTTCAATTGGTATCAGAGACAAACCTTCTCGAAGGCTTAACCACTTGAAGGAAATGAGATGGCTGGCACTGGGTTGAAGGTTGTCTTCCCGGGTGACCCGGAAAGCCCAAAGTCTGGAGATGGTGGTTCCGGGAAGAAGAAAGAAGGTGGAACCTCTATATCAAATCAAGGAGTTGAAATTCCTTTCAACTATGATAAATTAAACACATCTTCTTCGCGTTCTTATATTACTGTGCCGTCTGGACGTGCACCATTCTTCGATGGTACACACTACTCCCCTTGGAAGCACAAAATCAAAATGCATCTAATGTCTCTTCATTCAAGTGTGTGGGAGATTGTGTGTACAGGTTTAGATTTTCCGGATGAAGACATGGAGCTTACATCGGAACAAGAGCAAAACATTCACCGGAATGCACAAGCCGCAAGTGTGTTACTTGGTGCATTGAGTCCCGAAGAATTCAACAAGGTTGATATCTTAGAAGAAGCAAAGGAAATATGGGACACACTTCAAGTCGCTCATGAAGGGACATCAAGTGTAAGAGAATCAAAAATTGAGTTGCTTGAAGGGAAGTTGGGGAGGTTCGTTATTAATGATGACGAGACTCCGCAACAAATGTATGACCGCCTGATGATCCTTGTCAACAAGATCCGAGGACATGGAAGCAAAGACATGATGGATCATGTTGTAGTAAAGAGAATGTTGAGAGCCTTCACACCAAGAAACTCCACTCTCGTGACGCTCATCCGAGAGAGAAAGGACTTCAAGAGGCTCACACCGAATGATGTGCTTGGAAGGATCCTCTCTCATGAGCTCATGGAAGAGGAAGCAAAAGAAGTGAAGAACCTTGCCAAGCAAAGCTCAAGCTCAAGGCTGAAAGAAATTGCATTAAAGGCAAGCAAGAAGGAAGACTTGAGCTCGAGTGACGATGATGATGAGAGTGAAGATGAGGAAGACTTGGCCCTATTTGTACAAAAGTTCAAAAAATTTCTCAAGTACGATGGTTCAAGCAAGTACAAGAAGAACTACAATGATAAGGCAAGAAGAAGAAGAAATGTCAAGAGGGCGTGCTATGAGTGCAGTGAAGTTGGACACTTCATCGCCGATTGCCCAAAGAAGAAGAACAATTCAAATGAGCATAAGAAAAGTGAGCCATACAAGAAGAACAAGGCTCACAAGAAGAAGTACTCGGGGCGAGCCCACATTGGCGAAGAATGGCACTCCAACGACTCCGACTCCGATTCCGACGATGAGGGAGTTGCCACAATCGCCATTGAAGCCGCCCCTCCAACAAAGTCACTCTTTGGTGACATGAGCGACAATGACACCGACACCGACACACCTATTTGTCACATGGCAAAAGGGCGCAAGGTAATGACTAAACCTATACATCCAAGTAGCGATAGTGGATTAGAAAGTAGTGATGATGAGGATGATGCTTTATTTAGTGACTTGAACAAGTCGATCATTGCTAAAATAAACCGGCTAATGAAAAGAATAGATAGCCAAGAGAAAATTCTTGAGAAGCAAGAAAATTTGCTAATACTCGAAAAGAAGAAAAAACCTTGCTCTCGATAAGCTTCTTGCTAAAGAGAAGGAGAAAATTGAGTTGTTAACCAAAAATCTTGATTTGGCTAACAATTCAATCACATCACTTAAGAATTCAAATGAGTCGCTTCAAGAAAATGTATTTAGTCTTGAAAACAATCTCAAAACTCTTGAAGTGCAATTTGAATCTCTTAATGATCTCACTGCTTGTCAAAATGATACCTCCACGGCCTCTATTCCTTCCACTAGCAATGGTTGCTCTCGTTGCTATAATGTTGATATTAATGCTTGTGCTACTAACTCTCAACTTGTGCAAGTATTAAGAAGCGAGAACGAGAGACTAAGTGCCTTAGTAAGATATGGTTGCATCAAAGCTTATCAATTCAAGGATGCCCTATATAAGACCATCAACGGTCGAGGAAACAACAACAAAGAAGGGCTAGGATTTGATAAGTATGAGAGCAAAGTAAATGACCGTGTGGTGGTAAAAGGTAAGGAATGTATTAAGTTTGTCAAAGGAAATGGTAAGCTACCATTGACCATCACACGAGTCAACAAGGCCGTGCAAGAACCAAAGAAGCATCCTCAACATCATGCATCTCATTCTATTCATTATTCTTCTTATGTTTTGAAGAGGAACCACCGTGGTAAAGTGGTCGCTCTCTTTGTCGGTGCCCATAATTCTAATGGGATAGCTAAGAAAAAGGTGTGGGTACCAAAAATTTTAATCACTAACATGCAAGGACCCAAAAGGATTTGGGTACCTAAAGTGAAGACCTAACTCACTCTTGTAGGACTATCTCTCCGGAGGATCAAGTTGGGTGCTTGATACTGGTTGCACAAATCACATGACTGAAGAGAAGAGTATGTTCTCATCTTTTGATGAGAGAGGGTCACAATATGAAAATATTGTGTTTGGTGATAATGGTAAAGGTGAGGTCATGGGATTTGGTAAAATTGCAATCTCAAATGATCATTCTATCTCTAATGTCTTGCTAGTTAGATCTTTGAATTACAATCTATTATCTGTATCGCAACTTTGCGAAATGGGTTACAATTGCTTATTCACTGATGTGGATGTGACCGTCTTTAGAAGAGGAGATTCATCGATTTCATTCAAAGGATATTTGAAGGGTAAGCTCTATTTAGTTGATTTCAACTCAAATAGCGCTAAACTTCAAACATGCTTGATGGCAAAGTCTAGCATGGTTTGGTTATGGCATCGCCAACTAGCCCATGTTGGCATGAGGAACCTCGACAAGCTTCTAAAAGGTGAACATATCATCAGACTAACCAATGTTAAGTTTGAGAAGAATAGGATTTGTAGCGCTTGTCAGGCCGGAAAACAAGTTGGAGCGCGTCATCCCACTAAGAACATCATGACAACTATGAGACCATTGGAGCTTCTACACATGGATCCCTTCGAACCTGTTGCTTATATAAGCATCGGAGGTAACAAGTATGGTTTAGTTATTATCGATGATTTTTCTCGCTTCACTTGGGTTTTCTTTTTGCAAGAGAAAAGTGAAACTCAAGGCATCATCAAGAAGTTCGTGAGAAGAGCACAAAATGAGTTCGAGATGAAGATCAAGAAAATTCGAAGCAACAACGGGAGTGAATTCAAGAATACACAAGTTGAAGAATTCCTAGATGAAGAAGGGATAAAGCACGAGTTCTCCGCTCCTTACTCCCCTCAACAAAACGGAGTTGTGGAGAGGAAGAATCGAACGTTAATAGAGATGGCAAGAACGATGCTCGAAGAGTACAAGATCTCCGATCAATTTTGGGCGGAAGCCGTCAACACTGCATGCCATGCGATTCTCCACAAGATCTTGAAGAAAACGGCATACGAACTCCTCACCGGTAACAAACCAAATGTTTAATACTTTAGAGTTTTTGGTAGTAAATGTTTTATTCTAAACAAGAAGCCCAAGAACTCAAAGTTTGCTCCAAAGATCGATGAAGGCTTCTTGCTTGGATATATATCAAATGCCTACGCCTATCGCGTTTTCACAAAACCACCGGCTGTGTTGAAATAGCGAGAGACGTAACATTTGACAAATCTAACGGCTCTCAAGTAGAGCAAGTTGATTTAAATGTGCTAGAAAATGAAGAAGTTCCAAGCGTGGTGATTAAAAGAATGGCAATTGGAGAAGTAAAGCCAAAAGAAGTAGAGCATCAAGACAATACATCAACTCAAGTGGAACCGCCAACATCAAATCAAGGACAGGACATACCTTAAGATTGCTCAAGCAAACTCATGGAGGATGATCAAGTTGAAGATGACGAGCCAATTCAACAAACATGTCAAGCGCCGCATCCAAGAGTTCATCAAAGTATCCAAAGAGACCACCTCGTCGACAACATTCTTGGTGACATCCAAAAGGGGGTAACTACATGATCTAGAGTAGCTAATTTTGCGAATTTTACTCTTTTGTGTCTACTTTGGAACCCTTAAAGGTGGAAGATGCACTAAAGGATCTGGATTGGGTGATGGCCATGCATGATGAGTTAAACAACTTCGTGAGGAACAAGGTATGGTCGTTGGTGGAGAGACCCAATCAAAACGTAATTGGAACCAAATGGATCTTCCGCAACAAACAAGATGAAAACGGAATTGTTACAAGGAATAAAGCAAGGTTAGTAGCTCAAGGATACACTCAAATCGAAGGTTTGGATTTTGGTGAGACTTATGCTCCAGTTGCTAGATTAGAGTCAATTCGTATATTGGTTGCATTTGCTACTCACCATGATTTCAAGCTTTTTCAAATGGACGTCAAGAATGCTTTCCTAAACGGTCCAATCTCCAAATTGGTTTATGTTGAGCAACCGCCGGGAATGGAGGATCACAAGAAACCCTCACACGTATATAAACTCCATAAGACGCTCTACAGGCTTAAGCAAGCACCTAGAGCATGGTATGAATGCCTTAAGGACTTTCTTGTTAAAAAGGGTTTTGCTATTGGTAAAGCCGACCCTACTCTCTTCACTAAATATGTCGATGATGATTTATTTGTATGCCAAATATATGTTTGATGACATTATATTTTGTTCTATTAATAAAAACTTTTGTGAAGAGTTTAGTAGGTTGATGACTAAAAGGTTTGAGATATTAATGATGGGTGAATTGAAGTTCTTTCTCAGATTTCAAATCAAACATCTTAAGGAAGGGACGTTCTTGTGCCAAACAAAGTACATCAAGGATATGCTTAAGAAGTTTGACATGGAGAACGTCAAGCCAATTCATACACCCATGGCGACAAACGGACATCTCGGCCTAAATGAGGAAGGTAATTCAGTGGATCAAAAGGTATATCGGTCCATGGTAGGCTCATTGCTTTATCTTTGTGCATCTAAGCATGATATTATGCTAAGTGTGTGCATGTGTGCAAGATTTCAAGCCGCTCCGAAAGAGTGTCACCTAGTAGCCGTGAAAAGAATCCTTAGGTATCTAGTTCACACACCAAGTCTAGGGCTTTGGTATCCTAAAGGATCAAAATTCGATTTGATTGGATATTCGGATGCTGACTATGCAGATTGCAAAGTGGATAGAAAAAGTACCTCGGGACTTGTCAATTCTTAGGTAGATCACTAGTGTCTTGGTCCTCAAAGAGACAAATTTCGGTAGCTCTATCCACCGCCGAAGCCGAATACATTGCCGCGGTGAGTTGTTGTGCTCAATTATTATGGATGAGGCAAACCTAAGGGATTTTGGACTCAATTTGGATAGAGTTCCACTCTTATGTGACAATGAGAGTGCCATTAAGATAGCCAACAATCCCGTTCAACACTCCCGCACCAAGTACATAGACATCCGTCATCACTTCCTTAGAGATCACTCACTCAGAGGGGACATTGACATTACCTACGTGAGAACCAAGAAATAATTAGCCGATATCTTCACCAAACCACTTGATGAGAGTCATTTTTGCGAACTAAGGAGTGAGCTAAATGTCCTAGACTATCGGAATGTGACTTGATGTCTTGCATGCATTTATTGTTATTTCTCTTGTCAATTTCGAAATAAAATGTTTGAAAAACCTTTTGAATGATCTTCAAAATGTTTTGATTTGGATCTTAATCTTGATTCAATCCACGCGTGATCATTGTTTTGGTTGCTTGAATGCTGGCTGATCACGAGTGGAGGGAATGCCCTAGAGTTCACATGACTCAGTGTTTCAGACCTCTCTCAGAATCTCTTCTTTCTCTTCTGTCATCTGGAAAATTCAACTGATCGGAACTTCCGATCCAGGTATCGAAACTTCCGATTTCTGTGAATCTCAACTCTCCGAAATATCCGATTTCCCATATCGGAATATCCGATTCCTTCTCAGCCTTTCCTTTATCTAGAGCAGTGCACTCATCGGAACATCCGATGTGTGCGGAGCTTTTTAAGAAAGTGACCGGTTCACTTTTCTTATTTTGTCCTTTGCGCCTCCACCTCAAGTCCCTCTCTAACCTTTTCATCTCTTGCCGGTTTCGGAGACTCTGATCGATCGGAAACTCCGATCCCCTCCAAGGAAGGATCTTCATCGCGAAGAACGTCATCTTCTCCGCGAAAATTTTCTTTCGTGTTCTTCGTGAGGTAATCCCTAGGGCAAACTCTTAGATCTTGTCTACCCGTGTTCCTTTGTTAATTTCGTTCGATAGATCAATAGATCTATGTCTCTAGACCGCAATCTCAAACTTCCATCAGTTTCCATCGGCTTATCTAGGAGACTCCTTGATTTTTGTTGCCCTCCGTAAGCATCGGATACTCCGATCGCTGATATCGGAATTTCCGATTATATCGGAACTTCCGATCATAAGTCGGAACATCCGATGTTAACAGAACCGCAAAAAATGAGTTGTGTCCTTTCATTCCACTCTTCATCGGTTTCACCCTTGTCTCAGGTTAGTCGTAATGGACCCTGGACAAGGTGGGAGCAAGTCCCAGAAGGGCACCGTCCTCTTTAGTCGGAAAAGGAAGACTCCAACAGGACCGAGAACGAAGAAAGCCGCTTCTAGAGGACCTCAGCCCGGCAGCATTTTGATCAACAAGCCTGCTGAAGATGCCCAAACGGTCAACGTTCCTCGAGGAGCACCACTACCTTCTAGGAAGGGTAAAGAGGTTGCCCAATCCACTCCGGCTAGAAGCATGCCTATGCTTAAGCCGCCCAAGAGAAACCCTAGATTAAGGCGAAAGCCTGTCAGCTACAAGGGCAAGGCAGCTCAAGTTCGGAAAGCAAGAGAAGAGAATCCCAGAAAGGAAGATAGGTTCTCCACAGATTCTCGATTCTGGACTTTCTTCCAACAAGACTTTTATGAATCAGTCATCCTTCCTAGGAAGAATCCAGTGATTTTGATGCAGTGGGTCGACTGGGATTACATGGCAGAATCAGTCATCCTTCCTAGGAAGAATCCAGTGATTTTGATGAAGTGGGTCGACTGGGATTACATGGCAGAAGTATAGGATGCTACCTTCACTGAAGTGATAGCTGCTTGTGAGAGGACTGGTACAAAGAGAATAATGGGTTTTCAGCATGACTGGAACACTGAGATAATAGCCCAGTTCCATGCCACCTTGTACATATCCAAGGACAGAGTCTCCACTATGCATTGGATGACCAAAGGGCAGTGGTATGAAGTAACTTATGTTCAGTTTGCTAGGTCGCTTGGATTCTCCGAAGCTGACTCTAGAGACAGGGATCAAATCCACAATGAGTATTCTCTCTCAGTGGAGCAGCTAAATTTCCTGTATGAAGAAGATTCTTAGTTTGAGGCTAGTGACACCAAGGGCATGAAGCCCTTCTTTGCCTGTCTCAATAGACTGTTCAGGAAGACTTTAGCACCTAAAGAAGGTGATGCATCCCACGTGCTCTCCTTCACTAGAAATCTTCTGAGTAGGATGCAGGAGGGTCAGCGTCCTTTCGATGTATTTGATTTCATCTGGAGTGAGATCAGATTGATTGCCCAGGAGCCAAAGAGGAGCTGTGGTTACGCTCCTTACATTATGCATATGATAGAGCATGTGACCAAGCAGCAGTTTGAATGTGATGCCAAGCACACTGGAGTGCAAGTCAGGGCAGTGAAGGCCCCAGCTCAGCAGGCTAGAAGGCCTTCCACCAGAGGTGCTTCCTCAACTAGTCAAGTCACCTTAGCTCCTAGTGGATCTTCTTCGCCCATTCTACGTGCACTCAAGTTTATTTTCTGCATGTGCAAGAAGAACACCAAGCGACTCAAGGATATTCAGAGACACCTCGATCTTCCCTGCTCAGATGATGAGGAGATTGAGGACCCTTTCGCTCCAGTTGATGAGGAGTCCGACTCTGACGACCACGACGAGGAGTCTGGTTCTGAGGCGTCTGAGTGAATCTCTCGTAACTATCCTTCTCTTCCTTTTGTGGTGCTTGATGTCAAAGGGGGAGAGAAAGAAAAGCTTACATTCTAGATCGTCTCTAGATCGTTGTTTATCTATGAGAGTCTGAGTACTTTTGAAACCTTATGTCATGTGGGCTCCTTGTGGAAGTTGAACCTTAAAACTTGTTGGCTAAACTATTACTTCTCTTTATGTATTGACGGATGTTTACCATGATTAATATTTGCTTGTTATGCTTATCATACTATTGTATGCATGTCATGTATGCACTTTATCCTCGAATGCAATGTTTTAGGGGGAGCACTCTCAAATCATATCTTAAATGCACATATTGAGGGGGAGCTCACCTATGTTCATACTTTTTCATATCTATTATATTCAATTGATTGGTAAGCTTTAATCGGGTTGTCATCAATCACCAAAAAGGGGGAGATTGAAAGTGCATCTAGGCCCCTTAATGAGTTTTGGATGATTAATGACAAATAATTAAAGGGACTAATGTGTTCAATGAGCTGGTGAACAGGCAAAATTCCCAAGAAGAGATCATCTATAGACGTTGGACACCCTCAAAAAGAATTGAGTAGGAAAAACGGCTTCATTCGTATGTACTTTGTATTTTTTGAGTCATAGGAATGCCGTACTATTAAGAGGAATGCATTGTAGTTGATCTAGGGTTAGTCTCTTTGCTCAAATGAGTGATAAATAGTTACCAAAGAGACACCGAGTCATTGCACGTGCACCGGAATGGATTTGCTTTGAAGTTCAGGTCGGACATTCTGACTTTGGGTCGGAAGTTCCGATGGATCAGACATTCTGATGCGTAGTTGTGCCCAAGTCCGAAGCACCTAAAACGGGTCGGACATTCCGATTTCTTGAGTCGAAAGTTCTGATGCGTGTTGTATTTTCTAAGGGTGCTCTCTGTCGAGTTTGGACTTTCCGTTCTCAAGGATCGGATGTTCCGATAAGTATAAATTAGAAAAGGGTGCTCTCTGGAGATGTCGGAAGTTCCGATCTATTACATTGGAAGTTCCGATTCGTTCTTGCTCGTTTTTGGGAACTTTCTGGAGACATCGGATATTCCGATTTGGGAATCGGATACTCCGATTTGGACTTGGTGAAATTCGTGAGAGAAATTTTCTTAGAAGTTACTCTTTGTAAACATCAGAAGTTCCGATGTGTATTCTTTTCGACCGTTGGGAGTGTGCTGATTTTCTAGTAACTTAGTCTGGTCGAAAGTTCCGATGTGGGTATCGGAAGTTCCGATATGTGGCTGAGTGCGGGTATAACGGCTAGTTTTTGCACAAAACTATATATACCCCTCTCCCTCTCCTTTTGAGGGTTACACACTTTGCTTGGCTGAACTTGTGAGCTTATAGAACACATCCCAAAGCTTTCTTGAGCCCTCCTCTTTGATCCTAGTGATCATCTAGAGAGTGAGGAATAGAAGTGTTTTCGAGTGCTAGAGCAAAAGTGAAATTCATTCATCCTGAGCATTAGAGAGTTTCTCCAAGATCACACCACTTTGCATTTGTTACTCTTGGAGGTTGAAGGACTCCTAGACGGCTAGGTGTTGCTCACGAGCTCCCAAAGAGTGTGAGACGCTGTGAGAAGTTTGTGAAGGTTGATTTCGCCTCCGAAAGGGAAGAAATCAAGAGTGAAACCGAATCTCAAGTGTGACCGAGGTTTGAGAGGAAAGGGTTGAAAGAAACCCAGCTCTTTGTAAGCCTCCTCAACGGAGACGTAAGATCTCCTCATGGATCCGAACTCCGGGAAACAAACTGTTGTCTCTCTTTATTCACTTGTGTGCAATCCTTTATTTGAGCTTCTATTTTGGTGCTACTCAACTCTGGATAGCTTACTTATTCTTGCACCCAAATAGAGTAAAAGTGATTTGTGGTTTGCTAGATTTTGTTGCCTGTTCTCGAATCTCAGTATTAATCGGACATTCCGATAATATACCGGAAGTTCCGATCCAGTCGGAAGTTTCTATATTATACCGGAATCTCCGATACCTTTTTCCGCTGTGACAAATTTCAGTGATTGATCATCAATCGCGTAGTGAAGAAATCGGTTGTGGAACCAATTCACTTTCAATGCTTGCAGTCGTTGGCTTCGATATTCTGCTACTCGATCGGGTTCTGTAAACCCTGCACGATCACGCTCAAGACCTCGATGAGCAGCACCAGGTCTTGGAAGGTGCGTGGTCGCCCATACAAGAATTAAAAACGCAACAATTATACTTCCCATTTTGTCTTTTATAAAATGATAGTATTAATTTCTCAGTAACAGAAAATCAACAACGCAAATGTGAATAAAATGGTACAGTAAATGTGAGGAGTCCAACAGCCAGCCTTGTCTGGCATGAGATTGAAACGGAGAGGAAGACAGAGGATAAGTACAAATAAAGTCGGCAACCTTTTCACCTT
The DNA here is from genome assembly GCA_036346355.1 of Rhipidocladum racemiflorum. Lineage (NCBI taxonomy): Eukaryota > Viridiplantae > Streptophyta > Magnoliopsida > Poales > Poaceae > Rhipidocladum > Rhipidocladum racemiflorum. The sequence goes on along the minus strand of CM070576.1, from coordinate 34,723,055 downwards.
CGTCTGCCATGGGGTCAGTCGGCAACTATGACGCGTGCACCAACAAGCTGGTAAGGAAGGAGAAATCGGCATTACCGTCCAGCAAATACCTCCATGATGAAACGAACTACCTCTGCAGCGAATCTCCGACAAGCTCAGGCACATGGACGGAGGCGACGATGGGGGCAAGGCGCTCGTCAGCAGCCCGCTCGGCAAGGTCTGGAGCGTCGAGGTAGGCCGGGACAGCAAGGGCGCGTTCCTGGGGCACGGGTGGCCGGAGTTCGCGGGCGAGCACGGCATCGGCATCGGTTGGTTCCTAGTGCTCCAGCACGAAGGCGGCGGCGTGCTCACCGTCGAGGCGTTCAACACCAGCTGTTGCCTCAAAGAGTTCAGTCGCCCACTCACCGGTGCATACGTCATCTGCCTCTGATGTCGAATTGCAAGTAGAAATAAAATGTGTACCCAATTTGTACTACAGTAAGAGAAGAAAATACATCTTTTTTGTATAGTTAGAATCGACAAGCTTCTAAGAAGATGTTTAGATGATATTAAGCATACAATACTTCGTTTTATTTCTGGGCTACTGATTCAATGATTCTGAGCGTGCGTTCAGTCTGAGTTCTAACAATCAATAGCTCAGACATCTGATTCACTCTTGTTCACGTTCAGTTGCGGCAACCCCGAGCAGCACGGCGGCAGTCGGAGGCCACAGTTCATCAAGGTGCTTCTGCGTGGTTTGATGGAGAAGATGGTCTGCACACTCTTACAGCTAATTTGGACCGCCGTCTTGGATAAAGGAGATCAACACCTACGCTCTTGAAAAGTGTCTTGTAAGCACAATCATGCATTTCTCTGCTGACATGTTCACATTAGGAATAGGATAAACTTGTTTCAACAAAAAGAAACGACATGATTAATTTCATGCCAATATGCATGCCATCACAAGAAGAAACAAATCAATCTATCAAAGCACTTCACTTGACAGTAGAGGTGGGAGTTGGGCTGCCCCATGCCGACATTGGCCCAACGGGCTTCAAGCCAAGGCGTGCCATGCCATGCCAGTCCAACTCACCTCTGACGATGCCGAGGCATAGCCCAGGGCAAGCCATGCTAGCCCAGGCCTTGTCCTGTTGGATATGTGGAGTTGTGGACGCGACCGCCATCGGACCATCGTCGTGGACGGCACAAAGGATGAGAAGCGAGTGTCGACTGCCGGTGAAGGCTCGGTACACATAATTATTTGGAGAAAAAGAACTAAATTTCATTTATTCATTGGAGAAAAGGAACAATGGATCCCGCATCGAGAGGTGAGGATCGTTGAGATCCGGCGCAGTCTTCTTCTTCTCTGGTCGCCGTCGTCTTCTTCCACAAGACAGTTGGCGAAGTTGGTGTGATGCCGTAAGGTCGTATCCGACAACGGCAAGATCGAAGGCCGCTAGATTTGGTATCGAGACGGTAAGGAGGGGATGGAGTGGGACGGTGGGGGAAGGTTGCAGTGCAGGAAGGAAGCAGGGGTAGAGGAGTGCGAGAGGAGACGACGGGGGTATGAGTAGATATTGACTGTGTCGGATGGGTCATGAGAGGAGGCGAATGAGAGATGTAGTATTTGATGATAGGTTGGACCACTGGGGTAAGGTAGTTGATGGGCTGGATAGTAGATAGAATGTTTTTTATGAAAGAGCTGCTTCCGTGTTGGACTGACCCAAGCATGGCCTAGTCGGTCATGCCGTGCCGTCCATCGTGTCAAGTTTTCAGGCCCAGCAAGGCCTATCATTCGTGTCATACCGGCCCAGCCTGACTCATCATTTGTGTCGTACCAGTCTGTCTGATCCAAAGATATCCATACCGTGCCATACTCTAGACCGTGCTCGATAACCGTGCCAAGGGCTAGCCAAAAAAACATGGCCTATTGCCCACGTCTATTTGACATAGTATCGCCTCTTGCATAATATTTCTCGTGTACATGCACTGCATGTTGGTTTCTTTGTGTTAAGCTAATAATTTCAAGGATTTGTTTAAGGTTCACCCAACTTATTTTATCCATCCATTTTTGAAGATCCAATGGTTGATATTCCTATTACCATGTAGATGGTACCACCCACCATTCAAGGGTAAAAAAGATTTTTGACTGCATATTATGTAAGGGAAACAAATGTTAATTTGGCATTACTATTTAACTTTTGACCTCAACAAGGAAAGCAATAAGTGTGTCGGACGACATACTCTTTTTTGGATGATAGGACCATTTACTAATATTATCATATCAAATACAAACAGCAAACAATGATAAAAAGTAATTAAGTAGAAATTTTATCAAAATTTTATATTAAAAATATAAAGAATAAAACAAAATTTCAGAAAACGAAAGGTACAAGAACACTAATTTGGAGGTTCAAATATCTCCAAATAATTCACAACATATTAAAAAAAATCAATACTAATAAACCTGAATTCAAAACAAGAGAAAAATATTAAGTGATGTTGTGATAGTGTACTAACATGCTTTTTCTACATCCTCACTATGCATTTAAATTCATAATAATTAAAACTGAAATCCTGCCAACAAAATTCTGCATACAACAATAAGATATGTAAAATATTCTTACTCGAAAGAGAACATGTTTAGTTTCTACTTTTAATATATTAATGTATTCTTATTCAATTTCAAACTTCAGTTTCTGATTCAAATACTTAATCTTGAATACTATAGTGTTTTCTGGTAGCACGCATGGCATCAGCCCTCAAGCAGCATCAGAGGAATACCATTCATGGTGCTGCATGCTGTGTTTTAGCTGATCTGACCCACTAACCTGCTATAACGGGTTAACAGTTCTTGGCGGGGACCTTCTGCAAGGCGATCGGATTCCGGAGTCGTCGCACGATAACGCTCAAGACGTCGATGAACAGCACCATGTCTTTGGCAGGTGCGCGGTCTTGCGTACAAGAAGACGAGGAGCTGTTAGAAGATTTCTAAGTGCTAAGTCTAAGCCATCAACTAGTCTAAGTCATGATCACTAAATAATGCGGAAATCAAACGTTATAACTGACCCGGATTAGAAGATGAAGCCATTAGCGATTACTTGGTGTTGCTCTTGGTGCGTCGGTGAAGAAGAAGCAGTGAGGAAGAAGATCACCGTGAACCTCACGGTGATGGTGGTAGCCTTCGTTAGACCGTGCGTAAAGCCCTAGATCGGAAGGTATCTTAGGAGAGCAGTAAACTCAAGAACAAAACAATCTCTGGAGTTTTGGTCTCTCCTTTTTCTTTTCTCGCGCAGGCCAACGGGACCAACACCAATCTTTTATTTGGTACGCTCCCGATTAAAGCGCTGTTAGTGGCTATTAGATCCGAAATTTTCGAAATTAGTTTGTTGACTGAGATCACCACTAACATTCTCCCACTTGATCGAAAGGCTAATAACATAAGTCCATACTCAACAGAACAACACACCAAGATAAAGTATTACAGCAGTTCATAAAGTCACCGCTGAAACCCCAGTACCTATAGTGCATTATTCCATCTCAATAGAATAAGTATTTATTCTTAATGGGAGTTTGGTTTTATTCTTATGGTCCTTATTTCCAGAATCAAAGGCTTTTCAATAAACCCATGCCGGCAACATGCTCTCGAAAGAGACAGGGTGGTAAGCCTTTAGTGAGCGGATCCGCAAGTATAAACTTAGAGCTTATATGCTTGACATTAATTGTCTGATTTTGGATTCTATCTTTCACAACATGATACTTAATGTCAATGTGTTTGGCAGCACCACTTGACTTGTTGTTACTCGAATAGAAAACTGCGGTTTTATTATCGCAGTATACTGTTAGTGGTTTAGATATACTGTCAACCACTATTAGTCCAGGAATAAAGTTCTTAAGCCATACAGCCTGTCCAGTAGCCTCATAACATGCCACAAACTCAGCCTGCATCGTTGATGATGCAGTAAGGGATTGTTTGGAGCTTTTCCACGAAATGGCTCCTCCCGCAAGTGTGAAGATATAACCTGATGTGGATTTCTTAGTATCTACACAACCTGCAAAGTCAGCGTCTGAATAACCCACAACCTCAAGGTCATCAGACTTCTTATATGTGAGCATGTAGTGCTTAGTACCTTGCAAATAACGCAAGACTTTCTTAACGGCTTTCCAGTGGTCCAACCCTAGATTTGATTGATATCTGCCAAGCATCCCGGTTACGAATGCTAAATTAGGGCGAGTACAAACTTGAGCATACATAATGCTTCCGACAGCTGAAGCGTAAGGAATCCCCTTCATCTGATCAGTTTCTAATTGATTTCTTGGACATTGGAAAGTTCCAAATTTATCGCCCTTAAAGATAGGAGCAGGCGTGACAGAGCAGTTATGCATATTATATCTCTCAAGCACTCTGTCAACGTATGCCTTTTGGGATAGGCCTAATATCCCTTTAGACTTATCTCGGTGAATGTCAATACCCAAAACATAAGAGGTATCACCAAGATCCTTCATGTCAAAATTAGCGAAAAGAAATCTTTTGGTCTCATACAGCATATCCTCATCGCTGCTAGCCAACAAGATATCATCCACATAAAGTACTAAGATAGTGAATTTGCTCCTCTTAATCTTAATGTATATGCAATTGTCCACCTCATTTTCTTTGAAACCAAAATTTCTTATGGTCTCATCGAACTTAAGGTACAATTGTCTAGACGCCTGCTTTAGTCCATAAATGGATTTCTTAAGTCTGCATCGCATTTGTTCCTTGCCTTCCACGACAAAACCTTCCGGTTGAGCCATGTGAACATCCTCATGCAAGTCACCATTAAGGAACGCAGTTTTAACATCCATCTGATGTAGCTCTAAATCATAATGAGCAACAAACGCCATGACAATTCTTAGCGAATTTTTCTTCAAGACGGTAGAGAAACTATCAATATAATCTATCCATTCTCTCTGTGTAAACCCTTTTGCTACAAGCTTTTCCTTGAATCTTTCGATATTTCCTTTAGAGTCATGCTTAGCTTTGTAGACCCATTTACACCCTACTGTCTTGACTCCATCAGGAATTTCTACTAGATCCCAAACGTCATTAATGCTCATAGACTTTATTTCATCCTGCATGGCCTCAAGCCACTTAGATGAATCTTTAGTCATCATAGCCTCCTTAAATAATGAAGGATCATCTACCTTCCCTATGTCACATACATCTTCATTCATGTACACAACATAATCATTAGGGATGGCTGATCTTCTTTCCCGCTGTGATCTCCTTAGTGGTTCATTAGTTATCATAGAAGGCAATTGAGGCTCATCATTATGTGTTGTACTGTTGAAACCTGAATTCTCAGATGGGGGCTCAACTCCAGGATTCTCAGCTGGAGGTATAACTGTATGAGGTAAAGGAACGATAGTCTCTTGGATTATCGGCAATGGTACATAAGTCCGAACCTCCCCAAGATCTATTTTCCTAGCCTCTGAGCTCCCACTGATTTCATTTTTTCTCTAAGAATACAGTATGGCGGGTTTCCACAAACTTAGTGATATAATTTGGACAATAAAATCAATATCCCTTAGACCTTTCAGGATATCCAATAAAATGGTAACTTATTGTCTTAGGATCCAATTTTCCAAGATGTGGATTAAAGACTTTAGCTTCAGCAGGACAAACCCACACACGTAAATACTTTAAACTCAGTTTCCTTCTAGTCCACAATTCATAAGGGGTTTTAGGGACTGATTTACTGGAAACCCAATTAAGTATGTGTGCGGCTGTCTTTAATACTTCTATCCACAGACTAACTGATAAACTGGAGTAACTCATCATGCTACGCACCATATCCATAAGAGTGCAATTGCGCCTTTCAGCTACTCCATTTTGCTGAGGTTCACCAGGTGTGGAATATTATGCTACTATGCCATTTTCTGAAAGGAACTTAGCGAATGGACCAGGAATTTGTCCAAAAGGAGAATGAATGTCTCCCATTATATTCTCCTCCACGATCTGATCTTACTACTTTAATATTTAAGTTATGCTGATTTTCTACTTCAGCCTTAAAGATTTTGAATTTATCGAGTGATTCAGATCGATCGCGAATGGGGAAAAATATAACCATAACGGGAGAAGTCGTTAGTGAACGTGATAAAGGAGTTATACCCATCAACTGAAGTCACAGGAAAGGATCCACATATTTCAGTGTGGATTAATTCTAAAATTCGTGTGCTTCGTGAGGCTCCTTTATTAATTTGTTTTTACATATTTCCCTTTAATGCAATCAATACAATGATCCGAGTCAGAGAAGTCTAGAGGTTGGAGTATCTCTTCCTTAATGAGAAGTTCCATTCTCCCCTTCGAAATGTGGCCCAAACGACAGTGCCACAATTTCGATGAAGTCTCATCACTTAGACTTCTCTTCCGCTTATTGGTAGCATCACACACATTCATCGATACATGAGATTCAGAGAGATGAATCATATAGAGTTTGTCTCGTTGAATTGCGACATTATATTCTCCCTAGAATGATTTTTTTTTGTTCCTTCTGGACGCACATGGCAATCAATTCGCACATAGTCCACTTCTCCTTTCTGAGTGCTGAGTGTCATAATTGATCATGAAAGGACCAAACTCAGCAGAAGGGAAGTCATAATGAAGTGGACTAGAAACCTTCAGAGATTTCCATGCCATGCCCTTAAGCTTTGCAACCATATCAGTCATACCATGATATGCTCTCTTAGGCCACTTGAGTCATCGTACTTGGAGGTGAGCATCCTCAGAATTAAAGTACTGGCATATACTTTTGAGGAACCCTTTAAACTGCTCCCCACTCAGGCCAAGTACGTCTTAGCATCTTCGGACTCTAGGATTGCTCCCCTAATCCTGATAGAGATAGTGCTCTTCATGATCATGCGGTTTCATTACTCCCACTTCTCCGCTGCAGCATCACAGAACTTCTTTTTCTCAATGAAGTCCTCAACATCAACAGCTGAAGGAACAGAAGCAATCTCACATAATGCAAGATCAAGATCCATAATTCCAAGAACGATTTGCAATCTTTCTTTCCAAGAGGGAAGTCAGTTCTAGAGAGTTGTTCAATGCCATTTAAAGTACTGGCAATGTTGGACATGTTCATTACTGAATAAATATATACATGAATTAGTAAACAATAAAGTAATGTCTGGCATGAAATTAACCATACGTTGGTCTGATTAATTACATGCTAATGACAGCAAATTAAATAGTTCTAATTCGCATCACCTTTGGGCAGAAACGAAAAAGAACTAAAATTATCTTATGTGTGACACATGTTCATAAACAACTTTGGTCAGTATATGATCATGGTCATGACATAATCCTAATTTTTAATTAAATGGGTACGATACACTGTTATAATCAACTTTGGTCAGAATATAACCATGATCACAAAATAATCCCAAAATATTATTAAATCTCCAATCAATATTTCCCGTTGGTTCCATATTAACCAGATACAATGCTTATGAAGTAATCATCATATAAAATAATTGTCATTATAATTAATTTGCTTAGAGGATTAATCATTAAACATAACAATAATGCCCAGGAAATTAATCATGAAACAATGATTATTGCTGAATTAAATAAGGCATAATACATCAAATATTGAAATGAGCTGAACAATAATCATCATATAAATTAATTAGTCCAGAAGATTTAATCATAAATTTAACAATTATAATAATGCTCAGAAATTTAATCATAAACATTACTTGTTGCTAAGTTAAATGAGACATAATGCAACAAAAATTGAAATGAATTAAATAATAATTAGCATCAATAGTAAAGACTCCAAAAAGTAAAGGCCTCGCGGCCCAGCCTTAGCAGCCAATAGCCCATAGGGCATGACTACAGCCCAGCGAGCTAGCGCGGCCCATACGCGGGCACAGCCCAGCCTCGTTGCTGGCCCAACTAATCCCGCAGTCCAGAAGCCAGCACGGCCCAAGACGCAGCCCAGCGAAAAGCGCACATGAATCTCAACCGTTGATCCGAAACGAACGGCTCAGATCGACTTGGACCCAATCAAAGAGCTCGATGGCTGAGGGGAAACCTAACCCTAGCCGTTTCATTCGGCTTCCTCCGCCGGGGAACTGCGCAGCAGCGGCGAGGGCCAGCACTGAGCAATCGCTCAGGTGAAAAGATGCTACGGCGAGCGCACGAGGCGCAAGGGCGGAGCCGTGGCAAAAGCTGGCACACGCGACCGAGCGAGAAGGCAGAGCAGCGCATCGGCGCTCACTCGCGGAACTAAGCGGGAACCCGACGACGCACACGGGATGGTCGACGGCGACCACAGCGTCAGCGGCGGGGTGAGCACGGGACGAGGTAAGTCCCAAATCCTCTTTTAGATTATTAGGTTTCTTCGATTGATTTGCATTTGGGGAGAATGCCGAAAGCGGATTTGGGGATTTTTGGGGGTTTTTGGCTTTAGGGTTTCGGAATTTTGGATGAAATCTGAATGAGAATTTCGGGTTTGGGGCTTTTAGGGTTCGGATCCGAGGTTTTAGGGTTTTGATCTCGCTCCTCCCCTCCTTCTAAAATGCTAGCCGAGGCTAACCTGCCCTAATCCGAGCCAAAAACATCACTAAAGCAAAGATTAACCGACGAACAAGAACTAAATCTGACATGATCCGATCTTAATCGGGTTTAATAGGATCAAGCTAATGCTAGTCTGCTCTGATACCAAATGTTAGAAGATTTCTAAGTGCTAAGTCTAAGCCATCAACTAGTCTAAGTCATGATCACTAAATAATGCGGAAATCAAACGTTATAACTGACCCGGATTAGAAGATGAAGCCATTAGCGATTACTTGGTGTTGCTCTTGGTGCGTCGGTGAAGAAGAAGCAGTGAGGAAGAAGATCACCGTGAACCTCACGGTGATGGCGGTAGCCTTCGTTAGACCGTGCGCAAAGCCCTAGATCGGAAGGTATCTTAGGAGAGCAGTAAACTCAAGAACAAAACAATCTCTGGAGTTTTGGTCTCTCCTTTTTCTTTTCTCGCGCAGGCCAACGGGACCAACACCAATCTTTTATTTGGTACGCTCCCAATTAAAGCGCTGTTAGTGACTATTAGATCCAAAATTTTCGGAATTAGTTTGTTGACTGAGATCACCACTAACAGGAGCCACGTGCTTGGACATGGCTAGAGGAGGCTCTGCGAGAGGAACAAGCTAAGGAAGGCGATGTGTGCGCCTTCGACATCGTCGAAACCGCGCTGTGGCATGTCGTCATCACGCGTTGCTGAGATAGAATAGAATCATGGTGGTGGTGGTGGTGGTGGTGGTGGTGGTGTGCATATCTCGTCGATCGGTTAATTTGTCTCTTTGCCTAATGCTGTAAATTATATGTCTCTTTGCCTGATGTTGTTCATGATGTTCGGTGATCTAATCTGTGGAAAGAAAAACATTGGATGACTGGATGTGCTCCCTTACGGGTGCAATTAAGTTTGTCACTTCAAGTATTGCTTACTATGTATCTAGCTAGGTACTAATTGTGGCAGCGACCAGGACAAGAACAATAAGTCAGAAGGTTAATTTCAGGCACTCATATCCTGGGAATGGGGATGTGGGGGTCCAGGAGTATGCGCGAGTACGTGGTGGAAAATAAACGACGGCTTGGATAGTTTATATGTTGAAGGTTGTATAGGCCAAGTCGCCGTCTTCTTTTTACACGAGGTTCTATTTATAGAGTGAAGAGACAGGCGACGAAATTTCTAAAACGAAAGGGATAAAAGAATAAAAGGAATTTGAGAGGTGCTTAAATTGTATAAATATTAAAGCATGAATGAAAGGTAAATAATGATTACTTACTTCAAGATTTCTACAATTTATATTGAAAAGAAAAACGTAGAAAATTACATCCATTTTTTTTATCGAAAGAGGAGAAAGTTACATAGATTAGAGCTCGAGCCAAGTTCTGCTCCCAGTAGGTCTAGTTCAGGGGCGGAGCCAGCCCAGACCGAAGCCCCAGGCTGGACTAACTGATCTTAGATTAAATGTCTGTTTTTAATCATTTTCCAATAGCTTTTTAAAAAAATTTAATGTGCTTTCGGTACTAGGCCCCGGGCTGTAGCACGGGCAGCCCGGGGCCTGTATCCGCCCCTGGTCTAGTTGACCTTCGAACTAATCATGCTAGCTAGACCCAAAGCTTGGCCTAAAGCTATACGCAGTGAGATTTGATAAACATCATTCGGATGTTTTTATTGCTGAAATCACTCAAATCTAGGACCATCGGATCATTGTTGAGATTCGAGAATATCGTTTACATCTGATCCTAAACAAAACGGGGCATTCACACAGATGACACTCTTTAAAATTCGCATTTCAGTACTTAACACTTTGACCCACAGTCATACACACAGATGACCCTACATGTCATGCACACAGTCAGAAAAACACACGAATTGAGTGTCGTGTGACGAATTTTCCCAAAACAGAAAGATTCGGATGATATCTATACACTCCCCTTCCGCAGTAGCTGCATATGCTAGTAAGTTCGGTCGTGTTGCTCGGGTATCATCGGCCCTGAACCATTTTACACATCCTCCCAAAATATAAGGGTTTTTTTTAAAGATAAAAAACACAACTAGGTCGACCCTTAACCATCAAGCCTAGCCGAGTCTCAAATGGCTCTATCGAGAAAAACAGTTGTGATTAAAGCCTCGTCAGAATAATGAAATGTAGTTTTTTTCAACGCCGTTGCCTGTTGGGCAGAAGAAGAAATGAAGAGGAGACGTGGATGGCCCACGTGTCCCCCTCGGTGCCAGATGGAGACCCGGCACATCGAGTCGTGCAAGTGTTGTCAAGACTTCAAAGCTCACTAGAGGTGTGTTTGGTCCATGGAATGATGTTAAGTAGGATGTTATATCATTTAATTTCATTATTTTAGATAAATGAAATGGTTCAGTATCTATAGAGAATATTGCTTAAATCTATATCATTTAGTTTAGGATGGAATGGTTTTATTCAAACAACCAAACACACATTAGATTATTGCTTTCGACAAAACTGTTGGCCACCTTTACAATGGATAGGTCATAGGTCCCATGGGGGAATTATTATACTCGTTTCGGTGGGCAATTTCAGCCTCGTGAGCTGCTTACTTACACCGTTACACGCGTCGAACTTAGGATCACGATCATCGGTTTTGCTTACAATCCTGGATTAACAATCGAATGAGATATATGTTTGAACCAGGGTTAACCAAACCGAAACCGAAAAAACCGATGGAAAACCGAAATTGGAAATTCGAAAATATCGAGCCAAAAATCGCTGGAAAATCGTTAGAAACCGAAGAGTTTCAAAACCGAGCATTTGAACAAAAAACATTCAAAATAAATTTAAAAAAAAACGAAAACCCATCGGTTTTCTCGAAAAACCGATCGGCGAGTTGAACGTTTTGGGCGATCGGTTTTTTGAGCGATTTTCGTCGGTTTTTTCGAAAAATCTCTCGGTTTTTACCGGTTTTCGATCGGTTTACGTCGCATAATTTTTTTCAAATTTTTTAAATTTTTTGAATTATTTTTTTAATTGAACCGGTTTACCGACCGGTTTAAGATTTCGAACCGGCTCGATACAGTCAAAAACCGCGATTTTCAAACGGTTTTCGTCGGTTTTGTGAACCCTTTGGTCTGGCTGACAGTTTTTTTTAGAAGACTACAAGGAAGATGCACGTATACACCATTACGTACACATGCACGTACGTACGAGTGTGTCCTCTTAGCACTCTAAAAAATGATGGTGGGAATAGGGCCCGTTCGGATGCTTCCTCATGCATGTTGCCACAATTTTTGGCTGAAAGCGTCGTATGCTGTAGTTTTTATGGCAAGCAAATTGTTGGCCACAAGTTTAACAAGATTTGATAAAAATTTGTGTATGTGACAAGTGTGGTATGATGCTAAGAAAGTATGACACATCACAAGTAACACAATGAACCAAACACTAGGCTAATAAAGTCAAACATGGCTAACTTATATGCGGCGAATTGTGGCACCAAGCTAGTCACCAACCAAACAACCCCAAATACAGGACCTCACAAAGTTCCTAATTAAGAACGTATTTGTCTGTGCGTAAAGATAGACACTAGGATTTGACGTGGTCGATGGAAATACCGAAATAGTATATCCACAGCTCCACCAGTCTAAAAAGAGGCAGTTCCGGTTTATCTCATATTTTGGTAGAAGTATTTTTTTTTTTTTAAGAAAGGATTGCACAGTGCTGATTAACGTCAAACTACACTCTTAAGACCGAATACGTATACGTCGTGGTTTAGTTAATTATGATAAAAGCCGTGGAGTTGTTACGTTTTGGATAATTAGGGGCCATTCGATCATAGTTCGTGTTGTATATTGTTTAGCAAATTGACCTCCCAAGTCGATCCCAATCTTATAAAGAGAGAAAATGATCGATCATGTTCATCTCCGCCTCCTCCCAATCTAGATCTATTCTCCTCGGATTGCTTGCAAATTTCAACCCAACGCTTCTGTGTGGAACGATCGAATTGAGTGGCGGATAAAAGCTTTAGTTTGACCAAACGTTTGCATCCCCAATGTACGGATGGCGTATAATCTAGGCCTCTAGTAGTTTAGCACGGAGCACGATGTCTAGCACTACACAAAGAAAAATAATAATTAACATGCCCCGTGATTAATCCAACTGCAGATGGTGTCTGTCGTGAGCGTGACCCGACAACGCCGCGTGCTCCTGCTAAACTAATCGCCCTAAGAGCAAGTACAATAGTAAAGTCCATTGCCGGTTAATAGTAAGTTAAAAGCCTGTTTGTATAATAACTGTCTCTAAAAGTTGTCTCCAGATGTTGTGCAATAAATATCTCTTCTCTCTTGTACATAAATGATTTACCTATGCATCCGTGCAAAGCTAGCTACTAAATAAGAGCCAGCTATCTTATCTCTCCTGCTTTCTCACTCTTCCACATAGACCAAAGCTGACATGTACAAGCTAATAGTCCGCTAACATGGTCTTATTGTACTTGCTCTAATGGGTGCTAGAACCCAACAGAAGCATAATTTATCGTCGCGGAATCATCTCTCTTTGACCACCTACATGGGTTAGGAAAGATCTTGTGATAAGTTTTACTCACCACACGAGCCCTTAACAAGGCTCGTAAGCTAAAACGAACAACTGCAAGTATTTCGTATGTCCGAGCACAAGTTCTTCGAGAAGATTCTATAGGTAAGCTTAAGCCCATCCGTCAAGGTCAAAATCTGAACTGAACTGCTAAAAGCCTCTAATCAACATCAGCCGTGAAGTTACCGAATCTTCTATAAACCTGTTTGCACCAAAATTCGGCACGTATTGGAATCGGTCTGAGACGGAAAGAAAATGTACGTATGGAAAGAAATCGGTAAACGAGTCGGACAAGGTATCCGTTTCTAAAAAGGAAAGGAAATCAGGCCAGGAGGCCGATACGGTAAACGATCGTATCCATATACAACTCGGATCGGCCAAGTGTGTTATAAAAGGGGTAGACGCCGTTTAAAAGATCATATCAATCAATTCAACCACACACATCTACTTTTTACAAGCTTGTCTTTTACGTTGCTTTAGTTTCATAGATCTCTCTGCAAGTCGACGGAATCAACATAGTTGCGCATCGCCGATTGTTGATTTTTGCCGATTTCACCCAGGTTTGATCTGGCTTCGCTTTGTTGCGCATCGCCTTCCCGAAGCCGATTTTTACCTTGTATCCTGATCGATCGTAACCGATTGATCTAGCTATCTCCTAATCGGTTCTTGCCGACTAGCGAAAAGCCGATAGATCCTTGTTTATCGGCTTTGATCAAATTACAAACTCTACCTTGTCAATTTCAGGTCAAATTGACTGGCACGCTCTGCAAACCCGGCGTTTGTCTTGTGTGTTCGAGGCCGAAAACCCTCCTTCACGTTTTTTGCGCGAACATATTTTGGCACGCCCGGTGGGACCACAAGGGAAATCAAACATGTCGTCAACTGACAAGCCTGCGGTTACCGCCGATATCAACACTGATGCTATAATCGCGCCTCAAATGGCCGATTTAACCTCTGAACAGCGAAAAGAAATCGAGGACCGAAATGCAGCTTTAGAAGAAATGATGTTGCGGTGCTTCCAGAAAACACGCCGTGGCGTTACTCAAAAGACTGCACTCCCAAGCCTCAATCCTATCGGAGATTCGTCATCCGAATCGGTAAGCCGATACGCACCCGCTCAAGCTGATTTATCAAGTATGATAGAGCAATCCGTTCATCACGCATTAATTAATCAGTCATCGGCTCTAGTATCCACATTAAAGCCGATGATAGAAAATAGTGTGAAAACAATTGCTCAGGAGTTAGCCGCTGTGAAACCTCGCTAGATCCACCACAAGCCATCCCTACGCACTCGGTATATTCCATAACACCTAACACCAATACAAAGAACGTATCGGCTCAAACACCTATGATGCCAACTCAACCTACTGTTTTGAAACCAAGCATACAGAGAAACGGATTCACACACTACCATGGGCACACGGATGGGGCCAAGGTAAACGCATCAAATCAATCAAATGGGCCCTCCAATAGCATCGGGTTATCGGCTTATCAGCCGATCGAAACGGGTCAGGTTCCGCAGTCGCGGGGAGCCACAACCATGAAACAAGCGCCATATAGGGTGGTGCCGTACACCGAACCTTTCGCGCCCATACCCGATGCATTGGGTTTTAATCATGATTATGACGCAGTGACAAGGCCTCCTGAGGTGCGATTTGGACAAAGACCCGAGTTTGCACTCGGGGCAGGCACGAACAATGAGAATTGGCAATGTCCTACCGACCACAAGCCGACAATGTTAATTGGGCGTAACAAATTGCCAATGTTTTGAGAGAACAGTTCGACTTACGGTACCCGTAGGGAGAGTGATCGGCTACAGGAAGCCGTATCCCGATTACATAGACCGAATGCCATACCCCCACAACTTTAGGATACCGACTTTGCTAAATTCTCGGTGATGATTCTCATTACCACAATTGAACATATCGGACGGTTTATGGCTCAATGCGGGAGGTCATACATCCGATGGATTAAAAATTAGATTGTTCCCTTTATCATTGTCTGGCACTGCATTCACTTAGTTCACGAATCTACCCCCAAATTCAGTTCACATATGGAACGATTTAGAAAGCCGATTCCATGAATACTTCTTTTCGGGGACTATGGAGCTTAGGATTTCTGACCTTAGTTCATCCGATGTATATCTGCGAATCGGTCTGATTATATCAGGAGATTTCGGGGCGTACGAAATAGGTGCTACAGTGTAACATTACCCGATGATCAATTGGCCGATCTAGCGTTCCAAGGGTTAATCCCTCCATTAAAAGAAAAAATATCGGGCCAGGAGTTCCCCGACTTAGGCCACCTACTCCATCGCGTATCGGTACATGAAAGCCGATATGCAGAGATCAAAGGAATTAAAGATAGATTTAAACCAAACAGCAATGAAAAAGCCAAAATAAACATGATAGAGTACAATTCAAGCGATACCTCTGAGGACGAAGCAGAAGTGAACATAGCCGAGTGGACCAAAGGTTCTAAAAAACCACTCGTGTGCTCTCTACTTAAGCCAACAAAGAATAAGGCGGAAGTCAAGTACTCATATGATGTGTCAAAACGCGACAAGATATTTGATTTATTACTACAAGAAAAACTCATAAAGTTACCAGAAGGACACGTCATCCCATCGTCCGAGGAAATTAAAAAGCGAAGGTATTGTAAATGGCACCATTCATTCTCACATAACACTAACTATTGCAATATTTTTCGACAACAGATTCAATCGGCCATCGCCGATGGCAGGTTAAAGTTTGCAGAAGAATCGGCTATGCAAATAGATATGAATCCTTTCCAGGTCAACATGGTACAATGCTCATAGAAAGGGAAGGGACCTATCAAAGATGTTAAGCCGACTAAAAGATTTGAAGCACAATCAAAAGATGAAACGGTACAGATTACTATCGGCTCCATACAAATAGAAGCCGATAAAAATGGACAGAACTCAAGGACGGTAAAACCAAGAGGAGACCTGGAAATCGGAAAATGGTATCGGGCTGAGAGGGCTCCAAGGAAAGTCGATTTTAAACCAAAGCCGACTTTTTTACAGCTCCTGGGGAAGTATGAGAGGGTGAGTCGAAGGTGTAACACTCAACACCAGAGTTTTCATCGACCAGGGCAAAAGAGGGACGAGCGTTGGCAGCCAGATATGCCATGCTCGGCCAACCATCAAGAAGAGAAACATCGGCAATGTCCCTTTTGGCGCTTTCTTTGGGAAAGAGGGATGTCCTTACCAACAGTTGTATCTTGTCCTATGCAACACTCGTCTGCATATCGGCCAAACCGATCTGTAAAAGATAGGTTGTCTAGACCGATATACAATCATCCGTATAAGAAGCAAGAGGCCACCCATGAGAGGTTGTCAACATCGAGCAAGGCGAGTCCTCACGAATCGTGAACTATCGGCTAATACAAGTAGAATAGAATCGACGGCGAGATGAGCAATTTAGCTGGAAAAATAAGAAAGCCGATAGAACCTAAACCTAGGTGGTGCCCCTCGGGTCTCAAAGAAATCACAACACGTAAGGCTTTAGCGATTGAAAACACAAGAAGAAAGGGAGGCCGAAAAGGAGAGCGAGAGGGATCGGATGTTCAATAAGTTAAGACCAGTACCGGGTTTGAAAAAGGAGTGGAGAAAGAAGGAACAGATCGATAGTGATTCAGAGCAATCGATCGAATCCGGTTCTCCGATGATCCGAGATGATACGCCACCAATCGATATAAACATGGTATTCACTCTACCTGCCGAGTTCAAAACCGAGGAATCTACCAAGAGGTGTTCGCCCAATTGTGCCTCGGAGCACCAGACGCTGTGTTCGAAAAACCACAAGACATGCATCAACATCTAAAACCACTATATCTAAAAGGGTACATCAATGGCCGACCAATATCTCGCATGTTGGTCGATGGTGGGGCGACAGTTAATCTAATGCCGTTAAGCACTTTTAGAAAATTGGGTAAAACCGATGAAGACTTGATCAAGACCAATATGGTGCTGAATGACTTCACGGGAGACCCAACTGAGGCTAAAGGCGTAATGGTGTCGGAATTGACAGTCGGTAATAAAACTCTGTCGATTGCATTTTTTGTGATTGAAGCCAAAGGCAATTACAGCGTGCTCTCGGGCGGATCGATCCATGCCAATTGCTGTGTACCATCGACTATGCACCAAAAATTGGTGCAGTGGAACGATGATACAGTAGAAGTCGTACCAGCCGACACATCGGCTCATATCGCTATGGCTAGCCCTGACACCAATTGGCCCCACGAAGAAGCCGAATGTATATCAGGAAAAGCCTTGGACAATTGCGATTTTATCTGCGTTGAGAAGTCAGGATTCAAGCCGATCAGCGTTAAACCCAACACGTTTGATCGGACAGACGAAGTAGTAAGAAGATGGAGTACAAGACACTAGCAAAGCTGCAGGAAAAGGCGAGGAGCTATCGGCAAAAAGAATACGAAGAAGCTGTGGAAGATTTTGAAGAAGAAAGAAAAGGGTTAGGATTTACTTCTGCCGATTTGCTCGAAGAGATCGACATTGGAGAAGGTGATAGCAAAAGACCAACGTTTGTAAGTGCCAAATTAGAACCCAGTTATAAAGCAAAGTTGGTCGAAATACTCAAGAAGTATAAGGATTGCTTTGCGTGGGAGTATTACGAGATGCCAGGCTTAAGCCGACAGCTAGTTGAGCATCGGCTACCAATAAAACCTGGGTATCGACCATTCAAACAATACCCTAGGCGATTTAATCCTACGTTATATGACGCTATAAAGGAAGAAGTAGGACGATTGCTAGAGGCAAAGTTTATCCGGCCCTGCCGATACGCTGAATGGGTCTCAAACATCGCCCTCAGAAGAAGAAAAATGGCAAACTTAGGGTATGTGTCGATTTTAGAGATTTGAACAAAGCTACACCAAAAGACGAGTACCCGATGCCTATAGCCGATATGCTTATCGATGCTGCATCTGGGAATAAAATCATAAGTTTTTTGGATGGGAACGCCGGATACAATCAGATATTCATGGCCGAAGCCGATATACCCAAAATGGCTTTCAGATGTCCGGGGGCCTTGGGGCTGTATGAGTGGAAAGTTATGACCTTCGGTTTAAAAAATGCCGGTGCTACCTATCAGCGTGCTATAAACCATATTTTCCATGATATGATCGGCAATACCGTGGAGATATACATTGACGACGTAGTGGTAAAATCCAAAGAAGACTGGCAACATTTAGCCGATCTGGAAAAGATGTTCGAAAGCACAAGGTTACATGGGTTAAAAATGAACCCTCACAAGTGTGCTTTCGGAGTATCGGCTGGACAATTTCTTGGGTTTACGGTGCATGAAGGAGGAATTGAAGTAAACCAAGCCAAAGTAAAAGCCATAGCCGATACTAAACCACCGACAAGCAAAAAGGAGTTGCAGGTGTTGATTGGGAAAATCAACTACTTGCGACGTTTTATCTCAAACTTGTCGCATGCGTATTCGGGCCTTCACACCGCTGCTGAAAATTAAAGACAACCAAGAGTTCAAATGGGAAGCCGATCAACAAAAAGCCTTCGACGACATAAAGTGTTATCTGATGAGTCCACCAGTATTGACCGCACCAAAACATGGTATACCTTTTAGACTATATATATCGGCTGAAGGTGATTCGATTGGGGCAGTTTTAACACAAGAAGCCGATAGGAAGGAACGAGCAATATTTTACTTAAGCCGACGTCTTTTAGATGCAGAAACCAGGTATCCCCTAGTAGAAAAATTATGCTTATGATTGTATTTTGCCTGCACCAAATTAAGACATTATATGCTGGCTTCCAAATGCGTTATAATATGCAAAACCGATGTGGTCAAATACATATTATCAGCGCCAATTCTGCGAGGTCGGCTTGGTAAATGGGCATACGCCTTAACAGAGTTCGAGCTAACCTATGAGTCGGCTAAATCTGTGAAAGGACAAGCTGTGGCCGATTTTATCACAGGAAGTGAAACATTAGCAGGAACAGCTGATGTAAGTCCTTGGCAGCTGTATTTTGATGGATCCGTTTGCCAGGAAGGCGAAGGCATCGGCGTGATATTGATTTCACCTAGAAAACAGGAGTATGACTTCATGTATCGGCTAAATAGCCGATGTTCGAATAATCAAGCAGAATACGAAGCATTGCTAAGAGGTCTACAATTGCTAGATAGCATCGGGGTGAAAGACGTCGAAGCTTTTGGAGACTCGATGTTAATTGTACAGCAAGTCAAAGGAGAATACCGATGCAACGACGGCAGCGCTAACTCGATGCCTTACATCAATGCCTCCGGATCATCGAGATGCTCACTACATTTTCTATAAAACATATCCCCGTGAGAAGCTAATGATAAAGCAAACCGATTAGCACAATGTGCGTCGAGTACAAGATTGAAAGCCGACAGGGACCAATCGGGCTAAACATTTGGCCGATTTTATGTGTTCACCCTGTCGACTGGAGAACAGAGATAAGGGATTATTTGTCAGATCCAACCAAGCCGACCGAGCAGAAGGTCGAAGCGCCAAAGCACTCAAATATGTTCTACTAGAAGATGTATTATACTTTCGGACTATGGAAGGTTTGTTGTTAAGATGCCTGGAAACCGAGGAAGCCAAAGTGGCGATGGGTGAAGTCCATGAAGGCATCTGTGGATCACATCAATCAGCCCATAAGATGAAGTGGATACTAAGACGAGCGAGGATATTTTTGGCCGACAATGTTGGAAGATCGCTTCAAATATTATAAAGGATGCCAAACGTGCCAAAAGTTTGGTAACATACGATCGGCCACCAGCATCGGCTTTGCATCCGATCATCAAGCCATGGCCATTTAGAGGATGGGGTATAGACATAATCGGCCAAATATTTCCGTCATCCAGCAAAGGGCATAAATTCATCCTTGCAGCCACAGATTATTTCTCAAAATGGGTTGAGGCTGTACCACTTAAGAAGGTTACTAGCAAAGAGCCGTCGACTTTGTAAATGAACACATAATCCATCGGTTTGGAATTCCTGACAGTTACTACTGATCAAGGGACTGTGTTCATGTCCAACGAGTTCAAAGGTTTTGCGGAAAGTCTTGGGATAAAATTACTCAACTCTTCCCCTTACTACGCTCAGGCCAATGGACAAGCCGAGTCGTCAAACAAGACATTGATAAAGCTGATAAAAAGAAAAATTGAGGAAGAGCCGAGGAAATGGCATTCAACGCTATCGGAGGCTTTATGGGCTTATCGGCTATCTCATCACGGATCAACTAAATTATCACCTTTTCAGCTTGGTATCACGGACAAGAAGCCGTTTTGCATGTGGAAATCAACATCGGCTCAGTAAGGCTAAATGAGCAAGATAGGGTACCAGCCGATGAATACAAACAGGCAATGCTCGACAATCTGGATGATTTGGCTGAACTAAGGCTGATCACGCTAGATCGGCTTAAAAGGAATAAAGAGAGGGTTGCCAGGTCGTATAATAAAAAAGTGATTTTAAAATCGTTCAATCAAGCCGATTTGGTATGGAAAACCGTGTTGCCGATTGGGTCTAAGGATAATCGATTCGGCAAATGGTCTCCAACATGGGAAGGGCCTTATAAGATCAATCGGCCGATTGACGGGAATTCTAATATACTGGAGTCCTTAGGCGGGTTCGTCCTACCTAAAGCGATCAATGGAAAATATTTAAAAGCTTATCACCCAAGCATATGGGTTGGGTCCTAACTACAGGAAGAGAAACAGGATCAATTACGTAAGCACATGCACATAAAATCGGTCATACAAATTGACCGAAGTCAGTTAAGCAAACATCCACGGATTAAACAGTTTATAAAGATCAGTTACATAACCGATCAAGCAAGTTTTCTAAAGATGTCATCTCAAGGCGAAGATAGTTTACAAAAATCGGCTATATAGCCAGTGCTACAAATCAGTTCATTAGAAGTCGATGCTTTCAAATCAGTGAAGTCCGGAACCGGGCAGATGGGCCCCCAAAGCCGATAGTGCTGCAGCCGCCCTACCAATAGTAGCTTGAACACTATCTATTAGTTGCTCATCGGCTTTTGCATCACCCGAATTGGGATCATTTTAGGTGAATGATTCTCGACTTTGGTGAAGACTTCATCGATTTCTTTGTCTCTGGGCCGCCAGTGAAGACGACGCATCCGTAATGCCGATCAGGCAATCTGAAATTACTTTTGTAACCAAGGCCACCGTTCTTCAAGTTTCTTCTTGGATAACTCCAGCTCTTGGGCCTTAGTCTTAGCCGATTTCAAAGACGGGCAAAGACATTCTCGATCAAATGCACTCTTTCGAGATTTGGCATCCGCTATGAGCTTGTCCAAGATCTCTTGGTCGGCTTGTTGGGACTTCCGCTGTTCAACCCTTTGCTTGGCTGACTCTACATCCTGCCGACGAGCGTCCAAGTGGCATACCTCTAGTAGTGCGTTCATAGCAGCAGGGGGAAGATCGGCTTGGACGGCCGCCATCGCATTCCTCAGAGGTTGAGTGTTGGCCAGAAGAGCCGCTTCCGGTTGCATCACTTCGTCCAGGAGGCGGTTGAGCCGCTCCTGCATGCCCGGCTCCGCGGTTACAGCAGCCGACGCTGGCGCAGAAGCAGCAATTATGCGTTGAATGTCGGCCGGGTAGTCGTCAGTGGCCAACACTTCCGGGTCGTCGAGCTCGTCCAAAGAAAAGCCTAAAAGATCGGCTAGGTCCATCAACGGAGCCGGGTCAGAAGCAGGTTTTGGAGGTGAGGAAGCGGATGGCGGAGCAGGAGCCAGAGCCGGCAAGACAAGCACATCTGTCTGAGTCTTCTCTGCATCGGCTTCTAACAACTGGACGGAAGGGGTTTCCTGAGGAATACTTTACGGTAAGATAAGGAAAACAAAGACAAAAATCAAGATAAGGGTCGAAGCTAACCGCAGTGGCCGATCCAGTTGGGGATGAGGGGGCATCACGACCCGCTGGTTTTGGATATCGTTTGATAACGACTCTACGGCTCTTCTTTTTCTCTAAAAATGACAAACATGGGGTTAGCCGACAAAGAAGCATGAAACTTCGCCAACAAAAGAAATCTAAGCAAAAATGGAATCGGGCGTACTTTTAGTGCGCCGATCAAAGAAGATCGGACAGTTGATGGGCTATTGACCCCAACGCAAGCCGTAAGATAAACCGGCAAGAGGGGTCGACGCCTTGCCGCTTTCGAAATATCGTCGGGCCGATGCGCTTATGCTGGAGTCGACCTTTTGCTAGTCTGAAAAAGGACAAAAGATATGATTAAGCCGATGAAAATCTTATTTCAATAAACGTCAAAATGAAAATACCTCTAAAGACGAGTTAGCGTGGCTTGAACTCGAGCTAGACCCAGCGGCGGTCTCCGTCGGCTCTTGGAAGCTGTCGGGACCCCGAATTTGCAAATCCGGACCCTCTGTGTATTCAGCACTAGTCCAGGAACGCGCTAGTGCACACAGTCTTAACATCGGTAAATATCACAATCATACCAATCGATATTATCAAGGTACTTTATTTAAATAACCAAACAGGTTACTTGGCCTTATGGTCAAGTTACAACTATATGCCTCGCAAGGCGAAACTTATTAAAAGAGAAATAACAGCAGCGGAAAATCAAATAACTTCGTGGCGCCATCCAGTATACCACAGGCAACTGACTGGGCTCGCATCCCTAAGTAGACGGGTCCTCTTGGAGTTCCTCCTCCAAAGCTGGCGTAATCTCCTCTTCAACTGATATTGGGTTGAGGCAAGGGTGAGTACTTGGTACTCAGCAAGTCATGCACAGAATGCAGGCTAATATACTATATGCATGGCTTGGTACAAAGGAATAGCTCAAGGTATATTTGCAAAGAAATGACATTTGAAAAGTAATATAAGTAGATTCGAAAGCAGTAGAAATAAGTAAAGCATAAATAACTTTTCAAGAAGTTTAATAAACATTTTCCCCATCCTAAACCATACCTCCACCATCTCCATTATTAAACCAATCCAACCTTTCAAACCAAGTTATTTTCAGAAAATCTAACCCTTGACTGTAATTCCCGAGCATTGTCCGATCATCGTGGACACGGCTATTTAAATAGGTTCTACACTCTGCAGAGGTTATGCACTTTACCCACAAGATACAAATCAAACACCACAAAGGCGAGTTCCTCAGAATAAAGCCTTTCTAAGCCTCAAACAACACAGTGGTCCTCTCCGGTTCAGGCTCTACACCATCCCTTCCCTTAGCCAAGGCGAAGTATGGGACCAACACACCGTTAGATGGGTATCTGGCCCACACCACGACACGCTCCCCGCACAATCACACAAACGGTGTAATTGACACCCGAGGCTCCACAAGTGAGTCCTTAGCGACTTAGTCAACTAGGGCCGCCCCATTCCGACCATGTGGTTGCAAGTATGACCCAGTTCAAAGGCTTGCAAGGTTAAGTCCTTAGAGTGACCAGGGCAAGACTACCCGAAGAACCAAATCAACATCCCCAATGCCACAATGGCCCACTGATTACTCTTGCCACATGCCCCGGCCGAAAACCGTTTATCAAACCCCAGTTGATTACCATGCACCACGTGCCATCAACATCACATGATACCTTTCCAAAACAGGTTCAATATATCATTAAGTCAATATTAACATTTGATTGTCCAAAATCATGTCATGAGCACGTAGCAGGTCTAAGCAGTATACTACA
The DNA here is from genome assembly GCA_036346355.1 of Rhipidocladum racemiflorum. Classification (NCBI taxonomy): domain Eukaryota; kingdom Viridiplantae; phylum Streptophyta; class Magnoliopsida; order Poales; family Poaceae; genus Rhipidocladum; species Rhipidocladum racemiflorum. The sequence continues at coordinate 34,699,279 of CM070576.1, read as the reverse complement.
ACGGTCTAAACCCATGTTGGCAATTTAATAATGTCCAACTAGTAAACCACAACTAGGGTGACAAAGGGTCATGGCACATACTTAAATAATCAAGGTGTCATACAGCGAATTGGTATTTATCTAACCCCCATGTTTAAACAAAATATCTTTCTAATTGAACTAGTCATGCAATAGTTTAAATCAAAATAGATTTCGAAATAGGATCAACATGGTCAAAGCACAACTTGCCTTCAAAAAGTACTTGCTCTTGGTCTTGAGTTGGATCCTGAGTCAACACTTCTCCTTCGAATCCTTCCGGCACTTCAACGTCTACTCGTAAAGCGTGCAAATAGCAAATACGCAAATAAACAATAGGCAAAAACATCCCAAAACTCCAAATAAAATCCATAAACAGAGAGAACATAATTTTCTGGATTTTTAGGAACTGGAATCGTTCAAATCGGAGTTAAAATGCAAAAGTTATGATTTATTAAAGTTTAAATAATCAATTAAATAATATTACAGAGAAAAACTTTAGTCCAAAATTAAATAAAATTTATATTTAGGTAGATCTTAATTTTATACAAATTTAGAAATTTGAATCACTCAAATCGGAGTTGAAACGCAAAAGTTATAAGCGTTTGAAGTTTGAATCTAAATTTGAATCAATATTTCGAATTAATAAATCATTTTCTTTTTCGGAAATTAATTATTGCGTCATCATGGACACGTGGCAGCCTCTGATTGGTTGGCTGACGTCAGCCGGTCCATGGACTTGGTCCACGCTCGGCTCGGGTCTACCGTGGACTCGGCCCACGACTTCACGTGAGACTCGACATGTGGGACCACTCGGGTAGCGTCATCGCCGACGTCGGCGGGGACTCACCACCGGTCTTGTGGCAGTGGGTCCCGCTTATGACGTCATGGGTGACGTCGGCGCCGGCTGGGACAGGCCGACATGCGGGCCCTTCGACACGCGGGCCTCGCGTGTCAATACTACACGCACGCTGCGTGCGGCGCCGACCGCTGGCGGTCCAACTTCCCGACACGTGGCGCAATCCCGGCCGTTGATTTGAAATTGACTACCGCGATTAGATCCAGGGTTAACACGCTGAATCTACTCGATGATCGTGGGCCGCTCGATTTAGATCGGACGGTCGCATCTAATCCTATAATAACACTACTCCCAAGACGCGTGGCAATTGTGAACCGCTGGATCTCGATCCAACGGTCCCGGATCCAATCGGGTTGGGGACACGTGAACTCACCTCAACCGTCCGATCTAGATCCGACGGTTCACCGAGCTCGCGAAGTCCGGCGATGGCGCGGCGAGGCTTGGGCACCTGAGACGAGAACGATGACGAGCCCGGACGGCGTTCGGGTTGCTCGGCCGAGATGAATCCTTCCTTCGGTGCGCCTCGTCACGGTGGTTCCGGATTGGCTCCTTCGGCGGAAGACGACGGACGGCGGCGGAATCGGCGTTCAACAAGACGCACAGGGCTCCAACTCCGGCGAGCACGCACGGGCAAACGGGCGACGGCCAGGCGATATGGCTCGGGAACGGAGTGCGCAAAGATGAGGGCAACCTCGGGACGTCTCACGCTTTAAATAGCCTCGGCGTTCGTGCGAGACGGAAACCTAGTTCTACACGGCGGCGGCGCGGCGGGCGAGTCCGGCTCGGACTCGGCGGAGACGATGACGCCACCGCCCACGTGGCACGATCAACGGCCACGATCGCACGGGCGCGATCGGATCCGGGCCGGATACGGCTCGACCCGGTACGGGCGGATCTCAGCCGTTGGATCCTGATCCAACGGTTGGGATTGGTTAGGGTTTTGAGCTGGTTGGTTCGAGTCAATTGGCTCGGTCGGACTTCGAGTCCGACTTCGGGTTCGACTTCGGTCGGATGAACAAGATTTGACCCGAGTTGAATTTCCAGCGATTTAATATTTAAAATAATTCCCGATAATTCATCTAATTCAAGAAAATAGCAAATGACTCGAGAAAAATTCTAAAAATTCGAAAATACTTTGGATCATTTTGGACTCAAATAAAATATTTCCAACAAAATTTTATTTGCAAAATTAAATTCTTCAATTATTTCAAAAGGGAATAAATTCAAATAAATTCCAAATAAATCCAAATAAATTCCAGAAAATTCCAAAAATTCACCAAAGTGCCAAACCACACATGAATTTAAGAAAAGCAAAATTTTTGGGGTGTTACAAACCTCCCCCCCTTAATAGAATCTCGTCCCCGAGATTCAGGGCTCACTACAGAATAGGTTTGGAAACTCTTTCTTCAAATCCTCTTCGCGCTCCCAAGTCGCTTCGCTTTCTTCATGGTTGCTCCACTGAACTCTACAGAAACGGGTTGACTTGTTTCTAGTTTCTCGATCCATTGTGTCCAGAATCCTCACGGATACTCCTTATAAGTCAAATCCTCTTGCAACTCAATTAACTCTAGCGGTGTTCTGCTCCTCAGAACTCGGAGGCACTTCTTCAACTCGACACATGGAATACATCATGCACTCCTCGCCAACGATCGTGGCAACTCTAGCCGATAAGCAACCGCCTCTGCGACTCAAAATCTTAAATGGTCCAACATAACGGGTGCAAGTTTCCCTTTGGCATGGAACCTCTTAACTCCCCGAGAGGCGTAACTCGAGGTATACAAAGTCTTCTCGTTCAAAACTCAAATCTCGGCGACGATTGTCAAGATAACTCTTCGCCGAGATTGGGCGATCTTCAATCTTTCCCTAATCATGGCGATCTGCTCTTCACCTCTTGAAGAATATCAGTCCAAGACACGGCGCCACGGTCTCATTCCAATTCAATGGCGTCCGACAGGTCGACCATACAAAGGCCTCAAAGGTGACATCTCAGAACTAGCCTCGATAACTATTGTTGTAATCGAACTCAAAGATACGGTAAACTCTTATCCCAAGAGGTAGCATAAGCTAATGCACAAGCTCTCAACATATCCTCCGAATCTGGTTGACTCTTTCGTCTGTCCATCCGTCTGTGGATGATAAGTCAGATCTTGAAGTTCAAACGGGTTCCCATGGCTTCATGCAATTTATTCCGTAACCTTGAGGTAAATTGGGTACCTCTGATACAATCCTCTTTGGCACTCCGTGCAAACAGACAATCTGATCATGTACAATTCTGCTAATTTATCTCCCGAGTAAGTGGTCTTCACGGGGATAAAATGGGCTACTTTAGTCAAGCGATCCACTATAACCCATATGGAGTCATAACCCCCTTGAGTCTTCGGCAACCGGTAATGAAATCCATTCCGATTTCCTCCCACTTCCACTCAGGTATTTTCAGCGGCTGTAGCAATCCTGCTGGTCTCTGATGCATTGCCTTGACTCTCTGGCATACATCGCACAAGGCAACATGCTCGGCAACTACACGCTTCATACTCGGCCACCGTAATCTCTCCTTGAGATCCTCGATACATCTTGGCGCTTCAGGATGAATTGAGTACTTGAGTCATGGGCTTCTTCCAGAATCGGCTGCTTTAACTACTTTTTGTTAGGCACACAAATGCGATCCTTCATCCACAACGTGCCTTGCTCATCCAACTTGAAGTCCTCTGCCTTGCCTTCCTCCTTGATGGACTAAATCCTGCGGATCTTGTCATCATCCTTCTGTCCTTCTCGGATCTGATCATCTAGTGTATGCTTTACTTCTAATGTGGCCAAGAATCCGCTAGGTACAACCTCAATCTTCATTTTCTGAAAATCCTCACATAACTCGTCCTGACTTGTGGCTAGCAACGTACTCACGGTATGGCTTTTCCGACTCAGGGCATCGGCTACTACGTTTGCCGTCCCGGTATGGTAATGGATTCCAAAATTGTAGTCCTTGATAAACTCTAACCATCTCCTCTGCCTCATATTCAGATCCGACTGGGTGAATATGTACTTAAGGCTCTTATGATCCGTGATATACTTCACATCTGCTTCCAATCGATAGTGACGCCATATCTTCAAAGCATGCACTACGGCAGACTAACTCTAGGTCATGTGTCGGATAATTTTCCTCATGCGGCCTCAATCGCCTTGATGCATAAGCGGCGACCTTTCCGTTCCGCATCAGCACACATCCAAGTCCTTGGCGCGATCGTCACAATAAATATCGAAGCTTTGAGCAACATCCTAGAACTAACACCGTCTTGGCGTCAATCGCTTCTTCAGCTCGAAATCCTTTCTCACATTCAAGCGTCCATGCAAACTTCTTTTCCTTCTTCAGCAGATTCGCGTAAGAGGTTTCGCAATTGTCGAAGCCTTCGATGAAGCGGCGGTAGTATCCTGCCATTCCAAGGAAACTCCGAATGGGTCACCGCCCTTGGTCGCTCCCAATGTAACACAGCTTCTACTTTGCTTGGATCTACTGGCGACTCCTTCTGCGGTCATTACATGTCCAAGAAACTCCACCTTGTCCCTCCAAAAATCACACTTGCTGAACTTGGCGAAAAGTTGCTGTTCCTCGGCTTTTCCAAAACTCGCCTTAAGTGTTCTAAGCATGTTCGCTCTCTGCCTTGGAGTAGATTAGGATATCGTCTATGAACACGACGACAAACTTGTCCAAATATTCCATGAACACCTTATTCATCATATTCATGAAATAAAGCTGGCGCATTAAATCGATCCAAAGGACATAATCAGAACTCGTAATGTCCATATCTTGACGAGAATGCGCTTTGGAATATCTTCTCGATCGGATCTTCAATCGATGGTATCCCGATCTCAGATCAATCTTGGAGAAAACTCCGGCTCCTCTCAACTGATCAAACAAATCATCAATCCTGGGTAGCGGATACTTATTCTTCACGGTGACTTCATTGAGTGCACGGTAGTCAATGCACATCCTGAAACTCCCGTCCTTCTTCTTGACAAACAAAACTGGTGCTCCCCACGGCGACGAACTCGGTCTGATAAAGCCTTTCTCCATTAACTCTTCTAGCTGTTTCTTCATTTCTACCAACTCCTCGGTGGACATCCGATAGGGTCTCTTTGCTATCGGTCTTTGTGCAGTACAAGCTCTATCACAAACTCTATGTCCCCTGTCGCGGCATACCGTAGATCTTCTGGAAAAACATCGGGTACTCATTCACTCTTGAGACATCCTCTATGCTGATTGCCTTGGTATCAATAACCATGAACTGTCCCTCTCTAAGCTGCAGTGGGCTTGAAATTCTACTTTCTTCCCACACGGGCTCTCAACTGAGATAGTCCTTCGTCCACAATCCAATACGGCCTTGTGCTTGGATAACCAATCCATTCCCAATATGACGTCTAAGGTCTGGGTCTCCAAAATTATAAGGTTTGCTAGGAACTCTATTCCACCTATCAGTATTCTCACCCCGGAACATCCTACTTTCGTTCGGAGTTCGGAACCAGGGGTTTGAACTAAAAGCATGCACTTAAGTCTTGCAATTCTCAAATCAATTCTAGTAGCAAAGCCTTGCGAAACAAACGAATGCGAAGCTCCGAGTCAAACAAAATCAGCAGTGTACTGAGTTAACAAGTAACTTACCCAAGACGACGTCCAGTAGCATTCTGCAGCAGCATCTGCGATGACATGGTTGACTCGGCCTCTCACCACGGCCTGGTGTGGCTCCTGGTCTTTGGCGCCCTAGCTGGGTGGTTCTTAGATTGAAGCGAACCGGGTCACTCTGCTGTCTTCTTCGGACAAGCTGTTGGCAAAGTGTCTGGCTCGTTGCTTGTAGCAATCTCACTGCTCCTCGATTGCCTCGAGTAACGCTTCTAGCGGGGCTGAGGGTGCAGTAGTTCGATTGATGTGTCTTGGTGCCGGGATGGTGTCCTTGTTGCATTCTCGTGGTTGGAATCAAGAATTGATTTGGTGCAACTCTCGGTATTGCGTTCCTGGCGTGATCCTTGCCATGTTGCATCCTGCGCTTCTGTTCTCATCCGGTTCCTTGCGCTTGTCCTCAAGAATAAGCGCCTTATTCACCAACTCTTGGAAATGGAAAGGTGTGGGTGATCAATCCTACTTGCAATCCTGAGTTGAGTCCCTTCATAAAATGAGACTGCCTGGATTTATCTCGTCGCTACATCCTCAAAGCGTGGCGTGCTAGCTGTGTGAACTTGTTCAGTAGTCGGCCACCGGCTGATTACCTTGCTTTAATGCTCGAACTCCTCCTTCTTAAGGTCCATGATTCCTTCAGCACGTGATACTGCTTTAATGCAAACAGTGAACTCTTCCCAAGTGATATCTTGAGGGTTCTCTTGCGTGGCACGTAAATTCTCCCACCATTCTGTAATTGTTCCTTCCAACCGATGAGAAGCGTAGAGTACCTTCTCATTCCCTATGCATTGAGCTATGTGTAGCTTCCTCTCGATTGATCTTAACCAATCATCGGCCTCCAATGGATTGGCATTCCCGGAAGAAAGTGGGTGAGTGAGTTCTCATGAACTCGACACCTTGTATTCTCGGGCGTGGTCCCCGATTAACTTGATTAGCAAAGGGTCTGAGCAAAGGATTTGCTGCATTTGTTGCATCATAGCATGCATCAATTGAGTCTCGAGCAAAGCAAGAAATGCTCCAAAATTCTGCATATCAATCAAGCGGTGTTGGTGCTCCATCATTGGGGTTTTCTCACAAGCGAGATCCACTCCCATTGCTTCCAAAGTTCCCACGGGTGTTCACCATCTGTCGATTTGCTCTAGGTTTAGAGATGAGGGGGAAACAAGAATAGACAAGTAATATGGAACTTATGCGGGGCGAAAGGTGTAGCCTTAAGGTCCAACTTTATTATTAGTAACTTGGTATGGTCGCTACAATGCCTAAGGGCCTTGCAACACATAATGCACACTCAAAGAAGCAATGAAAATCCAAATCGAACTAACACTGGAGTCTAACGCCTAAAGGGTGACTCTTTCTTCTATGACGCGACTCGGTGAAGGGGCCTCACTACAGAACCTATGCTCACTCATCGAGAAAACCTCCACGGCCTGGGTACGGGTGCGGTGGCATAGGCGCGAAACGATTGCCATGTCCAGCAACTGTGTCCTCTGTGGTAGTCGAAGAAGCAGTGTCCTCATCGAGATCTGACTCCTCTGGATCTCGCTCGTGTAGCTCGAAATCGCCTCGGGTCCGGTCCGCATAAAGTCATCTCCAACTCGCCAATCCTTCGTAGAAGGTGTGCCACATACTCTTGAGCTTCCCGCCATCTGCTCTTCTCTGCCGTGATCTCCTTGCGGGCCTTCAGAGCTCCTTGCTTGTATTATCTAGTACGTCCTCCTGGCGGCGACAAATCGTGCTAATGCGGTAACCGTGGCATCCTCATCCTGAATCGCCGGGTCAAGAAGGTTATCGCTACGCGGATGATAACGGAACACCGCATTTCCAACTCTCTGGCGTAGATACGTAATGTGCCGCATTGCTCGTCGTGATACTTCTTGGATACCTATCTCGCATTGTAGATCTCTGGCAAAGGTCTGGTGTATCGGGCGATTGCCTGGGCCCTTTTTCCTAGCAGGTACCTCAATCTTCACGTCACAAGCCTTAATCAATCCCGCTTGTCTGATCACTTCCACTTGGTATTGCGGCTTCTCAAAATCTCCGAGAATTTGTAGCATATGCCAAAGTTCCGCGGCGTGACCAACTCCCAGATCAACGTAGTTGAACTCTTCCTCCATCTGTCACAAGAGTGCTTTACGTAAGAACTCGGAATTTCTTTTAAATTGTGACAAGGTAAGGAAAAATTTCAGCAAGAGACAAGAAAAGAGAGAAGGGGATAAGTCGAGATGTCATTTCTTGTCTTGACAAACTTTTTAGCTTTAGAAAATAGGTTTTATCCTCACTACGACCATTCTAGCTTAGGGTTGAGCCTACGGTCAAGTATGGCTCTGATACCACCTCTGTCGGGACCCCGAATTTGCAAATCCGGACCCTCTGTGTATTCAAAGACTAGTCCAGGAACGCGCTAGTGCACACAGTCTTAACATCGGTAAATATCACAATCATACCAATCGATATTATCAAGGTACTTTATTTAAATAACCAAACAGGTTACTTGGCCTTATGGTCAAGTTACAACTATATGCCTCGCAAGGCTAAAACTTATTAAAAGAGAAATAACAAAGAATGAAAATCAAATAACTCGTGGCGCCATCCAAAGATACCACAGTAACTGATCGGGCTCGCATCCCTAAGTAGACGGGTCCTCTTGGAGTTCCTCCTCCAAAGTCGGGCGTAATCTCCTCTTCAATCGATATTGGGTTGAGGCAAGGGTGAGTACTTGGTACTCAAAGAAGTCATGCACGTAATGCAGGCTAATATACTATATGCATGGCTTGGTACAAAGGAATAGCTCAAGGTATATTTGCAGAAACAAAGATTTGAAAAGTAATATAAGTAGATTCGAAAGCAGTAGAAATAAGTAAAGCATAAATAACTTTTCAAGAAGTTTAATAAACATTTTCCCCATCCTAAACCATACCTCCACCATCTCCATTATTAAACCAATCCAACCTTTCAAACCAAGTTATTTTCAGAAAATCTAACCCTTGACTGTAATTCCCGAGCATTGTCCAGTACCGTGGACACGGCTATTTAAATAGGTTCTACACTCTGCAGAGGTTATGCACTTTACCCACAAGATACAGTCAAACACCACAAAGGCGAGTTCCCGTAACAAAGCCTTTCGGAAGCCTCAAACAACACAGGTGGTCCTCTCCGGTTCGTGCTCTACACCATCCCTTCCCTTAGCCAAGGCGAAGTATGGGACCAACACACCGTTAGATGGGTATCTGGCCACAGCCACGATACGCTCCCCCGTACAATCACACAAACGGTGTAATTGACACCCTGAGGCTCCACAAGTGAGTCCTTAGCGACTTAGTCAACTAGGGCCGTCCCATTCCAGCCATGTGGTTGCAAGTATGACCCAGTTCAAAGGCTTGCAAGGTTAAGTCCTTAGAGTGACCAGGGCAAGACTACCCGAAGAACCAAATCAACATCCCCAATGCCACAACTGGCCCACCTGATTACTCTTGCCACATGCCTCGGTCGAAAACCGTTTATCAAACCCCAGTTGATTACCATGCACCACGTGCCATCAACATCACATGATACCTTTCCAAAACAGGTTCAATATATCATTAAGTCAATATTAACATTTGATTGTCCAAAATCATGTCATGAGCACGTAGCGTGTCTAAGCAAAGATACTACAAATCTGCCTAAACCCATGTTGGCAATTTAATAATGTCCAACTAGTAAACCACAACTAGGGTGACAAAGGGTCATGGCACATACTTAAATAATCAAGGTGTCATACAGCGAATTGGTATTTATCTAACCCCCATGTTTAAACAAAATATCTTTCTAATTGAACTAGTCATGCAATAGTTTAAATCAAAATAGATTTCGAAATAGGATCAACATGGTCAAAGCACAACTTGCCTTCAAAAAGTACTTGCTCTTGGTCTTGAGTTGGATCCTGAGTCAACACTTCTCCTTCGAATCCTTCCCAAGACTTCAACGTCTACTCGTAAAAGCGTGCAAATAGCAAATACGCAAATAAACAATAGGCAAAAACATCCCAAAACTCCAAATAAAATCCATAAACAGAGAGAACATAATTTTCTGGATTTTTAGGAACTGGAATCGTTCAAATCGGAGTTAAAATGCAAAAGTTATGATTTATTAAAGTTTAAATAATCAATTAAATAATATTACAGAGAAAAACTTTAGTCCAAAAATTAAATAAAATTTATATTTAGGTAGATCTTAATTTTATACAAATTTAGAAATTTGAATCACTCAAATCGGAGTTGAAACGCAAAAGTTATAAGCGTTTGAAGTTTGAATCTAAATTTGAATCAATATTTCGAATTAATAAATCATTTTCTTTTTTCGGAAATTAATTATTGCGTCAGCATGGACACGTGGCAGCCTCTGATTGGTTGGCTGACGTCAGCCGGTCCATGGACTTGGTCCACGCTCGGCTCGGGTCCACCGTGGACTCGGTCCACGACTCTACGTGAGACTGACATGTGGGACCACTCGGGTGACGTCATCGGCCGACGTCGGCGGGACTCACCACGCAGTCGACAGGGTCCCGCTTATGACGTCATGGGTGACGTCGGCGCTCATTTGGGACGGCCGTGACATCTTGAGCCCTCGACACGCGCGCCCGGCGTGTCGGCGTCACGCTGCCTGCCAGCGTGGGCCAGCGACCGCGTCGGTCCAACTTCCCGACACGTGGCGCAATCCCGGCCGTTGATTTGAAATTCGGCGGCGCGATTAGATCCAGGGTTAACACGTTGAATCTACTCGATGATCGTGGGCCGCTCGATTTAGATCGGACGGTCGAGATCTAATCCTATAATAACACTACTCCCTAAGACGTGGCAATTGTGAACCGCTGATCTCGATCCAACGGTCGAATCCAATCGGGTTGGGGACACGTGAACTCACCTCAACCGTCCGATCTAGATCCGACGGTTCACCGAAGCTCGCTGGTCCTACGATGGCGCGCGAGGCTTGGGCACCGAGACGAACGATGACGAGCCCGACGGCGTTCGGGTTGCTCGGCGAGATGAATCCTTCCTTCGTGCGTCTCGTCACGGTGGTTCCGGATCTGGGCTCCTTCGGCGGAAGACGACGGACGGCGGCGGAATCGGCGTTCAACCGCTGCGCCTGAGGCTCCAACTCCGGCGAGCACGCACGGGCAAACGGGCGACGGCTCGAGCGATATGGCTCGGGAACGGGTGCGCAAAGATGAGGGCAACCTCGGGGGACGTCTCACGCTTTAAATAGCCTCGGCGTTCGTGCGAGGACTAAACCTAGTTCTACACGGCGGGCGCGGCGGCGAGTCCGGCCGGACTCGGCGGAGACGATGACGCCAGCCGCCCACGTGGCACGATCAACGGCCACGATCGCGACGGGCGCGATCGGATCCGGCCGGATCTGGCTCGAACCGTGCAGGCGGATCTCAGCCGTTGGATCTTGATCCAACGGTTGGGATTGATTAGGGTTTTGAGCTGGTTTGATCGAGTCAATCGGCTCTGCCGGACTCGAGTCCGACTCGGGTTCGACTTCGATCGGATGAACAGTACTTGACCCGAGTTGAATTTCCAGCGATTTAATATTTAAAATAATTCCCAGTAATTCATTTAATTCAGTAAAAATAGCAAATGACTCAGAAAAATTCCAGAAAAATTCTGGAAAATACTTTGGATCATTTTGGACTCAAATAAAATATTTCCAACAAAATTTTATTTGCAAAATTAAATTCTTCAATTATTTCAAAAGGGAATAAATTCAAATAAATTCCAAATAAATCCAAATAAATTCCAGAAAATTCCAAAAATTCACCAAAGTGCCAAACCACACATGAATTTAAGAAAAGCAAAATTTTTGGGGTGTTACAAACCTCCCCCCCTTAATAGAATCTCGTCCCCGAGATTCAGGGCTCACTACAGAATAGGTTTGGAAACTCTTTCTTCAAATCCTCTTCGCGCTCCCAAGTCGCTTCGCTTTCTTCATGGTTGCTCCATCGAACTCTCTGAAACGGGTTGACTTGTTTCTAGTTTCTCGATCCATTGTGTCCAGAATCCTCACGGGATACTCCTTATAAGTCAAATCCTCTTGCAACTCAATTAACTCTAGCGGTGTCTGTTCCTCAGGAACTCGGAGGCACTTCTTCAACTGGGACACATGGAATACATCATGCACTCCTGCCAACGACTGTGGCAACTCTAGCTGATAAGCAACTTCGCCTCTGCGACTCAAAATCTTAAATGGTCCAACATAACGGGGTGCAAGTTTCCCTTTGGCATGGAACCTCTTAACTCCCCTGAGAGGCGTAACTCTGAGGTATACAAAGTCTTCTGGTTCAAAACTCAAATCTCGGCGACGATTGTCAGCATAACTCTTCTGCCGAGATTGGGCGATCTTCAATCTTTCCCTAATCATGGCGACCGCTCTTGACCTCTTGAAGAATATCAGTCCAAGACACGGCGCTCGCCGGTCTCATTCCAATTCAATGGCGTCCGATGGTCGACCATACAAGGCCTCAAAAGGTGACATCTCAGAAACTAGCACGATAACTATTGTTGTAATCGAACTCAAGATACGGTAAACTCTTATCCCAAGAGGTAGCATAAGCTAATGCACAAGCTCTCAACATATCCTCCAGAATCCGTTGACTCTTTCGGTCTGTCCATCCGTCATGGATGATAAGTCAGATCAAGTTCAAACGGGTTCCCATGGCTTCATGCAATTTATTCCGTAACCTTGAGGTAAATTGGGTACCTCTCGTCTGATACAATCCTCTTTGGCACTCCGTGCAAACAGACAATCCTGATCATGTACATTTCTGCTAATTTATCTCCCGAGTAAGTGGTCTTCACGGGGATAAAATGGGCTACTTTAGTCAAGCGATCCACTATAACCCATATGGAGTCATAACCTCCTTGAGTCTTCGGCAAACCGGTAATGAAATCCATTCCGATTTCCTCCCACTTCCACTCAGGTATTTTCAGCGGTTGTAGCAATCCCGCTGGTCTCTGATGCATTGCCTTGACTCTCTGGCATACATCGCACAAGGCAACATGCGCGGCAACTTCACGTTTCATACTCGGCCACCAGAATCTCTCCTTCAGATCCTGATACATCTTGGCGCCTGTCAGGATGAATTGAGTACTTGGAGTCATGGGCTTCTTCCAGAATCAGTTGCTTTAACTCCTTTTTGTTAGGCACACAAATGCGATCCTTCATCCACAACGTGCCTTGCTCATCCAACTTGAAGTCCTCTGCCTTGCCTTCCTCCTTGATGGACTTAATCCTGCGGATCTTGTCATCATCCTTCTGTCCTTCTCGGATCTGATCATCTAGGGTAGGCTTTACTTCTAATGTGGCCAAGAATCCGCTAGGTACAACCTCAATCTTCATTTTCTGAAAATCCTCACATAACTCGTCCTGACTTGTGGCTAGCAACGTACTCACGGTATGGCTTTTCCGACTCAGGGCATTGGCTACTACGTCGGCTACTACAGAAGCCAGGGAGAAAAGAGGACAAGACCTCATGGATAGTGCGCCCCCGCAAGAGCGCCTCAGCTATGGAAGCCCACCATGTGGTAAATTGGCCCGATCGACGTGTGTTTAGCACGAGGAATGGCAAGTCTACTACATGGAGCTCATCGGCTAGCTCAATAATAAGCTCCGCCGCAGTAATGTTAGTGACTTTATTTCGTGGCTTGATCATGTTGAGCAAAGGAAAGCAAGGAATTGTTTGTCCAAAACCCAGCTGGCGAGCATACACTGAAGGATGGTAGAACTCATAGGTCGACTGAAATGTTCTATTTCGAGTACTCAAGCCGACGTGAAGAATGCAAGGAGAAATCAGCAGAGGATGCAGATCAAGAGTAGACTGGGGCATTAGAGAGCTATCAGAATTTAAACAAAGAAAAGAAGGCCACGGGAGATCGGCTAATTGGCTATACGAGAAGAAGTCTCTACGATTAAAAGTGGCTTGGTTAAGGTTCAGAAAAAAGGACAAGTACTTGTGAAAGCCGGCAGGGGAGATTTTGGGTTCATCGATTTAACACATGATGAATTTTTCGCTCGGGATCGGCTAGGTTGAAATTCGAGGATGGCACCTCAAGAAAATCTTCCGTTGGGAAAGCCGATTCTTCTGAAGGGTCCGGGATAATGAGGCGGCCGAAAACGCAGTAAAGCCAGATCTGGATAAACCAAAGTGGGCCGCCGACATTACCTACGACATAGGAACCATTGCCAGTAAAAAGCCGACTCCGGATGATATGCATCATATGGTATACGGCGCCCAACAAGGATTTCCCTAAAGCTAGCCGATGACCTATGACTAGTTGCTCCGACATAAATTGATAGACCTGGGTTGGTCCTAAGGAAGCGCCACAGAAGAGGAATCGGTCTAGCCATAAGTTGATGAAAGCTACGTGTTCCTCATCCGATACAGGGCCGGTTACTTTGTTGTTATTTTGATATATCTGGACCAACCTTCTCCCTTTTTTCTGGTCAGTTTGTACTGAGGCTTCCCGCTAAAAGCCGATATTTGGTCTCCATCAGGCCTAAGGCAGCACAATTCGGCCATGTCTAGAAGGGTTGGGCCGATAGGACCAGTTGGGAAAAAGAAGGCGTTAAAGGAGTCCGACCAAAAATAGCAAGCGGCGGCTACTAAAGATTCATTAGGCTCTGGAGCGGCTAAGGACATGGGAATACACTCAAGAATACCCATTCCTTCCCACTCCGCCTTCTTTTGGGCCGATACTCTAATATACCAGACCTCCAACCCTTGAGAGTCGCCGGCCAAGCCCTAAAGCTTTTGGTCCACTCATTGATGTTGTAGCCAGAGCCGACAAAGGGAGTCTAGGATCTCATCTCCAACGACCGTATCGGTTTCTATAGTTCCTATTGGGCCTAGGAAATACCGATGGTCGCTATCTCGGGATCGGAATAAGTACCAGGATGCATCCATTTCAGCCGATGCAACAGAAGAAGGGGTTGATGCGGAGGAAAGCCGATTTCAAGATGAGCGAGAGCACGCCAGTGGTGAAAATGACCGCAAGGGGACCTCATATTTATACCTCGTGAAAAAGGTGAAAAGGCGAGAACGATTCTTTGCATTAAAAACGCACCGAGGGCATTGCGGCGCCATTAATGGGGAAGTTACCGAGGTGAATCCTAAACGACAAGCCGATCACGGAAAAAAGGCGAAGAATTTTTGAAAGATAGCAAGTTACCTTTCAAAAATGGGGGGCATATGTTTGCACCAAAATTCGGCACGTATTGGAATCGGTCTGAGACGGAAAGAAAATGTACGTATGGAAAGAAATCGGTAAACGAGTCGGAAAAGGTATCCGTTTCTAAAAGGAAAGGAAATCAGGCCGTGAGGCCGATACGTAAACGATCGTATCCATATACAACTCGGATCGGCCAAGTGTGTTATAAAAAGGGGTAGACGTCAAGCGAAAAGATCATATCAATCAATTCAACCACACACATCTACTTTTTACAAGCTTGTCTTTTACGTTGCTTTAGTTTCATAGATCTCTCTGCAAGTCAACGGAATCAACATAGTTGCGCATCGTCGATTGTTGATTTTTGCCGATTTCACCCAGGTTTGATCTGCTTCGTTTTGTTGCGCATCGCCTTCCCGAAGCCGATTTTTACCTTGTATCCTGATCGATCGTAACCGATTGATCTAGCTATCTCCTAATCGGTTCTTGCCGACTAGCGAAAAGCCGATAGATCCTTGTTTATCGGCTTTGATCAAATTACAAACTCTACCTTGTCAATTTCAGGTCAAATTGACTGGCACGCTCTGCAAACCCGGCGTTTGTCTTGTGTGTTCGAGGCCGAAAACCCTCCTTCACGTTTTTTGCGCGAACAAAACCCTTGCGAACCGTAAATCGGATTCATCAAACCTAAATCGGTTTAAGATACAAGATTCATATTTGCAACAAAAATTAAAAAAATAACAAACCGCAAATCTAAATCCCGTACGACGGCTCGAATCGGTAGCTTTGGTTCTGAGTTCTGACCCAAGCCGGAGCCAGACAACCCGACAGCACTGAATTAGCTTTGGAGAGCACACGACAGGCAGGCAGCTGCCCAGCCGGTCCCGCTCCCGTTCTTCGCCTCTCCCACTCACACAAATGACAAAACACACACCCCTTCTCTGCTGCTTGCCCTGCACGGCATAGTACAGATCGGCCACACCAGAAGGACATGCTCAAAACTGTACAGCACACCATCCACGCAGCTCAAAGGCGTGAGCCAAAGGGAAGGAGGCATGCACTGTTCTGTGGCACCAAACACTGCAGCTTGCACAGTACTGCTAACACTGGAAGTGACTGGTCCGCGAGTGGTCTTGCTCACCGCAAACAGCTGCCATTTCACAAACGAACATTGCACGATGCAGCTTATGTAATTACCATTACATTAAGCAATGCAGCCTACAAAAGCTAAGCTAGCCTTCAGGACATCTAGTACAAGATAAAAAGCTTGTTTATTTCCAACCAGAGCAAAGCCCGTATGATCACACACCCTGTGACCATGAGAGCAAAATCAAAAGAGCAAACCAGACTGCCATTTTAGGGAAGCTAGCTAGATTCTCCAGGGTCCAGTGCTAGCAATGCTCCTCCTTGCTGGCGTTGGCACCCGCATTGCAACCGTCGTCGTTGCAAGGGTCGACGTTGTTGTTGTTGTCGTCGGATGAGTAATGGGTGTGCTTCTTGGATGAGCCCCTGCACTGGGCGACAGGGTACTTGTGCGCATTAAGCCTCATCTTGCGCAGCGCTGCCTTGCTCAGGTCAACGCCGCACATGTCGGAGAGGCGGACGAGGTAGAGGAGGACGTCGGCGAGCTCCTCGCCAAGGTGCTCCATCTCCCTCTCCTCCCACCCTGGCAGCCCCTTGGGAACCTCCCCCTTCCACTGGAATATCTCAGAGAGCTCCCCCACCTCACCTACCTGCATGCACATTGCACCAGCAACAATAGCACCACATGATTGAAATGCACAAAAAATGGATGATGAGCTACAGCCGACTAGCTACAGGACCGGCTTGCTTAGGCTGCCCACATTTATTCACGGGCTTCTCATGTTAGCAAACAACAGCAAAAATGTCTTGGGTTTCATTCCATAGTATTGAAGGCTGTATTTTTTTGAAGTTGGCTCGCCAAGCCTGTCACAACCCTGTCTATATGGTCAAAAAATGAGGACGGTTCCTGTTGGCTGTTGCTTCCTGTAGGCTTTTGCTTGCTTCCTCCAGCACAGCTCTATAGTACATTAGGAACAGAAAGGATCTAAAGATGCTTTACTGCATTATGAGATTTCCCTTCAGGGAAACAAGAACAAACAAACAAAACAAGTCCAGCAAAGTCATGTTAAGGGGGTATAACACATAACAAAATAAGGACATTTCAGCAGCATGACTGCAGTATTTTTGTTTCTTAGCAGCTGCTTTCTTGTCTCTAATACAATTTGCACAGTACTTCACCATGGGACCTGTGTCAGAACTCAGGACTGGTTGGTGATCATGATTTATGTAGCTTTGAAAGGTATAACCATATACAGTGGGGTCTCCCTATGTTCCTTGCAGAAAGTTTTCACCAATTGTACAATAATTACGCATATTCCATCGTAAAGCCCAGACATGAATTAGACATACACAATTACTCACATACAAACAAGGGAGATTAGCTAAATTGGTAGGTGAAAAGAAGACCAAAGAGCTTCCAATCACAAAGATTACTTCTAGTGTGATCTAATTTTCTTCTACCCCCCTCTCTCCATATATCATGAACAAACAAAATCTCAATACTCCTTCCAAAAAGACAAAAAAGAATGAGCAAGAAAAACCTCAACATCCTTGCAATGCAAAAACAAGAACAGGGAAAGGCAAAAAGGAGCTGCCAAAAGAAGAAAAATCTTTACCACACAATCATTTCTTTCCCTCATGGACAAGAAAGGAAATAACTCTAGGCCCATTCTGACCCCTGGCTGTCCCAAGAACAAAGAAAGCCAAATGCAAAGAGAACCTCCAACTAGATGCCAAGGATAAGGATCATGAACAAGGATGACAAATCCCCAAAACTAGCCCACCAAGAAAAATTGCCCCGAAAGAATCTAACAAGAACCAAGAAAACGGTTGAATGACCTAAACAGGTTCAAGGGCAAGAAATAAGACAGGGATTAGGAGCGCAAACCAGAGCAAGGAGGAGGTTTCTTGGGCTGTGGAACTGCTCCCAGTCCCTCTCCCTGGCGAAGTCGGCCATCCGCTTCCTCAGCTCCTCCAGGGTCACCGCCGCCTCGCCGCCACTCTTGCCCGTCTCCTCCATCCCAACACCATTCATCTCTCTCTCTCTCTCTCACACACACACACACACACAGAGAGAGAGAGAGAGAGAGAGAAGGAGTGCTTTTTTTAGGGTCAGAGAAAAGTTGCCGGCACAAGGGAGGAGCGGAGCAGTGGTAGAAAGGAGGAGGCGCGGCTTTATAAGGAAGGTGAAGGGAAGGGGAGACTGGAGCGGAAACGGTGGGTTTGTTTCCTTGCTTGCTTAATTCGGGAAGGCGGGGTGTACACATCTGGGCCTGACCGGGCCGTCTGTAGCGGCCTGATGGGCACTATTGCAAAGGAGACGTGAAATTTTGTGCCGGCCTGTTGGATGGCCGACCAGTCGACGAAGAACCGAGTAATTTTAACAAAACTGCAGTTTTTTATTTTTGCACAAACTAAAAAAAATATAGGTTTTAGTTTGTATTTTATAAAACTATATAACTTTTATCATACAATAACAATGGAAAATACACATAAATAACCGGTGGAGATTAAACCCTAGTCATCAGCAACACATAGTACATGCTGAATTTCTATGACCGGACAGTTTGCTATAGCGTTCAAGCAATATTAAAAGGTCCCAATCGACACAGGTAGCAGAGGGATGACCGTACCCAAGACATAATGACCAGAAAGCTTAGCAGGCATACGACGCCGTGCCACGCTGCAACGTCGACCATCTCGTGCCGGTCTGGCAACGCATACTAGGCAAATCTTAACCGTATGAAAATAACTACATGTGGCCAACTCTTCTCAAACAAATGAGACAATTCCACCACCGAACCTTCCCAAAACAAACCGGGTAACTGCTTACCCTCACTATTATTTTAACGAAAAGCAATGTTGTGAAGAACATAGCTACGCCACATCCTTTTTCCAAGGACCATTCTTAACAAGCTGACGTTTCCAACTCAGTTTAAGCATTAAAATAGAGGGGCAATTTGCTCCGTAATACTACAACGACACCAAGAGTTGGAAAACGATATTGCTACGTTGGAGAATCTCTACTATATAAAGTGAGAGTTTCTTCCCACGTCACATTAATTGCTCTGCTTAATTGCCCTACTTAATTGTCCTGCTTAATTGCCCTACGCAATAAACGAAGCGTTGCTTTAATTAGCCAGCTTTTGCAAGAAACGAAGCGTTAAAGATAGATGTTTGATCTTATGAAATAGTATTTTTTTTTATTTTTTAATCTTTATTTTTCGTTATCAATTTTGTTTTTCGTAGCAACGCACGGGCATATAACTAGTAACATTGATATATCACTGACATATTACAACCCCCTCTCCCCCCAGCCCACCTGTCATCCTCTCATTGGATGTTTATTTTTCAATTTGTATATCTGTGCATAGGGATGGTAGTTTTACCAATGAATTTGGATACCTATGGGTAGAGGTGGTGCCGTGCCGTGCCGGCTCGGCCCGGGCCCATCGTACTTCGGGTCGGAACCGTGCGGTACCACGACGGCCCATCGTGCCCACCGTGCCGGGCTGTGCCGGCCCGACTCGCCTTTGGCGAGCCCAAGCCCGGCCCATTTGCGTTTCGTGTCTGCTTCGTGCCGTGCCGGCCCAGGCCCGACCCATTTTCACTATTGTGACGATTAAAAAAATAAAACACATCACTACTACTAAACTTCCTATTTTAATTACATAAGAGACTAATCACATCAACAAAATGTCAAACATAAATGCAATGCTTGAAGATGCCCTGAATCAACAATATCTGCCAACTTTTAGGCCTTAATTCGTGATTTCGCGTGCGTTGCGTCGCGTCGCCGCCGTCGTGCCGTTTCGGGCCAGACGGCCGAAGCTATAGTTATGCGTCTTGGTCCGACCCGACACGGAACCGTTTTGTGCCGTGCTTTGCACCGGGCCATCCCATCATGCTTCGGGCCGGCCGAAATGCCCACCTCTACCTATGGGTACCCGAACCGATAAGAGTGGTATGAATAGCACTTTATACCTATAGTTTTTTAGGTCTTGGTACCCAATAAGATCATAGGATGGACATGGATACCAATTTGTACCCAATGAGTATCCTGTGATATGTATGCCTAGTTTTATAATATATAAATTAAAAAATAAAACCCTAACCATCAGTCATTCACTAGTTTTTAGAAATAAAATATGAACATTATTTTATTACTTGAACTTCTATTTTTATAGTGGCATTTAATTATATGTTTATCGTTAAATTTAGATAATATAGGAATTATTTGAGCTCTTTACTGAATAAATTATGAGTACAGCCGTAGCGGATATAGATACCCATCGAGTATCGGGTACCCATCGAGTTTAGGCGTAAACATAGATCTGTATTTGATAAGTTTAGTGAGCTCAGGTGGACGTCAGTAATTCGAATTTTGAGTTCAGATCTGAGACAATTTTACCAAAAGATACCCACCAAATGGTCATCCTTATCTGTGCGATGTTACTGGGAAAATTTTACCTAGAAGAGAAGTGCAACACTGGGCCCACCAAACAAGCCTAGAAGACCCGCAACGTACGTACGAATAAGAGCCCGCACAGAAACGCAGAAGAGTACTTCATATCTAAACTACCGAACGTGAATACATATGCCAGGAAAAACTCATCAAGGGAATGCATGCAGCAGGTTCCATAACAAAGCTTCAAGAGCTCACCAGGCAGATTGTAACGAAAATGATAAAACTCCTGAGCAACAAAAGACCAAACAACAAAGAGAAATCTGGAGGCCAAAAACAACTGGACGAGGTAAGCTTGGTAAGCACCATACTTGAGCCGATTTCGCTGACACAAAGTGCAGGATATATAATGCGTTGATACAACGGTCGAGGTGGTAAACAGGCAGGCAAAATTAACAACATTTGACCAGTACACATCAGGGAAAAGCAGTAGATAGTATTGTTCAGCAGGGCATCATTTTCCCATAGCCAGCCACACGGCTAATCGCCCTTCCGGCGGAAGGAGCATCCCTCGGTGAGCCTGGCCTTCCCCCCAGTAGGTTGGCAGAGCACGGTTTGGCAGCCCGGACACACCACCACAGTTTGAGAGTGGCTGAACAAAGTCGTTCTGCAATCATGGCAACAGAAAGTTTAACACACCTACCGTTAGATCAACATGTCATAAAATAGAGACAGGATGTATCTCAAAGTTTTCAATGTCGAAAAAAGCTAGGCTAGATGACAAGAATAACCTAATTTGGTAGATAGTACATAAATACAATTCAAGGCAAGAACAGTAACAAGCAACTTGACATACCCCTACGGAATTCTCAACATTACTAGCATTATCTACATAAACACTAAAGTTTAAGCTGAATCAAAACATTTTGTAGTCTGTCCAACTGGAAACTAAGAAAACAGACATGGAACACTAAACAGATTCCATCTACATAGCTATCAACAATTTTCCAAACACTTGCAACCAAGTTGCAAACTAGAAACCAGTGGTATCAAAGGGGCAAAAGGAGCATACCTAGGCTCTTAGACGAGGTGCATCGAGGCAAAAGCCCCTCAGGCTGCACCACGTGTGGCACCTTCGCCAAGGCGCGTGCCTGGCCAAACTGCATGTTAAGATGAAGAGAGGGGATAGAGACCATGGTTATTAAAGTGTCTACTTTATCATCGTGTAAGTGGTAAGACGGTCAAGGGGGCTTTGCCACGGCTTCACCTTGCCGAACATGCCTATGGCGTCCGCCTTAGGGCCAAGGAGACGCCATGGCGTCGCTCAGGCGGAATATGGCGTCAAGGACAGCTGAGACGGAGTAGAGGAACAGATTCCATCTACATAGGTATCAAAAATTTTCCAAACACTTGCAACCAAGTTGCAAACTAGAAACCAGTGGGTATCAAAGGGACAAAAGGATCATACCTAGGCTCTTAGATGAGGTGCATTGAGGCAAAAGCCCCTCAGGCTGCACCACGTGCAACACCTTCGCCAAGGCGTGTACCTAGCCAAACTGCATGCCAAGATGAAGAGGGGGGGGGGGGTAGAGACCATGGTTATTAAAGTGTCCTTCAAGCGTCGCTTTATCATCATTAAGTGGTAAGGTGGTCAGGGGGCGTTGCCATAGCTTCGCCTTGCCGAACATGCCTATGGCGTCCACCTTAGGGTCAAGGAGTCGCCATGGCGTCTCTTAGGCAGAGTATGGCGTCAAGGACAGCTGAGGCAGAGTCGAGGAATAGATTCTGTCTGCATAGCTACCAACAATTTTCCAAACACTAGAAACAAAGTTGCAAACTAGAAACCAGTGGTATCAAAGGCACAAAAGGAGCATACCTAGGTTTTTAGACGAGGTGCATTGAAGCAAAAACCCCTTGGGTTGCACCACGTGTGGCACCTTCACCAAGGTGCGTGCCTAGCCAAACTGCATGTTAAGATGTAGAGAGGGGATAGAGATTAGAGACCATGGTTATGAAAGTGTCCTTGAAGCATTGCTTTCTCATCGTTTAAGTGGTAGGCGGTCAAGGGGGTTTCCACAGCTTCGCATTGCCTAGCATGCCTATGGCGTCCGCCTTAGGGCCAAGGAGTCACTGGCGTCGCTTATGCAGAGAATGGTATCAAGGACAACTGAGGTGGGGTTGAGGAAGAGAGAATTTACCGACGGCGCCTGTCAGCTTCGGAGTCGAGGGAGAAGGCTGAATTCTACTGCCCCCACCCGCGTTGACTCTAGATCCATCCGACCCCGCCCAAGCCACTACCGATCTAGCTTCCGCCACCCGCACCGCTGTTGGACGCATTGGACACCCTTAGCTGTGTCCCAAGTGAAGAAGGAAGAGACTGGATGGGGAAAAGGCTACAGTGGCTCGATATCCTCTGTTCGAGATGATGGCTAGGAAAAGAAAAGCTAGAGGAAGACTAGAAGAAAGAAAGAATATTTGTTCTTCTTTGCCATGGCTTTAATGGAGGAAGAAGAATAGAAGAAGGGAAGGCTTCGAAGGGGAGAAATAATGGAGAGGAAGATGTGAGGGATGAGAACATCCCCACATGGGTTTGGGAGAGAAAAGTGCTACCTTTGTTTTGTTTACTGCTTTTCATTCTCACATGTGATAGCAGACAGCCATATCAAGGAAAGAGGTGGATCTTCTGTGCTGAATATAGATCTTTTGTGCATCAGACCCTCCAACTTTAGTGATGAGGGGCCATTTGAGCATTTATTAGTATCATTTCTAGTAGAGATTAAATAAATTAATTTATTTTTAGTATTATATTAGTATATATTAGTCGAGTCCCTGAATCCTATTTTTTCAAGTCTCCCAAATCGAACACCCATATCCGAATCGTATTGCGATTCACGCGTCCGTGTCCAGGTAAAATTAGCCACCACTGGCCATCGGTGGACAGAGAGAGGAGAATGACTGAGTAGAGAGATGAGAGTGAATACGGCTTGAGTAATGTATGTGAATGAGGAGAGCCGTCAAGCTTTTGTGTTGCAGCGGTGGACCCCAGCATGTATATGTCAAGCTATGCATGTGCTCCTTATTGCTGAAGTGCTTAACTACTTGTTAAATGTGCTGCCATATAGAGTCGGGATGTGAGTATGGCGTCGCCTCGCCGCACACCTCGTATGCTTAAAAGATGTGAAGGTGGTCAGGCGCCTCACCTCGCCAGATCACCGTGATAACTATGATAGAGACCAAAAGGAAAGAACTGTAAAGTTGAAACAAACCAAATAATACATTGCAATTGTTCTAACTCTTGAGACCTATGTTTCCTTTAGCCTACAAGCTACAAATAGATGAAGGAAGATAGGATGGACCATAAATTGGAAACAAAGCCAAATGATAAATTGGATATTTTAGCATAAAAGATGGCCTAGGAGAGGGAGGAAGTCACCGCTTCATGAGGAATAAGGTGACACACATTGTCTTGGATCTTCTATAGCTAGAGCAATTTAGAAAAGCTAGTTCAAACATATATTAGGTGTGAATATCGCATACTCTAATATAAAACATGATCAAAACTAGACAATAGGGAATATATTTTTGTTATCATCATTGCACCTAACATTCGTCAGTGTGTGCTTTTTTTGCACCTTGCACCTAGGGCGATTTACAAACCTAGCGCCTCAACTGCCTTGCTAGCAACAAACAAAACTGACATGGCATACCAATAACAGTTTCCATCTGAACCATCACCATAAATACCAATAGTTTAAAAAAACAATGATCCATCGCAACTTGAACAACATAACTACTCATGAAAAAACAATAGCACATCAGTGAACTAAATCAAACCTTAAGAGTGTACATGCTCATAAATTTGCCAGATGGAGGCAATATCTCAAACCACAATACTTCGACCTCTGTCAAATAACCACGGGAAGATGTAACTTGTCTAGACATAGTTTGCAAACCATTTTTTAACACATAAAAAATGCTATTCAGCATACATGTTATAATTTATGTAAATTTCACACATCAAGCAACCAACAGACGTCGCAGGTATATATAGTAACACAAGACTCTAAAAGGGGGGAAAGATCAAGAGCTCTTACATGTTGAAGCAACCCTGGCACTTGACGTCCTGCACACATGAACACAAAGGTAACACACAATTATAGCCCAAACAACCATCGCCTACAGATCCTACGTGATGTGCACCATTCCTTGGTGCCGAGAGAGAGAGAGAGAGAGAGAGATGTGCGCGTACCATGAAGAAGGAGTTGGGGGACTGGACGAGGCGCTTCTTCTTGTGCTTGAGCTTCTCGAGTTCCACCGGCGGGTTGAGCAGGTCGATGTCATTCTGCAGAACCTGCTCCGATCCCCAACCCAAAGAACCAAACAATCACAGGGAAAGAAATGACGCACAAAGAATAATCGCGGACCAAACGAGCAAACAATAAAAGCAATTCGAGGTAGCAGGTAAAACAGAAGGGCAAGATCGAACCACCGTACCATCTTCGAGATGCGGTGGTCTCGCGCGTTCTGGCGATGGAGGGGAGAGGGCCGAGCGCGAGGTGGCGGCGCGGAGAGGAGGAGCTAGGGCCGGAAGAGAGGTCGGGAGAGGGGAGGTGGCCATTTTATACGTGGATATGGTGAATCTGAGGCGTCCATCCGGGTGGTGAATTCATGTGGGCCTTGCTTGGAGTTGGCGAGCTGATTTTTTCATTTTTTTCTTTTCTTTTTTTGTACCAGGTGTTTTTCGCACATTGTACCCGCTACAAAGTAGCAACAAAGAGAGGACAGTCATAGATTTATATCTTATGTCTATGTTTATACGATCTTCATTAGTCAATAACAATATTAATATATATCACATTATCAACACGAAAGTGATCTCGAGCAAAAACGGTTCATGCTTCATAGGTTGTTCTCGATCTTTTTTGATCGATTATTCGTCTTTTCCTAATTTTCTATAATTCTAATCTGGTCAATGTCTTATTTGGGAGGGACTAGCATCACTCAAACCTCAGCCATCCTTTCGCATATTGGCACGATTGGTGTTGTTTCTTGTCTTGGCATGTGTCAGATTCTTCAGCCCGATTCACGCCTTGGCATGATCAATGTTTGTGTTGTGTCTTGGCGCGGCTACCGAACAGATTTAGACATCGGCAATGCCATAGCGCCGTGGCATGACCGACGTCGTACCGTGCCTTGTGCATGGTGTCCGACCGACCGACTGACCGACCGACCGCCGCCTTCGTGTGCCTCGTCTTGGCGATGTCAAAATGCCGTCGAGACTGTGCCGATGGCGTGGCTCGCCAGAGGCCGTCTCCGTCGTGCTGTGTGAGCTAGCGGGACACCGCACCGTGAGCATTGGATGTCATAAACGATCTTGTGTGGTGAGACGCCAAACATCACCATCGTCGATCCGCCCGGACCGGCCGAGCTTGGGACATATGATCATCGTTGTCGCCGTTGTATGTGGAACGCAGCCGGAAATCATGGTCGATGACGATGAGCCGTGCGCGCGTCCCACAGGAACCGCCGCCGCCTTTGCGTGCGGGGCACGGACGGGCCGCGATGACGTGGGATGCAGAGAACGGTGTACGTAGGCTGAGCACGACGGTGGTGGCGCTATATATGTATGGTTGGGGCGAAGCTTGACCGGACGCCGCAGTAGAGTCATGCCATGGTACGAGCTGAGCCTTGCGACAGTGGCTCCATGTGCTGAGTTAACATGTTATTTTTTTTTCTCTGTAAAGCTACGTACGAACGTTCAGCTATTATATATACACTAGAATTTAAGTTTCAAGCTACATTTCGCGAAACGAGTATACATAAATATTTAAGTAAAAACCATCATGCATGTCGTAGGATCTTTTAGTACAATTTTATTAAACCAAAATACCAGTGATTTATATATGTACTTCTTAGGCGTCACTCCATCATCAACTTAATTAATTACCGCATATAAAGGTACCCTTCTATACAATGTAGATCACTATCATAGAGTATTTTATCTTCTCTCTTCTGTTCCTTTCATGTGTACGTATGTGCAACTGCCACTACTACAACACCAAACAGGAGTCGGTCTATCAGTGTCGTTTTTTTTTTGGAACCGACACAGTAAAGTTTTCTGTGTCGGTTCTAAAACCCAAAGGGGGGTAAGACTATTTGTGTCGGTTTGTAATTGAAACCGACACTAATAGTTAATTATTAGTGTCGGTTTGTAATTAAAACCGAAACAAATATTATTTTGTCAGTTTGTAAATAGAACCGGCACAAATAAAAACTTATTAGTGTCGGTTTGTAAATAGAACCGACACAAATATTTTTTCCAATTATTAGTGTCGGTTTGTAAATGGAACCGACACTAATAAGTAATATTTGTGTCGGTTCCATTTACAAACCGACACTAATAATCCCACCTATAACTACCACTGTGTTTCGCGGCTCCTGCACCATTCCCGATCGTCACCTAGCTACCTCCCGACTGCAAACCGAGTGCTCGGTGCTTATCCTTCCAGATTTCATTTGATGCATTTTTTAGTGTTTGTACTCCCTCTAAGTGTTTCAAGGTGAGTAAATTGTTCTCCTCTCTTAATTTGTGGTTATCTAGATGCAATTTAATGTTTAGATTTAGTACAATGAAGATTAATTTATATGAGCTCAAATTATGGTTTAGATTTATTTTATTTTTATTGATCTAGCATTTTATAGATGTCAAATTTAGCTCCATTAGATGAACTTTTGCGTAGCTTAAAATAATATCGATTAAAATTATGTCCATCTACTATTGTTAGCTAATTAACTATTATCAAACATATATTAAATTTTAGTAAGTATTGATTTGTAGTGATCTAGTTAAAATTTAATGTTTATATCTAGTTCAATTAAGGTTAATTTATATGTTTTTATTGATCTAGCATTTTGTAGATGATGAATTTATTACCTAGCTCCATTAGATGAACTTTTGTCTAGATTTATATAATATAGAATAAAATTATGTCTATCTACTATTGTTAGCTAATTAAAATTATGTTTATATATTTTTCAAATTAAAGTTTAGATTTAGTTAGTTTTTATTGATAATTGCTTATGTTAATTAATTGTAGATGGACCGGAGATGGATGCACAGTGCAGACCATTACAGTCGAGAATACATCGATGGCGTCTCTGCTTTTCTAAGATTCGTCGAGGAGGACAAGTTGCAAAAGAAAAAAAATACATATATTGTCCATGTATTGATTGCAAGAATGAGAAGATGTTTTAGACAAAGAGCATAACCACTTGCACTTGATTCGAAGGGGTTTTTTACCTGGCTATACATATTGGACAAGGCACGGTGAAGAAGAGATCATACATGAAGGTGATAATGTCATCAATGACGGAGCTAACAACATGGTAGCTGACATCGGTTACGGATCCGATGAGGATAGGTTGCTCGTCGATGATGACAATAATCTGGCTCAGATGTTACGCGATGCAGAAGGGAACTACACTAGTCAGAGAGAGATTAATCAATTCCAAGGTTTGATGGAGGACTTAGAAAAACCTTTATTCCCGGGTTACAAGGAGGAATACACAAAGTTGCACACCGTGCTTTCACTACTAAAATCGAAGGCAAGCAATGGTTGGTCCGATAAGAGTTTCACGGCGTTGTTACATCTCTTAGCGGACATGCTTCCAGAGGGAAACGTATTGCCTGAAACCACATATCTTGCAAAGAAGGTTGTATGTCCGTTGGGATTAGAAGTAAAAAAGAATACATGCATGTCCAAACGACTGTATACTCTATCGCAAAGAGTATTCAGACATGCATGTATGTCTGGTATGCAAAGCATCGAGATACAAGCGTAAGAGTGATAACAACAATGTCATCGAAGTGAAGAAAAGACCTCCTGCTAAAGTGGTATGGTATTTGCCAGTAATCCCTCGGTTGAAGCGTTTATTTGGAAACAAGAAGCACGCCAAATTGTTGCGATGGCACTCAGAAGAGTGTAAGTGTGATGCCCTAGAACTTTAGAGCGATCCTAGGGTTTTTCTTTCTCTGTTGTTTCGGAAAGAATGAGGGAAATTGTTGGGGAATTAATTAATTGAAGTTTATGCGGCGTATTAATATTATATTTGGAGTTTACGGGATAGAAACAGTGGGCCGAGGAAAACTTGGGCCTGGGCCGGGAATTCTTCTCCCACCTCCCCCTCCCCACGCCCTAAGTGGGCCGGCCCACCTCCCCCACCCCAAGCCCTAGGGCGCCTCCCCCTCTCCCCCTAGCAGCCCCCACTCCACCTCTTCCTCCTCTTGTGTGGTGGCTCAAGATCCACCGCGAAACGCGAAGGAGAAAACGAGAAGAGGATCCGTGGAGGCGAGGAGGACGAACAGATTTCCGTTACGGAGATCGTTGCGCGTTCTTCGTGGGTTCGCAAGGGGGAACTCAAGGTAAAATTCCCAATCTTTTACCCCTGTTCTACCTAGGGATTAGGAGTGTATTAGATCTGGTGGTGAGTGGTTTGGTTGGATCTTGATGGGGGGGAAGGGTAGATGTTCACGTGGTGCTGTTTTTGGAAGGGAAGATTGTGCAGCGCGGATTGTTTCGCGGTTTAAGTGGCATAGATGATTTTTCCTGCAAAAACCTATAACTAGAAAGTTGTATATAACGTCGAGACCTAGCTTCTGTATTTTTTTCAGAATTTTTGGGCCATCGGACTGAGATTTATCTCTGTTGGAAGATGACGAACAGAATCTGGAAACAGATTTCGTCCACTGTGTTGGGCGGTTGTTTAGGCATATTTAACAGTGGAATTGAAATTTTTGATCTTCATGAAAGTTGTAGATCTCGTCAATATCTAGCTACTGTAATTTTTTTGTATTTTTATGAAAAGTAGAAAAAAAGATACGAAATTGGGAAGAGAGGTTGCTGCTGTTCGATCCGGACAGATCGGGGTTTTCGGTGTTTAAAAGGGGAACGGGTTGTAGGAAATGCGTGTTTGAATTGTGTGATCAATTGTGGTGTTATTATATACTGAAAGTATGCTTGTTCAGGTGATGCCCCTTCTGGACGCAACTAGATTCGTCATCCACGTCGGTAAAGGCAAGTGGAAGTAGCGGTCTTGCTAAACTATAACCCGCTATTTGTTTCGTCTTCAATATAAACCTTAATTGCAGCACACCTACATGGTTTAACTACTTGTTTATGAGATTGCAATATCCTATCCTGCATTGTGATGTGGTTGTTTGGCTTTTGAATCATGAGTAAGAATGAAGAAAGATGTTGTTTGCAAGATGAATTGTTGAGGTATTCTATCTCAATGATGTTCGCATTTTATCCATGTTATTTGATGGTATGCAAGCATGTGGATTCAGAGTGGGAAGTTATGAATGTATTTATGCATGAAGCATTAACTGCATAATCATGCATTGGAAGTTTGTCGACGCCAACAGGCGCGATCAGAGTCTGACAACACCGTGTGTTCCTGAGAAAGGGCACGGTGAGGAGGATCATGGCATAAGCATGTGCACAATCATATGCATTCTACTGAGGTTGTGTGGACTCTGTAATGTGGTATTGGACATGAGGAATTTGGTATGCTAGTTTTACTGTGGCTGTGTTATTTGTTAGAAGTTGTTCCGCTTGCTGAGATTACCCAATCTCACCCCTTGTTATTTTGTTGTTTTCAGGTAGTTCTCGCGAGTCGTAAGTTTGAAGGGTGGGCTTAGTAGCACAATCAACCCTCCGGGGTCATCACGAATCACATGGACTAGTGCATTTAATAATTCATTAGCTTGCTGAAATTTTATTAATTATAGACCTGTTGATGTCCTCTTTGGAGCTATTTTACGTTTATGTTTGTTTCCTGGTTGATTTAGACTTGTTATCTCTAGTATTGATGCTTTTATGTTATTCCTGTTTGTAATGTTTATTATGAATCTTGTTGTCGCCTGCTTTGTCCTAATTTTAGGGAGATCTTTGTCGAAATTTTCTTGTATGACAGTTTAGATTTGTAGGGTGTTACAGTTGGTATCAGAGCGGGCTTCAGGTCCGTGGTGTATGAACTTAGTGAAATACCATAGGTTCAACTAAAATGTGATTTGGGATAACTTAGAAACATGGCTTAGGTTATACTTAAAAAAAAAAATTGCCATAGGATAGCAACATTAAAATTTGTGTTAGTGGAATAACTAATTTAAAATTTGACACACATGGATGCACAGTAGGAAAAGGGTATGGGTATCGTTGCCTCATGCTTAAAGGTTGAATTTAAGCTTTGTTATTGAATGCTACGTTTGATAATGTATGTTACTATGATTTTGAGATGATTGATTGAGTTGTTCTTGTTATCGTGATAAGGGAGGTTGTGGTGCCGAAGGGTTTCGGTCACCTTTTGTTTGTAGTGAGGCTATGGTTTGACGGTGTGGCCGGGTAGAGTCACCACCGAAGAACTATTAAACCCCTGTAGGGAAAGAGTACTTATCCGTGTCTGTCGTAGATCGGGTAGTGACTGGAGTCAAATAGAAGAGGTTGGTGATGGATTCCTTCGATGTTCTTTACCGTCTTGACGGTCGGTTTTGGTTGGTTTTCTGGGTATGTGGTTGGTTCGAAACCGAGGAAAATGCTTAGTTTTGAGCACTCGATTGTCCTTTTGGCGGTTTGTGGTTTTGTCTCCTTTGAGTGAAGACACAGAAGAAGAGTTCTACGTTGCGCGTCTTTTGGTCACAATTTTGCTTTAGCACCTGATTTATTGTTATGGACTGTCGTTGGGAGGAAATTTCTGTGGTTGTTGTTTCCCCGATTTTTTTTAAAAGAAGGGGGTTGGAGTTTCTCCTGTTGCGCATCAAGCCGATGGAGCTAAGTTTGAATCTTTATCGGAAAAATTTGGTTGGACATTTGGTCTTCCCTTATGCATCTGTCTTCCTTTGTGGAAAGTGTAGGTTTTGGATTTCTTGAAGAGTTTTGGCTACTAGGATTGAACATTTGAGGGTCGAACTCTCTTGCATTTATGTTTGGATTTTGCTTTTCTTCCTTGCCTGAGAAGAAGAAATTTTTTATCGGTGTTTGTTCTTGATCTAGAACTGTGTTTGTTTTTTTTAATGTTTGGGATTGCCTCCTGTTTGTCAAGGGTAGGTGACCCATGACGGTGTTTAGAAATTTTATGTCTGTGTTACGTAGTATGTAACAATGTGGTTTATGGAATGATGTACTTCTAAGCTAATTTGTGAGTTGAATCAATTAAGATGTAATTGTTATCTTTAGCTTGAGATTAAATAAACTTCTAGTATTGTAGATTGCTCTATAGCGATAATGATTGAATGTGTTAATGTGCATGCTTAGGATTTATTGCATTATTTTAATGTGCCCTTGACCATGGACAATGTTTAAAGCTTTAAATCTTGATGCGTAGTTAGAACATTAAGATGATGTAAACTCTTGTGAAGGTAATAGAAAATTGGTGGGTTATTTAGAGACATTTTAATATAAGGTCGGTAGAACAATTTAATTGTAATGGTGGACTACCGATATTGTTAAAGAAACCATCTTTGGTTGTTTAAAGATGTTCTAATTTAATCGTGTTGGCTAGTGACTTTAACTTGGAAATTGATTAGAGTTGATATTTATGACGTTGCAAACTATTAGTAGATTCGAAGTATGCAGTTGTGTTCCAATAATGCTAGTATCGATATCAATTGGGAAGACATAAGTTTTTGCCTTTGCCGTAAGAGCTTTGTGATGATTTAACCTATTCAGTTCACTTTAAAAAAAAAGCTGGAGTATGTCTTGGAGTGGCAATTTTGCTATAACCCGTGTATAGGGTAGCTAAAAAAAATTAAATTTAATTCAATGTTGTTGTTTTACAATTATGTCAATTATTGATATTGATGACTTAGTAGTGGTGGTAATCATTTAGATTAATTGTTGAAAACCTTTGTTAAAATGGGGAAATTGTAACATGTGATGGAGTGAACCATGGATAGTTAGCATGACGCGTGATTTTGTCCTTAATAAATGTATGTTTTAAAGTTCTATTTACGATTTGTGCCTTGTTGAGATAATATTTACTTGTTGAGTCATCTTTTAGGTGAATAAATTTCCATTGTCGAGATGTTGACGCGTATGTGGTATGGAATTTATAGGTTCATCATGCTGAAAGACTTGTTGAAGCACTGCCTTTCAAATTTAGAATATGATGTTATAGGTTAGGTCGCTCAGTGGGGATCTTGATGAGGTAGTGTTGGTTGGATGTGTTTTTGATAAGCACCGTGAACTTTATTTATAATTGTGGATAAGGTAATAAGAGTAAGAATTTGTTGTGTAGTTGTTGTTAAATCCTGATGGGCCTTCTCAATGAGTAAATAGGGAATATTGAAATCTAAATGGTAAGGGTAGTGGAATCGTAGATGGCGGGAGTTATCTTTGAACTTATGATTAAAAAAATTCATATGGATTGGTTTGTCTGCTTGATATTTGGGTTGAATACTTTTGGTCAAAGTATTCTTTGTCTTTGTGTTTGAGTTTCCTAAACTTAGAATGATTCTGACAAATGTGGGGTTAATTCGAGGCTTAAAACAAGGACAAAAGAATGATTAACCTTGAAGTAATTTGTGGAGATTTTGGAATGTTATTCTATTAAATATCGTCATTCATTCGTCTTTTATAAGAAAACTAGCTTAAGTTATGAATGCGAAATTTATGCTCAAGGATGTATGCTTTGACTGTGTCCGTAGTTTTCAAGGTCGAGTTATCGGTTGCATTGTTGATTAAAAGAAGTAGCTAATCCAATGTAAGTTTTGGAACTTCATGATCTGGAAATATTTGCATTTCTATTTTGAGCTAGAGTTGTGTTGTGGTGTGAGGTGTTTGACAGTTTTCGTTTAAGAGATGATTTTTCTGGTTGTGACATGAATGATATTTGTGGTTAAAACATTTTTTCTGTTGGGAAGTGAGTTTGGTTCCTTTTAAGGAAAAAGAGATGGTGGTTGTGTGGAAGCATTTAATTCCTTGATCGGTTTCTTTTTTCTGAATTGCTTGGCCTTGGATAAAAGTGAGATGATTTGTTTTGGTAAAAGTGAAATGCATTTGCAGAAGACTTTCGCGATGTTTCTCTTTTGAATAGAGCTTCTCCCCGAAGAAATTTTTTTTTTTTGGTGTTTTTGGTTCTATGGAGTTCCTCTTCCAAGTTGAGTTCCCGTGTATGTGAATTTCAGCCTTTTGGTTTAAAGGTGGTGATTGTCGTTCGTGGTGTTAGTGAGAATTAAGATTTCTTTTACGTTCAAGCTTGGGGGTAAGAAAATGAATGTTTATGTTATGGTTGAGTATATTCAAGGATTGTACTCCTTGCCCTGGTCCTTGGGTGGAAGAATGTGTAGGCGAAACCTTCTTACAAGGGAAAACTAGAGTGGGTCGCTGATCGTAAGTAGTTTAAAAGTGAAGAGTAAAGGAAGGTTGTGTATAACTCAATTCAAACCTTTTTGGAGAATTGTTTTCATTGATGTGTTCCTCGGTGGGGTTGCTTAATTTAGTAGTGGACAACTTGGAAGTTGCAGGTAATTACATTAATTTTTGGAACTTTTTGTCATTTGGGTTCGAGCGAGTTTGTGTCAACCGTAGTGATTGTGTTCGGTTGTTATTGTTTCTGCGGATTTACGGACCCTGGTTGTAAAGTAGGCTATCTCTGTCGTTGGTAAGAGTGGATATTGGTTCTTTTTGTAAAAGATCAATCACTTGTAGGAGATAGGAGTTTGTGTTTGGGTTGATTTAGAGACTTACCTAGAGCGTTGTGTCTCACATGGTTCGTGTCGTCCAGAATGCGACGAACTGTGGTAGAGGAGTTGAGATTGGAATGTGGAGTTTCGCGATCGGGTTGAAGAGAGAAGTGGGAGTTGAGATTCCAGATCGATACCAGATTCACCTAATAGGTGTCCTTTATTTAATAGGGGAATAGTTCGTGTTAGAGTCCAATGAAAGATTTGTGGACCAATCAGTCTGAGCGGGAGGCAACTTGGGAACCTGAAGACCAGATGCGGAAGAAGTACCCTACGCTATTTGATGACGCTGGGGGTAAGTCGTGGTTTACCTTTTGCCTTCCTTTTCCTTTTAGGTCTGTAGCTAAAAGAAGAAGATTCGGGGACGAATCCTTTTAAGGAGGGGAGAATGTGATGCCCTAGAACTTTAGAGCGATCCTAGGGTTTTTCTTTCTCTGTTGTTTCGGAAAGAATGAGGGAAATTGTTGGGGAATTAATTAATTGAAGTTTATGCGGCGTATTAATATTATATTTGGAGTTTACGGGATAGAAACAGTGGGCCGAGGAAAACTTGGGCCTGGGCCGGGAATTCTTCTCCCACCTCCCCCTCCCCACGCCCTAAGTGGGCCGGCCCACCTCCCCCACCCCACGCCCTAGGGCGCCTCCCCCTCTCCCCCTAGCAGCCCCCACTCCACCTCTTCCTCCTCTTGCGTGGTGGCTCAAGATCCACCGCGAAACGCGAAGGAGAAAACGAGAAGAGGATCCGTGGAGGCGAGGAGGACGAACAGATTTCCGTTACGGAGATCGCTTGCGCGTTCTTCGTGGGTTCGCAAGGGGAACTCAAGGTAAAATTCCCAATCTTTTACCCCTGTTCTACCTAGGGATTAGGAGTGTATTAGATCTGGTGGTGAGTGGTTTGGTTGGATCTTGATGGGGGGGAAGGGTAGATGTTCACGTGGTGCTGTTTTTGGAAGGGAAGATTGTGCAGCGCGGATTGTTTCGCGGTTTAAGTGGCATAGATGATTTTTCCTGCAAAAACCTATAACTAGAAAGTTGTATATAACGTCGAGACCTAGCTTCTGTATTTTTTTCAGAATTTTTGGGCCATCGGACTGAGATTTATCTCTGTTGGAAGATGACGAACAGAATCTGGAAACAGATTTCGTCCACTGTGTTGGGCGGTTGTTTAGGCATATTTAACAGTGGAATTGAAATTTTTGATCTTCATGAAAGTTGTAGATCTCGTCAATATCTAGCTACTGTAATTTTTCTGTATTTTTATGAAAAGTAGAAAAAAAGATACGAAATTGGGAAGAGAGGTTGCTGCTGTTCGATCCGGACAGATCGGGGTTTTCGGTGTTTAAAAGGGGAACGGGTTGTAGAAAACGCGTGTTTGAATTGTGTGATCAATTGTGGTGTTATTATATACTGAAAGTATGCTTGTTCAGGTGATGCCCCTTCTGGACGCAACTAGATTCGTCATCCACGTCGGTAAAGGCAAGTGGAAGTAGCGGTCTTGCTAAACTATAACCCGCTATTTGTTTCGTCTTCAATATAAACCTTAATTGCAGCACACCTACATGGTTTAACTACTTGTTTATGAGATTGCAATATCCTATCCTGCATTGTGATGTGGTTGTTTGGCTTTTGAATCATGAGTAAGAATGAAGAAAGATGTTGTTTGCAAGATGAATTGTTGAGGTATTCTATCTCAATGATGTTCGCATTTTATCCATGTTATTTGATGGTATGCAAGCATGTGGATTCAGAGTGGGAAGTTATGAATGTATTTATGCATGAAGCATTAACTGCATAATCATGCATTGGAAGTTTGTCGACGCCTTGCGGCGCGATCAAGACGTACAACACCGTGTGTTCCTGAGAAAGGGCACGGTGAGGAGGATCATGGCATAAGCATGTGCACAATCATATGCATTCTACTGAGGTTGTGTGGACTCTGTAATGTGGTCTTGGACATGAGGAATTTGGTATGCTAGTTTTACTGTGGTCGTGTTATTTGTTAGAAGTTGTTCCGCTTGCTGAGATTACCCAATCTCACCCCTTGTTATTTTGTTGTTTTCAGGTAGTTCTCGCGAGTCGTAAGTTTGAAGGGTGGGCTTAGTAGCACAATCAACCCTCCGGGGTCATCACGAATCACATGGACTAGTGCATTTAATAATTCATTAGCTTGCTGAAATTTTATTAATTATAGACCTGTTGATGTCCTCTTTGGAGCTATTTTACGTTTATGTTTGTTTCCTGGTTGATTTAGACTTGTTATCTCTAGTATTGATGCTTTTATGTTATTCCTGTTTGTAATGTTTATTATGAATCTTGTTGTCGCTTCCGTTTTGTCCTAATTTTAGGGGAGATGCTATCGAAATTTTCTTGTATGACAGTTTAGATTTGTAGGGTGTTACAGTAAGAGGGATGGAAAGCTGAGACTAGGGGTGAAAATGGGTCGGGTAATACCCGACCCGTATCCGTACCCGGCAAAATTCTACCCGAAAATTCGGATACGGATACGGGTATTTTTTTTGTCGGGTCGGATATGGGTAATTACCCGGATACTTTTCTTTTAGATACGGATCGGATACAGGACAGCCGATACCCGGTAAATACCCGAATTTTCGGGTCGGATACGAGTACCCAGATAATTTTTAAAATCGGGTACCCGGATACAGGACAGCAGTAATTCATATTTTTGGAGGTCTTCCCGTGCTCGAAAAATTTTGTGGTCTACATGAAAGTTTTAGAGAATTTTGAGGAACATCTTTTTCATATTGATAAGTTTTTCATTTAAGCAACAAAAAAATCATAGAAAATCGGGAAGGGTAACAGAGAAATTCATGTTTAAGACGGACCAACTTTTACAACATGCAGTAATTCGCGTTTTTGGAGGTCTTCCCATGCTCGAAAAATTATATGATCTACATGAAAGTTGTAGAGAATTTTGAGACACATCTTTTTCATGTTGACAAGTTTTTCATTTGAGCAACAGAAAAAAATCATATATATGGTGTTATATATATTGTATGGACTGCTATATGAAGATGTCTTGTGTTGTATACTTGTTAATTTTCATATGCTAGTGCTATGTTATATGGTTTATGCTCTTTGACGCATTAGTTCGACTGTATGTTTTGTATTATTTGTGTCGGTATATGCTTTGGTTGGATTATTTTTATCATAAATTTTAATGCGACACAATTCACATACTATCCGACTAATTACCCAATATCCGTATTATGCCCGTCTGTATACTATCCGGTACCTGTTTTCTATCCTTTTATAGATACCCGTTAACCGTATCCGTATCCGTACCCGATTTTTAACTATCCGTATCCGATCCGTATTGGAGTAAAAATAATTAGGGTAGGATACGGGATCACCTACTATCCGACTGTATCCGATCCGTTTTCATCCCTAGCTGAGACACCCTGCTGATTCTGCCCAGTGGAGAATCATCAATAGGCTCTTCAGGAACAACTTCGAAAATGAACCTAGGAATATAAGGTTTGGATTGAGTACAGATGGAATGAATCCTTTCGGTAATATGAGTAGCATTCATAGCACTTGGCCCGTGACTCTCTGTATCTACAACCTTCCTCTTTGGTTGTGTATGAAACGAAAGTACATTATGATGTCGCTGCTTATTCAAGAGCCGAGATAACCTGGCAACAATATTGATGTATACCTGCAACTATTGGTGGAAGATCTTGTGATACTGTGGAACGAAGGTGTGCAGGTATGGGATGAGTACAAACGAGAGTACTTCACTCTACGTGCATTATTGTTTTGCACCATCAATGATTTACCTGCTCTAGGTAACCTATCTGGTCGTACTATAAAAGGAGCCAAAGCCTGTCCACAGTGCTTGGATGAAACAGATAGTGTGTGGCTCAACAACTCAAGAAAACTGTATATATGCGTCACCGTAGGTTCCTTCGAAGGAATCACTCCTACCGCAATATGAAGAAACAATTTGATGGAACAAAGGAGAACGGTTTAGCTCCAAGGCCTCGTCGTGGGGAAGAGGTATATGATATGGTTAAGGATATTAATGTTGTACTTGGAAAAGGTAGTAATAATACATCGAGATCCCAAACTGAGAAGACCACGTTGAAGAAGAGATCGGTATTTTGGGACTTGCCCTATTGGAAAGACTTAGAAGTTCGACACTGCATCATATTGGAAAGGTGTGGGCACGACCTCAGGTCTAGAGCCGAGCAAGATCTAGATTCGGAGAAACCGAGTCCACGGTCAGAGAAACCGAGTCTCTCTCTAGGGCACTGCACTCAATGAGGACTGAGGAGAACGACCGGATACAGGCTGAATCGAACCAGCAATTGTGGCTGAATCGAGTTGGTATCGTAGTCACAATCCGAGTCCGAGTTTGCTGATGCAACTAAGTGGAACTCTGGTAAAGTTGAGTCTTCAAATACAGTGAGAATAAAGATTAGCGACTACAGGGGAGTTCTGAGCAGCAACAACAGAGGTTCTAGGATACAGATCCTGGTGCGTTTTTGTTCCAACCTTTAGTGATCGGCTGTTGATCAAATTTCATCTCCTGGAAGAAAGGTATGTCTTTTACTGAGGTTTGTTATAGTAGATTTTATACATAGTATCCATCATTGATTAGGCTTTGGAAATACTTGCCTAATTATGCTTTTTTGTTCTCATGCATGATGTTGAAAATATGGATAGAAGTTGGATCAATGCTAAACAATTTACCCCTGCATATGTCAAAGGCGTTGGAGAATTCACGACATTTGTTCAAGAAAGATTTGGTCAGAATAATGAGATACCTTACCCATTTCGTGAATGTCTTAATCACGTACGGAGACCTCAGTCCATTGTGCAAGACCACATTCATATAAATGGCATGTCAAGTACATACACGAGGTGGTTTCATCATGGAGAATCATTTGATGCTGAAGATGTGGATTCTCCGGTGCATGTCAATGAAATTAATTGTGATATGGAAAGTCCTGGTCACGATGGCTTCGTTGGGAGTGAGGATGACGATGAGGAGGAAGGGTTGCCCGATATGATAAAGGAGCTCTACACAGCTTCAGAGAAAGGTGGAGAACATCCTAATTTTGCTAGAGTGTTGGCAGATGTGAAGCAGGTACTTTGCTCTCAATCACTATTTTCAAGATTCTCTTTTCTCGTCAAGTAACTTCATGTGAAGTCATACTATCGGATCAGCAATTCCGTTTTTGATGCACTAGCAAAGCTACTATCGCAAGCATTCCCCCATTGCAAACTTCCAAGTTCATTTTATGAAGTGAAGAAATACCTTACTGAATTGGGTCTTGGATATGAGTCTATCCATGTTTGCTTGAATAACTGTGTGCTATTTAGAAAGGAATTTGAGAATAGAGATGAATGCCCTATATGCGGTGAATCAAGGTGGATAGATGGGAATGTCAATAGGCGGGTGCCTCAAAAGGTGTTGAGGCATTTTCCGCTAGGACCACGATTGTAGAGATATTTTACTTCAAAACAAACAGTAGAGGATACACAATGGCACAAGTTGAAGCGACAGCCAAATGATAATGAGATGAGTCATCCAGCTGATGGAGAGGCGTGGAAAGACTTTGATAGAAAGAGGAGAGTGGAACGTCTTATAGAGTCCCGCGTCCATGCTATACTAGTGAGAATACAAAAGAGAGAACAAAATCTTTTTTTGTTTATTTTTAATTTGTCATTTTTTTATGTAATGAGCTTTATAAGTCATCCACAAATGTAACATCCTCCAAGTCATGCTATCAAAAGTACTTGCACCCTCAATTCTACACATAGACAATGTAGAGTAAGCATAACTAGAAATCAATTACTATTAACAGTTTTTTGCATGGCATGATCTCCCTTCCTCAACTACCTTAAAACCTGAAAACATTGAATTTTTGTGCACTTCATTGGTGCTTGAAAAACTGATTTATTGATTGATTGCAATAGAATATAAAAATTGAAAGGAATTATATGCACCATCGGCCTTACTTTTCAACCATGCCAAGCAATTAGCTTAAGGTTTCATGTTTTCGGTCATACACAACCTCTTTCAAGTTCATACCAAAGTGCAATGATAAGCAGTCTCATAAAGAAGAAGTGCGGTAGTACATAAACTTGATCTTGCATTTATCAACAATCACACTTTGAGCTTTAGCACTTTAACTTTGATAAATATAATATTTAGCACTTTTTGAGTAAGATTAAGATAGCCAAGAAAGTTCAACCATGACAAGATTTAATTTAAGTTGTCATTCCAATTAAAAAGTCATGTAATAAACTACATCATATATGCATAAACATGAAGTTGCAAAAACCTTGTAGCATAAACATGGCTTCAAATAACATATGTGTATCAAATATAATGCTCATTAATTTATTATTGTTTTTCTATTTTTTGTTTTTCATTTAAGAAACACAAAGAAAGATATGTATTACAAAACATTACAAAGTTTTCACAAACTCCCCCTCAAAACAAACATCTTAAAAACCATCTTCAAAATTGTTACCCAATAGGATTAATTTTATAAACAAAAGTCTGAAAGAACAATCCTCCCGATAGGCAAACGAAAGAAATTTTCACCAAAAATCCATTAACTCCCCCCAAACGAATAACCAATGAAATCAAAAGAGAGGTGATGATATACATGTGTTTGAGTTATCATGGTATGTTCAGTTAAGCATAGCAGGAATCATAATAAATAAATACTAAGCATGAAAAAACATGATATAAGATATAACATTAGTGAACATACCAGGGAATACATATGAGCATATGAACAAACATATCATCTCATACCACAATTAGATATCTGTGAATGTAAAAGACATGAGTGTATAAAATAGCTCACAAAGTAGGTGCAAAATTATCGCACATGCCTCTTGAAGGCCATCTCAAAGATGACAACCATCTAAGTCTAGATCACATTTTGCAAAAGACCAAGATCCACTTATCTTCTGTTCTCCAACCTGCATCTGAAAAACCTACATAGCACTGGAAGATGTAGAGGCCTCGGTACTAGGATTAGAAATAAAGCATTTAAGAATCTAGCACTGAGACACACTACGCACAACGGTAGGCACAATACGAGTATTCTTATGCACAAAATCAGAGTTGCCCTTTCCTGTGTTTCTAGCAACAAAAGGTGTTTGCTTCACCCTAGGCACATAATGAGAAGCAAAGCGTGCCTGTCTAAAATTAGACCTAGCCTTAGTCCTTTCTTTTTTTTTGTTGTTTAGCTAGTCTAAAGGAAAAATCTACTAGATGTCCATCTCTATCACAGTGAGTGTAATTGTACTTAACATGATGTTTAGCTTTAGAAGTAGAAGCATCATTTGCATTCATTATAGTAGAAGATAAAATTCTAGCAGACTTAAAAGCAGTTTTCTTAGGCTCATTAAGAATCTCAATTTTGTCATTGCAAAGAGCCTAACAAACAGTGCGAGGTTTTGTTTCATATGAAGTATACGGATCAAAACCTAAACCTTTCTTGTTTGAGCTAACCTTAGATTGGTTCAAAATCATGTTCAGAATTTTCTTGCCATTAGTGAAACGTTCTAAAGAATTTTGTAAGTAATCAACTTTCTTAGCAAGAGTTAAACAATTATTGCATGGAACATCCACTTTAGCCTTTTGTTTCCAATAGTTTGAGCATGAAAGAACCTCATGAGTGAGCATATCATTAGTCATATAAGAAACTCTAGCATTTGCATCTTTCAATTTCAATTCAAGAATTGAACATTTAGAACAAGAAATTGAACCATGCAAATCATTAGTGAAACAACTAGCATGTTAAACATGTTTCTCATTTTTCTCATTTTAATATAACAAAAAGCATGTTCTTTCCTAAGCAAGGTGAGCTCATTGTAAATTAAGTCACAAGATTTGCAAGCATCGTCATCCGGAATCAAAGATTTAAGTTTAATAATTTCAGCCAATGATTCCACAATAATACCATGTTTCTTAATTTTCTTGTCACGTTTATCAAACAATTTACCAAGTCGAGCAACAACAATTGCTAATTCATCGTAAGAAGGTTCTACCTCATTGAAATCGCTATCATGGTCGTCCTCGGTGAAGCTTTCATCGCTTTTAGCCATGAGATACAACCCTGTCAATTCATGCTTGCTTGGAGTTGTTGTGTCATATTCACTGCTCTCCGAATCCACATCGCTCAATTTTACTTGTTCAAGAGCAGAAAGGACCTAGTGGATAACTTTGCGGTTGATGAAGCTCTTCTTTTTTCTATCACTTGGAGAGAACTTCTTCTTCTCTTTTCTTTTGTCATTGTCCTTCTTCTCCCTTGATGCTTTACCTGCAAGTTTAGGACAATTTGGACGAATATGGTCGAGATCACCACACTCATAGCATCTTGGAGGACCACCACTAACTCTCTTCCTCATTCTCACATTCTAAAAAGTTTTGTTAAAGCGAGAAGAGAGTAGTGACAAATCTTCTTCTGGGAATTGCTCAATCTGTTTATCGGTTAGTGAAGACAAGAAAGATAAAGCAAAACTTGAAAAGCATTATTATGAGATATGCTAGATTGGGAGGTTAATGCAATTGATTTATGATCATTCTTCCTAGCAAGAACATCCAATTCATGAGTTTTCAGCTTAGAATAAAGAACATCTAATGTAAGTGTACTCATGATAGTTGATTCTCTAATAGATGTTACTTTCATCTCCCAAATTGACATGTCTAAAGCACCAAGTAGTTGTCTAGCATTGGAAGCATCAGTGTAGCTAATTCCAACAGCACGTAGATTGCTAAGAATTTTATTAAAGCGTGCAAAGAAATTGTCGGGGATCGACTATTCACTAAAAACGACCATTTCGCTCCTAGGGGTCCAAAAAGGCAACCGACCACACGTGCCCCTACGGAAGAAGCTCGGGAAACTTACTCGAACGGCCAGAACATCCGAGCTTGCATGCTCGGGGATTCGCCCATGACCATGCTGGACTAATACGAGCAAACACGCTCGTATGAGCTACGCAGATGGTCGGGGGACCTGGTCAAACCATCAGAAAGGAAGGTGGCAATCAATCCGCCGGAGATCAAGGAAAGACGCACCCGAAACTCAAATAACGCGAAGATCAAGGGGCGCCCGATCGTGGGCGCTACGGATATGGATGCGTGGCGCAAATCTAGGGGGTAGTTACCTTCTATGTATCTTCGGCTTCTGTATTTAAACCCCCCCCAAGAGCATCTGCAAAGGGGGACTAGAGACCAAACATAAACACAATATACTGGAGTAGGGCTGTTATCTCGGCGGTGAGAGGCCCGAACCAGGATAAACACCACGCGTCTTTCTCCCGTTTACGCGTTGCTCGGACGATAACCCCGGCTCGCACGAAGGGGCCCTGTTGATCCCTCGTTCAACAAGTAAGCTCGGCGGGAGCCCATTCTCCAATCGTCGACAGAAATCATGTAATGATTCACCAGACTTCATCTCAAAGCGCATGTATTCTTTCTTATAAATATCTTGACGTACCTTTTTTACTGTGTTTGAACCTTCATGGTAATCACAAAGAGATTTCCATATCTCATATGTGAATCAAAGATGAACCACTCGATCAAAGTCGATGCGTCCCAAGCTTGGGATGATCAAGTTATGCGTCTTGCTATTTGCTTCAACATGTGCGCGATTGGTGTCGTTGACGTTGTTGTTCTCAAGGACTTCGTATGGCTTGTAAACCTTCTCCCAAATTGAGAAGCCTTGTGCCTGGATGAACGCCTCCATCTTGGCCTTCCAAAAATGAAAATCAACACCATCGAAAATACAATGTTTTGTCGAATACCTATCCATCACTACGATTTCTAATCACCGGTTAAGATTAATTAGAAAAATCTTGCTTTGATACCACTTGTAGGATCGATATATATATACTAATATAGCAATCAGAGGGGGTGAATGATTGCGCAGAAGCTAAAATCAAAATTTTGATCTACTAAAAATTCACCCCAATTCGGAATCAAATAATTGCTTCATATTCAATAAAAACAGAATAGATACATTCGGTAAATTGCAAATTTATGGAGATCC
Organism: Rhipidocladum racemiflorum; assembly: GCA_036346355.1. Classification (NCBI taxonomy): domain Eukaryota; kingdom Viridiplantae; phylum Streptophyta; class Magnoliopsida; order Poales; family Poaceae; genus Rhipidocladum; species Rhipidocladum racemiflorum. The sequence goes on along the minus strand of CM070576.1, from coordinate 34,655,270 downwards.
AACCGTCGGATTGACCTAAAATTTTAACAGAAGAAACTAGATTCCAATACGAATCTAACAAAAAAAAAAAGAATCAGCTCGATTGGACCTACAGATAAAAAATTACGAACCCTACAAGCTGACTGTATCAATAATGACGAAAATTGATTAAACCTTAATTTCGTGATTAAACAAAATCTACAAGGAATTAACCAATCAAACTTTTTAGATCACTAACTTGATTCCCTAGAAAGGTTTGGAATAGATCAAATCAAAATTATCACAAAGAATCAATCAATTTTGAACACTGATTAGCAAATCACCTGTCGGTTTTCCAAAGGACTCACGATGCTACAGTACTGCCTCGCGCTATAGTAATTCGTGAAATACTGTAGCATCCCTGTATATTACTGTAGCATCGATTCCTTCGTTTAGGCGAGATGCACTGCTGTGTCGCTTGGATATTCTTTCCCGCTGATCCCCGAGTGAACGGCAATCACATGTCATGCACAGCCGCCGCACATCACCTCTGCTTCTACCGCCTGGAGGGAGACCCCTGCGGCTCGTAAATCTTGCTGTCTCCTTCGGAAACCGCACGCCAACAGTGCACACAGGAGAACTCCGTTTTCTTTTCTACTTTGTGCGGCTTTGAAGAAAAATAATTTTTATTTCTTTTTGTCTAGACTAGTTACAATACTTCAAAACAAAAGAGTACAAACCCTAATGCCTAACTCTTCATAAACAGAGGACACCCCCCTATTTAAAATGTGCAAACCTAAAGAGTTTGTATACAGATATATGCATGCATATCCACCTGGCCCAATTACATATATCCCAATATACGCACATAGCTCAAAATTCACGCATGCACGCGTACGGCCCACCTGCCGCTACCGCGTGACTCGCTCGTCTTCACGTGCACCGTTCTCTAATCCGAACGTCCCGCATGACATCCTTGACTACTAGGACCTCGGTTCATCCCTGAACCTAGTCCTGAATCTCAGTTCCTTCATGAACCTAGTTCTGATCCCGTCACCAATCACGTTCGACCTCAAGCAACACCTGCACATGAATAAACCACGAAACAATATTCCGAGCACAAGTCCACGACTTGACTCAGATCAGTCCATAGTCCATACAACCTCTTGCACGAGCGTATTGCATCAAGCAAAACAATTACTATGCTATCACAAGCTTATTAATTAATTATCCAAAATATCACATGCACATGCACCACACATGCCAAGAGCACAATGACTTTGCAATACCAAAATCAACACGATACCAATTTTTCAGCACATGATTTCACAAAAGGACAACTTCATATACTTATATATTTAAAGTTTTAAAAGTTTGATCACATCCATTCAAAAACGATGCATCAGAAGCAGTAACTTTGGTCCCTATGCATGTCTTTCTGAGCTTTCACGGCCTAAGCAGCATAACCTCACTACGCTGATGACTGATCACCGAGGTCTTAGTCAACATGTCTTTAAGTGAATGCATATGCTCGGTATCTAAGACTAATCAACCAGCATGACGACCATTCCCAATGGATTATGACAACTCAGTTAATTTCCCGGGATAATATGGTGTTGATAAGTCTTGAAAGAAAAAGAATTTAGTCCTAAAACAATGGTGTTGATAGCTTCCCACGATCGGTGCAGAGGCTCCTCCCTCACAGTTTGCCCTTTCAATATTGTAGCGCTTACTGTGGCTCTTGATTGGAACAGCTGAAATAGTTGATCTCATGACGAGAAAAAAGATGGGGCAAGTTACGGTAAAATCTGCCTTTAGATGCAAAGGATTGAGGATAATTTTAGGGCAATTCTTTGAGTAGTACTTCTTAATTACTCTTTCCCTAATATTAGATTTACTCGAGTGTAAGAACTGATCAATCAACCATTTTGTTACCATGGATATATAGCATATTCAGCCGATCAAAAACTGATCTACTTTCAAAGACCGACTTTAACACACAGCACTTACTGAAGAGAAGGAACAGGATTATGCCCGACTACACGTGTGTTGTGTGTCAAAATTCAGCAGAAGAAATGAAAATAAATTTGGTGGGGAGGTGTGCAAACTCTTTTTCGTGCATACTTGATGCTGATTGATACCACGTGGACAATCTTGCAATCCAACGTCACGATATTAAATGAGAAGATGAGTTCAAGCAACCAAATTTGCATCGAATTAAGTGAGGAGGTGAGTTCAAAGTCCTCACTTAATGTCGTGGTGTTGGATTGCATGATTGTCCACGTGGCATCAATCAGCATCAGATATGCACGGGAAGAAATTTGCACACCTTCTCTATCGAATTTATTTACGAAGAAACAGTGGAACACCTCTTTTTCCTGTGCCCTTTTGCCAGAAATTGCTGGAAATATTTATGTCCGGGCACGACAGAATTACACAGACATGATTCAAGCTTTTTTTCAAAACTTCAAAGGTTGCTTGCAGAAACCTTTTTTCATGGAAATCATCATACTTGCATGTTGGAGTACTTGGACTACAAGGAATGGAAAAGACTCTGAGGATGTTAATCAGACAATGTAGATTTCGAAGAGAAAATTCAAGCATGAATTTGCCATGATTATCCATAGGGCAAAGAAGGAATATTTTCCTTCTATATAAGAATGGCATGAAACTCTAGGTTAATTCTATATAATTTTTTTCTTTTTTCTTTTGATGCCATAGTATCATTTTTTTACATATATAAATTTATTTTGGTGAATTAGGATCACCTTTATCTTATTGTTTTCCTTTAAAAAAGAACTGATGTTCTTACTGTTACGAATATAGTATATGTGACACTACGGAATACCGAGACTTTATAAAATATGAAATTAGAGATTGTGGCATTACATAATGTGAATATTGAGGCCAAAAACAGTATAAAATGTGAAATTAAGGTTAAAACCATAGGGTATGGAGGTTTATAGCGCTTTCGGGCCGTTTCCGGAGTTTTGGGCCTTTCCGGGGGAGTTTGGGCCTAGGGGAAAGGGTCGTGGGCCTTGGTGGGAGAGAGTTTGAGTCCTTTTAGGAGTAGGAGTCCTGTTTGGAGGCCTTCCCCCAGCCTTATTGCGCCTCCTCCCCTGCTGGTTGCGCCCCCACTTCTTTGCCCTAGCCGCCACCCCCAATTCCCACCTCCCTTGCTTGCGCCCCCACCTCCCCCTTGCTCCCCATTGCTCCCCACCTCTCCACCACCTCTCCTCCACCCCTTGCTGCCCTAGGGTAGCCTCCCCACCCCTACACCTCGAGGATCCATCCATTGGAGCGAGGAGCGAGGAGCGAACCGGGAGGAGATCCATTCAGTTTTCGTGCGTCGGGCGAAGGTATGGCCATGGGAATCCTTGGGGTTGGGCTAGGTACTGTTCTAAGGATGATTATCAAGTTTTTAGATCAATTGGTGGTGCTGGATTTGATTATATTAGATGGATTCTTGAGTTGGTCACGTTCTCTGTTTCGGACAGCATGAGCAGTCGACCTAGGGTTCGGTTTTTCGCCAATTTAGAGTCCGAATTTGGTCGTACGGATGTTGAAGAAGTTGTAGATAATTTCATTATCTTTCCGTGGATATAAAGAACGTTAAATTCCGATCAGCCGTTTGAAAGTTATCGCTGTTTTACCGAGCGTGTTAAAATCTGTGACGTGATTGGAACAGATCACAGTAATTTGTAGATTAAGCAACTTTAGAGTCCGAATCAGTCTTTCCCTATACCTAGAAAAAGTTGAAAAATTTTCTAAGCTACGCGAGGATGTACTCGTTTAACTCATTCTGTTTTTGGGTTTTGCAAGTAGTTGGCAATGTCGGGGTAGATGAGGGTTTGCCTACTATTTTGTGGACATGATTGTGAGTGTGTGGTACCTATGTGCAGGTGGTGCGACGCCGGGAGTGCCTTCTACTTCCCGCCAATCCGTTGCTTATGGTCGAGGCAAGTGTATTGTAATGGATAGCGATTTGTAGGTTGCTTGTTGAGAATGGATGAATTTGACTATATGATATGATCACTTGCCATGCTTTAATGATTGCCAATGATATGATGAGCATGTTTATTGTGTTATGATGCCATGTGTTAATGTACAAGTTGATTATGATGTGGCATATTTGCATACATGGCATTATTACATGGCCCGGGCAGTGAGAAAGTCATAACTAGTCCGGGAAGGTCGGTGAGAAAGTTATGACTAATCCGGAGAGCCAATGAGTAAGTCCTACATCGTGATTCCATTCACCGCGGTGAACGGAAGCGAGGAGTAGGCACCCTCCATCTTCGGGATGGAAGGGGGGAGAGGGTGCACACCGACGGGTGTGTACTCAACCATATCGGTATGAGTTTCCAAGGAGACATGAGCATCGCATCGCATTGCATACATATTGATGATGATGATAATATGTGACCATGAATGAGATGGTTTACATGATGTGAAATATTTTGTGCTATGTAATTGTTTTTGTGATCATGAATGAGATGGTTTACATGATGTGAGATATTTTTTGCTATGTAATTGTTTATGTTTGTACCATTGCAATATACTTGCTGAGTGATGAACTCACGTTTGTGTTTATGTTGTTTTCTTTTAGGTACCATGAATCTGACATGCGGGAAAGGGAGCTAGTCACACGTCATCACTTAGCATCACACATTTAAACAATGACATGTTCCTTCCCTTATGGTTATGGTTAATTTATTGAACTAAACTATGGTTTCGATGATTCGTTGGTCGTTATGAGTAATTGATTAGTCCATATTTGTCATGTGATGGATAGAATTTATATCCTTAGTGGTATGGTGGCTGTTTTTCCGTTTGATCATGTTATTGCTATCGTTCATTATGCCATATTGACATGTTATTATTGTTGTTGCTTCAATTCATGTTAAAACAAAGGGGATGCTGCCGAAATCTCAGTTTTTAGTATGTGCGTCTTTGCTGGAATTTATGTTTAATTGTGGTATTTAGATGTTGTTTAACTTATGTTTGGTAGCATTCAGGCATAATAAATACCGGGGTGTTACAGTATATTATTATTTTGATAAACCATTCATACACTGGAACATAGTTCTTGAGGCCTACAACAGTATTTAATCAAGCGTAAACACATTCATGCATGTATGTCAATTTTCGAGTACCATGTACCCACACGCAGATGCACCAAGCTGAATATGCTCCATTACCGCTGTTTGGCCAATACTAAGGGACACCGAGAAAGAAGAACATATGTAATTTTATTGTCTTGCAGAGTTGCAGGTGAGGTTCCATGAATAGTAGTCACTCAGTCTTCCAGGACCACAGAGGAGGGGTTTCAGAATCCTTCCAGGTGAGCAGGACGCCATCGTAGCGATCACCCTGAACATTTGCTGATGCATAGGACTCGAGTTCAGCCATCTCCTCAGCAGTGAGCTTCACGGATAACGCTGCCACATTCTGGTTAAAGTTCTTGACTTTTGTGGTTCCGGGTATTGGGCAGACATCGCTTCCCTGGTGGTGAACCCAAGCCAGTGCGAGCTGTGATGGTGTGCATCCCTTCCTTGCTGCCATTGCGGTAACATGCTCAAATATAAGGGCATTCTTCTCGAGGTTTTCTGGTTGGAACCTTGGTAGATCCTGAAAATTCGTAGTATGTTTTCGTGAAATTCAGTTCAACGTGACCTTTGGTAAAGTAAATAGTGAATGCAATTGAAAGTAAATATATACGAAATTTATCCTGACAAAAAAAGGGGAAGGATCCATCAAACTTGAGTGAAATGATGCGGAAGCAGCTGGTCATAGGAAGGTAGTCAATGATATAAACCTTGCGGATGTCTTGCTCGGATAGTGTATCAACCAGTTTAGATCCACTTGATAAGAACCCTCTGCCGAGTGGACTGTATGCAACAATTCCAATGCCAAGCTCCCTAAAATTATCGGAACAAATGGATAATTCAGAAAATAATATCCATACTTTAACTGACAAAAACATGGCATGTCTGAGTATGCACACACCTGCAAGTTGGAATTATGTCTTCTTCAACGTCTCTCGACCACAGAGACCACTCCAGCTGGACAGCAGTTATTGGATGAACTGCGTGTGCTCTTCTGATCGTCGATGCCGATGCTTCAGACAATCCAATGTATTTTATCTTTCCCTCCTCGATAAGCTTCTTGAGTTCACCAATCTGTGAAAGTCAAGAATGTAAGCTTACTTATAAGACATGTCAGTACATTTAAAAGTTGAGTGGAAAAAAGACTGCAAAAACTGTTCTTTGACTAACAATACCAGCAAACAGGGGAGCCCCCCGGTCCACCTCTGTTTGTTGTTTACTATATAGCTAGGAATTTTTTAAAGTTCCTTTTTTTAAACAAAAGAATCACATTGAATTATTAGTGACCTATTGGCATCTTGCAATTATAGAGAGGGAAAACGCATCCTTAATTTGGGGGTCTTTAACTTTGGAATATAGTTTTATTTAGTATTTTAACTTTGTGATGATCTATTTTGGACCTTGATGGAGGCCACTTTTCCAGGGTTTAGAAGGACAAAGAATTTTTTATTTAAATAATACATTTTTTAAGAGTAATTACAATACTAAGACATGAAAAAATAAAATTGCAAAAATAACACTACTTTGCCAAATAGTACGGCGAAATACCAGTAGCCGTCAAATGGCACGGCGTAATAGTAGTCGTCATACCGTTTGGCGACTACTTGTTAATCCCGCAGTTAACTCTTCGCCGTCAAAGTTCACGGGAAACGAGATAATAATTGCCAAACCGTTTGGCTATAACTAGTAATGGCCAAACCGTTTGGCGATAACTGTCTCGGTAATAATGGGGGGCTACAGGCTACTTGTTGTCGCCAAACGGTTCGGCGACTACTAGTTGTCGCCAAACCGTACGACGATTATTGCCTCGTTTTCCGTAAATTTTGACGGCGAAGAGTTAACTGTGATTAGCAAGTAGTCGCCAAATGGTATGGCGACTACTCCTATTTCACCGTGCCGTTTGGCGATTACTGGTATTTCGCCGTACCATTTGGTGAAGTAGTATTATTATTGCAATTTTATTTTTCACTTATTAATATCGCAATTACTCTTGAAAAATGTATTATTTAAAAAAAAAACTCGAAGGACAAGGATGGATCATTGCTGTACACGCCTGTAGACTCTGCTGACAGAGCCGTTGAAGTTAACTTGCAGGTCTTTAATCTGGGAGGATGGATGAGACAATGCGACACTGCTGTGGAGAAAGGCAAGAAGATGGAACAAACTGACAAGAAAGATAGAGACCAGGAAGGATTCTGAATTCTGAAGTCGTAATGAGATTAAGAGGAAGGATAGGAACAGTTATTTGCATAAGTTTTGATGTGATCCGGAAATGTGAGGCTACGAAAGGCATGTAATGCTTTGTACTGGGCTAAACTGGCTAAACTCAGTTTCAATAAAATGGAACCGAGGCATCATTGGTGGTGCCTTGTTCATCTAAAAAATTTTGGACCTTGAATTTTTTAGGAAAGACCAGTTCTGTGTACTAAATATTCCATTTAAAAACATCATAATATGGAATAAGTTATGAGTGACTGACAGGTATGTCCAAGAAGGATAGGGTTCAAAAAACACTACAGAATTTGCGGGTTTCAATTGAAATGTGAGCATAAATATAAGGGATAATAAAAAAACTGGGTTTTTTCTAGCTAAAAGTTCTTTGTACATGGTTACTGCACTTAGAAATGGGGTACAACTAGTTTGAGAGTACCTCAAACTAATAAATTTAAGGACGTCCTCTTAAAATACCATGTGATATCTTCTCCATCCACCTCCACCTTCCCCCCTTCACTCTTCCCCTACTCCCCCACCTTCCTTCCTTCCTCTCTAACAAAAAATTTTAAAATAAGAAAATTTAAAATTCAAAAAATTTAAAAAGGGAGTTTCAACTCGGAAAAAATTAACTCAAAAAAATTTAAATAAAAAATTTCAAATAAGGAATTTTCAACTTAGAAAATTTCAAATTAGAAAGTTTCAACTAGAAATTTTTTAAATCAAATAGTTTTAAATTAGAAAGTCTCAACTAAAAATGTTAAATAAAACATTCTCAAATTGGAAAGTTTCAACTCAAAACATTTCAAATTGAAATGTTTCAAATCGAAATGATTTAAATTGAAAATTTTCAAATTCAAAAGTTTCAACCCGTAAAATTTTAAATCGAAAAGTTTCAAACCTAAAAATTTTCAATTTAAAAGAATTTTGGTTCAAAAAATTTCAATTAAAATCTCTTTGTTTGAAAAGTTTTGATTCAAAATTCAACTCAAAATTATCAACTTGAAAAAATTTAAATTGAAAATTTTAAAATCAAAAGGTATGAACTAAAAAAAATTAAATAAGAAAATTTCACTCACGCGTCTCTCTCCCCAAAGCCTAGGGGACATTTGATCATTTGCCCTCAAGTTGATGAGTGTTTGATCATTTGCTCAAAGTTGATATGCGTTTGATTATTTGCCCTACGATGTCTCACTGACATGCGGGTCCTAGGGCCACATGTCAGTGAGACATCGTAGGGCAAATAATCAAACGCATATCAAATTTAGGCAAATGATCAAACACTCATCAACTTGAGGGCAAATGATCAACTAGCGAGCCAAGCCAATACACGGTCGGACCAAGTGAACGCACGCCCATTCACCCTTTTTATCATCTCTCTCCACCATGCACTCACGCGTCTCTCTCCCCAAACCCTAGAGGCGCTGCCACCCGAGCGCCGCTGTGCCATGGCCTCCTCGGCGAGCTTCCTTCACGCCCAAGTGGCTTTGTCGTCTGCGTTGTTGCCACCAATAACCACCACCGCCCTCAGATGCCTTTTTTAAATCAAGTTAAAACCCTCTCAAATTTGAGTTGGATTTGATTTTTGAGGTGAAATCTTTTCATTGGAAATTAATTTTGAGTTGAAAGTTAAGAATTGTTTGAGTGGAAAGTTGATTGCAAGGGTTTGAATTTGGATCTATGAGTTGAAAACTCTTAATTTCTAGCTAGTTGAAAGTTATGAGGTTTGAAATTTAGTTGAACCGAGTTGAAAGCTGATATTATCATGATTTGAAAATTGAATCCGGTTTGAAAGTGAAAGTTTTTCTAAATACGACTTGAGAAGGTTCAATTTGTGACTTGAGGATGGAGGCAGCGGCGAATGACAAAAAAAAACACTTTATAGAATTTCAACTTTATTTTAGCTAGGGAAAAAAATTGAACAAGTCTTTGAGCTAAATGTTGTTCGTACATATATAAAACCCATCTACGTACTATCCCTGAGTCGGCCCTTTTTTTTAAAAAAAGTCTAAATCAATTTATTTTTCTTTGAATTAGCTTTTGAGACGTGTGTGTAATACTGTATTAATCCAGTAGTTGAAAAATACGTGTTTGTACACTTGACCGCACCTTTCATCCTCACTTCAGTCGCTTGCTACTAGTCAACTGTCGGTGTGATCAACTAGCCGCTAGTCGACAACGGAAGCAGAGCAGGAGGTGAACTGGACTCACCGTAATTTCGATGGGCACCCTGGTGTCGATGCGGTGCTGGTAGTAGAGATCAATGCAGTCGACGCCAAGCCGCTTGAGGCTGCCCTCGCACGCCGCGCGCACGTACGCCGGGTCGCCGCGGATCTCCACGGTGCCGTCGGCGTCCTCGCGTGCGCCGAACTTGGTCGCCAGCTGCACCTTCTCCCTCACCCCTCCCTGCAGCGCCTGCATATATGTAGATATCCAACCAAGAAAGCACTAGCTTTCAGTACCTCACCAGCTACGCATCGATCCAAGAATCAATACTGAAGTACGTGTAACATTCTCTGACCTTGCCGAGTAGGATCTCGTTGGTGTGGGGGCCGTAGACGTCGGAGGTGTCCAGGAGGGTGACGCCGGCGGCGACGGCGTGGTGGATGAGCGCGATCATGTCTGGCTCGGGCTTCGGCGGGCCATAGTAGGCGGACATGCCCATGCAGCCGAGCCCCTGCGCCGACACCTCGAGCCCCTGCGAGCCCAGCTTGATCCGCGGCACCACTGTCGCGGGAGCAGCCATGGCCTGTTCCTGCAAGCTAGCTACTGTACTGGAGCACTAGTTTAGAGCGTTGAGTAGTGAAGTAGACTAGCTTATTCCTGCCCTAATTTATACCGTGTGGGGAGGCTGAGTGCGGTGAGGCCAAGACGTCAGGGTATAGGTCACCCGGCGGCTTGGGACGATGAATTGTTATTTAGTAGGCGGCATGGGACGATGAATTGTTTTATAGTAGCACCCTTTGCTTTGAGTAGGTTCACAAAACCGGCGAAAATCTGTTTCAAGTTTGTTCGAAACTCTAAATCGGTCCAACTAAAAAAAATTCAAAAGATTTGAAAAAATTTATACGATGTAAACAGGATGAAAACCATTCAAAAAATCGACCACCCAAAAGGTTCAACTTGGCGACCGGTTTTTCGAGAAAACCGACCGATTTTCGTTTTTTTGAATCTATTTTGAATTTTTTTTATTCAAACATTCGGTTTCGAAACGCTTCGGTTTTTGCGAAAAACCGGTACCACCGGGACCTCGATTTTCAATTCGAAAATGGTTTTGTTAACCCTGATTGTGAGAGTTAGTACACAAGTTTAGAGGAGCCAAGTTAACCGACTTTTTTTTTCCTATCTCACTACTGTAACACCCTGGCACCGTGCGTACCCTGAATGTTACACCCTCAAACAACAACTAGCCCAAGACACTAGAATAATTTAGCAAAGCAAGCTAACATACTAGAAAGTTGCCGAATTTACTAAAAAAAAATTCGGCAACACATCCCCTATAACTAGGATATCCACTCAGCAGACAAAAGACAGCATTTAATATAACAACCACATAAAGCAACTTAAAATATCAAACCAAGCACAAACATGGGTCATGGTATCAACTAACCATCATGACCCAACTAAGCACATACAACTACCACATAATTACATTACATGACAAGAGCTCAATAAGATTAGAAGCGATAGGTTAACATGAAGCTGTAGTGATAAGTCGTGATCATGCTACTACTCCCATACATGCATGTCGGCTTCATTGTACCTACAAACATTTAACAACAAGCGTGAGTTTTAAACTCAGCAAAGTGTAACAAAAGGTAGAATGATAATCTTTTAACCATCGAGGATAATACAAAACAACTTTCTTCCTAATTGAACTCAACAAGTACATTGAACACTATTACCACCATCAATCATCGCATTTCCTTTTATAACTCGCTTTTGATTGGGGCTAAGCTTCAATTAATACACATACCTCATTAGATAACCTCGGATGAGTCCGCGACTCGACCCATGCTTAACCTGTCTATTGCCATCAACTCAAAGATAATCAATTTCCATTCATCACTAGCAATATCATGCAATGCAACAGGCATAATCATAATGCACAACTCAGAGCATGTGCACGCAATTTATTACGCTCAACACATTGACCATTTCTTATCTTTACAATGCTATGAAATGCACTTATGTTTTCATGATCAACATGCACCTTTCATTGTTCATACCGGTATGGCTGAGGGAACACCCGTCGATGTTCCCCCTCTATCTCCAGTCCGTGGAGGTGCCTACTCTTACTGTCTCGTTCCCATCCACCTCGATGGGTGGGACTATGAGGTATGAATTTCTCAGTGGCGCTTCGGATTAGTCATAACTTCCTCACCGACCTCATCGGATTAGTTATGACTTTCTTGTAGGATCGATGTATACTAATATAGCAATCGGAGGGGGGTGAATGATTGTGCGGAAGCTAAAACCAAAAATTTGATCTACTAAAAATTACCCCCAACACGGACTAAAAACAGAGTCTTGTAATCAGCAAAAACAGAGTAGATGCATACGGTGAAACGTGAATTCCTGGAGATCCAACCATCGGATTGAGCTGAAATTTGAACACAAGAAACTAGACTCCAATACGAAGCTAACAGAAAAAGCATCAACTTGATCGGACTTCCGGATCAAAAGTTATGAATCTCGCAAACTTGCTATAACAGAATATGATGAGAATAAATCTAACCAAACCTGTAGCTTTCAGAAATGCATGAAGAACTTGATCTTTATTCCTTTTTACCTGGTTATAGTACTCCAAAACAAAATAGTACAAACCATAATACTTGGCTCAAAGCCTTTCTCAGATGGTGTACTAAAAAGGAGGTACATCCCCCCTATTTATACACAATAAACACTCCTAATCCTAGAAGGAGTCTGCATTTAACCCAACTTTACTTGGCCTAACCTGGCCGAGTACAACTCTTGCACGCGTATGGCAACCCTGCCATACTCACGTGACTAACAACTCTGCACGCGTATGGCCCACCTGCCATACTCACGCGACTAACCATTCTTCATGTGCACCGTCCTCTAGCCCGAACATCTCGCATGACATTCTTGACCACCAAGACCTCGATTCCTGCAGAACCTAGTCCCGAACCTCAGTTCCTACATGAACCTAGTTCCAGTCCCGTCATCGACCACGTTAGCTGTAACACCCTAGTTTTCGCCTTCTAGAGAAAATCTAATTTAAATTAATTAAATGCAAAAGTTTGGATTTTCCTTGGTGTTTATATTAACCTGGCATCCATCCCATCCAAAATCTGGCAACTCAAGTTTATAAGCATTATCATTAATCTTTTCAAGTATTTTAAAAGGACCATCAGCTCGAGGTATTAATTTGGACTTTCTCAAATCTGGAAACCTATCTTTTCTCAAATGCAGCCAAACAAGATCACCTGGTTCAAAGGATAAATGTTTCCTACCCTGGCTACCAGCAAGTCTATACTTTTCGGTCATCTTTTCTATGTTTTCCTTAGTTGTTTCATGCATTTTCAAAATGAATTCAGCACGCTTCTTTGCATCTAAATTTACCTTTTCAGAAGTAGGCAAGGGCAAAAGGTCAATTGGGGTACGAGGATTAATACCATACACTACCTGAAATGGACTTACCTTGGTGGTGGAGTGTACCGATCGATTGTAAGCAAACTCAATGTGTGGTAGACACTCTTCCCACAGCTTCAAATTCTTCTTTAAAATAGCCCGCAACATGGTGGATAAAGTGCGATTAACGACCTCTGTTTGGCCGTCAGTTTGGGGATGACATGTAGTAGAAAATAGCAACTTCGTCCCCCAATTTGTTCCAAAATGATCTCCAAAAATGGCTCAAAAACTTTGCATCACGATCTGAGACAATAGTATTAGGCACTCCATGAAGGCGAACGATTTCCCTGAAAAATAAATCAGCTATGTTTGTAGCATCATCACTCTTGTGACAAGGTATAAAATGTGCCATTTTAGAAAAACGATCCACAACTACAAATATGCTATCCCTCCCCCTCTTTGTCCTAGGTAACCCTAAAACAAAATCCATAGTAATATCCTCCCAAGGTATACTAGGAATAGGAAGAGGCATATAAAGACCATGTGGATTTAAACGGGACTTAGCTTTATTGCATGTAGTGCAGCGTGACACATAGCGCTCGACATCGCGTCTCATCTTTGGCCAAAGAAGTGGCTGGCCAGCACATCTTTAGTCTTCTTTGCTCCAAAATGTGCCATTAAACCTCCTCCATGCGCCTCTTGTAACAACAAAAGACGAACGGAGCTAGCTGGGATGCATAGCTTGTTAGCACGATAGAGCAAACCATCATTCAAAATGTATTTGTTCCATGTTTTCCCTTCTTTACAATGTTCATGCACTTCCTTAAAGTCCAAATCAGTAGCATATAAATCCTTAATCGTCTCTAAACCAAAAATCTTGTGATCAAGTTGAGATAACATGGTGTAACGTCTAGAAAGTGCATCAGCAATCACATTGTCCTTTCCTTTCTTATGTTTTATGATGTATGGAAAAGACTCAATATATTCTACCCATTTAGCATGTCGATTATTCAATTTAGCTTGACTTCTAATATGTTTCAATGATTCATGATCAGAATGTATAACAAATTCTTTAGGCCATAGATAATGTTGCCAAGTTTCAAGCACACGCACTAAAGCATACAATTCTTTATCATAAGTAGAATAATTCAGATGTGGACCACTCAATTTCTCACTGAAATAAGCAACTGGCTTACCTTCTTGAATTAGCACGCCTCCTACTCCAATCCCACTAGCATCACATTCTATCTCCAAAGTCTTACCGAAATCGGGGAGTTGGAGCAGTGGAGCGTGGGTGAGCTTTTCCTTTAGCAACTTGAATGCTTTTTCTTGTGTCGGTCCCCATGTGAAAGCTACTCCTTTCTTTGTCAACTCATTCAGCGGGGCGGCAATGGTGCTGAAATCCCGAACAAAACGCCGATAGAATCCGGCAAGACCATGAAAGCTTCTCACCTGGGTGACAGTCTGAGGGGTCGGCCAGCTCTTTATGGCTTCAATTTTTGCTTCGTCCACTTCAATTCCCTGTGGGGTAACAACATAGCCAAGAAAAGAGACTCGATCGGTGCAAAAGGCGCACTTCTCAAGGTTACCAAACAGACGTGCATCTCTCAAAGCATTAAAAACAGCACGCAGTTGTTCCACATGTTCTTCATGAGATTTGCTATATATCAAGATATCATCAATGTATACCACCACAAATTTGCCAATGAAAGCACATAAAACTTCGTTCATCAATCGCATGAAAGTGTTAGATGCATTAGTTAATCCAAAAGGCATGACTAACCACTCATATAAGCCGAACTTAGTATTAAATGCTGTTTTCCACTCATCGCCCAATTTCATTCTAATTTGGTGGTATCCACTACGCAAGTCAACCTTTGAGAAAATAATAGAACCACTTAATTCATCAAGCATGTCGTCTAACCTAGGGATAGGATGACGATACCTTATTGTAATATTATTAATGGCTCTACAATCCACACACATACGCCAACTACCATCTTTCTTAGGGACTAAAAGAACAGGAACGACACATGGACTAAGGCTTTGTTGTACGTACCCTCGGTCCAAAAGCTCTTGGACTTGTCGATGAATTTCCTTAGTCTCCTCCGGATTTGTCCTATATGCAGCACGGTTTGGCAAAGTCGCTCCCGGGATCAAGTCGATTTGGTGCTCAATACCTCGAATAGGTAGCAGCACAGGGGGTATCTTAGCTGGGAACACATCCTCATACTCCTGCAAAAGGTTAGTGACAGCAGGAGGCAAAGAGCTAGACATATCATGAAATGAAAATAAAGCTTCTTTGCATATCAAAGCATAGCATGGTGCATCATTCTCATTAATTTCAGCAAGATCGGATTTTGTAGCAAGCATAACACCATCCTTCAATTTAATTCCCTCGGACCTAGAACTGGGTTCTTTCTTGTCTTTCTTAGGTGGGAAAATATTTTTAGCCACTTGCTGATTTTCAGATTCTAGTGCGCTCTCTTTTCTCTCATTTTCAGCTCTCTCTTTGTCAGATTGCAAAATTTCAGCAGGGGTCATAGGGAGCAAAGTGATTTTCTTCCCTTTGTGCATAAGAGTGTATTTATTACTTCTACCATGATGAATTGCATCAATATCAAATTCCCATGGACGGCCTAACAAAAGTGAACATGCTTGCATAGGCACTACATCAAAATCAGCAAAATCATGGTATGTTCCAATGGAAAATTGCACTCTCGCAGTTTGTGTTACCTTCACCTTACCGCTGTTATTGAACCATTGAATATGGTAGGGATGAGGGTGTGCACATGTGGGCAAGCAAAGCTTCTCCACCAGATCTGAACTCACCAAGTTATTGCAGCTCCCACCATCAATTATGACACGAACACGACGGTCCTTGACGATGAGATACATCTGAAACAAATTATGGCGTTGTAGCTTGTCCGCTTGCTCCATTTGAGCGCTCAACACTCGTTGCACTATGATTGTCCTATAATTCTGGGTGGCAGCGGTCCCTAAAATCTCCTCGTCATCATCGTCCGTCTCATGGTCAACCTCATTATCTGCAAGGTTAGCTGCAAGAGCATTTTCATCCTCAACATCACTAGCACTAATGTACCCACCTTCTTCTGTTGCAATGTACGCTCGATGACTTGGGCAATCCTTCATGACATGGCCCATTCCCTTGCATCGGTGGCATACAATTCCAGTGGTATGACCTGTGGAAGCAACCGACGATGAGCTCTTTGTGGGCACCTGCACATTGTTAGATTTACTCACCTCAGGTGCTCGTGACGGTGATGGTGCTGTTGAATGCACCCTACTGTGGAGGGGGCAGCAGGCTGAGTGGAAGAAGGTGGAGGTGCTGCTGATGTCGATCTTGGGGCCGATACACCACCAAAGTTGCTCCGTGTCCTTTGTTGTCTTCCCTGCAATTCTTTTTCTGCCAACATAGCAAGCTGGAACAATCTATTGATGTTATTGTATTCTTTGTAATCAATTATGCCCTGGATTTCACGTCGTAAACCCCCATAAAAACGAGCCATCTTATCTTCTTCATCCTCAAATACCTCACAACGCAACATGCCTATTTGTAGCTCTTGATAGTATTCCTCTACAGATCTATTACCTTGATTCAAGCGTTGCAATTTCTTACGTAAATCACGTTTGTAAGAAGGAGGAACAAATCTGCTACGCATAGCTCGCTTTAATCTATCCCATGTATCAGGTTGTGCGTAATTCACTACTTCATTCCACCAAATGATAGCAAAGTCTTTGAACTCACTAGTAGCTTGTCTGACTCTATGTACTTCAGGCACTAAATGGGAGTTAAATTTTTGCTCAACAGTTATTTTCCAATTTAAATAAGCTTCAGCATCATATGTTCCAGAAAAATAGGGTATGGTAAATTTAACTTTAGAAAAAGGATCATCATTGCGGTGATTAAAGTTATTACCTCCCATACCTTGACGGTTGTGATTCAGGCGTCGTTGTTGCCGTACATCTTGTGCAGCGACACGACCGTTGTCTTCTCCATCCACATCATCTCCCATGACAGACTCTTCTTGATTTTCCACTCTGCGAGCTCCATTGGGAGGCGGCTGTCTCTCAAAATTCTCCAACCTGGTAAGAAGATTGTCAATGATTCGCTCTATCCTCTCCAATCTGTGTTCATTATCTTGTCCGATCCTTGCGATGTTTGCATTGATGTCATGTAGCGCATTGTTAAGCTCATTCCGTGTAACACACTCATCTTCCTCAACACCTGCCATTGTTAGTTGAAAGAAAGACAAAGGAAACAAAGACAATTAGTGGTATAATCCCTATCAACTACTTTGGTGGCAGAAGGTGGATTCACTAATTCTCAAGCGCCTTACCACGCTCTTACAGGTGTTCTTACCAACGCAACAGGAAGGTGCAACCGGTGGCTGGTTCGTGATACCGTGAGTAGAGCGTGAGCGAGGTGATTGCAAGGTAGGACCTGAACTAATAAGAAGTGTGTGGAGCTTGGAAGGCAATGTCAGGTAGCAAAGGAATAAGCAATATCGAAAACAGAATAGCAAAGCTGAATAAAAGTCCAAAGTACTTGTCGCAATTGCTGACCTAATCGTGTCCCTAGAACTAGTTCAACCAAGCTAGGGATAAACTGAAGTACAAAGGACTCAAAGAATACAAGCAATTCTGTTTTTCTCCTTCTCTTCGTCTCCTTTTTGCTTCTCCTCTTTCTCTTCTCTTTGTTTTTTTGCCGGTTTGGCTCTTTCTCTCCTCTTTTTTATTTTTTTTATTTTTTTTCATTTTTTTCCTATCACAAATATATACCTCTTAACTCAGAGGAGAAACAAAAACCTCACAATTTGGAGCAACAGACGACAGTAAACAGATGCCCGAAAGAATTGACAAAAACAGGACAGCAAACTTCCGGGCGCCAAAACTCGGTCTTAGAAGCTTTTTTTGAGGGTCTAAAAATGCACAGGTCAAAATACGTGTGAGATTTTCACGTGCGCATCGTCGTCCCCTTCGAAACAAAAAAAAGTAGACCCAAATCGGAGTTCGTATGCAAAAGTTATGGCCGTTTTAGTGAACGCTGCGCGGATTGGGTCTAACTCGGGCTTCACTTCTTTTCTGCGGTTCCGGTTAGGGTTAAGCAAATGATAGGACTGCGGCTTAAGAAAGAAAGGCTAGCAGTGGCTGGGCAATTGACACAAGGCGGCTCGCGACCTATCTAGGGCTTGCGGTGCGGGACTGATTACGCAAGGCGGATCGCGAGGGCAAACCGAGTAGGACTCGGTTTGGTTTTCGGGCGTCGGTTGTGGTGGGTTGATCTAGGGCAGCGGAAAGACGTCAAACCAGATCTAAGTTTCACAACTACAACCAGCAACAAGACGATGACTAAGGACATAAATTCAACAAAGCAAACTGAAAACGAAAATTGCAATGGCACAAAGGGTTGTAGGACAGTACGAACAGATCATCAATCTTTTTTTTTGTAGGGCTATTTTTTCTGGACTAGGACAATGGCAGCAATGATAAAGATGGGGAAACTAGTGTTACCTATCGGTAAACCGAGGTTCTGATACCACTTGATGCGCACTGTGGCCCGATCTTCCGATAGGTAGAGGTAAGTCGATTGGTGGAGACTCGACATTGACGATCTGGCTTCCGATCCGAACAGACCAAACCCTGCAATCGCTACACCACGGCTCCGTTGGTTATCAACCACGCACGAACACGGTTGACCTCGCCAAGAAGGCTTATCCCTGCAAGCGAATCGAGAACACAAGCAAGAACGCAGAAGAGCAATCTTAAATTGCGGATTGAAATTAAGCACACGAAGTTGGGGTTCTACAAACCGATGATCGGCGATAAACAGACAATGTGTCTAGTTCAAATCTAAGCAAAACCCAAGTCTAAACGACGACCTATTACATCCAATATATAGTAGTGGGGGGGCTACCGGAGAGCAAGCGCTAAGCAATATGGTACTAATATTCGCCACGCCCACCATGACCGGCCAGTAGCTAGGGGGCGGGGGGGGCACACACAACTAGGCTTGGCCCACACACGCTAACAAGGCCCAAAA
Source organism: Rhipidocladum racemiflorum (assembly GCA_036346355.1). NCBI lineage: Eukaryota > Viridiplantae > Streptophyta > Magnoliopsida > Poales > Poaceae > Rhipidocladum > Rhipidocladum racemiflorum. The sequence goes on along the minus strand of CM070576.1, from coordinate 34,636,334 downwards.
CAGCCAAAAACATTGATTTCGTGTGTTCTTTTGATGATTCCCGCTGACTGGTGATGAATCTGGAGCTGAGACCAGATCCATTGGAAATATCTCGTCGTTATCTTTCTAACAAGCATAAGAACTCCTCAATCGGACTCCGTATGAGAAAGTTATGCCCGTTTTAGTGAAGGGCTGTCCGCTGACTCCGAACTGGACTCGGAGGCCAAATTGTGGATGACTTGAACCTCGGATTGACTTGGCGTTCTTCTCCCATGTTCCTAAGTAGTAATACATCACAAATATTTAGTAGCATCTCATCCTCAATAATATTATTATGATGAATAGCGAGAAACGAGCTCACCTTATGATTTAATTGACGTGCACGAGCTCGTGTCATAGGACCATGATGTATGCGTGTATCCAAAGGAGTGATGTCCTCATCACGCGTGGGGGGTTAAAGGGGGCTGACGGGTGGGGTCCCGTCGCCAGGGACAGAGAGAGCGGGAGAGCGAGGGCGTGAGGGCTAGGGTTCAGGGGGGCGAGTGGCGGCGATGGCGAGGCGATTTGGGGCGGCGGCGACGGCGCACGAGGGCGGCCAGGGCTGAGGAAGAAGATGAGACTCAGTGGGGGGGGGCAAGACGAAGAGGTGCGGGGAAGACGGGAGGGCTCGGGCTCAGCTAGGGTTAGGGATTTGGGAGATTGGGGGCGCGCGATGAGGCGGCAGTTCGGGAGGGCGAGGCCGGAGAGGAAGACGAAGGGGGCATCTCACCGAGGAAGATGAAGAGCGGGCGAGCAGAGAGGCGGAGGGGCGCATGGGTATTTATACCCTAGAGCAACATGGGCGCGAGGCAGAGCAGGCAAGCGACGGCAATGGGGGCTGGTGGCGGAGGTGACGGCTCGGCGGATCCCACGGGGGAGCCAGAGGATGGCACGAGGGTGACGAGCGGGCGAGGACCAAGCAAAGATGGGGCAGGCGGGCTCGCGAGGCGAGGTGCGGAGGCGACGGGTCACACGGGTGCGACGCGCGCGTGACGTGGCGGCAGGCATGTGACCGGGGATGACGACGGCTTGGCGCGGTTGAAGGCAAGGCGATGGCAGCGATGCGACGGGAGCAGCTCGGGCACGGCCGACGAGGCGTGACGACGGACCGAAGGTCCAAGCGAGGGTCCAGGTACGAGCTTCGACTACTCCCTTTTCCAAAAACCCCAAATTCCAAAACCGGATTGTCAAGACCCCACTTTCGAAAAATCCTGGGACGTCCGGAGTGTCCGGATTAAACATCCGGAGTATCCGGATACAACCCGGAGTGTCCGGACTAAATGTCCGGAGTGTCCGAGTTAATGCTACCGAAGACCCCAACCCGGAGTCTCCGGGTTGATGGTCCGGAGTGTCCGGATTGTGCGGGGGTTTTGTATAAAAATCCCATTTCGTGGCTCCCCTCCATTCTTTCTCTTCCATGTTGTTTCCCCACTCCTTGGTGCTACACTCCTCCACCCTAGCTCCACTCCGGTGAGCTCCCCACCGGCCGGCAACCCCTCGTGCTCCTCCCCGGTGGCTTCTTCATCCCGGTGACCTCGAGCTCCTCTCCAAGCCGACGATTTCCTCGTTCCACCCGGTTTCCCTTCATCCCCTTGAAGGTGAGACTTCCTTTGGAGCTTGATTCTTGGGTCCTTGGGGATTCTAGGATCCTTTGGGGTTGGGTTTGAGGTTTGCTTTGTAGATTTGGGGTTTGGGGTAACCTTGGCGAAGGCTAGGGTTTTGTAGGGGTGGTTGGATTAGGGTTGGTTTAGGCAATGTTGGATGCTAGGGTTAGAGGTCGGGGGTAGATAATGTCATCCCCAGCTTTGGATTGGGTTTTTGTTGGAGATGTTAAGAACGAGCCTCAATTGTTGTGGTTTGAGCTAGCTCGGAGCTTCTCCGGCTCGACCGCGTGTAGAAAGGTTGTAGATCGGGTCCTCGCGGTGTCGTAGGACTTGGCGGCACCTCGATCCCACGCGCTAATTGGGCGGCATGCCCCAGGTCCGGAGTGTCTGGGCGCAAATGGTCCGGAGTGTCCGAGTTGTCCGGAGAGTCCGGACAGAAACACCCGGAGTATCCGGCTTGTCCGGAGAGTCTGGATATAAAACCCGGATTGTCCGGGTGAGGCTAGTCTGTCCGGTTAAGACGAGTTGTTCGGTTGCATTGTTTCGTCGGGGTTTTCCTTTTGTGTTCATTTCATTCGCATGGCATGCATCTCATTATGCATTGTACTCGTGTAGAGAGCGATCCCGCGGAGACTGACGCAGCGGTGACCGAGGGTGTCACCAGAGAGCCGACTGTTGCCGACCCACAAGCAGAAGAACAAGGCAAGCACCTATGCATATTCATCCGTATATGTAATTGTATTTTTGAGAATAAATTGCCTATTTGATGATTAAGTCAAGCATTAGGAATTGAATTGGGGAATAGGGCTAGATCCTACTTGTTGCACATACGCTCCTTGTTAATTGCTAAACACCTCCTTTGGAGCTAGACTACGGGTATTATATTGCGTCCCTGCTTAGTTTGCATAGGCGTCGGGTTGGGCCAAGTGGTGGATGGTCCACCGCTTGAGATCAATTACTTTACTTGTGATGAAATGAAATGGGTACGGTTATGTAAGGAAAGGTTAAATTGGAGACTGGGCGAGAAGGTTGGGACATTGGGTAAGGAGACCCGATGGGGTAGTTCCCGTTTGAGTCGATTAAGGACCGATTCAATGGTTGCCCTTTGATTGAGCACACCCCGGTTGGTCGCATGCCCGATTATGGTACGGTAAGCCGCTCTTTCTCTCATACGGAATCGATGGACCGTAACTTCCTGTGGTTGGACGTGGTTGAGGGCGAGGCTTAGGCCGACTCTCGAGCGCCAAGCCGGACTTGGGGCTGCTCGAGGGGGTGCTAGGTTTTCGGCCACGTGAGGACGCTCAATGATTGGGTATGATTGGGAGGGGTTGACACTAGGCCCTTGTGGTAAGTGTCGTGCGATCAATGCTTCCTGCAGGTTAATTAAGCGATTCGAATTGCCGCGCTCTCGGATATGAGCAAGCTCTTTCATCGCACAGTCACGTAGTAAGAACTTGAACCGAGGTTCGCCGTCGAGCTTGAGCCCAAATAAATTGATGATGAGATTAACGGTTGTGAATTAATGATTGCAACTTCATTTTAGGAGTAGGCGTTGTTACAACTGCTTATCTTGTGAATTGAGTAGTTAGGTAATTAATATAACAAATGTTGAGCTTTCTGCACTTTTACCTTCAGCCTGGTTCTTTGCTACATCCAAATGCATAACCTTTGGAGTCGGTCATATATGGACCCCGGGTAAGTCTTGCGAGTACCTTTCGTACTCATGCTTCTGCTTTGTGGTTTTCAGGTGAGGATCAGGTGGGTGGATGCGAAGTTCTGCCCTTCATCGGCTCGGTGACCCAAGGGCACCGAGTAGAGGCTTAGCGCATCGCTGCGCCCGGAAGTGTTCAGGAGCAGAACACTTCCGGAGTAGTTTTATTTTGCTATGTGTTGCGATCTGATTCACTTTTGTTGTATAGTTAGTCTTTTAATTTGTGTTTCGTCGTTGTTCAAGTCTCTATCGTCGTCCCGTGAGTTGTTTTCTCTACTTGTGGTTGTATGGCTGTTGTGGTTGTTGCATTACTTTTGGATATTTATATATGAACTGCTGTTTTCCTTGTCTGCTGAGTGGATGTCCGTAGAATCTAGAAAGGTCATGCCGAAATTTTCCAGATTTTGGAGTCTTGGTCAATTCTTAGTTTTGGTGTGGTTTAGAGTCTTGGAGTTGTTGCTAAGTGTGGTTTGGTGGTTGTCGGGTTTGTCTTTGTGCCGTTTGTTTTCCGCTTGCGTGTGGGTTCGAAAGTTTCGAGTTCATTGCCCCCTTTATGCAAATTGAGTAGTTGATATCGTGTTGGAACCGGTATGCGGGGCGATCTTGGGCAAGTTCGGGTCGCATACCGGGGGAATACCGAGACGGTTGTCGAGTTCATCGAATGAAGATGACGCTGTCTTGATTGGACTTGGGTGTTAGCACTGCGAGCGCCATCGGTGATCCGTTGCTAACCTCCAAATCCGATGTGGACGACGGGACATTCGATAACCCGAGGACGGTCTGGACGGCTCCCTGACAAGTTGGTATCAGAGCAAGGTGCATAAAGACGAATTTAAACTTGACGACCACTTAGGTGATTGATTAGGACTTGCATGATGCATTAGGTAGAGCTTAGTACTGATTACCTGTAACACCCCATAAATCTCAACTGTTGTAAAAGAACAAATTGACAGCATTTCCCCTAAAACAAGACAATACGGAAGCAATTCAAATAGGAATAATATCATGACATTAAAACTAGAGACAACAAGTCTAATTCAACTAGGAATCAACCATAATCATAACACATCTCTAAAGGGACAACCATAAACGAGAACAAGTTTAAAGTGAACAGCAATGGGTCTATAAATAATAAAATTTCATTCAACTAATGAATTATTTAAAGCGCTAGATCAAGCGAGTTGTGATGACAACAGAAACTTTATTGTGCTGCTAGCCCACCCTTCATGCTTACGACTCACGAGCGCTACCTGAAAACATCAAGCGACAAGTAGTGAGATTGGGTAATCTCAAAGCGGAACCACTAATACTAATATAACATCCACCATAAAACTAGCATTCCACATTCCTCATATACAATACCACATCAAAGAGTCCACACCACTTCAAGAAATGCATATGATTGATGCACATGCTTATGCCATGTTCCTCCTCACCGTGCCCTTTCTCGGGAACACACGGTGTTGTATGCACGGTCGCCGCCTGGCGTCGACAAACTTCCAATGCATGATTATGCAGTTAATGCTTCATGCATGAATTCATTCATAACCCTCCCACTGAGTCCACATGTTTGCATATCATCATAAAGCATGGATAGAAAGCAAATATCATAGAGATGAAATGTTTAGCAAACAAAACAACTACTTCCACTTGCCTTTACCGACGTGGATGACGAATCTAGTTGCGTCCAGAAGGGGCACCACCTGAACAAGCATACTTTCAGTATATAATAACACCACAATTGATCACACAATTCAAACACGCGTTTCCTACAACCCGTTCCCCTTTTAAACACCGAAAACCCCGATCTGTCCGGATCGAACAGCAGCATCCTCTCTTCCCAATTTCGTATCTTTTTTCTACTGTTCATAAAAATACAGAAAAATTACAGTAGCTAGATATTGATGAGATCTACAACTTTCATGAAGATCAAAAATTTCAATTCCACTGTTAAATATGCCTAAACAACCGCCCAACACAGTGGACGAAATCTGTTTCCAGATTCTGTTCGTCATCTTCCAACAGAGATAACTCTCAGTCCGACGGCCCAAAAATTCTGAAAACAATACATAAGCTAGGTCTCGACGTTTTATACAACTTTCTAGTTATAGATTTTTGCAGGAAAAATCATCTATGCCACTTAAACCGTGAAACAATCCGCGCTGCACAATCTTCCCTTCCAAAAACAGCACCACGTGAACATCTACCCTTCCCCCCCATCAAGATCCAACCAAACCACTCACCACCAGATCTAATACACTCCTAATCCCTAGGTAGAATAGGGGTAAAAGATTGGGAATTTTACCTTGAGTTCCCCCTTGTGAACCCACGAAGAACGCGCGACGATCTCCGTAACGGAAATCTGTTCGTCCTCCTCGCCTCCACGGATCCTCTTCTCGTTTTCTCCTTCGCGTTTCGCGGTGGATCTTGAGCCACCACGAAGGGGAGGAAGAGGTGGAGTGGGGGCTGCTAGGGGGAGAGGGGGAGGCGCCCTAGGGCTTGGGGTGGGGTGGCCGGCCACATGGGGAGGCGCCACCCCTTTAGGGGGAGGTGGGCCGGCCCACTTAGGGCGTGGGGAGGGGGAGGTGGGAGAAGAATTCCCGGCCCAGGCCCAAGTTTTCCTCGGCCCACTGTTTCTAGCCCGAAAACTCCAAATTTAATATTAATACGCCGCATAAACTTCAATTAATTAATTCCCCAACAATTTCCCTCATTCTTTCCGAAACAACAGAGAAAGAAAAACCCTAGGATCGCTCTAGAGTTCTAGGGCATCACATTACCCGCCCTAGGTATATATTTAGGAGAGTTACGTTAAATGGTGAGCGTGGGAGAAACGATTACGTCGGAATCGTGCATCCATACTATGCATGTGAGGTTCATGACATGTCATGCATGCATATGTTTACCATGTCATTGTGCATCATACTTTATGCTTTTGTGTGGGATGGACTTGTAGGGCTCCAGCGCGGGATGCTGCAGTCCTGACTAGATCAAATTAGGGTTTCTGATAATCTTGAAGTCTGTTTCCCTTGTGGAGTTTAACCTGTGTCGTCCGTCTTGTTGGTGACAGAATGCGGACCCGCGGGACTTCCACCTCTGGGGGTGATGGAGGTGCCGAGCGACAGCGGCCAGAGGGTCCTGATCCGCCGCCTCCTCCCAACGTGTTGGACATTTTGCAGCGGACTGAGTAGCACCAGGAGGCGACAAATCGGATCCTGGAGATGCTAGTCCAGGATCGGGTCCAGCATGGTGGCTGCGGTGATGGGCGAGGTCGGCCCACCAGCTATCTCGATTTCCTGCACACGCAGCCACCGGTCTTCTCACGGGCCACCGATCCGTTGGAGGCCGACGATTGGCTGCGCACGATAGAGCAGAAGTTTGCTCTTATCGACTGTGGGGAGCTCCAGAAGGCCCACTTCGCAGCGCAGCAGCTCCAGGGCCCTGCCGGTGCTTGGTGGGCCAATTTGCGGGTGATGCAGCCTGCCGGGCACCAGTTTACTTGGGCTGAGTTCCGTGAGGCGTTTCGGGCGTACCACATCCCGAAGGGCCTCATGGACATGAAGAAGCGGCGGTTTCGCTCTCCGACAGCCAAAGCAAGTCGGTGGTTGACTACTCGCAAGAGTTCAACTACCTGGCGCGACGCCCGAAGGAGGTCGACACCCGACCGTAAGAAGCGAGTCGGTTTGTGAGTGGGCCGACAACAAGATGCAGGATAAGTCATCCGTCTGCGACTTCGCCGACTACAATGACCTGGTGAGCCGCGCGATCACTGTTGAGCTCAAGATGCGGGCTCATCAGGAGGAGAAGAAGAGGAAGCGGGCGACGGCGTACTCAGCGGGCGGCAGCTCGCAGCGGGCTTGAGCGGTCTCGTATCAGCCGCCGAGGCCGTCTGCTCCAGCGCCGTCTCAGTCGGTCGCGATAGCCCAGCCGTCGGTTGCCACTACCCAGCCACGACCACTGCTACCGCCACCGGCAGCCAGAGCAGCAGCGGGTCCCGGTCCCGGTCCGTGCTACAATTGCGGACGCGCGGGCCACTTCGTCCGGGACTGCCCATTCCCACGTCGGGGCAGCAGTGCCGGCGCTCCACGGCTTCAGGGCGCGACGGCACCGCCGCCGTTGCCTACGTTGAGCCGAGGCAGCATCACCTTCATCGACGCCGAGGTGGTTCCTGAGGGCTCCGCCGTGCTAGCTGGTACGTTCCTTGTTGAGGGGCATGATGCTAGAGTGTTGTTTGATTCAGGGGCCTCCCATTCCTTTATTCGCACGGGGTTTGCAGAGCAGCATCAGATGAGGGTCAGTAGCATTGTCACCTCCTTTCTGATTGAGGCACCGGGGTCGAAGATCACGGTTAGGCAGATGGTTCAGAAGGCAGTAGTTCAGATTCAGGGGATTCCGTTCACCGCCGCCTTGTCGCTTCTAGACCTTCGGGATAGATGTCATCCTGGGGATGAGTTGGTGACATGACAAAGCAGTCGCTTTTGGATTCTTTGTAGTCGTACCCTGTCACTCCGGAATCCGAAGGGCGGCCGACTCACTCTACTTCTTAATGATAACAAGGCCACCTTGTGTTCACTAAATGGGACAGAAGTTGAAGAGCTGGACTCGATTCCCGTGGTGTCTGAATTTCCCGATTGTTCCCAGCGGAATTACCGGGAATGCCACCTGATCGGGACATTGAGTTCGTCGTTGAGCTCCAGCCAGGGACTGCTCCGATATCCAAGCGGCCGTACCGGATGACGCCAAATGAATTGGCTGAGCTAAAGACCCAGCTGAAAGGATTGATGGACAAGGGGTTCATCCGACCGAGCTCCTCGCCTTGGGGCTATTCGGCTCTGTTTGTGACCAAGAAGGATGGTTCTCTGCGCCTCTATGTTGATTACCGTCCCCTGAATGCAGTCACCGTCAAGAACAAGTACCCATTGCCCCGGATCGACCTCCTGTTTGATCAGCTGACTAGTGCACGAGTATTTTCCAAGATTGATCTGAGGCTCGGCTACCATCAGATTAAGATCCGAGCCGAGGACATCCCGAAGACTGCTTTCTCCACCAGATACGGGCTCTACGAGTATACCGTGATGTCATTCGGCCTCACGAACGCACCGGCGTACTTTATGTACCTGATGAACTCCATATTTATGGAAGAGCTGGATTCTTTTGTCGTCATCTTCATCGATGATATTTTGATATATTCAGCCAGTGAAGAAGAGCATGCCAGACACCTTCGCATTGTTCTCGGGCGACTCAGGGAGCATCGCCTGTATGCGAACTTTAGCAAGTGCGAGTTCTGGCTGAGGGAAGTGTCATTCTTGGGACACGTCCTTTCTGAGCGAGGCGTGGCAGTGACCCGAGCGAGGTACAGGATGTACTCAATTGGGAGCAGCCCAAGACTGTCACGGACATCCGCAGTTTTCTTGGACTGGCTGGGTATTATCGCCGTTTCATCCAAGACTTCTCAAGGATTGGCGGCCGATGACCGAGCCGCTTAAGAAGGAGTTGAGTTCAGATGGTCACGGATCGCGAGAGTGCCTTTCAGACATCAAGCAACGCCTCGACTACGGCTCTCGCCCTCACCCAGCCAGATATCCACAGGCCGTTTGATGTGTATTGCGATGCGTCGGGCATTGGGCTTGGCTGTGTGCTTATGCAAGAAGGCCGAGTCGTTGCCTACGCATCTCGGCAGTTGAAGCATCATGAGGAGCACTACCCCACCCACGATTTGGAGCTGGCAGCAGTGGTGCATGCCTTGAAGATCTGGCGCCACTATCTCCTGGGGAACAAGTGCAATATTTATACTGATCATAAAAGTCTCAAGTACATCTTCACCCAGGCGGATCTGAACATGAGACAGCGGAGATGGCTCGAGCTGATCAAAGACTACAGTCTGGAGGTGCATTACCACCCGGGGAAGGCGAATGTGGTAGCTAACGCGTTGAGTCGCAAAGCTCAATGCAACTGCTTGACTCTCCCGTCCCCGAGTGTCTCCCTCTGTGCCGAATTCTAGAGACTCGGCTTGGAGATGGGCGAGCAGGGATTCATAGCTAATCTCGAGTTGAGATCTACATTGCTCGATCAAATTCGAGAGGCACAGACAAAGGATGAAGAAGTTGCTCAAATCCGGGATAAATTGAATTTGGGGCAAGCTGCTGAGTTTCGCCTGGATGATCAAGGAACCTTGTGGTTCGGCGACCGCATAGTTGTCCCTGATGACCAGGAGTTGAAGCGAAGGATTCTCGATGAGGCGCATAACTCTTTGCTTACCATTCACCCGGGCAGCAACAAGATGTATCAAGACCTGAGGCGACAGTTTTGGTGGACTCGCATGAAGCGCGAAGTTGCTCGCTATGTGTCAAAGTGCGACGTCTGCAAGCGGGTGAAGGCCGAACACCTCAAGCCAGCCGGTACCCTTCAGCCTCTTCCTATTCCAGTTTGGAAGTGGGAGGATGTTACCATGGACTTCATTACCGGCCTGCCGACCACTTCCTCAGGCCATGACTCGATTTGGGTAATTATCGATCGACTGACGAAGTCTGCGCACTTCTTGGCCGTTTGCACCAAGTATCGAGTCAAGAAGTATGCGGACTTGTATATCTCCCGGATCGTAAGTCTGCATGGAGTGCCCAAGCGGATAGTTTCGCATGCAGGCTCTCGCTCACTTCTTAATTCTGGAGAAGCCTGCATGAGGCCTTGGGCACGAAGCTGCTCTACAGTTCAGCATACCACCCTCAGACTGACGGTCAGACCGAGAGGGTCAATCAGATCCTCGAAGACATGTTGAGGGCTTGTATCTTGTCCTACAGGAAAAAGTGGGAAGAGTGTCTTCCGTACGCCGAGTTTGCGTACAACAACAGCTACCAAACCAGTATCCAGATGTCTCCGTTCGAGGCGCTTTATGGTCGCAGTTGTCGAGCGCCGCTGAACTGGTCAGAAAGTGGGGAACGCTCCTTGATTGGGCCTGAGTTGGTTATGGAGGCGGAAGAAAAGGTCAGGACTATCCAGGAAAATCTGAGGATAGTGCGGTCGAGACAGAAGAGTTACGCTGATCGCCGTAGGAGACCCCTCTCCTTCGACACTAGCGACTTCGTTTACCTGAAGGTTTCTCCTCTCCGTGGCACCCGTCGATTCAGAGTTAAAGGAAAGCTGGCACCTCGCTACGTAGGGCCGTTCAAGATCCTTGGAAAGCACGGCCAAGTAGCATATCAGCTAGAGCTTCCTCCTTCGCTCGGAATGGTTCACGACGTGTTTCACGTCTCCCAGCTGAAGAAGTGTCTCCGTACTCCGTTCGAGTCTCTCGAGGTGGAAGACCTCGGAGTCGTGCCTGAACCGGATTTGTCTTACGCGGAGCGTCCTATCCGGGTTCTGGAGGAATCGGAGCGCAAAACACGACGAAGAACGCTCAAGTTCTATAAGGTTCAGTGGAGCAATCACACGGAAAACGAGGCTACTTGGGAACCCGCGGATCGTTTGGAGGCCGAGTATCCCGAGTTCTTTCAGACCATGTAAGTGACTAGTACGCAGACTCCTCGCAATCCTGAGTTTATCAATTCCGCACGTGTCTATACCTTTCATCCGTGTTCCGCCCTGTTTGTGCGTTAGTCCTGGATCTCGGGGTGAGATTCCCTTAAGGGGGGAGGGTTTGTCAAGACCCCACTTTCGAAAAATCCTGGGACGTCCGGAGTGTCCGGATTAAACATCTGGAGTATCCGGATACAACCCGGAGTGTCCGGACTAAATGCCTGGAGTGTCCGGGTTAGTGCTACCGAAGACCCCAACCCGGAGTCTCCGGGTTGATGGTCCGGAGTGTCCGGATTGTGCGGGGGTTTTGTATAAAAATCCCATTTCGTGGCTCCCCTCCATTCTTTCTCTTCCATGTTGTTTCCCCACTCCTTGGTGCTACACTCCTCCACCCTAGCTCTACTCCGGTGAGCTCCCCACCGGCCGGCAACCCCTCGTGCTCCTCCCCGGTGGCTTCTTCATCCCGGTGACCTCGAGCTCCTCTCCAAGCCGACGATTTCCTCGTTCCACCCGGTTTCCCTTCATCCCCTTGAAGGTGAGACTTCCTTTGGAGCTTGATTCTTGGGTCCTTGGGGATTCTAGGATCCTTTGGGGTTGGGTTTGAGGTTTGCTTTGTAGATTTGGGGTTTGGGGTAACCTTGGCGAAGGCTAGGGTTTTGTAGGGGTGGTTGGATTAGGGTTGGTTTAGGCAATGTTGGATGCTAGGGTTAGAGGTCGGGGGTAGATAATGTCATCCCCAGCTTTGGATTGGGTTTTTGTTGGAGATGTTAAGAACGAGCCTCAATTGTTGTGGTTTTAGCTAGCTCGGAGCTTCTCCGGCTCGACCGCGTGTAGAAAGGTTGTAGATCGGGTCCTCGCGGTGTCGTAGGACTTGGCGGCACCTCGAACCCTCGCGCTAATTGGGCGGCATGCCCCAGGTCCGGAGTGTCCGGACGCAAATGGTCCAGAGTGTCCGAGTTGTCCGGAGAGTCCGAACAGAAACACCCGGAGTATCCGGCTTGTCCGGAGAGTCCGGATATAAAACCCGGATTGTCCGGGTGAGGCTAGTCTGTCCGGTTAAGACGAGTTGTTCGGTTGCGTTGTTTCGTCGGGGTTTTCCTTTTGTGTTCATTTCATTCGCATGGCATGCATCTCATTATGCATTGTACTCGTGTAGAGAGCGATCCCGTGGAGACTGACGCAGCGGTGACCGAGGGTGTCACCGGAGAGCCGACTGTTGCCGACCCACAAGCAGAAGAACAAGGCAAGCACCTATGCATATTCATCCGTATATGTAATTGTATTTTTGAGAATAAATTGCCTATTTGATGATTAAGTCAAGCATTAGGAATTGAATTGGGGAATAGGGCTAGATCCTACTTGTTGCACATACGCTCCTTGTTAATTGCTAAACACCTCCTTTGGAGCTAGACTACGGGTATTATATTGCGTCCCTGCTTAGTTTGCATAGGCGTCGGGTTGGGCCAAGTGGTGGATGGTCCACCGCTTGAGATCAATTACTTTACTTGTGATGAAATGAAATGGGTACGGTTATGTAAGGAAAGGTTAAATTGGAGACCGGGAGGGAAGGTTGGGACATTGGGTAAGGAGACCCGATGGGGTAGTTCCCGTCTGAGTCGATTAAGGACCGATTCGATGGTTGCCCTTTGATTGAGCACACCCCAGTTGGTCGCATGCCCGATTATGGTACGGTAAGCCGCTCTTTCTCTCATACGGAATCGATGGACCGTAACTTCCTGTGGTTGGACGTGGTTGAGGGCGAGGCTTAGGCCGACTCTCAAGCGCCAAGCCGGACTTGGGGCTGCTCGAGGGGGTGCTAGGTTTTCGGGCCACAGGAGGACGCTTTAGCGATTGGGTATGATTGGGAGGGGGTTGACACTAGGCCCTTGTGGTAAGTGTCGTGCGATCAATGCTTCCCTGCAGGGTTAATTAAGCGATTCGAATTGCCGCGCTCTCGGATATGAGCAAGCTCTTTCATTGCACAGTCACGTAGTAAGAACTTGAACCGAGGTTCGCCGTCGAGCTTGAGCCCAAATAAATTGATGATGAGATTAACGGTTGTGAATTAATGATTGCAACTTCATTTTAGGAGTAGGCGCTGTTACAACTGCTTATCTTGTGAATTGAGTAGTTAGGTAATTAATATAACAAATGTTGAGCTTTCTGCACTTTTACCTTCAGCCTGGTTCTTTGCTACATCCAAATGCATAACCTTTGGAGTCGGTCATATATGGACCCCGGGTAAGTCTTGCGAGTACCTTTCGTACTCATGCTTCTGCTTTGTGGTTTTCAGGTGAGGATCAGGTGGGTGGATGCGAGTTCTGCCCTTACTGCCTCTCGGTGACCGGGCGGGGCACCGAGTAGAGGCTTAGCGCGGCATCGCACACGCCCGGAAGTGTTCAGGAGCAGAACACTTCCGGAGTAGTTTTATTTTGCTATGTGTTGCGATCTGATTCACTTTTGTTGTATAGTTAGTCTTTTAATTTGTGTTTCGTCGTTGTTCAAGTCTCTATCGTCGTCCCGTGAGTTGTTTTCTCTACTTGTGGTTGTATGGCTGTTGTGGTTGTTGCATTACTTTTGGATATTTATATATGAACTGCTGTTTTCCTTGTCTGCTGAGTGGATGTCCGTAGAATCTAGAAAGGTCATGCCGAGATTTTCTAGATTTTGGAGTCTTGGTCAATTCTTAGTTCTGGTGTGGTTTAGAGTCTTGGAGTTGTTGCTAAGTGTGGTTTGGTGGTTGTCGGGTTTGTCTTTGTGCCGTTTGTTTTCCGCTTGCGTGTGGGTTCGAAAGTTTCGAGTTCGTTGCCCCCTTTATGCAAATTGAGTAGTTGATATCGTGTTGGAACCGGTATGCGGGGCGATCCTGGGCAAGTTCGGGTCGCATACCGGGGGAATACCGGGACGGTTGTCGAGTTCATCGAATGGAGATGACGCTGTCTTGATTGGACTTGGGTGTTAGCACTGCGAGCGCCATCGGCGATCCGTTGCTAACCTCCAAATCCGATGTGGACGACGGGACATTCGATAACCCGAGGACGGTCTGGACGGCTACCTGACACGGATTAAGAACTAAATAATCAAGATTAAACTCCAATTAACTTGCAATTAGGGTTTTGATTTGGTTTTGAAATTTTGGAACATTTCATATTAGATTTACTCGAGTGTAAGAACTGATGAACCAACCATTTTGTTACCATGAATATATAGAATATTCATCCGATCAAAAACTGATCTACTTTCAAAGACTGACTTAACACACAGCACTTGCTGAAGAGAAGGAAGAGGATTATGCCCGACTACAAGGAATTGCTGGAAATATTTATGTCCGGGCACGACAGAATTACACAGACATGATTGAAGCTTTTTTTCAAAACTTCAAAGGTTGGTTGCAGAAACCTTTTTTCATGGAAATCATCATACTTGCATGTTGGAGTACTTGGACTACAAGGAATGGAAAAGACTCTGAGGATGTTAATCCGACAATGTAGATTTCGAAGAGAGAATTCAAGCATGAATTTGCCATGGTTATCCATAGGGCAAAGAAGGAATATTTTCCTTCTATATAAGAATGGCATGAAAATCTAGGTTAATTCTATATAATTTTTTCTTTTTTCTTTTGATGCCGTAGTATCTTTTTTTTTACATATATAAATTTATTTTGGTGAATTAGGATCACCTTTATCCTATTGTTTTCCTTCAAAAAAAAAGAACTGATGTTCTTACTGTTACGAATATAGTATATTATTATTTTGATAAACCATTCATACACTGGAACATAGTTCTTAATCCTACAACAGTATTTAATCAAGCGTAAACACATTCATGCATGTATGGCAATTTTCGAGTACCATGTACCAACACGCAAATGCACCAAGCTGAATATGATCCCTAGCACCGCAGCGTGCGTTAATGTGAGTATCCTCCATTACCGCTGCTTTGCCAATACTAAGGGACATTGAGAAAGAACAACATATGTAATTTTATTGTCTTGCAGGTGAGGTTCCACGAAAAGCAGTCACTCAGTCTTCCAGGACCGCAGGGGAGGGGTTTCAGAATCCTTCCAAGTGTTCAGGAAGTCATGGTAGCGATCACCCTGAACATTTGCTGATGCATAGGACTCGAGTTCAGCCATCTCCTCAGCTGTGAGCTTCACGGATAACGCTGCCACATTCTGGTTAAAGTTCTTGACTTTTGTGGTTCCGGGTATTGGGCAGACATCGCTTCCCTGGTGGTGAACCCAAGCCAGTGCGAGCTGTGATGGTGTGCATCCCTTTCTTGCTGCCATTGCGGTAACATGCTCAAATATCAGGGCGTTCTTCTCGAGGTTTTCTGGTTGGAACCTTGGTAGATCCTGAAAATTCGTAGTATGTTTTCGTGAAATTCTGTTCAACGTGACCTTTGGTAAAGTAAATAGTGAATGCAATTGAAAGTAAATATATGCGAAATTTATCCTGACAAAAAAAAGGGAAAGGATCCTTCAAACTTAAGTGAAATGATGCGGAAGCAGCTGGTCATAGGTGGTATAAACCTTGCGGAAGTCTTGCTCAGATAGTGTATCAACCAGTTTAGGTCCACTTGATAGGAACCCTCTGCCGAGTGGACTGTATGCAACAATTCCAATGCCAAGCTCCCTAAAATTATCAGAACAAATGGATAATTCAGTAAATAATATTCATACTTTAACTGACAAAAACATGGCATGTCTGAGTATGCACACACCTGCAAGTTGGAATTATGTCTTCTTCAACGTCTCTCGACCACAGAGACCACTCCAGCTGGACAGCAGTAATTGGATGAACTGCGTGTGCTCTTCTGATCGTTGATGCCGATGCTTCAGACAATCCAATGTATTTTATCTTTCCCTCCTCGATAAGCTTCTTGAGTTCACCAATCTGTGAAAGTCAAGAATGTAAGCTTACTTGTAAGACATGTCAGTACATTTAAAAGTTGAGTGGAAAAAAGCTTGCAAAAACTGCTCTTTGACTAACAACACCAGCAAACAGGGGAGCCCTCCTGTCCACCTCTGTTTGTTGTTTACTATATAACTAGGAATTTACTTAAAGTTCCTTTTTTTTTAAACAAAAGCATCACATTGAATGATTAGTGACCTATTGGCATCTTGCAACTATAGAGAGGGAAAACGCATCCTTAATTTGGGGTCTTTAACGGAATATAGTTTTATTTAGTATTTTAACTTTGTGATGATCTATTTTGGACCTTGATGGAGGCCACTTTTCCAGGGTTTAGAAGGACAAAGGATGGATCATTGTTGTACACGCCTGGAGACTCTTCTGACAGAGCCGTTGATGTTGACTTGCTGGTCTTCAATCTGGGAGGATGGATGAGACAATGCGACACTGCTGTGGAGAAAGGCAAGAAGATGGAACTAACTGGCAAGAAAGATAGAGACCAGGAAGCATTCTGAATTCTGAAGTCGTAATGAGATTAAGAGGAAGGATAGGAACAGTTATTTGCTTAAGTTTTGATGCGATCCGGAAATGTGAGGCGATGAAAGGCATGTAATGCTTTGTACTGGGCTAAACTGGCTAAACTCAGTTTCAATAAAATGTGACAGAGGCATCATTGGTGATGCCTTGTTCATCTAAAATATTTTGGACCTTGAATTTTTGAGGAAAGACCAGTGCTGTGTACTAAATATTCCATTTAAAAACATCATAATATGGAATAAGTTATGAGTGACTGACAGGTATGTCCAAGAAGGATAGGGTTTCAAAAAACAATACAGAATTTGAGAATTTCAATTGAAATGTGAGCATAAATCTAAGGGATAATAAAAAACTGGGTTTTTTCTAGCTAAAAGTTCTTTGTACATGGTTACTGCACTTAGAAATGGGTACAATTAGTTTGAGAGTAACTCAAACTTACAAATTTAAGGACGTCCTTCTAGAATACCATGTGACATCTTCTCCATTCACCTCCACCTTTCCGGTCCCCCCTTCACTCTTCCCCTACTCCCCCACCTCCCTTCCTTCCTCTCTAACTAAAAATTTTAAAATAAGAAAAATGTAAACTTCAAAAAATTTAAAAAGGGAGATTCAACTCGAAAAAAATTCAACTCAAAAAAATTTAAATAAAAAATATCAAATAAGAAAATTTCAACTTAGAAAATTTAAAATTAGAAAGTTTTTTCAAATTTTGAAAGTTTCAACTAGAAAAATTTTAAACTAGAATTTCAACTTTATGCTAAAGCTAGGGAAAATATTGAACAAGTCTTTGAGCTAAATGTTGTTCGTACATATATAAAACCCATCTACGTACTATCCCTGAGTTGCCCCTTTTTTTTTAAAAAAAAAGTCTAAATCAATTTATTATCTTTGAATTAGCTTTTTTTTTTTTCCCGAAATTAGTGAATTAGCTTTTGAGACGTATGTGTAATACTGTATTAACCCAGTAGTTGAAAAATACGTGTTTGTACACTTGACCGCACCTTTCATCCTCACTTCAGTCGCTTGCTACTAGTCAACTGTCGGTGTGATCAACTAGCCGCTAGTCAACAACAGAAGCAGGAGGTGAACTGGACTCACCGTAATTTCGATGGGCACCCTGGTGTCGATGCGGTGCTGGTAGTAGAGATCAATGCAGTCCACGCCAAGCCGCTTGAGGCTGCCCTCGCACGCCGCGCGCACGTACGCCGGGTCGCCGCGGATCTCCACGGTGCCGTCGGCGTCCTCGCGTGCGCCGAACTTGGTCGCCAGCTGCACCTTCTCTCTCACCCCTCCCTGCAGTGCCTGCATATATATAGATATCCAACAAAGAAAGCACTAGCTTTCAGTACCTCACCAGCTACGCATCGATCCAAGAATCAATACTGGAGTACGTGTAACATTCTCTGACCTTGCTGAGTAGGATCTCGTTGGTGTGGGGGCCGTAGACGTCGGAGGTGTCCAGGAGGGTGACGCCGGCGGCGACGGCGTGGTGGATGAGCGCAATCATGTCTGGCTCGGGCTTCGGCGGGCCATAGTAGGCGGACATGCCCATGCAGCCCAGCCCCTGCGCCGACACCTCGAGCCCCTGCGAGCCCAGCTTGATGCGCGGCACCACTGTCGCGGGAGCAGCCATGGCCTGTTCCTGCAAGCTAGCTACTGTACTGGAGCACTAGTTTAGAGCGTTGAGTAGTGAAGTAGACTAGCTTATTCCTGCCCTAATTTATACTGTGTGGGGAGGCTGAGTGCAGTGAGGCCAAGACGTCAGGGTATAGGTCACCCGGCGGCTTGCGACGATGAAAATTGTTTTTATAGTAAACGGATTGGGACGATGAATTGTTATTTAGTAGGCGGCATGGGACGATGAATTGTTTTATAGTAGCACCCTGTTGCTTTGAGTAGGTTCACAAAACCGACGAAAATCGTTTGAAAACTGCGGTTTTCGACCGTATATATCAAGCTTGTTCGAAACTCTAAATCGGTTGGTAAACTGGTCCAATTAAAAAGAATTCAAAAAAATTGAAAAAATTTATGCGATGTAAACCGGACAAAAACCGCTCAAAAAATCGACCTCCCAAAAGGTTCAATTTACCGACTGGTTTTTCGAGAAAACCGACCGGATTTCGTTTTTTTTAATCTATTTTGAATTTTTTTTTTGTTCAAACGCCCGGTTTCGAAACGTTTCGGTTTTTGCGAAAAACCGATACCGCCGGGACCACGATTTTCATTTCGAAAATGGTTTTGTTACCCTGATTATGAGAGTTAGTACACAAGTTTAGAGGAGCCAAGTTAACCAACTTTTTTCTCCTATCTCACTACTGTAACACCCCGGCACCGTGCGTGCCCTGAATGTTACACCTTCAAACAACAACTAGCAAGACACTAGAATAATTTAGCAAAGCAAGCTAACATACTAGAAAGTTGTCGAATTTACTAAAAAAATTTTCGGCAGCACATCTTCTATAACTAGAACATCCACTTAGCAGACAAAAGACAGCATTTAATATAACAACCACATAAAGCAACTTAAAATATCAAACCAAGCACAAACATGGGTCATGGTATCAACTAACCATCATGACCCAATTAAGCACATACAACTACCACATAATTACATTACATGACAAGAGCTCAATAAGATTAGAAGCGATAGGTTAACATGAAGCTATAACGATAAGTCGTGATCGTGCAACTACTCCCATCCATGCATGCCGGCTTCATTGTACCTACAAACAGTTAACAACAAGCGTTTAGTTTTAAACTCAGCAAAGTGTAACAAAAGGTAGAATGATAATCTTTTAACCATCGAGGATAATACAGAACAACTTTCTTTCTAATTGAACTCAACAAGTACATCGAACACTATTACCACCATCAATCATCGCATTTCCTTTTATAACTCGCTTTTGACTGGGGCTAAGCTTCAATTAATACACATACCTCATTAGATAACCTCGGATGAGTTCGCGACTCGACCCATGCTTAACTTGTCTATTGCCATCAACTCAAAGATAATCAATTTTCATTCATCATTGGCAATATCATGCAATGCAACAGGCATAATCATAATGCACAACTCAGAGCATGTGCACGCAATTTATAACGCTCAACACATTGACCGTTCCTTATCTTTACAATGCTATGAAATGCACTTATGTTTTCATGATCAACATGCACCTTTCATTGTTCATACCGGTATGGCTGAGGGAACACCTGTCGATGTTCCCCCTCTATCTCCAGTTCGTGGAAGTGCCTACTCTTACTGTCTCGCTCCCATCCACCTCAATGGGTGGGACTACGAGGTATGACTTTCTCGGTGGCGCTTCGGATTAGTCATAACTTCCTCACCGACCTCACCGAATTAGTTATGACTTTCTTGTAGGATCGATGTGTACTAATATAGCAATCATAGAGGGGTGAATGATTGTGCGGAAGCAAAAACCAAAAATTTGATCTACTAAAAATTACCCCCAACTCGGACTAAAAACAGAGTCTCATAATCAGCAAAAACAGAGTAGATACATTCGGTAAAACGTGAATTCCTGGAGATCCAACCGTCGGATTGAGTTGAAATTGGAACACAAGAAACTAGGCTCCAATACGAAGCTAACAGAAAAAGCATCAACTCGATCGAACTTACGGATCAAAAGTTATGAATCTTGCAAGCTTGCTGTAACAGAATATGACGAGAATAAATCTAACCAAACCTGTAGCTTGCAGAGATGCTTGAAGAACTTGATCTTTATTCCTTTTTTACCTAGTTACAGTACTCCAAAACAAAATAGTACAAACCCTAATACTTGGCTCTAAGCCTCTCTCAGATGGTGTACTAAACAGGAGGTACATCCCCCTATTTATACATATTAAACACTCCTAATCCTACAAAGAGTCCCACTCCTAATCCTAGAAGGAGTCTCTATTTAACCTAACTTTACTCGGCCTAACCTGGCCGAGTACAACTCTTGCACGCGTATGGCAACCCTACCATACTCACGTGACTAACATCTCTGCACGCGTATGGCCCACCTGCCATACTCACGTGACTAACCATTCTTCTTGTGCACCGTCCTCTAGCCCGAACGTCCCGCATGACATTCTTGACTACCAAGACCTCGATTCCTGCAGAACCTAGTCCCGAACCTCAGTTCCTCCATGAACCTAGTTCTAGTCCCATCATCGACCACGTTAGCCATCGAACGACACCTGCACATGAACAAGCACAAACCATGTACGAGCATAAGTCCACGACTTGACTCAAGATCAGTCCATGCAACCACTCACACGAGCGCATTGCATCAAACAAAACAATTACCATGCTATCACAAGCATATCAAATAACCATCGGAAACAACACATGCACATGCACCACACATGCCATGAGCACAACCACTTTGCAATACTAAATTCAACATTAAGCCAATTTTTCATCACTTGATTTCACAATCTCTCCCTTGATGAAAACATTGGCAACACCACTTAGAACTGAACATTGCAATTGGCATTCACCTTACAAGAAAATTTTTGAAATCAAAAGTGTAACATCCTCGTTTTCGGCTTTCTGGAAAAATCTAATTTAAATTAATTAGATTCAAAGTTTAGGTTTTCCTTGGTGTTTAATTTAACCTGGCATCCTTTCCCATCCAAAATCGAAAATTAATTGCCGTCAGTACCCGAAATTCCACCCGAGTTCAAAAATGCTCCGAAAATCTCGGAACTTATTGCATTAGGTCCCAAATATTCTAAAAACATTTTGGGATTTTTCCCAAGATTTTTGGAGGCCCTCTGGTAATTTATCTCGTGCGGCTTTTGTTTAATGCCGGCTAATCGCTCCAGAATATTCAAACCTCTAAATTGCATCTAAATTCAGCGAAACCAATTTTATTGGGTTCCAAATATTCTTTAATGGTTCTAGGGATTTTTCCGGAATTTTTAAACTATTTTTGCTAATTTTTTTCTAGGGCGTCACTTCCGCGTAAACCTCGGCCAATCACAGAGCGCCATGTGGTGGCACTGTTCATGCTTCTTCATCCTTGGGTTGGAACGTACCGAGCACATGAAGTTCATCTTCCACACTTGCCTTCCTCCATTCAAATGCTCATAACTTTCCATTCAATGCCCCAAATCGCGAACGGTCAGATCCGTTGGATTCGTAGTGACGAGATCTTTCCGTTCCTCATCATCATTAGCCCGGGATCTCGCCGGAAATGGCTCCATCCTTCAAAAACCGAAATCCGCCATTATGGCAATAACTCGGCCGTTTCCATTCCGTTTCGCGCACTTCCACCTCTCAAATCTCCGTGTTGGAGTGCTCTTTCCGGTGGTCTCATTCTTCTTTAGACTCTCCTCGCCATTCGTCCGTGAGATCGAGAAAACCAATGAGGAACATCGTTTTTCGTGTTCGTCGCGTTCTTCGTCATATCTTCCTCTCCGGTGAGCCAAATCCGATTCCGTTCATTCCCTCGTGTTCGTATGGATGTCTAGATTCTAACCCATTAACCGATTTTGGGTTTCCTCCAGTTTCGACGACGAATTTCGGGATTTGGTTGCTTCGACCGAACCGCCGTTCGTCGTCGAATTCACCGTCCCCGGTGAGCAATTGTTCAATTCCTTGCAACACTAAGTCTTTCTAGATGTGCTCTAGATGGTTCAACCGTTAATTATTAAGGCCATATTCGAATTCTTGTGAAAATTTCGAATTTTGGGTGTTTTGGGGCTTCTCTGTTTTTGCCCGTACCCATGCGCGTGCCGCCGGTTGCCACCGCCGCCACCCGCCTCGCCTGCGGTGCCGCTGCCGTGTCGCCGGACCCGCTGCCGCGCCGTCTGCGCCGCCATGGGCGCCGCCGAGCTTCGCTGTGACCCGCCCCTCGCCGCCTCCGGGCCCGCCCGAATGGCCGGCCAGCTTCACCATGCGCCGGTTCTGCCGTCTGCCGCCGGCTGCCGCCGTCTTTGCGCGCCTGCCGCCGTCTTGCCATGGCCCTCTGCCGCTTCGCCGGCCGCCTCGGCTCGTCCGGCCGACCACCATCGGCACCCGAAGCTCGCCGCCGCTGGCCTGCCGCGGCCGCGCCCGCCGCTCTGCCTCCGCCGCTGCCCGGGGTCATCGCACCGCCCATGGCCGATCGCCTCTCGCCTGCCGCCGTGGTCCCCACCTCGCCGGTCATGGGGAGCATCAAGCTCCCTTGTTTCCATGGCAATGGGGAAGAACTCCCCTCTCAATGACAATGGGGCCCACTTGCCATAGACTCCAACCACATCCAATAAATCTGAAAAAGAAGATGCTCTGGAATATTCCTCGTTTTCATATTTTCCAAGATTTTCGAACTTAGGAAGCTCATAACTTTTCCGTCCGAACTCCGATTGACTCCGTTCAAATTCCTAAATTCATCTAAATTCAAGATCTACCTGCCAGTATAAGTTTTGTAATTTTAGGATTTTATTTATTTTATTTTATTTATTCGTTGTACCGTTTTGCGCGTAGCCGAGGATCCCGCCGAGTCCGCCGACCCCGCCGCCGGACTTCA
This sequence comes from Rhipidocladum racemiflorum, assembly GCA_036346355.1. Classification (NCBI taxonomy): domain Eukaryota; kingdom Viridiplantae; phylum Streptophyta; class Magnoliopsida; order Poales; family Poaceae; genus Rhipidocladum; species Rhipidocladum racemiflorum. Next base: position 34,613,524 of record CM070576.1, on the reverse strand, counting down.
AGAGTTCGACATTCTCGCTGTGACCGAGGCAAGTCTCCTTTACGCATGTTGATCCCATGATTTATACATGTTTTACAATGTTTTAGAAATTGCATTGCTATTTATATAAAAGGATGGTGTTGACGTTAGGCTAATAGTTATACCTGTTGTTCATACCTCCTTGATATTGTTATCCATGATCCTTTGTCGCCTAGTACAGTAATCCACCATAAGAAATATTTTTGAGAAAATATTCTTTAATTAAGGGAAAAGACTATTTGGAAGACGCTTTAGATGGAACAAATAATATGAAATGCAATTTGGAATTAGATGAATATTAGTGATGATGTGAAGGTAGTTTTTATGAAATTGATCTATGAATGATGATAGTTGAAATATTGAGGAGTTGGATTGTGATAGCAGTTCGCAATATAATAAGTATGGATTGGGGGAGTATTGGAAGATGTATGATAGTAAGAATAATAGTCGGTAAAATTAAATAAATTATTGAGAGTCATACTTGGGGATCAAATAGAATAAGTGGCGAATCATATTTCGGTGGATTTTAACAAGCATACTATGTGATTTAAAGATGACAATGTGAAGGGTTAAAATATGTGATATTGAGAATGATACTCGATGATTTAGTAAATGATATGATCAAATATACTCGATGGATTAAATGGATAATATTGGAAATCATACTCGGTGGTTTAGTAGATGATTTTGTGAAATATTGTTTCGCGATAACCATTTATGTGGGATTATGAATAATGTGGATTATGTGTGATTTGTTTAGTCAACTTGGTATCATTGTTTATGGAAATAGCTATAGTCAATGAATTAATAAAATCTTGGATTTATAGAATCTTTCATGAAATATGCTCGGGGATGAGATTATGAATTATTCTTGGTGGATCAAGTAGATTACAAGATTAATCGATGTATGGATGATGGGTAATCAATAAGGAGACTTATATTTTGAGGAGATTGTTTCGTATACTATGATGTCAGTAGCTTAGTATGATTTTGGAGTCGTGATTTCATATGTTACAGGCTCTATGTGTTGGAGTACTAGTTTGCGCTGGATTATATAATGCCGTGATAATAATGTGAGATCTTGGTGGCTTCATGATTCAGGAGGTTACAGTATGGATTATAATTATTTTTATCAACACTAAGATTTGAAAATTTTAAAATAAACTAATGGTGGAATAGAATAGTTCGGTAGAAATGCTTAGGCTTGCAATCGGTCATTATGCACCTATGGGTGGGAATTTCTTATAACTGTCGAAAACTTGTGTTGGAAATGATGGGCAAAGAGTATTGCCGTTGGTTTATAAAATAAAAATAAAATGAAAAAGGATTTGGACTTGGGCGGAATGGTTGATCTAGCGGGTGCGGATAGAGCACTGGTCCTGGTTTGTGCAAGTACCGCCCCAAGTCAATTAAGGACCGACGCTTATGACTGTCTCCATTCTAAGCATAACCGTACTACCACATGTCTAACATGGTACAACCTGGCTAAATAATTTGTAGAAACCTAACTTAGACTCGCCAGTTAGTGGTATGTGGGTGCCGGATAGAGGCAAGTTGTACTCCCCACACGGCGTAAGAGGGGGCTTATGTACTGGGTAGATAGAACCCTAACAGCGGTGAAACCTCAGCGGGTGAGTCGGGTTAAGCGTATACATTGTAAAGGCCTTGTCATTATATCCCTGTCGGCACACCTAAGGAAATGTGTTAATCGCGTGGCACTAAGGGAATATCATGTCTTGTGGGTAAAGCTGTACACCTCTGCAGAGTTAAAACTATTCGAATAGCCGTGCCTACGGTCAAGGGCAAAGCTTGCTGAATGCTTTCATATTGGTAGATTTTATTTATTTGTTTTCAAAACTGATGATTTGGGATCCGGGAGTGGTTAGAACTCTCGGGTGTGCTTCTGGCAGCTAGAGCCAGGTAGGTGGATTGAACCTGTTTTTGTGAACCATGGCCGACAGAGCCGCGTGGATGGATTGAATCCTGATCTTTTTGAGATGTGGCGGATAGAGCGTGTATACTAGTGATTAGTGGCTAGAACCTTCACTAGAAGTTATAAATAATTTCAAATGTACAAATAATTGTGAAAATGGCTTTGTGAAAAATATTACATGTTAAGTTTGTGAAAGTATTGCTTTGTGCAAAAGAACCAGAATAAGCTATCCTTGAATGTCCTTGCATTATGCATTTTTCCCGGACTTGCTGAGTACTTTATGTACTCACATACTACATTCTAAACATATCTCAGAAGTGAAGAAAGCTGTCAAAGCAGATTCCAAGGACTAGGACGCGTACCCCACTCGATTGCCTGTGGGCATATGGATGGGTTACCACTTTGTGTCATCTTCTTTCGCTACCGTTATTCAAGTTGTTCAGCCTGTTCAGGCCGTAATGGTAAACTCGACCATAAGGTCTTTGCTTTTATTTGGTGTTCTTATTACTTGGTTATATGTAATCGTGATATGGTTGTTGATTCTTCACTGTTGGACTGTGTGTACTAGCAGCTGATCTGGGACTAGTACAGAAATACACAGGAGATTCTGGATAGCCGATCCAGGGGCTCACAGCGGTGGTATCAGGGCCAGGTTGACTGTAGGACGTGTCCCTAGTTTGAATGGTCGTTTTTAGGAAGCTTCAAAACGTATGTTCTACAAAGAAAAATCAAATAAAGTGCTATTCTCACCTTTTCTCTCTTTCTATTCTCATCTTCGGCATGGAAGTTATTTCTTATCTTCACCGTATTGATTGCTTCTTCACCTTTTTGGAATGTAAATTGGATTATACCTCCCTTAAAAACTTCTATATTAGGGTAATCGAGTTCCCACTTTCGACTTCAAGGCTTGATGACTCAAAAGGAGCAATTCAGCAAAAGTTCTAGTGAAGTTGTGCGTCCTCATGGTGAGAATCCAACCTTTGATCGATGAAGTCTCAAGAAGCAAGTTTGATCTTAGACTAACCCTATAGGTTAAGTTGGTCCAGGTTCATTCTGTGTTTGAGCCGCTTTGTTCTGTTAGAGCGGGTAGTTTGATCGAGTAGACAAGTTGATTTGCTTGGTGTTAAAAAAATGTTTTGTTTTTGTGTTTGTGCTGTCCTTTGCTGGGGCAGTTGGTTTTTGGTGTTGTTGGAACCTCCCCTATCTCTTTCGCCTGTGCTTTTCCCTCTCATCGGGAAACCTTGTTCTACCATCAGATGGAGAGGAATCGCAGTGCTAACCTCAACCAAGAAGCTAAGGCATCGAATCCCAATACTTTGGTCGACATCAATGCTAACATCAGTGCAGTTCCGATTGTCAATGTCAGTGCTACTACCGAGCTCAACCAGCAACCCTCGGAGGTGTTAACCACATTTCTTCAGGGAATGAATCAGTTTCTTATGATTCAGATTCTGCTCATGCAATTGATGATACAACAAATAAACAACCAAGCCTCCATGGTCACTACGCCTACAACTCCTCTGCAGTATCATTCTGATGAGTTATTGAAGACCAACCCTCCAGAAGTATTATGTGGAGATGATAGCATTAGCAATACCCCTCCTGTAAACCTTCACTCATGGGAATATGTCATCTGCTATCAATGTGGTGGAAAAGGACATTTTGCTTATAGGTGTCCCCAAAAGGATAAGGCAAAGGAAGATATCTATTGTAGTAACTGTGACAGAACCGGACACTGATTTAGCAAGTTCCCCCAAAATAAGAAGATCCAGTATAAGATATGTAACTTTTGTGGCAAGGAAGGGCATTTTGTGAAACAATGTCCCTTGGAAAAAAAAAATCTCTTGACATCACGAGCAGTTCTAGCATCAGAAGTTAGTGCAGAAGTACCTCATAAGCTGCACCCAGTAGCGAAGATTTCTCAAGCTAGCAAAGGCAAAGCGCTCTCCTTAGAAGACAACTGTAACACCCCGGCATCTAATATGCCTGAATGTTACCAAACTGTAACACCCCAAAATTTTGCTTTTCTTAAATTCATGTGTGATTTGGCACTTTGGTGAAATTTTTGGAATTTTCTGGAATTTATTTGGATTTATTTGGAATTTATTTGAATTTATTCCATTTTGAAATAATTAAAGAATTTAAATTTGCAAATAAATTTTTGTTGGAAATATTTTATTTGAGTCCAAAATGATCCAAAATATTTTCCAGAATTTTTCTGGAATTTTTCTGAGTCATTTGCTATTTTTAATGAATTAAATGAATTACTGGGAATTATTTTAATTATTAAATCGCTGGAAAACCCAACTCGGGTCAAGTACTGTTCATCCGACCGAGTCGGACTCGAGTCCGACCCGAGCCAGTTGACTCGACCGAACCCACTCCTAACCCTAATCAATCCCAACCGTTGGATCAAGATCCAACGGCTGAGATCCGTCCGACCTGCACTGAAGCCGTGTCCGACCGGACGGCCGCGCAGCGATCGTGGCCGTTGGTTGTGCCACGTGGACGGCCACGATTTCATCGTCTCCGCCGAAGTCCGAGCTGGACTCCGCCCGTGTCCGCCGTGGAGAGCTAGGTCTCCGTTTCTGCACGGACGCCGAGGCTATTTAATGCCCGGCATACCCCGAGATCGCCATCCCACGCCGGTTCCAAACCCTAGCTCGCGTCGCTAGGATCCCCACCGCTCGCCGTTATTGCTCGCCGGAGTTGGAAGTCTGTTCGCCACGATTAAACGCCGATATTGCTGCCGTCCGTCGCCCTCCGCCGTCATCAAGCCCATATCCGGATTCCCCAAGGCGAGGCGGCGTTAGAGTACCCCTCACTTCGCCGGAGCGCGCCCGAAACGCCGACGGCAAGGTCGCCGTCCCGTCTCCGGTCAAGCCGGCGCGCCGCGTGCCATCACCGTCCTCGAAGCCGTGCACCGTTGGATCCGGTCCGGACGGCAACGGTGAGTTCACGTGTTTCCCAAACCCTAGAAACCCGACAGATTCGGACCGTTGGATCAAGATCCAGCGGTTCACAATCGCCACGCGTCTTTATGCAAAGGCGATTATAGGATTAGATCTGGACCGTCCGATCTAGATCGAACGGCCCACGAGCATCGAGTAGTTTCAACGTGTTAACCCTGGATCTAATCCGCGCCGTTGATTTTCAAACCAACGGACGAGATTGCGCCACGTGTCGGGAAGTTGGACCGACGCGGTCGGGCCGCCCACGCGGGCGTGTGACGCTGACACGCGGGGCCCGCGTGTCAGAGGGCCGCATGTCAGTGGCTAACCCAGCCAAGCGCTGACGTCACCCATGACGTCACAGTGGGTCCCACCTGTCAGCGCCGTGGGCTGAGCCCCGCTGACGTCAGCGATGACGTCACCCGAGTGGGCCCACATGTCAGTCACGTGAGCCGTGGACCGAGTCCACCGTGGACCCGAGCTGAGCATGGACCGAGCCCATGGACCGTGGCGACGCCAAGCAGCCAATCAGGAGCTGCCACGTGTCTATGCTGTCGCTATAATTAATTTCCGAAAAAGAAAATGATTTATTAATTCGAATAATGATTTCAAATTTAGATTCAATCTTCAAACGCTTATAACTTTTATGCTTCAACTCCGATTTGAGCGATTCAAATTTCTAAATTTGTATAAAATTAAGATCTACCTAAATATGAATTTTATTTAATTTTTGGACTAAAGTTTTTCTCTGTAATATTATTTAATTGATTATTTAAACTTTAAATAATCATAACTTTTATGCTTTAACTCCAAATTTGACGATTCCAGTTTCTAAAAATCCAGAAAATTATGTTCTCTCTGTTTATGGATTTTATTTGGAGTTTTGGGATCTTTTGCATAGTGTTTATTTGTGTATTTGCTATTTGCACGCTTTACGAGTAGACGTTGAAGTGCCTGAGGGATTCAAGGAGAAGTATTGACTCAGGATCCAACTCAAGAACAAGAGAAAGTGCTTTTTGAAGGCAAGTTGTGCTTTGACAATAATGATACTATTTAGAAAAATATTTTGATTTAAACTATTGCATGCTAGTTCAATTAGAAAGATAATTTGTTTTAACCTGGGGTTTAGATAATTACCTATTTTATATATGACTCCTTGATTACTTAAGTATGTGCAATGACCTTTGTCACCCTAGTTGTGGTTTACTAGTTGGACATTATTAAATTGCCAACATGGGTTTAGACCGTTGTAGTATCTTTGCTTAGACACGCTACGTGCTCATGACATGATTTTGGACAATCAAATGATAATATGGACTTAATGATATATTGAACCTGTTTTGGAAAAGTATCATGTGATGTTGGCGGCACGTGGTGCATGGTAATCAAGCGGGGTTTGATAAACATTTTCGGCCGGCATGTGGCAAGAGTAATCAGTGGGCCATTGTGGCATTGGGAGTGTTGATTTGGTTTTTCTGTAGTCTTGCCCTGGTCACTCTAAGGACTTAACCTTGCAAGCCTTTGAACTGGGTCATACTTGCAACCACATGGCTGGAATGGGACGGCCCTAGTTGACTAAGTCGCTAAGGACTCACTTGTGGAGCCTCAGGGTGTCGATTACACCGTTTGTGTGATTGTGCGGGGAGCGTATCGTGGTCGTGGCCAGTACCCATCTAACGGTGTGTTGGTCCCATACTTCGCCTTGGCTAAGGGAAGGGATGGTGTAGAGCACGAACCGGAGAGGACCACCTGTGTTGTTTGAGGCTTCCGAAAGGCTTTGTTATGATCGCTCATTCGCATACTCTTGTATGGCGATTCACGGTACCGACGTGGTGAGTGGATTGTATCTTGTGGGTAAAGTGCATAACCTCTGCAGAGTGTAGAATCTATTTGAATAGCCGAGTCCACGGTCTTGGACAATGCTCGGGAATTACAGTCAAGGGTTAGATTTTCTGAAAATAACTTGGTTTCGAAAAGATGGGTTGGTTTAACAAGGAAGATGATGGAAATATGGTTTAGGATGGGAAAAATGTTTATTAAAATTTCCTGAAAAGTTATTTATGCTTTACTCATTTCTACTGCTTTCGAATCTACTTATATTACTTTTCAAATCTTTGTTTCTTGCCAAATATACCCTGAGCTATTCCTTTGTACTAAGCCATGCATATAGTATATTAGCTTGCATTCTGTGCATGACTTGCTGAGTACCAAGTACTCACCCTTGCCTCAACACAATACCAGTTGAAGAGGAGACTACGCCAGTTTCGGAGGAGGAACTCCAAGAGGACCCGTCTACTTAGGGATGCGAGCCCGGTCAGTTGCCTGTGGTATCTTTGGATGGCGCCACAGTTTATTTGATTTTCCGCTGCTGTTATTTCTCTTTTAATAAGTTACGCCTTGCAAGGCATATATTTGTAACTCGGCCATAAGGTCGAGTAACCCTTTGATTATTTAAATAAAGTACTTTGATAGTATCGTTTGGTATGATTGTGATATATACCGATGTTAAGACTGTGTGCACTAGCGCTGCGTTCTGGACTAGTGCTGAATACACAGAGGGTCCGGATTTGCAAATTCGGGGTCCCGACAGAGGTGGTATCAGAGCCATACTTGACTGTAGGCTCAACCCTAAGCTAGAATGGTCGTAGTGAGGATAAAACCTATTTTCTAAAGCTAAAAGTTTGTCAAGATAAGAAATGACATCTCGACTTATCCCCTTCTCTCTTTTCTTGTCTCTTGCTAAAATTTTCCCTTACCTTGTCACAATTTAAAGATTCCGAGTTCTTACGTAAAGCACTCTTGTGACAGATGGAGGTTTTCTCGATGAGTGAGCATAGGTTCCATAGTGAGACTCCTTCGCCGAGTCGAGTCATAGAAGAAAGAGTCACCCTTTAGGCGTTAGACTCCAGAGTTAGTTCGATTTGGATTTTCATTGTTTGCTGAGTGTGCAGTATGTGTTGCAAGGCCCTTAGGCATTGTAAGCAGCCATACCAAGTTACTAATAATAAAGATGGACCTTAAGGCTACACCTTTCGCCCCGCATAAGTTCCATATTACTTGTCTATTCTTGTTTCCCTCTCATCTCTAAACCTAGAGCAAATCGACAGATGGTAACCACCCGTGGGAACTTTGGAAGCAATGGGAGTGGATCTCGCCCAACAGAAAACCCCAATGATGGAGCACCAGCACCGCCACTGGATATGCAGAATTTCGGAGCATTTCTTGCTGCCTGCACTCGATTGATGCATGCTATGATGCAACAAATGCAACACGTCAACTTCGCAGATCCACTTTGCTAATCAAGTTAATCGTGACCACGCCGTAATACAAGGCCGCCGAGTTCATGAGGACTCACCCACCCACTTTCTCTGGGAATGCCAATCCATTGGAGGCCGATGATTGGTTAAGATCAATCGAGAGGAAGCTACACGTAGCTCAATGCATAGGGAATGAGAAGGTACTTTACGCTTCTCATCAGTTGGAAGGAACAAATTACGAATGGTGGGAGAACTTCTGTGCCACGCAGGAGAACCCTCAAGATATCACTTGGGAGGAGTTCACAGCTGCATTCCGACAGTATCACGTGCCTGAAGGAATTATGGACCTTAAGAAGGAGGAGTTCAGAGCACTGAAGCAAGGTAATCAGCCAGTGGCCGACTACCTGAACAAGTTCACACAGCTAGCACGCTACGCACCTGAGGATGTAGCGACAGATAAATCCAGACAGTCTCGTTTCATGAAGGGACTTAACTAAGGATTGCAAGACTTAAGTGCATGCTTTTAGTTCAAACCCCTGGTTCCGAACTCCGAACGGAAGTAGGATGTTCCGGGGTGAGAATACTAATAGATGGAATAGAGTTCCTAGCAAACCTTATAATTTTGGAGACCCAGACCTTAGATGTTATATTGGGAATGGATTGGTTATCCAAACACAAGGCTGTATTGGATTGTGGACGAAGGACTATCTCAGTTGAGAGCCCGTGTGGGAAGAAAGTGGAATTTCAAGCCACTGCAGTTAGAGATGGACAGTTGATGGTTAACAGTACCAAGGCAATCAGCATAGAGGATGTCCCAGTAGTGAATGAGTACCCCGATGTTTTTCCCGAAGATCTACCCGGTATGCCGCCGCACAGGGACATAGAGTTTGTGATAGAACTTGTACCTGCACAAGACCGATAGCAAAGAGACCCTATCGGATGTCTACCGAGGAGTTGGTAGAGATGAAGAAACAATGGAAGAGTTAATGGATAAAGGATTTATCGTACCAAGTTCGTCACCGTGGGGAGCACCGCTTTGTTTGTCAAGAAGAAGGACGGAGTTTCAGGATGTGCATTGACTACCGTGCACTCAATGAAGTCACCGTGAAAAATAAGTATCCGCTACCCAGGATTGATGATTTGTTTGATCGCTAAGAGGAGCCGAGTTTTCTCCAAGATTGATCTGAGATCGATACCATCGCTTGAAGATCCGATCGTAAGATATTCAAGATCGCATTCTCGCCAAGATATGGACATTACGAGTTTACAATTATGTCCTTTGGCCGACGAATGCGCCAAATTATTTCATGAATATGATGAATAAGGTGTTCATGGAATATTTGGACAAGTTTGTCGTCGTGTTCATAGACGATATCCTAGTCTACTCCAAGACAGAGGATGAACATGCCGAACACTTAAGGCGAGTTTTGGAAAAGCCGAGGGAACGGAACTTTTCGCCAAGTTCGACAAGTGTGATTTTTGGAAGGACAAGGTGGAGTTTCTTGGACATGTAATGACCGCAGAAGGAGTCGCCAGTAGATCCAAGCAAAGTAGAAGCTGTGTTACATTGGGAGCACCAAGATCGTGACCCCATTCGGAGTTTCCTTGGAATGGCAGGATATTACCGCCGTTTCATCGAAGGCTTTTCGACAATTGCGAAACCTCTTACGCAATTGCTGAAGAAGGAAAAGAAGTTTGCATGGACGCCAGGATGTGAGGAAGGATTTCAGAGTCAAGAAGCGATTGACATCAAGACCGGTGTTAGTTCTACCGGATGTTGCTCAAAGCTTCGATATTTATTGTGACGCATCGCGCCAAGGACTTGGATGTGTGCCGATGCAATGGAAAGGTCGCCGCTTATGCATCAAGGCGATTGAGGCCGCATGAGGAAAATTATCCGACACATGACCTAGAGTTAGCCGCCGTAGTGCATGCCTTGAAGATATGGCGTCACTATCTCGATTGGAAACAGATGTGAGGTGTATACGGATCATAAGAGCCTTAAGTACATATTCACCCAATGGATCTGAATATGAGGCAAAGGAGATGGCTAGAGTTGATCAAGGACTATAATGTTGGAATCCATTACCATCCCGGAAGGCCAATGTAGTAGCCGATGCTCGAGTCGGAAAAGCCATACCGTGAGTACGTTGCTAGCCACAAGTCAGGATGAGTTATGTGAGGATTTTCAAAAGATGAAGATTGAGGTTGTACCTAGCGGATTCTTGGCCGCATTGGAAGTAAAGCCTACCCTAGAGGATCAGATCCGAGAAGGACAGAAGGATGATGACAGAATCCGCAGGATTAAGTCCATCAAGGAGGAAGGCAGGGCAGAGGACTTCAAATTGGATGAACAAGGCACGTTGTGGATGAAGGATCGCATTTGTGTGCCTAACAAAAAGGAGTTAAAGCAACTGATTTTGGAAGAAGCCCATGACTCTAAGTACTCGATTCATCCCGAAGCGCCAAGATGTATCAGGATCTCAAGGAGAGATTCGTGGCCGAGTATGAAACGTGAAGTTGCCGACCATGTTGCATTGTGCGACGATGCCAGGGAGTCAAGGCAATGCATCGAAACCAGCAGGATTGCTACACCGCTAAAAATACCTGAGTGGAAGTGGGAGGAAATCGGAATGGATTTCATTACCGGTTTGCCAAAGACTCAAGGAGGTTATGACTCCATATGGGTTATAGTGGATCGCTTGACTAAAGTAGCCCATTTTATCCCCGTGAAGACCACTTACTCGGGAGATAAATTAGCGAGTTGTACATGATCAGGATTGTTTGTTTGCACGGAGTGCCAAAGAGGATTGTATCGGACAGAGGTACCCAATTTACCTCAAGGTTCTGGAATAAGTTGCATGAAGCCATGGGGACCCGTTTGAACTTCAGTACAGCTTATCATCCACAGACGGATGGGCAGACCGAAAGAGTCAACCAGATTCGGGAGGATATGTTAAGAGCTTGTGCATTGGCTTATGCTACCTCTTGGGATAAAAGTTTTCCGTATGCCGAGTTTAGTTACAACAATAGTTATCAGGCTAGTTTACGATGTCACCTTTTGAGGCATCAGATGGTCGACCTGTCGGACACCATTGAATTGGAATGAGACCGCGAGCGCCGTGTCTTTGGGCCTGATATTCTTCAAGAGGTCAAGAGCGGTCGCCATAATTAGGGAAAGGTTAAAGATAGCCCAATCTCGATGTAAGAGTTATGCCGACAATCGTCGCCGAGATTTGATTATTGAACAAGAAGACTTTGTATAACTCAGAGATACGCCTCTCAGGGTAGTTAATATGTTCCATGACAAAGGGAAACTCGCAACCCGATATGTTGGACCATTTAAGATTATGAGTCGCAGAGGTGAAGTTGCCTACCACCGAATTGCCACAATCGTTGGCGAGGAGTGCATGACGATTCCATGTGTCCCAGTTAAAGAAGTGTCTCCGAGTTCCTGAGGAACAGACACCGCTAGAGTCAATTGAGTTGCAAGAAGATTTGACTTATAAGGAGCATCCCGTGAGGATTCTAGACACAATGGATCGAGAAACTAGAAACAAGTCAACCCGATTCAGAGAGTTCAAAGGAGCAACCATGAAGAAAGTGAAGCGACTTGGGAGCGCGAAGAGGATTTGAAGAAAGAATTTCCAAACCTATTCCTTTAGTAAGCCCTGAATCTCGGGGACGAGATTCTATTAAGGGGGGGAGGTTTGTAACACCCCAAAATTTTGCTTTTCTTAAATTCATGTGTGATTTGGCACTTTGGTGAAATTTTTGGAATTTTCTGGAATTTATTTGGATTTATTTGGAATTTATTTGAATTTATTCCATTTTGAAATAATTAAAGAATTTAAATTTGCAAATAAATTTTTGTTGGAAATATTTTATTTGAGTCCAAAATGATCCAAAATATTTTCCAGAATTTTTCTGGAATTTTTCTGAGTCATTTGCTATTTTTAATGAATTAAATGAATTACTGGGAATTATTTTAATTATTAAATCGCTGGAAAATCCAACTCGGGTCAAGTACTGTTCATCCGACCGAGTCGGACTCGAGTCCGACCCGAGCCAGTTGACTCGACCGAACCCACTCCTAACCCTAATCAATCCCAACCGTTGGATCAAGATCCAACGGCTGAGATCCGTCCGACCTGCACTCCGAAGCCGCGGTCCGACGACCGTCGCGCCGCGCGATCGGGGCCGTTGGTTGTGCCACGTGGACGGCCACGATTTCATCGTCTCCGCCCGAGTCCGAGCTGGACTCCGCCGCCGTGTCCGCCGTGGAGAGCTAGGTATCCGTTTTACGCGCAGACGCCGAGGCTATTTAATGCCCGGCATACCGAGGATCGCCATCCCACGCCGGTTCGGAACCCTAGCTCGCCGCTAGGATCCCCACCGCCTCGCCGTTATTGCTCGCCGGAGTTGGAAGTCTGTTCGCCGCGATTAAACGCCGATATTGCCGCCGTCCGTCGCCCTCCGCCGTCATCAAGCCCATATCCGGATTCCCCAAGACGAGGCAGCGTTCGAGTACCTCACTCGCCAGCGGAAGCGCGCCCGTAAACGCCGACGGCAAGGTCGTCGTCCCGTCTCCGGTCAAGCCGCGCCGCCGCGTGCCATCACCGCCCCTCGAGCCGTGCACCGTTGGATCCAGACGGACGGCAGCGGTGAGTTCACGTGTTTCCCAAACCCTAGAAACCCGACAGATTCGGACCGCTGGATCAAGATCCAGCGGTTCACAATCGCCACGTCTTTAGCAAAGGCGATTATAGGATTAGATCCGACCGTCCGATCTAGATCGAACGGCCCACGAGCATCGAGTAGTTTCAACGTGTTAACCCTGGATCTAATCCGCGCCGTTGATTTTCAAACCAACGGACGAGATTGCGCCACGTGTCGGGAAGTTGGACCGACGCGGTCGGGCCGCCCAGCGCTGGCAGGTGACGCCGACACGCCGGCCCGCGTGTCAGAGGGCCGCATGTCAGTGGCTAACCCAGCCAAGCGCTGACGTCACCCATGACGTCACAGTGGGTCCCACCTGTCAGCGCCGTGGGCTGAGCCCCGCTGACGTCAGCGATGACGTCACCCGAAAGGCCCACATGTCGATCCACGTGAGCCGTGGGACCGAGTCCACCGTGGACCCGAGCCGAGCATGGACCGAGCCCATGGACCGGCCGACGCCGCAGGCCAATCAGAGCTGCCACGTGTCTATGCCGACGCAATAATTAATTTCCAAAAGAAAATGATTTATTAATTCGAATAATGATTTCAAATTTAGATTCAAACTTCAAACGCTTATAACTTTTGCGTTTCAACTCCGATTTGAGCGATTCAAATTTCTAAATTTGTATAAAATTAAGATCTACCTAAATATGAATTTTATTTAATTTTTGGACTAAAGTTTTTCTCTGTAATATTATTTAATTGATTATTTAAACTTTAAATAATCATAACTTTTATGCTTTTAACTCCAAATTTGATTTATTCCAGTTTCTAAAAATCCAGAAAATTATGTTCTCTCTGTTTATGGATTTTATTTGGAGTTTTGGGATCTTTTGCATAGTGTTTATTTGTGTATTTGCTATTTGCACGCTTTTACGAGTAGACGTTGAAGTGCCTGAGGGATTCAAGGAGAAGTATTGACTCAGATCCAACTCAAGACCAAGAGCAAGTGCTTTTTGAAGGCAAGTTGTGCTTTGACCATATTGATCCTATTTCAAATCTATTTTGATTTAAACTATTGCATGCTAGTTCAATTAGAAAGATACTTTGTTTAAACACTGGGGTTAGATAAATACCAATTTGATATATGACACCTTGATTACTTAAGTATGTGCCATGACCTTTGTCACCCTAGTTGTGGTTTACTAGTTGGACATTATTAAATTGCCAACATGGGTTTAGACCGTTGTAGTATGTCGCTTAGACTTGCTACGAGCTCATGACATCATATAGGACAATCAAATGATAATATGGACTTAATGATATATTGAAACTGTTTTGGAAAAGTATCATGTGATGTTGACGACGTGGTGCATGGTAATCAATCGGGTTTGATAAACGATTTTCGGCCGGCATGTGGCAAGAGTAATCAGTGGGCCATTGTGGCATTGGGAGTGTTGATTTGGTTTTTCTAGTAGTCTTGCCCTGGTCACTCTAAGGACTTAACCTTGCAAGCCTTTGAACTGGGTCATACTTGCAACCACATGGATGGAATGGGACGGCCCTAGTTGACTAAGTCGCTAAGGACTCACTTGTGGAGCCTCAGGGTGTCAGTTACACCGTTTGTGTGATTGTACGGGGGAGCGTATCGTGGCTGTGGCCAGGTACCCATCTAACGGTGTGTTGGTCCCATACTTCGCCTTGGCTAAGGGAAGGGATGGTGTAGAGCACGTACCGGAGAGGACCACCTGTGTTGTTTGAGGCTTCCGAAAGGCTTTGTTATGATCGCTCATTCGCATACTCTTGTATGGCGATTCACGGCTGACGTGGTGAGTGGATTGTATCTTGTGGGTAAAGTGCATAACCTCTGCAGAGTGTAGAATCTATTTGAATAGCCGAGTCCACGGTACTGGACAATGCTCGGGAATTACAGTCAAGGGTTAGATTTTCTGAAAATAACTTGGTTTCGAAAAGATGGGTTGGTTTAACAAGGAAGATGATGGAAATATGGTTTAGGATGGGAAAAATGTTTATTAAAATTTCCTGAAAAGTTATTTATGCTTTACTTATTTCTACTGCTTTCGAATCTACTTATATTACTTTTCAAATGCTGTTTACTGCAAATATACCCTGAGCTATTCCTTTGTACTAAGCCATGCATATAGTATATTAGCTTGCATTCTGTGCATGACTTGCTGAGTACCAAGTACTCACCCTTGCCTCAACACAATACCAGTTGAAGAGGAGACTACGCCAGTTTCGGAGGAGGAACTCCAAGAGGACCCGTCTACTTAGGGATGCGAGCCCAGTCAGTTGCCTGTGGTATACTGGATGGCGCCACGAAGTTTATTTGATTTTCCGCTGCTATTATTTCTCTTTTAATAAGTTCTGCCTTGCAAGGCATATATTTGTAACTTGGCCATAAGGTCGAGTAACCCTTTGATTATTTAAATAAAGTACTTTGATAGTATCGTTTGGTATGATTGTGATATATACCGATGTTAAGACTGTGTGCACTAGCGCGTTCCTGGACTAGTGCTGAATACACAGAGGGTCCGGATTTGCAAATTCGGGGTCCCGACACAAACATAGCCTAAACAACATCTAAATACCACACATAAAGATAAATTACAGCCAAGGAGTAAATGCTAAAAACTGAAAATTTCGGCAGCATCTCCTTTGTTTTTCCATGTTTTGAAGCAACAACAAGATAATCACCGGATATAGCATAAAGAATGACATCTAAATCATCAATAATGAGGGTTCTAGCAACAATATAAGTCTAGAATAATGAATTCAACCATCTCATGAGCTAAACGAAATGAATGAGGAAATCAAGCACACAATTTAACCATGCACCAAGTTACATGGCACCATTCTCATTATCATGACCCAAACGAATAAATTGTCTATAAGTGTGGAGCTACGTGTAGATGTGTAGCTAATGCCCTTTCCCGCATGCTGGTTTCATGGTACCTAAAAACAACATAAAACACAAGCGTGTGAGTTCATCACTCAGCAAGTATATTGAAATGGACCATAAAGAACAATTCAATGTTAACATCACTACATACCATGCTCAACATCATGAACAAGCCATAATTTCATATACAGCATCATACCCATGTCTCAATATCATTGTACTCATCTCATCATCAATTTCAAACACAACATCATATCCATGTCTCAATGTAACATCCTCAAATTTACAGAGTAATAAAAATCAAATATTAAAAATGTGAAATCAATATTGTGTTGCATTTCTTGATTTTTTTGTGCAATTACTTATGTGATGATTGAATTAATTGTTGAAATGAATAATGGAATTTAAGAAAGAAAAGAAAAGAGAAAATAGTAAATTGGTAAGAAATGAAATTACCATGGTAAAAATCTTATATAACCTGGCCAAACCCTAGAAGATATTCCTAGATGGTCAAAAGACCATGTGAATGCATTTAGATGTAAAGAAAATAATTTAATTAGCAAATTCTATTGCTGGCCAGCCCCATGTCAGATTTTTTAGAGAAAGTTGTGGAGCAATATAGATTTTGGAATTTTTACCATAAGACCTCAGACACATTATCTTCACCCACAAAAAGTTTCAAAAATTAATAAGTATTTTTGCTATGAGTTAGCATTTATTTTAGAAAGAATTGAAATTCTGCAGAAGTTAGTAAAAGAATTATAAGGAAATTAATAATGCGAATTTGATGTTGAAATTTTTATGGTAGGTCCACTGTACATAAACACACCTTCAGTAAAAATTTAAAAAATAAATATGTTGACTAAGTTCATTAATTAATTCAAAAACTAATTTGGATATTCTGTTCAGAAATTAATGTCAGATTTTTAATTAAATCATCATAGATCATTTTAACCCCAAAATTTTACTGGAGGTAGATATCTTAGCTTTTAACTTAGTCAAAAAGTTTGGAAAAATCTAGTGTTGAAATGACCCATGAATTATTTGGTTTGGTGCGCTGTTAGTAGGGAGAAACCTAGAAACTCTCTCTCTCTCATTCCTTACACGTGGGGGCCACGTTTCAGTGGCTTGGGCGCTGGCACCACTGCTGGACGGGACCCAGAACTCTCTGTGCCCACGCCACAAGATCTCCCTTCCCTCTCTATCTCTCTTCTCCTCTCTCGCCTTGTGGACCCCGAAGGCCGCAGCCTTCTTCTCCCTCGGCCACCTCTCTTGCTCTCACTCGCTCTCTCTTTGCCGACAGAGCTCGCTGAACCGCCTCCATCCTTGTCGCCTGCCGCAATCCCAGACGCCCGAGGCCACTCCTGGCGAGCCGCTGCCAGCTTCCAACCTCGCCCATGCCTTGACCAAGCTGGAGGAGAACGCCCGAGAACCGCCGCCACTCCCTCAACAAGCCAAACCCCCTCCTTACCGCCTTCCCTGCCTATTTAAAGGGAAGGAGTAGAGCCTCTAAGCACCGCTAAACTCAGAACACTCACCCATTTCCTCTCTCTCGCCCGGAACCGCTCAGGCCGAAGCCTTCTTCCTCACTGCCGGCGAGACTCGAAATTGGGGAAATCCCAAATTGCTTCACCTCGGTAAGAGAACGTCCAAATTGATGGTTCCTAAAGTATCTAGGAGTCCTAACGACTCTATTGCGTGCCTTCTTTCAGTCCGGATCAACCCGAGGCGTCCCGGCACCGATCTCTTCCTTGTTCCGCCGCCGTTGTACGGTGAGAATCTAAGCCGAGACCATTGTCCTTTGGCCAAAGTACGCACTAGCATTCTTGAGTGCCCCTAGTTGTATTGCGCATGTTGGTCAAGCCAGAAATAGCCCATAGCTTATTCGCGTCTTGCGCCACCGTGAGCCTCCGCCGGTCACCGCCGTGCGCTCAAAAGCTCCGAACACCACCCACAACCGAGCTCTTCCCTAGGTTCACCTTGGTTCACTGATGCCGTAGGAGCCCTCCAAACTCGATCGACGCCGCCGGAGAGCCGCCGGCGAGGTCGACGGCCAACTCCCCTGCACCGTGTCTCTGTCACGCGGGCCCGGGAGGTCAGCCTCATGCTCACTGCGCTCGCAGCTGAGCCAAGCTTCGCTGCTGTGTGGGCCAGCTCTGTCAGTCGCCGCGTAGCTGCGCGTGCGTTCGCACGCAAGCCACTGACGGACCGGGCCCAGTTGCCAGCGGCCGCAGCCCATTTCAAAACCCTAGCCGCGCGTAATTCAACAATACGCTTTCTCCTAAAGAAAACGTATTTTTCCTTTTTCAGAATTATTTAAACCGAATAGATTCAAATGCTTATAACTTTTTATCTATAACTCCAAATCAAGTGAAACTTGTTTCTAAATTCATTATAAATCATGTAGTTTCATAATATGTAAAAATATTTGAAACTTGTTTAGCAATTTAAACTTGAATTTAAATTCAAAAAAATGAAATTCAAATATGTAGCATATAGAAATTTTGCAAATAAAGTCCAAATTGAATGAAACCAACTTTGTTGGAATCTTTAGGTCAAGTACTGTCCAAATATGTAATTAGATTTGGATTTGGAACTAGTTTGTGAAAATTTCATATTAGGACTTTATTTAATATATAAATTTAATATGATTGCAATAACTTGATCAAAAATGATCCAAAATGAGTGAAACTGGTTTCCTTGTGCTCATTACACTGATTAGGACCATTTAGTAAGATAAAAGTTAGGATTTACCATGTTCTTTCATTACATATAATTAGGATTGCTTTATATACTGATTTATATTAGCACAATTAGTCATACACCCTACAAATGAACTTTGTTAAAAACAAACCTACAATCTTAGCTTCCTGAATTCGTAAATTAGAATGAAATAATACACAAAGAAGATAGCCGTGTTGTATGCCCTAAAACTTTAATCCTTAAGACTATAATTTAACAACTTAACTAATACATGAAGTGATGAAGTGATTGCCATCATTGATTGATTTGAGTTGATTTCATTTGAATCCTTCAATTGCTATCTTTGTCGTTTGTGTATTTGCTTCTTTTATCGGTATTGAAGTATCTTATTTGCCATATTCTTAATTGACGTATAGACGCTGAGGCTACCGACTACGCTATCGATTTACACAAATCCAAATTACACCGTCGAGGAGCAAGGCAAGCACTCCCTTGATCATTTTGATCCCAGATTTCATAATCAACAAAAATATGATTAAGAATCTTCCTGCATGCTTATGATTTAAATGTCTATTTTAAGTTCCTGGTAGCTATAACCCAAATTGATGAAATATTTCAATCATGTTGACATGAATTCCATGATAACCATAGGTATGGGTAGATTCAATCCATAGATGGGCTATAACGATTATTAATTTTCATCTGCTTAGCAATGCTTAGAATGATACGATGACATTTACACCCACACTTTTCTTTATGAAATCTTTTATGGTTTATTTAAGCAGTAAAGGATACTGGTAGTTTGATAAAAATGAAAATAAAACTACTGTTTTGACGTGGGTGATTATTGGCAATAGCCGGTTGTACATGTTTTAACGTGTACGTAGCTAGGGTGGAGTTATCGCCCATGTCACACTAAGGACCGAACGTAGTGTTGCATGATCCAAGTATAACCGTACATCCACAAGTACTGGACTGGGACAGTCTTAACTTATTAAATTATTTGGGAATTAACTTTGCACATTGGTAGGCAGTTGTAGCACGGGCATTCCGAGTATTGGTTTGCTCGAGGGAGGTGTCATCACCGAGGTGTTGGCATCTGCCGTTGTAACGGTGTACGCCTGGCTATGAATTGGGGCTGTTGTTGTACCATTTGAGCCGCGGGCTCACGAATACTATTATTTCACCGTTTGTTTGCTTCCATCATAGTCAGGGGTAATGTCACTGGGCTAGTGTAAAGTTAAGGTTCAAATAATCGAACAGTTTCGTTATGAACTCCTCGCGGGCATACCAAAGGAAGTGTGTCTTATAGCTTGCAAAAAGGGAGAACATATCTTGTGGGTAAAGCAGTACAAACTCTGCAGAGTCTAAAACTATTCGAATAGCCGTGTCCACGGTCATGGACGACTTGGCGAACTGACACTAGTTAATTGTTTTCTATTTTCAGAAACTTGTTTAAATGCTTTGGAAATGATTCAATTCCGTATAAATGTCATTTACTGTCATTTTGGACTTGTTTAGACCATGGAGGGTCTTGTTCGTTATTTTACTCACAAAGGGCCGTGAGTAAAATGTTATTATCTTTTTATTACTTGTTATTTCAATTACTATCAAACTGTCTTTAAAGTTTTATTTATGCTTTCTATTACTATTCAGTATTTACAATTCAAAACTTTCGCTTTATGCAAAACAACCGTAGAAACCCACTTTCTATTTCAGCCTGCATATATTCCAGGAATTGCATACACTACAAAGTCTTGCGAGTACCAATGTACTCAACTTGCTTCAACAATGTTTTTAGGTGAAGAGCAAGATTACGATAATGACGGAAATGAATATGAGGAACCTGCGAATTTTAGCGACGACTGATCTTTCTAGGTTCATCTCAGCAGTTGCCTGTGGAGTTATGGAATAGATGGCATACTACGAGACATGGTTTTAATTTCCTGCTACTTTTGGTATTGTAATATCACTATAAAACTTGTGATGTAATAAAAGTGTGTATCTGTGTGGCTGTAATATCCAAATTGTGTTTGTGCGTGCCAGCCACTGATCATGGGAATGGCACAGGATGCACTTAAAGAGCCTCATATTTATGTTATTTACTGACATAAAAATGAGGGTCTCACACTCAATATCATTGTACTCATCTCATCATCATGTATGCAATGCAAATTCACATATCTCCTTGTAGCACATACCGGTATTGCCGAGTGCACACCCGTCGGCGTGCACCCCCTTCCCCTTCCATCCCGTAGATGGAGGGTGCCTACTCTTACTGACTAGCTCCCATGCACCACCATGGATGGGACTACGAGGTAGGTCTTTCGTGTTCACTACGTGTGAACACAGAGGCCCACATCAGCATGGGACACCTCTTCCATTATGAATGCACATGAATGCAATTATGCCATAAACATAACCAACATGCATATAACTGAACCGAGCATTAAATAGCAACGTAATAACCACTTTCATCATGTCATGGGAAATCACTCAACATAGAAAAATATCATATCATGTAATCCATTTGCATCAAGTCAAGACTAGCAACAAACAACCCGATACCCATTTCAATACACTTGCCTTAACCGCGGGCGACGTATTGGCGAGAGGATGAGGGCACTCCCGGGGTCACACCACCTGCACAAACATACCACACACTCAAAACGTGCCCCCAAAACAGTAAGCAAAAGCTCGTCTACCCCGACATCACAAACTACTCCCAAAATCGAAAAATAGAGAATCTTTCCCGCCCGGACAGCAGACTTCAAACTATCATAACTTTAGTTCTAGGACTCCGAATCGATTAAACGAGTACATCATTGCGAAGCTTAAGGAAATTTCCCAACTTTTTATAAGTATTGGGAAAAGCTTATTCGGACCCTAAAGTTGTCTAATCTACAGAATACTACGTTCTGTCCCAACTACGTCACAGATATGAACATGTTCGGTAAATCAAGCATAACTTTCAAACGGCTGAGCGGAATTGGAAGTTCTTTATGTCCAATTAAAGGTATTGAAGTTACCTACAACTTCTTCAACAGGCGGATGAGCAAATTCCGACTCTAATGTCGCGAAAACTCAAACCCTAGGTCGACTGCACAATCTGCCCGAAGCAGAGAACGTGGCAAACTATAGTTTTCAACAAATCTACCCAATCACAGCACCACCCCTTGATCTAAAAGCATCGAAATACCCTCTATCATAGCACCTAGACCATCCCCAAGGATTACCCCTAGCCATACCTTCGCCCGACGAACGTTGAACCGACAAAGAATCTCCTCCCGGTTCTCCCAATCTCCTTCCTTGCTCTGAATCCGTCGGATCTCCTTGTCGCGGAGCTTCCCAATGGAGAGGACAGTGGGGTGGCAAGGCGAGGAGCTCTCCTAGGCCAGCAAGGAGGGTGGAGAGGAGAGGGGAGGGGAGGTGGCGCAAGGGGGTGGGCGTGTGGAGGAGGAGGAGAGGGAGGGGGGCGGCTAGGGCTAGAGAGAGGGGGCTGGCGCAATGGGGGCAGGGCAGCAGCCTTGCTGCCCTAAAGACCCCTCCACATGGGCCCTTACTTCCCCCACCTTCGGCCCAAATCATCCCCCCAAGGCCCAACTAGCTCCCATAAGGCCCAAACTCCCGAAAACGGTCCGAAAACGCGATTAAACTTCATGCCGTATAGTTTTAACCTCCATTTTCACATTTTATAACGTTACGACATTCCGTAGTGTCACAACAACAGTCGTCAACAGGATTCCCGCAAAAGGAAGGTGGTAAGTCGAGAGCAACATGTTACCAATAGTTTCCGGCTTCGGGCGAACCAATCTCAACACCACCGAGCCCAAGAAGTAACCTTAATCAAGACCCCAACAGCCGAAGTGCAACCAGGGAGGCAAGAATTTCATAACAAGACAAGTCAATCTCAACAGAACGAGTTTTCAAAGGCAGATAATTGGGGTTCCAATTGTCTTGTGGTGGGGCCTATTGCCAGTCGCTGCCCACAAGGACGTCAGGCGTCTACTTCAAACTCCAACATTCCATAAGCTGTTCTTATCAAGACCATAACTCCAGCAGCGGGTGGTAAACGCAATCGGAAATTTCTGTCCCAAATATGGCGATATAGGGCATTAGGTCTACCTATGCCCCATGAAGATGGAGAAGAGACACCCGAATTTTATGATATCAGTAAATGCAAGCAGATGGTACATTCAGTAGCACTATACCTCTTCTAAGGAATAAATAAAAGAGTTTGAGTAATGATTCAGTCTGTAAGATGTAGTAGTCAGTATTGCTATAAAAAAAGGTTTGAAATAAGTACAATTGTGGAAGTGGACTTCTGTTATTAGTTCTTAAAACCTATATGTATTTGGACGCCAGTCATGAGTTAATTAAAGGATGGCCGTAGAGCCATAATTCTCATCTAAGCTATGGGAAGATTTGTTGAATTCAAAGTACCGAATTGAAAAGGAACCAGTATAGTATGGAAACAACAGCATCCAATTGAGTGTGGTGTATGTTGGTCAGAAGGACCAAAGTCTCAAGGTACTATGTAACACCCCGGCATTTAATATGCCTGAATGCTACCAAACATAAGCTACACAACATCCAAATAACACATTTAAACATAAATTCCAGCAAAGGTACATATGCTAAAAACCGAGATTTCGGCAGCATCTCCTTTGTTTTAACATGAATTGAAGGAGCAACAACAGTATAGCAATATAAGGCAATATGAGAGACAGCTAAAACAACAATAATTAAAGTCTTAACGACAATATAAGACTATTATCAAGCACTTAATGTCTCCGAGTGTCAAACGAACAATAAAACTCTCATATAGCAAAGCTAAGCCTTAAAGCAATAATCATCACACGCAATTTATTATCAAACTAATAGAATGACTTATGGAATCAATATGGTGAAGCTACGTGCGGGCGTGTGACTATTTCCCTTCCCCGCATGCCGTTCTCATGGTACCTAAAACAACAAGAAAACACAAGCGTGAGTTCAAAACTCAGCAAGCATATTGCAATGGACAACAAGAACAATATCATGGCAATAAAATCTCCCATCATGTATATCATCTCACTCATGAACACTTAACAATATCATCATCATTATGTATGCAATGTAATGCAATGCTCATGTCTCCTTGGAAACTCATAACGGTATGGTTGAGTACACACCCGTCGGTGTGCACCCTCTCCCCTTCCATCCCGAAGATGGAGGGTGCCTACTCCTCGCCTGCTCACCGCGGTGAATGGAATCACGATGTAGGACTTACTCATTGGCTCTCCGGATTAGTCATATCTTTCTCACCGACCTTCCCGGATTAGTTATGACTTTCTCACCGCCCGGGCCATGTAACATGTCATGTATGCAATTATGCCAACATCATATTTAACTCACATATTAACACATGGCATCATAACATAATAAACATGCTCATCATATCATTGGCAATCATAAAAGCATGGCAAGTGATTATATATCATGTAGTTAATTCCATCTATTCTCAACAAGCAACCTACAAATCGCTATCCATCACAACGCACTTGCCTCAACCACGGGCAACGGATTGGCGGGAAGTAGAAGGCACTCCCGGGGTCGCACCACCTGCACATAGGTACCACACGCTCACAATCATGTCCACAAAACAGTACTCAAACCCTCATCTACCCCGACATTGCCAACTACTCGCAAAACCTAAAAACAGAGGTTCTGTCCCGTCGGGACAGCAGCCTTCCAAAAGGCATAACTTGAGTTCTGGGACTCCGAATCAATTAAACGAGTACATCCTCGCGTAGCTTAGGAAATTTCCCAACTTTTTATAGGTATATGGAAAGACTGATTCGGACTCTAAAGTTGTTTAATCTACAGATTACCGTGATCTGTTCCAATCGCGTCACAGATTTTAACACGCTCGGTAAAACAGTCATAACTTTCAAACGGCTAAACGGAATTTAACGTTCTTTATGTCCACTGAAAGATAATGAAATTATCTACAACTTCTTCAACATCCGTACGGACAGATTAGGATTATAAATTGACGAAAACGCAAACCCTAGGTCGACTGCTCATGCTATCCCAAAACAGAAACGTGGCAACATCTAGATCTAATCCAAATTACTCAAATCCAGCACCTCCAATTGATCTAAAAACTTGGTAAACACCCTAATAACAGTACCTAGATCAACCCCAAGGATTCCCATGATCATACGTTTGCACGACGTACGCAAACTCCAATAGATCTCCTCGCTCCTCGCTCTTCGAATGGATCCACGAGGATGCAGGGGTGGGGAGGCCACCCTAGGGCAGCAAGGGGGGTGGAGGAGAGGTGGTGGAGAGGTGGAGAGGGCAGCAAGGGGCGCACGACACAAGGGGGGAAGGGAGAGGGGTGTGGCTAGGGCCAAATGGGAGGAAGTGGGGGCGCCCAAAGGGGAGGGCAGCAAGGGTGTGGGCGCACCAAGGGGCAGGGAACCCCCCTTTTACCAGCCCTAAGCCCTTTCCTAATCCTAAATGGATTCCTACTCCATCCCACCAAAGCCCACAACCCCCTCTTTAAGGCCCAAAATCCCCGGGAAAGGCCCAAAACCCCAGAAACGGCCCGGAAACGCTATTAACCTCCAAATCCTATGGTTTTAACCTTATTTCCACATCTCATACTGTTTTTAACCTTATTATGCACGTTAAATAAGGTTACGACACTCCGTGGTGTCACATTCTTCCCCCCTTCAACAGGATTCAACCTCGAATCTAAAACGCACCAACACGCAACCCAGCAAAACCGAAGATAGCCAGGTTACACATCACGTACCTGAGGCAAAAATCTCGGGATACTTCTCGCGCATGCGAGACTCCAGCTCCCTAGTCGCTTCTCTCTCGGTCTGATGTGACCACAGGACCTTGACAAACTTAAGCGTCCTGTTCTTCATCACTGCCCAAGTCCCTGCACTTTCCACAGGACGGGACTCGAAGGTGAGGTTCTGCTCAAGCACTAATGGTTCCAACAGAACCATCAACTCCGGATCATGCAAGTATTTCCTCAACATCGAGACATGGAACACATTATGCACACCTTGCTTGGATTCCGGTAGCTCCAGACGATAGGCCAGCCTACCAACGCGGGCGATGATAGGGAATGGCCCAACAAACCTCGGACTGAGCTTTCCTTTGGTGCCAAAACGCACCACACCCTTGGTGGGAGATACTCGCAAGAGTACGCTATCACCCACCTCAAACTCCAAATCTCGCCGCCTCACATCAGCATAGCTTTTCTGTCTACTCTGCGCTGCGAGAAGGTTCTTCCGTACCTCCGCCACGCGATCAGCGATCTCTGAACCCAATCCGTCCAAGAACTGCTCTCTCTCCACAAATGCCGGGACCCCGAATTTGCAAATCCGACCCTCTGTGTATTCAAGACTAGTCCAGAACGCGCTTAGTGCACACAGTCTTAACATTTGTAAATTTCACAATCATACATATCGATATTATCAAAGTAATGTATTTAAATAACAATTCTGGTTACTAGACCTTATGGTCAAGTTGCAAATGTATGACTCTCAAGGCGAAACTTATTAAAAGAGAAATAATAGCAATGAAAATCAAAATAAGGTAACATCGTGGCGCCATCCAAGATACCACAGGCAATCGACCGCTCGCTTCCCTAAGTAGACGGATCCTCTTGGAGTTCCTCCTCCAAAGCCGGTGCGATCTCCTCTTCAACTGATATTGTGTTGAGGCAAGGGTGAGTACTTGGTACTCAGAAGTCATGCATGTAATGCAAGCTAATATACTATATGCATGGCTTGGTACAAAGGAGTAGCTCAAGGTATATTTGCAGAAATAAAGATTTGACAATTAATATAAGTAGATACCAAAGCAGCACAAATAAGTCAAGCATAAATAACTATTCAAGAAGTTTAATAAAATTTTTTCACATCCTCAACCACAAGTCCAAAATCTTCATTATTAAACCAACCCAACTTTCCAAATCCAAGTTATTTTTGAGAAAATCTAACCCTTGATCAGAATTCGAGCGATGTCCAATACTGGACACGGCTATTCGAATAGATTCTATACTCTGCAGAGGTTATGCACTTTACCCACAAGATACAATCAAACACCACAAAGGCGAGTTCCCGTAACAAAGTCTTTCTAAACCTCTAACAATACAAGTGGTCCTCCCTGCTATTAAGCACTAACTCCATCCCTTCGCTAAGGCGAAGTCTAGGCCAATCAACCGTTAGATGGGTACCTGGCCTTAGCCCCTGACGCCCCGCATAACTTACACAAAGGGTGTAGTTGACCTCCCAAGTCCCACAGTGCGTTATTAGCAACTTACTCAACTAGGTCCGTCCCAGTACACACATGTGGTTGCACGTTAGACCCCGTTCAAACTCTTGCAAGGTTAACTCCTTAGGGTGACCAGGGCAAGACTACCCGAAACCAAAACATCACTCCCAATGCCACAACCGGCCCACTGATTACTTCTTGCCACATGCCCCGGCCGAAATCGCTTATCAAACCCCAGTTGATTACCATGCACCACGTGCCATCAACATCACATGATACTTTTCCAAAACAGGTTCAATATATCATTAAGTCAATATTTAACATTTGATTATCCAAAATCATGTCATGAGCACGTAGCAGGTCTAAGCAGTATACTACAACGGTCTAAAACCCATGTTGGCAATCTGTAACACCCCAAAATTTTGCTTTTCTTAAATTCATGTGTGATTTGGCACTTTGGTGAATTTTTGGAATTTTCTGGAATTTATTTGGATTTATTTGGAATTTATTTGAATTTATTCCATTTTGAAATAATTAAAGAATTTAATTTTGCAAATAAAATTTTGTTGGAAATATTTTATTTGAGTCCAAAATGATCCAAAGTATTTTCCAGAATTTTTCTGGAATTTTTCTGAGTCATTTGCTATTTTTAATGAATTAAATGAATTACTGGGAATTATTTTAAATATTAAAATCGCTGGAAATTCAACTCGGTCAAGTATCGTTTCATCCGACCGAAGTCGAACCCGAGTCGGACTCGAGTCCGACCGCGCCACGTGACTCGACCGAACCCACTCCTAACCCTAATCAATCCCAACCGTTGGATCAAGATCCAACGGCTGAGATCCGCCCGTACCGGTTCGAGCCGTATCCGGCCCGGATCCGATCGCGCCGTGCGATCGTGGCCGTTGATCGCGCCACGTGATTCCGGCCGAGAGTCGCCGTCTTCGCCGAGACCGAAGCCGACTCCGCCGCCGCGCGCCGGCCGTGTAGGATTAGGTTTCCGCCTAGGCACGAACGCCGAGGCTATTTAAAGCGTGAGACGCCCCCGAGGTTGCCCTCATCCTTGCGCACTCCGTTTCCCAGAGCCATCTCGCCTGAGCCATTGCCGCTTATTCGCGCGAGCTCGCCGTAGTTGGAGGAAGTGACCGCCGCGTTTTTGCTCGATTCCGCCGTCTGGCTGCCTTCCGCCGAGAAGGAGCCCAGATCCGGAGTCCTCGCGTCGAGACGCACCCGAAGGGACCCTTCATCTCGCCGGAGGAGCCCCGTAGCGCCGTCGGGCTCGTCGTCGTTCTCGTCTCCGGTGCCCAAGCTTCGC
Source organism: Rhipidocladum racemiflorum (assembly GCA_036346355.1). Taxonomy (NCBI): domain Eukaryota; kingdom Viridiplantae; phylum Streptophyta; class Magnoliopsida; order Poales; family Poaceae; genus Rhipidocladum; species Rhipidocladum racemiflorum. Next base: position 34,585,479 of record CM070576.1, on the reverse strand, counting down.
CGTGCCATCGCCGGACTCCGCGAGCTCAGAGGACCGTCAGATCCAGATCGGACGGTTGAGGTGAGTTCACGTGTTCCAAACCCGATTAGATCTGGACCGTTGGATCAAGATCCAACGGTTCACAATCGCCACGTGCCGTAGCAGTGCTATTATAGGATTAGATCTGGACCGTCCGATCTAGATCGAACGACCCACGATCATCGAGTAGTTTAACGTGTTAACCCTGGATCTAATCCGCGCCGTTGATTTTCAAACCAACTGGCCGCGATTGGCGCCACGTGTCGAGGAGATGGACCGACGCGGTCAGCGCCAGACGCTGTAAGCGCGTGTCCTCGACACGCGGGCCCCGCCCGCCGAGGGCCCACACGCCACCGCTTGCGTGAGACCTCGACCGACAGTGGGTCCCACATGTCGCCTCACGTGGAGCCGTGGACCGGTCCACTGTGGACCGAACCGCCGCCGTGAGCCGAGCCCATGAGCTACCGACGCCACCACCAATCAGAGCCGACACGTGTCCATGCCGACGCAATAATTAATTTCCGAAAAAGAAAATGATTTATTAATTCGAAATATTGATTCAAATTTAGATTCAAACTTCAAACGCTTATAACTTTTATGCGTTTCAACTCCGATTTGAGTGCTTCACATTGCTAAATTTGGATAAAATGAAGATCGACTCAACTATGAATTTTATTTACAGTTTGGACTAAAGTGTTTCTCTGTAATATTATTTAATTGATTATTTAAACTTTAATAAATCATAACTTTTATGCTTTAACTCCAAATTTGACGATTCCAGTTTCTAAAAATCCAGAAAATTATGTTCTCTCTGTTTATGGATTTTATTTGGAGTTTTGGGATGTTTTTGCCTAGTGTTTATTTGTGTATTTGCTATTTGCACGCTTTTACGAGTAGACGTTGAAGTGCCTAAGGATTCGAGGGAGAAGTGTTGACTCAGATCCAACTCAAGACCAAGAGCAAGTACTTTTGAAGGCAAGTTGTGCTTTGACCATATTGATCCTATTTCAAATCTATTTTGATTTAAACTATTGCATGCTAGTTCAAGTAGAAAGATACTTTGATTAAACATGGGGTTAGATAACTACCAATTTGCTATATGACACCGGGCTTTCTTAAGTATGTGCCATGACCCTTTGGGACCCTAGGTGTGGTTTACTAGTTGGACCTTATTAAATTGCCAACATGGGTTTAGACCGCTGTAGTATGTCGCTTAGACCTCACGTGCTCATGACATGATTTTGGATAATCAAATGCTAATATTGACTTAATGATATATTGAACCTGTTTTGGAAAAGTATCATGTGATGTTGATGGCACGTGGTGCATGGTAATCAATCGGGTTTGATAAACAGATTTCGACCGGGCATGTGGCAAGAGTAATCAGGTGGGCCGGTGTGGCATTGGGGATGTTGATTTGGTTCTTCTAGTAGTCTTGCCCTGGTCACTCTAAGGACTTAACCTTGCAAGCCTTTGAACTGGGTCATACTTGCAACCACATGGTGGAATGGGACGGCCCTAGTTGATTAAGTCGCTAAGGACTCACTTGTGGAGCCTCAGGGTGTCAATTACACCGCTTGTGTGATTGTGCGGGGAGCGATCGTGGTCGTGGGCCAGATACCCATCTAACGGTGTGTTGGTCCCATACTTCGCCTTGGCTAAGGGAAGGGATGGTGTAGAGCACGAACCTGAGAGGACCACCTGTGTTGTTTGAGGCTTCCAAAGGCTTTGTTACGGAACTCGCCTTTGTGGTGTTTGACTGTATCTTGTGGGTAAAGTGCATAACCTCTGCAGAGTGTAGAATCTATTTGAATAGCCGAGTCCACTGTGATCGACAATGCTCGGAATTACAAACAAGGATTAGACTTTCAAAATAACTTGGATTTGAAAAGTTGGGTTGGTTTAGTAATGAAGTTGATGGAAATATGGTTTAGGATGGGGAAAATGTTTATTAAATTTCTTGAGAAGTTATTTATGCTTTACTTATTTCTACCGCTTCGAATCTACTTTTATTACTTGTCAAAAGTCATTTCGCAAATATACCTTGAGCTATTCCTTTGTACCAAGCCATGCATATAGTATATTAGCTTGCATTCTCAGGCATGACTTGCTGAGTACCAAGTACTCACCCTTGCCTCAACACAATACCAGTTGAAGAGGAGACTATGCCGCTTCGGAGGAGGAGTTCCAAGAGGACCCGCTCTACTTAGGGGATGCGAGCCCACCGCTGCCTCGTGGTGTCTTTGGATGGCGCCACGGTTATTTGATTTTCCGCTGTTATTTCTCTTTTAATAAGTTTCGCCTTGCAGGCATATATTTGTAACTTGGCCATAAGGTCGAGTAACCCTTTGATTATTTAAATAAAGTACTTTGATAGTATCGTTTGGTATGATTGTGATATATACCGATGTTAAGACTGCGGTGCACTAGCTGCGTTCTCGACTAGTGCTGAATACACAGAGGGTCCGGATTTGCAAATTCGGGTCCCGACAGAGGTGGTATCGAGCCATACTTGACTCAGAGGCTCAACCCTAAGCTAGAATGGTCGTAGTGAGGATAAAACCTATTTTCTAAAGCTAAAAATTTGTGAAGACAAGAAATGACATCTCGACTTATCCCCTTCTCTCTTTTCTTGTCTCTTGCTGAAATTTTCCCTTACCTTGTCACAATTTAAAAATTCCGAGTTCTTACGTAAAGCACTCTTGTGACAGATGGAGGAAGAGTTCAACTACGTTGATCTGGGAGTTGGTCACGCCATGAACTTTGGCATATGCTACACTCTCGGAGATTTTGAGAAGCCCCAATACCAAGTGGAAGTGATCGACAAGCGGGATTGATCAAGGCTTGTGACGTGAAGATTGAGGTACCGCTAGGAAAAAGGGCCCTGTGCAATCGCCTCGATACATCAGACCGCCAGAGATCTACAATGCAGATGGGTATCCAAGAAGTATCACGACGCGCACGCGGCACATTACCCGTATCTACGCCCGAGAGTTGGAGAGTACGGTGTTCGTTACCATCCGCAAGAGCGATAACCTTCTCGACCGAAGGAGATTCAGATGAGGATGCCACTTACACAGCTTGGCACGATTTGTCGTCGCCAGGAGGATGTACTAAATAATACAAGCAAGGAGCTGCTGAAGGCCCGCAAGGAGATCACGACAGAGAAGAACAGATGGCGGAAGCTCAAGAGTATGTGGCACACCTTCTACGAAGGATTGACGAGTTGGAGATGACTTTGTACGGACTGCACTCCAGAGCCAAGATTGAGCTACACGAGCCAGATCCAGAGGAGTCGATCTCGATGAGGACACCGCTTCTTCGACTACCATAGAGGACACAGCTTGCTGGACATGGCAATCGTTTACGCCTATGCCACAAAGACCTGCACTGTGCCGTGGAGGTTTTCTTGATGAGTGAGCATAGGTTCTATAGTGAGACTCCTTCGCCGAGTCGAGTCATAGAATAAAGAGTCGCCCTTTAGGCGTTAGACTCCAGAGTTAGTTCGATTTGGATTTGCTTTGTTTGTCGGGTGTGCAGATGTGTTGCAAGGCCCTTAGGCATTGTAAGCAGCCATACCAAGTTATTAATAATAAAGATGGACCTTAAAGTTACCCCTTTCGCCCGCATAAGTTCCATATTACTTGTCTATTCTTGTTTCCCTCTCATCTCTAAACCTAGAGCAAATCGACAGATGGTGAACACCCGTGGAAACTTTGGAAGCAATGGGAGTGGATCTCGCCCAGCGGAAAACCCCAATGATGGAGCACCAAAGACCGCCATCGATATGCAGAATTTCGAGCGCTTCTTGCTGCCTGCACTCGCTTGATGCATGCTATGATGCAACAAATGCAGCACGCCATCGCTCAGGCCATCGCTAATCAAGTTAATCAGTGACCACGCCGTAATACAAGGTCGTCAGAGTTCATGAGGACTCACCCACCCACTTTCTCTGGGAATGCCAATCCATTGGAGGCCGATGATTGGTTAAGATCAATTGAGAGGAAGCTACACATAGCTCAATGCATAGGAATGAGAAGGTACTTTACGCTTCTCATCGCTTGGAAGGAACAAATTACCGAATGGTGGGAGAACTTCGTACACGCAGAGAACCCTCAAGATATCACTTGGGAAGAGTTCACAAACAGATTCCGACAAAGATCACGTGCCTGAAGGAATCATGGACCTTAAGAAGGAGGAGTTCAGAGCATCAAGCAAGGTAATCACCGCTGGTCGACTACCTGAACAAGTTCACACAGCTAGCGCGCTACGCACCGGAGGCTGTAGCGACAGATAAATCCGCATAGCCTCGCTTATGAAGGGACTTAACTCAGATTGCAAGTTGGGTTGATCACCCACACCTTTCCAGATTTCCAAGAGTTGGTGAATAAGGCACTTATTCTTGAGGACAAGCGCAAGGAACTGGATGAGAACAGAAGCGCAGGATGCAACAAAGAAGGATCACGCCAGGAACGCAACGCTTGAGAGTTGCACCAAATCAATTCTTCAGATTCCAACCACAGAATGCAACAAGGACACCATCCCGGCAAAGACCAAGACCTCGCCAATCGTAACTACCAAACCCCACTTCGCTTAGAAACGCTTACTCCAGCAACAAGAAGGAACAAGTGAGGCGTTACATAATCTGCAACGAGCCAGGACACTTTGCCAACAGCTTGTCCAAAGAAGACAGCAGAGCGACCCCACTGCTTCAACCTAGGAACCACCCAGCTAGGACGCCAAAGATCAGAGCCACACCCTGCATCGTGGTGAGAGGCCGAGTCAACCATGTCACCGCAGATGCACCGCAAAATGCTACTGACGTCAGATCGGGTAAGTTACTTGTTAACTCAAGCACTGCACAGCTTTGTTTGACTCGAGCTTCAGATTCGCTTGTTTCGCAAGGCTTTGCTACTAGAAATGATTTAAGGATTGCAAGACTTAAGTGCATGCTTTTAGTTCAAACCCTGGTTCCGAACTCCGAACGAAAGTAGGATGTTCCGGTGAGAATACTAATAGATGGAATAGAGTTCCTAGCAAACCTTATGATTTTGGAGACCCGCACCTTAGACGTCATATTGGGAATGGATCGTTATCCAAGCACAAGGCCGTATTGGATTGTGGACGAAGGACTATCTCGCTTGAGAGCCCGTGTGGGAAGAAAGTGGAATTTCAAGCCACCGCAGCTTAGAGATGGACAGCTTGATGGTTAACAAGTACCAAGGCAATCAAGATAGAGGATGTCCCAAGAGTGAATGAGTACCCAGATGTTTTTCCCGAAGATCTACCTCGGTATGCCGCTGCACAGGACATAGAATTTGTAATAGAGCTTGTACCTGCACAAGACCGATAGCAAAGAGACCCTATCGGTTGTCCACCGAGGAGTTGGTAGAAATGAAGAAACAAATAGAGGAGTTAATGGAGAAAGGATTTATCGACCGAGTTAGTCGCCGTGGGAGCACCAGCTTTGTTTGTCAAGAAGAAGGACGGGAGTTTCAGATGTGCATTGACTACCGTGCACTCAACGAAGTCACCGTGAAGAATAAGTATCCGCTACCAGGATTGATGATTTGTTTGATCAGTTAAGAGGAGCCGGAGTTTTCTCCAAGATTGATCTCGAGATCGATACCATCGCTTGAAGATCCGATCGTAAGATATTCAAGATCGCATTCTCGCCAAGATATGGACATTACGAGTTTACGCTATGTCCTTTGATCGACGAATGCGCCACTATTTCATGAATATGATGAATAAGGTGTTCATGGAATATTTGGACAAGTTTGTCGTCGTGTTCATAGACGATATCCTAATCTATTCCAAGACAGAGGATGAACATGCCGAACACTTAAGGCGAGTTTTGGAAAAGCCGAGGAACAAAGCAACTTTTCGCCAAGTTCAGCAAGTGTGATTTTTGGAAGGACAAGGTGGAGTTTCTTGGACATGTAATGACCGCAGAAGGAGTCGCCGTAGATCCAAGCAAAGTAGAAGCGGTGTTACATTGGGAGCACCAAGATCGTGACCCAGATTCGAGTTTCCTTGGAATGGCAGGATACTACCGCCCGTTTCATCGAAGGCTTTTCGACAATTGCGAAACCTCTTACGCAATTGTCAAGAAGGAAAAGAAGTTTGCATGGACGCCTTAATGTGAGAAAGGATTTCAGGAGTCAAGAAGCGATTGATGTCACACCAGTGTTAGTTCTACCTGATGTTGCTCGTAGCTTCGATGTTTATTGTGACGATCGCGCCAAGGACTTGGATGTGTGCCGATGCAGAATGGAAAGGTTGTCGCTTATGCATCAAGGCGCTTGAGGCCGCATGAGGAAAATTATCCGACACATGACTTGGAGTTAGCCGCCGTAGTGCATGCTTTGAAGATATGGCGTCACTATCTCGATTGGAAACAGATGTGAAGTGTATACGGATCATAAGAGCCTTAAGTACATATTCACCCAATCGGATCTCGAATATGAGGCAGAGGAGATGGTTAGAGTTGATCAAGGACTACAATGTTGGAATCCATTACCATCCCTGAAGGCCAACGTAGTAGCCGATGCCCCGAGTCGGAAAAGCCATACCGTGAGTACGCTGCTAGCCACAAGTCAGGATGAGTTATGTGAGGATTTTCAGAAAATGAAAATTGAGGTAGTACCTAGCGGATTCTTGGCCGCATTAGAAGTAAAGCCTACCCTAGAGGATCAGATCCGAGAAGGATGTAGGATGATGACAAGATCCGCAGGATTAAGTCCATCAAGGAGGAAGGCAAGGCAGAGGACTTCAAGTTGGATGAGCAGGGCACGTTGTGGATGAAGGATCGCATTTGTGTGCCTAACAAAAAGGAGTTAAAGCAATCGATTCGAAGAAGCCCATGACTCCAAGTACTCAATTCATCCCGAAGCGCCAAGATGTATCAGATCTCAAGGAGAGATTCTCGTGGCCGAGTATGAAACGTGAAGTTGCCGAGCATGTTGCATTGTGCGACGTATGCCGTAGAGTCAAGGCAATGCATCGAGAGACCCGCAGATTGCTACAAATTACCAAGATACCTGAGTGGACGGGGGAGGAAATCGGAATGGATTTCATTACCGGTGTGCCGAAGACTCAAGGGGGTTATGACTCCATATGGGTTATAGTGGATCGCTTGACCAAAGTAGCCCATTTTATCCCCGTGAAGACCACCTACTCTGAGATAAGTTAGCGAGTTGTACATGATCAGATTGTTTGTTTGCACGGAGTGCCAAAGAGGATTGTATCGGACAGAGGTACCCAATTTACCTCAAGATTCTGGAATAAGTTGCATGAAGCCATGGGAACCCGCTTAAACTTTAGTATGACTTATCATCCACAGACGGATGGACAGACCAGAAAGAGTCAACCAGATTCTCGAGGATGTGTTGAGAGCTTGTGCATTGGCTTATGCTACCTCTTGGGATAAAAGTTTGCCGTGATGCCGAGTTCAGTTACAACAATAGTTATCAGGCTAGTTTACAGATGTCACCTTTGAGGCATCAGATGGTCGACTCGCCGGACGCCATTGAATTGGAATGAGACCGCGAGCCGTGTCTTTGGGCCTGATATTCTTCAAGAAGTCAAGAACAGTCGCCATGATTAGGGAAAGGTTGAAGATAGCCCAATCTCGACAGAAGAGTTATGCCGACAATCGTCGCGAGATTTGAGTTTTGAACCGTAAGACTTTGTATACCTCGAGTTACGCCTCGTGGGAGTTAAGAGGTTCCATGCCAAAGGGAAACTTGCACCCTGCTATGTTGGACCATTTAAGATTTTGAGCCGCAGAGGCGAAGTTGCTTATCACCGGAGTTGCCACGATCGTTGGCAGGAGTACATGATGTATTCCATGTGTCCAGCTTAAAGCAAAGGTCTCCGAAGTTCCCGAGGAATGACACCGTTAGAATCAATTGAGTTGCAAGAGGATTTGACTTATAAGGAGTATCCCGTGAGGATTCTAGACACAATGGATCGAGAAACTAGAAACAAGTCAACCCGCTTCTCAGAGAGTTCAAAGGAGCAACCATGAAGAAAGCGAAGCGACTTGGGAGCGAAGAGGATTTGAAGAAAGAATTTCCAAACCTATTCCTTTAGTAAGCCCGAATCTCTGGGACGAGATTCTATTAAGGGGAGGTTTGTAACACCCCAAAATTTTGCTTTTCTTAAATTCATGTGTGATTTGGCACTTTGGTGAATTTTTGGAATTTTCTCGAATTTATTTGGATTTATTTGGAATTTATTTGAATTTATTCCATTTTGAAATAATTAAAGAATTTAATTTTGCAAATAAAATTTTGTTGGAAATATTTTATTTGAGTCCAAAATGATCCAAAGTATTTTCCAGATTTTTCTCGAATTTTTCGAGTCATTTGCTATTTTTAATGAATTAAATGAATTATCGGGAATTATTTTAAATATTAAAATCGCTGGAAATTCAACTCGGGTCAAGTATCGTTTCATCCGATCGAAGTCGAACCCGAGTCGGACTCGAGTCCGACCGAGCCACGTGACTCGACCGAACCCACTCCTAACCCTAATCAATCCCAACCGCTGGATCAAGATCCAACGGCCGAGATCCGCCTGCACGGCTCGAGCCGTATCCGCCCGGATCCGATCGCTGCGGCGATCGTGGCCGCTGATCGCGCCACGTGGACGGGCCGAGAGTCGCCGTCTTCGCCGAGACCGAGCCGGACTCCGCCGCCGCGCCCGCCGCCCTGTAGGATTAGGTTTCCGCTCAGGCACGAACGCCGAGGCTATTTAAAGCGTGAGACGCCCCCGAGGTTGCCCTCATCCTTGCGCACTGCCGTTCTCGAGCCATCTCGCCTGAGCCGCCGCTTATTCGCGTCGAGCTCGCCAGAAGTTGGAGGAAGTGACCGCCGCGTTTTGCTCGATTCGCCGCCGTCCGTCGCCTTCCGCCGAGAAGGAGCCCAGATCCGAGTCCTCGCGTCGAGACGCACCCGAAGGACCCTTCATCTCGCCGGAGGAGCCTCAGAAGCGCCGTCGGGCTCGCTGCCGCTCGCCTCCGGTGCCCAAGCTTCGCCGTGCCATCGCCGGACTCGCGAGCTCAGAGGACCGCCGATCCAGACGGACGGTTGAGGTGAGTTCACGTGTTCCAAACCCGATTAGATCTGGACCGCTGGATCAAGATCCAACGGTTCACAATCGCCACGCGTCGTAGCAAAGGCTATTATAGGATTAGATCTGGACCGTCCGATCTAGATCGAACGACCCACGATCATCGAGTAGTTTAACGTGTTAACCCCGATCTAATCCGCGCCGCTGATTTTCAAACCAACGGTCGCAATTGCGCCACGTGTCGAGGAGATGGACCGACGCGGTCAGCGCCGTACGCGGGTAAGCGCGTGTCCCTGACACGCGGGCCCCGCCTGTCAGAGGGCCCACACGTCAGCCGCGTTTGCGTGAGACCACCTGACCGACAGTGGGTCCCACATGTCGGGCCTCACGTGAGCCGTGGACCGGGTCCACCGTGGACCGAACCGCGCCGTGAGTCGAGCCCATGAGCCGGCCGACGCCACCAGCCAATCAGAGCCGACACGTGTCCATGCTGACGCAATAATTAATTTCCGAAAAGAAAATGATTTATTAATTCAAATATTGATTCAAATTTAGATTCAAACTTCAAACGCTTATAACTTTTATGCTTTCAACTCCGATTTGAGTGATTCAAATTTCTAAATTTGTATAAAATTAAGATCTACTCAAATATGAATTTTATTTAATTTTTGGACTAAAGTTTTTCTCTGTAATATTATTTAATTGATTATTTAAACTTTAATAAATCATAACTTTTATGCTTTAACTCCAAATTTGACGATTCCAGTTTCTAAAAATCCAGAAAATTATGTTCTCTCTGTTTATGGATTTTATTTGGAGTTTTGGGATGTTTTTGCCTAGTGTTTATTTGTGTATTTGCTATTTGCACGCTTTACGAGTAGACGTTGAAGTGCCTAAGGATTCGAGGGAGAAGTGTTGACTCAGGATCCAACTCAAGACCAAGAGCAAGTACTTTTTGAAGGCAAGTTGTGCTTTGACCATATTGATCCTATTTCGAAATCTATTTTGATTTAAACTATTGCATGCTAGTTCAAGTAGAAAGATACTTTGATTAAACATGGGGGTTAGATAAATACCAATTTGCTATATGACACCTTGATTACTTAAGTATGTGCCATGACCCTTTGTCACCCTAGTTGTGGTTTACTAGTTGGACCTTATTAAATTGCCAACATGGGTTTAGACCGTTGTAGTATGCTGCTTAGACCTGCTACGTGCTCATGACATGATTTTGGATAATCAAATGCTAATATTGACTTAATGATATATTGAACCTGTTTTGGAAAAGTATCATGTGATGTTGATGGCACGTGGTGCATGGTAATCAACTGGGGTTTGATAAATGATTTCGATCGGGGCATGTGGCAAGAGTAATCAGTGGGCCGCTTGTGGCATTGGGGATGTTGATTTGGTTCTTCGTAGTCTTGCCCTGGTCACTCTAAGGACTTAACCTTGCAAGCCTTTGAACTGGTTCATACTTACAACCACATGGCTGGAATGGGACGGCCCTAGTTGAATAAGTCGCTAAGGACTCACTTGTGGAGCCTCAGGGTGTCAGTTTCACCGCTTGTGTGATTGTGCGGGGAGCGATCGTGGTCGTGGGCCAGATACCCATCTAACGGTGTGTTGGTCCCATACTTCGCCTTGGCTAAGGGAAGGGATGGTGTAGAGCACGAACCTGAGAGGACCACCTGTGTTGTTTGAGGCTTCCAAAGGCTTTGTTACTGAACTCGCCTTTGTGGTGTTTGACTGTATCTTGTGGGTAAAGTGCATAACCTCTGCAGAGTGTAGAATCTATTTGAATAGCCGAGTCCACTGTGATCGACAATGCTCTGAATTACAAATCAAGGATTAGACTTTCTGAAAATAACTTGGATTTGAAAAGTTGGGTTGGTTTAGTAATGAAGTTGATGGAAATATGGTTTAGGATGGGGAAAATGTTTATTAAATTTCTTGAGAAGTTATTTATGCTTTACTTATTTCTACTGCTTTCGAATCTACTTTTATTACTTGTCAAAAGTCACATCGCAAATATACCTTGAGCTATTCCTTTGTACCAAGCCATGCATATAGTATATTAGCTTGCATTCTGTGCATGACTTGCTGAGTACCAAGTACTCACCCTTGCCTCAACACAATACCAGTTGAAGAGGAGACTATGCCAGTTTCGGAGGAGGAGTTCCAAGAGGACCCGTCTACTTAGGGATGCGAGCCCAGTCAGTTGCCTGTGGTGTACTGGATGGCGCCACGAAGTTATTTGATTTTCCGCTGCTGTTATTTCTCTTTTAATAAGTTTCGCCTTGCGAGGCATATATTTGTAACTTGGCCATAAGGTCGAGTAACCCTTTGATTATTTAAATAAAGTACTTTGATAGTATCGTTTGGTATGATTGTGATATATACCGATGTTAAGACTGTGTGCACTAGCGCGTTCCTGGACTAGTGCTGAATACACAGAGGGTCCGGATTTGCAAATTCGGGGTCCCGACACAATCTAATAATGTCCAACTAGTAATCCACAACTAGGGTGACAAAGGGTCATGGCACATACTTAAGTAATCAAGGTGTCATACAGCAAATTGGTATTTATCTAACCCCCATGTTTAAACCAAGTATTTTTCTAATTGAACTAGCATGCAATAGTTTAAATCAAAATAGATTTCGAAATAGGATCAACATGGTCAAAGCACAACTTGCCTTCAAAAAGTACTTGTTCTTGGTCCTGAGTTGGATCCTGAGTCAATACTTCTCCTTCGAATCCTTCCGGCACTTCAACGTCTACTCGTAAAGCGTGCAAATAGCAAATACACAAATAAACAATAGGCAAAAAGTATCCAAACATCCAAATAAAATCCATAAACAGAAAGAACATAATTTTATGGATTTTTAGAAACTGGAATCGTCAAATTTGGAGTTAAGACGCAAAAGTTATGATTATTTAAAGTTTAAATAATCATTTAAATAATTTTGCAGAGAAAAACTTTAGTCCAAAAATTAAATAAAATTCATATTTAGGTAGATCTCAATTTTATACAAATTTAGAAATTTGAATCACTCAAATCGGAGTTGAAACGCAAAAGTTATAAGCGTTTGAAATTTGAAACAAAATCTGAAATCATTATTTCGATTTAATAAATCATTTTCTTTTTCGTAAATTAATTATTGCGCCAAGATGGACACGTGGCAACCTCTGATTGGTTGGCTGACGCCACCGGTCCATGGACTCGGTCCACGCCGGCTCGGGTCTACTGTGGACCCGGCCCACGACTCCACGTGAGATCGACAGCGTGGGACCACTTCGGATGACGCCATTCTTTGGCGTCGCCGCTTCGGGTCAACCGCTGACATGCGGGCCCGCCATGTCAGCGTCGCGCGCGTACGGCGCTGACCGCGTCGGTCCAACTTCCCGACACGTGGCGCAATCTCGACCGTTGGTTTGAAAATCAACGGCCGCGATTAAATCCAGGGTTAACACGTTGAAACTACTCGATGATCGTGGGCCGTTCGATCTAGATCGGACGGTCCAGATCTGATCCTATAATAACACTACTACGGCACGTGGCGATCGTGGGCCGTTGGATCTTGATCCGACGGTCCAGATCTAGTCGGGTTTGGAACACGTGAACTCACCTCAACCGCACGATCAAGATCGGACGGCGCACAGAGTTCGCGAGGGCGATGGCGACGCGGCGGAGCTGCAGCCACCGGAGACGGAGACGACGACGAGCCCGACGGCGCTCCGGGGTCGTTCCGGCGAAGTGGGTGGCGTCTTCGGGTGCGTCTCGAAGCGGGGACTCCGGATCTGGGCTCCTTCTCGGCGGATGACGACGGACGGCGGCGAGACGGGGCAAAAACCGCGGCGGAGTGGCGCTCAACTACGGCGAGCTCGCACGGGCAAACGGCGACGGCTCAGGCGAGATGGCTCGGGGAAACGGGTGCGCAAGGATGAGGGCAACCTCGGGCGTGACTGGGCTTTAAATAGCCTCGGCGTTCGTGCGAGACGGAAACCTAATTCTACACGGCGGCGCGCGCGGCGGAGTCCGGCTCGGACTCGGCGGAGACGACGACGCATACCGCCCACGTGGCACGATCAACGGCCACGATCGCGTGGCGCGATCGGATCCGGGCCGGATACGGCTCGAACCGGTACGGGCGGATCTCAGCCGTTGGATCTTGATCCAACGGTTGGGATCGATTAGGGTTTTGAGCTGGTTTGATCGAGTCACGTGGCTCGGGTCGGACTCGAGTCCGACTCGGGTTCCGACTCGGTCGGATGAACAGTACTAGACCCGAGTTGATTTTCCAGCGATTTAATATTTAAAATAATTCCCAATAATTCATTTAATTCATTAAAAATAGCAAAAGACTCAGAAAAATTCCAGAAAAATTCTGGAAAATACTTTAGGGTATTTGGGACTCAAATAAAATATTTCCAACAAAATTTTATTTGCAATATCAAATTCTTTAATTATTTCAAAATGGAATAAATTCAAATAAATTCCAAATAAATCCAAATAAATTCCAGAAAATTCCAAAAATTCACCAAAGTGCCAAATCACACATGAATTTAAGAAAAGCAAAATTTTGGGGTGTTACAAACCTCCCCCCCTTAATAGAATCTCGTCCCCGAGATTCAGGGCTTACTAAAGGAATAGGTTTGGAAACTCTTTCTTCAAATCCTCTTCAAGGCTCCCAAGTCGCTTCGCTTTCTTCATGGTTGCTCCAATCGAACTCTACAGAACGGGTTGACTTCTTTCTCGGTTTCTCGATCCATTGTGTCTAGAATCCTCACGGGATGTTCCTTATAAGTCAAATCCTCTTGCAACTCAATTGACTCTAGCGGTGTCTGCTCTCAGAACTCAAGACACTTCTTCAATCGGGACACATGGAATACATCATGCACTCGCCAATGACTGTGGCAACTCCAAATGTAAGCAACTTCGCCTCTGCGACTCAAAATCTTAAATGGTCCAACATAACGGGTGCGAAGTTTCCCTTTGGCATGGAACCTCTTAACTCCCGAGAGGCGTAACTCGAGGTATACAAAGTCTTCGTTCAAAACTCAAGTCTCGGCGACGATTGTCAAGATAACTCTTCTGTCGAGATTGGGCTATCTTCAACCTTTCCCTAATCATGGCGATCCGCTTCTTCACCTCTTGAAGAATATCAGGCCCAAAGACACGGCGCCACGGCCTCATTCCAATTCAATGGCGTCCGATGGTCGACCATACAAAGGCCTCAAAAGGTGACATCTCAGAACTAGCCTCGATAACTATTGTTGTAATCGAACTCGGCATACGGTAAACTCTTATCCCAAGAGGTAGCATAAGCTAATACACAAGCTCTCAACATATCCTCCGTAATCTGGTTGACTCTTTCGGCCTGGCCCATCCGTCTGTGGATGATAAGTCATCTTGAAGTTCAAACGGGTTCCCATGGCTTCATGCAACTTATTCCGTAACCTTGAGGTAAATTGGGTACCTCTCGTCCGATACAATCCTCTTTGGCACTCCGTGCAAACAGACAATCCTCGATCATGTACAATTCGCTAATTTATCTCCCGAGTAAGTGGTCTTCACGGGGATAAAATGGGCTACTTTAGTCATGCGATCCACTATAACCCATATGGAGTCATAACCTCCTTGAGTCTTCGGCAAACCGGTAATGAAATCCATTCCGATTTCCTCCCACTTCCACTCGTATTTTCAGCGGTCAGTAGCAATCCTGCTGGTCTCTCGATGCATTGCCTTGACTCTCCTGGCATACGTCGCACAATGCAACATGCTCGGCAACTTCACGCTTCATACTCGCCACCGTAATCTCTCCTTCGGATCCCGATACATCTTGGCGCTCCAGGATGAATTGAGTACTTGAGTCATGGGCTTCTTCCGTAATCGCTGCTTTAACTCCTTTTTGTTAGGCACACAAATGCGATCCTTCATCCACAACGTGCCTTGCTCATCCAACTTGAAGTCCTCTGCCTTGCCTTCCTCCTTGATGGACTTAATCCTGCGGATCTTGTCATCATCCTTCTGTCCTTCTCGGATCTGATCCTCTAGGGTAGGCTTTACTTCTAATGCGGCCAAGAATCCGCTAGGTACTACCTCAATCTTCATTTTCTGAAAATCCTCACATAACTCATCCTGATTTGTGGCTAGCAACGTACTCACGGTATGGCTTTTCCGACTCAAGGCATCGGCTACTACGTTGGCCTTCCCGGGATGGTAATGGATTCCAACATTGTAGTCCTTGATTAACTCTAACCATCTCCTCTGCCTCATATTCAGATCCGCCTGGGTGAATATGTACTTAAGGCTCTTATGATCCGTATACACTTCACACTGCTTTCCAATCGATAGTGACGCCATATCTTCAAAGCATGCACTACAAAGCCTAACTCTAAGTCATGTGTCGGATAATTTTCCTCATGCGGCCTCAATCGCTTTGATGCATAAGCGATTTACCTTTCCATTCTCGTGACAAGACACATCCAAGTCCTTGGCGCGATGCGTCACAATAAATATCGGCTTTGAGCAACGTCCAGAGAACTAACACCGGTGCCGATGTCAATCGCTTCTTCACTCTCAAATCCTTTCTCACATTCTCAAGCGCCCATGCAAACTTCTTTTCCTTCTTCAAAGCGCCATGTAAGAGGTTTCGCAATTGTCGAAGCCTTCGATGAAACGGCGGTAGTATCCTCGCCATTCCAAGGAAACTCGACTGGGTCACGCCTTCTACGCTCCCAATGTAACACAGCTTCTACTTTGCTTGGATCTACTGGCGACTCTTCAAGGTCATTACATGTCCAAGAAACTCCACCTTGTCCTTCCAAAACTCACACTTGCTGAACTTGGCTAAAAGTTGTCGCTCCTCGCCTTTTCCAAAACTCGCCTTAAGTGTTCGGCATGTTCACTCTGCCTTGGAGTAGATTAGGATATCGTTTATGAACACGACAACAAACTTGTCCAAATATTCCATGAACACCTTATTCATCATATTCATGAAATAAGTGGCGCATTTGTCACCCAAAGGACATAATCAGAACTCGTAATGTCCATATCTTGACGAGAATGCGCCTTCAAACATCTTCTCGATCGGATCTTCAATCGATGGTATCCCGATCTCAGATCGATCTTGGAGAAAACTCCGGCTCCTCTCACCGATCAAACAAATCATCAATCCTGGTAGCGGATACTTATTCTTCACGGTGACTTCGTTGAGTGCACGGTAGTCAATGCACATCCCGAAACTCCCGCCCTTCTTCTTGACAAACAAAACTGGTGCTCCCCACGGCGACTAACTCGGTCTGATAAATCCTTTCTCCATTAACTCTTCTAGCTGTTTCTTCATTTCTACCAACTCCTCTGGACATCCGATAGGGTCTCTTTGCTATCGGTGCTGCATCTTACAAGCTCTATCACAAACTCTATGTCCCCTGTCTCAAGGCATACCAGGTAGATCTTCGAAAAACATCGGGTACTCATTCACTACCGAGACATCATCTATGCTGATTGCCTTGGTACTGCTTACCATCAACTGTCCATCTCTAATCATGTGGCTTGAAATTCCACTTTCTTCCCACACTGCTCTCAATCGAGATAGTCCTTCGCCCACAATCCAATACGGCCTTGTGCTTGGATAACCAATCCATTCCCAATATGACGCTCCAAGGTCCGGGTCTCCAAAATTATAAGGTTTGCTAGGAACTCTATTCCATCTATTAGTATTCTCACCCCGAACATCCTACTTTCGCTCGGAGTTCTAACTGTGGGTTTGAACTAAAAGCATGCACTTAAGTCTTGCAATCCTCAAATCATTTCTAGTAGCAAAGCCTTGCGAAACAAACGAATGCGAAGCTCCGGAGTCAAACAAAATCAAGCAGTGTACTCGAGTTAACAAGTAACTTACCCAAGACGACGTCCGTCGCATTCTCGCAGGCATCTCGCGGTGACATGGTTGACTCGGCCTCTCACCACGGCCTGGTGTGGCTCTCGTGTCGGGCGCCCTAGCCGGGTGGTTCCTAGATTGAAGCGAATCGGGTCACTCTCGCTGTCTTCTTCGGACAATCAAGGCAAAGTGTCCTGGCTCGTTGCGATTGTAGCAGCGTCTCACTGTTCTTGCCGATCGCTCGAGAAGCGTTTCTAGCGGGGCTGGGGTCCGTAGTTCGATTGGCGTGTCTTGGTGCCGGGGTGGTGTCCTTGTTGCATTCTCGTGGTTGGAATCAAGAATTGATTTGGTGCAACTCTCAGCGCGGTTGCGTTCCTGGCGTGATCCTTGCTTTGTTGCATCCTGCGCTCTCGTTCTCATCCAGCTTCCTTGCGCTTTGTCCTCAAGAATAAGCGCCTTATTCACCAACTCTTGGAAATCTGGAAAGGTGTGGGTGATCAATCCTACTTGCAATCCCGAGTTAAGTCCCTTCATAAAACGAGACTGCCTGGATTTATCCGTCGCTACATCCTCAAAGCGTAGCGTGCTAGCTGTGTGAACTTGTTCGTAGTCGGCCACCGCTGATTACCTTGCTTCTGCTCGAACTCCTCCTTCTTAAGGTCCATGATTCCTTCAGCACGTGATACTGTCGGAATGCACCGTGAACTCTTCCCAAGTGATATCTTGAGGGTTCTCTTGCGTGGCACAGAAGTTCTCCCACCATTCTGGCAATGTTCCTTCCAGCCGATGAGAAGCGAGAGTACCTTCTCATTTCCTATGCATTGAGCTATGTGTAGCTTCCTCTCGATTGACCTTAACTACCATCGGCCTCCAATGGATTGGCATTCCCAGAGAAAGTGGGTAGGTGAGTTCTCATGAACTCGACAGCCTTGTATTCTCAAGCGTGGTCCCCGATTAACTTGATTAGCAAAGTGGCCTGAAGCGGTGACGTGCTGCATTTGTTGCATCATAGCATGCATCAACTGAGTCCGGGCAGCAAGAAAAGCTCCAAATTCTGCATATCCAAAGGGCGGTGCTGGTGCTCCATCATTGGGGTTTTCTGCTGGGCGAGAACCACTCCCATTGCTTCCAAAGTTTCCACGGGTGTTCACCATCTGTCGATTTGCTCTAGGTGTAGAGATGAGAGGGAAACAAGAATAGACAAGTAATATGGAACTTATTCGGGGCGAAAGGTGTAGCTTTATGGTCCAACTTTATTATTAATAACTTGGTATGGCTGCTTACAATGCCTAAGGGCCTTGCAACACATATTGCACACTCAAAGAAACAAAACAAATCCAAATCGAACTAACTCTGGAGTCTAACGCCTAAATGGTGACTCTTTATTCTATGACGCGACTCGGCGAAGGAGTCTCACTATAGAACCTATGCTCACTCATCGAGAAAACCTCCACGGCCTGGGTACGGGTGCTGTGGCATAGGCGCGAAACGATTGCCATGTCCAAAGAATCGCCCTCTCTACTGTAGTCGGGAAGCGATGTCCTCATCGAGATCTCGACTCCTCCGATCTCGCTCGTGTAGCTCGAGCATCGCTCTGGGTCCGTCCGCATAAAGTCATCTCCAACTCGCCAATCCTTCGCAGAAGGTGTGCCACATACTCTTGAGCTTCCCGCCATCCGTTTCTTCTCTGCCGTGATTTCCTTGCGGGCCTTCGTAGCTCCTTGCTTGTATTATCTAGTACATCCTCCTGGCGATTTACAAATCGTGCCAATCGTAACCGTGGCATCCTCATCCCGAATCGCTTTCAGGTCAAGAAGGTTATCGCTGGCGCTGATGATAACGGAACACCGCATTTCCAACTCTCTGGCGAGATACGTAATGTGCCGCATTGCTCGTCGTGATACTTCTTGGATACCCATCTCGCATTGTAGATCTCCGGCAAAGGTCAGGTATCGGGCGATTGCACTGGCCCTTTTTCCTAGCAGTACCTCAATCTTCACGCCACAAGCCTTGATCAATCCCGCTTGTCCGATCACCTCCACTTGGTATTGGGGCTTCTCAAAATCTCCGAGAGTCCAAGCATATGCCAAAGTTCCGCGGCGTGACCAACTCCCAGATCAACGTAGTTGAACTCTTCCTCCATCTGTCACAAGAGTGCTTTACGTAAGAACTCGGAATTTTTTTAATTGTGACAAGGTAAGAGAAAAAATTTCAGCAAGAGACAAGAAAAGAGAGAAGGGGATAAGTCGAGATGTCATTTCTTATCTTGACAAATTTTTAGTTTTAGAAAATAGGTTTTATCCTCACCACGACCATTCTAGCTAGGGTTGAGCCTACAATCAAGTATGGCTCTGATACCACCTCTGTCGGGACCCCGAATTTGCAAATCCGGACCCTCTGTGTATTCAGCACTAGTCCAGGAACGCGCTAGTGCACACAGTCTTAACATTGGTAAATATCACAATCATACCAATCGATATTATCAAAGTACTTTATTTAAATAACCAAACTGGTTACTCGACCTTATGGTCAAGTTGCAAATGTATGCCTCGCAAGGCGAAACTTATTAAAAGAGAAATAATAGCAGCGGAAAATCAAAATAAGGTAACATCGTGGCGCCATCCAGTATACCACAGGCAACTGACTGGGCTCGCTTCCCTAAGTAGACGGATCCTCTTGGAGTTCCTCCTCCAAAGCTGGTGCAGTCTCCTCTTCAACTGATATTGTGTTGAGGCAAGGGTGAGTACTTGGTACTCAGCAAGTCATGCACAGAATGCAAGCTAATATACTATATGCATGGCTTGGTACAAAGGAGTAGCTCAAGGTATATTTGCAGTAAACAGCATTTGACAAGTAATATAAGTAGATTCGAAAGCAGCAGAAATAAGTAAAGCATAAATAACTTTTCAAGAAGTTTAATAAACTTTTTCCCCATCCTAAACCACATTTCCATCATCTTCATTATTAAACCAACCCAACTTTCCAAATCCAAGTTGTTTTTGAGAAAATCTAACCCTTGATTGTAATTCCCGAGCGATGTCCAATACCGCGGACACGGCTATTCGAATAGATTCTATACTCTGCAGAGGTTATGCACTTTACCCACAAGATACAAACAAACACCACAAAGGCGAGTTCCTCAGTAACAAAGTCTTTCGGAAACCTCTAACAATACAAGTGGTCCTCCCCGGTTATTGCGCACTAACCCTTCCTTCGCTAAGGCGAAGTCTAGGCCAATCAACTGCTAGATGGGTACTGGCCTCACTGCACGCTCCCCGCACAACTTACACAAAGGGTGTAGTTGACCTCCCGAGGTCCCACAGTGCGTTATTAGCAACTTAGTCAACTAGGTCCGTCCCATTACAGACATGTGGTTGCACGTTAGACCCAGTTCAAAGGCTTGCAAGGTTAAGTCCTTAGGGTGACCAGGGCAAGACTACCCGAAAAACCAAAACATCACTCCCAATGCCACAACCGCCCACCTGATTACTCTTTGCCACATGCCCTGGCCGAAATCGTTTATCAAACCCCAGTTGATTACCATGCACCACGTGCCATCAACATCACATGATACTTTTCCAAAACAGGTTCAATATATCATTAAGTCAATATTTAACATTTGATTATCCAAAATCATGTCATGAGCACGAAAGTGTGTCTAAGCAGTATACTACAACGGTCTAAAACCCATGTTGGCAATCTAATAATGTCCAACTAGTAATCCACAACTAGGGTGACAAAGGGTCATGGCACATACTTAAGTAATCAAGGTGTCATACAGCAAATTGGTATTTATCTAACCCCATGTTTAAACCAAGTATTTTTCTAATTGAACTAGCATGCAATAGTTTAAATCAAAATAGATTTCGAAATAGGATCAACATGGTCAAAGCACAACTTGCCTTCAAAAAGTACTTGTTCTTGGTCCTGAGTTGGATCCCGAGTCAATACTTCTCCTTCGAATCCTTCCCAGACTTCAACGTCTACTCGTAAAGCGTGCAAATAGCAAATACACAAATAAACAATAGGCAAAAAGTATCCAAACATCCAAATAAAATCCATAAACAGAAAGAACATAATTTTATGGATTTTTAGAAACTGGAATCGTCAAATTTGGAGTTAAGACGCAAAAGTTATGATTATTTAAAGTTTAAATAATCATTTAAATAATTTTGCAGAGAAAAACTTTAGTCCAAAAATTAAATAAAATTCATATTTAGGTAGATCTCAATTTTATACAAATTTAGAAATTTGAATCACTCAAATCGGAGTTGAAACGCAAAAATTATAAGCGTTTGAAATTTGAAACAAAATCTGAAATCATTATTTCGATTTAATAAATCATTTTCTTTTTCAGAAATTAATTATTGCGTCAGCATGGACACGTGGCAACCTCTGATTGGTTGGCTGACGTCAGCCGGTCCATGGACTCGGTCCACGCTCGGCTCGGGTCTACCGTGGACCCGGTCCACGACTCCACGTGAGACTGACAGGTGGGACCACTCGGATGACGTCATTGCTGACGTCAGCGCTTGGCTGGGTCAACCGCTGACATGCGGGCCCGCCATGTCAGCGTCGCGCGCGTACGGCGCTGACCGCGTCGGTCCAACTTCCCGACACGTGGCGCAATCTCGACCGTTGGTTTGAAAATCAACGGCCGCGATTAAATCCAGGGTTAACACGTTGAAACTACTCGATGATCGTGGGCCGTTCGATCTAGATCGGACGGTCCAGATCTGATCCTATAATAACACTACTACGGCACGTGGCGATCGTGGGCCGTTGGATCTTGATCCGACGGTCCAGATCTAGTCGGGTTTGGAACACGTGAACTCACCTCAACCGCACGATCAAGATCGGACGGCGCACAGAGTTCGCGAGGGCGATGGCGACGCGGCGGAGCTGCAGCCACCGGAGACGGAGACGACGACGAGCCCGACGGTGCTCCGGGGTCGTTCCGCCGGCGGGTGGCGCTTTCGGTGCGTCTCGGCGGGGACTCGGATCTGGGCTCCTTCTCGGCGGATGACGACGACGGCGGCGAGACGGGCAAAACATGCGCGGAGTGGCGCTCAACTACGGCGAGCTCGCACGGGCAAACGGCGACGGCTCAGGCGAGATGGCTCGGGGAAACGGGTGCGCAAGGATGAGGGCAACCTCGGGGCGTGACCAGGGCTTTAAATAGCCTCGGCGTTCGTGCCCGAGACGGAAACCTAATTCTACACGGCGGCGGGCGCGGCGGCGGAATCCGGCTCGGACTCGGCGGAGACGACGACGCACAGCCGTCCACGTGGCACGATCAACGGCCACGATCGCGTGGGCGCGATCGGATCCGGGCCGGATACGGCTCGAACCGGTACGGGCGGATCTCAGCCGTTGGATCTTGATCCAACGGTTGGGATCGATTAGGGTTTTGAGCTGGTTTGATCGAGTCCGACTCGGGTTCCGTCGGATGAACAGTACTAGACCCGAGTTGATTTTCCAGCGATTTAATATTTAAAATAATTCCCAATAATTCATTTAATTCATTAAAAATAGCAAAAGACTCAAAAAAATTCCAGAAAAATTCTGGAAAATACTTTAGGGTATTTGGGACTCAAATAAAATATTTCCAACAAAATTTTATTTGCAATATCAAATTCTTTAATTATTTCAAAATGGAATAAATTCAAATAAATTCCAAATAAATCCAAATAAATTCCAGAAAATTCCAAAAATTCACCAAAGTGCCAAATCACACATGAATTTAAGAAAAGCAAAATTTTGGGGTGTTACAGCGTCCCAACAAAGTGGTGATCTGCACTTTCGGCCATACAGTACCTCATAAGGAGCAGCCCGGATGCTGGAATGATAGCTGTTATTGTAAGCAAACTCTGCGAGAGGCAAATGATCTCCCCAGCTACCTTTCCAAGCCATCACATAGGCCCTGAGCATGTCCTCCAAAGTCTGGATGGTACGCTCAGACTGCCCATCCGTCTGAGGGTGAAAAGCGGTACTAAGGCGGCCGCTGCACTCCAAAGCACTCTGCAAACTCTCCCAGAACTTGGAGACGAACTTCGCATCTCGATCAGAAATAATGGTCTTGGGTACACCATGCAGTCTCACAATCTCCCGCACATAGATGGGAGCCAATTCGCTCGCAGAATTGGTAGTGCGGATAGGAATGAAATGCGCAGACTTGCTGAGACGGTCCACCACAACCCAAACAGCATCCTTCCCTCGTGGAGTACGAGGTAGGCCAACCACGAAATCCATGGAGATGTCATCCCATGGCCACACAGGAATCTCCAATGGCTGCAACAGACCGGCGGGACGCTTATGCTCAGCTTTGATCTTCTGACAGATCCCACAAGACGCCACATACTTAGCAATATCCACTCTCATCCTTTTCCACCAGAAATTTTCTTTCAAATCCCTATACATCTTGGTCTCCCCAGGATGGACCGTGTACGGGTGCGATGAGCCTCTTTCAGAATATCCTCTTTAACCTGGGATTTCTGAGGCACGCACAGACGACCCTGAAACCTCAAAGCTCCCACATTATCAACGGTAAAGTCTCCAGACTTGCCATCCTTAAGGCTTTTCCTCACCTGCTGGAGCAACCGATCATGCTGCTGTGCCTCCCGCACACGCTCAGGGATCGCTGACTCAAGAATCAATTGAGTTTCAGCTTGCACGGTCCCCGCAAAGCAGTAGGAGACTCCCAAACGCTCAAAATCAGCAACAAGACAATCAACAACAGGGGGCGTTGTCTTGCGACTGAGAGCGTCAGCCACCATATTTGCCTTCCCCGGATGATACTGGATAGTGAGGTCATAATCCTTTATCAATTCTAGCCACCTCCTCTGCCTCAAGTTCAACTCTTTCTGAGTAAAGATGTACTTGAGGCTCTTGTGATCAGTAAAAATATCACAAGACTCGCCATACAGGTAATGCCTCCATATCTGCAATGCAAACACCACGGCGGCTAGCTCAAGATCATGCGTGGGATAATTCTGCTCATGCTTTTTCAACTGCCTCGATGCATAAGCAATCACCTTGCCATCTTGCATGAGCACACAACCCAGTCCCAACCGAGAAGCATCAGAATACACCGTGAAGTGCTCCCCCGGCTCGGGAAGGGTAAGAACAGGAGCAGTCACTAACTTCTCCTTCAAAGTGCAGAAACTGTGCTCACACTCTGCAGTCCACTGGAATTTCATCCCCTTCTGAGTCAGCTGCGAAAGTGGCTTGGCAATGATAGAGAAATCCTGCACAAAATGCCGATAGTAGCCAGCTAACCCAAGGAAACTACGCACCTCTTTGACATTGGAAGGCCTTTTCCAATCCAAAACTGCTGAGACTTTGCTAGGATCTATGGATATGCCCTCTAGATTGATGATGTGGCCAAGAAAACCCACTTCAAATCCGTAACTCGTGACTTTTTCAGCTTAGCAAAGAACTGATTCTCCTCAAGGTGCTCAAAGACAAGCCTCAAGTGTCGCTCATGCTCCTCTTCCGATTTAGAGTAAACTGAATGTCATCGATGAAAACTACCACAAACTCATCAAGGTACTTGTGTAGCATACTGCTCATCGCTTCCATAAAGACAATAGGAGCATTAGTTAGTCCAAAAGACATAACTTTAAATTCATAATGCCCATACCTAGTGGAGAAAGCAGTCTTCTCAATGTCCTGCTCCCTCACACGGATCTCGATTGTACCTCGATCAAGATCAATCTTGGAGAACACCTTTGCTCCCTTCAGTTGGTCAAACAGATCCTCGATGCGAGGCAAAGGATACTTGTTATTGACTGTCACTTGATTAAGAGCACGATAATCAATGCACATGCGCCAACTTCCATCCTTCTTCGAGACGAAGAGAACGGGTGCTCCCCATGGCGAAACGCTACGCCGAATAAAGCCCTTGGCCAACAGATCCTCCAACTACTTCTTCAACTCGTCTTGAAAAGGACGAGCCAAGCGGTATGGAGAGATAGAAATAGGTCGAGTGCCAGGAACAAGATCGATGCGAAACTCCACATTCCTCACAGGAGATAAACCAGGCAATTCGTCAGGGAACACATCAACAAACTCCTTCACTACAGGAATCTGCTCAATGGAAACTGAAGAAGATGGCTTTTCTGACATAGCCATGAGGAAACCCAACTGCTTCAAACGGGCAATTTAAAATAGACTAGCCAAAGCAAAGACGGAATCGAGGGTATACCACCCTGAAAGGTCAACTCTACCCACGACGGGCCTGCAAGGCAACCGTCTTCCGTAAACAACAGATCTTGGCACTGCATCGATGTAACCACCCATGCCCAAAATGACATCAAAAGGAGCCAATCGATCACCATAAGATTGGCAAAGAAAACCTCATCATCAATGGCGATGGTGCAACCCGGCAAACCAAACAAATAGCAATCAAACCCCTAGGAGAATCGACTAACACGGACTCGTAAATCCGCTGAACTCCCAACTTAGCTCTACTAGCAAACTCCGACGACACAAAGGAATAGGATGCTCCTAATCAAACAAAACAAAGGCATCAACGGAATCCACGAGCAGAGTACTGAAACCACCTCTGGATGCCCTACCGACTCGGCGGTCGGCAAAGCGTACACTCCTGGTGGCGCCGGACGTAAGAAGCCCCGACTCTCGGTGATGCCCCAACAGAGCTGGGGCGAGGAGGCAATCATGAGGAGCAGACAGTGCGGGCACCGATGGCCGCTGGTGGCGCCAGCAAAGGGCGGCCGAGGAGCAGAGCAGCCATCATGTGCACCGATCCTCTGGAAGACGCCACCGGAGTGGGAGGAGAAGTCACCGCCTCCCACTTGATGATGCTACCGGATTCATCCGCAGACTCGCCCCATGTGGCCAAAGGCTTGCCCACGGTGGTTGGAACTCCGGTCCAACCACACTCAAGCACGGTGCTCACCACCGCACTTGAAGCACATCATACCGCCGGCACAGACGGTCAGCTTGCTCGCGAGGAAGACGATCGGGCGACTTCATCTTAGCCCCCGAGGAGGAGCCCTGTCCTCCCTTGAACTTCTTGAAGGTGGGTCACGAGAAGACCCACCTCCTCCACCAAAAGTCCTCTTCTCGCCCCGCCTGGGCCGCAGGAACCCCCGAACCACCCGGGTTTTGCTTATCCCTGAGAGCTCCAACTCGAGCTCCATGCCCTTCGCCGCTTCCACCACGGAGCGAAGTCACGAGGACAGCCGCCCCATGACAACTCAACTCCTGGTTGAGGCCCCTACGGAACCTCCTTGCCTTCTCCCGATCATTGGCTGCCACAAACAGACGGCGCACCACGCTGTTGAACTCCACCTCATACTCGCCACCGACCACTTTCCTCGGGAAAAAGTCGCCGAGTATGCTCCATCCGCTCAAGGAAAGACTGCAGGTAGAACTTGGCTCTAAGCGAGCCACAAAGTCCTCCTGTGTGATCGACCAAGATCGGGGCTCTAGCAGCCGTAACCCTCCCACCAGATATCGCCTGGCCCTTCAAATTAAAAGCCACAAAGCGAGCCCTCTGAACCGAGGTCAACTCTAGGACCTCAAATCGCTTTCTCCATGTACCGCAGCCAATTCATGGATCGATCGGCGTGCCCGCCCGTCAAAAGTGTCAAGACGGAGGGACATCCACTCCTCGAGACTCATCCTCGGTTCGCACAAGCTGGGGCAACAATCGGGCCATCAGAGGGGAGGCACAACAAATAGGGCTGCCCCGCAGGGCGCAGCTCCTGAATCTCCCTCTGCAGAGCCTGAACTAAATCCTCATTGGCGAAGGGTACCTACGCCCCTGACTGTGCGGCTGGAAGCTCCTCCTGAGCTGGGCCATGAGCGTTGAGCGAAACGCTACCCTCAGCAACAGACTCCGCAACTCCCTAGGAGCCTCGCCCATGGCCTCCACGGCCACGGCGTCCACGGCCTCTACCCCTCGGCATGGCTGCTTTAGACAGACAACCATCCAAACACATAAACATAAACACAACATCATATAATCAGGAACGAAGATCAAACATCATCATAGACATAATCTTTATCATATAATCAAGCGCGATGCAATGATGAACCAAAACCCCAACCTACTGTGCAACCAAGTGTGTCAAATTTTAGATTAGTTATACCACTTTTGCAAGTTTTAATGTTGCTATCCTATAACAAAGTTTTAGTTAGAACCTAGGCCATGTTTCTAAGTTATTACAGATCATATTTTAGTTGCAACTTAAGGTATGACACTAAAAATACATATTCCAAGGACCTACAGCCCGCTCTGATACCAATCAGAATAATTCGGCATTTAATATGCCTGAATGCTACCAAACATAAGCTACACAACATCTAAATACCACATTTAAACATAAATTCCAGCAAAGGTACATATGCTAAAAACCGAGATTTCGGCAGCATCTCCTTTGTTTTAACATGAATTGAAGGAGCAACAACAGTATAGCTGTAACACCCCGGCATTTAATATGCCCGAATGCTACCAAACATAAGCTAAACAACAACTAAAAATCACATTTAAACATAAATTCCAGCAAAGGTACATATGCTAAAAACCGATATTTCGGCAGCATCTCCTTTGTTTTTTCATGAATTAACACAATATCAATATCATGGCAAGATATATCATAGCACACGACATCTAAAACATCAACATAAATGGATGTATCATCAAACTACGCCAATAATACCACGCTCAACCACTTCATAAACTATAACGAAGCAAATAAGGGATCACAAGCATGCTAGATTAAACCATACATTAACTTTATGGCACAACTCTTAAAATCATGTCTCCAAGTGATTAATCATAGACTATGATGGTGGAGCTACGTGTAGAAGTGTAGCTAAACCCCTTTTTTCCCGCATGCCGATCTCAAAGTACCTAAAAACAACATAAAACACAAGCGTGAGTTCGAACTCAGCAAGCATATTGTAATGGACAACAATAACAATATCATAGAAAATAACATCTCACATCATGTATATCATCTCAATCATGAACACTTTAACAAAATCATCATCATTGTGTATGCAATGCAATGCAATGCTCATATCTCCTTGGAAACTCATACCGGTATGGTTGAGTACACACCCGTCGGTGTGCACCCTCTCCCCCCTTCCATCCCGAAGATGGAGGGTGCCTACTCCTCGCGTCCACACCCCACGGTAGATGGAATCACGATGTAGGACTTACTCGATTGGCTCTCCGGATTAGTCATAACTTTCTCACCGACCTTCCCGGATTAGTTCATGACTTTCTCACCGCCTGCCATGTAACATGTCATGTATGCAAGCATGCCAACATCATATAAAACTCATATTTTAACACATGGTGTCATAACATCTTAAACATGCTCATCATATCATAGCAATCATTAACACATGGCAAGTGGACATATATCATGTAAACAATTCCATCTAATCTCAACATGCAACCTACAACTCGCTATCCATCACAACACACTTGCCTCAACCACGTGCAACGGATTGGCGGGAAGTAGAAGGCACTCCCGGGGTCACACCTCCTGCACAGGGGTATCACACAATCACAATCATAACCACAAAACAGTACGCAAACCCCCATCTAACCCGACATTGCTCCCTACTCGCAAAACCTAAAACAGAGGTTCTGTCCTGTTGGGACAGCAGCCTTGCAAAAGGCATAACTTGAGTTCTGAGACTCCGAATGAATTAAACGAGTACACCCTTGCGTAGCTTAGGAAATTTCCCAACTTTCTCTAGGTATATGGAAAGACTGATTCGGACTCTAAAGTCGTCTAATCTACAAATTACCGAGATCTGTTCCAATCGCGTCACAGATTTTAACACGCTCGGTAAAACGGCCATAACTTTCAAGCTAATTAAAGTCTTAACGACAATATAAGACTATTATCAAGCACTTAATGTCTCCGAGTGTCAAACGAACAATAAAACTCTCATATAGCAAAGCTAAGCCTTAAAGCAATAATCATCACACGCAATTTATTATCAAACTAATAGAATGACTTGTGGAATCAATATGGTGAAGCTACGTGCGGGCGTGTGACTATTTCCCTTCCCCGCATGCCGTTCTCATGGTACCTAAAACAACAAGAAAACACAAGCGTGAGTTCAAAACTCAGCAAGCATATTGCAATGGACAACAAGAACAATATCATGGCAATAAAATCTCCCATCATGTATATCATCTCACTCATGAACACTTAACAATATCATCATCATTATGTATGCAATGTAATGCAATGCTCATGTCTCCTTGGAAACTCATAACGGTATGGTTGAGTACACACCCGTCGGTGTGCACCCTCTCCCCCCTTCCATCCCGAAGATGGAGGGTGCCTACTCCTCGCTTCCGTTCACCGCGGTGAATGGAATCACGATGTAGGACTTACTCATTGGCTCTCCGGATTAGTCATATCTTTCTCACCGACCTTCCCGGATTAGTTATGACTTTCTCACCGCCCGGGCCATGTAACATGTCACGTATGCAATTATGCCAACATCATATTTAACTCACATATTAACACATGGCATCATAACATAATAAACATGCTCATCATATCATTGGCAATCATAAAAGCATGGCAAGTGATTATATATCATGTAGTCAATTCCATCTATTCTCAACAAGCAACCTACAAATCGCTATCCATCACAACACACTTGCCTCAACCACGGGCAACGGATTGGCGGGAAGTAGAAGGCACTCCCGGGGTCGCACCACCTGCACATAGGTACCACACGCTTACAATCATGTCCACAAAATAGTACGCAAACCCTCATCTACCCCGACATTGCCAACTACTCGCAAAACCTAAAAACAGAGTTTCTGTCCCGTCGGGACAGCAGCCTTCCAAAAGGCATAACTTGAGTTCTGGGACTCCGAATCAATTAAACGAGTACATCCTCGCGTAGCTTAGGAAATTTCTCAACTTTTTATAGGTATATGGAAAGACTGATTCAGACTCTAAAGTTGTTTAATCTACAGATTACCGTGATCTGTTCCAATCGCGTCACAGATTTTAACACGCTCGGTAAAACAGTCATAACTTTCAAACGGCTGATCGGAATTTAACGTGCTTTTTGTCCACTGAAAGATAATGAAATTATCTACAACTTCTTCAACATCCGTACGGACAGATTAGGATTATAAATTGACGAAAACGCAAACCCTAGGTCGACTGCTCATGCTGTCCCAAAACAGAAACGTGGCAACATCTAGATCTAATCCAAATTACTCAAATCCAGCACCTCCAATTGATCTAAAAACTTGGTAAACACCCTAAGAACAGTACCTAGATCAACCCCAAGGATTCCCATGATCATACATTTGCACGACGTACGAAAACTCCGATAGATCTCCTCGCTCCTCGCTCCTCGGATGGATCCACGGGGATGCAGGGGTGGGGAGGCCACCCTAGGGCAGCAAGGGCGGTGGAGGAGAGGTGGTGGAGAGGTGGAGAGGGCAGCAAGGGGCGCACGGCACAAGGGGGGAAGGGAGAGGGGTGTGGCTAGGGCCAAGGGGGAGGAAGTGGGGGCGCCCAAAGGGGAGGGCAGCAAGGGTGTGGGCGCACCAAGGGGCAGGGAACCCCCCTTTTACCAGCCCTAAGCCCTTTCCTAATCCTAAATGGATTCCTACTCCATCCCACCAAAGCCCACAACCCCCTCTTTAAGGCCCAAAATCCCCCGGAAAGGCCCAAAACCCCGGAAACGGCCCGGAAACGCTATTAACCTCCAAATCCTATGGTTTTAATCTTATTTCCACATCTCATACTGTTTTTAAGCTTATTATGCACGTTAAATAAGGTTACGACACTCCGTGGTGTCACATACTAGAAGCTCCAAACGCAAATCAAGTGAGTTGAACCCCAGGCAAATATTGGGTAATAGTCCATTCAAACTAGACGTTCAAGATTTGGTCAGTGTCAGGCAGGAAGCAATGTTATCACGTTTTGAAAAGAATAGCAGAACACTGTTGTAGTGGAAGGAGACATAAGGTGGACAAATCATTGGACCTGATGTCCTAAAAGAAGCTGAAGAACAAGTTAGGGTGATTCGTGAGAATTTGAGGACAGCCTAGTCAAGGCAGAAAAGTTATGCTGACAACCGTCGTCGGGATTTAAGTTTTGTACCCGGTGACCATGTGTATCTGAAGGTTTCGCCTCTCAAGGGAATGCGTCGATTCAGAGTTAGTGGGAAGTTAGCACCCCGCTATATTGGTTCCTTTCCAATAGCTGTCAGAAGTTGAGAAGTTGCTTACAAGTTGGAGTTACCCCCACAGCCTTCGGATGTGCATGATGTCTTCCCTGCTTCTCAGCTGAAGAAGTGTCTCAGAGTAATCGAGCGTCAGAGTTCATGTGAAGAGAGGGAACTAAAGGGAGACCTATTGTATCCAGAGTATCCAGTCAAAATCTTTGATGAAGAGGAACCTCGAACAAGAAGCCGAGTGATCAAGTTTTGCAAGGTGCAATGGAGCAACCATTCCAAGAAGGAAACAACTTGGGAACAAGAAGAAGACCTCAGAGCTGAGTTTCCTAATCTTTCTTTTTCTTTCTTCGTCCGAATCTCGGGGACGAGATTCTTTCTAAGGGGGGTAGGTTTGTAACATCCTCGTTTTCGGCTTTCTGAAAAAATCTAATTTAAAATAATTAAATTCAAAGTTTGGGTTTTCCTTGGTGTTTAATTTAGCCTGGCATCCTTTTCCATCCAAAATCGGAAATTAATTCCCCTCCGTTCGAAAAATCGAATTTCGAGATTCCCGTCAGTACCCGAAATTCCACCCGAGTTAAAAAAATGCTCCGAAAATCTCGGAACCTATTGCATTAGGTCCCAAATATTCTAAAAACATTTTGTGATTTTTCCCAAGATTTTTGAAGGCCCTCTGGTAATTTATCTCGCGCGGCTTTTGTTTAATGCCCGCTAATCGCTCCAGAATATTCAAACCTCCAAATTTAAGCCAAATTCAGCGAAACCAATTTTATTGGGTTCCAAATATTCCCAAATGGTTCTAGGAATTTTTCCGGAATTTATAGACCATTTTTGCTAATTTTTCTCTAGGGCGTCACTTTCGCGTAAACCTCGGCCAATCACGGAGCGCCACGTGGCGGCACTGTTCATGCTTCTTCAACCTTGGGTTGGAACGTACAGAGCACATGAAGTTCATCTTCCATACTTGCCTTCCTCCATTCAAATGCTCATAACTTTCCATTCATTGCCCCAAATCGCGAACGGCCGGATCCGTTGGATTCGTAGCGACGAGATCTTTCCGTTCCTCATCATCATTAGCCCGGGATCTCAACAGAAACGGGTCCATCCTTCCAAAACTGAAATCCACCATTATGGCAATAACTCGGCCGTTTCCAATCCGTTTCGCGCACTTCCACCTCTCAAATCTCCGTGTTGGAGTGCTCTTTCCGGTGGTCTCATTCTTCTTTAGCCTCTCCTCGCCGTTCATCCGTGAGATCGAGAAAACCGACGAGGAACGTCGTTTTTCGTGTTCGTCGCATTCTTCGTCATATCTTCCTCTCCGTGAGCCAAATCCGATTCCGTTCATTCCCTCGTATTCATATGGATGTCTAGATTCTAACCCATCAACCGATTTTGGGTTTCCTCCAGTTTCGACGACGAATTTCAGGATTTAGTTGCTTCAGCCGAACCGCCGTTCGTCGCCGAATTCGTCGTCCCCTGTGAGCAATTGTTCAATTCCTTGCAAAACTAAGTCTTTCTAGATGTGCTCTAGATGGTTCAACCGTTAATTGTTAAGGCCATATTCGAATTCTTGTGAAAATTTCGTGTGAAATCATGTGTTGAAAAATTGGCTTAGAATTGAATTTGCAAAATGTGTTTGTGACAAATTTGACAAGAAACAGTAAGTTTCTCTTTGGCGCCGGACCAAACTTAAAGAAAACAGTAAGTTTTCCATCTACGACGGACAAACCTTTTTGGTCCTTTGTAAACATGCTTTTGACAACCTCATTCTCCCATGTACAACAGATCAACGACACCAATCGCACACATGTTGAAGCAAACAGCAAGGCGCGCAACTTGATCATCCAAGGCTTGGGACGTAGCGACTTCGATCGTGTGATTCATCTTCGATCCGCATATGAGGTATGGAAATCTCTTTGTAATTACCATGAGGGTTCTAACACTATTAAAGAGGTTCGTCAAGATCTTTACAAAAAGGAATACATGCGATTTGAGATGAAGCCTGGTGAGTCACTAGATGATTTCTTTGCACGCTTTAATAAAATTCTTAGCAATTTGCGTGCTTTTGGAGTTAGCTTTGATGATGCTGCTAATGCTAGACAATTGCTTGGTGTTTTAGACATGTCTATTTGGGAGATGAAAGTTACATCCATTAGAGAATCTACTGTCATGAGTACACTTACCTTAGATGTTCTTTATTCCAAGTTGAAAACTCATGAATTAGATGTTCTTGCTAGAAAGAATGATCATAAATCAATTGCTTTGACATCTCAATCTAGCATATCTCATAATAGTGCTGCTTCAAGTTTTGCTCTATCTTTCTTGTCTTCACTAATCGATGAACAGATTGAGCAATTCCCAGAAGAAGACTTGTCACTACTCTCTTCTCGCTTTAACAAAGCTTTACAAAATGTGAGAATGAGAAAGAGAGGTGGTGGTGGCCCTCCAAGATGCTATGAGTGTGGTGATCTCGACCATATTCGTCCAAACTGTCCTAAACTTGCAGGTAAAGCATCAAGGGAGGAGAATGACAACGACAGAAGAAAAGAGAAGAAGTTCTCTTCAAGTAATAGAAAGAAGAAGAGCTTCATCAACAGCAAAGTTGTCCACCGAGTTCTTTCCGCTCTTGAACAAGTCAATTTGAGCGATGTGGATTCAGGGAGCAGTGAGGATGATGCAACTCCAAGCAAGCATGAATTGACGGGGTTGTGTCTCATGGCTAAAAGCGACAGCGGCTTTATCGAGGGCGACCACGACAGCGACTTCAATGAGGTAGATCCTTCTTACGATGAATTAGCTATTGCTGTTGCTCGACTTGGTAAATTGCTTGATAAACGTGACAAGAAAATTAAGAAACATGATTTTGTTGTTGAGTCATTGAATGCTGAAATTGCTAGACTTAAAACCTTGATTCCTGATGATGATGCTTGCAAATCATGTGACTTAATTTACAATGAGCTTACTTTGTTTAGGAAAGAACATGTTACCTTGTTAGAGCAAATCAATGCTGAAAATGAGAAAAATAAGAAACTTGTTAAACATGCTAGTTGTTCTACCATTGGTTTACATGATACAACTCCATGTTCTATATGCTCCATACTAGAATTGAAGTTGCATGATGCAAATGCTAGGGTTTCTCAAATGACAGAAGATTTGCTTACACATGAGGTTCTTTCATGCTCAACTTGTCGCAAGCAAAAAGGAAAAGTGGACGTTCCCTGTAATAATTGTTTAACTCTTTCTCGAAAAATTGATTACTTGGAAAAGTCATTAGAACGTTTCACTAAAGGAAAGAAAAACCTAAACATGATCTTGGATCAATCAAAAGTCAGCACTCATAACAAAGGTTTAGGTTTTGATTCTTATGCTCATCATAAATCACATGCTCCCACTGTTGTTAAAGCACTTGACGGAGGAAAATTTGAAATTGTCAATGAGCCTAAGAAAAATGTCTTTAAGTCTTCTGGAGTGTTATCTTCTACTATGATGAATGCAAATGTTGCCTCTACTTCTAAAGCCAAACATCCTGTTAAGTACACTTGCACTCATTGTGGTAGAGATGGACATTTAGTAGATTTTTGCTTTAGACTAGCCAAACAACAAAAGAAAGAAAGAGCTAAGGCTAGGTCTAATTTCAGAAAGGCACGCTTTGCTTCTCACTACGTGCCTAGGGTGATGCAAGAACCTTTTGTTGCTAGAAACACGGGAACAAGCAAATTTGATTCTGTGCATAAGACTGCTCGTGTTGTGCCTACTGTTGTCCGTCGTGTGTCTCGATCTTTGGATTCCTAAACATCTTATTTCTAACTTGATCACGAGACCTCGACACTTTCTGCTTCTATGTAGGCTTCTCACGCGAGGAAGGAGAACATATGGCTAGTGAATTTCGGATGCTCACGTCACATGTTCGGTGATAAGATTTGGTTCTCCTTCACTCGTGCATCTCAGGCTGAAAGTGTTATTTTTGAAGATGCTGCTTCCACCTCTATTTTACTTAAAGGCACTAGTCCAAATGGTGCAGTGCAGTGCATATGTTCAGGGGGAGAGTGTCTTTGTTCATAAAAGATGATGATGATGCTGTTGAGGATGAGATAATTGGACGTTTACATGAGAGACTCTTCCCACGTGCTTGTGTGTGCTTGTTTTCAAGCTTCCCACGTGCTTCACATCGACAAGCGTTCAAGTGAACTTTCAGGTATCTCCATGGTACTCAAGATTTTGGCATTTGGCTTTCTGCTTCCTTATGCATTAGTTTAAGAGCTTATTCGGATGTTGACTTTGGAGGATGTTGAATTGATTTGGTTCGTGCCACCTCTTGAGTAATCCCCTTTCTTGAGCATATTGATATTGGATTTCACTTTCTTAGAGATCATGCTGAAAAAGAAAATATTGTGCTTCACCATGTGGATACTGAACATCAATTGGCAGACATTTTTACAAAACCTTTGTCTTCTTCTCGTTTTGCTTTTATTTGGGGAGAACTTGGGATTGTTCATCCAATGGGTTTGTTTTGAGGGGGAGTTTTCTTGCCAAGTTCTTTCACTTGATGAGCTCACTTTATCATATTTCTTTATATGTTATGTAATTGAGCTAATATATGATAATCTAATTGTCTCACTTGAACTAAAAATTTCATTGCGAAATTCCCTGGACTGATTGCTTATAGCTAAATACTCTGTGATATCTTATTCTTGTAGGCTTGATATTGAATATTCTTGACAAATTTGGGCTATGAAGCAAGTGTGTTTTAGCTTTACTCTTTCATAAGACCTTTTAATCACTTTTGCATGTTTATAATCAAAGAAAAATGGAAAGAAAAGGGAATCAATAAAAAAGGGTTGTTAAAAGCAAAAGCCTCAAGTTATGAGCTTCAGGAATGCTTTCCCTAAAAGATAAGATGTATGCTTCAAGCATGCCATTCCCTCAAAAGACAAGATGTATGCTTCAAGCATGCCACTCCAAGGAAATAAAAGAAGTATGCTTCAAGCATGCCACAAGCAGTTTACTGTTTAAAGATTAAATTGGTCCACTAGATTGGAGTTGAAACTACTTGCTCGCCCTGATTTGTTATTTGCTTCAACTTTGAGCCTTTGTTTTTCTACTAAAGGTTTTGCTTAGTACTTGGCTATAGTTGACTGAATTGAGGTTGAGATGCATGTCATTCCCTAACTTGCTAAAATCACATCAAGATCATGTATTTTGCATGTTATGTGATATATAAGGTTATATGATCGAATGAGCTCATCTTTTCCTATCTTGGCACTCCCTTGTTTCTCCTTGTGAAATCTTTGCTACAGGAAAATTTTTGAACCTGTTCTCTCTTTTGTACTCTTGATGAATCCATTGTCAAAGGGGGGGAAATTTGGGAATTGTTGAAAAGTTTAAGGAAAAAGGGGGAGAAGAAAAAGGGGGAGTTGTTTTTGGAAATTTGAGAATTTTGGGAGAAGTTTGGAGAATTTTGAAATTTTTGGGCACATTGCACATTCACACACATTTTCCTTCTCAGGGGGAGATTTTGTTTTGCATTTTGGTCAAAGGGGGAATTCTGTGTTTTCTCTTTTTGGTCCTTGATCCTTTGGATTTCAAAATCTTTTATAAAGTGAATGCCAAATGTTCAATTCTAAGTGGTGTTGCCAATGTTTTCATCAAGGGGGAGATTGTGAAATCATGTGCTGAAAAATTGGCTTAGAATTGAATTTGCAAAATGTGTTTGTTCATGTGTTTTGACAATTTGACAAGAAACAGTAAGTTTCGCTTTGGCGCCGGACCAAACTTAAAGAAAACAGTAAGTTTCCCATCTACGACGGACCAAATTTGTTGGTCTGTCGTAAACATGCTTTGGCAACCTCATTTTCCCATGTACGACAAACCAAGTTTTTTGGTCTGTTGTAAACATGAATCTGAGTCCTTTTGCGCCGAACCGATTTTGTGTTTGCGCCGGACCAAGTTTTTGGGTCTGCCGTGGACGTGCTTTTGAGCTCATGAGCCGGACTCAATTTTCCAAGAAACCAGTAAGTTTTGCATGTACGTCGGACCAATTTCTTTGGTCAGTCGTGAACGGCTTTTTGAGGATTGATTTCGCATGTACGACGGACTGATTTCTTTTAGTCTGTCGAGAACGTGTTTTCGCCAGAATGATTTCTTCTTGAAACCGAGAATTTCACTTGTACACCGGACCGATTTTGTTGGTCCGTCGTGAATGGTTTTTTGAGTGACTTTTTCATGTGTACGCCGGACCATATTTTTGGTCCGTCGTGAATGCGTTTTTGCTCGATTAGGGTTTTGAGCAAAATTGGAATTGTGTTTGATTTGTTTTTGAGATTATGAAATTTGTGAGAATTTCATGATGCTTGAAGTGGACTTTATGCAATGCTCGTGTGAGTATTTGCATGGATTGATGTGAGTCAAGTCGTGGACTTGTGCTCGGAATTGTTTTGTGGTTTGTTCATGTGCAGGTATTGCTCGAAGATGAACGTGGTTGATGACGGGACCAGAACTAGGTTCATGGAGGAGCTGAGGTTCGGGACTAGGTTCAGGGAGGAACTGAGGTCTTGGTGGTTAAGGATGTCATGCGGGACGTTCGGGCTAAGAGAATGGTGCACATGAAGAATGGTTAGTCACGTGAGAATGACAGGAGGTCATTCGCGTGCAAAGTGTTAGTCACGTGAGTATGGCAGGTGGCCATACGCGTGCAAAGTGTTAGTCACGTGAGTATGGTAGGGTTGCCATACGCGTGCAAGAGTTGTACTCGGCCAGGTTGGGCCAAGAGGAGTTGTATACATACTCTTTCTAGATTAGGAATTGTATTCAGAACTCCTTGTGTTTTGCTCCTTTAAATAGGAGGGGTGTCTCCTGTTGAAGGTCATCAATTGGAGCTGAGCGCATTGAGAGCCTCAAGCTCAGTTTTTAGGGTTTGTACTCTTTTGATGAGAGTACTTTAGACAAAAGAAATAAAGATCAATTCTTCTAGATCCTTGCGTGCTACTCTGATGTCAGCGTTGCTACAGTGTTTCATGTTTTGGTTCTTGTTTGCATGCTTGTTCTTTTCTAGATTGGTTTTTGTTCTTTTAGTTTTATCTTGATTTGATCCATCAAAACCTTTCTAGAGAATTGATTTAGGGTTTCTCTAAGTTTAGTTGATTAAACTTTTGTCGTTCTTGTTTAATCTTGAAGTTTTGGTTAGATTAATTCTCGTCATCTTCTATCACAGCAAGCTTGCGAGGTTCATAACTTTTGATCCGTAAGTCCGATCGAGCTGCTTCTTTTTGGGTTCGATTCGTATTGAAATCTAGTTTCTCGTGTCCAAATTTTAGATAAATCTAACAGTTGGATCTCCAGGAATTCTCGTTTTACCGAACCTCTGTCATTCTGTTTTTGTCGAATACGAGGCAATTATTTGGTTCTGTTTTGGGGTGAACTTTTAGTAGATCAAGAATTTGCTTTTAGCTTCCACACAATCATTCACCCCCCTCTGATTGCTATATTCGTATACTTCGATCCTACAAAGTGGTATTAGAGCAAGGTTTTTCTAATCTATCTTAATCGGTGATTAGATCAATGGATCGTTATTCGACAAAATCTTGTGTGTTCGATGGTGTTAATTTTCAGTTTTGGAAGGCCAAGATGGAGGCGTTCATCCAAGCACAAGGCTTCACAATTTGGGAGAAGGTCTACAAACCATATGAAGTTCCTGCAAACGACAATGTCAACGACACCAATCGCGCACATGTTGAAGCAAACAGCAAGGCGCGCAACTTGATCATCCAAGGTTTGGGACGCAGCGACTTTGACCGTGTGATCCATCTCAAATCTGCATATGAGGTATGGAAATCTCTTTGTGATTACCATGAGGGTTCTAACACTATTAAAGAGGTTCGTCAAGATCTTTACAAAAAAGAATACATGCGATTTGAGATGAAACCCGGTGAGTCGCTAGATGACTTCTTTGCACGTTTCAATAAAATTCTTAGTAATCTTCGTGCTGTTGGAGTTAGCTTTGATGATGCTGCTAATGCTAGACAATTGCTTGGTGCTTTAGACATGTCTATTTGGGAGATGAAAGTTACATCCATTAGAGAATCTACTGTCATGAGTACACTTACATTAGATGTTTTGTATTCTAAGTTGAAAACTCATGAGTTGGATGTTTTTGCTAGAAAGAATGATCATAAATCAATTGCTTTGACATCTCAATCTAGCATATCTAATAATGGTGCTGCTTCAAGTTTTGCTTTATCCTTTTTGTCTTCACTAACCGATGAACAGATTGAGCAATTCCCAGAAGAAGACTTATCACTACTCTCTTCTCGCTTTAACAAAGCTTTGCAAAATGTGAGAAAGAGAAAGAGAGGTGGTGGTGATCCTCCAAGATGCTATGAGTGTGGTGATCTCGACCATATTCGTCCAAACTGTCCTAAACTTGCAGGTAAAACACCATGGGAGGAGAATGACAACGACAGAAGAAAAGAGAAGAAGAAGTTCCCTTCAAACGACAGGAAAAAGAAGAGCTTCATCGACCGCAAAGTGGTTCATCAAGTTCTTTCCGCTCTTGAACAAGTCAATTTGAGCGATGTGGACTCGGAGAGCAGCGAGGACGATGCAACTCCAAGCAAACATGACTTGACAGGGTTGTGTCTCATGGCAAGTAGCAAGGATAGCTTCACCGAGGACGATCAAGACAGCGACTTCAATGAGGTAGATCCTTCTTATGATGAATTAGCTATTGCTGTTGCTCGTCTTGGAAAATTGCTTGACAAACGTGATAGAAAAATTAAGAAACATGATATTCTTGTGGAGTCATTGAATGCTGAAATTGCTAGACTTAAAACCTTGATTCCTGATGATGATGCTTGCAAATCATGTGACTTAATTTACAATGAGCTTACTTTGCTTAGGAAAGAACATGTTACCTTGTTAGAGCAAATCAATGCTGAAAATGAGAAAAATGAGAAACTTGTTAAACATGCTAGTTGTTCTACCATTGATTTGCATGATACAACTCCATGTTCTAAATGCTCCATACTAGAATTGAAGTTGCATGATGCAAATGCTAGGGTTTCTCAAATGACAGAAGATTTTCTTACACATGAGGTTCTTTCATGCTCAACTTGTCGCAAGCAAAAAGGAAAAGTGGATGTTCCCTGCAATAATTGTTTAATTCTTGCTAATAAAGTTGATTACTTGCAAAACTCTTTGGAACGATTCACTAATGGCAAGAAAAAGTTGAACATGATTTTGGATCAATCTAAGGTTAGCTCAAACAAGAAAGGTTTAGGTTTTGATCTTCATGCTTCATATGAAACTAAACCTCGCTCTGTTGTTTATGCTCCTTGTAATGACAAACTTGAGATTTCAAATGAGCCTAAGAAAATTGTCTTCAAATCTGCTGGCCTTTTATCTTCTACTATGATGAATGCAAATGTTGCTTCTACTTCCAAAGCTAAACATAATGTTAAGTACACTTGCACTCATTGTGGTAGAGATGGACATTTAGTAGACTTTTGCTTTAGACTAGCTAAACAACAAAAGAGAGAAAGGTTTAATGCTAGGTCTAATTTCAGAAAGGCACACTCTACTTCTCATTATATGCCTAGGGTGAAACAAACACCTTTTGTTGCTAAAAACACGGAAAAGGCAAATCTGTTTTTGTGCATAAGAATACTCGTGTTGTGCCTATCACAGTCGTCGTGTGTCTCAAAGATCGATTCCTAAACATCTTATTTCTAACCCCAGTACCGAGGCCTCGACAATTTCTGCTTCTATGTAGGCTTCTCACGCGTGGAAGGAGAACATGTGGCTAGTGAATTTCGGATGCTCACTTCATATGTTCAGTGATAAGTTTTGGTTCTTCTTCACTCGTGCATCTCATGTTGAAAGTGTTGCCTTTGAAGATACTTCTTCTACTTCTGTTTTCGCAAAAGGCACTAGTCCAAATGATGCAGGTACAGGTGCATATGTTCAGGGGGAGAGTGTCTTTGTTCATAAAGATAATGATGATGCTGTTGAGGATGAGATAATTGGAGGTTTACATGAGAGACTCTTCCCACGTGCTTCACATCAACAAACGGTCAAGTGAATTTTCAGGTATCTCCATGGTACTCAAGATTTTGGCATTTGGCTTTCTGCTTCCTTATGCATTAGTTTAAGAGCTTATTCTGATGTTGACTTTGGAGGATTTTGAATTGATTTGGTTCGTGCCACCTCTTGAGTAATCTTCTCTCTTGTGCATTTGATATTGGATTTCACTTTCTTAGAGATAATGTTGAAAAAGGAAATATTGTGCTTCACCATGTGGATACTGAACATCAATTGGCAGACATTTTCAAAACTCCTATCTTCTTCTCGTTTTGCTTTTATTCGGGGAGAACTTGGGATTGTTCATCCAATGGGTTTGTTTTGAGGGGGAGTTTCCTTGCCAAGTTCTTTCACTTGATAAGCTCACTTTATCATATTTCTTTATATGTTATGTAATTGAGCTAATATATGATAATATAATTGTCTCACTTGAACTAAAAATGGCATTGTGGAATTCCATGGACTGATTGCCTATAGCTAAATACTCTGTGATATCTCACTCTTCTAGGCTTGATATTGAATCCTCTTGACAAATTTGGGGTATGAAGCAAGTGTGATTTCAACTTTACTCTTTCATAAGACCTTTTAATCACTTTTGCATGTTTATAATCAAAGAAAAATGAAAAGAAAAGGGAATCAATAAAAAAAAGGGTTGTTAAAAGCAAAAGCCTCAAGTTATGAGCTTCAGGATGCATTTCCTAAAAGATAAGATGTATGCTTCAAGCATGCCATTCCCTCAAAGACAAGATGTATGCTTCAAGCATGCCACTTCAAGGAAATAAAAGAAGTATGCTTCAAGCATGCCACATGCAGTTTACTGTTTAAAGATTAATTTGGTCCACTAGATTGGAGTTGAAACTACTTGCTCGCCCTG
The DNA here is from genome assembly GCA_036346355.1 of Rhipidocladum racemiflorum. Taxonomy (NCBI): domain Eukaryota; kingdom Viridiplantae; phylum Streptophyta; class Magnoliopsida; order Poales; family Poaceae; genus Rhipidocladum; species Rhipidocladum racemiflorum. Next base: position 34,543,340 of record CM070576.1, on the reverse strand, counting down.
ATTTGTTAGTTTCTTCAACTTTGAGCCTTTGTTTTTCTACTAAAGGTTTTGCTTAGTACTTGGCTATAGTTGACTGAATTGAGGTTGAGATGCATGTCATTCCCTAACTTGTCAAAATCACTCAAGATCATGTATTTTGCATATTATGTGATATATAAGGTTATATGATCGAATGAGCTCATCTTTTCCTATCTTGGCACTCCCTTGTTTCCCTTTGTGAAATCATTGTTTCAGAAAAATTTTAAACATGTTCTCTCTTTTGTACTCTTGATGAATCCATTGTCAAAGGGGGAGAAATTTGGGAATCGTTGAAAAGTTTAAGGAAAAAGGGGGAGAAGAAAAAGGGGGAGTTGTTTTTGGAAATTTGAGAATTTTGGGAGAAGTTTTGAGAATTTTGAAATTTTTGGGCACATTGCACATTCACACACATTTTCCTTCTTAGGGGGAGATTTTGTTTTACATTTTGGTCAAAGGGGGAATTCTGTGTTTTCTTTTTTTGGTCCTTGATCCTTTGGATTTCAAAATCTTTTGTAAAGTGAATGCCAAATGTTCAATTCTAAGTGATGTTGCCAATGTTTTCATCAAGGGGGAGATTGTGAAATCATGTGCTGAAAAATTGGCTTAGAATTGAATTTGCAAAATGTGTTTGTGACAAATTTGACAAGAAACAGTAAGTTTCGCTTTGGCGCCGGACCAAACTTAAAGAAAACAGTAAGTTTTCCATCTACGACGGACAAACCTTTTTGGTCCTTTGTAAACATGCTTTTGACAACCTCATTCTCCCATGTACAACAGACCAACTTTTTTGGTCCTTTGTAAACATGTTTTTGGCAACCTCATTTTCCCATGTACGCCAGACCAAGTTTTTGGGTCTGTCGTGGACGTGCTTTTGAGCTCATGAGTCGAACTCAATTTTCCAAGAAACCAGTAAGTTTTGCATGTACGTCGGACCAATTTCTTTGGTCAGTCGTGAACGGCTTTTTGAGGATTGATTTCGCATGTACGACCGACTGATTTCTTTTAGTCTGTCGTGAACGATGTTTTCAGGAATGATTTCTTCTTGAAACCGAGACTTTCACTTGTACACCGGACCGATTTTGTTGGTCCGTTGTGAATAGTTTTTTGAGTGACTTTTTCATGTGTACGCCGGACCATATTTTTTGGTCCGTCGTGAATGCGTTTTTGCTCGATTAGGGTTTTGAGCAAAATTGGAATTGTGTTTGATTTGTTTTTGAGAATATGAAATTTGTGAGAATTTCATGATGCTTGAAGTGGACTTTATGCAATGCTCGTGTGAGTATTTGCATGGATTGATGTGAGTCAAGTCGTGGACTTGTGCTCGGAATTGTTTTGTGGTTTGTTCATGTGCAGGTATTGCTTGAGGGCGAATGTGGTCGATGACGGGACCGGAACTAGGTTCATGGAGGAGCTGAGGTTCGAGACTAGGTTCAGGGAGGAACTGAGGTCTTGGTGGTCAAGGATGTCATGCGGGACGTTCGGGCTAAGAGAATGGTGCACATGAAGAATGGTTAGTCACGTGAGAATGGCAGGAGGTCATTCGCGTGCAAAGTGTTAGTCACGTGAGTATGGCAGGTGGCCATACGCGTGCAAAGTGTTAGTCACGTGAGTATGGTAGGGTTGCCATACGCGTGCAAGAGTTGTACTCGGCCAGGTTGGGCCAAGAGGAGTTGTGTTGAATACATACTCCTAGGATTAGGAGTGGGACTCCTACTAGGATTAGGAATTGTATTCAGGACTCCTTGTGTTCTGCTCGTTTAAATAGGAGGGGTTGTCTCCTGTTGAAGGGCATCAAGATTTGAGCAAGCTTTAGGGTTGTACTCTTTTGTTTGGAGTACTTTAGACAAAAGAAAGGAGAAATAAAGATCAAGTTCTTCAAATCTTTCGGCGAGCTACAATTCTAGTTAGATCTATTCTCGTCATCTTCTGTCACAGCAAGCTTGCGAGGTTCATAACTTTTGATCCGTACATCCGATCGAGCTGATTCTTTTTGGGTTCGATTCGTATTGGAATCTAGTTTCTTGTGTCCAAATTTCAGATCGTTCCGACGGTTGGATTTCCGGGAATTCGCGTTTTACCGAACCTCTATCATTCTGTTTTTGTCGAATACGAGGCAATTATTTGGTTCTGTTTTGGGATGAACTTTTAGTTGATCAAGAATTTGGTTTTAGCTTCCGCACAATCATTCACCCCCCCTCTGATTGCTATACTCGTGTCTTTCGATCCTACATTTCGAATTTTTGGGGTTTTGGAGCTTCTCTGTTTTTGCCCGTACCCATGCGCGTGCCGCCGGCACCCCGCCGCCTCGCCGGTACCGCACCGCCGCTCTTTGGTGTCGCCGACCTCGCCGCCGCGCCGCCATGGGCACCGCCGAGCTCGTCGTGACCTCGCCACCTCGCCGCCTCCGGCCCTGGCCGAATGGCCGGCCATCTTCACCACGCGCCGCCCGGTCCTGCCGTGCTTTCGCCGCTGCGCCGTCTTGCCCATGGTCGCCCTCTGTCGCTCGCCGCCAGGCGCCGCCGCCTTCCTCCGCCCGGCCGACCCCACCTTCGGCACCCGAAGCTCGCGCCGCTCATCGCTGGCCGCTGGCGCGCCGGCGCACCGCCGCGGCCGCTCCGCCATTGTCGGCACCGCCACGCGGGCGGGCCGCCTGCCGCCTTGACTCATGTTGATCCCATGATTTATACATGTTTTACGATGTTTTAGAAATTGCATTGCTATTTATATAAAAGGATGGTGTTGACGTTAGGCTAATAGTTATACCTATTGTTCATACCTCCTTGATATTGTTATCCATGATCCTTTGTCGCCCTAGTACAGTAATCCACCATAACAAATATTTTTGAGAAAATATTCTTTAATTAAGGGAAAAGACTATTTGGAAGACGCTTTAGATGGAACAAATAGTATGGAATGCAATTTGGAGTTAGATGAATATTAGTGATGATGTGGGGGTAGTCTTTATGAAATTGATCTATGAATGGTGATAGTTGAAATATTGAGGAGTTTGAGTGTGATAGCATTTCACAATATAATTAGTATGGATTGGGGGAGTATTGGAAGATGTATGATAGTAAGAATAATAGTCGGTAAAATTAAATAAATTATTGAGAGTCATACTTGGGGATCAAATAGAATAAGTGGTGAATCATATTTTGGTGGATTTTAACAAGCATACTATGTGATTTAGAGATGACAATGTGAAGGGTTAAAATATGTGATATTGAGATTGATACTCGATGATTTAGTAAATGATATGATCAAATATACTCGATGGATTAAATGGATAATATTGGAAATCGTACTCGGTGGTTTAGTAGATGATTTTGTGAAATATGGTTTCGCGATAACCATTTATGTGGGATTATGAATAATGTGGATCATGTGTGATTTGTTTCGTCAACTTGGTATCATTGTTTATGGAAATAGCTACAGTCAATGAATTAATAAAATCTTGGATTTATAGAATCTTTCATGAAATATGCTAGGTGATGAGATTATAAATTATTCCTGGTGGATCAAGTAGATTACAAGATTAATCGATGTATGGATGATGGGTAATCAATAAGGAGACTTATATTTTGAGGAGATTGTTTCATATACAATGATGTCAGTAGCTTAGTATGATTTTCGAGTCGTGATTTCATATGCTACAGGCTCTATGTGTTGGAGTACTAGTTTGGGCTGGATTATATAATGCCGTGATAATAATGTGAGATCTTGGTGGCTTCATGATTCGGGAGGTTACAGTACGGATTATAATAATTTTTATCAACACTAAGATTTGAAAATTTTAAAATAAACTAATGGTGGAATAGAATAGTTCGGTAGAAATGCTTAGGCTTGCAATCTGTCAGTATGCACCGATGGGTGGGAATTTCTTATAACTCTCGAAAACTTGTGTTGGAAATGATGGGCAAATAGTATTGCCGTTGGTTTATGAAATAAAAATAAAATGAAAAAGGATTTGGACTTGGGCGGAATGGTTGATCTGGCGGGTGTGGATAGAGCATTGGTCCTGGTTTGTGCATGTACCGCCCCAAGTCAATTAAGGACCGACGCTTATGATTGTCTCCATCCTAAGCATAACCGTCCTACCACATGTCTAACATGGTACGACTTGACTAAATAATTTGTAGAAACCTAACTTAGACTCGCCAGTTGGTGGAATGTGGGTGCCGGATAGAGGCAAGTTGTACTCCCCACACGGCGCAAGAGGGGGCTTCTGTACTGGGTAGATAGAACCCTAACAGCGGTGAAACCTCAGCGGGTGAGTCGGGTTAGGCGTATACATTGTAAAGGCCTTGTCATGATATCCCTGCCGGCACACCTAAGGAAGTGTGTTAATCGCGTGGCACTAAGAGAATATCATGTCTTGTGGGTAAAGTTGTACACCTCTGCAGAGTTAAAACTATTCGAATAGCAGTGCCTAGGGTCAAGGGCAAAGCTTGCTGAATGCTTTCATATTGGTAGATTTTATTTATTTGTTTTAAAAACTGATGATTTGGGATCCGGGAGTAGTTAGAACTCTCGGGTGTGCTTCTGGCGGCTAGATCCAGGTAGGTGGATTGAACCTGTTTTTGTGAACCATGGCCGACAGAGCCACGTGGATGGATTGAATCCTGATCTTTTTGAGATGTGGCGGATAGAGCGTGTATACTAGTAAATAGTGGCTAGAACCTTCACTAGAAGTTATAAATAATTTCAAATGTACAAATAATTGTGAAAATGGCTTTGTGAAAAATATTACATGTTAAGTTTGTGAAAGTATTGCTTTGTGCAAAAGAACTAGAATAAGCTATCCTTGAATGTCCTTGCATTATGCATTTTTCCCAGACTTGCTGAGTACTTTATGTACTCACATACTACATTATAAACATATCTCAGAAGTGAAGGAAGCTGTCAAAGGAGATTTCAAGGACTAGGACGTGTACCCCACTCGATTGCCTGTGGGCATATGGATGGGTTACCACTTTGTGTCATCTTCTTCTGCTGCCGTTATTCAAGTTGTTCAGCCTGTTCAGGCCGTAATGTTAAACTCGACCATAAGGTCTTTGCTTTTATTTGGTGTTCTTATTACTTGGTTATATGTAATAGTGATATGGTTGCTGATTCTGCACTGTTGGACTGTGTGTACTAGCAGCTGATCTGGGACTAGTACAGAAATACACAGAAGATTCTGGATAGTCGATCCGGGGGCTCACAAAAAGGTTTAGAATCATAGGCCAAAGTGAAAAACACAAAATCTCCCCCTTTGACAATATGCAAAGTGAAAAACTCCCTGTTGGTGAAAATAAGAAAAATCTCCTCCTAAGAAGAAAAACGTGTATGTGAATGTGCAATGTGCCCAAAATTTCAAAATTCTCCAAACTTCTCCCAAAATTCTCCCCCAAACTTCTCCCCCTTTGACAATTGATTCATCAAGAATACAAAAGAGAGAACAACCTTTTCAAAAATTTTCCCTTTAGCAATGATTTCACAAAAGAGAAAGAAAGGAGTGCCAAGATAGGAAAAGATGAGCTCATTCGATCATATAACCATATATAACACATAATATGCAAAATACATGAACTTGATGTGATTCTAACAAGTTAGGGAATGACATGCATCTCAACCTTAGTTCAGTCAACTATAGCCAAGTACTAAGCAAGACCTTAGCAGAAAAGCAAGGCTCAAAACTGAAGCAACTAACAACTCAGGGCGAGCAAGTAGTTTCAACTCCAATCTAGTAAACCAATTTAATCTTTAAACAATAAACTGCATGTGGCATGCTTGAAGCATACTTCTTTTATTTTTTTGGAGTGGCATGCTTGAAGCATATATCTTATCTTGAGGGAATGGCATGCTTGAAGCATACATCTTATCTTTTTAGGGAAGGCATGCCTAAAGCACACAACTTGAAGCTTTTGCTGTTGACAAGCTTCTTTTTGCAGAATTGACCCCTTTTTTTATTCCCTTTTCTTGATTGTAAACATGCAAAGAGATTAAATGGTCTTATTAAAGAGTAAAGTTGAAAACACACTTGCTTCATAGCCCAAATTTGTAGAGAATATTCAATATCAAGCCTAGAAGTGTAAGATATTACAGAGTATTAGGCTATAGAGAATCAGACCAAGGAATTTCGCAATGTCATTTTTAGTTCAAATGGAACAATTTAGATTATCATATATTAGCTCAATTACATAATATATAAAGAAATATGATAAAGCAAGCTCATCGAGTGAAAAACTTAGTAGGGAAACTCCCCCTCAAAACAAACCCATTGGATGAACATGTAACACCCCGGCATTTAATATACCCGAATGCTACCAAACATAGACTATTCAACCTCTAAATACTACAAATACAAGTAAATTACAGCAAAGGCATGAATGCTAAAAGCCGAAATATCGGCAGCATCTCCTTTGTTTTAACAAGAATTGAAGGAACAACAACAGCATAGCAATATATGGCAATATAAGAGGCATCTAAAATAGCAATATTTAAAGGCATGACAGCAACATAAGTCTGATTCCAAGCATTTAATGTCTCCATGAGCCAAACGAACAAAAGACTCTCATATCGCAAAGCTAAACCATAAATCAATAAGCATCACACTTAATTTATTATCAAAACCTAATTGAATGACTCATGGGAACAAATGAATGAAGCAACGTGTAGAAGTGTGACTATTTTCCTTCCCCGCATGCCGGTCTCATGGTACCTAAAACAACAAGAAAGCACAAGCGTGAGTTCAACACTCAGCAAGTATATTGCAATGGTACAAAAGAACAATTACATGGTTACAATAACTCACATCATGTCTATCATCTCATTCAGGATCACATATCATTATCATCATCATTATGTATGCAATGCAATGCGATGCACATATCTCCTTGGATACTCATACCGGTATGGTTGAGTACACACCCGTCGGTGTGCACCCTCTCCCCCCTTCCATCCCGAAGATGGATGGTGCCTACTCCTCGCTTCCATACACCGCGGTGGATGGAATCACGATGTAGGACTTACTCATTGGCTCTCCGGAATAGTCATAACTTTCTCACCGACCTTCCCCGGACTAGTTATGACTTTCTCACCGTCCGGGCCATGTATCATACCATGTATGCAATCATGCCAACATCATAAATCACTTGTTCATTATCACATGGCATCATGACATAGTAAGCATATTCATCATATCATTGGCAATCATTAAAGCATAGCATGTGAACATGTCATGTATTAAATTTCAATCACAACCGATTTAGCAAACTATAACCCGCTACCCATTCCAATACACTTGCCTCAACCACGGGCGACGGATTGGCAAGAAGTAGAAGGCACTCCCGGGGGTCAGACCACCTGCACATAAGGGCCACACACTGACAATCATGTCTATAAAACAGTACGCAAACCCTCTTCTACCCCGACATTGCCAACTACTCGCGAAACCCCAAAACAGCGGTTCTGTCCCGTCGGGACAGCAGCCTTCCAAAAGGCACAACTTGAGTTCTAAGACTCCGAATTAATTAAACGAGTACATCCTCACGTAGCTTAGGAAATTTACTAACTTTTTCTAAGTATATCGAAAGACTGATTCGGACTCTAAAGTGGTTTAATCTACAGAATACCATGATCTGTTCCAATCACGCCACAGATTTTAATACGTTCGGTTAAACAAGCATAACTTTCAAACGGCTGGGCGGAATTTAACGTTCTTTATACCCACTGAAAGGTATTGAAGTTACCTACAACTTCTTCAACAGGAGGACGACCAAATTCCGATTCTAAATTGGAGAAAAACTAAACCCTAGGTCGACTGCTCATGCTGTCCGAAATAGAGAACGTGGCAACTTCTAGATTTCATCTAATCTACTCAATTCCAGCACCACCAATTGATCTAAAAACATGGTAATGACCCTTAGAACAGTACCTAGACTAACCCCAAGGATTCCCATGGCCATACCTTCGCCCAACGCACGAAAACCCAATGGATCTCCTCCCGGTTCGCGCGATCTTCTTCCTCGCTCCAAATCCACCGGATCTCCTCGTCGCGGAGCACTCCAATGGATGGATCTTCAAGGTGGTGAGGTCAAGAACTCACATAGGTGCAGCAAGGGAGGTGGAGAGGGTGGTGGCGCAAGGGGAGAGCCCAAGGGGGGGCGGCGCAAGCAAGAGGGAGAGGGGAGGTGGGGGGCGGCTAGGGCACAAAGGGGGAGGGGGCGCAAGGGGCTGGGTGAGGGCGCAAGCAAGGGCAGGGGGAGCCCTTATTTACCAGCCCAAACAGGAATCCTACTCCTAAATGGACTCATACTCCATCCCACCAAAGCCCACAACCCCTTCTCTTAGGCCCAAACTCCCCCGGAAAGGCCCAAATCCCCGGAAAAGGCCCGAAAACGCAAATAAACCTCATACCTTGTGGTTTTAACCTTAATTTCACATTTTATAAGGTTACGACACTCCGTGGTGTCACATTCTCCCCCGTTCAACAGGATTCGACCTTGAATCCAAGACACGCCAATAAGCAACCCAGCAAAACAGAAGATTGCTAGGTTTCACATCACATACCTGAGGCGAAAAGTTCGGGATACTTCTCGCGCATGCGAGACTGAAGGATCGTTATTTTTGATCCATTTGATTTTGATGATGAGTATTTGAAAAAGATTTGAAACCAGTTTGATATTTCGACAAGAGATATTTTTTGGTTTCTTTATTTGAAAAGATCTGAAATCAGTTTGATTATTTGAAAAGCTTCTTGATTTTTGCAACGGTTTTGGTTCGTGTTTTGAAATCGTGTTCTTAGAATATTTAATGCAATGCACTCCTGTGAGTGGTTGCATGGTTTAATGTGAGTCAAGTCGCTGATTTGTGCTCGGAATCGTTTTGTGGTTTGTTCATGTGCAGGTATTGCTCGAGGGCGAATGTGGTCGATGACGGGACCGGAACTAGGTTCATGGAGGAACTGAGGTTCAAGACTAGGTTCAGGGGGAACTGAGGTCTTGGTGGTCAAGTATGTCATGCGGGACGTTCGGGCTAATAGAATGGTGCACATGAAGAATGGTTAGTCACGTGAGAAAGGCAGGAGGTCATTCGCGTGCAAAGTGTTAGTCACGTGAGTATGGTAGGGTTGCCATACGCGTGCAAGAGTTGTACTCGGCCAGGTTGGGCCAAGAGGAGTTGTGTTGAATACATACTCTTTCTAGGATTAGGAGTGGGACTCCTTCTAGGATTAGGAGTAGGAATTGTATTCATGACTCCTTGTGTTTTGCTCCTTTAAATAGGAGGGGTTGTCTCCTGTTGAAGGGCATCAAGCTTTGAGCAAGCTTTAGGGTTGTAATCTTTTGTTTGGAGTACTTTAGATAAAAGAAGAAGAAATAAAGATCAAGTTCTTCAAATCTTTCGGCGAGCTACAATTCTAGTTAGATCTATTCTCGTCATCTTCTGTCATAGCAAGATTTCGAGGTTCATAACTTTTGATCCGTAAGTCCAATCGAGCTGATTCTTTTTGGTTTCCATTCGTGTTGGAATCTAGTTTCTTGTGTCCAAATTTCAGATCGTTCCGACGGTTGGATCTCCGAGAATTCGCGTTTTACCGAACCTCTGTCATTCTATTTTTGTCGAATACGAGGCAATTATTTGGTTCTGTTTTGGGGTTAACTTTTAGTAGATCAAGATTTTGGTTTTAGCTTCCGCACAATCATTCACCTCCCCTCTGATTGCTATATTCGTGTCTTTCGATCCTACAAGTGGTATCATAGCTTGGCTCTACTAATTCATCTTAACAGGTGATTAGTAAACGGTAAGTTATGGCAACAGAGATATACTCGAACAAGCCGCCAATCTTCAATGGCACAGACTTTTCCCACTGGCGGATTCGGATGACTGCATACCTTCAAGCTCAAGGTAACGCTATTTGGCGCAAGGTAAAGATTCCATACGAGCTTCCTTCAAATGATGATATTGATAAAATCGAGTTTGAAAAATATGTTGAAAACAATAATAGAGCTAGAAACATATTACTTCAAGGGCTTGCTAGAAAAGAATTCGATAGAGTCTGTCATTTACTCACTGCTCATGAAATTTGGAAATCTCTTCAAGATTATCATGAGGGCACTGACTCTGTAAAAGAAGCTAGGCAAGATCAATTTAAAAAGGAATACACTAGATTTGAAATGAACTCTGGAGAATCTCTAGATAATTGTTTTGCTCGCTTTAACAGAATCTTAAACAATCTTAGAGCTGTAGATGTAAAGTACACTGACTCTGAAAATGCTAGACATTTCCTATCATCTCTTGATCTTAAAATCTGACAAATGAAAGTGACTGCTTTTAGGGAAGCTCACAAGATGAGTGAAATGACTTTGGATAAACTATATTCTAGTCTCAAGACTTTTGAGATAGACATTGTTTCAAGAACATCCAATGATAACTCTATGGCTTTTAATGCTAATTCCTCTTCATATGATAAAGCTACTAGTTCTTCATCATCATATTCCATTACTGCTTTGAGTGCTCTTAGTGATGAACAGCTAGATCAAATACTGTAAGATACACTTGCTCTTCTTTCCAAGCGTGTCAATGCAGCTTACATGAGATCAAGGGAGAGAAGAGGAGCCTCCATCCATCGCTACAATCATGGTAAGGCAGGCACATCCGTGCTAATCAAGCTTCAAGAACAAAGATAGAGAGGAGAAGGAGCAAAGCAACTCCTCCAAGTCCTTCCAGCCAAGAGAGAGCAAGGATAAAAATAAGCAACGGACGAAGAAGATGCTCAACAAAGTCTTCGCGACAATTGGTCGCTTAGACTTAAGCGACATTGATGACTCAACTGAAGATGAGAAGGAAGTGAAGCAAACGAAGCTGAATGAGAAGGATTTCACCGGACTGTGCTTCATGGCAAAAGGGAACACTAGTGATTCTAGTGACAACGACAGCACCTCCAGCGACGATGATGAGGTAATGCCTTCGTATGATGAGCTTTGTGAAGTTTTAGTCATATTGAGAAAATCTTTAAGAAAATCTTCACTCAAAAATAAAAACTTAGAAAAAGATCTATCCATGCTAAAATCTGAAAACTTTGATCTTAAAAATTCAAATTCTGAAAATATTTGTGATACTTGCTTAGATCTCAAATTTGAAATTAAGTCTCTAAAAGAGGAACATGTGATTAAACTAGAACAAGTTTATGCCGAACAATTGAAAAATGAAAAACTTGTGAAAAATATTGGTTGCTCTAATTGATAGTTTACATGATCAAATTGCTTGCTCTAAATGTTCAATTCTTGAGTTGAAATTAAAAGATGCAAATTGTAGAGTTACCCGATTAACAAATGACATGTTCACTCATGAAATTAACTCGTGTTCAAATTGCCAGAAACAGAAAGCTAAAATTGACACTCCTTGTGATAATTGTTTAAATCTTGCTAAAAAAGTTGATTACTTGCAAAATTCTTTGGAACGTTTCACTAATGGCAAGAAAAACCTAAACATGATTTTGGATCAATCAAAAGTCAGCACTCAGAACAAAGGTTTAGGTTTTGATTCTTATGCTCATCATAAATCACATGCTCCCACTGTTGTCAAAACACTTGAAAGTGGAAAATTTGAAATTGTCAATGAGCCTAAGAAAACTGTCTTTAAATCTGCTGGTCTTTTATCTTCTACTATGATGAATGCAAAATGTGATTCTACTGTTAAAGCAAAACATCATGTTAAGTACACTTGCACTCATTGTGGTAGAGATGGACATTTAGTAGATTTTTGCTTTAGACTAGCTAAACAACAAAAGAGAGAAAGGTTTAATGCTAGGTCTAATTTCAGACAGGCACGTTTCATTTCTCATTATGTGCCTAGGGTGATGGAAACACCTCTTGTTGCTAAGAACACGAGAAAAGACAAATCTGCTTTTATGCATAAGAATGCTCGTGTTGTGCCAACTGTTGTGCGTCGTGTGTCTCGATCGATTCCTAAACATCTTATTTCTAACCCCAGTACCGAGACCTCGACACTTTCTGCTTCTATGTAGGCTTCTCACGCGAGGAAGGAGAACACATGGCTAGTGGATTCCGGATGCTCACGCCACATGTCCGATGATAAGAATTGGTTCTCCTCCTTCACTCGTGCATCTCGTGCTAAAAGTGTTATTTTTCAAGATGCTTCTTCCACCTCTGTTTTCGCAAAAGGCACTAGTCCAAATAGTGCAGGTACAGGTGCATATGTTCAGGGGGAGAGTATCTTTGTTGATGAAGATGATGATGATGTTGTTGAGGATAAGATAATTGGAGTTTGCTGTGTGCTTGTGTGCTCGTTTTCAAGCTTCCCCGCGTGCTTCACATCGACAAGCTATCAAGAGGATTTTAAGGTATCTCCGTGGTACTCAAGATTTTGGCATTTGGCTTTCTGCTTCCTCATGCATTAGTTTAAGAGCTTTCTCTGATGCTGAATTTGGAGGATGTAGAATTGATAGAAAAAGTACATCTGGTTCATGCCACTTCTTGAGTAATTCTCTTTCTTGGACACATTGACATCAGATTTCACTTTCTTAGAGATCAAGTTGAAAAAGGCAACATTGTGCTTCACCATGTGGATACTGAACATCAATTGGCAGACATTTTCACAAAACCTTTGTCTTCTTCTCATTTTGCTTTCTTACGCGGTGAACTTGGGATCATTCATCCCCATGGGTTGATTTGAGGGGGAGTCTTGAGTTTATCTCTTTTTGGGTTACTTGACTTTGGTTCCTACAAGTGATTTTTTTATAAGTGGTATTTTGACTTTACACCTCAAGTAAAATCCCATGTTTACATTGCATCATGTAGTACAAAGCTTTGGTGATTATTCTTGTGTATATAGCCAAGTTAATGCTCAATGCTTTACTTTTCACTAAAAGGCTAAAATAATTCAATTTGAGATGCTTTTCGAGAATATTTTGTCTCTTGCTCATTATGGTATTGCATTTGTGAAATAGGCTTAAAAGTTTCTTGTCATCTGTTGAAAGGCTAGAGCTGATTAGAAACTATGTGTGAGCTTTTTGTTGGACTTCAAATGATCATTATGAATCTCAAGCAAAATCAGTGTTTTAATGTTAAAAACAAGTTGAAAAAGATGCAAGCAAAAGCTACTTGGCTAAACACAAGTTTAGTACAATGTGCAGCTTCCTTGCCAGGGATTTAAATGCAAAAGATGCAAGAAAAGGCTACTTGTTTAAACAAAAGTTCAGAACAATGTGAAGCCACTTGCCAATTTAAACTGAGAAAGATACAAGAAAGAACTACCTACTCATACACAAGTATGGGCTAGTGTGCGATTACTTGTCATCCTCGTTGATCACAAAGCAAAATTGTCAAACTTGCTAAAAGAGAAAAAGGAAATTCAAATGGTTGAAAAAGGCTTGAGACAAATATTAGTGAATTTGAAAGTCTCTCTATGCTCATGATAGATTTCTTTTTCGCTTTGGCAAAATCAGTTTATGACATTTTACTTGTTTGCTCTAATTTGCTTATGCAATAACTATTCTATGTGTTAGAGCCTCCATATTCTCACAATTTGCTTTCTAATTGGATAAATTGATACAAAATGAGAAAGTTCTCCTAAAAACTCTCCAAATGCTTTACTTTAATTATATACCTTGAATATACTTCAAAGCTTGAGATACTGCATTCATTAAGGGGGAGTTTTGAGATCTTGATGACTATTTTGTCAAAAAGGGGGAGAACAAGTCAAGGAGGTTTTTGAATTGGTCTTTTGGTTCTTGCTCAATCTCTTGTCAAATCTTATATTGTGTTTTGTCAAATTACTCATCAAGGGGGAGATTGAAGGATCGTTATTTTTGATCCATTTGATTTTGATGATGAGTATTTGAAAAAGATTTGAAACCAGTTTGATATGTCGACAAGATTTATTTTTTGGTTTCTTTATTTGAAAAGATCTGAAATCAGTTTGATTATTTAAAAAGCTTCTTGATTTTTGCAAAGGTTTTGGTTCGTGTTTTGAAATCGTGTTCTTAGAATATTTAATGCAATGCACTCCTGTGAGTGGTTGCATGGTTTAATGTGAGTCAAGTCGCGGATTTGTGCTCGGAATCGTTTTGTGGTTTGTTCATGTGCAGGTATTGCTCAAGGGCGAATGTGGTCGATGACGGGACCGAAACTAGGTTCATGGAGGAACTGAGGTTCGAGACTAGGTTCAGGGGGAACTGAGATCTTGGTGGTCAAGGATGTCATGCGGGACGTTCGGGCTAAGAGAATGGTTAGTCACGTGAGAATGGCAGGAGGTCATTCGCGTGCAAAGTGTTAGTCACGTGAGTATGGTAGGGTTGCCATACGCGTGCAAGAGTTGTACTCGGCCAGGTTGGGCCAAGAGGAGTTGTGTTGAATACATACTCTTTCTAGGATTAGGAGTGGGACTCCTTCTAGGATTAGGAGTAGGAATTGTATTCATGACTCCTTGTGTTTTGCTCCTTTAAATAGGAGGGGTTGTCTCCTGTTGAAGGGCATCAAGCTTTGAGCAAGCTTTAGGGTTGTACTCTTTTGTTTGTAGTACTTTAGATAAAAGAAGGAGAAATAAAGATCATGTTCTTCAAATCTTTCGGCGAGCTACAATTCTAGTTAGATCTATTCTCGTCATCTTTTGTCACAGCAAGATTGCGAGGTTCATAAATTTTGATCCGTAAGTCCGATCGAGTTGATTCGTTTTGGGTTCGATTCATATTGGAATCTAGTTTCTTGTGTCCAAATTTTAGATCGTTCCGACGGTTGGATCTCCGGGAATTCACGTTTTACCGAACCTCTGTCATTCTGTTTTTGTCGAATACGAGGCAATTATTTGGTTCTGTTTTGGGGTGAACTTTTAGTAGATCAAGAATTTGGTTTTAGCTTCCGCACAATCATTCACCCCCCCTCTGATTGCTATATTCGTGTCTTTTGATCCTACAGAGACTGTAGCTCCCAAGTCGCTTCTCTCTCAGTCTGATGTGACCACAGGACTTTGACAAACTTGAGCGTCATGTTCTTCATTACTCATTTCGAAGTCCCCAGAATTTTCACAGGACGGGACTCAAAAGTGAGGTCCTGCTCAAGCACCAATGGTTCCAACGGAACCACCAACTCCGGATCATGCAAGTATTTCCTCAACATCGAAACATGGAACACATTGTGAACTCCTTGCAATGACTCCGATAGCTCCAAGTGATAGGCCAGCTTTCCAACTCGGGCGATGATAGGAAATGGCCCAACATACCTCGGACTGAGCTTCTCCTTGGTCCCAAATCGAACCACACCCTTAGTGGGAGATACTCGCAAGAGTACGGTATCACCCACCTCAAACTCCAAATCTCGCCTCCTCACATCAGCATAGGTTTTCTGTCTGCTCTACGCTGCAAGAAGGTTCTGCCGTACCTCCGCGATGCGATCAACAGTCTGCTGAACCCAATCCGGTCCAAGAACTGCTCTCTCGCCCACAGCATCCCAACACAGCGGCGATCTGCACTTCCGGCCATACAGTACCTCATAAGGAGCAGCCCGGATGCTGGAATGATAGCTGTTATTATACGCAAATTCTGCCAGTGGCAAATGATCTTCCCAGCTACCCTTCCAAGCCATCACACAGGCCCTGAGCATGTCCTCCAAAGTCTGGATGGTACGCTCAGACTGCCCATCCGTCTGAGGGTGGAAAGCGGTACTGTCGGCGTACTAGCCAACAGGCACCTCCGAATCGGGTGCTTATGAGGTTTAGACGGGGGGCTTTCGGGGCAATCGCCGGAGAAAGGAAGAAGATGATCGGAATACCGGGAAGCTCAAGAGAACGGGGGGACGCAAGGGTTTACCTAGGTTCGGGTCCTCCGGAGAGTAATAGCCCTAGTCCTGCTTTTTCTGTTATTGCTTGTGTTCTAGCTTGAGAGGATGAAACCTACTCACCATCAATCGAACCCTCTCTCCCATGCACCCCGGCCCCCTTTTATACTTGGGTCGACGGGGGCGCATGGGAGGCTTACATCGCAAACCATACTCATTACTCTGCCACGGGCGCATTAAATGCGTCAGTCACGGTCCTTACGCATCATTTAATGCAACCTACAGCCGTCACACCCCTGCCTCGGGCCCCGCGCCTACCAACGCCGCTCGTTCCGTCAGGTGAAGCGCTGTCGTGACGTTACCCGTAATTATTATGCGCCTGGGGAAGGCGTGCCGCCATACTGTAGCCTCCACGCTTGGTATTTAATGCGCACGGTTCGCATTAAATACCCTTGACCCTGACAAGGCTGCCTCGGGGGTGGTATGCCAATGACCTGGCCCGATCGCCACGTGTCGACTGGGCGACCACCTCACTGGGCGCCCAGTGGCCTGGCCTGATCGCCACGTGTCCAGTGGGCGACCACCTCACTGGGCGCTCAGTGGCCTGGCCTGATCGCCACGTGTCCACTGGGCGACCACCTTACTGGGCGCCCAGTGGCCCAGCCTGATCGCCACACGTCCACTGGGCGACCACCTTGCTGGGCGCCCAGTGGCCCAGCCTGATGGCCACGTGTCCACTGGGCGACCACCCTGGGCCCTTCCACTTGTTGTGGCGGTGGGCCCAGCCGCGCCCTGACCGCCCGTTGACCGCGCTTAGTGCGGGGGAGTGGGTACCTTGGTGTAGAATACGCCGACAGTAGCCCCCGGGCCCACCCAGGAGCGCTTGTTGGTCTCCTGCTTTTCTTTGGCCTTCTGAGAACCGTTCAGACTCCCGGGTGGGGCCCTTTAAATGCCCACGCACCCCGTAAAGCATTGAGAGATCTTCCGGCTTCTCCGATTCCCAAGGCGGTTTGCGCAGTTATTTCCGCCTTGTAACCGTCGCACGCCTCCTTTATGGGGCTCTTGAACTTCCCTTTTTTCGAACCGCCACGCCCTTTCGATTTTCCCGCTGAGCCTTCCTTCGCAACCTTATAAGAGGCTGACCGAGAGAGGGGGGGTGGTTCTTACTCCTTCCAACTCCCCCCACTCTGCTTTTCCTCGCCGCTTCAGAGCTTGCTTCTTCTTCTCCTCCGGCGCGCTCCGATACTTTTTCGTGCCCGATGGCTCCAGTTATCCCCTCTTCGTCCATCGAAGAGGAGATGGCCACCAGGTTTTCCCAGAACATAACCGCGGGTGCCCTCCGTGTTCGCGCCGGGACTGTCGAGCCCCACTGCCGGCCCGGGGAGGTGATTTTCTTCGGGTGGCAGCTTCTTGCCGGCCTGCTGCCGCCAGTCTCTGATTTCTATCTCTCCGTTCTTAACTTCTACGCCATTCACCACATCCATCTTCCTCCCAATTCCGTTATCCTCCTTTCTGCCTTCGCCCATTTCTGCGAAATGTTCGTAGGAGTGTTACCTAATCTTCTTCTTTTTCGTTTCTTCTACACCCTTCGCGCCGCGGGTGGCAATCCGCCTGTCGCCGGGAGCTGCCACCTGCGGCTCCGCGACGGGATTGTGTCGCGCTACATTCCACTGGACTGCCGGTCCAACTGGAGGGATTGGCGCGAAGAGTGGCTGTACGTCGAGGACGACAGCGGTATTGAAGTGCTGGAGCTTCCGTCCGGTCAGGCGGTCAGCAATCCTAACTGGGGGGCCCTTGTGAGCGAGACACCCGAGCTCCAGGTGATGCTAGCCCGCGTCGATCAGTTGCGGGCGGCGGGCCTGACAGGGGCCATGGTCATCTGGGACTTCATCTCCTGGAGACTGTGCCCTCTGCGCCGTCGCGTCCGCCCGGCCTGGCAGTTTATGGGCCAGGGCGACGGGACCCGGAGTATCACCGGAGGTAACCTGCTCCACTTTGGATCGTCCTGTTTTCTTCTTTTTATTAGCAAAACTAGGTGCTGACAGTATTTCCATCCTCCGGGGATTCCTTCCTTTTTTTGTGTCGTTAGCCGCTGGGAACTTGTCTGTTGAGGTGATCGACAGGTGGATGGCGCAGCTGGGCTTGCCCGGTCCTGTCCCGCCGTTTCCGGAGGGCGCGATAATCCGCGCCTTGCCGTCGATGGACGCCATGGGCACACCCGTCGTGATATGCCAGGCGGCCTTGACAATTCGGGACCCTCCTCCCGCTGGTGGCCAAGGGCGGCGCAGGCGCCCAGATGATGATGACGCCGCCGGCGGTCCTTCCCAGAGGCCCCGCCTCCTGGGTTCGGCCGGGGCGGGATCTTCCACAGCGGCCGCGGGAACTTCTTCCGCGGCAGCGGCAAGTTCCTCAATGGTGGCGGGGGGTTCGTCGACCGGTGGAGTCTCGTCCTCCCTCGCCCCCGTTGGGATGGTGACAATGGACCCTACAACGCCGGTTCCTTTTCCACCACCACCGGCCCGGACGACGGTACCACAGCAGTCACCGTCGGCTTCGGTGGCAGTGCACCTGCCGCCGCCGCCGCCTCTGCCACTGGCCCGGACGATGGTGCCACAGCAGTCACCGCCGGCTTCGGCGGTAGTGCACTTGCCGCCGCCGCCTCCGCCACCGCCTCCGCCGCCGCCTCCGCCACCGCCTCCACCACCGCCACCAGCAGTGGCGGTTCTTCCTGCGCCGCCGGCGCCGGTCCTTAGGCCGCTAGGACCGGCACCGACAGCATCGCACGGGGGGCTAGTCCTCGTTCCGAGCGTGCCCCGCTTCCCGAGGCCACCACCTAGGTACTCATTCAAAAACACACATGTAATATAAGGGTTAAGTCCCTCTGGACCGTGCCTTACCGTTGTTTCTTCCCTTTTTCCAGGGTCCCTGCTCCGGATGACTCCGCCGCCCAAGTCGGGGACGATCAAGGCGCCGCGGCGGCAGGGGCTGTGCTGTCCGGGGTCGCCGAGTCTCAGGGCAAGCAGATGGAGGGGGCGATCCCCAGGGGGCCGTTGCTGCCGCCGCTGTTCAGGGTCCAGGCCCACTCGGCCCCGTCCCTACTCCGGATCCCCCCACCGCCTCCGTTCCTTCGACAGACGCAGACGCTCTGCTGGCGGCTCTTAGCGAGCTCTACTCCAGCACGAGCAGTCGTCTGGTGACGAGCAGGGAGCGGCTGACGGAGGCGGGAGTCGAGATCAACCGCCTCCGCAAGGAGGTGGAAGACTTGCGCGAACGGGGGGCGGGGCTGGAGCTGCAGCTGCGGCGGGAGCAAGAGCAGCGGGAGCAAAGCGTCCACCGCGCCGAGGGGCTTTCCGCGGAGCTGGAGGCGGAGAGGGTCGACCGGGCCCAATCGGAGGCGGACGCTATAAGGATGCTGCGCTACGCCTTCAACCGGACGGCAGCCAGCCTTGCTCCACCGGGGCTGGAGCAGCCGGGTCCGCGGGAGGAGAAGTCACATCATTATGCGTTCTGCCTTTGCCAAACCGCGGACTTCCTCACGCGCCTGCCTGCCGCCCTTACCGCCCGGTCCGCCCAGGAGGGGCGCGATTCGCGGCAACCCGCGGCAAATGCGTCTTGGCTTTCTGCGCCCGGCCGTGATGCCAATTTTGATCCAGCGACCGCTGTCCAAGGGGCTGAAGGCGACTGGGTGCAGGCGGAGGAGCGAGTCCACAACGCCTCCGAGCAGATTGCTTCCCAGTTGGTGATGGAGAACCCTCAAGTGGAGGCGGCGGCGGAAGACGTGGCGCTGTGGGTGGATGTTGAGCTGGCTGCGGAAGACGTGGCGGCTGCCGAGGCGGTAGCGGAGGACGAGGGGGATCCCCCAGCTCCCCCAGTAGTGTAGCTCTTCTTTTTCTTTTTTACTTTTCGCCTGTAATGACTTTAGAGGCAAGACATTTTAAATGGAATGGAAGCACTAGCTTCCTGCTACATCGCTTAGAGTCTGCTTTCACCCTAATTTCTCTGGTTCCGCACGAACAAGCATACGACCGCTTAAAGACTCAAGGTCTTGCGCCAGGGAACCACTTCCCTCGAACCCCTTGCCTTAGCAGAATTTTCCTCTCAGATAGCCTCTAGGGAACGAACGCTTAGTGAGTCGGGGCAGGACCTTAGGTTCTTGGCAATGGTGTTCAAGTCGCTGACCCCCCACGGGGACACCCGGAGTGTCATGACCGTGTTGGGGGTCATGCTGAGCTAGCCATCCAATCGCCCACTCCTGCACGCCACTCTCACTTAGCGGTTCCGCCTTTGCTACTGGGTCTTTCGCAAGGCTGCAGGGTACCAGGGACGAGTGCCCTGGCACTGCCCGATAGCGAGCAAGAGACCGCAAAAAGGGTAACAAGAACAACCGTTTCGGATAAAGAAAGGGAATATTTAATTTCAAACAGAAGGCCTCCCCCGACCCGCAGTGGAGAGGAAGACACACTCCAGCCGGTCGGGGGACAGAGCCTGGGACTTACAACCGGTCAGGGGTAGAACTTGCGCAGATTTTCTATATTCTGGGAGTTCACCAACTCTTCGCCGTCCTCAGTGGCCAGCCTGACCGCCCCGGGACGAGAGACTGAGACCACTTTGAAGGGTCCCTCCCACTGGGGAGATAGTTTATGCGACCCGACATGCGACTGGATTCTTCGCAAGACTAGGTCGCCCACTGCCAGTGTCCTCTCGCTGACCCGGGAGGCGTGGTACCGCCTGAGACTTTGCTGGTACTTTGCGGCGCGCAGAGCCGCCCGATCCCGCGCCTCTTCCAGGAGGTTGACGTCATCCCGGCGCAGATCCTCCTGGTCTCCTTCCACGAACGCAGCAACGCGTGGTGATTCCAGCTTCAGCTCTGAGGGGAGGACAGCTTCCGCGCCGTAGACCAGGAAGAAAGGGGTTTCCCCGGTGGCCCGGCTAGGGGTAGTCCGAAGCGACCACAACACCGTCAGAAGCTCTTCAGTCCACTGGGCCCCACGCTTATGGAGTCGATCAAACGCCCGCGTCTTGAGGCCCTTCAGCACCAGCGCGTTGGCCCGCTCGACCTGGCCGTTGCTCTTGCGGTGGGCGACCGAGGCGAAGCAGACCTTGGTGCCCATCTCTTTGCAAAAGTCTAAGAAGGCCGCGCTGGTGAACTGCGTGCCGTTGTCGGTGATGATGCGGTTGGCGACCCCAAAGCGGACGAAAATCCCTTGCATAAACTTGACCGCAGCCGCGGCGGTGATGGATCTGACTGCCTCGGCTTCTACCCACTTAGTGAACTTGTCGATGGCGATGAACAAGTGGGTGTAGCCCCCTGTGGCCCGCGGGAATGGGCCCAGGATATCCAGCCCCCAGGCCGCGAAGGGCCAAGAGAGCGGGATAGTTTGCAGGGCCTGGGCTGGTTGTTGGATCTGCTTGGCGTAGAACTGGCATGCCTCACATCTCCTCACCAGCTCGCAGGCATCCTGGACGGCGGTTGGCCAATAGAACCCTTGGCGGAAAGCTTTTCCCGCCATCGTTCGTCCGAACACATGGCTCCCGCACATGCCTCCATGGATATCCGAGAGCAAACTGCTCCCCTCTTCCCGAGTGATGCACTTCAGAAGAATTCCGTTCTTACCCCGACGGTACAGGTCCCCGCCCACTAGGGTATAGCACTTGGCCTTACGTGCTACCTTCTCTGCTGACGCATCATCGTCGGGGCACACTTGATCCCGCAGGTAGGCCAGGATCGGATCCATCCATGTGCCTTCCCGGTCAAGTACAGCGACCACAAGGTGGTCGTCCGGGTACTCCGCCTGGCCGGGCGTTTCCACCGGAACCACTTTCCCTCCAGGAGCAAGGGCTGAAGCGGCATCACCATCGTCCCCACCAGGGACGGGGGCTGCGATGGATGGTCGCAGAAGCCTTTCTTCAAAGACCCCGACCGGCACAGAAGATCTGGTTGAAGCGAGCTGGGCGAGCTCGTCTGCCAAGTGATTGTCGCGCCGTGGGATGTGAGCATACCCCAACCCTTCGAAATGCCGTTCCAGTTTCCTGACCTCCGCCAGGTATGCCGCCATGACGGGGTCAGGACAAGAGAAATCCTTCCTTGCCTGATTGACGACCAGCAGGGAGTCGCCCTTCACTTGCAGGCACCGGACACCGATGGCTGCGGCGGCCCGGAGCCCAGCCAGCAGGCCCTCGTACTCAGCGACGTTGTTAGTAGCCTTGAAGTCGAGGACGACCACGTACTTGAGGAGGTCCCCGGTCGGATAGACCAAGAGGACCCCAGCCCCCGCGCCCTCGAGCCTGAAGGACCCGTCGAAGAAGAGTGTCCAGGGGAGGGCGCGGGGACCTGATCGGCTTCGGATTCGGTTGGAGTCCACTCGACGACGAAGTCCGCCAGCCTTTGACTTTTTATCGCGGTACGAGGAGCGAACTTGGCACCGAACTCCCCCAGCTCGACGGACCACTTAGCGATGCGGCCCTCTGCTTCTCTATTATGGAGGATCTCACGCAGGGGGTATGAGGAGACCACTGTGATCTCTCTCCCTTGAAAATAGTGCCGCAACTTTCTTGATGCCACCACCACAGCATAGACCATTTTCTGAGCCTGAGGGTACCTTGTTTCTGCATCGTGAAGCATCTTGCTGACGTAGTAGACCGGCCGTTGGACGCCTTTTCGCTCTGCCACCAGGGCCACGCTCACTACAGAGGGGCTATCTGCCACATACAACAGCAGCGGTTCACCCGGCTCGGGGGCGACCAGCACCGGGGGAGAGGAGAGGTACTGCTTCAAGTCTTCGAACGCCTGTTGGGCTTCTGGGGTCCATTCAAACGAGTTGGTCTTCTTCAACAGCTTGAACAGCGGCAGGCTTTTCTCCCCTAACCGGGCTATGAACCAGCCAAGGGAGGCCAGCCGGCCAGTCAAGCACTGCAGTTGCTTGAGTCGGGTAGGCGGCTGCATCCGCTCAATTGCTTCTATCTTCTCTGGGTTGACCTCGATCTCGCGGCTGGAGACCAAGAAGCTGAGTAGCTTCCCGGATGAGACACCAAACACGCACTTCTCAGGATTCAGCTTTATACAGTACTTTCTGAGGCGGTAGAAGGTTTCTTCCAGGTCCTGGACAAGCTCATCGGCCTTTTTGGTTTTTACTACCAGATCATCGACATACACTTCAAGGTTCTTCCCTATCTGGGGCCGAAACACAATGTGCATGGCCCGCTGATAGGTGGCACCAGCATTCTTCAGTCCGAAAGGCATCTTGACATAGCAATATACACCGAGAGGAGTCACGAAAGCAGTCTTCTCTTCGTCTTCCTGCGCCATGCTAATCTGATGATAGCCGGAGTAAGCGTCCAGGAAACACAGAGCTTCGCACCCCGCCGTGGAGTCGACAACAATGTCTATCCGCGGCAGGGGGTACGGGTCCTTAGGGCAGGCTTTGTTGAGATCGGTGAAGTCAATGCACATTCGCCACTTCCCATTGGACTTCTTTACGAGCACGGGGTTGGCCAGCCACTCCGGGTAAATAGGAAGGCGCGCACAAAAGCTTCTCCACTTCGTCCCGAATGGCGTCCTGCCGCTCTGGAGCCTGCCGCCGGATCTTCTGTCGAACCGGGTGCGCTCCCGGGAGCGTTGCCAATCGGTGCTCGATCACCTCCCTGGGGACCCCGGTCATTTCTGATGGCTCCCAAGCGAACACATCCAGGTTAGACCGAAGGAAGGTGATGAGCGCGCCTTCCTATTTGGCGCTGAGGTCGGTGCCGATCTTCACGACCTTGCCAGAGCCGTCCCCACCCAAGGGGACCCCCTTCACCTCGCCCGAGGGTACGGGCGAAGCGCGGGTCCTCGCCGAGGGGGCGCCCAGGTTGTCGTCTTTATCGCGCGCCGTGCAGGTGGTGCCGGCCAGGTCCTGCAGCTGTTTGCTGAGGCACAGGGCTTCCAGCCTATCCACCTTCATCGTAATTGGACTCCCAGGCCCGGGAATCTTCACCAGCATGTAGGCATAGTGAGCAACCACCATGAACTTGACCAAGGCCGGACGGCCAAGCAGGGCGTTGTAAGGGAGGTCGAAGTCGGCGACCTCGAAGTCGACCAGCTCTGTCCGGAAGTTTTTCGCACTTCCGAACGTGACTGGCAACCGGACCTGCCCCAGGGGCAAGAGGCCCACCCCGGGAGCGACTCCGTAGAAGAGTGGGGCTGGGCGCAGCTCCTCATAAGGTATCTGGAGCGCTTGGTACGCCCCGACTGACAGCAAGTTGATGGCGCTACCTCCATCAACGAGGACCCGCCCGAGCTTCGCGTTGTGAACCGTGGGAGAGACCACGATCGGCAAATGGCTCGGACCGAAAACGTTCTCCGGGTGGTCGGACCGGAAACTGATCGGTTGTTCCGACCACTTCAGCAGCCTACCCGCCCCGGAGGACGCTACGGTGGCGCAGACCTGCCTCAGATCCCGCTTGTACTGCGAGTTTGACGAGTAGGTAGCCGAACCACCGTGAATGAACGCCACCGTGTGCTCCGCCTGCTGGAATGCCAGTGGAGTTGAGTCTTCGTCGTCGTCATCTCCGTGATCTTTCTAGCGGCGCTTCTTGAGCCGCTTGTCTACCAGCTTGGACACAACTTGGCAGTCCTCCAAGTCGTGTCCACTTGTTCGGTGGATGGGGCAATAGGGTTTGCCCCCATCGTCTTCGCGACGGGGCGAGCGGCGGCCCCTACGGTCGCCGCGCCGGTCCCGGCACTCATCTCTCCGGTCCTGATCATCGCGACGCCGGGATTTGGTCTCTGGCTCGGCAACCAGGACTTCCCTAGCGGTGGCCTCCTTTCGCTTCTTCTTCTTCTTCTTGCGGTCGGAGGACTTCGAGGTGCCGGCGTCGTCGGTGTCGGTAGGCCTTGTCGCGCACTTCCGAGCCTCGGCCGCCCTGGCGCACTTGTGCGCCAGGGAGAACAACTCGGACGTTGTTGAGATGATACGGGTAGCCATCTTTTCCCGCATCTTCTGGTCCCGGACCCCCCTCCAGAAAGCGATGATCACCGACTGCTCAGAGATCCGGGGGATCGTATTGCGGCAGTGGCTAAACCGCCTGATGAACTCTCTCAGGGACTCCCCCTCTGCTTGCTCTATAGCGTGGAGGTCATCCTCCACGCCTGGTTGAGCGTAGGAGCCCTGGAAGTTGGCGACGAAGATGTCACACAGCTCCTCCCACGAGTGCACGGAGCCTCGCGGGAGGTTAAGTAGCCAAGACCGGGCAGAGCCCGTCAGCGACGTCGGGAGGTAGTTGGCCATAACCTTCTCGGACCCTCCCGCCGCACGCACCACCGTGGTGTAGATTTGCAGGAACTCCTCCGGGTTGGTGGTGCCGTCGTATTTCTCGATGGAGGCAGGGCGAAATCTCTCTGGCCACGCAGCTTGTCGGAGGCGGAGAGAGAACGCCTGGCATCCAACATTGTAGGGGGAGCAGCGTTGTTCGCCAGCCCCTCGATCCTGAGGAGAGGATGAGGAGTGCGACCCTGCGCTCTCCCCTGAGTCCGAGGGGGAAGCCCCCTGTCGCCCAGCAGATATCTGGGGATTGGCGCGCCGCTGTGCACTCTTGCGACGCCCCCTGAGAACGTGACGCAGGCCACCGTCGCGTTGGAGCTGCTTTGCGTCCAGGTGCGATCTAAGATCCTCGCGATTCCCTCTTGACTCGGGGGGACCGCGGGAAGAGGCGGAGCCATGTGCACGTCCCCCTGTAATGGAGGGGGCTGCAACCAGGACTCCCTTCCCCTTGTCCCGGCTTTTGATGCCGGGAGAAGTCGCCGTGTGGCGGCTGGAACCCGGCGCGCCGGTTGTGCGGGCTCCTTTCCGCCACATGCCGGAAGCCCTCGGCTGGGTCACCGCCTCAACCTGCTGTTGAGCGGCGTCGACCAGGTGGATGATATCCCGCAGCCATGGAGTGGCTGGGGTGTCCCCCCCCCAGCGTCACTGGAGGATGATCGAGCAGCAGCCGGGCCGCATGGAGGCTTCGCGCGGGGGTGCCCCTCCCGCAGCGGAGGGACCCGGGCGGCCCGGCTCCCTCCCCGATCGTCGGGACCGGCTACGGGCGCCGCTTTCCTCAGGCGGACTGCTGCGCTTGGAGTGGGACTCCGCCATGCAGACCAGCGTCCCTACTTCTGCTGAGCTTCGAGCTGGAAACGGAAGAGAGAGGGCAATCTAGCCACCAATAGCCCCTACCTTGCGCGCCACTGTCGGCGTACTAGCCAACAAGCACCTCCGAATCGGGTGCTTATGAGGTTCAGACGGGGGGCTTTCGGGGCAATCGCCGGAGAAAGGAAGAAGATGATCGGAGTACCGGGAAGCTCAGGAGAACGGAAGGACGCAAGGGTTTACCCAGGTTCGGGCCCTCCGGAGAGTAATAGCCCTAGTCCTGCTTTTTCTGTTATTGCTTGTGTTCTAGCTTGAGAGGATGAAACCTACTCACCATCAATCGAACCCTCTCTCCCATGCACCCCGGCCCCCTTTTATACTTGGGCCGACGGGGGCGCATGGGAGGCTTACATCGCAAACCATATTCATTACTCTGCCACGGGCGCATTAAATGCGTCCGTCACGGTCCTTACGCATCATTTAATGCCTCCTGCAGCCGTCACACCCCTACCTCGGGCCCCGCGCCTACCAACACCGCTCGTTCCGTCAGGTGAAGCGCTGCCGTGACATTACCCGTAATTATTATGCGCCTGGGGAAGGCGCGCCGCCATACTGTAGCCTCCACGCTTGGTATTTAATGCGCACGGTTCGCATTAAATACCCTTGACCCTGACAAGGCTGCCTCGGGGGTGGTACGCCAATGACCTGGCCCGATCGCCACGTGTCCACTGGGTGACCACCTCACTGGGCGCCCAGTGGCCTGGCCTGATCGCGACGTGTCCACTGGGCGACCACCTCACTGGGCGCCCAGTGGCCTGGCCTGATCACCACGCGTCCACTGGGCGACCACCTTGCTGGGCGCCCAGTGGCCCAGCCTGATCGCTACGTGTCCACTGGGCGACCACCCTGGGCCCTTCCACTTGTTGTGGCGATGGGCCCGGCCGCGCCCTGACCGCCCGTTGACCGCACTTAGTGCGGGGGAGTGGGTACCTTGGTGTAGAATACGCCGACAGGTACTAAGGCGAAGCTGCGTACCAAAGCACTCTGCAAACTCTCCCAGAATTTTGAAACAAATTTCGCATCCCGATTAGAGATAATGGAGGGTACACCATGCAGTCTCACAATCTCCCGCACATAGATGGGAGCCAACTCGCTCGCTGAATTGGTAGTGCGGATAGGAATGAAATGTGCGAACTTGCTGAGTCGGTCCACCACAACCCAAACAACATCCTTCCCTCGTGGAGTACGAGGTAGGCCAACCACAAAATACATGGAGATGTCATCCCACGGCTACACAGGAATCTCCAATGGCTGCAACAGACCAGCAGGACGCTTGTGTTCGACCTTGATCTTCTGACAAATCCCACAAGATGCCACATACTTGGCAATATCAACTCTCATCCTTTTCCACCAGAAGTTCTTTTTCAGATCCCTGTACATCTTGGTCTCCCCAGGATGAACCGTGTACATGGTGCGATGAGCCTCTCTCAAGATATCATCTTTTACTTGGGATTTCTGAGGTACGCACAGACGACCCTGCACTACTACAGAAAACCCTATCAGAGACGGTTCACAAATATCATCAGAGACGGCTTTGTGAACCATCTCTAACAATGGGTCAGTGATAATAGAGCCACATTACAGACGGTTTCAACAACCGTCTGTGATAATAATATTACAGACGGTTCTTATTCATAACCGTTAGTGATATATTTCTTCCACAGACGGTTTGACAAAAGACCCGTCTGTGATAGTATGGATATCACAGACGGTTTATTGTACGAACCGTCTGTGATAGTATGGATATCACAGACGGTTTATTGTTCGAACCGTCTGTGATAGTATAGATATCACAGACGGTTTATTGTACGAACCGTCTGTGTTAGTATAGATATCACAGACGGTTTATTGTACGAACCGTCTGTGTTATATAACCTATCACAGACGGTTCACAAATAACACCGTCTGTGATGTATTGTATCACTGACGGTTCACAAATAAGAACCGTCTGTGATGTGGTTTTCATACATCGACATTTTTCTGTTTATTGGCTAGCCTCAGGAAATGCTAGCCATGCCCTCTGAAACAGACATAACACAGACATAAGATCACAAACAAGTGATCATAACACAGATCACAGACATAACACACACAGATCACATAACACAGACATATCAGATCGCAAACAATATATCAAATGCGTATAAAGACTAAAAGAATCCCAACTCTATTATCATCTAGCGCTCATGCAAGGAAACAGAAGTTACAAATGAATTTTCTCCAATCACGTTATTGGAGAAGTAAACACTAAACAACCATACGTAGCAATTGACACAAATAGCAGCTTTCAAACTAAATATATCAAACATGGAAAGAGAATTGCAAGCAGCATCGATCCAATAAAACCAACGAAGGATATAACTTGATCCATCACGGCTGATTTAACGTTGTTGCCTTCCGGCACTTCCCACATCAATTGTATCAGAAGATATGTACAAAATTTACTAAGTCATCATTCCATCTGCCTAATATGTACATGGCTACTACATCACGGTGTTACTATTTCGAAATGCTCTCCTCTCAAGAAAAAGAATTGACTAAGAATGATATTTTTTCCCTAAGCAATTCAACTACTACAAGTCCACAATCTTCACAAATTAAAACAGTACAAGTGGCAATACAGAGAAAAACCTAACTCTTGCAGTTAGGCACCTGCGTAGAACTCGCCTTTTTTATTAATGACTTCAGTGGCTAGGAAAAAACAAAGTTTTCCTCGAATTGACGCCAGATCCTTGTCTTGCAATGAAGTTTTATCCTTACTCATTTGTGTTGCATTGACGAGGAGATGCATGTTATGGAAAATGTAAAATCCACATCGGTTATTCCCTGTCCCTGTTGGTGGCACTGCAAAAATAGAATTGCTTAGTTCCAGAATCATGGCTACGGAGTTTGAAATAGGATTATACTGTATAGAGGATACCGGAAACTTGAAATCGTGCTGCAACGCCTTATCCCCGCCTTGAACAGAAGGATCTCGCAAAGCTTTGACCGTCCTACGTGATTTCGAAAGGTTAGCCTCAGCTATTCCAAGAGCAACAAGCACCTTAAACAACGTGGTTACTTGGTGATTAATCGTGCGATAGGGTTCAAGTCGTGGTTGCCGGTATGTGAGGAATCAACGTAAATAACCCGGTTCTTGGCCAGATGAATTACAATTAGAACCCAGTGAAACCTGCATAGGTATGTTGCCATGGTCAATTAGCACCAAAGTATTGTGTGCACATTACAAATGAGAGTATACCAAGTCGGGCAGCACTTACCCTGGGTTAAAGGGTAAAAGTATGAAACTTTTATCTTTCTGAGCATCCAAGGCATGTCGTACGTATTCCTCTACTGCTTTTGCATCTTGGTTCATTGTTGGCTGCGAGACTAAGAGTGGGTCGAGGAAACCCACCGATGTATTGTTCGTTCTCGCTTCGCGTATCATGAATATATATATACAAAAGTTAGACAAAGGGGTCACTTCAAATATATATATATATATGACATTTATCCATATTACAGGGAAGACACACTCACAATGTCCAGCATCTTAAGAGCGAGATGTCGAGGGCGTCGAGGTTGAAGAGATCGAACAGGTCCTGGAAGCCGACCGCGAAGTAGCCCCCCGCTGAGTCGTTGAACAGATGCTTAGGCTTGTAGCGGACCATGATACTTGTTGTACGTTCGTTCTCTGGCTTGTTAGCTTGTCTCATGTAGTATGTATGCAGGCTTTTGCAGCAGTAAGTCAATGTCTTCATGCGATCTTCCGTTAATAAAGGCTCTCCTAGCTTGAATACCCGGGCCAACGGGGCCATCGGATAGTACTCCAAGGCCTTCGCTATCTTTTTCGATTTGCCCTTCCCTTTCTTTGTTGGAACGGAAATCTTCGGGGGAGACGAGGGGAGTAGAGAGCAATCATAGTCAAAGTCAATATCAAACTCACAGTCAATGTTTTTGGGTGGGGAGGGCACGATAACCGATTTGGGGGGAACTGGCTCAACTTCTGGCGGAGGAAGTAGAGGTACTGTAACACCCCAAAATTTTGCTTTTCTTGAATTCATGTGTGATTTGGCACTTTGGTGAATTTTTGGAATTTTCTGGAATTTATTTGGATTTATTTGGAATTTATTTGAATTTATTCCATTTTGAAATAATTAAAGAATTTAATTTTGCAAATAAAATTTTGTTGGAAATATTTTATTTGAGTCCAAAATGATCCAAAGTATTTTCCAGAATTTTTCTGGAATTTTTCTGAGTCTTTTGCTATTTTTAATGAATTAAATGAATTACTGGGAATTATTTTAAATATTAAATCGCTGGAAATCCAACTCGGGTCGAGTATCGTTTCATCCGATCGAAGTCGAACCCGAGTCGGACTCGAGTCCGACCGAGCCACGTGACTCGATCAAACCAAATCAAACCCTAATCGATCCCAACCGTTGGATCAAGATCCAACGGTGAGATCCGCCTGCACGGCTCGAGCCGTATCCGCCCGGATCCGATCGCGCCGTGCGATCGTGGCCGTTGATCGTGCCACGTGGACGGTGGCGTCATCGTCTCCGCCGAGTCCGGCCGGACTCACGCCGCCGCGCCGCCGCCGTAGAATTAGGTTTCCGCCTCGCACAAACGCCGAGGCTATTTAAAGCCCTGGTCACGCCCGAGGTTGCCCTCATCCTTGCGCACCGTTTCCCGAGCCATCTCGCTGAGCCGTCGCCGCGTTTGCCCGTGCGAGCTCGCCGTAGTTGAGCGCCACTCCGCTGAGTTTTGCCCGCCTCGCCGCCGTCCGTCGTCTTCCGCCGAAGGAGCCCAGATCCGAGTCCCCGCCGAGACGCACCAAGAGACCACCCACTTCGCCGAACGACCGGGCGCCGTCGGGCTCGTCGTCGTCTCCGTCTCCGGTGGCTGCAGCCCGCCGTCGCCATCACCCTCGCGAAGCTCTGTGGACCGTCCGATCTTGATCGTGCGGTTGAGGTGAGTTCACGTGTTCCAAACCCGTTAGATTCTGGACCGTTGGATCAAGATCCAGCGGTTCACAATCGCCACGCGTCGTAGTAGTGATTATTATAGGATTAGATCTGGACCGTCCGATCTAGATCGAGCGGCCCACGATCATCGAGTAGATTCAACGCGTTAACCCTGGATCTAATCGCGACCGTTGAATTTCAAATCAACGGCCGGATTGCGCCACGCGTGTCGGGAAGCCTCGACCGCCGCGGTCGGGCCGCCGCCCACGCCGCGTGCAGGCAGGACGCCGACACGCGCCCGCGTGTCGAGGGCCCGCATGTCGCTGGCTAATCCAGCCAAGCGCCGACGTCACCCATGACGCCACTGGTCCCACCTGCCGACTGCGGGCCGAGTCCCGCCGACGTCGATAATGGCGTCACCCGAGTGGGCCCACATGTCGGCGACACGTGAAGTCGTGGACCGAGTCCACGGTGGACCCAAGCCGAGCGTGGACCGAGTCCATGGACCGGCTGACGTCAGCCAACCAATCAGAGGCTGCCACGTGTCTATGCTGACGCAATAATTAATTTCCGAAAAAGAAAATGATTTATTAATTCGAAATATTGATTCAAATTTAGATTCAAACTTCAAACGCTTATAACTTTTGCGTTTCAACTCCGATTTGAGTGATTCAAATTTCTAAATTTGTATAAAATTGGGATCTACCTAAATATGAATTTTATTTAATTTTTGGACTAAAGTTTTTCTCTGTAAATATTATTTAATTGATTATTTAAACTTTAATAAATCATAACTTTTGCATTTTAACTCCGATTTGGACGATTCCAGTTCCTAAAAATCCAGAAAATTATGTTCTTTCTGTTTATGGATTTTATTTGGAGTTTTGGGATGTTTTTGCCTATTGTTTATTTGTGTATTGCTATTTGCACGCTTTACGAGTAGACGTTGAAGTGCCGGAAGGATTCGAAGGAGAAGTGTTGACTCAGGATCCAACTCAAGACCAAGAACGAGTACTTTTTGAAGGCAAGTTGTGCTTTGACCATGTTGATCCTATTTCGAAATCTATTTTGATTTAACCTACTGCATGCTAAGTTCAATTAGAGAAATACTTTGTTTAAACATGGGGGTTAGATAAATACTAATTTGCTGTATGACACCTTGATTATTTAAGTATGTGCCATGACCCTTGTCACCCTAGTTGTGGTTTACTAGTTGGACATTATTAAATTGCCAACCTGGGTTTAGACCGTTGTAGTATACTGCTTAGACCTGCTACGTGCTCATGACATGGTTTTGGACAATCAAATGTTAATATTGACTTAATGATATATTGAACCTGTTTTGGGAAAAGTATCATGTGATGTTGATGGCACGTGGTGCATGGTAATCAACTGGGGTTTGATAAACAGTTTTCGACCGGGGCATGTGGCAAGAGTAATCAGGTGGGCCAGTTGTGGCATTGGGGATGTTGATTTGGTTCTTCGGGTAGTCTTGCCCTGGTCACTCTAAGGACTTAACCTTGCAAGCCTTTGAACTGGGTCATACTTGCAACCACATGGCTGGAATGGGACGGCCCTAGTTGACTAAGTCGCTAAGGACTCACTTGTGGAGCCTCAGGGTGTCAATTACACCGTTTGTGTGATTGTACGGGGGAGCGTATCGTGGCTGTGGCCAGATACCCATCTAACGGTGTGTTGGTCCCATACTTCGCCTTGGCTAAGGGAAGGGATGGTGTAGAGCACGAACCGGAGAGGACCACCTGTGTTGTTTGAGGCTTCCGAAAGGCTTTGTTACGGGAACTCGCCTTTGTGGTGTTTGACTGTATCTTGTGGGTAAAGTGCATAACCTCTGCAGAGTTTAGAATCTATTCGAATAGCCGTGTCCACGGTACTGGACATCGCTCGGGAATTACAGTCAAGGGTTAGATTTTCTCAAAAATAACTTGGATTTGAAAGGTGGGTTGGTTTAGTAATGAAGATGATGGAAATATGGTTTAGGATGGGGAAAAGGTTTATTAAACTTCTTGAAAAGTTATTTATGCTTTACTTATTTCTACTGCTTTCGAATCTACTTATATTATTTGTCAAATGCTGTTTACTGCAAATATACCTTGAGCTATTCCTTTGTACCAAGCCATGCATGTAGTATATTAGCTTGCATTCTGTGCATGACTTGCTGAGTACCAAGTAATCAACCTTTCCTCACCACAATATCGATTGAAGAAGAGATCGCACGGCTTTGGAGGAGGAACTCCAAGAGGATCCGTCTACTTAGGAAGCGAGCCCGGTCAGTTACTGTGGTGGTATCTTGGATGGCGCCAATGGGTTATTTGATTTTCCGCTGCTATTATTTTTCTCTGAATAAGTTTCGCCTTATGCGAGGCATACATTTGTAACTTGACCCTAAGGTCGAGTAACCGATTTGGTTATTTAAATAAAGTACTTTATTGGTATCGAGTGGTATGATTGTGATATTTACCAATGTTAAGACTGTGTGCACTAAGCGCGTTCTGGACTAGTGCTGAATACACAGAGGGTCCGGATTTGCAAATTCGGGGTCCCGACAGAGGTGGTATCAGAGCCATACTTGACTGTAGGCTCAACCCTAGCTAGAATGGTCGTAGTGAGGATAAAACCTATTTTCTAAAGCTAAAAGTTGTCAAGATAAGAAATGACCTCTCGACTTATCCCCTTCTCTCTTTTCTTGTCTCTTGCTGAAATTTTTCTTACCTTGTCACAATTCAAAAATTCCGAGTTCTTACGTAAAGCACTCTTGTGACAGATGGAGGAAGAGTTCAACTATGTTGATCTGGGAGTTGGTCACGCCATGAACTTTGGCATATGCTGAGACTCTCGGAGATTTTGAGAAGCCCCAATACCAAGTGGAAGTGATCGGACAAGCGAGGATTGATCAAGGCTTGTGACGTGAGGATTGAGGTACTGCTAGGAAAAAGGGCCAGTGCAATCGGCCGATACACCGTGCCGCCAGAGATCTACAAAGGCAAATGGGTATCCAAGAAGTATCACGACGAGCAATGCGGCACATTACCGCATCTCGCCAGAGAGTTGGAGAGTACGGTGTTCCGTTACCATCCGCGCAGCGATAACCTTCTTGACCCGAAGGCGATTCAGGATGGGGATGCCACGGTTACACAGTTGGCACGATTTGTCGTCGCCCAGGAGGATGTACTAGATAATACAAGCAAGGAGCTACGAAGGCCCGCAAGGAGATCACGACAGAGAAGAACGAGATGGCGGGAAGCTCAAGAGTATGTGGCACACCTTCTACGAAGGATTGACGAGTTGGAGATGACCTTGTATGCGGACCGGACCCGAGCCAAGATTCGAGTTACACGAGCCAGATCCAGAGGAGTCGATCTCGATGAGGATATCGCTTCTTCGACTACCATAGAGGACACACGATTCTTTGGACATGGCAATCGTTTCGGCGCCTATGCCACGGCACCTGCACTCAGGCCGGGAGGTTTTCTCGATGAGTGAGCATAGGTTCTTTAGTGAGACTCCTTCACGAGTCGCGTCATAGAATAAAGAGTCACCCTTTAGGCGTTAGACTCGAGTTAATTCGATTTGGATTTGCTTTGTTTGTCGAGTGTGCATTATGTGTTGCAAGGCCCTTAGGCATTGTAAGCAGCCATACCAAGATATTAAATAATAAAGTAGGACATTAAAGTTACAACTTTCGCCCGAATAAGTTCCATATTACTTGTCTATTCTTGTTTAACTCTAATATCTAAACCTAGAGCAAATCGGCCAGATGGTGAATACCCGTGGAAACTTTGGAAGCAATGGGAGTGGTTCTCGCCCAGAAAACCCCAATGATGGAGCACCAGACCGCCACCGGATGTGCAGAATTTTGGAGCATTTCTTGCTGCTCGGACTCGATTGATGCATGCTATGATGCAACAAATGCAGCACGTCCTTTGCTCAGGCATTTGCTAATCAAGTTAATCAGGGACAACGCCAGAATACAAGGCTGTCAGAGTTCATGAGAACTCACCCACCCACTTTCTCTGGGAATGCCAATCCATTGGAGGCCGATGATTGGTTAAGATCAATCGAGAGGAAGCTACACATAGCTCAATGCATAGGGAATGAGAAGGTACTCTACGCTTCTCATCAATTTGGAAGGAACAAACCGAATGGTGGGAGAACTTCTGTGCCACGCAGGAGAACCCTCAAGATATCACTTGGGAAGAGTTCACAGCTGCATTCCGACAGTATCACGTGCCTGAAGGAATCATGGACCTTAAGAAGGAGGAGTTCAGAGCACTGAAACAAGGTAATCAGCCAGTGGCCGACTACCTGAACAAGTTCACACAGCTAGCACGCTACGCACCTGAGGATGTAGCGACGGATAAATCCAGACAGTCTCGTTTTATGAAGGGACTTAACTCAGGATTGCAAGACTTAGATGCATGCTTTTAGTTCAAACCCCTGGTTCCGAACTCTGAACGAAAGTAGGATGTTCCGGGGTGAGAATACTGATAGGTGGAATAGAGTTCCTAGCAAACCTTATAATTTTGGAAACCCAGACCTTAGACGTTATATTGGGAATGGATTGGTTATCCAAGCACAAGGCCGTATTGGATTGTGGACGAAGGACTATCTCAGTTGAGAGCCCGTGTGGGAAGAAAGTGGAATTTCAAGCCACTGCAGTTAGAGATGGGCAGTTGATGGTTAACAGTACCAAGGCAATCAGCATAGAGGATGTCCCGATGAGTGAATGAGTACCCGATGTTTTCCCGAAGATCTACGGTATGCCGCCAGACAGGGGACATAGAGTTTGTGATAGAGCTTGTACGATGCACAAAGACCGATAGCAAAGAGACCCTATCGGATGTCCACCGAGGAGTTGGTAGAGATGAAGAAACAGCTAGAAGAGTTAATGGAGAAAGGATTTATCGAGGCCAAGCTCGTGCCGTGGGAGCACCGCTTTATTTGTCAAGAAGAAGGACGGGAGTTTCAGGATGTGCATTGACTACCGTGCACTCAACGAAGTCACCGTGAAGAATAAGTATCCGCTACCCAGGATTGATGATTTGTTTGATCAGTTAAGAGGAGCCGGAGTTTTCTCCAAGATTGATCTGAGATCGGGATACCATCGATTGAAGATCCGATCGTAAGATATTCAAAAGCGCATTCTCGTCAAGATATGGACATTACGAGTTTACTGATTATGTCCTTTGGGCTGATTTAATGCGCCAGCTTATTTCATGAATATGATGAATAAGGTGTTCATGGAATATTTGGACAAGTTTGTCGTCGTGTTCATAGACGATATCCTAATCTACTCCAAGACCGAGGATGAACATGCCGAACACTTAAGGCGAGTTTTGGAAAAGCTGAGGGAACAGCAACTTTTCGCCAAGTTCAGCAAGTGTGATTTTTGGAGGGACAAGGTGGAGTTTCTTGGACATGTAATGACCGCAGAAGGAGTCGCCGTAGATCCAAGCAAGGTAGAAGCTGTGTTACATTGGGAGCAGCCGAAGACTGTGACCCAGATTCGGAGTTTCCTTGGAATGGCAGGATACTACCGCCGTTTCATCGAAGGCTTTTCGACAATTGCGAAACCTCTTACGCAACTGCTGAAGAAGGAAAAGTTTGCATGGACGCCAGAATGTGAGAAAGGATTTCAGGAGCTGAAGAAGCGATTGACGTCAGCACCGGTGTTAGTTCTACCGGATGTTGCTCAAAGCTTCGATATTTATTGTGACGCATCGCGCCAAGGACTTGGATGTGTGCTGATGCAGAATGGAAAGGTCGTCGCTTATGCATCAAGGCAGTTGAGGCCGCATGAGGAAAATTATCCGACACATGACTTAGAGTTAGCTGCCGTAGTGCATGCCTTGAAGATATGGCGTCACTATCTGATTGGAAACAGATGTGAAGTGTATACGGATCATAAGAGCCTTAAGTACATATTCACCCAGTCGGATCTGAATATGAGGCAGAGGAGATGGTTAGAGTTGATCAAAGACTATAATGTTGGAATCCATTACCATCCCGGGAAGGCCAACGTAGTAGCCGATGCCCTGAGTCGGAAAAGCCATACCGTGAGTACGTTGCTAGCCACAAGTCAGGATGAGTTATGTGAGGATTTTCGGAAAATGAAGATTGAGGTAGTACCTAGCGGATTCTTGGCCGCATTAGAAGTAAAGCCTACCCTAGAGGATCAGATCCGAGAAGGACAGAAGGATGATGACAAGATCCGCAGGATTAAGTTCATCAAGGAGGAAGGCAAGGCAGAGGACTTCAAGTTGGATGAGCAAGGCACGTTGTGGATGAAGGATCGCATTTGTGTGCCTAACAAAAAGGAGTTAAAGCAACTGATTTTGGAAGAAGCCCATGACTCTAAGTACTCAATTCATCCTGGAAGCGCCAAGATGTATCAGGATCTGAAGGAGAGATTCTGGTGGCCGAGTATGAAACGTGAGGTTTCCGAGCATGTTGCATTGTGCGACGTATGCCAGAGAGTCAAGGCAATGCACCAGAGACCAGCAGGATTGCTACAACCGCTGAAAATACCTGAGTGGAAGTGGGAGGAAATCGGAATGGATTTCATTACCGGTTTGCCGAAGACTCAAGGAGGTTATGACTCCATATGGGTTATAGTGGATCGCTTGACTAAAGTAGCCCATTTTATCCCCGTGAAGACCACTTACTCGGGAGATAAATTAGCGTAATTATACATGACCAGATTGTCTGTTTGCACGGAGTGCCCAAGAGGATCGTATCGGACGAAGGTACCCAATTTACCTCAAGGTTCTGGAATAAGTTGCATGAAGCCATGGGAACCCGTTTGAACTTGATGACTTATCATCCACAGACGGATGGACAGACCGAAAGAGTCAACCAGATTCTGGAAGATATGTTGAGAGCTTGTGCATTAGCTTATGCTACTTCTTGGGATAAGAGTTTGCCGTATGCCGAGTTCAGTTACAACAATAGTTATCAGGCTAGTTTACAGATGTCACCTTTTGAGGCCCTGTATGGTCGACCCTGTCGGATGCCATTGAATTGGAATGAGACCGGCGAGCGCCGTGTCTTTGGGCCTGATATTCTTCAAGAGGCTGAAGAGCAGATCGCCATGATTAGGGAAAGGTTGAAGATAGCCCAATCTCGACAGAAGAGTTATGCTGACAATCGTCGCCGAGACTTGAGTTTTGAACCAGAAGACTTTGTATACCTCAGAGTTACGCCTCTCAGGGGAGTTAAGAGGTTCCATGCCAAAGGGAAACTCGCACCCCGTTATGTTGGACCATTTAAGATTTTGAGTCGCAGAGGCGAAGTTGCTTATCAACTGGAGTTGCCCACGATCGTTGGCGAGTGCATGATGTATTCCATGTGTCCCGATTGAAGAAGTGTCTTCGAGTTCTGAGAGCAGACACCGCTAGAGTCAATTGAGTTGCAAGAGGATTTGACTTATAAGGAGTATCCCGTAAGGATTCTAGACACAATGGATCGAGAAACTAGAAACAAGTCAACCCGTTTTGTAGAGTTCGATTGGAGCAACCATGAAGAAAGCGAAGCGACTTGGGAGCGAAGAGGATTTGAAGAAAGAGTTTCCAAACCTATTCTCAGTAGTGAGCCCTGAATCTCGGGACGAGATTCTATTAAGGGGAGGTTTGTAACACCCCAAAATTTTGCTTTTCTTGAATTCATGTGTGATTTGGCACTTTGGTGAATTTTTGGAATTTTCTCGAATTTATTTGGATTTATTTGGAATTTATTTGAATTTATTCCATTTTGAAATAATTAAAGAATTTAATTTTGCAAATAAAATTTTGTTGGAAATATTTTATTTGAGTCCAAAATGATCCAAAGTATTTTCCAGAATTTTTCGAATTTTTACGAGTCTTTTGCTATTTTTAATGAATTAAATGAATTATCGGGAATTATTTTAAATATTAAATCATTTGGAAATCCAACTCGGGTCGAGTCTTGTTCATCCGACCGAAGTCGGAACCAGTCGGACTCGAGTCCGACCGAGCCACGTGACTCGATCAAACCGACTCAAAACCTAATCGATCCCAACCGTTGGATCAAGATCCAACGGTGAGATCCGCCCGTCTGATTCGAGCCGTATCCGGCCGGATCCGATCGCGCCCGTCGATCGTGGCCGTTGATCGTGCCACGTGGGCGGCTGGCGTCATCGTCTCCGCCGAGTCCGGCCGGACTCACCGCCGCGCCGCGCCGTGTAGAATTAGGTTTCCGTCTCGGGCACAAACGCCGAGGCTATTTAAAGCCCAGTCACGCCCGAGGTTGCCCTCATCCTTGCGCACCGTTTCCCGAGCCATCTCGCCTGAGCCGTCGCCCGTTTGCCCGTGCGAGCTCGCCGTAGTTGAGCGCCACTCCGCCGCGGGTTTTGCCCCGTCTCGCCGTCCGTCGTCTTCCGCCGAGAAGGAGCCCAGATCCGGAGTCCCCGCTTCGAGACGCACCCGAAGAGACCACCCACTTCGCCGGAACGACCCCGGAGCGCCGTCGGGCTCTCGTCGTCGTCTCCGTCTCCGGTGGCTGCAGCCCAGCGTCGCCATCACCCTCGCGAAGCTCGTGGACCGTCCGATCTTGATCGTGCGGTTGAGGTGAGTTCACGTGTTCCAAACCCGGTTAGATCTGGACCGTTGGATCAAGATCCAGCGGTTCACAATCGCCACGTGCCGTAGTAGTGATTATTATAGGATTAGATCTGGACCGTCCGATCTAGATCGAACGGCCCACGATCATCGAGTAGATTCAACGCGTTAACCCTGGATCTAATCGCGACCGTTGAATTTCAAATCAACGGCGGGATTGCGCCACGTGTCGGGAAGCTTGGCCGTCGCGGTCGGCCGCCAGCAGCGTGCGTGTGGCAGACGCCGACACGCCGGGGCCCGCGTGTCGGAAGGGCCCGCATGTCGCTGGCTAATCCAGCCAAGCCGGCGTCACCCATGACGTCCTGGCCGGGTCCCACCTGTCGACCGTGGTGAGTCGGCCGACGTCGATAATGGCGTCACGAGTGGGCCCACATGTCGGGCCGACACGTGAAGTCGTGGACCGAGTCCACAGTGGACCCAAGCCGGCGTGGACCGAGTCCATGGACCGGTGACGTCGACCAACCAATCAGAGGCTGCCACGTGTCTATGCTGACGCAATAATTAATTTCCGAAAAAGAAAATGATTTATTAATTCGAAATATTGATTCAAATTTAGATTCAAACTTCAAACGCTTATAACTTTTGCGTTTCAACTCCGATTTGAGTGATTCAAATTTCTAAATTTGTATAAAATTGGGATCTACCTAAATATGAATTTTATTTAATTTTTGGACTAAAGTTTTTCTCTGTAAATATTATTTAATTGATTATTTAAACTTTAATAAATCATAACTTTTGCATTTTAACTCCGATTTGGACGATTCCAGTTCCTAAAAATCCAGAAAATTATGTTCTTTCTGTTTATGGATTTTATTTGGAGTTTTGGGATGTTTTTGCCTATTGTTTATTTGTGTATTGCTATTTGCACGCTTTACGAGTAGACGTTGAAGTGCCGGAAGGATTCGAAGGAGAAGTGTTGACTCAGGATCCAACTCAAGACCAAGAACGAGTACTTTTTGAAGGCAAGTTGTGCTTTGACCATGTTGATCCTATTTCGAAATCTATTTTGATTTAACCTACTGCATGCTAAGTTCAATTAGAGAAATACTTTGTTTAAACATGGGGGTTAGATAAATACTAATTTGCTGTATGACACCTTGATTATTTAAGTATGTGCCATGACCCTTGTCACCCTAGTTGTGGTTTACTAGTTGGACATTATTAAATTGCCAACCTGGGTTTAGACCGTTGTAGTATCTTTGCTTAGACACCTTTCGTGCTCATGACATGTTTTTGGACAATCAAATGTTAATATTGACTTAATGATATATTGAACCTGTTTTGGGAAAAGTATCATGAGATGTTGATGGCACGTGGTGCATGGTAATCAAATGGGGTTTGATAAACGATTTTCGGCCAGGGCATGTGGCAAGAGTAATCAGGTGGGCCAGTTGTGGCATTGGGGATGTTGATTTGGTTCTTCGGGTAGTCTTGCCCTGGTCACTCTAAGGACTTAACCTTGCAAGCCTTTGAACTGGGTCATACTTGCAACCACATGGCTGGAATGGGACGGCCCTAGTTGACTAAGTCGCTAAGGACTCACTTGTGGAGCCTCAGGGTGTCAATTACACCGTTTGTGTGATTATGCGGGGAGCGTATCGTGGCTGTGGCCGATACCCATCTAACGGTGTGTTGGTCCCATACTTCGCCTTGGCTAAGGGAAGGGATGGTGTAGAGCACGAACCGGAGAGGACCACCTGTGTTGTTTGAGGCTTCCAAAGGCTTTATTACTGAGGAACTCGCCTTTGTGGTGTTTGACTGTATCTTGTGGGTAAAGTGCATAACCTCTGCAGAGTTTAGAATCTATTCGAATAGCCGTGTCCACCATCTTGGACATCGCTCGGGAATTACTGATCAAGGGTTAGATTTTCTCAAAAATAACTTGGATTTGAAAGGTGGGTTGGTTTAGTAATGAAGATGATGGAAATATGGTTTAGGATGGGGAAAAGGTTTATTAAACTTCTTGAAAAGTTATTTATGCTTTACTTATTTCTCTTTGCTTCCGAATCTACTTATATTACTTGTCAAATC
This sequence comes from Rhipidocladum racemiflorum, assembly GCA_036346355.1. Taxonomy (NCBI): domain Eukaryota; kingdom Viridiplantae; phylum Streptophyta; class Magnoliopsida; order Poales; family Poaceae; genus Rhipidocladum; species Rhipidocladum racemiflorum. The sequence goes on along the minus strand of CM070576.1, from coordinate 34,501,749 downwards.
TTTGTTTCTTTGCAAATATACCTTGAGCTATTCCTTTGTACCAAGCCATGCATGTAGTATATTAGCTTGCATTACGTGCATGACTTGCTGAGTACCAAGTACTCACCCTTGCCTCAACACAATATCGATTGAAGAAGAGATCGCACGGCTTTGGAGGAGGAACTCCAAGAGGATCCGTCTACTTAGGAAGCGAGCCCGATCGGTTGCCTGTGGTATCTTGGATGGCGCCACGGTTATTTGATTTTCCGCTGCTATTATTTTTCTCTGAATAAGTTTCGCCTTGCAGGCATACATTTGTAACTTGACCCTAAGGTCGAGTAACCAGATTTAGTTATTTAAATAAAGTACTTTATTGGTATCGAGTGGTATGATTGTGATATTTACCAATGTTAAGACTGTGTGCACTAAGCGCGTTCTGGACTAGTGCTGAATACACAGAGGGTCCGGATTTGCAAATTCGGGGTCCGGCAGTACTTCGTGGAGGATGGATGTCTAGAGATATGTCATTTCTTTGGGCCTTTGGATGAATGTGCCGATGACATCCCCGATGTCTCAAGCTCGTCATTTGGAGGCAATTGTAGCGTGGCGATCTTGAAAATGTCATGAACGCCGTCCACATTGACCTTCATGAAACCGGCGCTAGCGGTACCGTGCACCATCGCCCCTTCAATGGATGGATACGCGAGGCCCCAAGCGACTGTATAGGAAGGAGCAATTGGCAACTCTCACTGGAGATTGCAGCGTGGGCTCCTACACAACGGTACCCAATTAGCTAATGTGCCCAAAAGATATATCTATGGAGCATTCAAGAGATCTAAATTAGTATACCTTGATGTCACAGACAGGAATTTGCCGACGTGTTTACCACAGTCGAGCGCGGACATACCTGTTGCTCTTACGTGTAGTGGGGCTGAACCCTTGGCCTTCCACAGGCTGTGTGTTTTGAGCATTGAGCCTTTCCTCGAGGCTTCTTATCCTATCATCGAATTCTCCTCTCAGCCTGTCCTCAAGATCCTTCACGATCTTTTTCTCGCGCTCGTCTCTACCTCTCTTCTTACTCCGGTACATGTGAGTGTCTTCGAAGCCCGTTTTCCGGGGAACGAAAACCCCTTTGCCTCGCGTGCGACAGGGTGTTCCTTGTTTCCCAATGCCGTGGAGAGTGCATCTCTCTCCCTGTTTGGGACAAAAGATCCACCGGAAGATTGTGCACTCAACTCTGCCTGCAAGATCGCAGCAAGTTATTTGACTTATGAAGTTAGGAACTAAATACGTACCAAAATGGTGGTTCGATATCTTACCAAACGTTGGCAGACTTCCTCGTCCGCAGGGTTTGTAAAGGAGATGGTGCCAGATGGTGTGGCACATGACCTCGCTCTTAGCCGCCTACGGCGCCGGGTCGACAATCGATGCAAATGGTGCGGAGTCCCCCTCGTCCTCCCTGTCCCATTGCATCCTCTTCCCCGCGTAGCCAGCGGTGCCGAGTCTGTGGGGGTGGGTGTTCCTTGCCTGCAGGGCCTTGTGTGCTTCGCTTTCAATCAAGAATTGATCTGCGTCTTCATTTGAATAAAAGCGTCGCCATGAATCCTCACTAATGAACCCGTGCTTAGAGTAGGGAGTCCTATCCTTATTGACGTATTCCTTGACAAGTGTGCTCTTAAAGGTCTTCCACGCCTTTCCTGCCACTAGCGGTGCATACCGTCGCCTGAGGTCCTCGAGTTCTTACGGGAGATCGAAGGAGGAAAGGATTTACGTAGCAGTCGTTGCGTCCTCGTCGATCGGCGACTTCCGGGATGTACATGTGATGGGGACCCGTTCGCGTGCAACTATCCCGCACATTGTTCGTAATGCATTCACTACCTTTTTACTTCGGTAGAGACCCATCTTTCGGATCGATCGCCGTGATGCTATATCGTCTGTTGGCCTTTTGTTTGCTTTTCTTGGAGCGCGAGTTGGTTTGACTTGACTCGGCTCATCAGTTGGGCCTAAGGTGGACAGAAAATATTGAAATAATGTTATTCACCAAACGTCTTGTGGGTAAAGCCGCAGAGTGGAAATCTTTTTCAAAAGCCGTTTCCACAGTCATGAAAGTCTTGGTGCACTAGCACTAGCTAGATGTTAAGTTGCCAACTTGTTATTCCGCAGTAGACTTGTTATGGACTTTTCAAGCTGCCATCTGCTCGAGGAGGTCCTCCCCTGGATTGCCCGTGTCATTTTCACTTAGTATACCAGGAACAAGAGTCAAGAGCTATCTCTCCTGTCTAATTTCTGATCTATCCATCTATTCCATCGCGTCAACATTAAAGCCTATGCTGCACTACATGTATACCGAGTACCGAGGCAGCAGCAGCAGTGCTGCCTCGGTACTCGGTATACATGTAGTGCTGCCTCGGTACTCGGTATACATGTAGTGCAGCGCAGGCTTTAATGTTGACGCGATGGAATAGATGGATAGATCAGAAATTAGACAGGAGAGATAGCTCTTGACTCTTGTTCCTGGTAAGCGCGTGAAAATGACACGGGCAATCCAGGGGAGGACCTCCTCGATGGATCGAAGATCTAATATATGTAGGTTGTATTAATAGAAAGGCTATTGCGGTTATTTTGCATAAATATATGTAGGTTGTATTAATAGAAAGTCGAATTTAGTAAAAGCAATATGTTATACTAATTCACAATATACTAATTCACAATATGTTATATTTGTATGTATTAACTCCTGTTAAAATTCGGAATCTAGACCTCTGCAGAGCTTGCACTATTTTCATTCTAACTAATTTATACAATTTATAGAGAAGACATGGAAGCAGAAATGGTACAGAAAGACTTGCAAAACATACAAATAAAAAAAAATAGAGAGGCCATAAAATATATGCAGAGAATAATATAGGAACGGAGGCAATGAATATTATTCAATTGTTAGTAGCACCTACAATCTACAAAACAGAGGCAATGAATAATATATGAACGGAGTTCATTCTCAGTTTGCTTTACAAACCATCCAAAAGGCCACAGTCTTCTCTTTGAGGTGCCCTTCTTATGCAATGTTTCCTTTGATTTCACAGTTTCAACCTTAGCACACACATCCACAAATCTATTGTTCTACCACGGGGGAGGAGGAGACCAACCTTGTGATGGAGGAGGAGACGTCGGCCCTGGGGAGGAGGAGACGCAGCGGTCGGGAGGAGGAGGCGCGTTCGGCCGGGGAGGAGGCGCCAACGCCGCGGCGAGGCTCGAGGCGCCGGCGGGGCTCGGGGAGGCGGTGTTGGTCTCCATCAGTGTGCTCAGGGCGGCGGCGGGGCTCGGGGAGGCGGCGGAGGGGCTCGGGGAGGCGGCGGCGGAGCTCGAGTGTGCTCGGGGAGGCAGCGGAGGGGCTCGGGGAGGCGGCGGCGGGGCTCGAGTGTGCTCGGGGCGGCGGCGGAGGGGCTCGGGGAGGCGGCGGCGCTCGTTAGGGTTTGCAGTGTGCGTAGCGTTTGAAGTCTGATAGAAAATGATTCAAGTGTGTAGAAGTTTTATAGGGTTTGAATATCACAGACGGTTCTAAACTCGAACCGGCTGTGTTATTCTATATCACAGACGGTTTTATTTTAGAACCGTCTGTAAAATTAATATATTGCAGTCTAAAAGAGAACCGTCTGTGATACCGCTCAGGCCCCCTCTGAGTATCTTGATTGCTCCAACATCTCATACCCTACCTAACCAACATGCCCTACCTGCTAATGCCTGCAAGTTTACGAAGCTTGTTGCCCTACCTGCTAATGCCTGCAAGTTTACGAAGCTTGTTGCCCTACCTGCTAATGCCTGCAAGTTTACGAAGCTTGTTTACTAACAGACCACCCTAGCTACCTTACCTGCTAATGCCTGCAAGTTTACAAAGCTTGGTTACTAGCAGACCACCCTACCTAAACGGACCACCGTACCTAAACGAACTACTACCTCAACATGTACCGAACATGCCCTAACTGCTGATATCTCCAAGTTTACAAAGCTTGGTTACTAGCAGACAATATTATATTTACGTTCGCATATTTTTAATTATTAATCTACATTAAAGATTAATGTTTTTCAAAGCACGAAAAAAAAAGAAATAAATATAAAAGTACTTAACATGAGTACACATAAGTACAAAAATATTACTTTATTATGCATGCATGCATGCTCTTACTTGCAAGTTAACATTGAAATTACAAAGTGAAAATTAGCCCTTCACGATGATCGACGCGTGTGTAGGTGACTTCCTCAATTTGTTCCTCTTGAACCATGCTGGCATTTCCGATAGGAGGCAAATCATCAAATTGATTGTACTCTTCCTCATCTACTACATTCTCAACTCCGACAATCCTCCTTTTTCCCTGAACAACTACGTGGCGCTTCTTGTTGGGCGAATTCGGTAACATAGAAGACTTGAACAACTTGGTTTGCGAGCACGAATGGTTCATCTTGGTATCCGACACGTTCGAGGTCCACAGTAATGATGCCGTACTTGTCAACCTTCACGTGCTGGAGGTGGACCCAACGACACCGAAATAGTGGGATCTTGAAAAGTACGTAGTCAAGCTCCCAAATCTCCTCTATGAACCCATAGTAGGAGCTCCTCGTTGACCAGTGATGCTGAGCATCTATGCGGACCCCACTGCTACAGTTTGTGCTCTTCAAATCCTGATCTATCGTGTAAAATGTGTATCCATTTAAGTCGTATCCTTTCCACGTGACAAGCTGTAAAGATGGACCTTTGCTAACCATTTCAGGGTGTCATATGGACGAGCTCCCGAGTGATGGGTCGCTCTTTGAACCAATTGTTAAATCGAAGGTTATCTTTGTCTTATGATCCAAGACTCCTGTCGTGCTGGATTCTCTTGCCTTAGCCATTGCTTGTGCTCGACGATGTACGGGGACACTACAGTCATGTGTTGTAGAACTGTGAAATGGGCTTGAGCACACACAACTGGATCAGGCGTGATATCTTTCCTTCCGATGGTCCCGATACCCTGGAGCCTCCCCTCATGGCGAGATCGAGGCACACCTATTGGTTGGGCCTGAGCCATGTAATCGACGCAGAACTCGACGACCTCTTCGGTTGCATAACCTTCGACAATGCTACCCTCCGGACGGGATCGATTTCGTACGTAAGAATTCCCATATACCTCTTGAACGGGTACATGCTACGTAGGAACACAGGCCCGCACATCTTTATCTCTATTACAAGGTGAACAATGAGATGGACCATGATATCGAAAAATGATGGAGGGAAATACATTTCAAGATTACATAGAGTCATCACCACCTCAGCCTGCAGAGCATCCAGTCCTTCGGGATCGATGACCTTCTGAGCGATTGTGTTAAATAAATAACACAGCCTCGTGATTGTCTCTCTGACCTTGACTGGCAAAATACTTCTAATTGCAATAGGGAGCATTTGAGTCATCAACACATGACAATCATGAGACTTCATGCCAATTAATTTTAAATCTTGCATTGAAACAAGTCTCTTCATGTTGGACGAGTAGCCGGACGGAACTTTCACACCATGCAAGCACCGCACGCTCAGTTCTTTCGGCCTTTGACAGAGTGTAACAAGTCGTTCGCAATACGTACCACCTTTAACGGTCTCTTTTGGTGCTAACTCAGGTCTTATGCCCATATCGACTAAGTCAAGTCGTGCGTTGATACCATCCTTTGTTTTGCCCTTAATGTTTAGTAGGAGACCAATCAGGCTATCACAGACATTCTTCTCCACGTGCATGACATCGATGCAAAGGGCGAACTTCTAGGTGCTCCCAAGAAGGTAGGTCCCAAAGATTGATCTCTTCTTCCACAAGTTCTTCTCACGGAGTCGACCTTGCTTTACGTCCCTTTCCATACGTAACATCCAAATCCTTTACAAAGTCATGAACATCTCTCCCGCTTAAAAGGCCTTGGACCTGAACCGTTTTCGTTCGTCGTCGAATAGTTTCTTCATCTTGCGGTATGGGTGTTTCCTCCCAAGGAACCTACGGTGACGCATGTACACGGTTTACGCGAGTGATTCAGCCACACACTCTCGATGCTCGTCTAGGCGGTGAGTGCAAGCCTTGGCACCTTTTGTACTCTGGCCCGACAGGTTAGCAAGTGCAGGTAATCATTTATGGTGCGAGAACAACAAGCGATGTAAAGTGAAGTTCTCTCGTTTGTATGCATCCCAAACCTGTACCCCAGGAACCCACAATGTTTTTAGATCTTCCACCAATGGAGCTAGGTACACATCAATATCGTTCCCAGGTTGTTTCGGTCCTTGGATAAGCACAGACAATAAAATGTACTTTCGCTTCATACACAACCAAGGAGGAAGGTTGTAGATACAGAGATTCACGGGCCAAGTGTTATGCCGGCTGCTCATGTTACCGAAAGGATTCATTCCATCTGTACTCAGTCCAAACCTTATATTCCTCATCTCCGCAGCGAATTCTTCATACCTCCTATCGATGTTTCTCCACTGGGTGGAGTCAGCAGGGTGTCTTAGCATTCCATCGTTCTTACGCTTCTCGGAATGCCAACACCTCAGTTTGGCCTCCTTTGGGTTAGCGAACAAACGCTTCAATCAGGGAATTAGAGGCAGATACCATGCCATCTTAGCAGGAGTTCCATTCTTCACCTCCTCATCGGAATGACTCTTACGCTTGTACCGGGATGCGTTGCACACCGGACATACATGCAAGTTTGCATACTCTTTGCGGTATAGGATACAATCGTTCGGACATGCATGTATTCTTTCTACCTCCATTCCCAAGGGACAAAGAACCTTCTTGGCTTTGTAGGTTGTTGTCGGCACCTCGTTTCCCTCTGGAAGCATGTCCGCCAATAGACATAACAATTTGTGAAACTCTTGTCTGACCAACCATTGCTTGCCTTCAATTTCAGCAGTTCAAGCACGGACGACAACCTTGTGTATTTCACCTTGCAACCAGCAAACAAAGGTTTCTTCGAGTCCTCCATCAAACCCACGAATTTTTCATATTCCCTTTCATCACGGTTCCCTTCTGCGTCGCGCAGCATCTGCTCCAGATTGTCATCATGCAACATATCCTCGTCGGAAGCAGAATCAATGTGATCATCCGGCATATCGTTGACTTCGTCGAAGATGTTAACAGTACCACCTGCTTCTTGTATATTCTGCTCTTCGCCGTGACTGGTCCAACATGTATATCCCTTTTTGAAACCTCGCATAATCAAGTGTGCTTCGATCTGCGCTGAGTTTCGAAACGTCATCATATTCTCGCAATCGATGCATGGACAAGACATATATTGCACTCCCTTATTAAACATGTCCTCCTCTGCAGCTCTTCTAAAAGTGGAGACGCCATTAATGTACTCCACACTGCAAATGCGGTCCCCAGCGTACATCCAGCTTCGATCCATGTATGCTACACATGTAATATTCGATCCAATTAGAACCCTCTTTTCAACTGATTAAGTACACTTTCCTTAACAAGTTAGAGCTTCAAAATAATATTGCAATTATAACGTCCAATTACTAGCTAGCTTAGATCACCACCAAAACATGGATCTACAAGCTAGATCTAAACAATCTTAAATTTCTTACATAACCAAGCTAGATATTGAATTAATATATATAAGGCAATTTTATATCCAATACTAACCTTATATCTAAAATAATATATATAATGCAATTATCCATTACTAACCTTAATTACATCACAAGAATCACCTATTATATAGGCTTACAGACGGTTGTATTGCCAAACCATCGGTGATATAACGGTCTTAGCATTCTATCCCAACAGGTGACCACAACATCGAACTTGCGCTCGGGCCTATATATAAGCAAGCTTTAGCACAGACGGTTCTATGTAATAACCGTCTGTCATATAGTAAGATTACAGACGGCGATGTGTACCAACCGTCGGTGATATTATACAGACGGTTATGTAAACTAAACCGTCTGTGATATATAGGTATATCACAGACGGTTATTTCAAAAACCGTCCGTGATGGCAGACGAGGAATGGTGTGTGATAGTTTTACTGACGGTTGGTTTATAGAATCGTCTGTGATAGCGACCGTCCGTCTTCGTCTCTTCGTTTCCTACGCGCCTTTGAATGAGAACTCTTCGTTTCTCGCTTCGTCTTCAATTCCGGCCACCTATTAAATCACCGCTATTGATCGAATTCGATCAACACATTACTGCTAATGGCATCTCCCGCAAGCTCCCCCAGCGCCGCTCCACCATCACCTCCCCCGGCGTCGCCGCTATGCGGGAAACGCAAGCGGGAAGAGGAGGAGGAGGAGCGGGACGAGGAGGAGGAGGAGGAGGACGAGGAAGAGTCAGAGGAAGACGACCACGTCATGCACTGGGGGAGCTCAGATGACGACGACGACGACGGTAGCCCACCGTGGCGCGACGACGACGACGATGGCAGCCCACCGTGGAGCGACGACGACGACGATGGCAGCTCGCCACCTCCTCCGGACGACGATGATTATTTTAATTTATAAGTAATAATATATATATAATGTAGTAATGTAATGAAATGTTTTATGTTATAAAATGGCTGTTACAGTGGTTATCAAATTTCATTGGGAGAAACTTACACCCGGACGTTCGATTCTCGTTTTTTTTTTCGGACGCATTGCAAGATTTTTTTTGAATGTATGAAACATTTTTTTACTGTTTGTCAAGGAAAAATGTTTCACACGTAGAAAGAAAATGTTGCGAAAAAAACTTACGTCCGATCACTAGCAATTTCGAATTTCATTATGTTATAAAATGGCTGTTACCATTTTTCGTCCTATCTATCAACGAATTATGGCCTTCGATGAAAATACGTAGTTCGATAAAAACATCAAAATGTTATAACGCAGTACACAGACGGTTATAAACACAAAACGTCTGTGATATAAGCAATATCAGAGACGTTTATAAACACAACCCGTCTGTGCTTATATCACAGACGGTTGTATAGTAAAACCGTCTGTGATATTACTTTATATCACAGACGGTTTTTTTATAGAACCGTTTGTGATAATATCACAGACGGTTGGAATACAAAACCGTCTGTGATATTTATCTAATCACAGACGGGGTTAATTAACAACGGTCTGTGATAGTTTCACTGACGGTTGGTTTATAGAATCGTCTGTGATATTATATATTACAGATGGTTTTTGAAAACCGTCTGTGATGGTGCGTCTAATATAAGCATTTCTGTAGTAGTGCTGAAACCTCAAAGCTCCCGCATCATCAACGGTAAAGTCTCCAGCCTTGCCATCCTCAAGGCGTTTCCTCACCTGCTAGAGCAAACGATCATGCTGCTGTGCCTCCCGCACACGCTCGGGAATCGCTGACTCAAGGATCAATTGAGTTTCAGCTTGCACAGTCCCCACAAAGCAATAGGAGACTCCCAATCGCTCAAAATCAGCAACAAGACAATCAATGATAGGGGCATTGTCTTGCGACTGAGAGCGTCAGCCACCACATTTGCCTTGCCCGGATGATACTAGATTGTGAGATCATAATCCTTTATCAATTCTAGCCACCTCCTCTGCCTCAAGTTCAAATCTTTCTGGGTAAAGATGTACTTGAGGCTCTTGTGATCAGTGAAGATATCACAAGACTCGCCATACAGATAGTGCCTCCAAATCTTCAATGCAAACACCACAGCGGCTAGCTCAAGATCATGAGTGGGATAGTTCTGCTCATGCTTTTTCAACTGCCTCGATGCATAAGCAATCACCTTGCCCTCTTGCATGAGCACACACCCAAGTCCCAAACGAGAAGCATCAGAATATACAGTTAAGCGCTTCCCAGGCTCGGGAAGGGTAAGAACAGGAGCAGTCACTAATTTCTCCTTCAAAGCACAGAAACTGTGCTCACATTCTGCAGTCCACTGAAATTTCATCCCCTTTTGAGTCAGCTGCGAAAGTGACTTGGCAATGATAGAGAAATCCTGCACAAAACGCCGATAGTAGCCAGCTAACCCAAGGAAACTACGCACCTCTTTGACATTGGAAGGCCTCTTCCAATCCAAAACTGCTGAGACTTTGCTAGGATCTACAGATATGCCCTCTAGATTGATGATGTGGCCAAGAAAACCCACTTCTGAAATCCAGAACTCGCATTTCTTCAGCTTAGCGAAGAACTGATTCTCCCTCAAGGTACTCAGCACAAGCCTCAAATGCCCGCTCATGCTCCTCTTCTGATTTAGAGTAAACCAGAATGTCATCGATGAACACTACCACAAACTCATCAAGGTACTTGTGTAGCATACTGTTCATCACCTCCATAAAGACAGCAGGAGCATTATTTAGTCCAAAAGACATAACTTTAAATTCATAATGCCCATACCTAGTGGAGAAAGGAGTCTTCTCAATGTCCTGCTCCCTCACACGGATCTGATTGTACCCTAACTGAAGATCAATCTTGGAGAACACCTTTGCTCCCTCCAGTTGGTCAAACAGATCCTCAATGCGAGGCAAAGGATACTTGTTCTTGACTGTCACTTGATTAAGAGCACGATAATCAATGCACATGCGCCAACTTCCATCCTTCTTCGAGACGAAGAGGACGGGTGCTCCCCATGGCGAAATGCTACGCCGAATAAAGCCCTTGGCCAACAGATCCTCCAATTGCTTCTTCAACTCGTCTTGAAAAGGACGAGCCAAGCGGTATGGAGAGATAGAAATAGGTCGAGTGCTCGGAACAAGATCAATGCGAAACTCCACATTCCTCATAGGAGGTAAACCAGGCAACTCATCAGGGAACACGTCAACAAAATCCTTCACTACAGGAATCTCCTCAATGGAAACTGAAGAAGATGGCTTTTCTGACATAGCCATGAGGAAACTCAACTGCCTCAAACGGCGACCAGAAAACAGACTAGCCAAATGTCGGGACCCGAATCTGCAAATCCGGACCCTCTGTGTATTCTGCACTAGTCCAGGATCACGCTAGTGCACACAATAATAACAGGGATGAAGTACCACAATCATACACAGCGGAAATAATTAATAAAGTACTTCAAATATTAAATAAACTGGTTACAAGACCTTAAGGTCACCTTACAAATAGTCTGCCACGCAGGGCTTACAACAACAAAAGAGAATAAACCGCAGCGGAATGAAGAACACCGGTGAATCCCATCAATACGCCACAGGCAACTGACAGGGTTCGACTCCTAGATAATCGCCTTCTCACGGAACTTCTTCTTCGACGTTGTAGACTTCTGCTCACTGGTGATTTGTTTGTTGCAAGGGGTGAGTACATAAAGCACTCAGCAAGTCATGCACAGAATGCAAGTCTAATAACTATATGCATGGCTTATTCCAAAAGACAGGCTGAATGGTTATTTTGCAGAAAAGCAACATTTTGCCTCTATCAAATAATCTTAATAGATTCAAAAGCAGAAATACCATATTATATAATAAGTTATCAATCTCTTTTCAAACCATTTGGCACAAAGCCCTAAATCACTTTAGCAATTATCTTTGGCATACAGCCACCCATTCCACATTTTAGTTTAAAAGATCTAACCCTTGACTGTAATCCCCGAGCTTTGTCCAGTACCGTGGACTCGGCTATTCGAATAGTTTTGACACACTCTGCAGAGGTTGTACACTTTACCCACACGCTACAGTCGCACACCACAAAGGCGATTGACCGTAACGAAGTTTTTCATAAACTTCCATCTACACCTATGACCCTCGCTGGTATTGCCTTCACTATCACTTCCCCCACGAAGGATCGAAGTGTAGGACCGACAATCACCGTTGGATAGGGTACCAAGCCGTAGCACAGGTACGCTCCCCCGCACAGTTACCCCGGTGTAACTGTCACCCTGAGGTATCAAAGGTAAGACTTCAGAATCCTACTAAACTAAGACCGTCCCACTCCAGCCATGTGGTTGCACGAAAGGCCCAGTTCAAAGGCTTGCAAGGTGAAGTCCTTAACTGTCCAGGGCAAGACATCATTCTCTCAAGTTTTGGCACAAAGCCCTCACATCACTCATCTCGTTGCCACGAAGGCCCACCAGGCACGAAGCCACCTTGCCACTTGCCCCAGTCTAAATCTTTTCCCATCCCCATTCAACTTATTGTGCAACACATGCCAACAAGATTATCAGTTACCATGTAGAACCACAAAGGTACCTACACTTCACATCATCACGTGACAAGATCACACTTAACTTCCAAAATCATTCCATTTGTCATTAGTCAATATTATTTTGCTATTTGAAATATATTTCACGCAAGCATAGCTAAGACACTATTCACGGTCTAGCCTCCCGTGTTGGCACAATCATATCATCCAACTATTTTAACCCAACTTAAGGTGACAATGGAATATATGACATACGAATATAAATCTTCAAGGGTGGAATTAACAATTAGGTTTATTAACTATTTTACCCAAATTAATTTAAATCCATTTTAATCAACATAGCATGCATAATTTAAATAAAAATACATTTCAAAATTTAGGAACAACATGGTCAAAGCACAACTTGCCTTCGAAAAGCTGATGATCCTGATCTAAGACTTGATCTTGAGCTTGGTCTTCAACTTCCGCACCTTCGCACAGTTCAACGTCTACACGTAACAGATATACAAATAAACACACAAAAACAACGAATAAACACACATGCAGAAAAATACTACAAATCAAACTAGCGCGTACTTTCTTGAAAATTTCCAGATAATTAGTTTAGCATTTTCTAAGATTTATAAAATTTATTCTGGCATTTTTGAACGTATAGTTTAAGATCAACAAAATTATAAGTTTGGACGTTCCGCAAATAATTTAATAGTATAGATTTGATTATAAAATTTCATAAAAATTACTGTAGAAAAGTATTAATTTCTAATAATTAACAAAATTTGTTGCAAGCGATTCAGACTTAAAACGAATTTGTAGCGATAAAGACAAAATTCGCAATTTGGGTCCAAACACATGTACAAAGTAACTTCACAAGCTAGTGCATGGCACTGTTGATCACATATATGTGTATGCTTCAATGGTTGGCTAGGACACGTGAGAAGAAAACCGAATCAACATGTATGTAAACCTGATCGTGTGCGTATATGTATATACAGGAATAGGATACGTACAGCTATATTAGGAATACATGCATATAGAAAATTATATACGCGAAACCCCCTAAGATATATACAAACAGATCGATAGATATAGTGCACATGAAGGAAAAGAAAAACAGGTATACCGTCCGGCGCAGGGGATGCGAGATCGGGGAGTGTGCCGGAGGCGAGGTAAGCGGCGGCGGCGATGGCGACGGCGGCAACGTAGCCGGTGGCGTCAGCGGCGGTAGCGACGGCGGCGACATACACAATGACGGAAGCGACGACGACGACGACGGCGACGATGACCAACGGCGACGGCGATGAGACGGCGGGGGCGGCGGCGAGACCGCGGCGACGTAGAGGACGACGGTGATGGCGGTGATGCGACAGTGGCAGCAGTGCGGATCATCGACGCGGAAAAAGTCAAGACCGGAGAGTGCGCCGGCGGTGACGGCAGCGGCAGACGAAGCGCCGATCGGTGACGTAACCGGCGGAACAAAAGATCGGTGGAAGAAATGACTGGAAATGGCAGAACATGCAGGAAATGGAGAAGTATTGCTAGGGAATGGGAAAGTGTTGCAGAGAATGGAGAAATAGAAGGAAGGAACCCTCTTGCGTAGGAAATGGAAATGGCTGGTAAGGAAGTGGCTAGAAAATGGGAAGACGTGCAGACTGTGGAACCGGCTGGAAATGGAAAAGGCAGGTAAATGGAAACATCATGGTCGTGAGTCATGCATGGAGGAAACGGCTAGGAAGGACACATCATGTCGTGAGTAATTTTTCCTTGCATGCAATGAATGGAAGAATGGAAACGTTCTCATAAAAAAATGAAACACTCATTCACGTTACTACATTGGAGATGATTTCCCATGCATGGCCGGTTACAAGTGTAGTAATAGAGAATTTAAAGAAGGCACTTTGTGGTGACGCCATGCATGGCCATTTATATCACGTCACATGCATGGGTTTGATGAGAGAAGAAAGGACAGGCAATAACACAGTCTGGTGACAAAGTGCACTACGACCAAATCAAATGGGTCCCCAGTTCGAGACCTACTGAAGTTAAATATTTTTGTATACATGTTATACACACATACGTTCTCACACGTGCTGCGGAAAAAAAAATTAACAGGGAGGTTCTAAAAATCCAGAAAATTCCTCTAAAATACTAGGAACTATTTAAGACTTAACATAGTTGGTTTCAAAATTTTTCGACGTATAGATTTTTCGCAAAAATTCTTTTAGTGAATCAGACACTTGTACCGATTTTTGTAAAATCAACGATTTACGTTATATAGCATGTTTTTCGAAAATCTTTGAAGCGAACACTCTCGTCTACCAATTATCTTAATTATCAACAAAATTTTAAATTTTATGCTTATTCGAAAATGCCCGATCTTTATTTAATATGATTAGTTCAATAGACTTCAATCCGAATTAATCGCGAGGACTTTAAATAATTTCTGAAAAATTCAAATAAACCCAGAAACACACTAAATAAATTAAAAGCAATTTTTGGGATGTTACACCAAAGCAAAGACGGAACTGGAAGGTATACCACCCTGAAAGGTCAACTCTACCCCTGACGGGGCCTGCAAGGTAACCGTCCTCCAAAAGCAACAGATCTTGGCATGGTACTGATGCAACCAGTCCATGCCCAGAATGACATCAAAAGGAGCCAACTGCATCACCATAAGATTGGCAAAGAAAACCTCATCGTCAATGGCAATGGTGCAACCCGGGCAAACCAAAGAACTAGCAATCAAACCCCTAGGAAAACTGACTATCACAGACTCAGAAATCCGCTGTACTCCCAACTTAGCTCTACTAGCAAACTCAGACGACACAAAGGAATAGGATGCTCCGGAATCAAACAGAACTAAGGCATCAACTGAATCCACAAGCAAAGTACCTGAGACCACCTCTGGATGCCCGGCTGACTCGGCGGTCGGCAAGGCGTACACTCCTGGTGGCGCCGGGACAGTAGGAGCCCCGACACTCGGCTGATGCCCCAACAAAGCTGGGGACGGAGGAGGCAATTGAGGAGGAGCCGACGGCTGCGGGCACCAGAAGGCTGCTGGTGGCGCCCACGCAAAGGGCGGCTGAGGAGCAGGGGCCGCCATCATGTGCACCGATCCTCTGGAAGACACCGCTGGAGTGGGAGGAGAAGGCACCGTCTCCCACTTGATGATGCTACCGGGATTCATTCGGCAGACTCGTCCCATGTGGCCGGGCTTGCCACAGTGGTTGCAACTCCCGGACCAACCACACTCTGCAGCACGGTGCTCACCACCGCACTTGAAACACCTCATGCCCTGCCCAGGCACAGGACGAACAGCCGCTCACGAGGAAGACGACTGGGGCGGCCTCATCTTGGCCCCTGAGGAGGAGCCTTGTCCCCCCTTGAACTTCTTGAAGGTGGGTCGCTGAGAAGACCCACCTCCTCCACCAAAGGTCCTCTTCTGGCCCCTGCCTGGGGCCGCAGGAACCCCTGAACCACCCGGGTTTTGCCTATCCCGAGAGAGCTCCAACTCGAGCTCCATGCCCTTCGCCTGCTCCACCACGGAGCAGAAGTCATGAGGGACAGTCGCCCCCATGACAACTCTGAACTCCTGTTTGAGGCCTCTACGGAACCTCCTCGCCTTCTCCCTGTCGGTGCCACAGTAGGCGAAGCACCTGTTTGTTGAACTCTACCTCATACTCTGCCACCGACCTCTTACCCTGGGAAAGAGTCGTCAGAGTATGCTCCATCTGCTCAAGGAAGGACTCTGGGTAGAACTTGGCTCAGAAGCGAACCACAAAGTCCTCCCAGGTGACTGGACCAAGATTGGGGGCTCTAGCAGCCAGAACCCCCTCCCACCAGATGTCAGCTTGGCCCTTCAGCTGAAAGGCCACAAAGCGAGCCCTCTGGACCGAGGTCAACAATAGGACCTCAAACTGCCGCTCCATATACCGCAGCCAATCTGCGGACTGGATCGGCGTGCCCGCTCCGTCAAAAGTGTCAAGACGGAGGGACATCCACTCCCGGAGACTCATCCTCGGCTCCCGGCCTGGCGAGGCAGCAGCGAGGCAGCTGCAGGGAGGCACAACAACAGGGCTGCACACTGCAAGCTGGCGCGCGCAGCTCCTGAACCTCCCTCTACAGAGCCTGAACTAAATCCGCATTGGCGGCGGGTACCTCAGCCCCTGACTGTGCCGCCGGGAGCTCCTCCTGCTCTATCCCATGAGCATTGAGCGAAGCACTACCCTCAGCTACAGACTCCGCAACTCCCTGAGAACCTCGCCCCTGGCCTCCACGGCCACGGCGACCACGGCCTCTACCCCTCGGCATGGCTGCTACAGACAGACAACCATCCAGTCACATAACATAAGCACAACATAATAAGATCAAGAACAAAGATCAAACATCATCATAGACATAATTTTCATCAAATACTCAAGCGCAATGCACTGATGAACCAAAACCCCATCCTACTGTGCAACCAAGTGTGTCAAATTTTAAATTACTTATTCCACTTTTGCAAGTTTTAATGTTGCTATCCTATGACAAAGTTTTAGTTAAAACCTAAGCCATGTTTCTAAGTTATTCCACATCACATTTTAGTTGTAACCTAAGGTATGACACTAAAAATACATATTCCAAAGACCTACAGCCCGCTCTGATACTAACTGTAACACCCCGGCATTTAATATATCCGAATGCTACCAAACATAGACTATTCAACATCTAAATACTATAAATACAAGTAAATTACAGCAAAGGCATGAATGCTAAAAGCCAAAATTTCGACAGCATCTCATTTGTTTTAACAAGAATTGAAGGAACAACAACATCATAGCAATATATGGCAATATAAGAGGCATCTAAAATAGCAATATTTAAAGGCATGACAGCAACATAAGTCTGATTCCAAGCATTTAATGTCTCCATGAGTCAAACGAACAAAAGACTCTCATATCGCAAAGCTAAAGCATAAATCAATAAGCATCACACTTAATTTATTATCTGTAACACCCCAAAATTTTGTTTTTCTTAAATTCATGTGTGATTTGGCACTTTGGTGAATTTTTGGAATTTTCTGGAATTTATTTGGATTTATTTGGAATTTATTTGAATTTATTCCATTTTGAAATAATTAAAGAATTTAACTTTGCAAATAAAGTTTTGTTGGAAATATTTTATTTGAGTCCCAAATACCCTAAAATATTTTCCAGAATTTTTCTGGAATTTTTCTGAGTCCTTTGCTATTTTTAATGAATTAAATGAATTTCTGGGAATTATTTTAAATATTAAATCGCTGGAAAATCGAGTCGGGTCAAGTACTGTTCATCCGACCGGACCCGAGTCCGAGTCCGACTCGAGTCCGACCCGAGCCTCGTGACTTGACCGAACCCTATTCGATCCCGACCGTTGGATCGAGATCCAACGGTCCAAATTGGACCGCACCGGTTCGAGCTGAGTCCGGGTCGGATCCGATCGCACCCATGCGATCGTGCCGCGTCAGACGGCGCCGTGCGTCGTCGTCTCCGCCGAATCCGAGCCGGACTCCGCCGCCGCGTAGCCGCCGCGTCCGGTTAGGGTTCCGTTTTGTGTGCGCATGCCGAGGCCATTTAAGGCGTGGGTCATCGTCCGAGTTTCGCTTCAACCGTGCGCACCTTTTGCCCCATCTCCCGAAACCCTAGCCGCCGCCGTTCGTGCCCGATTGCTCGCCGGAGTTGGTTGGGTCTCCACGGTGGTTTCTGCCGTCTTCCGCCGTGTCCAGAGCCGCTCCGTCGACACCAAGACCGTATCTGGGAACCTCTCGCCGAGACGCGCCCGAGCCGTGCACCCATCTCGCCGGAGGAGCACCGCAACGCTGCTTCGAAGGTCGCCTTCCCCAGCTCCGTTCGTCCCCGACCACCGCACCGCCATCAGCCCTCGCGAGCTCTGTGCGCCGTCCGATCTTGATCGTGCGGTTGAGGTGAGTTCACGTGTTTCCAAACCCGATTAGATCTGGACCGTTGGATCAAGATCCAACGGCCCACGATTACCACGTGCCGTAGCAGCGTTAACGTAGGGTTAGATCTGGACCGTCCGATCTAGATGGAACGGCCCACGATCACCGAGTAGTTTTCAACGTGTTAACCCTGGGATCTAATCGCGGCCGTTGATTTTCAAATCAACGGACACGATCGCGCCACGTGTCCAGGGAGCCGAACCACCGCGCCACGCGGGCGTGCGTGTGGGTCACTGACACGCCGGGCCCGCGTGTCAGCAACAGCACCGTGACGTCACCCATGACGTCATCGGTGGGTCCCACCTATCAGCACTGTGGGCTGAGCCCCGCTGACGTCAGCAATGATGTCACCCGAGGGGACCCACCTGTCAGCAACACGTGGAGTCGTGGACCGAGTCCACGGTAGACCCGAGCCGAGCGTGGACCGAGTCCATGGACCGGCTGACGTCAGCAGACCAATCAGAGCCTGCCACGTGTCCTCGCTGATGCAATAATTAATTTCCGAAAAAGAAAATGATTTATTAATTCGAAATAATGATTTCAGATTTTGTTTCAAACTTCAAACGCTTATAACTTTTGCGTTTTAACTCCGATTTGAGTGATTCAAATTTCTAAATTTGTATAAAATTGAGATCTACCTAATTATGAATTTTTGTTTAATTTTTGGACTAAAGTTTTTCTCTGTAAAATTATTTAATTGATTATTTAAACTTTAAATAATCATAACTTTTGCATTTAAACTCCGATTTGAGCGATTCCAGTTTCTAAAAATTCATAAAATTATGCTCTCTCTGTTTATGGACTTTATTTGGATGTTTGGATGTTTTTGTCTACTGTTTTATTCATTGGTTGCTATTGCACGCTTTACGAGTAGACGTTAAAGTGCCGGAAGGATTCGAAGGAGAAGTATTGACTCAGGATCCAACTCAAGACCAAGAACAAGTACTTTTTGAAGGCAAGTTGTGCTTTGACCATGTTGATCCTATTTTGAAACCTATTTTGATTTAACCTATTGCATGCTAGTTCAATTAGAAAATACTTTATTTAAATATGGGGGATTAGATAAATACCAATTTGCTGTATGACACCTTGATTATTTAAATATGTGACATGACCCTTGTCACCCTAGTTGTGGATTACTAGTTGGACATTATTAAATTGCCAACATGGGTTTTAGACCGTTGTAGTATACCGCTTAGACCTGCTACGTGCTCATGACATAATTTTGGACAATCAAATGTTAATATTGACTTTATATATTGAACCTGTTTTGGAAAGGAATCATGTGATGTTGATGGCACGTGGTGCATGGTAATCAACTGGGGTTTGATAAATAGTTTTCGGCCGGGGCATGTGGCAAGAATGATCAGGTGGGCCAGTTTTGGCACTGGGGATGTTGATTTGGTTCTTCGGGTAGTCTTGCCCTGGTCACCCTAAGGACTTCACCTTGCAAGCCTTTGAACTTGGTCTAACGTGCAACCACATGTCTGTAATGGGACGGACCTAGTTGACTAAGTTACTAATAACGTACCTGTGGGACCTCAGGAGGTCAACTACACCCTTTGTGTAATTTGTATGGGGAGCGTACCGGGGCTGAGGCCAGGTACCCATCTAACGGTTGATTGGCCTAAACTTCGCCTTAGCTAAGGGAAGGGTTAGTGTGAATAACCGGGGAGGCTCACTTGTATTGTTAGAAGTTTCCGAAAGACTTTGTTACGGGAACTCGCCTTTGTGGTGTTTGACTGTATCTTGTGGGTAAAGTGCATAACCTCTGCAGAGTGAAGAATCTATTCGAATAGCCGTGTCCGCGGTATTGGACATCGCTCGGGAATTACAGTCAAGGGTTAGATTTTCTCAAAAATAACTTGGACTTGAAAGGTTGGGTTTGGTTTAATAATGATGTTGATGGAAATGTGGACTAGGATGGGAAAGATGTTTATTAAAATCCTTGAAAAGTTATTTATGCTATACTTGCTTATACTGCTTTCGAATCTACTTATGCTACTTGTCAAATGCTGTTTACTGCAAATATACCTTGAGCTATTCCTTTGTATCAAGCCATGCATATAGTCTATTAGCCTGCATTCTGTGCATAACTTGCTGAGTACCAAGTACTCACCCTTGCCACAATACAACACCAGTTGAAGAGGAGACTACACCAGCTTTGGAGGAGGAGCTCCACGAGGAACCGTCTACTTAGGGAGCGAGCCCAGTCAGTTGCCTGTGGTATACTGGATGGCGCCACGATGTTATCTTATTTTCCGCTGCTATTATTTCTCTCTTAAATAAGTTTCGCCCTGCGTGGCGTATATTTGTAACTTGACCATAAGGTCGAGAAACCAGTTTGACTATTTAATTAAAGTACTTTACTAGTATCGAGTGGTATGATTGTGATATTTACCGATGTTAAGACTGTGTGCACTAGCGTGTTCCTGGACTAGTGCTGAATACACAGAGGGTCCGGATTTGCAAATTCGGGGTCCCGATAGAGGTGGTATCAGAGCCATACTAACCGTAGGCTCAACCCTAGCTAGAAAGGTCGTAGAGAGGATAAAACCTATTTTATAAAGCTAAAAATTTGTCAAGACAAGAAATGACATCTCGACTCATCCCATTCTTTCTTTTCTTGTCTCTTACTGAATTTTTCCTTACCTTGTCACGATTTAAAAATTTCGAGTTCTTACGTGAGCACTCTTGTGACAGATGGAGGGAGAGTTCAACTACGTCGATCTGGAGGTTGGTCACGCTGCGGAACTTTGGCGTATGCTACAGACTCTCGGAGATTTTGAGAAGCCACAATACCAAGTGGAAGTGATCAGACAAGCAGGATTGATCAAGGCTTGTGACGTGAAGATTGTGGTACCTGCTAGGAAGAAGGGCCCAGGCAATCGCCCGATACACTGCACTGCCAGGAGGTCTACAATGCAGATGGGTATCCAAGAAGTGTCACGACGAGCAATGCGGCACATTACCAGAATCTACACCAGAGAGTTGGAGGGCACGATGTTCCGTTATCACCCGCGCGGCAATAACCTTCTTGAACCGAAGGCGATTCAGGGTGAGAATGCCATGGTTACACAGTTGGCACGACTTGTTGTCGCCCAGGAGGATGTACTCGATGATACAAGCAAAGAGCTACAGAAGGCCCGCAAGGAGATCACAACAAAGAAGAACAGATGGCGGGAAGCTCAAGAGTATGTGTCACACCTTCTGCAAAGGATTGGAGAGTTAGAGACGGCATTGTATGCACCAGAGCCAGAGCCAATGCTCGAGCTGCACGAGCCAGACCCGGAGGAGCCGGAGCTTGAGGAGGACACTGCTTCTTCGACTACCACAGATGACACACGATTCTTTGGACATGGCAATCGTTTCGCGCCTATGCCGCAGCATCCGTACCCAGGCCGTGGAGGTTTTCTCGATGAGTGAGCGTAGGTTCTATAGTGAGACTCCTTCGCCGAGTCGCGTCATAGAATAAAGAGTCACCCATTAGGCGTTAGACTCCAGTGTTAGTTCGATTTGGATTTTCATTGCTTGCTGAGTGTGCAGTATGTGTTGCAAGGCCCTTAGGCATTGTAAGCAACCATACCAAGTTATTGATATCATTAGTTAATAAAGTTGGACCTTAAAGCTACACCTTTCGCCCCGCATAAGTTCCATATTACTTGTCTATTCTTGTTTCCCTCTCATCTCTAAAACCTAGAGCAAATCGACAGATGGTGAACACCCGCGGAAACCTTGGAGGCAATGGAAGTGGTTCTCACCCAGCAGAAAACCCCAATGATGGAGCACCAGCACCGCCACTAGACATGCAGAGTTTTGGAGCATTTCTTGCTGCTCAGACTCAGTTGATGCATGCTTTTAGTTCAAACCCCTGGTTCCGAACTCCGAACGAAAGTAGGATGTTCTGGGGTGAGAATACTAATAGATGGGATAGAGTTCCTAGCGAACCTTATTATTTTGGAGACCCAGACCTTAGATGTTATTTTGGGAATGGATTGGTTATCCAAGCACAGAGCCGTGTTGGATTGTGGACGAAGGACTATCTCAGTTGAGAGCCCGTGTGGAAAGAAAGTGGAATTTCAAGCCACTGCAGTTAGAGATGGACAGATGATGGTTAACTTGATACCAAGACAATCGGCATAGAGGATGTCTCAAGAGTAAATGAGTACCCGGATGTTTTTCTGAAGATCTACAGTATGCCGCTGCACGAGGACATAGAGTTTGTGATAGAGCTTGTACCTGCACAGCGCCCGATAGCAAAGAGACCTTATCGGATTTCCACCGAAGAATTGGTAGAGATGAAGAAACAGCTTGAAGAGTTAATGGAGAAAGGATTTATCAGACCGAGTTCGTCGCCGTGGGGAGCACCAGTTTTGTTTGTCAAGAAAAAGGATGGAAGTTTCAGGATGTGCATTGACTACTGTGCACTCAATGAAGTCACCGTGAAGAATAAGTACCCGCTACCCAGGATCGATGATTTGTTTGACCAGCTAAGAGGAGCCGAAGTCTTCTCCAAGATTGATCTAAGATCGGGATACCATCAGTTGAAGATCAGATCAGAGGATATTCCGAAAACCGCATTCTCGTCAAGATATGGACATTACGAGTTTCTGATTATGTCCTTTGGTCTCGACGAATGCGCCAAAGATATTTCATGAATATGATGAATAAGGTGTTCATGGAATATTTGGACAAGTTTGTTGTCGTGTTCATAGATGATATCCTAATCTACTCCAAGACAGAGGATGAACATGCAGAGCACTTAAGGCGAGTTTTGGAAAAGCTGAGGGAACAACAACTTTTCGCCAAGTTCAGTAAGTGTGATTTTTGGAAGGACAAGGTGGAATTCCTCGGACATGTAATGACCGCAGAAGGAGTCGCCGTTGATCCAAGTAAAGTAGAAGCTGTGTTACATTGGGAGCGTAGAAGGCGTGACCCAGATCCGGAGTTTCCTTGGAATGGCAGGTTACTACCGCCGCTTCATTGAAGGCTTTTCAACAATTGCGAGACCTCTTATGCAATTGCTGAAAAAGGAGAAGAAGTTTACATGGACACCAGAGTGCGAGAAAGGATTCCAAGAACTGAAGACGAGATTGACATCAGCACGGTGTTGGTTCTCACGACGTCAATCAAAGCTTTGATATCTATTGTGATGCATCGCGCCAAGGACTTGGATGTGTGTTGATGCAGAACGGAAAGGTCGTCGCTTATGCATCAAGGCAGTTGAGGCCGCATGAGGAGAAATGCCCGACACATGACCAAGAGTTAGCTGCCGAAG
The DNA here is from genome assembly GCA_036346355.1 of Rhipidocladum racemiflorum. Lineage (NCBI taxonomy): Eukaryota > Viridiplantae > Streptophyta > Magnoliopsida > Poales > Poaceae > Rhipidocladum > Rhipidocladum racemiflorum. The sequence continues at coordinate 34,478,406 of CM070576.1, read as the reverse complement.
TGCATGCCTTGAAGATATGGCGTCACTATCTGATCGGGAACAGATGTGAAGTGTACATGGACCATAAGAGCCTTAAGTACATATTCACCCAGTCGGATCTGAATATGAGGCAAAGGAGATGGTTAGAGTTGATCAAGGACTATAATGTTGGAATCTATTACCATCCTGGAAAGGCCAACGTAGTAGCCGATGCCCTGAGTCGGAAAAGCCATACTGTGAGTATGTTGCTAGCCACAAGTCAGGATGAGCTATGTGAGGATTTCCAGAGAATGAAGATTGAGGTGGTACCTAGCGGATTCTTGGCCGCATTGGAAGTGAAGCCTACCCTAGAGGATCGGATCCGAGAAGGACAGAAGGATGATGACAAGATCCGCAGGATTAAGTCCATCAAGGAAGAAGGCAAGGCAGAGGATTTCAAGTTGGATGAGCAAGGCACGTTATGGATGAAGGATCGGATTTGTGTGCCCAACAAGAAGGAATTAAAACAGCTGATTTTGGAGGAAGCCCATGACTCCAAGTATTCAATTCACCCAGGAAGTGCCAAGATGTATCAGGATTTGAAGGAAAGATTCTGGTGGCCGAGCATGAAGCGTGAAGTTGCCGAGCATGTTGCATTGTGCGACGTATGCCAGAGAGTCAAGGCAATGCATCAGAGACCAGCAGGACTGTTGCAGCCCGAAAATACTCGAGTGGAAGTGGGAGGAAATCGGAATGGATTTCATTACCGGTTTGCCTAAGACTCAAGGAGGTTATGACTCCATATGGGTTATAGTGGATCGCTTGACCAAAGTAGCTCACTTTATCCCCGTGAAGACCACCTACTCGGGAGATAAATTAGCAGAGTTATATATGATCAGGATCGTCTGTTTGCACGGAGTACCAAAGAGGATTGTATCGGACAGAGGTACCCAATTTACCTCAAGGTTCTGGAATAAGTTGCATGAAGCCATGGGAACCCGTTTGAACTTCAAGATCTGACCTATCATCCACAGACGGATGGACAGGCACCGAAAGAGTCAATCAGATTACGGAGGATATGTTAAGAGCGTGTGCATTGGCTTATGCTACCTCTTGGGATAAGAGTTTGCCGTATGCCGAGTTCGATTACAACAATAGTTACCAGGCTAGTTTACGATGTCACCTTTTGAGGCCTTTGTATGGTCGACCACGCCGGACGCCATTGAATTGGAATGAGACCGGCGGCGCCGTGTCTTGAGGCCTGATATTCTTCAAGAAGTCGAAGAAGCGGTGCCATGATTAGGAAAGGTTGAAGATAGCCTAATCACGACAGTAAGAGTTATCTTGACAATCGTCGCCGGACTTGAGTTTTGAACCGTAAGACTTTGTATACCTCAGAGTTACGCCTCTCAGGGGAGTTAAGAGGTTCCATGCTAAAGGGAAACTTGCACCCCGTTATGTTGGACCATTTAAGATTTTGAGCCGTAGAGGCGAAGATGCTTACCAGCTGGAGTTGCCACAGTCGTTGACAGGAGTACATGACGTGTTCCACGTGTCCCAGTTGAAGAAGTGTCTCCGAGTACCTGAGGAACAGACACCGCTAGAGTCAATTGAGTTGCAAGAAGATTTGACGTACAAGGAGCATCCCGTGAAGATTCTAGACACAATGGATCGAGAGACGAGGAAAAAGTCGACCCATTTCTGTAGAGTTCAGTGGAGCAATCATGAAGAAAGCGAAGCGACTTGGGAGCGCGAAGAGGATTTGAAGAAAGAGTTTCCAAACCTATTCTGTAGTAAGCCCTGAATCTCGGGGACGAGATTCTATTAAGGGGGGGAGGTTTGTAACACCCCAAAATTTTGTTTTTCTTAAATTCATGTGTGATTTGGCACTTTGGTGAATTTTTGGAATTTTCTGGAATTTATTTGGATTTATTTGGAATTTATTTGAATTTATTCCATTTTGAAATAATTAAAGAATTTAACTTTGCAAATAAAGTTTTGTTGGAAATATTTTATTTGAGTCCCAAATACCCTAAAATATTTTCCAGAATTTTTCTGGAATTTTTTTGAGTCCTTTGCTATTTTTAATGAATTAAATGAATTTCTGGGAATTATTTTAAATATTAAATCGCTGGAAAATCGAGTCGGGTCAAGTACTGTTCATCCGACCGGACCCGAGTCCGAGTCCGACTCGAGTCCGACCCGAGCCACGTGACTTGACCGAACCCTATTCGATCCCGACCGTTGGATCGAGATCCAACGGTCCAAATTGGACCGCACCGGTTCGAGCTGAGTCCGGGTCGGATCCGATCGCACCCACGCGATCGTGCCACGTGGACGGCCGTGCGTCGTCGTCTCCGCCGAATCCGAGCCGGACTCCGCCGCCGCGTAGCCGCCGCGTCCGGTTAGGGTTCCGTTTTGTGCGCGCATGCCGAGGCCATTTAAGGCGTGGGTCATCGTCCGAGTTTCGCTTCAACCGTGCGCACCTTTTGCCCCATCTCTCGAAACCCTAGCCGCCGCCGTTCGTGCCCGATTGCTCGCCGGAGTTGGTTGGGTCTCCACGGTGGTTTCTGCCGTCTTCCGCCGTGTCCAGAGCCGCTCCGTCGACACCGAGACCGTATCTGGGAACCTCTCGCCGAGACGCGCCCGAGCCGTGCACCCATCTCGCCGGAGGAGCACCGCAACGCTGCTTCGAAGGTCGCCTTCCCCAGCTCCGTTCGTCCCTGACCACCGCACCGCCATCAGCCCTCGCGAGCTCTGTGCGCCGTCCGATCTTGATCGTGCGGTTGAGGTGAGTTCACGTGTTTCCAAACCCGATTAGATCTGGACCGTTGGATCAAGATCCAACGGCCCACGATTACCACGTGCCGTAGCAGCGTTAACGTAGGGTTAGATCTGGACCGTCTGATCTAGATCGAACGGCCCACAATCACCGAGTAGTTTTCAACGTGTTAACCCCGGGATCTAATCGCGGCCGTTGATATTCAAATCAACGGACACGATCGCGCCACGTGTCCAGGGAGCCGAACCACCGCGCCACGCGGGCGTGCGCGTGGGTCACTGACACGCCGGGCCCGCGTGTCAGCGACAACACCGTGACGTCACCCATGACGTCATCGGTGGGTCCCACCTATCGACAACGTGGTGAGCCCGCCGACGTCGACAATGGCGTCACCGAGGACCACATCAGCGACACGTGGAGTCGTGGACCGAGTCCACGGTAGACCCGAGCCGAGCGTGGACCGAGTCCATGGACCGGCTGACGTCAGCAGACCAATCAGAGCCTGCCACGTGTCCTCGCTGAAGCAATAATTAATTTCCGAAAAAGAAAATGATTTATTAATTCGAAATAATGATTTCAGATTTTGTTTCAAACTTCAAACGCTTATAACTTTTGCGTTTTAACTCCAATTTGAGTGATTCAAATTTCTAAATTTGTATAAAATTGAGATCTACCTAATTATGAATTTTATTTAATTTTTGGACTAAATTTTTTCTCTGTAAAATTATTTAATTGATTATTTAAACTTTAAATAATCATAACTTTTGCATTTAAACTCCGATTTGAGCGATTCCAGTTTCTAAAAATTCATAAAATTATGCTCTCTCTGTTTATGGACTTTATTTGGATGTTTGGATGTTTTTGTCTACTGTTTTATTCATTGGTTGCTATTTGCACGCTTTACGAGTAGACGTTGAAGTGCCGGAAGGATTCGAAGGAGAAGTATTGACTCAGGATCCAACTCAAGACCAAGAACAAGTACTTTTTGAAGGCAAGTTGTGCTTTGACCATGTTGATCCTATTTTGAAACCTATTTTGATTTAACCTATTGCATGCTAGTTCAATTAGAAAATACTTTATTTAAATATGGGGGATTAGATAAATACCAATTTGCTGTATGACACCTTGATTATTTAAATATGTGCCATGACCCTTGTCACCCTAGTTGTGGATTACTAGTTGGACATTATTAAATTGCCAACATGGGTTTTAGACCGTTGTAGTATACCGCTTAGACCTGCTACGTGCTCATGACATGATTTTGGACAATCAAATGTTAATATTGACTTAATATATTGAACCTGTTTTGGAAAGGTATCATGTGATGTTGATGGCACGTGGTGCATGGTAATCAACTGGGGTTTGATAAATGATCAGGTGGGCCAGTTTTGGCACTGGGGATGTTGATTTGGTTCTTCGGGTAGTCTTGCCCTGGTCACCCTAAGGACTTCACCTTGCAAGCCTTTGAACTGGGTCTAACGTGCAACCACATGTCTGTAATGGGACGGACCTAGTTGACTAAGTTGCTAATAACGTACCTGTGGGACCTCAGGAGGTCAACTACACCCTTTGTGTAAGTTGTGCAGGGAGCGTCTGGCTGAGGCCAGGTACCCATCTAACGGTTGATTGGCCTAAACTTCGCCTTAGCTAAGGGAAGGGTTAGTGTGAATAACCGGGGAGGCTCACTTGTATTGTTAGAAGTTTTCGAAAGACTTTGTTACGGGAACTCGCCTTTGTGGTGTTTGACTGTATCTTGTGGGTAAAGTGCATAACCTCTGCAGAATGAAGAATCTATTCGAATAGCCGTGTCCGCGGTATTGGACATCGCTCGGGAATTACAGTCAAGGGTTAGATTTTCTCAAAAATAACTTGGACTTGAAAGGTTGGGTTTGGTTTAATAATGATGTTGTTGGAAATGTGGACTAGGATGGGAAAGATGTTTATTAAAATCCTTGAAAAGTTATTTATGCTATACTTGCTTATACTGCTTTCGAATCTACTTATGCTACTTGTCAAATCTTTGTTTCGCAAATATACCTTGAGCTATTCCTTTGTATCAAGCCATGCATATAGTCTATTAGCCTGCATTCTGTGCATAACTTGCTGAGTACCAAGTACTCACCCTTGCCACAATACAACACCAGTTGAAGAGGAGACTACACCAACTTTGGAGGAGGAGCTCCACGAGGAACCGTCTACTTAGGGAGCGAGCCCGGTCGGTTACTGTGGTATACTGGATGGCGCCACGATGTTATCTTATTTTCCGCTGCTATTATTTCTCTCTTAAATAAGTTTCGCCCTGCGTGGCGTATATTTGTAACTTGACCATAAGGTCGAGAAACCAGTTTGACTATTTAATTAAAGTACTTTACTAGTATCGAGTGGTATGATTGTGATATTTACCGATGTTAAGACTGTGTGCAGTAGCGTGTTCCTGGACTAGTGCTGAATACACAGAGGGTCCGGATTTGCAAATTCGGGGTCCCGACATTATCAAAACCTAATTGAATGACTCGTGGCAACAAATGAATGAAGCAACGTGTAGATGTGTGACTATTTCCCTTCCCTGCATGTTGGTCTCATGGTACCTAAAACAACAAGAAAGCACAAGCGTGAGTTCAACACTCAGCAAGTATATTGCAATGGTACAAAAGAACAATTACATGGTTACAATAACTCACATCATGTCTATCATCTCATTCAAGATCACATATCATTATCATCATCATTATGTATGCAATGCAATGCGATGCACATATCTCCTTGGATACTCATACCGGTATGGTTGAGGACACACCCGTCGGTGTGCACCCTCTCCCCCCTTCCATCCCGAAGATGGAGGGTGCCTACTCCTCGCTTCCATACACCGCGGTGGATGGAATCACGATGTAGGACTTACTCATTGGCTCTCCGGAATAGTCATAACTTTCTCACCGACCTTCCCTGGACTAGTTATGACTTTCTCACCGCCCGGGCCATGTATCATGCCATGTATGCAATCATGCCACATCATAAATCACTTGTTCATTATCACATGGCATCATGACATAATAAGCACATTCATAATATCATTGGCAATCATTAAAGCATAGCATGTAAACATGTCATGTATTAAATTTCAATCACAACCGATTTAGCAAACTATAACCCGCTACCCATTCCAATACACTTGCCTCAACCACGGGCGACGGATTGGCAAGAAGTAGAAGGCACTCCCGGGGTCACACCACCTGCACATAAGGATCGAACACTCACAATCATGTGTATAAAACAGTACGCAAACCCTCTTCTACCCCGACATTGCCAACTACTCGCGAAACCCCAAAACAGCGGTTCTGTCCCGTCGGGACAGCAGCCTTCCAAAAGGCACAACTTGAGTTCTAAGACTCCGAATCAATTAAACGAGTACATCCTCGCGTAGCTTAGGAAATTTCCTAACTTTTTCTAAGTATATGGAAAGACTTATTCGGACTCTAAAGTGGTTTAATCTACAGAATACCGTGATCTGTTCCAATCACGCCACAGATTTTAATACGTTCGGTAAAACAAGCATAACTTTCAAACGGCTGGGTGGAATTTAACGTTCTTTATACCCACTGAAACGTATTGAAGTTACCTACAACTTCTTCAACAGGAGGACGACCAAATTCCGATTCTAAATTGGATAAAAACTAAACCCTAGGTCGACTACTCATGCTGTCCGAAACAGAGAACGTGGCAACTTCTAGATTTCATCTAATCTACTCAATTCCAGCACTACCAATTGGTCTAAAAACATGGTAATGGCCCTTATAACAGTACCTAGACCAACCCCAAGGATTCCCATGGCCATACCTTCGCCCAACGCATGAAAACCCAATGGATCTCCTCCCGGTTCGCGCGATCTCCTTCCTCGCTCCAAATCCACCGGATCTCCTCATCGCGGAGCGCTCCAATGGATGGATATTCGAGGTGGTGAGGTCAAGAACTCACCTAGGTGCAGCAAGGGAGGTGGAGAGGGTGGTGGCGCAAGGGGAGAGCCCAAGGGAGGGGGCGCAAGCAAGAGGGAGAGGGGAGGTGGGGGCGGCTAGGGCACAAAGGGGGAGGGGGCGCAAGAGGCTGGGTGAGAGCGCAAGCAAGGGCAGGGGGAGCCCTTATTTACCAGCCCAAACAGGAAACCTACTCCTAAATGGACTCATACTCCATCCCACCAAAGCCCACAACCCCTTCTCTTAGGCCCAAACTCCCCCGGAAAGGCCCAAATCCCCGGAAACAGCCCGGAAACGCAAATAAACCTCATACCTTGTGGTTTTAACCATAATTTCACATTTTATAAGGTTACGACACTCCGTGGTGTCACAGAACAATCCCAAGTTCTCCCCGAATAAAAGCAAAACGCGAAGAAGATAAAGGTTTTATGAAAATGTCTGCCAATTGGTGTTCAGTATCCACATGGTGAAGCACAATATTTCCTTTTTCTACATGATCTCTAAGAAAGTGAAATCTGATATCAATATGTTTTGTCCTGGAATGTTGCACATGGTTCTTAGCAATGCACATCGCACTAGTGTTATCACACAAAAGAGGAACACTATCCAAATTAACCCCATAATCTTTAAGTGTAGCTACTATCCAAAGAATTTCAGAACAACAGCTAGCAACAGCCACATATTCAGATTCAGCAGTTGATTGTGCAACAGAAGATTGCTTTCTAGATGACCACGCAATGAGAGAGTTACCCAAGAAATGGCATGAACTAGATGTACTTTTTCTATCAATTCTACATCCCCAAAATCAGCATCAGAAAAAGCTCTTAAACTAATGCATGAGGAAGCAGAAAGCCAAATGCCAACATCCTGAGTACTACGGAGATACTTAAAAATTCGCTTGACAGCTTGTCGATGTGAAGCACGCCAAGAAGCTTGAAAACGAGAACACAAGCACACAACAAACTCCAATTATCTCATCCTCAACAGCATCATCATCATCTTCATGAACAAATATACTCTTCTCCTGAACATATGCACCTGTACTTGCACCATTTGGACTAGTGCCTTTTGCGAAAACAGAGGTGGAAGAAGCATCTTCAAAAATAACACTTTCAGCACGAGATGTACGATTGAAGTAGAACCAAATCTTATCACCGAACATGTGGCGTGAGCATCTGGAATCCACTAGCCATATGTTCTCCTTCCTCGCGTGAGAAGCCTACATAGAAGAAGAAATTGTCGAGGTCTCGGTACTAAGGTTAGAAATAAGATGTTTAGGAATCCAGTACTGAGACACACGACTCACAACAGTAGGAACAACATGAGCATTCTTATGCACAAAAATAGATTTTCCTTTTCCCATGTTTTTAGCAACAAAAGGTGCTTGTTTCACCCTAAGCACATAATAAGAAGCAAAGCGTGCCTGTTTGAAATTAGACCTAGCCTTAGCTCTTTCTTTCTTTTGTTGTTTAGCCAGTCTAAAGCCAAAATCTACTAAATGTCCATCTCTACCACAGTGAGTGCAATTGTACTTAACATGGTGTTTAGCTTTAGAAGTAGAAGCAACATTTGCATTCATCATAGTATAAGATAAAATTCCAGCATATTTAAAAACAGTTTTCTCAGGCTCTTTGACAATTTCAAACTTTCTACTTTCAAGAGCTTTAATAACAGTAGGAGCATGTGATTTGTGAAGAGCATAAGGATCAAAACCTAAACCTTTGTTATGAGTGCTGACTTTTGATTGATACAAAATCATATTTAGGTTTTTCTTTCCTTTAATAAAACACTCTAAAGACTTTTCCAAATAATCAACTTTTCGAGAGAGCGTTAAGCAATTATTACAGGGAACGTCCACTTTTCCTTTTTGCTTGCGACAAGTTGAGCATGAAAGAACTTCATGTGTAAGCAAATAATTAAACAATTGAGAAATCTTAGCATCTGCATCGTGCATGTTCAATTCTAGTATGGAGCATTTAGAATAAGAAATTGAATCATGCAAAATATCAGTGGAACAACTAGCATTTTTAACATGTTTCTCATTTTGATGCAACAGGAAAGCATGAACATTCCTTAAAGCAATAACTTCATATTGTAGCACATCACAAGATTTGCAAGAATCATCATCAGGAATTAAAGATCTAAGCCTTGCAATTTCAGAATTGGAACTATCAATTTCTAGATCTTTTTCTTTAAGAGCCTTCTTAAACTGGAATATAGTTCACCTTACAAGAAAATTTTTGAAATCAAAAGGTAATCCGACAATGTAGATTTCGAAGAGAAAATTCAAGCATGAATTTGCCATGGTTATCCATAGGGCAAAGAAGGAATATTTTCCTTCTATATAAGAATGGCATGAAAATCTAGGTTAATTCTATATAATTTTTTCTTTTTTCTTTTGATGCCGTAGTATCTTTTTTTTTACATATATAAATTTATTTTGGTGAATTAGGATCACCTTTATCCTATTGTTTTCCTTCAAAAAAAAAGAACTGATGTTCTTACTGTTACGAATATAGTATATTATTATTTTGATAAACCATTCATACACTGGAACATAGTTCTTAATCCTACAACAGTATTTAATCAAGCGTAAACACATTCATGCATGTATGGCAATTTTCGAGTACCATGTACCAACACGCAAATGCACCAAGCTGAATATGATCCCTAGCACCGCAGCGTGCGTTAATGTGAGTATCCTCCATTACCGCTGCTTTGCCAATACTAAGGGACATTGAGAAAGAACAACATATGTAATTTTATTGTCTTGCAGGTGAGGTTCCACGAAAAGCAGTCACTCAGTCTTCCAGGACCGCAGGGGAGGGGTTTCAGAATCCTTCCAAGTGTTCAGGAAGTCATGGTAGCGATCACCCTGAACATTTGCTGATGCATAGGACTCGAGTTCAGCCATCTCCTCAGCTGTGAGCTTCACGGATAACGCTGCCACATTCTGGTTAAAGTTCTTGACTTTTGTGGTTCCGGGTATTGGGCAGACATCGCTTCCCTGGTGGTGAACCCAAGCCAGTGCGAGCTGTGATGGTGTGCATCCCTTTCTTGCTGCCATTGCGGTAACATGCTCAAATATCAGGGCGTTCTTCTCGAGGTTTTCTGGTTGGAACCTTGGTAGATCCTGAAAATTCGTAGTATGTTTTCGTGAAATTCTGTTCAACGTGACCTTTGGTAAAGTAAATAGTGAATGCAATTGAAAGTAAATATATGCGAAATTTATCCTGACAAAAAAAAGGGAAAGGATCCTTCAAACTTAAGTGAAATGATGCGGAAGCAGCTGGTCATAGGTGGTATAAACCTTGCGGAAGTCTTGCTCAGATAGTGTATCAACCAGTTTAGGTCCACTTGATAGGAACCCTCTGCCGAGTGGACTGTATGCAACAATTCAATGCCAAGCTCCTAAAATTATCAGAACAAATGGATAATTCAGTAAATAATATTCATACTTTAACTGACAAAAACATGGCATGTCTGAGTATGCACACACCTGCAAGTTGGAATTATGTCTTCTTCAACGTCTCTCGACCACAGAGACCACTCCAGCTGGACAGCAGTAATTGGATGAACTGCGTGTGCTCTTCTGATCGTTGATGCCGATGCTTCAGACAATCCAATGTATTTTATCTTTCCCTCCTCGATAAGCTTCTTGAGTTCACCAATCTGTGAAAGTCAAGAATGTAAGCTTACTTGTAAGACATGTCAGTACATTTAAAAGTTGAGTGGAAAAAAGCTTGCAAAAACTGCTCTTTGACTAACAACACCAGCAAACAGGGGAGCCCTCCTGTCCACCTCTGTTTGTTGTTTACTATATAACTAGGAATTTACTTAAAGTTCCTTTTTTTTTAAACAAAAGCATCACATTGAATGATTAGTGACCTATTGGCATCTTGCAACTATAGAGAGGGAAAACGCATCCTTAATTTGGGGGTCTTTAACGGAATATAGTTTTATTTAGTATTTTAACTTTGTGATGATCTATTTTGGACCTTGATGGAGGCCACTTTTCCAGGGTTTAGAAGGACAAAGGATGGATCATTGTTGTACACGCCTGGAGACTCTTCTGACAGAGCCGTTGATGTTGACTTGCTGGTCTTCAATCTGGGAGGATGGATGAGACAATGCGACACTGCTGTGGAGAAAGGCAAGAAGATGGAACTAACTGGCAAGAAAGATAGAGACCAGGAAGCATTCTGAATTCTGAAGTCGTAATGAGATTAAGAGGAAGGATAGGAACAGTTATTTGCTTAAGTTTTGATGCGATCCGGAAATGTGAGGCGATGAAAGGCATGTAATGCTTTGTACTGAGCTAAACTGGCTAAACTCAGTTTCAATAAAATGTGACAGAGGCATCATTGGTGATGCCTTGTTCATCTAAAAAATTTTGGACCTTGAATTTTTGAGGAAAGACCAGTGCTGTGTAATAAATATTCCATTTAAAAACCTCATAATATACAATAAGCTCCGAGTGACTGATAGGTATGTCCAAGAAGGATAGGGTTCATAAAACACTACAAGAATTTGAGTGTTTCAATTGAAATGTGAACATAAATCTAAGGGATAAAAATGGACGATGCTACCCACACTAAACCGTTGGAAACGATTCCAACGGTATAGGCATGTTTCACCGGAGTTTAAATAGTTTCCATGCACGTTTTGCAGGCTTCATTAGGTTTCAAAGAGTTTCAAACAGATTTCATAGGGTTTCAACACGTTTCAACAACTATCAAATCTTAAAAGATTCAATGGTTTCACAGCTTGATTGAGAAACGAGTTTCAGAAGGACTTCAATTGAGTTTCAAAAAACAAACTTCGAAGTTTCAGAGAGTTTCAACAAGTTTCATGGGAAATTTCATAGAAGTTTCATTCAAGTTTCAAAGGAAATGTTAAATTTCAGAAAAGTTTCATTAGGTTTCAAATGTCATGTTTTCGGCGAATTTTCACAAAGTTTCAAGTTTTTGAAAGGTTTCGAAATGTGATGATTCAGTTGACCAGTTTCAGTGGAGCGTTTCAATGAAGATTCCAATCAATGCTAGTGTTTCAACTAGCTAGTTTCAACCGAGTTTCCGGCTGAAGCTCCAGTTTCACAAGTGTATCATGCAAAAGCTTCAACTTTTAGAAGAGTTCGAAGCAAGTTTCTTATCAAAGCAATCTCAGACGAAATTAATGCAAGTTTCGTGGTGAAGCATCAAGTTTTAGAAAAGTTTAATATGAGTTTCACTTTAAAAATTATGTTGGGAATAGTCCACATCGGAAGTTAGGAGGATTTGAGCATGGTTTATAAGGGTGAGAGAGCACCCCTCATTGAGCTAGCTTTTTAGAAGGAGATGGCCCAAGAGATCTTGGCCCGCTGCTCTGGTTGAGCCTACGAGTGTACTGCAGCCCAACGACCTGAGATCTGGACGCGCTAGGTGTGGCGGTCCGGCTAAAAAGTGGTATCACCGTATCAGAGCTCAGGTGGCCTAGGTGGTTCCTATATAATCTCGGGCCGATGTGTGAGTGGGAGATTGTTGGGAATAGTCCCACATCGGAAGTTGGGAGGGCTTGAGTATGGTTTATAAGGGTGAGGGAGCACCTCTCATTGAGCTAGCTTTTTAGAGGGAGATAGCCTAAAAGGCCTTGGCCCACTGCTTTAATTGGGCGCTAGGTGTGGCGGTCCGGTTAACAAATTCAAGTTTCAAGCGGATATCAAAAAGTTAAAAACTCCAGTTTTAGAGTATAATTTTTTTTAAGTTTCAAAAACCAGTCTGGCTGTTGGAGCTCACCAGAGGCAATTAACAAGAGTAGGAGGTGAGTTTCACGCCACCCACCACCGTGTTCACTCGTGGCCGCTCGCTGTCTATCTTGTAGTCGATGCTGCACGAGCCTAGCTATGACCGCTCATCGGACATAGTCACCTGCCGCTCTCGGATGAGCCTGTTGTCGCTGCACTCGCCCACTAGCCACAATCACGTGAACTCTTGCCTGATCGTGCTCCACCGAGATCACCAACGGCCACAGCTCACGTTCACGGCACTCCCCCGTGGTGTCACTTCTTGTCAGACACATCTCGCATGTTAGCAGTTCTAGGAGAGGGGGAGGGAGGAAGAAAGAGGAATGGTAGAAAAATGTGGTACACTTCATCCTTACCCTCTTGGATGTATAAAAAAAAATCGGATGATTCAGTGTACATATAGGGGCTTGATCATATGGGTGTATCCTATTTCGTCAATTTTCAGTTTAAAGGTGTACCATTATATAGTATTTCTCATAAAAAAACCGAGTTTTTTCTAGTTAAAGTTCTTTGTACATTATTACTTCACTTAGAAATTGGTATGACTAGTTTGAGGCTAACAAATTTATGGACATCCTCCTAAAATGCCATGTGACATCTTCTCCATCCACCTCCACCTTTCCCCTTCACTCTTACCTACTCCCCCACATCTCTTCCTTCCTATCTACACATAAATTTAAAATAAGAAAATCTAAACTTTAAAAATTTTAAATAGGAAGTTTCAATTTGAAAAAAATTCAACTCAAAAAATTTAAATAATTTTTTTTTCAAATTAGAAAGTTTCAACTCAGAAAATTTCAAATTAGAAAGTTTCAATTCAAAAAAATTCAAATTAGAAAGTTTTAACTCAAAACATTTTAAACTAGAAAGTATCGACTAAAAAAATATTAAATAAAAAAATTCTCAGATTAGAAAGTTTAACCTCGAAACATTTCAAATAGAAAAGTTTCTAATTAGAATATTTCAAATCGAAAAGCTTCAACTTGAAATAATTTAAATTGAAAATTTTAAACTCAGAAAATCTCAACTAAAAAATTTTCAGCTCAAAAAATTTTAAATCGAAAAGTTTCAACCCCGTAAACTTTCAATCTAAAAAAAAATTCATTTTGAAAAGTTTCAACGCGAAAAAAATTGGTTTGAAAATTTTTGACTCAAAATTCAACTTGAAATTATCAACTTGATAAATTTTTAAATAAAAAATAACAAATTGAAAAGTTTCAACACAAAAAATTGAAATAAAAAATTTCATAGAAAAGTTTCAATTCAAAAATTTTCAACTACGAAACCTTTCAGCTAGAAAAGTTTCTATTCAACAAACTTTTAGTCTAGGAAGCTTTGATAAAAAACTTTTGAAAGTTGATAATAAATATTTTAAAAAAATATTTGGAAAAATTTAAAAATAATAAAACTATTTTGAGTTTGAGGGAAGGGGGATGAAGTGGATGGCACCATGTGTCGCGATATGAGGGACGAGGGGGAAGGGAAGTATAGAAGGAAGGAGGTGTTGCCACTTCTCGTAAGGAGAGGACATCCTCACCATTCACGGAGCACCTGCTCGACGACTTCCTCTTCTTCATCGATGCGCACGACAGCTTTTGGGCTGCACTGGTTGCACTCGCTGTGCTGCAGTGAGAGGACCTGGCCCGGATGTGACCTCCTGTGTATCGCCTTATCGACACGTGACGTGGCGGGCAAGGAGCCGCCTCCCCCTCCTATGGGCATCCAAGCAGACCCGGTTGCCCTTGCTACCGCCATCGCATCCGCCTCAGCCACAGTCTTCTCCAGCATGTCCTCCCTCTCCACCACCGTCGCCACGGCCCATGTGGACGTCGCCACGATGCCCTGCTGGATGTCATCCCCCTCAACATTCACCATGCTAAGAACAAGCCACCACAATGGATCTGTTCCCATAGGTACCCATTGGGTATCGAGTACCCATTGGGTTCGAGAGTGGGCACAGATCCGTACCCATGAAGCTTATTGGGTTCTGATGGGTGGCACATGTTCGGGTTTGGGTTACGGGTCTAAGGCAGGCCTACCCAGAGGTATCCAACCGACTGCCATCCCTATGCACACCCATTCGCCCTCTCTCTCTCTCTCTCTCTCTCTCTCTCTCTCTCTCTCTACCACTCACTCATGCGTAGGGGTGAAACCGGGTCGGATACAGGCGGATATTGCTTGTCCCGTATCCTAACCCATATTTTTTTCCGGATTCGGAGTCGGATACGGATGTCCCCGATACGGATACGAATTCGGATTATTCGGGATTCGGATACGGAGCGGATACCTGACGGATTTAGGTCGGGGTCGGATATCATAATCAGATAGTAGTATAATACATAATTGTGTACGTAAAAGAAAGAATGAAGCATTAACCTTACAACATTAGCTTCAAGTCATAATTATTTCAACGTAGGATAGTAGTATAGTTAGAGGTGCAAATGGGTCGGATACAAGGAGAGAGATCGAGACATAAAGAAAACAGAGAACAAGGGGAGCTCTTCCATCAAACTTAACCTTACGGAATAAATTCCTAGAGATATTAAATAGTGTTGAATTGTCACATTATGACAAACTGAAGATAGACTTCTCTCATAATGAGGACTACTCGGATTTGTTTGCTATGCTTCAATTTAATGACTCAACTAATTCCAGTAATTTGAATAGAAAAGAAGTTTATCAAATAAGTTGAACAAATCAATTTAGGTAAAAGCATTATGTCATCACTCTATTTGTTTGTTGATAGATTTGTTGAAGTTCATGCTTAATAACAAAGTAGTGTTTTTTAGTGCCAGTATCAAACAACTACTCTATCTATCCAATAATGAACCAAATTAATGGAAGAATAACTATTTTATCCGGATATCGGGTCGAATATTGCTCTTCCCATATCCTAACCCATATTACATGAGATTTTTCGAATACGGGTCGGATATTGCTCTTCCCATATCCTAACCCATATTACATCGGATTTTTCGGATACGGATACGGATAACATCGGTACGTATTTTAAATAGATTCGGGATCGAATCGGATGAATATTTCCTGTTCTGTTTTCACCCCTACTCATGCGTTTCTCTCCCCCAAACCCTAGAGGTGCTGCCACCTAAGCGCCGCCGTGCCATGGCCTCCTAGGCGATCTTCCTTCACGCCCAAGTGGCATTGACATTTGCGTTGTTGCCACCAGTAACCACCACACCGTCATCAATGCCTTTTTAAATCAAGTTAAAACCCTCTCGAATTTGTGTTGGATTTGATTTTCGAGGTGAAATAATCTTTCCTTTAGGGCCTATTTGGGAGAGTTTCACTCCAAAAAAATCAGCTCCACTCCACTAACTCCACCATAGAGTTGAAGTAGAGAAGTGAGGTGTTTGGCTTGTAAATTAGATCCAACTTCAAAAATAAATGGTTTTGACGTGGATACCCATTTGAATGGAGGTGGGTAATTACCTCATATGTGTAATCAGTGGCAAATGTGGGTAATTACCTAGGAACTTTACGAGTGGGTACAAAACGGTGTTTCTTAGAGTACCTTTTGAGGAGCTCCACAAAAACTATGGAGCAACCCCTTAGATTCGTATTTTTTCTGGAGCTGGAGTTCTGTGTAGCTAAGGTGTTTGGCTACACGAATTTGAAGTGGAGCAGAGCTCTCCCAAACACCCCCTTAGAAACTTTGAGTTGAAAGTTAAGAACTATTTGAGTGGAAAGGTGATGGCCAGAGTTCGAATTTGGATCTACGAGTTGAAAGCTCTTAATTTCTATCTAGTTGAAAGTTCTAAGGTTGAAAGTTGAACCTAATTGAAAGCTGATATTGCCATGATTTGAAAGTGAAAGTTGTTCTAAATTGGACTTGAGAAGGTTCAATTTGTGAGTTGAGAATTTTTTTTTTGGGGGCGAACGCAAAGGGGAGGGGGAGGGGGGGAGGCGTTGCGACGAGGTTGGAAAATGTGCGTCGCAACCTATAGGCGCGAATTAGGCCTCCCAAAGGCTTACTGGCCCCTTCTGGTAGGCAGTATATCCACAAAGCATAATATTAAAATAAACACTTTATAGAATTCCAACGTTATCCCTAAATTAAGCCAGGGATAAAAATCATGAAAAAGTCTATGAGCTAAAAGCTGTTCGTAAATATATAAAACCCATTTACTATCTGTGATAGGGATGACAGTTTTACCTGTAGGTTTGAATATACCTGATCCGATAAGGACGGTACGGGTAGCACTTTATACCCATAAGTTTTTGGGTTTAGATACCCGATAATACCATGGGATGGATATGAGTGCCAATTTATACTTATGAGCACCCGATGTGGGTATCCTATGATATATGAGTCCAATTTTATAATATATAAATTAAAAAATAAAACGGTAATCCTCAGTCATTCACTAGTTTTTAGAAATAAAATATGAACATCATTTTATTACTTGAACTTCAATTTTTATAGTGGCATTTAATTATATGTTTATTGTTAAATTGAGATAATATAAGAATTATTTGAGCTATTTACTGAATAAGCTATGAGCACAATCGTGACGGGTATGGGTACTCATCGGGTTTGAGCATGAGCATAAATCTGTACCCGATAAGTTTAGTGGGTTCGGGTGGACGGCACAAGTTCGGGTTTTGGGTTTGGGTCTGAGAAAGTTGTACCCGGAGGTACCCACCCGATTGCCATCAGTTGTCCTTTTTTTAAAACAAAATCTAAATCAATTTATTTTTATCTTTGAATTAGCTTTTGAGACGTGTGTCTTGTACTATATTAATCCAATAGTTCAAAAATACGTGTTCGCACTTGAAAAGATTAAGTCACCTTATAAATAGACCGCACGTACAATTTATTCTCTCACTTCATTTGCTTGCTACTAGTCAACGGTCGGTGTGATTAACTAGCTGCTTGTCAACAACAGAAGCATGAGGCGAACTAGACTCACCGTAATTTCTGTGACACCTCGGAGTGTCGTAACCTTATTATTGAGCATGATAAGGTTAAATACAGTATGAGATGTGGAAATAAGGTTAAGATCATAAGGATCGGGGGTTAATAACGTTTCCGGGCCGTTTCCGGGCCGTTTTCGGGGTTTTGGGCCTTCCCGGGGGAGTTTTGGGCCTTGGTGGGCTTTGGTGGGATGGATTAGGACTCCGTAACGGACTAGGATTGGGTTGAGGGCTGTTAAAAGGGGCTCCCCTGCCCCCTTGCGCCCCCACCTCAGCCCCTTGCGCCCCACCTCCCCTCTGGCGCCCCTCTCCTCCCGCCCCCGCCCCTAAGCCCGAGCCCCCCTAACCGTGCGCCTCCCCCTCCCTTGCCGCCACCTCCACCCCACCTCCCCTCCACCCCGTGCTGCCCTAGGGTGGTCTCCCCCCCCCTGCACCTTGGGGAGTCATCCCGTGGAGCGAGGAGCGAGGAGCAAGGAGCGAGGAGCGAGGAACGTGGAGCGAGGAGCGATTCGCGAGGAGATTCGCGGAGATTGATTGGAGTTTTGCGCTTCGGGCAAAGGTATGATCTTGGGGATCCTTGGGGATGATCTAGGTACTGTTATTAGGGTGTTTATCAAGTTTTTAGACCAATTGGAAGCGCTGGTTTGAAGTAATTTGGGTTAGATCTAAACTTGTCCACGTTTCTGTTTTCGGGCAGATTGAGCAGTCGAACTAGGGTTCGAGTTTCCGTCGATTTAGAATCCGAATCAGACCGTACGGACTTCTAGGAAGTTGTAGATAATTTAATTATCTTTCCGTGGACGTAAAGCACGTTAATTTCCGATCAGCCGTTTGAAAGTTATGGCTGTTTTACCGAGCGCCTAAAAATCTGTGACGTAACTGGAACAGATTGTGGTAATCTGTAGATTAAACAATTTTAGAGTCCGAATCAGTCTTTCCCTATAACTAGAAAAAGTTGGGAAATTTCCTAAGCTTCGCGACGGTGTACTCGTTTATTCGATTTGGAGTCCCAGAACTCAAGTTATGCCTTTTGCAAGGCTGCTGTCCCGGGACAGAACCTCTGTTTTTAGGTTTTGCGAGTAGTTGGCAATGTCGGGTTAGATGGGGGCGTGTGTACTGTTTTGAGGTTATGATTGTGAGTGTGTGATGCCTATGTGCAGGTGGTGTGACCCCGGGAGTTCCCTCTTCTTCCCGCCAATCCGTTGCACGTGGTTGAGGCAAGTGTGTTGTGATGGATAGCAAGTTGTAGGTTGCATGTTGAAATTAGATGGAATTGCCTACATGATATATGTCCACTTGCCATGTTTTAATGATTGATATGATATGATGAGCATGTTTAACATATTATGATGCCATGTGTTAATATGTGAATTGAATATGATAGTTGGCATGGTTGCATGCATGTCATGAGATAGGGCGAGGGCGGTGAGAAAGTCTTAACTAGTCCGGCAAGGTCGGTGAGAAAGTTATGACTGATCCGGAACGCCATTGAGTAAGTCCTATGTCGTGATTCCATCCACGTGGTGTTTGGAAGCGAGTAGGCACCCTCCATCTTCGGGATGGAAGGGAGGAAAGGGTGCACACCGACGGGTGTGTACTTCCCATACCTGGTATGAGGTTCCAGAGGGTCGAGGAGCAATGCATTACATCGCATACAAATTGATGATGATATTGATAAGTATTCATGAATGAGATGTTATACATGATGAAAGATGTTATTGACTTGTTGTTATGCTTGTTGTCCATTGCGGTATGCTTGCTGAGTTTTCGAACTCACCCTTGTGTTTTCTTGTTGTTTTAGGTACCATGAGAACGGCATGCGGGAAAGGGGAATAGTCACACGCTCACACGTTGCTTCACTTTAATGTTTCCCCAAGTCAATTCATTTAGTTGGATACTAAATTGCGTGTGATGGCCTTTAAATTAAGTCTTAGCTTGGTTAATGAGAGTTCTATTGTTTGTTTGACACTTGGAACCTTAAGAGCTTAATGTTAGTCTCTTATTGTCGTTAAGACTTTATTTATTGCTGTTTTAGATGTTTCTCTTATTGCCATATAATGCTATATTGTTGCTGTTCCTTAAATTCATGATAAAACAAAGGAGGTGCTGCCGAAATCTCGGTTTTTAGTCTATGCACCTTTGCTGGAATTTGATGTTAAATGTGGTATTTAGATGTTGTTTAGCTTATGTTTGGTAACATTCAGGCATAGTAAATGCCGGGGTGTTACAATTTCGATGGGCACCCTGGTGTCGATGCGGTGCTGGTAGTAGAGGTTGATGCAGTCGACGCCGAGCCGCTTGAGGCTGCCCTCGCACGCCGCCCTCACGTACGCCGGGTCGCCGTGCACCTCCCACTCCTCGGTGATGCCGAACTTGGTGGCTATCTGCACCTTCTCCTTCACCCCTTCCTGCAGCGCCTGCATATATATATCCAACAAAGAAAGCAGTAAGCACTAGCTTTCAGTACCTCATCAGCTACGCATCGATCCAAGAATCAATACTGGAGTACGTCTAACATTCTCTGACCTTGCCGAGTAGGATCTCGTTGGTGTGGGGGCCGTAGATGTCGGAGGTGTCCAGGAGGGTGACGCCGGCGGCGACGGCGTGGTGGATGAGCGCGATCATGTCTGGCTCGGGCTTCGGCGGGCCATAGTATATAGGCGGACATGCCCATGCAGCCGAGCCCCTGCGCCGACACCTCGAGCCCCTGCGAGCCCAGCTTGATCCGCGGCTAGGGGTGAAAATGGGTCGGGTAATACCCGATCCGTATTCGTACCCGGCAAAATTCTACCCGAAAATTCGGATACGGATACGGGTATTTTTTTGTCGGGTCGGATACGGGTAATTACCCGGATAATTTTCTTTCGGATACGGGTCGGATACGGGACAGCCGATACCCGGTAAATACCCGGATTTTCGGTCGGATCACGTACCGGATAATTTTAAAATCGGGTACCGGATACAGACAACAGTAATTCACATTTTTGGAGGTCTTCCCGTTCTCGAAAAATTTTGTTGTCTACATGAAAGTTGTAGAGAATTTTGAGGAGCATCTTTTTCATATTGATAAGTTTTTCATTTGAGCAACAACAAAAATCATAGAAAATCGGGAAGGGTAACAGAGAAATTCATGTTTAAGACGGATCAACTTTTACAGCATGCAGTAATTCGTGTTTTTGGAGGTCTTTCCATGCTCGAAAAATTATATGGTCTACATGAAAGTTGTAGAGAATTTTGAGACACATATTTTTCATGTTGACAAGTTTTCCATTTGAGCAACAGAAAAAATCATATATATGGTGCTATATATATGTATGGACTGCTATATGAAGATGTCCTGTGTTGTATACTTGTCAATTTCCATATGCTAGTGCTATGTTATATGGTTTATGCCCTTTGACGTGTTAGTTCGACTGTATGTTTTGTATTATTTGTGTCGGTATATGCTTTGGTTAGATTATTTTTATCATAAATTTTAATGCTACACAATTCACATACTATCCGACTAATTACCCGATATCCGTATTATGCCCGTCCGTATACTATCCTGCAGTTTTCTACCCTTTTATAGATACCCGTTACCCGTATCCGTATCCGTACCCGATTTTAACTATCCGTATCCGACCCGTATTCGAGTAAAAATAATTAGGGTAGGATACGGGATCACCTACTATCCGACCGTATCCGACCCGTTTTCATCCCTATCCGCGGCACCACTGCCGCGGGAGCAGCCATGGCCTGGTCCTGCAAGCTACCTACCCTACTGGTGCACTAGCCTAGAGTGTTGAATAGTGAAGTAGACTAGCTTATTCCTGCCTTAATTTATACTGAGTGCAGTGAAGCCAAGACGTCAGGGTATAGGTCACCCGGCGGCTTGGGACGACGAAAATTGTTTTATAGTAAGTGGATTGGTACGATGAATTGTTATTTAGTCGGCGGCATGGAACGATGAATTGTTTTATATAGACATGGGAGATGACCGAGCTTTTTCACGGGCGGCCTAAGACCTCGTCCAAGCACGGCACGGTCCGAGTGGATTCGGATCGGGCCAGGCCTAAGGATGGGCCCGTCGGGCGGCCTGGCTCGGCCCGACAACATGTTTGGAGGTGTTGATACTGTTGAGTAATTAGACAATTTTCAGATTAGATTCCGAATATAAATCATTAGGGGTGAAACCGGGTGGGATACATGCGGATATTGCTTGTCCCCGTATCCTAACCCATATTTTTTTTTCGAATTCGGAGTCGGATACGGATGTCCCGGATACGATACGAATTCGGATTATTCGAGATTCGGATACGGAGCGGATACCTGACGGATTCGGGTCGGGATCGGATATCATAATCGGATAGTAGTATAGTACATAATTGTGTACGTAAAAGAAATAATGAAGCATTAACCTTACTACATTAGCTTTAAGTCATAATTATTTCAACATAGGATAGTAGTATAGTTAGAGGTGCAAATGGGTCGGATACAAGGAGAGAGATCGAGACATAAAGAAAACAGAGAACAAGGGGAGCTCTTCCATTAAACTTAACCTTACGAAATAAATTCCTGGAGATATTAAATAGTGTTGAATTGTCACATTATGACAAACTGAAAATAGACTTATCTTATAATGAGGACTACTCGGATTTGTTTGCTATGCTTCAATTTAGTGACTCAACAAATTCCAGTAATTTGAATAGAAAAAAAGTTTATCAAATAAGTTGAACAAATCAATTTAGGTAAAAGCATTATGTCATCACTCTATTTGTTTATTGATAGATTTGTTGAAGTTCACGCTTAATAACAAAGTAGTGTTTTTTAGTGCCAGTATCAAACAACCACTCTATCTATCCAATAATTAACCCTCTCACACAACCATGCAAGGGCAACCCAAAACCCTAAACACATAATGGGTTTTCTTGCACGGTTTTCAAAGCATACTACCTAGACCTGCTAACCTATCAACTAGACCACGATCCAACGGCCCTCATCGATCCTCGTGACATCTAGCTAGTATCATCGCCTTTCCTTGTCTTCTTGACTTGCCTGGACTCCTTCTCCGTTCATCTTCCGGCGATCTTGAATCGTCTGGACCTCCGACGCACCTCGTCTAATCTCGGTCATCCTCCGCCTCACCATGACCTAGCACCGTCGTCCTGCAACCATTAAAGACAAGCAAAACCCATCACATAGCAATGTCCAACAATAATATGAAATAATCATCACATATGCTCAAACAAAGATCTTATCTCGATCGTATGCATGAAGTTGACACAACTCCAATTGCTTCCTTTTGAATTCCAATTCAAATCAAACTCAAACTTGAGCACACCTTACTCAAATAAAGTCAAATACTCATCACAAACAGGGATGGACCTCCACACGGTCCTTCAGAGCGGTACTATCGCTCTCAAGGGCAGTAGTGCTAGCTTGATCTGGCAAACAAAGAATAGCACGAGTTCTTGAACCAAGAATTGATGAATCCTTCGATCTATTGGTCTAAAACTCATGAAATTTGGTAGGCACCTCCTAATTGATGCCAAGAACCTATTCCATCCTTCAATCACGAAGATTGATGTCAAAGTTTTGACCTTTTTTCAATCGAAGGAATAGTACACCAAGAAAAGGAAAAAAAACCAAAATCTTGGTCTTAGACTTACTCGTGTGGTTTTGATGATCAATATGATCTTGGTTAACCTCCAACATGTCAAAGCAAGCAAGAACACAAGAGAAGAACCACACAAACACGATCTACATGAAGTTCGTCATTCAAGCAAAAGATTGATTTCTTACAAAGTTCAAGAGAAGATTTGCCTAGATGATTGGGATATGATCTGAAATGGATTCATCCATCAATCATACATCCTCGGCACAAGCACAAGCAAGTAGAAGGAAGGGAGGCAAATCCAACATGCAAAAATATAAATTGCAAAAATTTTGTAACACCCCGGCATCTAGTATGCCTGAATGCTACCAAACATAGACTAAACATCATCTAAATACCATAAATAAAGGAAAATTACAGCAAAGGCACAAATGCTACACACCGAAATTTCGGCAGCATCTCCTTTGTTTTAATATGAATTGAAACAATAGCAATATCATGGCAAAATATTTCATAACATAAGACATCTAAAGCAGCAATATATAATGGATAAAACATCATCATAAGCCAATAAAACCAAATCCAACCACTCCACAATCTATAGCTAAGCAATTAAGGATCACAAGCACACTAAATTATTCCATACACCAAGTTCATGGCACTTATTATGATCATGACTAAAAAGGGTGATTGTGGTTGGAACTACGTGAAGATGTGTAACTATTGCCCCTTCCCACATGCCGGTGTCATGGTACCTAAAAACAACATAAAAACACAAGCGTGAGTTCATCACTCAGCAAGTATATTGTAATGGACCATAAAAATAATTTAATGTTATCATCACTAAATACCATGATCAACACCATGAATACCATATCATTCTCATGTCTCATCATCATTGTACTCATTCCATCATCATCATGTATGCAATGCAAATGCTCATATCTCCACGAAGCACATACCGGTATTGCCGAGTGCACACCCGTCGGCATGCACCCCCTTCCCCTTCCATCCCGTAGATGGAGGGTGCCTACTCTTACTGACTCGCTCCCATGCACACACGTGGATGGGACTACGAGGTAGGTCTTTCGTGTTCACTACGTGTGAACACAGAGGCCCGCATCAGCATGGGACGCCTCTTCCATTATGAATGCACATATGACATAACATGTAAATATTGGCATAAACAGTAAATACCACACAATCATAATCAATATGAAATCATGTTCATCATGTCATAGGCATACATCATTCTTAGTATCATATCATAAAGCAAGTTGTACCCAATCAAGTTTAGCAACAATCTAAACGATACCCATTCCAATACACTTGCCTTAACCTCGGGCGACGGATTGGCGAGAGGATGAGGGCACTCCCGGGGGCACACCACATACACATACATACCACACACTCAAAACGTGCCCCCAAAACAGTACGCAACCACTCTTCTACCCCGACATCGCAAACCACTCGCAAACCCAAAAACAGAGGTTCTATCCCGTCGGGACAGCAGCCTTCCAAAAGGCATAACTCGGGTTGTAAGACTTCAAATGGATTAAACGAGTACATCCTCGCGTAGCTTAGGAAATTTCCTAACTTTTTCTAAATATATGGAAAAACTGATTCGGAATCTAAAGTGGTTTAATCTACAGAATACCGTGATCTGTTCCAATCACGTCACAGTTTTTATCACGTTCGGTAAAACGAGCATAACTTTCAAATGGCTAGGCGGAATTGGACGTTCTTTATACCCACTGAAAGGTATTGAAGTTATCTACAACTTCTTCAACAGGCGGCCGACCAAATTCCGACTCTACATTGGCGAAAACCCAAACCCTAGGTCGACTGCTCATGCTGCCCGAAACAGAGAACATGGCAAACACTAGATTCCATCTAATCTACCCAACTACAGCACCACCAATTGATCTAAAAACATGATATCAACTCTTAGAACAGTACCTAGACCAACCCCAAGGATCCCCGTGGCCATACCTTCGCCCGACGAACGAAAAACCAATGGATCTCCTCCCTGATCGCTCCTCGCTCCAATGGATCTCCTCGTCGCGGAGCACTCCAATGGACGGATCTTCGGGGTGGTGAGGTGGAGAGGCTTCCCTAGGGCAGCAAGGGGGTGGAGGAGAGGGTAGGGAGGGCGCACAAGGGGGAGGAGGCGTGGGGGAGGGAGGGGCGCAAAGGAGGAGCAAGGGTGGGGCGCATTAAGGGGCTGGGGGAGGCTCCCAACCAGGACTCCTACTCCCAATTCGACTCAAACTCCATCCCACCAAAGCCCACGACCCCTTCTCTTAGGCCCAAACTCCCCCGGAAAGGCCCAAACTCCCGGAATCGGCCCGGAAACGCAAATAAACCTCATACCAAAAGGTTTTAACCTTAATTTCACATTTTATAAGATTAGGACATTTATAGTGTCCCGGAAGGCGAAAATATGATGCCGCAATGCGTCACCCACTAGGTCAACAGAAGGTGGTCGATTTTTCTGCGAAAGTTGCCAATTGTCATGCTGGATTACTGTGACGGTTGATTACAAGTCCAATTCTGACAGCTGAGGCGTCATCACATAGGTCATACAATTCTTTATTCACGAGTACCATGAGGTGAATCCAGGTTTCGCCGGTTCAGATGTCAAAATAGACGTGTCAGTATAGATAACTATAGTTAAGACTCGTCAACAAATTATTAGTCTTTTGAAACCTCTCATGATCTTCCATGTCAATTCAATGGCATAAACGGTTTTGAAGATTATTAGTGACGGTTTTGAACCGTCATTGATAATATTATCAGTGACGGTTCCAAAGAAAAACCGCCACTAAACGGTTTTACTATTTCTGGTATAATAATTATGTAACAATTCAATGACATAAAAGTAATCGATTGTTCATTATGTAACAATTCAATGGTATAAAAGTAATTTCCATTTTATTTATCATCATAGGAAAATACCAATATTTTATTCCCACCTGCAAGTGCTAATAGAAATGAAGATGGGACAGACACATGGCACTGGGAACTAATCTCTAATTCAAACATCACCAACCACAAATAAAACATTTTCATGCAGATTATTACAATCCCATCTAAATCCTTTATTATTCAACTATTTCGGTAAATCCTTTGTTATTCAACTGTTTAGATCTCATAGCAAGGCTGGTTGAAAGACACAATTGAAGCGGTTACTCATCTTTCCATGATGACAAGGGAGGGGTATCTGAATCCTCCCAAGTGATTAAGGTGTTCTTCATGTATCGATCACCTTGGACAACATCTGGAGCGGCATAAGATTCCAGTTCGGACATGTCTTCTGGTGTGAGCTTCACAGCTAGCGCTGCCACATTCTGGTTGAAGTTCTCAACTTTAGTGGTTCCAGGAATGGGGCAAACGTCGCTTCCCTGGTGGTGAACCCAGGCCAACGCAAGTTGTGATGGTGTGCATCCCTTCCTTGTCGCCATTGCGTTAACATGCTCAAATATCGCAGCGTTCTTCTCGATGTTCTCTTGTTTGAATCTCGGTAATTGCTGCAAAACGCATTTTAGTTTCAGCAAAAGTGAGCAGTGAAAACCTCAAGTTTCTTGTTGCTAACTCCTAATTAGAATTAATCAGAAAAGTTGTAATTATAGGTGACAAGGGTACGCACCTTGCGTGTATCCTGCTCTGACAGTTTATTGACAAGTTCAGCTCCGCTACACAAGAACCCTCGACCCAGTGGACTATATGCCACAATTCCAATGCCCAGTTCCCTGAAAATATCAGTACAAATGTTTACTTACTGAATTTAGAAAATCAACGTATCCCATTCGGTTTCTCTCTCTCTCTCTCTCTCTCTCTTTTTTCAAGAGTTGCGATGTGCAAGCATGCAAAATAGGGTACCGGCAAGTAGGGATGATGTCTTTCTCTATGTCTCTTGACCAGAGAGACCACTCCAACTGGACTGCGGTGATGGGATGAACTGCGTGTGCCCTTCGGATTGTCGATGCCGACGCTTCGGATAATCCAATGTACTTTATCTTTCCCTCTTGGACCAATTTCTTGAGCTCACCAATCTAAGAACAATTTATCAGATTATACAAGCTACTCAATGAGCAGAGTGATCTCAGTAGAAACAAGTTGCCCTGAAGTAAGACGGAATGCAAGGTTGCATGTAGCCAGGGGCGGATACAGGACCCCGGCTGCCCGTGCTGCAGCCCGGGACTTAGTACCGAAAGCCCATTAATTTTTTTAAAAAAACTATTAAAAAATCATTAAAAACAGAGATTTAATTTATGCTGGCTCCGCCGTGTAGGATTACCGTGACTTCGATGGGCACCCTCTTGTCGATGCGGTGCTGGTAGTAGAGGTCGATGCAGTCGACGCCGAGCCGCTTGAGGCTGCCCTCGCACGCCGCCCTCACGTACGCCGGGTCGCCGTGCACCTCCCACTCCTCGGTGATGCCGAACTTGGTGGCTAACTGCACCTTCTCCTTCACCCCGCCTTGAATCGCCTGCACGTACGCGGTCAGGTTGCAACGAAGAAAGCTTAATTTCAGACTTCAGCACGGCAACACCCAAGAATCAATCGAAGCAGCTAGGCGAGACCTTGCCGAGGAGGAGCTCGTTGGTGTGTGGGCCGTAGACGTCGGACGTGTCAAGGAGGGTCACTCCGGCGGCTACGGCGTGGTGGATGAGCGCGACCATGTCGGGCTCTGGCTTGGGCGGGCCGTAGAAGGCGGACATGCCCATGCAGCCGAGGCCCTGCGCCGACACCTCCAGCCCCTGCGAGCCCAGCTTCATGCGTGGCACCACCACCGGAGCAGCAGCCATGACCGGACAATATACCGATGCTTAGCCCCACTGTCTGTGAGCAGTAGTGGATGCACGCACGTTTGGGCTTAATGTGGTTCTCGTATGTTCTCGTTTATAGTGTCCCGGAAGGCGAAAATACGATGCCGCAATGCGTCACCCAGTATGTCACCAGCAGTTGGTCGACTTTTCTGCGAAAATTCCCAATTGTCACGCTGGATTACCAGCTTCGACTTTTCTGCGAAAATTGCCAATTGTCACGCCGGATTACCAGCTCCGTTCTTAACCCTAGTAACGAGTGATTACAATTGACCAATTCTGACAGCTGAGGCGTCATCGCATAGATCATGCAATTCTTTATTTACGAGGTCCATGATGTAGGTTTGCCTTTTTAAGGGGAGACGGATGCAAGCACGGCTATATATGCTTCCATTTTCGCCTTCTGCGAGAGATCACAGTGTAACTTGGTAGTATAAATTAAGGTGCTAATCCTGCATTCCACACCAGGGGCGGAGCTGGGCCACTGAGGCCTGGGTTCAAGGCTCAGTCCAAATAACAATGTATATTACTGTTTAATTTGATTCGGATCCGAGGTCTGCTCATTCAGCTCAGTCCGCCCAGCCACTAGAAGAGGAGCGCAGTCGCGCACGCCGTAGCTCCACCGATGATCGATCCATGCGCAGTCGGCCGCCCGAGGCCCTGAGCCGAGGTCCGCTCCCATCGCCGGCCGCCTCTCGACTCCCGCCCGCCGCTCGGCTCCTACCCGCCCCCGCTCGTCGCTCGGCTCTCGTCCCTACCCTGCGAGGTCCGCCCCCATCCATCGCCCACCGGTCAGCCACCGCTCGGCTCTTGTCCCCGCTCTCCGGCCGCTCAGATCCCCCCTCCCCCAACCCCGCCGCTCGGCTCCTGTCCTCGCTCGGCGAGGTCCGCCCCCGCCCCCGCCCCTGCTCAGCTCCCTTCCCGATTACCCCACACGGCTCTGGGAGCTAAGCGCCACACTGCCGCCGCAAGGATGGCCGGCCAAGCGCCAGCCGCCGCAACTCGCACACAAGGAGGTCTCTTCAACCGAAGCTGCAGCAAGTAGTCAGACGACAGTGGAGGTGATGAATTTTGTTCCTTTTTTTTCTCTGTGGAATGTGGAGTATGGAATATCAAATTATCAATCGAATGTTGATTTGAAGAACTAAATAACTGACAGTGGAAGTGATGAATTTGACAGGATGATTGATCATTTGATTGGTGGTGATCGAGAGAAGCGGCCGTATAATAGGGTATCGAAAGCAAAGCTTTCTCTAAGTATTGTACTTATTTAAACTATCGCAATTTATACTATCCTCTTTTGATGATGTTTCATGGACTTATCATAATCAATTGGTCAACACTTCTATAAACCTACGACAGACAGGGTTATATGCCACCTACCACTTTCAACACCCGACCTGATTTATTTCTCTTGCATATTTTAGATTGCTGAGTTTGTCATCATCAATGCCTTGTAACCCAGACTTAATTTAGACCCTACTCTATGCCTTGAAAGGCTTTGCATACTTATCATGATCAATTGGTCAGCACTTCTGTAAACCTACGAGAGACAAGGTTATATGCCACCTACCACTTTCAACACCCGACCTGATTTATTTCTCTTGCATATTTCAGATTGCTGAGTTTGTCATCATCAATGCCTTGCAACCTAGACTTGATTTAGACCCTACTCTATGCCTTAAAAGGCTTTGCAGCTCTATTGTTAAGAAGGTAACCCCGCATTCTTTCTGTTTCTGGATATGCACTTAAAAAATATTATTTAGCCTTGAAAAGTATCGTAATTTAGCTTGCACTTTTGTACAAAACTATATGCAAAATAGATTGATTTAGGTTTAAATTTGAATTCCATCTTCACATTTTAGCAATTCAAATTTATTTTTTATTGTGTATTTGTACTGTACTTTTTGCTATACCATCATGTTTGCAATCTTTAACGTTAATAATAGCTGCTTATTTTTGGTCAAGGCTTAATTCTGGCTCTGCTACTGTTCCACACGACTCGGTTTTGCGACCAACCAACAAGTCCAATTCTGACAGCTGAGGCGTCATCGCATACGTCATGCAATTCTTTATTTACAAGGACCATGAGATAGGTTTGCCTTTTTCCGGGGAGACGGATGCCAGCACACGGCTATGCTTCCATTTTCGCCTTCCGCGAGAGATCAGTGTAACTTGGTGAGTTTTTCTAAAAAATAATACATTTTTAAAATAATTTTACAAAAATAATAGCCCAAAAAATTACAAAAATATACCCCTATCGCCATTTCAAATGAGTAGACTTATTTTATCACGAATTGAATTGAATTGACAAGACTGAGGCTTTCAGAACCCAATTACCAATTCAAATAACGATATATGTGTATTTTTGTAATTTTTTTCTTTCAATCTATTTGCAAAAAAAATTAAAAATATATTATTTTAAAAATAAATTGGTAACTTGGTAGTATAAATTAAGGTGCTAAGTGAAATAATAGGAGATAATGCCAATCCGGTGAAAATTCAGATTTTCACCAGACTTACAAGTTTCTAAAAAAAAGAGAGAGGTACTTAGAGGAGTATGTGCTATATCTCTACAAACATTCAAGATCAAACACTATCACATCTGTGAGATATGAAAAAAAACCAGTACTTAGTCAAAACAGTGGTCCTACTCTACAGATCCGTTGATTCCAGACTAGTTGATGTCACCCTAATGAAGCTATAGTATCAACTCCGATTTTCTATTTTTCCAAAGTCCTAATTTCAATTTTTGTTCTGAGGTACAAAATTTTTTCTCCTTAATTTGTAGTACTCTTTAATCTTTTAATAGAAGTCCAAAGCACAGTATATTTGCACTTCAACCCCTCATCTCTTAATAAAACAAAATTTCGACCGCATGTGCGCAAACCATCTATTTGTTTCAAAATTTCAAACACATCTATCCAATTTGCATACACCTCCCCAGTTCACCTCCCATCTTACAGTCTTACCCATCTGGGGCACCACCACTGCCCCACTGATACTTGGGATTCCCACATCTCCACCAACAGAAACACATCCTAGCTCACACATGCCATATATTATTGCCAAAGTTCATAATTTCTCACTTAGACGAGCAGAAAGAAATTTAGCTGACTCTGTTCCTCTACTCTTGCTCATTCATTCTTTCATCAGTTGCTCAATAGTGTCATTAATATATAGGGTTATTATTTAAAACGGAGTGTCATCGAAAGAATAAGTTTTTATTCCGTATAGGCATTATTTTCTTCACACCTGCTGTAAACAGGAATCAAGTAAGCATACTGCATACAAAAATATCGTTGTGGGAGTTAAATTCCAAAATCACCAAGCAAGCAAGCACATACAATACATTTGATGAAGATTATTACAACTCCTTAAAAATCTTCTGTTGGACAACTATTTAGCTCATAGTAAGGCTGTTTGAGATTGAGACACAATTGAAGTAGTTACCCAATCTTTCCATGATGACAATTGACAAGGGAGGTGTTTCTTAATCTACCCAAGTGTTCAGCAAACAATCCATGTATTGGTCATCCTGGACATCAGATGATCACTAGCAAATTCCTGATCTTTCGTGACGGCCAAAAACCGTCAGGATAGAAAGAAAAACCAACAGGAAATATTTTAATGACAGCTTCCTGTCAGATAAATAACGTAACCTAACACAAATAAAAAGAAATTACCTAAGGTTTCCCAAATAGGGAAATTATCCGTGACGATAATTTCTGACAGTGGTCGTCAAGGAAATGCATCTTAGTCAGATTTGTCAGCCAAACTGAGCAATATAATCCTGATGGGAAATTTCGCTGACGGAAACAATTCACGCCGATAGGAAAAAATAATAAACAAGAAAACAAATACACAAATGTGCTCATTTAACAAATGTGTTAAATCTGCTTGGCATCTCTTTGCCCTATACCATATCTCACAACGTAGCAAGTATCTCGCGTAACGAAGGTATATATGTGTAGTCAAGGTTGTCAAGGCGACAAGGCGAGGCGAGGCGCCAGCCCATCGCCTGGACTCCTAGGCGACAAGGCGGGCGCCTAGGCGAGGATTAGGCGAGGGTTAGTATTTTCAGTATAGCACATTATCACCAATACACATATACCTTGTATGGATGCAAATAAATAGCATGACAAGATGCCAATTAAATAGAGAAGCACACACAAGTCTTAAACAAGTAGATAGCAACATTACTACCAATAGCTAATGTTCTTTAGAAGGACAAAGCATGCATAGTCACCACAACTCCACAAGTCCAAAAGAAAATCATAGTCACAATCACCAAAACAAGCGGCCTTAAACATCTAGTTCTAATTCTAAACCATTCAAATCCTCGTTTGATCCATCTCCACCAGTCTCATCGTCATGAGGACTAGGTGGAGCCTCATAATCATCATCAACATTCTCATCGTCGTTCGTAATGTGCTCGACTTCATGTTCATCATCTTCACCGGCCCAAACCAAGCTCTTGAACAACCCTTGATGTAGAACCACCTCCATGACGACGAGAGTAGGATATGATTCCTTCATGCGCTCTCCTAGGAACATTACGACCCTCAAAGTTGCGTGATGCATCCATGGCGTCATCAACATGAGACCATAAAAGATCATCCCCATTGTGAACTTGTTGGGCATTTGCATCAACCCATTCATTGTCCCATTGAAACTCATCTAGGAACAAAGGGTTATAATTGGTTCCTCCTTCACTAGCGTTTTAAATCTATTGGCAATTTTCCGGTTGTATTGGACATAGACCAAATCATTCAACCTTTGGTGTTCTAATCGGTTCCTTCTCTTGGTATGGATCTACAAACAAGAGAGGTAAACAAGGATAACTTTAGATGGTTCAAAACTAAATAAAAATCTAAAGCATTGAGTAGTTACTTACAAACTCAAATGTGCTCCAATTGCGTTCACACCCCGAGGCCGAACAACAAAGACCTAAGATGCGCTTTGCAAATGCTTGAAGGTCGAATGTCAAGCCCCAAATGCAATCCACCAATCAACTATAATTTGAAACATAGTAAATTAGTAATCAACTATGTTAGAATCTTAAAAGCTTAAGAAGAGATAAAAGTACTAACGGGGGTTCTTGGTTTTGTAAGCTCTAATGGCCATTGGCCTTCCAAAGCCACCTCGCAAATTGTCATAGATATCAGCTTGGTCACTTATTTTGCAAAGCTTGTCTTCATCATCATAGAACATCTTCTCGAGCACATCATTGAACATTAACCTCAACCTAGACGCTTGTTCCGCATCTTTCTCCTTGATTTCATAGTATTTACCTGGGTTCAAGAATAATGCAGCCCCATACAATTTTTGCTCCATTTGATCAGCCCATCGCCGATCAATAATTGCCATGACTCTTCTAAGCAATGGTTGCTTAGTTGCTAAAGTGTCGGCGATCTTCCTTTTTGCAAAATCCATACTTGCATAAACTTCGGCCATTGCCGGCCTCTCATCGCCATCAACTATTCGTAGCACAACAAGAAGTGGCTGTGATGCTCTTATGCAATCCTCCACTGCATTCCAAAATCTAATAGCGATCACAATTTCTTGAACCTTTTTCCCACCTCGCTTCTTGCAAGATTGCACCGAGTTCAATCTTCACTAGTAAATAGCTGTCTCAACACATCTCTGTTCTTGTACAAGCTCTGCAATGTGAGAAAAGATGTGGCAAACCTAGTAGCTGCTGGCCTTACAAGATCCTTCCCATTTGTCAACTCTCTCATTGTTGAAAGTAGCCTCCCATGCCTATAGATAAATGTAGTGACCCGCTTGGCATTATCAATTGTCTTCTTGAACTCCGATAGCTTCCCAATGTCCTCCAACATGAGGTCCAAGCAATGTGCAGCACAAGGAGTCCAAAATAGAGCAGGGATCCTCTCCATTAGAATTCTACCTGCCGCTTTGAAGTTGGCACCGTTGTCTGTCACCACCTGAACAACATGTTCCTTGCCGATCCGCTCAATTCTTGCCTCAAGCAAACCTGCTAGCATTGTTGCACTAGCCACTTCACTTGATGCATCAACCGACTCCAAGAAGAAGGTCCTCACGGACGATTTACAAGAAAATTGATCAAGTGTCTTCCCTCTTATCTCATCCATCCATCGACATGAGTGTGCAACCAACAAATTTTCCAATGTTTCTCTTGCTCCATCCTCAACTTATCAGTCTCCTCTTTGCTTTCTCAAGTAACAAAGACCCTCAAATCATGGTATGAAATGTTATTGAAACCGGGTCCATATTGCCCTATGGACTCACACATGATCTCAAAGCTTCTAGACTTGATGGCATTGAATGGAATGCCACACTCATAGAAGAAATCAGATATGTGGCCTCACACCCTTTCTTTCTCCTCCGGTGTCCTTACACATTGCTCCATTGTGGTTTGAGAAGGGCCCTTGCCATGTCTCGCATCAACCACCTCTTCCGGTGTCTTCCGAAGCAACCCAACAACTGATTTAGTTTGCTTTGCCACCGGTTGTCCCAACTTTTGTAGAGCTGATTGCTTTCTTTTCGCAGCTGTCCCAGAACTTGGACATAGGTTGGAAGCTTTAGATGACGCTTCTTGGGAGCTTGGGCCCCTCTCATCACAGCCCACTTCTTCCTCTTCTTGTTCGACTGCCTTATCAATATCATCATCCAATTCAATGACTCTACTTCTTGACGTCTTCTTGAGATAGTCTTGCATCTCCCTCATTATTGCTGTGGTTGTCTTCGAACACTTTTGCACATCTCCAAACCCTGCGGCAAGATGTTGCTTCAATCTCTTTATTCCCGAGCGCATTTGTTTGCCACATAGGGTACATTGCACCAAATCTTTGCTGCTCAAATCCGGCCAAAATCCATACTTCCATCCTGGATCATTGGACTTGGCCTTTCGTGTAGGATCTTTAGCTGGATCATATGCAGCATCGGCAACATCGCCGGCAGCACCTGCTGGAGCATCAGACATGGCCTCAGAGTTTCAGACCCTCACTCCCTGTCCAAAATAAATCCACACACATAGATCATCAGCTGCTGCTTAGCATCAACACTTGTCTCTAACAGAGGGGGGTGAAGAGGGAGCAAACAGCAGCAGCCGAGCAGAGCAGACAGCAGAGGGAGGAGACAGAGCAGAGCAGAGGAGGCAGCCGGAGCAGAGCCAGCAGCAGCCGAGCAGAGCAGAGGAGGCAGCCGAGCAGAGCAGAGCGAGGAGGCAATGAGCAGAGCAGAGCAAATGAGCAGAGCCGCAGCAGAAATGAGCAGAGGGGCGGCGCAGAGGAGGAGAGCCGGAGCGGAGGCCTGAGGAGAGAGCCTGAGCAGAGAGGAGAGCCGAGCGGCTCGGCTGAGGCCTGAGCGGCGCGGCGAGGTCACATGGCCAGCGCCGCAAGGAGAGGAAGACAAACAGAGGGGCGAGGAGAGGGCCGCCAAGGACTGGCTGACGGCCGACGGAGGAGGTGTCGGCGATGGAGGAGGTGGCGGCGCACTAAGAGGACGCCGCAGATGCGATGCTAGGGTTGGGCTGTTGGGGACTTTGACTCGGTCTTATTTCCCCGTGACCGCCCTTCCTCCCCAGCGCCCGCCTGAGCTCGCTGGAGACGCCGCGACGGCCGGCGACGCTAGACGGCCAGGCGGTCGCCTTTCGTCGGCCAGGCGAGGCGACGTCCCCCGGCGACCTCCCACCGGCGCCGCGACGCCTAGGCGACGCCTTAACATCCATGTGTGTAGTATACAAGCATATAAGACTATCTAGGTGGTATGTATGTGTTTTATAAGGTCTTATATGCTCGTATACTATACTCCCTACGTTCTGAGATAGGCATAGGGAATAATTACACACGAAAGTAGAAGAGGCTTTCTTCTACTCCCAGGTGTAACTACTCCCACATCTGATATACTACCTAAACGAATTTGAAATATTCCTTTATCACTTTGGGTATATTCATATACTAATTATAGTGTTCCCCTAGGCGTTAGGCGCGTGGTAGACCGGCATCTTAACTTCTAATCGCCGCCTAGGCCGGCTAGGGCTGCCTAAGCGAGAAAAATTGGCCCAGGCAGCTAGGCGGGAGGGAGTGGCCTAGCACCTAGGCGAGCTAGACGGCCGCCTAGGAGAACAGCGACTAATTATAACATACTCTAATGTGAAACACATGAAAAAATTTCAAGTGAGTCCATAGTTTTTAGTGTATTTTGCAAATACCTTCATAAAAGAAAGGATCTATATGTAGAATTGGTCTCAGATATCGGATCACATGGGGTAAAGAAGATCAATTTTTAAAAAATCATTGTATCAAATTGTTTCACCAGCCCCAAGGAGACTTGGCATCATAAAGACATAGTAAATGATTGGTAATCTAAAACAGAAAAATAGTTGCTGTCCAAATCTACTTCAGATAAAAAGTGATCAAAACATGACCTGGTAGTTGTAATATAACATTGACCCCCCTAACTGAAGCACTAGTAATCCTTTATATTACAATACACATTATGAGACGAGCAAAAAGATAGTTAAGCATTCATTACCATAAATATATAGATATCACTTAAGAATTACCAGAGCACGAAGAAGTGGTACAGTCATGTCACACTAGTCATCTAAGCTTCCTCCCCTCCAGAAGTCCCTTACATGACAAAAAAAAAAAGGATATGTCAGTTATTTCAAGATCGTATTATAAAAAAAAAATGCTTGGCATTAGAAAATAAAGGACGCAATAAAAGATCATGTTTGTCATAAAAAGAAAAGACAGGAAACATCAATAAATTATGTATAGAAAGGAGCAAACATTTATATCCGTAGCCATTTCAATGAAAAGATACATTGCATTTTCAGGGTCTACAGATATCTTTACTGGTTCATGGCACATGCTATCTAGAACGACTGTATCCTGCAGCAGAGAGGATTTGAAGATCATCCAAAATTAAGACAAAAGGAGAATATCACTTACCTATAGTCTCTAAACAGGAGTATAGTCCCACCTGAGCCTGCATAGTTCTGACTTCAATTGGGATTTGCAACTGAAACCTGTTGGGAACATAATGAATTAATCAATTGATTCTGCAATGGAAGTGTTATTACAATGGACCCACAAATAACCTCTATGATTTTAGCATTAAGCTTGTACAAATTGGTGTATATAATATCATGATCACCAGTCCTGTATCAGATAAATCACAGAAGCTTCTATAAGTACAGAATGATTTTTTCAGGAACTCACGAAGCAGTCATGGATGGTGATGGCAAGGGCTCAGGATGGCTGGACTTCAAAAGATTTGGCAGAGGGGGCTCCTGGACATCGGTCAATCCAGACTGGTGGTGCGGCTGCTCGGTGTTGAGGCCCAGATCTGCTCTAAGGCGGGGTTCTTGTGCCTTGTTGTCGGGGTCCAGATTTACTTGCGGCAGCGGCTGGAGGGCGTGCAGGAGGCAACAAGGTGGGGCTCTGAGGATGAGTGGAAGGGTGGAGGTCGGCAGAGGCGCCGATGACGGGGGATGAGGCCACACAGGCAAGAAGCGAAGCGTCGAGGGAAGAATGCCGGAGACTGGGGATTGGGGACATTCCGGAGGATCCTAGAGCTCTTCCTGTATCCACGTGTCGCTCCGAGCGAGGAGGCTTCGCTTTCGTTGTTATCTCCGCTCCGTGCGGCAAGCTTTGCTTCCGTTGTTTTTTCCGTCTGCTTTTGTGCTCCGTTCCTTTTCTGTCCGCCTGCTTTTGCGCTCCATGGCCGAGCCTTCGGCGCGTCGTTCTCCATCTCTCCGTCTCCCCGCTGCGTTTCGCGGCTCTGCGCCGCTCCGCAGCCGGCGTCGTCTACGCCCTCTGCGCCCTTCCTTCGGATCGGGTTCGCTCGCTGTCCCTGCTGCCAGATGATCTGCCGCGGTTTGCTTTGCTTCAATCAATCGCGCTGCTGCCAGATGAGAATGAACCGCTGGCCGCCCGCGTCGCCCTGCTTTGCGCCCGTCAATCGCGGAGTTGCTGTGCCGGAGCCACGCCGCGGCATGGCCTCCTTTCTTGTGCATACAGCCGTCGTGTGCGCTGCCGGCCGCTCATTAAAGTTCGCCGTCTTCTTGCGCCGCAGCCCCCCATCTGATGCTGCACCCCCGCATCTGATGCCACGCATCACGCTTCTACCGCACGTCTGCTGGGATCGCTGCCGCGCGCTCCATCGTTGGTTGATTTGCGATGGTCACTCACGAATTTGCCCATCGCTGCGGGGCTACAGGCCCGTGCTTATCTTTTCTTACACTTGCTTTTGCGCTTTTCATTTACCCTTTTTGAGTGTGCTGTTTGTTTTCCTTTCCTTATTCCTCTTCATGGATTCAGATTCTGCATCGGTTGATTCTACTTCGCTCCTTGAATCCAAGCTCGCCGCTGGGATTTTTGATGTTTTTTTTGGAGTAGTGTACTCTAGCAGAAGAATCATGGGTTGAGTGCGATGTGCTTCTTGAAGAATTTGTGGTGTTTTTTTTCATCGGTCATCAATCACTACATTTCTACATGAAAAGTTCACTGCTATGCTCAAGAGAGGACCTCATCTTGATCATAAACGCGTTTTGTAGAATGTGTATGCAGTTGTTGATGAAGTGATGGTGGGGGGTATGGCATTGGTATTGACAAGCTAATCTTCTGCAAGCAATGAAATGAGCACCTGGGCTGTTTGCGGACCCTGAACATGGTAATCTTGAATTCTTGATTAATCCTTACCATTCGGCTGGGGGATGGCCTATTCCAAGCAATAGAGTTAAAACTCAAAAGAAGTGACAATCTTGATGACCTACATCACAAATAATGAGCATAGGCCAAAAGTCTATATGATGTAGGTTGTAGGCATACTTGTTCTCCAAAATTATCTACATGGTGTCATGTGAAGTTCGAGGTGCAGAATTTCTTGACTATTTGAAGGCATAATTAGTATATTATCCTTTTCCCTACTTGGTGGCAGTACTTTGTTGTCCTCATGTCTGCTTGAAGCTTATCTTCCCATAGTGATTCGCACCGATCGGTTACATGAATAATCTAAAATGAATTCTCGACATGTAAACATACAACAGAGCCAACTTGTCAGTTGTCCTGTGCTCCTGTGTTTAGATTTGTGTTCTGCAACTTGCTTTTTGTATGTTTAGTTAAACATCCAATGCTTTATAAAAATTATGCCACACAGAAGATGAGATGCTATCAATTTTTATTTTTTTGAGACAGTGGTCACACATATTTTTAGTAGTATATAATGAAGGTTCATTTCTAACAAGAGATCATTTCTAAGTTTCAGTTGAATGACTCGAGGCACTCTGTAGGGACTAACATAGATCATTTACTACATAACTGACACATTAGCTCATTGTGATTGTTTACATACTTTAACTAATGTTTTGATTCTGCTGGATTCTATTCTTTACTACAGTTAGAATTTAAGCTGATGAGTTCTGCCATAAGTCTATTTGCTCTTTGTAGTTGTTAAAGTCAGAAATATATTTTCCCAGCCATGCAATCAAGCACGCCTTCAGTTGTCTTTTAATATTGTATATCTTAGCACAAATTTGTGTAATAACCACTAAGTCACCTAATCCTTGTTCCATAATCTCTTAACTTTGCAGATATGCCGAGCACTTGCTTATATACATAACTGTGTTGGCATCTACCACCGTGATATCAAACCACAAAACATTCTTGTGAGATTTAAACTTCTTTCATTTCTATTCTTAATATGTTGTTCTGTACATATCCTGAACATATGCAGGATGTCATGTTATTGGACTGAATATAAAAAATAGAATAGTCCTATAAACAAATCCCGAAGAGTTCCGGAGCTCTCAGCGTGTGCACATCATCTCGTTCGTCCGGACCATTCGATCGTGAGTTCGAACGGTCTGGATTGACTCTCACTGGCCTTAAAAGGATACTCTCCTTTCCTCTCATCGCCACAACAGCCGTGTGGCGCACCGATTAGCCTGCTCCCTCGCGCCCCCGCGACGCAGGTTCGAACGCTTGCTCCGCTCGCGCGCGCGTATTTTCCTTGCTTGACACGTAGTGCAGGCGCGCTGGCCCGCGTGGGGGTCCAATTTTTTTTGGCAAAAAGCCCCTTACAAGTTCGGGAATTGCATGCGGGTCCTTTTTTTGATGAAAAGATCCTTTTGCTGCGTTGAGGCCCTCTAAAAATCCTTTGTTTTTGCGAAAAGGTCCTTTTTTCGTAAAGGCCCTCCTAATTTTTTTGGCGGTAAGATCTATTCCGATTTTACCCGTTTTTCCTCTTCTTGCATAAAGTCCCTACGAATATCCGTTTCTTTTATTCTTTTTTTCGACGTAAACAATCCGTTTTTACTGGCGCGGCAACGTCGCGCCCAATTTCCTAGTTGGACTTAGGTGTCGTTTGGATGGCAAATGGAAATGGAAAGGGATACGAGCAGATTAACCAAATAGTTTCCGAATTGAAAATGGACATCCTACCGGTACCAGTTTATTACGAAAATTAAGCAAAAAAATCATCAAAAACCGAAGAGTTCGAAACCGAGCATTGAAAAAAATTAAAAACAAATTAAAAAACAAAAATCGATTGGTTTTCTCAAAAAACCGATCGGTGAGTTGAACTTTTGGGCGACCGATTTTTTGAGCGATTTTTGTCGATTTTTACCGAAAATCGCTCATTTTTCACCGATTTTTGACCGGTTTACATCGCATAAATTTTTTCAAATATTTTGAATCTTTTTAATTAAACTGGTTCATTGACCGGTTTAGGGTTTCGAACCGGCTCGATACGATCGAAAATCATGGTTTTCGATGGTTTTGTGAACCCTGGACATGAGGTGGGTTACACTGTTCCAGTGGATGGGTATGTGCTAGGGATACGAAGGTTTTTTCTTACCATTCCATTGTTTGGTATGGGTTGGTCTGAGTTTGGAAATGTATTTGTATTTATCATTATGCCTTTGTTCAAGACATATATTACCAATTGCAAAGCAAAATTTCATCAATATTCTTCTTTTGTCCTTTTATTTCTTTACAATTCGTTCATGTGGCTCACTATTTCTTGCTTGAAAAATGAATTCTAAAAGATGATGCTAGTAAAATTGACAATAGTTCTAAACAAATAAAAAAGGGCCAATTGGTTATTTGCCACTTCAGGAATTGAAAATTGGATGGCATGTTAAAAATCATGCCATTGAGTGGCATTTTTTTCAACATGGCATCCAATTTTCAAATTGAGGAGTGGCATATATCGAATAATTCAAAAGATTACTTAAAAGCTCTTGAAGATGTACATTAATTTAGAATGGATTGCACATGCTCATGACCAACACAATTTCCACCAAACCTGCAAGTGTCTATAATTAAGTTACTTTGGTTACCTTGTTTCCAGACCGCATAGCAAAATACATCATTTGCGGACCTTAGCAAAATGGAGTTAGTATGTGATGAATATTTGTTCTGAACATAACAAAAGACTAGATCCCTACATGCATCATCTATGTAGAGCCATCGAGCACATGACATACACACACAGTTTGTAGTCTTCTGGACTATCGAAGAAAAGATTAAATCTTGATTCATCTTGACCAATGAGTAGTGCAGCCTTCACAATTTGTTCCGGAGTAAAATCTGAAAGTTTTCTTAGCACAAGGAACAATTGATTCCTGCTAGCAGCAATTTGCTTTTGAACCTCAAGTTCGTGCACAAAAAGCATAATGTATAGTAGTAGCATTTGCAGTTTTAACTTCCAGAAGGCTTTTTATTGATTTGATATGTTTGCAAACTCTAAAGCAAGAAGATCATCTTTTGCAAACACCCTCTTACGACCAGCTAGCTCCATGTTTAGTTCCACTTGAGGGGTTGTTAGTATGACAAGTTATTTGATAATGAGAGTCATCAATAGTTTCAGCTTGGTTGGTTGTTTCTATCACATATACAGAGGATTGGTCTTTGTTCACTTCGAGCTAATCTCAGAATCTTTAGCCTTCCCTCCTTTAGCCAAACCACTTGCATAAACCTCACAAAGCTTATCATAATTCACAAAAGGCTTCCCATACAAGGCTACTGCCTCGGCATGACTCTACAATAGATAGGATTTATTAAGAACCTCTTGTCTTCCTCTTCTGCAATCCAGATCACTACTACAGAACAGGACATCACTATCGTTTCATCTGTGTCGGTTCCTAACTTTTGCGAAAACACCGATTGTGATATGTCACAAATTTGCGTGACAGAGTTATCACAATCAGTTCCACACAAGAACCGATTGTGATGAAAACTCTCATCAAAGTCAGTCCTCACTAGAACCGACTGTGATATGTAGCACACTAATCACTATCGGTTTATTTGTAGAACCGACACAGATAAAACAATGTTATTTGTGTCGGTTAGGGATAAAAACCGACTGTGATAATGATACACTCATCACAATCGGTTTTTATGCCTAACCGACACAAATAATATTATTATCTATGTCAGTCCTTTGAGGAACCGACAGTGATGTATCGAATGTTTTGTGGTTTTGTGAATGTTCGGTGTGTATTGTCAAATTGTGTAAGGTTTGTTTTTTCGGATGATGAACAGTAATGTTCCCCGGAAGGATCAGTATCTCTGCTCCAATCCCCTCTCAGACAATTTATATAGACATGTAGTGATGCAAATTATATATATTTTATATATAACATTATAGTGCCAGCAGATAATAATAATATATATACCATTTTCCACACATTATACTTCATTGCAATATATAACATTAATTGTTTATAATTATATAAACATATTGACAGACTGCATTATAATTAATATTACATTACCACTCGCAGCTCCCGCCCGAGGGTCAGGAGTCACTCGAGTCGCTGTCACTGGAGTCGTCATCGCTGGAGGTGACGTCGCGTGGTTCATCCTCCGATGATGAACCAGACGAGGTGCCGGTCCCCCAAGGGGTGGTGACCCACTCGTCCTCCTCCTCCTCCTCCTCCTCCTCCTCCTCGTCCTCTCTGGGGCGCTTCCTGGTGGCGTTGGAGGCGCCCAGCCAGGGTGAGGCGCCGGGAGAGACGTCGGGAGACAGCGGGGGCGACGCCCGGCTGGAGTGAGGCGGCGCTGCCGGCGGTGGTGATGACGCTGGAGGATGGAAGTAAGGTGACTCCACAGAGGAGTCAGAGCTTACCGGAGAAGGAGGCGCTGCCATTGCTGCGGTCGAAGAGGCAGAGAAGACATGAGCTATATGGAAGACTACCGATGACCAGGAGGCGCTGCCATTGCTGCGTACTTTTATATATAGGCTTCTTATTGATCGGGGAACGCGATGGTGTGATCAATGCTATGTTTGAACGGTTAAATTGGCGGGGAAGACGAAGGGGTGGATCAATATCAGTGTCGGTTCTAATACAGAACTGATTGTGATAACTTAGCCTATTACAGTCGGTTCTTTTTCAGAACCGACTGTGATATATTAACTGTGTCGGTTCTATAAAGGAACTGATAGTGTTGAGGATCCAAATTATCACACTCGGTTCTATATAGAACCGACTGTGATAACCATTAATCACAAACGGTTCTTGTATAGAACCGATTGTGATGAGGTTCGCTAGGTTTTATATATACCATCGGGACTCGGGATGAACTTATAACTATCCTCGAGTTGGTGTTCTGGAGCCAAAAAAATTCCGTCGTTGCCTCAAGAAACGAATACTCTAGTTTAAACTTATATTTGGATGAGAAAATATGAAAGTCTTGAGGATGTGTGTGAAGACGGTAATTTGATACATTGAGGAGATTTCTCTATTTTTCTGTCTAGCTTATTTGTGTCTTTCTTCAAAAGGTGGGCATTCCTTCAAATCCCTTCAATTTTGTATTAATGTACATTATTGGATTTTGATTCGATTTTGATTTGGTGAATGTGTTATCTGACA
Organism: Rhipidocladum racemiflorum; assembly: GCA_036346355.1. Taxonomy (NCBI): domain Eukaryota; kingdom Viridiplantae; phylum Streptophyta; class Magnoliopsida; order Poales; family Poaceae; genus Rhipidocladum; species Rhipidocladum racemiflorum. Next base: position 34,434,688 of record CM070576.1, on the reverse strand, counting down.
TTAGCCCATATGGTTAAACCAATATGGTTGAGAAATTAAATCGTGGAGGAGATCAGTGGGTTGAGGGTTAAAGTTAATTAAAACCCTAGCTAGCCTGACAGGAGCTAGATTTCCCCTCATTTCTGGTTTTCTTCAAAAGGTGATCAGCATTAATTCCTACAAATCCCTTCAATATTGCAGTAGGACTTAAATTAATTTTTTTTATTTGGTGAATGTGTACATTACATGTCATTATTGTTTCAATATAATTAATATGATCAATGATAGAGTAGTTTAGGTTGCGTAACCTATGTGTCTGCCGTTCGAGGGTGCTTGTTTATAAATATGCTAAAATGGCATATTTATAAATAAGCAGTCTCGAATTGTCCACGTTTTTTGGACAGTTCGAGGATATGTGGCTTGGGCAAGTTCTTAAGCTGTTGTACAAACTCTAGAGAAAGTTTCGGCAGCATCTTCCTGATGTTCTCCGAATACACATCCTCTTGACCTGTTGTCGAGATGTGTATTTGGAGAACAGCAGGGAGATACTGCCGAAATTTTCTCTGGAGTTGTACAACAGCTTAGGAACTTGCTCGAACCACATATCCTCAAATGGGATTAGGACCTGACCTAATTAGAAATTAGAAGTCATCGTTGGTACGTACGTACTTAGTTGGTCAATAGATAGACGTTTCTTTAAGATCATTCAATTTCTCAACTTTGTTAATGCTTCAACCCTTATTTTATTTCATTGATTTGGGCATTATTAATTTATTGTTTGTGGTTTAATTGTAGATGGACCGTGAAGAATGGATGTATCAAAAAAGCCGTGTGAGTGCTGAATTTCAGAGGGGAGTTAAGGAGTTCACAAGAATTGCAGAAGTAGATATGGTTATGAGGGGTGTAAAGTTCATATATTATCCTTGTATTGATTGCACCAATCTCAGGAGATTTAACAACTCAGCTCAAATGGAAGGCCGTTTGATTCGACGTGGCTTCGTGAGGAATTACACGTGTTGGATCCATCATGGGGAGACAAGTAATGCCCCTGTGATATGCAACGAAGACATGTTGGAACTCGATCGCGAGTTGGAGAATGATATGTTTGATAAGGATAATTTAGATCAAATGTTGTGGGATGTGGAGGGAAATTACACGGAAAGAGAGTTCGAAAAATTTAAAAGCTTGATGGATGACGATGCCAAAATGTTGTTTTCGGGTTGCAAAGGGGAATACATGTAACGTCCCAAAAATTTCTTTTAATATATTTAGTGTGGTTATGGGATTATTTGTAATTTTTCGGAGTCTACTTGGAAGCCTCGCGAGTAAGTCGGATTTAGGTTTATTGAACTAATCGTATTAAATAAAGATCATGCATTTTCGAATAAGAAAAAAAATCTAAAATTCTGTTGATAATTAGGATAATTGGTAGACGAGAGCGTTCGCTTCAAATATTCTTGAAAAATATGTTATATAACGTAAATCGTTCATTTTACAAAAATCGGTACAAGTGTCTGATTCACTAAAAGATTTTTTACGAAAAATTTATACGTCGAAAAACCACAAAACCAACTTCGTTAGGTTCTAAATAGTTCCTAGTATTTTAGAGGAATTTTTCAGATTTTTAGAACCTACCTGTTATTTTTTTTTCTCGATATGTGTTGGAACGTATATGCGTATATACCTCTGTGCACGAATTTGAACGTATGCATAATGCATGTACATACGGTTCGGCTGTTTAGTTAATTATACAAGGCTGGGACGTGGTTTCTCCATTCCTTGTATACGGTTGTTCTCCATTTTCCATTCCAAGCCATCTCTTCATCTTCCTCTGCGCATCAACTGCCTGCACGATTACTTCTTCCAACCGTTTTCCATCACTAGTAGTGCAAGTGCTAGCCGTTTCTAATGTGTGCAAGTGCAAGTGCTAGCCGGTTCATCTTCTTTGGAACGCCTCCACATGCATGCAATTAGGGATGAAAACGGTACGGAAACGGTCGGTAAATGACTGTTCCGTTTCTGTTTCCACATTTTTTACCGGTAACGGAAACGAAATCGGAAACCCCGGAAACGGATACGGACACGGATAGTGACGGAAACGAAATCGGAACGGAACGGATACGGAAACGAAAGCGAAAAATTCCACAAGAACATAGTAGAGAATTACAATATACATGACCACAAGAATAATATAGCCCATTCCACCTCTAAGGTGGACACAAGAATAGTGCTATGTTCACTGATATCATTAGAAAAATTTTCTCAAGTTTGTCAGCTAATGGCACATTATTTGTCTCCCATATCAGATCATCATGTCCTCATACATATAATTATCATTGATATCCTATTGCTCCACCAACTACAAAGGTTTAGCACCCTAAAATTTGTATATTATTATTCGATGTTCATTTATGATTTTTTTGAGATTTATCTTGGATTTTCTGGAGTTTATAAATACTATTTTGCATTTTTTAGATTTATAAAATTAATTTATTTATAAAAAAAATTATGCTGAAAATAATTTTTCTAGGTTCAAAATATTCCAAAGTATTTTTGAGAATTTTTTAACTCTATTTAGTATTTTATATAAAACCATTTGTATTTATGAAATTATTTTAATTCGAAAATAAATATAAACTCTCTTCTCATTTTTGGGCTAAGCCCATTTCCCTTTCCGACCCGTTTCCGTTTTTAGTTTCCGGTTTCACTTATACGGAATTTCCGTTTCCGTTTCCGTTTCCGCCAGAATTGGCTCTCCCGTTTCCGTTTCCGACAAAAAATTTCTGTTTCCGTTTCCGTACCGATATTTTCCGTTTCCGTTTCCGTTTCCAAAAAAGAGCTTCCGTTTCCGTTTTTCTTCGGAACGGTTGGGAACTTTCCGTTCCGTTTTCACCCCTACATGCAATATTGCTCCAGCCGCTCTTCCATTACTTAATGCTAGTAATGCTTCATGAACACAACTAGCAACTGACGTGAATACTCTCCACAAGTGTCCAGAAAAAGGTCGCACAATAATTGAACAGGGGTGGGAAAAGATTTACACTGGGGCAAGTGGCTAGATGGCTTCGTGCCAGGTGGGCCTTCGTGGCAACGGGATGAGTGATGTGAGGGCTTTGTGCAAAAACTTGAGAGAAGGATATCTTGCCCTGGACAGTTAAGGACTTCACCTTGCAAGCCTTTGAACTGGGCCTTTCGTGCAACCACATGACTGGAGTGGGACGGCCTTAGTTTAGTAGGATTCTGAAGTCTTACCTTTGATACCTCAGGGTGATAGTTACATCGGGGTAATCAGGTGGGGGGCGTGCACGTACTCTGGCTTGGTACCCTGTCCAACGGTGTTTGTAGGTCCTACACTTCGATCCTTCATGGGGGAAGTGGTAGTGAAGGAAATACCGGAGAGGGGCATAGGTGTAGATGAAGGTTTCTGAAAAACTTCGTTACGGTTAATCGCCTTTGTGGTGTGCGACGGTATCATGTGGGTAAAGTGTACAACCTCTGCAGAGTGTGTCAAAACTATTCGAATAGCCGAGTCCACGGTACTGGACACAGCTCGGGGATTACAGTCAAGGGGTAGATTTTCTAAAATAAAGTATGGGAAGGTTGGCTGAGTGCCAGAGATAATGATAAATTGACTTAGGGCTTTGTGCCATGTTTAAGAAATGAGATTGTGAACTTAATATAATATAATATGATTTCACTGTTTTTGAATCTATTATAATTATTCAATTAAAGACAAATGTTGTTTAATGCAAAGGAACCCATTTAGCCCTTCCTTTGGAAGAAGCCATGCATATAGTAATAGAATTGCACTTCTGTGCATGACTTGCTGAGTATGTTGTATACTCACCCTTGCCAATCAACAAAACATCAGAAGAAGAGTCTACACCCGCTTGGGAGGAGGAGTATGTCGAGGACCAGGAGAACTAGGAGGCAACCTTCGTCAGATGCTTGTGGAGTTGCGGAGCTTGTGAAGACTTTTATTGTCTGCCACTTATGCTTACGTTTGTGTTTATGTTTACTCGTCTTTATTTGAGTAAGCCCTGCGTGGCTGAATATTGTAAGGCGACCTTAAGGTCTTGCAACAGTTATTTTAATTATTTGAAGTACTTATTTATATTCCGCTGTGTATGATTGTGATACTTCATCCCTGTTATGACTGTGTGCACTAGCGAGATCCTGGACTAGTGCAGAATACACAGAGGGTCCGAATTTGCAGATTCGGGTCCCGACAGAGGTGGTATCAGAGCCATACTGACTATAGGATTGCCCTTGGTTTAGAATGGCCGTTAGCTGGACAAAGCTATTTTCTAAAGTTAAAATTTGTCAAGAAAATAAATGGACTCTTGACTTATCCCCTCTCTTCTGATTCGTGTCCCATGCTGAATTTTCTTTGTGCTCATCTTGTTTATAAAATGTTGTGTTCTTACGTGGTTCGTTGTTAGTAGATGAGGATGTACAACACCAACGGAGAGCGCCTTGGAGGGTATGTTGCGGAGATGTGGCGCATGATGCAAGTGCTGGGAGGATACGATCGCCCGATTTACACCGGAACCACCATCGATGAAGCAGGACAGGTCCGAGTGTGGAAGACCAGGCTGATGGTGTACGCTCGAGAAGGGACAAGGGGGAGTCGTCCGACGTACTTCAATGTCAGGAGATCTACATTTGAGGCTGGGATACAAGAGATGTCGCGTTTGGCGATGAGGAGGATTGCTCGCTTGTACTCCAGGGAGCTGGAGGGCACGGTCTTTCGCCATCACCCATGCCGAGATACCCATGCAGACCGGAGGCTGATTGAGGATGAAGATGTCACTGTTACTCACCTGGCCAGGTTTGTGATTGCCCAGGAGGAGGCCATGGATGAGACTATTGAGGAGCTGCAGAGGGCTCGAGATGAGGTCACGGGGTTGAAGACTCAGCTGCGAGAGGCTCGGGAGCTTGCAGCCCACTCCCTTACGAGGGTGCATGAGCTGGAGGAGGCACTTTATGGACAGGGGCCAGAGCCAGAAGAGGAGCCGGAAGAGGATCCAGAGGAAGTGCAGGAGGCACCAGCTCAGGAGGAGGCACTAGTGCAGGAGGCACCCGCGCAGGAGCAGGAGCCGCCGATCCAGGAGCAGGCTGTCTCGGGACTCGACGAGTCAGTTGGATCATTTGTCCCGATGATAGTTGGGCATGGGGATCAGTTTGCCCCGATGCCAGCTCATCCACCCGTGTATCCACCAGGAGGGCCGCAGCCAGGTTTTCTTGACGAGTGAGGATGTTGTTGGTTCGTGTTGAGACTCTGTTGTTAGAGTCGCGTCTTTTTTGTTTCCAGGAGTCGCCCTTAGGCGTGAGTCGTCGTGTGTGAAGATGTCTTGTGTCTGTTGTCTGGTGTTATGTTTGTGTGTGTCTGTATGTGTTGCATTTTCCCTTAGGCACTTGTAAGCGACCATACTAATATTATTACAAAAGCTATTTGGTTTTGGGTTACACCTGTTTTCCCCTGCATAAGTTGTCCTTTACTTTTCTATTCTTTATCCCTCTCTTCTCTAAACTGTTGGAGCAATTAGCAGATGGTGAACACTCGTGGTAATGCTGGAGCTGGAGGAAGTGGATCACGCCAGGGAGAAAAACAGAACGATGCACCGAATGCACCGCTCGTGGACATGCAGAACCTGGGAGCTTTTCTTGCTGCTCAGATGTAGCTGATGCAGATAATGATGCAAACTGTGCAGCAGATTGCCAACCAGGCCACCGTCAACAATGCCAACCCAGCAGGCAACCAGGGGCCTCAGCACCAGACAAGACTGTCGGAATTTATGAGAACCCGCCCACCAACCTTTTCAGGCAATGCTAACCCACTGGAGACAGACGATTGGCTTAGGTCAATCGAAAGGAAGCTACATATTACCCAGTGCCATGGAAATGAGAGGGTACTCTATGCCTCTCATCAGTTAGAGGGCACAGCGGCAGAATGGTGGGAAAATTACTGTGCTACGCAGGAGAATCCCCAAGAGATAACCTAGGCGGAATTTACCGCCGCAATTCATCAGTACCATGTGCCATAGGGTATCATGGATCTGAAGAAGGAGGAGTTCCGATCATTGAAGCAAGGAGACCAATTTGTGGTCGATTACTTAAATAAGTTCACTCAGTTGGCACGTTATGCTCCGGAGGACGTGGCCACCGACAAGGCTAGACAATCCCGTTTTCTGAAGGGATTGAACACTGGGTTGCAGGTGGGATTGATAACCCACACATTCCCGAATTTCCAGGAGCTGGTCAACAAAGCTTTGATTCTTGAGGACAAGCGCCGTGAGCTGGATGACAATCACAAGCGCAGGATGGCGCAGCAAAGTGGACGCTCAGGATAGCTGAAAGTTAGAGTGGTACCACAGCAATTTGCGAGGTTCCATCCCAGAGGCAACACTCGTGCACCAGTACCAGCACCGCATCCAGTAGGACATAATTTCTAGACCCCTGCACCAGTAGCAAACCAAGCCGGAGGCAGTGCACAGATGGCAGGAAGACGTTGCTACCACTGCCATGAGGTAGGACATTTCGCCAATAACTGTCCTAAGAAAGGAGGAGTGACACCGGTACGTCTTAACCTTGGAAACACCCCCACCAAGACACCAGTTCAGAATGTGAACCGCGGAGGTGTACAAGCCGGCACTCAGACTCAGTCAATTGCAAGGGGCAGAGTCAACCATGTTACTGTTAGTGTTATGCCCTTGAGGCAATCATATGGATGATTGTAACATGACTATATTTATGAATAATAATAATATGATTATTGGTCCAATGAATGTATATCATTGTTTTGATCAACAAGTGTGTGACTTGTTTATGAAGCTCTTTACTTATTGATATAATTCGATAAATATCTCTGATCGGATATCATCATATAGGACAACGATGAATAGATCAGCACATGTATTGTTCGATGATCATGTTTCATAGATCATGGGATATGGAGATATCATCAATACATTGTGGACGCATGTTGAAGAACATGTGTTAGATAGACCCACAATGGGACACTGCGAGAATGTTACATTCTTATGTGTCATCAGTGTATCTCATACATAGTAGATGTATGATCCTTAGACCTGAGATTGTCATATTCCCTACATGTGTAATAGTTTACCTTAGGGTTACCAAACACTATTTCCTAACCGGATAGTTATAAAGGTAGCTTTCACGTTTACTATGAAACATGGAGAGGGAAGTGAGTAGTCAAGATGGAATTTGCCACTCCAATGTAACGGAGATATATGTCTAGGCCACTCGTGTGATGTGATTAAGGAAGTGCATGGCCATGCCGTGATTGAGAAGTCAATCACAACTTATTAATATATCACGGATACGAGAGATGGATTGAACTGTCAAAGGATGACATGCTTCTCGCCTTGAGTTCGATCTTCATATAGTTTGGCAAAGGGATTATTACATCAGTACTTTAATCATATGCGTTTGGGAGTTGCCGAGTTGGCATGCTCTGCAAGGAGCCGCTACCGACTATTGGATTAGAAAAAAGGGTTTTTCGAATCCATGTCCAAATGCGCATGAACCTACAGGGTCACACACTTAACGAGCTGGGACGCATTAATTCGGATTGGATCTGTAATTAATGGACCTCGTGGGCTTAGCGCGTAGATGGGCCCTGACTGCCTAGGGTTTCACCTCGTGGCTATATAAGGAGGGGAGGAGGCTAGACGCAGACTACACTTTCGTGCGGTTTAAAGGTGTTTCACCAGAAACCCTAGCCACCTCCTCTCGTTGCCCCTGCCGAGCGACCCGGTGCTTGCACACCGACGCACGGCGTTCCATCCTCGGACGTGTGGACTGCTGTGGTGACGCTGCTGCTACTGCGGCGCGGCGAGGACGATCGGTGGCGAGGACGATCCGCGGCGAGGACGATCCACGGCGAGGACGATCCGCGGCGAGGACGATCCACGCCGAGAACGATCCACTACAACGACGCGTGGAAGGATTCGCAATCAAGGCGTCTAGTGGTAATAGATCTATGATCCCCTTCTTGCGAGTAGCTTTTCTGGTTTGCAGTAGAAATTTTAATTTGTGCTAGTGTAGCATACCGCGTTCCCAACAGTTACTGCTGAAGAGTGCAGGAAGCTGCAGATGTTGTGCTAGGTACGTTCCTGGTCATCTCTGTACCTGCTATAGTTTTATTTGATTCAGAAGCATCGCACTCATTTTTTCCCAAGAATTTGTTGTTCAGAATGATTTGCCTGTTATGAATCTTAAGTGTACGCTCTTGGTTCAATCCCCTGGATCACAACTCCGATCCAAGGTAGGATGTTCTGGAGTGAAACTAATAATAAATGGAGTAGAGTTCCTAGCGAACTTGGTTTTATTGGATACCCAGACCCTAGATGTTATATTAGGGATGGATTGGTTGTCCAAACATAAAGTGGTACTAGACTGTGGACGAAGGGTAGTATCTGTTGAAGGCCCAAATGGTAGAAAGGTGGAGTTCCAAGCAACCGCTACACGAGACGGTCAACTGATGGTCAACAGCTTGAAGACAACTAACCTAGAAGATGTGCCAGTTGTGCGAGAGTATCCGGACGTATTTCCAGATGATCTACCAGGAATGCCACCGGATAGAGACATCGAGTTCGTAATTGAACTGGTACCTGGAACTGCACCGATAGCAAAGCGACCCTATCGGATGTCCACTGACGAGCTGATAGAGATGAAGAAGCAGATCGAGGAGTTGTTGGAAAAAGGTTTTATAAGACCAAGTTCGTCGCCTTGCGGAGCACCTGTGCTGTTTGTCAAGAAGAAAGATGGAAGTTTTTGGATGTGTATAGACTACCGCGCACTTAATGATGTGACGATAAAGAACAAATATCCGCTACCCAGAAGAGATGACTTGTTTGATCAGCTAAAAGGCGCAGGAGTATTTTCTAAGATCGACCTTCGATCGGGATATCATCAACTGAAGATCAGATCGGAAGACATACCGAAGACTGCATTTTCATCAAGATATGGACATTATGAGTTTACAGTTATGTCTTTCGAATTGACAAATGCACCCACCTACTTCATGAATTTAATGAACAAGGTTTTTATGGAATACCTTGATAAGTTTGTAGTGGTGTTCACAGATGATATTCTGGTATATTTCAAAACCAGAGAGGAGCATGCTGGACATCTGCGAATGGTATTAGAGAAGTTAAGAGAACATCAGTATTTGCTAAGTTAAGAAAATGTGATTTCTGGAAAAGTAAAGTGGAATTCCTCGGACACATCATGACAGCCGAAGGAGTGGCAGTAGATCCAAGTAAAGTTGAAGCAGTATTACATTGGGAGCAACCGAAGACGGTGACTCAGGTCCGAAGTTTCTTTGAAATGGCAGATTATTACCGTCGATTTGCAGAAGGGTTTTTAGCTGCTTTAGAAGTAAAACCCACTTTGGAAGATCAGATCAAGGAAGGTCAGAAGGATGACGAGAAGATCAAGCATATCAAATCCAAGATGGAAGAAGGCCTAGCCAAAGATTTCAGGTTGGATGATCAAGGTATCTTATGGATGAAGGAGCGTATATGTGTACCTGACAAGAAGGAGCTGAAGCAGTTGATACTGGAGGAAGCTCATGATTCCAAGTATTCAATTCATCCAGGAAGTGCGAAGATGTACCAGGATTTGAAGGAAAGGTTTTGGTGGCCGAGTATGAAAAGGGAAGTAGCTGAGCATGTTGCCTTGTGCGACGTATGCCAAAGAGTAAAAGCTTTGCATCAAAGGCCGGCAGGACTGCTACAACCCCTACAGATTCCAGAGTGGAAGTGGGAGGAAATCGGTATGGACTTCATAACCGGTTTGCCCAGAACACAAGCTGGTTACGATTCCATACGGGTCATAGTGGATCGTTTAACCAAAATTGCACATTTTATACCGGTGAAGACAACTTACTCAGGAGATCAATTGGCAGAGTTATACATGTCAAGGATTGTCTGTCTTCATGGAGTACCAAAGAGGATAGTCTCAGACAGGGGTACCCAATTTACCTCAAGATTTTTGGATAAGCTGCGTGAGGCGTTGGGAACTCGATTGAACTTCAGCACGGCTTATCACCCACAATAGATAGTCATAGTGAAAGAGTCAACCAGATTCTGGAAGATATGCTTAGAGCTTGTGCATTGGCATATACTACTTCATGGGACAAGTCCTTACCTTATGCAGAGTTCAGCTATAACAATAGTTACCAAGCAAGTTTACAAATGTCACCTTTTGAAGCGTTATATGGAAGACCCTGTCGAACACCGTTAAATTGGAATGAGACGGGTGAACGACGAGTGTTTGGGACAGATATATTGCAGGAAGCTGAAGAGAAGATCACGGTGATCAGAGATGTAACACCCTGGCATTTAATATGCCTGAATGCTACCAAACATAAGCTAAACAACATCTAAATACCACAATTAACATAAAATTCTAGCAAAGGTACATATGCTAAAAACCGAGATTTCGGCAGCATCTCCTTTGTTTTAACATGAATTGAAGGAGCAACAACAGTATAGCAATATAAGGCAATATGAGAGACAGCTAAAACAGCAATAATTAAAGTCTTAACGACAATATAAGACTATTATCAAGCACTTAATGTCTCCAAGTGTCAAACGAACAATAAAGCTCTCATGAAGCAAAGCTAAGCCTTAAATCAATGATCATCACACGCAATTTATTACCAAACTAATAGAATGACTTGTGGAATCAATATGGTGAAGCTACGTGTGGGCGTGTGACTATTTCCCTTCCCCGCATGCCGTTCTCATGGTACCTAAAACAACAAGAAAACACAAGCGTGAGTTCGAAACTCAGCAAGCATATTGCAATGGACAACAAGAACAATATCATGGCAATAACATCTCTCATCATGTGTATCATCTCATTCATGAACACTTAACAATATCATCATCATTATGTATGCAATGTAATGCAATGCTCATGTCTCCTTGGAAACTCATACCGGTATGGTTGAGTACACACCCGTCGGTGTGCACCCTCTCCCCCCTTCCATCCCGAAGATGGAGGGTGCCTACTCCTCGCTTCCAAACACCACGTGGATGGAATCACGATGTAGGACTTACTCAATGGCTCTCCGGATTAGTCATAACTTTCTCACCGACCTTCCCCGGGCTAGTTATGACTTTCTCACCGCCCAGGCCATGTAACATGCCATGAATGCAATTATGCCAACATCATATTTAACTCGTACATTAACACATGGCATCATAACATAATAAACATGCTCATCATATCATTGGCAATCATTAAAGCATGGCAAGTGATCATATATCATATATCCAATCTTCAATCTCAATCAATCAAATCACCTACAATCGCTATCCATTACAATACACTTGCCTCAACCACGGCGACGGATTGGCGGGAAGTAGAAGGCACTCCCGGGGTCGCACCACCTGCACATAGGTACCACACGCTCACAATCATGACCACAAAACAGTACGCAAACCCTCATCTACCCCGACATTGCCAACTACTCGCAAAACCTAAAAACGGAGGTTCTGTCCCGTCGGGACAGCAGCCTTGCAAAAGGCATAACTTGAGTTCTGGGACTCCGAATCAATTAAACGAGTACATCCTCACATAGCTTAGGAAATTTCCCAACTTTTTCTAGTTATAGGGAAATACTGATTCGGACACTAAAGTTGTTTAATCTACAAAATACCGTGATCTGTTCCAATCACGTCACAGATTTTAACACGCTCGATAAAACAGCCATAACTTTCAAACGGCTGGGCGGAATTTAAAGTTCTTTATATCCACGGAAAGATAATGAAATTATTTATAACTTCTTCAACATCTGTACGACCAGATTCCAACTCTAAATTGGCGAAAACGTGAACCCTAGGTCGACTGCTCATGCTGTCCCAAAACAGAAACGTGGCAACATCTAGATCTAATCCAAATTACTCAAATCCAGCACCACCAATTGATCTAAAAACTTGATAAACACCCTTAGAAAAGTACCTAGATCAACCCTAAGGATTCCCATGATCATACCTTTGCCCAACGCACGAAAACTGAATGGATCTCCACCCGATTCGGTCCTCGCTCCTCGCTCCTCGCTTCCAATGGAGGGATCCTCGATGTGCAGGGGTGGGGAGGCTACCCTAGGGTAGCAAGGGGGTGGAGGAGAGGTGGTGGAATGGTGGAGAGGTGGAGAGGTGCAAGGGGGCGCACGGCACAAAGGGGAGGAAGGTGGGGGGTGCGGCTAGGGGCCAAGGGAAGGTGGGGAGGCGCCCTAAGGGCATGTGGGGCGCATGAGGGCAGGGGGGAGGCCTTTTACCAGCCCCCACAAGGAATCCTAGTCCTAAATGGACTCTTACTCCATCCCACCAAAGCCCACAATCCCCTCTTTAAGGCCCAAAATCCCCCGGAAAGGCTCAAAACCCCGGAAACGGTCCAGAAACGGCCTGGAAACGCTATTAACCTCCAAATCCTATGATTTTAACCTTATTTCCACATCTCATACTGTTTTTGACCTTATCATGCACGTTAAATAAGGTTACGACACTCCGTGGTGTCACATTCTTCAAAAGGCCCAGAAACGCGAGTAAACCTCAAGCCGAAAGGTTTTATTCTTTAATTTCACATTCTATAATGTCACACCATACCGTAGTGTCACAAGAGAAAGATTAAAGATTGCTCAGTCAAGGCAGAAGAGCCATGCTGACAATAGACGCAGGGATTTGAGCTTTGAGCCGGAGGACTATGTATATCTCAGAGTTACCCCCCTCAAAGGAGTCAGAAGGTTTCACGCCAAAGGGAAGCTCGCACGAAGATATGTTGGACCGTTCAAGATCCTGAGTCGCAGAGGTGAAGTTGCTTATCAGCTGGAATTGCTGCAATTGTTAGCAGGAGTACATGATGTATTTCACGTCTCACAGTTAAAGAAATGTCTGCGAGTACCTGAGGAACAAGCACCGCTGGAAGCCATCGATTTGCAAGAAGATTTGACATATAAAGAACATCCAGTGAAGATATTAGACACCATGAATCGTGAAACAAGAAACAAATCAACCCACTTCTGCAGAGTCTAGGGGAGTAATCATTCAGAAGGTGAAGCGACTTGGGAACGCGAAGAAGATCTGAAGAAGGAATTTCCCTACCTATTATGTAGTTAGTCTCGAATCTCGGGGACGAGATTCTGTTAAGGGGGGGGGGAGGTTTGTAACGTCCCAAAAATTTCTTTTAATATATTTAGTGTGGTTCTGGGATTATTTGTAATTTTTCGGAGTCTACTTGGAAGCCTCGAGAGTAAGTCGGATTTAGGTTTATTGAACTAATCGTATTAAATAAAGATCATGCATTTTCAAATAATAAAAAAATCTAAAATTTTGTTGATAATTAAGATAATTGGTAGACGAGAGTGTTCGTTTCAAATATTCTCGAAAAATATGTTATATAATGTAAATCGTTGATTTTACAAAAATCGGTACAGGTGTCTGATTTACTAAAAAAATTTTTACGAAAAATCTATACGTCGAAAAATCACGAAACCAACTTCGTTAGGTTCCAAATAGTTCCTAGTATTTTAGAGGAATTTTTCAGATTTTTAGAACCTACCTGTTATTTTTTTTCTCGATATGTGTTGAAACGTATATGCGTATATACCTCTGTGCACGAATTTGAACGTATGCATAATGCATGTACATACGGTTCGACTGTTTAGTTAATTATACAAGGCTGGGACGTGGTTTCTCCATTCCTTGCATACGGTTATTCTCCATTTTCCATTCCAAGCCATCTCTTGCTCTTCCTCTACGCATCAACCACGATTACTTCTTCCAGCCGTTTTCCATCACTAGCAGTGCAAGTGCTAGCCGTTTCTAATGTGCGCAAGTGCAAGTGCTAGCCGGTTCATCTTCTTTGGAACGCCTCCACATGTATGCAATATTGCTCCAGCCGCTCTTCCATTACTTAATGCTAGTAATGCTCCATGAACACAACTAGCAACTGACGTGAATACTCTCCCCAAGTGTCCATTGAAGGTCGCTGTTTCCATTCCTCAGTGCTAGCAACATTACGTGGTTACTTCATGCGTTGGAGTGAGGTGCAGTTCCAGGCGCATGCGTGAAGTAATCCAATTTATTCTGGCCCCGTTGGTCGTCATCGTTGCCGCCGTCGTCTACGCCGCCATCGCCGTTGACATCGTCGCCGCCACCATTGTCGTCGCCGTCTTCGTCGTCGCCGCCACCACCATCGCTACCGCCGTTGACGCCGCCGGTTACCTCGCCGTCGACGCACTCTCCGATCTCGCATCCCCTGCGCCGGACGGTGTACCTGTTTTTCTTTTCCTTCGTGTGCGCTCTACCTCTACCGGTCGGTTGATCTCGTTGCATGTATATGTAGTACGTACGCATGTATGTCTATTGGTACTAGGATCGTATGCAAGTATGCGAATATATAATAGACGTGTGCGTTTACACGTACATTTGTTGGCATCGCTGATCGCGACTCCTCTCTAGCCTGCATGCACAAGGGCGCCATCGCCGTAGCTGCCTGCTCGCCATAGTCACTGTCGCCGCCGACTGATTCCGGCTGACCGCGTTCACCGCCGCCGTCGCTGTCTCCGGCCGACTGCACTCGCTGTCCTGCTCTGGTCGTCTGGCCGATCTCTGTTTTTTTTCTCACGTAGCAAATGCCCAAACCGAACTCATATACAACCAAGGAGTATACACATATACAAGGAGGAATAGTGCCATGCAAAAATGTTACGTAATTCATTTTTGTCCAAATTGCGAATTTTGTCTTTTTTGCTAAAAATTCATTCTAAGTCCGAATCGCTTACAACAAATTTTGTTAATTACTAGAAATTAATACCTTTCTACAGTATTTTTTATGAAATTTTATAAATAAATTTGTACTGTTAAATTATTCGCGGAAAGTCCAAACTTACGAATTTTGTAGCTCTTAAACTGCACGTCCAAAAAATTCCGAAATAAATTTTATAAAACTTAGAAAATGCTAGACTAATTATCTGGAAATTTTCATGAAAGTACGAACTAATTTGATTTGTAGTATTTTTTCGAATGTGTGTTTAATTGGTTGTTTGCTACGCGTAGACGTTGAACTATGCGAGAGTGCGGGAGTTGAAGACCAAGCTCAAGCCGTAGATCAAGATCATCAACTTTTTGAAGGCAAGTCATGCTTTGACCATATTGTTCCCAGCTTTTGAAATTTATTTTGATTTAAATTATGCATGCTATGTTGATTAAAAAGAATTATTTAATTTGGGTAAATTAGTTAATCAACCTAATTGTTAATTCCATCCTTGCTAATAATATTTGGATGCCATAAATTCCATTGTCACTTTAAGTTGGGATTAATCTGTTGGATGATATTATTGTGCCAACATGGGAGGCTAGATCGTGACTAGTTGCTTAGCCATGCTTACGTGAAATGTGTTTCAAATGGCAAAATAACATTGACTATTGATGTATGGAATGAATTTTGGAAATAGTGTAATCTTACCACGTGATGATGTGAAGTATAGGTACCTTTGTGGTTCTACATGGTAATTGATTTTATTGTTGGCATGTGTTGCACAATAATTGAACAGGGGTGGGAAAAGATTTACACTGGGGCAAGTGGCTAGATGGCTTCATGCCAGGTGGGCCTTCGTGGCAACGGGATGAGTGATGTGAGGGCTTTGTGCCAAAACATGAGAGAAGGATATCTTGCGCTGGACAGTTAAGGACTTCACCTTGCAAGCCTTTGAACTGGGCCTTTCGTGCAACCACATGACTGGAGTGGGACGGTCCTAGTTTAGTAGGATTCTAAAGTCTTACCTTTGATACCTCAGGGTGACAGTTACATCGGGGTAACTGTGTGGGGGAGTGTACCTGTGCTACGGCTTGGTACCCTGTCCAACGGTGTTTGTAGGTCCTACACTTCGATCCTTCATGGGGGAAGTGGTAGTGAAGGCAATACCGGAGAGGGTCATAGGTGTAGATGAAGGTTTCTGAAAAACTTCGTTACGGTTAATCGCCTTTGTGGTGTGCGACGGTATCATGTGGGTAAAGTGTACAACCTCTGCAGAGTGTGTCAAAACTATTCGAATAGCCGAGTCCACAGTACTGGACACAGCTCGGGGATTACAGTCAAGGGGTAGATTTTCTAAAATAAAGTATGGGAAGGTTGGCTGAGTGCCAGAGATAATGATAAATTGACTTAGGGCTTTGTGCCATGTTTATGAAATGAGATTGTGAACTTAATATAATATAATATGATTTCACTGTTTTTGAATCTATTATAATTATTCAATTAAAGCCAAATGTTGTTTAATGCAAAGGAACCCATTTAGCCCTTCCTTTGGAAGAAGCCATGCATATAGTAATAGAATTGCACTTCTGTGCATGACTTGCTGAGTATGTTGTATACTCACCCTTGCCAATCAACAAAACATCAGAAGAAGAGTCTACACCCGCTTGGGAGGAGTATGTCGAGGGCCAGGAGAATTAGGAGGCAACCTTCGTCGGATGCCTATGGAGTTGCGGAGCTTGTCAAGACTTTTATTGTCTGCCACTTATGCTTATGTTTGTGTTTATGTTTACTCGTCTTTATTTGAGTAAGCCCTGCGTGGCTGAATATTGTAAGGCGACCTTAAGGTCTTGCAACAGTTATTTTAATTATTGAAGTACTTATTTATATTCCGCTGTGTATGATTGTGGTACTTCATCCCTGTTATGACTGTGTGCACTAGCGAGATCCTGGACTAGTGCAGAATACACAGAGGGTCCGGATTTGCAGATTCGGCTCCCGACAATACACCAAGTTGGGTTCGGTCCTTGCATTTTTTGAACTGAAGGCAAAGCACCGTTGGACAGATACAAGTTTCAATGCACTTTTAGTACTTCTATCGAATATGCTTCCAGAGGGAAACGAGTTGCCAACCAGTATGTATGAAGCGAAGAAGCTATTATGTCCCATGGGAATGGAAATAGAAAGGATACATTCATGTCCAAATGATTGCATACTATACCGCAACGTCCATAAGGAACTGCGCATTTGTCCAGTTTGTGGTGTACCCCGGTACAAACAAAATGAGAAGCGTAATGACAAGAAGCATAAGAGCCGAACTGACGACGGTGAAGATGTGAAAAAAGGGGGCACCAGCCAAGGTGTTGTGGTATTTGCCCATAATTCCCCGTTTAGAGCGGTTCTTTGCAAATCCCAAAGAGGCAAAATTGTTGCATTGGCATTATGAATCTCCAAAGGAAGATGGCAAGATGAGACACCCCGCTGATTCGGCTCAATGGAGAAACATTGATTGGCAACATGAGGAGTTTAGTGCCGAGATGAGGAACATATGATTTGGATTGAGTACAGATGGAATGAATCCATTTGGTAATATGAGCAGTCAACACAATACTTGGCCAGTTTTGTTGTGTATCTACAATCTCCCTCCTTGGTTATGCATGAAGCGGAAGTATATCATGATGTTATTGCTAATCTCAGGACCCAAACGGCCGGGTAATCATATCGATGTGTACCTAGCACCACTAATTGAGGATTTGGTAAAATTGTGGAATGAGGAGGTCGAGGTGTGGGATGCATACAAAAGAGAGAACTTCACCCTACGGGCTATGATATTTTGCACCATAAATGATTTTTCAGCCCTTGGTAATTTGGCGGGCTACAGCACGAAGGGAGCCAAAGCTTGTCCAATTTGTGAAGAGGACATTGATAGCTTGTGGCTGCCGAATTCGAAGAAAACGGTGTACATGGGTCATCGTAGGTTTCTACCTCGAAGTCATCGATATCGTAAGATGGATGACAAATTTGATGGAAAGAGGGAAGTTAATAGCTGCACTAGGAGAGCCAACGGCAGATGTTGCAATCACTGGAGGTGCAACAACAACATGTATCGAGAAAATGGGCTCTTGAATCATCGGAGTTGGGGCACAGACCCGCTTCTCCTCAAAGCTTATTTCTTGGGATACCATGCTCCCCCTGATCATATCTTCCTCTAAGAACACAGCGTGTCTCGTTTCTACAAACTTAGTTTGTCTGTCAGGACAGTAGAAACGATACCCTTTTGATCTTTCAGGATAGCCAATGAAATGGCAACTGACTGTCTTAGCATCTAATTTTCCAATATTTGGATTAAATATCTTAGCCTCAGCTGGACAGCCCCACACATGTAAATAATTTAAGGTGGGTGTCCTCCCAGTCCATAACTCATATGGTGTTTTAGGCACCGACTTACTGGGGACCCGATTAAGAATATGGGCAGCGGTTTTTAATGCCTCCATCCATAAATTAACCGGTAAGGTGGAGTAGCTTATCATACTTCGTACCATATCCATTAAGGTGCGATTACGCCTTTCAGCTACTCCATTTTGCTGAGGTTCGCCCGGTGTTGAATACTGGGCCACTATGCCATTTTCCTGCAAGTACCTTGCAAAAGGTCCAGGAACTTGGCCATAAGGGGTATGTCTACCGTAGTACTCCCCTCCACGGTCTGATCTTACTACTTTAATCTTTAAATCATGCTAATTTCCAACTTCAGCTTTAAATATCTTAAACTTATCTAATGCTTTCGATCGTTCTTTGATTGGATAGATATAGCCATAACGCGAAAAATCATCAGTGAATGTTATGAATGAATCAAAACCATCCACTGACTTCACAGGAAAAGGACCACAGATGTCTGTGTGAACGATTTCTAAAATTCATGTGCTTCGTTTGGCATTCTTCTTAATTTGCTTAGCATATTTACCCTTAATGCAATCAATGCAATGTTATGAATCCGAAAAGTCTAGCGGGTGGAGAATTTCTTCTTTGATTAATCTCTCAATCCTCCCCCTCGAAATATAGCCTAAACGACAATGCCATAATTTCGAAGACGTCTTGTTTGCTATTCTCTTACGCTTATTACATTCATTCACAGATGAAGAGGCATTCACAACATTCACATCATTATTTTGGGAAACTAAATAAAGCTTGTCTTGCATGAAGGCAAGACCAACATCAATATTATTGAATTTAATCAAACATTTCTTATTCCCAAAATGACATGCATAGCCATCATCATCTAAACATGATACTGAAATTAAATTCCTCCTCATGGAGGGAACAACTAAAACATTATGAAAAAGAAGAATGAAGCCACTATGTAATTCTAATGGGAGTTCTCCAATAGCTTCAACGTCAACCTCGACGTCATTGGCCACTCTAATGCTTCTTTCTCCTCTTTTCAGGATCCTCTTTGTATAGAATCCCTGCAATGAATTTGCAACATGAACAGTTGCACCTGAGTCAATCCACCATGTATGAGTGGAAAAATCTAAATACAGGGATTCATCTATGAATGTAATCTTATCCTTACCATTCTTGTTCAGCCATTTGAGAAACTGAACACAGTCTTTCATGTAGTGCCCTTTCTGATTGCAATGCCTACATGTATCTTTGTCCACCTCTGCTGATGCCTTGCCCTTGCCTTCATAAGGCTTCTTGTTAAGGGAAAATTTATTATTCTGAGGTTTGCTCTTATTCTTAAAGAAGGCTTAGACTTGCTCTGAAAATTACTTATTTTCTTTGGAGATGACTTGAGATGATTGATATGGTCAAGTCTTTGAGCTCTAAGCCTTTCTTGTTCTTGAGCACACATAGCCATCAATTTTTCTATACTCCACTTTTCATTCATGGAGTTGTAATTGACCGCAAAAGTCTCATATTCCTTTGGCAAGGAATTCATGATAAATTGCACCAAATACCCTTCTGATATTTCCATTTACATGGTCTTAAGTCTGGCAGCTATGTTGCTCATTCTCAAAATATGCTCTCTAATATTACTTTGTCCATCAAACTTCTCATTCGAAAGTTTCTGCATGAGAGAGCTTGCGTGCATCTTAGTAGAGCCAGTGAACTGGTTCTGAACTTTACCAAGGTATTCCTTAGCACTTGCACATTCTGGGATGGCACCTCTTATTCCTTCCATGATGGAGTTTTTAATCACCATCATGCACTTACGGTTGGAATTTTCCCACTTCACACGCTCAAGGTCGTATGCCATTCTTATGGTTGGATTATTCTCAGCACCCGATTGACCAGCAGGGATCAGTTGGGGCTCGGTGGGACGATCATTTTTAATTGCATAATCAATGTCTAAGAGAGCAAGTGCCATCTCAATCTTCTCCCTCCAAGAGGGATAATTCCCCCCATTTAGGGGCTCAATCGCTGAGATCAAACTCAGTATATTGGAAGTAGTTGCACCTTCGGAAAGAAAAAAACAATTTAATCAGAATACTGAATAAAATGCATGAATTAATTCAACGTTGGTTCAATTAAAACATGCTCTTAACAAAAATTGTTCTACTTCTAAATCACCGTTGGGCAGAATTAGAATAGAACAGAAATTTAAACTTAATTATGGCAAATTTTATCATCAACGTTGGTCAGAAGATAAAATTTTCATGCTAATGAAACAAGTTTAATACAATTTTCCAATTAAATTTTCACGTTGGATCTAATTTAATCAGAAAATTAAACTTAATCTTAGCAGCGGAAGAAAATTACTTAATTCAGCGCTTAAACTAAATATGAGTTAATAAACTTAATACAATTTTCCAATTGAATTTTCACGTTGGATCTAATTTAATTGGAAAAACAAACTTAAATTTAGCAGCGAAATATTAACTCAACTTAATACTTAATCTAATTATGCATAGCAAATAAACTTAGCCCTAATTTGTTTGGGCCGAACGGCCCAAAAGGACCTCAGTGCCCCCTTTTGACAGCGGAAAAATTGATAAAATGCCACTCCTAACAAGTGGCTTCGCTAAAAATACCACTCCGCTGTCGTTGACATGTGGGACCATATGTGTCTATGTCAGTGGGCCAGAGTGGCATTTTAGCGATGTCACTTATTGAAAGTGGCATATATGCCAATCTCCCTTTGACAGCAGGCCCAGCCCACAAGGGAACGGCAGAGCCGCGTCTGATCTGAGCCGTCCGATTGAATCGGACGGACGGAAAAACTTTGGAAAGCAATAAAGCCCGAAAAAATTGTCTGCCCGCAACAGAACCCTAACCCTAAACCAACTCCCAAAAAAATCGGATCGGGGCGCGTCCTACGCAAATCGTGGCGGCGGCGCAGCGGCCGGCCGCCAAGCGGCGACGGAAGGGCGCAGCGGCTTATGGCGGCGCGCTGGCAAGGCGACGCGCTGATGGATGCGGCTGGCGGCGCGTGGTAGTGCGCAACGGCGCTAGAGGTCCCGCGCGGGACTCAAGGGCGCACGGCGGGACACTCCCAGCCAGGGCGGCGGCTCGCACAAGGGGGGGTGACGCGCGGGCAAGGACGCGGCGCGCTGCTGGAGCACAGCGCGCATGACGGCGGTGGAGCCCGGCCCCTGCGGCTAGGTAAGAAATTCCTTCCCCATTTCTTGTTCTGATTCTATGCTATTTGGGGCTAGGGTTCTTCATTTGGGGATTTTCTTATCTTCTAATTGCTATGCATATCCACCGAAGGAGATCTTCGTCTAGGGTTAATACTAGGCATTACAACGTAAAGCTCTGATACCATTGTGGAGATTCTTAGGATCTTGATGTCTTAGATTAAACACCTAGAAGATGCGGTTCTTAGGGTTATCTTCGGGTAGAGAGCTTGAGGATGCCATCACCGGTGTTGAAGAAGAAGCACTCGCGTGGGGAGGACGTTAGTCGTGGCAGCGGCCTTCCCGTTGCTTCCGTGCGTACGTAGATCGGATGTTAGGAGTCTGTTAGGGAGAGGCACGTTCGGGAACGTTGGTTCCAAGTCTGTCCTTCCCCTCTCTTCGGAGCAACAGGAGGCCACAACCATTCGGTTGGTTGCAACCCCAATCAGGGTGCCAGAGATCAATCCAACAGAATAAGCATAGCCACATAACCTGCATGACTTTTGTGTAAACTAATTTACAACGAAGCGTGAATAGTACCTCATTACTTCTGCCATGTTGGACGGCTTCACCAATTGTTGGATAGCCACCAACATTATGTTCGCTATATATTGAATGAAAACCTCTGCATAGTTGGTTTGATTTGCAACACTTTTAGCCAGGTCTACTACACGAGAGTAGGTCATTTCATTCTTGTCAATTCGAATAAAAGGAGATTTGACCTCCATCATAAGTGAGTGGACCTTGCTTTGAAAAAGCACCTCCATGGTGCATTAATATATTTACACACACTGAAGCCATTTTTTGTGTATTAGTTGATGACATGTTAGTAGTATATGATAGTGGTTCAACAAAAAGAGAAAATAAGTGTAGGCCCCCGGATCGGCTATCCGGAGTCCCCTGTGTATTTCTGTACTAGTCCCAGATCAGTAGCTAGTACACACAGTCAAACAGTGATGAATCAACAACCATATCACGAGTACAAATAACTAAATAAGAATAACACCAAATAAAAGCAAAAACCTTATGGGCAAAGTTTACCATTATAGCCTGAACAGGCAGAACAACTTGAACAACTGCAGCGGAAGACGAAAACACCAAAGCGATCCCTCCAAAGGCCCACAGGCAATCGAGTGGGGAGCGCACCCTAGTCGTTGGAATTCCTCGACAGCTTCTTTCGCTTCTGGGATTGGATTAGAATGTAGCACGTGAGTACATAAAGTACTCAGCAAGTCTGGGAAATTATGCATAATGTAGGCTATCCAAGGATGGCTTAATATGTTTCTTTTGCATAAAGCCAAGTTTCATCAACTCATACTTGTTAATAAGTTTCACAAAGTATATTTGAGCAATTCTTTTTAATAATTGAATTATGTAATATTGTAGTGAAGGTTCTAACCACCACTCACTAATATACAGGCTCTATCCGCCACATCTCAACAAAATCAGGGTTCAATCCAATCACATAGCTCTGTCCGCCAGGGTTCACAAAATCAGGTTCCTTCCACCTACCTGGCTTTAGCCGCCAGAAGCACACCCGAGAGTTCTAACCGCTCCCGGATCCCAAAACAAACCATTGTTTAGTTTGAAATCAAAAACCAAAGTCTACTAGTATGAAAGCATTCAGCAAGCTTTGCCTTTGACCGTAGGCACGGCTATTCAAATAGTTTTAACTCTGCAGAGGTTGTACAGCTTTACCCACAAGACATGATATTCCCTTAGTGCCATGCAATTAGCACGCTTCCTTGGGTGTGCCGGCAGGGATATCATGACAAGGCCTTTACAATGTATCTACCTAACTTGACCCACCCGCTGAGGTTTCACCGCTGTTAGGGTTCTTTCCGCCCAGTACAGAAGCCCCCTCTTGCGCCGTGTGAGAAAAACAACAGTGCCTCTTTCCGGCTCCCACATTCCACCGAGTGGTGAGTCTAAGTCAGGTTTCTACAAATTAGTTAGCCAGGTCGTGCCCACTTTGACATGTGGTTGTACGGTTATGCTTAGAATGGAGACAGTCATAATCGTCGGTCCTTAACTGACTTGGGGCAGTACTTGCACAATGAAAGCTAGCACTCCCTCCGCGCCCACCAGACAAACCATTCCGTCCCAGTCCAAAACCATTTTTCATTTTATTTTTACTTTGTAAACCATTAGCAATACTCCTTGCCTATAACTTCCAACACAAGTTTTCAAGGGATAATTGAAATTCCCACCCATAGGTGAATACTGACCGACAGCGAGTCTAAGCATTTCTACCGTACTATTCTATTCCACCAATAGTTTATTTTATAAAAAAATACAAAGTTCAGGGTTTGATTACAATCCCTATAATCAATGTTATAATCTCCAATAATCCTTCTATTGCCATAATTTGATAATCATAAGAAGAATCCAATCCAATATGGTACTTTCACCATGTAAAGTTGATACCATGCCATCATAACTCCAAAATCATACCAAGCCATTATTATCATTGTATATGAAACAATCTTCTCAACATATAATTCTCATTATCGAATACCCATCATCCATACATCGATTAATTTTGTAATCTACTTGATCCACCAAGAATAATTCACAATCTCATCCCCAAGCATCTTTTAACAAAGACTCCCGAAACCAAGACTTTATTAATTCATCGACTATAATGATCTTCACACATAGTGACATCCGATCGACTTAAACAAATCACACATAATCCACATTATTCATAAATCCACATAAATGGTGATCGCGAGACCATATTTCACAAAATCATTCACTAAACCACCGAGAATACTTCACAACATCATCTTTAATCATCTAGAATATAATCCACCGATAATAATAGCATATATTTAATCCTTCACATCCTCACCTCTAAATCATCTACTTTAATCCACCAAGAATACGGAATATTATCATTTACCAAACCACCAAATATTCTGGATCATTCACAATTCTCCATAAATGATTATCACATATCTATATTTCCACAATCATCTATTTCTTAACCGATCAGTTAGTAATAATTCCCCAACAAGCACGAATAATCCAACTAACTCTGATTCTCATTCGACACTATTTTATCAACCTAAGAAATCCAATTCAACATATTATTTACTGACCTATTTAATCCAACAAGAATACTTCACAATACCATACATCTTCCAAAATTTCCCCCAATCCATTATAATGTGAACTACTATAACAATCCAACTTCACAATATTTCAATCATCGACGTCCATAGATCAACTTCATAATTAACAATCCCCATCAACACTAATATTCATGTAATCTCCAATCAAATTGGGTTCTAGCTTCAATCTACGTTCTATACTAATATGATCCACCCACACTGTCTTCCCAATAGTTATTTCCCTAACAAAATATTTTTCCCAAAACAATTATATTGGTGGATTACTATACTAGGGCGACAAAGGGTCGTGGATAACAATGTCAAGGAGGTAGGGACAACAGGTATAATTAATAACCTAACGTTAACATCATCATTTTATATAAATAGCAATGCAATTTGTAAAACATGGTAAAACAGTTATAATTTGTAGGATCAACATGCGTCAAGGAGACTTGCCTCGGTCACAGCGAGAATGTTGAACACTTGAAGTCCGGCGGCGGAATCGGCGGTAGAACGAGTAGATAACAACCTTAGGGACCTAGAGGAGGAATGAATTGAGTTGATTCTCACCGGAGTCGGAGAAATCAACGAAGAACGGAGGTTCGGCCGAAATGAGAAAAACTCGAAATTCATCGCCAACTCTTGATCAAACCTAAAATTGATGATTGGGTTAGAATCTAGACTCATCCACGGTCACAAGGAACCAAGTGGCATGAAGAATGGCTCACCGGAGAAGGATCTATGAGCACGAACTCGAAGAACACTGAAAAAGTGTGACACAACGTCGGTTTTCTTGATCTCACGGGCACACGAGTGGAGTAGAGGGAAAGGGGAGCACACTCCCGGAACGGGGACTCTTATACGGAGAGAATGGAGGTGGTGGTGCGGCGTTTGGAGGAGAAACGCCCGTGTGAATGGCATTTGAGTGGATTTCAGTTTTTGCTCGGTTGTTCAACTTCCGGCGAGCTTTGGGATTAAAGATGGTGGGGAATGGGAAGAGATCGTCGCCGCGGATCCAACGCAACCGACCGTTCACGTTTTGGAGTTGAGATGAAGAAGTTATGAGCATTGGAATCAAGCCCTAGCCATGAACACGTTGAAGCTCTTCTCTGGTAATTGGCTTGGCTGGAGGTTGAAGAAGGTGCACTATTCACGTGACACGTGGCGCTCTCCCATTGGTCCTCCTTTACGTAAATGATCCGCCCTAGAGAAAAATAAGGAAAAATGGTCTAAAAATTCCGGAAAAATTCCTACAACCATTTTAGAATATTTGGGACCCAATAAAATTGGTTTCGCTGAATTTGGATGAAATTTGTAGAATCGAATATTCGGGCGCGGATTGCGGGCATTAAACGAAAGCCGCGCGATATAAAATAGGAACGGAGGTCCAAAAATCCAGGGAATGATTCCTAAAATCATTTTGGAATATTTGGAACACAATTGAAGTGGTTTTGGGATTTTTGGAGCATTTTTGGACTCGGGTGAAATTTCGGGTACCGGCGGGAACTGGAAAATCCGATTTTTCGACCGGAGGGGAATTAAATCCCGATTTTGGAGGGGAATGGATGCCAGGTTAATATAAACACCAAAGAAACTCCAAACTTTGAATTTACTTTATTTAAATTAGGTTTTTCTCCAGAAAGCGAAAACTAGGGTGTTACAATAAGCCCAAATAAAAGTAATGCCTTGTTTACTTGTAATTATAGCTACTCAATTTAAAGTGAAATTCACAATTTATTTACTCCAGTGATAAAATCGCAGAACCCAAGTAGACAAGCTTTTAGGAAAAACCTAAGTTACTTCCATTGATTTCTCTGCTAAAACAAGCAAAACAGAGTCGGTTAAATCTCAGTAACACTGTAAAGTACATAAGGTGGATTTTATGTTAATTATGCAACATATAATCTGAACAAACAAAACCTGATGAGATTTGTGTAAAAGGTAAGGAACAAGTAGTTTTGTCAACAAACAAGACTAGAACCAAGAAGGAAGCAACGACTAGTAATTTGTTTGACTCACGTGACATCAATCCGACAAGAAAACTTCAAATGAGCAGCAAGAAACTAGACTAACCTGGTAGTGCCCACCGGCTAGCAACAGCGACTAAAGCGGGTTTGATGGTGAATGCCGAGCATGAACGAAGAAGCTGCTTGTTCTGGGCCAAAAGAGGGGTTTGCAACGGCTGTTAAGAGGTGAGCCTTTATCTAGGGCATACATCCGAAGTGCAATAATGTAATTTCACCCTTCTTCCTGCTCCATCCCGCCAAATCGGGAAAATTGGTTATATGCCACCGTGAAGAGTGGGTTTCACATATTTGTCATCCTCGTCGTTTGGTTCGGTTTAATACCCTCTATAACGGTGACACCTTGTGCCTTTGTCATTACAGCTCAATTACTGAGATTTTACAGGATTTTACTTGTTTTATCGTGGGCCTAGACGAGTGTAAAGACGATACTGCCCCTGGTAGCAGTAGCAAACCGGCCAAGCTTTGTGATTTGCTAGTCATGGAGGAAGAACAAAAAGCTTCGAGCTTTCTTGATGTGCCCAAGGATATCCCCATTGCCACCAAGTCCCTCACCGTCAGAACCAATGCCGGATGCAACAGCAGCTCCGACCGGTCCAACCCCATGTCACCGGCCATCTCCATCACGCCGCACCTCTACTCGCCGTCGCCGCCGTCCTCCGCTTTCGTGTCGGCGCTGCAGTCCCCGTACATTTCGCCTCGAGTCGTTGAGCCGCTGGCGCAACCGCAGCCACAGCAGCATCAAGAGAGCAAGGTCTCCAGTATCGCCACCACTGCAGCACCGTCGCCGCCGTCCTGCTCCAACGCCGCGGCGTGGCCGGTGTAGGACGTGAGGCGGCGAGCGGCGGGGTTGGCGGGCTCGGTGTCGTCTTCGGGAGCGTCGTCCTCCGAGGCCAGGATGGAGGTGTCGTAGCCGGCGAAGCGGTTGGGGTCGGTGCCGGTGCCGCCGCCGCCGCCGTAGAGATCGGTGTCGAAGGTCACGGAGGAGACAGCCATGGGCGCACCGGCAGCGAGGGCCTCCTCCATCTTGCGGCACTCCTCCTGCGCGCGTGCAAGCCCTGCGTCGATCGCGTCCATGGCGGCGGCGTGGGGAGATTCGGGTAGGGTTTGACGATATATGGGATGGGAGAGGCGAGATTGGGGAAGAAAGGGTGTGGGTTAGGGAGGAAATTGGTCCACGGCGAGGTCACCCCGCGGGCCCGAGCGGCGCCGGCGCGGCGGAGGCGAGGTCGAAGAAGGCGTGACGGAGGGAGACGTCCTCAGGGAGATGTAGAAGGTGGCGGGCGGGTGGAAGTAGGGGCAGTATCGTCCTTACACTTGCCCGAACCTACTATAAAACAGGCGAAATTCTGTAAAATCATTGTAATTGGGCTATAATGGTAAATGCACAAGATGTCACCGTTGTAGAGCGTATTAAACCGAACCAAACGACGGAGATGACAAATATATGAAACCCACTCTTCACGATGGCATATAACCAATTTTCCCCACCAAAACCCACCCCCACCAGTTGTTTGAAACGGTGGGATAGAGTGTATCCTTATCCTATTCCCAAACCCCCTCCTATTTCCCAAACCTTATAACCAAGGATTAAACCTAACCCACCCAACATATCCCATTCCTAGCCCACATAACCCATGGACCAAACGCCACCTTTGCATAATCCAGGCAAAATAAAAAAAAAATTGAAAAAAAATTCAAATTGCTACATTAACTCAGTGAATTTTGGCCAAATCTTGTCCATTTTCGCCAAGATTTTGGTCTCTCGGAGCGAAATTGCTACACAATCAGCTAGATGTGATAGTTTTAGGACCGAATTTTCTTCAAAATGTAGTGCACATAAAATGTTACAACATGCGGCCTTTGCTCGGATGGTTGAATCGTTGGGTGCTGATGCGATAGGTCGTGGGTACGATCCCTATCAAGGGAACTATATTTTTTGATGCATCCAAAACCTAAAAAAATGGTCTCAAACAAGGGATTAGGTCTGGGTTCATCCCTACGAAGGCAACATTTTTTGATGCATCAAACACCCCTGGTTCCTAAAAAAATGGTCTCAAACATGGGATTTGAAACCACGGCCGATGACATGTTCTAGCGCGCTTTACCAACTGAGCAAACCTATCTACTTGACATTGAAGAGATAAAAGAATTTATATAGCGTGAGAACTCAGAAGGCCATTTTCAAACGGTTTGAATATGGCCAAAATTTTGGTAAAATTCGCCAAGATTTCGGTGATTTTTACCGAAATCTCGGAAATATTGGTTCAAAAAATTCTAGATTTGAAATTTTCTTTTCGAATTTCATCCAAATTTGCTCAAAATTTCTAAATCTCATCGAAATTTCGGATTTCGATCCCCTCCGAGATATATTCCGAAAACAAAAATTAAAACCTTGGCTTAGACTATTGGGACTGTGGAGGACAGTGAAGCAATTTCCAGATGGTTCACACTTCACACCCATTGGGGATTGGAAGCCGTTTGTGACGGTTAGCGAAAGTCCACGCGAAAATGTATTTCCCTGTTGATTATTTTCAGAACTGCCAGTGAATTACTTATTTTCGAGTCCGTCGGGAAAAGTGCCAGTCGAAAGATCTGGTTTCTGATAGTGGATGCATAGGATTCAAGTTCAGCCATGTCAGAGTAGCTTCACAGACGACGATGCCATAATCTGGTTGAAGTTCTCAATTTTTTTTGTCCTCTCATGTATCCTAACTAATAAAAAGAGGAATTTACACTCACCCCACCTTGGATGGAAAGAGATCCAGTGCAGTCCCTCTGGAACTGTAACTTAAGCAGTCTCAGAGGTTGTAGACCGTCCGATCGAGCAAATGAACGGTTCGAATCTTTTAAATCCATGTGCTACAGTGTTTTGCTACAGTGCGCTATAGCTATAGTATTTTTACTACAGTGTTTTTGAATCAATCTGAACCATCGCTTTTTGATCCAACAACTCGTGCAGGACTAGTTAAGTTACAATCTTTTAAGTAAGGGTGAAAACAGAGCAGATAATATCTGGACTGTATCCATATCCGATATCCGTTTTTAGGGAAATGACAAAAGAATCTGATATCCGACATGGTTGACTCTGATACCACCTCTGTCGGGACCCGAATTTGCAAATCCGGACCCTCTGTGTATTCAGCACTAGTCCAGGATCACGCTAGTGCACACAGTCTCAACATCGGTAAATATCACAATCATACTCAACGAAATAGAAAGTGCCTTAATTATAGTAACCAAACTGGTTGCTCGACCTTATGGTCAAGTTACAAAGATACGCCTCGCTGGGCGAAGATTTATTAAAAGAGAAATAACTGCAGCGGAATAAAGTAGATTTCGTGGCGCCATCCAGTATATCACAGGCAACTGACTGGGCTCGCTCCCTAGATAGACGGTTCCTCTTGGAGCTCCTCCTCCAAAGCTGGTGTAGACTCTTCTTCAACTGATGTTGTATTGTGGCAAGGGTGAGTACTTAGTACTCAGCAAGTCATGCACAGAATGCAAGCTAATATACTACATGCATGGCTTAATACAAAGGAATATCTCATGGTTCATTTGCAGTAACAGCATTTAACAGTAACATAAGTAGATTCGAAAGCAGTAAAAACAAGCATAACATCAATAACTTTTTCAGGAGTTAAATAAACATCTTTCCCATTCCTAGCCCACATTTCCATCAACGTCATCATTAAACCCAACCAAACTTTTCAAGTCCAAATTGTTTTTCAGGAAAGTCTAACCCTTGACTATAATCCCCGAGCAATGTCCAATGCCGCGGACACGGCTATTCGAATAGATTTTACACTCTGCAGAGGTTATGCACTTTACCCACAAGATACAGCCAAACACCACAAAGGTGAGTGATCGTAACAAAGCCTTTCGGATACGGCTAACTACACAAGTGAACCTTTCCGGTTTTTTTTTGCCATACACCATCCCTTCCCTTAACAAAGGCGAAGTATGGGACCAACATACCGTTGGACGGGTACCATGCCATAGCCTTGGTACGCTCCCCTTTCAAGCTACACAAAAGGTGTAGTTGACACCCGAGGTATCACATGCAAGTTATTAGTAACTTACTCAACTAGGACTGTCCCACTCCGGTCATATGGTTGCACGTTTGACTCAGGTCAAAGGCTTGCAAGGTTAAGTCCTTAGGGTGACCAGGGCCAGACTACCCGAAGAACCAAATCAACGTCCCCGGTGCCACAACTGGCCCACCATAACATTCTTGCCACTTGCCCCGGTCTAAATCTATTTATCAAACCCAGTTGATTACCATGCACCACATGCCATTATCTTCACAACACATGATACTTCTCAAAAACAGGTTCAATATCTCGTTAAGTCAATATTAACATTTGATTGTCCAAAATCATGTCGTGTGCACGTAGCAGGTCTAAGCAATATACTACAACGATCTAAATACCCAATGTTGGCAATTCACTAATGTCCAACTATATATACCACAACTAGGGTGACAAGGGTTCATGGCACATAATTAAATACTCAAGGTGTCATACTGCAATTTGGCATTTATCTAATTCCCAGAAATATCTTTAGACAATTTCTAATTAAATTAGCATGCAATACTTTAAATTAAATTAATTTCAAAAGTGGGATCAATATGGTCAAAACATAACTTGCCTTCAAAAAGCACGTGCTCTTGGTCCTGGGCTGGCTCCTGGGTCAACACTTCACCTTCGAAGCCTTCGGGCACTTCAACGTCTACTCGTAACGCGTGCAAATAGCAATAAATAAATAAACAATAGGAAAAAGTATCCAAAAATTTAAATAAAGTTCGTAAACAGAGAGAGCACATTTTTATAAATTTTCAGAAATTTGAATCGTCCAAATCGGAGTTAAAATGCAAAAGTTATAATCGTTTAAAGTTTTAAAAAACTATTAATTAAATAAAAATAGAGAAAAATTCATAATCAAAAATTAATTAAAATTCATATTTGAGTAGGTCTCAATTTTATGAAAATTTAGAAATTTGAATCACTCAAATCGGAGTTGAAACGCAAAAGTTATAAGCGTTTGAAGTTTGAAACTATATTTAAAATAAAAAAACCGAATTAAATAAATAATTTCTTTTTTGAAAAATGATTTATTGCGTCATGGGTGACACGTGTCAGCACCTCATTGGTCCACGTCGGTCTACTGACGTCAGCACCAGCCGAACCCCCCCGATGACGTCATCATGCCACGTGGCGCCCTCTGGAGCGGCCACGTCAGCGCGGTCCATGCGCCCGGTCCACGGGTGCTGCTCGGTCCACGGTGGATCTGGTCCACCGAATCGGGCAGGCACTGACATGTGGGACCACTCGGATGATGTCAACGCTGACGTCACCGCGCTCGGCCGAACGGCGTCTGACACACGGGCCCCCACCATGACGTCAGCATGACATCACGGATGACGTCATGGTGCGGTTCGGCAGTCACTCACACGCGGGTCCCACGCTGACGTCACGTGCTGACGTTAGAGGCGACCGGGGCTGACCGCGCCGGTCGGGCTCCCGCGTACGTGGCGCGATCTGGGCTGTTGATTTGAAAATCAACAGTCCAGATTGGATCGGGCTGACGCGCGTTTGGGGTGAACATGGTCGATCTGGACCGTTCGATCTCGATCGGACGGTCGACATCCAATCTAACGCTGACTACGCGGCTAACCCGAACCGTACGATCTAGATCTAACGGCTGAGATTACGCCTAGCACAGTGCGGTTCGCGGCTGCGTGGTTCAATCTAAGCCGTTGGATCTAGATCCAACGGCTAGGATTAGATCTGAGAATCGCAACGTGGTCTTACCGTGGGTGACGTGGATGAAACTGGACCGTCTGATGAAGATCCAACAGCTGGAATGCTTCGCGACTCCAAAGAATGGCACGCGGAGCCGGATCGCCGAGCCGGGGCGATGACCTAGCCGATGGCGTTTCCGTACGTCTCCGGCGAGGTGAGTGCTACGGGTCGACGCGGCGCACTGCAGGGAGTCCGGATCCGGGGTCGCTTCGGGTCGGGGCGGCTTGACGGCGGTGCAAGGATGCAAAACCCGCGGCGGTACGCACTTCTAACTTCAGCAAGCTCTAGCACGAGCGTGGCGGCGGCTCAGGTGGCGTGACTTGAGGCAAAAGGTGCGCACGGCAAAAGGCTACGCGGCGGCGAGGTCAAGCACTTAAATACGGCCTCGACATGCGCGAAAATCGGGAAACCCTAACCGAACTCGGAGGCGGCGTGGCAGAGGAGTCCGACCCGGACTCGGGCGGAGACGAAGGCGGACAGCCGTCCACGTGGTGCGATCGACGAGTGAGATCGCACGGGCGCGAGCGGGTCCGTTCGGGAAACGGCTCGGTGACGTGGCGCGATCGTAGCCGTTGGATCGTGATCCAACGGTCGCGATCCTAAGGTTAGGGTTGGGCTCGGGTCTGACTCGAACGTGGCTCGGGTCGGGCTCGAGTCCAACTCGGGTTCCGACTCGATCGGATGAACAGTGCCAACCCGATCGATTTTACAGCGATTAAATAATCGATTTAATTCGTAGAAAATTCATTTTAATTCGGAAAAATAGCAAAATACTCGGAAAAATTCTAGAAAATATTTTAGGACATTTGGGATTCAAATAAAATATTTTCAACAAAAATTTATTTGTAAAATTAAATTCTTTAATTATTTCAAAAGGGGATAAATTCAAATTAAATCCAAATAAATCCAGATAAATTCCAGAAAATTCCAAAATTTCACCAAAGTGCAAAATAACATTCAAACTTATGAAAAGCAAAAATTGGGGTGTTACACAGGCCCACCCCAATGGTCCCGGTTTGGCATTCGCTCCTTGATGTAACACTGGGTGTCCCGATCTTTCGATGAGAATGATAACCTTCGATTTGGGAGGAGACGACTTTGACGATCCGACTACAACGTACAACGACGATGCGCCTTAGCAATCGCTAAACCAACTCCAGAGGGTTATTGACCTTGCCGTGGGCACGATCAACCTGATCACGAAGATCAATTCCTGCAAGCAATCGAAGAACAAGCAAGAACAAGGCAAAAGCAATCTAAAATTGCAAATATAGATGAAGTATTGAAAAGTTGGGGTTCCGATACAAGGAGCTTGTTAGGCGGCTGTTGAGCACGTCTAAAAGACTCAAATAGAAGCAAAAGGCTAAACTATCAAATAACCAAAACCCAAGTTATTTTGGGGGACTCCCTATCTATTTATAGGAGAAATAGGAGGCCAAAACCAGGCTTGGGGCGTCCAAAACACTTCCATGGCTGAATAGGACTCTTATTCCTAGTTTGACTCGGATTTGGAAAGATGACCGAACTTGTTTTGCAGATTCCTGTTGACTCGTAAGGAATTTGGAGATGGGGCTGGATCCGTTGGAAAGAGGACGTCGAAACCTTTCCAACCAGTACTCATAGACCTCAAACACCCTTGTGGATCAAAAGTTATGGTCGTTTGAAGTTGGTGCTGTCCCAGAGGCCGAATCCGAGTTGAACTTGTGCACCGGAAGAATTGGCTTCATGCTTGACGTTTGGGAGTCCTTCTCCTTGGTTCCTAAGGACAATAAAATCATCACAAGGATTAAATAGCATTCCATTCATTAAATTATTTGTATGCAACCCGAGGAACGCATTCACCTGGTAATTGAATTGACGTGCGCGAGCTCGAGTAATTGGCCCTTGTATTACATTGTTGGCTTCAATTGAGTTTGTAGGCATGGCCGTATGCATGGTAGTGATGTCCTCATCATCCTCCCCTTCTTGCATTTGAGTCGTCCTCGACTCAAGTTCATCATCTTCTCCCAAGTTTGTCTTTAGATCTGATAATTCATTTGACGGGCTCGAGCTCGAGTCAATGGTCCTTGAACCGACGAAGATGTAGAAGGATGGCCAAGGTGGGGGTCGATAAAGCCATGCAGATGGAGCCATCGTAGTAGTTGTATACGAAGTAGAGGATGCCGTGAAGTGTCGCCAACTTAATGGTCCTGGCCAAGGTGGGGTTGATGAAACCATGCGCTTGATATAATCAGAGCAATACTTGGTGATGACCATATGTATGCAAAGTGTTAGTTCTGTCCATGATGAGCATGGTCTCATCATCCTCCCTTTCTTGAAGTGGAGTCGCCCTCGACTCCATCATATTGTCCTGTGAAATGTTAGTAATGACAGAAACAAAGCAATATGCACATTTGCAATGAAATCAATGGATCGAGAATTTCTATCAACCGTATCCTCCCTTTCTTGAAAACTATCATGTGACTTGTGAATGGAACCAAATGTACTTGGTCTGACATGATTAGTGATATGGCAATTATTAAATTGATGACATTGTTGCATTGCAAACGGAGGTTTAAAATCTGAACAAATGTAAACTCGATGTGCTTTATACTCTCCTTTCTCACTATTTTTGCCAATAACATAAAAGATATTTCGTGATAACCATGACAAATTAGAATGTACAAAAAGGCTCTCCTCTAAATAATTCAGATCACACGGAACATCAAATTCAATGTAGCCTAATGTATATAAAGAAGACATCAATTTCAACTCATCATTTTCGCTTGTGATGTGAATGACATGTTTGTTTTCAGCATAAGTGTCTAGTGTGTTAACAAAAGTGACATGTCCATTTGCTAGTTGTGTCATGAATATAAGTGAAGTATTATCACACAACTCTTCTTTATCACAAGAAATAGCAAGCAAATCATCTTGTAACAAAGCAAAATCAGCAATTGGTTCCACTATTAGTTGTTCTACGATAGCATGATTTGTGGATAGTTTTAGCTCTTCAAAATTATTTTCTCCATGTGTAAAGTCCATACCTGTTATATTACCTTGTAAGTTCTCATCAATTTGTTGTAGGTGTTTCTTCAACTATTATCTCTTCACTTACACATAGGGTAGTCTTGATCGCTTCTTTCTCCATATGCACTTCTACATCATTCTCTCGATGGTGCTCACTTTTCTGCAAAATGTTAGCTACAAAAGAAGGTGCAATAATGGGCGCCTCAAATGAAGCTAATGATTCTTTCAAGGATTCAGCAAGCATATTTTCAACTCTACAAGCACATACAACCAATTCTGAAAGAGAACTATATGTTTCATCAATAAGAGCATCCTGAATTTCTTGATTAAGTCCACGTATGAACCTAAGCTCTGTTGCTTCTTCACCTTCAACTAAACCACAACACAACAAATGATTTTGCAATCGTTCATAGTATTCCTTAACGCACTTATTTCCTTGTTTCAAGCATTGGAGTCTAGTATACAAAAATTCATAATGATATTCAGGAACATAATCAATTCTCATAAGTCTTTTCATGGCCTTCCAATTTTCAGGTTTTCTCTCTTTTCTACAAATATGTTTCCACCATGTTAATGCATATTCATTTAGCACACTAGCAGCAATCCTAATCTTTTCATTTTTAGACAAATCATACTTGCCAAATTCTTTGTCTACTGCTATCTCCCAATTAATATAGGCATCAGGATCATAATGACCATTAAAAGGTGGAATGGCGAATTTAACCTTATCTAGGAATCATCATCAACATGTACCGAGCATGTAGTATGCCATTTTTGTTGCTTAGAAGATGAGGTGGAGGACTGGAAGTTCCGGGGCAGTGCACTGCAAGCTTATCAAGTCTAGACAAAATAGTAGCAAGATTAGTGTTAGCAACTCCCTGAGCGGTCTCGATAGACCGAAGGCGGTCTTCTTGCATCAACATTCTAGCAACAATTCCCTTTGTGCGTGGAGAGTGATGCATCGAATCCTCATCACCTAACATGGTTAGTAGAAGAAAAGAAAACATTATAACAAGTATAATGTTCCTATCAACTACAAGGAGGTGGTGGCAATTCTCTCAACATTCAAGCCTATAACCAAAGCTCTTACAAGTTCTTACATGCAGCAGGTGTTGACGGCCATGGCGTGGTCAAAAGTTCTCCAAGCTTGGATAAAGCGATTGCCAAGGGACCGAACAAATGTACGAGGTTGGGTGTGGAGCTTGGATAGGCAAAATTTATTTCCTATGCAATCTGATAATTCTAGTTATTGTAATGATAAGTAATGATCCATACTAGAATTCACAAGCCCTAGTTGCCGATCTCAAAGATATAAGTGAATTTGAAGGCAACACGCACGCAAAGATAATGGCACTTGTGCAATCAAGGAATGAGCTATAAAATATAAGTGATGCACCAAAAGCTCTATTGCACAAGTCGTAGAGAGACGCTAACTTATTGCTTTGAGATAGTAAAAAGGGCACAAGATTGCTCACTAATTAATAAATTGCACAACCTAAAAGTAACGAACACAAATTAGGATTTTGCTCAATATAGTGCGACCAGGCCACAATTTTCTTTTTCTTTTCTTTTTCCCTTTTTTGTTTTTGGCCTTTTGGCTCTTTCTCTTTTCTCTCTTTTGGTGACTTGCGGCCAACACTAGTACGAATAAAAAGTTTTGGAATCCCTAACTTGGTGTCACAAGATAAGATGATATGATAACTGAAGATTGTGCAATGTATCAAGTAGAGCAGCCCTAAGCAATATCAACAAGCTAGTCTCAAATAGGATCAAAGTGTTCATAAAGGATGAATTGGTTCCCAAAGGTAGGTGTACTGATGTTTTTCTAGGGCAGCAAACTTGTCGCCTAGATTAATGTTTGAAGATCACATAATTTGATTGGTTGACTATAGAAGGAATTGAAGCTTATATCCTCAGCTTTCAATAGAGTGCAAGAACACAAAAATCAGAGTTCGTATGTGAAAGTTATGCTTGAAATACCAAACTGGACAGAATTGAAGAATTGAAGCTACGCGAAGGAAAGGAAAGATCAGCAACTAAAACATGGACTCTAATGGATCAAAACCTAACAAAACTCACTAAAATAACAGATTGAAACTAAAGGTTGAATTTTTGTGGAGTAATTTTCAATTTAGGACAGAAATAAAAAAACTAACCTAAGGCACTGATATTCTCACCGATCAACTAAAGCTCTGATACCACTTGATGTAACACTGGGTGTCCCGATCTTTCGATGAGAATGATAACCTTCGATTTGGGAGGAGACGACTTTGACGATCCGACTACAACGTACAACGACGATGCGCCTTAGCAATCGCTAAACCAACTCCAGAGGGTTATTGACCTTGCCGTGGGCACGATCAACCTGATCACGAAGATCAATTCCTGCAAGCAATCGAAGAACAAGCAAGAACAAGGCAAAAGCAATCTAAAATTGCAAATATAGATGAAGTATTGAAAAGTTGGGGTTCCGATACAAGGAGCTTGTTAGGCGGCTGTTGAGCACGTCTAAAAGACTCAAATAGTAGCAAAAGGCTAAACTATCAAATAACCAAAACCCAAGTTATTTTGGGGGACTCCCTATCTATTTATAGGAGAAATAGGAGGCCAAAACCAGGCTTGGGGCGTCCAAAACACTTCCATGGCTGAATAGGACTCTTATTCCTAGTTTGACTCGGATTTGGAAAGATGACCGAACTTGTTTTGCAGATTCCCGTTGACTCGTAAGGAATTTGGAGATGGGGCCGGATCCGTTGGAAAGAGGACGTCGAAACCTTTCCAACCAGTACTCATAGACCTCAAACACCCTTGTGGATCAAAAGTTGTGGTCGTTTGAAGTTGGTGCTGTCCCGGAGGCCGAATCCGAGTTGAACTTGTGCACCGGAAGAATTGGCTTCATGCTTGACGTTTGGGAGTCCTTCTCCTTGGTTCCTAAGGACAATAAAATCATCACAAGGATTAAATAGCATTCCATTCATTAAATTATTTGTATGCAACCCGAGGAACGCATTCACCTGGTAATTGAATTGACGTGCGCGAGCTCGAGTAATTGGTCCTTGTATTACATTGTTGGCTTCAATTGGGTTTGTAGGCATGGCCGTATGCATGGTAGTGATGTCCTCATCACTCCTAGAGTCCCAGCCTCCTCTAGCCTTCGCTCCAAGCCTCCAGCTTCAATAGCCCGACTGCCCGAGCCCCAACCCCGAATGTCCTCCAGGCTCCAGTCCGGCGCTACTACAAACCCTAGCCGCCGCCTCCAATCCTCCCCGCCACTGGACGGTGCCGGCGCTCCGCCTCACCGCCACGGCGCCACCTCTCCGCCCACCCGGCGCGCCGCCTCTACGCCACCTCACCGCAGCGGTCGTAGGCGTCGCCAAGGAGGCCCCACCCGAGCAGCTCGCCCTCCCCCGGCGTCCTCCTCGGCCCACCGTCATCGCGGCGACCGCTTCCTCCCGTCCTCCTCGGCCCACCGTCGTCGCGGCGACCGCTTCCTCCCGTCCTCCTCGCCGGCCCTCTTGGTCTGGTTTGGGCTCGGCGGTACGGCTCCTCTTCCCTTACTCTACCCACTTTCTCAGTTTCTCCTCTACCCAATTGCCTGATGGTAACTAGCTGAGTAGCCGACGCCATCCCTTTTAAAATTACACTATATGTTCTGGTAATCTGGTTCATATTCACTCATTTTACTGGGAAAAGTTCCTTTTAAAAAAAAACCTGTTAAAGTAGTACTAGCATGAGGGTCATATGAAGTTTATCAATTAGCTTCCCAATTGTTTGATTGTTTATTATGTTTGTGGATTATGTACTCAGTACTCTAAATCCTAATATTATGTGTTAAAACTTGTGTTTTGGCGTTTACATATTATCCGACTAAATATTCGGTTTCATTTCTGTTTTCGATCCGACTCCGATTACTATCCGTTTTATTATTATCTGATATAGATTCAATATCCGATCCATTTTTAAATTATATGTATCCGTATCCGCATCCAGGGTGAAAAAATGTGAGCGAATATGAAAATATCACTATCCAACCGAATCCGTTCTGTTTTCACCCCTACTAAGGAACTGCACAGGTAACCGTGTCCACCTAGGACGGTCGTCCCACGCGCTGTGCCTTCCCTTCTCCTCCGTGCGCCACGACGTTACCTTTGTTATGAGATAATGACTCTAACCGTATACGGTTAGGAGTCTATCTCTAATATGTGGGTAAATCCCTAATACCTCTTTTATAAATACCGGGTGCCTCCCATTGTATTTACACACATTGATCAATAAAGAAGAGAGAGTTCTACTCATATCTTGTGTTCTTCGTTCGTGTGTTCTTAGTGTTCTTGTTGATTGCCGGTGATCGACGTAGATGAACAACTTGTTTTACAACACGTTATCAGCACGAAGTTCTCCAAGGCCAAAAGAAGAACGACAATCAGATCTGCTGCTGTCGCTGGATTCTGGATCCACCTAGCAGATGAAGAATCGGTGATGAGGGAGTCCCGTAGGCATGCGCGTACTGGCTAGAAGACCGGCGCATGGAGCGTTACGACCTCCGTGATGCATCACAATGGATGGATGGAAGGCATCCATATGTTTTTCATGAACATGATGCACGTCTTTACTTTTCTGAAAGCTAGCACTTGCATGCTCCCATCCAGTCTACCACTATGCATTAATTAATGCACTTGCTTCTGATTTGCTATTCTTTTTTTTTTCTCTTGCACGGTTCGATCGGTGGAGTTGAACTACGATGTCGCCTGTGCAACGACCACCGATCGAGGAGAGCTGGCGTAGGAGGGCCCTACATGAAGAAAAAGAAGCACACGCCACTTGACTGGCCTGGCACCGTGCGTACCCCGCTGGCGCAGCTCAGCCGGCCTGACGCCGCCACACGGCCCCCGGACAGCGCTGGTGCTCGATGCATCGAATCACCATCACTTCATGCCCGCCCGCCATGCGCTCGGTGCGCTAAACCAACATTGCTTCGGGCCCATCAGCATGACAACGTGCCTGACACGGCCGGCCGCCACCCCCGGATGCCGCACCCCGAAGGTACCGCATCACGAACCATCAGCCACCGCCATGGCTCCCAGTGCCTGCCGTCGTGCACCACCGCAGAAGCGAAGAATCGTCGACTACGATGAACGACTACTACAGGCGATTGATCGCCCGATCCGATCTGCAATCAACTCGTCACCACGCCAGCATCCACTCGGATCGCCGAAAAAGTCCTACGCGACTCTATCCTACGCGATAGTCAACACATCCGGCATCAAGAACGTAAGTAATCGCGCATGATCAAAATGTTGCAGATTGTCTCGTTGGATGTATTGATCTAATCTACTGTTAGAGATCGTTCTTGATCTGTTACTATTTATTATGTGGTAAATTGATTTTCTGTTACTCAAGTAATTCTGAAAATTGCTCGAATATTAACAGAAAATTGCATAATTTGCTAGAAAATTATGAGAATATTTTGTTCATGCCTTGAATCTGGTTTTATCTTCCTTAGCATTATGTCATGTTGATATTTGCTGAAATTTAATTCTCCTGTTGTAAAGTAATTCTGAAAATTGCTTGTAAATTAGCAGAAATCATGAAAATGCTAGGAAAATTCTAGTATATTTCATACGGCATTTTATAAGAACATGAGTGGTTGGGATTTGATTTTGGTAATGAATAAACATATATGAGACAATTGGTGTCTAGAAAAACACACATGCGGCTTGGTTCTTTAATTGGCACCCGGAAACGGGAAGTGCTCCCTCCGTCATGTGAGCCCTAGGGGCGGGTTGACCTGGCCATGAGTCAAATTGATAGAGATATTCATTACCTGTTTTCGCTCCCAACCAACAAGAATTACATAAGTTGAAAATTAACCTTATGCCATGTTTAATTTATGTTGGAATTACATAATTAACAGAAAATGGCTAATTGCTAAGAAATTCTGGAAAAATCATGATAATTATCTACAGAATAGATATAGACCAAAACTTTATTAATTAAATGAAGATGCATGCAATATAATATTTTACCTATAGTAAAATCTCGTATTGCTTGCATACAGGATATGTCGGATATTGCAAAAAAGGGAATTTGCTGTGCTTGCCCTGGATGGCAGCAATTACCTCGCCTGGGCAATGGATGCCAAAATCAACCTAACAGCTAGAGGACTTAGAGCTGCTATTGCTCGGCCTGAAGCCGGTGCAATCGAAGTGCCTGGACCCGCAAAATGCGCCGCTTTACATTTCCTGAGGCACCATCTTCATTCGGACCTGAAGGCCGAATATTTGATGGAGGAGGACCCGCTGGTATTGTGGAATTCCTTGAAGGAACGCTATAACCAGCAAAGATTTGTGTTGTTGCCGGAAGCACAATGCGAATGGACCCTCCTACGCTTTCAAAATTTCAAATCTATGGCAGCTTATAATTCTGCAATGCACAAACTGGTCGCTAACTTGACTTTTTGTAACCAGAAAGTTACTAAAGCTGAAAAGATCGACAAAACTTTGTGCACTTTCCACCCCAACATGATGATACTACAACAACAGTACCATCATGCAAAGTACAAGAAT
The DNA here is from genome assembly GCA_036346355.1 of Rhipidocladum racemiflorum. Taxonomy (NCBI): domain Eukaryota; kingdom Viridiplantae; phylum Streptophyta; class Magnoliopsida; order Poales; family Poaceae; genus Rhipidocladum; species Rhipidocladum racemiflorum. Next base: position 34,392,777 of record CM070576.1, on the reverse strand, counting down.
TACTCTGAGCTTATTAGTGTTTTGCTAGAAGCAGAAAAACATGATGAACTCCTGATGATGAATCATCATGCAAATACTAATGGAAGCCAAGCAATGCCTGAAGCACATGCTACCGCTCAGCAGGCGAGTAGTAGCCATGTCCGCGGAAAAGGCCAATTGTACAAGGGGAATAAATGGAAGAATGACAGAAATCAAAAGGGAAATGGCAAATCCTAATGGAACGGTAAAGGGAAGGGTACAGGAACCTTCTGGAAGCAAGGTCCAGCCAATAAAGCACCTGACTCTCAAACATGCTTTAGGTGTGGTTGCATTGGCCACTGGTCACGCAATTGTCGCACCCCAAAGCATTTGGCAGAACTTTACACGAAATCCACTGGGAGATTCCAGAAGAATCAAAAAAAGAAGGTTGAGGCACACTACACCGCTCTACCAGATGTTGAGCAAGATGGTGTAAAGAAAGAAGACAATGTCACTAATCCTACAACCGAGTTCAAGGAAAGCCTTCTCGGATATGGTGATTCGCCCATGGATGAGGATGACCTCCTCGGCACTGAGCTTATGGAGCTCCAGAAAGATACCAATGTTTCCCAGGAGACGGAACATGACTTGTATGGATATCTGGAATAGTCTCCCTACACCCTTTTTGCTATATGTCGTATTTCCATTAGTTGAGTCTCCTTAAGAGCCTCATCAGTTTGAATAATTATGTTCCTGCATGAACATTTGGTCTATGCTCCTGTTGATCAATTATCAGTGATAATTAAATTGTTTTCCAGAATATTTGATATTTTGTGCTATACTTGTTCTATATTCTACAATTTTTCCTAATGCAATAAATGTTATTGGTATACTATGCAACCTGAAGTTGGCATTGCAATAACCTTGAGTTGAATATTATGATAAAATAATTACTAATTCTGTTGGCCATAGCATAAAGACTTCCTTAGACATGAAGATTTCTTATCATCTAACTTGTAGAAGAATCACTGAATTTCTTGAAGTAAATTCGAAGTGATATCTGTGGACCTTTTCGGCCCTTGTTGGAATCATGCTTCTACCTAAATTGATTGCCCAATTTTTGTGAGCCTCCTTTCTAGAAGAAAGAATCAAGTCCATTCAAATGGACAATGCTAACGAGTTTACCTCAAAAGCATTATATGGCTTTGGGAATTAATGTAGAGCTTTTAATACCTCATGTCCACATAATGCCCTGCAGAGTCATTATTAAGGGAATAAAATTTATTGCTTGACCACTTTGCAGAATAGTAGGCTACCCACCAGTTGTTGGGGCCACACAGTGCTGCACACTGCGATATTAATTCAAATCAACTGTATATAATGGAATTTCCCCGTTGCAGATAGTGCACGGAAGAGAATTAAGTATTTCCCATCTGCGAAAATTTTGGCTGTGTTGTATACATGCCAATCTCTCCACCACAGCGTACCACCATGGGACCTCACTAGAAGTTGGGGATCTGTACACAACTCGGTACACTGATTGTACTAAGGATATATCTCGGTATTAGGGGAAGATAAGTACCACATTGAAGAATGCCAAGTCCTTAGATCCACGCACTAAAGAGACCGAACTTGAAGTTCGAAATAAATCTACAACAAATAAGCTAATAATCTGCCAAATGCCTTCGCTGATCATAAGGTAGTGGAAAGATCTCATATACCTGCAGTATATGCACCTGAAAGAGTGGAAATATTTCTAGAAGGATATTGAACCTACTCTTAACCCTCATGATAAAATGAGAGGGAGGCCTCCAAGTGCACGGGACTCAATTCCGCGGAGACGTCCGCAGAAAAGGAGAACCAAATAAATGAGAACACTACCCATGATAGTGGAAGAAGCTCAATCTGATGTTGAGAAAATCCCTGAAGTGAGCCATCTAGAAGATGGTAACATCCCTGAAGTGATCCATCCTGAAGATGATAACCCCAGCGTATATTTGTGCGCACAATCCAACGCTAGGAAGTCGGAACACCCAGACTTCATCGTTGTGGGAAATCACGAGAAGCTGGAAGAAATTGATAAAGAGACATCCCTGGAGTGATGCAGGAGAATTATATATGAAGAAAGACTACAATTGTCGACATATTTTGCCTCTAATTTTTTTTTTTTGCTAAAATCTGGATCCAGAACCAAAGTCCATGGCAGAGTGCTAGAAGCGCTCATCTAGGTTCACCTAAAAAAACAATTGAGATAACGCTCGCTTAATGAGAGGAAAGTTCTTGGTCCTGTTGACAGAACATTTCCTGAAATATTCCCTGTAGGATCAAATGGATTTTTTCATCCTAAAGAGATATGAAAATATTCTGGTGGTGAGATATAAAGCGAGGCTTGTAGCACAAGGGTTTTAGCAAAGACCCATCATCGATTATGATGAAATCTGTTCTCCTGAAATGAGTGGAATGACGTTCTGAAATTTAATATTGATGGCAGCAAGCTTAACTTTTCAATACAGTTGATGATTGTAGTGACCGTATATGTATTTGGGTCACTGAATACGGATTAAAAACAGTTGATAAGGATGTGGTACAATCGACTAAGTAGATTCCTCCTGAAAAAGGAATATGGTCCCTGAAGGAATAATGTTCCTGTGTGCTCATGAAGAAATCCCAAAATGGATATTTATTTTCTCTGTGGTGGTATAGCCACTCAAAGATTATAAAGGAAGCCTCACGGGGATATGTTTGGCTAAGACGGGTAATCAACCATGTCCAGAAGTCATATGGTATGAAAACCGTCAATACCCCTACTATTATCTATGAAGATAATAATGTTTGTGTTGCACAAATGCAATTGGGTTATGTAAAGAGCAATATCATGAAGCATATTGCTCCTAAGTTCTTTTATCCTCACGAACTCCAGAAGAATGGTGAGATAAAAATAATGCAAACTAAGTCATGTGAAAATCTAGCAGATTAATTCACAAAATCTTTGCCAAATCCACCTTCCAAAGGTATGTTAATGGCATTGGAATGAGGCAGCTTAGAGATTTGCATAGTTCAGGAGAAGTGAACCCCTGAACCCCTGAACCATAATCCTTTTGCATGATCCTGAAGGTCATAAGTTGTACTCTTTTTTCCTTTGTGAGTTTTCCTGATGTTTCTCACATAAAGGTTTTTAATGAGGCAACAAATGCAACATAAGGAGCGAATGCGATGTACTCTTTTCTCCATCCTTTTTTTCCCACTGGGTTTTTGAGTGGAGTTTTTAACGAGACATATGCATTACGCGGTATTTGTCCAAGGGGAAGTGTTATGAGATAATGACTAACCGTATACGGTTAGGAGTCTATCTCTAATATGTGGGCAAATCCCTAATACCTCTTTTATAAATACCAGGTGCCTCCCATTGTATTTACACACATTGATCAATAAAGAAAAGAGAGTTCTACTCATATCTTGTGTTCTTCGTTCGTATGTTCTTAGTATTCTTGTTGATCGCCGGTGATCGACGTAGGTGAACTTGTTTTACAACAACCTTCATCTTCTCAGTTCAGTCATTTCCCAAACTGATCCGTCGGGTCCACGTCTTGCAAATTGCAGCTTCCACTCCACTGCACTCCACTCCGTGCACTCACGCGCCGCCGCTCGGACTCCCCGCGCCGCGTCGCCCCTTCGCCCCCCAACGCGCACGTCGCCCCTCCGCCTGTGTCATTCACGCTCATGTCGCCCCTCTGTCTCCCCTATGCCCTCTCTCACCCTATCCTCCCTCTACCCATCGGCGGTAGGAGAAAGCCTGGCGCAATGTGGTCCGGCGACGAGAGAGGAGGTGGCGCGCCCGCCCCAGCCCAGCGACGAGGAAAGTGTGGGCGGCAGCACCCCTTCGCGTTCCCCGCGCTGCCCTCCGCCTCTCCCGTGCCACCTCCGTGTCTTCAGGCACTCCCCCCCCCCCCCCGCCCCCCCCCCCCCCCCCCCCACCTACCACTATATTTCCTAGTGTCGCAGCCCTCACTGTCTGCCATCGTCACTGAACAGGGAGGGGAGGTACTGGTTTGGGGACGTGGCGGTGCCAGGGATAGGGTGAGGCACCGGCAAGGGGAAGCGGTGGCGTTAAGGATACGAGGACTTCATCACCTACGGCGTCGGCGATGTCGTCCTGAACAAGCTCTAGGTTGTAAGTACCTTCGATTTCTTGAGTTCCCGGTACTACCTGTCTCGAATTGCTGGCTGATTTTCGGCGCTGTGGATAGCTTCGCCCTCGCTATAGATGTCCTTATCCCTGCGCCTCTCTCTCTCCCTCCGCAAGTAACCCAGAATCCCAATTTCTTCCCCTGATTTGTTGTTTTTAAGATTTCCCTCGTACATTGTTACCTGCCATGCACCTAGTTCGACTTCTAATCTTTTTGCTCTTTTGTGTGACAGGACGAAGCTATATTGGACTCTCCATCCCTGCAGCTGCGGCCATCTCTTATCAATGATCCTCACTGGGTCGTCGAGCTTTTGAGTTTCACCTCTCTTCCTCTGCACAAGTATTCTTATTTGTATGCTTTAGTTCAGTTGTTTTGCAATTGTTGAATTCAACTAGGATTTGAGTGATGTGTAAGAGGGATTTGTTTCTGTGAGTATATTCATTGATTGATATCTTAAATTACCATGAATTAGGTGGTTGAAATTATTTTTTGGTCTTGATGTATTCTCCAATGAGATGAATGTAGCCATGGCAAGTGCGCCGATGCCTCCGCATTCCTTTGGCTGTTGAGCACCTCAGCCACACCATCATCATTGCCTTTAAACCCTCTGGTTTGCCTTTTCATTGACCTGTTGTCAACTGCATTGTATCTTCGGCTGAACTTGTTCTAAGTTCCACGTTTATTTTCTCCTTTGGCTATGCTACTGCAGATCACCCTCAGCCGTGCTTTCAGTTTGTTAGGAGGAATTTTGCAAAGATTAAAGTACTTCTGATTTCCGCTGAGGTACACTGCTCAAACCTATGTTAATTTTTTCAACAAAATTTTCTCTTAGACAATACAGATGCCTGTGATTTTATTATGCAGCGATGCTTGCTCTACATAGGAAAACAATGAGGCATGTGTTTTCCTTTCGCCTTTCTACCTAATGCAAAGCCTACTGAGTGTTTGTCAAAATGGCTTACCCAATCAATAGCATGACACATCTCTCCATCAGTGCACCCTGTCGAGAGATCTGCAACATGTAAACTTTCTTCACTTATTTCTAATAGTCTTTTTTGGTTTAGTTGTTTGATGCTTGATTCATGTTTTCTCCACTTAGGGTACCACATTATGCAAATTAGTTCGAATATTCTCATGCTTTGGAATAATTCTTTGTTGATTGATGTGTCACAATGAGGGTTAATGTAGGGTTTTATTATCAACAAATTCCTTGTAAATTACATTTGTGCACTCATGTGAATGGTATGATTCACTCATGATTGTTATGGGCAATTCCTGTAGAGGTATGCCGGCTATGCATAGGGAGTGTGCACTGCTATGCAATCAGGATGTATACTGTTTAGCAGCTAGGATACATATACACAGTGGTCTAACATCCTTCGCACTGTACTTGAGGAGTCTCATGTTCCAATATACTCTAAATTTCCATTGTTTTTACTTTCAGTTGAATCCCTTTTTGTGTAATTCTGTTGAACCCTGAATCTACCCTGCACTGGAGTGGATCATGGATCGACATACAGAAAATATCATAAACTAGCGACAGCTCACATGAATTTTGTAAGGTATCTTTCAATGTATAGAAGTAATCCGAACAATAGAGTGTAAATGGCCGCTGTATCAACCTTGGTTCCCAACCTCATCTAATGGGCATAACTGCGCAAGATAGTAACCGTTCTTGTGTAGCTATATGTAAGCAGGTTGTTCGATCCTTCTGTTTATCTGAAACTTGTTCTAATTGATGCCTTGCAGATTTACATATGAATGGAATAATAAGTTATGTTGTAACTTTATTAACTGCATATCGGAAGGTACATTTTTGAAGCTCAGATATTCTGAAAATTGTTAAGAACGAGAGATTTATGTTAGTGAATCTATGATGCCTGCTATACACATGATGTTCTGGACCTTCTGGTATTGAATTTGTGCTTTGTAAGGTATTCTAAGCCTAACCATGCTTACTGAGTATTTTAGGAGGTGAATTACAGGGATTCACCGGCGCGAAATCAGCTACTGGTAAGGTCTGTCAATAAACCCTGATCCTAAGGTGAAAAAATTGTAACACCTCTTCCCTTTTCTATACATGCTTTCCTTAATTAAAAAGTAGTATTTGTTAGTATTGCTACTGAAGTTTTTGCAAAATCCATTCCTGTTCTGAGGAAAATGTGAGTTCTGTATAGCTACCCAATCTGAGTCGTTTTATAAAGATTATTCAGTGAAATATTTATTTATTAAGGTGCTATGAACAACTATTGTATTTTTGGAAACTTGACCCTTGGTTTGTGGTGAGCATTTACTTGCCTTTTCCTATGCATAGCCCAGATATGCACACACCGTTCTTGGGCGCTGAAATACTTCTAAAAACTTGTAACATCAGCTCAGCTTAGCATTATATAAATTGGCATGTAATGCAATGCTTAAATATTAATCATGTGCATGATCCTAGATGGATGCATAATGTCTTCTTGACTCACTCATCTTGCAAGGTATCATAACTGAGCTGGCTGCAAGGTCTCATCTGGATGGTCGGCTGGTCTGCACAGATGATGGCAAGATGGGCCGCAATAGGAGGAAGATTTGGACTTATGGCCTGTACATGGTCGAAGATGTGGATGGTGGCTACCAAGGACTTGGATAGGGTAGTCGAGTTCTTGTAGCGATCAGATCATGTCAATGCATGCACAACCTAGATCTGCATTCTTGATTGGTTCAGGTGAAAGCACCTAGAATAGTTATAATTTGGGCTGTTATGAAACTTTCACTGTCACATCTAAAATAAATAGGTCAATTTTAAAATAGTTTTTACTGGATTGGTATGACCATTGTGTGATCCAATCATGAATCCTATCGTACACTTTTGAAAGCCAGATTGGGATTTTGTGCATAAATTTAGTTCCATTGATATACTTTCGTATCAGATTGGCCATTTTGTCTGCTTGAGGTGATCAATGAACACAGCAAATATCATAGTTCTGCACTTCTGCTTTACTTCAGCTTGGTGTTCAATGGATTGGGCAATATGATTTCATCTGTGGTGATTAGCTTGGCTGATTGTTTGTAATTTTTGAATTGAACGGGGCATATCTTATCTGTTCAATAGGTCAGGTTGTCAGAGTTTCTCTATGCACTTCCTCACGTTCTTGTCTACTCTTAGTTGGGTGTGTATAGTATTGCACATTTGCTCATTGTGTTTGATGATTCATGTATAGCATTGTCCATTATTCATGAAATTTGGCTGCCGAATAATACTACCTCCATTTGCTTAGATGTCATTTTACAATGCGTGCAGTTAACCTTTTAAAACTTTGACCTCTAATATACACAAAAATCATATGAAAATGATGTTACTAGAGTTGTCATCAAAAATACTTTCATACCCAGTGTTCAAAAAGGCGGCGCCTAGGCGCACGGCGGCGGCCCTCCGCCTCGCCTTGGCACAAAAGCGTGCTCTAGGCGGAGGAGCTGCATAGGTGGAGCTCGACGGCTTTAGGCGGACGCGCAGGTGGGAGTAGGCGGCGCTGAGCGGCGAAAAGGCGCAGGCGGGCTAGGCGCTGGGTCAGAGGAAGAGGGAAAAACAGGGGGAGAGAGAGGGGAGGCTAGGTTACTGATCCTCAATCGCGTCGCCATCGATCCTCTGTCGCGTTGCCAGATCTTGTCTTCCCCGCTGCTGGATCCTCGGTCACCACCACCGGATCTCGTCTTCCCGCGGCCTGAGCTCGCCCTCGCCGTGACCCCGAGGCCCGCGACCTCTTCCTCACCATCGTTGTGGGAGCTCCTCGTCGCTGTCGCGTGAGCTCCTCACCGCTAGCACCCGAGGTCGTCCCGCCGCCAGCGCCCGCGTGCCAGCTCTTCCTCCCGCGCCAGCACTTCCTTCGGCGCTTCAAGAGTTTAGTAAACTAGTGAACCGAGTGAGTAGTAGTCTGAACTCTGAAGTGAACTGATTGAAATCTTGAGGAGTTTAAACTCTGAAGTGAGTAGTAGTCTCAACCGAGTAAGTGACTGTCATTTTGCGATTTCCTCCTAGGCGCGCCAAGGCACCACCTAGGCGGGCTAGGCGCTAGGCAGTGGGCCTTTGCCCGCCTATCGCCTAGCGCTTTTTTCAATATTGTTCATACCATTATATTTTTACTCCATCTGTTTATATTTACTTGTTAGTTTTGACTTTGAGTAATTGAGTTTTGACCATACTTTTTTAAGCAATACAAAAGCAAATAGCCCTAAATGTAGCATATTAGTAAAGTACTTTTGATTACAAATCTAACAATGCTTTTATGCAACATGATTAGATCTTTTAGAGATTATGGTTTGTCAAGGTTTGATGAGTAGAAGTCAAAATTGACAAGTACTCCCTCCATCCAGAAATGATCTTCGTATTAACAAGTGGCCTCTTCGTATATCATGCACATTTAATGTGCCAGCATGCAACTACGAATCATCATGCGCCAGCATGCAACTAGGAAAGTAATGCTTGGCCACTATTGGTGGCTTGCATGCATGCGGGTATCACGAAACGATGCACAACTCACATGATGTGGAGTAAGTGGACTACATTGGTCTTTGTGTCTATATCTTAAACATAGATCATTTCTGGACGGAGGGAGTAAATGTGAATGGAGGGTGTAATAATTTTTGCTAACATAGAATTAGAAAAAGTAATGGTCAAAGGTGAGTGTTGGAGACCAAGTTAATGTCCAAAATGACAAGTAAAAAAGAACAGAGGTAGTACATGCAAAATGTTCATGGCATTTCTCATAAACATTCAGCTGCTCTGGTGTTTTGTCTTACTAGAGCATCATGTGTCAGTGCCTGCTTCATAGGTTGTATTATCAGGCTCGCATCCTTGCACTTACTGGCTTTTGTCAAGCAGGTTGCAACTGATGTCGAGCATGAAGAAGATGAAGGTGGTACTGTTGGAGAGACTTTCACTGACTATGTAAGAATTCCATGTACTTTGATGGCTGAGTCTGCACTGTGCGGAAATGCTTTCTACTTCTTATAGATATTATTATTATTATTCTTTTATCCAATTGCTTGATAATTTGCCATACGTGTACTCATTTCCAGAGGCCTCCCAAGCTATCTCTTGGTCTGCCTCATCTAGATCTAGTTGTAGAAACTTTTCTTTGTCAGTTCAACTTCCTGAACTGACTTACAACTTGAATATCATAGATGAATTGAATGATACCAAGGTATTATTCTGGTTACAAATTGAAACTGTAGCTTATGCTTGCCAGGTTAGTTACCATTCTACGATTTTTCTACGAAGTTTTTGTATATCACACCTCTTGTAAATCTTTATGTTGTTGTATGACAGCTGCACCTTCATCATCTCCCTACTGGTGATAGAGTGGGTTTTTTCGTTAGTGATGGGGCTGGTGTTGGTAAGGGGCGAACATTAGCTGGATTAATATAGGAAAATTGGCACTGGGAAGGCATAAAGCAGTGTAAGACTTTTGGCAAGAAATCTCATTCAATAGCTGCTTTCTGATTTTTTTAGAATTAATTACAGTTGTGTCTGCCTTCTTCATTGCTTGATTCTATCTGTATTTGTGATTGCAATTTCCAGTTGGGTATTGTCGACGATTGGTTCCGCCGGCAATGAGATTTTGTGATTCGAGGGGGGGCTCGTGCGTGGTCGAAGCCAGATGGTAACACAGGATGCAAGGGCCAACTCTTTTTTGACAGGTTCGGGCTCTCGCGGAGGAGATAATACCCTAGTCCTGTGTTCTTGGATCTATGAGCGTGTTCTTCCTTTTGTCATCTGTTTTCCTCCCCTTTCCAGGGTTGTTCCCTCCCCCCTTATATACTGGGGGAAAGGCACGTTACAAGAGGGCGTCACCTGGCACTGGGCCAGGTGGACTCATGAGTATGTTGTTTGTCTCTGTCTGCCGAACCCAACTACGTCCAGAGGATTTGGTCGTCTCTTTCCCGACCCGCGCCTGCCGATCCGCCAGGGTCTGGTGGCTGCAGTTGCAGCGCCAGTCGCAGCTTTACTTTAGGCGGGGTTGTCTGGCCTTGTGGCCAGCCGAGGAGGCGACCAGCTGCCTTGGAGAAGAAGTCGGGCCGTAGCTATGGGCTCTTCACGGCGCTTTCGAATTCTAGGCCCGATGCACCGTCCTGGCCCTGTTAGGCATGAGCTTCTCTGCGGGACCCCGGTCTCGGACATCCCACAGCAGCCTCCAAGTGCTTTAAGATCGCATATCCCCCTCTTGTCCTGTTAGAAGGATTTTTATAGAAAAAAATCATAAAGGACTTGTTAATTGCCGGGATTGTTGCCGATGTTTCCCATCTCATGTCTGAGTAGCACTTATGCTCGTTATCGATCCTCGCAGGGCATACAGAGGAATGGGTCATACCATAGTTGGTTGGCTCGTGGTCGAGTGGTACCCGCACCCGTTTACGGTGTGCGGCAACTGGCTCGTAGAGCTCAATGGACCCTCGTGGGGCATTCCATAGTTGGTTGGCTCGTGGCCGAGTGGTACCCGCACCTGTTTACGGTGTGCGGCAACTGGCTCGTAGAGCTCAATGGACCCTTGTGGGGGCATACCATAGTTGGTTGGCTCGTGGCTGAGTGGTACCCGCACCCGTTTACGGTCTGCGGCAACTGGCTCATAGAGCTCAATTAACCCTCATGGGGCATACCATAGTTGGTTGGCTCGTGGCCGAGTGGTACCCGCACGCGTTTACGGTGTGCGGCAACTGGCTCGTAGAGCTCAATTGACCCTCGTGGGGCATACCATGGCCATTTAGAGCAGTGCCCGCACCCGTTTACGGTGCACAGCTTTAGGCTCTCATGGAGCGCATTCTCAAGGCCATCTTGATTAAATCCTCCCGCGGTACCCGATCATGCCGTGCGGCGGTGACCAGCTTTTGACCCCAAATCATGGGGTGTATCGCTAGAGGATGTTCGGAGAGTGCCTGGTCCCAATCTTCCGTGGCGACCAGCGCTCAGGCCCGTCACGGGGCGCACTCTATCCCAAACCTCGACCCAGATTTGACACCTGGCCGCGGCTTGCGCGACACAGCTCTCGGCCCAACGTGGGGCGTGCCCTAGATCTGGCTCAGAATTAAGCACGGGAGCCCTTGCTTTTTTCCCGCCGTGAGGCGAAAACTGAAACTCACTTCTTATAAACGGGGAAACCCTTGTTGAGGGAAAGACATCTTTGCCCCTTTATCGGCACAGTCGCGAGATCTCCAAAACTTCTCGGGCGATCTTGGTAGCTTAGGGTTTCCGGTTTCGCGCCCAGAATTTCTCCCCAGAGACCCTGCTTCGCCAAGATGTCCTCTTCTTCGTCGCCGGAAGCGAGCACAGACCTGGTGGCCGCAGGGTGGGAGGCCTCCGTGTCGACGGGGGCTCGCCTTGAGGAGATGGTCGCCGGCGGCGTTCTTCCTCCTCTGGAATTGATTTTCGCCCGGCCAGCGGCAGGTGAACCCTACCCTACTCCTCGAGCCAATGAAATTGTAGTCTTCGAGTCCTTTTGGCGGGGGTTTAGTGTTCCGGGGAGCGCCTTCTTTCAGGGGCTTCTTCATTTTTACGGGATTGAATTGATCAACCTGAACCCCAACTCCATTCTTCAAATCGCCATATTTGTTCAACTCTGTGAGGCGTATCTTGGGATCCGTCCTCACTTTAATTTGTTTCGCTCCCTCTTCCTGCTCAAACCCCATCCAAATCGAAATTCTCTCAGTGCCATTGGGGGAGCTGGGTTCCAATCACGGGAGGGCCTGAAGAGGCATTACTTCTCTATCCCCTTCAAAACCTCCCTCAAAGGTTGGAAGCGGGAATGGTTCTGTCGGGACCCCGAATTTGCAAATCCGGACCCTCTGTGTATTCAACACTAGTCCAGGAACGCGCTAGTGCACACAGTCTTAACATCGGTAAATATCACAATCATACCATTCGATGCTAATAAAGTACTTTTATTTAAATAACCAAACTGGTTACTTGACCTTATGGACAAGTTACAAATATATGCCTCGCAAGGCGAAACTTATTCAGAGAAAAATAATAGCAGCGGAAAATCAAATAACTTCGTGGCGCCATCCAGTATACCACAGGCAATCGATCGGGCTCGCTTCCCTAAGTAGACGGATCCTCTTGGAGCTCCTCTTCCAAAACTGGCGTAGTCTCCTCTTCAACTGGTGTTGTTTTATGGCAAGGGTGAGTACTTGGTACTCAGCAAGTCATGCACAGAATGCAAGCTAATATACTATATGCATGGCTTGGTACAAAGGAATAGCTCAAGGTATATTTGCGATGCTTGACATTTGACAAGTAGTATAAGTAGATTCGAAAGCAGTAGAAACAAGTAAAGCATAGATAACCTTTCAAGGAATTTAATAAACATCTTTCCCATCCTAATCCACATTTCCATCAACTTCATTATTAATCCAGCCCAACCTTTCAAACCAAAGTTATTTTTGAGAAAATCTAACCCTTGATTTGTAATTCCCGGCGATGTCCAATACCGCGGACACGGCTATTCGAATAGATTCTAAACTCTGCAGAGGTTATGCACTTTACCCACAAGATACAACAAACACCACAAAGGCGAGTTCAGTAACAAAGTCTTTCGGAAACTTCTAACAATACAAGTGGTCCTCCCTGTTATTGCGCACTAACCCTTCCCTTCGCTAAGGCGAAGTCTAGGCCAATCAACCGTTAGATGGGTACTGGCCTCGGCCAGATGCGCTCCCCGCACAACTTACACAAAGGGTGTAGTTGACCTCCTGAGGTCCCACAAGTACGTTATTAGCAACTTAGTCAACTAGGTCCGTCCCATTACAGACATGTGGTTGCACGTTAGACCCAGTTCAAAGGCTTGCAAGGTTAAGTCCTTAGGGTGACCAGGGCAAGACTACCCGAAGAACCAAATCAACATCCCCAATGCCACAACTGGCCCACCTGATTACTCTTGCCACATGCCCCGGTCGAAAACTGTTTATCAAACCCCAGTTGATTACCATGCACCACGTGCCATCAACATCACATGATACCTTTCCAAAACAGGTTCAATATATCATTAAGTCAATATTAACATTTGATTGTCCAAAATCATGTCATGAGCACGTAGCAGGTCTAAGCAGTATACTACAACGTTCTAAACCCATGTTGGCAATTTAATAATGTCCAACTAGTAATCCACAACTAAGGTGACAAAGGGTCATGGCACATACTTAAGTAATCAAGGTGTCATACAGCAAATTGGTATTTATCTAACCCCCATGGTTAAACAAAGTATCTTTCTAATTGAACTAGCATGCAATAGTTTAAATCAAAATAGATTTCGAAATAGGATCAACATGGTCAAAGCACAACTTGCCTTCAAAAAGTACTTGTTCTTGGTCTTGAGTTGGATCCTGAGTCAATACTTCTCCTTCGAATCCTTCCGGCACTTCAACGTCTACTCGTAAAGCGTGCAAATAGCAAATACACAAATAAACAATAGGCAAAAAGTGCCCAAACATCCAAATAAAATCCATAAACAGAGAGAACATAATTTTATGAATTTTTAGAAACTGGAATCGTCAAATTTGGAGTTAAAATGCAAAAGTTATGATTATTTAAAGTTTAAATAATCACTTAAATAATTTTACAGAGAAAAACTTTAGTCCACAAATTAAATAAAATTCATATTTAGGTAGATCTCAATTTTATACAAATTTAGAAATTTGAATCACTCAAATCGGAGTTGAAACGCAAAAGTTATAAGCGTTTGAAGTTTGAAACAAAATCTGAAATCATTATTACGAATTAATAAATCATTTTCTTTTTCGGAAATTAATTATTGCGTCAGCCTAGACACGTGGCAGCCTCTGATTGGTTGGTGGCGTCGGTAGGTCCATGGACTCGGTCCACGCCGGCTCGGGTCTACCGTGGACCCGGCCCACGGCTCACGTGAGATCGACATGTGGGACCACTCGGGTGGCGTCATCGGCGACGTCGGCGGGCTCGACCGCAGTCTTGGCGGCAAGTGGGTCCATCCGATGACGTCATGGGTGACGTCCACGGTCGCGATCGGCCGACACGCGGGCCCCCGCGTGTCGATGGCCTCACGCGCCCCGCGTGGCGCGGCGGTTCGGCTCCCTGGACACGTGGCACGATCGTAGCCGTTGGTTTGAAAACCGACGGCTAGGATTGGATTTTGGGCCTCAAGTGCGTGGGCGCACGGGTTGATCTGGGCCGTTGGATCTTGATCTAACGGTCCAGATCCAATCTAGCCTGGTGCAGTTCCTGCTACGTGGCACAACCTAAGCCGTTGGATCTAGATCCGACGGTTGAGATTAGATCTAGGATTTTCAACGGGGAACTCACTGAGGGTGACGTGGCGCGATCTGAGCCCTTGGATCTTGATCGGACGGTTGGTGGAGCTCGGGGTCGGCGATGGCAACGCGGCGGCGCGGGCTCACCGGACGCGGGGACGGTGACCAAGCCGACGGCGGCAGCAGACCTCTCCGTGAGATGAGTCCTCCTTCGGTGCGTCTCGTCGCGAGGATTCCGGATCTGAGCTCCTTCTCGGCGGAAGACGGCCAGACGGCGGCGAAGCGGCGTTAAACCGCTGCGCAACAGATTCCAACTCCGGCGAGCTCGTGCGGGCAAAGCGGCGGCGGCTCGGCGAGATGGCTTGGGGCACGCAGTGCGCCTGACGAGGGCAACCTCGGGCGATGTCTCACGCATTAAATACCCCGGGATGCGGCGCCTGGCGGAACCCTAGCGGAACCACGGCGGAGGAGTCCGGCTCGGACTCGGCGGGGGCGATGACGGACAGCCGTCCACGTGGCGCGATCAACGGCCACGCGATCGCCGCGCGATCGGGTCGATCGGTTTCACGGCTTGTCGGGCGATCCAATCCGACCGTTGGATCTGATCGGACGGTTGGGATCGAGTAGGTTTAGAGTGGTTCGGTCGAATCACGTGGGCACGAATTCGGACTCGAGTCGGACTCGGACTCGAGTCGATCGGATGAACACGATGCGACCCGATTGATTTTCCAGCGATTTAATAATTAAAATAATTCCCAGTAATTCATTTAATTCATTAAAAATAGCAAAATACTCAGAAAAATTCCAGAAAAATTCTGGAAAATACTTTGGAACATTTTGGACTCAAATAAAATATTTCCAACTAAATTTTATTTGAAAAATTAAATTCTTTAATTATTTCAAAATGGAATAAATTCAAATAAATTCCAAATAAATCCAAATAAATTCCAGAAAATTCCAAAAATTCACCAAAGTGCCAAATCACACGAGTTTAAGAAAAGTAAAATTTTGGGGTGTTACAGGTTCTATTGCGCCAATGCAGACCCTTTCCTCGCTCCCTTCACCGACCGCGCCCCTGTAGTCCTCCAATGCTGGAGCGATCCCCCGCAGGGGCCCGGATTGGATCAACTCACTGAACTTCTGGCGCTGATCGATGATCTGAAAAACTGGGGCTTGACCGGCATCGGGGTCGCCGTCAGCTTTGCTAAGCGCCGGGTGCAGCCCTTGAAGGAACGAATCCATTTGGGTTTCCGGTATGGTGGGACTCAGGATCCCACCCAGGAGTCGAATGCGCCGCTGCCAAGAGACGTCCTGGGGGCGCGGTTGATAGATTTCTTCGCTCCGGGCACCGAGATAACCAATAGAGGTTGTTCGGGCAAGTTCTCGGCGAAGAGGGCTCCTCCTCGTGTGAGTATTCCTCACCTTCGAGACGTCGCTTGGTTGTTTTCGTCTGATTTGAGGTTCTGATGATATGTGATTGTTCACTTTTCAGGAGCGTGAAGCCTTCCTTTCTGATGCTCCGATAGTCGGCGTCTCTCGGCTGAGGAATGTTCCGAGCAAGCGTCCGGCGGATTCTTCGGCTGAGGGGCCGGAGTCTTCTAAGAGGGAAAGAACATCGGTGGAGGAGGTTCCTGTCCCTTCCCCGGCTGGGCCATCAACTGCTGTTAGCCCCGGGGAGGAGGGTTCAGGAGCTCCATCTTCCGAGCCAGCACCTGCCCCGAATGTTGGCGTAGACTTAGGCTCTCCTCCGGGTGGTGCTGGGGTCCGTAGGAAGCCAGGGATGAAATTCAAGAAGTCCAAAAGGTTTGTTACCCCTTGACTCTTGTGTTTGTCTCTTTGCATGTGTGCCAACATACTGTCCCCTTGGTGAGTCAGGGCTCCCTCCACGGACGTTCCAGTGGAGGCATCTTCTGAGAGGGAGGCTCCAAGGTCGGCTTCTCCTGGGAGGGCTGCTTCGCGCCTGCCTCACCGGCGGGGGATGTGCCGGCAGAGGAGACGCGTTCGACTGCTGGGCCGTTCGGAAGTCCTGATCGCGAAGACCCTGCCGGTCCGTCAGCCCCCGAAGTGGAGGAGATTCATCGAGAACCCCCTCCACTCAGTCCTCTCCCGGAGCCACCGACTCGGACAATGTGGTGGGGACAAGATTCTGATTGGGATGGAATGGAGGAGGATGAAAAAGAGGAGGTAGCAGCCCGAATGGAGCTGTATGAGCTCACGGTGAAGTGTAGCCGGCTGGTCCGGGTGAGTCCTTCGATCTCCCTTTCCTCAATATATCTTTTTTGAAACGCTGACTCCTTGCCGGTGGTCTGCTGTGATGCCCAGGATATGGGAACCCGCTCCGAAAAGAGGTCAGACTTCTTCCGGAAGGTGTTGCCTAAGCTCAAGGACCACCAAAAGTATGAGGACGAGCTAACTGAGCTCAGCCAGACGTGATGGAAGGAAGTCCATGAACTTGAGGCTCAATGCATGGGCCTCCGCGAGGAAAAGTTGGAGCTTGAGTGGTCACTGCAAGGTATGAACCTCCACGGGCCTGGGGCAGGTGCTTTCTTCTTGAACGGTCAGAAACGTGTCTGACTTTCCGTGCTTTCAGAGCGTGACTCGACAATCGCCGAGCTCAGGACACAGCTGGAGGCTTCAAAAAGTTCTAACCTTGAAACACGGGCTAGCTTGGAGAAGACACAACGAGAGCTGGAGGGTAAACTTCTCAATTCGAATTAGACGTGCTTCGAGCCGGGTGCGCTTTCTGGTGACAGCCTGGCTTTGGTGCAGAATACAAGGAGAAGGTGACCGCTGCCGAACGAAGCCACACCGAGCTCCGCGTCGCCTGCGAGCCAGTCCTGCACCTTCTGCGTATCGAGGGAGCCGAACCGAGCCAGGGAGACGATGCCGTTCCGCTTCTCTCAGGAGGAGCTGACAGGATCAAGGCTTACGCAATGGAGTCGGCGACCATGAGTGCTAATCAGGCGTTGGCAGTGGTCAAATCTCATTATCCGAGAGTTGACCTTGAAGCTATTAAAGAGGGTTTTGCCTGTGACGAAGACAAGGCCAACGCGCTCCTTGAAGAGGTTTCTGGTACATCACAGGCTTTGCTGGAGAATCTTGAATTCTGAATTTGATGTGAATCTTCGTGCCGAATGCTGACCCCCCTTGTTTGAGGCGTTGTTCGGTATTTTCATATGACTAGTCTCATTTGCACTTTGCTGGGTCGGATAGCGCTTGGGATAACACTTGTCGCCCTCGTGGCTGAGTGGTTCAGCCCACGAGCACCAGGACTTACGCCGTCGCCTTCTCGCCCCAGGCACGCTTTTCCGAGTGGCTGGTGTCCAGCCCTCGAGCGTCGGGACTTAGGTCGTAGCCTTCTGGCTGAGTGGTTCAGCCCCCAAGCTTACGTCGTTGCCTTCTCGCCCCAGGCACGCTTTTCTGAGTGGCTGGTGTCCAGCCCTCGACTTCTCGCTTTATTGGGCCAAATGAGCGGGAAGGCTAAATTAAGTTGAACCAAGTTGAACTAAACCTGACACGTGTCTGGCGAAATATCTCTTCATTCAGTTCAATATGTTGATCTTCTTTGGTATTTGCGTAGCCGCCTTGTTTTTTGTGCCTCATTGATTATTGGGTGGCGCGTTTGAATGCCCTTGGAGGCGCTTCGATTTCCGGAGCTGGGGTTGGCTTATAAATAGGATGTCACCGCTGATAGAGTGATCATCCCTTTCTTAAGCTTCTCCCTTTCCTTCTTGAAGATCTTCTGAACTGCCACTTCAAATGTCGGCTTTCTTTCGCCACCGTTTCCATGACATGTACAGTGATCCTGAAGATGCGGAGCTGTGGCTGAATTTTGACTTTGCGGTGATGGAGCGGGAGGAGGAGAAGGCGGATGCCAGGGATACCCGCGCCGTTGCTGCCTTAATTGAGGCGATGCCAGCGCTGGAAGAGGTAGTGGACGTCATCAAGGACATGCTGGGGCGTGAGCGCCGCGACGCCGCGGCTGTTGAGGCACTCGCTTTGGGTGGTCGCGGACTTGATCCGCGAGGCCCTGGGCCGCGCGCGTTGCAATTAGCTCTCTGCACCCGGTCTCACTGCACCTATCTCCCTGCACCTGGCTCCCTGCACTTGGTCTCCCCCCTTTTTTTTAGCGCGAGAAAAAAAAGAAAAAAGAAAAAAGGATTAGCAATGTAAATTACTGATACTATGAAATAAAATATGGGATCGGTGTCGTTTATATAGTTCTGTGTTTGATAGTTTTTCTGTAGACTATTTGCCCTAATCAATAGCTTCAGCCCCTACAACGAGGTGCTGGAGGGTCGAATTTCTACCGATTAGGGACTGGCGATTCGGATTTCTGTGTCTAGAAGTATTTATGGAACTACAGACCGTCGTTCTCGAGCGGTTAGTGCCTTCTTCTAGCTTTGTCTTTCCTTCTTCGTGCGCTGATACAAACGTCCTGATCTTACCGCTTGTCGCGGCCTTACCTCGAACATGTGTTTCCGCATAATTTGTATCGGCACAATTTTGGATTAGACGCTACGCTAGTAGGGTGATAACCATTCGGGATTGACTCGGTGACAGTATAGTGAGATAGATCAAAGAACTAGATAGTCGGCAAATTCATTTAATGCATGGGAGCTGGATACATAGCTTAAGCGTAGAAACGACGTAGCTGTTCGGCGTTCTAAGTGTTCGTCAAGACTGTGCCGTCTTCACGCCTAAGCCGATAGGCTCCTGGGCGGACTACCTCCTCCACGATGTAAGGTCCTTCCCAGGTCGGGGAGAACTTATGCTCACTTTTTTGATTCCTCCTAAGGACCAAATCTCCCTTGGAGAAGATACGACTTCGGACATTGCAGGAGTGGTAGCGCCGAAGACCCTGGAGGTATATGGCCGACCGGATTGCTGCAACATTTCTGGCTTCCTCGAGTTGATCAAGCTCCACCAATCGGCTTCCCTCTGACTCGGCTTTTTTATAATTCCGGACCCTCAGGGATCCGAATTCCATTTCCGTTGGCAAAACCGCCTCGGAGCCATAGACCAGGAAGAAGGGAGATTGTCCAGTCGCTCTGCTGGGGGTGGTTCTGAGCCCCCAGAGCACTGATGGCAATTCTCTCACCCATCGCGCGGCGTATGGTTTGAGGCGATCGAAAATCCTGGTCTTCAGTCCCTAAAGGGCCAAACATTGGCCCGCTCGACTTGCCCATTGCTTCTTGGATGACCCACCGACGCGAAGCAGATTTTTATTCCCATGTCGTCGCACCACTCTTGGAATTCTTCACCACGGAATTGTGTGCCATTATCTGTGATGATGCGGTTAGGTACGCCAAATCTGACCACGATATCTTGGAAGAATTCCTTGGCCTTAGCCATCGTGATCGTGGCGACTGGTTTGGCTTTGATCCACTTGTTGAATTTGTCGATGGCCACGAAGAGGTAGGAGAAGCCGCCCTGGGCCTTTTTGAGGGGTCCGACTAAGTCGAGCCCCCAGACTGCGAAGGGCCAGGAGATAGGGATGGTTTGCAGTTCCTGCGCTGGCAGATGTATCTGCCGGGCGTAGAACTGGCAACCTTCACACGTGCGAACGATTTCTTTGGCGTCTGTTACCGCCGTGGGCCAGAAGAAGCCTTGCCGGTATGCCTTGCCGACCAAAGCACTCGACGCGGCGTGGTGGCCACACGCTCCCGAGTGGATTTCCTTGAGCAATTCTCTTCCCGTTTGCTCTGGGACGCACCGCCTGAGGACACCAGAGGCGCTCCTTCGAAAGAGCTCTTCTCCGATAACCACGTAGGACTTGGCTTGTCGCGAAACACGCTCAGCTAGAGTGGAGTTTTCGGGGAGCTCGCCTCTCAAGAGATAATCCACATACGGGGTCGTCCAGTCGGGGTTGGTAACTAGGACTTCTGCCTCGGGGATCTTGCTCAACTCTTGTGGCTTGATCGCCGTGGGCTCATAAAGTTCCTGGGTGAACACGCCACTTGGGACCTCCGCCCGAGTGGCTCCCATCTTCGCCAACTCGTCCGCCACTTCGTTGTTACGGCGCAGGACGTGAACTAACTCCAATCCATCGAACTTGTTCTCCAATTCTCGGACTTGCTGACAGTATGCCGTCATAGTCTGATCGACACAGGACCAGTCCTTATGCACTTGGCTAACCACTAATTGGGAGTCTCCGCGAACCGCCAGTCGCCGGATACCGAGCGATATGGCGATACGGAGCCCATGAATGAGGGCTTCATATTCTGCGGCGTTGTTCAAGGCCGGGAAATGGATGCGAAGAACGTACTTGAGCTGATCTCCCTTTGGTGAAATGAGCAGAATTCCGGCTCGCGCGCCGCTGAGCATGAGAGACCCGTCGAAGTACATCGTCCAATACTCCAGCTCCCGCTCGACGAGGGGGGGTTTGTAGCTCGGTCCACTCGGCCGTGAAGTCGGCCAGGGCCTGCGACTTGATGGCGGTGCACGGCTTGAACGAAATATCAAAGGCTCCAAGCTCGGCCGCCCATTTCAAAATTCTCCCAGTAGCTTCCTGATTATGAAGAATATCTCCTATCGGGAAGGAGGTCACTACTGAAATACGATGCCCCTGGAAGTAATGCTTTAATTTCCGCGACGCGACCAGCATGGCGTAGAGCAACTTCTGTACTTGAGGGTACCTTATCTTGGATTCGCCCAACACTTTGCTAACGAAGTAGACCGGGCGCTGCACCCCGTAGCGGTGCCCTGGCTCCTCCCGCTCCACGACTATCGCGACGCTGACCACATGGGTCGTTGCCGCTACGTAAAGTAGGAGAAGCTCCTTCGGCATTGGCAAAATCAGGATCGGAGGGGTGGAGAGGAACGCCTTGAGCTCCTCAAAAGCTTGTTGCGTCTCCACCGTCCATTCGAATCGATCCTGCTTCTTGAGGAGTTTGAAGAAGGGCATCCCTCGAGTCCCCAGTCGAGAGATGAACCTACCAAGCGCCACCATGCACCCAGCGAGCTTCTGGACGTCCTTCTGGCTGGAGGGGGGTGCCATCCTCATGATGGCCCCGATTTTTTCTAGATTTGCCTCGATCCCGCGATGAGAGACGATGAACCCGAGTAGTTTCCCGGAGGAGACCCCGAAGACACATTTCTCAGGGTTTAGTTTCATCCGGAACGCTCTTAGGCTGTCGAATGTCTCGGCGAGATCAGAGGTAAGGTTGCTTCTCGATTGCGTCTTGACCACTACGTCGTCCACGTAGGCCTCCACGTTGCGTCCGAGCTGATTGTGAAAACACCGCTGTATCGTGTTTTGATAAGTTGCACCAGCGTTTTTCAACCCAAACGGCATCGTGATGTAGCAATATGCTCCGAACGGAGTGATGAACGATGTCTTCTCGCAGTCTTCGACTCGAAGCTGGATTTGGTGATAGCCCGAATAGGCGTCCAGGATGCTAAGGAGTTCGCACCCGGTGGTGGAGTCTACCACTTGGTCGATACGAGGCAACCCGAAGGGATCCTTTGGGCATGCTTTGTTGAGGTCGGTGTAATCAACACACATGCGCCAGCTTTTATTCTTTTTGCGGACGAGTACAGGGTTTGCCAACCAGTCAGGGTGATACACTTCTCTGATGAAGCCTGCAGCTAACAGTTTCGTGATCTCCTCCCTGATGGCATCTCGGTGATCTTGAGCGAATCGCCGCAACCTCTGCTTGACAGGCTTGGCCGCTTGGTCCACGTTTAGCGCATGCTCGATCACCTCCCTGGGAACTCCATGCATATCAGACGGCTTCCAAGCAAAGATGTCCTTGTTTGCCCGGAGGAAGGTGATGAGCGCGTCTTCCTATTTTTCTCCGAGCCCTGTCCCGATCTTGGCTGTTTGAGCCGAGTCGGACGGGTCGAGGGTGATCATCTTGACGCCTTCTTCGGGACTCAACCCGGGCTTCGGCGCCTTCCGAGTCGGGATGCTTGCTCCCTCGGAAGATTGTGCCACTAGCCGGATTCGTTCGCGATCAGCTTGTGCTCCCAACGACTCGGCCATCTCGCAGTTCTCCCTGTCACAGGAAAAAGACTGCTTGACATCACCACGCAGCGTGATAATGCCATTCGGCCTTGGCATTTTTAATGCCAGATACGCGTAATGGGGCACCGCCATGAATTTGACTAGCGCTGGCCTCCCCAAGATGGCGTGATACGCAGTAGCGAAATCAGCCACCTCGAAGCTGAGGTTCTCGGTCCGGTAATTCTCTCTCGTGCCGAAAGTGACCGGCAGAGTGATTTGGCCGAGTGGTGTCGCCGACGTCCCGGGAATCACCCCATGGAACGGTGACGACCCACGTTTCAGCTCCGACCTGGAGATTCCCATATCGTCGAGAGTTTTGCTGAAGAGGACGTTGAGGCCGCTCCCCCCATCAATCAGCACCCTTTTGAGCTTGATGCCACGAACAACTAGCCCCAAGACGAGGGGATACCTGCCGGGAAACGGGACTCGGTCCGGGTGATCCGAGCGGTTGAAAGTGATCGCAACTTCAGACCACCGTACGTATCGGGGGGTCTCCGGCGCAATCGTGTTGATGTCCCGAGCGGTAAGTTTTTGCTTCCGCTTGGACTCATACGCGGCCGAGCCCCCGAAGATATAATTGAGCTCCAGCTCGGCTTCTTGATAGTCTTCCTCGGCTTCAAGAGAAGGTTGCTTTCCGACCGCTTCGCTCGGCCCCTGCCCGAGCTGCCTCTTGGTCTCCCGGGCGAATCTTTTCAGGGTGAAGCAATCTTTGGCGGCGTGTCTTCCTTTTGGGTGGAAGGGACAAAGCGAGTTCATCACATTGTCATACCCTTCGGTCTTAGGGGCGCGCGTTTGGCCCCGTTCGGCAGTCGCCACCAGATCTTGGCCCTTGCGCTTCTTCTCCTTTCGCCTGGAGGAGTCGGCGTGATCCCCTCTCTCGTCGTGGCGTTCGGCCAAGGCTTCGGAGGCCAACGCGTAGCGATCCGCTAAGGCGAACAACTCGCGGACCGAAGTTGGAGGCTTCCGGGACATCTTCTTAATGAGGTCGGGGTCGCTAACCCCCTTCTGGAAGGCGGCGATTACGACCGCGTCCGTGACATCCCGAACTGTGCTCTTCCTGTGCATGAAACGCTTGACGAACTCCCACAGGGACTCATTCTTCTTTTGGTGTAGCTGGTACAAATCCCAGGGGGTGCCGGGGCGCTCATACATACCTTGGAAATTTGAGATGAGCTGCTCACACAGATCTCCCCAAGAATGAATAGAATTCGCCAGGAGCCCAGTGAGCCACGCCTGGGCCTAGGGCAAGAGAGTGACTGGCAGGTAATTAGCCATCACGTTCTGATCTCCCCCTGCGGCCCTGACCGCTAGTGCGTATACCTGCAGCCAGGCTTCCGGGTCCCTGTCGCCGTCGAATTTGGTGATGCCTTTGGGGTTAAACCTGTCAGGCCAAACCACTCGGCGCAGGTGGGGGGTGAACACACGAACCCCCTCGATGACCTCGTTGCGCCGCGCGGATGGTGAGCAAGGCGGGGGAGAGAGGGCCCGACGAGCGCCCCGATGCGCTGGGAGTACGCCAAAGCGCTCGTACTCATCGGCGTGCCAGCGCTGCTCGTCTCTTTCCCGATCACGCCATCTCGCGTCGAGGTCGGAACGGAGGTCTCGATTGAGGCTGTGGCGCAGGTCTTCATCGCGGTGAGGAACGCGATGCCCCGGTAAGGAGTTTCTCGATTCGGTCGACTACTGGCCGTTCGAGTTCTGGTCGGAGCGTGTGAGTGCGCCCTCGCCGGCTGGTCGATCTGAGCTTGTTGCTGGATTGGTGCCGCCGTCACCATGGCTTTTACTTGGGCCACGATCGGTGCAGCCGGATTACCGTCCTCCAGCATCGGGCTCAAGGTGTCCAGGAGAGTTTTGGACGCGACGATATTCTGCTGTGGTGTATGGAAAACAACTTGGTCTCCCATTTTGACCTGCAGAATGTCTTTGTTGACGTCGCGGGCGTAACCTCGAAGGGCTTGTACCCGTGCGTCGTGCTCTGGCTTGCGCCCGGCGTTGTGCTCGGCAGCCTCGAAGTCGCCATGGCGCTGCTGTGATTCCGCACGCGAGCCTCCGATCACGCAGACTCGGCGAAAACTCCAGCAGCTCTCCAAGCTTTCTTCCGACCCGGCCGATGAACTGGAAGAGCTTGCCGAGGATAGCTCAAGGCGATCGGCGGTTCCGAGTGGCTTGGCAGCGAGGACCCCCACCACCTGGAACTCGGCGCCTGTTGCGCCCACTACCTGAGGGAACCGGGGTTTTAGCCCCCCGCTTGGTGCTTGCGAGCACGGGACGACGGAACACCCCGATCCAGGTAGTGGTCGCAATGATGACTCCCTGGGGGTCTCCTCGTGCGGCGAGGCGTCCGCCTCAAGGAGGGAGAGACTCGCGAGGTCATCAGCGATGAGGGTCAGGCTTCCAAAATGGAAAACCTGACCTGGGGCGAAAACTGTAGGGATTCCGCTTGTGGTTGCCATCGAGCTTGACGGGGACCTTCGCACACCGCCCCTACCTGGCGCGCCAACTGTCGACGATTGGTTCTGCCGGCAATGAGATTTTGTGATTCGAGGGGGGAATCGTGCGTGGTCGAAGCCAGATGGTAACACAGGATGCAAGGGCCAACTCTTTTTTGACAGGTTCGGGCTCTCGCGGAGGAGATAATACCCTAGTCCTGTGTTCTTGGATCTATGAGCGTGTTCTTCCCTTTTTCTTCTGTTTTCCTCCCCTTTCCAGGGTTGTTCCCTCCCCCCTTGTATACTGGGGGAAGGGCACGTTACAAGAGGGCGTCACCTGGCACTAGGCCAGGTGGACTCATGAGTATGTTGTTTGTCTCTGTCTGCCGAACCCAACTACGTCCAGAGGATTTGGTCGTCTCTTTCCCGACCCGCGCCTGCCGATCCGCCAGGGTTTGGTGGCTGTAGGCTGCAGGCGCTAGGTCGTAGGCTTTACTTTAGGCGGGGTTGTCCTGACGCGGCGCGAAGCTTCGCCGAGGAGGCGACCAGCTGCCTTGGAGAAGAAGTCGGGCCGTGGCTATGGGCCCTTCACAACGCTTTCGAATTCTAGACCCGATGCACTGTCCTGGCCCTGTTAGGCATGAGCTTCTCTGCGGGACCCCGGTCTCGGACATCCCACAGGTATCTGTTGGTTCTGTCTTGAAGTATGACGCTTATAGCAGGGTTTGCAAAATCATTTTAGCTTGGAAAATCGAGGGGCGGTGGTAGCATTTTTTGATCAAATTTTCGTCGAAAATTGAGAAAAATCGAATGGTTTGCAAATCAAAATTAGTTTGGAAATCGCGGTGCTAGAATCGGCGAAAATCGGTCGATTTGATCAAAAACCGATCGATTTTGGGTGATTATCGACCAATTTGCATGAAAAACCGGCAGTGAATGGAAAATGTAGGGGACAAAGGAAAGGTTGGGGGGGGGATGATTCCATAATGGTGAAAAATTAGTAAAAAGCTGAAAAAGCCTCAGAAAATTTAGGAAATTTTTTTGGCATGATCTTTACTATATTTTAGGGGGTGTTTGCAGAGTTCCAACTCCACCAAATTCGTGGAGTTGGTGGAGCTGGATATTCCTAGCTTCACCAGATTCATGGAGCTGGAGCTGTAGGTATATTAAGAATGTTTAGGTGGGTCATCTTATTTATATTTTAGAATAAAATTATAAACTTAAGTTAATTTATTTCAGTCTACAAGTTTCAGCTCTAAGGTGGAGCTGGGATTTGGAGCTCTGCCAAACAGAAGCTTAGACATCTCAAGTTGTGAAATAAGCATTTAGCAATAATATCTCAACAATAACATTTCATTTCAACACATACGCAAATCAAACCAACAAGTTCACATTTCAGTAACATTCATTTTAGTAGCATAGCAAATAATATCTGATTTGAACATTCAAAAACAACTAATTAGTGTAAGTTCACCAAGTGCTCATGACCGCGATCGCAGCTAATCGATTAGTTTTAACTCTGCAAAGGTGTACAGCTTTACCCGCAAGGAATGATTATCTCTTTTTGCAATGCATATTTAACACACTTCCTTTGATATGCCGCAGAGAAATCATATATGTAGGATCGAAGTATACGAATATAGCAATCAGGGGGGTGAATGATTGTGCGGAAGCTAAAACCAAAATTTTGATCTATTAAAAATTCACTCCAAAACTGAACTAAATAATTGCCTCATATTCGACAAAAATAGATTGAAAAACGTTCGGTAAAACGCCAATTCTCAGAGATCCAACTGTTGGATCGATCTGAAATTTGGACACAAGAAACTAGATTCCAATACGAATCGAATCCAAAAAGAATCAGCTCGATCGGACTTACGGATCAAAAGTTATGAACCTCGCAAGCTTGCTGTGTTAGAACTTGATGAAAACCAATCTAATCAAAACTTGTAGATTAATCAAGAACGACAAAAGATTAATCAACAAAACTTTGTAGAACGCTAAATTGATGCCCTAGAAAGCCTTTGGATGGATCAAAATAAGGAGAAACTCAAGGAATCAAAAGATTCAATCTAGAACCAGAAGATGTGCAAGAAAAGAATCCCAAACAGAGATTACTGTAGCATGCGTGTACTGTAGTTACGAGGTTACTGTAGCACGCAAAGAATCTGGAAGAATTGATCTTTATTTCCTTTTGTCTAAAGTACTCCCAACAAAAGAGTACAAACCCTAAAGCTCTGCTCTATACTTGATGCATAAACAGGAGGCGCCTCCCCCTATTTATACAGAGCAAACACAGAGTCCTGAATACAATTCCTACTTCTAATCCTAGGAGTCCCACTCCTAATCCTAGAAGGAGTATGTATTCAACACAACTCCACTTGGCCCAACCTGGCCAAATACAGCTCTTGCACGCGTATGGCAACCCAGCCATACTCACGTGACTAACAACTCTTGCACGCGTATGGCCACCATGCCATACTCACATGACTAACCATTCTTCATGAACACCGTCCTCTAGCCCGAACGTTCCGCATGATATCCTTGACCACCAAGACCTCGATTCCTCCTAAATCTAGTCTCGAATCTCAGTTCCTCCATGAACCTAGTTCCGGTCCTGTCATCGACCACGTTCGCCCTCGAGCAACACCTGAACATGAACAAACCACAAAACGATTCCGAGCACAAGTCCGCGACTTGACTCAACATTAGTCTATGCAAATACTCACACGAACATTGCATAAGTTCAAAACATGCATTATGAAATTCAAACAAATTTCATAACCATAGATTAATCACCAAACAATTTTCAAAATCACAAAAATCAACCTCGAGCAAAAAACCATTCACGCTGGACCAAACATTGGTCCGGTGCAGCTCACGACAGATCAAATATTTAGTTTGGCGTACATGATAAAGTCTCAGTTCAATTCAAAGAAAACATGTTCAAAAACACGTTCACGATGGACCAAATTTTTGGTTCGACGTACATGCAAAAACAATGCTCAAAAAAGCGTTTACGACGGATCAAGAATTTGGTCCGGCGTGCATGGTCCGGCGTAACATAGAAGCTTAATGTTTTTCAACAAATTTGGTCTGGCGCATATAAACTCAAAAATTCCTTTTACGGCGGACCAAAAAGCTTTTGGTCCGGCGTACATGTGCTAATAAGGACAATTTGTCCGGCGCCAAACACGTTCACGCCGGACCAAAGTTTTGGTCCGGCGCATGCACAAGCCAATTTTTCAGTTCTAAGCCAATTTTTCAGCACATGATTTCACATATATAACTTTTACATTTCTTAATCCTAACTTTGCACTAGCCCATTGACGTCAACCTTTGCTATGGCGATAGAAACTCTCACTCAAAACATAACAATTCATCTTTTTCATTCACACAAGCAGCCCATCCCTGCCTCAACCGTTTCTTCCCATAGCAAAGTGTGCATCGTTGCATCGGCATGCGTTATTCCCAACACCTCGGTGAGGGCACCCCTTTGAGCAACTGCCATCCAGAAGCCTGTGCTACTACGGCCTTCCAATGTGCAAAGCCAGTTTTAAGCAACTTAATTAGGTATAACCGTCCCATTTTAGCCCTTATGGTTGTACGATTATTTCTTGGATCATACAACACTACGTTCGGTCTTTAACCTGACCCGGGCGAGAAATCTCCCCTATGTACGTGGACATCACATGCACTTCCGGCTATTGCCAATACTCTCCTGCGTCTAAATCATAGTTTTATTTTCATTTTTACCAACATATCAGTATCATTTACTGCCCTATCCAACCTTTTTAAATTTTATAAAGACTCAAGTTATCCATTCTAAGCACAACTAAGCATATGTCTTTATAAAGCGATCATACCCATTTCTCATATTCATGTGTCATTCCATAATCTAGGGTATCAATGGTTCACATGGTAAAGTTGATTAAGGATATCCATAATGAAGGTTCTAACTACTACATCCCACAAAATAACATTGTAAGAATATACAACATGCATGAAAAACAGTTATGAAAACATTTCTGAAAACTGTTATCAATATGTTCAAGGAGGTGCTTGCCTTGCTGTTCGTTGTCGTTGAGAATAAACTTAGATTCGTTAACGGTGGTATCGGTCACGTCGGTTTCTACTTGTCAAACCACGATACATAGCAAAGAATAAAATCCAATAAGGCAAAAAAAAAATACAGATAACAAATCAAATAACAATTCCAACATCAAGCATGGCTTTTAGGGTTATGATTTCTTGTATCATTTCAAACTTAGGAAGTCAAAATTACTTAGGTTAATATGAACATGATAGTAACTATTAGATGAAACAACATACTAATATATTACCTTAAGCTTTTCAGTTTAAATTGGCACCCTACTGTTTTAATAATATTTGGAAGGTGATTTTATTCATTTTGAAGCATATACATTGGAACTATACAAGTACGTTTATTTTAACATATTGAAATGAGCTCCTAATTATAAGATGATTTAAAACTAGTAGAAAATTAGATATTTTTACATATTTGAATTGTTTACATCCTATGGATTCTAACAAAATTGATTTCGTGCAATTTGGAATTCGTTTGCTCAAATTCTATATGTAGCATATTCTAAACCTATTCTTTAAATTTAAATTTGAATTTCAAACAGAGGTCAAACATACAACTCTTTTGCATATCCAGAATCTACAAGTCAAGACATGCAATTACAAATTTATTTCATAATTTTTGTAGTTAAATTGCAGAAGTTATAAATGTTTGAATATTAGGTTTTAAAAATATTCCAAAAATGGAATATACGCTTTCCAGCTTTGAATACAGACTTTCCACTTTTGGAAAGCTTCAAACCCCGTCATACTAACATGTGGGGCTAGCTTGTAGTGACTGTGCGCGAGAGGTGAGGGTGACCAGTGGGGCCCGATGGACAGTGACTCAGCGTCGGGGTGAAGGAAGTGGCGTGGGAGACTGACAGGAAGGGCCCACCTGCCATACTCACTAAGCAGGGGAAGGTGGAAGATGAGCTCATCGCCGGTGAGGTGAAGCCGGAATCGGTGAGCTGTTGGTTTGGCGAGCTTTAGGAGAGTGTGGCGCACCAGGGAAAGGTCTTGGTGACAGCAAAGGGCCGGCGAGGCGAGCTGCCACCGGTGGGAGGCGGCAGTGAAGGCGGCGGTTGACCGAAGAGGTAGAAGAAGGCATTAGAGTTTGGTAGAAGAAGAGAATAAGCAATAGTACACTCAAAGAGACTCCTTTTACCAATTATTCGGGTTGAGGGATGGTCAGAGAGCTCTGTCACCGTTACCCGTCCGTGAGGAGGAAGGCGGCTGTGGCGGAGAGGGTTCAAGCATTATTAGCTAGAATTGAGGGGTGAAGTAAGTCCGCTAGTACACGAGAATTCTATAGGAGAAAGGAATTGAGAAATGCTTCACCTAATAGCTTGATTGATCTCTTTTCCCTTTTCTTTGGCTTTTGTCGGTGGTGAGGAAGACAGGGCGGTTTGTGTGGAATTGAGCGTAGCTAAGGCTTTGTTCGAGTTTCGAGACGGAGGTAAGTACTGCGGTAACGAATGAAGGATGAGAGTATAGCTTAAATACCCAAGTTCCAGCAATTTTGTCGAGAAGGGAAAAGGCGGTATCGATCGGCGGTGGCTTCAGGAGCTTCGATGGCGAGATAAGGGACAGCATGGAGTAGGGGCATGGGCACTTCGATGTCAGGGCAGGGAATGAGCAACATGGCTTGACGCGAAACAAGGCACCAACTGGAAAAGGCCAGCGGTGACTTGAACTCCGGTCGGTCGCGCGGGGAAGAAAGAGGAGAGAAAGGAGGAGGGGAGAGAAGAGAGGGAGAAGGCTGACAAGTGGGGCCGGGCCCACGAGCGGTGAGAAAAGAAGAAATCGAAGCTGCACAGTGAGGTAGCTGACCGGTGGGGTCATGGGCACAGCGGGGCCCACATGGAAGTGAATGAAAGGATTAAATTTTCAAACTTTCTCCAGACAGCGGTGGAAAAGCATTTAATTGGCCAGTCAAATATGTTCGAAATTTTTCAAAACTTTTATTTTAAGTTTCTGACAAAGTTATCTTCATACTACAAATTTTTCAAATGAAATTATCTATTATTTTATTTTATAAAATTCTAACAAGTGGGACTGCTCACATTTCCAATTTCGGTAAATGATTTATTTGAGTGGCTAAAATGAATTATTAATTTTTGATAAATTTAATATGTGTTGGAAATGATATTTTTAATATTCAGTAAAAATTTCAGATCTTCTTGATAAGTATTTATTTTTAAATAATTCATTTACCAATATTTTTAGATTTTCACATTTTTATTCCTTTAATTTTTAAGGACAGTAAACTCAATTATTAATTTTTGGAAATTTTACTACAGATAGAAGTTACTTTGATGAGTAATTTTCAAAATTGGCAGTTTTAGATAAGATATGAGAAATTTTAAATAAATCTGACAAGACTGTCTCTGGTAATTAAATTTATTGATTTTTGGATGTTTATCCTCATTTAATGCTTTCATATCCACTTTTGCCTTTAGTAAAAGTTATCACAGGGTAATTTCACTTTGGTAAAAATTTTATTACTATTTTACTTTTACTTGATTACTTGTTATCTTTTTACCATTTTCTAAAGTGATTTTCTTTAGAATGAATTTCAAAATAAGAAATAATAATTATAAACTAAGGTTTTTGCACTTTCACTTTTTGAAATGCATATTTTATTTTATTCCACATTTCAGGATGTTACAAGAACTAAGCACATTGATGGGAGGTATCACTTTCTTAGAGACCATGTGGAAAAGGGAGACAGAGTGCTACAATTCATTGAGTCCAAGTCAAGTTGCAAACATTTTCACAAAACCTCTTGATTCTACTAGGTTTGCATACTTGAGAGGAGCTAGGGGTTATCTAACCCTATGGGTTACGTTGAGGGAGCGTTTGAGCTTTCTTGTAGCATATGTATCATACATGCTTTAATTCATGTAATATACAATATCTAAATGTAAACTTTGTCTAGTATCCTTATGAAGATATTGTTCACCACGTTCTTGTTCTTTGCCATACTATGTTCACTGTCTAGCTTTCATGTCATGTTCTTGCATATGTGACCAAGTTCTTGCAATGCTAGCTTTACAAAAATGACCATTATAATTGCAATTTGTGGATCAATTGACTAGTTGCTTCTTTTGTGATCCTTCTATGATATATGACATATTTGTTCTAGAATCTAATATTGAACACTAGTTGAGCTATGACAATTCCATGTTGGACCATTTTTATCTCAGTGCTCATAATCTTCTTCACGAAAAGAATCGACTGCAAAAATCAATGAAGTCCTACATTGGATAATCCTCGAAGTTCTCTTTAGTTCACTACAATTCATGTATTTTTGTTATAGTTTATGCTTAATATGCATGGATTAAATGCATGCTCTTAGTTTTTGCATTAGGTTAAGAAATTAAAAAAATATGAAAAACTATAATGCAAAAATAGGATGAGTTTTAGCATAGCTTGGAGCACTTGTGTGAAATCCTTTTTTATTGCTCCATTCTATATTTTGCCAATAAGGTCATGTGCATTGCTTTTTCTTTCATTTGGACCATGTGTGGATTTTTCATCTTATGTCTCATTCAACTCAAATTTCATTCATATTCTGGAGTTATCAATATACTCATCAAGGGGTAGATTGTGAGACCATGTGGTGGTCATCTATGTGTCGTGATGAGTAATTGATAAATATGAGATGAGTTTCAGGCTCTGGCGATCAAACCGAAGTGGATGTGACGATCTGATCGGGCAAGGTGTGGAGGTCTAACCGGCCCAAGTGTGGTGGTCAAACCGGCTGAGAGGTGGCTGTTTGACCAGTGTTGCACCGGCGGTCAGACCAGCCATATCTAGTGGTTTGCCCGGCATGGTGCTAGTGGTCAGACCAACCTTGGCAATTAGACCGGTAGACAGTCTAACCGCCTAGTGTGTGATGTGGTGTGTTCTCGGTCCATACGGATACAAGGTGCATTGTTATAACTGACATGGTTTAAGTTGAGAGGAACTCGTGCTCGAAAATGGTTGCTCAATCTATTGTTGTATAGGTGGTTTGGAGTAAACTATCGTCAACGGATGGAGGCCTAGGACTTGGTTAGAAGGACCAAGATCTTGAACGGTCATGGAAGCCGGGTGATATGGTTGGGCTCAAGGATCATGGAAGACACAAGTTGTGATGGACATGTTGTGTGCCAAGTGACTCGGGTCGTGCGCAAGCGAGGATGGTTTGGGGGATCTTGACGTGTAGGATGCTTGACAGTAAGTCCTTGGGGCCACATGGAAGTGATGAAACATGGGCGATGCTTCGAGACGAACAATACATGAGAAAGTTGATGGAGGGGTAGAATGGTCCGCCCGAGGTGTCAAGGTGGGAGGTGTGCGAAACCGTGGCAAGGCGGCTTGTGAAACCACATGGCGATGGCCTAAGTGGTTTAGGTCAAAGAAGCTTCTTGGAAGACACGATGGTGGATTCGGGCTCATGGACTTCGAGTCGAAAACCATGCCTTGAAAAGTGTGCTTGTGTGTGAAAACCCTGTGGGTTACCAGGTTTGCCCAAGCGAGAGTGGATAGGATCCATTTTGTAATCAAGTTAGGGTTTTAGATTGATATAAATAGGAGAAGGAGAGAAGGGAAAGTAAAGCACTTGAGCTCAAGAGAGAAAAACTAGGGTTTGTGTGGTGTAGACCATTGGCTGCCCCTGTGTGGTTGTGTCCTCCATTTGGAGTGGTTGTAATCCTTCCCCATCAAGTGGAAATCAAATATGGACTTATTCCCTCATGTTGTGATTTGCGTTTCTGTTTGATTTTCTTGCTTCTTGGAGTTGATCTTGTTGATTCGGATTTTCTTTATGATCTAGCTGATTCCATGCCATCGGATAGATTATTAGGGCATGTAAAATCATCTTCAACATTTTCTCCACTGGAGATCACTTAAGCCCTCGAGTTATTTTTTCATGTTTTGCCCGGTTCTTGACTCATCTTGAAAATGGATGGAGGATTGGATCTTGACAGCGATTCTTGAAATCGTAGGATGGAATAGGCTCCATACATCCATACGAAGCTATATATGTTGAAGATTTCATATTATTCGGTTCATTAGGTGAAAAATTGTACATATTTTAGGGCTGTGTTCGCGTTGTTCGTGTCTAGCAGCATAGTCAGATTGTAATTTCTCGGCCAGTCAGACCGACCGCTAACCAATGGTCTGACCGGCCCTTCGCTGGAGGTGAGACCGGGTGTACGTAGCCTGACCGGTCAGAGATCTCGATGTTCTTTGTGTTTGTTGGCGTCTTGGTCGGTTGATTGTTCAGAGAAGGGTGTGTCTTGATCTTCCTAGCTCTTTGTAGCTACTGGAGTGAGGAGATAATTGAGTGCTCAGGGAAAAAGTTTTAAGACAATCATTCACACACCCTCCTGTAACTGCCTACTCGGTCCTACGTACGACCGTATCCGTATCGCGTATCGGGGTAACATGGCAGCCTAGCAGCGGCGCCGACACCCTCCAGGCCCTGTGAGCCCAGCTTGAGCCGCGGCACCACCACCGCCGGCGCAGCAACCATTGTCGAACGAACCGCCGACGTACGTACGCTTAGCTCAACTATTCTTCGTTGTGCGGTTACTAGCTAGTTCGTGTTGTGCATGCACTGCCTGGGCTTTGTGTACATGTTGTAATCCTCAGCTTGGTCGTGTATTTGTAGTGCTCGGCGAAGATGGATGAGTAGGTCATCGCCAGATGATTCATGGTCGATTCCTGATGGGGAAGAGAGGTAGGCACCAGGACGCCCACAGAAATGATCAGAGGACTTGTGGTTCTATGAACCCAGCAGGCGACGGCCCACTGGCAGGACTGAATTCTGTGTGTCAAGTGGGAAATTGACAATTTGTTGCTCGTTGCAAAGGTTTCTCTTCTTGTTTCCTTTGTTGATTGAGCATCCAAAATGTCAATTCAACCCATTTAGACCTTCAATCATGCTTCATTCGTAGTTTAAAGGACAAGAATATTTTCTACAGTTGTTTTTGAAAGAACAAAAATTTCTGAGTATGAGTTTGTTATATGATTACAAAAAGGAGGAGAAGAAGAACAAGAAGAGCGCTATCTGACATTTGGACCTTCAATGATTCTTCAAGATTTGTGCACCCTTCCCTCGTAGGGTTCACCTGGGACTGGCAGCGAGGTCGGTGGTGATGGTTGGTGAAGTGGAGGACTGTTTTGGTGGTGCTGCTTACCAGTGTTAAGTAACTGTAGTCAGCCCTAGAATTGGAGGGTGTGATTAAGGTTTCTTGTCAAAATACCGTGATTTCTTTACTTTTTTTTTTTGTGAAAACAGGCCAGTCTCCTATCTTTTGGAATTTTCAATTTTTTTTTGTGGATTTGAAGTTTGGGGTGTAAACTAAAAGCAATAGATGTGTAATTTGGGGGAGTTTTGACTAGAAACAACTGTTTTTTCTAGCTGTTGATTTTCTTTCCTTTTGCAGAATTGAAGGAGGCACTACTATAGATCTAACCTTCCATATCGGCCCATCAGTACCGGTTATGCATGAACCGGGACTGATGTAATTGTTAGTTACAACCGGGCTCGAAACAGTACTGACAATAGCTCATCAGTACCGGTTGGAGGTTCCAAACGGTGCTGACAATTACATCAGTCCCGGTTCAACGGTCTACTAGTTCGGGGGGCACATCATTACCGGTTTAAAATACCAACCGGTACTGATGGTCTAACAATTGCTCATCAGTACCAGTTAGAGGTTCCAAAAGGTACTGACAATAGCTCACCAGTACCGGTTAGAGCCTCGAAACGGTACTGACAATAGCTCATCAGTACCGGTTGGAGGTTCCAAACGGTGCTGACAATAACTCATCAGTACCGGTTGGAAACCTTCAACTGGTACTGAAAATAGCTCATCAGTACCGGCTGGAGCCTCAAAACGGTATTGACAATAGATTATCAGTACCGGTTGGAGCCTCCAACTGGTACTGAAAGTCATATCAATACCGGCTGGTAGAACCGATACTGATGCTTAATGGGCATTAGTTCCGGATGACTTGTACCGGTTCAAAAACCGGTATTGAAGGCGCTTATAAACTGGTACTGATGGTGAGATTTGTAGTAGTGAGGGTATACTCTAAAAGCAAGTAGAAGTATTTCGGTATAGTACAGTGCACAAGCTTATTCATCACACCAGCAGTTTTAAGCGCACACAGTAGGAACGAAGTATACAATACACACACGACAGCTCAGTCTAAATATGGGCAATGTGCAACCATGCAAGCACAACATCTGATGAACAACCTTACAACATAACCTGAGTACTCTCTATTCAACCAACACATTTTTGAAGAGACGAAAACAGCTACTCGGCTTTCCATAATGACAGTGGAGGGGTCTCTGAATCCTTCCAAGTGCTGATATTTGGCGGATATCGGTCACCTTGGACATCACCTGCAGAGGCATAGGATTCGAGTTCAGCCATTTCCTCGGGTGTGAGCTTCACAGATAGTGCTCCCACGTTCTTGTTGAAATTTTCGATTTTTGTTGTCCCAGGTATGGGGCAAACATCGCTTCCCTGATGGTGAACCCAGGCCAGGGCAAGTTGTGATGGTGTGCATCCTTTTCTTGTCGCCATCGCGTTAACACGCTCAAATATCTGGGCATTCTTCTCAAGATTCTCTGGTTGAAATCTAGGCATATGCTGCAAAAGTATAAAGTTCTCAGTAAAAGAGGTTACTGGTTGTAGAAGTTGAATTTCCCTTTTTTAGGATAAATAGATGAGGCCTTTATATACAATAAATAGACGGGCTTAATTCAGAAAGGTTTCTGTAACATCGTTGCCAAGGGAAAAGTTTCAATCAAGCATAAGTACAATATATAGGATTGATCCAGATTTAGAAACCAAAGAACAATAAAGAATTAACTTGCTACCAGAATACCAGAAAAATGCAATTATCCCCTCCACTCACAAAAAGAAGTCGTTGTTGGTTATGGGGTCAAACATTATAAACTTTGGCCCACAAAAGGAAGTCGTTTTTGGTTACACGGTCAAACATAATAAACTTTGGCTATCAATATCTTTTTAAATAATTAGAATGGACACGTGTGTAGATTTGGCTGGAAAAAGTACTTTCATACTATTACAATTTTAGTAGGTTTTATAAATATATTACAATAGAAACAGGTGGTCAAAATTGCATTTTGGGTACCGCGTCAATGTCCAAAGCTACTCCCTTTTGTTACCGGAAGGGGTAATATGTAGCTAGCAGTCACGGGAACCCACCTTGCGGAAGTCCTGCTCTGATAGTGAATCAAACAATTTTGCTCCACTAGAGAAGAACCCTCTACCAAGCGGGCTGTAAGCTACAATTCCAATTCCAAGTTCTCTGATATGGACACCAAAAAAGTCAATTTAGAAAAATAAAGCATTGGACTCTTTCAACAGCAAGATATTGTATTTGCAGTTTTGTACAAGACCTGCAAATAGGAATTATGTCTTCTTCCACGTCTCTAGACCATAATGACCACTCCAGCTGAACTGCAGTTATAGGATGAACTGCATGAGCCCTCCTTATCGTTGATGCAGATGCTTCAGATAATCCGATGTATTTTATCTTTCCTTCTTCAACTAACTTTTTGAGTTCTCCAACCTAAAAATGCAAAAGGTAAACTCAGTTTGTGATCTCAAGAGAAAAAAAAAAGTTCTCGGCTTAAAAGTTACAATAAGGATTTTCGGGTTAAAAAGTTACAATGAATGCAAATTCAATTTGTGCACAATAGTATCATGCTATGGTTCAAATATCATAAGTAGTTGCTGGTGGGGAACCAACAAAGTATACGGTATCAGACCGATATAGCCCACCAAAAGGATCAAACCCATGTGTTGGCGGATGTGTGCAGTGGCAACACATAATAGCTCTTAGATGTTACTGGAAGAACACAAGCAGTCTTCTACATCAAATATTTTCACTCTGTCACCAATTTCCAGTCCTCTCTTCTCAATTTATTTTCAGTTAACACATTTGAGCATGCCCTTGCTGAACCTCACAAGTTGGATCGAGGTTGATGGTATAAGATCTCCATTAATTATATAAGCTGTACTGTGCTCTACCCTGCCTTTTTACCAAAATTTCTGTAGGACTACTATTTCTTTTTGAGACAACTGCAGTGAACTCCCATTCCACCTGAATGGATATAAAATAATATGTCCATTCATTCAATGAGACGAAAACATTTACGAATGAAGCACTGACACATCATCGAATCCAATATACTGTGGCAGCCCGGTGACATGGTGGTGATAGCGGAAGAAGTAATAAAGGCTTTTCCACACAATTATGACAAACGTACAGAAATAAAAATCTACCTCATAGCTACTTAATGATGCCCTTACTACAATGTATGGTTCAAGCTTTTTTAGAGAAAAAAGAAAAGTAATGTTCGATGTTGTCATTACAATGGAATACAAGAACTTAGCACTTGTTCCAATCTAGTCCAAACACATGAATCTTGCACAGCTACAGGGCAAAATTAGAAATGGTGCTTTCTTTCACCTTTCCTCTCCCCCCCCATTTTTTGTCAGAGCAATTTGCTACTAATGAAAGAAGAACCGTTTTATAGTTTTAAAAAGAAATAGGAGACCCATCAACTTTGCCTCGGCTCAAAATTTGCCTCTCTTTGTTGGTTTTCATAAATTCTTCTTTAGATCTAGTTAATTCATAGTTTTGAGGCTAGGCCACAGTCCGAAAAAACTGTCCAAATATTTGCCTTAGCGTTGCAACAAGCCAACAATTAGTTGGACAAGGCGATTATTGTGAGAAATAGAAAATAAACTAAATACCCCTCACTGAGCACCTATTTGGGCTTTTTTACCATGAAACATTGACAGTGTCATAGTACAGACATGAATAGCAATAAATAATATTGTCCAGGAAGCTATATAAATAATCATTCCAGACAGCAATCCATCAACCGACAGCCCTCTCACCGTTTAGCTAGCCCTTCCCTCTCACCTCCAGCTTTCACGTGTATGTTTGTATCCAAGAAATGAAGGAGAGAGGTGACACTCACAGTGACCTCGATTGGCACCCTCTTGTCGATGCGGTGCTGGTAGTAGAGGTCGATGCAATCGACGCCGAGCCGCTTGAGGCTGCCCTCGCACGCCGCCCGCACGTACACCGGGTCGCCGCGGATCTCCCGCTTGCCGTCAGCGAACAAGATGCCGAACTTGGTGGCCAGCTCCACCTTCTCCCTCACCCCGCCTTGCAGCGCCTGCTCACAATTAGCATTACATCAAACACCAGCGCACCGTGCCTAGCAACAAAGCCAAATAATTAATCAAACAGGGAAAGAAGATTCGGCGGCGACCTTGCCGAGGAGGATCTCGTTGGTGTGCGGGCCGTAGAAGTCGGAGGTATCGAGGAAGGAGACGCCGACGGCGACGGCGTGGTGGATGAGCGCGACCATGTCGGGCTCGGGTTTGGGCGGGCCGTAGAAGGCGGACATGCTCATGCAGCCCAGACCCTGCGCCGAGACCTCCAGCCCCTGGGAGCCCAGCTTCATGCGGGGAACCGCCGCCATGGCCTGCAAGATGCTGCTCTCCGCTGCTGTTGTTAAGAGTGTGCCCAGCGGGATCAGTTGAAGTGTGGCCTCTTGGGGAAGGGTCCCAGTTTTATACAAGTGTCAGGGTCTGTGTGGAGTTGTGGACTGTACGTGGAAGCGTCACTGCATATGTATAATGTAGGGCCAACGTAAGAGCTTACGAAGGCGGCAGTTTTTGAAGTTTTACCACACCAAAAAAGAAAAACTAACCTTCATCGTATTTTTCTTTTTAAATTTAGAAAGCGAACGGAAAGCGCTACAAGTGCCACGAGGCAACACATGTTAATAGAGCGCTTCCACTCAGCTGCATTCCAAATAAAAAATTGTGTAATACAGTGGTAGTGTAGTGCTGTATTGCTATAGTACCATGGCATAGTACCCTAGCATGGTAGTTTTTTTATGCGTTTAGTGGAGGCTGGTTCTGAAAAAAAATACATTATAATTTTATTAGGTTTTATAAATACATTATAATAGAAAAAAATCGCATGGCAGCTAGTTCTGGAAAAAATAAAATTTTGGGAATACAACAGTGAGAATTATACCCTATATAGAAAGGCATAAAATGACCTTATAAAATATGAACCATAAAACAGCTTTGATCATTAATTTTTTATAATATATTTATAAAACCTAATAAAATTACAATATTATGAAAGTACTTTTCAAGGCCGAAGGGAGTATAATAAAACAACAACTATTAGTGACTGAAGGGAGTATATTCTATACTACTTGATATGATATCATGTTTTAGGTTTAGCCGCCGCTTCTTGCCTTGTAAAATTCTTCCTGGTTTTCTACTTATTGTATCAAAAAAAAAAAATGTGGTATCAAAATAAAAAATCATATATATAGCTTTTTCTTGAAAAGTACTTTCATAATATTATAATTTTATTAGATTTATAAATATATTATAATAGAAATTAATGGTTAAAGTTGTTTTCTTGTTCATATTTTATGAGGTTATTTCATGCCTTTTTATATAGGGTATAACTCCTCCTTGTTGTAATCCAAAAAATTATTTTTTGTAGAACTAGCCATTGTGCTATTTTTTTCCTATTATAATGTATTTATAAAAATTAATAAAATTATAATTTATTTTTCGTGACCTAGCATTTACTAAGCGCAAAAAAAAATCTACAGCACTACACGACCTTGCAGCCGCACTGTAGCAATGCAATGCTATAGTACCGCTGCATTGCGCCATTTTATTATTTGGAATGCAGCTGAGTGGAAGCGCTCCATTAACACGTGTCGCATTGTGGCATATGCAACGCTCCCTATCCGCTGCATTGAGGGCCATATTCACTATACGACGGTTGATCTTTAGCGACCCTTATTAGGGACCGATGGTTGGTCGCTAAAACTTATGGACCGACGGTTGGTCGCTAAATGAGTTTTTAGCGACGGTTAGTCGGTCGCTAAAAGTCTAGAAATTTAACAATTTATGGTTGGTCGCTATAGATGTCGTTAGGGACCAACGGTGGGTCGCTATAGAGAAGGGGTCACTACTTGGAGCCCTGGACCGGTGGACCCACTCACCGCCGTCACAAGGGCGCCGCTCTCGTCCGTGCCCCCGCCCCTCCCCAACCCTAGCCGCTCCCATCCCGTGCCCCGGTCCTCCCCAACCCTAGCCGCCACCCGCCTCCGCCGTCGCCGCGTCCCCGTCCCCGTCGCCCGTCGCCGTGTCCCCGTCCCAGTCGCCGCGTCCACCGGCCTCCGTTCCCGTCCCCGTCGTCTCCAAACCCTATGTCGAATCGCGCAGCCTCCTGCCTCCCCTCGATCTCGATCTCCGAGATCCCCGCCTCCCCCGGCCGCACCCGCTCCGGCCCATCTCCTCCTCCGTCCCCACAAGAGCAAGCGACGCCAAGAGGCGGCGGCGGCTCATCTCCGGCGCCACGGGCCGTGAAGCGCGGGCTCGCCTTCGCGTTCCAGTCGCTCTCCGAGATCGCCGCCTTCCCCGGACGCACCCGCTCCGGCCCATCTCCTCCTCCGTCCCCTCAGGAACAAGCGGCACCAAGAGGCGGAGGGCTACATCGCAGGGGGGGCCTCTCCCATGCCCGGCTCCTCTGCCGGCGACGGCGGCGGCTCATTTCCAGTGCCTCAGGCCATGAAGCGCGAGCTCGCCTTTGCGCTCCGGCCGCTTACCTATTTTCTTCCATTTCCCCCCTCTAATTACGATTGGCATCTCAAGCTTTTTCTCATGTTAACATAACAGCTTTTTGGTCTACTTAGAGTGAATTAAGTACTCGCAGGTCTGGTGGCTTTAGATTAACATTCGATATCTTGTGCTTGTTCGCTTTGCCAATCATGTTGGAGCAGAGTAGATAGTTGAGTTGATGCAGTTGTGGTCGGATACTCAGATGTGCTTTCCATTACTCATTCTTATTGTTTCCTGAATCTCTCCCTTTGTTGACAAACGTAGTTTCTTAATCATTAAACGTTTCACATCTATTATTTCTAACCGCTTGAAATCATTCTTTGGAATTTCTTTTTTAAATAAAACGAACTACGGAGTACTCGCAGTCGTGGCTTTAGATTAAGATTCGATATCTTATGCTTGTTCGCTTTGCCAATCATGTTGGAGCAGAGTAGGTAGTTGAGCTGATGCAATTGTGGTCGGATACTCGGATGTGCTTTCCATTGCTCATTCTTATTGTTTCTGAATCTCTCCCTTTGTTGACAAAGCGCGGTTTCTTAATCATTAAACCATTCACATCTATTATTTCTAGCCGCTTGAAATCATTCTTTGGAATTTCTTTTTAAAATAAAACGAACTAGGATTGTATGCAAGAGTTAATTTTCTTTGTTAATTTTTAGTACAATAATGGGATTCATGCGACAAAATTAGATCTTGCTTTGTCAGGAGGTGATCTTATTTATGCATTGGTTCTTAGGGAGAAATGGCCTTATTTATATCATTATCATAGTCTTATTTAGTTTTGAGTACAAGAATTGGTTTTGTTTATGTCTTGGCTATTGGGTCCTCCATTCCTTGATCAATTTTATATCTTGAAATGGCTAATTGGTTGATACATGCCGTTTAGGTACCATTTAATGGTATGTACATCCTCATCCATAGGGTAAAAGCTTGCCGCTTTAGCCGATATTAACTCGAGCAAAAGACGGCTTTCTTGATACTATAAGGAAAGAGATGGCAAAGCTGGAATTGAAATGGCAATCTGCGTTGATAAATCTCAAACTTCTCTAAATGTTACATTTAGTCTTGCCACTGGGTTTTCTGTAGTTATATTGTCAATATTTTGTAGGTACCTAACATCACCTTCAAGTGTGTTTCTTTCTCTGCTTTTATGTTAGTGATTCTACG
This sequence comes from Rhipidocladum racemiflorum, assembly GCA_036346355.1. NCBI lineage: Eukaryota > Viridiplantae > Streptophyta > Magnoliopsida > Poales > Poaceae > Rhipidocladum > Rhipidocladum racemiflorum. Next base: position 34,349,969 of record CM070576.1, on the reverse strand, counting down.
TGTTCTTTTTCACTTGCACTTTCCTATTTTATCGACTTAGTAACCTCTGTACAAATGCTTAAACCAACCACTGTCACAAACCCTGTTTGTCTATATTCAATGTTAGTCCAATAGGTACCCAATTTATCTCAACCACTAATAACATGGATGAAACACGACTGGTTTTACAAATTGAATTGCTTAGATGATCGATCAAGAGGAGCATGGCAGTTCACGACATAAAGAAGGGGGCCTAAATCCTTTGAGCACATTAGAATCAAAGATTTTCTGAGGTAAGGTTCTCATAGGACTTATTTATTAAATAACTTGATGTGGCCTTGTACCCCATCTCCACTGCATATTGTTTTTCTTATTTTTATACTTAATTCGTGATATTTTTGTAGTGTCGTTCCTGTGTCTCAATTAAAGTTCTTTCAAGATAAATTGAAACTCTACCAAATGCTCTTGAACATCGTGATGAGCAAAGACCGTGAATTAAATGCTAAGTGATTTAAACCAAGGATTTGCCATTGCAAATATTTGCGATACATCACCGACAAGTGGGTCTGGCCTACATGTCAATGAGACAATGTAGTGGCAAATCCTCGAGTGCACCCCATTTTAGTGGCAGACCCTCATTTTTCTAATGACAACAATAAGTTTTGGGCTCTAGGTTGTTTAGCTATTGCAACAATAATTGAATCGAATGTCTCTGATCCCATTAGTTCAGATATGCTACCTGTAGTGATAAGACACTAAGAAACTTTGCAACGATGAGGCCTCCTACTGGAGCTAGACTGGCTAATATCGATAGTGTTAACCAGGTATCAGTTTGATAAGTAATGATGATGAGCACGCTGACATGCATTTGCTGAATTTCTGCTATGCATCCAATAAAAAAATGCTATGTGTGATCATAATTTCCCTCTTGTACTAGAATAACATGTGACCTCTTGTTTTCAGCACTTCATCTCGTGTTACAGTGGCATTTTCATCAAAGTATCACACAATTGTCAAAAAGATTGAACCTTCCATTAGATAATCTATCACCGTAGAAGATATAATCATTGTTCCGAAACCTGTACACAATAATATTTCTAGGTGCTTGGGTGATGCACAATATACTTCAATGGGAATTGTGGCAGAAAATGGAGCTCTCATTCAAGAAAATTGCAGTGAGTTGTTGTTTTCATTTTAATATTTCCTCTGACCTTTTATGAAGTTCATAGCTTGACATGATAGTGTATTATACCATTTCCGCAGAGCAGCGCAAATAAAAGAGCAAACGGTTATTTCATACATACTTGATTCTGCCTGATATGGATGTGAGATGGATTGGAATATGTTTTGTGAGGAGGTAAGACAACCACTTGAATAGCCTCACAAATCCTTCTCCCTTTCAAAGGTTGGATCGCGTGACAAGTTGAAGCCAATCAAAGAGGAGCTTCCAGATAAAGTAATTCTTCCTCCATGCATAATTTGGCTATTTCTTTTTGTGATCAGGTAGATTTATTTCTAATACCTACAGCGCCTATTTCTTACATATGTTTGTTTACGTTTTCCTCTACTTTATCTCTTACATCGCTTTTCATTGCTCTTCCTTTCAATATTGCTACTATCTTCTTATGCTCTAAGCTATGCGCCATATAGATGTACTTTAAATGATAGTCTCCAAACAACTAAGAATTCGTTCTCTGCATCTCTACAAAGAAATGCGTAAGTCTGAGGCATAAAGCTCTAAACATTTCCTAAAGACTAAACAAGACGAACGAGGCAAAGTTACTGATGTAGTTGTAGGCTTTTGAACTGCTTGAAGCTGGAGTGATGTAGCTGTGGTGCTTTTGTGACTGATCAGCTCTGGAGCTTTTGTGAATGATCTAGCTAGCTATCTGTGAATGATCTAGTTGTGAGTAATATAACTGTGGTGCTTTTGTGAATATCTAATTGTGGTGCTTTTGTGTTTATGTGATGGATCTATGATTGTGGTATTATACTTTGTATGTCTATGTGATTATGTGTATAAAAATCTGTGATTTGTGGTGCTTTTGTATATATAATTAACTGTATATTATTATTAATAACAACTGTAAAGAGGGCGACTTTCTGTTGGTTGCTAATGTATAGTATAACGACTCACGGTTGGTCGCTAAATCTATAGTACAACAACCCACAGTTAGTCGCTAAATATACAACTTCAGCGACCTACGCTCGGTCGCTAAAAAGATGTCGGTCGCTAAAGCCTTTAGCGACGGCACTTACAGCGACCATCCTTATGGGTCGCTAATGGTTTTTAGCGACTAACCGTAGGTCACTGAAGACGCTTTTAGCAACCAACCGTAGGTCGCTGTAAGTGAACCGTCGTATAGTGATTTGCAAAAAAAAATCTGACGGGGCTAGTTCCAAAAAAATTTGCGGGGCTACAACAGTGAAATATTAGCAGTTTTTCTCTCTCTAAGGCTATGTTCAATGTGGCGCATGGGCCAAAAACTCTTCCATTCCTGCCACAGTATATAGTACACCATGCTATAACATCCCGAATTTTCCTAAAATAGAGGAAAATAAAATTTGAGATTTAAAAATAGAATTGAATAAAAATCTTAATTGAAATCAAAATATTCAATTCTTGAACCCTTGTAAAGAGTGATCACGTGATTAAAGCCTTTTAGATTGAGTGAACTAAGAAAATAGAATTTAATGTGATCATGTTATCACCTTTTGAATCTTTTGTCGATAAAAGAATTGAACCAATGTAAAGATAAAAATAAGAATATAAAAGATAAAGATCACAATGTGAGGAGATGACATTTAATAATTGAGAAATTTCTAGACCCCATGGTGACTAGTAGTCATGACTTCATTAATTAAAGAAGTGAAATTCAATTAAGACTTTGACTATGAATAGTGCTTTGACAAAATAAAGTAAACTAATTACCATTCCTGATCAGAAATATCCATACATGAGTTTAAACAACAACACTAAGTTCATTGATACATTGCAGATCATATTCACAACAAAAGGAAATACACGAATCTTTAGTGACATACACCAATTATTGGATTACAGTTCATGCAGCTACTCGATTACATATCCAATCACAATTACATAATTAGTTACACCCCAAAAGGAAATTACAATTCTGAATATAGATTACATCTCAAGAATTGGTGTAACACCCCAATTTTTGTTTTTCATGTATTTAAATTAAAATTGGCATTTTTGAGAATTTTTTGAATTTTCTGTAATTTATTTGGATTTAATTTGAATTTATTCCCTTTTGAAAAATTAAAGAAGCAAAAGTTATAAATAAAATTTTGTTGAAAATATTTTATTTGAGTCCAAAATGTCTCAAAATATTTTCCAGAATTTTTTTCATTATTTTGCTATTTTTCTTGAATTATTTGAATTTCTAGAAATTATTTTAATTATTAAATCGCTGGAAAATACCCGAGCGGGTTTTACAGTTCATCCGACCGGGTCGGACCCGAGTCAGACTCGAGTCAGACTCGAACCGGACTCAAGCCCGACCCGAGCCCAACGGAACGCTAACCTCACGACCGTCGAATCTTGATCCAACGGTCACGATTGCGCCACGTCGCCCAATCCGAATCCCCGTTGGATTCTGCTGCCGCCGCCGAGTGGGCCTTAGTTTTCGCGGATTTCATGGACGCCGAGGCCATTATTTAATGCGCCGCCATCCATGTCGTGGTCTCCTCTTCCGTGCGCACCTGTAGCCCTAAGTCTCCGAGCTCAAGCCGCTGCCGTTCGCCCGCGAGAGCTCGCCGTAGTTGGATCTCTGCCCCGCCGCGGTTTTCCGCCATTTACCGTCGTTTCCGCCGTGAACAAGCCCAGATCCGAACCGTCGTGACAAGACGCGTCGGAGGGTACCACTCACCTCGCCGGAACTGCACCAAAACGCTGTCGGGCTCGTCATCATCGTCTTCGTCTCCGGCAACCCAGCTCCGCCGTGGCCATCGCCGAACCCACGAAGCTTCTCCGCTGTTGAATCTTCATCGCACGGCCAGGATTCGTCCACGTCACCTGTGGGTAAGTTCCACGTTTTAATTTTAGATCTGTTATCAGCCGTTGGATCTAGATCCAACGCTCTAGAATGAGCCACGTAGCCATAAACTGCACAGTGCTAGGGTTGATCTCCGCCGTTAGATCTAGATCGTACGGTTAGGGTTAATCCGCATTGTAGCGTTAGATGCGATCTCATCCGTTCGATCGAGATCGAACGGTGTAGATTGAGCCACGCGTCGCACGCCAGGACATGCCACGTCGCCCCCGTAACGCGGTGAAACCCGATCGGTTCTCAGCCGTCCGATTCAAATCGAACGGTCCAGATTAACCACGTTGTTTCCAAACGCGTGAGGTTAGATCTGATCTTGACCGTTGGATTCCAAACCAATGGCCCAGATCGTGCCACGTGCTCGGGAGTTGAACCGGCACGGTCCACACGGGCGCGCCCGGTCGTCGCTGACGTCACGCGTGACGTCAGCGTGGGGCCCGCGTGTCAGCGGCTCAGTCCACCGTGCGCTGGCGTCACCCGTGACGTCATGGTGGGGCCCGCGTGTCAGTTCGCTCGGCCGAGCCGTGCTGACGTCAACACCGGCGTCATCCGTGTGTGTCCCACATGTCAGTGGCACGTGCACCCGTGGACCGGGTCCACGGTGGACCAAAGCCGAACCGTGGACCGAGTCCATGGATCGGCTGACGCAATGTTGACGTCATAATTCAATTTTTCAATAGAAAAATAATTCGGTGGAAATTCAATTTCCGCGCTGACGTCATAAATCGGGTTATTCAATAGAAAAATAAATAAATTTGGTTTATTCTTTTATTTGAATTTTTAAACTTCAAACGCTTATAACTTTTGCATTTTAAGTCCGATTTGGGTGATTCCAATTTCTAAATTTTTATAAAATTGAGTTCTACATAATGGTGAATTTTATTTAATTTTTGGACATGAGTTTTCTCTATTTATATTTATTTAATTGATTTTTCAAACTTTAAACGAGTATAACTTTTGCGTTTTAACTCCGATTTGGACGTTTCAAATTTATAAAAATTTATAAAAATGTGCTCTCTCTGTTTATGAACTTCATTTGAATTATTGGACACTTTTTATCCACTGTTTAATTATTTATTGCTATTTGCACGCGTTACGAGTAGACGTTGAAGTGCCCGAAGGCTTCGAAGGTGAAGTTTTGACCCAGGAGCTAGCTCAAGACCAAGACCAAGTACTTTTGGAAGGCAAGTTATGCTTTGACCATATTGATCCTATTTTTGAAATTAATTTAATTTAATTTATTGCATTCTAATTTAATTAGAAATTGTTTTAATTATTTCTGGGAATTAGATAAATGCCAAATTGCAGTATGACACCTTGATAAACTAAATTATGTGCCATGAACCCTTGTCACCCAAGTTGTGAATATGTAGTTGGACATTATTAAGTTGCTAACATTGGGTACTTAGACCCTCGTAGTATATTGCTTAGACCTGCTACGTGCACATGACATGATTTTGGACAATCAAATGTTAATATTGACTTAATGAGATAATGAACCTGTTTTGGACAAGTATCATGTGTTGTGATCGTTGATGGCACGTGGTGCATGGTAACCAACTGGGTTTGATAAATAGATTTAGATCGGGGCAAGTGGCAAGAATGATGCGGTGGGCTATGAGTGGCATCGGGGATGTGTAGCTTGAAAGGGGAGCGTACCAGTGCTATGGCATGGTACCCGTCCAACGGTATGTCGGTCCCATACTTCGCCTCTGTTAAGGGAAGGGATGGTGTATGGCAAAAACCGGAGAGGTTCACTTGTTTAGTTTGCGGTCTCTGAAAGGCTTTGTTACGATCACTCGCCTTTGTGGTGTTTGACTGTATCTTGTGGGTAAAGTGCATAACCTCTACAGAGTGTACAACCTATTCGAATAGCCGCGTCCACGGTATTGGACAATGCTCGGGGATTACAGTCAAGGGTTAGACTTTCATGAAAACAACTTGGACATGAAAAGTTTGGTTGGGTTTATTGATGACGTTGATTGAAATGTGGATTAGGAAAGGGAAGAGTGTTTACTTAACTCCTGGAAAAGTTATTGATATTATCTTTACTTTTACTGCTTTCGAATCTACTTATGCTACTTGTTAAATGTTGTTTTACTGCAAATGTACCTGTTAGCCTATCCTTTGAACTAAGTCATACATGTAGAATATTAGTTTGCATTTTGTGCATGACTTGCTGAGTACCAAGTACTCACCCCTTGCAACAATACAACCCCAGTTGAAGAAGAAGCGACGCCAACTTTGGAGGAAGAACTTCATGAGGAACCGTCTATCTAGGGAGCGAGCCCAGTCAGTTGCCTGTGGTATACTGGATGGCGCCACGTTGATGCTTTATTCCGCTGCAATTTATTTCCTTAATAAGTTTTCGCCCTGTGTGGCGTATCTTTGTAACTTGACCATAAGGTCGAGCAACCAGTTTGGTTAATTAATTAAAATACTTTATTACTATCGATGTGTGTGATTGTGATATTTACCGATGTTGAGACTGTGTGCACTAGCGTGATCCTGGACTAGTGCCGAATACACAGAGGGTCCGGATTTGCAAATTCGGGTCCCAACAATTGGTTACAAGACTATAAATTACAACTACTGTTCTTACTTGATCTTTATCTGCAAATTCAATTGTACACATATAAGAATAAGAATAAATAGAATGCATTAAATTAAGTACAATAATTAGAAAAGAAAGATTGCCGTCAGCTATGTGCATTAAGTAATCGCTCAACGAGGTACCTTAAATTGTTCGGGGGCCAATTTGGCTCCTCTCGTGATTAGAATTGCATCATTCGGCAATAACAAACCTGTTTAAGCCGTAGATGCGAGTATTTAGAAAATATCGCATGGTAGAAGTTAAGTCTCCATGTTAAAAGGATAAAACCTTTTACACTAGTAAAGATAAACTTGGAGCCGTGAGGTGCTAGGATAAGGGAAACCTCAGCCGAAATCTCTAGAACCCTTGGGACCAAAGCCTGGTACACCAAGCCATCCTCCGAGCCGAACTCCCCAGAATAAGACAATCGGCCAAGCACATGGTCAAGACCAAAACCATTGCTCTGACAAGGCTAATAAATGAACAAATTACAATCCAACCGCAAGATAATGCCTCCATTAAAACACTATTGGACTTCCATTGCCATGCTATATATGTAAACTAGCCAAGACTCATCCAAGAAAGTCACAAAGCAAACCATCCCAGCGGCAACACTTCCACGCAGAGATAAGCCCCAGGAGATCATAGCCGCATTCATCCAGAAGCAAGTCCCCAAAGCAAAGCTCAGGAGCAAAGCCCTCTCACAAAGCCAATTTTAGATCAAGTAATCAAACATCAAGACAAGAGATCAATCTGATCACTACAAGCAATTTTATTTTCTCTCAATTTCATTTTTCCATCAGAGGTAATGATTCAAGCTTTTAAATCATTTATGTCATGACTTAGTTATAGCAATAGCAAACCCAACTAAAGACAAGATGTTTGGCGAATAAAGATTGGTCTCAGATTTAATTTGATGTCGTGGGGGTTGCATCGTGCGTTCCCTAAAGCTATTCGTGCTCCCCCGACGCACAACAAGCTTAGGGCATCATCGCGATGCCATCCAACCCATTTGTCATCCTTTATTCAACATTATTATTTGCATCATTGATCATAAACAAATCTAAATCAGTCTCTATTAGTGGTTGCAATTTAGAGATAACGTACGTTCCCACGATATTATCTTTTCCCCGGTGTTCGACAATAGCCGTAGGCGTCGCTACGATACCGCTAAATGCCATCCAACTAGTTGACAATCAGCATTGACCTAAAAATCTAAGGTATATATATGTGTTGTCATAACATCAAACAAAGTCAAGCGACGATCAATAGAGCGGAACAGTAGGCCCGAAAGGATACCAAACATTAACTTGATCAGTCAACCAAGAGCAAGAAACAGATTTAGCAACAACAAGTACTCAAACATGTATATCTTATGATCCAACATCTATAACTCCATCAGAATCTACACATATGAAAACCTAGTAAACAGTAAAAGTAGCTTTATTAAGGGCCCAAGTCCATGCATCCTGAATTAACAACCCAAATAAAGTTCTGAGTAAATAAGATCATAACCATCACATTGTGCAATTTGATTTAAAGAATAATCGAGAACACGTATAATTAACCTAGACTAATATGAAGAAAACCCTTGGTTCAGCATTTCAATAGGTGTAGCTACCATAACCCATACTCTTGTGGAGCCATTAGGTCATACAGAGATTAAGTAGCATTTTGGTTTCATACAAATAAATAAGAATCAATGTTATATGAAGTATTTGCATCGAGGTTCAATATATGCATATGTACACTACTCTGTGATTCACATCCCAAACATTAGTGCATAGCTCGATTAATCATTCAGTAGTGGCAGAGGGAGTAGAAAATGATCAATAATAGGCAAGCCCCAAAGTAAATCACATCATAAAAACATAGACCTCAACCTAATCCATGAATCATGTTAGACCCGGAAGTAATCGATTTCTCCCCATGAATCGTGTATTAATCTAGAGTGCCATCCCTGGATCATCATCAAATAACAAAGCCAAACCAAATCAAAAGTTGCAGCTAAAGCAAAACTAATTTCACTCCTTGGTAGTATAAGGGGAAGAGAGGAAGATAGGGGAAGTAGACCGACGGCCATGGACAGGACGAGAAGGGGTTTCGGAGGCAAACCGGCCGTCCTGAGACGTCGGGGTGGACCAAGGAAGCTTGGGCAATGGCGACCCAGGGCGGAAGGAGTCGGACCCTGCCTAAGCGCAGGTGCGGCTCGCGCACAAGATCGAGGGCCCAAGCGATGGTGGAAGTCGGGGGAGCGGAGAACCAGGTCGGCGGTGCTTGAGGATTAGGGCGGTGCCACTCCATTAGGGGTTCAACATGGGGACGAACCATAGGAAGGATCTAGTGAAGATTGGGGAAAAGAAGAAAAGTGAGAGGCTAGGGCAGCCGGTTGGAAAGGATAAGGCGGCCGATTAAGAAAAAGAGAGAAGGGAAAAGAAAACAAGGAATGAAAAAGGAAAAAAGGAAAGAAATAAGGAAAAAGGAAAAAAACGGGAGAGGATAAAGAAAAATAATATATATATATATATATCAGTAATAATAAATAATATATTACTCTAGGAAATTAAGCAATCCAAATATGGAAGAATTTTGTATAACTAATTAAATTTGAATTAAGTTAGTAAATGATCATGCTAATCAAATACGAGTAAAATTAATATACACATATAAGCGGTAATGCATACAGGACCTACCATGGATGATTCATAGTACAAACTGTTTAATAATTACAAGAATAATTGGATTTGACCCTAGTTTGCATTAGTTTCTGTGAGACCCTCTCTTTTATGCTATAGTGTAACATAAAAGAAAGGTTCTAATTGCGCATACTGTGCTAGTCTCATAATCAGTAGCTAGCACGCACAAACACAATTTGAGATCACAACCATGCAAAAGTTTCACATTTTATTACAGCGAAAGTATTGATACAATATGACCGATGAGGTCGACTAAATATAGCAAAAGAAACAATTGTCTTGTAGTTTGCCATATAACCCGCAGGCAACTGACAAGGAAAAGCCTTAGAAAGAATGGTCGTTATTAAACCCGTTTCATGCGTCAAAGTAAAGTTCATCGAGATATTTGCATTTTCACCTAAAAACAACAATGATAGCAAGGGTGAGTACATTTCATACTCAGCAAGACTTGAGTTGTGTGTTTGGAATGCAGGCTGATCCTAGAGTAAAGCTTCTACGGTTATTCTTTGCTTGGAGCCAAATTGAAATATAAATACTGGATAGTAAAGTGAAAGCGAAAATTATAAAAAGGAATTTGACAGATAAATAAAGTAGCAAGTAAGTAAATATAAAAGTATGAATAACATATATGTAAGAAAGGACTCACAACCATTCATGAGTGCGAATCGTCCATTTCCACAGTATCTGTAATTCATTAAATTTTGCTAAGCACAAGGCACAACAGTTGAATTGAACCTTGCCAACGTAATGTCAACCATTTGCACCGATTATGCATTTACCCACAAGTACATGTGGCAGCCCCTTATAAGCATACACGAAAGGATTTATTGCTTTTGCTACTTCTGCCTACCAATGTGCAAAGCTAGTTCCAAATAATTTAATGAGTTAAGGCTGTCCCATACTAGCACTTGTGGATGTACGGTTATACTTGGATCATGCAACACTATGTTCGGTCCTTAATGTGACATGGGCGATAATCTCCCCCTATTTATGTACAAGTTAAAACATGCACATCCGACTATTGTCAATAATCACCCACGTCGAAAACGTAATTTTATTTTCAGAAATGACAAAATATTAAAACCACAAGATACCATCAGGTTAAACATTAAAGTTCATCATGTCCAACAATTTTAGTTCATCGCGAACAGTATAACCATCTGTTCGTGTTCCCAGTCTAAAGCAGGTTTAATCATATGCATGTAATAATCGAATATACCCATTTTGTGTGTCCATCAACAATCTAGGGTTTCATCTATCACTATTGCTTAAGGAAAACCATCAATGAAGGTTATAACTACCATTTTTCCCATAATACCGCAGTGTATACAAAATGTAGCACATGCATGCAAGTTTTAATTTATTTTTCTTGTTAAAGGAAAAATGGGATCTACATGAGTGCTTGCCTTGCTATCCGTTGTTTGCAGCGATGAAGTCGAAGTTGAATTTTCAAAGTTGTTGACGATGAAGTCCGAGATGTCGGAGTCTACACGTCGTATAACGAAAAAAGATAGCAAATAGCAAATAACAATTTTCATTAAGGGCAAAAGGAAATCAGATGGAAAAATCAAATGAAAGTCATTACATAAAACAAGTATGGTTGTAGTTAGGGTTTCGTGATCGTATAAGTAAGTGTGTCATTTCTACGTTATAGTCTTTATTACCAATTAACAGTTTGAGGGTTGCATTACACACAACACCTATGCTTTATAACTTACTCTATTTTGTTTTACGAATTCAAGAAGCTAAGATTGTGAATTTAAATATATTAAATTTTGAATTCAAGAAGCAAAACTTGTTTGGATTAATAGAAGTAAACATTGGTTACAAGTTTCTTAAACTTTACTATTCATAATATACCTTTCTTGCAACTTTATTACTAATGGGTTTCGCTCTATTAGGATTTAGATCCTAAGCAAGATGAAATAAGAATATGTTTCTATATTACTACAGATCATATCCTAAAGACCATTTCTAGGCTATTCTTCACAAAACTTGTATTTAGACGAGATGTTTTACGGGCTAACGAATATGCTTAAATGATCACAATAGACTACGAATGAATAGTTCTTTATCTTTGATTGATTTCGCACAGAATCAGTTTTACGCGGGTTAGATTTATTGATTTAGGCTACTGGCCTTATTTTCACAATATTTGAGAAGGTTCTGGTGATACAAACTTCATGATCATTGATTTTTCAAAGTTCGTTCATTCACATTATGTGCTTAAGTAATGTTAACGCTTAAGCTTATTGAGATAACAAGATTTATATGCATTACATAATGAAATGCGATTATCTTTTCATAATAGGATAGTCTATGTTTTGGAGAGCACTACTAAGCTAATTACATAGATTTTAGGATTTGGACGAGACATCATATTCACCGTTGAAAAAGCTTATGTGGCATTATAAAGTTTACGTTACATGAAATCAGCGAGAAAGTGAAGCGAATGATTAACACTTAAGGGTTTTGAAATAGCTGGATTTAGATGGAAAGAAAGTTATAAATAACATGTTTTTCTAGAATATGGTACCATGCACTTTGTAGAGTGTTCCTAAACTGATTTTACAGGTTCTAGCATATGGATGACTTATTTTATTAACTGTTGAAAAAGTATAAATGATCACAAGGGTAACGCTAATCGGATCAATTTTCATTCTAAGTTTGCAACTATACTATACATGTTCTTTTACTCATTTTTCTGGCATTAGCTAAGGATGTCTTTAGGAATGTTCCAGAGTTGATTCCACAATATTTGGGTTTTATCCGAGATGTTTTCTATGTAAGTGATTACTAAGGCCTAACCTAGACCTAGCTCAAATTTGCACCAACAAATGATTTATACAAGTTGGGTTTACCAAATGAGACTATTGGCTGTATCTACATGGTTACACAATCATTCTTATGATGCAAGTATTTTAGCTAAAGTTTTCTCAATAAGCTCAACTACTCATATACTGCATTGTTCGCGATCATGACTCTTAGGGTTATTACACTAGCAGGATTTAGATGCAAAGCAAAATATAAATTAAATATTTTTCCAGAATATGGTAATCCATATACCAAATAGTAATTTTGGGCTGTCCTTCCTAAAATTCCCATTTAGACGAGATATTTTACGAACTGCCGAAAATGCTTAAGCGTTTCTAATGTTTACGCGATAAGGGTTCAGTTTTTGTTTTATGCTTGCGACTGCAATTTACATAGTTAGGTAATTATTTTTACATCATCAGTAGGTCCTAACCCTAGAAGTGTCTTGAAACTGGTTTCGCACGTTTTAACTTTTATTTATAAAAGTTATTAATATTTTGGTTCAAATTAGATCTTTGTATCGATTATTATGGTCTCGATTTTAGAAATGTTTTAGGATTGGGATCCTACATATAAAAAGGTGTACTTACAATACAAACTTTTATATAACATTCACGCTTTTATAATAACAGAAGTATTAAAAGCAAAGAGTTGGGTTTGACCTAATTTCCATATCCAGTTCTATGCAGCATATTGTTATCAATTGTATATCTTGATTTAATTCCTATTAGATTTGGAAAGGGTTCTATGAGTTGGATCTTGTCTTACAATTAAATTATGCATGACAAACTCTTGTATTTAAAACAGTATTTACATTGTGATCTTTGTATGAGGATATGATATACGTGCTTAACGGCATAACTAGAATAAACATTATTTAAACTAATTAGGGTTTACTTAATTTAAAGTCTCGACATCTAGAATTTGATGATTGATTAAATTGTTTTATTAAACTACCCTTTTAGAGATTAGACTTAAACACAGTTATGGACTTACTTACTAAATTTAGATAAGGGTCATTTGAAACTATTAAGTTTACTCTAACTCTAGATTTTGACATTTCATGTCGAGTGAGTCATGCATATCATTTTCTTATTATTACTATTTTTTTTAAGACTATCATTTTAGTAAGAAATCGTATACGGTATACATGCATGAAAGTATATTGAGAGGTGCTTCTATGCTCTTCCTTTTAAAAGTTGCACAACTATTAAAGCATGAATGAAGGGTAGATAGTGATTACTTACCCCTTCGCTTGCTTCAAAATTTGTGCAACTTGTACTAGAAGGAAGAGCATAGAAGCACCTCTCAAGTATATTTGAGAAGGATCTTTTAAGCTTATTGTAGTCTTCTTAACTTAACTCAAGCTCATGATATTTCTAAGCTTAGTGATTTAATCTAATCGAGGTTATTTAGATTAAACTCCTAACACCTCTGATTTGGAGTAGTAGTCAAATAGAACCAGTAGTTTGATAAAATCTCCCTCGTAAGCATTGAGACATGCCATATCATTGCAAATAGGATTAACAATTTCCCTCTTCATTATGAATTTGTTAATTAAAGACCGTGGCTTTTGGTCAAGCCTTATCCAAATTCATTTTTATTCCTCTCCTGTTTATTTATTCTCATTAGAACCGTACCGTTCCGCTTATGCTGTCCTAAGTGTACATAGAGTTTAAGCTTACCTAGGATTTTTATACTACTATCTATGGTAAATAAAATACATTAGCAAGTGGAGACCATGAATTTTTCTTAATTTGAAATACTAATTTAATTAGGGATGCTAATTACACTTAATAGATTCAGAAGATTTATATACTCTTTCTTTTGTCGCATTCCAGATTAATCAACTTCTTAACTTAAGTCTTAATACAAGAATGTAGCTATTTATGGGTAATCAATTAACATACGTAACATCCTTGAATTGAGAAAGTATCTAACAAATTTACCTTTTGTCTTTAAACTTGAATCAGGTATTAGTTCTGGCTCAACTTAGTGGTACCATTTGCTATAGAAATAAAAAGCTAACCAAGAGCTTTACTGGTTATACCTATCACTGGTATTGCCTGAAGCTGGGCCCATTGGTCCGTGGGGAAAACCACTTGAACAGGGGAGAGCTTCCTGGACTGAATAGCTAGAGCAATGCACAGGGAAGAGGCGCCATGGCTGCAGTTCTTGGTGAGCTTAGGGTGCGCTTGTTCATGGGATGAGGATAAATGGGATGTGATGGTTCTGTACCATTTGGTTCCATTATTTTGGGTGAATGAGATGGTTCAATATCTAGAGGGAATATTCCTCAAATTTGTATCACTTGATCAGGATGGGATGGTTCATTCAAGCAAACAAACGTATGGATGAATTTTTTCTTAAATCATCTCATACATATATCACTTGATATAGACAACCAAACGCCCCCTTAACCGACGGCATGGTAAGTGGAGGGAGCTTCTTATGCCTGTCTCGGCCGGAATGGAGAGAAGAACCGGCTTTGCTTTATAGTGGAGGAAGGCGGTGGCGCCAATTTGCTGTTGCCGTGGCAGTGACTTTGACTAGAGAAGAGCAAAGAAGCACTGGAAGCTTCAGTCGTGAGAGAGATGAAATAAGTCACAGGATGGGAACGGCAGTGAAACGGTAGCTGGTTAAGTCGGAAGCGCAATGTGGTTCGGCTGAGTAATCAGTGTGCATTTAATGGGTGTGAAGTACTCCCTCCGTTGAAATTTAGAGGGTGTATTAGGTTTCGTTAGGAGACTTTGACCAACGATTACTTCATTAATATATTATTTATGCAATACAAAATCATAATTATATATAAGTACTTTTGAATACAAATCTGCTAATATCAATTTTGTGTCATAAAAATTATATGTTAATAGAGTAATTGTTGATCAAAGCTTTGTCCTAACGAAATCTAATACGCCCTCTAAATTCCAACGAAGGGAGTATTGTTTTGGTTGCATGGTCTAATGAATTATGGCAGCCAACTGGGAATATAATCAAGGAAGCGTGGGTGCTTTAACTGGTGCTCCGCCGAAATATCAGAAGATTGGAGAGGAAAGACAGAGAAGCAACCTTGGTTTGGCTGTGCGTCAAAAATAATAAAAAGGGAAAAGACGAGGGCTTCGGCTGATTCTAGAGCATTCAACGATAAAGGAGCCGCAATATTTGAGGTCAAGTTCACACTGCACAACCATATCAGTGATGATCCTTGTGCACAGTTGAGACGTGGTGGTGAACTGCACACATGCTGTGGTAATTAATTTAGCTAGTCTTTCTTTGTCGTGACAAGGTTGTGTGAAATCATGTGATGAAAGAATAGGCTGAGTGATGAATTTAGTATTGCAAAGTGGTTGTGTTCATGGTATGTGTGGTGCATGTGCATGTGTTGTTTTAGATGATTAATTGATATGTTTGTGATAGCATGATAATGGTTTTTGCTTGACGCAATGCGCTCGTGTGAGTGGTTGCACGGATTGATCTTGAGTCAAGTCGTGGACTTGTGCTCGTACATGGTTTTGTGTTTGTTCATGTGCAGGTGTTGCTTTAGGTCGAACGTGGTTGATGACGGGGATCAGAACTAGATTCTGGGATGAATCGAGGTTCAGATGATCGAGGATGTCATGCGGGACGTTCAGACTAAGAACGGTGCACGTGAAGACGAGTGAGTCACGCGGTAGCGGCAAGTGGGCCGTTCGCGTGCATGCGAGAATTTAGGGTTGTGTGCATATATTTGGGCCATATGGAATTAGGCCAAGGATATGTATGCATATATCTAGTTAGAGATAAGACAAGGAGGTATTTGTTTAGGACTCTTAACGTGGATGTCACGTTGGTCACGGATTCTTTTTTACTGAATATGAGTCTTGTTCGGCTGGAGTACGAGTGTGTCTTATTTGACCAAAGTGCGTGCGTGAGGGCTATAATTGCCAGGGCATTGCCCGTGTAAGATACTAGAAAGCTTCGCGCGACGCACGCCGCGCGCGTCAACGTTTGATTGATGGAAAGGACGTAAAATTTTTCTCTAGTTTTTTTAACGTAATTTTGGGTATTTTGATGATTTTTCCGTAAAAGCGTAGGGATCTTTTCATTAAAGATAGGACTTTTTAATGTAATTTTGGGTATTTTAATGTTTTTCCCGTAAAAGCAAAGGGACCTTTTCATTTAAGCTAGGACCTCTTTGTAATTTCGAGCATTTTTTTTCGTAAAAAACAACGCTCCTAAGGGTCCTTTTCGTAAAAAGGAGGGCCTCTTTGTAATTTCGAGTTTTTTTCGGGAAAGAAACCGCGCCACCACGCACGCCACGCGTCAGCGTGAAAAATCGCAAGCGCGCGAGAGGGCGCCAGGGCTCGAACCTGGGTCGCGCGCGTGGGAGCGAAGCGCTCTCCCACCGCGCCACCCGGCCCGCTCGGGCGAGAGGAAGGGCGACGGGTCCCTTTTATGCTTAAGTCTGGCGGAAGGTGACGTGGCACGATATCATCCGTCCGTGCGCGCGATCGGACGGCCGAGAATCCGCGGCGACGTGGCCACGGTGAGGGAGCCGGAAACCTTCGAGGAATGTTTATATAACTATTCAAGTCTTTTGATTGAAGTGTGGCCGTGACTTGAAACTACAAAAGCCTGAAACTAGAAAAGCCTGAGCCCTTGCATGTTCACATTTAGCTTAGTGCTGTCGCTCACCAACTCGGTGTTGTTGTTGAGTAAGCTGCACTAGCCGGAAAAAAAAACAGCGACAGCTGTGCGTGCGAGCGACAGAAGCAATCCAGAAGGCAAGCGAAGACCCCCGGTGCTACAGTAACCTGCGATGCTACATTGCATGTGAGTACTGTAGCAACAGGAAAGTTACGTGCCTTTTTCGATACAGAACGAAGTTGATTTACTGTTGCTCTTTTGATTGATAGATTGATTTAGTACTTTATCTTGATATTTTTCATTTGATCTATTTCAAACCTTCCTAGGGCATCGAGTTAGTGATCTAAAAAGTTTGATTGTTTAGTTCCTTATAGATTTTGTTTAATTACGTAATTAGGGTTTAATCTATTTTCGGTTTTACTGAAAAAGTCAACTTGCAAAGCTTATAATTTTTGATCCGTAGATCTGATTGAGTCGATTCTTGTTGGTTTAGTTTCTAAATTGAATCTAGTTTCTACAGTAAAAATTTCACATCAATTGGACGGTTGGATCTCTGGAAATTCATGATTTAATGAACGTCTATTAATCTGTTTTTGCGTTAAACCGAAGCAATATTTTATATTTTGTTTAGGGGGTTTAAAGAATCACTAAAAATTTGTTTTAGCACCCGCTCAATCATTCACCCCCCCTCTTATTGACGCCATCCGATCCTACAAGTGGTATCAGAGCGAGGTTAAGGTATGGCGTCAGACAGGTATGTTAATTGTCCTCCTATGCTTAATGATTCAAATTTTTCTTATTGGAAGAGTCGCATGCAATCCTATATTGAAACTTAAGGTAATGATGTTTGGTGCAAAGTTTCTACTGTTTTTGATGTTCCTGATATAGTCACCAATGATAATAAAGTAGACGTTGATCTGAATGCTAAAGCTAGAAACTTGATTTTTCAAGGAATTTTTGAAAAAGAATTTGATCGAGTTTCTCATCTACGTTCTGCTTATTCTGTTTGGAAGACATTATGTGACTATCATGAAGGTTCTACTAAGATTAAGAAAGTACGCAAAAATATCACTACTACAAAACCGGGTATCACAAGCGGCCTATTAGCAACGGTTTGGTGCGAACCGGTTATAATGCTCACAACAGAAGCGGTTTATGGCAACAGGCCGGAGGGGATCTCTAGAAGCGGTTCGTGGCATGAACCCCTTCTAAAGCCCCACCTTTAGAAGGGGTTCGTGACACGAACCCCTTCTAAAGCTTTAGAAGGGGTTGGGGACACCAACCGCTTGTAAAGAGCTTTAGAAGGGGTTCGTGTCAAGAACCCCTTCTATTGGTGGGGCTTTAGAAGCGGTTCGTGACACGAACCGCTTCTAAAGACCCCCTTTAGAAGGGGTTCGTGTCACGAACCGCTTGTAGAAGCCCAGTTTTAGAAATAATAAAAGGAATGCGTGCCCTACTCTATCAGAGAGCACGTGTGGGTGGGTTGGCTAGATGGATGAGGCGAGTCACGAGGTTGGAGTGCTGGTCGTGGGTTCGAATCTCGTTCCCACGATATTATTACTACCTTTTACCGCTTGGTGTCGCACCACCACAAGCGGTTCCTAGAACCGCTTGTGATACCCTTCGAGGTATCACAACCGGTTGCCTAGAAGCGGTTATAAAACCGCTTCTAGAAGTGGTTTCGAACCGCTTCTAGAAGCTGATTCTGTAGTAGTGTATTTACCAAAAGGACTTTTCTGATTTTGCTATGAGACCAGGTGAATCAATTGATGATCTTTTCTCTCGATTTGTGAAAATCTTGTGTAATTTGCGTGGTGTTGGAGTTACTAATTCAGTTGAGGATAACGCTAGTAAAATTTTGAGATCTCTTAGTCCTGAATGGCGCATGGTTGTTACTGCAATTAATCAAACTGTTAACTTGGATACTTTGACCATGGATGATCTTTATTCTAGACTGAAAACTTATGAGATGGATTCTTTGTCACCTAGTGATAATAAATCCTCTACACACGCACTTGTTGCTAACCCCAGCACTTCGTCTGGATTACCATCTTTTGGTTCCTTGTCTGCATTGGCTTCTTTTTCAGATGAACAGTTTGAGATGCTTCCTGAAGAAGACCTTGTGCTCATCTCCTCACATGCTTTTAAAGAACTCAACAATTTGAGGATGAGGAGGCGTGGAGGCACAACTTCGGGGTCCTTCAACTGTTTTGAGTGTGGCCTTCCTGGGCATATTAAAGCAAATTGTCCCAAGTTTAAGAAGAAGGAAGAAAGGGAACTGGCACAACGCAGCTCAAGACGCACTACCCCTAGGCGCCCCAATTTTCGAAAAGTTGCTAAGAAAGTTTTAGCCGCCATAGAGGAGTGTGATCTTAGCGATGTGGACTTTGAGAGTGATAATGAGCCACATGACAAGAAGAAGGACAAGAAGGCAGATTCCGATGATGACTTCACCAGGATGTGTTTCATGACTAGAAGGGATAGCGACAACGACTCCGATCTTGAAGAGGTAATACCTTCTTATGATGAGCTTGAGTATGCCATGGTTAAATTAGCTTCAGAACTTAAAAAGTCTAAGAAGGCTCTTAAAGAAAAAGATCTGGAAATTGATAGTTCCAATTCTGAAATTGCAAGGCTTAGATCTTTAATTCCTGATGATTATTCTTGCAAATCTTGTGATGTGCTACAATCTGAAATTATTGCTTTAAGGAATGTTCATGCTTCCCTATTGCATCAAAATGAGAAACATGCTAAATATGCTAGCTGTTCCACTGATGATTTGCATGGTTTAATCTCTTGTCCTAAATGCTCGATTCTTGAATTGAAATTGAAAGATGCAAATGCTAGAGTTTCTCAGATGACTAATAACATGCTCACTCATGAGGTTCTTTCATGCTCTACTTGTCGCAAATAGAAAGAGAAAGTTGATATTCCTTGCAATAATTGTCTTGTGCTTTCTCGTAAAGTTGATTACTTGTAAGATTGTTTAGAGCGTTTTACTAAAGGAAAGAAAAACCTAAATATAATTTTGGATTAATCAAAAGTCAGCACTCATCACAAAGGTTTAGGTTTTGATCCTTATAATCATCACAAATCACATGCTCCTACTGTTGTTAAAGCTCTTGAAAGTGGAAAGTTTGAAATTGTCAAAGAGCCTGAGAAAACTGTTTTTAAATCTGCTGGAATTTTATCTTCAACTATGGTGAATGCAAATGTTGCTTCTACTTCTAAAGCCAAACATCATGTTAAATACACTTGCACTCACTGTGGTAAAGATGGTCATTTAGTTCAGTTCTGCTTTAGACTAGCTAAACAACAAAGGAGAGAAAGGTTCAATACTAAGTCTAATTTCAGACAAGCACGATTTACTGTGCCTAGGGTGAAGCAAACACCTTTTGTTGCTAGAAACATGGGAAAAGGCAAATCTGATTTTGTGCATAAGAATACTCGTGTTGTGCCTATCACAGCGTCGTGTGTCTCAAGATCGATTCCTAAACATCTTATTTCTAACCCCAGTATCGAGACCTCGACACTTTCTGCTTCTATGTAGGCTTCTCACGCGAGGAAGGAGAACATATGGCTAGTGAATTTTGGATGCTCACGTCACATGTTCAGTGATAATATTTGGTTCTTCTTCACTCGTGCATCTCGTGCTGAAAGTGTTACTGTTGGAGATGCTTCTTCCACTTCTGTTTCGCAAAAGGCGCTAGTCCAAATGATGCAGGTACATGTGCATATGTTCAGGGGGAGATTACCTTTGTTCATGAGGATGACGATAATGTTGAGAATGAGGAAGACTGGATATACAATTTGTTGTGTGCTTGTGTGCTCGTTTTCAAGCTTCCCACGTGCTTCACATCGACAAGCGGTCAAGCGAATTTTCAGGTATCTCCATGGTACTCAAGATTTTGGCATTGGGCTTTTTGATTCCTCATGCTTAGTTTAAGAGCTTTTACTGATACTGGCTTTGGAGGATGTATAATTGATAGAAAAAGTATATTTGGTTCATACCATCTCTTGGGTAATTCTCTTTCTTGGGCATATTGATATCAGATTTCACTTTCTCGGAGATCATGTAGAAAAAGAAAATATTGTGCTTCACCATGTGGATACTGAACACATATTGGCAGACATTTTCACAAAACCTTTGTCTTCTTCTCGTTTTGCTTTTATTCGGGGAGAACTTGGGATTGTTCATCCAATGAGTTTGTTTTGAGGGGGGATTTTCTTGCCAAGTTCTTTTACTTGATGAGCTTACTTTATCATATTTCTTTATATATTATGTAATTGAGATGATATATGATAATCTAAATTGTCTCACTTGAACTAAAAATGACATTGCGGAATTCCTTGGTCTGATTGCCTATAGCTAAATACTTTGTGATATTTTATTCTTTTAGGCTTGATATTGAATCTTCTTGATAAATTTGGGCTATGGAGCAAGTGTGTTTTCAGCTTTACTCTTTCATAAGACCTTTTAATCACTTTTGCATGTTTACAATCAAAGAAAAGGTAAAGAAAAGGGAAACATAAAAAAGGGATAATTGGATATATGCCACTGCAGGAACCACTTATTCAAGATTTGCCATCGTTCCTTTGCTTCTTCGAACGATGCCATTATGAAACCGTGCTTATTCGAAATATGCCACCGCTCGCGTCCGGTCACGACACGTGTCCCGCATTAATTGGATATATGCCACTGTAGGAACCGCTTATTCGAGATTTGCCATCGCGGACTGGACACGTGTCGTGACCGGACGCGAGCGGTGGCATATTTCGAATAAGCACGGTTTCATAATGGCATCGTTCGAAGAAGCAAAGGAACGATGGCAAATCTCGAATAAGCGGTTCCTGTAGTGGCATATATCCGATTATCTCAAAAAAGGGAAAGGTTGTTAAAAGCAAAGGCCTCAAGTTATGTGCTTCAGGCATGCTTTCCCTAAAAAGATAAGATGTATGCTTCAAGCATGCCATTACCTCAAGATAAGATGTATGCTTCAAGCATGCCACTCCAAGGAAATAAAAGAAGTATGCTTCAAGCATGCCACATGCAGTTTATTTTTAAAAGATTAAATTGGTCTACTAGATTGGAGTTGAAACTACTTGCTCGCCCTGAGTTGTTAGTTGCTTCAGTTTTGAGCCCTACTTTTCTGCTAAGGTCTTACTTAATACTTGGCTATAGTTGACTGAAGTAAGGTTGAGATGCATGTCATTCCCTAACTTGTTAAAATCACATCAAGTTCATGTATTTTGCATATTATGTGATATATAAGGTTATATGATCGAATGAGCTCTTCTTTTCCTATCTTGGCACTCCTTTGTTTCTCTTTTGTGAAATCATTGTTAAAGGGAAAAATTTTGAATATGTTGTTCTCTCTTTTGTATTCTTGATGAATCCATTGTCAAAGGGGGAGAATTTTGGGAGAAGTTTGGAATTTTGGGCACATTGCACATTCACACACACGTTTTTTTTTCTTAGCGGGAGATTTTTCTTATTTTCACCTAGAGTGAATTTTTCACTTTGCATATTGTCAAAGGGGGAGATTTGTGTTTTTCACCTGGCCTTTGATTTTAAAAATTTTCTTGTAAGGTGAATGCCAATTGCAATGTTCAATTCTAAGTGGTGTTGCCAATGTTTTCATCAAGGGGGAGATTGTGAAATCATGTGATGAAAGAATTGGCTGAGTGATGAATTTAGTATTGCAAAGTGGTTGTGTTCATGGTATGTGTGGTGCATGTGCATGTGTTGTTTCAGATGATTAATTGATATGTTTGTGATAGCATGGTAATGGTTTTTGCTTGACGCAATGCGCTCGTGTGAGTGGTTGCACGGATTGATCTTGAGTCAAGTCGTGGACTTGTGCTCGTACATGGTTTTGTGTTTGTTCATGTGCAGGTGTTGCTTGAGGTCGAACGTGGTTGATGACGGGGATCAGAACTAGGTTCTGGGATGAATCGAGGTTCAGATGATCGAAGATGTCATGCGGGACGTTCGGACTAGAGAATGGTGCACGTGAAGACGAGTGAGTCACGCGGTAGCGGCAAGTGGGCCGTACGCATGCATGCGAGAATTTAGGGTTGTGTGCATATATTTGGGCCATATGGAATTAGGCCAAGGATATGTATGCATATATCTAGTTAGAAATAAGACAGGGAGGTATTTGTTTAGGACTCTTAACGTGGATGTCACGTTGGTCACGGATTCTTTTTTACTGAATATGAGTCTTGTTCGGCTGGAGTACGAGTTTGTCTCGTTCGACCAAAGTGCGTGCGTGAGGGCTATATAATGGCCAGGGCATTGCCCGTGTAAGATATTCAAGTCTTTCGATTGAAGTGTGGCCATGACTTGGAGCTACAAAAGCCTGAAACTAGAAAAGCCTGAGCCCTTGCATGTTCACGTTTAGCTTAGTGCTGTCGCCCACCAACTCGGTGTTGTTGTTGATTATGCTGCACTAGCCGAAAGAAAAAAAAACAGCGGCAGCTGTGCGTGCGAGCGATAGAAGCAATCCAGAAGTCAAGCGAAGACCCCCGGCGCTACAGTAACCCGCGATGCTACATTACATGTGAGTACTGTAGCAACAGGAAAGTTACATGCCTTTTTCGATACAGAACGAAGTTGATTTACTGTTGCTCTTTTGATTGATAGATTGATTTAGTACTTTGTATTGATATTTTTCATTTGATCTATTCCAAACCTTCCTAGGGCATGGAGTCAGTGATCTAAAAAGTTTGATTGTTTAGTTCCTTATAGATTTTGTTTAATTACGAAATTAGGAATCCATTTTCGGTTTTACTAAAAAGTCAACTTGCAAAGTTTATAACTTTTGATCCGTAGATCTGATTATGTCAATTCTTGTTGGGTTAGTTTCTAAATTGAATCTAGTTTTTACAGTAAAAATTTCACATCAATTGGACGGTTGGATCTTTGGGAATTCACGATTTAATGAACGTCTATTAATATGTTTTTGCGTTAAACCGAAGCAATATTTTATATTTTGTTTAGGGGTTTAAAGAATCACTAAATTTTTTTTTAGCATCCGCTCAATCATTCATCCCCTCTGATTGACACCATCCGATCCTACAGGTTGGGTAGTGGTAAGAAAGAAGGTGAGCTGCCTAAAGTGGCTGGAAAGTGCTCTGTCGAGAGAAGGAAAAGGGCATGGACAGAGAAGAAGATTGGAGAAGAAAGAAAAAGAAAGAAAGTTAAAGGAATTGACATGTGGGCCTAAATAGGGAAATGGGGTCCACCTAGCATTTGGCAGAGGGAGGAAAATCCCAGCTTGGTCGGCAGGATTAAACAATTAACTAATGGGTGGCCCCACAAGCAAGTGAGGAGAAAGCAAAAACAATTCGGATTCTCAAACAGAACCCACATCATGTATTTAATCGGGTGGCCAAACCACGTCCAGAATTTTGGTGGATTTGTTTTTAGAGTCCTGGTTAAGTTATGTTGCTACTTTAAAAATGTGAGAAGATAATTCGTTGTAATTATTTAATTAAAATTCTGACAATCAAGAATGTACAGATTTTCTATTTCGGAATTTGATTTTATTGGGTGACTAATTCAACTTATAATTTTTTAAAACTTTTACACAAGGTTTAGAATGGATTCAGGAACCTTCAATAAAAATTATAAATCTAAAACTTTAGTATTTATTTTCTGATAAATCTTTTACTCTATTTTGCAGATTTTTAGTATTGGAAAGATTAAATTGGAATAAATATTAGCTTTTATTATTAATTTTTGCAGATTTTACTAAACAAGGTTAAAGGTATGGATATTTCATGGTAAAAGTTTGATCCACGTATGAGTTGTAGATAAAATTATAAAATTACTTTATACACTGTTCCATGTCATATCAAGTTTAATAAGAATAATCATTTCACATATTAAGTTGTTCACATGGGTCTTTGACCTCTACTACGGTGATCCAGAGCATTCTATGGTTATCAAAAATCTACTATGGTAATCAAAAATCTACTATGGTAATTTTCATCTTTTATCATTTTACCATTTTACAGTTTTTCCTTTTCTAAATTCCAATAATCATTTATAATCAAGAAATAATTCACTAAAAGCACATAAAATCAAGAAATGAGGCAAGAAAGCAATTACACATTTTAATATTTGATTTTAACCCTTTTATAAATTTTAAGGATGTTACAGTTTCAAATCATGAATTGAATTCTAATCATAGTACATGTAGCCCTTAATTAACACATACTTTTGTTTGATAAATAAAATATTGACTAATAAGCAACACTATCCGTGGAATCATCCTTAGAAGACTGCTTAAGGCACTACTGTCTCATTTTGTATAAAATCATTTCTATTATATCATGCTTTGCATCTGAATCCTATTAGAACATGACCCTGCAAGAGCTAACCCTAAGATCTGTAGTATCGACACATATGCTTAAGTTTAATCATACAACTTTTTGAAAATACTCAAGCTACTTTATGTACTAATTAGTATTAGTACAAGCAGCTTCACACCCCGAAAATGAATTTTAGTATATCTAACCTCACAATCTTAACTTCTTGAATTCGTGGAATAAAATAAGACAAATCATAAAGAATAGATGTCGTGTGCGACGCAACCCTCCAAATGTTCATTAATAAGGAAGACTGTAACGTAAAAGGAACATGCTCGCATATACGATCGCGAAACCCTAACTACAACCATGCTTGGTTTATGTAATGATTTATAATTGATTTTTCCATATGATTTCTGTCGGGACCCCGAATCTGCAAATCCGGACCCTCTGTGTATTCAGCACTAGTCCAGGAACGCGCTAGTGCACGCAGTCTTAACATCGGTAAATATCACAATTATACCACTCGATACTAATAAAGTACTTTAATTAAATAATCAAACTGGTTGCTCGACCTTATGGTCAAGTTACAAATATACGCCACGCAGGGCGAAACTTATTAAGAGAGAAATAATAGCAGCGGAAAAATAAGATAACTTCGTGGCGCCATCTAGTATACCACAGGCAACTGACTGGGCTCGCTCCCTAAGTAGACGGTTCCTCTGGAAGCTCCTCCTCCAAAGCTGGTGTAGATTCTTCTTCAACTGGTGTTGTATTGTGGCAAGGGTGAGTACTTGGTACTCAGCAAGTCATGCACAGAATGCAGGCTAATAGACTATATGCATGGCTTGATACAAAGGAATAGCTAAAGGTATATTTGCAGTAAAACAGCATTTGACAAGTAGCATAAGTAGATTCGAAAGCAGTACAAACAAGTATAGCATAAATAACTTTTCAAGGAGTTTAATAAACATCTTTCCCATCCTAATCCACATTTCCATCAACATCATTATTAATCCAACCCAACCTTTCAGATCCAAGTTATTTTTGAGAAAATCTAACCCTTGACTGTAATTCCCAAGCGATGTCCAATACCGCGGACACGGCTATTCGAATAGATTGTACACTCTGCAGAGGTTATGCACTTTACCCACAAGATACAGTCAAACACCACAAAGGCGAGTTCCCGTAACAAAGTCTTTCGGAAACTTCTAATAATACAAGTGAGCCTCCCCGGGTATTGCACACTAACCCTTCCCTTAGCTAAGGCGAAGTTTAGGCCAATCAACCGTTAGATGGGTACCTGGCCTCAGCCCCGGTATGCTCCCCCGTACAACTTACACAAAGGGTGTAGTTGACCTCCTGAGGTCCCACAGGTACGTTATTAGCAACTTAATCAACTAGGTCCGTCCCATTACAGACATGTGGTTGCAAGGTTGACTCAGTTCAAAGGCTTGCAAGGTTAAGTCCTTAGGGTGACCAGGGCAAGACTACCCGAAGAACCAAATCAACATCCCAAGTGCCACAACTGGCCCACCTGATCATTCTTGCCACATGCCCCGGCCGAAAACTATTTATCAAACCCCAGTTGATTACCATGCACCACGTGCCATCAACATCACATGATACCTTTCCAAAACAGGTTCAATATATCATTAAGTCAATATTAACATTTGTTTGTCCAAAATCATGTCATGAGCACGTAGCGTGCTCTAAGCAACATACTACAACGATCTAATTTCCCATGTTGGCAATTTAATAATGTCCAACTAGTAAACCACAACTAGGGTGACAAGGGTCATGGCACATATTTAATTAATCAAGGTGTCATACAGCAATTTGGCATTTATCTAATTTCCCATATTTAAATAAAGTATTTTCTAATTGAACTAGCATGCAATAGGTTAAATCAAAATAGATTTCAAAATAGGATCAACATGGTCAAAGCACAACTTGCCTTCAAAAAGTACTTGTTCTTAGTCTTGAGTTGGATCCTGAGTCAATACTTCTCATTCGAATCCCTCCGGCACTTCAACGTCTACTCGTAAAGCGTGCAGATAGCAATACACGAATAAACAATAGGCAAAAAGTGTCCAAACATCCAAATAAAATCTATAAACAGAGAGAACATAATTTTATAAATTTTTAGAAACTGGAATCGTCAAATTCGGAGTTAAAATGCAAAAGTTATAGCATTTTGAAGTTTAAATAATCAATTAAATAATATTACAGAGGAAAACTTTAGTCCAAAAATTTAATAAAATTCATAATTAGGTAGATCTCAATTTTATACAAATTTAGAAATTTGAATCGTTCAAATCGGAGTTGAAACGCAAAAGTTATAAGCGTTTGAAGTTTTGAAATTCAAATCAATTATTAAACCGAATTATTAAATCATTTTCTTTTTCGGAAATTATTTATTGCGTCATGGGTGACACGCGTCGGCTCCTGATTGGCTGGCTGACGTCAGCCGGCTCATGGGCTCAGTCCACGGCTTGGCTCGGTAATGAAATCCATTCCGATTTCCTCCCACTTCCACTCAGGTATTTTCAGCGGCTGTAGTAATCCTGCTGGTCTCTGATGCATTGCCTTGACTCTCTGGCATACGTCGCACAATGCAACATGCTCGGTGACTTCACGCTTCATGCTCGGCCACCAGAATCTTTCCTTCAAATCCTGATACATTTTGGCGCTTCCAGGATGAATTGAATACTTGGAGTCATAGGCTTCTTCCAAAATCAGTTGCTTTAATTCTTTCTTGTTGGGCACACAAATCTGATCCTTCATCCATAACGTGCCTTGCTCATCCAACTTGAAGTCCTCTGCCTTGCCTTCTTCCTTGATGGACTTAATCCTGCGGATCTTGTCATCATCCTTCTGTCCTTCCCGGATCTGGTCCTCTAGGGTAGGTTTCACTTCCAATGCGGCCAAGAATCCGCTAGGTACCACCTCAATCTTCATTCTCTGGAAATCCTCACATAGCTCATCCTGACTTGTGGCTAGCAACATACTCACCGTATGGCTTTTCCGACTCAGAGCATCGGCTACTACGTTGGCCTTCCCGGGATGGTAATGGATTCCAACATTGTAGTCCTTGATCAACTCTAACCATCTCCTCTGCCTCATATTCAGATCCGACTGGGTGAATATGTATTTAAGGCTCTTATGATCCGTATACACTTCACATCTGTTCCCGATCAAATAGTGACGCCATATCTTCAAGGCATGCACTACGGCAGCTAACTCTAGGTCATGCGTCGGATAATTTTCCTCATGCGGCCTCAACTGCCTTGATGCATAAGCGACGACCTTTCCATTCTGCATCAGCACACATCCAAGTCCTTGGCGCGATGCGTCACAATAAATATCAAAGCTTTGATTAACATCCGGTAGAACTAACACCGGTGCTGATGTCAATCGCTTCTTCAGCTCCTGAAAACCTTTCTCGCACTCTGGCGTCCATGCAAACTTCTTCTCTTTTTTCAGCAATTGCTAAGAGGTTTCGCAATTGTCGAAAAGCCTTCAATGAAACGGCGATAGTATCCTGCCATTCCAAGGAAACTCCGGATCTGGGTCACGGTCTTCGGCTGCTCCCAATGTAACACAGCTTCTACCTTGCTTTGATCTACGATGACTCCTTCTGCGGTCATTACATGTCCGAGGAATTCCACCTTGTCCTTCCAAAAATCACACTTACTGAACTTGGCGAAGAGTTGCTGTTCCCTCAGCTTTTCCAAAACTCGCCTCAAGTGTTCGGCATGTTCTTCCTCTGTCTTGGAGTAGATTAGGATATCATCAATGAACACAACAACAAACTTGTCCAAATATTCCCTGAACACCTTATTCATCATATTCATGAAATATCTTTGGCGCATTCGTCAACCAAGGACATAATCAGAACTCGTAATGTCCATATCTTGACGAGAATGCGGTCTTCGGAATATCCTCTGATCGGATCTTCAACTGATGGTATCCCGATCTTAGGTCAATCTTGGAGAAAACTCCGGCTCCTCTCAGCTGGTCAAACAAATCATCAATCCTGGGTAGCGGATACTTATTCTTCACGGTGACTTCATTGAGTGCACGGTAGTCAATGCACATCCTGAAACTCCCATCCTTCTTCTTGACGAACAAAATCGGCGCTCCCACGGCGATTTAACTCGGTCTGATAAATCCTTTCTCAATTAACTCTTCAAGTTGTTTCTTCATCTCTACCAATTCCTCGGTGGACATCCGATAAGGTCTCTTTGCTATCGGCGCTGTACCAGGTACAAGCTCTATCACAAACTCTATGTCCTCGTCTGCGGCATACCGTAGATCTTCGTGAAAATATCTGGGTACTCATTCACTACTGAGACATCCTCTATGCTGATTGTCTTGGTACTGTTAACCATCAACTGTCCATCTCTAACGGCAGTGGCTTGAAATTCCACTTTCTTTCCACACGGGCTCTCAACTGAGATAGTTCTTCGTCCACAATCCAATACGGCCTTGTGCTTGGATAACCAATCCATTCCCAAAATAACATCTAAGGTCTGGGTCTCCAAAATTATAAGGTTCGCTAGGAACTCTATCCCATCTATTAGTATTCTCACCCCGGAACATCCTACTTTCGTTCGGAGTTCGAAACCAGGGGTTTGAACTAAAAGCATGCATTTAAGTCTTGCAATCCCCAAATCATTTCTAGCAGCAAAGCCTTGTGAAACAAACGAATGCGAAGCTCCAGAATCAAACAAAACTGTTGCAGGTACTGAGTTAACAAGT
This sequence comes from Rhipidocladum racemiflorum, assembly GCA_036346355.1. NCBI lineage: Eukaryota > Viridiplantae > Streptophyta > Magnoliopsida > Poales > Poaceae > Rhipidocladum > Rhipidocladum racemiflorum. The sequence goes on along the minus strand of CM070576.1, from coordinate 34,320,111 downwards.
AACTTACCCAAGACGACGTCAGTAGCATTTCGCGGTGCATCTGCGGTGACATGATTGACTCGGCCTCTCACCACGATGCAGGGTGTGACTCCTGGTCTTTGGCGTCCTAGCTGGGGTGGATCCTAGATTGAAGCGAACTGGGGTCACTCCTGCTGTCTTCTTTGGGCAACTGTTGGCAAAGTGTCCTGGCTCGTTGCAGTTGTAGTAGCGTCTCACTGTCCCTGGTTGACTGCCTGAAGCGGCGTTTCTGGTTGGTGCTGGGGTCTGATAGTTCTGATTGACGGGTCTTGGTGCTGGTGACGGTGTCCTTGTTGCATTCTGCGGCTGGAATCTGAAAAACTGATTTGGTGCAACTCTCAATCGTTGCTGTGCTCCCTGACGCGATCCCTGATGCTGCATCCTGCGCTTCCTGTTCTCATCCAGTTCCTTGCGCTTGTCCTCAAGAATAAGCGCCTTATTCACCAACTCTTGGAAATCTGGAAAGGTGTGGGTGATCAATCCCACCTGCAATCCTGAGTTAAGTCCCTTCATGAAACGAGACTGTCTGGCTTTATCTGTCGCTACATCCTCAGGTGCGTAGCGAGCAAGCTGTGTGAACTTGTTCAGGTATTCGGCCACTGGCTGATTACCTTGCTTCAGTGCTCTGAACTCCTCCTTCTTGAGATCCATGATTCCTTCAGGCACGTGATACTGACGAAACGCAGCTGTGAACTCCTCCCAAGTGATCTCCTGAGGGTCCTCTTGCGTGGCACAGAAGTTCTCCCACCATTCGGCGGCTGTCCCTTCCAACTGATGAGAAGCGTAGAGTACCTTCTCATTTCCCATGCATTGAGCGATGTGTAGCTTCCTCTCAATTGACCTTAACCAATCATCAGCCTCCAACGGATTGGCATTCCCAGAAAAAGTGGGTGGATGAGTCCTCATGAACTCTGACAGTCTTGTATTCTGGCGTTGTCCCTGATTAACTTGATTAGCAGTGGCCTGAGCAGTGACGTGTTGCATCTGTTGCATCATAGCATGCATCAACTGAGTCTGAGCAGCAAGAAATGCTCCAAAATTCTGCATGTCCAGTGGCGGTGCTGGTGCTCCATCACTGGGGTTTTCTGTTGGGCGAGAACCACTTCCATTGCCTCCGAGGTTTCCGCGGGTGTTCACCATCTGTCGATTTGCTCTAGGTTTTAGAGATGAGAGGGAAACAAGAATAGACAAATAATATGGAACTTATGCGGGGCGAAAGGTGTAACTTTAAGGTCTAACTTTATTATTTTAATTAATAGTAACTTGGTATGGTTGCTTACAATGCCTAGGGGCCTTGCAACACATACTGCACACTCAGCAAGCAATGAAAATCCAAATCGAACTAACACTGGAGTCTAACGCCTAAAGGGTGACTCTTTATTCTATGACGCGACTCGGCGAAGGAGTCTCACTATAGAACCTATGCTCACTCATCGAGAAAACCTCCACGGCCTGGGTATGGACGTTGCGGCATAGGCGCGAAACGATTGCCATGTCCAACAACTGTGTCATCTGTGGTAGTCGAAGAAGCAGTGTCCTCCTCAAGCTCCGGCTCCTCCGGGTCTGGCTCGTGCAGCTCGAGCATTGGCTCCGGCTCTGGTGCGTACAGTGCTGTCTCTAACTCTCCAATCCTTTGCAGAAGGTGTGACACATACTCTTGAGCTTCCCGCCATCTGTTCTTCTCTGTCGTGATCTCCTTGCGGGCCTTTTGTAGCTCTTTGCTTGTATCATCGAGTACATCCTCCTGGGCGACAACAAGTCGTGCCAACTGTGTAACCATGGCATCCTCATCCTGAATCGCCTTTGGGTCAAGAAGGTTATTGCCGCGCGGATGATATCGGAACACCGTGCTCTCCAATTCTCTGGCGTAGATTCGGGTAATGTGCCGCATTGCTCGTCGTGACACCTCTTGGATACCCATCTGCATTGTAGACCTCCTGGCGGTCACGGTGTATCCAAGCGATTTCCTGGGCCCTTCTTCCTAGCAGGTACCACAATCTTCACGTCACAAGCCTTGATCAATCCTGCTTGTCTGATTACTTCCACTTGGTATTGTGGCTTCTCAAAATCTCCAAGAGTTTGTAGCATACGCCAAAGCTCTGCGGCGTGACCAACCTCCAGGTCGACGTAGTTGAACTCTCCCTCCATCTGTCACAAGAGTGCTCACGTAAGAACTCGGAATTTTTAGATCGTGACAAGGTAAGGAAAAATTCAGCAAGAGACAAGAAAAGAGAGAAGGGGATAAGTCGAGATATCATTTCTTATCTTGACGAATTTTTAGCTTTTAGAAAATAGGTTTTAACCTCTCTACGACCATTCTAGCTAGGGTTGAGCCTACGGTCAACCTGGCTCTGATACCACCTCTGTCGGGACCCCGAATCTGCAAATCCGGACCCTCTGTGTATTCAGCACTAGTCCAGGAACGCGCTAGTGCACACAGTCTTAACATCGGTAAATATCACAATCATACCACTCGATACTAATAAAGTACTTTAATTAAATAATCAAACTGGTTGCTCGACCTTATGGTCAAGTTACAAATATACGCACGCAGGCTTAAACTTATTAAGAGAGAAATAATAGCAGCGGAAAAATAAGATAACTTCGTGGCGCCATCCAGTATACCACAGGCAACTGACTGGGCTCGCTCCCTAAGTAGACGGTTCCTCTGGAAGCTCCTCCTCCAAAGCTGGTGTAGATTCTTCTTCAACTGGTGTTGTATTGTGGCAAGGTTGAGTACTTGGTACTCAGCAAGTCATGCACAGAATGCAGGCTAATAGACTATATGCATGGCTTGATACAAATGAATAGCTCAAGGTATATTTGCAGTAAAACAACATTTGACAAGTAGCATAAGTAGATTCGAAAGCAGTAGAAACAAGTATAGCATAAATAACTTTTCAATGAGTTTAATAAACATCTTTCCCATCCTAATCCACATTTCCATCAACATCATTATTAATCCAACCCAACCTTTCAGATTCAAGTTATTTTTGAGAAAATCTAACCCTTGACTGTAATTCCCGAGCGATGTTCAATACCGCGGACACGGCTATTCGAATAGATTGTACACTCTGCAGAGGTTATGCACTTTACCCACAAGATACAGTCAAACACCACAAAGGCGAGTTCCCGTAACAAAGTCTTTCGGAAACTTCTAACAATACAAGTGAGCCTCCCCGGTTATTGCACACTAACCCTTCCCTTAGCTAAGTCGAAGTTTAGGCCAATCAACCGTTAGATGGGTACCTGGCCTCAGCCAGACGCTCCCCGCATAACTTACACAAAGGGTGTAGTTGACCTCCTGAGGTCCCACAGGTACGTTATTAGCAACTTAATCAACTAGGTCCGTCCCATTACAGACATGTGGTTGCAAGGTTGACTCAGTTCAAAGGCTTGCAAGGTTAAGTCCTTAGGGTGACCAGGGCAAGACTACCCGAAGAACCAAATCAACATCCCCAGTGCCACAACTGGCCCACCTGATCATTCTTGCCACATGCCCCGGCCGAAAACTATTAATGAAACCCTAGTTGATTACCATGCACCACGTGCCATCAACATCACATGATACCTTTCCAAAACAGGTTCAATATATCATTAAGTCAATATTAACATTTGTTTGTCCAAAATCATGTCATGAGCACGTAGCAGGTCTAAGCAACATACTACAACGATCTAATTTCCCATGTTGGCAATTTAATAATGTCCAACTAGTAAACCACAACTAGGGTGACAAGGGTCATGGCACATATTTAATTAATCAAGGTGTCATACAGCAATTTGGCATTTATCTAATTTCCCATATTTAAATAAAGTATTTTCTAATTGAACTAGCATGCAATAGGTTAAATCAAAATAGATTTCAAAATAGGATCAACATGGTCAAAGCACAACTTGCCTTCAAAAAGTACTTGTTCTTGGTCTTGAGTTGGATCCTGAGTCAATACTTCTCCTTCGAATCCCTCCGGCACTTCAACGTCTACTCGTAAAGCGTGCAAATAGTAATACATGAATAAACAATAGGCAAAAAGTGTCCAAACATCCAAATAAAATCCATAAACAAAGAGAACATAATTTTATAAATTTTTAGAAACTGGAATCGTCAAATTCGGAGTTAAAATGCAAAAGTTATAGCATTTTGAAGTTTAAATAATCAATTAAATAATATTACAGAGGAAAACTTTAGTCCAAAAATTTAATAAAATTCATAATTAGGTAGATCTCAATTTTATACAAATTTAGAAATTTGAATCGTTCAAATCGGAGTTGAAACGCAAAAGTTATAAGCGTTTGAAGTTTTGAAATTCAAATCAATTATTAAACCGAATTATTAAATCATTTTCTTTTTCGGAAATTATTTATTGCGTCATGGGTGACACGCCGTCGGCTCTGATTGGTGGTGGCGTCGACGCCACCACTCATGGGCTCGATCCACGGCTTGGCTCGGTCCACGGTTCGGTCGCCGACAGTGGGACCCCTTGGATGACGCCAAGATCGACGCCACCACGCTCAACGACGCCATCGACAAGCGGTTTCACCGTGACGTCAGCGATGACGTCATGGTGCGGTTCTGCTGTCCCGCTGACACGCGGGCCCCGCGTGTCAGACACACGCGCTCACGTGTGTGCAACGTGGCCAGGGTACACGTGGCACGATCGTGTCCGTTGATTTGAAAATCAACGGCCACGATTAGATCCAGGGTTAACACGTTGAAAACTACACGGTGATCGTGGGCCGTTGGATCTAGATCGGACGGTCCAGATCTAACCCTACGTTAACGCTGCTACGGCACGTGGTGATCGTGGGCCGTTGGATCTTGATCCAACGGTCCAGATCTAATCGGGTTTGGAAGCACGTGACTCACCGCTGCCGTTCGATCGGGATCGGACGGTCCAGAAGCTTCGCACTGGTGATGGCGGCGCGGCGGGGCTCGGGCTACCGGAGACGAGGACGGCGACCTTCCGTGCGGCGTTTCCGAGGGTCTCCGGCGAGGTGGATGGTGCGGTCCGATGCGCCTTGCTCGTGCGGTTCCAGATCCGGGCTCCAACACGGCGGAGACGGCTTGACGGCGGCGTGCGCACGAACCCGAAGCGAAGCCCTAACCCTACTACGGCGAGCAATTCCTCAGCAAAGACGGCGGCTCGGGCGGTGTGGCTTGGGGTAAAAGGTGCGGCGTCAAACGACGATTCTTGGGGACGGGTCCACGCCTTAAATACGGCCTCGACGTGCGCGCAAATCGGAACCCTAACCGTGTCCCGCTCGGTCACGGCGGAGCTCTCCGGCTTGGATTCGGAACGGAGACGATGGCTGGGAACCGTCCACGTGTCGCGATGAGCGGCTACGATTGCTCACGCTACGATCGGTCCGACCGGACTCGGGCTCGAGCCGGTGCGGTCCAATCCGGACCGTTGGATCCCGATCCAACGGTCGGGATCGATTGGGGTTAGGAGTGGGTTTGGTCGAGTTGACTGGCTCGGGTCGGACTCGAGTCCGACTCGGGTTCCGACTCGGTCGGATGAACAGTACTCGACCCGATTGATTTTCCAGCGATTTAATATTTAAAATAATTTCCAATAATTCATTTAATTCATTAAAAATATCAAAAGACTCAGAAAAATTCCAGAAAAATTCTGGAAAATATTTTGGAACATTTTGGACTCAAATAAAATATTTCCAACAAATTTTTATTTGCAAAGTTTAATTCTTTAATTATTTCAAAATGGAATAAATTCAAATAAATTCCAAATAAATCCAAATAAATTCCAGAAAATTCCAAAAATTCACCAAAGTGCCAAATCACTCATGAATTTAAGAAAAGCAAAATTTTGGGGTGTTACAATTTCCTTTTGCCTTATTGAAAGTGTTATTTGTTATTTGCAATCTTTTCCGTTATACGACGTATAGAATCCGACGTCTTGGACTTCGTCATCGACAACTTCGAGAATCCAACTTCGACTTCATCGCTGAAAACAATGGATAGCAAGGCAATCACCCCTTGATCATTTTGATCCCAGTTTTATAATCACTTAAAAATATGAATAATAATTTACCTTCATGCTTTATATTCTATAAAACTGTCTATTTACATTTTCTGGTAGTTAATCCCTTTATTGATGGATTTTCTCTAATCACTATTGCAATGTGATCCATGACAACCATAGGAATGGTTAAGATCATAATATTGAACTGGGTATAATCGCTTATTAATTTGTACATGCTTAGCTCTGCTCTAGAAAATGTCGGTAACGTACCCGCCAACATCCACTTTTCCTAATGTAATTTTCAATGATTAATTGTAACAGTAAAGGTGTAACACCCCGTCGCCTCACGTGCCCGAAGTGCTACCAAAACCTATATAACTTTTCACCAAATTTTTTTGCAAGACCTCCCCTGCTAAATGGAATCCACTCAGTAGGCAAAGAGATCACAATTATCAATTTGAAACAAGTATCAACTAACCATCATGACCCGCTAAGCACATACCAAGGGTCATAGTAACCAAAAAGAAATATTATAGCAGTTTAACTACTAACAATTTTAACCTTTAACATCGAAGAGATCTCAACAACTACAACAATTATTACATTGATCTCGGCTAGTTGTCAAATTGAACCAATCTAACACGACTTAAGCTTGTAGCATGTGATGAACGTGAGTGAGGATGTTGCTATGTCCCAACCCAGCACGACGCTCTCAGGGTACCTAAAACATTTAAACAAACAAGTGTGAGTCCAAGACTCAGCAAAGTGCATCAAAAGAAAGAATAATAAACAGTAAGGCATTTAATTCGACGACATGCTCGCAATCGATATACAACACAGTAAGTATATTAAACGTTGTATAAACACCATTTACCTCTTTTACCTCATTGCTTATATCGCACACATTCCTCATTAAACCTTTTGGGAGGAGTTCACGACTCGATCTCGAAACCACACACCACTATTAACACGAAAATTAACATTAGCGATGCAATGCAACATGAATGCTCTTTTTGATGCACGTACCGGTACTGCCGAGTGCACACCCATTGGTGTGCACCCTCATGTCCATTCCATCCCATGGAAGGTGCCTACTCTTACTGTCTTGCTCCCATTCACCTCGATGAATGGGACTATGAGGTAGGACTTTCGTGTTCACTACGTGTGAACACAGAGTCCCGCATCAGAATGGGTCGCCTCTTCCATTATGAATGCACAAATGCAATTAACACAAATTAAATTGCATCTACATCTATTTCTATCACTTCGTATGGACATAATATAATCATCATCACTCATTCAACCAATAGCATTAAATAAATTTAACTGCATAACCACTTGATATTTCTCATTTACTCATATGATGCAACACAAATCATGCAATTCATTACAACATAAACACATTCATGATGATTAACAAGAATCGAAAATCCTAGCAGCATACTAGGAATGCACTTGCCTTTACCCACATGGGACTGAGTGGCGAGAAGCTTCGGCCACTCCCGAGGTCACAATTCCTGCAATAAACATAAATACATCTATCTAACCAATGCAAGTCATTACAAGCGGCAATTAACAAAAACTTCATTCTCTCTGCGCGAAACCCGCTTCAAAACTCCCTCAACTAGACCCAATAGCTTTTCATACGCAATCCGACTCAATTTCATACACCAATCGACAATAAAATGCACACAACAATGCATATCAACACTTCTATTCGATTCCTTAAAATAGCCACTTCAACTTAAATTTCCATTCCTGGACAATGACTGCGCAAACTCGCATAACTTCCAAATGGTCAACCCAAAATTCGAGTTCTTGTACTCTAAACGACCACAAGGAAATAAGCTTCAGTTATCACCAAGCCATTCAAGTAGGATACATCTTAAAGACCCTCAAATCGTGCTCCAAACACTCAATCGAAACTCTGAATTTTTCAGCGACTCTAGTTTTATGATAGCAACTTCAACAAAGCATATCTTTTATTTCACTTAACCAAATTATTAAACTTAGACTCTAATTGACCACAAGAAGATCATCTTTCGTTATCACAAACTCATTCCCTTTGGTTACTCATCAATCAATCCTAGTTTTCAAAAGAACAAGGCTCATTTACACAAATTCCAATTCCGGACAGTTCGCATTCAAATTAGCATATCTCCTAATTGGCTAAACCAAATTTGGAGTTATTGTGCTCTAAAAGATCGCAAGACAACCCACCCGAACTTCTGAAATTCAGAACAATCGCAGTTTGGGTAGCCCACTTCAACAAGGCATAACTTTTGATTCTAGAACGCAAATCAAGAAAATGAATGCATTTTCTCAATCTACACAAAATTTTCTAGATATCTCTAGGCAAACGGAAAGATTGATTCAGCTTGCAACTAGCTCAAATCATCCGTTGAACATTGCATCTACCAATGATTGTGAAATCTATATAGCCAGCACTAAGAATGGAATAACTTTTAATTGGCTTAATGAAACTTAGTGATTTTGGTCTTCATTGAAAGATAATTCGATTATCTACAACTTCTTCTACAGCCAAAAATCCATTAGAACAATCTAATTATCTCAAAACCGTGCTACAAAAACATGCAAAGTTCTGCTCGAAAACAGTACACAGCTTTTCTCCATCTAAAACTAGTTTCCCACCAAAAATTTCAATCCTAGGAACCCTAGAGCACTACTAGGCAGTCTAGGGACTCCATGAGAGCAGGAAAAGCAACTCCAAAAAGTACCCCCACTTACCAAAATAGAGGAGGAAGAAGAGAGGAAACAACAGCTCGGTTGGAGGAAAGTGGCAGTCGGCAAGGGGAGGGAGCTCGCCGGAGCTCCGACCAGAGGGGGAGGTCGTCGGAGCCAGGAGGTGCTGGGAGGAGGAGGCTGCCCTGCTGCCTTTAGACCACACGCAAGGAGGGAGAAGAGCCAAGTAAAAAGGTGGGAGGAGCTTCCAATGCTGAATTTAGGTGGGGGAAAAACAGGGAAGGTATTAAGTGAACCTCTCTCTCTCCCCCTCTCTAGAAAACACTGCAAATGAAAAGAGAGATGAAAGAAAGTCACCTCCTCCAAGAAATAGAAATTTAAAATTACAAGAAACAAACACTTCACTAAATAGGGGGAGAACAAAATTGAATATCGACCGATAAATCAAAGACGGGAAAGGAAACAAATGTATAACTGCAGAAACATTATTACAAAAGGATAACGATATTTTAAAAGTGAAATCAAAACTATGTTTTGACGTGGGTGAATATTGGCAATACCTGGATGTGCGAGTTTTAACCTTGCACGTAGATAGGGGGAGACCTATCACCCATGTCACATTAAGGACCGAACGTAGTGTTTCATAATCCAAGTATAACCGTACATCCACAAGTGCTGGAATGGGACAGCCTCAACTTATTAAATTATTTGGAATTGGCTTTGCACATTGGTAGGCTGGAGTAGCAAAAGCAATAAATCCTATCGTGTATGCTTATAAGGGGTTGCCACATGTATTTGTGGGTAAATGCATATTCGGTACAACGGTGTATGCTTGGCTATGGACTGGGGATGTTTGTTCTATTTGAACCGCGGGCTCCTGATTACTACTGCTTCACCATTTATTTGCTTCCATCATAGCCGGGGTTTAACGTCACCAGGCTGGTGCAAAGCTAGGTTTAAATAATTGAATAGTTCTGTTATGAACTCTCTAGCGGCACACCAAAGGAAGTGTGTCTAATATGCATTGCCAAAAGGGGAGGACATATCTTGTGGGTAAAGCTGTACACTTCTGCAGAGTGCAAAACTAATCAATTAGCCGTATCCACGGTCATGGATAACTTGGAGAACTAACACTAGTTAGTTGATTTCTATTTTATAAAATCTTGGACAGAAGGTTTGGAAATAATATTCTTCTATCTTTCAACTGATCATCATTTTATACTCTCAAGAAGGGATGTGAGTTTCCTCACGGAGAATTGTGAGTAGCTTACTTCTTTACATTCAATACTTATCATTTTAATTACCGTCAAATTGCTTTATCTCATTTATGCTTCCAATTATTATTCAGTAATACATTTCAAATTTAGCTTTATGCAAAAGTTAACCATAGTAGCCTTTCATTTGATTCAGCTTGCATATATTTTAGGAATTGCAAACACTACAAGTCTTGCTGAGTATGCAACGTACTCACCCTTGCTACTGTTGTTGTTTTTAGGTAGGAAACCTTGACAATTGCTCTGACGTAGGAAAATGGGATTATTAACGATGGTTCTATCTAAGGTTTACCTTGTCAGTTGCCTGCGGGTTATGTGGCAAACTACAAGACATGTTTCTTTTGCTATATTTAAGTTGACCTTCTCGGTCATATTGTATCAATACTTCCGCTGTAATAAAATATGAAACACTTGCATGGTTGTGATCTCGAATTGTGTTTGTAAGTGCTAGCTACCAATCATGGGACTAGCACAGTATGCACTTTAGAACCTTTTTTTATGTTACACTATAGCATAAAATTGAGGGTCTCACAATTTGGTATCAGAGCTATGTTGACTGTAGGATAAACCCTAGATAGAATGGTTATTAGTTGAAATTTAAAAATTTAGAAATGCAAAATTGCTATGTTTATTATTAATCTCCTCTTGTCTCATATCATCTGCTACTAATTCTTTCCTCGTCATGTTATATCTATTACTACTCTTTCCTTGTTATCTTATAAACTTTTCTCTTATTATTATCTTCTTATCATATTACTGTCGGAACCCGAATGTGCAAATCCGGACCCTCTGTGTATTCAGCACTAGTCCAGTATCACGCTAGTGCACACAGTCTCAACATAGATGAATATCACAATCATACACAGCGGAAAAGAGAAATAACACAAATATAGAATATAAACTATTGAACGACCTTAAGGTCAACCTTACATTTGTGAGGCCTTGACGGCTTCAACTCCAAATAAGCAGCAGCGGAACGAAGAACATCGGTGAATCCCATCAATATGCCATAGGCAACTGACAGGGTTCGACTCCTAGATAATCGCCTTCTCACGGAACTTCTTCTTCTTCGACGATGTAGACTTTTGCTCACTGGTGATTGTTTGTTTGCAAGGGGTGAGTACATAAAGCACTCAGCAAGTCATGCACAGAATGCAAGTCTAATAACTATATGCATGGCTTATTCCAAGTAACAGGCTGAATGGTTATTTTGCAGAAAAGCAACAATCATAAATAAACGTAATAGATTGTAAAGCAGTAAAACAAATAATGACAGTAATAGATTTCACAGTTATTCCACAAGTAAACCATTCCACAACCTTAAACAATTATCACTTTTCCACAGGCAAACTGCCTCCAAACCCAAGATCAATTTTATGAAAAGCTAACCCTTGACTGTAATCCCCGAGCATTGTCCAGTACCGCGGACACGGCTATTCGAATAGATTTTACACTCTGCAGATGTTATACACTTTACCCACAAGATACAATCAACTCACCACGTCAGCCGTGAATCGCCATACAAGAGTATGCGAATAAGTGATCATAACAAAGCCTTTCGGAAACTTCTAACTACACAAGTGAACCTCTCTGTTTTTTGCCATACACCATCCCTTCCCTTAACAAAGGTGAAGTATGGGACAGACATACCGTTGGATGGGTACCATGCCGCAGCCCTGGTACGCTCCCACTTCAAGCTACACAAAAGATGTAGTTGACACCCCGAGGTACCACGTGCAAGTTATTAGTAACTTACTCAACTAGGTCCGTCCCATTACAGACATGTGGTTGTATGATTGACTCAGTTCAAAGACTTGCAAGGTTAAGTCCTTAGAGTGACCAGGGCAAGACTTACATCAATACTCTCAAAGAAAACCATCTCACCATCACTCATACATATATCATGTTTCAAACAATCCCAACCGCCAATCTGGCCCACCATAATTCTTGCCGCTTGCCCCAGTCTAAATCATTTTATCACCCCAGTTGATTATTGCGCAACACAATGCCAACAACAACTCAACATCCTTTAAGAAGCACGAAGGCCTCCGCATATCAACATCATCGTGTCGGCAACACGTCACACCATTTCAAAATACATTGCATATTCCATTAATCAATATTGACATTTGCAATTCCAAAATGATGGCACGGACTCGTGCAGGTCTAAGCAAACTAATACGTTCTATCTAACTCATGTTGGCAATTTATTAGCTACCAACTATTAATCAACAAATGTAGGGTGACAAATGAATCATGGCATACAATCATTATAAGCAAGGTGGCGATAACAAGTAGGTTGATTATCTAATCCCAAATTAATTGAAATCAGTTTAACTCAAACTAGCATGCAATAATTTGAAACAACATAAGTTTCAAAAATAGGATCAACATGGTCAAAGCACAACTTGCCTGGCCCTTGCAACTTTTACTGTTCTTTACTCTTTATCCTTGATTGTTGATCCTCGACCTTCGATCTTCACTTCCTTGATCTTCAGCCCGTAGAACGATTTCCGAACGACGCGTCTAACGATAAAGAAACACAAATACAACAAAACTCAAAAGACAATTCAAATAAACTCCAAATTAAGAACGAACAGCATTGGCACAACGGCTTGGATGAATTTAGGTACTTGATTGGATTAGATCGAAGGTTAGACAAAAGAGAACGAGCTTTCGGAAAAACACCGAAAATGGAAAGATTAATAACTAGGAAAGAAAGAATATTATTCCGAAGAATATTTCTTCTGAAGTTATTGTCTTGATTGGACAAATGATGACATATGGGCTCTCGATCTACAGATCGGGTCCATAAGGATATGTTAGTTCACAATGAACTAAACTGATTCTCGAAGTTGACTTTTGTTGACCGAACGGACACAGTCAAACAAAAGAGAAGAAGACTGATAGACTAGATCGGGCACAAGGTTATGGCACATGGCCAATGGTCTATCGACCAAGTCCACGAACGAAGTCTAGGTCAATGGTAGATTAGGTTTTCAGGGATAAGACAAGACAAGTGTCTTACCATGATTGAAACAACGGGAAAGATTGCAAGGATAACAACGCGGCTCACGATGAACTTAGTCTATCGAACCGGTGTTAGGTTAGGGTTTTGATTCAGCTTTGAAGATGATATGACGATGAGACTAGGCTCACGTCATGATGATAGAGAAGATGAGGACATCGCATTAGGGCTCTTGCATGAATGCACGCATGCGATGACAACGAAGCGATGAGAGCCAAGCGTTAACGATGAAGCATTAACGGCGGAACGTTAACGGCGGAGCGTTAACGGGGAAACATTAACGGTGGAATGTTAACGACGGAATGCTAACGGTGAAACGTTAACGGTGGGACATTAACGGTGATACGTTAACGGCGGAATGTTAACAGTGGAACGTTAACGGCGAAACGTTAACGACAGAGTGTTAACGGTGGAACGTTAACGATGGAACGTTAACGACGGAGCGTTAACAGTGAAACGTTAACGGCAAAACGTTAATGGAGGAACGTTAACGGCGAAACGTTAACGGCGGAGCGTTAATGGCAAAACATTGACGAAACGTTAACGGGGAAACGTTAACGGCGAACGTTAACGGCAAAATGTTAACGGTGGATCGTTAACGGCGAACATTAACGGTGAACGTTAACAGCAACATTAACGGCGAACGTTAACGGTGGAACGTTAACGACGGAGGTCAAACAATGATAGGATACTCATGAAACAAGGTAGCGACCGTCGGTGCAACGACATGGCCGCGATAAAATGCTACCAAGGATGGCTAACCGATACGCGAACCGGCGGCAACGGCTAGGTCAAAGACAACGGTTTTAGGTCGGAATCGGGCTCCGACGGCAAACGGAGACAAACGGAATTCTAAGGATGATCCAAAACAGTACATGATGATCCACCGAACGCGACAACACGACCGAAGCGAACTAAAATAGCCGGCGTCAAAAGGTGACGCGTGGCGACGGCTAAACGGTGGCCTAAATATATATAAAAAAATTCGGAGGTTGGGATGGCAAAGGGGGAATGTCTACCACGTAGAACGTGGCGAGATGAACTTAACGGTATAGGCGGATTTTGCGGCGCCCCTCCGGATTGATCACAAATGACCGATTAACGGGTTTCGAATCTAAACTTTGGAAGGCCATAACTTCTAAAATAATTATCGGAAGTTGACGAAATTTGACCGAGTGCTAGATGGGACAAAGAGGCACACCGTGACGCAGGTGGCTCGAAGAATTACCTTCTGGAAAAGCGGGGAACGCGCGAGGATGATTGTCGCTGTCTGAAATGCAGTCTGATCGCGGTGTGATTGGAGAAAAGAATTTTCTGCGAAAAACCAGAGGGAAAAACCATGAGGCAAGATGTGCATCATGTAGAGGACATTCCCAGGAGTCTACACAAAAAATTTCAGCACCTAACTCGAAAAATTGAGGAAGATACGGCCTCGGCAAGATTCGAGATTGAAACGGCCGTAACTTTTGATTCCCTTGGCCAAATTGGACGAAATTTGAAAGGCAAACAGATGGTACCTAGGAGCACACCATGGCGAAGACGGATCTTGAAAATAGTGTACGAGCTGCCCGGGACGCGGCTCCAAAATTCGGCCATCGTCGGGCGACATCCAGGCTTCTCGCGGCGGTTTTGGAATTTTAGAAAATTGATCTGAGGTCTAGGGGACGTGTGGGAGGTCTACAAAGGTTAGGGGTGGTGGTTAGGTCAAGAAAAAAATATTTGGACGCGTTTGGAGCAAAAACGGGCCTTGTAGGTATTTTACCAAGCAGTTGGCGTGCACCAGCCGGACTCTTGACACGTGGCGCGCTGTGGTGGCGACACGTGGCATTTTCTAATAAAAATGATTCCGAAAATTCAAATAAATCATTTGAGGCAATAAAAATACCCAAAAAATTCTAGAAAATATTTTGAGATATTTTGAACTCAAATAAAATATTTTCAACAAAACTTTATATAAACTTTTCCAAATAATTAATTAATTTCAATAAAAGGGCTTAATACAAATCGATCCCGAATAAATCCAATAAATAGAAAACGAGCTCCGAAAAATCTCAAAAATTACAGAAGAATTTCTTGAAGCACAAATAATCCAAATAAAATTAAATTTATTTTATTTGAGGTTTAGAATAATCAAATTAAATTATTTTAGCTTTTAGAAAATTCAAATCAAGCTTTATAAACGCGAGAAAATCAACGAAAATTTTTGGGAAGCTAAACTAAACCAAATTTTTTTGAAAACCCAAATTTTGGGATGTTACAATTACCCATTATTAACCTCTTCTCATTAATAATTAATTTATCTGTCTTACATTTGATCAGGAATGCTAATTCCTTATTAAATGTGTAGATGGACTCGATCGTGCCTTTTTACGATTCAAATCGTCGAGAAGACGATGGAATGATGGGAGTCCTAGCCCAACTAATGGATTATGCTGGATACGAGGAGAACCCTCGTTACGTCGTATTCCATGTCACACTTAGCCCATCAGTGGTAGAGTACGCCGCATGACTTCATATCCCTGGGCGAACCCTCCACAATGAAGGAGAACGATCTTTTGGACGTTATGGATCCACCCTTACAACTGCAATGAATGAAGCCGCCTATATGGCCATCATTCGACTTTGTCATGCACTTCCAAAACTCGCCACAACATACCATATGTATCCGAGTTGCCCACCTCTTGGAGGAAGCCACTATCCTGACCTCAACAATATTCGTAGCAGGAGACTTCGGTGTCTCATGGAGTTTGTGAACGCCTCCGACAGACATCACCGCTTGATGGCATCCGATTTAGTAGTAACTCGCCATCGAGTGGCATTTCTTGAAGGAGTCATCACATCCCATGAAGCAAGGGACAATGCCCCACACTCAGATCATGGTGATGGATCACTATTAGAAGTACCCCTTGCTCTAGAAAATCCTTCACCAGTAAACCCTTCAGCATCTGCTAGACAGTGTCACCATACTAGTGTTGGTAGCCGACCATGTCCCACTAACCGAAGTGCTAATCCAGGAACTTCCAAAGCTCGATGTCCTTAGTTGGCATGAGAGCACCAACGACGAAAGTCTAATCCCACCACATCGATAGGAAGTTCTTCGAGCAAGTAGGGAATAGATCGAAATAAGATATACTAGTAGTACCCTACCAGTATGAAGTAGCACTACTACAAAATCGGGCATCACAAACGGTCTACTAGAAGCGGTTTGGTGCGAACCGGTTGTAATGCTCGCACCAGAAGCGGTTCATGGCAACAGGCCGGAGGGGATATCTAGAAGCGGTTTGTGGCACGAACCCCTTCTAAAGCCTCACCTCTAGAAGCGGTTCGTGACACGAACCCCTTCTAAAGATCTTTACAAGCGGTTTGTGTCCCCAACCGCTTCTAAAGCTTTAGAAGGGGTTCGTGTCACGAACCGCTTCTAAAGACCCCCTTCAGAAGGGGTTCGTGTCACGAACCGCTTGTAGAAGCCCAGTTTTAGAAATAATAAAAGGAATGCGTGCCCTACTCTATCAGAGAGCACGCGTGGGTGGGTTGGCTAGATGGATGAGGCGAGTTACGAGGATGGAGTGCTGGTCGTGGGTTCGAATCCCGTTCCCACGATATTATTACTGCCTTTTACCGCTTGGTGTCGCACCACCATAAGCGGTTCCTAGAACCGCTTGTGATACCCTTCGAGGTATCACAACCGGTTGCTTAGAAGCGGTTGTAAAACCGCTTCTAGAAGTGGTTCTGAACCGCTTGTAGAAGCTGGTTCTGTAGTAGTGTAGTTACCTTAGTAGTTGCACTGATGGTTGTACTTTTGCTGTAAATATTATATGATCTGAATAAAACCTTTGTTGTATTATTGTTGTGTGCTACGGTTTCTACTCGTGAAAATTTTAATTCTAAGTTATAACTTCACGATGTTGTAACCCTTAAATAAATTAGAAGTTATAGTTAAGAAATTTTGAACAAGAACGTTATCCTTTACCAAATGAAGGATAATCCTAGCGTTAAATTATTTCTGTATAACTATCTTTTCCCTTCTAACATGTAGGAATCCTAGTTGATCAAACCTTTAAAGAGAGAAATATTGTCTAAGATAATGTAACAGTTTTTTTTTTAAAAAAAACAGCAGATAGATTTGGAATTAAAAACCTTCCCGTATAACTTACTTCTTCTTTCTGTAGGACTTCTCACCTGTATATTAATTAATCTTCTCTGACTCTTATAGACGAAGCCAATATTTAGCAAGAAACACAAAAACTTCAGTAAAACATGCCATAATCAAAGAAGTGTGCTGAAAACTATGTTATCGCCTATGCAAACTTCGTCATGTTGTTAATTCTGCCTTTTTACTTTTTCATGTTACTCATGCTAGGTAACAAGAACTTTTTCAGAACCTAGTTCCAGAAGGATTAATACCACAATTTCTATCATTTCCCCTAGTTATAATTGAGCTTACATCGCTTATAAAGAATCAAAATCAATATATCGCTATACTGGTAACCATAGAAGATACCAAAGCTACTATAAGCTAGTTACTACCATTCTATCTAGGGTTTGTTTTTGTATGTTACAAAAACGAAGACCTTGATTGATGTAAATTCAATCTAGGTCTTCGTTTTTGTAACATACAAAACAAACCCGGACTTTTTTGCTCAAAGTTGAAATAACCAGCTATGTCAAATTTATCCTCATGCACCAAACTAGGTTAATTAATTGTCTCCATTTCTTCTTGGGTGAATTGAATATTTGCTATTAGGGTTTTCAAGATGGGACATATCTACTGTAAACCACCTTTACCGTATAAACTCCATAAAAACTACATGTACAAGTTTTGAAAAATTCTCAAAAATTACCATACATAGGGGAGGTGAGCTTCTACAATCTTGCAAAATTTGAAGACCAAACTTAATCACATTTGAAATATATGAAATTGACAATCAATGAGATAGATAGTGCTAATTAAACAGTGAAAAATAACTATTCAGGCTGAATTTGTTTTTTTGCATATCTTTCAAATACGATTCATTTTGGTCTTCAAATTTTCCAGGATTCTAAAAGCTCACCTCCTTTAGGTATGGTAATTTTTTAAGAATTTTTCAAAACTTGTACATATAGTTTTTATGAAGTTTATACAGTAAAAATAGTTTAGACATGATATATTTGCCTTTTCAGAATTCATACATGTGCCACTGTGAAAATGGATGTTGCCCTGGTTCCACACGAAGGTAGGAATAGTAAATATTACCATTCTGACAAGGGTCAAAGAGATTGACCAAGTGCATACACGAAAGTGCTATGTCCAGCCTTTGGAGTGGCAGGGTAGCAATTTTGCATGAGGGTGGCAAATGAACACTTGGAATGGAAAAAATTCACAATCTTTCTAAGACATATTTTGACTAGGCATATGTATTAAGGGTGTGTTTGGTTGCATGAATGGAACCATCCTATCCTGAACCAAGTGATACAATTTTGAGGAATATTTCCTATAGATGCTAAACCATTCCATTCATCCAAAATAATGGAACCAAATGGTACAGAACCATCCCATCCTATTCAACATCATCCCATCAATCAAACATACCCTGAAGGGTGTCGGGACCCGAATATGCAAATCCGGACCCTCTGTGTATTCAGCACTAGTCCAGGATCACGCTAGTGCACACAGTCTCAACATCGGTAAATACCACAATCACACTCAACAAAATAGTAAAGTACTTTATTGAAAGAGAAATATAACTGGTTGCTCGACCTTATGGTCAAGTTACAAAAGTACGCCTCGCAGGGCTAAGTCTTACTCAAATAAATCTGCCGCGGAATATAAATAAAACGCGTAGCGCCAACCAATATGCCAGAGTGTAACACCCCAATTTTTTTTGCTTTTATTGAATTTAAAGTGTATTTCAAATTTTCAGGAATCCTTGGAATTTATTTGGATTTAATTTGAATTAAGTCATTTATCTTATTATTTAAATATTTAAAAGTTTCAAATTAATTTTTATTGGAAATATTTTATTTGAGTCCAAAATGTCTCCAAATATTTTCCAGATTTTTTAGGGAATTTTTCTGAGTATTTTGCTATTTTTCCTGATTTAATTGAATTTTTAGAAATTATTTTCAAAATTAAAACGCTGGTAAATAACCGACTCGGTCGGTTACTGTTCAACCGACCGAGCCACGTTCGAGTCCGACCCGAGCCTGACCCGCGCCATTTGACTCGACCCAACCGTTCCGTGATCGAGATCCAACGGTCGCGAGGCGTCCACGAGCCACCGGATTGTGCCACGTGGACGGCCTGGATTGTTTCGTCCCCACCGAATCCGACTCGGACTGCGCCGCCGCGTCCCCGCCGTGTTCGTTAGGGTTCTGCAAAAAAACCGAAAGTCGAGGCCGTATTTAAGGAGGGGACCCCGCTCCGAGGATCGCCGTTTGACGCCGCACCTTTTGCCCCAGTTTTTAGCGCTCGAGCCGCCGCCACTAGCCATCAATTGCTCGTAGTAGTTAGGCTAGGGTTTTGCCTCGGTTTCTTGTGCATGCCGCCGCCCTTGAGCCGTCTCCGCTGCTCCCGGGGCCAGATCCGGATTCCCCATCGCAAGGCACGCCCGCGGGTACCATCCACTTCACCTGAGACGCATGGAAACGCCGTCGGCTAGTTCATCTTCCTCGGTTCTGGCAAGCCAGCGCCGCCGCGTCGAGATTAGGGTTCATGAGCATCGTCGACCGTCCAATCCTCATCCAACGCATGAGGTGAGCCCACGTGTTCTTTTCCCATACCGTAGATCGACCTAGGATTAGACCTATTTGCAACCGTAGGATCTAGATCGTGCAGACCAGATTGGATCTAGCATTTAGATTTAGATCTGTTTCTAGCCGTTGGATCTAGATCCAGAGGTCGAGATTGGTCCACGTAGCCTTGCACTATTATGCGTTAGATCGGTTTTAGGCCGATAGATTTAGATCGAGCGGTGTAAATTGAGCCACGTGGACGTCGCCGGGTCTATCCACGCCGCGGTCAATTCGTGCCGCCGATTGGATTTGATCCGAGCCATTGATTTTCAACCGTGCAGTTCTGATCGCATCGAAGACGAACCAATCAGAGCGCGCCACATGTGCTTGGGTGTGCCTCAGCCGCACCATGCACGTGAGCCACTGACACAGCGGGCCCACTTGTCAGCGAGACACGCGCCCCTGGACCGGGTCCACGGTGAACCAAGGTAGAGCCGTGCGCCGGGTCCATGGACCCAAGGCCATATGTCACGCGCTGATTGGTTCAGAGCTGAGCCGACGCAACGCTGACGTCATAATCCAAATTTTCAATAGAAAAATAAATGAATTAATTCGGTTTATTCTTTTATTTGATTTTTGAAACTTCAAATGCTTATAACTTTTGCGTTTTAACTCCGATTGAGGCGATTCAAGTTTCTAAATTTTTGTAAAATTGAGCTCTATTTAATGGTGAATTTTATTTGAATTTTTGAACCTTGTTTGCTTGCTGTTATTTATTTTATTGCTATTTTTGCACGTTACGAGTAGACGTTGAAGTGCCCGAAGGCTTCGAAGGTGAAATTTTGACCCAGGAGCCAGCTCAAGACCAAGAACAAGTACTTTTTGAAGGCAAGTTATGCTTTGATCATATTGTCCCCACTTTTGAAAATTATTTTGATTCAAATTATTGCATGCTAATTTAATTAGAAAATGCTTTAAATATTTTTGGGGATTAGATAAATGCCTCGTTGCTGTATGACACCCTTGATTATTTAATTATGTGCCATGAACCCTTGTCACCCTAGTTGTGGATTAATTAGTTGGACATTATTAAATTGCCAACATGGGTAATTAGGCCGCTATAGTATAATGCTTAGCCTTGCCACATAGTCATGACATGATTTTGGATGATCAATTATTAATGTTGACTTAATGAGATATGGAACATATTTTGGAAAGTGTCATGTGTTATTGATGATGATGTTGATGGCACGTGGTGCATGGTAATCAACTGGGGGTTGATAAAATGGTTTAGACCGGGGCAAGTGGCTAGATTGTTTCTGGTGGGCCAAGAGTGGCAATTGGGCGGTCGATTTGGTTTTTGTTTATTTGGAATACTTGTGGACACTTTGGTAGTCTTTCCTTGGTTAATTAAGGACTTAACCTTGTAAGGCTTTGAACTGAGTCAATCATGCAACCACATGTCTGGAATGGGACAGACCTGGCCGAGTAAATTGTGATGTCTAGTCTTTGGTACTATTGTGGTGGAGTGAGGCTCGGGTTCGCGGGTAGGCTCACATGGCAAAGAGGGGGGCCCTGAGTGTGCTAACTAGTTCCTTCAGTGCTAAAACCTTAGCGGGCAGTACCGGGTCTAGAAGTAGCTTTGGAAAGGCTTTGTTACGGTTACTCGCCTGGGTGGTGTTTGACTGCTGCTTTACTTCAAATGAACCTGTTAGCCTATCCTTGGTAATAAGCCATGCATGTAGAATATTAGTTTGCATTCTGTGCATGACTTGCTGAGTACCAAGTACTCACCCCTTACAACAATACAACACCATTTGAAGAAGAAGCTATGCCAGCACTGGAGAAGGAGCTTCAGGAGGAGCCTTCGAGCTAGGGAGCGAGTCCAGTCAGTTGCCTGTGGTACACTGAGTGGCTCCATGAAGATTTATTCTGCTGTAATTGTTTATTTCAATAAGTTTTCACCCTGCGTGGCGTACTCTTGTAACTTGACCATAAGGTCAAGCAACCAGTTTGGCTTAATTAAATAAAGTACCTTACTATTTTGTTAAGTATGATTGTGATATTTACCAATGTTGAAACTGTGGGCACTAGCGCAATTCTGGACTAGTGTTAAATACACAGAGGGTCCGGATTTGTATATTCGGGTCCCGAAAGAGGTGGTATCACAGCTAGGTTGACTGTAGGACTACCCTTAGCTAGAATGGTCGTAGTGAGGATAACACTATTTTCTAAAGTTAAAATTTGACAAGATAATGAATGAAATCTCTACTTATCCCTTCTCTCTTTTCTTACCCCCTTGCTGAATATTTCTTGTTCTTACTTTATTTAAAAAAAATTTGCGTTCTTACGTGAGTGTCTTTGGCAGATGAAGATGGTCAACAACTATGCCGAGCGTGAGGGAGGCTACGCCGCTGAGTTGTGGCATATGCTACAGGTACTTGGAGGTTTTGAGAGACCGCTCTACCGGGGGACCACCATAGTGGAGGCAGGACTGGTCCGAGCATGGCATGTCAAGGTCACTGTTTATGCCCGAGAGAAGACGAAGACGAGCCGTCCACTCTATTTCACCGCGAAGAGGTCTTCGTTTGAGGCCGGGATCCAAGAGACATCGTGTCTAGCAATGCGGCAGGTCGCTCGCGTCTACTCCAGAGAATTGGAGGACATTGTGTTTCGTCACCACCCGCGCAGAGACAACCGTCTTGACCAGAAGCCGATAGAAGATGAGGATGCCATGATCACTCATCTGGCGTGGTTTGTCGTCGCTCAGGAGAATGTGATTGATGACACGGTTCTGGAGCTACAAAAGACTCGTGCTGAGGTCGAGGAGGTGAAGAAGCATCTGCAAGACGCTCGGGAGTATGTTGCTCACGCTTCAAGGAGGATTGCCGAGTTGGAGATGGCACTATACGGCCCAGCACCAGAGCCATTGCTGGAGCTGCACAAGCCAGACTCGGAAGAGGACCCAGAGGAGGTGCCACCTGCACCGCAACTGCAACCGCAGCCACAGCCACAACCAGAGCCAGAGCCGGAGGAGATGTTGTGTCATCAGCCACCGTTGTTGAGGGACATGGTGATCGCTTTGCGCCGATGCTGCCACACCCGCCAAAGTGTACTCCAGGATGTTCTCACGGAGGATGGATCGATGAGTGAGCGTTAGGCTTAGTAGTAGAGACTCCTGCGTTGAGTCATGTCTTAGAATAAAGAGTCACCCCTAGAGGCGTTAGACTACAGTAAGTTAGCTTGATTTGGATCTTCTTGATTGTTGAGTGTGCAGTATGTGTTGCAAAGCCCTTAGGCATTGTGAGCAACCATACCAAGCTATTAATAATAAAGTTGGATTTTGAGTTACACCTTCCACCCTGTATAAGTTATACTACTACTTGTCTACTCTTGTTCCCTTCTCGTCTCTAAACGTTGGAGCACTCGACAGATGGTGAACACCCGCGGAAATGCTGGAGGCAACGGAAGTGGTTCTCGCCCAGCTGGGAACCCAGATAATGGAAACCAGGCGCCCCAGCCAGCACCAGCAGTGGACATGCAGAACTTTGGAGCTTTTCTCGCTGCACAGACTCAGTTGATGCATGCTATGATGCAGCAGGTCACTGCCCAAGCTGCTGCTAACCAGGTTGCTCAGGATAATCAAGCTAATCAAGTGCAGCGACCATACTCCAAACTGTCAGAGTTCATGAGGACTCATCCGCCAACCTTTTCTGGGAACACCAATCCATTGGAGGCGGATGATTGGTTGATGTCAATTGAGAGGAAGCTGTACATTACCCATTGCGTGGGGAATGAGAGAGTGCTCTACGCATCCCATCAGTTGGAGGGAACTACAGCTGAGTGGTGGGAGAATTACTGCGCTACATGGGAGAACCCACAGGAGATCACATGGGAGGAATTCACTGCTGCATTTCGTCAGTATCATGTGCCGGAAGGTATCATGGATATCAAGAAGGAGGAGTTCAGGGCTTTAAAGCAAGGCAGCTAGTCAGTGACTGACTATCTGAATAAGTTTACTCAGTTAGCACGCTACACACCTGAAGATGTAGCGACAGATAAGGCAAGACATTCACGTTTCATGAAGGGACTGAATTCAGGACTGCAGGTGGGACTGATTACCCACACATTCCCCGATTTCCAGGAGTTGGTGAACAAGGCGCTCATCTTGGAGGACAAGTGCAAAGAACTTGAGGACAACCGGAAGCGCCGGATTATACAGCAGGGAGCACATAAGGGAGCGCAGCGTTTGAGGGTTGCGCCCAATCAGTTCATCAGGTTCCAGCCGTAGAATGCCGCAAGGACACCGTCGCCAGCACCGAGACCTACTAGCCAGGGCTACCAGACGCCAGCTCCAGCCAGGACTGCTGCTGTAGGGAGTCAGCAGAGCACGGTGAAGCGTTGCTTCCACTGCAACGAACCAGGGCACTTTGCCAACTATTGCCCCAAGAAGGCAGTTGGAGTGACGCCAGTTCGCTTCAATCTTGGGACGACTCTAGCCGGGGCAACCGCACCAGGAGCGAACCGTGGAGCTGCACAGCCGGGAGCTACAACGCAGACAGTGGTGAGAGGCAGAGTCAACCATGTCACCGCAGATGCACTACAGAATGCTTCGGACATCGTGATGGGTAAGTTACTGGTTAACTCAGTACCTGCAACAGTTTTGTTTGATTCTGGAGCTTCGCATTCTTTTATAACTCAGAAGTTTGTTGTTGAAAATGGGTTAAGAATGCTGAACCTTAGACATGTCTTGCTGGTTGAATCCCCTGGATCAGAACTCCGGTCTAATACATGATGTTCTGGGGTAAAAATATTAATAGATGGGGTAGAATTCCTAGCGAACCTCATTATATTGGGAACCCAGACCCTAGATTTTATCTTGGGAATGGATTGGTTATCCAAGCACAAGGCCGTACTAGACTGTGGACAAAGAGTCATATCAGTCGAGAGCTCTTGTGGAAGAAAAATGGAGTTTCAAGCAGCCACCGTTCGAGATGGACAGTTGATGGTCAATAGTGTGGAGGCTGTCAGCATTGAAGATGTACCGGTATTCTGTGAATACCCGGATGTATTTCGTGAGGATCTACCTGGTATGCCACTAGATAGGGATATGGAGTTTGTGATTGAGTTAGTACCGAGAACAGCCCCAATAGCTAAGAGACCCTATCGGATGTCACCGATGAATTGGTGGAGATGAAGAAACAGATTGAGGAGCTAATGGAGAAAGGATTCATAAGACCCAGTTCATCGTCGTGGGGAGCGCCAGTTCTGTTCGTCAAGAAAAAGGACAGGAGTTTCAGGATGTGTATTGATTGTCGTGCACTCAATGATGTGACGATAAAGAACAAGTATCTGCTACCCTGGATTGATGACCTATTTGACCAGTTAAGAGGAGCTAGAGTTTTCTCCAAGATTGACTTAAAATCAGGATATCACCAGTTGAAGATCCGATCAGAGGATATTCCAAAGACCGCATTTTCATCAAGATACAAACATTATGAGTTCACAGTCATGTCTTTTGGTCTGACAAATGCACCTACATATTTCATGAACCTGATGAATAACGTTTTCATGGAATACCTGGATAAGTTTGTTGTCGTGCCCATAGACAACATACTGGTCTACCTGAGGCTAGTTTTGGAGAAGCTGAGGGAACAGCAACTCTTCGCAAAGTTCAGTAAATGTGATTTCTGGAAGGACAAGGTGGAGTTTCTCGCATATGTAATGACCGCAGAAGGAGTCGCAGTGGACCCAAGCAAGGTGGAAGCCGTGTTACATTGGGAACAGCCGAAGACAATGACCCAGATCCGTAGTTTTCTGGGGATGGCTGGTTATTACCGTCGCTTTATTGAGGGATTCTCGATGATTACGAGAACTCTCACGCAATTATTGAAGAAAGAAAAGAAGTTTACCTGGACGCTGGAGTGCAAAAAGGGTTTTCAAGAGCTGAAGGATCGTTTGACATCAGCACCGGTGTTAGTCCTACCGGACGTGAACCAGAGTTTTGATATATATTGTGATGCATCGCGTCAGGGACTTGGATGCGTGTTGATGCAGAATAGAAAGGTCGTGGCATATGCATCAAGGCAGTTGAGGCTGCATGAGGAGAATTATCTGACGCATGATCTGGAGTTAGCTGCCGTAGTGCACGCTTTGAAGGTATGGCATCATTATCTGATTGAAAACAGATGTGAAGTGTATACGGACCACAAGAGTCTTAAATACATCTTTACCCAATTAGACCTGAACATGAGACATAGGAGATGGTTGGAGCTGATCAATGACTACAATGTCGGAATTCATTACCATCCCGGAAAGGACAACGTGGTAGCTGATGCCTTGAGTCGGAAGAGCCACACCGTCAACATGTTGGTGGATGAAAGTCAAGTTGAGTTATGCAAAGAGTTCCAGAGGATGCAGCTTGAGGTGGTACCTGAAGGATTCTTGGCCGCGTTGGAGGTGAAGCTTACCTTGGAAGATCACATCCGAGAAGGACAGAGGGATGACGCTAAGATTCAGAGGATTAAGTCCAAGATGGAGGAAGGCCAGGCGAAAGACTTCAAGCTAGATGAGCAGGGTACATTGTGGATTAAGGATCGCATTTGTGTGCTGAACAAGGAGGAGTTGAAACAGCTGATTTTAGAAGAAGCCCATGACTCTAAGTACTCGATTCACCCGGGGAGTGCCAAGATGTATCAAGACCTGAAGGAAAGATTCTGGTGGCCAAGCATGAAGCGTGAGGTTGCTGAGCACGTTGCACTATGATATATGTCAGAGAGTTAAAGCAATGCATCAAAGGCCAGCAGGATTGTTACAACCATTGAAGATACCTGAGTGGAAGTGGGAGGAAATTGGTATGGACTTCATTACCGGTTTGCCCAGGACTCAGGGTGGATATGACTCCATATGGGTTATAGTGGATCGTTTGACTAAGGTCGCCCACTTCATCCCTGTGAAGACCACTTATTCAGGAGACAAGTTAGCGGAGTTATACATGTCAAAGGATTGTCTATTTGCATGGAGTGTCGAAGAAGATTGTATCGGACAGAGGTACCCAGTTTACCTCAAGATTTTGGAATAGGTTGCACGAAGCCATGGGGACCCTTCTGAACTTCAGTACAGCTTGTCATCCGCAGACAGATGGACAGAAGGAAAGGGTTAATCAGATTGTGGAAGACATGTTGAGAGCTTGTGCATTGGCTTATGCTACCTCTTGGGATAAGAGTTTGCCGTACGCCGAGTTCAGCTACAATAACAGCTACCAGCCAGTCTACAGATGTCACCTTTTGAAGCGTTATATGGTAGACCGTGTTGCACACCACTGAATTGGAATGAGACCGGAGAGCGCCATGTCTTTGGGCCGGATATTCTCCGAGAGGCTGAAGAGCAGATTGCTGTGATTAGAGACAGACTGAAGATAGCTCAGTCAAGACAAAAGAGTTACGCCGATAACCATCGCCGAGATCTGAGCTTTGAACCGGAGTTACACCTCTCAAGGGAGTCAAAAGGTTCCATGCGAAAGGGAAGCTTGCGCCAAGATATGTTGGCCCATTCGAGATCCTAAGTCGCAGGGGAGAAGTCGCGTACCAGCTGGAGTTACCGCAGTCTTTAGCTGGAGTGCATGATGTGTTCCATGTGTCCCAACTGAAGAAGTGACTTTGAGTGCTGGATGAGCAGACGCCGTTAGAGTCAGTCGGGCTGCAGGAAGATCTGACCTACAAAGAGCACCCGGTGAAGATTCTGGATACAATGGATCGAGAAACAAGAAATAAGTCAACCCGTTTCTGCAGAGTCCAGAGAGCAACCATTCCAAGAGTAAAGCGACTTGGGAGCGCGAAGAGGATTTGAAGAAGGAATTCCCTGACCTATTCCTTAGTCAGCCCTGAATCTCGGGGTCGAGATTCCATTAAGGGGCGAGGTTTGTAACACCCCAATTTTTTTGCTTTCATTGAATTTAAAGTGTATTTTGAATTTTTAGGAATCTTTGAAATTTATTTGGATTTAATTTGAATTAATTCATTTATCTTATTATTTAAATATTTAAAAATTTCAAATCAATTTTCATTGGAAATATTTTATTTGAGTCCAAAATGTGTCAAAATATTTTCCAGAATTTTTTTGAGTATTTTGCTATTTTCCCGATTTAATTGAATTTCTAGAAATTATTTTCAAAATTAAAACGCTGGTAAATAACCGACTCGGTCGGTTACTATTCAAGCGACCAAGCCACATTCGAGTCCGACCCGAGCCTGACCTGCACCACTTGACTCGACCCAACCGTTCTGGGATCGAGCCTTTGGATCGAGATCCAACGGTTGCGAGGCGTCCGCGTCGCGCGCGTGCCCGAGCCACCGGATCGTGCCACGTTGATGGCCTGGATTGTTTCGTCCCCACCGAGTCTGACTCAGACTGCACCGCCGTGTTCGTTAGGGTTCCGCGAAAAACCCGGAAGCCGAGGACTTATTTAAGGAGGGGACCCCGCCCTGAGGATCGCCGTTTGACGCCACACCTTTTGCCCCAGTTTTTAGCGCTCGAGTCGCCGCCACTAGCCGTCAATTGCTCGCCGTAGTTAGGCTAAGGTTTTGCTTCGGTTTCTTGCACGTGCCGCCTCCATTGAGCTGTCTCCGCCACGCTCGAGGCCAGATCCGGATTCCCCATCGCAAGGAGCGCCCGTGGGTACTATCCACTTCACCGGAGATGCATTGAAACGCCGTCGGCTAGGTCATCTTCCTCGGTTCCGGCAAGCCAGCGCTGCCGCGTCGACATTAGGGTTCGCGAGCATCGTCGATCGTCTGATCCTCATCAAACACGCGAGGTGAGCCCATGTGTTCTTTTCCCGTACCGTATATCGACCTAGGATTAGATCTATTTGCAACCGTAGGATCTAGATCGTGCGGACCAGATTGGATCTAGCATTTAGATTTAGATCTGTTTCCTGCCGTTGGATCTAGATCCAGAGGTCGAGATTGGTCCACGTAGCCTCACACTGTTATGCGTTAGATCAGTTTTGGGCCGTTAGATTTAGATCGAGCGGTGTAAATTGAGCCACGTGGACGCCGCCGGGGTCAATTCATGCCGATTGGATTTGATTCGAGCCGTTGATTTTGAACCGTGCGGTTCAGATCGCATTGAAGCCGAACCAATCGAAGCGTGCCACGTGTGCTTGGGTGTGCCTCAGCCGCACCGTGCACGTGAGCGACTGACATGGCGGGCCCACTTGTTAGTGAGACACGCGCCCGTGGATCGGGTCCACGGTGAACCAAGGCCGAGCCGTGCGCC
This sequence comes from Rhipidocladum racemiflorum, assembly GCA_036346355.1. Classification (NCBI taxonomy): domain Eukaryota; kingdom Viridiplantae; phylum Streptophyta; class Magnoliopsida; order Poales; family Poaceae; genus Rhipidocladum; species Rhipidocladum racemiflorum. The sequence goes on along the minus strand of CM070576.1, from coordinate 34,291,117 downwards.
TGGTCCGTGGACCCGAGGCCTTGTGTCACGTGCTGATTGGCCCAGAGCCGAGACGACGCAACGCTGACGTCATAATACGAATTTTCAATAGAAAAATAAATGAATTAATTCGGTTTAATTTTTTATTTGATTTTTCAAACTTCAAATGCTTATAAGTTTTGCGTTTTAACTCCGATTGAGGCGATTCCAGATTCTAAATTTTTGTAAAATTGAGCTCTATTTAATGGTGAATTTTATTTGAATTTTTGAACCTTGTTTGCTTGCTGTTATTTATTTTATTGCTATTTTTGCACATTACGAGTAGACGTTGAAGTGCCCGAAGGCTTCGAAGGTGAAATTTTGACCCAGGAGCTAGATCAAGACCAAGACCATGTACTTTTTGAAGGCAAGTTATGCTTTGATCATATTGTCCCCACTTTTGGAAATTATTTTGATTCAAATTATTGCATGCTTATTTAACTAGAAAATGTTTTAAATATTTCTGGGGATTAGATAAATGCCTAGTTGCTGTATGACACCCTTGATTATTTAATTATGTGCCATGAACCCTTGTCACCCTAGTTTTGGATTAATTTTTTGGACATTATTAAATTGCCAACATGGGTAATTAGGCCGCTGTAGTATAATGCTTAGCCCTGCCACGTAGTCATGACATGATTTTGGATGATCAATTATTAATGTTGACTCAATCAGATATGGAACATATTTTGGAAAGTGTCGTGTGTTATTGATGATGATGTTGATGGCACGTGGTGCATAATAATCAATTGGGGGTTGATAAAATGGTTTAGACTGGGGCAAGTGGCAAGATTTTTTTTGGTGGGCCAAGAATGGCAACTGGGTGATCGATTTGGTTTTTGTTTATTTGGAATACTTGTGGACACTTTGGTAGTCTTGACTTGGTCAATTAAGGACTTAATCTTGCAAGCCTTTGAACTGAGTCAATCATGCAACCACATGTCTGGAATGGGACAGACCTGGACGAGTAAACTGTGATGTCTAGTCTTTGGTACTGTCATGGTGGAGTGAGGCTTGGGTTCACGGGTGGGCTCACATGGCGCAAGAGGGGGGCCCTGAGTGTGGTAACCAGTCCCTTCAGTGCTGAAACCTTAGCGGGCAGTACCAGGTCTGGAAGTAGCCTTGGAAAGGCTTTGTTACGGTTACTCGCCTGGGTGGTTGTCGGGACCCCGAATTTGCAAATCCGGACCCTCTGTGTATTCAACACTAGTCCAGGAACGCGCTAGTGCACACAGTCTTAACATTGGTAAATATCACAATCATACCACTCGATACCAATAAAGTACTTTATTTAAATAACCAAACTGGTTATTCGACCTTATGGTCAAGATACAAATATATGCCTCGCAAGGCGAAACTTATTAAAAGAGAAATAATAGCAGCGGAAAATCAAATAACTTCGTGGCGCCATCCAGTATACCACAGGCAACTGACTGGGCTCGCTTCCCTAAGTAGACGGATCCTCTTGGAGTTCCTCCTCCGAAGCTGGCGTAGTCTCCTCTTCAACTAGTATTGTGTTGAGGCAAGGGTGAGTACTTGGTACTCAGCAAGTCATGCACAGAATGCAAGCTAATATACTATATGCATGGCTTGGTACAAAGGAATAGCTTAAGGTATATTTGCAGTAAACAGCATTTGACAAGTAATATGAGTAGATTCGAAAGCAGTAGAAATAAGTAAAGCGTAAATAACTTTTCAAGAAGTTTAATAAACATTTTCCCCATCCTAAACCACATTTCCATCATCTTCATTATTAAACCAACCCACCTTTCAAACCAAAGTTACTTTTGAGAAAATCTAACCCTTGACTGTAATTCCCGAGCATTGTCCAGTACCGTGGACTCGGCTATTTAAATAGATTCTAAACTCTGCAGAGGTTATGCACTTTACCCACAAGATACAGTCAAACACCACAAAGGCGAGTTCCCGTAACAAAGCCTTTCGGAAGCCTCAAACAACACAGGTGGTCCTCTCCGGTTCGTGCTCTACACCATCCCTTCCCTTAGCCAAGGCGAAGTATGGGACCAACACACCGTTAGATGGGTATCGGCCCACGACCACGATACGCTCCCCCGTACAATCACACAAACGGTGTAATTGACACCCTGAGGCTCCACAAGTGAGTCCTTAGCGACTTAGTCAACTAGGGCCGTCCCATTCCAGCCATGTGGTTGCAAGTATGACCCAGTTCAAAGGCTTGCAAGGTTAAGTCCTTAGAGTGACCAGGGCAAGACTACCCGAAGAACCAAATCAACACTCCCAATGCCACAACTGGCCCACCCGATTACTCTTTGCCACATGCCCCGGTCGAAAACTGTTTATCAAACCCCAGTTGATTACCATGCACCACGTGCCATCAACATCACATGATACCTTTCCAAAACAGGTTCAATATATCATTAAGTCAATATTAGCATTTGATTGTCCAAAATCATGTCATGAGCACGTAGCAGGTCTAAGCAGTGTACTACATCGGTCTAAAACCCATGTTGGCAATCTAATAATGTCCAACTAGTAATCCACAACTAGGGTGACAAGGGTCATGGCACATACTTAAATAATCAAGGTGTCATACAGCAAATTGGTACTTATCTAACCCCCATGTTTAAACCAAGTATTTTTCTAATTGAACTAGCATGCAATAGTTTAAATCAAAATAGATTTCGAAATAGGATCAACATGGTCAAAGCACAACTTGCCTTCAAAGAGTACTTGTTCTTGGTCTTGAGTTGGATCCTGAGTCAATACTTCTCCTTCGAATCCTTCCGGCACTTCAACGTCTACTCGTAAAGCGTGCAAATAGCAAATACGCAAATAAACAATAGGAAAAAACATCCCAAAACTCCAAATAAAATCCATAAACAGAGAGAACATAATTTTCTGGATTTTTAGAAACTGGAATCGTTCAAATCGGAGTTAAAATGCAAAAGTTATGATTATTTAAAGTTTAAATAATCGATTAAATAATTTTACAGAGAAAAACTTTAGTCCAAAAATTAAATAAAATTTATATTTAAGTAGATCTTGATTTTATACAAATTTAGAAATTTGAATCACTCAAATCGGAGTTGAAACGCAAAAGTTATAAGCGTTTGAAGTTTGAAACAAAATCTGAAATCATTATTTCGAATTAATAAATCATTTTCTTTTTCGGAAATTAATTATTGCGTCAGCATGGACACGTGGCAGCCTCTGATTGGTCCACAGTGTTTTGCTGACGTCAGCACCGAACGGCTCCCACGATGACGTCAGCATGACGTCATCATGCCACGTGGCATCACCCGGGTGATGACACGTGTCCCGTACTGTGCTGTGGACTGGGCGCACGGCACGGCTTGGTCCACGGTGAATCCGGTCCACCGGACCGTGTCATCGACATCACGGACACCACTTGTCGGCTTGGGCTCATCTTTGGCGCGGCGCGCGGCCGACGCTGGGCCCTCGAGACGCGCCCAGTGTCGAGACACGCGCCACGCAGCGAGTGTACACTAGAGTACACGTGGCGCTATCCGGGCCGTTGGTTTGAAATCCGACGGCTCGGATTGGATCTAGGCTCATGTGTTGGAGCGGACGTGGCCGATCGTGGGCCGTTGGATCTTAATCCAATGGTCCAGATCCGATCTGGGTTCCGAGGTTTTGGTTACACGTGGCTCACCTGGATCGTTGGATTTCGATCGGACGGTTGGCGTGCTTGGGGTTGGCGATGGTGTTGCGGCGGCGCTGCTCCGTCGAGTCGGGAAGGCGACCTCCCACACGGCGTTTGAGGGCGTCTCCGGCAAAGTGATCGCTACTCCCAGACGCGCCTGCGTCCTTGCGGTCTCGGATCGGCCACCAACACGACGGAGAAGCGGTGGGCGGCGGCGAACGACGCCAAAACCCTAAATTAACCCTAATCAACTCCGCGAGGAATCGTGAGCACGGAGGAGCTCTCCGAGTGGCGGCGGCTAGGGCAAAGGTGCGCCGCGGTGACGGTGATCCTCGGGCACGCACTCACGCCTTAAATACCGGCTCGGACGTCGAGATGCGCACGGTTTCCATGGCGAGGCCGGTACGGGCGGCGGAGTCCGTTCCGAACACGGCGAGGCGACGCGGCTCAATCCTAGCCATCCACGCGGCATGACGGACGGCCACGATCGCACGGGCACGTACGGGTTCGACTCGGTCTCGACTAGGCGGCGTGGCGCCAATCACAACCGCTGGATCTTGATCCAACGGCCGTGGCTAAGGTTCGGGACGGCGGGTTCGGCTCGACCACGTGGCTCGGTCGGACTCGAACTCGAGTCCGACTCGGGCTCGATCGGATGAACAAGACAAACCCACTCGCATTTTCCAGCGATTTAATATTTAAAATAATTCCCAAGAATTCATTTAATTCATTAAAAATAGCAAATGACTCGTAAAAATTCGAGAAAAATTCGAAAATATTTTGGATCATTTTGGACTCAAATAAAATATTTCCAACAAAATTTTATTTGCAAAATTAAATTCTTTAATTATTTCAAAATGGAATAAATTCAAATAAATTCCAAATAAATCCAAATAAATTCCAGAAAATTCCAAAAATTCACCAAAGTGCCAAATCACACATGAATTCAAGAAAAGCAAAATTTTGGGGTGTTACAAACCTCCCCCCTTAATAGAATCTCGTCCCCGAGATTCAGGGCTTACTAAAGGAATAGGTTTGGAAACTCTTTCTTCAAATCCTCTTCGCTCCCAAGTCGCTTTCTTCATGGTTGCTCCACTGAACTCTACAGAAACGGGTTGACTTGTTTCTAGTTTCTCGATCCATTGTGTCTAGAATCCTTACGGGATACTCCTTATAAGTCAAATCCTCTTGCAACTCAATTGACTCTAGCGGTGTCTGTTCCTCAGGAACTCGGAGACACCTCTTTAGCTGGGACACGTGGAACACGTCATGCACTCCTGCTAACGATCGTGGCAACTCCGGTGGTAAGCAACTTCGCCTCTGCGACTCAAAATCTTAAATGGTCCAACATAACGGGGTGCAAGTTTCCCTTTTGCATGGAACCTCTTAACTCCCCTGAGAGGCGTAACTCTGAGGTAAACAAAGTCTTCTGGTTCAAAACTCAAGTCTCGGCGACGATTGTCAGCATAACTCTTCTGTCGAGATTGGGCTACCTTCAACCTTTCCTTAATCATGGCGATCTGTTCTTCAGCCTCTTGAAGAATATCAGGCCTAAAGACACGGCGCTTGCCGGTCTCATTCCAATTCAATGGCGTCCGACAGGGTCGACCATACAGTGCCTCAAAAGGTGACATCTGTAAACTAGCCTGATAACTATTGTTGTAACTGAACTCGGCATACGGTAAACTCTTATCCCAAGAGGTAGCATAAGCCAATGCACAAGCTCTCAACATATCTTCCAGAATCTGGTTGACTCTTTCGGTCTGTCCATCCGTCTGTGGATGATAAGTCATCTTGAAGTTCAAACGGGTTCCCATGGCCTCATGCAACTTATTCCGTAACCTTGAGGTAAATTGGGTACCTCTGTCCGATACGATCCTCTTGGGCACTCCGTGCAAACAGACAATCCTGGTCATGTATAATTCGCTAATTTATCTCCGAGTAAGTGGTCTTCACGGATAAAATGGGCTACTTTAGTCAAGCGATCCACTATAACCCATATGGAGTCATAACCTCCTTGAGTCTTCTAAGAACCGGTAATGAAATCCATTCCGATTTCCTCCCACTTCCACTCGGTATTTTCAGCGGTTGTAGCAATCCTGCCGGTCTTCGATGCATTGCCTTGACTCTCTGGCATACGTCGCACAATGCAACATGCTCGGCAACTTCACGTTTCATACTCGGCCACCGTAATCTCTCCTTGAGATCCTCGATACATCTTGGCGCTTCGGGATGAATTGAGTACTTGGAGTCATGGGCTTCTTCCAGAATCAGTTGCTTTAACTCCTTTTTGTTAGGCACACAAATGCGATCCTTCATCCACAACGTGCCTTGCTCATCCAACTTGAAGTCCTCTGCCTTGCCTTCCTCCTTGATGGACTTAATCCTGCGGATCTTGTCATCATCCTTCTGTCCTTCTCGGATCTGATCCTCTAGGGTAGGCTTTACTTCTAATGTGGCCAAGAATCCGCTAGGTACTACCTCAATCTTCATTTTCTGAAAATCCTCACATAACTCGTCCTGACTTGTGGCTAGCATCGTACTCACGGTATGGCTTTTCCGACTCAGGGCATCGGCTACTACGTTGGCCTTCCCGGGATGGTAATGGATCCCAACATTATAGTCTTTGATCAACTCTAACCATCTTCTCTGCCTCATATTCAGATCCGACTGGGTGAATATGTACTTAAGGCTCTTATGATCCGTATACACTTCACATCTGTTCCCGATCAGATAGTGACGCCATATCTTCAAAGCATGCACTACGGCAGCTAACTCTAAGTCATGCGTCGGATAATTTTCCTCATGCGGCCTCAACTGCCTTGATGCATAAGCGACGACCTTTCCATTCTGACATCGGACACATCCAAGTCCTTGGCGCGATGCGTCACAATAAATATCGAAGCTTTGAGCAACATCCGTAGAACTAACACGGTCTTGATGTCAATCGCTTCTTGACTCCTGAAATCCTTTCTCACATTCTGGCGTCCATGCAAACTTCTTTTCCTTCTTCAGCAGTTGCGTAAGAGGTTTCGCAATTGTCGAGAAGCCTTCGATGAAACGGCGGTAGTATCCTGCCATTCCAAGGAAACTCCGAATCTGGGTCACAGTCTTCGGCTGCTCCCAATGTAACACAGCTTCTACTTTGCTTGGATCTACGGCGACTCCTTCTGCGGTCATTACATGTCCAAGAAACTCCACCTTGTCCTTCCAAAAATCACACTTGCTGAACTTGGCGAAAAGTTGCTGTTCCCTCAGCTTTTCCAAAACTCGCCTTAAGTGTTCGGCATGTTCGCTCTCTGTCTTGGAGTAGATTAGGATATCGTCTATGAACACGACGACAAACTTGTCCAAATATTCCATGAACACCTTATTCATCATATTCATGAAATAAGCTGGCGCATTCGTCAAATTTCAAAGGACATAATCAGAACTCGTAATGTCCATATCTTGACGAGAATGCAGTCTTCGGAATATCTTCTGATCGGATCTTCAACTGATGGTATCCCGATCTCAGATCAATCTTGGAGAAAACTCCGGCTCCTCTCAACTGATCAAACAAATCATCGATCCGGGGTAGCGGATACTTATTCTTCACGGTGACTTCGTTGAGTGCACGGTAGTCAATGCACATCCTGAAACTCCCGTCCTTCTTCTTGACAAACAAAACTGGTGCTCCCCACGGCGACGAACTCGGTCTGATAAATCCTTTCTCCATTAACTCCTCTAGTTGTTTCTTCATTTCTACCAACTCCTCGGTGGACATCCGATAGGGTCTCTTTGCTATCGGTCTTTGCATCTTGCACAAGCTCTATCACAAACTCTATGTCTCTGTCTGGCGGCATACCAGGTAGATCTTCAGGAAAAACATCTGGGTACTCATTCACTACTGAGACATCCTCTATGCTGATTGCCTTGGTACTGTTAACCATCAACTGCCCATCTCTAACTGCAGTGGCTTGAAATTCCACTTTCTTCCCACACGGGCTCTCAACTGAGATAGTCCTTCGTCCACAATCCAATACGGCCTTGTGCTTGGATAACCAATCCATTCCCAATATGACGTCTAAGGTCTGGGTCTCCAAAATTATAAGGTTTGCTAGGAACTCTATTCCACCTATCAGTATTCTCACCCCGGAACATCCTACTTTCGTTCGGAGTTCGGAACCAGGGGTTTGAACTAAAAGCATGCACTTAAGTCTTGCAATTCTCAAATCATTTCTAGTAGCAAAGCCTTGCGAAACAAACGAATGCGAATCTACATAGTCAAACAAAACTGTTTCAGGTACTGATTTAACAAGTAACTTACCCAAGACGACGTCAGTAGCATTCTGCAGGTATCTCATGCGGTGACATGGTTGACTCGGCCTCTCACCACGGTGCAGGGTGTGGCTCCTGGTGCCGACGCCCTAGCTGGGTGGTTCCTAGATTGAAGCGAATCGGGGTCACTCCTGCTGTCTTCTTTGGACAACTGTTGGCAAAGTGTCTGGCTCGTTGCGATTGTAGCGGCGTCTCATTGTTCCTGATCGCTCGAGTAAGCGTTTCTAGCGGGGTGGGTCAGTAGTTCGATTGACAGGTCTTGGTGCTGAGGATGGTGTCCTTGTTGCATTCGTGGTTGGAATCAAGAATTGATTTGGTGCAACTCTCGACGCCATTGCGTTCCTGGCGTGATCCTTGCTTTGTTGCATCCTGCGCCTCCTGTTCTCATCCAGTTCCTTGCGCTTGTCCTCAAGAATAAGCGCCTTATTCACCAACTCTTGGAAATCTGGAAAGGTGTGGGTGATCAACCCTACTTGCAATCCCGAAGTTAAGTCCCTTCATAAAACGAGGCTGTGCGGATTTATCCGTCGCTACATCCTCAAAGCGTAGCGTGCTAGCTGTGTGAACTTGTTCGGGTAGTCGGCCACCGGCTGATTACCTTGTTTCAGTGCTCAACTCCTCCTTCTTAAGGTCCATGATCCCTTCAGGCACGTGATACTGTCGGAATGCATTGTGAACTCTTCCCAAGTGATATCTTGAGGGTTCTCTGCGTGTACGAAGTTCTCCCACCATTCGGCAATGTTCCTTCCAGGTGATGAGAAGCGTAGAGTACCTTCTCATTCCCTATGCATTGAGCTATGTGTAGCTTCCTCTCGATTGATCTTAACCAATCATCGGCCTCCAATGGATTGGCATTCCCGGAGAAAGTGGGTGGGTGAGTTCTCATGAACTCGACACCTTGTATTCTCAAGCGTTGTCCATGATTAACTTGATTAGCAAAGGCCTGAGCAAAGGACGTGCTGCATTTGTTGCATCATAGCATGCATCAATCGAGTTTGGGCAGCAAGAAATGCTCCAAAATTCTGCACATCCAAGGTGGCGGTCTTGGTGCTCCATCATTGGGGTTTTCTGGCGAGAACCGCTCCCATTGCTTCCAAAGTTTCCACGGTGTTTACCATCTGCCGATTTGCTCTAGGTTTAGAGATGAGAGGGAAACAAGAATAGACAAGTAATATGGAACTTATGCGGGGCGAAAGGTGTAGCCTTAAGGTCCAACTTTATTATTAGTAACTTGGTATGGTCGCTTACAATGCCTAAGGGCCTTGCAACACATAATGCACACTCAAAGAAACAAAACAAATCCAAATCGAACTAACTCGAGTCTAACGCCTAAATGGTGACTCTTTATCCTATGACGCGACTCGTGAAGGAGTCTCACTATAGAACCTACGCCACTCATCGAGAAAACCTCCACGGCCTGGGTACGGTGTCGTGGCATAGGCGCCGAAACGATTGCCATGTCCAAAGAATCGTGTCCTCTATGGTAGTCGAAGAAGCGGTGTCCCCATCGAGATCGACTCCTCTGGATCGGGCTCGTGTAGCTCGAGTAATCGCTCGGGTCCGGTCCGTACAAAGTCATCTCCAACTACTCAATCCATCGAAGAAGATGTGCCACATAATCATGAGCTACACACCATATGTTATTCTCTGACGTTAAAACCTTGCGGGCCTTCTGTAGCTCCTTGCTTGTATTATCTAGTACATCCTCCTGGGCGACGACAAATCGTGCCAACTGTGTAACCGTGGCATCCTCATCCTGAATCGCCTTCGGGTCAAGAAGGTTATCGCTGCGCGGATGGTAACGGAACACCGTACTCTCCAATTCTCTGGCGTAGATACGGGTAATGTGCCGCATTGCTCGTCGTGATACTTCTTGGATACCCATCTGCATTGTAGATCTCCTGGCAGTGTAGTGTATCGGGCGATTGCCTGGGCCCTTTTTCCTAGCAGGTACCTCAATCCTTACGTCACATGCCTTGATCAATCCCGCTTGTCTGATCACTTCCACTTGGTATTGGGGCTTCTCAAAATCTCCGATACCAATAAAGTACTTTATTTAAATAACCAAACTGGTTATTCGACCTTATGGTCAAGATACAAATATATGCCTCGCAAGGCGAAACTTATTAAAAGAGAAATAATAGCAGCGGAAAATCAAATAACTTCGTGGCGCCATCCAGTATACCACAGTAACCGATCGGGCTCGCTTCCCTAAGTAGACGGATCCTCTTGGAGTTCCTCCTCCGAAGCTGGTGTAGTCTCCTCTTCAACTGGTATTGTGTTGAGGCAAGGGTGAGTACTTGGTACTCAGCAAGTCATGCACAGAATGCAAGCTAATATACTATATGCATGGCTTGGTACAAAGGAATAGCTTAAGGTATATTTGCAGTAAACAGCATTTGACAAGTAATATGAGTAGATTCGAAAGCAGTAGAAATAAGTAAAGCGTAAATAACTTTTCAAGAAGTTTAATAAACATTTTCCCCATCCTAAACCACATTTCCATCATCTTCATTATTAAACCAACCCACCTTTCAAACCAAAGTTACTTTTGAGAAAATCTAACCCTTGACTGTAATTCCCGAGCATTGTCCAGTACCGTGGACTCGGCTATTTAAATAGATTCTAAACTCTGCAGAGGTTATGCACTTTACCCACAAGATACAGTCAAACACCACAAAGGCGAAGTTCCCATAATAAAGCCTTTCTAAGCCTCAAACAACACAGTGGTCCTCTCAGGTTCGTGCTCTACACCATCCCTTCCCTTAGCCAAGGCGAAGTATGGGACCAACACACCGTTAGATGGGTATCTGGCCACGCCCACGATACGCTCCCCGCACAATCACACAAACGGTGTAATTGACACCCTGAGGCTCCACAAGTGAGTCCTTAGCGACTTAGTCAACTAGGGCCGTCCCATTCCAGCCATGTGGTTGCAAGTATGACCCAGTTCAAAGGCTTGCAAGGTTAAGTCCTTAGAGTGACCAGGGCAAGACTACCCAAGAACCAAATCAACACTCCCAATGCCACAACTGCCCACCCGATTACTCTTTGCCACATGCCCTGGCCGAAATCGTTTATCAAACCCCGCTTGATTACCATGCACCACGTGCCATCAACATCACATGATACCTTTCCAAAACAGGTTCAATATATCATTAAGTCAATATTAGCATTTGATTGTCCAAAATCATGTCATGAGCACGAAAGTGTGTCTAAGCAAAGGTACTACATCGGTCTAAAACCCATGTTGGCAATCTAATAATGTCCAACTAGTAATCCACAACTAGGGTGACAAGGGTCATGGCACATACTTAAATAATCAAGGTGTCATACAGCAAATTGGTACTTATCTAACCCCCATGTTTAAACCAAGTATTTTTCTAATTGAACTAGCATGCAATAGTTTAAATCAAAATAGATTTCGAAATAGGATCAACATGGTCAAAGCACAACTTGCCTTCAAAGAGTACTTGTTCTTGGTCTTGAGTTGGATCCTGAGTCAATACTTCTCCTTCGAATCCTTCCCAGACTTCAACGTCTACTCGTAAAGCGTGCAAATAGCAAATACGCAAATAAACAATAGGAAAAAACATCCCAAAACTCCAAATAAAATCCATAAACAGAGAGAACATAATTTTCTGGATTTTTAGAAACTGGAATCGTTCAAATCGGAGTTAAAATGCAAAAGTTATGATTATTTAAAGTTTAAATAATCGATTAAATAATTTTACAGAGAAAAACTTTAGTCCAAAAATTAAATAAAATTTATATTTAAGTAGATCTTGATTTTATACAAATTTAGAAATTTGAATCACTCAAATCGGAGTTGAAACGCAAAAGTTATAAGCGTTTGAAGTTTGAAATAAAATCTGAAATCATTATTTCGAATTAATAAATCATTTTCTTTTTCGGAAATTAATTATTGCGTCAGCATGGACACGTGGCAGCCTCTGATTGGTCCACAGTGTTTTGTCGACGCCAAAGATCGAACGGCTCCACGATGACGCCAAAGATGACGTCATCATGCCACGTGGCATCACCCGGGTAATGACACGTGTCCCGTACTGTGCTGTGGACTGGGCGCACGGCACGGCTTGGTCCACGGTGAATTCGGTCCACCGGACCGTGTCACTGACATGCGGACACCACTTGTCAGCGGCTTGGGCTCATCTTTGGCGCGGCGCTGGCCGACGCTGCGGCCCCTCGAGACGCGGCCCACGTGTCAGAGACACGCGCTCACGCGCGAGTGTACGCAGCTAGAGTACACGTGGCGCTATCCTGGCCGTTGGTTTGAAATCCGACGGCTCGGATTGGATCTAGGCTCATGTGTTGGAGCGGACGTGGCCGATCGTGGGCCGTTGGATCTTAATCCAACGGTCGCATCCGATCCGTTCCGAGGTTTTGGTTACACGTGGCTCACCTGGATCGTTGGATTTCGATCGGACGGTTGGCGTGCTTGGGGTTGACGATGGTGTTGCGGCGCTGCTCCGTCGAGTCGGGAAGGCGACCTCCCACACGGCGTTTGAGGGCGCTCTCCGTGGCGGATCGCTACTCCCAGACGCGCCTCGTCCTTGCGGTCTCGGATCTGGCCACCAACACGACGGAGAACGGTGGACGGCGGCGGAACGACGCCAAAACCCTAAATTAACCCTAATCAACTCCGGCGAGGAATCGTGAGCACGGAGGAGCTCTCCGAGTGGCGGCGGCTAGGGCAAAAGGTGCGCCGCGGTGACGGTGATCTCGCACGCACTCACGCCTTAAATACCGGCTCGGACGTCGAGATGCGCCGCGGTTTCCATGGCGAGGCGATGCAGGCGAGTCCGGCTTCCGGACACGCAGCGGCGACGCGGCTCAATCCTAGCCGCCCACGCTGCACGACGGACGCCACGATCGCACGGCACGCGAGCAGGTTCGACTCGGTCTCGACTAGGGGCGACGTGGCGCAATCACAATCGTTGGATCTTGATCCAACTGGCCGTGGCTAAGGTTCGGGACGAGCGGGTTCGGCTCGACCACGTGGCTCGGGTCGGACTCGAACTCGAGTCTGACTCGGGCTCGGTCGGATGAACAGTACAAACCCACTCGCATTTTCCAGCGATTTAATATTTAAAATAATTCCCAGTAATTCATTTAATTCATTAAAAATAGCAAATGACTCAGAAAAATTCCAGAAAAATTCTGGAAAATATTTTGGATCATTTTGGACTCAAATAAAATATTTCCAACAAAATTTTATTTGCAAAATTAAATTCTTTAATTATTTCAAAATGGAATAAATTCAAATAAATTCCAAATAAATCCAAATAAATTCCAGAAAATTCCAAAAATTCACCAAAGTGCCAAATCACACATGAATTCAAGAAAAGCAAAATTTTGGGGTGTTACAGTGGTGTTTGACTATATCTTGTGGGTAACGTGTATAACCTCTGCAGAGTGTAAAATCTATTCGAATAACCGACTCCGCGGTATTGGACAATACTCGGGGATTATAGTCAAGGGTTAGATTTTCATGAAAATAACTTGGACTTTGGAAAATGGTTGGGTTGGATATGTGAACTGGATGTAGGATGTGAAATACTTTACTTGTGCAATTATTGTGAAAGTTATTATCTTTATTATTTTTTTACTGCTTTGCAATCTATTACTGTATTTATGAATGCTGCTTTACTGCAAATGAACCTGTTAGTCTATCCTTTGTAATAAGCCATGCATGTAGAATATTAGTTTGCCTTCTGTGCATGAATTGCTGAGTACTAAGTACTCACCCCTTGCAACAATACAACACCAGTTGAAGAAGAAGCTATGCTAGCACTGGAGGAGGAGCCTTCGAGCTAGGGAGCGAGTCCAGTCAGTTGCCTGTGGTACACTGAGTGGCACCACGAAGATTTATTCTACTGCAATTGTTTATTTCAATAAGTTTTTGCCCTGTGAGGCGTACTCTTGTAACTTGACCATAAGGTCAAGCAACCAGTTTGGCTTAATTAAATAAAGTACCTTACTATTTCGTTGAGTATGATTGTGATATTTACCAATGTTGAGACTGTGGGCACTAGCTTGATCCTGGACTAGTACTGAATACACAGAGGGTCCGGATTTGCATATTCGGGTCCCGACACAAAGTCAACTGACTGGGCTCGCCCCTAGTTCGTCGACTCCTCTTGGAACTCCGCCTCCAAAGCTGGCGTCGATTCTTCCGCAACTGATGTTTGTATTGTGTTGGAAGGGTGAGTACTCAAAAGCACTCAGCAAGTCATGCACAAAGATGCAATGCTAATAGCTATATGCATGGCTTATTCGAAAAATAGGCTAAGGGGTTCTTTTTTAATAAGCAACATTCACAAATATCGGTAATAGATTGGAAAGCGGTAAAACAGTAATAACAATAATAATTGCATAAACAATTTTACAAGTAAAGCATTTATCATCCTAAGCAAGTTTATCAGTTCCAACACTAAGTAACCAAGTTATTTTCATGAAAGTCTAATCCTTGACTGTAATCACCGAGCAGTGTCCAATACCGTGGTCTCGGCTATTCGAATAGGTTGTACACTCTGCAGAGGTTATACACTTTACCCACAGGATACAGTCAAACACCACCAAGGCGAGTGACCGTAACAAAGCCTTTCCAAAGTTACTTCTAGACCTGGTACTGCCCGCTAAGGTTTCAACACTGAAGGGACTGGTTACCACAATCAGGGCCCCCTTCTTGCGCCATGTGAGCCTACCAGCGAACCTGGGCCTTACTCCACCACGACAGTTCCCAAGACTAGACATCACAGTTTACTCGGCCAGGTCTGTCCCATTCTAGACTTGTGGCTGTATGAAGGACTCAGTTCAAATTCTTGCAAGGTTAAGTACTTAGGGTGACCAAGGCAAGACTACCCAGTAATTCACAAGTAACCAAAGCAATAAAACCAAATGCGACCTCCCAAGTGCCACACTTGGCTCACCAGAACAATCTTGCCACTTGCCTCAGTCTAAACTATTTAATCACCCAGTTGATTACCATGCACCACGTGCCATCAACATCATCAATAACACATGTAGCAACTTCCAAAAACTTGTTCCATCTCCCATTAAGTCAAGATTCATTTTCGACATTCAAAATTATATCAATAGCACGATTGCATGGCTAAGCAGGCTAATCACGATATACTTAAACCATGTTGGCAATTAATAATGTCCAACTAATATTCCACATCCTAGGGTGACAAATGATTCATGACATACAATTATTATCGACAAGGTGGCATACTAAATTAGGTCACATAACTATTCCTAGAATTAATTAAAAGCATTTTAATTAAACTAGCATGCAATAATTTAAATCAACATAGTTTTGAAAGTGGGATCAATATGGTCAAAGCACAACTTGCCTTCAAAGAGTATTGGTTCCTAGTCTTGAACCTGCTCCTGGGTCAAAACTTCTCCTTTGAAGCCTTCAGGCAGTTCAACGTCTACGCGAATTGGATAAATAAACAATAAATAAATAAAAATAGGAAAAAAAACTCAAGTCCAAAAATTAAATAAAATTCACAATTAAATAGATCTAATTTTTTCAAAAAATTAGAAACTGGAATCGCCTCAATCGGAGTTAAAACACAAAAGTTATAGCCGTTTGAAGTTTGAAAAATCAATTGAAAGAATAAACCGAATTAATTCATTTATTTTTCTATTGAAAATTCGGAAATATGATGTCAGCATGATGTCAGCGTGCATTTTGGATTTCCACCAAATTATTTTTCTAAAGAAAAATCAATTTATTGCGACATGATTGCGTCATCCAGTCTATAGACTCGGACCACGGCTTGGCTCGGGTCCACCGTGGACCCGGTCCACGGGTACGTGTGTCACTGACATGTGGGACCAACTGATGACGTCAGCATGGCTCGTCCGAACGGCTCTGACATGCGGGCCCCATCGTGACGTCAGCATGACGTCACTGATGACGTCATCGCACGGTGCGAAGTGCCACTGACATGCAGGCCCGACGCTGATATCACGCGTGACGTTAGTGTTGATCGGGCGACGACCGCGCTGACCGCGTTGTAACACCCCAAAATTTTGCTTGTCTTAAATTCATGTGTGATTTGGCACTTTGGTGAATTTTTGGAATTTTCTGGAATTTATTTGGATTTATTTGGAATTTATTTGAATTTATTCCATTTTGAAATAATTAAAGAATTAAACTTTGCAAATAAAATTTTGTTGGAAATATTTTATTTGAGTCCAAAATGATCCAAAGTATTTTCCAGAATTTTTCTGGAATTTTTAAAGTCTTTTGATATTTTTAATGAATTAAATGAATTATCGAATTATTTTAAATATTAAATCGCTGGAAAATAGAAACCGGGTCGGTTACTGTTCCTCGGGTCCGAGTCGGACTCGAGTCTAACCCGAACCCGACCGAGCCACGTGACTCGACTCGACCGCGTCGGGTCATAAATCGCCCGACTGTTGGATCTAGATCCAAAGGCCAGCCACCAGCCGCGTCGCGCGCGCGTGAAGGCCGCCCGATCGGGGCCACGTGGACGGCCACGATTGCATCGTCTACCCGAGTCACGCTCGGATTGCGCCGCCGCGGGGCCGCCGTGTCCGTTAGGGTTTCATGGAAAACCCGCACGCCGAGGCTCCATTTAAAGGGCCGACCCCACCGCCACCTTCTCCTTGTCCTTGCGCGTTGTTTGCCCTAGACGCTGGTGCCTGAGCCGACGCCGAACTGTGCCAATTTCTCACCGAAGTTGGAGCACCACCGCCACGGTTTTCCGCGTGTGACGCCGTCGTCGAGGCTTCTTCCGCCGCGTGGAGTGCAGATCCGGAGGGAGCACGTCGAGACGCGCTTGGGGCACCCCTTCGTTCCATCGGAGTCGCGCTGACACGCCGCAGCCGTAGTCATCTTCTTCGCTACCGGCCGGAACTCGCCGCCGTGCCATTGCCGGAGCCGCAAAGCTTGTCCGCCGTCCGATCCCCATCCGACGCTCGAGGTGAGGCCACGTATTCCTTTTTGCGTAGAGACTTAGATGCATTACGGGCCGTCAGATCTAGATCTTGCGGTGTAGATTGGATCGAGTAGTACCGTTTAGGGCTATTAGTCACCGTTCGATTTAGATCCAAAGGATGAGATGGAGCCACGTAGCGCTTAGCAGCAGTGCACCGGGTTAGATGTGGGACGTTAGATCTAGAATCAAGGGTTGAGACGCACCCACGTGTCTCACGCCGGGTCTATCCACATCGCTGTTAAACCGCGACGGATGGATGCGATCTGAGCCGTCCAATTTCGAATTTAGGGTTTAGATCTATCGCAGCCAGAACCAATCCGGACGTGACACGTGGCCGGGGGGCTTGTCACACCGCAAGGGCGCAGCACGCGTTAATCGACCGTGGGTCCCGCATGTCGATGATAAGCGAGCCGCGTGGACCGAGTCCACGGTAGACCCGAGCCGAGCGTGGACCAAGTCCATGGACCGGATGACGTCAGCCGCCCAATCAGAGGCTGACACGTGTCCAGGCTGACGCAATAATTAATTTCCGAAAAAGAAAATGATTTATTAATTCGAAATAATGATTTCAGATTTTGTTTCAAACTTCAAACGCTTATAACTTTTGCGTTTCAACTCCGATTTGAGTGATTCAAATTTCTAAATTTATATAAAATTGAGACCTACCTAAATATGAATTTTATTTAATTTTTGGACTAAAGTTTTTCTCTGTAAAATTATTTAATTGATTATTTAAACTTTAAATAATCATAACTTTTGTGTTTTAACTCCAAATTTGACGATTTCAGTTTCTAAAAATTCATAAAATTATGTTCTCTCTGTTTATGGATTTTATTTGGATGTTTGGATACTTTTTTCCTATTGTTTATTGGTGTATTTGCTATTTGCACGCTTTACGAGTAGACGTTGAAGTGCCGGAAGGATTCGAAGGAGAAGTATTGACTCAGGATCCAACTCAAGACCAAGAGCAAGTACTTTTTGAAGGCAAGTTGTGCTTTGACCATGTTGATCCTATTTTGAAATCTATTTTGATTTAACCTATTGCATGCTAGTTCAATTAGAAAATACTTTATTTAAATATGGGGAATTAGATAAATACCAATTTGCTGTATGACACCTTGATTACTTAAATATGTGCCATGACCCCTTGTCACCCTAGTTGTGGTTTACTAGTTGGACATTTTTAAATTGCCAACATGGGAAATTAGATCGTTGTAGTATACTGCTTAGACACCTTTCGTGCTCATGACATGATTTTGGACAATCAAATGTTAATATTGACTTAATGATATATTGAACCTGTTTTGGAAAGGTATCATGTGATGTTGATGGCACGTGGTGCATGGTAATCAAGCGGGGTTTGATAAATAGTTTTTCGACCGGGCATGTGGTAAGAATAATCAAGTGGGCCGGTTGTGGCATTGGGGATGTTGATTTGGTTCTTCGTAGTCTTGCCCTGGTCACCCTAAGGACTTCACCTTGCAAGCCTTTGAACTGGGTCTAACGTGCAACCACATGTCTGTAATGGGACGGACCTAGTTGATTAAGTTGCTAATAACGTACCTGTGGGACCTCAGGAGGTCAACTACACCCTTTGTGTAAGTTGTACGGGGGAGCGTACCGGGGCTGAGGCCGGGTACCCATCTAATGGTTGATTGGCCTAAACTTCGCCTTAGCTAAGGGAAGGGTTAGTGTGCAATAACCGGGGAGGACCACTTGTATTGTTAGAAGTTTCCGAAAGACTTTGTTACGGGAACTCGCCTTTGTGGTGTTTGACTGTATCTTGTGGGTAAAGTGCATAACCTCTGCAAAGTGTAGAATCTATTCGAATAGCCGTGTCCGCGGTATTGGACATCGCTCGGGAATTACAGTCAAGGGTTAGATTTTCTCAAAAATAACTTGGATTTGAAAGGTTGGGTTGGATTAATAATGATGTTGATGGAAATGTGGATTAGGCTGGGAAAGATGTTTATTAAACTCCTTGAAAAGTTATCTATGCTTTACTTATTTCTACTGCTTTCGAATCTATTTATGATACTTGTTAAATGCTGTTTTCTGCAAATATACCTTGAGCTATTCCTTTGTACCAAGCCATGCATATAGAATATTAGCCTGCATTCTCAGGCATGACTTGCCGAGTACCAAGTACTCACCCTTGCCACAATACAACACCAGTTGAAGAGGAGACTACACCAGCTTTGGAGGAGGAGCTCCACGAGGAACCGTGGTACTTAGGGGCGAGCCGGTCGGTTGCCTGTGGTATACTGGATGGCGCCACGGTTATCTTATTTTCATTTGCTACTATTTCTCTCTTAATAAGTTTCGCCCTGCGAGGCGTACATTTGTAACTTGACCATAAGGTTGAGTAACCAGTTTGACTATTTAATTAAAGTACTTTACTATTATCGAGTGGTATGATTGTGATATTTACCGATGTTAAGACTGTGTGCACTAGCGCGTTCCTGGACTAGTGCTGAATACACAGAGGGTCCGGATTTGCAAATTCGGGGTCCCGACACGCGTTGGCCGGCTTCATGCGACGTGGCACAATATGGACCGTTGGTTTGAAACCCGACAGTCCGGATTAGATCTAATCCCGCACGTTTGGATCTACGCAGTTTGATCTAGACTGCTCGTTTCAAATCGAACGGTTGAGATCCGATCGGTTTTGTCCGCGTCATGGGGGTGACATGGCATGATTCGGTGGCTGACGCGTGGCACGATCTACACCGTACGATCTTGATCGGACGGCCAAGATTACATCTAGCACTACAACACGGGTTGAATCTAACCGTACGATCTAGATCTAATGGCTGAGATCTAATCTAGCACGGTGTGGTTAAGGGGCTACGTGGCTTAATCTAGTGCGTTGGATCTGGATCCAACGGTTGCTAATATATCTAAACGGTACCACGTGACCTAACCCTAACCGTACAATCTAGATCTAACGGCTGAGATCTAATTTGGGATTTTTACCCGGGCGGCAACATGGACGAACCTGAGCCCTCGGATCTTGATCGGATAGCTGGTGGAGCCCGCGGATCCGACGATGTCGTGGCGGAGCAGAGGTGGCCAGAGAGGAAGATGATGACCACGGCAACAACGTTCCAAGCATCCTCCGGTGAAGTGCGTGCTACCCCCAGGTGCGCCTCATCGCGACATTCTAGGTGTAACACCCTGGCACCTAGTATGCCCATAATGTCACCACATAGAGTCGAAACAACAAATAAATATCATAATTAAAGACAAATTACAAGAAGTACGTTAATAGATTAAACAAAATTTCGGCAGCATGTTCACTATTTTTCCATGGTTTTAAGCATCAACAATAACAACATAACAAGATAGCATAATGGGAGACAACAATAGCATGGTAATATAAGATTTCAGCAATTATTCAAGTCTCAAGCACAATTTAACCATCTCATCATCAATAAAGAATAACGATAAAACCAAGCACACGATATAACATAGTCCAGGCTTAGTGCAATGAAATAAAACATCGCAACTACGAATGAGGGCGTTGTCGGGAGCCGCCCAGACCGTCCTCGGGTTATTTGAATGCTCGGTCGTCGTCATCGGATTTGGAGGCTAGCAACGGATCGCCGATGCCGCTCGCAATGCTAGCACCCAAGCCCAATTGAGGCAATAGTGAAACCATTTGAATAACTCGACAACAATCCCGGTATTCCCCCGGTTTGCGACCCGAAGCTCGCCCAGGATCGCCCCACATACCGATTTCCATTGCCATATCAACTCAATTTGCATAAAGGGGGCAACGAACCCAAAACTTTACGACCAGAAACGCAACCGCGGAAGCACAACAAAACGACTAAAAACCCAAGCACAAAGACAAACCGGACAACCACACATGGCAAGAACTCAAAACAACAGATTCTAACTCGCAACACAGACAAATAATAAGATCCTACCTAAACTCGGGATTTCTACGAAATTTCGGCATGATGACTCCAGAAATGAGGACATCCACTCAGCAGATAGAAACATTTAACTTATCCACACATGTCACCATAACAACAACATAGCATAATAATCAACATGGATAGGAGCAACATATAAAGCATGAGATGAACACCAACACATCAAGGTTTAGCAACAGAATTAGTCAAGTATTCAAGCCTAGACATGACACAGTTTAAGACTAATGATACAACAAAATGAACGCACAACCACCAAATTAAACCAAAAGTATGACATCTCCGGAAGTGTCCTGCCCATGAACACTTCCGGGCATTTGTATCGTCGAGCTTAGCCTCTATTCGGTGCCCCGCCTGGTCACCGAGAGGCAATACGGACAGAACTCATATCCTTCTTCGCCCTCACCTGAAAACCACAAAGTAGAAGCGTGAGTACAAAAGGTACTCACAAGACTTACCCGTGGTCCATATATGACCGACTCGAAAGAATATGCATTGGATGTAGCAAGGAATATGCTTAAGGTAAAAGTGCAGAAAAGCTTAACTTTGTTGCATCATTACCTTCTACTACTAAATTCACAAGTTTTATAGCACTTTTGGACAGCACCTATTACTAGTGTGAAATCTGAAGTTACACATTAAAGAAAAGCAAGTAATTCATGAACAAGTATAACCATCAATATACCAACTAGCTTCAAGTTAAAGTTGTTACTACGCTGAAGTGTCAGATGATACAAGCGTGCTCATATCCGAGAGCGCGGCAATTCGAATTGCTTACTCACCCTGCAGCGGATCATCAATCACACGACATGAATCCCACAAAAGAACCTCATGTCAACCCTCCTCCCATCCATACCTACTCGTTGAACCATCCTCATGCGGTTCGAGCACCTAGCACCCCCTCGAGCGGACAAGCCTCGCTTGACCCTCGAGAGTCAGCCTAAGCCTCGCCCTCAACTACATCCAACCGCATGAGGGCATGATCCATAGAGTAGTATGCCATGAAAGGGTTTCTTACCGTACCATTATCAGGCATGTGATCAACAAAGTATGCTCGATCAACAGGGCAATCAACGGATCGTTCCTCAACTGACACAGACGAGACTACGCGTTCGAGTCTCCACACTCAAATGATCCAACCCTCTCGCCTGGTCTCAATTTCACATTTTAGTTCCTACCCAAATCCATTGTAACCCAATAGTTTGAAGTAAATGTTCTCGAACGATGGAACCATCCACCACTTGGCCCATACCCGACATCTAAGCAAACTAAGCATGGACACATTACATTTACCCTTAGACTAGCTCCAAGGAGATGTTCAACAAATATCCAAGGGTGTATGTGCAGCAATTGGGTTCTAATACCATTCCCACAATTCGACTCCTAATGCATGACTTAATCATCCAATAAACTATCAGGATTTTGCTCCAAACCCTAGGACATGGGTTTCCCTCCAAAACTTCCCCCAAATCAGACCTCGGGCACCCAAGACATCATGAACTCCCAAACCAGGAAATTACAAACCCTAACCATGGGGGGGCTTACCTTGGCCTCCCTCAAGGAGGAGCCATGGGGAAGGAGAGGAGGAGGAAGGGAGCCAGCTTGGAGGAGCAGTGTCGGGACCCGAATTTGCAAATCCGGACCCTCTGTGTAATCAGCACTAGTCCAGGATCACGCTAGTGCACACAGTCTCAACATCGGTAAATACCATAATCATACTCATCGATAATAATAAAGTACTTTAGTTAAAATAACCAAACTGGTTGCTCGACCTTATGGTCAAGTTACAAGAGTACGCCACACAGGGCGAAAACTTATTTAAGGAAATAAATTGCAGCGGAATAAAAGCATCAATGTGGCGCCATCCAATATACCATAGGCAACTGACTGGGCTCGCTCCCTAGGTAGACAGCTCCTCTTGAAGTTCTTCCTCCAAAGGTGGCGTCGCTTCTCCTTCAACTGATGTTGTATTGTGGCAAGGGTGAGTACTTGGTACTCAGCAAGTCATGCACAAAATGCAAACTAATATTCTATATGCATGGCTTATTACAAAGGATAGGCTAACAGGTACATTTGCAGTAAAACAGCAATTAACAAGTAGCATAAGTAGATTCGAAAGCAGTAAATGTAAAGGATTATATCAATAACTTTTCCAGGAGTTAAGTAAACACTTTTCCTTTCTTAATTCACATTTCCATCAACGTCATTATCTAACCCAACCAAACTTTCCAAGTCCAAGTTGTTTTCAAATAAAACAATAAAATGAATTAATTCATTTATTTTTCTACTGAAAAATCCCATTTATGATGTCAGCATGACGTCAGCGTGGAATTTGAATTTCCACCGAATTCTTTTTCTACTGAAAAATCGAATTATGACGTCAGCATGACGTTAGCGGGCCCATGGACTTGGTCCACGGTTCGAGTTCGACTCACCGTGGACCCGGCCCACAGGTACATGTCTCACTGATATGTGGGACCCCTCGAGTGACATCAGTGCTGATGTCACCGCGCTTCGGCCGAGCGGCTCTGACATGCGGGCCCGACCATGACATCAGGCTGACGTCACGGATGACGTCACGGTGCCGTTGAGCCAGCCGCTGACACGCGAGCCCCTCGCTGACGTCACGCGTGACGTCGGCGACGACCGGGCGCGTCCGCGTGGACCGCGCCGGTCCGGCTTCTGTGCACATGGCACAATCTAGGCCGTTGATTTGAAAATCAACAGTCTAGATCAAATCTGGATCTCACACGCTGCGGGCTACGTGGTTAATTTGGGCTGTACGATTTAGATCGAACGGTCTAGATTCGATCGGGTTTCGCCTCACCATGGGGTGGCATGGCATGTCCCGGGTGACGACACGTGGCTCAATCTACGCCGTTCGGCATAGATTGCATCTAACGCTACAATGCAGTTAACCCTAACCGTACGATTTAGATCTAACGGCTGATATTGGATCTAGCATGGTGCAGTCTATGGCTACGTGGCAAAATCTAAGACATTGGATCTGGATCTAACGGTTGAGATTAGATCTAAAAACCGAAACATGAAATCGCACGGTTGAGATTGGATCCAGATTGGACGGCTGACAGAACTCGGGGACGGCGATGGCGACGCAGTGGCTTGCGGCTGCCGGCGCTGAGGACGACAACCACCCCAACGGCATATGGGGCATGCTCCGGCGAGGTGAGTGGGACTCCCAGGTGCGGCTCGACGCGACGGTTCCGGATCTGGGCACGTTCACGGCGGAGGACGACGGACGCGGCGGGAAACGACGAAGAACCATGGCGGGACGCAGTTCCAACACCGGCGAGCTCTTGCGGGCGAACGACGGCGACTTGAGCTCGGAGACTTGGGGCTACGGGTGTCCACGGAAGAGGAGAGCAAGGAGGCGGCGGCGGCGCATTAAATAGGGGTCTCGGCTTCTGTGAAAATCGCGGAAACCGAGGCCCACACGCGGGCGGCCGCGGAGCTCGGCGGCGACACGGAGAGGGTGAAGTGGACGCATCCTGGCCGTCCACGCACGCGCGATCAATGGCCGAGATCGCACGGGGCGAACGGGTTCGGCCCGAACCCCACGTGGTCGACGTGGCTTGATGCTGGCCGTTGGATCTTGATCCAACGGCCACGCGATTAGGGCTAGGTTGGGTTCGAGTCGGACTTGGACTCGTGTCTGACTCGGGCTCGGTCGCTTGAACAGTACTAACCAACTCGGTATTTTCCAGCGATTTAATATTCAAAATAATTTCTAGAAATTCAAATAATTCAAGAAAAATAGCAAAATATTTAGAAAAATTCTGGAAAATACTTAGAGACATTTTAGAATCAAATAAATTATTTCCAACAAAATTTTATATAAATTTTTTAATTCTTTAATTATTTCAAAAGGGAATAAATTCAAATTAAATCCAAATAAATTCCAAAAAATTCCAAAAATTCACCAAAGTGCAAAATGACATTCAAGTTCATGAAAAGCAAAAATTGGGGTGTTACAAACCTCCCCCCTTAACAGAATCTCGTCCCCGAGATTCAGGGCTAACTAAGGAATAGGTTCGAAAATTCTTTCTTCAAATCCTCCTCGCGCTCCCAAGTCGCTTCGCTCTTTGCATGGTTGCTCCACTGGACTCTGCAGAAACGGGTTGATTTATTTCTCGTCTCTCGATCCATGGTGTCCAGAATCTTCACGGGGTGCTCCCTGTCGGTAAGGTGCTCCTGCAGTTCTATTGATTATAACGGTGTCTGCTCATCTGGTACCCTAAGATACTTCTTCAGTTGTGACACATGGAACACATCATGCACTCCTGCCAATAACTGCGGCAACTCCAACCGGTAAGCAACTTCACCCCTGCGGCTTAGGATTTTGAACGGACCGACATAACGTGGCGCGAGTTTCCCTTTGGCGTGGAACCTTTTAACTCCCTTGAGGGGTGTAACCCTAAGGTACACGAAATCCTCCAGTTCAAAGCTCAAGTCTCGGCGACGATTATCCGCGTAACTTTTCTGCCTTGACTGAGCTATCTTCAGTCTTTCCCAGATCATGGCAATCTGCTCTTCGACTTCTTAAAGAATGTCCGGCCCAAAGACACGGCGTTCACCTGTCTCATTCCAATTCAATGGCGTTCGACAAGGTTGACCATACAGTGCCTCAAAAGGTGACATCTGTAGACTGACCTGATAACTATTGTTGTAGCTGAACTCAGCATATGGCAGACTTTTATCCCAAGAGGTAGCATAAGCCAATGCACAATCTCGTAGCATATCCTCCATAATCTGATTAACTCTTTCAGTTTGCCCATCCGTCTGCGGGTGATATGCAGTACTGAAGTTTAAACGGGTCCACATGGCTTCATGCAACTTATTCCAAAACCTTGAGGTAAGTTGGGTACCTCTGTCTGATACAATCTTCTTCGGCACTCCGTGCAAGCAGACGATCCTAGTCATGCACAACTCTACTAGTTTATCTCCTGAGTAAGTGGTCTTTACAAGGATAAAATGAGCAACATTGGTCAAGCGGTCCACTATAACCCATATGGAGTCATATCCTCCTTGAGTCTTCGGCAACCCGGTAATGAAGTCTATTCCAATTTCCTCCCACTTCCACTCAGGAATCTTCAGCGGCTGCAGCAATCCTGCCGGCCTCTGATGCATGGCTTTAATTCTTTGGCACACAATGCAACATGTTCGGCAACTTCACGTTTCATACTTGGCCACCATAACCTTTCCTTCAGGTCTTGATACATCTTGGTATTTCCTGGATGAATTGAATACTTGGAGTCATGGGCTTCTTCCAGAATCAACTGCTTTAGTTCCTTCTTGTTCGGCACACAGATGCGATCCTTAATCCACAATGTGCCTTGTTCATCCAGTCTGAAACTTTTTGCCTTGCCTTCCTCCATCTTGGACTTGATTCGCTGGACCTTATCATCGACCTTTTGTCCTTCTTGGATCTGGTCTTCTAAGGTAGGCTTCACCTCCACTGCGGCCAAGAACCCTTCCGGTATCTGATGAGGACATCACTCCTTTGGATACACGCATACATCATGGTCCTATGACACGAGCTCGTGCACGTCAATTAAATCATAAGGTGAGCTCGTTTCTCGCTATTCATCATAATAATATTATTGAGGATGGGATGCTACTAAATATTTGTGATGTCTTACTTCTTAGGAACATGGGAGAAGAACGCCAAGTCAATTCGAGGTTCAAGTCATCCACAATTCGGCCTTTGAGTCCAGTTCGGAGTCAGCGGACAACCATTCACTAAAATGGGCATAACTTTCTCATACGGAGTCTGATTGAGGAGTTCTTATGCTTGTTAGAAATATAACAACGAGATGTTTCCAATGGATCTGGTCTCAGCTCCAGATTCATCACCAGTCGGCAGGAATCATCAAAAGAACACACGAAATCAATGTTTTTGGGCTATTTTGGGCCTTATTAGCATGTGTGGGCCAAGCCCAGTTGTGTACGCCCCCCCTAGCCGCTGGCCAGTCCTGGTGGGCATGGCCCATGGTGGGGCGCCCCACCTTTGGCCAATGAGGGTCCAAGTTCATGGCTACACAAGATTAGTACCATATTGCTTAGCGCTTGCTCCCCGGTAGCCCCTCACTACTATATATTGGATGTAATAGGCCGTTGTTTAGACTTGGGTTTTGCTTAGATTTGAACTAGACACATTGTATGTTTATCCCCGATCATCGGTTTGTAGAACCCCAACTTCGTGTGCTTAATTTCAATCCGCAATTTAAGATTGCTCTTTTGCGTTCTTGCTTGTGTTCTCGATTCGCTTGCAGGGATAAGCCTTCTTGGTGAGGTCAACCGTGTTCATGCGTGGTTGATAACCAACGGAGCCGTGGTGTAGCGATTGCAGGGTTCGGTCTGTTTGGATCGGAAGTCGAATCGTCAACGTCGAGTCTCCACCAATCGACTTACCTCTACCTATCGGAAGATCGGGCCACCGTGCGCATCAAGTGGTATCAGAGCCGCGGTTTACCGATAGGTAACAGTAGTTTCCCCAGCTTTATCATTGCTACCATCGTCCTAGTCCAGAAAATTAGCCCTAGCTTGGTTGAACTAGTTCTAGGAACACGTTTAGGCCAGCAATTGCGACAAGTACTTTGGACATTTATTCAACTTTGCTATTCTGTTTTCGATATTGTTTATTCCTTTGCTACCTGATATTGCCTTCCAAGCTCCACATACTTCTTATCAGTTCAGGTCCTACCTTGCAATCACCTCGCTTATGCTCTACTCACGGTATCACGAACCAGCCACCAGTTGCACCTTCCTGTTGCGTTGGTAAGAACACTTGTAAGAGTGTGGTAAGGCGCTTGAGAGTTAGTGAATCCACCTTCTGCCACCAAAGTAGTTGATAGGGATTATACCACTAATTGTCTTTATTTCTTTTGTCTTTCTTTCAACTAACAATGGCAGGTGTTGAGGAAGATGAGTGTGTTACACGGAACGAGCTTAACAACACGCTAAATGACATCAATGCAAACATCGCAAGGATCGGTCAAGATAATGAACATAGATTGGAGAGGATAGAGCAAAGCATCGCCAGTCTTCTTACCAGGTTGGAGAATTTTGAGAGAAAGCCACTTCTCAATGGAGCTCGCCGAGTGGAAAATCAAGAAGAGTCTGTCATGGGAGATGATGTGGATGGAGAAGACAACGCTCATGCCGCCGCACAAGATGTACGACAACAACGACGCCTGAATCACAACCATCAAGGTATGGGAGGTAATAACTTTAATCACCGCAATGATGATCCTTTTTCTAAAGTTAAATTTACCATACCCTCTTTTTCTGGAACATATGATGTTGAAGCCTATTTAAATTGGGAAATAACTGTTGAGCAAAAATTTAACTCCCATTTAGTTCCTGAAGTACATAGAGTCAGGCAAGCTACTAGTGAGTTCAAAAACTTTGCTATCATTCGGTGGAATGAAGTAGTGAATTCTTGCTTACAACCTGATACATGGGATAGATTAAAGCGAGCTAGCGTAGCAGATTTGTTCCTCCTTCTTACAAACGTGATTTACGTAAGAAATTGCAACGCTTGAATCAAGGTAATAGATCTGTAGAGGAATACTATCAAGAGCTACAAATAGGCATGTTGCGTTGTGAGGTATTTGAGGATGAAGAAGATAAGATGGCTCGTTTTTATGGGGGTTTACGACGTGAAATCCAGGAAATAATTGATTACAAAGAATACAATAACATCAATAGATTGTTCCAGCTTGCTATGTTGGCAGAAAAAGAATTGCAGGGAAGACAACAAAGGACACGAAGCAACTTTGGTGGTGTATCGGTGCCAAGATCGACATCAGCAGCACCTCCACTTTCTTCCACTCAGCCTACTGCCCCCTCCACGAGTAGGGCGCGTTCAGCAGCACCATCACCGTCACGAGCACCTGAGGTGAGTAAATCTAACAATGTGCAGGTGCCCACAAAGAGTTCGTCATCGGTTGCTTCCACAGGTCATACCACTGGAATTGTATGCCACCGATGCAAGGGAATGGGCCATGTCATGAAGGATTGCCCAAGTCGTCGAGCGTACATTGCAACAGAAGAAGGTGGGTACATTAGTTCTAGTGATGTTGAGGATGAAAATGCTGTTGCAGCTAACCTTGCAGATAATGAGGTTGACCATGAGACGGACGATGATGACGAGGAGATTTTAGGGACCGCTGCCACCGAGAATTATAGGACAATCATTGTGCAACAAGTGTTGAGCGCTCAAATGGAGCAAGCGGACAAGCTACAACGCCATAATTTGTTTCAGATGTATCTCATCGTCAAGGACCGTCGTGTTCGTGTCATAATTGATGGTGGGAGCTGCAATAACTTGGTGAGTTCAGATCTGGTGGAGAAGCTTTGCTTGCCCACACGTGCACACCCTTATCCCTACCATATTCAATGGTTCAATAACAGCGGTAAGGTGAAGGTAACACAAACTGCGAGAGTGCAATTTTCCATTGGAACATACCATGATTTTGCTGATTTTGATGTAGTGCCTATGCAAGCATGTTCACTTTTGTTAGGCCGTCCATGGGAATTTGATACTGATGCAATTCATCATGGTAGAAGTAATAAATACACTCTTATGCACAAAGGGAAGAAAATCACTTTGCTCCCTATGACCCCTGCTGAAATTGTCCAATCTGACAAAGAGAGAGCTGAAAATGAGAGAAAAGAGAGCGCACTAGAATATGAAAATCAGCAAGTGGCTAAAAATATTTTCCCATCTAAGAAAGACAAGAAAGAACCTAGTTCTAGGTCCGAGGGAATTAAATTGAAGGGTGGTGTTATGCTTGCTACAAAATCAGATCTTGCTGAAATTAATGAGAATGATGCACCATGCTATGCTTTGATATGCAAAGAAGCTTTATTTTCATTTCATGATATGTCTAGCTCTTTGCCTCCTGCTGTCACTAACCTTTTGCAGGAGTATGAAGATGTGTTCCCAGCTGAGATACCCCCGAGGCTGCCACCTATTCGAGGTATTGAGCACCAAATCGACTTGATCCCGGGAGCGACTTTGCCAAACTGTGCTGCATATAGGACAAATCTGGAGGAGACTAAGGAAATTCAGCGACAAGTCCAAGAGCTTTTGGACCGAGGGTACGTATGACAAAGCCTTAGTCCATGTGCCATTCCTGTTCTTTTAGTTCCTAAGAAAGACGATACTTGGCGTATGTGTGTGGATTGTAGAGCCATTAATAATATTACAATAAGGTATCGTCATCCTATCCCTAGGTTAGACAACATGCTTGATGAATTGAGTGGTTCTATTATTTTCTCAAAGGTTGACTTGCGTAGTGGATACCACCAAATTAGAATGAAATTGAGCGACGAGTGGAAAACAGCATTTAAGACTAAGTTCGACTTATATGAGTGGTTAGTCATGCCTTTTGGATTAACTAATGCACCTAGCACTTTCATGCGATTGATGAACGAAGTTTTACGTGCTTTCATTGGCAAATTTGTGGTGGTCTACTTTGATGATATCTTGATATATAGCAAGTCTCATGAAGAACATGTGGAACAACTGCGTGCTGTTTTTAATGCTTTGAGAGATGCACGTCTGTTTGGTAACCTTGATAAGTGCGCCTTTTGCACCGATCGAGTCTCTTTTCTTGGCTATGTTGTTACCCCATAGGGAATTGAAGTGGCCGAAGCAAAAATTGAAGCCATAAAGAGCTGGCCGACCCCTCAGACTGTCACCCAGGTGAGAAGCTTTCATGGTCTTGCCGGATTCTATCGGCGTTTTGTTCTGGATTTCAGCACCATTGCCGCCCCGCTGAATGAGTTGACAAAGGAAGGAGTAGCTTTCACATGGGGACCGACACAAGAAAAAGCATTCAAGTTGCTAAAGGAAAAGCTCACCCACGCTCCACTTCTCCAACTCCCCGATTTCGGTAAGACTTTTGAGATAGAATGTGATGCTAGTGGGATTGGAGTAGGAGGCGTGCTAATTCAAGAAGGTAAGCCAGTTGCTTATTTCAGTGAGAAATTGAGTGGTTCGCATCTGAATTATTCTACTTATGATAAAGAATTGTATGCTTTAGTGCGTGTGCTTGAAACTTGGCAACATTATCTATGTCCCAAACAATTTGTTATACATTCTGATCATGAATCATTGAAACATATTAAAAGTCAAGCTAAATTGAATAAACGACATGCTAAATGGGTAGAATATATTGAGTCTTTTCCATACATCATAAAACATAAGAAAGGAAAGGACAATGTGATTGCTGATGCACTTTCTAGATGTTACACCATGTTATCTCAACTTGATCACAAGATTTTTGGTTTAGAGACGATTAAGGATTTATATGCTGCTGAATTGGACTTTAAGGAAGTGCATGAACATTGTAAAGAAGGGAAAACATGGAACAAATACATTTTGAATGATGGTTTGCTCTATCGTGTTAACAAGCTATGCATTCCAACTAGCTCCGTTCGTCTTTTGTTGTTACAGGAGGCGCATGGAGGAGGTTTAATGGCACATTTTGGAGCAAAGAAGACTAAAGATGTGCTGGCCGGCCACTTCTTTTGGCCAAAGATGAGACGCGATGTCGAGCGCTATGTGTCATGCTGCACTACTTGCAATAAAGCTAAGTCCCGTTTAAATCCACATGGTCTTTATATGCCTCTTCCTATTCCTAGTATACCTTGGGAGGATATTTCTATGGATTTTGTTTTAGGGTTACCTAGGACAAAGAGGGGGAGGGATAGCATATTTTTAGTTGTGGATCGTTTTTCTAAAATGATACATTTTATAACTTGTCACAAGGGTGATGATGCTACAAACATAGCTGATTCATTTTTCAGGGAAATCGTTCGCCTTCATGGAGTGCCTAATACTATTGTCTCAGATCGTGATGCAAAGTTTTTGAGCCATTTTTGGAGATCACTTTGAAACAAATTGGGGACGAAGTTGCTATTTTCTACTACATGTCATCCCCAAACTGACGGCCAAACAGAGGTCGTTAATCGCACTTTATCCACCATGTTGTGTGCTGTTTTAAAGAAGAATTTGAAGATGTGGGAAGAGTGTCTACCACACATTGAGTTTGCTTACAATCGATCGGTACACTCCACCACCAAGGTAAGTCCATTTCAGGTAGTGTATGGGTTTAATCCTTGTGCTTCAATTGACCTTTTGCCCTTGCCTACTTCTGAAAAGGTAAATTTAGATGCAAAGAAGCGTGCTGAATTCATTTTGAAAATGCATGAAACAACTAAGGAAAACATAGAAAAGTTGACCGAAAAGTATAAACTTGCTGGTAGCCAGGGTAGGAAACATTTATCCTTTCAACAAGGTGATCTTGTTTGGCTGCATTTGAGAAAAGATAGGTTTCCAGATTTGAGAAAGTCCAAATTAGTGCCTCGAGCGAGCTGATGGTCCTTTTAAAATACTTGAAAATATTAATAATAATGCCTATAAACTTGAGTTGCCTGCAAACTTTGGGGTTAGTCCCACTTTTAACGTTTCAGATTTAAAGCCGTACATGGGAGAAGAGGATGAGCTTGAGTCAAGGACGACTCCAATTCAAGAGGGGGAGGATGATGAGGACATCACTCCTTTGGATACACGCATACATCATGGTCTTATGACACGAGCTCGTGCACGTCAATTAAATCATAAGGTGAGCTCGTTTCTCGCTATTCATCATAATAATATTATTGAGGATGGGATGCTACTAAATATTTGTGATGTCTTACTGCTTAGGAACATGGGAGAAGAACACCAAGTCAATTCGAGGTTCAAGTCATCCACAATTCGACCTCCGAGTCCAGTTCGGAGTCAGCGGACAGCCATTCACTAAAACGGGCATAACTTTCTCATACGGAGTCCGATTGAGGAGTTCTTGTGCTTGTTAGAAAGATAACGACGAGATCTTTCAAATGGATCTGGTATCAGCTCCAGATTCATCACTAGTCAGCAGGAATTATCAAAAGAACACATAAAATCAATGTTTTTGGGCTGTTTTGGGCCTTATTAGCGTGTGTGGGTGTAACACCCCGGCATCTAGTATGCCCGAATGCTACCAAACATAGACTAAGCAACATCTAAATACCATAAATTAAAGTAAATTACAACAAAGGAGTAAATGCTAAAACCGAAAATTTCGGCAGCATCTCCTTTGTTTTAACATGATTTGAAGCAACAACAATAGCATAGCAAAATATGGCATAGTACGAGACATTTAAAATAGCAATACTAAATGACATGATAGCAATATAAGTCCAATTGAAGCATTCATACTCTTCATGCGCCAAACGAAACGATTAAGGCACTTATAGTACACAACTAAATCATAAACCAAGTTGCAACACCCTAAATTTATTATCAAGACTCCAGATGAATAGACCGTGGGATCAAATGCGTGAGCTATGTGTAGAAGTGTGACTAGTTCCCTTTCCCGCATGCTGGTCTCATGGTACCTAAACATCAAGAAAGCACAAGCGTGAGTTCATCACTCAGCAAGTATATCGCAATAGGTCATAAGGAATAAATCAAGGCCAACAACAATACATACCATACTTTAACATCATGATCAAATCATAATTTCATCCACAACATCATAGCCATGACAAAGCACCTCGTTCACAACTCATTTTCATCATCATGTATGCAATCCAATGCGGTGCACATGTCTCCTGGAAGCATATACCGGTATTGCTGAGTGCACACCTGTCGGCGTGCACCATCTTCCCCCTTCCATCCCGTAGATGGAGGGTGCCTACGCATCGCTTCCACTCACCATGTGGGTGGAATCACGAGGTAGGTCTTACAACCATGGCTCTTCGGATTAGTCATAACTTTCTCACCGACCTTACCGGACTAGTTATGACGTTCTCACCGACCGGGCCAGCTTTCATGTCATGTATGCAACATATGCCACAAACATAAACAACTTGCATCAAACTGAACTAAACATGGCATAGCATCATAATAGTCCATTTTCATCACAACATTGGCAAGCACTAATCATGGCAAGATATCACAACATGTAAGCAATTTGCATCTAGTCACAATTAGCAACATACATTACACTACCCATTACAATACACTTGCCTTAACCTCGGGCGACGGATTGGCGAGAGGATGAGGGCACTCCCGGGGTCACACCACCTGCACAAACATATCACACACTCAAAACGTGCCCCCAAAACAGTACGCAAAAGCTCGTCTACCCCGACTTCACAAACTACTCCCAAAATCGAAAAAAAGAGAATCTGTCCCGCCCGGACAGCAGAGTTCAATCTATCATAACTTTGGTTATAGGACTCCAAATCGAGTAAACGAGTACATCATCGCGTAGCTTAGGAAATTTCCTAACTTTTTCTAAGTATTGGGAAAAGCTGATTCGGACTCTAAAATTGTTTAATCTACAAAACACTACGTTCTGTCCCAGCTACGTCACAGATTTGAAGACGTTTGGTAAATCGAGCATAACTTTCAAACTGCTGGGCGAAATTGGACATTATTTATGTCCAATTAATGGTATTGAAGTTACCTACAACTTCTTCAACAGGCGGACGACCAAATTCTAAATCTAAAATCGCGAAAACTCAAACCCTAGGTCGACTGCACAATCTGCCCGAAACAGGGAATTAAGAAACATCTAGATTTATACCAATCTACCCAATCGCAGCACCACCTATTGGTCTAAAAGCATCCAAATACCCTCTAGCACAGCACCTAGACCAACCCCAAGGATTCCCCTATCCATACCTTAGCCCGAAGAACGACGAACGCCAAATTCCTTCCTCCTGGGCTCCCCGATCGCCTTCCTCGCGCTGGAACCGCCAGATCTCCTCGTCGCGGAGCTTTCCGAGGGGAATATCAGCGGGATGGCGAGGTGAGGGCCTCCCCAAGGTCAGCAAGGAGGGTGGGGAGGTGGTGGACGGGGTGGTGGCGCAATGGAGGGGAGGGGAGGCGCACGGCAAGGCAAGGGGAGAGGTGGCGGCTGGTTTGGGGGAGAGGAGGGAGTGGGGGTGGCTAGGACAGGAGTGGGAGCCCTCTAGGGCAGGGGGAGGCGCCCCCAACATGCCCAAGCTGGCCTCTAACTCCCACATGGGCCCAGACACCTTCCCACTAAAGCCCAGGACTCATTTCCTTCGGCACAAACTCCCGAAATCGGCCCAGAAACACGATTAAACTTCATAACGTAAAGTTTTAAACTCCGATTTCATATTTTTATAATGTTTTGACATCCCGTAGTGTCACAGTGGGCCAAGCCCAGTTGTGTGCGCCCCCCCTAGCCGCTGGCCAGTCCTGGTGGGCGTGGCCCATGGTGGGGCTCCCCACCTCTGGCCCATGAGGGTCCAAGTTCATGGCTACACAAGATTAGTACCATATTGCTTAGAGCTTGCTCTCCGGTAGCCCCTCACTACTATATATTGGATGTAATAGGCCGTCGTTTAGACTTGGGTTTTGCTTAGATTTGAACTAGACACATTGTCTGTTTATCACCGATCATCGGTTTGTAGAACCCCAACTTCGTGTGCTTAATTTCAATCCGCAATTTAAGATTGCTCTTCTGCGTTCTTGCTTGTGTTCTCGATTCGCTTGCAGGGATAAGCCTTCGTGGCGAGGTCAACCGTGTTCGTGCATGGTTGATAACCAACGGAGCCATGGTGTAGCGATTGCAGGGTTCGGTTTCTCACATTCCGGCGTCCAGTTAAACTTCTTTTCTTTCTTCAATAGTTGCGCAAGAGATCTCGCAATTGTCGAAAAGCCTTCAATAAAACGGCGGTAGTAACCGGCCATCCCAAGGAAACTCCGAATCTGGGTCACTATCTTCGGCGGTTCCCAATGTAACACAGCTTCAACTTTGCTTGGATCATCAGCGACTCCTTCTGCGGTAATCACATGTCCAAGAAACTCCTCCTTGTCTTTCCAAAAATCACACTTGCTGAATTTGGCGAAGAGTTGTTGTTCTATCAGCTTCTCAAAAACTAGCCTCAAGTGTTCTGCATGTTCATCCCTCGTCCTGGAGTAGACTAAGATATTTTCTATGAACACAACGACGAACTTGTCCAAATACTCCATGAATACCTTATTCATCATATTCATGAAATAAGCTGGCGCATTCGTCAGACCAAAGGACATAACTGTAAACTCATAATGTCTGTATCTTAACGAGAATGCTGTCTTCGGAATATCTTCTGATCGGATCTTCAACTGGTGATACCCTGATCTCAGATCAATCTTGGAGAATACTCTAGCTCCTCTCAACTGGTCAAACAGATCATCGATCCTGGGTAGCGGGTACTTATTCTTCACAGTGACTTCATTGAGCGCACAGTAGTCAATGCACAACCTGAAACTCCCGTCCTTCTTCTTGACAAACAGAACTGGTGCTCCCCATGGCGACGAACTCGGTCTGATTAATCCTTTCTCCATCAACTCTTCAAACTGCTTCTTCATCTCCACCAATTCTTCGGTTGACATACGATAAGGTCTCTTTGCTATCGGTGCTGTTCCGGGTACTAGCTCTATTACAAACTCTATGTCTCTGTCTAGCGGCATACCAGGTAAATCTTCAGGAAAAACATCAGTATACTCATTTACCACTGGAACGTCTTCTATGCTGACTGTCTTTACACTGTTGACCATCAACTGTCCATCTCGAACGGTGGTCGCTTCAAATTCCACTTTCTACCACATGGGCTTTCAACTGATATGACTTTTCGTCCACAGTCCAGCTCGGCCTTGTGCTTGGATAACCAATCCATCCCCAAGATAACATCTAGGGTCTGGGTTCCCAAAATAATAAGGTTCGCTAAGAACTCTACTGTCGGGACCCCGAATTTGCAAATCCGGACCCTCTGTGTATTCAGCACTAGTCCAGGAACACGCTAGTGCACACAGTCTTAACATCGGTAAATATCACAATCATACCACTCGATACTAATAAAGTACTTTTATTTAAGTAGTCAAACTGGTTACTCGACCTTATGGTCAAGTTACAAATGTATGCCTCGCAGGGCGAAACTTATTAAGAGAGAAATAGTAGCAGCAGAAAATCAAATAACTTCGTGGCGCCATCCAGTATACCACAGGCAACTGACTGGGCTCGCTCCCTAAGTAGACGGTTCCTCTTGTAGCTCATACTCCAAAGCTGGTTTAGTCTCACCTTAAACTGGTGTTGTATTGTGGCAAGGGTGAGTACTTGGTACTCAGCAAGTCATGCACAGAATGCAGGCTAATATACTATATGCATGGCTTGGTACAAAGGAATAGCTCAAGGTATATTTGCAGTAAACAGCATTTAACAAGTATCATAAATAGATTCGAAAGCAGTAGAAATAAGTAAAGCATAGATAACTTTTCAAGGAGTTTAATAAACATCTTTCCCATCCTAATCCACATTTTTCATCAACATCATTATTAATCCAACCCAACCTTTCAAATCCAAGTTATTTTTGAGAAAATCTAACCCTTGACTGTAATTCCCGAGCGATGTCCAATACCGCGGACACGGCTATTCGAATAGATTCTACACTCTGCAGAGGTTATGCACTTTACCCACAAGATACAGTCAAACACCACAAAGGCGAGTTCCGTGAACAAAGTCTTTCGGAAACTTCTAACAATACAAGTGGTCCTCCCGGTTATTGCACACTAACCCTTCCCTTAGCTAAGGCGAAGTTTAGGCCAATCAACTGTTAGATGGGTACCTGGCCTCACCCCGATGACGCCTCCCCGCATAACTTACACAAAGGGTGTAGTTGACCTCCGAGGTCCCACAGTGCGTTATTAGCAACTTAGTCAACTAGGTCCGTCCCATTACAGACATGTGGTTGCACGTTAGACCCAGTTCAAAGGCTTGCAAGGTTAAGTCCTTAGGGTGACCAGGCAAGACTACCCAAAGAACCAAATCAACATCCCCAATGCCACAACTGCCCACCTGATTATTCTTGCCACATGCCCGGTCGAAAAACTATTTATCAAACCCCGCTTGATTACCATGCACCACGTGCCATCAACATCACATGATACCTTTCCAAAACAGGTTCAATATATCATTAAGTCAATATTAACATTTGTTTGTCCAAAATCATGTCATGAGCATGTAGCGTGTCTAAGCGAGTTTACTACAACGGTCTAAAACCCATGTTGGCAAGTTAATAATGTCCAACTAGTAAACCACAACTAGGGTGACAAGGGGTCATGGCACATATTTAAATAATCAAGGTGTCATACAAAGAAATTGGTATTTATCTAATTCCCCATATTTAAATAAAGTATTTTCTAACCGAACTAGCATGCAATAAGTTAAATCAAAATAGATTTTCAAAATAGGATCAACATGGTCAAAGCACAACTTGCCTTCAAAACGCATTTGTTCTTGGTCTTGAGTTGGATCCCGAGTCAATACTTCTCCTTCAAATCCTTCCCAAGACTTCAACGTCTACTCGTGAAAGCGTGCAAATAGCAAATACACGAATAAACAATAGGCAAAAAGTATCCAATCATCCAAATAAAATCCATAAACAGAGAGAACATAATTTTATGAATTTTTAGAAACCGAATCACAAATTTGGAGTTAAAATGCAAAAGTTATGATTATTTAAAGTTTAAATAATCAATTAAATAATTTTATAGAGAAAAACTTTAGTCCAAAAATTAAATAAAATTTATATTTAGGTAGATCTCAATTTTATACAAATTTAGAAATTTGAATCACTCAAATCGGAGTTGAAACGCAAAAGTTATATAAGCGTTTGAAGTTTGAAGCAAAATCTGAAATCATTATTTCGAATTAATAAATCATTTTCTTTTTCGGAAATTAATTATTGCGTCAGCCTGGACACGTGTCAGCCTCTGATTGGTTGGCTGACGTCAGCCGGTCCATGGACTCGGTCCACGCTCGGCTTGGGTCTACCGTGGACTCGGTCCTCGGCTCCTTATGTCACTGACAGGTGGGACCACTCGGGTGATGTCATTGCTGACCTCGACTCACCAGTCTTTGGCAGTGGGACCCGGTGACGTCATTATTGGCGTCGGCGCTCGGTGGGACGACCATCGACATCTTGGGCGCCATGACGTCAGTGTGACGTCATGGTGCGAGTGGTGGGCCGGGCCGACATGCGGGCCCAGCGTGTCGGCGTCTACACGCCAGCTGCGTGGGCCGGCGACCGCGCGGTCAGCCTTCCCGGACGCGTGGCGCAATTTCGGCCGTTGATTTGAAAATCAACGGCCCAGATTAGATCTGGCTCTCACGCGTTTTGGTTAACGCGTTTGATCTGGACCGTTGGAACTAGATCCAACGGTCGAGATTGGATCTGGGATTTTGGACGGAATCTCACCATGAGATGACGTGGCGCAAGCTAGGACGTTGGATCGGAATCGGACGGCGGAGCGAGCTCGGGGTCCGGCGATGGCTTGCGGCGGCGCTGGCTCGCCGGGATTGGGGATGACGACCACGGCAACGGCGCTTCGGGCGTGCTCCGGCGAGGTGAGTGGTCTCCTCCGACACGGCTTGACCTCCCGGTTCTGGATCTGACCTTAACGGCGGCGGAGGACGACGGAGACGGCGGCAATCGGCGAAAAACCACGGCTGCACCTTCTCCTAACTCCGGCGAGCTCTAGCGGCGCAACCACGGCGGCTCAGGCGGGGTGAGTTAGGGCTACGGGTGCGCAATGAAGCGGCGATCCCGACACGGGTGGCGGCGCAATAAATAGGGCCCTCGGCGCCCGTGAAATGCGCGGAATCCGAGGTCCTCTCCGTTGCGGCGGCGGAGTCCGGCGGCGACACGGGTAGGGTGACGTGGCACGCGCACAGCCGTTGGATCGAGATCCAACGGTGCGCGAGTTTGGGTCCGGGTCGGACTCGGGCGGTGGCCGCTCGGTCGGGCTCGGGCTCGGTGGCGTGGCTCAATCGTGGCCGTTGGATCAAGATCCAACTGGCCACGCGGTTAGGGTTCCAGCCGAAGCGGGTTCGACCACGCGCGCGCTGATCGGGCTCGGACTCGAACTCGAGTCTGACTCGGGCTCGGTCGGATGAACAGTAACCGACTCGGTTTGATTTTCCAGCGATTTAATATTTAAAATAAATTTCCAGTAATTCATTTAATTCATTAAAAATAGCAAAATACTCAAAAAAATTCCAGAAAAATTCTAGAAAATATTTTAGGGTATTTGGGACTCAAATAAAATATTTCCAACAAAATTTTATTTGCAAAGTTTAATTCTTTAATGAATTCAAAATGGAATAAATTCAAATAAATTCCAAATAAATCCAAATAAATTCCAGAAAATTCCAAAAATTCACCAAAGTGCCAAATCACACATGAATGTAAGAAAAGCAAAATTTTGGGGTGTTACATCTACCCCATCTATTAGTATTCTCACACAAGAACATCCTACTTGAGATCGGAGTTCTGACCCAGGGGTTTGAACTAGAAGCATGCATTTAAGATTCACAATCTCCAAATCATTCTTAGAAACAAAATCTCGAGAAACAAACGAATGCGAAGCTCCAGAGTCAAACAAAACTATTGCAGGTACTGAGTTGACAAGTATCTTACCCAATATGACGTCCGTGGCATTCTGAAGCGCATCTGCGGTCACGTGATTGACTCTACCTCTCACCACGGTCTGGGGCGCGGCTCCTGGCTATGCTGCTCTGCGGTTCGCTCCTGGTGCGGGTGTCCTAGCTGGTGTGGAGCCCAACTTGAAGCGAACTAGGGTCACTCCTGCTATCTTCTTGGGGCAATTGTTGGAGAAGTGCCCTGGCTCATTACATGTATAGCAGCGCCTCACTGTACCCTGCTGGCTGCTCGTAGCGGCGTTTCTGGCTGGAGCTGGGGTCTGATAATTCTGGTTGACGGGTCTCGGTGCTGGCGACGATGTCCTTGCTGCATTCGGCGGCTGGAACCTGAAAAACTGATTCGGCGCAACCCTTAGACGTTGCTGCGCTCCCTGACATGATCCCTGCTGTTGCATCCTACGCTTCTGGTTTTCATCCAGCTCCTTGCGCTTGTCCTCAAGGATGAGTGCTTTGTTTACCAGCTCTTGAAAGTCGGGGAAGGTGTGGGTGATCAGTCCCACCTGCACTCCTGAGTTCAATCCCTTCATGAAGCGAGACTGTCTGGCCTTGTCCGTCGCTACGTCTTCAGGTGCGTAGCGTGCAAGCTGTGTGAACTTGTTCAGATACTCAGACACCGGTTGATTACCTTGCTTCAGCGCCCTGAATTCTTCCTTCTTTAAGTCCATTATTCCTTCTGGTACGTGATACTGGCGAAATGCAACAGTAAATTCTTCCCATGTGATGTCCTGTGGGTTCTCTCTTGTGGCGCAGAAGTTCTCCCACCACTCTGCTGCGGTCCCTTCCAATTGATGAGAGGCGTATAGCACCCTCTCATTTCCTACACATTGGGTAATATGCAGCTTCCTCTCAATTGACCTAAGCCAATCATCCGCCTCCAGTGGGTTGGCGTTCCCAGAGAATGTGGGTGGATGAGTCTTCATGAACTCTGACAACCTTGAGCCCTGACGCTGTCCTTGATTGACTTGATTAGCGGCGGCCTTAGCAGTGATGTGCTGCATTTGTTGCATCATGGCATGCATCAACTGGGTATGTGTAGCAAGGAAAGCTCCAAAGTTCTGCATGTCTACTGGAGGTGCTGGTTGGGGTGCAGGTGCTCCATCATTAGGGTTCCCAGCTGGGCGAGAACCACTTCCGTTGCCTCCAAGATTTCCGCGGGTGTTCACCATCTGTCGATTGCTCCAAGTTTTAGAGACGAGAGGGAACAAGAATAGACAAGTAGTAGAGGAACTTATGCGGGATGGAGGTGTAACTCAATATCCAACTTTAGTATTTAGTAATAACTTGGTATGGTTGCTTATAATGCCTAAGGGCCTTGCAACACATACTGCACACTCAGCAAAAAATGAAAATCCAAATCGACTAACACACTGGAGTCTAACGCCTCTAAGGGTGACTCATTACTCTTAGACGCAAGTCAACGAAGGAGTCTCAACAGCAAAACCTACGCTCACTCGTTAAGAAAACCCCCATTGCCTCCTTGTGGCAGGTGCGACGGCATGGGCGCGAAGCGATCACCATGCCCCACAACGGCAGTAGTCGAAGAAGCGGCATCATCCTCAGGCTCAGGCTCCGGCTGTGGTGCTGGCTGGTGCTCCTGCTCAGGTGCTGGTTCCTTCGGGTCTGGGGCGTCCAACTCTAACACTGGCTCCGGGCCCTGCCCATACAGCGCGGTCTCCAACTCTGCGATCCTTTCCGCAGCATAGGCGACATACTCACGAGCATTCTCCAGGTGCTTTTTCCCTTCCTCAACCTGCTCGCGATCCTTCATCAACTCCTAGACTATGTCGTCGATAAGCTCCTCCTGGGCGACGACGAATCTGGCCAAGTGGGTGACGGTACCATCCTCATCTTCCATCGGCTTCTGCTGAGCTCTGCTGCCTCGGCGTGGGTGGTGACGGAATACTGTGCCTTCCAGCTCTCTGGAGTAGGTGCGAGCAATCTACTGCATAGCTCGACAAGACACCTCCTGGATTCCCATCTCAAATGTTGACCTCCTAGCGGTGAAGTGAAATGGATGACTGAACTTCGTCCTCTCTCGAGCATACACCGTGATCTTAACGTCCCATCCTATGACCAGTCCTGCCTGCACGATGGTGGTCCCTCGGTAGAGCGGTCTCTCAAAACCTCTAAGCAACTGCAGCATACACCACAACTT
Organism: Rhipidocladum racemiflorum; assembly: GCA_036346355.1. Taxonomy (NCBI): domain Eukaryota; kingdom Viridiplantae; phylum Streptophyta; class Magnoliopsida; order Poales; family Poaceae; genus Rhipidocladum; species Rhipidocladum racemiflorum. The sequence continues at coordinate 34,248,461 of CM070576.1, read as the reverse complement.
GGCAGCATAGCCTCCCTCACGCTCGGCGTAGTTGTTCTTCATCAACATCTGCCCAAAAGACACTCACGTAAGAACTCAAAAATTTCAAAACCAAGCGGGCAAGAGAAATTTAGCAAAAGGGGTATGAAAGAAGAGAAGGGGATAAGTCGAGATTTCATTCATTGTCTTGTCAAATTTTAACTTTAGAAGATAGGTTTTATCCTCACTACGACCATTCTAACTATGGGTGAGCCTACAGTCAACCTGGCTCTGATACCACCTCTGTCGGGACCCGAATTTGCAAATCCGGACCCTCTGTGTAATCAGCACTAGTCCAGGATCACGCTAGTGCACACAGTCTCAACACCGGTAAATACCACAATCATACTCATCGATAATAATAAAGTACTTTAGTTAAAATAACCAAACTGGTTGCTCGACCTTATGGTCAAGTTACAAGAGTACGCCACACAGGGCGAAAACTTATTTAAGGAAATAAATTGCAGCGGAATAAAAGCATCAACGTGGCGCCATCCAGTATACCACAGGCAACTGACTGGGCTCGCTCCCTAGGTAGACGGCTCCTCCTGAAGTTCTTCCTCCAAAGGTGGCGTCGCTTCTCCTTCAACTGATGTTGTATTGTGGCAAGGGTGAGTACTTGGTACTCAGCAAGTCATGCACAGAATGCAAACTAATATTCTATATGCATGGCTTATTACAAAGGATAGGCTAACAGGTACATTTGCAGTAAAACAACAATTAACAAGTAGCATAAGTAGATTCGAAAGCAGTAAATGTAAAGGATTATATCAATAACTTTTCCAGGGGTTAAGTAAACACTTTTCCTTTCCCAATCCACATTTCCATCAAAGTCATTATCTAACCCAACCAAACTTTCCAAGTCCAAGTTGTTTTCATGAAAGTTTAACCCTTGACTGTAATCCCCGAGCAATGTCCAGTGCCGCAGACAGGGCTATTCGAATAGATTTTACACTCTGCAGATGTTATGCACTTTACCCACAAGATACAGTCAAACACCACAAAGGCGAGTGATCGTAACAAAGCATTTCAGAGACCACAAACTATACAAGTGAACCTCTCCGGCTTTAGTCATACACCATCCCTTCCCTTAAAAGAGGCGAAGTATGTGACCGACATACCGTTGGACGGGTACCATGCCAAAGCACTGGTACGCTCCCCTTTCAAGGTACACAAAAGGTGTAGTTGACACGCCGAGGTATCACATGTAAGTTATTAGTAACTTGCTCAACCAGGTCCGTCCCATTACAAACATGTGGTTGCACGTTTGACTCAGATCAAAGGCTTGCAATGTTAGGTCCTTAGGATGGCCAGGGCAAGACTACCCGAAGAACCAAAACGACATCCCCGGTGCCACTCATGGCCCGCCATATCATTCTTGCCACTTTCCCCGGTCTAAATCTATTTATCAAACCCAGTTGATTACCATGCACCACGTGCCATGAACAATCACAACACATGATACTTCTTCAAAACATGTTCAATATCTCATTAAGTCAATATTAACATTTGGTAGTCCAAAATCATGTCATGTGCACGTAACAGGTCTAAGCAATATAATACAACGGTCTAAATACCCATGTTGGCAATTCAATAGTGTCCAACTAAATATCCATAACTAGGGTGACAAGGGTTCATGGCACATAATTAAATAGTCAAGGTATCGTACTGCAATTTGGCATTTATCTAATTCCCAGAAATAATTTAAAAAATTTCTAATTAAATTACCAGGCAATAATTTAAATTAAATTAACTTCAAAAATAGGATCAATATGGTCAAAGCATAACCTGCCTTCAAAAAGTATTTGTTCTTGATCTTGAGTTGGCTCCTGGGTCAACACTTCACCTTTGAAGCCCTCGGGTACTTCAACGTCTACTCGTAATGCGTGCAAATAGCAATAAATAAGTAAAATAGTACATGCACATTGCTCAAAAGTTCAAGTAAAGTCCATAAACAGAAAGAGCATAATATTACAAATTTTTAGAAATTTGAATCGCCCAAATCGGAGTTAAAATGCAAAAGTTATAATTGTTTAAAGTTTAAAGAATATATTAATTAAATATAAACAGTAAACATTTCATATTCAAAAATTAATTAAAATTCATATTTAAGAATATCTTAATTTTATAAAAATTTAGAAATTGGAATCGTTCAAATCGGAGTTAAAATGCAAAAGTTATAAGCGTTTGAAGTTTGAAAATTCAAATAAAAGAATAAACCGAATTAATTCATTTATTTTTCTACTGAAAAATCCCATTTATGACGTCAGCATGACGTCAGCATGGAATTTGAATTTTCACCGAATTATTTTTTATTGAAAAATCGAATTATGACGTCAGCATGACGTCAGCGGGCCCATGGACTTGGTCCACGGTTCGGGTTCGGCTCACCGTGGACCCGGCCCACGGGTACATGTCTCACTGACATGTGGGACCCCTCGGGTGATGTCAGCGCTGATGTCACCGCGCTTTGGCCGAGCGGCTCTGACATGCGGGCCCCACCGTGACATCACACTGACGTCACGAATGATGTTACGGTGCCGTTGGGCCAGCCGCTGACACGCGGGCCCCTCGCTGACGTCACGCGTGACGTTAGCGACGACTGGGCGCATCCGCGTGGACCGCGTCGGTCTGGCTTCTGTGCACGTGGAACGATCTGGGCCGTTGATTTGAAAATCAACGGTCCAGATCAGATCTGGATCTCACACGCTGCGGGCTACGTGGTTAATCTGGGCCGTACGATTTAGATCGGACGGTCCAGATTCGATCGGGTTTCGCCTCACCTTGGGGTGGCGTGGCATGACCCGGGTGACGACACGTGGCTCAATCTACGCCATTCGGTAGAGATTGAATCTAACGCTACAACGCGGTTAACCCTAACCGTACGATTTAGATCTAACGGCTGATATTGGATCTAGCATGGTGCAGCCTACGGCAACGCGGCTTAATCTAAGCCGTTGGATCTAGCTCCAACGGTTGAGATTAGATCTAAAAACCGAAACGTGAAATCGCACAGGGGTGACGTGGACTCACCGTGGCCGTTGGATCCGGATCGAATGGCTGACAGAGCTCGGGGACGGCGATGGAGACACGGTGGCTTGCGGCTGCCGGCGCTGAGGACGACGACCACCCCAACGGCATTTGGGGCGTGCTCCGGCAAGGTGAGTGGGACTCCCAGGTGCGGCTCGACGTGACGGTTCTGGATCTGGGCACGTTCACGGCGGAGGACGACGGACGTGGCGGGAAACGTCGAAGAACCGTGGCGGGACGCATTTCCAACTCCGGCGAGCTCTTGTGGGTGAACGATGGCGGCTTGAGCTCGGAGACTTGGGGCTACGGGTGCGCACGGAAGAGAAGAGCACGGAGGCGGCGGCGACGCATTAAATAGGGGTCTCGACTTTTGTGAAAATTGCGGAAACCGAGGCCCACACGCGGGCGGCGGCGGAGCCCGGCGGCGACACGGAGAGGGTGACGTGGACGCATCCTGGCCGTCCACGCACGCGCGATCAACAACCGAGATCGCACGGGGCGAACGGGTTCGGCCCGAACCCCACGTGGGCGACGTGGCTTGATGCTGGCCGTTGGATATTGATCCAACGGCCACGCGATTAGGGCTAGGTCGGGTTCGAGTCGGACTCGTACTCGAGTTTGACTTGGGCTCAGTCGGTTGAACAGTACTAACCAACTCGGCATTTTCCAGCGATTTAATATTCAAAATAATTTCTAGAAATTCAAATAATTCAAGAAAAATAGCAAAATATTCAGAAAAATTCCAGAAAAATTCTAGAAAATACTTTGAAACATTTTGGACTCAAATAAATTATTTCCAACAAAATTTTATATAAAACTTTTAATTCTTTAATTATTTCAAAAGGGAATAAATTCAAATTAAATCCAAATAAATTCCAGAAAATTCAAAAAATTCTCCAAAGTGCAAAATGACATTCAAATTCATGAAAAGCAAAAAATGGGGTGTTACAAGCAGGGAGGGCGCCGACCTTGGGGGCTGCTGGGCGACGGCTTGGACTGCTGGGTGGAGCTCCAAGGTGCAGCAAGAGAGAGGAGGAAGAACCCCCACAAGAGGTGCTGCAATGGAGGAGGCTTCTCCCACAAGGGAGCTTGGCCAGGAGGTTGGGGCTGCACGTTTTTGGGGAGAGGGAGAGGGGTGTCTGCTGCTTTTGGGTTGGTGGCTGCTGTTTGTTGCTGTTTTGTGTTCACAAGCCCACCCACAAGTGACTAAGTGCTATGCTAAGTCCCTTAAGGTTAAGTCCCCTAAATTTCAGCACATGGATTCAATTGTCAAGCCATGATGCAAATTAGTGTTTGACGTTGGATCTTGACTCAAACACAACCAAGTTGTAGAGGAAAGTTTCTAGTTTTCATTTTACTAACATGCACATCCTAGGTCATTGTAGGTCTCCAATTATGAGGCTCTAAACTTTGACAAAATCACATTTGCTGTCTAAAATTTTCTATCTCTAAACTTCTGGTTAAGTTTGGGATACTTCTAAGTGGCAGTTTAGAATATGCTTGGGAGACAGCAATCAATCTCGAGTGCGGCTAGAGATTGGTTAGTGTTAATGCTAGCCGCATGAGTCGAGCTCGAATTCGGGGCCTTGACAAATCCTCCCCCCATAAAAGAATCTCGTCCTGAGATTCGAAAATGAGTGCATAGAGGGAATGGCATTTATATAGACAATGCAGCCACATACTATTGACAATACTTTAATTGTGAAGGGATTGGTTAGTAGCACTTACATGGTATGGAAGAATTCGGGATACTCAATTTTCAAACGATCTTCCCGCTCCCATGTGGCTTCATCTTCAGTGTGATTGCTCCACTGAATTTTATAGAATTTGAGAGTTCTCCGACGAGTCTTGCGTTCAGCTTCATCCAAAACTCGAATAGGATACTCTTGGTAAGACATATGTAACACCCCAAAATTTTGCTTTTCTTAAATTCATGTGTGATTGGCACTTTGGTGAATTTTTGGAATTTTCTGGAATTTATTTGGATTTATTTGGAATTTATTTGAATTTATTCCATTTTGGAATAATTAAAGAATTTAATTTTGCAAATAAAATTTTGTTGGAAATATTTTATTTGAGTCCAAAATGATCCAAAGTATTTTCCAGAATTTTTCTGGAATTTTTCTGAGTCTTTTGCTATTTTTAATGAATTAAATGAATTATCGAATTATTTTAAATATTAAATCATTGGAAATCCAAACCGAGTCGGTTCTCGCTCATCCGATCGAAGCCGAGTCGACTCGAGTTCGAGTCCGACTGAAGCCACGTGACTCGATCAACCCACTCGCCGAAGCCTAATCGCGTGGATCGCTGGATCTTGATCCAACGGCCACGATTGAGCCACGCCACCGAGCCCGAGCCCGACCGAGCCGCCAGCTCGCCGAGTCCGACCGGACCCAAACTCGCGACCGTTGGATCGAGATCCAACGGCCGCGGCGCTGCCACGTCACCCTCTCCGTGCCGCCGCCGGACTCCGCCGTCGAAACCGTGTCGACCTCGGTCTCCGTGCGTTTCATGGACGCCGAGGCTGCTATTTAATGCGCCGCCACCTCGGTCGTGACCTAGACTTCAGCGCGCACCCGTAGACCTAGACAACGTCGCCGGAGCCGCCGCCGTTCAGCCGCAATCGCTCGCCGGAGTTGCCGTAACGCTCCGCCGCGGTTATCGCTGCGTTGGCCGCCGTCGTCCTCTGCCGCCGTTGACCCCAGATCCGGACTCGCCGCGACGAGACGCACCCGAGGGGATCTCTCACTTCGCCGGAGCGCGCCAGAAACGCCGTCGGCAAGGTCGTCGTCCTCCGCGCCGGTGAGCCAGCGCCGCCGCAAGCCATCGCCGGACCGCGAGCTCTCTCAGCCGTCCGATCAAGATCCAACGCTCGAGATCACGCCACGTCATCGCACGGTGAGATTGCGTTACGATTTCCAGATCTAATCTCGACCATCGGATCTAGATCCAACGGTCCGAAATCAATGCGTTAACCCAAACGCGTCATCACTGGATCTAATCGCGGCCGTTGAATTTCAAATCAACGGTCGAGATCGAGCCACGCGTCCAGGAAGTTGGACCGACGCGGTCAGCGCCGTACGCGCGTGACGCTGACACGCTGGGCCCGCGTGTCAGCGGCTCGGCCGAACCACACCATGACGTCACGCTGACGTCATGGCGGGCCCGCATGTCAGTGGCTAAACCAGCCAAGCGCTGACGTCACCCATGACGTCACAGTGGGTCCCACTGCCAAGACCGTGGCCGAGCCTCGCCGACGTCGGGCCGATGACGCTACCCGAGTGGGCCCACATGTCGGGCCTCACGTAGAGTCGTGGACCGAGTCCACTGTGAGACACGAGCCGAAAGCGTGGACCAAGTCCATGGACCGCCGACGTCCACCAACCAATCGAGGCTGCCACGTGTCCATGATGACGCAATAATTAATTTCCGAAAAAAGAAAATGATTTAATAAATCGGTTTAATAATTGATTTGAATTTCAAAACTTCAAACGCTTATAACTTTTGCGTTTCAACTCCGATTTGAGTGATTCAAATTTCTAAATTTGTATAAAATTGAGATCTACCTAAATATGAATTTTATTTAATTTTTGGACTAAAGTTTTTCTCTGTAAAATTATTTAATTGATTATTTAAACTTTAAATAATCATAACTTTTGCGTTTTAACTCCGATTTGAACGATTCCAGTTCCTAAAAATCCAGAAAATTATGTTCTCTCTGTTTATGGATTTTATTTGGAGTTTTGGGATGTTTTTGCCTATTGTTTATTTGTGTATTGCTATTTGCACGCTTTACGAGTAGACGTTGAAGTGCCGGAAGGATTCGAAGGAGAAGTATTGACTCAGGATCCAACTCAAGACCAAGAGCAAGTACTTTTTGAAGGCAAGTTGTGCTTTGACCATGTTGATCCTATTTCGAAATCTATTTTGATTTAAACTATTGCATGCTAGATCAATTAGAAAAATACTTTGCTTAAACATGGGGGTTAGATAAATACCAATTTGCTGTATGACACCTTGATTATTTAAGTATGTGCCATGATCCCTTGTCACCCTAGTTGTGGATTACTAGTTGGACATTATTAAATTGCCAACATGGGTTTAGACCGTTGTAGTATACTGCTTAGACCTGCTACGTGCTCATAACATGATTTTGGACAATCAAATGTTAATATTGACTTAATGATATATTGAACCTGTTTTGGAAAGGTATCATGTGAGGTTGATGGCACGTGGTGCATGGTAATCAACTGGGGTTTGATAAACGATTTCGGCCGGGCATGTGGCAAGAGTAATCAGGTGGGCCAGTTGTGGCATTGGGGATGTTGATTTGGTTCTTCTGTAGTCTTGCCCTGGTCACTCTAAGGACTTAACCTTGCAAGCCTTTGAACTGGTCATACTTGCAACCACATGGTCGAATGGGACGGCCCTAGTTGACTAAGTCGCTAAGGACTCACTTGTGGAGCCTCAGGTGTCAATTACACCGCTTGTGTGATTGTGCGGGGAGCGTATCGTGGTCGTGGCCGATACCCATCTAACGGTGTGTTGGTCCCATACTTCGCCTTGGCTAAGGGAAGGGATGGTGTAGAGCACGAACCGGAGAGGACCACCTGTGTTGTTTGAGGCTTCCGAAAGGCTTTGTTACGGGAACTCGCCTTTGTGGTGTTTGACTGTATCTTGTGGGTAAAGTGCATAACCTCTGCAGAGTTTAGAATCTATTTAAATAGCCGTGTCCACTGATCGACAATGCTCTGAATTACAGTCAAGGGTTAGACTTTCTGAAAATAACTTGGATTTGAAAGGTTGGGCTGGTTTAATAATGAAGTTGATGGAAATGTGGTTTAGGATGGGGAAGATGTTTACTAAACTTCTTGAAAAGTTATTTATGCTTTACTTACTTTTACTGCTTTCGAATCTACTTATATTACTTGTCAAATGCTGTTTACTGCAAAAATACCTTGTGCTATTCCTTTGCACCAAGCCATGCATATAGTATATTAGCTTGCATTCTGTGCATGACTTGCTGAGTACCAAGTACTCACCCTTGCCTCAATACAACACCAGTTGAAGAGGAGACTACACCAGCTTTGGAGGAGGAACTCCAAGAGGATCCGTCTACTTAGGGAAGCGAGCCCAGTCAGTTGCCTGTGGTATACTGGATGGCGCCACGATGTTACCTTATTTGATTTTCCGCTGCTATTATTTCTCTCTGAATAAGTTTCGCCTTACGAGGCATACATTTGTAACTTGGCCATAAGGTCGAGTAACCAGTTTGGTTATTTAAATAAAGTACTTTATCGAGTGGTATGATTGTGATATTTACCAATGTTAAGACTGTGAGCACTAGCGCGTTCCTGGACTAGTGCTGAATACACAGAGGGTCCGGATTTGCAAATTCGGGGTCCCGACAGAGGTGGTATCAGAGCCAGGTTGACTGTAGGCTCAACCCTAAGCTAGAATGGTCGTAGTGAGGATAAAACCTATTTTCTAAAAGCTAAAAATTTGTCAAGATAAGAAATGACCTCTCGACTTATCCCCTTCTCTCTTTTCTTGCCTCTTGCTGAAATTTTCCCTTACCTTGTCACAATTTAAAAATTCCGAGTTCTTACGTAAAGCACTCTTGTGACAGATGGAGGAAGAGTTCAACTACGTTGATCTGGGAGTTGGTCACGCCGAGAACTTTGGCATATGCTCTGAGACTCTCGGAGATTTTGAGAAGCCCCAATACCAAGTGGAAGTGATCAGACAAGCGGGATTGATCAAGGCTTGTGACGTGAAGATTGAGGTACCTGCTAGGAAAAAGGGCCCAGGCAATCGCCCGATACACCGCAGACCGCCAGAGATCTACGATGCGGATGGGTATCCAAGAAGTATCACGACGAGCAATGCGGCACATTACCCGTATTCACGCCAGAGAATTGAGAGTACGGTGTTCCACATCATCCGCGCGATAACCTTCTTGACCCGGCGATTCAGGATGAGGATGCCACGGTTACATAGTTGGCACGATTTGTCGTCGCCCAGGAGGATGTACTAGATAATACAAGCAAGGAGCTACAGAAGGCCGCAAGGAGATCACGACAGAGAAGAACAGATGGCGGGAAGCTCAAGAGTATGTGGCACACCTTCTGCGAAGGATTGACGAGTTGGAGATGACTTTGTACGGACTGCACCCGAGCCAAGATTTCGAGCTACACGAGCCAGATCCGGAGGAGTCGATCTCGATGAGGACACCGCTTCTTCGACTACCACAGATGACACAGCTTGCTGGACATGGCGATCGTTTCGCGCCTATGCCGCAAAGACCCGTACTCCGTGCCGTGGAGGTTTTCTCGATGAGTGAGCATAGGTTCTATAGTGAGACTCCTTCGCCGAGTCGAGTCACGTAATAAAGAGTCACCCTTTAGGCGTTAGGACTCCGTGAGTTAGTTCGATTTGGATTTGCTTTGTTTGTTGAGTGTGCAAGATGTGTTGCAAGGCCCTTAGGCATTGTAAGCAGCCATACGAAGTTATTAATAATAAAGTTGGACCTTAAAGTTACCCCTTCGCCCCGCATAAGTTCCATATTACTTGTCTATTCTTGTTTCCCTCTCATCTCTAAACCTAGAGCAAATCGACAGATGGTGAACACCCGTGGAAACTTTGGAAGCAATGGGAGTGGTTCTCGCCAGCCAGAAAACCCCAATGATGGAGCACCAAAGCACCGCCGGTTGATATGCAGAATTTTGGAGCTTTTCTTGCTGCCTGCACTCGATTAATGCATGCTATGATGCAACAAATGCAGCACGTCATCGCCAGGCCACCGCTAATCAAGTTAATCGGGGGCCACGCCGTAATACAAGACTATCGAGTTCATGAGGACTCACCCACCCACCTTCTTCCGGGAATGCCAATCCATTGGAGGCCGATGATTGGTTAAGATCAATCGAGAGGAAGCTACACATAGCTCAATGCATAGGGAATGAGAAGGTACTCTACGCTTCTCATCGCTTGGAAGGAACAAATTACCAGAATGGTGGGAGAATTTCGTGCCACGCAAGAGAACCCTCAAGATATCACTTGGGAAGAGTTCACACTGCATTTCGACAAGATCACGTGCTGAAGGAATCATGGACCTTAAGAAGGAGGAGTTCGTGAGCATTGAAGCAAGGTAATCACCCGGTGGTCGACTACCTGAACAAGTTCACACAGCTAGCACGCTACGCACTGAGGATGTAGCGACAGATAAATCCGCATACCTCGTTTTATGAAGGGACTTAACTCAGATTGCAAGTAGGATTGATCACCCACACCTTTCCAGATTTCCAAGAGTTGGTGAATAAGGCGCTTATTCTTGAGGACAAGCGCAAGGAACTGGATGAGAACAGAAGCGCAGGATGCAACAAAGAAGGATCACGCCAGGAACGCAATACCGAGAGTTGCACCGAATCAATTCTTCGATTCCAACCACGAGAATGCAACAAGGACACCATCCCCGGCACCAAGACCTGCCCATCGTAACTACTGCACCCCACTTCGCTAGAAACGCTACCCCAGGCAACAAGAAGGAACAAGTGAGACGCCGCTACAATCGCAACGAGCCAGGACACTTTGCCAACAGCTTGTCCAAAGAAGACAGCAGGAGTGACCCCGATTCGCTTCAATCTAGGAACCACCCCAGCTAGGACGCCAAAGACCAGAGCCACACCCTGCATCGTGGTGAGAGGCCGAGTCAACCATGTCACCGCAGATGCACTGCAGAATGCTACGGACGTCGTCTTGGGTAAGTTACTTGTTAACTCAAGACTGCACAGCTTTGTTTGACTCTGGAGCTTCGCATTCGTTTGTTTCGCAAGGCTTTGCTACTAGAAATGATTTGAGGATTGCAAGACTTAAGTGCATGCTTTTAGTTCAAACCCCTGGTTCCGAACTCCGAACGAAAGTAGGATGTTCCGGGGTGAGAATACTAATAGGTGGAATAGAGTTCCTAGCAAACCTTATAATTTTGGAGACCCAGACCTTAGACGTTATATTGGGAATGGATTGGTTATCCAATCACAAGGCCGTATTGGATTGTGGACGAAGGACTATCTCAGTTGAGAGCCCGTGTGGGAAGAAAGTAGAATTTCAAGCCACTGCAGTTAGAGATGGACAGTTGATGGTTAACAGTACCAAGGCAATCAGCATAGATGATGTCTCAGTAGTGAATGAGTACCCCGATGTTTTTCCCGAGGATCTACCTGGTATGCCGCCAGACAGGGACATAGAGTTTGTGATAGAGCTTGTACCTGCACAAGACCGATAGCAAAGAGACCCTATCGGATGTCCACCGAGGAGTTGGTAGAAATGAAGAAACAAATAGAAGAGTTAATGGAGAAAGGATTTATCGGACCGAGTTCGTCGCCGTAGGGAGCACCGCTTTGTTTGTCAAGAAGAAGGACGGGAGTTTCAGGATGTGCATTGACTACCGTGCACTCAATGAAGTCACCGTGAAGAATAAGTATCCGCTACCCAGGATTGATGATTTGTTTGATCAGTTGAGAGGAGCCGGAGTTTTCTCCAAGATTGATCTGAGATCGGGATACCATCGCTTGAAGATCCGATCGTAAGATATTCAAGACTGCATTCTCGTCAAGATATGGACATTACGAGTTTACTGGTTATGTCCTTTGGGCTGATTTAATGCGCCAAATTATTTCATGAATATGATGAATAAGGTGTTCATGGAATATTTGGACAAGTTTGTCGTCGTGTTCATAGACGATATCCTAATCTACTCCAAGACAGAGGATGAACATGCCGAACACTTAAGGCGAGTTTTGGAAAAGCCGAGGTGTGACACCTGAGTGTCGTAACCTTATTATTGAGCATGATAAGGTTAAATACAGTATGAGATGTGGAAATAAGGTTAAGATCATAAGGATCGGGGTTAATAACGTTTCGGGCCGTTTAGGGCCGTTTTCGGGTTTTGGGCCTTCCTGGGAGTTTTGGGCCTTGGTGGGCTTTGGTGGGATGGATTAGGACTCCGTAACGGACTAGGATTGGGTTGAGGGCTGTTAAAAGGGGCTCCCCTGCCCCTTGCGCCCCACCTCAGCCCCTTGCGCCCCACCTCCCCTCTTGCGCCCCTCTCCTCCCTCCCCCACCCCGCAGCCCTAGCCCCCAAAACCGTGCGCACCCCCCTCCCTTTCCTCCACCTCCACACCACCTCCCCTCCACCCCTTGCTGCCCTAGGGTGGCCTCCCCACCCCTGCACCTTGTGGAGTCATCCCGTGGAGCGAGGAGCGAGGAGCAAGGAGCGAGGAGCGAGGAACGTGGAGCGAGGAGCGATTCGCGAGGAGATTCGCGGAGATTGATTGGAGTTTTGCGCTTCGGGCAAAGGTGGTGTGACCCCGGGAGTTCCCTCTTCTTCCCGCCAATCCGTTGCACGTGGTTGAGGCAAGTGTGTTGTGATGGATAGCAAGTTGTAGGTTGCATGTTGAAATTAGATGGAATTGCCTACATGATATATGTCCACTTGCCATGTTTTAATGATTGATATGATATGATGAGCATGTTTAACATATTATGATGCCATGTGTTAATATGTGAATTTAATATGATATTTGGCATGGTTGCATGCATGTCATGAGATAGGGCGAGGGCGGTGAGAAAGTCATAGCTAGTCCGGCAAGGTCGGTGAGAAAGTTATGACTAGTCCGGAACGCCATTGAGTAAGTCCTATGTCGTGATTCCATCCACGTGGTGTTTGGAAGCGAGTAGGCACCCTCCATCTTCGGGATGGAAGGGGGAAAGGGTGCACACCGACGGGTGTGTACTTCCCATACCGGTATGAGGTTCCAGAGGGTCAGGAGCAATGCATTACATCGCATACAAATTGATGATGATATTGATAAGTATTCATGAATGAGGTGTTATACATGATGAAAGATGTTATTGACTTGTTGTTATGCTTGTTGTCCATTGCAAGATGCTTGCTGAGTTTTCGAACTCACCCTTGTGTTTTCTTGTTGTTTTAGGTACCATGAGAACGGCATGCGGGAAAGGGGAATAGTCACACGCTCACACGTTGCTTCACCTTAATGTTTCCCCAAGTCAATTCATTTAGTTTGATAATAAATTGCGTGTGATGGTCTTTAAAATTAAGTCTTAGCTTGGTTAATGAGAGTTCTATTGTTTGTTTGACACTTGGAACCTTAAGAGCTTAATGTTAGTCTTTTATTGTCGTTAAGACTCTATTTATTGCTGTTTTAGATGTTTCTCTTATTGCCATATAATGCCATATTATCGCTGCTCCTTAAATTCATGACAAAACAAAGGAGGTGCTGCCGAAATCTCGGTTTTTAGCCTATGCACCTTTGCTGGAATTTTATGTTAAATATGGTATTTAGTTGTTGTTTAGCTTATGTTTGGTAGCATTCGGGCATATTGAATGCCGGGGTGTTACAGTTGGTATCAGAGCGAGGTTGTAGGTCCTTGGAATGTGAATTTTTTAGTGTCATGCTATAGGGTACAACTAAAATGTGATGTGGAATAACTTAGAAACATGGCTTAGGTTCTAACTAAAACCTTGTTATAGGATAGCAACGTTAAAACTTGCAAAAGTGGTATAACTAATCTAAAATTTGACACACTTGGTTGCACAGTAGGATGGGGTTTTGGTTCATCATTGCATTGCGCTTAATTATTTAATGAAGGATATGCTTATGATGATGTTTGATCTATGATCTTGATTGTGTGATTTTGTGTTTATGTTTTTGTGTTTGGATGGTTGTCTGTCTAAGCAGCCATGCCGAGGGGTAGAGGCCGTGGACGCCGTGGCCGTGGAGACCAGTGGGCGCAGGCTCCTGCAGAGTTGCGGAGTCTGGCTCAGATAAATGATTGGATTTTCATGTTGTGGTGATAAAAGTGGGGTTGTGGTGCCGAAGGGTTTCGGTCACCTCTTTTTGGTTCATAGTAACGGTGAGGTTTGACGGTGTGGCCAGTTAGCGCCATCACCGAAGAACTATTAACCCCTGTAGGAGAAGAATGCTTATCCTTTCTGTCCTTGATCGGGTAGTTGACTGGAGTCAAATAGAAGAGTTGATGGTGGTTCCCTTCGGATGTTCTCTGCTCGACGGCCGGATTTCGCTGTTTTTTTCTTGGCTTTAGTTGAGCTGAACCAAAAGAAAAGTGTTTTGTATTGGATTTTCGCGGATCGTTCTGAGTGCGGTGGTGAGCACCGTGCTTCAGAGTGTGGTTGGACCAGGAGTTGCAACCACTGTGGCAAGCCTGGCCATATGGGGCGAGTCTGCCGGATGAACCCCGGTAGCATCATCAAGTGGGAGACGGTGCCTTCTCCTCCCACTCCAACGGCGTCTTCTAGAGGATCGGTGCACATGATGGCTGCTCCTGTTTCTCAGCCACCCTTTGCGTGGGCGCCACCGCCGCGCATCGGGTGCCCGCACTGCCGCTTCCTCCCCGCTGCCTCCTCCGCCCCAGCCTTGATGGGGCATCACCGAGTCGGGGCTCCTTCTGTCCCGGCGCCACCAGAGTGTACGCTTTGCCGACCGCCGAGTCACCGGGCATCCAGAGGTGGTTTCGTGTACTCTGCTCGTGGATTCCGTTGATGCCTTTGTTCTATTTGATTCCTGAGCATCCTACTCTTTTGTGTCGTCGGAGTTTGCTAGTAGAGCTAAGTTGGGAGTTCGGATTTCTCGAGTCCGTGTTAGTCGCTTCTCTGGGGGTTGATTGCTAGTTCTTTGGTTTGCCCTGGTTGCACCATTGCCATTGATGATGAGGTTTTCTTTGCCAATCTCATGGTGATCCAGCTTGGCTCCTTTTGATGTCATTTTGGGCATGGACTGGCTGCATCGATGCAGTGCTAAGATCTGTTGTTTCGAAGACAGTTTCCTTGCAGGCCCGTCCGGGAAGAGTTGACCTTTCAGGGTGGTATACCCTCCGATTCCGTCTTTGCTTTGACTAGTTTGTTTTCCTGGTCGGCGTTTGAGGCTATTGGGTTTCCTCATGACTTTGTCTCGAGAAGCCATCTTCCTCGATTCCCATTGAGGAGATTTCTGTAGTGAAGGAGTTCGTTGATGTGTTCCCTGACGAGTTGCCTGGTCTACCTCCCGTGAGGAATGTGGAGTTTCGTATTGATCTTGCTCCTGCACTCGACCTATTTCTATCTCTCCATACCGCTTGGCTCGACCTTTTCAAGACGAGTTGAAGAAGCGATTGGAGGATCTGCATGGCCAAAGGCTTCATTCGGCGTAGCGTATCGCCATGGGGAGCACTCCGTCCTCTTCGCCTCAAGAAGGATGGAAGTTGGCGATGTGCATTGATTATCGTGTTTTAACCAAGTGACAGTCAAAAACAAGTATCCTTTGCCTCGCATCGAGGATCTGTTTGACCAACCAAGGGAGCAAAGGTGTTCTCCAAAATTGATCTTCGATCGGGGTATAATCGATCCGTGTGAGGGAGCAGACATTGAGAAGACCGCTTTCTCCACTAGGTATGGGCATTATGAATTTAAAGTTATGTCTTTTGGACTAACTAATGCTCCTCTGTCTTTATGGAGGCGATGAACAAGATGCTACACAAGTACCTTGATGAGTTTGTGGTAGTGTTCATCGATGACATTCTCGATTTACTCTAAATCGTAAGAGGAGCATGAGCGACACTTGAGGCTTGTGCCGAGTACCCTGAGGGAGAATCAATTCTTTGCTGCTGAAAAAGTGCGAGTTCTAGATTTCAGAGTGGGTTTTCTTGGCCACATCATCAATCCAGAGGGCATATCGGTAGATCCTAGCAAAGTCTCAATAGCTTTGGATTGGAAGAGGCCTTCCAATGTCAAAGAGGTGCGTAGTTTCCTTGGGTTGGCTGGATACTATCGGCGTTTTGTGCAGGATTTCTCTATCATTGCCAAGCCACTTTCACGGTGACTCGTAAAGGGATGAAGTTCCAGTGGATCGCAGAGTGTGAACACAAACTGACTTTGAAGGAGAAGTTAGTGATCGCTCCTCGTTCTTACCCTTCCCGAGCCGGGAAGCGCTTCACCTGCTTATTCTCGATGCTTCTCGATTGGGACTTGGGTGTGTGCTCATGCAAGAGGGCAAGGTGATTGCTTATGCTTCGAGGCGCTTGAAAAAGCATGAGCGTAACTATCCCACGCATGATCTTGAGCTAGCCGCCCGTGGTGTTTGCATTGAAGATTTGGAGGCATTACTGCAGACGGGCGAGTCTTGTGATATTTTCACTGATCACAAGAGCCTCAAGTACATCTTTACTCGTAAAGATTTGAACTTGAGGCAGAGGAGGTGGCTAGAGTTGATAAAGGATTATGACCTCACTATCCAAGATCATCCGGGAAGGCAAATGTGGTGGCCGACGCTCTCGATGCAAGACAATGCCCCTGTTGTTGATTGTCTTGTTGCTGATTTTGAGCGCTTGGGAGTCTCCCTACCGCTTATGGGACCGTGCAAGCTGAAACTCAATTGATTCTTGAGTCACGATTCCCGAGCGTGCAGCGGGAGGCACAAAGAAGATGATCGCTTGCTCCAGCAGGTGAGGAAACGCTTGAGGATGGCAAGTCGAGACTTTACCGTTGATGATGCGGGAGTTTTGAGGTTTCAGGGCCGTCAGGCGTGCCCCGTAAATCTCAAGTGAAAGAAGACATTCGAGAGAAGCTCATCGCACCTCAGACACGGTCCATCCTGGAGAGACCAAGATGTACAGGACTTGAAGAAGAATTTCTGGTGGAAAAGGATGAGAGTGGATATTGCCAAGTATGTGGCGTCTTGTGGGATCTGTCGAGAAGATCAAAGCTGAGCATAAGCGCCCCGCCGGCCTCTGTTGTACCATTGAGGTCCTCGTGTGGCCATGGGATGACATCTCCATGGATTTCGTGGTTGGTCTACCTCGTTCTCCACGAGGAAGGATGTGTTTGGGTTGTGGTGGACCGTCTCAGCAAGTCTGCGCATTTCATTCCCATCCGCACGACCAATTCAGCGAGCGAGTTGGCTCCCATCTATGTGCGGGAGATTGTGAGATTGCATGGTGTACCCAAGACCATTATCTCTGATCGGGATGCGAAGTTCGTCTCCAAGTTCGGGAGAGTTTGCAGAGTGCTTTGGGTACGCAGCCTTTGCCTTAGTACCGCTTTTCACCCTCGACAGATGGGCAACTGAAAGGCACCATCCAAACTTTGGAGGACATGCTCGGGGCCTGTGTGATGGCTTGGAAGGGTAGCTGGGAAGACCATTTGCCCCTTGCAGAGTTTGCTTACAATAACAGCTACCATTCCAAAGATCCGGCTGCTCCTTATGAGGTAATCAGATGGTCGGAAGTGCAGATCGCCACTTTGTTGGGATCTTGTGGGCGAGAGAGCTATTCTTGGGCCGGATTGGGTTCAGCAGATCGTTGATCGCGTGTCGGAGGTTCGGCAGAACCTTCTCGCAAAGACAGAGCGCATGTAAGAGCTATGCTGATGTGGAGGCGAGACTTGGAGTTCGAGGTGGGTGATAGCGCATCTTGCGAGTATCTCCCACCAAGGGTGTGGTGCGTTTGGCACCAAAGGAAAGCTCACCCAAGGTATGTTGGGCCTTTTCCTATCCTCGCCCGAGTTGGCAGGTTGGCCTATCGCCTAGAGCTACCTAATCCATGCAAGGTGTGCATGATGTGTTCCATGTCTCGATGTTGAAGAAATACTTGCACGATCCGAGTTGGTGGTTCCATTGGAACCATTAGTGCTTGAGCAGACCTCACCTTCGAGTCCCGTCTGTGGGAAATTCAGGGACGTCGAGCGAGTGATGAAGAACAGGACGCTTAAGTTTGTCAAGGTCCTGTGGTCACATCAGACCGAGAGAGAAGCGACTTGGGAGCTGGAATCTCGCATGCGAGAAGTATCCCGAGCTGTTCGCCTCGGGTATGTGATGTGAAAATTCGACCTTTGGTTTTGGCTGGGTTTCGTGTTGGTGCGTTTAGATTCGAGGTCGAATCCTGTTGAAGGGGAAGAATGTGACACCTGAGTGTCGTGAACCTTATTATTGAGCATGATAAGGTTAAATACAGTATGAGATGTGGAAATAAGGTTAAGATCATAAGGATCGGGGTTAATAACGCTTCCGGCCGCTTCCGGCCGCTTTGGTTTTGGGCCTTCCTGGGAGTTTTGGGCCTTGGTGGGCTTTGGTGGGATGGATTAGGACTCCGTGAACGGACTAGGATTGGGTTGAGGGCTGTTAAAAGGGCTCCCCTGCCCCTTGCGCCCCACCTCAGCCCCTTGCGCCCCACCTCCCTCTTGCGCCTCTCTCCTCCCTCCCTCCCCTAAGCCCTAGCCCCCCCAAACCGTGCGCACCCCCTCCCTTTCCTCCACCACCACACCACCTCCCCACCACCCCTTGCTGCCCTAGGGTGGCCTCCCCACCCCTGCACCTTGTGGAGTCATCCCGTGGAGCGAGGAGCGAGGAGCAAGGAGCGAGGAGCGAGGAACGTGGAGCGAGGAGCGATTCGCGAGGAGATTCGCGGAGATTGATTGGAGTTTTGGCGCCGGGCAAAGGTGGTGTGACCCCGGGAGTTCCCTCTTCTTCCCGCCAATCCGTTGCACGTGGTTGAGGCAAGTGTGTTGTGATGGATAGCAAGTTGTAGGTTGCATGTTGAAATTAGATGGAATTGCCTACATGATATATGTCCACTTGCCATGTTTTAATGATTGATATGATATGATGAGCATGTTTAACATATTATGATGCCATGTGTTAATATGTGAATTTAATATGATATTTGGCATGGTTGCATGCATGTCATGAGATAGGGCGATGGCGGTGAGAAAGTCATAGCTAGTCCGGCAAGGTCGGTGAGAAAGTTATGACTAGTCCTGAACGCCATTGAGTAAGTCCTATGTCGTGATTCCATCCACGTGGTGTTTGGAAGCGAGTAGGCACCCTCCATCTTCGGGATGGAAGGGGGAAAGGGTGCACACCGACGGGTGTGTACTTCCCATACCGGTATGAGGTTCCAGAGGGTCAGGAGCAATGCATTACATCGCATACAAATTGATGATGATATTGATAAGTATTCATGAATGAGGTGTTATACATGATGAAAGATGTTATTGACTTGTTGTTATGCTTGTTGTCCATTGCAGTATGCTTGCTGAGTTTTCGAACTCACCCTTGTGTTTTCTTGTTGTTTTAGGTACCATGAGAACGGCATGCGGGAAAGGGGAATAGTCACACGCTCACACGTTGCTTCACCTTAATGTTTCCCCAAGTCAATTCATTTAGTTTGATAATAAATTGCGTGTGATGGTCTTTAAAATTAAGTCTTAGCTTGGTTAATGAGAGTTCTATTGTTTGTTTGACACTTGGAACCTTAAGAGCTTAATGTTAGTCTTTTATTGTCGTTAAGACTCTATTTATTGCTGTTTTAGATGTTTCTCTTATTGCCATATAATGCCATATTATCGCTGCTCCTTAAATTCATGACAAAACAAAGGAGGTGCTGCCGAAATCTCGGTTTTTAGCCTATGCACCTTTGCTGGAATTTTATGTTAAATATGGTATTTAGTTGTTGTTTAGCTTATGTTTGGTAGCATTCGGGCATATTGAATGCCGGGGTGTTACATGAATGGTCGACCCTGTCGGACGCCATTGAATTGGAATGAGACCGGCGAGCGCCGTGTCTTCGGGCCTGATATTCTTCAAGAGGCTGAAGAGCAGATCGCTATGATTAGGGAAAGGTTGAAGATAGCCCAATCTCGACAGAAGAGTTATGCTGACAATCGTCGCCGAGATTTGAGTTTTGAACCAGAAGACTTTGTATACCTCAGAGTTACGCCTCTCAGGGGAGTTAAGAGGTTCCATGCCAAAGGGAAACTTGCACCCCGTTATGTTGGACCATTTAAGATTTTGAGTCGCAGAGGCGAAGTTGCTTACTAGCTGGAGTTGCCACAGTCGTTGGCAGGAGTGCATGACGTATTCCATGTGTCCCAGTTGAAGAAGTGTCTCCGAGTTCCTGAGGAACAGACACCGCTAGAGTCAATTGAGTTGCAAGAAGATTTGACTTATAAGGAACATCCCGTGAGGATTCTAGACACAATGGATCGAGAAACCGTAAATAAGTCAACCCGCTTCAGAGAGTTCAAAGGAGCAACCATGAGGAAAGCGGTTTACTTGGGAGCGAAGAGGATTTGAAGAAAGAGTTTCCAAACCTATTCTCAGTGAGCTCCTGAATCTCTGTGGACTAGATTCTATTAAGGGGGGGAGGTTTGTAACACCCCAAAATTTTGCTTTTCTTAAATTCATGTGTGATTGGCACTTTGGTGAATTTTTGGAATTTTCTGGAATTTATTTGGATTTATTTGGAATTTATTTGAATTTATTCCATTTTGGAATAATTAAAGAATTTAATTTTGCAAATAAAATTTTGTTGGAAATATTTTATTTGAGTCCAAAATGATCCAAAGTATTTTCCGGAATTTTTCTGGAATTTTTCTGAGTCTTTTGCTATTTTTAATGAATTAAATGAATTACTGGGAATTATTTTAAATATTAAATCGCTGGAAATCCAAACCGAAGTCGATTCATCGCTCATCCGATCGAGCCCGAGTCGACTCGAAGTTCGAGTCCGACCGAGCCACGTGACTCGACCGAACCCACTCGGCCGAAGCCTTAATCAAGGGATCGTTGGATCTTGATCCAACGGCCACGATTGAGCCACGCCACCAGCCCGAGCCCGACCGAGCCAGCCACCGCCGAGTCCGACCGGACCCAAACTCGAGCACCGTTGGATCGAGATCCAACGGTCGCGGCGCTGCCACGCCACCCTCTCTGCGGCCACGGACTCGCTGCCGAATCAGAATCGACCTCGGTCTCCGGCGCTTTCACGGACACCGAGGTCGCTATTTAATGCGCCGCCACCTCTGGCCGTGACTCCAGACTTCAGCGCGACCAGAGACCTAGAACAACGTCGCCGGAGCCGCCGCCCGTTCGGCCCTGTCGCTCGCCGGAGTTGCCGTAACGCTCGCGCGGTTTTTATTGCGTTAAAATCGCCGTTAAATGCGTCCTCTGCCGCCCGTTGACCCCGAATCCGGACTACTTGCCGCGGCGAGACGCACCGAGATCTCTCACTTCGCCGGAAGCGCCGAACGCTTACGCGTCGGCAAGGTCGTCGTCCTCCGCCGGTGAGCAGGCGCCGCCAAGCCATCGCCGGACGCGAGCTCTCTCGGCCCGTCCGATCAAGATCCAACGCTGAGATCACGCCACGCCATCGCACGGTGAGATTGCGTTATTTATTTCAGATCTAATCTCGACCATCGGATCTAGATCCAACGGTCCAAATCAATGCGTTAACCCAAACGCTGGCAACACCGATCTAATCCGCCGCTGATTTTCAAATCAACGGCCGAGATCGAGCCACGCTGGCCTGGAAGTTGGACCGACGCGTCGGGCCGCCAGACGCTGCGTGACGCCGACATCGCCCGGGCCCGCGTGTCACGGCCGGCCGAACCACACCATGACGCCACGCCGACGCCATGGCGGCCCGCATGTCGCTGGCTAAACCAGCCAAGCGCCGACGTCACCCATGACGCCACAAAGGTCCCACCTGCCGCCACCGTGGCCGAGCCTCGCCGACGCCGGGCCGATGACGCTACCCGAGTGGGCCCACATGTCGGGCCTCACGTAAAGTCGTGGACCGAGTCCACTGTAGACCCGAGCCGAGCGT
This sequence comes from Rhipidocladum racemiflorum, assembly GCA_036346355.1. NCBI lineage: Eukaryota > Viridiplantae > Streptophyta > Magnoliopsida > Poales > Poaceae > Rhipidocladum > Rhipidocladum racemiflorum. The sequence goes on along the minus strand of CM070576.1, from coordinate 34,226,732 downwards.
GGACCAAGTCCATGGACCTACGACGCCACCAACCAATTAGAGGCTGCCACGTGTCAATTATGACGCAATAATTAATTTCCTATAAATAATATGATTTAATAAATTTTTTTAATAATTTATTTGATTTTCAAAAATTCAAACTCTTATAAATTTTTAGTTTCAACTACGATTTGAGTTATTCTTATTTATAAATTTTTATAAAATTGAGATATACCTAAATATTAATTTTATTTAATTTTTGGACTAAAGTTTTTCTCTGTAAAATTATTTAATTGATTATTTAAACATTAAATAATCATAACTTTTATGCTTTAACTCCGATTTGAACGATTCCAGCTTCCTAAAAATCCGAAAATTATGTTCTCTCTGTTTATGGATTTTATTTGGAGTTTTGGGATGTTTTTGCCTATTGTTTATTTGTGTATTGCTATTTGCACGCTTTACGAGTAGACGTTGAAGTGCCTAAGGATTCAAGGAGAAGTATTGACTCAGATCCAACTCAAGACCAAGAGCAAGTACTTTTTGAAGGCAAGTTGTGCTTTGACCATGTTGATCCTATTTCAAATCTATTTTGATTTAAACTATTGCATGCTAGATCAATTAGAAAAATACTTTGCTTAAACATGGGGTTAGATAAATACCAATTTGTCAGATGACACCTTGATTATTTAAGTATGTGCCATGATCCCTTGTCACCCTAGTTGTGGATTACTAGTTGGACATTATTAAATTGCCAACATGGGTTTAGACCGCTGTAGTATAACGCTTAGACTCACACGTGCTCATAACATGATTTTGGACAATCAAATGTTAATATTGACTTAATGATATATTGAACCTGTTTTGGAAAGGTATCATGTGAGGTTGATGGCACGTGGTGCATGGTAATCAACTGGGGTTTGATAAACGCTGACGGGCATGTGGCAAGAGTAATCAGGTGGGCCAGTTGTGGCATTGGGGATGTTGATTTGGTTCTTCGGGTAGTCTTGCCCTGGTCACTCTAAGGACTTAACCTTGCAAGCCTTTGAACTGGGTCATACTTGCAACCACATGGCTGGAATGGGACGGCCCTAGTTGACTAAGTCGCTAAGGACTCACTTGTGGAGCCTCAGGGTGTGTAACACCCCAAAATTTTGCTTTTCTTAAATTCATGTGTGATTTGGCACTTTGGTGAATTTTTGGAATTTTCTGGAATTTATTTGGATTTATTTGGAATTTATTTGAATTTATTCCATTTTGAAATAATTAAAGAATTTAATTTTGCAAATAAAATTTTGTTGGAAATATTTTATTTGAGTCCAAAATGTTCCAAAATATTTTCCAGAATTTTTCTGGAATTTTTCTGAGTCTTTTGCTATTTTTAATGAATTAAATGAATTACTGGGAATTATTTTAAATATTAAATCGCTGGAAATCCAACTCGGTCAAGTATCGTTTCATCCGACCGAAGTCGAACCCGAGTCGACTAACCCGACCGAGCCGCTTGACTCGACCGAACCCACTCCTAAACCTAATCAATCCCAACCGTTGATCAAGATCCAACGGCCGAGATCCGCCTGCACGGCTCGAGCCAGAATCGCCGGATCCGATCGCTTCGCGGCGATCGTGGGTCGCTGATCGCGCCACGTGGACGGCCACGATTTCGCCGTTTTCGCCGAGTCCGAAGCCGACTTCGCCGCGCCGCCAGAGCGAACTAGGTTTCCGCCTCAGGGCACGGACGCCGAGGCTATTTAAAGCGTGAGACGCCCCCGAGGTTGCCCTCATCCTTGCGCACCTGCTCTCGAGCCATTTCGCCGAGCCGCCACCGTTGAGCCGCAATCGCCGCCGGAGTTGTCTCTTCCTCCGCCGCGGTTTGCTTTCGCTTCGCTGCCGTCCGCCGCCTTCCGCCGAAGAAGGAGGCCAGATCCGAGTCCCCGCGACGACGCACTGGCGGCGAGGCTTTATCTCGCCGAGCACGCCCCAAACGCCGCCGGCTCGTTGCCGCCCCCTGCCTCCGGCCAAGCCGGCGCCGCCGTGAAGCCATCGCCTGGCGAAGCTCGGAGGACCGCCGGATCCAGACGGACGGCTGAGGTGAGCTCACGTGTTCCCAAACCCGATTAGATTCGATCGCTGGATCAAGATCCAACGGTTCACAATTGCCACGCGGCCGTAGCAAAGGCGAATATAGGATTAGATCTCGACCGCCCGATCTAGATCGAACGCCCACGAGCAACGAGTAGTTTCAACGTGTTAACCCTGGATCTAATCCGCGCCGCTGATTTTCAAACCAACTACCGAGATTGGCGCCACGTGTTGGGAAGATGGACCGCCGCGGTCAACGCCGCCCACGCTGCTGGCAGGCAGGACGCCGACGCCAAGGCCCGCGTGTCGAGGGGCCGCATGTCGCTGGTCGACCTCGCCAGCGCCGACGCCACCCATGACGCCACAATGGGTCCCACCTGCCGCCACTGTGGTCGAGCCCCGCCGACGCCGGGCCGATGACGCTACCCGAGAGGGCCTACATGTCGGGCCGACACGAGTCGTGGACCGAGTCCACCGAGACCCAAGCCGAGCGTGACCAAGTCCATGGATCTACCGACGCCAGCAGGCCAATCAGAGCTGCCACGTGTCCATGCCGACGCAATAATTAATTTCCAAAAGAAAATGATTTATTAATTCGAAATATTGATTCAAATTTAGATTCAAACTTCAAACGCTTATAACTTTTATGCTTCAACTCCGATTTGAGCGATTCAAATTTCTAAATTTGTATAAAATTGAGATCTACCTAAATATGAATTTTATTTAATTTTTGGACTAAAGTTTTTCTCTGTAAAATTATTTAATTGATTATTTAAACTTTAAATAATCATAACTTTTATGCTTTAACTCCAAATTTGACGATTCCAGCTTTCTAAAAATCCAGAAAATTATGTTCTCTCTGTTTATGGATTTTATTTGGAGTTTTGGGATCTTTTGCATAGTGTTCATTTGTGTATTTGCTATTTGCACGCTTTTACGAGTAGACGCTGAAGTGCCTGAAGGATTCAAGGAGAAGTATTGACTCAGATCCAACTCAAGACCAAGAGCAAGTGCTTTTTGAAGGCAAGTTGTGCTTTGACCATATTGATCCCATTTCAAATCTATTTTGATTTAAACTATTGCATGCTAGTTTAATTAGAAAGATACTTTGTTTAAACCTCGGGGTTAGATAAATACCAATTTGATATATGACACCTTGATTACTTAAGTATGTGCCATGACCTTTGTCACCCTAGTTGTGGTTTACTAGTTGGACATTACTAAATTGCCAACATGGGTTTAGATCGTTGTAGTATGTCGCTTAGACCTGCTTACGTGCTCATGACATGATTTTGGACAATCAAACGCTAATATGGACTTAATGATATATTGAACCTGTTTTGGAAAAGTATCATGTGATGTTGACGGCACGTGGTGCATGGTAATCAATCGGGTTTGATAAACAGATTTCGATCGGGCATGTGGCAAGAGTAATCAGTGGCCGCTTGTGGCATTGGGAGTGATGATTTGGTTTTTCTGTAGTCTTGCCCTGGTCACTCTAAGGACTTAACCTTGCAAGCCTTTGAACTGGTCATACTTGCAACCACATGGCTGGAATGGGACGGCCCTAGTTGACTAAGTCGCTAAGGACTCACTTGTGGAGCCTCAGGGTGTCGGGCTTACACCTTTGTGTGATTGTACGGGGAGCGATCGTGGCCGTGGCCAGGTACCCATCTAACGGTGTGTTGGTCCCATACTTCGCCTTGGCTAAGGGAAGGGATGGTGTAGAGCACGCACTGAGAGGACCACCTGTGTTGTTTGAGGCTTCCGAAGGCTTTGTTACTGAACTCGCCTCTTGTGGTGTTTGACTGTATCTTGTGGGTAAAGTGCATAACCTCTCGCAGAGTGTAGAATCTATTTGAATAGCCGAGTCCACTGCATCGACAATGCTCGGAATTACAATAAGGGGTAGACTTTCCTAAAATAACTTGGTTTTGAAAAGATAGGTTGGTTTAACAAGGAAGATGATGGAAATATGGTTTAGGATGGGAAAATGTTTATTAAACTTCTTGAAAAGTTATTTATGCTTTACTTATTTCTACTGCTTTCGAATCTACTTATATTACTTGTCAAAAGTCAAGCATCGCAAATATACCTCGAGCTATTCCTTTGTACTAAGCCATGCATATAGTATATTAGCTTGCATTCTCAGGCATGACTTGTCGAGTACCAAGTACTCACTCTTGCCTCAACACAATATCGCTTGAAGAGGAGATTACGCCACTTTGGAGGAGGAACTCCAAGAAGACCCGCCTACTTAGGATGCGAGCCTGCCATTGCCTGTGGTATACCGGATGGCGCCACTAAGTTTATTTGATTTTCCGCCGCCGCTATTTCTCTTTTAATAAGTTTCGCCTTGCAAGGCATATATTTGTAACTTGGCCATAAGGTCGAGTAACCCTTTGATTATTTAAATAAAGTACTTTGATAGTATCGTATGGTATGATTGTGATATATACCGATGTTAAGACTGTGTGCACTAGCGCGTTCCTGGACTAGTGCTGAATACACAGAGGGTCCGGATTTGCAAATTCAGGGTCCCGACAGAGGTGGTATCAGAGCCATACTTGACTGTAGGCTCAACCCTAAGCTAGAATGGTCGTAGTGAGGATAAAACCTATTTTCTAAAAGCTAAAAAGTTGTCAAGATAAGAAATTACCTCTCGACTTATCCCCTTCTCTCTTTTCTTGTCTCTTGCTGAAATTCTCCCTTACCTTGTCACAATTGAAAAATTCCGAGTTCTTACGAAAAGCACTCTTGTGACAGATGGAGGAAGAGTTCAACTACGTTGATCTAGGAGTTGGTCACGCCATGAACTTTGGCACATGCTACAAACTCTGAGATTTTGAGAAGCCCCAATACCAAGTGGAAGTGATCGACAAGCTGTGATTGATCAAGGCTTGTGACGTGAGGATTGAGGTACCTGTCAGAAGAGGGGCCTGTGCAATCGCTCGATACATCGCACCGCTAGAAGATCTACAATGCAGATGGGTATCCAAGAAGTTTCACGACGAGCAATGCGGCACATTACCAAGATCCACGCCAGAGAGTTGGAAAGCACGGTGTTCCGTTATCATCCGCAAGAGCGATAACCTTCTTGACCCGAAGACGATTCAGATGAGAATGCCACGTACATACGCTTGGCACGATTCGTCGTCGCCAGAAGATGTACTAGATAATACAAGCAAGGAGCTACAGAAGGCCCGCAAGGAGATCACGACAGAGAAGAACAGATGGCGGGAAGCTCAAGAGTATGTGGCACACCTTCTACGAAGGATTGACGAGTTGGAGATGACTTTGTACGACTGCACTCCAGAGCCAAGATTTGAGCTACACGAGCCGATCCAGAGGAGTCGATCTCGATGAGGACACCGCTTCTTCGACTACCACAGATGACATAGTCGCCGACATGGCGATCGCTTTCGCGCCTATGCCGCAAAGACCCGCACTCTGTGCCGTGGAGGTTTTCTCGATGAGTGAGCTTAGGTTCTATAGTGAGACTCCTTCGCCGAGTCATAGAATAAAGAGTCACCCTTTAGGCGTTAGGACTCCAGAGTTAGTTCGATTTGGATTTGCTTTGTTTGTCGAGTGTGCAAGATGTGTTGCAAGGCCCTTAGGCATTGTAAGCAGCCATACCAAGTTATTAATAATAAAGTTGGACCTTAAAGTTACCCCTTTTGCCCCGCATAAGTTCCATATTACTTGTCTATTCTTGTTTCCTCATCTCTAAACCTAGAGCAAATCAACAGATGGTGAACACCCGTGGGAACTTTGGAAGCAATGGGAGTGGATCTCGCCCAATGTAAAACCCCAATGATGGAGCACCAAAGACCGCCATCGGATGTGCAGAATTTTGGAGCATTTCTTGTCGCTGCACTCCGCTTGATGCATGCTATGATGCAACAAATGCAGCATCGTCATCGCCAGGCCACCGCTAATCAAGTTAATCAGTGACCACGCCGTAATACAAGGCCGTCGAGTTCATGAGGACTCACCCACCCACTTTCTCTCGGGAATGCCAATCCATTGGAGGCCGACGATTGGTTAAGATCAATCGAGAGGAAGCTACATATAGCTCAATGCATAGGGAATGAGAAGGTACTTTACGCTTCTCATCGCTTGGAAGGAACAATTACGAATGGTGGGAGAACTTCGTACACGCAGAGAACCCTCAAGATATCACTTGGGAAGAGTTCACAATGCATTCGACAAGATCACGTGCCTCAAGGAATTATGGACCTTAAGAAGGAGGAGTTCAGAGCATCAAGCAAGGTAATCACCGCTGGTCGACTACCCGAACAAGTTCACATTACTAGCACGCTACGCACCGAGGACGTAGCGACGCATAAATCCGCATACCTCGCTTTATGAAGGGACTTAACTCAGATTGCAAGTAGGGTTGATCACCCACACCTTCCTGATTTCCAAGAGTTGGTGAATAAGGCACTTATTCTTGAGGACAAGCGCAAGGAACTGGATGAGAACAGAAGCGCAGGATGCAACAAAGAAGGATCACGCCAGGAACGCAAATACCGAGAGTTGCACCAAATCAATTCTTCGATTCCAACCACGTAATGCAACGAGGACACCATCCCCAAAGACCAAGACTCGCCAATCGTAACTACCAAACCCCACTTCGCTTAGAAACGCTACCCCCTGTGCAACAAGAAGGAACAGTTGAGACGCCGTTACAACCGCAACGAGCCAGACACTTTGCCAACAGCTTGTCCGAAGAAGATGCCAGGAGCGACCCGCCGCTTCAATCTAGGAACCACCCCAGCTAGGACGCCAAAGACCAGGAGCCACACCCTGCATCGTGGTGAGAGGCCGAGTCAACCATGTCACCGCAGATGCACCGCAGAATGCTACGGACGTCAGACGGGTAAGTTACTTGTTAACTCAAGACTGCAATGCTTTGTTTGACTCGAGCTTCAGATTCGCTTGTTTCGCAAGGCTTTGCTACTAGAAATGACTTGAGAATTGCAAGACTTAAGTGCATGCTTTTAGTTCAAACCCCTGGTTCCGAACTCCGAACGGAAGTAGGATGTTCCGGGTGAGAATACTAATAGATGGAATAGAGTTCCTAGCAAACCTTATAATTTTGGAGACCTGCACCTTAGATGTTATATTGGGAATGGATTGGTTATCCAAGCACAAGGTCGTATTGGATTGTGGACGAAGAACTATCTCGCTTGAGAGCCCGTGTGGGAAGAAAGTGGAATTTCAAGCCACCGCAGCTAGAGATGGACAGCTTGATGGTTAACAGTACCAAGGCAATCAGCATAGAGGATGTTCCAAAGAGTGAATGAGTACCTGATGTTTTTCCCGAAGATCTACCCTGGTATGCCGCTGCACAGGACATAGAGTTTGTGATAGAGCTTGTACTGCACAAAGACCGATAGCAAAGAGACCCTATCTGATGTCTACCGAGGAGTTGGTAGAAATGAAGAAACAAATAGAAGAGTTAATGGAGAAAGGATTTATCGTACCAAGTTCGTCACCGTGGGAGCACCGCTTTGTTTGTCAAGAAGAAGGACCGGAGTTTCAGGATGTGCATTGACTACCGTGCACTCAATGAAGTCACCGTGAAGAATAAGTATCCGCTACCCAGGATTGATGATTTGTTTGATCAGCTTAAGAGGAGCCGGAGTTTTCTCCAAGATTGATCTCGAGATCGATACCATCGCTTGAAGATCCGATCGTAAGATATTCAAGATCGCATTCTCGCCAAGATATGGACATTACGAGTTTACGCTATGTCCTTTGGGCCGATTTAATGCGCCAAATTATTTCATGAATATGATGAATAAGGTGTTCATGGAATATTTGGACAAGTTTGTCGTCGTGTTCATAGACGATATCCTAATCTACTCCAAGACAGAGGATGAACATGCCGAACACTTAAGGCGAAGTTTTGGAAAAGCCGAGGAACAAAGAACTTTTCGCCAAGTTCAGCAAGTGTGACTTTTGGAAGGACAAAGTGGAGTTTCTTGGACATGTAATGACTGCAGTATGAGTCGCCAGAGATCCAAGCAAAGTAGAAGCTGTGTTACATTGGGAGCCGCCGAAGACTGTGACCCAGATTCGAGTTTCCTTGGAATGGCAGGATACTACCGCCCTTTCATTGAAGGCTTTTCGACAATTGCGGCCTCTTACGCAATTGTCAAGAAGGAAAAGAAGTTTGTATGGACGCCGTAATGTGAGAAAGGATTTCAGAGTCAAGAAGCGATTGACATCAAGCACTGTTAGTTCTACCGACGTTGCTCAAAGCTTTGATATTTATTGTGACGCATCGCGCCAAGGACTTGGATGTGTGCCGATGCAGAATGGAAAGGTCGCCGCTATGCATCAAGGCAGTTGAGGCCGCATGAGGAAAATTATACGACACATGACATAGAGTTAGCCGCCGTAGTGCATGCCTTGAAGATATGGCGCCACTATCTGATTGGAAACATATGTGAAGTGTATACGGATCATAAGAGTTTTAAGTACATATTCACCCACGGATCTGAATATGAGGCAAAGGAGATGGCTAGAGTTAATCAAGGACTACAATGTTGGAATCCATTACTATCCCTGAAGGCCAACGTAGTTGCCGATGCTCGAAGTCGGAAGAGCCATACCGCGAGTATGTTGCTAGCCATAAGTCAGATGAGTTATGTGAGGAGTTTCAAAATGAAGATTGAGGTTGTACCTAGCGGCTTCTTGGCCCAATTATAAGTAAAACCTTCACTTGAGTATCAGATTCGATAAGTACAAATGGATGATGACTAGATCCGCAGTATTAAGTCCATCAAGGAGGAAGGCAAGGCAGAGGACTTCAAGTTGATGAGCAAGGCACGCTGTGGATGAAGGATCGCATTTGTGTGCCTAACAAAAAGGAGTTAAAGCAATCGATTTTGGAAGAAGCCCATGACTCCAAGTACTAATTCACCCCGAAGCGCCAAGATGTATCAGATCTCAAGGAGAGATTCTCGTGGCCGAGTATGAAACGTGAAGTTGCCGAGCATGTTGCATTGTGCGACGATGCCGTAGAGTCAAGGCAATGCATCGAGACCAAAGCAGGATTGCTACAAATTACTAAAATACCTCAGTGGAAGTGGGAGGAAATCGGAATGGATTTCATTACCGGCTTGTCAAGACTCAAGGGGTTATGACTCCATATGGGTTATAGTGGATCGCTTGACTAAAGTAGCCCATTTTATCCCCGTGAAGACCACTTACTCGGGAGATAAATTAGCGTAATTGTATATGATCAGATTGTCTGCTTGCACGAGTACCAAAGAGGATTGTATCGACAGAGGTACCCAATTTACCTCAAGGTTTTGGAATAAGTTGCATGAAGCCATGGGGACCCGCTTGAACTTCAAGACGGCTTATCATCCACAAGACGGATGGACAGACCGAAAGAGTCAACCAGATTCGAAGATATGCTAAGAGCTTGTGCATTGGCTTATGCTACCTCTTGGGATAAGAGTTTGCCGTGATGCCGAGTTCAGTTACAACAATAGTTATCGGGCTAGTTTACGATGTCACCTTTGAGGCATCAGATGGTCGACCATGCTGACGCCATTGAATTGGAATGAGACCGGCGAGCGCCGTGTCTTTGGGCCTGATATTCTTCAAGAGGCTGAAGAGCAGATCGCTATGATTAGGGAAAGGTTGAAGATAGCCCAATCTCGACAAAAGAGTTATGCTGATAATCGTCGCCGAGACTTGAGTTTTGAACCGTAAGATTTTGTTTACCTCGTAGTTACGCCTCGTGGGAGTTAAGAGGTTCCATGCCAAAGGGAAACTCGCACCTGCTATGTTGGACCATTTAAGATTTTGAGCCGCAGAGGCGGTTGCTTATCACCGGAGTTGCCACAAATGCTGGCAGGAGTACATGATGTATTCCATGTGTCCTGGCTTAAAGAAGTGTCTCCGAAGTTCCCCGAGGAATGCATACACCGCTAGAGTCAATTGAGTTGCAAGAGGATTTGACTTATAAGGAACATCCTGTGAGGATTCTAGACACAATGGACCGAGAAACTAGAAACAAGTCAACCCGCTTCAGAGTTCAAGTGGAGCAACCATGAGGAAAGCGGTCGACTTGGGAGCGTGAAGAGGATTTGAAGAAAGAGTTTCCAAACCTATTCTTTAGTGAGCCCCGAATCTCTGGACTAGATTCTATTAAGGGGGAGGTTTGTAACACCCCAAAATTTTGCTTTTCTTAAATTCATGTGTGATTTGGCACTTTGGTGAATTTTTGGAATTTTCTCGAATTTATTTGGATTTATTTGGAATTTATTTGAATTTATTCCATTTTGAAATAATTAAAGAATTTAATTTTGCAAATAAAATTTTGTTGGAAATATTTTATTTGAGTCCAAAATGTTCCAAAATATTTTCCGTAATTTTTCTCGAATTTTTCGAGTCTTTTGCTATTTTTAATGAATTAAATGAATTATCGGGAATTATTTTAAATATTAAATCGCTGGAAATCCAACTCGGTCAAGTATCGCTCATCCGACCGAAGTCGGAACCCGAAGTCGGACTCGAACCCGACCGAGCCGCTTGACTCGACCGAACCCACTCCTAAACCTAATCAATCCCAACCGTTGATCAAGATCCAACGGCCGAGATCCGCCTGCACGGCTCGAGCCGTGAATCGCCGGATCCGATCGCGCTGCGGCGATCGCGGGCCGCTGATCGCGCCACGTGGACGGGCCACGATTTTCGTTTTCGCCGAGTCCGAGCCGACTTCGCCGCGCCACGCCGTAGCGAACTAGGTTTCCGCCTAGGCACGGACGCCGAGGCTATTTAAAGCGTGAGACGCCCCCGAGGTTGCCCTCATCCTTGCGCACTGCTCTCGAGCCATTTCGCCGAGCCGCCACCGTTGAGCCGCAATCGCCGCCGGAGTTGTCTCTTCCTCCGCCGCGTTTGCGCCGGCTTCGCTGCCGTCTGCCGCTCTTCCGCCGAAGGAGGCTCAGATCCGAGTCCTCGCGACGAGACGCACTCCGCGAGGCTTCATCTCGCCGAGCACGCCCCAAACGCCGCCGCTCGCTCGTTGCCCCTCGCTCTCCGGCCAAGCCGCCTGAAGCCATCGCCGTCCTGGCGAGCTCGGAGGACCGCCGGATCCAGACGGACGGCTGAGGTGAGCTCACGTGTTCCCAAACCCGATTAGATTCGATCGCTGGATCAAGATCCAACGGTTCACAATTGCCACGCGTCGTAGCAAAGGCGAATATAGGATTAGATCTCGACCGTCCGATCTAGATCGAACGCCCACGAGCAACGAGTAGTTTCAACGCAGCACCCTGGATCTAATCCGCGCCGCTGATTTTCAAACCAACGGCCGAGATTGCGCCACGTGTCGGGAAGATGGACCGCCGCGTCAACGCCGCCCACGCTGGCAGGGCAGGACGCCGACGCCGGCCCGCGGTCGAGGGGCCGCATGTCGCTGGTCGACCAGCCAGCGCCGACGCCACCCATGACGTCACAATGGGTCCCACCTGCCGCCACTGCGGCCGAGCCCCGCCGACGCCGCCGCCGATGACGCTACCCGAGAGGGCCCACATGTCGGGCCGACACGTAGAGTCGCGGACCGAGTCCACTGTGAGACCCAAGCCGAGCGTGACCAAGTCCATGGACTACCGACGCCGCAGGCCAATCGAGGCTGCCACGTGTCCATGCCGACGCAATAATTAATTTCCGAAAAGAAAATGATTTATTAATTCGAAATATTGATTCAAATTTAGATTCAAACTTCAAACGCTTATAACTTTTATGCTTCAACTCCGATTTGAGCGATTCAAATTTCTAAATTTGTATAAAATTGAGATCTACCTAAATATGAATTTTATTTAATTTTTGGACTAAAGTTTTTCTCTGTAAAATTATTTAATTGATTATTTAAACTTTAAATAATCATAACTTTTATGCTTTTAACTCCAAATTTGACGATTCCAGCTTCTAAAAATCCAGAAAATTATGTTCTCTCTGTTTATGGATTTTATTTGGAGTTTTGGGATCTTTTTGCATAGTGTTCATTTGTGTATTTGCTATTTGCACGCTTTTACGAGTAGACGTTGAAGTGCCTAAGGATTCGAAGGAGAAGTATTGACTCAGATCCAACTCAAGACCAAGAGCAAGTGCTTTTTGAAGGCAAGTTGTGCTTTGACCATATTGATCCCATTTCAAATCTATTTTGATTTAAACTATTGCATGCTAGTTTAATTAGAAAGATACTTTGTTTAAACCTGGGGTTAGATAAATACCAATTTGATATATGACACCTTGATTACTTAAGTATGTGCCATGACCTTTGTCACCCTAGTTGTGGTTTACTAGTTGGACATTACTAAATTGCCAACATGGGTTTAGATCGTTGTAGTATGTCGCTTAGACTCGCTACGTGCTCATGACATGATTTTGGACAATCAAACGCTAATATGGACTTAATGATATATTGAACCTGCTTTTGGAAAAGTATCATGTGATGTTGACGGCACGTGGTGCATGGTAATCAATCGGGTTTGATAAACAGATTTCGATCGGGCATGTGGCAAGAGTAATCGTGGGCCGCTTGTGGCATTGGGAGTGATGATTTGGTTTTTCGGGTAGTCTTGCCCTGGTCACTCTAAGGACTTAACCTTGCAAGCCTTTGAACTGGTCATACTTGCAACCACATGGTCGAATGGGACGGCCCTAGTTGACTAAGTCGCTAAGGACTCACTTGTGGAGCCTCAGGTGTCGCTACACCTTTTGTGTGATTGTACTGGGAGCGATCGTGGTCGTGGCCAGGTACCCATCTAACGGTGTGTTGGTCCCATACTTCGCCTTGGCTAAGGGAAGGGATGGTGTAGAGCACGCATCGAGAGGACCACCTGTGTTGTTTGAGGCTTCCGAAAGGCTTTGTTACTGAACTCGCCTTTGTGGTGTTTGACTGTATCTTGTGGGTAAAGTGCATAACCTCTCGCAGAGTGTAGAATCTATTTGAATAGCCGAGTCCACTGTGATCGACAATGCTCTGAATTACAAATAAGGGGTAGACTTTTCAAAATAACTTGGTTTTGAAAAGATGGGTTGGTTTAACAAGGAAGATGATGGAAATATGGTTTAGGATGGGAAAATGTTTATTAAACTTCTTGAAAAGTTATTTATGCTTTACTTATTTCTACTGCTTTCGAATCTACTTATATTACTTGTCAAAAGTCAACATCGCAAATATACCTGAGCTATTCCTTTGTACTAAGCCATGCATATAGTATATTAGCTTGCATTCTCAGCATGACTTGTCGAGTACCAAGTACTCACTCTTGCCTCAACACAATATCGCTTGAAGAGGAGATTACGCCACTTTGGAGGAGGAACTCCAAGAAGACCCGCTCTACTTAGGATGCGAGCCCGCCATTGCCTGTGGTATACCGGATGGCGCCACTAAGTTTATTTGATTTTCCGCCGCTATTTCTCTTTTAATAAGTTTCGCCTTGCAAGGCATATATTTGTAACTTGGCCATAAGGTCGAGTAACCCTTTGATTATTTAAATAAAGTACTTTGATAGTATCGTATGGTATGATTGTGATATATACCGATGTTAAGACTGTGTGCACTAGCGCGTTCCTGGACTAGTGCTGAATACACAGAGGGTCCGGATTTGCAAATTCGGGGTCCCGACAGGGTGTCAATTACACCGTTTGTGTGATTGTACGGGGGAGCGTATCGTGGCTGTGGCCAGATACCCATCTAACGGTGTGTTGGTCCCATACTTCGCCTTGGCTAAGGGAAGGGATGGTGTAGAGCACGAACCGGAGAGGACCACCTGTGTTGTTTGAGGCTTCCGAAAGGCTTTATTCTGAGGAACTTCGCCTTTGTGGTGTTTGACTGTATCTTGTGGGTAAAGTGCATAACCTCTGCAGAGTTTAGAATCTATTTAAATAGCCGTGTCCACGGTACTGGACAATGCTCGGGAATTACAGTCAAGGGTTAGACTTTCTGAAAATAACTTGGATTTGAAAGGTTGGGCTGGTTTAATAATGAAGTTGATGGAAATGTGGTTTAGGATGGGGAAGATGTTTACTAAACTTCTTGAAAAGTTATTTATGCTTTACTTACTTTTACTGCTTTCGAATCTACTTATATTACTTGTCAAATGTCATTTCTTCGCAAAATACCTTGTGCTATTCCTTTGTACCAAGCCATGCATATAGTATATTAGCTTGCATTCTCAGGCATGACTTGTCGAGTACCAAGTACTCACCCTTGCCTCAATACAACACCAGTTGAAGAGGAGACTACACCAGCTTTGGAGGAGGAACTCCAAGAGGATCCGTCTACTTAGGGAAGCGAGCCCAGTCAGTTGCCTGTGGTATACTGGATGGTGCCACGATGTTACCTTATTTGATTTTCCGCTGCTATTATTTCTCTCTGAATAAGTTTCGCCTTACGAGGCATACATTTGTAACTTGGCCATAAGGTCGAGTAAACAGTTTGGTTATTTAAATAAAGTACTTTATCGAGTGGTATGATTGTGATATTTACCAATGTTAAGACTGTGAGCACTAGCGCGTTCCTGGACTAGTGCTGAATACACAGAGGGTCCGGATTTGCAAATTCGGGGTCCCGACAACATATCAGGCAGAACTTCGATTTCATCCACTTCAAGAGGTTCGAAGGGAATACGGAGGCGCTTGTTCAATTGTGATATATGGAAGACGTTGTGGACCGTTGCTAGAGAGGGAGGAAGCCCCAACTGATATGCCGCTTGACCACGTCTTGCAAGGATCCGGAAAGGTCCTATGTATCAAGGTGCCAACTTTCCCTTAACTCTTAAATGAGTGGTGCCTCGGAGGGGAGATACCTTTAGATAGACATAATCACCAACGCTGAAGGAGAGAGGTCTCCTACGACGATCGGCACAGCTCTTCTGCCGTGATTGTGCTACCCTCAAATTTTCTTGAATGGTCTTCACCTTCTCTTCTGCCGTCATGACCATTTCAGGTCCAAAGATGGGACATTCTCCACTCTCGGATCAGTTCAGTGGTGTCCGACAGCTACGACCATAGAGTGCTTCGAAAGGAGACATTTTGATGCTGGTTTGGTAGCTGTTATTGTAAGCAAACTCAGCATATGGAAGACATTCATCCCATTTCTTCCCATAAGATAGAACACAAGCCCTCAACATATCCTGAAGGATCTGATTGACCCCCTCGGTTTGGCCATCAGTTTGCGGATGATATGCTGAGCTATGAAGTAGCTTAGTGCCCAATGCCTCATGCAAACTTTTCCAGAATCGAGAGACAAACTGAGAGCCTCAATTTGAAACTATCTGCTTTGGTACTCCATGAAGACATACAATCCGAGAGATGTATAACTCCGCATACCTCTTGGCTTGATAGGTGTTGCGAACGGCTAGGAGATGTGCGGACTTTGTCAACCGGTCGACTATAACCCATATCGAGTCGTAACCCGAGGAAGTCGTTGGCAGGCCGGTGATGAAATCCATGCCAACCTCTTCCCACTTCCAACTTGGAATGGGTAGCGGCTGAAGAGTGCCAGCCGGCTTGAGGTGTTCGGCCTTCACCCTTTTGCAAACATCACATTCGGACACATAGCGAGCAATCTCACGCTTTATGCGAGTCCACCAAAACCGTTGCTTCAAGTCTTGATACATTTTGTTGCTGCCTGGATGGATTGTGAGTAAAGAGTTGTGGGCTTCATCGAGAATCTTTCTTCTCAATTCTTGGTCTTTAGGGACGACTAGGCGCTTGCCGAACCACAAAGTTCCACAGTCATCAAGATGGAAGCAAGTATCTTGGCCCGAATTCAGTTTGCTACAAATTCGGGCAACGCCCTTGTCCCTCTTTTGAGCCTCTCTAATATGGTCCAGCAGCGTGGAATTCAACTCTAGATTAGCCAAGAAACCTTCTTCAACCATCTCTATGCTGAGTTTTTGTAATTTTGCATAGATGGTGGCACTTCGGGGTTGAAGAGTGAGGCAATTGTATCAGGCCTTGCGACTTAATGCATCAGCCACCACATTGGCTTTTCCCGGGTGGTATTGCACTTCCAAATTGTAGTCTTTGATCAGTTCAAGCCACCTTCTTTGCCTCATATTCAAATCTACCTGAGTGAAGATGCACTTGAGACTCTTGTGATTAGTATAGATGTTGCCCTTGTTCCTAAGAAGATAGTGGCGCCAAATTTTTAAAGCATGGACCACCGCAGCAAGTTCTAAATCATGGGTTGGGTAGTGCTCTTCATGGCGTTTCAATTACTGAGATGCGTAGGCGACAACTCGGCTTTCTTGCATAAGCACACAGCCAAGGCCGATACCTGATGCATCGCAATAAACATCAAATGGCTTGTGAATATCAGGTTGTGTGAGGACAGGAGCTATAGTAAGGCGCTGTTTCAATGTCTGAAATGCTTGCTCACAGCCCGCTAACCATTTGAATTCAACACCCTTCTTCAGTAGCTCAGTCATGGGTTTGGCAATCTTTGAGAAGTCTTGAATGAATCGGCGATAATAGCCTGCAAGCCCAAGAAAACTACGGATCTCCGTGACAGTTTTGGGCTGCTCCCACTTGAGAACATCTTGTACTTTACTTGGATCGATAGCAACACCTTGCTCGGAGAGGACGTGTCCCAAGAAAGATACCTCCTTCAGCCAAAACTCGCACTTGATGAATTTTGCATAGAGGTGATGTTCCCGGAGTCTCTCGAGAATGATACGAAGATGCTTTGCTTGCTCTTCTTCATTTTCTGAGTAGATGAGGATGTCGTCAATGAAGATGACCACAAAGGAGTCAAGTTCTTCCATGAAGATGGAATTCATAAGGCACATAAAGTATGCCGGTGCATTCGTCAATCCGAACGACATGACGGTATACTCATATAAGCCATAACGAGTGGAGAATGCTGTCTTTGGAATATCTTTCGCTCGAATCTTGATCTTATGATATCCGAGCCTCAAATCAATCTTGGAGAACACCCGTACACCAGTAAGTTGATCAAAGAAGATGTTGATCCGAGGAACATGGTACTTGTTCTTTATGGTGACTGCGTTCAAGGGACGATAATCAACGCACAAACGAAGAGAACCGTCCTTCTTGGTCACGAAGAGAGTCGAGAAACCCCAAGGTGAGGAGTTTAGGTGAATGAATCCCTTGTCCATCAGTTCCTTTAATTGGCTCTTCAATTCGGCCAATTCATTTGGTGGGCATTCGATACGGCTGCTTGGAAATTGGAGCAGTCCCGGGCTAAAGCTCAACTACAAACTCAATATCCCGATCCGGCGGCATCCCCGGCAATTCCGCTGGGAACACATCCGAGTATTCAGAAACCACGGAAATGGACTCTAACTCCCTGATTTTAGCACCATTCAAGGAGCAAAGAGTGGCCTTTCCATCATCGAGAAGTAGAGTTAACCAGCAGTCCTTCGGTCCCTTGAGCGAGATGGAGCGACGAGAACAATATAGAATGGCGTACTGCTGTGTTAGCCAATTCATGCCCAAGATAATATCCATCCCACGAAGATCGAGGAGTAGCAAATTGGCAAGGAATGGAACCCCTTGGATTAGCACAGATGCTTCTTGAACTACTTGATTAGCGACAATTTTTGAACCCGATGTTTCAATGAGGAAAGAGGTGTTGCTGCAACTCACTCTCATTCGATGATGCATAGAAAAATCCTTGCGAATAAAAGAATGAGAAGCCCCTGAATCAAATAGAACCCTAGAAGCATGCCCCTCAATGCATAACATACCCGTTAACACATGGTCGCCCTTTGGAATCTCCTCGGCGTTGGTGTAGTTGACTCGGCCATGCTTCGGCACTTGAGGTGCCTTCCCATTGGGACGTGGAGGCAGTGCGGTAGCGTCTTGAGGCCTTGGAGCATTAGAGTTGTTGCCCCGCCTTGGAAAAGGGCAATCCCTGATGAAGTGTCCTGCGTGCCCACAATTGTAGCACTGGCCTGGACCTGAATTCGCCCCCACACTCACTCCCGGCTGTGGCTGTGGGGGCCGGGGAGCAATAGTAGGAGGCACAGCCATCCCAGCTGGTAGGGGAGGTGCAGGAGCAGGTGCCCTAGGTGGAGGAAGGAGGACAGCTCGAGCACGCTGTGAACTGCCACCTGCTGAAAACTGTGCAACCCGCTTCCGCTTCTTTTCTTCCTGGTGGCTCTTCATCTTGTGCTTCACTGTGATCACCCAACTCACCAAAGCATTGAAATTAGTGAAGTCGCACATGGAGAGCTTGTCTTTCATCTTGGCTGACAGCCCATTCATGAAGCGATCTTGCTTCTTCTGATCAGTGTTCACCTCTTCGGGTGCATACTGGGCCAAATAGTTGAACTCGCGAGAGTAGTACATCACGTACTTGTTCAACTGCCTGAGGGAGAGGAACTCCTGCCTCTTGATGTCCATCAGCCCCTTCAGGATATGATATGCTCGAAAGGCCTCACGGAACTCTGCCCATGACACTTGGTGACCGGCAGGCTGCATGACCAGAAAGTTGGCCCACCAAACACCAGCGGGACCCTGAAGTTGTTGAGCAGCAAAGAATGCCTTCTCATGGTCTTCGCAGCGAATGAAAGCAAACTTCTGCTCAATAGTGCACAACCAATCGTTGGCCTCAAATGGCTCGTTTGCGCAAGAGAAGGTGGGTGGCTGTGTATGCAAGAAATCCAGATAACCATTGGGTCGGTCTTGCCCTTCGCGGCCACCTCGAGTAGCCTGATTCTGAACAAGCATCTCAAGGATTCAGTTGGTTGCCTGCTGATTCTGCTTAGACCTGAGCAACACATCCAAGAGGTTGGGAGGAGGAGGCGGATCGCCATCGTGGGGCTGCGATCGCCCCGCACCATCATCACCTCCCGTACCTTCGCGGGTCCTCATTCTATCGTTAACCAAGGCCAGACGAAAAGAGTTAGACTTCACATGGAAGGGATAGGTTCTTAGACTTAAAACATGATCTAGACAGTAGCACAAGACAAAGGAATTTTACAAACCCAACATACATGAAAGCATAGATCAAGATGCAAAATGACATGGCAATACATATGCGTGCATGGTATGACATGGATCTTACATGCATGGTATGAAATGTACGATTCCAACGTGATCGTTTCTCCCACACTCACCATTCAACCCACACAACCCTAATTATAGACAAAGGGCGAGTAATATGGCGCTAATCGCTACTAGGAGGTTAAGTAAACTACAATCAATCACCTAAGTGGTTGTCAAGTTTATGGTTCATCTATATGCACCTTGCTCTGAAACCAGCTTTGTCGGGAGCCGCCCAGACCGTCCTCGGGTTATTTGAATGCTCGATCATCGTCATCGGATTTGGAGGCTAGCAATGGATCGCCGATGGCGCTCGCAATGCTAGCACCCAAGCCCAATTGAGGCAACAGTGAGACCATTTGAATAACTCGACAACAATCCCGGTATTCCCCCGGTATGCGACCCGAAGCTCGCCCAGGATCACCCCACATACTGGTTTCCATTGCCATATCAACTCAATTTGTAGAAAGGGGGCAACGAACCCAAAACTTTATGACCAGAAACGCAATTGCGGAAGCATAACAAAACGACTAAAAACCCAAGCACAAAGACAAACCAGACAACCACACATGGCAAGAACTCACAACAGCAGATTCTAACTCGCAACATAGACAAATAATAAGATCCTACCTAAACTTGGGATTTCTACGAAATTTCGGCATGATGCCTCCAGAAATGAGGACATCCACTCAGCAGACAGAGAAACATTTAACTTATCCACACATGTCACCACAACAACAACATAGCATAATAATCGACATGGATAGGAGCAACATATAAAGCATGAGATGAGCACCAACACATCAAGGTTTAGTAACAGAATTAGTCAAGTATTCAAGCCTAGACATGACACAGTTTAAGACTAACGATACAACAAAATGAACACACAACCACCAAATTAAACCAAAAGTATGACATCTCCGGAAGTGTCCTGCCCCTGAACACTTCCGGGCATTTGTATCGTCGAGCTTAGCCTCTATTCGGTGCCCCGCCCGGTCACCGAGAGGCAATACGGACAAAACTCACATCCTTCTTTGCCCTCACCTGAAAACCACAAAGCAGAAGCATGAGTACAAAAGGTACTCGCAAGACTTACCCGTGGTCCATATATGACCGACTCGAAAGAATATGCATTGGATGTAGAAAGGAATAAGCTTAAGGTAAAAGTGCGAAAAAGCTTAACTTTGTTGCATGATTACCTTCTACTACTCCATTCACAAGTTTTATAGCACTTTTGGACAACACCTATTACTAGTGTGAAATCTAAAGTTAAACATTAAAGAAAAGCAAGTAATTCATGAACAAGTATAACCATCAATATACCAACTAGCTTCAAGTTAAAGTTGTTACTACACTGAAATATCAGATGATACAAGCATGCTCATATCCGAGAGCTCGGCAATTCGAATCGCTTACTCACCCTGCAGGGGATCATCAATCACATGACATGAATCCCACGAAGGAACCTCATGTCAACCCTCCTCCCATCCATACCTACTCGTTGAACCATCCTCATGCGGTCCGAACACCTAGCACCCCCTCGAGCGGCCAAGCCTCACTTGACCCTCGAGAGTTGGCCTAAGCCTCGCCCTCAACCACGTCCAACCGCATGAGGGCATGATCCATCGAGTAATATGCCATGAAAGGGTGGATTACCGTACCATTATCAGGCATGTGATCAACAAAGTGTGCTCGATCAACAGGGCATTCAACGGATCGGTCCTCAACCGACACAGGCGAGACTACGCATTCGAGTCTCCACACTCAAATGATCTAACCCTCTCGCCCGGTCTCAATTTCACATTTTAGTTCCTACCGAAATCCATTGTAACCCAATAGTTTGAAGTAAATGTTCTCAAACGATGGAACCATCGACCACTTGGCCCATACCCTACTTCTAAGCATACTAAGCATGGACACATTACATTTACCCTTACACTAGCTCCAAGGAGGTGTTCAACAAATATCCAAGGGTGTATGTGCAGCAATTGGGTTCTAATACCATTCCCACAATTCGACTCCTAATGCATGACTTAATCATCCAATAAACAATTGATTCACCAAAATAAAATTACATATAAGGTTGAATATGCTTAGGTGCTTGCCTTGAGCTTCTGCCGGATTCTCAACCACAATCTGCTCCTCAATCCCACCCTCGGCTAAGGTCACGTCCACCTCTGCAGGTTCGTTCTCTACACGATCACAATGTATGAAATGAGATGCATGCCGTGCACATGAAATGAAATGACAACTAAAGACCCATGTTAGCTCCAAAAAGAATGCAAATATTCATCAATCAAAAATAAAAATGCAAACATTAACACTCCACATTAATAGCCAAGAAATATTTTGAAATGCTCTACACTACTCCAACCAAATCCTAACTTTTGTAGCATCTCTAAATCTGAAAATAGCAACACACTACCCTTTTGATTTTTAACCCCAAACTCTGAATTTTCAGACAACAAGCAATTCAAATGAGCATATCTATTTATCTACTCAACCAGTTCGAGTGATTCCAGTTTATAAATGAACATAAGAACAATACCTACACATACATCTACCCACAATTGACTACACATTGCTTTATCTTGCCCAAAAACAGAAAAGAATAGTACTCTGCACAAATGCACAAATGCTGGACTGATTTCACCAAAATGACCATAACTTCTACAAGGTTTGATGGAATTCAGTGATTCCAAGTTCTAATAAAACTTAAGAGGCATATCTACAGTTTAGATTTGGCCAATTATCCATCCATTGCATGTATAACTCCCAGTTCGTCCAGGAACAGAGAGCAACGTTAAGTGTTCACAATATTCAGAGATTCAGACAGCTAAACATTCAGATGAGCATAGCTTTTTAATCCCTCAACCAAATTGAGCTGTCCCAGTTCCTAATTGAGCATAGGAACCTTACCTATGATTAACACTACCCCTAATTGAACAAAAATCAGTTTAGCTCACCCAAAAAAAGAGCAAATAGCAGCTCTGTCGAATTTTCCCCAAATCTGGACAGCCGGCAGTAAAAACATGATATCTTTCGATTGGTTTAACCAAATTTTGTCTTCTTGTACTATAAACGACCATAAGAGACCCAGCTACAACTTTATCCACATGCGGCTGGGGATATGAAGCTTATAACTTGCTTAAAAAGACAAAAAATAGCAACTATAAAATCTGCTCGAAAATCAGGATTTTGCTCCAAACCCTAGAACATGGGTTTCCCTCCAAAACTTCCCCCAAATCAGACCTAGGGTGCCGAAGACATCATGAACTCCTCCCAAACCAGGAAATTACAAACCCTAACCAGGGGGGCTTACCTTGGCCTCCCTCAAGGAGGAGCCATGGGGAAGGAGAGGAGGAGGAAGGGAACCAGCTTGGAGGAGCAGGGAGGGCGCCGACCTTGGGGGCTGCTGGGCGACGACTTGGACTTTTGGGTGGAGCTCCAAGGTGCAGCAAGAGGGAGGAGGAAGAACCCCCACAAGAGGAGCTGCAATGGAGGAGGCTTCTCCCACAAGGGAGCTTGGCCAGGAGGTTGGGGCTGCATGTTTTTGGGGAGAGGGAAAGGGTGTCTGCTGTTTGTTGCTGTTTTGTGTTCACAAGCCCACCCACAAGTGACTAAGTGATATGCTAAGTCCCCTAAGGTTAAGTCCCCTAAATTTCAGCACATGGATTCAATTGTCAAGCCATGATCCAAATTAGTGTTTGACCTTGGATCTTGACTCAAACACAACCAAGTTGTAGAGGAAAGTTTCTAGTTTTTATTTTACTAACACACACATCCTAGGTCATTGTAGATCTCCAATTATGAGGCTCTAAACTTTGACGAAATCACATTTGCTGTCTAAAATTTTATAGCTCTAAACTTCTGGTTAAGTTTGGGATACTTCTATGTGGCAGTTTAGAATATGCTTGGGAGCCAGCAATCGATCTTGAATGCGGCTAGAGATTGGTTAGTGTTAATGCTAGCTGCATGAGTCGAGCTCGAATTCGGGGCCTTGACAGGTGTGTAGTTGTCTAGATGAGTGCAACTAGGTGGAGACGTGACGCTAGCTCCCTTTCCCATATGCCGACTTATGGTACCTAAAAACAACATCAAACAACAAGCGTGAGTTCATCACTTAGCAAAGTGTATTGTAATGGAATAAAACAATAACAGTGTTCATTAACATCTTCACTAACATCTCATGAAACATCTTCATTAACATCTCATAAAACATCTTCATTCACATTTTCATTCATGAAATGCAATGCACATGTCTCTTTTCTTAGCACATACTGGTATTGCCGAGTGCACACCTGTCGGCATGCACCCTCTTTCCCTTCCATCCCGTGGAGGGTGCCTACTCTTACTGACTTGCTCCCATTCACATCCGTGGATGGGACTACGAGGTAGGTCTTTCGTGTTCACTACGTGTGAACACAGAGGCCCGCATCAGAATGGGTCGCCTCTTCTATTATAAATGCACATATGCCATAGCATGATTTGACTTGCATAAATACCAAAATTAACCATTGCATAGCCATTTAACAAACTATATTCATCATAACACTTGCAAGTATCAAACATGGCAACTTAACCTAACACATGGATAAGCTACACATAGCAAAGCAATATGGCCACCCAAGCCACAACCACCACAACACACTTGCCTTCAACCATGCGAGACGAAGTGGTGAGATGTTGAGGTCACTCCTGGGGTCACACCACCTTCACATAGGTACAATACACTCAAAAACATGCCCACAAAACAACACAAGAGTTATCAACTACATCGACTTCGCAACCCACTCCTAAAACCCGAAAAACAGATAATCTGTCCAACGGGACAGCAGGGTTCCAACACGCATATCTTGAGTTCTACAACTCCAAATTAGGTAAACGAGTACATTTTCTCGAACCTCAGGAAATTTCCCATCTTTTTCTAAGTATTCGCGAAAAGTGATTCAACCTCTAAGATCCTCTAATCTACACTTGAACATAGACTGTACCATTCACGTCATAGATTTGACAGCGTTCGGTAAAACGACCATAACTTTTAAATGGTTGAACAAAATTTAACGATTTTAGGGCCCAATTAAAGGTAATTGGATTACCTACAACTTTCACAATAGCCAGGCCTCCAGGAAATGCTTCTAAAATTATCTAATTTGCGTCCGAAGACCGATGACCTAATCTGTTCGAGGACAGAACACAAAACAGATTTGCAATCTTCCTAAATCCATCTAACCACAGCACCTAAACACAAAATTTAACCATGATCTTCCCCATATAACCAGAACCAAAACTCTACAAACAAATTCCCCATAGCATACCTCTTCTTGGCGTACCACCCGATCGATGAATGCCTCCTGTCAATCCAATCTTCCCTCCGCTCGGCGAAAACGCCGGAATCGCCGGTTCCCCACAGATGGAGAGCTCCCGAACAGCGAGATGGAGGGCTACGAGAGGTAGAGCTAGGGCCGGCTAGAGGTGGGGAGGGGAGGGAGGGGGGTGGAGCAATGGGGGAAGGGTGCGGCTAGGGAGGAGAGGGCAAGGGGGGCGGCTAGGGCGGGAGGGGCGCACCAAGCACAAAGGGTAAGGGGGTGGGGCGCATGGGGGTGGGAACCCTAAGGGTTGGCAGGATTTCCCCCACGTGGGCCAAAGAACCCCCCACCGACGGCCCATTTAATTCCCCCGAGGCTCAAACTAACTCCCACAAAGCCCAAACTCCCCCGGAGAGACCCAAACACCCAGAAAAACCCAAAAACACGATATAACCTCGTACCGTAATGCTACATTCTATAATGTCACACTCGGATCTGGGCACCAACACGGCGGACGACGGCGGAATGAAGCAAAAACCCAAAGTGAACCCTAATGAACTATGGCGAGCAATCGCGGGCACGACGAGGCTCTATTGGCAACGGTGGCTAGGGTAACAAGAGCGCAAGGCGAAGGCGAACCTCGGGCACGCATCCACGCATTAAATACCGGCTCGGACGTCGAGATACGCGCGGATTCCGCGGCGAGGCCAGTGCGGGGCGGCAGAGTCCGGCTCAGATACGGTCGGGTGACGTGGCGCAATCTCGGCCGTACGTGTGGCTCAATCCAACGTCCTCAGTCACGCGCACACGCGGGCACGAGCACAGCCACCGGATGTTGATCCAACGGTTCAAAGCACACGTACATGTGGCTCAATCCTGGCCGTTGGATCTCAATCCGATGGTTGGCGCGAACGTGGTTCGGTCTGGCTCAGTCGGACTCGAGTCTGACTTGGGTCGCTCCAACAGTGAAACCCATTAGGGTTTTCAGCGATTTAATATTTAAAATAATTCTAGAAATTCAAATAAATCGAGAAAAATAGCAAAATGCTCAGAAAAATTCCATAAAAATTCTGGAAAATACTTTGAGACATTTTGGACTCAAATAAAATATTTTCAACAAAATTTTATTTAAATTTTTTAATTATTTAAATATATAAAAAGGGAATAAACTCAAATTAAATCCAAATAAATTCCAGAAAATTCCAAAAATTCATATAACTCAATAAATTAAATAAAAACACAAATTTGAGATGTTACAAAGGGTTACAAGACAAATATATTGGTAAAGGCAATGGATATGATATAATTAATGCTGATGTCTTAGAAATAAGATATATAATTGATGGTGTGAATACTTACCTCTGTAAATGTTAGAGAGAGTAAGCACCAATGAGGATGAAATAGAGAAAATATCATTCATTTTCAGCACACCTAGCTTTGTATTTTCATCCAAGGTGATGCATATACCTTATATTCAACCTATAAACATAGGAGTAACAATACAACTCAACCTATCAGTAACAATACTAATCAATTAGTACTTGAATCAGTGATACAAAAGAGAGTCCAGGAGAATCTCTATCCCATGTATCTACAACCCAAATCTAAATATTTATTGTGCATTGAGAGTTGTGCTGGACATTATCTACAGTATATATATAAAATGTACGAGAACAAATTTGGCCTATTAATTACAGGATGATTCGGAGCATCCTGGTCATCTATCTCTTTCATCCGAGAGCTGGAATGCAGAGTTGGATCCTTACCCCCTAATCACTCTTATATACAATTAAACATGCAATTATATCCATGGATCCAAAATCCAAATCCCGACGAGATTTCGGAAATCTCGGCCAAGATTTCAGATTTCGAGCCCCTTCGAGATCCTAAATCTCGTCCGGTTAAAAAAAATTTAAAAAAAAATCAAAATGCTACAGCACCTACTCAAATCTCGGCGAGATCTCGGTGATTTTGCCCGAAATTTCGATGTTTTTACCGAATTTTCATTTCTTTTGGCCGGATTTAATTGCATTTAGGGTCAAGATTATCCATAAATAATTTTGATGTGTTTTTGACCTTTTTTCGGTCAAAACAATTTGACCAAAATCTCAGAGATTTCGACCGAAATCTCATATTTCTCTATTGAAAAAATCGGATTTAAAATTTGGTTTTTAGATTTCGTCCGAATTTTATCTAAAAATTTAAGATCTCGCTGAGATTTCAAATTTCGG
This sequence comes from Rhipidocladum racemiflorum, assembly GCA_036346355.1. NCBI lineage: Eukaryota > Viridiplantae > Streptophyta > Magnoliopsida > Poales > Poaceae > Rhipidocladum > Rhipidocladum racemiflorum. The sequence goes on along the minus strand of CM070576.1, from coordinate 34,200,082 downwards.
TCACCTCTGACATTTCTACCAAAATAAAATTTTGAACCTTGATTATATCACCTCTCACGCCAACAGACACAGTCTCGCGCAGCCAACGCCCTCTTGCCGACTGCGTCGTGGTCTCGATCCTCCCGTGCCAACCACGCCGCCTCCGCCCTGATCCTCTCGTCTCCTCTCATGTCACTAACGATCGCTCCCCCTTCGCCTCATCTCTCTCGCACTGGCGTCTACGGCCCGTCTTGGCATCACTCTCCTACGGCCACTCCTCTATCATCCTTGCGGCCAACTAAGCGTCTTCACCATGTCCTCACACCTAAAAGGTGTTTGCCGGCGAGGGGACCGGCTCCTGCGCCGTCATGTGCACACAAATATTCACAGAGTGTTCGCGCTAAAAACGTGAAGCAGGGTTTCTAGCCTCGAACACACAAGACAAACACCGAGTTTGCAAGGCGTGCCAGTCAATTTGACCTGGAATTGACAAGGTAGAGATTATTGTCAATTAAAGCCGATAAAAATGAAGATTATCGGCTTAACGCTAGTCGGCTAAAAACCGATCAGGAGATAACTAGATCAACCTGGCGGTTAATCCGGATACAAGGTAAAATCGGATTTGAGAAGGCGATGCGCAATAAAACAAAGCAGATCGAACCTGGGGCGAAATCGGCCAAAACCAACAATTGGCGATGCGCAACTCTGTTGATTTCATCGACTTATAGAGAGGTGTTTGTAAAACTAAAATGATGTAAAAAGGAACTGTAAAAAGTAGATGTGTATTGTGTTGAGATTGATCCTTTCATCGCCCAGAGCCCGTCCCTTTTTATAATACTCTGGCCGATCCGAGTCACACATGGATACGGCGGCCATATCCGTATCGGCCTCTGATCTGATTCCCTTTCCTTGTTAGAAACGGATTCTCTTTCCGATTCGTTCGACGCCGGTTTATCCTTTCCATAAAAACCCTTCTATCCGAATTGGACCGATTTTACTAAAAACATCGAATTTTGGTGCAAACATATGACCCCCGTTTTTGGAAGATAACTTGTTATTTTCCAAAAATCCTATCGGCTTTACGTCCATATCGGCTTACAGAGGAATCTTTCTTGGGAACCACCCCATTAACTGCGCCGTAATAATCTCGGTGCGTTTTAAATGCACAACTGTTCCCGCCTGTTCACCTCTTTTTACTGCAGTATAAATATGGGGTCCCCCCACGGTCATTTTCACGTCTTCGAGCTCTCGAATCACCAGTGATCGGCTTCTCTCTCCCTTTTTCTCGTCAAGTTCTCCTTTTCTCTGATCGGCTGTCATGGATCCAACCCAGGTATTTATACCGATTCCTCAGAGTTCAGATCAATTCTTCCTAGGACCGATAGGAACCGTAACCTCCGATTCTGTAATCAATGAGGAAATCCCTAGGCTCCCTTTCTCGGCTGCGGGATACAATATAAAAGAATGGTGAAAAAGTTTTAGAGCTTGGCCCACGGCCCTTAAAGGGTGGCGATCATGGTATATCAGAGTGTCGGCTCAAAAACGAGCAGAGTGGGAAAGGTCAGGTATAGCCGAGTGTCTTCCCCTGAGTTTGGCCAACCCTGAAGCTAACGAGCCTTTGGTAGCATCAGCTTCTTACTTTTGGTCCGACTCCTTCAATGCCTTTCTTTTTAGAACTGGTCCAATTGGCCCGACTCTCCTCGATGTCGCCCAGCTGTGCTGCCTTAGACCATACGGAAACCAATTATCGGCTTGTAGCGGTAAGCCCCATCATAGGCTGATTCGTCAGAAAGGGGAGGGTTGGCGTAAATATATTCAGAATAATAACAAGGTCAATGGACTTGTATCGGACGAAGAGCACGTTGCCTTCCTCAACCTCTGGCTAGATAGGTTTCTTTTCTACGGAGCTTCCCTCGGCCCGACCCAAACTTACCAGCTAGTAGCAGAACAATTGGTAGAGGGTCGTCGACTTGCATTAGGAAAACTGTTTCTAGGGGCTGTGTTCCAAACGATGCATATTATCCGGAGCCGACTGTTTTCTGGTTTTGCCGATTTTGTGGTCAGTAACATAGGAGGTCCTTTATGGTCATCCAGACCTGGTTGTATTGCATGTTCAGTCGATCCCTCCTTTCTCAACCCGTAGATCGATCGGCTTTTCCTCGTGAAGATTACCCAAAAGACACAATCCCTACATATACAGCTAGCCGATCTTACGGAGAGAAGTTCATAATGTGCTCCACTGACGACCAAAAAGCAACTCCTGCTGGCATGCACAAATATCTCTCTTTTTTCCTGACCTTAGACCGGTTGTCCTTTGGCCAGCATGATTTCTTTAGTTATCTTGATGCAGCCGATTATCCTTGGCCCTCCTTTCTACATTTAGACGCTGATAGTGCTCAAATGCCTCAATCAACTTTGGACTTATACAAAACTTCCTCTCCCCTTGTATTTTTCATGCCGGTTTAAATACCAGAAATCAAACTTTCCAACCATCATACGAATTTTATCACCCTTCTGTCTATGCCCGACAGTTGGGCTTTGGTCAAGCCATACCCAGCTTTTCTTTGCTCGAGCGTATTGAACCTCGCACCAGGGTGACCAATTTGACAGCGGCTGAAGTCGTTCTTGAGCTTGCCGATGTGTTCCAAGTCGTCCACATGCCACATTTCGTTCTCAACACCCGTCGGTCAAGCTCATTTTCTCACTGGTGGTCCTTGGTATCCGATGACCTTTTGATGGATAGGATGCCATCGGCTATCATTTCCTTGTTTTTGCCTAACTTTCGTAAGCCGACGGTAGCGGCTACCAGCAGTTCGAGTGAGAGTTCAGGCTATACCAACTCATCAATAGCCGTAGAGGTACCGGCGTTTATTTTCTTTCGTATTTCCTGTTTTGTGATCGGCTTTTACTGAGCTCTTATTCTTTCGCAGGAACGGACTGTTACGGATGTCGGGGAACCAGCAGTCGATCCGAACGTTGCCGCCAGTAGTAGCCGACAGAGGCGGCCGGGGCAGACGGTTGGTACCACGGGCTACGCTTCAGGTACCTTGGGTATCCGTAGCCTGCCTTTCTCGGACCTAGCCCGTCAGCACCGTCCAAGTAAGTTCCTTTACCTGTATCGGCTTCTATCTTCCTTATCTTGCCCAACGTTAACCTGGTATGTTTTTAGAGAGGAGGAAGAAGTCTGCCAGGCCATCCCCCAAACCCGCGAGGCGTTCGGCCGATCATTCCTTGGAGCAGTCGGCTACTGATGTAAATTTGATCCCATCTTCCTTAAACGATACCTTTTTCCTGTGATGCTGATTGTCCTTTGTTTTTTCAGCAATCGCCATCGGTACAAGTGGCGGGGGTTCTAGCCGATCTCCAAGGGACATCATCGGCCCTTCCGCCCGTGTTGTCTCCGACACTTCCCGCTGTGCCTCCACCTGCAGACATCGTGCCGATTTCTCCTGACTCTGCCAATCCCGCTAACCTCCTAGGCTTTACCCTAGAAGAGCTGAGTGATCCTGAGGTGATAGCCACAGACGACTATCAGACCGACGTTCGGTGGATTCTTGATGCTTCCATCACCACGTCGGCCGCTGTGACTTCCGAGCCGGGCATGCAGGAAAGACTTAATCGTCTCCTTCATGAAGTCATGCAGCCCGAAGCAAAACTCTTGGAGAACACTCAATCACTTAGGAATTCCATGGCCGCCGTTCAAGCTGATCTTCCTCCAGAGGCCATGAATGCTTTACTGGATGTTTGCCACTTAGATGGCCGGAGAGAGGCGGTGGAAGCGGCTAGATCTAGAATCGCCCGGAGAGAAGCACAAAGAGCCAATCAGAAGATTCTGGACGAGCTGGTGGCCGATGCCAAACTTCAGAAAAGGGAATTTGATCAAGGCACTGCTGCCCTTAAGCTAGGCAAAGGCAGAGCTCAAGAGTTGGAGGCGGCCAAGACAAAACTGGAGGAGCAATTAGCCCTGGTGACGAAGGAACTAGCCGATTGCCAACTAAAGAACGCCGAATCGGCTTCGTCTCTAGTGGTCAAGAAGAAGCAGATAGGTGAAGTTTTTGCTCAAGTTAAACTTCAGTCGGCCAAAGTGGTTCCAATTCCGGGTGACGCAGCGGCCGACGAAAAACTTGTCGACAGTATTCAAACAACCATAGGGAAGGCGGCGGCAGCACTGTCGGGTTTGCGAGCCCATTTGCCCGGATCAGGGCTGTAATCTTAACTTGTTTAAACTTACTGTTATTTGACTTTGTCGGAACCACTAATACTATCGGCTATGTAGCTGATCTTTTGTGATGTGAACCTCAACCGATGTGAATGTGTTATGACCTGACCGATTGTTTACCGGTCTTTTATTTCATGCAACTTGTATATGTGGTCGACTTTCTTATTGGTTATATTTATTAGGTCCCGACCCAAACGCTAGTGTGATAAGCTTTTAGATATCTTCCGTTGATCGCTTTAGGTAGTATGAATCCGTTTAGGGTCTCAATTATGTACGAGTTTCCGTCAATCGGCCGATTTATTTTATAAGGCCCCTCCCATGTTGGAGACCACTTGCCAAATCGGTTATCTTTAGAGCCGACAGGCAACACAGTTTTCCATACTAAATCGCTTGATTAAACGATTTTGGCATCACTTTCTTATTATATGACTTGGCAACCCTTTCTTTGTTCCTTCTGAGCCGATCTAATGTGATCAGCCTTAGTTTGGCTAAATCGTCCAGATTGTCTAGTATTGCCTGCTTGTATTCTTCGATCGATAATTTATCTTGTTCAGCTACCCTGACCGAGTCGATGTTGATCTCTACGGGCAGAACGGCTTCTTGTCCATACACCAACTGAAAGGGTGATAGTTTAGTCGATCCATGGTAAGATAGCCGATAAGCCCATAAAGCCTCTGATAATGTTGAATGCCATTTTCTCAGTTTTTCCTCGATTTTTCTTTTTATCAGCTTTATCAATGTCTTATTCGATGACTCGGCCTGCCCGTTGGCCTGAGCATAATAAGGGGAGGAGTTAAGTAGTTTTATCCCAAGAGTTTCTGCGAAGTCTTTGAACTCCTTAGACATGAACACCGTCCCTTCATCGGTAGTGATCGTCTGTGGGATTCCAAACTGATGGACGATGTGTTCATTTACAAAGTCGATTAGTTCCTTGCTAGTAACTTTCTTGGGTGGTACAGCTTCAACCCATTTTGAAAAATAGTTTGTGGCCGCAAGGATGAACTTATGGCCTTTACTAGATGCTGGGAATATCTGGCCGATGATGTCTATACCCCATCCTTTGAACGGCCATGGTTTGATAATCGGGTATAAAGCCGATGCTGGTTTTGTTTGTACGTTGCCAAACTTTTGACAAGTTTGACATCCCTTGTAGTACTTAAAACAATCTTCCAACATTGTTGGCCAAAAGTATCCTGTGCGTCTCAACATCCATTTCATTTTGTGGGCGGACTGGTGTGATCCACAGATTCCCTCGTGGACTTCTCCCATTGCCACCTTGGCTTCTTCTGTTCCCAAGCATCTTAACAACAAACCTTCCATGGTTCGAAAATATAACACATTGTTCAAAAGAACATACTTAAGTGATTTATGCCGTACTTTTCGCTCAGTCGGCTTAGACGGATCGAGCAAATAATCCCTTATTTCGGTTCTCCAGTCGACAGTATGAACACACATGATCGGCCAATCGTCCAGCTCGATTGTTTCCTGTCGGCTTTTATTCCTATAACCTAGTGCACATTGTGCCAGTAGGTTTGCCTTGTCATTGGCTTCTCTAGGGATATGTTCTATGGAGAATGTTGTAAATGTCTCAATAATTTGAAGGCATTGATGCAAATATTGAGCTAGCGTATCGTCGTTGCATCGGTACTCCCCTTTGACCTGCTGCACAACCAACATTGAATCTCCGAAGGCTTCGGCGTCTTTTACCCCGATGCTGTCCAACAATTGCAGCCCTCTCAACAGTGCTTCATACTCTTCTTGATTGTTAGAACATCGGCCATTTAGCCGATACATGAACTCAAAGTTTCATTTCTTTGGCGAAACCAAAATTATATCGATGCCTTCTCCCTCTTGGCAAACAGATCCGTCAAAGTATAATTGCCAAGGAGTCACATTGGCTGTCCCGGCTAACGTAGCATTCCCTGTAATGAAATCGGCTATGGCTTGTCCTTTCACAGACTTAGTCGATTCGTATGTCAAGTCGAACTCGGTTAAAGCATACGCCCATTTACCAAGTCAACCTCGCAAAATCAGTGTGGATAAAATGTATTTAACTACGTCGGTCTGGCAGGCTATAACGCATTTTGATGCCAAAATATAATGCCTTAACTTGGTGCAAGCAAAGTATAAAGACAAACATAATTTTTCCACTTGGGGGTACCTGGTCTCTGCGTCCAAGAGACGTCGGCTCAAGTAGAATATGGCTCGTTCTTTCCCAACGGCTTCCTGTGTTAGAATCGCCCCTACTGTATCTCCTTCAGCCGATATATATAGTTTAAAAGGTATACCATTCTTCGGTGCGGCTAATACTGGCGGGCTCATCAGATAACTTTTCACATCATCGAACCGTCAAACCACACCCTTACTATGAATAAAAAGGGGTGACCGAAACCCTTCGACACCACAACCCCACTTCATCACAAATATAGCAACTCAATCAAATCTATCATAAAGATAGCGTTTTACATCATCAAAATGCAGCATTTAACATCAAAGCTTAAATACAATATTTAAGCGGATATCATTGATACCCATACCCTTCCTACTGTGCATCAGAGTGTGTCAAGTTTTAAATTAGTTAACCAAACTATTTCAGATTTAAAGGTTATTACCCTAAGGCCAAATTTTAACAAGTAAACCTATGCCATGTTTCTATTTTTCCAAGTCAATATTTTAGTTTACTCTAGGGTAATTTGATACATTCACATTCCACGGACCTAAAGCCCGCTCTGATACCAACTGTAACACCCCGGCATCTAGTATGCCCTGAATGTCACCAAACATGAAAGAAGAAGCATCTAAATACCATAAACAAAGATAAATTACAGCAAAGGAGTAAATGCTAAAACCGAAAATTTCGGCAGCATCTCCTTTGCTTTTCCATGAATTGAAGCAACAACAATATTAACATATCAAGATAGCATAATGAACAACAGCAATAACATGACAATCAGGGATTTCAGCCATAATAAAACTAAGGATATTAGCCTATCCGTCACATGTCAAATATGGACTAATCATTTACTCATGACGACCAACGAAGCATCAAAACCACAGTTTAGTTCAATGAATTAACCAGCACAATTAAAGGAAGGAACATGTCATTGTTTAAATGTGTGATGCTAAGTGATGGCGTGTAACTAGCTCCCTTTCCCGCATGCCGGTTTCATGGTACCTAAAAACATCATAAAAACACAAGCGTGAGTTCATCACTCAGCGAAGTGTATTGCAATGGTACAAAAACAATAACAATTCACATACATACTTTATGTCATTCACACATCATGAGAATCAACTCATAAACTTCTTCATTTATGCTCTCATATAACATTGTCATAATCATCTTCATATGCATCTCATAGAACATCATAAGCATCTCATAAAACAACGTCATCCATGCAATGCAATGCGATGCACATGTCTCTTTGAAGCACATACCGGTATTGCCGAGTGCACACCCGTCAGCGTGCACCCTCTTTCCCCTTCCATCCCGTAGATGGAGGGTGCTTACTTCTCGCTTCCATTCACAAGGGTGGATGGAATCATGAGGTAGGTCTTACTCAATGGCGCTCCGGATTAGTCATAACTTCTCACCGACCTTACTGAACTAGTTATGACTTTCTCACCGACGTGGCCAGTTCTCATGCCATGTATGCAATTATGCCATAAACATAAACAACTAATCATTGCATAGCATCATCATAAACCATATTCATCATATCTTGGGCAAACAATAAACATGGCAAGATATCATAGCATGTAATCCATTTGCATCTAATCAAGTCTAGCAACATACAACACGCTACCCATTCCAATACACTTGCCTTAACCGCGGGCGACAGATTGGCGAGAGGATGAGGGCACTCCCGAGGTCACACCACCTGCACATAGATACCACACACTCAAACCGTGCCCACAAAATAGTACACAATCGCTCATCTACCCCGACTTCGCAAACTACTCCCAAAACCGAAAAACAGAGAATCTGTCCCCCGGGACAGCAGGCTTCAAACTAGCATAACTTGAGTTCTAGTTCTCCAAATTAAGTAAACGAGTACATCATAGCAAAGCTTAGGAAATTTCCTAGCTTTTTCTAAGTATTGGGAAAAGCTGATTCGGCCTCTAAAATTGTCTATTCTACAAAACATTACGTTCTTTCCCAATTACGTCACAGATTTGAGTACGCTTGGTAAAACGATCATAACTTTCAAACTACAGGGCGGAATTGGACATTCTTGGTGTTCAATTAAAGATATTGAAGTTATATACAAATTTCTCAACAGGAGTCCAACCAAATGCCGAATCTAAAAATGCGAAAACTCAAACCCTAGGTCGTGCGCCCAATCTGCCCGAAACAGAACCCTATGCAAACTCTAGTTTTCATCAAATCTACCCAATCACAGCACCACCTGTTGATCTAAAAGCATCAAAACACCCTCTAGCACAACACCTAGACCATCCCCAAGGATTACCCCTAACCATACCTTCGCCCGACGAACGATGAACTGACGAACGGTGACAAATCTCCTCCCGGTTCTCCCGATCTCCTTCCTCGCGCCGAAACCACCGGATCGCCTCGTCGCGGAGTTTCCCGATGGAGAGAACAGCGGGGTGGCGAGGCGAGGAGCCCTCCTAGGCCAGCAAGGAGGGTGTAGAGGAGAGGGAGGAGGGGTGGCGCATGGGGGGCGGCTAAAGGGGAGGCGAGTGGAGGAGGAGGGGGGTGGCGGCTTGGGGAGGGAGAGGGGAGGGGAGGGGAGGGGCGCAACTAGGGCAAGGGGGGGTGCATTGGGACAGGGTCATGCTACCCTCCCTCCCCCACATGGGCCGGAAAACTCCACTTTTGGCCCATGTGGGGTCCCCCCTAAGGCCCAAATCGCCCCGGAAAGGCCCAAACTCCCGGAAACTGCCCGGAAACGCGATTAAACCTCATACCGTAAAGTTTTAATCTCCAATTTCACATTTTATAATATCACGAAAATCCGTAGTGTCACAATAGCATGCCTTAGCATGCTCATTCTGGACCGTTGGATCTAGATCCAACGCATCAGATTAAGCCACGTAGCCTTACCCGTTGCAAACTAGATCTAATCTTGGTTGTCAGATTTAGATCGTACGGCTACGATTTAGCGTAAGTTCGGACCGCTCCGATCTAGCGTTCAGTTCGGACCGGTCCGATCTCGATTATATCTAGACCGTCGGATTTTGAATCAACGGTTTAGATGGAATAGCACGCCCGTGCGTGCGTGACTTCAGCGATGACGTAATGATGATGTCATCGATGGGTCCACTTGTTAGTGACACATTATTTTCTGAAAAATATATTTTTATTTTTATTAATCTATTGCTGACGTCATAATACGGATTTTCCGTTAGAAAGATAATTCGGCTGAAATTCAATTTTGGGTTGGCGCAAGCATGACGTCATATTTTCGATTTATCAATTCAAAAATAAATGAGTTAATTCGGTTTATTCTTTTTATTCAATTTCAAACTTCAAACGTCTATAACTTTTGCGTTTTAACTCCGATTTGAGTGATTCCAATTTCTAAAATTTTGTAAAATCAAGATCTATTTGATTCTGAATTTTATTTGATTTTTGGACTTGAGTTGCTCTCTGTTTTATTTATTTATTGCTATTTCCATCCGTTACGAGTAAACGTTGAAGTACCTGAAGTCTTCGAAGGTGAAGTTTTGATCTAGGAGCCAACTCAAGACCAAGAACAAGTGCTTTTTGAAGGCAAGTTATTTTGATTCAGTTTATTGCATGCTAATTTAAGTAGAAAATGCTTTAATTATTTCTGAGAATTAGTTAAATGACAATTTTGCTGTATGCCACCTTGTCATAAATAATTGTATGCCATGAACCCTTTTGTCACCCTAGTTATGGATTATGTAGTTGGACATTATTAGATTGCCAACATGGGTAATTAGACCACTGTAGTATAATGCTTAGCCTTGCCACGTAGATGACATGATTTTGGATAATCAACTATTAACGCTAGGGATGCAAATGGGCCGGCCCAAGGGTCTTCTTTGACCCTTTCTAGTTTATTTATTTGCACTAAAAACTTAATTTTTAGTCCACCTTTTAAGTTTTAGTGCAAACAAATGAACTAGAGTGGGTCAAAGATGACCCTTGGGCCGGCCCATTTGCATCCCTAATTAACGCTGACTTGATGAGATATGGAACATGTTTTGTAAAGTGTCATGTGTTATTGATGGCACGTGGTGCATGGTAATCAACTGGGGTTTGATAAATGCTTTAGATCGGGTCAAGTGGCAAGAATGATCTGGCGGGCCATGATTGGTACGAGGGGAGATGTTTTGGTTCTTCGGGTAGTCTTGCCTTGGTCACCCTAAGGACTTAACCTTGCAAGCCTTTGAACTGAGTCAAGCATGCAACCACAAGTCTGGAATGGGACGGACCTAGTGGAGTAGGTTGCTAATAGCTTGCATATGATACCTCGGGGTGTCAACTATACCTTTTGTGTAGTTGTAGGGGGAACGTACCAGGTGCTGCGGCATGGTACCCATCTAACGGTATGTCGGTCCCATACTTCGCCTATGCTGAGGGAAGGGATGGTGTATGGCAACCGGAGAGGTTCACTTGTAAAGTTAGAGGTTTTCGAAAAACTTTGTTACGGGCACTCGCCTTTGTGGTGTTTGACTGTATCTTGTGGGTAAAGTGCATAACCTCTGCAGAGTGTAAAATCTATTCCAATAGCCGAGTCCACGTTATTGGACACTGCTTGGGGATTACAGTCAAGAGTTAGATTTTCATGAAAATAACTTGGTTTTGGTAAATGCTTGGGTTGGGACTGAGAATTGGACTTAGGTTGTGAAATGATTGTGAAAGTTATTACCTTTACTATTCTTTTACTGCTTTGCAATCTATTATTTTATTTATGAATGTTGCTTTATTGCAAATGAACCATGAGCCTGTCCTTTGTACTAAACCATGCATGTAGAATATTAGCTTTGCATTCTGTGCATGACTTGCTGAGTACCAAGTACTCACCCCCTTGCAACAATACAACACTAGTTGAAGAAGAAGCGACGCCAGCTTTGGAGGAAGAACTTCAGGAGGAGCCGTCTACCTAGGGAGCGAGCCCAGTCAGTTGCCTGTGGCATATTGGTTGGCGCCACACGTTTCTTTATTTTTCCACTGCAGTTATTTCTCTTAATAAGTTTCCGCCCTACGAGGCGTACTTTTGTAACTTGACCATAAGGTCGAGCAACCAGTTTGGTTAATTAAATAAAGTACTTTATTAATTTGCTGAGTATGATTGTGATAAGTACCGATGTTGAGACTGTGCACTAGCGTGATCCTGGACTAGTGCTGAATACACAGAGGGTCCGGATTTTCATATTCGGGTCCCGACAATAATGCATGAGAAACATCCTTCAGCTCAAAAGAGGCAACAATGGCAGAGTGGAGGCAAAATGTGGACAGACCTGACTTAGAGCGAGTGATTCGCTCAAACAGATCTCCAATGATCTGGTCAGGTGGATGAGCCTGCTGAATGTAGCGGGGAGGTCCAGAAGCAGAAGTGACCTCTACTCCTCTCGTGGGAGAAGTAGGAATAGAGTCACTAGCTGCCAAACAGTCTGAGGTAAGGACTGATCTCCTTGAGGTGCAGAAATGGAAATGGGAGGCACCTCGAGAGCAGGAATGGTGATTGGGTCAGGCATGGCGCCTTCGTCTCCATCATCAACTTCCTCGGAGAAAATAGACTGGGAAAGAGGAGAAGAGCCTGAAATGACTGGTCTAGCACCAGGGCTAGCCTCATCAAAGGTCACCTCACAGGTCTCTATGATCATACCCAAATCTATAGCCCAAATCCTGTAGCTACGAGCAGAAGTCGAGTAACCCAGAAAGATCCTATCAGTAGAGCGTGACTCAAACTTATCTAGGTTCCCAGACTTCAAGAAGAAGCACTTGCAACCAAAAACACAAAAATGAGATACACTAGGTTTTCGCCCATATCTCAACTCATAGGATGTGCGGTGCAAGTGTTCCCTAACAAAGACTCTGTTGGTAACATGGCATGCCGTAGCTACAGCCTCAGCCCAAAACTTCCTAGGAGTATTGTATTCATCTAGCATCGTACTGGCCATCTCAACCAGGGTCCTGTTCTTCTTCTCCACTACACCATTTTGTTGAGGGACGTATGGAGATGAGAACTAATGCTCTATGACTAACTCCTCACAGAAGCTACTAAAGTAGGAGTTCTTGAACTCTGTGCCATTGTCACTGCGGATCGCTCGTAAGGCACCTGGGAGCTCAACGGACAACCTACGAACTAAACCCCTAAAGTGAGAAAAATACTCATCCTTCGAGGCCATGAAGAAGAATACCTCAAAAAATCATCGACAATGACAAGAATGTACCATTTCCCTCCCGCTGACTGCACTCTAGCTAAACCAACAGTGTCCATATGCAAAAGCTGTCCTGGTGCATCAGTCATCACTTGGGTGATTGTGGGATAAGAAGCCACATCCATCTTGCCATGTCGGCAAGGAGAACATACAACATCATTGACCATCTTGAGTTTGGGCAAACTACGAATGAGATCTTGGCTGCTAACTCAGGTCAAATGATCAAAGCCAATGTGACCGAGTCTCATATGCCAAAAGGAGAGATCACGAGACTCTGAAGAAATAAGGCAATGGAGAGAGTCTCTAGAAGAGGAAGAAGAATCAGCACGAAAGACTCTCCCAAAACGAGAAATCCCGCAAACCAACCCCCTAGAAGAATCGAGGATCCTACAGCCACTAAACTTAAAACTTACCTCGAAATGGTCATCGATAAGCTGAGTAATGGAAAGAAGATTAAAATGCAGCTTACTCACTAAGGCAATGTCCTTGAGAACAAACTGATCATTAATGCAAACGGTACCTTTAGCGATGACTTTACCTGACGCAGCATCCCCAAAAGTGATCACCTCATCACCGGGAGCTCAGACCAGGGAAGAAAACCAACGGGAATCTCCGGTCATATGACGTGAACAACTGAAGTCTACGATCCAAACCACCCCCTTCCCTGTCCTACGAACCTTAATCAATAAGAGCGAAAGGCAGATGTCTCAGTACCAGGACAGATCAAGGCTGATCTAGGAACCCAATACTGAGTCACCTGAGCAGAAGTCGAAGCAGTCAAAGGAGCAGTATAATGCAATCTAGTGCCTCTCCTAGACTCAACTCTCACGAACTCAGAGACAGCTCTAGTAGAATGTCTGAGAGCAGGTGCCGGGTTGGTCTGCCGGCGTGCAAAGGCCAGACCATCCACAATACGCTGCTCAGACCTCCTTCTGGAAGAAGCAAGCTCACGCTATTGATATCCACCTCGATGGGGAAAATGAGGAATATCATAAGGACGATGGTAAGACTGACTTGGAACAGCTCTGAGACGAAAACCAAAAGAAGAAGCCTGGAAACCAAGCCCCCATACGCTGTCCAAAAACAAGCAACTGTGAAACCTACCTAGAAGCCATGTGTGCCTTAGAAGCACTCAGAGTCTGGGAATGACCCTAAATACCTCTAAGGGCACTAACACGCTCACGCCGAGTGATCTTGGCACGTCTGAAATAGAAGTCAACCAGTTGTCCATCCTTCTGACAGAAGGTGCTTGTATACTTCACCTTGGAGGCCGAAGTAGCAGGAAAAGCATCCTTCTCGTTAGAGATCCCGTGGACTAGACCTGCTGACCTAAACAAAGTGGTGCTCGTCTGAGGAGCAACCACAATCTCTCCACTCTTGGAGGTGTGCACAATAGTAGGCGGATGCGCCCGTGCGTGCTCCAATGAATCAAATCCTAGACCTTAACTGAATCGACTAATTTTGGATTGGTCTAAGATAAGATTGAGCTTTTTCTTGCCTCCAACAAATTTCTCGAGGGTGCTCATAAGATACTGGCACTCTTGAAAAGTGAGGCACAAGAAGAGCAGGGAGAAGGAGTAGAATAAGAAGAGCCAGATGGAGAAGAACGAACAGCACGAGCAAATCTCTCCCTATAAACAGCAACCTCAATCTTGAGGGACTCGCAAGACACACAGGGAACATCTCTAATCCTACCAATCTGGGCTTCTAATTTCTTCCTAAGCTCTTCGTGGACTCTGACTACGTCCTCCTTAACCCCAACACATAGCAAGCAACTAGTAGGTGACTTAACTAGTAAGTCCTTAGCAAATTTAGCACACTTGATAGACAAAGTATCAATGTCAAGTTTTAGTTGCTTACAGCCCTCACATGAGCTGACTGGGTCCTTAGAAGCATATGATTCAAGTTCATCATTTCTAGCAGAAAGCTTCCTAAGGTGTGAGCTCATGGCATCAATTTCAGCAAGCAATTTAGGGCAATTATCACAAGATACAGTTGTATGAGCATGAAGAAAACTAGCATCAGCAGAAATAGGATCAACAGAACATGTGCTAGCATCCTTCGACCTAAGAGCCTCAAGATCAAAAACCACACTATCATGTAGGGTCCTTAATTTCTCCAACTCCACAAGCAAAGCATCGCAAAGAGTACAGCTATCAAAGTCTCGGGAGGAACAAGATCTAAGTGAAGCTAACTCCCGAGATAAGGTACCTACTTCCTTCTCTAGATCCAAACACCTAGCTCTAGCCTTGGAATGAAATTTTCCTAGTTTGAAAAAAGCATCATTGAGCTGGTCATAAGAAGGTACCTCCTCTGTGTCGCTATACAGCTCGGTGTCGGGTACTTCCATAGCATTGGAGGCCATGAAGCACATACCGGAGAGGTCGTTGCTGCCCTTCACCTTCTCTCACGGTTCATCCTTGTCCTCGTCGCTCCATGTCTCCGTTTTGTAGAGGTCCAGATCGTCCAGAGCGGCGAGTACACGGTGAAAGAGCTTCTTGCTCTTGGTGAACTTGCGGTGCTTCTTCTCTCACGCCGACTCACGAGCTGGAGGCTTCTTGTTGCGGTTCTTATCGGTGTAGTCGTTCTTGCTCGAACCGCCTTGTTCGTTCTTGCCCTTCTCAAGCTTGGGGTAGTTTGCCCGAATGTTGTTGGGGCCACCACACTCGAAGCAAGTGATCATGCCGCTCTTCTTCCTATCTCTCACCCTCTTGTAAATGTTCAAAAAATTTCGAGTGACAAGAGCAAGCTCGTTTTCTAGAAATTTTTCTAGAACGTCATCGTTTACATCGCAAAGAGCGGAAAGAGAAAAACTAGAAGAGAAGTCAAGTGAGAGTCCTGAGGAGGAAGACCCGATAAGATCAGTAACCAAAGCCATCGATTGGGATTTTGTCCTACGAGTGATGATGTCAAGCTCATAAGTCTTGAGACGGGAATATAACCCATCAAGAGTCAAAGTCGACAAATCCGTGTGGTCCATGATGGTGGTTACATTCATCTCCCAAATCCTCAGATCGAGTGCTCTAAGAAAATGCCTCGCATTCTCTGAATCAGTGTATGAGAAACGAACTGACCGAAGATTGCTAAGGATCTTGGTAAAAAGAGCAAAGCACTCGTCGAGGCTCTCACCAACGTGCTACTCAAACTTGTTATAGTCACGCTTGAATTGATCCTGTCTCACGGACATGATTTGAGTGGTGCCCTCATGGTAAGCATTGAGGGTCACCCAGATCTCGTGAGCCGATCGTAGGTGAGAGATGTGATCATACTCACTGCGGCTAAGTCCCTGTATGAGGAGGTTCTTGGCCTTAGCGTTTGCCTCAATGTAAACCATGTTTGCGGCGTTGACGTTCTCATCAGCCGGAACCTCATACAGGAGCTTCACCTTCTGCCATATAGAAAAGCCCTGGGCAGTGATGTATGTCTCCATCCGAACCTTACAGAATGGATAATCAACTCCAGCAAAAAATAGGAGGCTTAGAGGAGTACTTGTCCGTCGCCATGGCTCTTGAGACCGGTCAAGATCTATAAAAGAGCAAAACTGGCCCTGATACCAATTGAAGGACCGAGATGGTGATCGGGGGGGTGAATGATCCCAAATAAAATTGTCCCCTACTCAACATACTCCAAACAATCCCGCAAGAAAACCAGTGCTCCTCAAATTTGCGAAACCCGCAAAAATCGGAACGACTTGACAACTATGTGTATCCCTAGCTTGCATGGATGAGAACCATGAATCATGTCAGGGATTTCTAAATTGCAATCCTGGTTGCCAAGTGTCTAAAATTAATAGGAATCAATACACATAATTCTTTTCTAAAAGAGATCAAGCCAAATCACAAAAAGTCTCTTTTGGAAAAGAAAAGGCAGATTTTTCAGGAATTGTCCTCAATTTGAGCAGGTGGTTGGTGGACTTTTGTTGCTCCAAAATTTTTTGGAAATTTTCAACCTATGAGAAGATGAGTCTTGAAACACTCCACCAAAAATAACCCCCAAAAGCCTTGTATAAAAAACAAGACAAATCACGGACTACAGATAGTCAGGAACTTCGATCAAAAAATTTGGGGCTCGGTTTTCACCTCATAGCTCCCAAACGATGCAACCAGTGGACTCCAAATTTTTTTTACAGATGGATATATGAGTCACGCACATTCTCCAAGAAGAAGCACTCCAAAAGGAATTTTCTAGATTTTTGGAAAAATCAAAGACCGACTACGGCCTGAAAAACAAGTTCAAGACAGATTTGCGATCTTGATAGAAACTTGACAAATAAACTCTTGCAGCATACAAAGTTTGGCAAATGGACTCGATCTTGAGCTAAGATCCAAATATAATATAGAAGGAGGTGAATGCGAATCGCTCAAGTCAAGAACAAAATACAGCAATCATAACTGTAAATACGGGAATGTAAATGCTGAATTTAATACATGAAAGTAAATGCTGAAAGTAAATACTTAGTGTAAATTGTAATAATTAAATTGAGAGAAAATAAATTTGGCTCTTGAACTTCTATTCCATTCAGAGATGTGTGATTACAAAGCTTCACTTCATGTGGGCAAAGCTCAAATGAGCAACACAACAACTCAGAATAAATGGGCATGGAGTCCTCCCTCCACTCCTCTATTTATACTACTCTTGGGCCACATACCACCCTTGGGTGAGTTACAAAGCCTAGAGCACTCCACCAAGGGGTAGGATTAACCCACTCACTCCACCATGCAAGGGCAACCCAAAACCCTACACACATAATGGGTTTTCTTGCACGTTTTTCAAGGCATACTACCTATACCCGCTAACGTATTAACTAGACCGCGATCCAACGGCCCTCATCGATCCTCGTGGCATGTAGCTTGTATCATCCCCTTTCCTTATCTTCTTTGACTTGCCCGGACTCCGTCTCCGATCATCTTCCAGCGATCTCCAACAATGTGGACCTCCGACGCACCTCCCCTAGTCCGTCATCATCCGCCTCACCATGACCTAGCACCGTCGTTCTGCAACCATCAAAGACAAGGAAAACCATCACATAGCATTGTCCAATAATATGCAATAAACATCACCAATGCTCACAATTAATCATGTCTCATTCATCAGTCGGTTCTATCGCCAGCGAAATGCTGGTAGTACCACAAGAGACCAACACAAGCCAAATTGCTTCCTTTTGAATTCTAATTCAAATCAAACTCAAACATGAGGACACCTTGCTCAAATAAAATCAAATACTCATCACAAATATGGATGGACCTCCACATGGTCCTTCAATCTGATAAGCAACTTCAGCTCTCTTCGCAAGTATGCGGTACGGACCGACGTAATGCGGCGCTAACTTCCCACGAACTTGGAATCGTCAAGTGCCACATAGCGGTGAGACCTTGAGATAGAAGAAATCGCCTACTTCAAATTTCAGCTCGCGGCGACGATTGTCGGCATAGCTCTTTTGTCTCGACTGGGCTTCCTCCAACCGATCCCGGATCAGCTTGATGTGATCCTCGACCTCTTGGATCACAACAGGGCCAAAGATTTGTCTTTCGCCGACTTCAGACTAGAACAGAGGTGTTCGGCACTTTCTTCCGTAAAGTGCTTCGAACGGAGACATCTGGAGACTTGCTTGATAGCTATTGTTGTAGGAGAATTCAGCGAAGGCTAAACACTTCTCCCACTTCGTGTTGTAGGACAACACGCAAGCTCTCAGCATGTCCTCCAGGACCTGATTTGTCCTCTCGGTTTGTCCATCAGTCTGGGGATGGTATGCTATACTGAACAACAGCTTTGTCTCGAGAAGTTCATGCAGGTTCTTCCAGAATCGCGATGTGAATTGGGTTCCACGGTTAGACACAATGACCTTGGGGATGCCCTGTAGTCGAGCAATGTGGTTCAGGTAGAGTTCTGCAAGTTTGGCTCCATTATAAGTGGTGTGGACAGGAATGAAGTGAGCTACTTTCGATAATCGATCCACGATCACCCAAATGGAGTCATGGCCGTTTGATGATCTCGGTAAATCAGTGATGAAATCCATGCTGACTTCATCCCATTTCCACTCCAGAATCCCCAAAGGCTGGAGTAATCCCGCAGGACACTGATGCTCCGCTTTAACTCGCTAGCACACGTCGCAAGTGGCGACAAACTCAACGATATCCTTCTTCGTACCAGGCCACCAGAAACTATCACAGAGATCCTGGTACATTTTAGTGCTTCCAGCGTGGATCGAAAGAGGAGTCTCGTGAGCTTCTTTTAGGATCAATTGCTTGATCACCTGGTCATCCGGGACGTAAACTTGCCGTCCACACATGACTAGTCCATCGGCTCTTTCCGAAAACTCTGAGGATGTGCTCTCTTTCAAATCACGCTTGATCTCAGCCACTTTCTCGTCATCGAGCTGTGCGGCTTTTATTTGGGATTCAAGAGTGGGCTCCAGGGTTAAAGCTGCAATTAACCCTTCTTTGACCACTTCCAAATTGAGCCTCCGGAATTCATCCAGTAATTGAGGTTGACTGCCGAGAGTCAAGGCATTAACGGTGTGCAGTTTGCGACTAAGGGTATATGCTACCACGTTAGCTTTGCCTGGATGATAACGAATTCCTAGATCATAATCCTTGATCATCACTAAACATCTGCACTGCCTCTGGTTCAGATCTGGTTGGGTGAAGAAGTACTTCAGGCTCTTGTGGTCAGTATATATCTCACATCGGTTTCCGATGAGATAGTGACGCCACAGCTTTAGAGCGTGAACTACTGTCGCCAATTCTAAATCATGAGTCGGATAGTTGGCTTCGTGAGGCTTCAGTTGACGCGAAGCATAAGCTACGACCTTTCCCTCTTGCATCAATACACATCCGAGACCTTGACGCGAAGCTTCGCAGAACACGTCAAAACTTTTGTGTATATCTGGTAAGACAAGGACTGGGGCAGAGGTGAGTCTTGGCTTCAACTCTTGAAAGCTTGCCTCACAGGCTGCTAACCACTCGAAATTCTTTTCCTTCTTGAGCAGTTCAGTCAGCGGCCTTGCGACTTTGGAGAAATTCTCGATGAATCACCTATAATATCTGGTAAGACCGAGAAAACTCTGAATCTCAGGAACAGTCCAGGGCTGTTCCAAAGCGAGCACATCTTGCACCTTGCTCAGATCGACATCAACTCCACCTCCAGAAAGAACATGTCCTAGGAATGTGACTTCTTTGAGCCAGAACTCGTATTTGCTGAACTTTGCGTACAGCTGATGCTCGTGAAGCTTGTCGAGCACCTTACACAAATGGAACTCATGTTCTTGCTCACTTCTGGAGTAGATGAGGATGTCATCAATGAACACTACCATGAATTTATCTAGGTATTCCATGAATACTTTGTTCATGAGGTTCATGCATGTGGCAGGAGCATTGGTAAGACCAAATGAAACCACTGTATACTCGTACAATCCGTATCGAGTAGTGAACGCAATATTCTGAATATCCTCCGGTCAGATCTTGAGTTGGAAATAATGTGATGCCCTAGAATTTGAGAGCGATCCTAGGGTTTTCTTTCTTGGTTGTTCCGGAAAGAAAGAGGGTTTTGTCGGGGAATGAAATAATTGAAGTTTATGCTGCAATTTATTTTTAAAAAAATTGGAGTTTTGGGCTAGTTTCTTCTGGGCTGAGGCAACCTGGGCCTGGGCCGGGAATTCTTTTTCCCCCTCTCCTCCCCATGCCTTGGTGGGCCGGCCCACCTCCCCCTTTAGGTGGCGCCCCCCTTGGCCGGCCACCTCCCCCTTTGCCCTAGGGCGCCTCCCCTTCCTCCCCCTAGCAGCCACACCCCCCTCCTCTTCCTCCCCTGCGTGGTGGCTCAAGATCCACCACGAAACGCGAAGGAGAGAGCGAGAAGGGATCCGTGGAGGCGTGGAGGATGAGCAGATTTCAGATTCGGGGTTCGTCGCGTGTTTTCCGTGGATTCTCGAGGAAGGACTCTAGGTAAATTTCTAGAATTTTTCCCCCTGTTTCTACCTAGGTTTGGGAGTGTTTTAGATCTGGTGGTGATCGGGTTGGACGGGATTTGAAGGGGAAGAAGTGTAGTCGTTCACGTGGCGCTGTTTCTGTGGTGGCAGATTGTGCAGCACGACTTGTTTCGCGTTTTACGTGACATAGACGATTTTTCCTGCAGAATCCTATAACTAGAAAGTTGTAGATAACGTCGCGACCTAGCTTCTGTATTTTTTCAGAATTTTTGGGGCGTCGGTCTGAGAGTTATCACTGTTGGAAGATGGTGAACAGAATCTGGAAACAGATTTCGTCCACTGTGTTGGACGGTTGTTTAGGCATGTTTAACAGCGGAATTGAAAATTTTGACCTTCATGAAAGTTGTAGATCTCGTCAATATCTAGCTACTGGAATTTTTTTGTATTTTTATGAACAGTAGAGAAAAAGATACGAAATTGGGAAGAGAGGATGCTGTTGTTCGATCCGGACAGATCGGGGTTTTTGGCGTTTAAATGGGAACGGGGAGTAGGAAGCGTGTGTTTGAATTGTGTGATGAATTGTGATGTCGCTATGTACTGAAATAATGTTTGTTCAGGTGGTGCCACTGTCGGGACCCCGAATTTGCAAATCCGGACCCTCTGTGTATTCAGCACTAGTCCAGGAACGCGCTAGTGCACACAGTCTTAACATCGGTATATATCACAATCATACCAAACGATACTATCAAAGTACTTTATTTAGATAATCAAAGGGTTACTCGACCTTATGGCCAAGTTACAAATATATGCCTCGCGAGGCGAAACTTATTAAAAGAGAAATAACAGCAGCGGAAAATCAAATAAACTTCGTGGCGCCATCCAGTATACCACAGGCAACAGGCCCAGGCTCGCATCCCTAAGTAGACGGGTCCTCTTGGAACTCCTCCTCCAAATGGCGTAGTCTCCTCTTCAAGCGGTATTGTGTTGAGGCAAGGGTGAGTACTTGGTACTCGACAAGTCATGCATGAGAATGCAAGCTAATATACTATATGCATGGCTTGGTACAAAGGAATAGCTCGAGGTATATTTGCGATGTGACTTTTGACAAGTAATAAAAGTAGATTCGAAAGCAGTAGAAATAAGTAAAGCATAAATAATTTCTCAAGAAATTTAATAAACATTTTTCCCCATCCTAAACCACATTTCCATCAACTTCATTACTAAACCAACCCAACTTTTCAAATCCAAGTTATTTTCAGAAAATCTAACCCTTGACTGTAATTCCCGAGCATTGTCCAGTACCGTGGACTCGGCTATTCAAATAGATTCTATACTCTGCAGAGGTTATGCACTTTACCCACAAGATACAGTCAAACACCACAAAGGCGAGTTCCCGTAACAAAGCCTTTCGGAAGCCTCAAACAACACAGGTGGCCCTCTCCGGTTCGTGCTCTACACCATCCCTTCCCTTAGCCAAGGCGAAGTATGGGACCAACACACCGTTAGATGGGTATCTGGCCACGACCACGATCGCTCCCCGTACAATCACACAAGCGGTGTAATTGACACCCTGAGGCTCCACAAGTGAGTCCTTAGCGACTTAGTCAACTAGGGCCGTCCCATTCCGACCATGTGGTTGCAAGTATGACCCAGTTCAAAGGCTTGCAAGGTTAAGTCCTTAGAGTGACCAGGGCAAGACTACCCAAGAACCAAATCAACATTCCCAGCGCCACAAGCGGCCCACGATTACTCTTGCCACATGCCCGTCGAAAACCGTTTATCAAACCCAGTTGATTACCATGCACCACGTGCCATCAACATCACATGATACTTTTCCAAAACAGGTTCAATATATCATTAAGTCAATATTAGCATTTGATTATCCAAAATCATGTCATGAGCACGTAGCGTGTCTAAGCGACATACTACAACGATCTAAACCCATGTTGGCAATTTAATAATGTCCAACTAGTAAACCACAACTAGGGTGACAAAGGGTCATAGCACATACTTAAGTAATCAAGGTGTCATACAGCAAATTGGTATTTATCTAACCCCATGTTTAAACAAAGTATCTTTCTAATTGAACTAGCATGCAATAGTTTAAATCAAAATAGGTTTCAAAATGGGATCAACATGGTCAAAGCACAACTTGCCTTCAAAAGTACTTGCTCTTGGTCTTGAGTTGGATCCTGAGTCAACACTTCTCCCTCGAATCCTTAGGCACTTCAACGTCTACTCGTAAAAGCGTGCAAATAGCAAATACACAAATAAACACTAGGCAAAAACATCCCAAAACTCCAAATAAAATCCATAAACAGAGAGAACATAATTTTACGGATTTTTAGAAACTGGAATCGTCAAATTTGGAGTTAAAGCATAAAAGTTATGATTTATTAAAGCTTAAATAATCAATTAAATAATATTACAGAGAAAAACTTTAGTCCAAAAATTAAATAAAATTCATATTTGAGTAGATCTTAATTTTATACAAATTTAGAAATTTGAATCACTCAAATCGGAGTTGAAGCATAAAAGTTATAAGCGTTTGAAGTTTGAATCTAAATTTGAATCAATATTTCGAATTAATAAATCATTTTCTTTTGGAAATTAATTATTGCGTCGGCAGGACACGTGGCAGCCTCGATTGGCGGTGGCGTCGGTGGTCCATGGACTTGGTCCACGCTCGGCTCGGGTCCACCGTGGACTCGGTCCACGACTCCACGTGAGGCCCGACATGTGGGCCCACTCGGGTAGCGTCATCGGCCGACGTCGTGGCCCGGCGTCGGCGGGGCTCGGCAGTCTTGACAGTGGAGTCCCACCGATGACGTCATGGGTGACGTCGGCGCTACAGCGAGCGGCCCGACATGCGAGCCCGCCATGGCGTCGACATGACATCATGGTGCGGTTCGATCCGCATCCGGCCGACACGCGGGCGGCGTGTCGGCGTCCTACCTGCGAGTCGCGGCCCGACCGGCGGTCAGGCTTCCGACGTGCGTGCGCAATCTTGGCCGTTGATTTGAAAATCGACGCCCGTGACAGATCTCGCTTTCACGCCGCTTGAGTTAACGCGTTTGATCTGAACCGTTGGATCTAGATCCGGCGGTCGAGATTATATCTGGAGTTTTGGGCGGGATCTCACCGTGCGGTGGCGTAACTGTCTGGGGCGTTGGATCTTGATCGGACGGCGGAGAAGCTTCGGCGGCAGCGATGGCGTCTTGCGGCGGAGGCTGAGGCGGCGACACGGCCAGCGGCGTTTGCGGCCTCCTCCGGCGGTGAGATGTCGCCAGTGCGTCTCGTCGCGGTGAGTCCGGATCTGAGGTCAACGGCGGCAGGGGCGGACGGCGGCGAACAAGCAAAGACCGTGGCGGGCGGCGCAACTTCTGGCGAGCTCGCCACGGCTAAGCAGCGGCTTTGCCTCGGTGAAGTAGAAGGAGAAGCGCGGGATCACGGCGGTCCTCGGGGTATGCCCCGGGCTTTAAATAGCCTCGGCGTCCGTGCAGAAAACGGAGACCTAGTTTTCCACGGCGGCGGAGTCCGGCTCGGTCTCGGCGAAGACGACGACTCTCAGCCGTCCACGTGGCGCGATCAACGGCCACGATCGCACGGCGCGATCGGATCCGGGCCGGATACGGCTCGAGCCGTGCAGGCGGATCTCGGTAGTTGGATCTTGATCCAACGGTTGGGATTGATTAGGGTTAGGAGTGGGTTCGGTCGAGTCACGTGGCTCGGTCGGACTCGAACTCGAGTCTGACTCGGGCTCGATCGGATGAACGATGCTTGACCGAGTTGGATTTTCCAGCGATTTAATATTTAAAATAATTCCCGATAATTCATTTAATTCATTAAAAATAGCAAATGACTCTTCCAGAACAATTCTGGAAAATACTTTGGATCATTTTGGACTCAAATAAAATATTTCCAACAAAATTTTATTTGCAAAATTAAATTCTTTAATTATTTCAAAATGGAATAAATTCAAATAAATTACAATTAAATACAAATAAATTCAGAAAAGTCCAAAACTTCACCAAAGTGCCAAATCACACATGAATTTAGGACAAGTAAAATTTTGGGGTGTTACAAACCTCCCCCCCTTAATAGAATCTCGTCCCCGAGATTCAGGGCTTACTAAAGGAATAGGTTTGGAAATTCTTTCTTCAAATCCTCTTCGCTCCCAAGTCGCCGCTTTCTTCATGGTTGCTCCACTGAACTCTACAAAAACGGGTTGACTTGTTTCTAGTTTCTCGATCCATTGTGTCTAGAATCCTCACGGGATACTCCTTATAAGTCAAATCCTCTTGCAACTCAATTGATTCTAACGGTGTATGCATTCCTCGGGAACTCGGAGACACTTCTTTAAGCCAGGACACATGGAATACATCATGTACCCTCGCCAACGATCGTGGCAACTCCGGTGATAAGCAACTTCGCCTCTGCGGCTCAAAATCTTAAATGGTCCAACATAGCAGGTGCAAGTTTCCCTTTGGCATGGAACCTCTTAACTCCCCCGAGAGGCGTAACTCTGAGGTATACAAAGTCTTACGGTTCAAAACTCAAATCTCGCGACGATTGTCGGCCATAACTCTTCATCGAGATTGGGCTATCTTCAACCTTTCCCTAATCATGGCGACACTGTTCTTCATCTTCTTGAAGAATATCAGGCCCAAAGACACGGCTCGCCGGTCTCATTCCAATTCAATGGCGTCAGCGAGTCGACCATCTGATGCCTCAAAAGGTGACATCTAAACTAGCCTGATAACTATTGTTGTAATCGAACTCGGCATACGGCAAACTCTTATCCCAAGAGGTAGCATAAGCCAATGCACAAGCTCTCAACATATCCTCCGAATCTGGTTGACTCTTTGATCTGCCCATCCGTGTGGATGATAAGGCATCTTGAAGTTTAAGCGGGTTCCCATGGCTTCATGCAACTTATTCCGAATCTTGAGGTAAATTGGGTACCTCTGTCGATACAATCCTCTTTGGCACTCCGTGCAAACAAACAATCCTGATCATGTATAATTACGCTAATTTATCTCCGAGTAAGTGGTCTTCACGGGATAAAATGGGCTACTTTAGTCAAGCGATCCACTATAACCCATATGGAGTCATAACCCCCTTGAGTCTTGACAAACCGGTAATGAAATCCATTCCGATTTCCTCCCACTTCCACTCAGGTATTTTCAGCGGTTGTAGCAATCCTGCTGGTCTCGATGCATTGCCTTGACTCTCCTGGCATACGTCGCACAATGCAACATGCTCGGCAACTTCACGTTTCATACTCGGCCACTGAATCTCTCCTTCAGATCCTGATACATCTTGGCGCTTCCAGGGTGAATTGAGTACTTGGAGTCATGGGCTTCTTCCAAAATCAGTCGCTTTAACTCCTCCTTGTTAGGCACACAAATCCGACCCTTCATCCATAACGTGCCCTGCTCATCCAATTTGAAGTCCTCTGCCTTGCCTTCCTCCTTGATGGACTTAATCCTGCGGATCTTGTCATCGTCATACGCCCTTCTCGGATCTGGTCCTCTAAGGTAGGCTTTACTTCCAATGCGGCCAAGAATCCGCTAGGTACAACCTCAATCTTCATTTTCTGAAAATCCTTACATAACTCATCCTGACTTGTGGCTAGCATCGTACTCACGGTATGGCTTTTCCGACTCAGAGCATCGGCTACTACGTTGGCCTTCCGGGATGGTAATGGATTCCAACATTATAGTCCTTGATCAACTCTAGCCATCTCCTCTGCCTCATATTCGAGATCCGATCGGGTGAATATGTACTTAAGGCTCTTATGATCCGTATATACTTCACATCTGTTTCCAATCGAGATAGTGACGCCATATCTTCAAAGCATGCACTACGGCTAACTCTAGGTCATGTGTCGGATAATTTTCCTCATGCGGCCTCAAGCGCCTTGATGCATAGGCGACAACCTTTCCATTCTCATCGGCACACATCCAGTCCTTGGCGCGATGCGTCATAATAAATATCGAAGCTTTGAGCAACATCAGGTAGAACTAACACGGTCTTGATGTCAATCGCTTCTTCAGCTCCTGAAATCCTTTCTCACATTCTCAAGGCGTCCATGCAAACTTCTTTTCCTTCTTCGGCAATTGCGTAAGAGGTTTCGCAATTGTCGAAAAGCCTTCGATGAAAGCAGCGGTAGTATCCTGCCATTCCAAGGAAACTCCGAATGGGTCACGATCTTGGTGCTCCCAATGTAACACCGCTTCTACTTTGCTTGGATCTCTGGCGACTCCTTCTGCGGTCTTTACATGTCCAAGAAACTCCACCTTGTCCTTCCAAAAATCACACTTGCTGAACTTGGCGAAAAGTTCTTTGTTCCTCGACTTTTCCAAAACTTCGCCTTAAGTGTTCGGCATGTTCATCCTCTGTCTTGGAGTAGATTAGGATATCGTCTATGAACACGACGACAAACTTGTCCAAATATTCCATGAACACCTTATTCATCATATTCATGAAATAATTTGGCGCATTAAATCGGCCCAAAGGACATAGCGTGAACTCGTAATGTCCATATCTTGACGAGAATGCGATCTTGAATATCTTACGATCGGATCTTCAAGCGATGGTATCCCGATCTCGAGATCAATCTTGGAGAAAACTCCGGCTCCTCTTAAGCGATCAAACAAATCATCAATCCTGGGTAGCGGATACTTATTCTTCACGGTGACTTCATTGAGTGCATGGTAGTCAATGCACATCCTGAAACTCCCGTCCTTCTTCTTGACAAACAAAGCGGTGCTCCCCACGGTGACGAACTTGGTCTGATAAATCCTTTCTCCATTAACTCTTCTATTTGTTTCTTCATCTCTACCAACTCCTCGGTAGACATCCGATAGGGTCTCTTTGCTATCGGTCTTTGTACCCAGTACAAGCTCTATCACAAACTCTATGTCCCCTGTCTCGGCGGCATACCGGGTAGATCTTCGGGAAAGACATCTGGTACTCATTCACTCTTGAGACATCCTCTATGCTGATTGCCTTGGTACTTGTTAATCATCAATCGTCCATCTCTAACTGCAGTGGCTTGAAATTCCACTTTCTTCCCACACGGGCTCTCAATCGAGATAGTCCTTCGTCCACAATCCAATACGGCCTTGTGCTTGGATAACCAATCCATTCCCAATATGACGTCTAAGGTGCAGGTCTCCAAAATCAAAAGGTTTGCTAGGAATTCTATTCCACCTATTAGTATTCTCACCCGGAACATCCTACTTTCGTTCGGAGTTCGGAACCAGGGTTTGCACTAAAAGCATGCACTTAAGTTTTGCAATCCTTAAATCATTTCTAGTAGCAAAGCCTTGCGAAACAAGCGAATGCTGAAGCTCGAGTCAAACAAAATCAAGCAGTGTATCGAAAGTTAACAAGTAACTTACCCGATCTGACGTCAGTAGCATTCTGCGGTGCATCTGCGGTGACATGGTTGACTCGGCCTCTCACCACGATGCAGGGTGTGGCTCCTGGTCTTTGGCGTCCTAGCTGGGTGGTTCCTAGGTTGAAAGCAGAATCGGGTCGCTCCTGCTGTCTTCTTTGGACAATCGTTGGCAAAGTGTCTGGCTCGTTCGCGATTGTAGCGTCTCACTGTTCCTTCTTTGTTGCACAGAGTAAGCGTTTCTAGCGGGGCTGGGGTTTGGTAGTTACGATTGGCAGGTCTTGGTCTTTGAGGATGGTGCCCTTGTTGCATTCTCGTGGTTGGAATCGAAGAATTGATTTGGTGCAACTCTCAAGCGCTATTGCGTTCCTGGCGTGATCCTTCTTTGTTGCATCCTGCGCTTCCTGTTCTCATCCGGTTCCTTGCGCTTGTCCTCAAGAATAAGTGCCTTATTCACCAACTCTTGGAAATCTGGAAAGGTGTGGGTGATCAATCCAACTTGCAATCCTGAGTTAAGTCCCTTCATAAAGCGAGGCTGCTGGATTTATCTGTCGCTACATCCTCAAAGCGTAGCGTGCTAGGCTGTGTGAACTTGTTCGGGTAGTCGACCATCGGCTGATTACCTTGCTTCATGCTCGAACTCCTCCTTCTTAAGGTCCATGATTCCTTCAGGCACGTGATATCGTCGAATGCAATGTGAACTCTTCCCAAGTGATATCTTGAGGGTTCTCTGCGTGGCACGAAAGTTCTCCCACCATTCGCGGTTGTTCCTTCCAAGCGATGAGAAGCGTAAAGTACCTTCTCATTCCCTATGCATTGAGCTATGTGTAGCTTCCTCTCAATTGATCTTAACCAATCATCGGCCTCCAATGGATTGGCATTCCCAGAGAAAGTGGGTGGGTGAGTCCTCATGAACTCTGACAGCCTTGTATTCTGGCGTGGTCACGATTAACTTGATTAGCGATGGCACGAGCGAAGGACGTGCTGCATTTGTTGCATCATAGCATGCATCAAGCGAGTCTGAGCAGCAAGAAAGGCTCCAAAATTCTGCATATCAATCAAGCGGTCTTTGGTGCTCTATCATTGGGGTTTTCTGCTGGGCGAGAACCACTCCCATTGCTTCCAAAGTTCCCACGGGTGTTCACCATCTGTCGATTTGCTCTAGGTTTAGAGATGAGAGGGAAACAAGAATAGACAAGTAGTATGGAACTTATGCGGGGCGAAAGGTGTAACTTTAAGGTCCAACTTTATTATTAATAACTTGGTATGGCTGCTTACAATGCCTAAGGGCCTTGCAACACATACTGCACACTCAGCAAGCAATGAAAATCCAAATCGAACTAACACTGGAGTCTAACGCCTAAAGGGTGACTCTTTCTTCTATGACTCGACTCGGCGAAGGAGTCTCACTATAGAACCTATGCTCACTCATCGAGAAAACCTCCACGGCCTGGGTACGGGTGCTGCGGCATAGGCGCGAAACGATTGCCATGTCCAGCAACTGTGTCATCTGTGGTAGTCGAAGAAGCAGTGTCCTCATCGAGATCTGACTCTTCTGGATCTGGCTCGTGTAGCTCGAGTACTGGCTCTGGGTCTGGTCCGTACAAAGTCATCTCCAACTCGTCAATCCTTCGTAGAAGGTGTGCCACATACTCTTGAGCTTCCCGCCATCTGTTCTTCTCTGTCGTGATCTCCTTGCGGGCCTTCTGTAGCTCCTTGCTTGTATTATCTAGTACATCCTCCTGGCGACGACAAATCGTGCCAAGCTGTATGTAACCGTGGCATCCTCATCCTGAATCTCCTTCGGGTCAAGAAGGTTATTGCTCTTGCGGATGGTAGCAGAACACCGTGCTCTCAATTCTCTGGCGTAGATACGGGTAATGTGCCGCATTGCTCGTCGTGATACTTCTTGGATACCCATCTCGCATTGTAGATCTCCTGGCGGTCAAAGTGTATCGGGCGATTGCACAGGCCCTTTTCCTAGCAGGTACCTCAATCCTCACGTCACAAGCCTTGATCAATCCCGCTTGTCTGATCACTTCCACTTGGTATTGGGGCTTCTCAAAATCTCCGAGAGTCTGTAGCATATGCCAAAGTTCCGCGGCGTGACCACTTCCCAGATCAACGTAGTTGAACTCTTCCTCCATCTGTCACAAGAGTGCTTTACGTAAGAACCCGGAATTTTTAAATTGTGACAAGGTAAGGGAAAATTTCAGCAAGAGACAAGAAAGAGAGAAGGGGGTAAGTCGAGATGTCATTTCTTGTCTTCACAAATTTTTAGCTTTAGAAAATAGGTTTTATCCTCACTACGACCATTCTAGCTTAGGGTTGAGCCTACAGTCAAGTATGGCTCTGATACCACCTCTGTCGGGACCCCGAATTTGCAAATCCGGACCCTCTGTGTATTCAGCACTAGTCCAGGAACGCGCTAGTGCACACAGTCTTAACATCGGTATATATCACAATCATACCAAACGATACTATCAAAGTACTTTATTTAGATAATCAAAGGGTTACTCGACCTTATGGCCAAGTTACAAATATATGCCTCGCGAGGCGAAACTTATTAAAAGAGAAATAACAGCGGAAAATCAAATAAACTTAGTGGCGCCATCCAAGATACCACACAGTAACCGATCGGGCTCGCATCCCTAAGTAGACGGGTCCTCTTGGAACTCCTCCTCCGAAACTGGCGTAGTCTCCTCTTCAACTGGTATTGTGTTGAGGCAAGGGTGAGTACTTGGTACTCAGCAAGTCATGCACAGAATGCAAGCTAATATACTATATGCATGGCTTGGTACAAAGGAATAGCTCAGGGTATATTTGCAGTAAACAGCTTTTGACAAGTAATAAAAGTAGATTCGAAAGCAGTAGAAATAAGTAAAGCATAAATAATTTCTCAAGAAATTTAATAAACATTTTTCCCCATCCTAAACCACATTTCCATCAACTTCATTACTAAACCAACCCAACTTTTCAAATCCAAGTTATTTTCAGAAAGTCTAACCCTTGACTGTAATTCCCGAGCATTGTCCAGTACCGTGGACTCGGCTATTCAAATAGATTCTATACTCTGCAGAGGTTATGCACTTTACCCACAAGATACAGTCAAACACCACAAAGGCGAGTTCCCGTAACAAAGCCTTTCGGAAGCCTCAAACAACACAGGTGGCCCTCTCCGGTTCGTGCTCTACACCATCCCTTCCCTTAGCCAAGGCGAAGTATGGGACCAACACACCGTTAGATGGGTATCTGGCCACAGCCACGATACGCTCCCCCGTACAATCACACAAACGGTGTAACTGACACCCTGAGGCTCCACAAGTGAGTCCTTAGCGACTTAGTCAACTAGGGCCGTCCCATTCCAGCCATGTGGTTGCAAGTATGACCCAGTTCAAAGGCTTGCAAGGTTAAGTCCTTAGAGTGACCAGGGCAAGACTACCCGAAGAACCAAATCAACATTCCCAACGCCACAACTGGCCCACCTGATTACTCTTGCCACATGCCCCGGTCGAAAACCGTTTATCAAACCCCAGTTGATTACCATGCACCACGTGCCATCAACATCACATGATACTTTTCCAAAACAGGTTCAATATATCATTAAGTCAATATTAGCATTTGATTATCCAAAATCATGTCATGAGCACGTAGCAGGTCTAAGCAGCATACTACAACGATCTAAACCCATGTTGGCAATTTAATAATGTCCAACTAGTAAACCACAACTAGGGTGACAAAGGGTCATGGCACATACTTAAGTAATCAAGGTGTCATATAGCAAATTGGTATTTATCTAACCCCCATGTTTAAACAAAGTATCTTTCTAATTGAACTAGCATGCAATAGTTTAAATCAAAATAGGTTTCAAAATGGGATCAACATGGTCAAAGCACAACTTGCCTTCAAAAAGTACTTGCTCTTGGTCTTGAGTTGGATCCTGAGTCAACACTTCTCCTCGAATCCTTCCTACTTCAACGTCTACTCGTAAAGCGTGCAAATAGCAAATACACAAATAAACACTAGGCAAAAAGATCCCAAAACTCCAAATAAAATCCATAAACAGAGAGAACATAATTTTCTGGATTTTTAGAAACTGGAATAAATCAAATTTGGAGTTAAAACGCAAAAGTTATGATTTATTAAAGTTTAAATAATCAATTAAATAATATTACAGAGAAAAACTTTAGTCCAAAAATTAAATAAAATTCATATTTGAGTAGATCTTAATTTTATACAAATTTAGAAATTTGAATCACTCAAATCGGAGTTGAAACGCAAAAGTTATAAGCGTTTGAAGTTTGAATCTAAATTTGAATCAATATTTCGAATTAATAAATCATTTTCTTTTTCGGAAATTAATTATTGCGTCAGCAAGGACACGTGGCAGCCTCTGATTGGCCGGCTGACGTCAGCTGGTCCATGGACTTGGTCCACGCTCGGCTCGGGTCCACCGTGGACTCGGTCCACGACTCCACGTGAGACTGACATGTGGGCCCACTCGGGTGACGTCATCGCTGACGTCAGCGGGGCTCAGCCCACGGTGCTGACAGGTGGGTCCCACCGATGACGTCATGGGTGACGTCAGCGCTCGGCTGAGACAGCCGCTGACATGCGGGCCCGCCATGACGTCAGCATGACATCATGGTGCGGTTCGGTCACGTCGCTGACACGCGGGCCCGGCGTGTCAGCGTCACACGCACGGGTGCGCTGACCGCGGCGGTCAGGCTTCCCGACACGTGGCGCAATCTTGGCCGTTGATTTGAAAATCGACGGCCCAGATTAGATCTGGCTTTCACGCGTTTGAGTTAACGCGTTTGATCTGGACCGTTGGATCTAGATCCGACGGTCGAGATTAGATCTGGAATTTTGGACGGGATCTCACCGTGCGGTGACGTGGCACAATCTGGGACGTTGGATCTTGATCGGACGGCGGAGAAGCTTCGAGCGACGGCGATGGCGTGCGGCGGAGCTGGGGACGGCGACACGGCCAACGGCGTTTGCGGCCTCCTCCGGCGAAGTGAGATGTCCCTTCGGGTGCGTCTCGTCGCGGTGAGTCCGGATCTGAGGTCAACGGCGGCAGGGGACGGCGGACGGCGGCGGAACGAAGCAAAGACCGTGGCGGAGCGGCGCGCAACTACGGCGAGCTCGCACGGCTAAACGGCGGCGGCTTTGCCTCGGTGAAGTAGAGAAGGGAGGGCGCGGGATCACGGCGGTCCTCGGGGTATGCCCCGGGCTTTAAATAGCCTCGGCGTCCGTGCAGAAAACGGAGACCTAGTTTTCCACGGCGGCGGACACGGCGGCGGAGTCCGGCTCGGTCTCGGCGAAGACGACGACTCTCAGCCGTCCACGTGGCACGATCAACGGCCACGATCGCACGGCGCGATCGGATCCGGGCCGGATACGGCTCGAACGTCTGACGGCGGATCTCACCGTTGGATCTTGATCCAACGGTTGGGATTGATTAGGGTTAGAGTGGGTTCGGTCGAGTCACGTGGCTCGGTCGGACTCGAACTTCGAGTCTGACTCGGGCTCGGTCGGATGAACAAGATTACTTGACCCGAGTTGGATTTTCCAGCGATTTAATATTTAAAATAATTCCCGATAATTCATTTAATTCATTAAAAATAGCAAATGACTCGAGAAAAATTCGGAAAAAATTCTGGAAAATACTTTGGATCATTTTGGACTCAAATAAAATATTTCCAACAAAATTTTATTTGCAAAATTAAATTCTTTAATTATTTCAAAATGGAATAAATTCAAATAAATTCCAATTAAATCCAAATAAATTCCAGAAAATTCCAAAAATTCACCAAAGTGCCAAATCACACATGAATTTAGGACAAGTAAAATTTTGGGGTGTTACAGCCACTGCTGGGCGTAACTAGGTTCATCGTCCACGTCGGTAAAGGCACGTGGAAGTAGTTGTATTGTTAAGCTATACATTGTTGTTTGCTTTGCCTTCACTATAAACTCTAATCACAACAATCATACATGGTTTAATCCCTTGCTTTGAGGATTGCGATATCTTGACTGGCATTGTGACGTTGTGGTTTAGCTATGAATCATGAGTAAGGTGAAGAATGATGTTGTTTACCGAATGAATTGTCCAAACATTTCATCTCTATGATATCTGTTTTCTATCCATGCTATATGATGATATGCAAACCTGTGGACTCAGTGGGAGGGGTTATGAATGAATTCATGCATGAAGCATTAACTGCATAATCATGCATTGGAAGTTTGTCGACGCCAGCGTGCGCGACAGTACTGGTACAACACCGTGTGTTCCTGAGAAAGGGCACGGTGAGGAGGAACATGGCATAAGCATGTGCATCAATCATATGCATTTTACTGAAGTGGTGTGGACTCTTTGATGTGGTATTGTATATGAGGAATGCAGAATGTTAGATATACGATGGATGTGTTATTTGTATTAGTGGTTCCGCTTGCTGAGATTACCCAATCTCACTACTTGCTGTTTGATGTTTTCAGGTAGCGCACGTGAGACGTCAGCATGAAGGGTGGGCTAGCAACACAATAAATTTTCTGATGTCGTCACGACTCACATGATCTAGTGTTTTAAATAATTCATTAGTTGGATGAAAGTTTATTTCATATAGACCTATTGTTATTCCCTTTAAACTTGTTCTTATTTATGGTTGTTACCTGGTTGAATTAGACTCGTTGTCTCTAGTATTGATGTCGTGATATTATTCCTATTTGAATTGCTTCCGTATTGCCCTGTTTTAGGGGGGAAATGCTGTTGAATTTTATTGTACAACAGTTTAGTTTTATGGGGTGTTACAAATAACCAAGTCTTTGTTCAATCTTGGAGAAGACTTGAGCTCCTCTCAACTGATCAAACAGATCATCAATCCGTGGAAGAGGATACTTATTCTTGATAGTGACTTTGTTTAGCGATCGGTAATCGGCGCATATGCGTAGACCGCCATACTTCTTCTTGACGAAGAGCACTGGACTACCCCACGGTGAAGAGCTAGGATGGATAAAGCCTTTCACTAGTTATTCCTTGAGTTGCTTCTTGAGTTCAAGCAACTCGTTCGAGGGCATGCGATAAGGTCACTTGGAGATTGGTGCGGTTCTAAGCATCAAGTCAATGATGAATTCCAGGTCTCTGTCTGGAGGCAATCCCGGTAATTCTTCATGGAAGACATTGGAGTACTTACAGACTATCGGTACTTGACCCATCTCTAGAACGGAAAGGGAAAGAAGAGAGGGTTTCCGCACGGTCGACGGGCTGGAGTAATATCGAACTTGAATGCTGTCTGGATTTACCAAGGAAATAGAATGATTGGCATAATCGATGCGTCCTTGTTTCTTAGATAGCCAATCCATTCCCAGGATTACATCGAGTCCAGGTGTGTCAATCTAAATCAGATCTCCACTGAACTTCACTCCTTCAATCTCGATCGGGACTCCTAGGCAAATTCGCTGACCACGAAGGACTGAGCCAGGAGAATAAACTAGCATATAATTGCCTAGCAAAGTAGTCTCGATATTTTGATCATTAACAAATCTTGAAGACACGAAGGAATGCGAATCTCCAGAATCGAACAAAACCACTGTGGGAGCTGAACGCACAAGGAACGTACCAAGAACCACGTTCGGTGCATTGCTTGCTTCTTTTGCAGTCACCAGGTTAAGTCGGCCTTGTCCAGCACTCTGCGCTGAGCGGGGACCTGATCGGCCTGCCTGGTGATCACCACGCCCCACTTGACCGCACGCGAAGCATGATAGCGGCGTCATCCTATTTTGCCCTCCTTGAACCTGCCCATCGCGGTTATAGGATTGAACCGCAGACTAAGGGGCACGAGGAACTAGTCGCTGAGGTCTTGGCAGCGGCGAAGTGACTGACTGGGCACTGACTGCTTTCCCAGAGCGCGGCCTTGATGGGCCAATGCTAGCTGCCTTCTGGGCTAGCCACTTACGCTTCCGGCTATCTGTGACTGCTTTAGCACAGTCCTCCACTCGGATCGCCTTGTCGACTAACACTTGGAGGTTAGGAAAATCGAGAGCTGCGAGTGAGTGCTTGATCTCCTCATTGAGATGATTCCAGAACAGAGCAGTCCTCTGAGCCTCACCCAGAACCTCATCAGCGATGTAGCGAGCCAATTAGTTGAACTTATGAAGGTAATCCATAACTGACATGGATCCCTGCTTGAGGTTATAGAATTCCCTCTTCTTGATTTCCATTAGACTCGAGGGGATGTGGACTGCACGGAAAGCTTCGTTGAAACCTTCCCAAGTTGTGACTTGCTGAGGGGGACGAATTGCCTTGTAGCTGTCCCACCATGCTGCAGCTGCTCCTTGGAGGTAATAGGCAGCGTAATGCACTTTCTCCTCCTCGGTGCACCTCACAAGATCGAGTTTCCACTCGACGTCGTGAAGCCAGTCATCAGCGTCTAAGGGTCTGTTGCTAACGAGAAATTGGGTGGGCGAGTCCACTAGAACTCAGCCAATCGTGACTTGGGCTGCATGGCTGCCATACCACCGTAGGCAGGGGCACCCAGATTCTTTGAATTTTGCACCAATCGCTCAAGTAGGCGGGTCTGCATCACCAGTACTTGGGCCATCGATGGAGGAGGAGGTAGCTCCTCACTCTGAGCGTCATGGTGAGTGTGCGATGCTTCCAGTCTTACATTGGAGTGCTGGGATCCTTGGCTGTGAGATCCCGGCAATGGTGGGTCAGGGAATACTGGATTAGGTGCTGCTATGGGTGGATTCTGCCCGTCCTGAGCTGCACCACCAGTCAGAAGTGCATGAACTGCCTGTCTCTTGGGCATCCTGTTTGACATAGAGCTCAGCAACATGTATAACAGGTGATAATCAAGTAAGGAGACGATAAAACGAGAATATTGTGGGAATTCATATGCATTCATCAACACATAGCGACACAAGCCATAAGCATGCATCACTACGAAAGGATTGCAATTGCGATAGGATTAAGGATGACGACTTAGCATGTCTTTTCGCGCTACAGCGCGATTATGTTACATTATCATCACTATCGCAAGTTCCCACAAAAATTCTGTACAACAAAAGTACGTCACCATCCAGCTCGTATCTACGACAAAAGCGAGCTTCAGTACCAACTATTACACAGAAGATCTGGATTTAGGCATCTCCACCATTCTCGGCAGGAGTGCCAGAAGTGCCTGGAGCTGCAGAAGGCGTAGATGGCTCCACCGGGTACATCAGCTCGTACTCGCGACCACCAAAGATGAGGTTCTATCCTGGCTCACCTCTCGAGGAAGCACTAGGGTGCATGGCTGAGACACGGCGCCAGCTGCCTCACACCGACATCCTGGCGCGGCTGGAAACTCGACGGTATGATCCGTACGGGTGAGGAAGCTCCTCTGTCGGCTCGAGAGCATCGTGTTCCCCGTACACTATCTCGGTGCTAAAGAAGCCATGGTTCACGAATGGTGCCATGTGGCTTTCCAATTCGGAGATGCAGCGATGAGCGAGCAAAAGCTCATCACGAAGACGCAAAAGATAGCTGTGACACTACGGAATGGTGTGACATTATATAATGTGACTGTTGAGGTCAAAAACATTATGAAATGTGAAATTAAGGTTAAAACCATAAGGTATGGAGGTTAATAGCGTTTTCGGGCCGTTTCCGGGAGTTTGGGCCTTTCCGGGGAGTTTTGGGCCTAAGAGAAGGGGTCATGGGCTTTGGTGGGATGGAGTTTGAGTCCAATTGGGAGTAGGAGTCCTGGTTGGGGGCCTCCCCCTGCCTCTTATTGCGCTCCCACCCCTGCCCCTTGCGCCCCAAGTGCCCTAGCCGCCTCCCACACCTCCCCACCTCCTCCTTGTGGCGCCTCCACCTCCCCCATTGCTCCCCATTGCTCCACCACCTCTCCACCTCCCTTGCTGCCCCTAGGGGAGTTCTCCACCTCAACACCTCGAAGATCCATCCGTTGGAGCGCTCCGCGATGAGGAGATCCGGCGGAATTGAAGCGAGGAAGGAGATCGCGCGAACCGGGAGGAGATCCGTTGGGTTTTCGGTCGTCGGGCGAAGGTATTGCCACGGGGATCCTTGGGGTTGGTCTAGGATCTGTTCTAAGGGGTATTATCATGTTTTTAGATCAATTGGTGGTGCTGGAATTGAGTAGATTAGATGGGATCTTGAGTTTGCCACGTTCTCTGTTTCGGGCAGCATGAGCAGTCGACCTAGGATTTGGGTTTTCGCCAATTTAGACTTCGAATTTGGTCGTACGGCTATTGAAGAAGTTGTAGGTAATTTCAATACCTTTCGGTGGGTATAAAGAACGTCCAATTCCGCCCAGCCGTTTGAAAGTTATGATCGTTTTACCGAACGTATTAAAATCTGTGACGTGATTGGAGCAGATCACGGTATTTTTGTAGATTAAACAACTTTAGAGTCCGAATCAGCTTTTCCATATACTTATAAAAAGTTAGGAAATTTCCTAAGCTACGCGAGGATGTACTCGTTTTTTTTATTCGGAGTCTTAGAACCCGAGTTATGCCTTTTGGAAGGCTATTGTCCCGGCGGGACAAAACCTTTGTTTTTGGGTTTTGCGAGTAGTTTTGTAACACCCCAAAATTTTGCTTTTCTTAAATTCATGTGTGATTTGGCACTTTGGTGAATTTTTGGAATTTTCTGGAATTTATTTGGATTTATTTGGAATTTATTTGAATTTATTCCATTTTGAAATAATTAAAGAATTAAACTTTGCAAATAAAATTTTGTTGGAAATATTTTATTTGAGTCCAAAATGATCCAAAATATTTTCCAGAATTTTTCTGGAATTTTTCTGAGTCTTTTGCTATTTTTAATGAATTAAATGAATTACTGGGAATTATTTTAATTATTAAATCACTGAAATTCGAGTTGGGTCAAGTACTATTCATCCGACCGAGTCGGAACCCGAGTCGGACTCGAGTCCGACCCGAGCCACGTGATCCGGTCGAACCTTGATCGATCCGAACCGTTGGATCGAAATCCAACGGTCGGAAATTGGCCGCACCGATCCAACCGGATCCGGCCCGGACCCGTTGAGCCGCGCGATCTCGGCCATGGATCGAGGCCACGCTGACGGCCACGATTTCGTCGTATTCCCGAGTCCGGCTCGGACTGCGCCGCCGCGTAGCCGCCGTGTCCGTTAGGGTTTCACGGATTGCGCGCACGTCGAGGCACTATTTAAAGCCCCGAGGCCACCCCGTTGAAGCCCTTTGCCGTGCACTTCTTTTGCCTCAAGTTTCAGAGCCCTAGCCGCCGCCGCGTAGCTGCAATTGCTCGCCGTAGTTCCTTCTCTCTCTCCGCTTCGGTTTTCGCCTGTGCCCGCCGTCATCGAGCCGTCTCCGCCGTCACCGAGCACAGATCCGGACTCCTCGCTTCGATACGCACCCGAGAGTGCCTTTCATCTCGTCGGAGAAGCCCCAAGGCGCCGTCGCCGTGGTCGCCTTCCCGAACTCCGGCGGAGCAGCGCCACCACAACGCCATCGTCGCCCTCGAAGCACGTCAACCGTCCGATCGAAATCCAACGATCCAGGTGAGCCCACGTGCAACCAAAACCCTAAAACCTAGATCAAATCGGGACCATTGGATCTAGATCCAACGGCCCACGATCACTGTGTACTTTATAACGGTGTTAGCCTAGGGTAGATCTGAACCGTCTGATCTAGATCGAACGGCCCGCGATCACCGTGTAGTTTTGAACGTGAACCCTAGATCCGATCCGTGCCGTCGGATTTCAAATCAACGGCACAGATCGTGCCACGTGTGCCTAGCCGCGCCACGCGCGCGTGAGCGCGTGTCTCTGACACGCGGGGCCCGCATGTCAGCGGGACAACCGAACCGCACCATGACGTCACCGCTGACGTCACGATGGGGCCCGCATGTTATTAGCGTCACCGAGCACGATGACGTCAGTGCTGTCGTCACCCGAGGATCCCACCTGTCAGCGACCCGAGCCGTGGACCGAGTCCACCGTGGACCGAGCCAAGCCGTGGACTGAGCCCATGAGCCGGCGTCGACGCCACCAGCCAATCGAGAGCCGACACGTGTCCTCGCTGACGCAATAATTAATTTCCGAAAAAGAAAATGATTTATTAATTCGAAATAATGATTTCAGATTTTGTTTCAAACTTCAAACGCTTATAACTTTTGCGTTTCAACTCCGATTTGAGTGATTCAAATTTCTAAATTTGTATAAAATTGAGATCTACCGAAATATGAATTTTGTTTAATTTTTGGACTAAAGTTTTTCTCTGTAAAATTATTTAATTGATTATTTAAACTTTAAATAATCATAACTTTTGCATTTTAACTCCAAATTTGACGATTCCAGTTTCTAAAAATTCATAAAATTATGTTCTCTCTGTTTATGGATTTTATTTGGATGTTTGGACACTTTTTGCCTATTGTTTATTTGTGTATTGCTATTTGCACGCTTTACGAGTAGACGTTGAAGTGCCGGAAGGATTCGAAGGAGAAGTATTGACTCAGGATCCAACTCAAGACCAAGAGCAAGTACTTTTTGAAGGCAAGTTGTGCTTTGACCATGTTGATCCTATTTTGAAATCTATTTTGATTTAACCTATTGCATGCTAGTTCAATTAGAAAATATTTTATTTAAATATGGGGAATTATATAAATACCAATTTGCTGTATGACACCTTGATTACTTTAATATGTGCCATGACCCCTTGTCACCCTAGTTGTGGTTTACTAGTTGGACATTATTAAATTGCCAACATGGGAAATTAGATCGTTGTAGTATGCTGCTTAGACCTGCTACGTGCTCATGACATGATTTTGGACAATCAAATGTTAATATTGACTTAATGATATATTGAACCTGTTTGGAAAGGTATCATGTGATGTTGATGGCACGTGGTGCATGGTAATCAACTGGGGTTTGATAAATAGTTTTCGGCCAGGGCATGTGGCAAGAATAATCAGGTGGGCCGGTTGTAATCTTGGGATGTTGATTTGGTTCTTCGGGTAGTCTTGCCCTGGTCACCCTAAGGACTTCACCTTGCAAGCCTTTGAACTGGGTCTAACGTGCAACCACATGTCTGTAATGGGACGGACCTAGTTGACTAAGTTGCTAATAACGCACTGTGGGACCTCGGGAGGTCAACTACACCCTTTGTGTAAGTTGTACGGGGAGCGTCTGGGCCGAGGCCAGTACCCATCTAACGGTTGATTGGCCTAAACTTCGCCTTAGCTAAGGGAAGGGTTAGCGTGCAATAACCGGGAGGACCACTTGTATTGTTAGAACTTTCCAAAGACTTTGTTACTGAACTTCGCCTTTGTGGTGTTTGATCAGTATCTTGTGGGTAAAGTGCATAACCTCTGCAGAGTGTAGAATCTATTCGAATAGCCGTGTCAGCGGTATTGGACATCGCTAGGAATTACAGTCAAGGGTTAGATTTTCTCAAAAATAACTTGGATTTGAAAGGTTGGGTTGGATTAATAATGATGTTAATGGAAATGTGGATTAGGCTGGGAAAGATGTTTATTAAACTTCTTGAAAAGTTATCTATGCTTTACTTATTTCTACTGCTTTCGAATCTATTTATGATACTTGTTAAATGCTGTTTTATGCAAATATACCTTGAGCTATTCCTTTGTACCAAGCCATGCATATAGTATATTAGCCTGCATTCTGTGCATGACTTGCTGAGTACCAAGTACTCACCCTTGCCACAATACAACACCAGTTGAAGAGGAGACTACACCAGCTTTGGAAGAGGAGCTCCAAGAGGAACCGTCTACATAGGGAGCGAGCCCAGTCAGTTGCCTGTGGTATACTGGATGGCGCCACGAAGTTATTTGATTTTCCGCTGCTACTATTTCTCTCTTAATAAGTTTCGCCCTGTGAGGCGTACATTTGTAACTTGACCTTAAGGTCGAGTAACCAGTTTAACTACTTAAATAAAAGTACTTTATTAGTATCGAGTGGTATGATTGTGATATTTACCGATGTTAAGACTGTGTGCACTAGCGCGTTCCTGGACTAGTGCTGAATACACAGAGGGTCCGGATTTGCAAATTCGGGGTCCCGACAGAGGTGGTATCAGAGCCATGTTGACCGTAGACTCAACCCTAGCTAGAATGGTCGTAGTGAGGATAAAACCTATTTTCTAAAAGCTAAAAGTTTGTCAAGACAAGAAATGACATCTCGACTCATCCCCTTCTCTCTTTCCTTGTCTCTTGCTGAATTTTTCCTTACCTTGCCACGAATTAAAAATTTCGAGTTCTTACGTGAGCACTCTTGTGACAAATGGAGGGAGAGTTCAACTACGTCGACCTGGAGGTTGGTCACGCCGCAGAACTTTGGCGTATGCTACAGACTCTCGGAGATTTTGAAAAGCCGCAATACCAAGTGGAAGTGATCAGACAAGCAGGATTGATCAAGGCTTGTGACGTGAAGATTGAGGTACCTGCTAGGAAGAAGGGCCCAGGCAATCGCCCGATACACTGCACTGCCAGGAGGATGTACTCGATGATACAAGCAAGGAGCTACAGAAGGCCCGCAAGGAGATCACAATAGAGAAGAACAGGTGGCGGGAAGCTCAAGAGTATGTGTCACACCTTCTGCGAAGAATTGACGAGTTGGAGATGGCTTTGTACGGACCAGAACCAGAGCCAGTACTCGAGCTACACGAGCTAGATCCGGAGGAGTCAGATCTCGATGAGGACACTGCTTCTTCGACTACCACAGATGACACGATTCTTTGGACATGGCAATCGTTTCGGCGCCTATGCCGCAAAGATCCGTACACAGGCCGTGGAGGTTTTCTCGATGAGTGAGCGTAGGTTCTATAGTGAGACTCCTTCGCCGAGTCGCGTCTTAGAATAAAGAGTCACCCTTTAGGCGTTAGACTCCAGTGTTAGTTCGATTTGGATTTTCATTGTTTGCTGAGTGTGCAGTATGTGTTGCAAGGCCCTTAGGCATTGTAAGCAACCATACCAAGTTATTAATATCAATAATAAAGTTGGACCTTAAAGTTACACCTTTCGCCCCGCATAAGTCCCATATTACTTGTCTCTTCTTGTTTCCCCCTCATCTCTAAAACTTAGAGCAAACCAACAGATGGTGAACACCCGCGGAAACCTTGGAGGCAATGGGAGTGGTTCTCGCCCAACAGAAAACCCCAATGATGGAGCACCAGCACCGCCACTGGATATGCAGAATTTCGAAGCTTTTCTCATTGCTCGAGACTCGGTTGATGCATGCTATGATGCAATAGATGCAACACGTCCTTTGCTCAGGCCACGCTAATCAAGTTAATCGGGGACAACGCAAGAATACAAGGCTGCCGAGTTCATGAGGACTCATCCACCCACTTTCTCTGGGAATGCCAATCCATTGGAGGCCGATGATTAGTTAAGGTCAATAGAGAGGAAGCTACACATTGCTCAATGCATAGGAAATGAGAAGGTACTTTACGCTTCTCATCAGTTGGAAGGAACATTGCCAGAATGGTGGGAGAACCTTCGTGCCACGCAAGAGAACCCTCAAGATATCACTTGGAAGGAGTTCACGGTGCGTTTAAATCGATTATCACGTGCTGAAGGAATCATGGATCTCAAGAAGGAGGAGTTCAGAGCATGAAGCAAGGTAATCAGCCGGTGGCCTACTACGAACAAGTTCACACAGCCTAGCACGCTACGCTTTGAGGATGTAGCGACAGATAAAGCTAGGCAGTCTCGCTTCATGAAGGGACTTAACTCAGACTACAAGTAGGGTGATCACCCACACCTTCCCAGATTTCCAAGAGTTGGTGAATAAGGCACTTATTCTTGAGGACAAGCGCAAGGAACTGGATGAGAACAGAAGCGCAGAATGCAACAAACAGGATCACGCCAGGACGCATGGCGCTGAGAGTTGCACCAAATCAATTCTTGATTCCAGCCACAAAATGCAACAAAGACACCGCCACCAAAGACCAAGACTCCGTCAATCAAAACTACCGGACCCAGCCCCGTTAGAAAGCGCTGCTCGAGCGATCGGCAAGGAACCGTGAGACAGCTGCTACAAGCGCAACGAGCCAGGACACTTTGCCAACAGCTGCCCAAAGAAGACAGCAGAGTGACCCCGATTCGCTTCAATCTAGGATCCACCCAGCTAGGACGCCCGACACAGGAGCCACATCCTGCATCGTGGTGAGAGGCCGAGTCAACCATGTCACCGCAGATGCACTGCAGAATGCTACGGACGTCGTCTTGGGTAAGTTACTTGTTAACTCGGTACTGCACGATTTTGTTTGACTCTGGAGCTTCG
This sequence comes from Rhipidocladum racemiflorum, assembly GCA_036346355.1. Taxonomy (NCBI): domain Eukaryota; kingdom Viridiplantae; phylum Streptophyta; class Magnoliopsida; order Poales; family Poaceae; genus Rhipidocladum; species Rhipidocladum racemiflorum. The sequence goes on along the minus strand of CM070576.1, from coordinate 34,155,887 downwards.
CATTCGTTTGTTTCACAAAGCTTTGCTGCTAGAAAGCGATTTGAGGATTGCAAGACTTAGATGCATGCTTTTAGTTCAAACCCACAGTTCCAACTCCGAGCGAAAGTAGGATGTTAAAGGTGAGAATACTAATAGATGGAATAGAGTTCCTAGCGAACCTTATTATTTTGGAGACCCAGACCTTAGATGTTATTTTGGGAATGGATTGGTTATCCAAGCACAGAGCCGTGTTGGATTGTGGACGAAGAACTATCTCAGTTGAGAGCCCGTGTGGGAAGAAAGTGGAATTTCAAGCTACTGCAGTTAGAGATGGACAGATGATGGTTAACAGTACCAAGGCAATCAACATAGAGGATGTCTCAGTAGTGAATGAGTACCCGGATGTTTTTCCTGAAGATCTACCCGGTATGCCGCCGAGGCAGGACATAGAGTTTGTGATAGAGCTTGTACAGTACAAAGACCGATAGCAAAGAGACCCTATCGGATGTCCACCGAGGAATTGGTAGAGATGAAGAAACAGCTAGAAGAGTTAATGGAGAAAGGATTTATCAGACCGAGTTCGTCGCCGTGGGGAGCACCAGTTTTGTTTGTCAAGAAGAAGGACGGGAGTTTCAGGATGTGCATTGACTACCGAGCACTCAATGAAGTCACCGTGAAGAATAAGTAACCGCTACCGGGATTGATGATTTGTTTGATCACCGAGAGGAGCCGGAGTTTTCTCCAAGATTGACCTAAGATCGGGATACCATCGATTGAAGATCCGATCGTAAGATATCCGAAGACTGCATTCTCGTCAAGATATGGACATTCTGAGTTCTGATTATGTCTTTTGGATCGATTTAATGCGCCAAAGATATTTCATGAATATGATGAATAAGGTGTTCATGGAATATTTGGACAAGTTTGTTGTCGTGTTCATAGATGATATCCTAATCTACTCCAAGACAGAGGATGAACATGCCGAACACTTGAGGCGAGTTTTGGAAAAGCCGAGGAACAAGCAACTCTTCGCCAAGTTCGGTAAGTGTGATTTTTGGAAGGACAAGGTGGAGTTTCTTGGACATGTAATGACCACGGAAGGAGTCGCCAGTAGATCCAAGCAAAGTAGAAGCTGTGTTACATTGGGAGCGGTAGAAGATCGTGACCCAGATCCGAGTTTCCTTGGAATGGCAGGATACTACCGCCGTTTCATTGAAGGCTTTTCGACAATTGCGAAACCTCTTACGCAATTGCTGAAAAAGGAGAAGAAGTTTGCATGGACACCGAGAATGTGAGGAAGGATTTGGGAGCTGAAGAAGCGATTGACATCCGCGGTGTTAGTTCTACCGGATGTTAATCAAAGCTTTGATATTTATTGTGACGCATCGCGCCAAGGACTTGGATGTGTCTTGTCTGCAGAATGGAAAGGTCGCCGCTATGCATCAAAGCGATTGAGGCCGCATGAGGAAAATTATCCGACGCATGACCTAGAGTTAGCTGCCGTAGTGCATGCCTTGAAGATATGGCGTCACTATCTGATCGGGAACAGATGTGAAGTGTATACGGATCATAAGAGCCTTAAATACATATTCACCCAGTCGGATCTGAACATGAGGCAGAGGAGATGGTTAGAGTTGATCAAGGACTACAATGTTGGAATCCATTACCATCCCGGGAAGGCCAACGTAGTCGCCGATGCCTTGAGTCGGAAAAGCCATACCGTGAGTATGTTGCTAGCCACAAGTCAGGATGAGTTATGTGAGGATTTTCAGAGAATGAAGATTGAGGTGGTACCTAGCGGATTCTTGGCCGCATTGGAAGTGAAGCCTACCCTAGAGGACCAGATCCGGGAAGAACAGAAGGATGATGACAAGATCCGCTGGATTAAGTCCATCAAGGAGGAAGGCAAGGCAGAGGACTTCAGGTTGGATGAGTAAGGCACGTTATGGATGAAGGATCGCATTTGTGTGCCGAACAAAAAGGAGCTAAGGCAACTGATTTTGGAGGAAGCCCATGACTCCAAGTATTCAATTCACCCAGGAAGTGCCAAGATGTATCAGGATTTGAAGGAAAGATTCTGGTGGCCGAGCATGAAGCGTGAAGTTGCCGAGCATGTTGCATTGTGCGACGTATGCCAGAGAGTCAAGGCAATGCATTAGAGACCAGCAGGATTGCTACAATTACCTGAAAATACCTGAGTGGAAGTGGGAGGAAATCGGAATGGATTTCATTACCGGTTTGCCTAAGACTCAAGGAGGTTATGACTCCATATGGGTTATAGTGGATCGCTTGACCAAAGTAGCCCATTTTATCCCCGTGAAGACCACTTACTCGGGAGATAAGTTAGCAGAGTTGTACATGATCAGGATCGTCTGTTTGCACGGAGTGCCAAAGAGGATTGTATGTCGGACAGGTACCCAATTTACCTCAAGATTCTGGAATAAGTTGCATGAAGCCATGGGAACCCGTTTGAACTTCAAGATCTGACTTATCATCAACAAACGGATGGACAGACCGAAAGAGTCAATCAGATTATGGAGGATATGTTAAGATCTTGTGAATTTGCTTATGCTACCTCTTGGGATAAGAGTTTGCCGTATGCAGAGTTCAGTTAAAACAATAGTTACCAGGCCGTTCTACGATGTCACCATTTGAGGCCTTTGTATGGACGACCTGTCGGACGCCATTGAATTGGAATAAGACCGCGAGCGCCGTGTCTTGAGCCTGATATTCTTCAAGAGGTGAAGAGCGGTCGCCATGATTAGGGAAAGGTTGAAGATCGCCCAATCACGATGTAAGAGTTATGCTGACAACCGTCGTCGAGACTTGAGTTTTGAACCAGAAGACTTTGTATACCTCAGAGTTATGCCTCTCAGGGGAGTTAAGAGGTTCCATGCCAAAGGGAAACTTGCACCCCGTTATGTTGGACCATTTAAGATTTTGAGTCGCAGAGGCGAAGTTGCTTATCAGCTGGAGTTGCCACAGTCGTTAGCAGGAGTGCATGACGTATTCCATGTGTCCCAGTTGAAGAAGTGTCTCCGAGTACCTGAGGAACAGACACCGCTAGAGTCAATTGAGTTGCAAAAAGATTTGACTTACAAGGAGCATCCCGTAAAGATTTTGGACACTATGGATCGAGAGACCAGAAATAAGTCAACCCGTTTCTGTAGAGTTCAGTGGAGCAATCATGAAGAAAGCGAAGTGACATGGGAGCGCGAAGAGGATTTGAAGAAAGAGTTTCCAAGCCTATTCTGTAGTGAGCCCTGAATCTCGGGGACGAGATTCTATTAAGGGGGGAGGTTTGTAACACCCCAAAATTTTGCTTTTCTTAAATTCATGTGTGATTTGGCACTTTGGTGAATTTTTGGAATTTTTTGGAATTTATTTGGATTTATTTGGAATTTATTTGAATTTATTCCATTTTGAAATAATTAAAGAATTAAACTTTGCAAATAAAATTTTGTTGGAAATATTTTATTTGAGTCCAAAATGATCCAAAATATTTTCCAGAATTTTTCTGGAATTTTTCTGAGTCTTTTGCTATTTTTAATGAATTAAATGAATTACTGGGAATTATTTTAATTATTAAATCGCTGGAAATTCGAGTTGGGTCAAGTACTATTCATCCGACCGGACCCGAACCCGAGTCGGACTCGAGTCCGACCCGAGCCACGTGATCCGGTCGAACCTTGATCGATCCGAACCGTTGGATCGAAATCCAACGGTCGGAAATTGGCCGCACCGATCCAACCGGATCCGGCCCGGACCCGTTGCGCCGCGATCTCGGCCGTGGATCGGGCCACGCGGACGCCACGATTTCGCGTCTTCCGAAGTCTGGCTCGGATCGCCGCCACAGAGCCGCCGTGTCCGTTAGGGTTTCACGGATTACGCCGCCGCCGAGGCACTATTTAAAGCCCCGAGGCCACCCCGTTGAAGCCCTTTGCCGTGCGCATCTTTTGCCTCAAGTTTGAGCCCTAGCGCCGCCAGCGTGGCTGCAATTGCTCGCCGTAGTTCCTTCTCTCTCTCCGCTTCGGTTTTCGCGTGCCGCCGTCGAGCCGTCTCGCCGCGTCCGAGGCGATCCGACTCCTCGCTTGACGCACCCGAGAGTGCCTTTCATCTCGTCGGAGAAGCCCCAAGCGCCGTCGCCGTGGTCGCCTTCCCCAACTCCGGCGGGCGATGCCACCACAACGCCATCGTCGCCCTCGAAGCACGTCAACCGTCCGATCGAAATCCAACGATCCAGGTGAGCCCACGTGCAACCAAAACCCTAAAACCTAGATAAGATCGGGACCATTGGATCTAGATCCAACGGCCCACGATCACTGTGTACTTTATAACGGTGTTAGCCTAGGGTAGATCTGGACCGTCCGATCTAGATCGAACGGCCCGCGATCACTGTGTAGTTTTGAACGTGAACCCTAGATCCGATCCGTGCCGTCGGATTTCAAATCAATGGCACAGATCGTGCCCGCGTGTGCCTAGCCGCCACACGCCGCGTGAGCGTGTCTCGACACGCCGGCCCGCGTGTCGGCCGAGACAACCGAACCGCACCATGACGTCACGGCGACGCCACGGTGGGCCCGCATGTCGATGGCGTCAGCGAGCACGATGACGTCGATCTTTATCGTCACCGAGGATCCCACCGCGGCCGACCGGTAGTGGGACCGAGTCCACCGTGGACCGAGCCAAGCCGTGGACTGAGCCCATGAGCCGGCTGACGTCAGCCAGCCAATCAGGAGCCGACACGTGTCCTCGCTGACGCAATAATTAATTTCCGAAAAAGAAAATGATTTATTAATTCGAAATAATGATTTCAGATTTTGTTTCAAACTTCAAACGCTTATAACTTTTGCGTTTCAACTCCGATTTGAGTGATTCAAATTTCTAAATTTGTATAAAATTGAGATCTACCTAAATATGAATTTTATTTAATTTTTGGACTAATGTTTTTCTCTGTAAAATTATTTAATTGATTATTTAAACTTTAAATAATCATAACTTTTGCATTTTAACTCCAAATTTGACGATTCCAGTTTCTAAAAATTCATAAAATTATATTCTCTCTGTTTATGGATTTTATTTGGATGTTTGGACACTTTTTCCTATTGTTTATTTGTGTATTGCTATTTGCACGCTTTACAAGTAGACGTTGAAGTGCCGGAATGATTCGAAGGAGAAGTATTGACTCAGGATCCAACTCAAGACCAAGAGCAAGTACTTTTTGAAGGCAAGTTGTGCTTTGACCATGTTGATCCTATTTTGAAATCTATTTTGATTTAACCTATTGCATGATAGTTCAATTAGAAAATATTTTATTTAAATATGGGGAATTAGATAAATACCAATTTGCTGTATGACACCTTGATTACTTAAATATGTGCCATGACCCCTTGTCACCCTAGTTGTGGTTTACTAGTTGGACATTATTAAATTGCCAACATGGGAAATTAGATCGTTGTAGTATCTTTGCTTAGACTCACTACGTGCTCATGACATGATTTTGGACAATCAAATGTTAATATTGACTTAATGATATATTGAACCTGTTTGGAAAGGTATCATGTGTTGTTGATGGCACGTGGTGCATGGTAATCAACTGGGGTTTGATAAATAGTTTTCGACCGGGGCATGTGGCAAGAATAATCAGGTGGGCCGGTTGTGGCAATCGGGATGTTGATTTGGTTCTTCGGTGGCCCTGGTCACCCTAAGGACTTCACCTTGCAAGCCTTTGAACTGGGTCTAACGTGCAACCACATGTCCAGTAATGGGACGGACCTAGTTGACTAAGTTGCTAATAACGTGCTGTGGGACCTCAGGAGGTCAACTACACCCTTTGTGTAAGTTGTGCGGGGAGCGTCTGGGCCGAGGCCAGTACCCATCTAACGGTTGATTGGCCTAAACTTCGCCTTAGCTAAGGGAAGGGTTAGCGTGCAATAATCGGGGAGGACCACTTGTATTGTTAGAAGTTTCCGAAAGACTTTGTTACGGGAACTCGCCTTTGTGGTGTTTGACTGTATCTTGTGGGTAAAGTGCATAACCTCTGCAGAGTGTAGAATCTATTCGAATAGCCGTGTCCGCGGTATTGGACATCGCTCGGGAATTACAATCAAGGGTTAGATTTTCTCAAAAATAACTTGGATTTGAAAGGTTGGGTTGGATTAATAATGATGTTAATGGAAATGTGGATTAGGCTGGGAAAGATGTTTATTAAACTTCTTGAAAAGTTATCTATGCTTTACTTATTTCTACTGCTTTCGAATCTATTTATGATACTTGTTAAATGCTGTTTTATGCAAATATACCTTGAGCTATTCCTTTGTACCAAGCCATGCATATAGTATATTAGCCTTTGCATTCTCGCATGACTTGCTGAGTACCAAGTACTCACCCTTGCCACAATACAACACCAGTTGAAGAGGAGACTACACCGACTTTGGAAGAGGAGCTCCAAGAGGAACCGTCTACATAGGGAGCGAGCCCGGTCAGTTGCTGTGGTATACTTTGGATGGCGCCACGGTTATTTGATTTTCATTGCTACTATTTCTCTCTTAATAAGTTTCGCCCTGTGAGGCGTACATTTGTAACTTGACCTTAAGGTCGAGTAACCAGTTTGACTACTTAAATAAAAGTACTTTATTAGTATCGAGTGGTATGATTGTGATATTTACCGATGTTAAGACTGTGTGCACTAGCGCGTTCCTGGACTAGTGCTGAATACACAGAGGGTCCGGATTTGCAAATTCGGGGTCCCGACAAGTTTGCGATGTCGGGTTAGAAGAGAGTTTGCGTACTGTTTTGTGGACATGATTGTGAGTGTGTGGTACCTATGTGCAGGTGGTGTGACCCCGGGAGTGCCTTCTACTTCTCGCCAATCCGACGCCCGTGGTTGAGGCAAGTGTATTGGAATGGGTAGCGAGTTGTAGGTTGCTAGTTTTGATGAGTTGCAATTGAATTTATGATGTGTTCACATGCCATGCTTTAATGTTTGCCATTGATATGATAATTACGGTCTATTACGTTGTGATGCCATGTGTTAATGTACAAGTTAAATATGATGTTGGCATATTTGCATACATGGCATGATACATGGCCCGGGCGGTGAGAAAGTCATAACTAGTCCGGGGAAGGTCGGTGAGAAAGTTATGACTATTCCGGAGAGCCAATGAGTAAGTCGTACATCATGATTCCATCCACCACGGTGTATGGAAGCGAGGAGTAGGCACCCTCCATCTTCGGGATGGAAGGGGGGAGAGGGTGCACACCGACGGGTGTGTACTCAACCATACCGGTATGAGTTTCCAGGAGATATGTGCATCGCATTGCATTGCATTGCATCATATGAGGATGTTATATGAGGATGATTTATGATGATGTCAATGATATGCTTACACTATGAATATGAGATGTGTATGATGTCGTATGTGAAAAGTGGTGATGAAGGTATTGGAATGTATTTTCTTGTTCCATTGCAATATACTTGCTGAGTGATGAACTCACGCTTGTGTTTATGTTGTTTTACTTAGGTACCATGAAACCGGCATGCGGGAAAAAGGGTTTAGCTACACATCTACACGTAGCTCCACACAAATTAGACAGTGTTATCATTTGGAGTCATGATAATAAAAGTAATGCCATGAAACTTGGAGAATTGCTTAACCGTGTGCTCGGTCTTATTATTTGATTCGTTTAGCTCATGAAGTGGTTGAATGCTTTATCCTGGACTTATTTTATTGCTATGTCACCTGTTATTGCTGTTTTAGATGCTTTCCATTATGATATAACTTGTGATGCTTTGTTGTTGCTCCGAATCATGGGAAAACAAAGGAGATGCTGCCGAAATTTTCGGTATTAGCATTTGCTCCTTTGCTGTAATTTACTTGTAATTGTGGTATTTAGAGGTTGCTTAGTCTATGTTTGGTAGCATTCGGGCATATTAAATGCCGGGGTGTTACAGTTGGTATCAGAGCGGGCTGTGGTCCTTGGAATGTGTATTTTTAGTGTCATGCTATAGGGTACAACTAAAATGTGATGTGGAATAACTTAGAAACATGGCTTAGGTTTCAACTAAAATTTTGTCATAGGATAGCAACATTAAAACTTGCAAAAGTGGTATAACTAAATCTAAAATTTGACACACAATGGATGCACAGTAGGAAAGGGTATGTGTAACACCGCAAATTTTTGCTTTTCATGAATTTAACTATGATTTGGCACTTTGGTGAATTTTTGGAATTTTCTGGAATTTATTTGGATCTATTTGGAATTTATTTGAATTTATTCCCTTTTGAAATAAATAAAGAAATAAACTTTGCAAATAAAATTTTGTTGGAAATATTTTATTTGAGTCCAAAATGCCTCAAAATATTTTCCAGAATTTTTCTGGAATTTTTCTGAGTGTTTTGCTATTTTTAATGGATTAAATGAATTTCTGAGAATTAATTTGAATATTTAATCGCTGGAAAATGCTAGTGGGTTTGTACTGTTCATCCGACCGAGCCTGAGTCAGACTCGAGTCCGAGTCCAACCCGAACCCGACCACGCCGCACGGTTCGATCGAACCGCGTCCGAACCCTAACCCCCGTGGACCGTCGGATCGAGATCCAACGGCCCACAAGGTGCCACGTAGCCCACGTGCTACCGCACCACTAACCAAAAGAACTCGGTCGATCTCAGCTGTTGGATCGAGATCCAACGGCCGAGATTCACTCGGACCCGACCGAGTCGTGTCCAACCCGAACCCGTTCGCCCGCGTGATCGTGGCCGTTGATCGCGCCACGTGGACGGCTGTGGTTCATCGTCTCTGTCCGAGTCGCGGCCGGACTCCACCGCCGCGTAGAACTAGGGTTCCACGTCGGGCGCGGACGCCGAGGCTATTTAAAGCCCGGGTCACGCCCCGAGGTCGGCCCTGACCTTGCGCACCCGTAGCCCTACTCACCGAGGCGCGTAGCCGCCGCTTAGCGGCGATAGCTCGCCAGAAGCTGCGCCGCTCCGCCACGGTTTTTGCTTCATCCCGCCGTCATCCGCCGTCCCCTGCCGCCGTTGAGCCCAGATCTAGAACCCCCAGACCGAGACGCACCCGTAGAGCCAACTCACCTCGCCGGAGGAGCCCCGAAGCGCCGCGGGAGTGGTCGTCGTCTCCGTCTCCGGCTGCTCAGCTCCGCCGCGTCGCCATCGACCTCACGAGCTCGGACAGCCCTCCGATCAAGATATAACGGCCACGGTGAGCCACGTGTTTCCCGAACCCTAAAGCGTTAGATTAGATCTCAACCGTTGGATCGAGATCCAACGGCTCACGTTAGGCCACGTCACCGCAACGGATTCCACGTTACGGGGTTTAGATCTATTATCAACCGTTAGATCTAGATCGTGTGGTCCAGAGCGACCGAGTGGTTTTTCAACGCGTGAAACGAAATCCAATCCGCGCCGTTGATTTTCAAACCAACGGCCGAGATCGTGCCACGTGTGCCCTAGCCGCGAAGCACCGAGCGCGTGCGCGAGCGCGTGTCTCTGACACGTGGGACCCGCGTGTCGGTGGGGCCCGCATGTCAGCGACGGGACCAAGCGCGCGTGGACCGCGTCCGTAGACCCGGACACGTGGCAGCATCCGGGCCTTGCCACGTGTCACGGTGACGTCATGCTGACGTCATCGGTGGGTTCGGCCGGTGCTGACGTCAGCAAGTCCACATGGACCAATGAGGTGCTGACACGTGTCAATGCTGACGCAATAAATCATTTTCCGAAAAAAAGAAATAATTTATTTAATTCGGTTTAATAAATTCAAATATGATTTCAAACTTCAAACGCTTATAACTTTTGCAATTTAACTCCGATTTGAGTGATTCAAATTTCTAAATTTGTATAAAATTAAGATCTACCTAGTGGTGAATTTTATTTAATTTTTGGACCAAACTTTTTCTCTGTAATATTATTTAATTAATTATTTAAACTTTAAACGCTTATAACTTTTGCGTTTTAACTCCGATTTCGCCGATTTAAATTCCTAAAAATTCATAAAATTATTCTCTCTCTGTTTATGGACTTTATTTGGAATTTTGGACACTTTTTGTCTACTGTTTTATTCACTTTTTGCTATTTGCACCGTTGAAGTGCCCGAAGGTTTCGAAGGAGAAGTGTTGACCCAGGAGCCACCTCCGGACCAAGATCAAGTACTCTTTGAAGGCAAGTTGTGCTTTGACCATGTTGATCCCATTTCGAAATTAATTTGATTTAAATTATTGCATGCTAGTTCAATTAGAAAATACTTTAATTAGTTTTGGGGGATTAGTAATTGCCTAGTTGCTGTATGCCACCTTGACATAAAGAATTGTATGCCACGAATCCTTTGTCACCCTAGTTGAGGATTAAATAGTTGGACATTATTAAATTGCCAACATGGGAATTTAGATCGTTGTAGTATATTGCTTAGACCTGCTACGTGCTCATGACATGGTTTTGGATAATCAAATGTTAATATTGACTTAATGATATATTAAACCTGTTTTGGAAAGGTATCATTTGTTGTGATGTTGATGGCACGTGGTGCATGGTAATCAACTGGGGGTTTGATAAACAGATTTGGACCGGGGCATGAGGCAAGAAATGATCGGGTGGGCCAGTTGTGGCATCGGGAGCGATGATTTGGTTCTTCGGGTAGTCTTGCCCTGGTCAATATAAGGACTTAACCTTGCAAGACTTTGAACTGAGTTAATCGTGCAACCACATGACCGGAATGGGACGGTCCAAGTTGAGTAAGTTACTAATAACTTGCATGTGATACCTCGGGTGTCAACTACACCTTTTGTGTAGTTTGAAAGGGGAGCGTACCAGTGCGATGGCATGGTACCCGCCCAACGGTATGTCGGTCCCATACTTCGCCTTTGATAAGGGAAGGGATGGTGTAGGGAAAAAACCGGAAAGGTTCACTTGCGTAGTTAGCCGTTTCCGAAAGGCTTTGTTACGATCACTCGCCTTCGTGGTGTTTGGCTGTATCTTGTGGGTAAAGTGCATAACCTCTGCAGAGTGTAAAATCTATTCGAATAGCCATGTCCGCGGTATTGGACATTGCTCGGGGATTACAGTCAAGGGTTAGACTTTCTTGAAAATAACTTGGACTTGAAAGGTTGGGGTTTGGTTGATAGATGATGTTGATGGAAATGTGGACTAGGAATGGGTAAGGTGTGTATTTAACTCCTGGAAAAGTTATTGATATTATACCTATTTTTACTGCTTTCGAATCTACTTATGATACTTGTTTAATGCTGTTTACTGCAAATATACCTTGAGCTATTCCTTTGTATTAAGCCATGCATGTAGTATATTAGTTGCATTCTGTGCATGACTTGTTGAGTACCAAGTACTCACCCTTGCCACAATACAACACCAGTTGAGGAAGAGTCTACACCAGCTTTGGAGGAGGAGCTCCAAGAGGAATCGTCTAACTAGGGAGCGAGCCCAGACAGTTGCTTGAGGTATATTGGATGGCGCCACGATGTTATCTTATTTTTTCCGCTGCTATATTTCTCTTTTAATAAGTTTCGCCCTACGAGGCGTATATTTTTAACTTGACCCTAAGGTCAAGCAACCCCGTTTGGCTAACTACTTTAAGTACTTTATTATCGAGTGGTATGATTGTGATATTTACCAATGTTGAGACTTTGTGCACTAGCGTGATCCTGGACTATTGCTGAATACACAGAGGGTCCGGATTTGCAGATTCGGGTCCCGATAGAGGTGGTATCAGAGCCATACTGACTGTAGGCTCAACCCATAGTTAGAATGGTCGTAGCGAGGATAAAACTTATTTTCTAAAGCTAAAAGTTTGTTAAGATAATGAATGAATTCTCAACTCACCCCTTCTCTCTTTCCTTAACCCCTTGCTGAATTTTTCCTTACCCTCATCACAATTTGAAATCTGTTCTTACGTGAGCATTTTGTGATAGATGGAGGGAGAGATCAACTACGTCGATCTTGAGGTTGGCCACGCCGTGGAACTTTGGCGTACGCTGCAGTTTCTCGAAGGTTTTGAGAAGCCGCAATACCAAGTGAACGTCATCAGACAAGCGGGACTGATTAAGGCTTGTGATGTGAAGATCACGATACATGTCAGGAAGAAGGGCGAGGGCAGCCGTCCGATATACTGCACCGCCAGGAGGTCAACAATGCAGATGGGAATTTAGGAGGTATCACGACGAGCAATGCGACACATCGCCCGCATCTACGCCAGTGAGCTGGAAGGCACGGTGTACCGCTACCATCCACACAACAACAACCTTGTTGACCCGAAGCTGATTCAGGATGAGAATGCCACGGTCACACAGCTGGCACGACTAGTCATCGCTCAGGAGGATGTGCTCGATGATACGAATCGAGAGCTACAGAAGGCTCGCGAGGAGGTCACGGTAGAGAAGAACCGATGGCGGGAGGCTCAAGAGTATGTGTCACACCTTCTGCGAAGGATTGAACAGTTGGAGATGGCTTTGTACGGACTAGAGCCAGTACTCGAGCTACATGAGCTGGACCCGGAGGAGTCAGATCTCGATGAGGACATCGCTTCTTCGACTACCACAGTTGCAGGGCATGGTGATCGTTTCACGCCGATGCCACCGCACCCGCACCCAGGCCGAGGAGGTTTTCTGGACGAGTGAGCCTAGGTCTTGTAGTTGGGGCTCTTTCGTCGAGTCGCGTTATAGAATAAAGAGTCACCCTTAGAGGCATTGGATTTTCATTGCTTGCTGAGTGTGCAGTATGTGTTGCAAGGCGCTTAGGCATTGTGAGCAACCATACCGAGTTATTATTACTAGTTAATAAAGTTGGATTTTTGAGTTACACCTTTTCCCCGCATAAGTTACCCTATACTTGTCTATGCTTGTTTCCCTCTTGTCTTAAACCCTGGAGCAATCAACAGATGGTGAACACCCGCGGAAATCCTGGGGGCAATGGGAGTGGTTCTCGCCCAGCTGGAAACCCCAACGATGGAGCGCCTGCACCCCACCTAGCACCGCCAGTTGACATGCAGAACTTTGGAGCTTTTCTTGCTGCTCAAACCCAGCTGATGCATGCTATGATGCAACAGATGCAGCAGGTCACTGCTCAGGCCACCGCTAATCAAGCAAATCAGGGACAACGACAGGGAGCAAAGTTGTCAGAGTTCATGAGGACTCATCCACCCACTTTCTCCGGGAATGCCAATCCGTTGGAGGCCGATGACTGGTTAAGGTCAATTGAGAGGAAGCTACACATTGCTCAATACATGGGAAATGAGAAGGTACTCTATGCTTCTCATCAGTTGAAAGGGACCACCGCAAAATGGTGGGAAAACTTCTGCGCCACCCGAGACAACCCACAGGACATCACATGGGAGGAATTTATGGCTGCGTTTCGTCAGTATCACGTGCCTGAAGGAATAATGGACCTTAAGAAGGAAGAGTTCAGGGCACTGAAGCAAGGTAATCAGCCGGTGGCCGAATACCTGAACAAGTTCACACAGTTTGCACGCTATGCGCCTGAAGACGTAGAAATGGACAAGGCCAGGCAATCCCGATTCTTGAAGGGGATGAACTCTGGACTCCAGGTGGGACTGATCACCCACACCTTTCCAGATTTCCAGGAACTTGTAAACAAGGCGCTTATTCTTGAGGACAAGCGCAAGGAGTTGGATGAGAACAGGAAGCGCAGAATGTAGTAGCAGGGATCATGCCAGGGGACACAGCAGCGTCTGCGAGTTGCGCCGAACCAGTTTTTCAGATTCCAGCCACAGAATGCAGCAATGACTCAGTCACAGCAGCGAGGCCTGTTAACCAGAATTTCCAGACTCCAGCCCCAGCCAGGAACGCCGCTGGAAGCAACCAGCAGGGCACAGTGAGGCGTTGCTATACATGCAATGAGCCAGGGCATTTCTCCAACAGCTGCCCTAAGAAGATAGCAGGAGTGACCCCAGTTCGCTTCAACTTGGGATCCACACCAGCTAGGACGCCTACACCAGGAGCAAACCGCGGAGCAGCACCGCCAGGGGCCGCACCCCAGACCGTGGTGAGAGGCATAGTCAATCACGTGACCGCAGATGCACTTCAAAATGCCACGGACGTCATACTGGGTAAGATACTTGTCAACTCAGTACCTGCAACAGTTTTGTTTGACTCTGGGGCTTCGCATTCGTTTGTTTCCCGAGATTTTGTTTCTAAGAATGATTTGGAGATTATGGATCTTAAGTGCATGCTTATAGTTCAAACCCCTAGGTCAGAACTCCGATCTCAAGTAGGATGTTCCGGGGTGAGAATACTAATAGATGGGGTAGAGTTCCAAGCGAACCTTATTATATTGGGAACCCAGACCCTAGATGTTATCTTGGGAATGGATTGGCTATCCAAGCACAAGGCCGTATTGGATTGTGGGCGAAGGATTATATCAGTTGAGAGCCCATGTAGAAGAAAAGTGGAATTTCAGGCGACCGCCGTTCGTGATGGACAGCTGATGGTCAACAGTGTGAAGGCAATCAGCATAGAGGATGTCTCAGTGGTGAATGAGTATCCGGATGTTTTCCCTGAAGATTTACCTGGTATGCCGCCAGACAGAGACATAGAGTTTGTGATAGAGCTTGTACCTGGTACAGCGCCGATAGCAAAGAGACCCTATCGGATGTCCACCGAAGAATTGGTAGAGATGAAGAAACAGCTTGAAGAGTTGATGGAGAAAGGATCCATCAGACCGAGTTCGTCGCCGTGGGGGCACCAGTTTTGTTCGTCAAGAAGAAGGACGGGAGTTTCCGGATGTGCATTGACTATCATGCACTCAATGAAGTCACTGTGAAGAATAAATACCCGCTACCCAAGATTGATGATCTGTTTGATCAGCTGAGAGGAGTCGGAGTTTTCTCCAAGATTGATCTGAGATCGGGATACCACCAGCTGAAGATCCGATCGGAAGATATTCCGAAGACCGCATTCTCGTCAAGATATGGACATTACGAGTTTACTGTTATGTCCTTCGGTCTGACAAATGCGCCAGCTTACTTTATGAACATGATGAACAAGGTTTTCATGGAGTACTTGGATAAGTTTGTTGTTGTGTTCATAGACGACATTCTCATCTACTCCAAGACAAAGGAAGAGCATGCAGAGCACCTGAGGTGAGTTTTGGAGAAGCTGAGGGAACAGCAACTTTTCGCCAAGTTCAGCAAGTGTGATTTTTGGAAAGACCAGGTAGAATTCCTTGGACATGTAATGACCGCAGAAGGAGTTGCCGTCGACCCGAGCAAGGTAGAAGCTGTGTTACATTGGGAACAGCCGAAGACCGTGACCCAGATTAGTAGTTTCCTTGGGATGGCAGGTTACTACCGCCGTTTCATTGAAGGCTTTTCGACAATTGCGAGACCTCTCACGCAATTGCTGAAAAAGGAGAAGAAGTTTGCATGGACGCTGGAGTGCGAGAAGGGTTTTCAAGAGTTGAAGAAGCGATTAACATCAGCACCGGTGTTAATTCTACCGGACGTCAATCAAAGCTTCGATATCTATTGCGATGCATCGCGCCAAGGACTTGGATTTGTGCTGATGCAGAACGGAAAGGTCGTTGCATATGCATCAAGGCAGTTGAGGCCACACGAGGAGAATTATCCGACACATGACCTGGAGCTAGCTGCCGTAGTGCATGCTTTGAAGTTGTGGCGACACTATTTGATTGGAAACAGATGTGAAGTATACACGGATCATAAGAGTCTTAAGTACATCTTCACCCAATCAGACCTGAACATGAGGCAAAGGAGATGGTTAGAGTTGATCAAGGATTATAATGTTGGAATCCATTACCATCCCGGGAAGGCCAACGTAGTTGCCGATGCTCTGAGTCGGAAAAGCCATACTGTGAACAAGTCAATAGCCGCGAGTCAGGAAGAGCTATGCAAGGATTTCCAGAAGATGCAGATTGAAGTGGTCCCAGAAGGATTCTTGGCCGCATTGGAAGTAAAGCCTACCCTGGAGGATCAGATCCGAGAAGGACAGAAGGATGATGACAAGATTCACAGGATTAAGTCCAAAATGGATGAAGGCAAGGCAAAAGACTTTAAGCTGGATGAGCAAGGCACGTTGTGGATGGAGGATCGAATCTGTGTGCCAAACAAGGAGCTGAAACAATTGAAACTAGAGGAAGCCCATGACTCCAAGTATTCAATCCATCCAGGAAGTGCTAAGATGTATTAGGATTTGAAGGAAAGATTCTGGTGGCCAAGCATGAAGCGTGAAGTTGCCGAGCATGTTGCGTTGTGCGACATATGCTAGAGAGTCAAGGCAATGCATCAGAGGCCAGCAGGATCACACATACCAAGTATGATACCTGAGTGGAAGTGGGAGGAAATCGGAATGGACTTCATTACCGGGTTGCCGAAGACTTAGGGTGGATATGACTCCATATGGGTTATAGTGGACCGCTTGACTAAGGTAGCTCACTTTATCCCCGTAAAGACCACTTACTCAGGAGACAAGTTAGCAGAATTGTACATGACCAGGATCGTTTGTTTGCATGGAGTGCCGAAGAAGATTGTATCAGATAGAGGTACCCAGTTTACCTCGAGATTTTGTAATAAGCTGCATGAAGCCATGGGAACCCGTTTGAAATTTAGCACCGCCTATCATCCGCAGACGGATGGACAGACCGAAAGAGTAAATCAGATATTGGAGGACATGTTGAGAGCATGTGCATTGGCTTATGCTACCTCTTGGGATAAGAGTCTGCTATATGCTGAGTTCAGCTACAATAATAGCTACCAGGCCAGTTTACAAATGTCACCTTTTGAGGCATTATACGGTCGACCTTGTCGAACACCGTTGAACTGGAACGAGATAGGTGAACGCCGTGTCTTTGGGCCGGACATTCTTCAAGAAGCCGAAGAGCAGATTGCCATGATCCGGGAAAGGCTAAAGATAGCATAGTCAAGACAGAAAAGCTACACCGATAACCGTCGCCGAGACTTGAGCTTTGAACCAGAGGATTTCGTGTACCTTAGGGTTACACCCCTAAGGGGAGTTAAGAGATTCCATGCCAAAGGGAAGCTCACACCGCGATATGTCGGACCATTTAAGATTTTGAGCCGCAAAGGCGAAGTTGCTTATCAGTTGGAGTTGCCGCAGTCATTGGCAGGAGTACATGTCGTGTTTCATGTGTCCCAGCTGAAGAAGTGTCTCCGAGTACCTCATGAGAAAACACCGCTAGAGTCAATTGAGCTACAAGAAGATCTGACTTACAAGGAGCACCCCGTGAAAATTCTGGACACCATGGATCGAGAGACGAGAAACAAGTCAACCCGTTTCTGCAGAGTTCAATGGAGCAACCATGCGGAGAGCGAAGCAACTTGGGAGCGCGAAGAGGATTTGAAGAAAGAGTTTCCGAACCTATTCTGTAGTAAGCCCTGAATATCGGGAACGAGATTCTGTTAAGGGGGGAGGTTTGTAACACCCCAAATTTTTGCTTTTCATGAATTTAACTATGATTTGGCACTTTGGTGAATTTTTGGAATTTTCTGGAATTTATTTGGATCTATTTGGAATTTATTTGAATTTATTCCCTTTTGAAATAATTAAAGAAATAAACTTTGCAAATAAAATTTTGTTGGAAATATTTTATTTGAGTCCAAAATGCCTCAAAATATTTTGTAGAATTTTTCTGGATTTTTTCTGAGTGTTTTGCTATTTTTAATGGATTAAATGAATTTCTGAGAATTAATTTGAATATTTAATCGCTGGAAAATCCGAGTGGGTTTGTACTGTTCATCCGACCGAGCCCGAGTCAGACTCGAGTCCGAGTCCGACCCGGACCCGACCATCAAGGCCGACGGTTCGGTCGAACCGCCTGGAACTCCTAACTCGTGGACCGCTTGATCGAGATCCAACGGCCCACAAGGTGCCATGTAGCCCACGTGCGACCGCACCACTAACCAAAAGAACTCGGTCGATCTCAGCCGTTGGATCGAGATCCAACGGCCGAGATTCACTCGGACCCGACCGAGTCGTGTCCGACCCGAACCCGTTCGCCCGCGTGATCGTGGCCGTTGATCGCGCCATGTGGACGGCTGTGGTTCATCGTCTCCGTCCGAGTCGCGGCCGGACTCCGCCGCCGCGTAGAACTAGGGTTCCGCCTTGGGCGCGGACGCCGAGGCTATTTAAAGCCCGGGTCATGCACCGAGGTCGGCCCTGACCTTGCGCACCCGTAGCCCTACTCACCGAGGCAGAGCCGCCGCCGTTTAGCCGCGATAGCTCGCTGTAGTTGCGCGCCGCTCCGCCACGGTTTTTGCTTCATCCCGCCGTCATCCGCCGTCCCCTGCCGCCGTTGAGCCCAGATCTAGAACCCCAGACCGAGACGCACCCGTAGAGCCAACTCACCTCGCCGGAGGAGCCCCGAAGCTCCGCAGGAGTGGTCGTCGTCTCCGTCTCCGGCTGCTGCAGCTCCGCCGCGTCGCCATCGACCTCGCGAGCTCGGACAACCCTCCGATCATGATCTAACGGCCATGGTGAGTCATGTGTTTCCCGAACCCTAAAGCGTTAGATTAGATCTCAACCGTTGGATCGACATCCAACGGCTCACGTTAGGCCACGTCACCGCAACGGATTCCACGTTGCGGGGATTAGATCTATTCTCAACCGTTAGATCTAGATCGTGCAGTCTAGAGCGACCGAGTGGTTTTTCAACGCGTGAAACGCGATCCAATCCGCACCGTTGATTTTCAAACCAACGACCGAGATCGTGCCATGTGTGCTCTAGCCGCGTCGAACCGAGCGCGTGGGCGAGCGCGTGTCTCTAACACGCGGGACCCACGTGTCGGTGGGGCCCGCATGTCAGCGACGGGACCAAGCGCGCGTGGACCGCGTCCGTTGACCCGGACACGTGGCAGCATCCGGGCCTTGCCACTTGTCACGGTGACGTCATGCTGACGTCATCGGTGGGTTCGGCCGGTGCTGACGTCAGCAAGTCCACATGGACCAATGAGGTGCTGACACGTGTCACTGATGACGCAATAAATCATTTTCCGAAAAAAAGAAATAATTTATTTAATTCGGTTTAATGAATTCAAATATGATTTCAAACTTCAAACACTTATAACTTTTGCAATTTAACTCCGATTTGAGTGATTCGAATTTCTAAATTTGTATAGAATTAAGATCTACCTAGTGCTGAATTTTATTTAATTTTTGGACTAAAGTTTTTCTCTATAATATTATTTAATTGATTATTTAAACTTTAAACGCTTATAACTTTTGCGTTTTAACTCCGATTTTGCCTATTCAAATTCCTAAAAATTCATAAAATTATTCTCTCTCTGTTTATGGACTTTATTTGGATGTTTGGACACTTTTTGTCTACTTTTTTATTCACTTATTGCTATTTGCACGTGTTACGAGTAGACATAGAAGTGCCCAAAGGTTTCGAAGGAGAAGTGTTGACCCAGGAGCCACCTCCGGACGAAGATCAAGTACTCTTTGAAGGCAAGTTGTGCTTTGACCATGTTGATCCCATTTCGAAATTAATTTGATTTAAATTATTGCATGCTAGTTCAATTAGAAAATGCTTTAATTAGTTTTGGGGGATTAGTAATAGCCTAGTTGCTGTATGCCATCTTGACATAAAGAATTGTATGCCATGAACCCTTTGTCACCCTAGTTGAGGATTAAATAGTTGGACATTATTAAATTGCCAACATGGGAATTTAGATCGTTGTAGTATATTGCTTAGACCTGCTACGTGCTCATGACATGGTTTTGGACAATCAAATGTTATTGTTGACTTAATGATATATTGAACCTGTTTTGGAAAGGTATCATGTGTTGTGATGTTGATGGCACGTGGTGCATGGTAATCAACTGGGGGTTTGATAAACAGATTTGGACCGGGGCATATGGCAAGAAATGATCGGGTGGGCCAGTTGTGGCATCGGGAGCGATGATTTAGTTCTTCGGGTAGTCTTGCCCTGGTCAATATAAGGACTTAACCTTGCAAGCCTTTGAACAGAGTTAATCGTGCAACCACATGACCGGAATGGGACGGTCCAAGTTGAGTAAGTTACTAATAACTTGCATGTGGTACCTCGGGTGTCAACTACACCTTTTGTGTAGCTTGAAAGGGGAGCGTACCAGTGCGATGGCATGGTACCCGTCCAACGGTATGTCGGTCCCATACTTCGCCTTTGATAAGGGAAGGGATGGTGTAGGGCAAAAACCGAAAAGGTTCACTTGCGTAGTTAGCCGTTTCCGAAAGGCTTTGTTACGATCACTCGCCTTCGTGGTGTTTGGCTGTATCTTGTGGGTAAAGTGCATAACCTCTGCAGAGTGTAAAATCTATTCGAATAGCCGTGTCCGCGGTATTGGACATTGCTCGGGGATTACAGTCAAGGGTTAGACTTTCTTGAAAATAACTTGGACTTGAAAGGTTGGGGTTTGGTTGATAGATGATGTTGATGGAAATGTGGACAAGGAATGGGTAAGGTGTTTATTTAACTCCTGGAAAAGTTATTGATATTATACCTATTTTTACTGCTTTCAAATCTACTTATGATACTTGTTTAATGCTGTTTACTGCAAAAATATACCTTGAGCTATTCCTTTGTATTAAGCCATGCATGTTGTATATTAGTTGCATTCTGTGCATGACTTGCTGAGTACCAAGTACTCACCCTTGCCACAATACAACACCAGTTGAGGAAGAGTCTACAGCAGCTTTGGAGGAGGAGCTCCAAGAGGAACCGTCTAACTAGGGAGCGAGCCCAGACAGTTGCCTGTGGTATACTGGATGGCGCCACGATGTTATCTTATTTTTTTCGCTTCTATATTTCTCTTTTAATAAGTTTCGCCCTGCGAGGCGTATATTTGTAACTTGACCCTAAGGTCAAGCAACGCCGTTTGGTTAACTACTTTAAGTACTTTATTATCGAGTGGTATGATTGTTATATTTACCAATGTTTAGACTGTGTGCACTAGCGTGATCCTGGACTAGTGCTGAATACACAGAGGGTCCGGATTTGCAAATTCGGGTCCCAACAGTATGGGTATCGCTTCTTTACGCTTAAATGTTGTATTTTAGCTATGATGTTGAATGCTTCATTTGATAATGCATGTAGCTATGTCTATGAGATAAATGATTGAATTGTTGTTGTTGTTGTGATAAAGTGGGGTTTTGGTGCCGAAGTGTTTCGGCCACCTCTCTTATTTCATAGTAAGGGTGAGGTTTGACGGTGTGGCCGGTTAGCGCCATCACCGAAGAACTATTAACCCCTGTAGGAGAAGAGTGCTTATCCTTTCTGTCGTAGATCTGGTAGTTGACTGGAGTCAAATAGAAGAGTTTGGTGGTGGATTCCTTCGTATGTTCTTTACCGTTCTAACGGCCAGTTTTGGTTGTTTTTCTTGACTTTAGTTGATTGAAATCAAAAGAAAAATATTTGGGATTGGATTTTTTCGCAGAGAGTCCCTTCGGTGTTCCTTGGTTTTGTCCTCCTTGGTTGAAGACGAAGAAGAGGAATTCAGCGTTGCGCCTTATTAGTCGCCTTTTTGGCTTGGACACCGGTTTTGTGGGTTGCCTTGCAAAGAAAAGTATAGTTTTGGTTCTTGTGTGTCTTACTCTGAGTTTAAAAGAAGTTATTGAAGCGTGTGCAAAAAGTTAAGTTGTGTTGATTTATGTTTTGTGCCTTTGTCCGCAAAGATTTATTTGATCGCTTGGTTCCCTCCTGTGGGAGTCTTTGAGATTGAAAAGTGTTTTGGAGACTTCCTTTTGCATAACCAAGTTTGGGTTTGTCTCATTGCAATTTTGAGAGTCAAGTTTCCTTATGAATTTGGGATGAGTTTTAAAACTAAAATGCTGCAAACAAAGTAAGTAGTCTTTTGACTAAAGTCGTTTGTCCCTAGTAAGAATTGTTGTTTAGCATGTTATTGTCGGGACCCGAATTTGCAAATCCAGACCCTCTGTGTATTCAGCACTAGTCCAGGAACGCGCTAGTGCACACAGTCGTAACATCGGTACATATCACAATCATACCACTCGATACTAATAAGGTACTATAATTAAATAGTCAAACTGGTTGCTCGACCTTATGGTCAAGTTACAAATATACGCCTCGCAGGGTGAAACTTAATAAAAGAGAGATAATAGCAGCGGAAAATAAGATAACTTCGTGGCGCCATCCAGTATACCACAGGCAACTGACTGGGACTCGATTCCTAGTTAGATGGTTCTTCTGGGAGCTCCTCCTCCAAAGCTGGTGTAGACTCTTCTTCAACTGGTGTTGTATTGTGGCAAGGGTGAGTACTTGGTACTCAGAAAGTCATGCACAGAATGCAACTAATATACTACATGCATGGCTTGGTACAAAGGAGTAGCTCAGGGTGTATTTGCAGTAAAACAACATTTGACAAGTAGCATAAGTAGATTCGAAAGCAGTAGAAACAAGTATAACATCAATAACTTTTCCAGGAGTTTAATCAACATCTTTCCCATTCCTAATCCACATTTCCATCAACATCATTATTTAACCAAACCCAACCTTTCAAGTTCAAGTTATTTTCAAGAAAGTCTAACCCTTGACTGTAATTCCCGAGCGATGTCCAATACCGCGGACACGGCTATTCGAATAGATTTTACACTCTGCAGAGGTTATGCACTTTACCCACAAGATACAGTCAAACACCACAAAGGCGAGTTCCCGTAACAAAGTCTTTTGGAAACTTCTAACAATACAAGTGGTCCTCCCCGGTTGTTGCACACTAACCCTTCCCTTAGCTAAGGCGAAGTTTAGGCCAACCAACCGTTAGATGGGTACCTGGCCGCAGCCCCGGTACGCTCCCCCGTACAACTTACACAAAGGGTGTAGTTGACATCCTGAGGTCCCACAGGTACGTTATTAGCAACTTATTCAACTAGGTCCGTCCCATTACAGACATGTGGTTGCACGTTTGACCCAGTTCAAAGGCTTGCAAGGTTAAGTCCTTAGGGTGACCAGGGCAAGACTACCCGAAGAACCAAACCAACATTCCCGGTGCCACAACTGGCCCACCCTGATCATTCTTGCCACATGCCCCGGTCAAAAGCTATTTATCAAACCCCAGTTGATTACCATGCACCACGTGCCATCAACATCACATGATACCTTTCCAAAACAGGTTCAATATATCATTAAGTCAATATTCGCATTTGATTGTCCAAAAAATCATGTCAAGAGCACGTAGCAGGTCTAAGCAGTATACTACAACGGTCTAAAACCCCATGTTGGCAATTTAGTAATGTCCAACTAGTAAACCACAACTAGGGTGACAAGGGTCATGGCACATATATATAATTAACCAAGGTGTCATACAGCAATTTGGCATTTATCTAATTCCCATAATTTAAATAAAGTATTTTCTAATTAAACTAGCATGCAATACATTGAATCAAAATAGGTTTCAAAATGGGATCAACATGGTCAAAGCACAACTTGCCTTCAAAAAGTACTTGCTCTTGGTCCTGAGCTGGCTCCTGGGTCAATACTTCTCCTTCGAAGCCTTCGGGCACTTCAACGTCTACTCGTAAGGCGTGCAAATAGCAAATAATAAATAAACAGTAAACAAAAATTGTCCAAACATCCAAATAATGTTCATAAACAAAGAGAACATAATTTTATGAATTTTTAGAAACTGGAATCGTCAAATTCGGAGTTTAAATGCAAAAGTTATAGCATTTTGAAGTTTAAATAATCAATTAAATAATATTACAGAGGAAAACTTTAGTCCAAAATTTAAATAAAATTCATAATTAGGTAGATCTCAATTTTATACAAATTTAGAAATTTGAATCACTCAAATCGGAGTTAAAATGCAAAAGTTATAAGCGTTTGAAGTTTGAATCAAAATCTGAAATCATTATTTCGAATTAATAAATCATTTTATTTTTCGGAAATTAATTATTGCGTCAGCAAGGACACGTGTCGGTCTCTGATTGGTCCGCTGACGTCAGCCGGTTCATGGACGTGGTCCATGGATTGGCTCGGGTCTACCGTGGACCTGGTCCACGGCTCACGTGTGACCGACAGGTGGGACCCATGGGGGTGACGTCATCGCCGACGTCAGCGGGGCTCGGCCGCACGGGCTGACAGGTGGGACCCACCGGTGACGTCGTGGGTGACGTCACGGTGCGGTCGCTGACACGCGGGCCCGGCGTGTCAGTGACCCACGCACGCGCGCGTGGGCGCGGCGGTTCAGCTCCCTGGGCACGTGGCACAATCCGGGCCGTTGATTTGAAAATCAACGGTCCCGATCGGATCTGATGACGCACGTTTGGGGTGAACGTGGTCAATCCGGACCGTTGGATCTAAATCCAACGGTTGAGATTGGATCTGGGAATCGCACGTAATTCTCACCGTGGGATGACGTGGCGCAATCCGGTGATGGCGCGGCGAGGCTTGGGTATCGGAGACGAAGACTTGCACTCTCGAACGCGTCTTGACGCGAGGAACCCGGATCTGGGCTCAACGGCGGCTGAGGACGATGGAGACGGCGGCAAACGGCAAGGAGGCGCGGCGGAGACCTAAACCAACTACGGCGAGCGATTGCGGCTAAGCGGCGGCGACTAGGGCTCGGCGGGCTAGGGTTTCGGGTGTGCACGGAAAAGGGCAACCTCGGGCGATGTCCCACGCATTAAATAACCCCGGGATGCGCGCACAAATCGGAACCCTAACAGAACACGGCGGCTACGCGGCGGAGGAATCCGGCTCGGATTCGGCGGGGACGACGATGGAGAGCCGTCCACGTGGCGCGATCGACGGTCACGATCGCGCGGGCGCGATCGGACCCGGCCCGGTTTCGGCTCGAACCGATGCGGTCCAATCCGGACCGTTGGATCCCGATCCAACGGTCGGGATCGAGTAGGGTTAGGATTGGGTTTGGTCGAGTCAGTTGGCTCGGGTCGGACTCAAGTCCGACTCGGGTTCCGACTCGGTCGGATGAACAGTACTCGACCCGAGTTGATTTTCCAGTGATTAAATATTCAAATTAATTCCCAGAAATTCATTTAACTCAGAAAAATTCCAGAAAAATTCTGGAAAATATTTTGGAACATTTTGGACTCAAATAAAATATTTCCAACAAAATTCAAATAAATTCCAAATAAATCCTTTAATTATTTCAAAATGGAATAAATTCAAATAAATTCCAAATAAATCCAAATAAATTCCAGAAAATTCCAAAAATTCACCAAAGTGCCAAATCACGCATGAATTTATGAAAAGCAAAATTTTGGGGTGTTACAAACCTCCCCCCGTTAACAGAATCTCGTCCCCGAGATTCAGGGCTTTCTAAAGAAATAGGTTTGGAAACTCTTTCTTCAAATCCTCCTCGCGCTCCCAAGTTGCTTCGCTCTCTGCATGGTTGCTCCATTGAACTCTGCAGAAACGGGTTGACTTGTTCCTCGTGTCTCGATCCATGGTGTCCAGAATTTTCACGGGGTGCTCTTTGTAAGTCAGATCTTCTTGTAACTCGATTGACTCAAGCGGTGTCTGTTCCTCGGGTACTCGGAGACACTTCTTTAGCTGGGACACGTGGAACACATCATGCACTCCTGCTAGTGATTACGGCAACTCCAGCTGGTATGCAACTTCACCTTTGCGGCTGAGAACCTTGAATGGTCCAACATATCTCGGCGCGAGTTTTCCTTTGGCATGGAATCTCTTAACTCCTCTGAGCGGTGTAACTCTGAGATACACAAAGTCTTCTGGTTCAAAACTCAGGTCTCGGCGACGGTTGTCAGCATAACTCTTTTGTCGTGATTGGGCTATCTTCAATCTATCCCTGATCATGGCAATTTGTTCCTCGGCTTCTTGAAGAATATCAGGTCCAAAGACACGACGTTCACCCGTCACGTTCCAATTCAACGGTGTTCGACAAGGTCGACCGTATAGTGCTTCAAATGGCGACATTTGCAAACTGGCTTGGTAGCTGTTGTTGTAACTAAACTCCGCATACGGCAGACTTTTATCCCAAGAGGTAGCATAAGCCAATGCACACGCTCTTAACATATCCTCCAGAATCTGATTGACTCTTTCAGTCTGACCATCCGTCTGTGGATGATAAGCTGTACTGAAGTTCAAACGGGTTCCCATGGCTTCATGTAGCTTATTCCAGAACCTCAAGGTAAACTGAGTACCTCTATCCGATACAATCTTCTTCGGCACTCCATGCAAACAGACGATCCTGGTCATGTACAATTCTGCTAACTTATCTCCCGAATAAGTGGTCTTCACTGGAATAAAGTGGGCAACCTTAGTCAAGCGGTCCACTATAACCCATATGGAATCATATCCTCCTTGAGTTTTCGGCAAACCGGTAATGAAATCCATTCCGATTTCCTCCCATTTCCATTCAGGTATCTTCAACGGCTGTAGCAATCCTGCTGGTCTTTGATGCATTGCCTTGACTCTCTGGCATATGTCGCACAGCGCAACATGCTCGGCAACTTCACGCTTCATGCTCGGCCACCAGAATCTTTCCTTTAAATCCTGATACATCTTGGCACTTCCCGGATGAATTGAATACTTGGAGTCATGGGCTTCTTCTAGAATCACCTGCTTCAGCTCCTTCTTGTCCGGCACACAAATGCGATCCCTCATCCATAACGTGCCTCACTCATCCAACTTGAAGTCCTCTGCCTTGCCTTCATCCATGTCGGACTTAATCTTGCAGATCTTGTCATCATCCTCTTGTTCTTCTCGGATCTGATCCTCCAGGGTAGGTTTAACTTCCAATGCGGCTAAGAATCCTTCTGGTACGACCTCGATCCTCATTCTCTGGAAATCCTCACATAGCTCCTCCTGACTTGTGGCTAGCAACATATTCACTGTATGGCTCTTCCGACTCAGAGCATCGGCCACCACGTTGGCCTTTCCGGGATGGTAATGGATTCCAACATTATAATCCTTGATCAACACTAACCATCTCCTCTGCCTCATATTCAAGTCTGATTGGGTGAAGATGTACTTAAGGCTCTTATGGTCCGTGTATACTTCACATCTGTTTCCAATTAAATAGTGATGCCACAACTTCAAAGCATGCACTACGGTAGCTAGCTCCAGGTCATGCGTCGGATAATTCTCCTCATGTGGCCTCAACTGTCTTGATGCATAAGCGACGACCTTTCTATTCTGCATCAGTACACATCCAAA
The DNA here is from genome assembly GCA_036346355.1 of Rhipidocladum racemiflorum. Lineage (NCBI taxonomy): Eukaryota > Viridiplantae > Streptophyta > Magnoliopsida > Poales > Poaceae > Rhipidocladum > Rhipidocladum racemiflorum. The sequence continues at coordinate 34,128,751 of CM070576.1, read as the reverse complement.
TCCTTGACACGATGCATCACAATAAATATCAAAGCTTTGATTGACGTCCGGTAGAACTAACACCGGCGCTGATGTTAATCGTTCCTTCAGCTCTTGAAAACCTTTCTCGCACTCTGGCGTCCATGCAAACTTCTTCTCCTTTTTCAGCAATTGCGTAAGAGGTTTCGCAATTGTCGAAAAGCCTTCAATGAAACGGCGATAGTAACCTACCATTCCAAGGAAACTTTGGATCTGGGTCACGGTCTTCAGCTGCTCCCAATGTAACACAGCTTCTACTTTGCTTGGATCTACAGCGACTCCTTCTGCAGTCATTACATGTCCGAGGAATTCCACCTTGTCCTTCCAAAAATCACACTTACTGAACTTGGCAAACAACTGCTGCTCTCGCAACTTCTCAAGAACTAGCCTCAAATGCTCAGTGTGCTCTTTTACTGACTTGGAATAAACGAGAATGTCATCTATGAACACGACGACAAACTTATCCAAGTACTCCATGAAAACCTTGTTCATCATATTCATGAAATATGCTGGCGCATTCGTCAGACCAAAGGACATAACAGTAAACTCGTAATGTCCGTATATTGACGAGAATGCGGTCTTCGGGATATCTTCGGATCGAATCTTCAACTGATGGTATCCCGATTTCAGATCAATCTTGGAGAAAACTCCGGCTCCTCTCAGCTGATCAAACAGATCATCGATCCTCGGTAGCGGGTACTTATTCTTCACGGTGACTTCATTGAGTGCACGGTAGTCAATGCACATCCTAAAACTTCCGTCCTTCTTCTTGACAAACAAAACTGGCGCTCCCCACGGCGACGAACTCGGTCTGATAAATCCTTTCTCCATTAGCTCTTCGAGTTGCTTCTTCATCTCTACTAATTCTTCGGTGGACATCCGGTAAGGTCTCTTTGCTATCGGGGCTGTACCAGGTACAAGCTCTATCACAAACTCTATGTCCCTGTCAAGGCATACTGTAGATCTTCGTGAAAACATCTGGGTACTCATTCACCACTGAGACATCCTCTATGCTGATTGCCTTGGTACTGTTAACCATCAACTGTCCATCTCTAACGGCGATGGCTTGAAGTTCCACTTTCTTTCCACACGGGCTCTCAACTGAGATAGTCCTTCGTCCACAATCCAATACGGCCTTGTGCTTGGATAACCAATACATTCCCAAAATAACATCTAAGGTCTGGGTTTCCAATATAATAAGTTTCGCTAGGAACTCTATCCCATCTATTAATATTTTCACCCCAGAACATCCTACTTTAGTTCGGAGTTCGGAACCAGGGGTTTGAACTAAAAGCATACATTTAAGTCTTGCAATCTCCAAATCATTTTTAGCAGCAAAGCCTTGAGAAACAAACGAATGCGAAGCTCCGGAATCAAACAAAATCAAGGTGTACTGAGTTGACTAGTAACTTACCCAGTACGACGTCCGTGGCATTCTGAAGTGCATCTGCTGTGACACGGTTGACTCGGCCTCTCACCACAGTCTGGGGTGTTGCTCCTAGTGCTGGCATTCTGGCTGGTGTGGATCCTAGATTGAAGCGAACTGGGGTCACTCCTGCTGTCTTCTTAGGACAACTGTTGGCAAAATGTCCTGGCTCGTTGCAGTTGTAGCAGCGTCTCACTGTCCCCTGTTGATTGCCTGAAGCGGCGTTTCTGGTTGGTCTTTGAGTCGATAGTTCGATTGGCGGGTCTTGGTCTTTGGTGACGGTGTCCTTGTTGTATTCTTGGCTGGAATCTGAAAAACTGATTTGGCGCAACCCTCAAACGTTCTTTGTGCTCCTGACGCGATCCTGTTTGTTGCATCCTACGTTTCTGTTCTCATCCAGTTCCTTGCGCTTGTCCTCAAGAATGAGCGCCTTATTCACAAGCTCCTGGAAATCTGGAAAGGTGTGGGTGATCACCCCACTGCGATCTGAGTTAAGTCCCTTCATGAAGCGAGACTGCGGCTTTATCTGTCGCTACATCTTGAGTGCGTAGCGTGCAAGGCGTGTGAACTTGTTTAGGTATTCGGCCACCGGTGATTACCTTACTTGATGCTCAACTCCTCCTTCTTGAGGTCCATAATTCCTTCCGCACATGATATCTTGGCGAAATGCGCTTGTAAACTCCTCCCAAGTGATGTCCTCGAGGATTCTCTGCGTGTACGTGTTCTCCCACCATTCTGCGGCGGTACCTTCCAACTGATGAGAAGCGTAGAGTACCTTCTCATTTCCCATGCATTGAGCAATGTGTAGCTTCCTCTCAATTGACCTTAACCAGTCATCGGCCTCCAACGGGTTAGCATTCCCGGAGAAAGTGGGTGGATGAGTCCTCATGAACTCTGACAGTCTTGTATTCTAGCGTTGTCCCTGATTGACTTGATTAGCGGTAGCTTGAGCAGTGACGTGCTGCATCTGTTGCATCATGGCATGCATCAACTGAGTCTGGGCAGCAAGAAAAGCTCCAAAATTCTGCATATCAATCAAGCGGTCTTTGGTGCTCCATCATTGGGGTTCACATCTGGGCGAGAACCACTTCCATTGCCTCCAAGGTTTCCGCGGGTGTTCACCATCTGTCGATTGCTCCAAGGTTTTAGAGATGAGAGGGAATAAGAATAGACAAGTACTAGGGAAACTTATGCGGGGGAAAAGGTGTAACTCAAAGTCCAACCTTTTTTTATTAATAATAATAACTTGGTATGGTTAGTTACAATGCCTAAAGGCCTGCAACACATACTGCACACTCAGCAAACAATGAAAATCCAATTCGACTCTAATGGGTGACTCTTATTCTATAACGCGGCTCGACGAAGGAGTCTCTACCTCAAAATCTACGTTCACTCATCGAGAAAACCTCCACTGCCTCCTTGCGGCGGGTGCGACGGCATAGGCGCGAAACAATCGCCATGCCCCTCAACTGCAGCTGTGGTTGACGACGCGGCGTCCTCCTCTAGCTCTGGATCTGGCTGTTGCTATGGCTGTGGTGCGGGTGCAGGTGGCGCCTCTTCTGGTTCCTCCTCTGGGTCTGGAGCATCCAACTCCAACACTGGATCGGGACCCTGGCCATACAGTGCGGTCTCCAGCTCTGCGATCCTTTCCGTAGCATAGGCGACATACTCACTGGCATTCTCTAAGTGCTTCTTCTCTTCCTCAACCTGTTCGCGAGCCTTCTTCAACTCCTGGACTGTGTCTTCGATCAGCTCCTCCTGAGCGGCGACGAATCTGGCTAAGTGAGTGATGGTAGCATCCTCATCTTCCATCGGCTTCCGTTGAGCTCTGCTGTCTCGGCGTGGGTGGTGATGGAACACTGTGCCTTCCAGCTCCCTGGAGTAAGTACGAGCGATCTGCTGCATTGCTTGACGCGACACCTCCTGGATTCCGATCTCAAAGGTAGACCTCCTGGCGGTGAAGTGAAAAGGGCGACTGAACTTTGTCTTCTCTCGGGCATACACCGTGATCCGGACGTCCCATCCTGTGACCAGTCCTGCTTGTACAAGTGTAGTCCCTCGGTAGAGTGGCCTCTCAAAACCTCCAAGAAACTGAAGCATACGCCACAACTCGGCAGTGTAGCCTCCTTCACGCTCGGTGTAGTTGTTCTTCATCATCATCTGTCAAAAGACGCTCGCGTAAGAACACAGCACTTTTAAAATCAATGTGGAAGACGAAAGAAATCAGCAAGGGGTATGAACAAGAACGAAAAGGGGTAAGTCGAGAATTCATTCATTATCTTGACAAATTTTTATCTTTAGAAAATAGGTTTTATCCTCACTACGACCAATCTAACTATGGGTTGAGCCTACAGTCAGTATGGCTCTGATACCACCTCTGTCGGGACCCGAATTTGCAAATCCAGACCCTCTGTGTATTCAGCACTAGTCCAGGAACGCGCTAGTGCACACAGTCGTAACATCGGTAAATATCACAATCATACCACTCGATACTAATAAGGTACTATAATTAAATAGTCAAACTGGTTGCTCGACCTTATGGTCAAGTTACAAATATACGCCTCGCAGGGCGAAACTTAATAAAAGAGAGATAATAGCAGCGGAAAATAAGATAACTTCGTGGCGCCATCCAGTATACCACAGGCAACTGACTGGGACTCGATTCCTAGTTAGACGGTTCTTCTGGGAGCTCCTCCTTCAAAGCTGGTGTAGACTCTTCTTCAACTGGTGTTGTATTGTGGCAAGGGTGAGTACTTGGTACTCAGCAAGTCATGCACAGAATGCAACTAATATACTACATGCATGGCTTGGTACAAAGGAGTAGCTCAGGGTGTATTTGCAGTAAAACAGCATTTGACAAGTAGCATAAGTAGATTCGAAAGCAGTAGAAACAAGTATAACATCAATAACTTTTCCAGGAGTTTAATCAACATCTTTCCCATTCCTAATCCACATTTCCACCAACATCATTATTTAACCAAACCATGCAAAACAGTACACAAATCCCCATCTAAACCGACATTGCCCACTACTTGCAAACCTAAAAACAGAGGTTCTGTCCCGGCGGGACAGCAGACTTGCAAAGGCCATAACTTGAGTTCTGGGACTCCAAATCGATTAAACGAGTACACCATCGCGAAGCTTAGGAAATTTCCTACCTTTTTCTAGTTATACGGAAAGACTGATTCGGACTCTAAAATTGTTTAATCTACAGATTACTACGATCTGTTCCAATCGCGTCACAGATTTTAACACGCTCGGTAAAACGGCCATAACTTTCAAACGGCTGATCGGATTTTAACGTGCTTTATGTCCACGGAAATATAATTAAATTATCTACAACTTCTTCAACATCCGTACGGACAGACTCGGATTCTAAATCGACGAAAACTCAAACCCTAGCCCGACTGCTCATGCTGTCCCAAAACAGAAACGTGGCAACATCTAGATCTAACCCAAATTACTCCAATCCAGCACCTCCAATTGATCTAAAAATTTGATAAACACCTTAATAACATTACCTAGATCAATCCCCAAGGTTCCCATGGTCATACCATTGCCCGACGCACGAAAACTCCAATAGATCTCCTCGCTCTTCGCTCCTCGCTCCTCGTACCTCGCTCCTCACTCCTCGCTCCTCGGATGGATCCATGAGGATGCAGGGGTGGGGAGGCTACCCTAGGGAAGAAAGGGGTGGAGGAGAGGTGGTGGAGAGGTGGGGAGCAATGGGGCAAGGGAGGGGGAGGCGCACGGCCAAGGGAGGAGGGAGGCGGCTAGGGCAAGGGCAAGTGGGGGGAAGGGCGCACAAGGGGCAGGGGTGAACGCCCAAGGGCTGGTGGGGAGCCCTTTTACCAGCCCCCACACCCAATCCTAGTCCGTTACGGAGACCTACTCCATCCCACCAAAGCCCACTTAAGGCCCAAACTCCCCCGAGAAGGCCCAAAACCCCGAAAACGGCCCGGAAACGTTATTAACCTCCATACCTTATGGTTTTAACCTGCCATACCATATTTCATAAAGTTTTTGACCTTAACATGCACCATTTAAAAGGTTACGACACTCCGTGGTGACACATCACTTCAAACGGCCCAAAAACGCGAGTAAACCTCAAGCCGAAAGGTTTTATTCTCTAATTTCACATTCTCTAATGTCACACCATACCGTAGTGTCACATTCTTCCCCCCTTCAACAGGATTCGACCTCGAATCCGAAGGACGCCATAATCAACAACAAAGTCCCCAAGGGACAAAAAGCTTCTCTGCAGCTCAAAACATTCACACAACGACTAAAACCGGAACAAACAACAAACGAGTTCCCAAAACCAACACATAGAGAAAAAGTGTTGATCTAGCTCAACTAAGGGCAACCCCTCACAAATCGACCTTCACTTCAATTCCCCAACAGAATCTGTGTTTCAACCACAAAGGGCTCCATCAACCCAAAACGCTCGAATCCTCACGGCAAACACTTCATACTTCTATCACAACCAACCTGACTACCATACTCCATTAAACTCAACATGACATAATCAAAGGAAGTCACAATTCCTTTAACGACCTTTCTACATTCCCGAAAATTTTTATCGAGGGGAAAATTTATTAAGGCACACTTGCCCTTCTGATACACCATCATACTAACATTTTATTCCATCCTTTCCCAGGCAAGACTCAAACCCAAAAACAACTAGTGAAGACAACTGCTCACGGCAGGGCAATTATCACCGATCTACCGTCAACTTCACTTCCACCCATCGCTACTCTTAGTAAAGGTTAAACCCATACATCATCAACCTCCATCACAAACCACCCTTATACCACTAAGGTTCGACACCTAGCCCAAGCTAGGATCGAAAACCTTACCAAACCACAATTGGTTCCTTTCTTAAGAGGGTCTCGCCCTCACACAAAAACACTTAGCTATCAAGCCCAAGTGTACACACAACAACTCAAACCCAAAGCGTTAACAACCATTTTGGAAAGAATTCGGCAACATCCAAAGAGCACACAAAGGAAGCATAAATCCCCTACACCACAACCAAAATACCATAATTTCTTCATTCTTTCTTTTCATACTAGAAAGCAAGAGAAATCTTGTTTCATGACATAAATGCACATTCTTCAGGAGCACTCCGGATTAGTCATATCTCCATATATGACTTTCTCACCGACCTGGCTCAATGACTCTTTTATCATTTAACATGTAAAAACGATGTCATGTTTACTTTTCACCATTCATTCATCATGGAACAACGGTACCGAATAGTCATTCACCAAATAACTTCTTCCTCGGTATCAAATGATTGAAATACCCATAACACTGATGGTTGCGCTAAATCATATAGACTATGACGGCAACATAATTAACAGTAAGGCACCACATCAAATCAGAACCCACCAACGATAGATAGCTAAACTTTGCAAAACATCGCATTTTAACCAAGATCAACGTTTTGGAAAAGAACATTGATTCCAAAGTTAGACATCTGCACAAACAACTGCCATAAATTTTATCAAAAGAGAGGGAAACTCAATCCCAAAAGAAAACTCTTCTATAACCAAATTCACTTATGAAACATTCATAAAAATCCAGACTTGTGAAACATCCGCACACCAGACACATTTTCCAAATGACTCCAACTCTAGCCAAACAGAGTTACACATCAAGGGCTTAACTCAAAAGTTTCCAACACAACCCTTTATGACCATCTGCTTCCTTTTAAAATTAATTTCAAAGATAATTCGGTCTAACGCGAAAGGGCGCGATCGACTCAAAAACTTTTGGGGTGTAAATCCATACTCATAGCACCAACTAAACAAATTAGCCAAAACCAAATATTTGCACCAATTTCTACGGGTTTTAGGGAAACTCCGAAACACACCTTATGGAACACCTTGACCGAAAACCCTTCAACCAAAATAGCAAACAACCAAACCAGTCCAAAAGCCTTTAAACACAAGCTCAAGATAAAAGAACCATTTCTAGAACTCCACTACGCTTTTCATTAAAAGACTTTAATAATCACTTTTTTTTCTCCCTGAGGAGCCCCAACACAATTCAACCAAAAGCTTCACAACAAATTCTTCCTCTAGTTACCATTCCCAACACTTTTAATAAGGGTTTATGATGCTTATCAAAAAGGCACCCAACCAATACTATAATGACATGATCCCCACGGCTCACCGAATCATAATACATCTTATTCTAAATTTGAAACATAGTACTTCCACAAATCTTTCAGCAAGATCAACCTATAAATTTCATACCACCTATATATTCACGTCTCGACAACCGAACCTTATTCAGTTAAACAATGACTTCAACATGTAAATATTATCTCTACAAGACAAAGTTCATAACTAGGATTCCAAGGCATACATTCATTAAGGATGAAATTGTACATCATGTTAATTATCCAAAGCTCACTCCATCGCAACATGTTAAAATTTTCCTCTATTTTAACCATGGTTTTCCAACGAATAATCTAAACAGTTACCACAACTACTTAGTCATCAATAACAACAAATGGGCATAATCATCAACCGATCAACATTACCTTTAGCTACCCTATACATAGGTGATAACAAAATTACAACATACTCCAGCTATTTAAAATAGATTGAAAACTAGCATTGAAGGGTCACAACTGCATACTTCCAAATATACTAGTAGTTTGCAACAACATAAATAACCACTCCAATCAACTTCCAAATTAAAGTCACTAGTCTCTACTAATCCGTTAGATTAGCACATCTTTAAACACCAAGCAAAGCTTCTTAACAATATCGCTAGCTTTACATCATCTTAATGTTTTAACTATGCAACAGGGTTTAAAACTTTAAACATTATCAAGGGTCATAAGCACTTTTAAAGCAAAGCAACAGATTCTAAGCACGTACTTTAGCACATTCAATCATCCTCGCTAAGAGTAAACTACAACACTAGTAGTCTATTTATTCTCAAACTTAGAGATTTTACTCACATTGAATTGATTCAACTCAAAATTTAACTTAGCAACACATCAATCAATAAACCAAATTGTTACCTACTATATAACATGCTTAAACATCAATTCTTACTAGGGACAAACGATTTGAGACTACTTACTTTGTTTGCAGATTTAGTTTTAAAACTCATCCCAAATTCATAAGGAAACTTGACTCAAAATTGCAATGAGACAAACCCAAACTTGGTCATGCAAAGGAATTCTCCAAAACACTTTTAAATCTCAAGGACTCCCATAAGGAAAAAGGTTGAAAGACAATTTTCTCGAAAGGGAACCAAGCGCTCAATCAAACCTTTGCAAATAAAACCTTAACTCCAAACCCCTAACTTTCACGACTCAAGAGGGCTTTCAAAGATGATTTCTTAAACCAAGAAATGATGAAATCAAACACCACTTACTCCTACAAAGCCATCAACTTCAGCCCTGACAACCAGTCCGCACAACTCCGAACAAAACTCCTTTAGCCTCGGAGAAAGACAACCACAGGAATAAATCGAATGCTTCTTCCCATAAAGAAATCAACAAACTAAGCATTAAAACTTGGAAAGGCGCCCAAAAGAAGCGTAACACTAGACTCCTCTTCTTCGTCTTCACCCAAGGAAGACAAAACCCGGAACGATCCGCGAAAGCCCATCACCTTTTCATTTGGTTCAAAACAGCTAAAGCCAAGAAAAGCAACAAACACCGACCATCAGAACGACAAAGAACATCCGAAGGAAACCACCATTAACTCTTCCTTTTCGCCTCCAATCAACTACCCGATTCTGACGAGGAAGGGTAAGCGCTTTTCTCCTACAGGGTCAATAGTTCTTCGGTGGTGGCGCTAACCGCCACACCACAAACCTCACCCTTACTATGAAATAAAAGAGGTGGCGAAACCCTTCGGCACCAAAACCCCACTTTTACCACCACAACAGGAATAATTCAATCATTTATCTCATAGACATAGCAACGTACTATATCAAATATAGCATTTAGCAACAAGGCTTAAGTACAACATTTAAGCGTAAACAACGATACCCATACCCTTCCTACTGTGCATCCATGTGTGTCAAATTTTAGATTAGTTATACCACTTTTGCAAGTTTTAATGTTGCTATCCTATGACAAAATTTTAGTAAAAACATAAGCCATGTTTCTAAGTTATTCCACATCACATTTTAGTTGTACCCTATAGCATGACACTAAAAAATACACATTCCAAGGACCTACAGCCCGCTCTGATACCAATCAGAACACCCGGCATTTAATATGCCCGAATGCTACCAAACATAAGCTAAACAACATCTAAGTACCACAATTAAACATAAATTCCAGCAAAGGTTCATATGCTAAAAACCGATATTTCGGCAGCATCTCCTTTGTTTTTCCATGAATTAGCACAATCTCAATATCATGGCAAGATATATATCATAGCACACGACATCTAAAACAACAACATAAATGGACATAACATCAAGTTACGCCAATAATACCACGCTTAACCACTTCATAAACTATAACGAAGCTAATAAGGATTCACAAGCATGCTAGATTAAACCATACATTAAGTTTAGGGCACAACTCTTAATATCATGTCTCCAAGTGGTTAATTATGGACTATGATGGTGGAGCTACGTGTAGAAGTGTAGCTAGATCCCTTTTTCCCGCATGCCGATCTCAAAGTACCTAAAAACAACATAAAACACAAGCGTGAGTTCGAAACTCAGCAAGCATATTGTAATGGACAACAAGATCATTTACAAGACAATAATACCTCACATCACATATAACATCTCATACTTGAGCACATAACAACAACATCATCATTAAATATGTATTGCAATGCAATGCAATGCAATGCAATGTTATGCTCATATCTCCATGGAAACTCATACCGGTATGGTTGAGTACACACCGTCGGTGTGCACCCTCTCCCCTTCCATCCCGAAGATGGAGGGTGCCTACTCCTCGCCTTCCACAACCCACGGTAGATGGAATCACGATGTAGGACTTACTCTAATGGCTCTCCGGATTAGTCATAACTTTCTCACCGACCTTCCCGGATTAGTTAATGACTTTCTCACCGCCCGGGCCATGTAACATGTCATGCATGCAACTATGCCAATTATCATATTTCACATGTACATAAACATATGGCAACTCATCATGACAAATATAAACACATGGCATCGAACCATGATAATCATACTCAATATTTCATTGGAAAACAGCAAGCATGGCAAGTGAGCATAGCAAGTGTTCAATCTTTCACCCAATATCAACAAACAACCTACAATCCGCTATACATTACAACACACTTGCCTCAACCGCGGGCGACGGATTTGTGGGACGTAGAGGGCACTCCCGGTGTCACACCACCTGCACATAGGCATCACACACTCGCAATAATGCCCGCAAAACAGTACACAAATCCCCATCTAACCCGACATTGCCCACTACTTGCAAACCTAAAAACAGAGGTTCTGTCCCGGCGGGACAGCAGACTTGCAAAGGCCATAGCTTGAGTTCTGGGACTCCAAATCGATTAAACGAGTACACCATCGCGAAGCTTAGGAAATTTCCTACCTTTTTCTAGTTATACGGAAAGACTGATTCGGACTCTAAAATTGTTTAATCTACAGATTACTACGATCTGTTCCAATCGCGTCACAGATTTTAACACGCTCGGTAAAACGGCCATAACTTTCAAACGGCTGATCGGATTTTAACGTGCTTTATGTCCACAGAAATATAATTAAATTATCTACAACTTCTTCAACATCCGTACGGACAGACTCGGATTCTAAATCGACGAAAACTCAAACCCTAGCCCGACTGCTCATGCTGTCCCAAAACAGAAACGTGGCAACATCTAGATCTAACCTAAATTACTCCAATCCAGCACCTCCAATTGATCTAAAAATTTGATAAACACCTTAATAACATTACCTAGATCAATCCCCAAGGTTCCCATGGTCATACCATTGCCCGACGCACGAAAACTCCAATAGATCTCCTCGCTCTTCGCTCCTCGCTCCTCGTACCTCGCTCCTCACTCCTCGCTCCTCGGATGGATCCATGAGGATGCAGGGGTGGGGAGGCTACCCTAGGGAAGAAAGGGGTGGAGGAGAGGTGGTGGAGAGGTGGGGAGCAATGGGGCAAGGGAGGGGGAGGCGCACGGCCAAGGGAGGAGGGAGGCGGCTAGGGCAAGGGCACGTGGGGGGAAGGGCGCACAAGGGGCAGGGGTGAACGCCCAAGGGCTGGTGGGGAGCCCTTTTACCAGCCCCCACACCCAATCCTAGTCCGTTACGGAGACCTACTCCATCCCACCAAAGCCCACTTAAGGCCCAAACTCCCCCGAGAAGGCCCAAAACCCCGAAAACGGCCCGGAAACGTTATTAACCTCCATACCTTATGGTTTTAACCTGCCATACCATATTTCATAAAGTTTTTGACCTTAACATGCACCATTTAAAAGGTTACGACACTCCGTGGTGACACATCACTTCAAACGGCCCAAAAACGCGAGTAAACCTCAAGCCGAAAGGTTTTATTCTCTAATTTCACATTCTCTAATGTCACACCATACCGTAGTGTCACATTCTTCCCCCCTTCAACAGGATTCGACCTCGAATCCGAAGGACGCCATAATCAACAACAAAGTCCCCAAGGGACAAAGGCTTCTCTGCAGCTCAAAACATTCACACAACGACTAAAACCGAACAAACAACAAACGAGTTCCCAAAACCAACACATAGAGAAAAAGTGTTGATCTAGCTCAACTAAGGGCAACCCTCACAAATCGACCTTCACTTCAATTCCCCAACAGAATCTGCGTTTCAACCACAAAGGGCTCCATCAACCCAAAGCAGCTTTCGAATCCTCACGGCAAACACTTCATACTTCTATCACAACCAACCTGACTACCATACTCCATTAAACTCAACATGACATAATCAAAGGAAGTCACAATTCCTTTAACGACCTTTCTACATTCCCGAAAATTTTTATCGAGGGGAAAATTTATTAAGGCACACTTGCCCTTCTGATACACCATCATACTAACATTTTATTCCATCCTTTCCCAGGCAAGACTCAAACCCAAAAACAACTAGTGAAGACAATCGCCACGGCAGGCAATTATCACCGATCTACCGTCAACTTCACTTCCACCCATCGCTACTCTTAGTAAAGGTTAAACCCATACATCATCAACCTCCATCACAAACCACCCTTATACCACTAAGGTTCGACACCTAGCCCAAGCTAGGATCGAAAACCTTACCAAACCACAATTGGTTCCTTTCTTAAGAGGGTCTCGCCCTCACACAAAAACACTTAGCTATCAAGCCCAAGTGTACACACAACAACTCAAACCCAAAGCGTTAACAACCATTTTGGAAAGAATTCGGCAACATCCAAAGAGCACACAAAGGAAGCATAAATCCCCTACACCACAACCAAAATACCATAATTTCTTCATTCTTTCTTTTCATACTAGAAAGCAAGAGAAATCTTGTTTCATGACATAAATGCACATTCTTCAGGAGCACTCCGGATTAGTCATATCTCCATATATGACTTTCTCACCGACCTGGCTCAATGACTCTTTTATCATTTAACATGTAAAAACGATGTCATGTTTACTTTTCACCATTCATTCATCATGGAACAACGGTACCGAATAGTCATTCACCAAATAACTTCTTCCTGTGATCAAATGATTGAAATACCCATAACACTGATGGTTGCGCTAAATCATATAGACTATGACGGCAACATAATTAACAGTAAGGCACCACATCAAATCAGAACCCACCAACGATAGATAGCTAAACTTTGCAAAACATCGCATTTTAACCAAGATCAACGTTTTGGAAAAGAACATTGATTCCAAAGTTAGACATCTGCACAAACAACTGCCATAAATTTTATCAAAAGAGAGGGAAACTCAATCCCAAAAGAAAACTCTTCTATAACCAAATTCACTTATGAAACATTCATAAAAATCCAGACTTGTGAAACATCCGCACACCAGACACATTTTCCAAATGACTCCAACTCTAGCCAAACAGAGTTACACATCAAGGGCTTAACTCAAAAGTTTCCAACACAACCCTTTATGACCATCTGCTTCCTTTTAAAATTAATTTCAAAGATAATTCAGTGCGAACGCGAAAGGGCGCGATCGACTCAAAAACTTTTGGGGTGTAAATCCATACTCATAGCACCAACTAAACAAATTAGCCAAAACCAAATATTTGCACCAATTTCTACGGGTTTTAGGGAAACTCCGAAACACACCTTATGGAACACCTTGACCGAAAACCCTTCAACCAAAATAGCAAACAACCAAACCAGTCCAAAAGCCTTTAAACACAAGCTCAGCATAAAAAGAACCATTTCTAGAACTCCACTACGCTTTTCATTAAAAGACTTTAATAATCACTTTTTTTTCTCCCTGAGGAGCCCCAACACAATTCAACCAAAAGCTTCACAACAAATTCTTCCTCTAGTTACCATTCCCAACACTTTTAATAAGGGTTTATGATGCTTATCAAAAAGGCACCCAACCAATACTATAATGACATGATCCCCACGGCTCACCGAATCATAATACATCTTATTCTAAATTTGAAACATAGTACTTCCACAAATCTTTCAGCAAGATCAACCTATAAATTTCATACCACCTATATATTCACGTCTCGACAACCGAACCTTATTCAGTTAAACAATGACTTCAACATGTAAATATTATCTCTACAAGACAAAGTTCATAACTAGGATTCCAAGGCATACATTCATTAAGGATGAAATTGTACATCATGTTAATTATCCAAAGCTCACTCCATCGCAACATGTTAAAATTTTCCTCTATTTTAACCATGGTTTTCCAACGAATAATCTAAACAGTTACCACAACTACTTAGTCATCAATAACAACAAATGGGCATAATCATCAACCGATCAACATTACCTTTAGCTACCCTATACATAGGTGATAACAAAATTACAACATACTCCAGCTATTTAAAATAGATTGAAAACTAGCATTGAAGGGTCACAACTGCATACTTCCAAATATACTAGTAGTTTGCAACAACATAAATAACCACTCCAATCAACTTCCAAATTAAAGTCACTAGTCTCTACTAATCCGTTAGATTAGCACATCTTTAAACACCAAGCAAAGCTTCTTAACAATATCAGCAGTTTACATCATCTTAATGTTTTAACTATGCAACAGGGTTTAAAACTTTAAACATTATCAAGGGTCATAAGCACTTTTAAAGCAAAGCAACAGATTCTAAGCACGTACTTTAGCACATTCAATCATCCTCGCTAAGAGTAAACTACAACACTAGTAGTCTATTTATTCTCAAACTTAGAGATTTTACTCACATTGAATTGATTCAACTCAAAATTTAACTTAGCAACACATCAATCAATAAACCAAATTGTTACCTACTATATAACATGCTTAAACATCAATTCTTACTAGGGACAAACGATTTCAGACTACTTACTTTGTTTGCAGCATTTAGTTTTAAAACTCATCCCAAATTCATAAGGAAACTTGACTCAAAATTGCAATGAGACAAACCCAAACTTGGTCATGCAAAGGAATTCTCCAAAACACTTTTAAATCTCAAGGACTCCCATAAGGAAAAAGGTTGAAAGACAATTTTCTCGAAAGGGAACCAAGCGCTCAATCAAACCTTTGCAAATAAAACCTTAACTCCAAACCCCTAACTTTCACGACTCAAGAGGGGCTTTCAAAGATGATTTCTTAAACCAAGAAATGATGAAATCAAACACCACTTACTCCTACAAAGCCACCGAACTTCAGCCCCGACAAAAGTGCCGCACAACTCCGAACAAAACTCCTTTAGCCTCGGAGAAAGACAACCACAGGAATAAATCGAATGCTTCTTCCCATAAAGAAATCAACAAACTAAGCATTAAAACTTGGAAAGGCGCCCAAAAGAAGCGTAACACTAGACTCCTCTTCTTCGTCTTCACCCAAGGAAGACAAAACCCGGAACGATCCGCGAAAGCCCATCACCTTTTCATTTGGTTCAAAACAGCTAAAGCCAAGAAAAGCAACAAACACCGACCATCAGAACGACAAAGAACATCCGAAGGAAACCACCATTAACTCTTCCTTTTCGTCTCCAATCAACTACCCGATTTACGACAGGAAGGGTAAGCGCTTTTCTCCTACAGGGGTCAATAGTTCTTCGGTGGTGGCGCTAACCGGCCACACCGTCAAACCTCACCCTTACTATGAAATAAAAGAGGTGGCCGAAACCCTTCGGCACCAAAACCCCACTTTTACCACCACAACAGGAATAATTCAATCATTTATCTCATAGACATAGCAACGTACTATATCAAATATAGCATTTAGCAACAAGGCTTAAGTACAACATTTAAGCGTAAACAACGATACCCATACCCTTCCTCTCATGCATCCATGTGTGTCAAATTTTAGATTAGTTATACCACTTTTGCAAGTTTTAATGTTGCTATCCTATGACAAAATTTTAGTAAAAACATAAGCCATGTTTCTAAGTTATTCCACATCACATTTTAGTTGTACCCTATAGCATGACACTAAAAAATACACATTCCAAGGACCTACAGCCCGCTCTGATACCAACTGTAACACCCCGGCATTTAATATGCCCGAATGCTACCAAACATAAGCTAAACAACATCTAAGTACCACAATTAAACATAAATTCCAGCAAAGGTTCATATGCTAAAAACCGATATTTCGGCAGCATCTCCTTTGTTTTTCCATGAATTAGCACAATCTCAATATCATGGCAAGATATATATCATAGCACACGACATCTAAAACAACAACATAAATGGACATAACATCAAGTTACGCCAATAATACCACGCTTAACCACTTCATAAACTATAACGAAGCAAATAAGGATTCACAAGCATGCTAGATTAAACCATACATTAAGTTTAGGGCACAACTCTTAATATCATGTCTCCAAGTGGTTAATTATGGACTATGATGGTGGAGCTACGTGTAGAAGTGTAGCTAGATCCCTTTTTCCCGCATGCCGATCTCAAAGTACCTAAAAACAACATAAAACACAAGCGTGAATTCGAAAACTCAGCAAGCATATTGTAATGGACAACAAGATCATTTACAAGACAATAATACCTCACATCACATATAACATCTCATACTTGAGCACATAACAACATCATCATCATTAAAAAAAAATGTATTGCAATGCAATGCAATGCAATGTTATGCTCATATCTCCATGGAAACTCATACCGGTATGGTTGAGTACACACCCGTCGGTGTGCACCCTCTCCCCCCTTCCATCCCGAAGATGGAGGGTGCCTACTCCTCGCTTCCACAACCCACGGTAGATGGAATCACGATGTAGGACTTACTCTAATGGCTCTCCTGGATTAGTCATAACTTTCTCACCGACCTTCCCGGATTAGTTAATGACTTTCTCACCGCCTGGGCCATGTAACATGTCATGCATGCAACTATGCCAATTATCATATTTCACATGTACATAAACATATGGCAACTCATCATGACAAATATAAACACATGGCATCGAACCATGATAATCATACTCAATATTTCATTGGAAAACAGCAAGCATGGCAAGTGAGCATAGCAAGTGTTCAATCTTTCACCCAATATCAACAAACAACCTACAATCCGCTATACATTACAACACACTTGCCTCAACCGCGGGCGACGGATTTGTGGGACGTAGAGGGCACTCCCGGTGTCACACCACCTGCACATAGGCATCACACACTCGCAATAATGCCCGCAAAACAGTACACAAATCCCCATCTAACCCGACATTGCCCACTACTTGCAAACCTAAAAACAGAGGTTCTGTCCCGGCGGGACAGCAGACTTGCAAAGGCCATAACTTGAGTTCTGGGACTCCAGATTAAACGAGTACACCATCGCGAAGCTTAGGAAATTTCCTACCTTTTCTAGTTATACGGAAAGACTGATTCGGACTCTAAAATTGTTTAATCTACAGATTACTACGATCTGTTCCAATCGCGTCACAGATTTTAACACGCTCGGTAAAACGGCCATAACTTTCAAACGGCTGATCGGATTTTAACGTGCTTTATGTCCACGGAAAGATAATTAAATTATCTACAACTTCTTCAACATCCGTACGGACAGACTCGGATTCTAAATCGACGAAAACTCAAACCCTAGCCCGACTGCTCATGCTGTCCCAAAACAGAAACGTGGCAACATCTAGATCTAACCCAAATTACTCCAATCCAGCACCTCCAATTGATCTAAAAATTTGATAAACACCTTAATAACAGTACCTAGATCAATCCCCAGGGTTCCCATGGTCATACCTTTGCCCGACACACAAAAACTCCAATAGATCTCCTCGCTCTTCGCTCCTCGCTCCTCGCACCTCGCTCCTCGCTCCTCGCTCCTCGGATGGATCCATGAGGATGCAGGGGTGGGGAGGCCACCCTAGGGCAGAAAGGGGTGGAGGAGAGGTGGTGGAGAGGTGGGGAGCAATGGGGCAAGGGAGGGGGAGGCGCACGGCCAAGGGAGGAGGGAGGCGGCTAGGGCAAGGGCAAGTGGGGGGAAGGGCGCACAAGGGGCAGGGGTGAACGCCCAAGGGCTGGTGGGGAGCCCTTTTACCAGCCCCCACACCCAATCCTAGTCCGTTACGGAGACCTACTCCATCCCACCAAAGCCCACTTAAGGCCCAAACTCCCCCGAGAAGGCCCAAAACCCCGAAAACGGCCCGGAAATGTTATTAACCTCCATACCTTATGGTTTTAACCTGCCATACCATATTTCATAAAGTTTTTGACCTTAACATGCACCATTTAAAAGGTTACGACACTCCGTGGTGACACATCACTTCAAACGGCCCAAAAACGCGAGTAAACCTCAAGCCGAAAGGTTTTATTCTCTAATTTCACATTCTCTAATGTCACACCATACCGTAGTGTCACAGCTGCCATGTAGGCGTTCACCTGACTGTCCGGCTAACGTGAGGGATAGGTGGGGAATAGCAGGGCCATCTCCGGAAGGTCGAAACGAAGTCAGAGGATCGCGATATAAGCCCCATCCAGCAAAGCTGCGAGAGGACTCGGGCCCGTGCCATGGTAGAGGCGAGTCTGCTCTCCATCGTGGCAACCACGAATGGAGATCTCCGCCACGTAGAGAGAGGAAGCTGGGCTGATACCGGCACGCGAGATCAGATACATCGGCGGCTCGGAGAAGCCAGCACGGCGCATCATGTCCCAAAGGGCTGCCTGGACAGTGCCCTCTAGGATCGCGCGCGTGAAGTAGCAAGGCTCCTAGCGTCCCGACATCTAAGATCAAGGAGAGAAACCGGTTAGTAAAGGCCGTAAATTGATAGGAAATAAAATAGGTGGGGGAAACGCAACAAACAAGACAAGCCAAACAAGGAATCACAGCCTAGAGCCTTAACCCTATCTTTACTCGATACTTATCTAGCATTTGGAGTAGGTGAGGCTTCCCAAACCCTAACTCTAGCTTTTGAATTAGGAAAGGAAGATAGAATAACCCTGGTTTTCTCACTTCACCCTTACCCGAGAAATCCAAGGTTGAAGACTGGGGTAAGATGAAATTCACTTTGAACGTTCAGAACCAGAAAAGGTGCTACAGAGGGGAAAGAATAGCACTCTACATTTTCGCAATTAGGGATGTACAATTGAAATAAGTTTTTAGTAAAAAGATTCATTCCTATTCCTACTGATTTACTACCTAAGACTTCCTTTCAGTCTTGCATAGCTCTGCACCTGTCGTGGGGGCTTCGGACTCGGATTAGCGAACTGGGTCATTACTATTGCATCGAACTGGTAATTAATGCAACCCATAATAACTGTCGACTTCTAAACTAAATCCATACTCGGATTGAGGCCAATTGATCGGCAGCGCTAGATACAAGTGCGTACGCCAACCCATTGAACACGATCCGAGCTTCCGCAAATCGCGGTGTCTAGTATCGTTCCCCTACCAAGAGCTCAAAGACTCCACACGTTGTCAAATAAGACAGATCGTAACTATGCGAGAGTAAATATATATTACATTTGAAAGATAAAGTTATTACAAGTAAATAATATTATAGTTCAAGGCCTCATGGTCTGCACAAGTCCAAAAGACAGAATAAAACACAGCAGAAGTTCAAAAGAAAGTCGAACAGTGTGCCATCCACCCTCAGGCAACTGACTGGAAAGGAAATCCTGTTAAACCTCGGCAAACTCATCGAGCTCTAAAGCGAACTGAGACTCATCGGGATTGTCTTCAGCGATACCTTGTTCTTCCTCTAACCCAAAATCCATTAGAGCAAACGGTGAGTACACGTATGTACTCGCAAGACTTTAGTGTATGGAACATTTATATATAAATGCAGGCTATAACAAGGGAAATAGGTTTCTACACTAAGTCTATTTGAGCACAAAGCAGAATTTATTAGCAATACGATAATAGGTTCAACAAGTGCAATTTGTAAAGACATTACAAAGTAGATAACAATATTTAATAATTAGCCGAAGCTAAAATCCAATCCTTCCATTTTCCAACCTTTAGCCAAACCTTTCCAATACCACCATCCACAAACCATTTACCAAGCCAACCTTTTTCCGACAAAACCAAACACATTCCAAATAAAACCAACCCAAAACCAACAATTTTTCAAGACCAAAACCGAACCAAAACTATACTTAACAATACTTCCCAAGCTTCTCATGACCGTGAGCACGGCTAATCGATTAGTTTATTTATCTCTGCAGAGACTGTACACTGTAACCACATGACACGTTCTAGCAATCATGTCAGCCATGTCACGCGATACTAGAAGTATCCGTTTTGCTAGATAGTGACAAAACCTTTCGAGAGATCAGGGTTCAAATCTTGCATTGGCCCGATAATGTGCGTCCCTTTCTACAACCACAGCGGCCACTAGTGGTCCCTACGGGCTCCCACTAGTCCACAACTGCCCCGTAGAAGGCATTACCATTGTATTGGGTAAAATCTCTCCCTCGACGCCTCGATGATAGACTCCCTAGAACACACTGACACCACAGGTGTATCCATACCCCTTGGCCCTCTTTGAATGCAAGATCAGATCCTTTTCACTGTACTAGGCTAAGGCCCTCCCATATTGGCACATGTGGTTGCATGATTTGACTTAGTGATAACATCTAGTTCAGTCCTTAGGGTGACTCAGGTGAGATCTTCCAAACTCACTTACTACGGCCAAAGAGGATCGGCACTAGCGGCCCCTCGGAGGTCCCACTAGCCCGCAATCTCCCTATAGCAAGGAACCAACCCAAAAACCACCACCATTCCAAATCAAGCCCATGGCTTGAGATCCATTCCAACCACCATACCCTCCAACCAACCGAAACGACCAAACCAAACCATTTCCGAACCACCAAACTCCATACATCTCGCCCAGTCTAAACTCTCCACATTTTCCATTTTACTCACGCAACCATTTGCCTTTTTCCAATAAAACCAAATCACCACCCAAGTTTTCCAAAATAGAACCCAATTACCAACCGAAATCCAAACAACCACAAATTTAGTTCTAGGAGATAAGTAATTGAGTGAACCACGATCTCCTGCAACGATTACTACTGCAGGTCTAAGCGTATGCAAATATTACACTTTATTACCCTCTTGACATTTTATTGCTATGTCTAACACTAGTCTACAGTTTAACAAGGTTCTCAGTTCAACTATGATTAAGGATGTCCATCAATTTCGAGATTAACTACCAATTCCCACAAACTAGCATTTTAAAGAACATACATGCATGCATAATAACTTTGACAATCAAAAATAGGATTTGCAAATATGGGTTCAAGATGGTCAAAGGAGGTGCCTGCCTGCTTGCTCTTCGATGAGATCGGTCTCTGGAACGTAGTCGGCGTTTGACACGTCAATGTCTATGTGGGGAACAAACAAACCAATAACACGATCAAAGACGGGAGAAGAAGTAATCATACCAATAAGAACCGAAAACGGAAAACGAGAACTCAAACGGAAAAAGGAAATCAGGGTTTCTTCTTGAGCCCGGCAGTACCGGCTACTGTTGAGCGGTAGTGCCGCCCTAGGCCGGTAGTACCGTCCAGCAAGCCCGGTAGTGCCGCTGGCCGAGAATCAAAATGGATGCTCTCTAGAAAAAAGGTACCGGGGTTACCTCCGGTACTACCGTGAGAGCGGCAGTACCGGCCTCATGACCCAGTAGTGCCGGCTACCAGGGATCAAAATGGGGACCTCACTGGAATTTAACGGCCGACGTTATGTGTGCGGTACTACCGGCGTGGGCGGCAGTACCGGCCTCACGCGTCGGTAGTGCCGGTCTCCCAAGAGTTACAAAAATTGCAAAAAGGGGAAATTGCACGATTGAGTTCGAAACTTCGTGGCAAAGGCTTGGATAGGTTCCTAGCGATGCTAGGGACTTATTCATGTTGGTCACGATGAGTTTCGAGCTCGATTGCCCGAGTTTGCCCTTTTTGACCTAACGGAGAGCGAAAACAACGGGAAAGCGGATTTCAACCCAAAAGGAGTCCAAATCCGATTCTTGTCATGGCAATGGGACCTCTACGGCTTTACGGACCCATACGCGTTGGTTTAGAGGATTTAGGGACTTCGGAATGCGAGATTGCTCCGAATGCCCAAAATGCATCCTTTTGCAAATCAGCTGAATCCGCGGATCTGCAACTCGCGTATTGGTTCCATTAGAGCAATATGGTCCCATGCGATCGAGAGATTGACTACAATCCTCGATGCACGACGATCGAACTCCTAGAACTCGAAAACCCTAATTAATCCTGAATTCGAACACGGACTCGAATCGAGTTCAAACTCAATTCTTCCACGAGAATCGACCTTCAAGGCATGGGATATATTTGTGAGTCGCTTTCTCGACTTTTCGAAAATTCAAGAAATGACATTTTGAGGTGAATGAACCCAACGAGAGGTAGATCAGGGTTTCTAGAACTAATCGATCACGCCAAAAGATCCTTCTAACCCTAACCTAGGTATAACAACTCTATGAATCAACGATCTACCACCCGATCTAAGTTTTCTAGGGTTTAACTAAAGGAAATAGAGAAGGGAAAAGAAGAGGAGGGGCTAGGGTTTGAGGTTTACCCTAGGGTTTGAGCTCAATCCTTGGATCTATCACTTGTGAAGCTCCTTGGGGACTTGATGAAGCTTCCTTGCACCTTGAACTTGAGTCTTCTTGCTCCAATCTTTCTCAAGCCAGTCGGAACTGGAGGAGGAGAGGTGGAGCTCGAGTTGGAGGAAGAAATGGAGAGGAAGAACAAGAGAGAGAGGGCGGAGGGGCAAATGATGGAAGGGGGGAAGAGGAGGCCCTCCCCTGGGGTTTTGGCGACGTGGGGGCACAAAAATCTAGAAAGGAAGGGGTGGCCGGTGACGTGCGGGAACAGGTGTCTGTCTCCCCGCTTCTCGACGCTTCGACCGGCAGTACCGCCCGGGTAAGCCGGTTCTGCCGTTCTGGCCGGCAGTACCGGGCTTACACTCACGGTACTGCTGCCCTAGGGCTGAAAGCTCTGGATCTTCACGGCTTTCGCAACGGAGCTCGACCAAAAGCAATGGGGACTTTTGGAATGGCTCTAGAGGATCCTAATGAAGGATTTGGAACATAGGTTTAGACTCTAACTGCAACGATTTGGAGTTTCACCCGAATTCGAATCCGAAGGCTCTGATCGGGAAAAACGACCGAACGAAACAAAAAAAGGGAATCCAAAAGCGAATAACCCCAATTTAAGACTCGAAAACAAGTCACAGCACTAATCTACACTTAACTAGCTTCATTAAGCTTTAAATACAAACACGGGTGTTACATATGTGTATTTTGATTATATATATTAAGCATCGGTGTATTAATATTAGGTCATTTACTAACTTAGTTCAATCTTAATAAATTATGAAGTGTTTTGCATAATTAGACATATTATGATTCTAAAAAGTTTTAGAAATTATCTTCATCAAAATTTAAATTTATATGTACAAGTTATAACTACTTTGGTTTCTATGTATTGAGTAATGATCTATTCATGAATTTAATTCAACCAAAGTTTAAATTTAAATGTTTTTGCATATTTGGAATATTCATGACCTCAGGAATATTTTAAAATTTATTTTATGAATTAAGGAGCTATGATTTACTGTAACTGTATCAGGGTTTTGAATATAATAAGACATAACACAACATATAAAGTAACATATAAAAGTTCAATGGTACACCCTAAGTACTATTACAAAATCATGTTCTCTATTGTCTAACTAGCATAAGGAAATTTATTTCACTTCATTTGGACATTGTGAGACCCTCCCTTTTATGCTACAGTGTAACATAAAAGAAAGGTTCTAATGCGCATACTTTGCTAGTCCCATGATCAGTAGCTAGCACGCACAAACACAATTTGAGATCACAACCATGCAAAAGTTTCATATTTTATTACAGCGGAAGTATTGATACAATATGACTGATGAGGCTAACTAAACATAGCAAAGAATCAAATGACTTGTAGTTTGCCACATAACCCGCAAGAAACTGACAAGGTAATGCCTTAGAAAGAATCATTGTTGATAATCTCGTTTTCCTACGTTAGAGTAATTGTCGAGGTTTTCTGCCTAAAAATAGTAATAATAGCAAGGGTGAGTACACTGCGTACTCAACAAGACTTGTAGTGTTTGCAAACTTAAAATAGATGCAGGCCATATCAAGAGAGAGGCTACTATGGTTTACTTTGCTTGGAGCTAAATTAAATTGTGAATACTGAATAATAGATTGAAGGCGAAAATTTGTAAAGGAAATGAAATAACAAGTATGTAAATACAAATGTAATAAGTAAGAATGACATAAATGAAATAAGAGACTCACAGCCCTTCGTGAGTGAAATATAATGTAACATCCCAAAATTTGCTTTTAATATATTTAGTGTGCTTCTAGGATTATTTGAAATTTTTCGGAATGTATTTGAAGTCCTCGAGAATCATTTGAATTCAAGCTTTTTGAACTAATCGCATTAAATAAAGTTCATGCATTTTTGCATAAGCATAAAACCTAAAATTTTGTTTAAAATAAAGATAATTGGAAGATGAGAGTGTTCTCCTCAAATGTTTTCGAAAAACATGTTTTATAGCTTAAGTCGTTGAATTTATAAAAATCTGTACAGGTGTTTGATTCACTAAAAGAATTTTTGCGAAAAATCGTGAAACCAACTTTGTTAAGCTCCACTCAGTTCCTAGTATTTTAGAGGAATTTTTCAGGATCTCTAGAACCTTTTCGCTATTTTATTTTAAACCGTTTTGAGAACATGTAGGCGTATATATGTATTTGTGCAACATGTATCCACATATATGTATGTAGGCAGGAATAAGTGGACGTTTGGTTTCTTTTCCAGCCGTTCTTTCATTTCAGCCACTTCCATCTTTTCATACCCATCAGTTAGTAACCACCCAAAAATTTCTCCACCCACGTGAATGCACCCATCAGCTACTAGCCACCCTAATGAGATTTCATTTCCAGCCATTCGTGCCTCTCTTCTACCCATCAAGCTCCTGCACGTTTCCTTCCTTCCAATCATTCTACAATTAGATCCCAACAACAACATCTCCATTTGTTTTTCCTTCTCTCTTTCACAGTCATTTTTCCTGCCCTACCTCCACTCTTCCACTGGTCTTTTGTTCCGCCGTCACTGCCGGCACACTCTCCGGCCCCGCCTTCTTCCTACGCGGACGGTCTGCGCTACTTCCTGCACCTAACAGTATTCTTGTTCTCTTTTCCTTCGCGTGCGCTCTATCTCTATCGATCGGTTGATCTTGTTATATGTATTTGAGCATGTATACGTATATATAAGTTGGGCCGAACGCTTGTATATATATACATGTTGTTAGTTTGTAGGTATATATATATATTTAAAACGTTGCATGTATATGTAGTACGTACGCATATATATGCTAACACATATGCCTGTTCTCTGTACCTATGTTAATTTGCATGTATATATATGTATACCTTATGTTGCAAGCATATATATATGTATACCTATGGATCTAATAGGATTATACACATTTATACATGTATATATATCCTAGGAATACGTATGCATGTGTACGTATATAGCGTAGTAATTTGATTCGGTACTCTACTATTTTTAGGCAACACAAGCCGAAGAATACGCTTACCTACTGTAACACCCCGGCATTTAGTATGCCTGAATGCTACCAAACATAAGCTAAACAACATCTAAATACCACAATTAAACATAAATTCCAGCAAAGGCACACATGCTAAAAACCGAGATTTCGGCAGCATCTCCTTTGTTTTAACATGAATTGAAGCAACAACAATAATAACATGTCAATATGGCATAATGAACGATAGCAATAACATGATTAAACGGAAAAACAGCCACCATACCACTAAGGATATAAATTCTATCCGTCACATGACAAATATGGACTAATCATTTAATCATAACGACCAACGAATCATCGAAACCACAGTTTAGCTCAATGAATTAACCATAACCATAAGGGAAAGAACATGTCATTGTTTAAATGTGTGATGCTAAGTGATGACGTGTGACTAGCTCCCTTTCCCGCATGTTGGATTCATAGTACCTAAAAGAAAACAACATAAACACAAGCGTGAGTTCATCACTGATCAGCAAGTATATTGCAATGGTACAAACATAAACAAGTACATGGCTTCGACAACTCACATCATGTATCATCTCATTCATGATCACATATCCTTTTCATCATCATTATGTATGCAATGCAATGCGATGCTCATGTCTCCTTGGAAACTCATACCGGTATGGTTGAGTACACACCCGTCGGTGTGCACCCTCTCCCCCCTTCCATCCCGAAGATGGAGGGTGCCTACTCCTCGCCTGCTCACCGCGGTGAATGGAATCACGATGTAGGACTTACTCATTGGCTCTCCGGATTAGTCATAACTTTCTCACCGACCTTCCTGGACTAGTTATGACTTTCTCACCGCCCGGGCCATGTAATCATGCCATGTATGCAAATATGCCAACATCAAAATTAACTTGTACAATAACACATGGCATCATCATGGATAACTTGTACATTAACACATGGCATCATCACATAATAAACATATTCATCATATCAATGGCAAACATTAAAGCGTGGCATGTGAACATATCATATATTCAAACTTCAATCTCAATCAATCAACAACCTACAATCCGCTACTCATTCCAATACACTTGCCTCAACCACGGCGACGGATTGGCGAGACGCAGAGGGCACTCCCCGGGTCATACCACCTGCACATAGGGACCACACACTCACAATCAAGCCCACAAAACAGTACGCAAACCCTCATCTACCCCGACATTGCCAACTACTCGCTAAACCCAAAAACAGCGGTTCTGTCCCGTCGGGACAGCAGCCTTCCAAAAGGCATAACTCGGGTTCTAAAACTCCGAATCAATTAAACGAGTACATCCTCGCATAGCTTAGGAAATTTCTCAACTTTTTCTAGGTATAGGGAAAGACTGATTCGGACTCTAAAGTTGTTTAATCTACAAAATACCGTGATCTGTTCCAATCACTTCACAGATTTTAATACGTTCGGTAAAACAGCAATAACTTTCAAACGGCTGGAAGGAATTTAAAGTTCTTTATACCCACTGAAAGGTATTGAAATTATCTACAACTTCTTCAACATCCGTACGACCAGATTCTGACTCTAAATTGGTGAAAAACCGAACCCTAGGTCGACTGCTCATGCTGTCCGAAACAGAGAACGTGACCAACTCAAGAATCCATCTAATCTAATCAAATCCAGCACCACCAATTGATCTAAAAACTTTATAATCATCCTTAGAACAGTACCTAGACCAAGCCCAAGGATTCCCATGGTCATACCTTTGCCCAACGCACGAAATCTGAATGGATCTCCTCCCGGTTCGCTCCTCGCTCCTCGCTCCTTGCTCCTCGCTCCAATGGATGGATCCTCGAGGTGCAGGGGGTGGGGAGACCACCCTAGGGTAGCAAGGGGGTGGAGGAGAGGTGGTGGAGAGGTGGGGAGCAAAGGGGGACAAAGGGGGAGGTGGGGGCGCAAAGCAAGGGAGAGGGGGAGGTGGGGGTGGCGGCTAGGGCCAAGAGGGAGAGGAGGAGGCGCCCAAACAGCAGGGGGGAGGCGCATTAAAGGGCAGGGGAAGGCCCCCAACCAGGTCTCCTACTCCAAATTGGACTCAAACTCTTCCCCACCAAGGCCCACAACCCTTTCCCCTAGGCCCAACTCCCTCGGGAAGGCCCAAAACCCCGGAAACGGCCCGGAAACGCTATTAAACCTCCTATCATATGGTTTTAACCTCCAATACCATATTTCATAAAGTTTTTGACCTTAACATTCACATTAA
This sequence comes from Rhipidocladum racemiflorum, assembly GCA_036346355.1. Lineage (NCBI taxonomy): Eukaryota > Viridiplantae > Streptophyta > Magnoliopsida > Poales > Poaceae > Rhipidocladum > Rhipidocladum racemiflorum. The sequence goes on along the minus strand of CM070576.1, from coordinate 34,100,843 downwards.
AAAATGTCACACCATTCCGTAGTGTCACACCTATGCACCATGAAGAATACACATATATGCTGTGAATAGTGCCATGCATGAGAAACTACGTAATCTGTTTTCAGATAACTGTGAAACTTTTCTTTTTCATTACAAATTCGTTATAAATCCAAATTGCATGCAACTAATTTTATTAATTAGTAAATATTAATACCTAGCTATGCTTATTTTACTGGAATTTTATAATCAAATCTATGCTGTTAAATTATCCGCAGAAAGTCCAAACTAGCGAATTTTGTAGCTCTTAAACTATACGCCCAAAAATGTCCAAATAAATTTTGTAAATCTTAGAAAATGCTAGCTCTTAAACATTACAAGCTAGTTTGATTTGTAGTATTTTTCTCTATGTGTGTTTGTACGTTGTTTTGCGTGTTTATCTGGTTCTTTATATATTGCGCGTAGACGTCGAACTGTGTGAGGACACGGATTTCGAGGATCAAGCTCCAGACCAAGAACTAGACCAAGAATCACTGCTTTACGAAGGCAAGTTATGCTTTGACCATTTTGTTCCCATGTTTTAAAATATTAGTTTGTTTTAAATTATGCATGCTAGTTTAATTATGATGCTTTCGAGTAAATTTGGGATTAGATAAATACCACTTGATATTGTCACCTTGTCCATAATACTTGTACGCCAATAAACCTTTTGTCACCCTAGGTTGGATTATATATACTGGTTAATACTAATCACCAGAATGGGGTAGTTAGAACGTGGTAGTTCTGCTTAGCCATGCCATTCGAACTAATGACACCAATTTGGAAGTAAGCCGAATACTGACTATTGAACTATGGAACCTGTTTTGAAAGAGTGTGACATGTGTTTTTGTTGATAAGTTGTTGGCACATGGTGCATGGTAACCAACTGGGTGGGAAAATGGTTTAGACTGTGGCAAGTGGCAAGTGATTAATGGGGGGCCGATGTGACACATGGGAGTGATGTAGTTGAATTTGGTTTTGTGAACTTTGGGCAGTCTTTCCACGGTCAACCTAAGGACTTAACTTTGCAAGCCTTTGAACTAGGCCTAACATACAACCACATGTTTGGAGTGGGACAGACCTAGTTGAGTATGATTCCGAAGTCTTAGCATGTGAGACCTCAGGTGGTTTTTGTAGCTGTAAGTGTGGAAAGAAGGGTGTAGTGTTTACCGGATTGGTCTTACATCTCTTCAACAGTATACGTTGGCCCTGTACTTCCGCTCCGCAAAAGGGAAGGGACAGTGGGGACTATACTGGGAGGTACGCATGCGAGGATAGAGGTTTCGGAAAGACTTTGTTATTGTTACTTGCCTGTATAGTGTTTAACTATATCGTGTGGGTAAAGTGTATAACCTCTGCAGAGTGTACAAACTATTCGAATAGCCATGTCCACAGTATTGGACATTGCTCGGGGATTACAGTCAAGGGTTAGACTTTATTAAAAATGTGGTTGGGGTAAAAGATGAAGTTAATGGAAATATGGATTATGATGTGGGAATGCGTTTACTTAACTCCTGGAAAAGTTATTGTTACATTATTTGTTTTACTGCTTTCGAATCTACATATGCTACTTGTTAAATTGTAACATCCTGCATTCTATAATTAAGCATAATTAGGCTATCTAGGTGTGGATTAGTGCTCTATAAAGTTTTCAAATCTTATCTTGGAGTTAATTGCCTTTGAATTCTGTTTTGCTGTTTTGTTCGATCGATTTTCCCGAACGGAGCTCTTGAATCCGTTTTCGGGTGAAATCTAGAATCGTGTAAGATAGAACCCGAACCTAAGTTTCTAAACTTTCATTAGGATCCTTTGAACCTATTCTAAAGGTCCTCTTCATGTTTGATTTGGAGCCGTTGAGAAAACAGTGGATTCGAGAGTTTTTTTGCTGCCGGGCAGCAGTACCGCAGTCATGCCCGTGGTACTACCGGCCGCTTCGGGTGGTACTTCCGGCCGTAGCGACGGGTTTTGCCCTGTGCTCGTGTTTATCTCTTTGCCTTGGTTTGCGTGCTTGTCCCCACCGTTAAGACGCGTGGGAGAGCACTTCCTCTTTTCCTCCTCCCTCATTTCTCCTCCTTCCTCTCTTCTTCTTCCTCTTCTCTTCCTCCTCTCTCTTCATTGGAGCTTTCTCTCCACTCTCTCCATTTCTAACCGGTTGGAGCTCAAGGAGGCCAAGGAGAAGCGGAAGAAAGGGTGGAGGAGCGTCTCTAAGCAGTCAAGGAGCTTCACAGGAGGTAGGGTTTTGATTTGAGCTTAAACCCTAGGAGTAGATGCAAACCCTACCTCCTCCTTAACATGTATCTCTTTTTACATTTTAGTTGGACCCTAGAAACTTTAGTTCTTGCGAAGTATTGATGTTTTTCCGAGTAGTTAAACCTAGGTCAAGGTTAGAAGAATCTTTTCGCGTGATCAAGTATTTTCGGAAACCCTGATCTACGTTTCGTTGGACTCATTCACCGCAAAACGTCATTTCTCGAATTTCTGGAATCTTTCCTCTTGAAACCCTAACTCCGGGAAGTCGGGAAAATGACCCGCGAATATGTTCTCGAAGCCTCGAAGGTCGACTCTTGCGGAAGAATCGAGTTTGGACTCGATTCAGGGCGAGAATCGAATTCGGGAGTAAACTCGGGTTTTCGAGTCTCAGAGCTTCGATCATCGTGCTTCGCAGGTCCTAGTCGATATTCTGATCGTATAGAGCCTTAGTGCATCATCGGAACTAATGCGCGGGTCGCAAATCCGCTACTCAGGTAGATTTGCAAAAGTTGCACTTTGGGTTTTTGGAGCGATTTCGTATTCCATAGTCCCAAAGCTCACAAGTCTAACGCGTATAAGTCCCTATTGCCGTAGTGAACCCGTTGCCGCGAAGAAACCCGTGTTTCGACACTTTTTGGGTTGAAACCTGTTTTCGCGCCAATATCGGGAGTCAAAAGAGTCCAAAAATCGAGATTTCGAGCAAACAAATTCGAAACTTGACGAAACCTACGTGAATGGGTACCTTAAATCCCCGGGGACCTATCCATGCATGTATATCAAAGTTCCGAATTCAACCGCGCGAAACCCCACTTTTTGGAAAAGTTTTCTTGGGGAAACCGCCACTACCGCAGGCATGAGGGCGGTACTGCCGGAAGGCCGGAGCTACCGGGGTTTGTTCGCCGGTAGTTATTTTCCAGAGAGACACCCAATTCGATTCCAAGCGGGCGGCACTACCGGGAAACCCAGTGCATCGCCGAGTGATGAGCGGCACTACTGCTACGCTGGTTTGCAGATCGCCGACCTCTGAGTAAAATTCTAGAATTTTCTTCCGAGCTGGGTTTTGGTTCTTCATTCTTGACTCTTATTGATGTTTAATCGCTTCGTTGCCTCTTTTGAGCAACGAATTGGTCTCGTCTCTTTTCGTGTAGACGTAGACGCGTCGAACGTCGCCAACGATCCTGACTACGTCCCGGAGATCGATTTTACCGAAGAGCAAATAGGCAAGCACCTCCTTTGACCATTTTGATCCTATAATTGTAAATTCTATTTTGAATTGTGAAAACTATTATGATGCGTGTATGAATTTCCTTAATCTTAAATGACTTGTGAACCTTGTGGAACCATAGGCTAAATACATAGACATAAAAATAAATGTCAGATGGGTAGTAACGAGAAATATCTGGATATGCTTAGTTATGCTGTAGATTGTACTGTACAAGGATACAATATATACAATTTCAATTTCCTCTGGGAATTGGTTGGTTTGGTTGAGTTTGATCGATGGTTTGGGAGTTGGGTGTAGGTTTGGGGAAATGGTTAGATTGATGTTGTTGGAAAATGGAAAAGGAGTATTTAGACCGGGCGAGATGTATGGAGGCAGGGGATTCGAAACTTGGTTTGGTTTGGGCCGGTTGGTTGAACCGGTTGGTTGGGTTGGTTTTGCATTGGATGGCGAGCCTAGCACTACTAGAGAACTGGTCATCACAGACGGTTCGCCAGCCACATGACAGACGGTTTTACTACCGTCTGTATCAGACTGTCAGCGATGACTCTCTAGTCATCACAGACGATTTTCCGACCGTCTGTGAACAATCTCATCACAGACGGTTTAAAATATAAAAACCGTCTGTAATGATTCATATATCTCAGACGGTTTGTTGAAAAAAACCGTCTGTGATGTTGGATATATCACAGACGGTTCGTTACAAAAACCGTCTATGATGTTGGATATATCACCGACGGTTTGTTTAAAAAACCGTCTGTGATGTTGGATATATCACCGACGGTTTGTTGTTATAACCGTCTGTGATGATTCATAAATTACATACGGTTCGTTTGTGAACCGTCTGTTAAGATGATATATCACAGACTGTTCTCTTTTGAACCGTCTGTGATGATCCATATGACAGACCGTTGACAATAATAACCGTGTGTGATAAATGGTTTATCACAGACTGTTCTATTTAGAACCGTCTGTGATGATCCATATGACAGACCGTTGATAATAATAACCGTCTGTGATAAATGGTTTATCACAGACTATTCTATTTAGAACCGTATGTGCTGTTAATTTTAGATTTTGTACAATTTCAGTTAATTGGCTAGCCTTAGGAAATGCTAGCCATGCCCTCTGAAACAAACTGAAGTGTAGCATTACCAATATAAATATTATGACATACATTTCAGAAATGAACTCGATCAGGGCACGCAATACAACATACAACGCATCCATTTTAGAAATCAACTTTGATCCCACATTACAATATTGTACACCGCATCAATTTCAAAAATAAACACAAATGGAAGTCTTGCAAATTGAATTCAGAACTACAGTCTTGCAAATTTACAACTCATCAAGTTTGGTTTGCATGGAATTCGCCGGTTGGATTAATGACATCACGATTCAAAAAGGCACAGAGTTGTCCTCGAATACTTAGCAGGTCAGCCTGTTCCAATGCAAGTTCAGCACATTGCCACCTCTGCCAATGGGAAGAGTAAAGTCTTTGCGTGTACAAAAAATAAATAAGTGGAAAGACATTGTTCAAGATTGACAAACCTCTAAGTCATTGGTCTTCTTTGTACCAACGAGGAGTTGCATGTTGTGGCAAACGTAGAACCCACACAGGTTAGTGCCTATTGGCTGCTGGTGGCACTGCCAAAATATAAATAGATTAATTAGTTCGAAGGTTCCATTATGGACTGCGTGAAGGATTCATTATTGCGTACTAGCGGATACCGGGAAGTTATGAATATGCCTCAGCCTCGCTGTGTCCGGCTTGCATGGCCCTCCGCGAGCTTTGTAGATATGGAATGACATGTCGAGTAAATTTTTAATAGGCACCAAGTCGTGGGTGCCGCCCTTTTTGGAATCAAGGTAAGTTACCTTGTTCTGTCTTGGTATCATTACAAGTATAACCCAGTGAAACCTGCACAGGTATGTTGCCATGGTCATTGAACCTGACTTCAAGCTGCATTATATAGTACAAATTAACATGTATAGCATCTGGATGAAGCACTTACCCCGGGTTGTAGGGTAAAATTAAGTAGCTTTTGTCCCAATGAGCCAGCATTACTTTTTCCACGTACTCATGGACGAATTGCACATCTTGGTCCATGGTTTGCTTCGACACCATGTGTGGGTCGAAGAAACCCACCGGTTCAATCCTTGCTTTTGCCTCCATCATCATGTATCTACATACATATACAAAATCAAGGATCATATATATATATGCCATTTATCGGCATGAGACGAATCTATACCGTGATTGCGCACACTTACAATGTCCAGCATCTGATGAGTGTAGTGTCGAGGGCGTTGAGGTTGTACAGATCGAACAAGTCATTGAAGCCAACCACGAAGCAGCCACCTGAATTCTCGTGTAAGAAATGCCGCTCCTTGAAGCGAACCGTGATACTCGTTTCCCGTTCTGGCAGCGGCTTGGTCGCCAGTAACAGGCACCAATCTTGCAATCTAACGCATGCTAATGAAAGCGTTGTCGGGTTCTCTTTAAGCACGAACGGCTTTCTCAGCTCAAATTGCCGCAGCAACGGGGCGTACGGAATTTGCAACAAGCCTGAATTGGTCTTCTTTTTCTATTTGCCCTTATCGCTGCCTCATCGTCTACTAGATGTCTTCACGGGAGACGACGTGAGCTGCTGTGGCTCATAGGACACCATAGGCAAATTGGTGGGTTCTACTGGTGCTAGCATATGATCCGGCGCACCATGTGGCTTTGGTATTGCTTCTATCGTTGGTGTTGCTTGGCGGGAATCGAAGGAGATGGACTTCTTTGGCCATTGGATGAATATGTGGACGGCATCCCCTATTCTCACGATCTCGTCGTTTGGAGGCATCTCAAACGTGATGCCCTTGCAAATTTCATGTACACCGTCGACATGAACCTTCGCGTAGCCCGAAGTTAAGGAAAGACCGTGCACAAGTACCCCTTCAGAGGATGGATACGCGCGCCCCCAAGCAGCCTGCAAAGGAATAGAGGCATCCCCAAGCCTCACTTCGAGATTGAGATTGCACAGTATGGCCTCCTACATAACGATACACAATTACTTAGCCTACACACAAAACAGGTCCATTTAAGAAGCACTGCAGAAATAACATGTATATTACCTTGGTGTCGTCGGGAGGAAATCTGACTTCGTCCACATCCGTCTGAGGAACAGACGCGCAACTGCTCGGACGGTTAGTTGGGCTGACTTGTTCATGTGCTTCTCCGCCTTGCACGTTCTGTTCATGCCTGTCTGCAGCGTTCATTTGTGTCATCTTTTCCTCAAAGCATTTTAGCTGAATCTCTAATTGCGCTTTCATCCTTTCCTCAAACTTTTCATTTACCCTTTCCTCAATCATGGCTACTAGCCGTGCCTCACGCTCGGCTTTGCTTCTCTTCCTACTCCAGTATGACTCGGAGTCCTGTGGGAATCCCATTTTCCAGGGAACGAAAACACCTAGGCCTCGGGTCCGACCAGGGTGCTCCTTGTTTCCCAAGGCCGCAGAGAGTATATCGTTCTCTCTGTCTGGAGCGAAAGAGCCCTGCGAAGATTCTGTGCTCAGCGACATTAAGCGTTGTGACACTTCCTCGTCAGCGGCGTTGGCAAATGACATCTCGCCCGAAGTCGTGGGCCGTGACCTCGCTCTTACCCAGTTTCGAGCGCACGGGTCCAATATCGAGGCAAACAGTGGTGCGATCTCCTTCTGTATTGCCTCATTGTCCTCCCTTGTCCATTGCCTCACCTTGCCCGCGTACCCAGTGGAGCCGAGTCTGTGAGGGTGGGTGTTTTTTGCCTGGATAACCTTGTGCGCCGAACTTATGCTCACGAACTCTTCGGTCTTCTTCATTCCAACAAATTGTTCCCACACGTCTTCGCTGATGAACCCATACTTGTGGAATAGAGTCATTTCCTTATTCACGTAATGAGTGACGAGGCAGCTCTTGAAGTTCTTCCACGCCTTTCCAGCCACTAGAAGCGCGTACCGTCGTAGTGAGTTCAGGGAGTCCTGTGGGAGCTCGAACGCCACAAAAATTTCTGTCACCAGGCTGTCGCGCTCCTCATCAGTCAGCGTCTTCCACGACGGATACGTGATGGGGACCCTTTCACGCCCAACGATCCCGCACAATGTACAGAATGCTTGCGCGGCTTTAGCAGGTATGGTAGGGGACCCATCATGCGGATCGACCGCGGTAATGGTATCTCGGCTCTGCGGCCTTTTACTAAGCCCTCTTGGAGCGTGCCTCTTCGGTTCTACGTTGGGCGCCTCATCCGATCCATTCGGCGATGAAGAATGCGGAGACATCGACATCTTGCAGTGAAGGTCATAGAGGAGAAAAGAAAGTTGAGATCAGCATGGCTAGGACAAGTGGGTCATAGAAGAGGAAAGAAAGGTCAGTATCATAGAAGAGGAAAGAAAGGTAAGATCAGCATTTTTTAAGTATCATAGGAGAGGAGGAGGACCTGCTGGTCGATCGGAGGACGAGAAATTAATTGCGGTATTACCAAAATATTCATCAGGTTAATTTCGTCAATGAAGAGGACACATTGGTACTCAAATGAAGTATGTAACAGCATGAACAATACAACAAATGATTAGTCATCTTCCAATTTTAACATACAACATATTGTGGCATATAAAGCACTAGAAATCATGTGTTCGACCATAATCAAATGGACAATTAAATATGAAACTCAAGATTACATCATTACTATTTCTCTCAGATATCGGCTTGCTTAACCAAAAGGTTAGCCTTAGATATCATTGACTTGTTGTGACAGTAACCGAAATCTTAAATTCAGTTCTCAACTGACCAAAATCAATTTGCCTGTTCTCAGCCTATCAACTCACAATGCCGAATCCTCACACAGTCCAGCCACTATGCAAATTAAGTAATTGAATTTGACAAGAATGCAATAACAAACTAAACTCAGCTTTCTCCTATACTGTCACAACCTATCTCACAATGCCGAATCCTCACAGAGAATGTAACCCCACAGCCACAACAATTTATTCTAACCCTAAACCACAGGTTATAAGATTACCGTGGGAGGAGGAGGAGGCGGCGGTGGCCTATCGGCGGGGCGCCGGGGTGGCATGGCGGCGGCTCGGAGGAGAGGAGGAGGATGAGGTGGTCGATCGGGGAGCGTTGGGGCGGCACGGCGGCGGCTCGGAGGAGAGGAGGACGAGGTGGTCGATCGGGGGGCGTCGGGGCGGCGCGGCAGGGCATCGGGACGGCACGGCCGGGACGGCGCGGCGTCGGGGCGTCGGGGTCTGGAGCCAAAGGCAAGCAGAAGTAGGGTTTTGCCGCCAACAAAAAATGGTTTGCCACCAAGGGTGGGGGTATTGATATTAGGGTGGGGGTATCACAGACGGTTTATAATTCAACTGTATGAGATAAGTATATCACAGACGGTCCAATATTTAACCGTCTGTGATATAGTGGTCATCACAGACGGTTCATTAAAAACCGTCTGTGATGACCACTATATCACAGTCGGTTTTTAATGAACCGTCTGTGATGACCATTGTGATGACTTGACCGACGAAAAGCAAAACAAGCATAATTATAATTATGATTAATTGTAATACATATGTACACCCCATTACTTATGACCCGAACATATTTGATTACAAGTACACATACATTTGGAATATAAATAAGGATCTCATCATTAATCGGCCACTTGCTTATTATTTGGTACAAAAATTAGGCCTTCACGATGATCAACGCGTGTGTAGCTAGCTTCCTCAGGTTGCTCTTCCTGGACCACCCATCCAGTACCAATAGGAGGCAACTCATCGAACTGATTGTACTCTTCCTCATCTACCACATTCTCGACTCCGACAATCCTCCTTTTTCCCTGTAGAACCACGTGGCGCTTCTTGTTCAATGGGTCGGTTACATAGAACACTTGAAAAACTTGGTTAGCAAGAACAAACGGTTCGTCTTGGTATCCGACACGTTCAAGATCCACAGTAGTGACACCGTACTTGTCAACCTTCACATGCTGCAGGTGAACCCAACGGCACCGAAATAGGGGGATCTTGAATAGTATGTAGTCAAGCTCCCAAATTTCCTCAATAAACCCATAGTACGACCTCCTCATCGACCCAGTAGTATTCAACGCATCTATGCGAATACCGCTATTCTGGTTTGTGCTCTTCTTGTCCTGATCCCTAGTGTAAAATGTGTACCCATTTATGTCGTATCCTTTCCATGTTACAACCATAAAAGCTGGCCCTTTTGCCAACCATGTCAGCGGACCTTCGGCCGAGCTTCCAATGATGGGTAGTCGTTCCTTCAGCCATCTGTTGAATTGAAGGTTATGTTGTCTGATGATCCAGGACTCCAACCGCGATGGATTCTCTTGTCGTAGCCAGTTCTTGTGCTCGTCGATATACGGGGTCACAATAGCCATGTGTTGCAAAATAGTGAAATGGGCTTTAGCACACGAAGCTGGATCAGGCGTGATTGATTTTCTTCCGATGGTCCCCGCACCCTGGAGCCTTCCCACATGGCGGGATCGAGGCACACCTATCGGCTCGACCTGTGCCATGTAATCCACACAAAACTCAACGACCTCTTCGGTTGCATAACCTTCGACAATGCTACCCTCCAGTCGAGATCGATTCCGTACGTAAGACTTGAGAATTCCCATGTACCTCTCGAACGGGTACATGCTACGTAGGAACACGGGCCCGCACAACTTTATCTCCGTAACTAGGTGAACAATGAGATGGACCATGATATCGAAAAATGACGGAGGGAAATACATCTCTAGATTGCATATGGTCATTACCACCTCGGCCTGCAGAGCATCTAGTCCCTCGGGATCGATGACCTTCTGAGCAATTGTGTTAAATAAATAACATAACCTTGTGATTGTCTCCCGGACCTTGGCCGGTAAGATGCTTCTAATTGCCACAGGGAGCATCTGTGTCATAAGCACATGGCAATCATGAGACTTCATGCCAATTAAACTCAAGTCTTGCATTGAAACAAGCCTTTTCATATTGGACGAGTAACCGGACGGAACTTTAACACCATGCAAGCACTGGCACAGTTCAGTTCTCTCGGCCTTGGACAAAGTGTAGCAAGCAGGTTCGCAATAAGTTCGGCCTCTGTCGGTCTCTTTCGGTGCTAACTCAGGTCTGATGCCCATATCAACCAAGTCAAGCCGTGAGTTGATACCGTCCTTTGTTTTGCCCTTAATGTTCAGTAAGAGACCAATCAAGTTGTCACAGACATTCTTCTCTACATGCATCACATCGATGCAGTGCCGAACTTGTAGGTGCTCCCAATAAGGTAGGTCCCAAAATATTGATCTCTTCTTCCACATGTGCTTCTCACGGGTCCTCGATTGACGTCCCTTTCCCAGAGCTACCTCCAAGTTCTTAACAATATCATGAATGTCCGTCCCGCTTAAATGCTTTGGAGCTAATCCATCTTCACCCGTTCCGTCGAATTGTTTCTTCATCTTGCGGTATGGGTGATTCCTCCGAAGGAACCTACGGTGACGCATGTACACGGTTTTGCGTGAGTGATTGAGCCACACACTCTCGGTAGCATGCAAGTAGTGAGTGCAGGCCTTGGCTCCTTTTGTACTCTGCCCCGACAGGTTAGCAAGGGCTGGATAATCATTTATGGTGCAGAACAACAGGCAATGCAAAGTGAAATACTCTCGTTTGTGAGCATCCCATACCTTTACCCCAGGAGCCCACAACGTGTTTAGATCTTCCACCAATGGTGCTAGGTACACATCAATATCGTTTCCAGGTTGCTTTGGGCCTTGGATGAGTATAGACAAAAAATATACTTCCGCTTCATAGACAACCAGGGAGAAAGATTGTATATACAGAGATTCACAGGCCAAGTGCTATGACGGCTGCTCATGTTGCCGAAAGGATTCATTCCGTTTGTACTCAAACCGAACCTTATATTTCTCAGATCCGATGCAAATTCTTCAAACCTCCTATCGATGTTTCTCCACTGGGTGGAATAAGCAGGGTGCCTTATCATTCCATCATTTTTGCGCTCATCCGAGTGCCACCGAAGTAGTTTTGCCTCTTTTGAGTTCGAAAACAAATGTTTTAGACGGGGGATTATAGGTAGATACCACACCACCTTAGCGGGAGGTCCTTTCTTCGCCTCGATACACTCGTCGTCGTCATCTGATCTATCTTTACGCTTGTACCGGGATGCCTTGCATACTAGACATATATGCAAGTTTGCATACTCTTTGCGGTACATGATACAATCGTTCGGACATGCAGCTATTCTTTCTACTTCCAATCCTAAGGGACAAAGAACCTTCTTGGCTTTGTAGGTGGTCGTCGGCAACTCGTTTCCCTCCGGAAGTATGTCCGCTAACAGGCCCAACAGCTCAGTGAAACTCTTGTCGGACTAACCATTGCTTGCCTTTAATTTCAGTAGTTCCAGCACACATGACAACCTTGTATATTTGGACTTGCAGCCCGGGAACAAAGGTCTCTCTGAGTCATCCATCAAACCCCAAAATTTTACATACTCCTGCCCATCACGGTTCCCTTCTGCATCCCGTAGCATCTGATCCAGGTTGTCATCGGGAGGAATATCCTTATCGAAGGTACAGTCGATATCATCCGGTGTATTATTGACTTCGTCGACGATGCATTCACTAATTGATGCCTACATAATCTGCTCTTCACCGTGACTGGTCCAGCATGAATACCCCCTTTTGAAACCCCGTAGAATCAAGTGTGCTTCGATTTGGGGTGGGTTTCGAAACATCCTCATATTCTCGCAATCAATGCATGGACAAGACATAAATTCCACCCCCTTGTTCAACATATCTTCCTCTGCAGCTCTTATGAAAGCGGAGACGCCATTAATGTACTCGGCGCTCGCACGGTTGTCAGCGTACATCCAGCTTTGGTCCATCTACGCTACGTATATAACAATGTGTTAGATAATGAATTAAGTACACTTAAATAATGACAAAGAACAAATGGATATATTCTTCTTACATAGCCTGCAAATTTGAACTAGTTCCTAACCTTCGATAACTTAGAACGTAAGTACGTACAATCACACTGAACTCACAATGCCGAACCCTCACAGAGTCCAGCCACTATGCAAAGTAATTGGATTTGACAAGAATGCAATATATAGCAAACTAAATTCAGTTTTCTCGTACACTGTCAGAGCGTATCTCACAATTAATGCCGAATCCTAGCAGAGAATTAATGTAACCCTGCAGCCACAACAATTTATTCTAACCCTAATCCACAAGTTATAAGATTACCGTGTGGAAACAGCTAGATATGGCCGAAGGAGCAGGGCGTCGGGGCGGCCTATCAAAAATTGCTCGGAAACCCTAAGAAAACAGAGGAGGTCGATCGGGCCGGGGGGTCTCTTATTAAGCATCATCGCAGACAGTTATTTACAAAAACCGTTTATGATATAGAAACATTTACAGACGGTTTACATTTATAAACCGTCTGTCCTGACATAATTTACAGCCGGTTTTAAAGTAAAAACCATCTGTGATGATAAGCTTTGCCGACGGTTTTGCAATTAAAACCGTCTGTGTTGATTGCACAGATTCAAAGGAAGTCTCATCGTCTCCCGCGCGCGCGCCTTTCCAACCATCAGAAAGTCTTCGTCTTCATCTTCTCAGGTCTTAATTAATGTCGCCACTGCCTATATATATTCTTCCTACCGGGCGCAGCACTACTACTCGATCATTCTCCACACACAGATCACTCTGCATCCATGGCAGCTCTGCCACCATCACCCACTGGGTCCTCTGACTCATCGTCGCCCCCTCCATCACCACCTCTACCGCCATGCCAGTGCGATCCTCCCCCCAATTCCCCGGGCAATGCCCAACATGCGGCCACTTCTATTATTCCCCCGAGGAGGAGGAGGCAGAGGAGGAGGAGGATGACGAGGATGAGGACGAGCACGAGCACGAGGAGGAGGAGGACGAGGACGAGGAAGAGGACACCTACAGCCGCTGGGGCCGCGGGAGCAGGACTACCTCCTCCTCCTCCTCCTCCGATGGCGGCGACAACGACGACGACTACGAGTGGCCGGTGGACGAAGACGACGAGGAGGACGAGTACGACGACGAGGAGTGGTGGCGGTGATCGCGCTCGCGCGGTCACTGCCACCACTATAAAAAATATATTTCTATTGTAATTAGTTAAGAATTATATATTTGTCTAGTTTATAAATATATATTAGTATTCTAATTACCTTTGTCATGCATTTTGCCATATTGATTAGGACTTAATTAATTAAGGTTGTGGATGCATGGTCCTACGTATGGAGCAGCGCTTGCTAATTAGTGACCAACGTACGTATAGCGCGCTATAAATGCTAATTTACAAAAGCAGTACGTATAAGTTGAACACGTCACAGACGGTTGTAAAAATTAGTTAAGAAAATGATTTATTAATTCGAAATAATGATTTCAGATTTTGATTCAAACTTCAAACGCTTATAACTTTTGCGTTTCAACTCCGATTTGAGTGATTCAAATTTCTAAATTTGTATAAAATTGAGATCTACCTAAATATAAATTTTATTTAATTTTTGGACTAAAGTTTTTCTCTGTAAAATTATTTAATTGATTATTTAAACTTTAAATAATCATAACTTTTGCATTTTAACTCCAAATTTGACGATTCCAGTTTCTAAAAATTCATAAAATTATGTTCTCTCTGTTTATGGATTTTATTTGGATGTTTGGACACTTTTTGCCTATTGTTTATTTGTGTATTTGCTATTTGCACGCTTTACGAGTAGACGTTGAAGTGCCGGAAGGATTCGAAGGAGAAGTATTGACTCAGGATCCAACTCAAGACCAAGAGCAAGTACTTTTTGAAGGCAAGTTGTGCTTTGACCATGTTGATCCTATTTCGAAATCTATTTTGATTTAACCTATTGCATGCTAGTTCAATTAGAAAATACTTTATTTAAATTTGGGGAATTAGATAAATACCAATTTGCTGTATGACACCTTGATTACTTAAGTATGTGCCATGACCCTTGTCACCCTAGTTGTGGTTTACTAGTTGGACATTATTAACTTGCCAACATGGGTTTTAGACCGTTGTAGTAAACTGCTTAGACCTGCTACGTGCTCATGACATGATTTTGGACAAACAAATGTTAATGTTGACTTAATGATATATTGAACCTGTTTTGGAAAGGTATCATGTGATGTTGATGGCACGTGGTGCATGGTAATCAAGCTGGGTTTGATAAATAGTTTTTCGACCGGGCATGTGGCAAGAATAATCAGTGGGCCGGTTGTGGCATTGGGGATGTTGATTTGGTTCTTAGTAGTCTTGCCCTGGTCACCCTAAGGACTTAACCTTGCAAGCCTTTGAACTGGGTCTAACGTGCAACCACATGTCCAGTAATGGGACGGACCTAGTTGACTAAGTTGCTAATAACGCACTGTGGGACCTCGGGAGGACAACTACACCCTTTGTGTAAGGCATGCGGGGAGCGTCTGGCTGAGGCCAGGTACCCATCTAACGGTTGATTGGCCTAAACTTCGCCTTAGCTAAGGGAAGGGTTAGTGTGCAATAATCGGGGAGGACCACTTGTATTGTTAGAAGTTTCCGAAATACTTTGTTACGGGAACTCGCCTTTGTGGTGTTTGACTGTATCTTGTGGGTAAAGTGCATAACCTCTGCAGAGTGTAGAATCTATTCGAATAGCCGTGTCCGCGGTATTGGACATCGCTCGGGAATTACAGTCAAGGGTTAGATTTTCTCAAAAATAACTTGGGTTTGAAAGGTTGGGTTGGATTAATAATGATGTTGATGGAAATGTGGATTAGGATGGGAAAGATGTTTATTAAACTCCTTGAAAAGTTATTTATGCTTTACTTGTTTCTACTGCTTTCGAATCTACTTATGATATTTGTCAAATGCTGTTTTACTGCAAATATACCTTGAGCTACTCCTTTGTACCAAGCCATGCATATAGTATATTAGCCTGCATTCTGTGCATGACTTGCTGAGTACCAAGTACTCACCCTTGCCACAATACAACACCAGTTGAAGAGGAGACTACACCAGCTTTGGAGGAGGAGCTCCAAGAGGAACCGTCTACTTAGGGAAGCGAGCCCAGTCAGTTGCCTGTGGTATACTGGATGGCGCCACGAAGTTATTTGATTTTCCGCTGCTATTATTTTTCTCTGAATAAGTATCGCCCTGCGAGGCGTACATTTGTGACTTGGCTATAAGGTCAAGTAACCAGTTTGCTTAATTAAATAAAGGTACTTTATTAGTATCGAGTGGTATGATTGTGATATTACCGATGTTAAGACTGTGTGCACTAGCGCGTTCCTGGACTAGTGTTGAATACACAGAGGGTCCGGATTTGCAAATTCGGGGTCCCGACAGAGGTGGTATCAGAGCCATACTGACTGTAGGCTCAACCCTAAGCTAGAATGGTCGTAGTGAGGATAAAACCTATTTTCTAAAGCTAAAAGTTTGTCAAGACAAGAAATGACATCTCGACTTATCCCCTTCTCTCTTTTCTTGTCTCTTGCTGAATTTTTCCTTACCTTGTCACGATTTGAAAATTTCGAGTTCTTACGTGAGCACTCTTGTGACAGATGGAGGGAGAGTTCAACTACGTTGATCTGGGGGTTGGTCACGCCGCAGAACTTTGGCATATGCTTCAGACTCTCGGGGATTTTGAAAAGCCGCAATACCAAGTGGAAGTGATCAGACAAGCAGGATTGATCAAGGCTTGTGACGTGAAGATTGAGGTAACTGCTAGGAAGAAGGGCCCAGGCAATCGCCCGATACACTGCACTGCCAGGAGGTCTACAATGTAGATGGGTATCCAAGAAGTATCACGACGAGCGATGCGGCACATTACCCGTATCTACGCCAGAGAGTTGGAGAGCACGGTGTTCCGTTATCACCCGCGCAGCAATAACCTTCTTGACCCGAAGGCGATTCAGGATGAGGATGCCATGGTTGCACAGTTGGCACGATTTGTTGTCGCCTAGGAGGATGTACTCGATGATACAAGCAAAGAGCTACATAAGGCCCGCAAGGAGATCACGACAGAGAAGAACAGATGGCGGGAAGCTCAAGAGTATGTGTCACACCTTCTGCGGAGGATTGACGAGTTGGAGATGACTTTATACGGACCAGAACCAGAGCCAGTACTCGAGCTACACGAGCCAGATCCGGAGGAGTTGGATCTCGATGAGGACACTGCTTCTTCGACTACCACAGATGACACAGTTGCTGGACATGGCAATCGTTTCGCGCCCATACCCAGGCCGTGAAGGTTTTCTCGATGAGTGAGCGTAGGTTCTATAGTGAGACTCCTTCGCCGAGTCACGTCATAGAGTAAAGAGTCACCCTTTAGGCGTTAGACTCCAGTGTTAGTTAGATTTGGATTTTCATTGTTTGCTGAGTGTGCAGTATGTGTTGCAAGGCCCTTAGGCATTGTAAGCAACCATACCAAGTTATTAATATCAATAATAAAGTTGGACCTTAAAGTTACACCTTTCGCCCCTCATAAGTTCCATAGTACTTGTCTATTCTTGATTCCCCCTCATCTCTAAAACTTAGAGCAAATCGACAGATGGTGAACACCCGTGAAAACTTTGGAAGCAATGGAAGTGGTTCTCGCCCAGCAGAAAACCCCAATGATGGAGCACCAGCACCGCCAGTTGATATGCAGAATTTTGGAGCATTTCTTGCTGCTCAGACTCAGTTGATGCATGCTATGATGCAACAAATGCAACACGTCACTGCTCAGGCCACAGCTAATCAAGTCAATCAGGGACAACGCCAGAATACAAGACTGTCAGAGTTCATGAGGACTCACCCACCCACTTTCTCCGGGAATGCCAATCCATTGGAGGCCGATGATTGGTTAAGGTCAATTGAGAGGAAGCTACACATAGCTCAATGCATAGGAAATGAGAAGGTACTCTACGCTTCTCATCAGTTGGAAGGAACAGCCGCCGAATGGTGGGAGAATTTCTGTGCCACACAAGAGAACCCTCAAGATATCACTTGGGAAGAGTTCACAGCTGCATTCCGCCAGTATCATGTGCCTGAAGGAATCATGGACCTTAAGAAGGAGGAGTTCAGAGCACTGAAGCAAGGTAATCAGCCAGTGGCCGACTACCTGAACAAGTTCACACAGCTAGCACGCTACGCACCTGAGGATGTAGCGACAGATAAAGCCAGACAGTCTCGTTTTATGAAGGGACTTAACTCAGGGTTGCAAGTAGGATTGATCACCCACACCTTTCCAGATTTCCAAGAATTAGTGAATAAGGCGCTTATTCTTGAGGACAAGCGCAAGGAACTGGATGAGAACAGGAAGCGCAGGATGCAACAGCAGGGATCACGCCAGGGAACGCATAGCGATGTCGATAGTTGCACCAAATCAGTTCTTGATTTCAGCCACAAAATGCAACAAGGACACCGTCACCAGCACCAAGACTCGTCAATCGTAACTACTGGACCCAGCCCCGCTAGAAACGCTGCTCCAGGTAGTCGGCAAGGAACGATGAGACAGCTGCTACAACCGCAACGAGCCAGGACACTTTGCCAACAGCTTGTTCAAGAAGACAGCGAGAGTGACCCAGTTCGCTTCAATCTAGGAACCACCCAGCTAGGACGCCAAAGACCAGGAGCCACACCCAGGCGTGGTGAGAGGCCGAGTCAACCATGTCACCGCAGATGCACCGCGAACGCTACGGACGTCGTCTTGGGTAAGTTACTTGTTAACTCGCACTGCACCTGTGATTTTGTTTGACTCGAGCTTCGCATTCGTTTGTTTCGCAAGGCTTTGCTGCTAGAAATGATTTGGGGATTTCAAGACTTAAGTGCATGCTTTTAGTTCAAACCCCTGGTTCCGAACTCCGAGCGAAAGTAGGATGTTCCGGGTGAGAATACTAATAGATGGAATAGAGTTCCTAGCAAACCTTATTATTTTGGAAACCCGGACCTTAGACGTTATTTTGGGAATGGATGGTTATCCAAGCACAAGGCCGTATTGGATTGTGGACGAAGGACTATCTCGATTGAGAGCCCGTGTGGAAAGAAAGTGGAATTTCAAGCTACCGCCGTTAGAGAAGGACAGTTGATGGTTAACAAGACACCAAGGCAATCAGCATAGAGGATGTCTCGATGAGTGAATGAGTACCCAGATGTTTTTCCGAAGATCTACCTGGTATGCCGCTGCACAGGACATAGAGTTTGTGATAGAGCTTGTACTGGTACAGCGCCCGATAGCAAAGAGACCTTATCGGATGTCCACCGAGGAATTGGTAGAGATGAAGAAACAGCTAGAGGAGTTAATGGAGAAAGGATTTATCGAGGCCGAGTTAAATGCCGTGGGGAGCACCAGTTCTGTTCGTTAAGAAGAAGGACGGAAGTTTCAGGATGTGCATCGACTACCGTGCACTCAATGAAGTCACCGTGAAGAATAAGTATCCGCTACCAAGGATTGATGATTTGTTTGATCAGCTGAGAGGAGCCAGAGTTTTCTCCAAGATTGATCTGAGATCGGGATACCATCAGTTGAAGATCCGATCAGAAGATATCCCGAAGACTGCATTCTCGTCAAGATATGGACATTACGAGTTTACAGTTATGTCTTTTGGCCTGACGAATGCGCCAGCATATTTCATGAATATGATGAATAAGGTGTTCATGGAATATTTGGACAAGTTTGTTGTCGTGTTCATAGACGATATCCTAATCTACTCCAAGACAGAGGATGAACATGCCGAACACTTGAGGCGAGTTTTGGAAAAGCTGAGGGAACAGCAACTCTTCGCCAAGTTCAGTAAGTGTGATTTTCGGAAGGACAAGGTGGAGTTTCTTGGACATGTAATGACCGCAGAAGGAGTCGCCGTAGATCCAAGCAAAGTAGAAGCTGTGTTACATTGGGAGCAGCCGAAGACTGTGACCCAGATCCGGAGTTTCCTTGGAATGGCCGGGTACTACCGCCGTTTCATTGAAGGCTTTTCGACAATTGCGAAATCTCTTACGCAATTGCTGAAAAAGGAGAAAAAGTTTGCATGGACGTCGGAATGTGAGAAAGGATTTCAGGAGCTGAAGAGGCGATTGACATCAGCACCGGTGTTAGTTCTACCGGATGTTAATCAAAGCTTCGATATTTATTGTGACGCATCGCGCCAAGGACTTGGATGTGTGCTGATGCAGAATGGAAAGGTCGTCGCTTATGCATCAAGGCAGTTGAGGCCGCATGAGGAAAATTATCCGACACATGACCTAGAGTTAGCTGCCGTAGTGCATGCCTTGAAGATATGGCGTCACTATCTGATCGGGAACAGATGTGAAGTGTATACGGATCATAAGAGCCTTAAGTACATATTCACCCAGTCGGATCTGAATATGAGGCAAAGGAGATGGTTAGAGTTGATCAAGGACTACAATGTTGGAATCCATTACCATCCCGGAAAGGCCAACGTAGTTGCCGATGCCTTGAGTCGGAAAAGCCATACTGTGAGCATGTTGCTAGCCACAAGTCAGGATGAGCTATGCCAGGAATTTCATAGGATGAAGATTGAGGTAGTACCTAGCGGATTCTTGGCCGCATTAGAAGTAAAGCCTACCCTAGAGGATCAGATCCGGGAAGGACAGAAGGATGATGACAAGATCCGCAGGATTAAGTCCATCAAGGAGGAAGGCAAGGCAAAGGACTTCAAGTTGGATGAGCAAGGCACGTTGTGGATGAAGGATCGCATTTGTGTGCCTAACGAGAAGGAGTTAAAGCAACTGATTTTGGAAGAAGCCCATGACTCCAAGTACTCAATTCATCCTGGAAGCGCCAAGATGTATCAGGATCTGAAGGAGAGATTCTGGTGGCCGAGCATGAAGCGTGAAGTTGCCGAGCATGTTGCATTGTGCGACGTATGCCAGAGAGTCAAGGCGATGCATCAGAGACCAGCAGGGTTGCTACAGCCGCTGAAAATACCTGAGTGGAAGTGGGAGGAAATCGGAATGGATTTCATTACCGGTTTGCCTAAGACTCAAGGAGGTTATGACTCCATATGGGTTATAGTGGATCGTTTGACCAAAGTAGTCCATTTTATCCCCGTGAAGACCACTTACTCGGGGGATAAATTGGCGGAGTTGTACATGATCAGGATCGTCTGTTTGCACGGTGTGCCAAAGAGGATTGTATCAGATAGAGGTACCCAATTTACCTCAAGGTTCTGGAATAAGTTGCATGAAGCCATGGGAACCCGTTTAAACTTCAAGATAGCCTTATCATCCATAAGCGGATGGACAGACCGAAAGAGTCAACCAGATTCTGGAGGATATGTTAAGAGCTTGTGCATTGGCTTATGCTACCTCTTGGGATAAGAGTTTGCCGTATGCCGAGTTTAGTTACAACAATAGTTACCAAGCTAGTTTCTGAGATGTCACCTTTTGAGGCCTCAGTATGGTCGACCACCTGTCGGACGCCATTGAATTGGAATGAGACCGTGACGCCGTGTCTTGAACTGATATTCTTCAGGAGGCTGAGGAGCAGATTGCCATGATCAGGGAGAGATTAAAGATAGCCCAATCACGACAGAAGAGTTATGCTGACAACCGTCGCCGAGACTTGAGTTTTGAACCAGAAGATTTTGTATACCTCAGAGTTACGCCGCTCAGAGGAGTTAAGAGGTTCCATGCCAAAGGGAAACTTGCACCCCGTTATGTTGGACCATTTAAGATTTTGAGCCGCAGAGGCGAAGTTGCCTATCAGCTGGAGTTGCCACGATCGTTAAGCAGGAGTACATGACGTATTCCATGTGTCCCGATTGAAGAAGTGTCTCCGAGTACCTGAGGAACAGACACCGCTAGAGTCAATTGAGTTGCAAGAAGATTTGACTTACAAGGAGCATCCCGTGAAGATTTTGGACACTATGGATCGAGAGACCAGAAATAAGTCAACCCGTTTCTGTAGAGTTCAGTGGAGCAACCACACGGAGAGCGAAGCGACTTGGGAGCGCGAAGAGGATTTGAGGAAAGAGTTTCCAAACCTATTCCTTTAGTAAGCCCTGAATCTCGGGGACGAGATTCTATTAAGGGGGGGAGGTTTGTAACACCCCAAAATTTTGCTTTCCTTAAATTCATGTGTGATTTGGCACTTTGGTGAATTTTTGGAATTTTCTGGGATTTATTTGGAATTTATTTGAATTTATTCCATTTTGAAATAATTAAAGAATTAAACTTTGCAAATAAAATTTTGTTGGAAATATTTTATTTGAGTCCAAAATGATCCAAAGTATTTTCCTATTTTTCCGAATTTTTCTCGAGTCTTTTGTTATTTTTAATGAATTAAATGAATTATCGGGAATTATTTTAATTATTAAATCGCTGGAAAATGCGAGTGGGTTTGCAATGTTCATCCGATCGAGCCCGAGTCGACTCGAGTTCGAGTCCGACCGAGCCACCGACTCGACCAAACCACGTTCGAACCCAAACCACAGGACCGTTGGATCGAGATCCAACGGCCATGATCGACCGACTCCACCGAGCCGCGTGCAGGCCGGACCGTCGCGCCGGCGATCGTGGCGCTGATCGCGCCACGTGGGCGGTCCACCGTCATCGTCCCGTCGAATCCGCGCCGGATTCCTCCGCCGCGCCGCCGTACCCGATTAGGTTTCCGTCCCGGGCGCGGACGCCGAGGCTATTTAAAGCCCGGGTCACGCCCCGAGGTTGGCCGTTCTCGTGCGCACCCATTGCCCTAGCCGCCGCCAGAAGCTCACCGACGCGCTCGCAATAGCTCGCCGTAGTTGGGCTTGCGCGCGTTTCGGTTTTGTGCACGTTCCGCCGCCGTTGAGCCGCCTCCGCCGCCACCGAGCACAGATCTAGAACCCCCAGGATGAGACACACCAACCGGAACCACCCACGTCGCCGGAGGAGCCCCCAAACGCCGCATCAAGTGTCGTCGTCCTCGATTCCGGCCGCCGCTCGCCGCCGCACGCCATCGCCGCCTCGCGAGCTCTGTCAGCCGTCCGATCAAGATCGCACGGCTAGGATCTCGCCACGTCACCCCACCGGTGAGATCTCACTTTGAACTCCAGATCCAATCCCGACCGTTGGATCTAGATCCAATCCCGACCGTTGGATCTAGATCCAACGGTCCGAAATCAATGCGTTAACCCAAACGCGTCAACACTAGATCCAATCCGCGTCGTTGAATTTCAAATCAACGGCCGAGATCGAGCCACGCGTCCGGGAAGTTGGACCGACGCGTCGGGCCGTGCGCAGGACGTGACACGCCGCCCGCGTGTCGCTGGCTTGGTCAAATCGCACCATGACGCCACGCCGACGCCATGGCGGGCTCAAGATGTCGGGCCGCCGTCCCAGCCAAGCGCCGACGCCAAGAATGACGTCACCCATGGGACCCACCTATCGCCACCGTGGTCGAGCCTCGCGACGCCAAGAATGACGCTACCCGAGGGGACCCACCGCCGCTGACACGTGGAGCCGTGGACCGAGTCCACGGTAGACCCGAGCCAAGCGTGGACCAAGTCCATGGACCGGCTGACGTCAGCCAACCAATCAGAGGCTGACACGTGTCCATGTTGACGCAATAATTAATTTCCGAAAAAGAAAATGATTTATTAATTCGAAATAATGATTTCAGATTTTGATTCAAACTTCAAACGCTTATAACTTTTGCGTTTCAACTCCGATTTGAGTGATTCAAATTTCTAAATTTGTATAAAATTGAGATCTACCTAAATATAAATCTTATTTAATTTTTGGAATAAAGTTTTTCTCTGTAAAATTATTTAATTGATTATTTAAACTTTAAATAATCATAACTTTTGCATTTTAACTCCAAATTTGACGATTCCAGTTTCTAAAAATTCATAAAATTATGTTCTCTCTGTTTATGGATTTTATTTGGATGTTTGGACACTTTTTGCCTATTGTTTATTTGTGTATTTGCTATTTGCACGCTTTACGAGTAGACGTTGAAGTGCCGGAAGGATTCGAAGGAGAAGTATTGACTCAGGATCCAACTCAAGACCAAGAGCAAGTGCTTTTTGAAGGCAAGTTGTGCTTTGACCATGTTGATCCTATTTCGAAATCTATTTTGATTTAACCTATTGCATGCTAGTTCAATTAGAAAATACTTTATTTAAATTTGGGGAATTAGATAAATACCAATTTGTCAGATGACACCTTGATTACTTAAGTATGTGCCATGACCCTTGTCACCCTAGTTGTGGTTTACTAGTTGGACATTATTAACTTGCCAACATGGGTTTTAGACCGTTGTAGTAAATCGCTTAGACTGCTACGTGCTCATGACATGATTTTGGACAAACAAATGTTAATGTTGACTTAATGATATATTGAACCTGTTTTGGAAAGGTATCATGTGATGTTGATGGCACGTGGTGCATGGTAATCAAGCGGGGTTTGATAAATAGTTTTTCGACCAGGGCATGTGGCAAGAATAATCAGGTGGGCCGGTTGTGGCATTGGGGATGTTGATTTGGTTCTTCCGTAGTCTTGCCCTGGTCACCCTAAGGACTTAACCTTGCAAGCCTTTGAACTGGGTCTAACGTGCAACCACATGTCCGTAATGGGACGGACCTAGTTGACTAAGTTGCTAATAACGCACTGTGGGACCTCGGGAGGTCAACTACACCCTTTGTGTAAGTTGTGCGGGGAGCGTCTGGGTGAGGCCAGTACCCATCTAACGGTTGATTGGCCTAAACTTCGCCTTAGCTAAGGGAAGGGTTAGTGTGCAATAACCGGGAGGACCACTTGTATTGTTAGAAGTTTCCAAAGACTTTGTTACTGAACTCGCCTTTGTGGTGTTTGACTGTATCTTGTGGGTAAAGTGCATAACATCTGCAGAGTGTAGAATCTATTCGAATAGCCGTGTCCGCGGTATTGGACATCGCTCGGGAATTACAGTCAAGGGTTAGATTTTCTCAAAGATAACTTGGGTTTGAAAGGTTGGGTTGGATTAATAATGATGTTGATGGAAATGTGGATTAGGATGGGAAAGATGTTTATTAAACTCCTTGAAAAGTTATTTATGCTTTACTTGTTTCTACTGCTTTCGAATCTACTTATGATATTTGTCAAATCTTTGTTTCTTTGCAAATATACCTTGAGCTATTCCTTTGTACCAAGCCATGCATATAGTGTATTAGCCTGCATTCTGTGCATGACTTGCTGAGTACCAAGTACTCACCCTTGCCACAATACAACACCAGTTGAAGAGGAGACTACACCAGCTTTGGAGGAGGAGCTCCAAGAGGAACCGTCTACTTAGGGAAGCGAGCCCAGTCAGTTGCCTGTGGTATACTGGATGGCGCCACGAAGTTATTTGATTTTCCGCTGCTATTATTTTTCTCTAAATAAGTATCGCCCTGCGAGGCGTACATTTGTGACTTGGCTATAAGGTCAAGTAACCAGTTTGCTTAATTAAATAAAGGTACTTTATTAGTATCGAGTGGTATGATTGTGATATTACCGATGTTAAGACTGTGTGCACTAGCGCGTTCCTGGACTAGTGTTGAATACACAGAGGGTCCGGATTTGCAAATTCGGGGTCCCGACAGGGACCACTAGTGGTCATCCTCTTGGGACCGTAGCTAGGATTGCACCTTACTGGGCTGGTGCAAGGTTTAAATCCTAACCTATCGAAAGGTTTCGTCACAATCTAGCAAAACGGGTACGTTGCGTATCGCGTGGCATGGTTGACATGATTGCTAGAATGTGTCATGTGGGTAAAGTGTACAAACTCTGCAGAGATAACTAAACTAATCGATTAGCCGTGCTCACGGTCACGATCAGCTTGGGAAGTACTGTCAAGTATAGAATTTCTGATGTTGGTTCTAGTTTCGTTTTGGAAAAATGGTCGGGTTTGGATTGGTTCGATGTGGTGTGAGTCTAGTTATTTGAAATGCTTTCAGCAAACTCTTTTACAACTACCGATGCTGAAGCTATTATCATATTACAAATAAAACTTGCCTTGTGCTCAAAAAGACTTAGTGTAGAAACCTGATTGTCCTTGTCATAACCTGCATTTCTATATATACAAATTGTATACACTAAAGTCTTGCGAGTACATACGTGTACTCACCGTTTGCTCTAACGGATTTTGGTCAGAGGAAGAAGGGGCAGGTAAGAATGAAGATGTGCCTAACGAGTCGAAGTACGCTGAGGACGCTGATGATTTCGCTGAGGGTTAGCTGGTTTCCTTCTAGCCAGTTGCCTGAGGGTGGAAGGCACACTGCGCGTTTTCTTTTGGACTTCCGCTGGTGTTACTTGGATGTTTTGGACTTGTTCTGGCTGCAAGGTCATACTTGTAATTATGGAATGGTGTAATAACATTACCTTTCCGATGTAATATATTTACTTTTGTATGGGGATGAAACGTCTTGTATGACAATGTGCGGGTACTGGACTACTGATCCAGGGAACCAGTACTATGCACAAGGTTGCGGGAAGCTCGAATTGGGATCAATCAGTTGGCGCATACACTTACCTCAAGTGTTGCCGACCAAATGGCCTCAATTCGGGTACGGTTTGTAACTAGTAGGTGGATTACAGATGGGTTGCGTTAATTCCAGTTTGACGCAACAGTGAGTACCCGAGTTACTGTTACAAAGACCGGAGCCCCCACGACATAAATGCTGCTTTACTGCAAAATGAACCTGTTAAGCCATTCCATTGGAATAAGCCTGGCATGTAGTATATTAGGTTGCATTCTGTGCATAGCTTGTTGAGTACCAATGTACTCACCCCCTCCAAAATTACAACACTAGAAGAAGAAGATCTGCAAGCCAATGAGGGAGAGCAGAACAAAGAGGCGAACAACTAGGGGCAAGCCAAGTCAGTTGCCTGTGGCAAACTGAGGTGCCACGAATAATCTTCTTCCCGCTGTTGTTTTAATCTTACTCTAAACTTAGCCCTATGTGGCTTTATAATTGTGAGGCTGACCATAAGGTCTTAACAATTGTATATGAGTTGAATACTTAAATATTAATGTTTCCGCTTGTGACACTACGGAATGTCGTAATCTTATAAAATGTGAAATTTGAGGTTAAAACTATACGGTATGGGGTTTAATCGCGTTTCCGGGCCGATTTCGGGAGTTTGGGCCTCTCCAGCAGAGTTTGGGCCCAAGGGGATGAGTCGTGGGCTTTAGTGGGAAGGAGTTTGGGCCCATGAGGTAGAAGGGGACCAGGTATTTCAGCTTGGGGTGCCTCCCCCTGCCCTTGTGCGCCCCACCCCTTGCCCTAGCCGCCCCCTCCCCATCCCCTCCCACCTAGCCGCCGCCCACCTCTTGCCCTTGCCGTGCGCCACCTCCTCCCCTCCCCTCTCCACCATCCTTTCTGCCCTAGGGGATCCCCTCGCCTCGCCATCCCGCTGTTTTCACCATTGGAGCGCTCTGCGACGAGGAGATCCGGTGGATTTGGAGCGAGGAAGGAGATCGGGAGAACCGGGAGGAGATTCGTCGGTTTATCGTTCGTCGGGCGAAGGTATAGCTAGGGGTAGTTCTTGGGGTTGGTCTAGGTGCTGTGCTAGAGGGTATTTGGTTACTTTTAGACCAATAGGTGGTGCTGTGATTGTGTAGATTGGATGAAAACTAGATGTTTCTTAATTCTCTGCTTCGGGCAGATTGTGCAGTCGACCTAGGATTTGCGTTTTCGCGACTTTAGAGTCGGAATTTGGTCGGTCGCCTGTGATAAAGTTGTATGTAACTTCAATACCTTTAATTGGATATAAAGAACGTCCAATTCCGCCCAGCCGTTTGAAAGTTATGATCGTATTACCCAACGTGTTCAAATCTGTGATGTAATTGGGACAGAACGTAGTGTTTTGTAGATTAGAAAATTTTAGATTCCGAATTAGTTTTTCCCAATACTTAGAAAAAGCTAGGAAATTTCCTAAGATTCGCAATGATGTACTCGTTTAATCGATTCGGAGTCCTAGAACGAAAGTTATGCTAGATTGAAGCCTGCTGTCCCAACGGGACAGATTCTTTGTTTTTCGATTTTGGGAGTAGTTTGTGAAGTCGGGGTAGACGAGCTTTTGTGTACTGTTTTGGGGGCACGTTTTGAGTATATGGTATGCTTGTGCAGGTGATGTGACCCGGGAGTGCCCTCAACCTCTCGCCAATCCGTCGCCCGAGGTTAAGGCAAGTGTATTGGAATGGGTATCGTTTTGATTGTTGCTAGACTTGATTAGATGCAACTTGCTTTATGATATGATGCTAAGATTGATGTTTGCCTATGACATGATGAACATGATTTCATATTGATCATGATTGCGTTGTATTTAATGTTTATGCTAATCTTTACATGTTTATGTCATATGTGCATTCATAATGGAAGAGACGTCCCATGCTGATGCGGGCCTCTATGTTCACACGTAGTGAACACGAAAGACCTACCTCGTAGTCCCATCCACGGGTGTGCATGGGAGCGAGTCAGTAAGAGTAGGCACCCTCCATCTACGGGATGGAAGGGGAAGGGGGTGCGCGCCGACGGGTGTGCACTCGGCAATACCTGTATGTGCTTCGAGGAGATATGAGCATTTGCATTGCATACATGATGATGATGAAATGAGTACAATGATGTTGAGACATGAGTATGATGTTGTATATTAAATTATGACTTGTTCATGATGTTGATCATGGTATGTAGTGATGATAACATTGAATTGTTCTTTATGGTCCATTGCAATATACTTGCTGAGTGGTGAACTCATGCTTGTGTTTTATGTTGTTTTAGGTACCATGGCACCGGCATGTGGGAAGGGGCAATAGCTACACATCTTCACGTAGCTCCACACCTATAGTCACATTTACCAATTTGAGTCATGATCATAATAAGTGCCATGGAACTTGGTGTATGGATTAAGTTGTGTGCTTGTGTTCCTTATTTGCTTCGCTATAGTTTATGGATTGGTTGGATTTGGTATTATTGGTTTATGTTGATGCTATACCCATTCATATTGCTGCTTTAGATGTCTTATGTTATGATATAACTTGCCATGTTATTGCTTTTGCTCCAATCCATGTCAAAACAAAGGAGATGCTGCCGAAATTTTCGGTTTTAGCATTTACACCTTTGCTGTAATTTATTTTTATTTGTGGTATTTAGATGTTGTTTAGTCTATGTTTGGTAGCATTCGGGCATACTAGATGCCGGGGTGTTACACCGCTGTGTATGTGTGATGGTATTCATCTCTGTTGTATCTGTGAGCACCAGCGTGATCCTGAATTGGTGTATCACACAGAGTGTTCGGAATTCTGATTCCGGGCGCGACAGGAGGTGGTATCAGAGCCATACTGATTGTAGGTCTTGACCCTAGATAGATTGGCCGTCTTTAGGAGCTTCAAAATTATTCTCTAAAGAGAAAATTTAACTTGAAAGGATAATAAGTTCTTGACTTATCTTATTCTTCAATTCTTTTCTCCTTTGCTAAAATTCCTATCCTTCCCACTGGTTTAAATGGAAATCTTACCTGAGTCATTCCGAATAGTCAACGATGGTTCACACTTAAGGAGAAAGTACTGGGTATCGCTGCTAACCCTGAAGATCGTGAAGCAAGGAATCATCGAGCTCGAAGAGAAGTGGATCGATGAAGTGTTCCAAAAGCTTGAAGAAACAATGCTTTAGTAGTCAGTTGAGACTCATGTGTGAGAGTCGCGCCTCTTAATACAGGAATATTACCCTCTTAGACGCTAGATTATTGTGTGCATAGGGAAATTCGGTTCTTCCTTGATTGCTGAGTGTGCTGTATGGGTTGCATTGCCTTAGGCACTTGTAAGCAACCATACCAATATTATTATTAAAGTTTCCGGTTAAGAGTTTAAGTTACACCTGTTTCCCCGCACAAATTTTCTTCTACTTGTCTATTCTTTTCCCCTCTCTTATCTAAATTGTTGGAGCAAATAGCAGATGGTGAAGACCCGTGGCAACACTGGAGCTGGAGGAAGTGGTTCGCGCCAGGGAGGCAACCAGAATGAAGCACCAAATCCCTAGCCAGTGCCGCCAGTTGATATGCAAAACCTGGGAGCTATTCTCGCTGCTCAAACCCAGCTGATGCAAACCATGATGCATCAAATGCATCAGATGCAGAACCAAGCTATCTCCAACAATAACAATCATCAGAACGTACACCAGGGGAACCAGTTTCAATCTCGACTGTCTGACTTCATGAGAACCAGGCCACCGATATTTTCTAGGAATGCCAATCCAATAGAGGTGGATGATTGGCTCAGGACCATAGAGAGGAAATTGCACATATCTCAGTGTGCAGCCAAAGAGAGGGTCTTGTATGCCTCACACTAGCTTGAGGGGACTGCTGCAGAGTGGTGGGAGAACTTTTGCGCATCCAATGAGCATCCTCAGCAGATTACTTGGGAGGAATTTACGGAAGCCTTCCACCAATATCATGTGCCGAAGGGTATGATGGAGTTGAAAAAAGAAGAGTTTCGATCTCTGAAACAAGGAGGACAACCAATGGCCAATTATCTTAACAAATTCACTCAGTTGGCCCGTTATGCGCCAAAGGATGTGGCAACGGACAAAGCGAGGCAGTCCCGATTCATGAAGGGGCTCAACTCTGGGTTGCAGGTGGGACTGATCACCCACACGTTCCCAGATTTTCAGGAATTGGTTAACAAGGCGTTGATCCTAGAAGAGAAGCGCAAAGAGATAGGCGAGGACCGCAAGCGCCGGATGTCCAACCATGGAGGACGTCCAAACTAGATGAGGTTGAGGATAAATCCCCAATAGTTTGCGAGGTTCAAGCCGCAGTTGACCAGTCAAAAGACAACTGCTACACCCCGATCTTCGAGCCAGGGCTTCAGAACACCTGAGCAGAGGAACAATGCACCTGTTTCCAACAAGCAGGCAACGGTGAGGCGTTGCTATAGCTGCAACGAACCGGGACACTTTGCTAATCAATGCCCAAAGAGAGGCAATGTGACCCTTGTTTGCTTTAATTTGGGGCCCACGCCAACGAAGACACCAGCAGTAGCAGCCAGCCGTGGAAACAATCAATCAGGAGCTGCACCTTCCACAGTTGTCCGAGGCTGCGTGAATCATATCACGACTGCGGAAGCTCAAGATGCCACGGACGTTGTATTGGGTACGTTTTCGGTTAACTCAGTACCTGCCACAGTTTTATTTGATTCTAGTGCTTCACATTCATTCATATCTCAAGACTTTGCTGTGGGAAATGGGTTGGAATTAAGAAAACTTAAGTGCACACTAGTAGTGCAATCACCTGGGTCGGAACTTCAATCTAACCTAGGATGTTCAGGAGTTAAGTTGGTCATAAACAAGGTAGAGTTTCTAGCAAACCTAGCTGCGTTAGATACCCAAACCTTGGATGTAATCCTTGGAATGGATTGGCTGACCAAGCATAAGGCAGTTTTGGACAGTGGCCGCAGAGTAGTGTCCGTAGAGAACCAAGACGGAGAAAAAGTGGAATTTCAAGCAACCACCATCCGAAATGGAAAATTTATGGTCAATAGTATGAAGACTGTGAGTCTAGAAGATGTGCCAGTGGTGAAAGACTTTCCGAATGTGTGAATCATGTGATGAAAAATTGGTTTGATCTTGTGCTGAAATTGGTTAAGATTAATCTTGCAAAGTTGTTTGACCAAACATCCGAACATTAAAAAAAACCTTGTTCTTGCGCCGAACCAAATAACTAAAAATCGCATTTTTTTCATGTATGACAGACCAAAGTTTTTGGTCTGCCATACACAGGTTTTTGGCGAACTCGATTTTACCCATGTATGACAGACCAAACTCTTTGGTCTGTCATACACAGGCTTTTGGTGACTTCGTTTTTTCAATGTATGACAGACCAAAGATTTTGGTCTGTCATACACACGCTTTGGGCTATTTCATTTTACCCATGTATGACAGACCAAACTCTTTGGTCTGTCATACACATGTTGATAGCGAACTCAATTTTCCCATGTATGACAGACCAAAGACTTTGGTCTGTCATACACATGCTTTTGGCGGTTTTGAGCAAAATTGAAATGGTTTGAATTTGAAATTATGAAATTTGAGATGATTTCATGATGCGTGTTTTGAAGTGGACTTTATGCAATGCTCATGTGAGTAGTTGCATGGATTGACCTTGAGTCAAGTCGTGGACTTGTGCTCGGATTTGTTTTGTGGTTTGTTCATGTGCAGGTATTGCTCGAAGACGAATGTGGTCGATGACAGGACTGGAACTAGGTTCATGGAGGAACTGAGGTTCGGGACTAGGTTCAGGAGGAACTGAGGCCTTGGTGGTCAAGGATGTCATGCGGGACGTTCGGGCTAAGAGAGTGGTGCACATGAAGAATGGTTAGTCACGTGAGAATGGCAAGAGGTCATTCGCGTGCAAAGTGTTAGTCACATGAGTATGGCAGGTGGCCATACGCGTGCAAGGTGTTAGTCACGTGAGTATGGTAGGGTTACCATATGCGTGCAAGAGTTGTACTCGGCCAGATTGGGCCAAGTAGAGTTGTGTTGGATACGGATTCCTTCTAGGGAATAGGAATCGTATTCTGGGTTGGTCCTTTAAATAGGAGGGGTTGTCTCCTATTGAAAGGGCACCAAGGAGAGCTGAGCGCATCAAGAGTTTTAGAGTTTGTACTCTTTTGATGAGAGTATTTTAGACAAAAGAAATAAAGATCAATTCTTCCAAGATTTTTATGCGTACAAGAACCACGTTGCTACAGTGTTTTCTGTTTTGGTTTTTGTTTGCATGCTTGTTCTAATTCTAGATTGGTTTTTTGATCGTTGAGTTTCATCTTGATTTGATCCATCAAAAACCGTTCTAGGGTATTGATTTAGAGTTCCTCAAAGTCTAGTTGATTAAACTTTTGTTGGTTCTATTAAAACTTTCAAGTTTACGTTAGATCAATTCTCGTCAAGTTCTGGATCAGCAAGCTTGTGAAGCTCATAACTTTTGATTCATAAGTCCGATCGAGCTGATTCTTTTTGGGTTTGCTTCGTATTGGAATCTAGTTTCTTGTGTCCAAATTTCAGATCGTTGCGACGGTTGGATCTCCGGGAATTCTCATTTTATCAAGCCTCTATCAATCTGTTTTTGTCAAATCCGAGGCAATCTTTTGGTTTCTTTTGGGGTGAAGTTTTTAATAGATCAAAATTTTGGTTTTAGCTTCCGCTCAATCATTCACCCCCCCTCTGATTGCTATATTCGTAAACTTCGATCCTACAGAATGTTTTTCCCGAAGACCTGCCTTGTATGCCACCGGACAGAGAAATTGAGTTCGTTATCGAGCTAGTGCCTAGCACAACTCTAATCGCGAAAAGGACTTATAGTATGTCCACAGAAGAACTAGTGGAGACGAAAAAGCAGATTGAAGAACTCATGGAGAAAGGATTTATCAAACCCAGTTCGTCTCTATGGGGAGCACCGGTGTTGTTTGTCAAGAAGAAAGATGGAAGCTTCAGAATGTGTATAGACTATCGTGCACTCAATGAGGTGACGATAAAGAATAAATATCCTTTGCCCAAGATAGATGATCTTTTTGATCAGTTAAGAGGAGCGGGAGTCTTCTCTAAGATAGACCTTCGATCTGGATACCATCAATTAAAAATTCGGACCGAGGACATACCAAAGACAACTTTTTCGTCAAGGTATGGGCACTATGAATTCACGATCATGTCCTTTGGATTGACCAATGCCCTGGCATATTTCATGAACATGATGAACAAAGTATTCATGGAATATTTGGATAGGTTCGTCGTCGTTTTCGTTGATGACATCCTAGTTTACTCCAAGACAGAAGAAGAGAATGCAGAACACCTAAGGATGGTTTTGGAGAAGTTAAGAGAGACCAACTATATGCAAAATTTAGTAAATGTGACTTCTGAAAAAAGAAGGTAGAATTCCTGGGGCATGTAATGACTGCCGAAGGAGTAGCTGTCGATCCAAAGAAAGTGGAGGCAGTGTTACATTGGGAGCAACCAAAGTCAATTACCCAAATAAGGAGTTTTCTTGGAATGGCCGGATATTACTGCCGGTTCATTGAGGGTTTTTCATCAATTGCAAGACCTCTTACGCAATTGTTGAAAAAGGAGAAAAAGTTTGTATGGACGCCAGAGTGCGAAAAGAGTTTTCAGGAACTGAAGAAGCGTCTAACCTCGACACCTATATTAGTGTTGCCAGATGTTAGGAACAGCTTTGACATTTATTGTGATGCTTCGCGTCATGGACTCGGATGCGTACAGCCATGGGGACTCGCTTGAACTTCAGTACAGCATATCATCCGCAGACGGATGGACAGACGGAAAGAGTAAATCAGATTCTAGAGGATATGCTAAGAGCTTGTGCATTGGTTTATGCTACCTCATGGGACAAGAGTTTGCCGTATGCCGAGTTCAGCTATAATAACAATTATTAGGCCAGTCTACAGATGTCACCTTTTGGGGCATTGTACGGTCGGCCCTGTCGAGCACCGTTGAACTGGAATGAGATGGGTGAACGACATGTCTTTGGACCGGATATTCTTCAAGAAGCCGAAGAGCAGATTGCCATGATCTGGGAAAGATTGAAGATAGCTCAGTCGAGACAGAAAAGTTAAGCGGACAACCATCGTCGAGACTTAACCTTTGAACCAGAGGATTTTGTGTACCTTAGGGTTACACCACTCAAGGGAGTTAAGAGATTCCATGCCTAGGGGAAACTCGCATCGCGTTACGTTTGGCCATTTAAGATTTTGAGCCACAGGGGCGAAGTTGCTTACCAGTTGGAGTTGCCGCAGTCGCTGGCAGGAGTGCATGATGTGTTCCATGTATCCCAGCTGAAGAAGTGTCTCCTAGTGCCAGACGAGAAAAGACCTTTGGAATCGATTGAGTTACAAGAAGATCTGACATATAAGGAACACCCTGTGAAGATTCTGGACACCAGGGATTGGGAGACCAGGAATAAGTCAACCCGTTTCTGCAGAGTCCACTGGAGCAACTACTCCGAGAGTGAAGCAACTTGGGAGCGCGAGGAGGATTTGAGAAAAGAGTTTCCAAACCTATTCCTTAGTTAGCCCTGAATCTCGGGGACGAGATTCTGTTAAGGGGGAAGGTTTGTAACACCCCAATTTTTGCTTTTCATGAATTTAATTGAAGTTTTACACTTTTGAGAATTTTTGTAATTTTCTGGGATTTATTTGGATTTAATTTGAATTTATTCCCTTTTGAGATAATTAAATAATTAAAAGTTTTAAATAAGATTTTGTTGGAAATATTTTATTTGAGTCCAAAATGTCTCAAAGTATTTTCCAAAATTTTTCTGGAATTTTTCTGATTATTTTGCTATTTTTCTTGAATTATTTGAATTTCTAGTAATTATTTTGATTATTAAATCGCTGGAAAATCCAATCGATTTTACTGTTCATCCGACCGAGTTGAACCCGTGTCAGACTCGAGGCTGACTTGAACCGGATCAAAGCCTGACTCGAACCGGACCAAACCCTAACCCACGCGACCGTTGGATCGAGATTCAACGGCCAGCGTTGAGCCACGTCACCTTCTCCGTGTGGCCGCCGGATTCCGCCGTCGCGCTAGGGTGGACCTCGTTTTCTGTGGTTTTCACGGACGCTGAGGGCACTATTTAATGCGCCGCCACCTGTGTCGTGTTCTTCTCTTCCGTGCGCACACGTAGCCCTAGGTAACCGAGCTCAAACCGCCGTAGCCTCGCCGCAATCGCTCGCCGAAGTTGCGCTAGGGTTCTGCCGAGGTTTCCGCCGCCGTCGAGCCGTCTCTGCCGTGTTGGTGCCCAGTTCTGAGACCGTTGCGATGAGATGCACCCGTGCGTACCACTCACTTCGCCGAAGCATGCCCGAAACGCCGTTGGCCGTGTCGTCGTCTCCAACTTCGCTAACCTAGCTCCACCGTGGACATTGCCAGAACCGCGAGCTCCCTCCGCCGTTGGATGCTCATCGAACGGTCTAGATTCGTCCACGTCACCCGTAAGTGTTTTCCACGTTTCATTTTTAGATCTAATCTTAACCGTTGGATCTAGATTCAACGCTTTAGATTAAGCCACGTAGCCGTAAACCGCACCGTGCTTAGATTAGACCTAGGTCGTTAGATCTAGATCGAACGGTAGAGATGTAGCCACGTAGCTTGGTTACTGCACGGGATTAAATCCATTCGTGACCGTTAGATCTAGATCGTACGATTAGATTTGACCCACGTTGTAGCGTTAGATGCAATCGCAACCATTCAATCGAGATTGAACGGTGTAGTTGGAGCCACGTGTCACCGCCCTGGTCATGCCACGTCACCCCCCAGTGACGCGGTAAACCAGATCCAATCCCGACTGTCCGATTCGAATCGAATGGTCCAGATCGATCGCGTTATACCAAAACGCGTGAGATTGGATCCAATCTTGACCATTGGATTTCAAACCACGGCCTAGATCGAGCCAAGTCGCGCGTAGCCGAACCATCGCGGTCCACGTGGGGGCGCCTGGTCGTCGTTGATGTCAGCGGTGACGTCAGCACGGGCCCGCGTGTCAGTGACCGCACCGACCGCACGGTGACGTCATCCGCTAACGTCACGGTGGGGCCCGCGTGTCAGTACTGTGCGGCCAAGCGCGATGACGTTAGCAATGACGTCATCCAGTGGGTCTCACATGTTAGTGAGACATGTACCCGTGGACCGGGTCCATGTGGACCCGAGCCGAGCCGTGCGCCAGGTCCATGGACCCGAGGTGACGTGGCGGCTTATGATTGGTCCACGTGTCATGATGACGCCATAAATCGATTTTTCAATAGAAAAATAAATGAATTAATTCGGTTTATTCTTTTATTTGATTTTCAAACATCAAACGCTTATAACTTTTGCATTTTAACTCTGATTTGGGTGATTCCAATTTCTAAATTTTTATAAAATTGAGTTCTACTTAATGGTGAATTTGTTTAATTTTTGGACATGAGTTTGCCTCTGTTTATATTTATTTAATTAATTCTTCAAACTTTTAACGATTATAACTTTTGCGTTTTAACTCCAATTTGGACTATTCAAATTTCTAAAAATTTATAAAATTGTTCTTTTTCTGTTTATGACCTTTATTTGAATTTTTGGACACTTTTTGTCCACTGTTTAATTATTTACTGCTATTTGTATGCGTTACGAGTAGACATGGAAGTACCCGAAGGCTTCGAAGGTGAAGTTTTGACCCAGGAGCCAGCTCAAGACCAAGAACAAGTGCTTTTTGAAGGCAAGTTATGCTTTGATCATATTGCTCCTATTTTTGAAAATTAGTTTGATTTAAATTATTGCATGCTAGTTTAATTAGAGGTTGTTTGAATTATTTCTGGGAATTAGGTAAGTGCCAAATTGCAGTATGACACCTTGACTATTTAATTTTGTGCCATGAACCCTTGTCACCCTAGTTGGGGTTTATATTAGTTGGTCATTATTAAATTGCCAACATTGGTTATTTTGACCGTTGTAGTTATTGCTTAGACTCGCTACGTGCACATGACATGATTTTGGACAATCAAATGTTAATCTTGACTTAATGAGATATGGAACTTGTTTTGGAGAAGTGTCATGTGTTATTAATGTTGATGTTGATGGCACGTGGTGCATGGTAATCAACTGGGGTTTGATAAATAGATTTGGACCGGGGCATGTGGCAAGAATGATCGGGCGGGCCAGGTGTGGCACTAGGAAGGTCGATTTGGTTCTTCAGGTAGTCTTGCCCTGGTCACCCTAAGTACTTAACCTTGCAAGCCTTTGAACTGAGCCAATCATGCAACCACATGACTGGAGTGGGATGGTCCTAGTTGAGTAAGTTACTAATAACTTGCATGTGATACCTCGGGGTGTCAACTACACCTTTTGTGTAGCTTGAAAGGGGAGTGTACCAGGGCTATGGCATGGTACCCGTCCAACGGTATGCCGGTCCCATACTTCGTCTCTGTTAAGGGAAGGGATGGTGTGTGGCAAAAACCAGAGATGTTCGCGTGTATAGTTAGCGGTTTCCGAAAGGCTTTGTTACGGTCACTCGCCCTTGCGGTGTTTGACTGTATCTTGTGGGAAAAGTGCATAACCTCTGCAGAGTGAAAAATCTATTCGAATAGCCGAGTCCGCGGCATTAGACATTGCTCGGGAATTACAGTCAAGGGTTAGACTTTCATGAAAATAACTTGGCTTGGGATAATGCTTGGGTTTGGAATGGTGAATTGGGCATAGGATTGGAAAATGCTTTATTTGTGAAATCATTGCGAAAGTTCTGTATTTATTATTTCTTACTACTTTGCAATCTATTACTGTATTTACACTCGCTACTTTACTGCAAATGAACCTGTTAGCCTATCCTTTGTAATAAGCCATGCATATAGAATATTAGCTTGCATTCTGTGCATGACTTGCTGAGTACCAAGTACTCACCCTTGCCACAATACAAACATCAATTGAAGAAGAAGCGACGCCAGCTTTGGAGGAAGAATTTCAGGAGGAGCTGTCTACTTAGGGAGCGAGCCCAGTGAGTTGCCTGTGGTATACTGGATGGCGCCATGAAATCTATTTTATTCCGCTGCAATTATTTCTCTTAATAAGTTTTCACCCTGCGAGGCATACCTTTGTAACTTGACCATAAGGTCGAGCAACCAGTTTGGTTTAATTAAATAAAGTACTTTACTATTTCGTTTAGTATGATTGTGATATATACCGATGTTGAGACTGTGTGCACTAGCGTGATCCTGGACTAGTGCTGAATACACAGAGGGTTCGGATTTGCAAATTCGGGTCCCGACACCACATGAGCAGAATTACCCAACTCATGACCTGGAATTAGCTACTGTAGTGCACAGCCTTAAAATATGGCGCCACTATCCCATCGGAAACCGATGTGAAATATATACTGACCACAAAAGTTTAAAGTATATATTCACCCAATCGGATCTTAACATGAGGCAAAGAAGATGGTTGGAATTAATCAAGGATTATAACGTCAGAATCCACTACTATCTTGGAAAAGCAAATGTGGTGGCTGATGCTTTGGGTCAGAAAAGCCACAGCTTGAATTTGGTGATTGCAGAAAACCAGTCTGACCTGTGTAAAGAGCTTCAGAAGCTAAGATTGGAGGTCGTACCTAGAGGATATTTGGCTACCATGGAAGTAAAGCCGACTATAGAAGAGCAGATCAGGTAAGTTCAAAAGGATGATGATAAGATTCTCAGGATCAAATCCAAGATGGATGAAGGCTTAGCCAAGGATTTCAATGTAGATGAGCTGGGTACCTTGTGGATGAAAAATAGAATCTGCGTACCTCATAAACCTGAATTGAAGCAGTTGATCCTTGAGGAAGCGCTTGATTCTAAGCACTCAATCCATCCAGGAAGTGCAAAAATGTACCAAGACCACAAGAAAAGATTCTGGTGGCCAAACATGAAACGAGAAGTTGCCGAACATGTCGCATTGTGTGATATATGTCAAAGAGTAAAGGCAATGCATCAAAGACCAGCAGGACTGTTGCAACCTTTGAAAGTACCCGAGTGGAAGTGGGAGGAAATCGGTATGGATTTCATTACCGGTTTACCCAGAACTCAACAAGGATTTGATTCCATATGGGTGATAGTTGATTGCCTAACCAAAGTCGCCCCCTTTATTCCGGTGAAAACCACTTACTCCGGAGATCGCCTAACTGAGCTATATATGGCCAGAATTGTATGCTTGCATGGTGTACCAAAGAAGATAGTATCGGATCGAGGTACTCAATTTACCTCAAGATTTTGGAATAAGTTGCAAACGGCAATGGGCACCCGTTTGAATTTCAGTACGGTATACCATCCGCAGACAGATGGTCAGACTGAAAGAGTAAATCAAATACTCGAGGATATGTTAAGGGCTTGTGCTTTGTCATATACCACTTCATGGGACAAATGTCTACCATACGCAGAATTTAGCTATAACAACAGCTATCAAGCCAGCCTAAAAATGTCTCCATTTGAAGCATTATACAATCGTCCATGTCGGACACCATTAAATTGGAACGAGACGGGTGAGCGTCAAGTCTTTGGATCGGACATACTCGTAGATGACGAGGAAAAGATTGCTTTGATTAGAGAAAGACTAAAGACTCACAATCAAGACAAAAGAGTTACGCTGACAACCGCCGTTGTGAGCTGAGCTTTGGGCCAGAGGATTATGTATATCTCAGGGTCACTCCGCTCAAGGGAGTTAAAAGGTTCCACACTAAAGGAAAACTCGCCCCAAGATACATGGGTCCATTTAAGATTTTGAGCCGCAGAGGTGAAGTCGCATATTAGTTAGAGTTGCCGCAATCACTTGCAGGAGTACATGACATGTTCCATGTATCTCAACTTAAGAAGTGCCTTCGATTGCCAACAGAGCAGACACCTCTGGAAGAGATAGAATTGCAAGAAGATCTGACTTATTAAGAGCACCCAGTGAGGATTCTAGACACCATGGATAGTGAAAAAAGAAACAAATCAACCCGCTTCTACAGAGCCCAATGGAGTAATCACTCGGAAAGCGAAGCAACATGGGAACGCGAAGAAGATTTGAAGGAGTTTTCGAACCTATTCTCTAGTTAGCCTCGAATCTCGGGGATGAGATTTTGTCAAGGGGGGAGGTTTGTAACATCCCAAAATTTGCTTTTAATATATTTAGTGTGCTTCTGGGATTATTTGAAATTTTTCGGAATTTATCTGAAGTCCTCGAGAATCATTTGAATTCAAGCTTTTTGAACTAATCGCATTAAATAAAGATCATGCATTTTTGCATAAGCATAAAATCTAAAATTTTGTTTAAAATAAAGATAATTGGAAGACGAGAGTGTTCTCCTCAAATGTTTTCGAAAAACATGTTTTATAGCTTAAGTTGTTGAATTTATAAAAATCTGTACAGATGTCTGATTCACTAAAAGAATATTTGCGAAAAATCTACACGTCGAAAAATCGCGAAACCAACATTGTTAAGCTCCACTCAGTTCCTAGTATTTTAGAGGAATTTTTCAGGATCTGTGGAACCTTTTCGCTATTT
This sequence comes from Rhipidocladum racemiflorum, assembly GCA_036346355.1. NCBI lineage: Eukaryota > Viridiplantae > Streptophyta > Magnoliopsida > Poales > Poaceae > Rhipidocladum > Rhipidocladum racemiflorum. The sequence continues at coordinate 34,060,307 of CM070576.1, read as the reverse complement.
TATTTTAAACCGTTTTGAGAACATGTAGGCGTATATATCTATGTGTGCAACATGTATCCATGTATATGTATGTAGTCAGGAATAAGTGGACGTTTGGTTTCTTTTCCAGCCGTTCTTTCATTCCAGCCACTTCCATCTTTTCATACCCATCAATTACTAGCCACCCAAAAATTTCTCCACCCACGTGAATGCAACCATCCGTTACTAGCCGCCCTAATGAGATTTCATTTCCAGCCGTTCGTGCCTCTCTTCCGCCCTAACTTGGTATGGTTGCTTACAATGCCTAAGGGCCTTGCAACACATACTGCACACTCAGCAAGCAATGAAAACCCAAATCGAACTAACACTGGAGTCTAACGCCTAAAGGGTGACTCTTTATTCTAAGACGCGACTCGGCGAAGGAGTCTCTCTATAAAAACCTACGCTCACTCATCGAGAAAACCTCCACGGCCTGGGTACGGATGCTGCGGCATAGGCGCGAGACGATTGCCATGTCCAAAGAATCGTGTCATCTGTGGTAGTCGAAGAAGCGATGTCCTCCTCAAGCTTTGGCTCCTCGGTCCGCTCGTGCAGCTCGAGCATTGGCTCTGGCTCTGGTGCATACAGTGCCGTCTCTAACTCTCCAATCCTTTGCAGAAGGTGTGACACATACTCTTGAGCTTCCCGCCATCTGTTCTTCTCTGTCGTGATATCCTTGCGGGCCTTCTGTAGCTCCTTGCTTGTATCTTCGAGTACATCCTCCTGGGCGACAACAAGTCGTGCCAACTGTGTAACCATGGCATCCTCATCCTGAATCGCCTCCGGGTCAAGATGGTTATTGCTGCGCGGGTGATAACGAAACACCGTGCTCTCCAACTCTCTGGCGTAGATACGGGTAATGTGCCGCATTGCTCGTCGTGATACTTCTTGGATACCCATTTGCATTGTAGACCTCCTGGCAGTGCAGTGTATCGGGCGATTGCCTGGGCCCTTCTTCCTAGCAGGTACCATAATCTTCACGTCACAAGCCTTGATCAATCCTGCCTGTCTTATTACTTCCACTTGGTATTGCGGCTTCTCAAAATCTCCGAGAGTCTGAAGCATATGCCAAAGTTCTGCGACGTGACCAACCTCCAGATCGACGTAGTTGAATTCTCCCTCCATCTGTCACAAGAGTGCTCACGTAAGAATTCGAAATTTTTAAATCGTGACAAGGTAAGGAAAAATTCAGCAAGAGACAAGAAAGGAAACAATGGGATAAGTCGAGATGTCATTTCTTGTCTTGACAAACTTTTAGCTTTAGAAAATAGGTTTTATCCTCTCTACGACCTTTCTAGCTAGGGTTGAGCCTACGGTCAACCTGGCTATGATACCACCTCTGTCGGGACCCCGAATTTGCAAATCCGGACCCTCTATGTATTCAGCACTAGTCCAGGAACGCGCTAGTGCACACAGTCTTAACATCGGTAAATATCACATTCATACCACTCGATAATAGTAAAGTACTTTAATTAAATAGTCAAACTGGTTACTCAACCTTATGGTCAAGTTACAAATGTACGCCTCGCAGGGCGAAACTTATTAAGAGAGAAATAATAGCAGCGGAAAAATAAGATAACTTCGTGGCGCCATCCAGTATACCACAGTAATCGACCGCTCGCTCCCTAAGTAGACGGTTCCTCGTGGAGCTCCTCCTCCAAAGCTGGTGTTGTCTCCTCTTCAACTGGTGTTGTATTGTGGCAAGGGTGAGTACTTGGTACTCAGCAAGTCATGCACAGAATGCAAGCTAATATACTACATGCATGGCTTGATACAAAGGAATAGCTGTCGGGACCCCGAATTTGCAAATCCGGACCCTCTGTGTATTCAACACTAGTCCAGGAACGCGCTAGTGCACACAGTCTTAACATCGGTAAATATGACAATCATACCACTCGATAATAGTAAAGTACTTTATTTAAATAGTCAAACTGGTTACTCAACCTTATGGTCAAGTTACAAATGCAATACTCGCAGGCTTAAACTTATTAAGAGAGAAATAGTAGCAATGAAAATAAGATAACTTCGTGGCGCCATCCAGTATACCACAGGCAACTGACTGGGCTCGCTCCCTAAGTAGACGGTTCCTCGTGGAGCTCCTCCTCCAAAGCTGGTGTAGTCTCCTCTTCAACTGGTGTTGTATTGTGGCAAGGGTAAGTACTTGGTACTCAGCAAGTCATGCACAAAATGCAGGCTAATATTCTATATGCATGGCTTGGTACAAACGAATAGCTCAAGGTATATTTGCAGAAAACAGCATTTAACAAGTATCATAAATAGATTCGAAAGCAGTAGAAATAAGTAAAGCATAGATAACTTTTCAAGGAGTTTAATAAACATCTTTCCCAGCCTAATCCACTTTTCCATCAACATCATTATTAATCCAACCCAACCTTTCAAATCGAAGTTATTTTTGAGAAAATCTAACCCGTGACTGTAATTCCCGAGCGATGTCCAATACCGCGGACACGGCTATTCGAATAGATTCTACACTCTGCAGAGCTTATGCACTTTACCCACAAGATACAGTCAAACACCACAAAGGCGAGTTCCCGTAACAAAGTCTTTCGGAAACTTCTAACAATACAAGTGGTCCTCCCTGCTATTGCACACTAACCCTTCCCTTAGCTAAGGCGAAGTTTAGGCCAATCAACCGTTAGATGGGTACTGGCCTCACCCGCAGACGCTCCCCCGCACAACTTACACAAAGGGTGTAGTTCACCTCCGAGGTCCCACAGTGCGTTATTAGCAACTTAATCAACTAGGTCCGTCCCATTACGTACATGTGGTTGCACGTTAGACCCAGTTCAAAGGCTTGCAAGGTGAAGTCCTTAGGGTGACCAGGGCAAGACTACCCAAGAACTAAATCAACATCCCCAATGCCACAACCGCCCACCTGATTATTCTTACCACATGCCCGGTCGAAAAACTATTTATCAAACCCCGCTTGATTACCATGCACCACGTGCAATCAACATCAAATGATACATTTAAAAAACAGGTTCAATATATCATTAAGTCAATATTAACATTTGATTGTCCAAAATCATGTCATGAGCACGTAGCGTGTCTAAGCAAGATACTACAACGATCTAATTTCCCATGTTGGCAAATTAATAATGTCCAACTAGTAAACCACAACTAGGGTGACAAGGGTCATGGAACATATGTAAGTAATCAAGTAGTCATACAACAAATTGGTATTTATCTAATTCCCCATATTTAAATAAAGTATTTTCTAATTGAACTAGCATGCAATAGGTTAAATCAAAATAGATTTCAAAATAGGATCAACATGGTCAAAGCACAACTTGCCTTCAAAAAGTACTTGCTCTTGGTCTTGAGTTGGATCCTGAGTCAATACTTCTCCTTCGAATCCTTCCGGCACTTCAACGTCTACTCGTAAAGCGTGCAAATAGCAAATACATCAATAAACAATAGGCAAAAAGTATCCAAACATCCAAATAAAATCCATAAACAGAGAGAACATAATTTATGAATTTTTAGAAACTGAAATCGTCAAATTTGGAGTTAAAACACAAAAGTTATGATTATTTAAAGTTTAAATAATCAATTAAATAATTTTACAGAGAAAAACTTTAGTCCAAAAATTAAATAAAATTCATATTTAGGTAGGTCTCAATTTTATATAAATTTAGAAATTTGAATCACTCAAATCGGAGTTGAAACGCAAAAGTTATAAGCGTTTGAAGTTTGAAACAAAATCTGAAATCATTATTTCGAATTAATAAATCATTTTCTTTTTCGGAAATTAATTATTGCGTCATCCTGGACACGTGTCAGCCTCTGATTGGGTGGCTGACGTCATCCGGTCCATGGACTTGGTCCACGCTCGGCTCGGGTCTACTGCGGCACTCGCCCACGCGGCCCGCTTATCATCGACATGCGGGACCCACGGTCGCTGGCACGCATCGCCCGACGGTGTGACAAGCCCCCGGCCACGTGTCACGTCCGGATTGGTTCTTGCTGCGATAGATCTAAACCCTAAATTCGAAATTGGACTGATCAGATCGCATCCATCCGTCGCGGTTTAACAAATGACGTGGATAGACCCGGCGTGAGACACGTGGGTGCGTCTCAACCCTTGATTCTAGATCTAACGCCCCACATCTAACCCGTGCACTACCGCTAAGCGCCACGTGGCTCCATCTCGTCCCTTGGATCTAAATCGAACGGTGACTAATAGCCCTAAACGGTACTACTCGATCCAATCTACACCGCAAGATCTAGATCCGACGCCCGTAATGCATCTAAGTCTCTACGCAAAGGAATACGTGGCCTCACCTCGAGCGCCGGATGGGGATCGGACGGCGGACAAGCTTTGCAGCTCCGCAATGGCACGGCGCGAAGTTCCGGCGGTAGCGAAGAAGATGACTACGGCTGCAGCGTGTCGGTAGCGACCGATGGAACGGCGGTGCCCTGCGCTGCCTCGACGTGCTCCTCCGGATCTGCACTCCACGCGGCGAAGAAGCCTCGACGACGCGCCACACGCTGAAAACCGTGGCGGTGGTGCTCCAACTTCGCGAGAAATTGGCACGGTTCGGCGTCGGCTCGAGGCACCAGCCGTCTAGGGCAAACAATGCGCAGGACAAGGAGAAGGTGGCGGCGGGTCGGCCCTTTAAATGGAGCCTCGGCGTGCGGGTTTTCCATGAAACCCTAACGGACACGGCGCCCCGCTGGCGCGCAATCCGAGCGTGACTCGGCAGACGATGCAATCGTGGGCATCCACGTGGCCCCGATCGGCGGCCTTCACGCCGCGCGACGCTGCCAGGTATCGCCGCTGGATCTAGATCCAACGGTCGGGCGAGTTATGACCCGACGCGGTAGAGTCGAGTCACGTGGCTCGGTCGGGTTCGGGTTAGACTCGAGTCCGACTCGGACTCGAGGAACAGTAACCGACTCGGTTTCTATTTTCCAGCGATTTAATATTTAAAATAATTCCCAGTAATTCATTTAATTCATTAAAAATATCAAAAGACTTTGGATCATTTTGGACTCAAATAAAATATTTCCAACAAAATTTTATTTGCAAAGTTTAATTCTTTAATTATTTCAAAATGGAATAAATTCAAATAAATTCCAAATAAATCCAAATAAATTCCAGAAAATTCCAAAAATTCACCAAAGTGCCAAATCACACATGAATTTAAGACAAGCAAAATTTTGGGGTGTTACAAACCTCCCTTAATGTAATCTCGCCCCGAGATTCAGGCTTACTACATGAATAGGCTTGGAAACTCTTTCTTCAAATCCTCTTCACGCCCCAAGTTGCTTCACTCTCCGTGGTTGCTCCAATCAACTCTACTGGCGGGTTGACTTATTTCTGGTCTCTCGATCCATAGTGTCCGTAATCTTCACGGATGCTCCTTGTAAGTCAAATCTTCTTGCAACTCAATTGACTCTAGCGGTGTCTGCTCCTCGTGTACTGAGACACTTCTTCAACTCGGGACACATGGAATACGCTATGTACTCCTGCTAACGACTGTGGCAACTCCAGCTGATAAGCAACTTCGCCTCTGCGGCTCAAAATCTTAAATGGTCCTACATAACGGGGTGCGAGTTTCCCTTTGGCATGGAACCTCTTAACTCCTCTGAGCGGCGTGACTCTGAGATACACGAAATCTTCTGGTTCAAAATTCAGGTCCCGGCGACGGTTGTCAGCATAACTCTTCTGTCGTGATTGGGCGATCTTCAACCTTTCCCTAATCATGGCAATCTGCTCTTCAGCCTCTTGAAGAATATCAGGCCCAAGACACGGCGCCGCCGGTCTCATTCCAATTCAATGGCTTCCGACAGGTCGCCCATACAAGGCCTCAAATGGTGACATCTCAGAACTAGCCTGGTAACTATTATTGTAATCGAACTCGGCATACGGCAAACTCTTATCCCAAGAGGTAGCATAAGCCAATGCACACGCTCTTAACATATCCTCCGAGACTGATTGACTCTTTCTGGTCTGTCCATCCATCTGTGGATGATAGGTCAGATCAAGTTCAAACGGGTTCCCATGGCCTCATGCAACTTATTCCGTAACCTTGAGGTAAATTGGGTACCTGCCTGACATACAATCCTCTTTGGCACTCCGTGCAAACAGACGATCCTCGATCATGTACAATTTCGCTAATTTATCTCCCGAGTAAGTGGTCTTCACGGGGATAAAATGGGCTACTTTGGTCAAGCGATCCACTATAACCCATATGGAGTCATAACCTCCTTGAGTCTTAGGCAAACCGGTAATGAAATCCATTCCGATTTCCTCCCACTTCCACTCTAGTATTTTCAGCCAGAGCAATCCTGCCGGTCTCGATGCATTGCCTTTACTCTCTGCATACGCCGCACAATGCAACATGCTCGGCAACTTCACGCTTCATGCTCGGCCACCGTAATCTTTCCTTCAAATCCCGATACATTTTGGCGCTCTGTGGTGAATTGAATACTTGGAGTCATGGGCTTCTTCTAGAATCAATCGCTTCACTCCTTTTGTTCTAAGCACACAAATGCGATCCTTCATCCATAACGTGCCTTGCTCATCCAACCTGAAGTCCTCTGCCTTGCCTTCCTCCTTGATGGACTTAATCCTGCGGATCTTGTCATCATCCTTCTGTCCTTCTCGGATCTGGTCCTCTAGGGTAGGCTTTACTTCTAATGCGGCCAAGAATCCGCTAGGTACCACCTCAATCTTCATTCTCTGAAATTCCTGGCATAGCTCATCCCGATTCGTGGCTATCAACATATTCACGGTATGGCTTTTCCGACTCAAAGCATCGGCAACTACGTTGGCCTTCCCGGGATGGTAATGGATTCCAACATTGTAGTCCTTGATCAACTCTAACCATCTCCTCTACCTCATGTTCAGATCCGACTGGGTGAATATGTATTTGAGGCTCTTATGATCCGTATACACTTCACATCTGTTCCCGATCAGATAGTGACGCCATATCTTCAAGGCATGCACTACGGCAGCTAACTCTAGGTCATGCGTCGGATAATTTTCCTCATGCGGCCTCAACTGCCTTGATGCATAAGCGATTTACCTTTCCATTCTCAGACAAAGACACATCCAAGTCCTTGGCGCGATGCGTCACAATAAATATCAAAGCTTTGATTAACATCCGGTAGAACTAACACCGGTGCTGATGTCAATCGCTTCTTCAGCTCCTGAAATCCTGTCTCACATTCTGACATCCATGCAAACTTCTTCTCCTTTTTCAGCAATTGCGTAAGAGGTTTCGCAATTGTTGAAAAGCCTTCAATGAAACGGCGATAGTATCCTGCCATTCCAAGGAAACTCCGGATCTGGGTTACAGTCTTCGGCTGCTCCCAGTGTAACACAGCTTCTACTTTACTTTGATCAACGGCAACTCCTTCTGCAGTCATTACATGTCCAAGGAATTCTACCTTGTCCTTCCAAAAATCACACTTACTGAACTTGGCGAAGAGTTGCTGTTCCCTCAGCTTTTCCAAAACTCGCCTCAAGTGTTCGGCATGTTCATCCTCTGTCTTGGAGTAGATTAGGATATCATCTATGAACACGACAACAAACTTGTCCAAATACTCCATGAACACCTTATTCATCATATTCATGAAATATGCTGGCGCATTCGTCAGTCCAAAGGACATAACTGTAAACTCGTAATGTCCATATCTTGACGAGAATGCGGTCTTCGGAATATCCTCTGATCGGATCTTCAACTGATGGTATCCTGATCTTAGATCAATCTTGGAGAAAACTCCGGCTCCTCTCAGCTGGTCAAACAAATCATCAATCCTGGGTAGCGGATACTTATTCTTCACGGTGACTTCATTGAGTGCACGGTAGTCAATGCACATCCTGAAACTCCCGTCCGTCTTCTTGACGAACAAAACTGGTGCTCCCAACGGCGACGAACTCGGTCTGATAAATCCTTTCTCCATTAACTCCTCAAGCTGTTTCTTCATCTCTACCAATTCTTCGGTGGACATCCGATAAGGTCTCTTTGCTATCGGGGCTGTACCAGGTACAAGCTCTATCACAAACTCTATGTCCCTGTCTGGCGGCATACCAGGTAGATCTTCGGGAAAAACATCTGGGTACTCATTCACTACTGAGACATCCTCTATGCTGATTGTCTTGGTATCAAGTAACCATCATCTCCCATCTCTAATCGCAGTGGCTTGAAATTCCACTTTCCTTCCACACGGGCTCTCAATCGAGATAGTCCTTCGTCCACAATCCAATACGGCCTTGTGCTTGGATAAGCAATCCATTCCCAAAATAACATCTAAGGTCCTGGGTCTCCAAAATAATAAGGTTCGCTAGGAACTCTATTCCATTTATTAGTATTCTCACCCGGAACATCCTACTTTCGCTCGAGTTCGAACTGTGGGTTTGAACTAAAAGCATGCATTTAAGTCTTGCAATCCCCAAATCGCTTCTAGCAGCAAAGCCTTACGAAACAAACGAATGCGAAGCTCCGTGAGTCAAACAAAATCACAGGTGTACCGAAGTTAACAAGTAACTTACCCAAGACGACGTCAGTAGCATTCTCGCAGGTGCATCTGCGGTGACATGGTTGACTCGGCCTCTCACCACGGTGCAGGATGTGGCTCCTGGTCGGGCGCCCTAGCTGGGTGGATCCTAGATTGAAGCGAATCGGGTCACTCCTGCTGTCTTCTTTGGGCAATCATTGGCAAAGTGTCCTGGCTCGTTGCGCTTGTAGCAAACGTCTCATCGTTTCCTTGCCGATCGCTCGAGCGGCGTTTCTAACGGGGCTGGGTCCGTAGTTCTGATTGACGGGTCTTGGTGCCGTGACGGTGTCCTTGTAGCATTCTATGGCTGGAATCTGAAAAACTGATTTGGTGCAACTCTCGACGCCGCTATGCGTTCCCTGGCGTGATCCTGTTTGTTGCATCCTCGCGCTTCTGTTCTCATCCGGCTTCCTTGCGCTTGTCCTCAAGAATAAGTGCCTTATTCACCAACTCTTGAAAATCTGGAAAGGTGTGGGTGATCACCCTACTTGTAGTCCTGAGTTAAGTCCCTTCATGAAGCGAGACTGCCTGGCTTTATCTGTCGCTACATCCTCAAAGTGCGTAGCGTGCTAGCTTTGTGAACTTGTTCAGTAGTCGGCCACCGGGCTGATTACCTTGCTTGATGCTCAACTCCTCCTTCTTAAGGTCCATGATTCCTTCAGCACGTGATACCGACGGAATGCACCGTGAACTCCTCCCAAGTGATGTCCTCGAGGGTTCACTTGCGTGGCATGTAAATTCTCCCACCATTCAGCGGTCGTTCCTTCCAACCGATGAGAAGCGTAAAGTACCTTCTCATTTCCTATGCATTGAGCTATGTGTAGCTTCCTCTCAATTGACCTTAACCAATCATCGGCCTCCAATGGATTGGCATTCCCGAAGAAAGTGGGTGGGTGAGTCCTCATGAACTCGACAGTCTTGTATTCTCGGCGTTGTCCCCGATTGACTTGGTTAGCAAAGTGGCCTGAGCAAAGGACGTGTTGCATTTGTTGCATCATAGCATGCATCAATCGAGTCCGAGCAATGAGAAAAGCTCCAAATTCTGCATATCCAAAGTGGCGGTGCGGTGCTCCATCATTGGGGTTTTCTGGCTGGGCGAACCACTTCCATTGCTTCCAAAGTTTCATGGTGTTCACCATCTATCGATTTACTCTAGGTTTTAGAGATGAGAGGGAAACAAGAATAGACAAGTAATATGTAACTTATGCTGGGCGAAAGGTGTAACTTTAAGGTCCAACTTTATTATTTTAATCAATAGTAACTTGGTATGGTTGCTTACAATGCCTAGGGGCCTTGCAACACATAATGCACACTCAAAGAAACAAGGAAAATCCAAATCGAACTAACACTGAGTCTATCGCCTAAAGGGTGACTCTTTATTCTAAGACGCGACTCGGTGAAGGAGTCTCACTATAGAACCTACGCCACTCATCGAGAAAACCTCCACGGCCTGGTACGGATCTTTGCGGCATAGGCGCGAAACGATTGCCATGTCCAAAGAATCGTGTCATCTATGGTAGTCGAAGAAGCGGTGTCCTCATCGAGATCCGACTCCTCCGGATCTGGCTCGTAGCTCGAGTAATCTGCTGCAGTTACGTCCGTACAAAGCCATCTCCAACTCGTCAATTCTTCACAGAAGGTGTGACACATACTCTTGAGCTTCCCGCCATCTGTTCTTCTCTGTTGTGATCTCCTTGCGGGCCTTCTGTAGCTCCTTACTTGTATCATCGAGTACATCCTCCTGGGCGACAACAAGTTGTGCCAACTGTGTAACCATGGCATCCTCATCCTGAATCGCCTTCGGGTCAAGAAGGTTAGTGCTGCGCGGGTGATAACGGAACACCGTGCTCTCCAACTCTCTGGCGTAGATACGGGTAATGTGTCGCATTGCTCGTCGTGATACTTCTTGGATACCCATCTGCATTGTAGACCTCCTGGTAGTGCAGTGTATCGGGCGATTGCCTGGGCCCTTTTTCCTAGCAAGTACCTCAATCTTCACGTCACAAGCCTTGATCAATCCTGCTTGTCTGATCACTTCCACTTGGTATTGCGGCTTTTCAAAATCTCCGAGAGTCTGTAGCATACGCCAAAGTTCTGCGGCGTGACCAACCTCCAGGTCGACGTAGTTGAACTCTCCCTCCATCTGTCACAAGAGTGCTCATGTAAGAATTCGAAATTTTTAAATCGTGACAAGGTAAGGAAAAATTCAGCAAGAGACAAGGAAAGAGAGAAGGGGATGAGTCGAGATGTCATTTCTTGTCTTGACAAACTTTTATCCTCACTATGACCATTCTAGCTAGGGTTGAGCCTACGGTCAGTATGGCTCTGATACCACCTCTGTCGGGACCCCGAATTTGCAAATCCGGACCCTCTGTGTATTTAGCACTAGTCCAGGAACGCGCTAGTGCACACAGTCTTAACATCGGTAAATATCACAATCATACCACTCGATAATAGTAAAGTACTTTATTTAAATAGTCAAACTGGTTACTCAACCTTATGGTCAAGTTACAAATGCAATGGCAGGGCTTAAACTTATTAAGAGAGAAATAGTAGCAAATAAAAATAAGATAACTCGTGGCGCCATCCAAGATACCACAGTGCAACCGACCGGGCTCGCCCCTAAGTAGACGGTTCCTCGTGGAGCTCCTCCTCCAAAGCCGGTGTAGTCTCCTCTTCAACTGGTGTTGTATTGTGGCAAGGGTGAGTACTTGGTACTCAAGAAGTCATGCACAAAATGCAAAGCTAATATTCTATATGCATGGCTTGGTACAAACGAATAGCTCAAGGTATATTTGCAGAAAACAACATTTAACAAGTATCATAAATAGATTCAAAGCGGAGAAATAAGTAAAGCATAGATAACTTTTCAAGGAGTTTAATAAACATCTTTCCCAAATTAATCCACATTTCCATCAACATCATTATTAATCCAACCCAACCTTTCAAATCCAAGTTATTTTTGAGAAAATCTAACCCTTGATCAGTAATTCCCGGCGATGTCCAATACCGCTGACACGGCTATTCGAATAGATTCTACACTCTGCAGAGGTTATGCACTTTACCCACAAGATACAACAAACATCACAAAGGCGAGTTCCCAGTAACAAAGTCTTTCTAAACTTCTAACAATACAAGTGGTCCTCCCCGGTTATTGCAAACTAAACCTTCCCTTAGCTAAGGCGAAGTTTAGGCCAATCAAATGTTAGATGGGTACCCGGACTCAGCCCCGGTACGCTCCCCCGTACAACTTACACAAAGGGTGTAGTTGACCTCCAGAGGTCCCACAGTTACGTTATTAGCAACTTAATCAACTAGGTCCGTCCCATTACAGACATGTGGTTGCACGTTAGACCCAGTTCAAAGGCTTGCAAGGTGAAGTCCTTAGGGTGACCAGGGCAAGACTTCCCGAAGAACCAAATCAACATCCCCAATGCCACAACTGTCCCACCTTATTATTCTTACCACATGCCCTGGTCGAAAAACTATTTATCAAACCCCGCTTGATTACCATGCACCACGTGCCATCAACATCACATGATACCTTTCCAAAACAGGTTCAATATATCATTAAGTCAATATTAACATTTGATTGTCCAAAATCATGTCATGAGCACGAAAGGTGTCTAAGCAAAGATACTACAACGATCTAATTTCCCATGTTGGCAATTTAATAATGTCCAACTAGTAAACCACAACTAGGGTGACAAGGGTCATGGCACATATTTAAGTAATCAAGGTGTCATACAAAGAAATTCGTATTTATCTAATCCCCCATATTTAAATAAAGTATTTTCTAATTGAACTAGCTGCAATAGGTTAAATCAAAATAGATTTCAAAATAGGATCAACATGGTCAAAGCACAACTTGCCTTCAAAAAGTACTTGCTCTTGGTCTTGAGTTGGATCCCGAGTCAATACTTCTCCTTCGAATCCTTCCCAGACTTCAACGTCTACTCGTAAAGCGTGCAAATAGCAAATACACCAATAAACAATAGGCAAAAAGTATCCAAACATCCAAATAAAATCCATAAACAGAGAGAACATAATTTTATGAATTTTTAGAAACTGAAATCGTCAAATTTGGAGTTAAAACACAAAAGTTATGATTATTTAAAGTTTAAATAATCAATTAAATAATTTTACAGAGAAAAACTTTAGTCCAAAAATTAAATAAAATTCATATTTAGGTAGGTCTCAATTTTATATAAATTTAGAAATTTGAATCACTCAAATCGGAGTTGAAACGCAAAAGTTATAAGCGTTTGAAGTTTGAAACAAAATCTGAAATCATTATTTCGAATTAATAAATCATTTTCTTTTTCGGAAATTAATTATTGCGTCAGCCTGGACACGTGTCAGCCTCTGATTGGGCGGCTGACGTCATCCGGTCCATGGACTTGGTCCACGCTCGGCTCGGGTCTACCGTGGACTCGGCCCACGCGGCTCCGCTATCACTGACATGCGGGACCCACGGGTCAGTGGCACGTGCACGCCCGCACGGTGTGACAAGCCCCCCGGCCACGTGTCACGTTCGGATTGGTTCTGGCTACGATAGATCTAAACCCTAAATTCGAAATTGGACGGCTCAGATCGCATCCATCCGTCGCGGTTTAACAGCGACGTGGATAGACCCGGCGTGAGACACGTGGGTGCGTCTCAACCCTTGATTCTAGATCTAACGTCCCACATCTAACCCGGTGCACTGCTGCTAAGCGCTACATGGCTCCATCTCGTCCTTTGGATCTAAATCGAACGTTGACTAATAGCCCTAAATGGTACTACTCGATCCAATCTACACCGCAAGATCTAGATCTGACGGCCCGTAATGCATCTAAGTCTCTACGCAAAAAGGAATACGTGGCCTCACCTCGAGCGTCGGATGGGGATCGGACGGCGACAAGCTTTTGCGGCTCCAATGGCACGGCGGCGAGTTCCGCCGGTAGCGAAGAAGATGACTACGGCCGCGGGCGTGTCGGCGTGACTGATGGAACGGCGGGTGCCCTAAGCGCTGCCTCGACGTGCTCCCTCCGGATCTGCACTCCACGCGGGCGAAGAAGCCTCGACGACGGCGCCACACGCGAAAACCGTGGCGGTGGTGCTCCAACTTCGGCGAGAAATTGGCACGGTTCGGCGTCGGCTCAGGCACACCGGCGTCTAGGGCGAACAACGCCAGGGACAAGGAGAAGGTGGCGGCGGGTCGGCCCTTTAAATGGAGCCTCGGCAGCGGGTTTTCCATGAAACCCTAATGGACACGGCGGCCCCGCTGGCGGCGCAATCCGAAGCGTGACTCGGGTAGACGATGCAATCGTGGCCGCCCACGTGGCCCCGATCGGGCGGCCTTCACGCGCTACGCGACGCTGGTGGTGGCCGTTGGATCTAGATCCAACGGTCGGGCGAAGTTATGACCGACGCGGCCGAGTCGAGTCACGTGGCTCGGTCGGGTTCGTTAGACTCGAGTCCGACTCGACCCGAGGAACAAGAATCGACCCGGTTTCTATTTTCCAGCGATTTAATATTTAAAATAATTCCCAGTAATTCATTTAATTCATTAAAAATATCAAAAGACTCAGAAAAATTCCAGAAAAATTCTGGAAAATACTTTGGATCATTTTGGACTCAAATAAAATATTTCCAACAAAATTTTATTTGCAAAGTTTAATTCTTTAATTATTTCAAAATGGAATAAATTCAAATAAATTGCAAATAAATCCAAATAAATTCCAGAAAATTCGAAAAATTCACCAAAGTGCCAAATCACACATGAATTTAAGACAAGCAAAATTTTGGGGTGTTACAATAGCTCAGGGTATATTTGCAGTAAACAGCATTTGACAAGTAACATAAGTAGATTCGAAAGCAGTATAAACAAGTATAGCATAATTAACTTTTCAAGGAGTTTAATAAACATCTTTCCCAGCCTAATCCACATTTCCATTAACATCATTATTAATCCAACCCAGCCTTTCAAATCCAAGTTATTTTTGAGAAAATCTAACCCTTGACTGTAATTCCCGAGCGATGTCCAATACCGCAGACACGGCTATTCGAATAGATTCTACACTCTGCAGAGGTTATGCACTTTACCCACAAGATACAGTCAAACACCACAAAGGCAAGTTCCCGTAACAAAGTCTTTCGGAAACTTCTAACAATACAAGTGGTCCTCCCCGGTTGTTGCACACTAACCCTTCCCTTAGCTAAGGCGAAGTTTAGGCCAACCAACCGTTAGATGGGTACCTGGCCTCACCCAGACGCCTCCCGTACAACTTACACAAAGGGTGTAGTTGACCTCCTGAGGTCCCACAGGTACGTTATTAGGAACTTAATCAACTAGGTCCGTCCCATTACAGACATGTGGTTGCACACTTGACTCAGTTCAAAGGCTTGCAAGGTGAAGTCCTTAGGGTGACCAGGGCAAGACTACCCGAAGAACCAAATCAACATCCCCAAAGGCTACAACCGCCCACTGATCATTCTTGCCACATGCCCCGGTCAAAAACTATTTATCAAAACCCCAGTTGATTACCATGCACCACGTGCCATCAACATCACATGATACCTTTCCAAAACAGGTTCAATATATCATTAAGTCAATGTTAACATTTGATTGTCCAAAATCATGTCATGAGCACGTAGCAGGTCTAAGCAACATACTACAACGGTCTAATTTCCCATGTTGGCAATTTAATAATGTCCAACTAGTAAACCACAACTAGGGTGACAAGGGGTCATGGCACATATTTAAATAATCAAGGTGTCATACAGCAAATTGGTATTTATCTAATTCCCCATATTTAAATAAAGTATTTTCTAATTGAACTAGCATGCAATAATTTGAATCAAAATAGGTTTCAAAATAGGATCAACATGGTCAAAGCACAACTTGCCTTCAAAAAGTACTTGTTCTTGGTCTTGAGTTGGATCCTGAGTCAATACTTCTCCTTCGAATCCTTCCGGCACTTCAACGTCTACTCGTAAAGCGTGCAAATAGCAATACACAAATAAACAATAGGCAAAAAATGTCCAAACATCCAAATAAAATCCATAAACAGAGAGAACATAATTTTATGAATTTTTAGAAACTGGAATCGTCAAATTCGGAGTTAAAATGCAAAAGTTATAATTATTTAAAGTTTAAATAATCAATTAAATAATTTTACAGAGAAAAACTTTAGTCCAAAAATTAAATAAAATTCATAATTAGGTAGATCTCAATTTTATAC
Organism: Rhipidocladum racemiflorum; assembly: GCA_036346355.1. Classification (NCBI taxonomy): domain Eukaryota; kingdom Viridiplantae; phylum Streptophyta; class Magnoliopsida; order Poales; family Poaceae; genus Rhipidocladum; species Rhipidocladum racemiflorum. The sequence continues at coordinate 34,044,534 of CM070576.1, read as the reverse complement.
AAATTTAGAAATTTGAACCACTCAAATCGGAGTTGAAACGCAAAAGTTATAAGCGTTTGAAGTTTGAATCAAAATCTGAAATCATTATTTCGAATTAATAAATCATTTTCTTTTTCGAAAATTGATTATTGCGTCAGCCTGGACACGTGGCAGCCTCTGATTGGTTGGCTGATGTCAGCCGGTCCATGGACTCGGTCCACGCTCGGCTCGGGTCTACCGTGGACTCGGTCCACGGCTCCACGTGTCACTGACATGTGGGTCACCATCGGGTGACGCCATCGCCGACGTCGGCCGGGACTCAAACCACGGTGTCGGCTGTGGGTCCCACGGGTGACGTCATTGGCCGACGCCGCATACGGCCGACAGTGGCCGACATGCGGGCCCGCCATGACGCCGCGTGACGCCATGGTGCGGTTTGGTCACGCCGCCGACACGCTGCCCGGTGATGTCGGCGTTACATGCACGGGGCGCCGATCGCGGCGGTCGCTTCCCGACACGTGGCGCAATCTCGGCCGCTGATTTGAAATTCAACGGCCCAGATTAGATCTCGCTCACGCATTTGGGTTAACGCGTTTGATCTGGATCGTTGGATCTAGATCCAACGGCCGAGATTGGATCTTGAGATTTTTGGACGGATCTCACCTGGGTGACGTGGCGCGATCTTGGACCGCGGCGATGAAGATCCAACGGCTCACGCGCTTATGACGGCGATGGCGACATCGGCGAGCAGGCCACCGGAGACGAAAACGACGCAGCGAGCCTGACGGCGCTTCGGCCTCTCCGCGAGTGGGAGGTACCACGGTGCGCTTTGGCTTGAGGACTCGAATCGGGCTCCAACTCGGCGGAAGACGGCGGACGGCGGGGCGAGGCAAGGACCGTGGCGGAGGCTTCTCCAACTACGGCGAGCAATAGCGAGTCGACGGCGGCGCTAGGGCTAGGCGCCTGGGCAAACGACGACGAGGCAAGGGTGAACCTCGGCGCGGTCCGGCATTAAATGCCGCCTAACGCCGAGATCCTCGCGGAATCCGTGGCGGAGCGCAGATAGACGGCGAGTCCGCTCAACACGGCGAGATGACGTGGACGCACGCGGCCGCCCACGTGGCGCGATCGACGGCCGAGATTGGCTCGGCGCGCCGCTTTAGCGCGATTGATCCCGACCGTTGGATCTTGATCCAACGGTTCGGACCGATCCGGGTTCAGACGCGGTTGGGTCAAGTCAAGTGGCGCAGCTGGCTCGGGTCGGACTCGAGTCCGACTCGGGTTCCGACTCGGTCGGATGAATAGTACTTGACCCAACTCAAATTTCCAGCGATTTAATAATTAAAAAATAATTTCCAGAAATTCATTTAATTCATTAAAAATAGCAAAAGACTCAGAAAAATTCTGGAAAATATTTTAGGGTATTTAGGACTCAAATAAAATATTTCCAATAAAATTTTATTTGCAAAGTTTAATTCTTTAATTATTTCAAAATGGAATAAATTCAAATAAATTCCAAATAAATCCAAATAAATTCCAGAAAATTCCAAAAATTCACCAAAGTGCCAAATCACACATAGATTTAGGAAAAGCAAAATTTTGGGGTGTTACACCCGGCTTGATGACGTCAGCACAGCTCGACCGAGGGGACGGCTGACATGCGGGCCCCACCGCGACGTCAGCATGACGTCACATGCGTGCGGGCATGGACGCTGACATGCGGGCCCGTCGCTGACGTCAGGGGTGACGTTAGCGATGACCGGGCTGACCGCGTGGATCACGTTGGTTCGGCTCCTGCACACGTGGCTTGATCTGGGCCATTGGTTTGAAATCCAACAGTCCAGATCGGATCCAATCTCACGCGTTTTGGAAAACGCGATCGATCTGGGCCGTTCGATTCGGATCGGACAGTTGGGATTGGATCGGCTTTCACTGCGTCACTGGGGGGGACGTGGCATGACCCGGCGTGCAACACGCGACACGATCTACGCCGTTCGATATTGATCGAACCGCTGAGATTTTATTGAAGGACCATGTGGAGGTCCATCCATATTTGTGATGAGTATTTGACTTTATTTGAGCAAGGTGTGCTCATGTTTGAGTTTGATTTGAATCAGAATTCAAAAGGAAGCAATTTGGGTTGTATTGGTCTCTTGCGGTAGTACCGGCTTTTGGCTGGCGATAGAACCGACTGATGAATGAGATATAATTAATTGTGAGCATTTGTGATGTTTATTGTATATTATTGGACAATGCTATGTGATGGTTTTCCTTGTCTCTGATGGTTGCAGGACGACGGTGTTAGGTCATGGTGAGGCGGATGATGACCGGGACTAGGCGAGGTGCGTCGGAGGTCCAGACGGTTGGAGATCGCCGGAAGATGATCGGAGACGGAGTCCGGGCAAGTCAAAGAAGATAAGGAAAGGGGATGATACTAGCTAGATGCCGCGAGGATCGATGAGGGCCGTTGGATCGCGGTCTAGTTGATAGGATAGCGGGTCTAGTAGTATGCTTTGAAAACCGTGCAAGAAAACCCATTATGTGTGAAATCATGTGCTGAAAAATTGGCTTTGAACTGAAAAATTAACTTAGAATTGGTTTTGCAAAATGTGCTTGTGCATGTGTTTGACAATTTGACAAGAAACAGTAAGTTTCGTTTTTACGCGCGGGACCAAGTTCTTAAAAGACAGTAAGTTTTACATGTATGCCAGACCAAATTTTTTGGTCCGTCGTGAATGGCTTTTTGCTCGATTAGGGTTTGTGCAAATTTGGACTTTGAATTTTGATTTGTTTTTGAGATTATGAAATTTGTGAGAATTTCATGATGCTTGAAGTGGACTTTATGCAATGCTCATGTGAGTAGTTGCATGGATTGACATTGAGTCAAGTCGTGGACTTGTGCTCGGATTTGTTTTGTGGTTTGTTCATGTGCAGGTATTGCTCGAAGAAGAATGTGGTCGATGACGGGACCGGAACTAGGTTCATGGAGGAACTGAGGTTCGGGACTAGGTTCAGGAGGAACTGAGGTCTTGGTGGTCAAGGATGTCATGCGGGACGTTCGGGCTAAGAGAATGGTGCACATGATTAAATGGTTAGTCACGTGAGAATGGCAGGAGGTCATTCGCGTGCAAAGTGTTAGTCACGTGAGTATGACAGGTGGCCATACGCGTGCAAAGTGTTAGTCACGTGAGTATGGTAGGGTTGCCATACGCGTGCAAGAGTTGTACTCGGCCAGGTTGGGCCAAGTAGAGTTGTGTTGGATACAGATTCCTTCTAGGGAATAGGAATCGTATTCAGAACTCCTTGTTGGTTGGTCCTTTAAATAGGAGGGGTGTCTCCTGTTAAAGGGCATCAATCGAACCAAGTAGCAGAACAGGCGCAAGGGAGCTTGAGCTTGGTTTTAGGGTTTGTACTCTTTTGATGGGAGTACTTTAGACAAAAGAAATAAAGATCAATTCTTCTAGTTCCTTATGTGCTACAATATTCTCTTTTGGTTCTTGTTTGCATACTTGTTCTAGTTCTAGATTGGTTTTTGTTTTTTGAGTTTCATCTTGATTTGATCCATCAAAAACCTCTCTAGGGTATTGATCTAGTGTTCCTCAAAGTTTTGTTGATAAATCTTTTGTTGTTCTTGATCAATCTACAAGTTTCGATTAGATTGATTTTCGTCAAGTTCTGGAACAGCAAGCTTGCGAAGCTTATAACTTTTGATCCGTAAGTCCGATCGAGCTGATTCTTTTTGGGTTCGATTCGTACTGGAATCTAGTTTCTTGTGTCCAAATTTCAGATCGATCCGACCGTTGGATCTCCGGGAATTCGCGTTTTACCGAACCTCTGTCATTCTGTTTTTGTCGAAAACGAGGCAATTATTTGGTTCTATTTTGGGGTGAACTTTTAGTAGATCAAGAATTTGGTTTTAGCTTCCACACAATCATTCACCCCCCCTCTGATTGCTATATTCGTATACTTCGATCCTACATTATGTGTGTAGGGTTTTGGGTGTCCCTTGCATGGTGGAGTGAGTGGGTTAATCCTAGCCCTTGGTGGAGTGCCCTAGGGTTTTGGACTCATCCAAGGGTGGTAGGTGGCCCAAGAGTAGTATAAATAGACGGGTGGAGGGAGGCCTCCATGCCCATTCATTCTTTGAGTTGTTGTGTTGCTCCTTTGAGCTTTGCCCACATGAAGTGAGGCTTTGTAATCACACATTTCTGAATGAAATGGAAGTTCCAAAACCCAAAATTATTTTCTCGCAATTTAATTCTTGCAATTTACATTATGTCTTTACTTTCGGCATTTACTTTCATGTATTAAATTCAGCATTTACATTCCCGCATTTACATTTATGATTGCTGGATATTGTTCTTGACTTGAGCGATTCACATTCACCTCCTTCTATACTCTATTTGGATCTTCGCTCAAGATTGAGTTCATTTGCCAAAGTTTGTATGCCGCAAGAGTTTATTTGTCAAGTTTCTACTAAGATCGCGAATCTGTCCAGAACTTGTTCTTCGCGCAGTAGTCAGTCTTTGAGTTTTTAGAAAAATATAGAAAAATACTTTTTGATTTATTCTTGTTGGAGAATGTGCGTGACTCATATATTCATCTGTGGAAAAATTTTGGAGTCCATTGATTGTACCGTTTGGGAGCTATGAGGTGAAAACCGAGCCCCAAATTTCCTGATTGATGTTCCTGACTGTCTGTAGTCCGTGATTTTTCATGATTTTTCTACAAGGCTTTTGGAGGTGATTTTTGGTGGAGTGCTTCATGACTCATCTGTTCATAAGATTAACAATTCCCAAAAATTGTGGACCAACATAAATCCACTAACCACCTGCTCCAAGTGGGGACCACTCCTGAAAAATCTGCTTTTGCTTTTTCTAAAAGAGGCTTTTTGGTGATTATGCTTGATCTCTTTTGGAAAAGAAATCTTTGAATTAATTCCTATTTATTTTGGACACTTAACAACCAGGATTATGGTTTACAAATCCCTCACATGATTCATGGTCCTCATCCATGCAAACTCGGGATACACATAGTTGTCGAGTCATTCCGATTTTTGCGGGTTTCGTGAATTTGAGGAGCACCGGTTTTCTTGCAGGATTGTTTTGAGTACTTTGAGTGGGGAAAATTTTATTTGGGATCATTCACCCCCCCTCTGATCGCCATCTCGGTCTTTCAATTGGTATTAGAGCCGGTTCTACTCTTTCATAGATCTTGACCAGTCTCAAGAGCCATGACGGCGGACAAGTACTCCTCTAAGCCTCCAATTTTTGCTGGAGTTGATTATCCATTCTGGAAAATGCGAATGGAGTCATACATCACTGCTCAGGGCTTTATGATCTGGCAGAAGGTGAAACTTCCATATGAGGTTCCGGTCGATGAGAACGTCAATGCCACGAACTTGGCTGACGTTGAGGCAAACGCTAAGGCTAGGAACACTCTCATACTGGGACTTGGCCGCAGTGAATATGATCGGGTTTCTCACCTTCGGTCCGCTCACCAGATCTGGGTGACCCTCAATGCTTACCATGAGGGTACCACACAGATTAAGTCAGTGAGGAAGGACCAATTCAAGCGTGATTACAACAAGTTCGAACAACACGTTGGTGAAAGCCTCGATGAATGCTTTGCTCGATTTTCTACGATCCTAAGCAATCTCCGGTCAGTTGGTTGCACATACTCTAATTCGGAGAATGCTAGGCACTTTTTGAGAGCTCTTGATTTGAGGATTTGGGAGATGAAGGTGACCACCATCACAGACCATACTGACTTGTCGACCTTGACTCTTGACAGGTTGTACTCCCGCCTCAAGACTCATGCGCTCGACATCGTCGCTCGCAAGATGAAATCTCAGTCGATGGCTTTGGTTACCGATCCCATTGGGTCTTCTTCTTCTAGACCCTCTCTTGACTTCTCTTCCGGTTTCTCTCTTTCCGCTCTTTGCGACGTAAGCGATGAAGTTCTGGAACAATTTCCAGAAAACGAGCTTGCTCTTGTTGCTCGCAAATTTTCGAATATTTACAAAAGAGTGAGAGATAGGAAGAGAGGTGGCAAGATCACTTGCTTTGAGTGTGGTGGCCCCAACCACATTCGGGCAAATTGCCCAAAGCTGGAGAAGGGCAAAAATGAACAAGGCGGTCCAAGCAAGAATGACTACACCGACAAGAACCGCAACAAGAAGCCTCCAGCCCGCGAGCCAGTGCGAGAGAAGAAGTACTGCAAGTATGCCAAGAGCAAGAAGCTCTTTCACTGCGTACTCGCCGCTCTGGACGATCTAGACCTCTCCGACACGGAGACATGGAGCGACGAGGACGAGGATGAACCGCGAGAGAATGCGAAGGGCGATGATGACTTCTTCGGCATGTGCTTCATGTCCTCCAGTGCCATAGAAGTATACGACTCCGAGCTGTACAACGACACGGAGGAGGTACTTTCCTATGACCAGCTCAATGATGCTTTTATCAAGCTAGGAAACTTTCATTCCAAGGCTAGAGCTAAGTGTGTAGTGTCAAACAAGGAAGTAGGTACCTTGTCTCGGGAGTTAGCTTCACTTAGATCTTGTTTCTCCCGAGACTCTGATAGCTGTACTCTCTGTGATGCTTTGCTTGTGGAGTTGGAGAACCTAAGGACCCTACATGATAGTGTGGTTTCTGATATTGAGGCTCATAGGTCGAAGGATGCTAGCACATGTTCTGTTGATCCTATTTCTGCTGATGCTAGTTTTCTTCATGCTCATACAACTGCATCTTGTGATAATTGCCCTAAATTGCTTGCTGAAATTGATGCTATGAGCTCACACCTTAGGAAGCTTTCTGCTAGAAATGATGAACTTGGATCATATGCTTCTAAGGACCCAGTCAGCTCATGTGAGGGCTGTAAGCTACTAAAACTTGACAATGATGCTTTGACTGTCAAGTGTGCTAAATTTGCTAAGGACTTACTAGTTAAGTCACCTACTGGTTACTTGCTGTGTGTTGGGGTTAAGGAGGACGTGGTCAAAGTCCACGAAGAGCTTAGGAACAAATTAGAAGCCCAGATTGGTAGGATTAGAGATGCTCCCTGTGTGTCTTGTGAGTCCCTCAAGATTGAGGTTGCTGTTTATAGGGAGAGATTTGCTCGTGCTATTCGTTCTTCTCCATCTGGCTTTTCTTCTTCTACTCCTTCCTCCTGCTCTTCTTGTGCCTCACTTTTTCGGGAGTGCCAGTACCTTATGAGCACCCTCGAGAAATTTGTAGGAGGCAAAAAGAAGCTCAATCTCATCTTAGACCAATCCAAAATTAGCAGATTCAATCAAGGTCTAGGATTTGATTCCTTAGAGCACGCACGGGCGCATCCGCCTACTATTTTGCGCGCCTCCAAGAGTTGAGAGATCGTGGTTGCTCCTCAAATGAGCACCACTGTGTTTAGGTCAGCAGGACTTGTCCACGGGATCTCTGACTAGAAGGGTGCTTCTCCTGTTGCTTCCGCCCCCAAGACAAAGTATACTTGCACCTTCTGTCAGAAGGTTGGACATCTTGTTGATTTCTGCTTCAGACGCACCAAGATCATTCGGCGTGAGCGTGTTAGTGTCCTTAGGGGTATTCAGGGTCATCCCCAGACTCTGAGTGCTTCTAAGGCACCCACTACTTCTAGACAGGTTAGGGATTTGCCTGTTTTTGGACAGCGTATGGGGCTTGGTTTTCAGGCTTCTACCTCTAGTTTTTGCCTTGGAGCTGTCTCGAGTCAGTCCTTCTGCCGTCCTCGTGATATTTCTTGTTCTTCCCATCGTGGTAGATATCAGCGGTGTGCGTTTGCTTCCTCCAGCAGGAGGTCTTGGCAGCACCATGTTGGTCCGGCCTTTGCGCGCCGGCGGACCTTCCCAGCACCATGTTGGTCCGGCCTTTGCGCGCCGGCGGACCTTCCCAGCACCAGCTCCCAGACGTCCTAGAGGGGCTGTTTCTGAGCTTGTGAGATTTGAGCCTCAGAGAGATACCAGAGTCCAGTCTTCTACCCTTGTGACTAGTACTTGTGCTCGTCATGTCACTCAGTATTGGGTTCCCAGATCTGCTCTTATCTGCCCCAATACTGAGTCTTTGAACTCACAATCTCATTAGTTCTTGAGCTTGATCAGTTCTCTTTTGTATCTCTTTATAAGCCCATATGGCATATCTTGAGGGGGAGCTGATCTGTATTATATGTTCATATGTGTATATTTAGCATTTGCTTCTGTTTCTTTGGGATTCTTTTCATTTTGGTTGAGTCCACTTCACCTAGACTTCTGGCATGCCTCGGCATGGACCTCTCACCTTATGCTTTAGGGTGCTATTCTTCTCTTTTTCTCGGTTGAAAGACCGAGATGGTGATCAAAGGGGGGGTGAATGATCCTAAATAAAATTATCCCCTAATCAACGTACTCCAAACAATCCCGCAAAGAAAATCGGTGCTCCACAAAATCGCAAAACCCGCAAAATCGGGAACGACTAGACAACTATGTGTATCCCTAGCTTACATGGATGAGAACCATGAATCATGTGAGGGATTTTTTAAATCACAATCCTGGTTGTCAAATGTCCAAAGCAAAGAGGGATCAATTCAAATACTTCGTTTCTAAAAGAGATCAAGCCAAAACACAAAAGCCTCTTTTAGAAAAGCAAAAACAGATTTTTCAAGAATTGTCCTCACTTAGAGCGGGTGGATGGTGGACTTCTGTTGCTCCAAAAGTTTTGAGAATTTTTCAACCTGTGAGAATATGAGTCATGAAGCACTCCACCAAAAATATCCACAAAAATCCTTCTAAAAAAATCAAGAAAAATCAAGAACTACGAACAGTCAGGATCTTCAATCAGGAAATTTGGGGCTCGATTTTCACCTCAAAGATCCCAAACGGTGCACCAAGTGGACTCCAAAATTTTTTCACAGATCTATATATGACTCAAGCACCTTCTACAACAAGAATCAATCAAAAAGGATTTTTCTAGATTTTTATAAAAATCGAAGACTGACTGCTGCGCGAAGAACAAGTTCAGGACAGATTTGCAATCGTGATAGAAACTTGATCTCTAGTCTATCCTAGGGTGCAAGAAAGATGTAAAACCAAATGAGCACCCTCAAGACATCCTTTATAAACATCATTTAGAAGGAGAGGAGCAAATCCAAATTGCGAGAAAGTAAATTACGAGAATTTACATGCGGGAAAGTAAATGCTGAATTTAAATTGCGTAAAGTAAAGACATAATGTAAATGCGGAATTTAAATTCACAAGAATGTAAAGAAAATCTTTGTATTTTCTGGTTGGAAGGTTTACAAAGCCTCACTTCATGTGGGCAAAGCTCAAAGGAGCAACTCAAACCTTCAAGTGAGGGAGGACACCCCTCCCCCTCTATTTATACTACTCTAGGGCCACCTACCACCCTTGGATGAGTCCCAAACCCTAGGGCACTCCACCAAGGGCTAGGATTAACCCTCTCATTTCACCCCACACATGGGCTTTACATGGGCCACATTGGCCATACATGGGTTTTACACACAACCCGATCAACCCGATGCAACGGGCCTTCATCCGTCGGACTTGACCGCTCAGTTTCCTCCTCTTCGAGCCTCCAACCCGAACCGAAAACCTTGAGCCACCTCAAGTCCATTTCCATGGCATCCAAGTGATCCTGGTTTGAGCCTAACCATCTCGTCGGCATCCTCGACCGCTCCGGACCTCGGTTCTCCCAACCTAGTCCCGGTACTCACCAACGACCATAGCTGCCTCAGAACTCAGACCACAAGGAACAAACCATTTTGCACATACCACATTGCACATACCTTTTTCTTCCTGCATGTTAGTCCACAATTATCATTAATTCAAACATGCAATACCGAGTCAAATCAAACTCAAACCTAAGCACACCTTGCTCAAATAAAGTCAAATACTCATCACAAATATGGATGGACCTTCACATGGTCCTTCAATCTCCCCCTTGATGAGTATATTGACAAACCACACAAAAGGCATAAATTTGAGTTTGAAAACAAAGGAAGAAAAGCAATTTGATTGCAAAATCATATTTGGTCCAATTGAAAGAGAAAGAAAGATCATGACCAAATAGATGAAAAGATTTTCGGAGCTCAACACAAGAAAGAACAATTTTTCGACAAGAGCTCCAAAAACCAAGAAATCCTCCAAGAAGCTCAAAATTGCTCATGATCCAAATGCAAGGACAATTGTTCATCATGATCATGAGAAAGCATTTTTTTTAATTTTCTAAGATGCATGCCTTTTCTACGTTTTCTCCCCCTTTTGGCAATATAGGCATCAAGAGAACAACTTTTGCATGAAATGCAACCTAGAAGAGCTTTGAGGATTATGCAAGTGACCACTTAGACAAAGTATGACACCAAGCTACTCAAGTTCAGATTATGTCATCCAAAGTCATATCCAATGGCATATTTCAATTTTTGCTAACTAGCTCAAAAGAAGTTATATTACTTTAGCATGATTTCAACAATAGCAACACTTAGCATAACTTCAAGACTAGAAGCAAAGCCAACCAAACGAGCAAATGGATATACTAGAGTTCAACCTAGTCAACACTTTGGGAAACTACAAGTTCATAAGAGAAGCCTCATGCTCAATCATCTCTTTAAATGCAAATTTTTAGATTAATGCTTATAAAGCGGTATGAGAGAGTTAGGCTTAGTGAAGCACATCCTCGACTAGGAGCCATCGACAAAGGCCTCCGAAGCTTCACTCTCCTCCACAAACCTTTGAGGGTTTAGAGAGTTTATCCTAGAGAAACACAACCTCGACTAGGAGCCATCGACATAGGTCTCCTAGGCATCACTCTCTTCCTCTAGTTCTTTTTGCATTTGTCGGTGTATTGACTCAAGCCATTAGCAACCATCTCAAGCAAGAAGCTTAAAAGAGTGGTTTTGGTCATACACACTTCATTCCAAGTTCATCCCAAGTGCAATGGGAAGCAGTCTCGTGAATGAAGAGTGTTGAGTTCAATTTTAGCACAAAAGAGTCAATTTATATTTTCAGCACTTAGATTTATGAGAATTGTTGAGGATTCTAGAATGAAACAATGTAGCTAACCCAAGTTACTCTAGGGACTCTAGTAGAAACCCACTATTTCAATAAGCATGGCATAAGCATCTAGAGAAGAAGTATAGCAAGTAAAAGCCAAGTTTCATCAAGTTTTCAGGAAAGCTCAATTTTAAAATGTTGGCTAGTTTCATAGGATATACCAAATTGGATATGACCTAGATCAACAAATATCTTCAGAAAAGTAGCTAGGTGCAACATATCTCAATTTTATCAATTGCGTAATTGACAAAGCTCGTAAATGAAAAACAAGTCTATATGCAATGCAAAAGAATCAACTCCAAGTTCCCCCTCAACAAGTGAGTAGATTAAGCATAAAATCTGATTGAAGTTGAGTTATTAGCAATTTTAGATTCAAAAAGATGAATTGAACTCAACTGAAACCAGAAAAACAGAAATGATGAGAAGGAATCAAGAAACTGACAAATGGGTAGTCTAGGAGCATAGATAACATGAAGAGAAACACTAACACTCAGACTCGCTCTCACCTTCCCCATATGACTTATATAGGAAAGCTACATCTCCAACTCCAACCCAGGAGCAAACACAGACCCTGTCTACCCAGGGGGCCCAACACCTGCTAGACCTAAAAGACTGTGAGTGAGCTCAACCGAGAAGAAGAGAGGAATAGCACCCTAAAGCATAAGGTGAGAGGTCCATGCCGAGGCATGCCAAAAGTCTAGGTGAAGTGGACTCAACCAAATAAAAACCATCCCAAAGATACCCAGAAAGAGAAAGGAAATCTCAATATACATATGAACATATAATACAAACCAACTCCCCCTCAAGATATGCCATATGGGCTCATAATCCCAAGCTCTCCTCTCAAGGCAACAAACCTGGATCTATCTGTGACACTACGGTATGGTGTGACATTATAGAATGTGAAATTAGAGAATAAAACCTTTCGGCTTGAGGTTTACTCGCGTTTTTGGGCCGTTTGAAGTGATGTGTCACCACGGAGTGTCGTAACCTTTTAAATGGTGCATGTTAAGGTCAAAAACTTTATGAAATATGGTATGGAAGGTTAAAACCATAAGGTATGGAGGTTAATAACGTTTTCGGGCCGTTTTCGGGCCGTTTTCGGGCCGTTTTCGGGGTTTTGGGCCTTCCCGGGGGAGTTTGGGCCTTAAGTGGGCTTTGGTGGGATGGAGTAGGTCTCCGTAACGGACTAGGATTGGGTGTGGGGGCTGGTAAAAGGGCTCCCCACCAGCCCTTGGGCGTTCACCCCTGCCCCTTGTGCGCCCTTCCCCCCACTTGCCCTTGCCCTAGCCGCCTCCCTCCTCCCTTGGCCGTGCGCCTCCCCCTCCCTTGCCCCATTGCTCCCCACCTCTCCACCACCTCTCCTCCACCCCTTGCTGCCCTAGGGTGGCCTCCCCACCCCTGCATCCTCATGGATCCATCCGAGGAGCGAGGAGCGAGGAGCGAGGAGCGAGGAGCGAGGAGCGAGGTGCGAGGTGTGAGGAGCGAAGAGCGAGGAGATCTATTGGAGTTTTCGTGCGTCGGGCAAAGGTATGACCATGGGAACCCTGGGGATTGATCTAGGTACTGTTATTAAGGTGTTTATCAAGTTTTTAGATCAATTGGAGGTGCTGGATTGGAGTAATTTGGGTTAGATCTAGATGTTGCCACGTTTCTGTTTTGGGACAGCATGAGCAGTCGGGCTAGGGTTCGACTTTTTGTCGATTTATAATCCGATTCTGTCCGTACAGATGTTGAAGAAGTTGTAGATAATTTAATTATATTTCCGTGGACATAAAGCACGTTAAATTCCGATCAGCCGTTTGAAAGTTATGGCTGTTTTACCGAGCGTGTTAAAATCTGTGACGTAATTGGAACAGATCACGGTAATCTGTAGATTAGATGACTTTAGAGTCCGAATCAGTCTTTCCATATACCTAGAGAAAGTTGGGAAATTTCCTAAGCTACACGAGGATGTACTCGTTTAATTGATTCAGAGTCCCAGAACTCAAGTTATGCCTTTTGCAAGGCTGCTGTCCCGCCGGGACAGAACCTCTGTTGTTAGGTTTTGCGGGTAGATGGCAATGTCGGGGTACATGAGGGTTTGCGTACTATTTTGTGGTTATGTTTGTGAGCGTGTGGTACATATGTGCAGGTGGTGCGACCCCGGGAGTGCCCTCTACTTCCCGCCAATCCGTTGCACGTGGTTGAGGCAAGTGTGTTGTGATGGATAGCGATTTGTAGGTTGCTTGTTGAGAATAGATGGAATTGACTACATGATATATGATCACTTGCCATGCTTTTATGATTGCCAATGATATGATGAGCATGTTTAATATGTTATGATGCCATGTGTTAATATGTGAGTTAAATATGATGTTGGCATAAATGCATACATGGCATGTTACATGGCTCGGACGGTGAGAAAGTCATAACTAGTCCGGGAAGGTCGGTGAGAAAGTTATGACTAATCCGGAAAGCCATTGAGTAAGTCCTACATCGTGATTCCATCCACGTGGTGTTTGGAAGCGAGGAGTAGGCACCCTCCATCTTCGGGATGGAAGGGGGGAGAGGGTGCACACCGACGGGTGTGTACTCAACCATACCGGTATGAGTTTCCAAGGAGATATGAGCATAGCATTGCATTGCATTGCAATACATATTTAATGATGATGATGTTGTTATGTGCTCAAGTATGAGATGTTATATGTGATGTAAGGTATTATTGTCTTGTAAATGATCTTGTTGTCCATTACAATATGCTTGCTGAGTTTTCGAACTCACGCTTGTGTTTTATGTTGTTTTTAGGTACTTTGAGATCGGCATGCGGGAAAAACGGGTCTAGCTACACTTCTACACGTAGCTCCACCATCATAGTCCATAATTAATCACTTGGAGACATGATATTAAGAGTTGTGCCATAAACTTAATGTAGGGTTTAATTTAGCATGCTTGTGATTCCTTAGTTGCTTGGTTATAGCTTATGAAGTGGTTGAGCATGCTTTTATTGGCGTAATTTGATGATATATCCATTTTTGTTGATGTTTTATTTGTCGTGTGCTATGACATATCTTGCCATGATATTGATATTGTGTTAATTCACGTTAAAACAAAGGAGATGCTGCCGAAATCTCGGTTTTTAGCATGTGCACCTTTGCTGGAATTTATGTTTAATTATGGTATTTAGATGTTGTTTAGTTTATGTTTGGTAGCATTCAGGCTTATTAAATGCCGGGGTGTTACAGTTGGTATCAGAGCGGGCTGTAGGTCCTTGGAATGCGTATTTTTAGTGTCATGCCATAGGGTACAACTAAAATATGATGTGGAATAACTTAGAAACATGGCTTAGGTTTCAACTAAAACTTTGTCATAGGATAGCAACATTAAAACTTGCAAAAAAATGGTATAACTAATCTAAAATTTGACACACACTGGATGCACAGTAGGAAAGGGTATGGGTATCGTTTCTTTACGCTTAAATGTTGTATTTAAGCTTTGATGTTGAATGCTTCTTTTGGCAATGCATGTTGCTATGTCAATGATATATGTTGTGGTGATAAGAATGGGGTTGTGGTACCGAAGGGTTTCGGTCACCTCTTGTTGTTTATAGTTAGGGTGAGGTTTGACGGTGTGGCCGGTTAGCGCCATCACCGAAGAACTGTTAACCCCTGTAGGAGAAAAGCGCTTACCCTTTCTCGTCAGAATCGGGTAGTTGATTGGAGACGAAAAGGAAGAGTTAATGGTGGTTTCCTTCGGATGTTCTTTGTCGTTCTGACGGTCGGTGTTTGTTGCTTTTCTTGGCTTTAGCTGTTTTGAACCAAATGAAAAGGTGATGGGCTTTCGCGGATCGTTCCGTATGCGGTGTGTGGTTTTGTCTTCCTTGGGTGAAGACGAAGAAGAGGAGTTTAGTGTTGCGCTTCTTTTGGGCGCCTTTCCAGTTTTTGATGCCTGTTAATTGCTTTATGAAGAACAAGCATTCGATTTATTCCAGTGGTTGTCTGTCTCCAAGGCTAAAGGAGTTTTGTTCGGAGTTGTGCCAGACCTAGCTGTCAGGGCTGAAGTTCTGTGGCTTCGTAGTAGTAAGTGGTGTTTGATTTCATCATTTTACTGGTTTGAGAAATCATCTTTGAAAGCCCCTCTTGAGTGGTGAAAGTTAGGGGTTTGGTGTTAAGGTTTTATTTGAAAAGGTTAATGGAGCACTTGGTTCCCTTTCGAGAAAAGTTGTCTTCCAACCAGTTTCCTCTATGGAAGTCTTTGAGATTGAAAAGTGTTTTGGAGAATTCCTTTGCATAACCAAGTTTGGGTTTGTCTCATTGCAATTTTGAGAGTCAAGTTTCCTTATGAATTTGGGATGAGTTTTAAAACTAAAATGCTGTAAACAAAGTAAGTAGTCTTTTGACTGAAATCGTTTGTCCCTAGTAAGAATTGATGTTTAGCATGTTCTGTAGTAGGTAACAATGTGGTTTATGGATTGATGTGTTGCTAAGTTAAATTTTGAGTTGAATCAATTCAATGTGAGTAAAATCTCTAAGTTTGAGAATAAATAGACTACTAGTGTTGTAGTTCACTCTTAGCGAGAATGATTGAAAGTGTTAATGTTCATGCTTAGAATCTGTTGCCTTGCTTTAAAAGTGCTTATGATCCTCGTTAATGTTAAAAGTTTAAACCTTGATGCATAGTTAAAACATTAAGATGATGTAAACTGCTGATATTGTTAAGAGGGGAGATATCTAGTGCAAACCCCTTTTACCGTGAAAACTCTGTGAAACCCACGTGTAAAAGTTTTGAAAAATTCTCAAAAAATTATCATATGTAGGGGAGATGAGGTTCTACAACCCTGTAAAATTTGAAGACCAAACTCAATTGCATTTGAAAGATATAAAAAAGACAAATTTAGTATGAATAGTGATTTTTCACTATTTAGCACTATTCATTTTGCAATTTGTCTTTTTCATATCTTTCAAATGCAATTGAGTTTGATCTTCAAATTTCACAGGGTTGTAGAACCTCACCTCCTCTACCTATGATAATTTTTTGAGAATTTTTCAAAACTTTTATACGTGGGTTTCACGGAGTTTTCACGGTAAGGAGGGTTTTCACTGGATATGTTGCCTTGTTAAGAAGCTTTGCTTGGTGTTTAAAGATGTGCTAATCTAACGGATTAGTAGAGACTAGTGACTTTAATTTGGAAGTTGATTGGAGTGGTTATTTATGTTGTTGCAAAATACTAGTATATTTGGAAGTATGCAGTTGTGACCCTTCAATGCTAGTTTTCAATCTATTTTAAATAGTTGGAGTATGTTGTAATTTTGTTATCACCTATGTATAGGGTAGCTAAAAGTAATGTTGATCGGTTGATGATTATGCCCATTTGTTTTTATTGATGACTTAGTAGTGGTGGTAGTTGTGTAGAATACTTGTTGGAAACCATTGACTAAATGGAGGGTGTTGTAACCTGTGGTGATGGAGTGAACCATGGACAATTAACCTGATATAGAGTTTTATCCTTAATGAATGTATGCCTTGGAATCCTAGCTATGAACTTTGTCTTGTAGAGATAATATTTACATGTTGAAGTCGTTGTTTAACTGAATAAGGTTCGGTTATCGAGACGTGAATAGATAGGAGGTATGAAATTTATATGTTGATCTTCTTTGAAAGATTTGTGGAAGTACTATGTTTCAAATTTAGAATAAGAAGTAATATGATTCGGTGATCCGTGGGGATCATATCATTATAGTCTTGGTTGGGTGCCTTCTTGATAAGCATCATAAACCCTTATTAAAAGTTTTGGGAATGGTAACTAGAGGAAGAATTTGTTGTGAAGCTTTTGGTTGAATTGTGTTGGGGCTCCTCGTGGAGTAAAAAGTGATTATTAAAGTCTTTTAATGGAAAGCGTAGTGGAATTCTAGAGATGGTTCTTTTTATGCTGAGCTTGTGATTAAAAGCTTTTGGACTGGTTTGGTTGTTTGCCATTTTGGTTGAAGGGTTTTCGGTCAAGGTGTTCCTTATGTCAGAGTTTGAGTTTCCCCAAAACTCGTAATGTTTGGTGTCAACCTTTGGTTTTGGCGAATTTGTTTAGTTCGTGTTGTGAGTTTGGATTTACATCCAAAAGTTTTGAGTCGATCGCGCCCTTCGCATTCGTGACTGGATTATCTTTGGAATTAATTTTAAAAGGAAGCAGATGGTCTTAAAGGGTTGTGTTGGAAACTTTTGAGTTGAGCCCTTAATGTGTAACTCTTTTTGGCTAGAGTTGGAGTTGTTTTGAAAATATGTGTGATGTTGCGAGTACTTCAAAAAGGTGGACTTTATGAAAGTTTTACAAAGTGATTTTGTTAGTGAGGTGTTCCCCTTTTGGGAATGAGTTTCCCTCTCCTTGAGGAAGTTCGTGATGGTTGTGGGAGCAGATGCTCGACTTGAAATTTTGATGTTCTTTTCCAAAATGTTGAATTTGGATGAAATGCAATGTTGTGCAAGTTCTGTTTTCAACTGATGTGGGGTCTTTACGACGTGGTGTTTTATCACAACTATGCTGCCGTCATAGTCTATATGAATTTCCGCAACCTTCGATGTTAATTGTGTTTCCATCATTTGATACCGAGGAAGAAGTCATTTGGTGAATGACTATTCGGTGCCGTTGTTACATGATGAATGAAGGGTGAAAAAGGAAAACGAGACATTGTTTATGCATAATTAATCATAAAGGAGTCGACGAGCCAGGTCGGTGAGAAAGTCATATAAGGATATATGACTAATCCGGAGTGCTCTTGAAAAGTGTGCATGCATGTCAAGAATCGAGATGTCCATTTCTTTCTAGTATGAAAAGAAAGAATGAAGAAATTATGGTATTTTGGTTGTAGTGTAGGGGATTTATGCTTCCTTTGTGATTTGGCTTGGATGTTGCCGAATTCTTTCCAAAATGGTTGTTAACGCTTTGGGTTTGAGTTGTCGTGTGTACACTTGGGGTTGATACCTAAGTGTTTTTGTGTGAGGGCGAGACCCTCTTAAGAAAGGAACCAATTGTGGTTTGGTAAGGTTTTTCGATCCTAGCTTGGGGCTAGGTGTTGAACCCTAGTGGTATAAGGGTGGTTTGTGATGGAGGTTGATGATGTATGGGTTTAACCATTATTAAGTGTAGCGATGGGTGGAAGTGAAGTTGACGGTAGTTCGGTGATATTTGTCCTGTCGTGAGCATTTGTCGTCACTAGTTGTTCTTGGATTTGAGTCTTGTCCGGGAAAGGATGGAATAAAATGTTAGTATGATGGTGTATCGGAAGGGCAAGTGTGCCTTAATGAGTTATCCCCTCGATGGAAATTTTCGGGAATGTAGAAAGGTCGTTAAAGGAATTGTGACTTCCTTTGATTATGTCATGTTGAGTTTAATGGAGTATGGTAGTCAGGTTGGTTGTGATAGAAGTATGAAGTGTTTGCCGTGAGGATTCGAGCGTTTTGGGTTGATGGAGCCCTTTGTGGTTGAAACGCAGATTCTGTTGGGGAATTGAAGTGAAGGTCGATTTGTGAGGGGTTGCCCTTAGTTGAGCTAGATCAACACTTTTTCTCTATGTGTTGGTTTTGGGAACTCGTTTGTTGTTTGTTCCAGTTTTAGTCGTTGTGTGAATGTTTTGTGCTGCAGAGAAGCCGTTTGTCCCTTGGGGATTTTGTCATTGATTTTGGCGTCCTTTGGATTCGAGGTCGAATCCTGTTGAAGGGGGGGAGAATGTGACACTACGGTATGGTGTGACATTATAGAATGTGAAATTAGAGAATAAAACCTTTCGGCTTGAGGTTTACTCGCGTTTTTGGGCCGTTTGAAGTGATGTGTCACCACGGAGTGTCGTAACCTTTTAAATGGTGCATGTTAAGGTCAAAAACTTTATGAAATATGGTATGGCAGGTTAAAACCATAGGGTATGGAGGTTAATAACGTTTCCGGGCCGTTTTCGGGGTTCTGGGCCTTCCCGGGGCAGTTTGGGCCTTAAGTGGGCTTTGGTGGGATGGAGTAGGTCTCCGTAACGGACTAGGATTGGGTGTGGGGGCTGGTAAAAGGGCTCCCCACCAGCCCTTGGGCGTTCACCCCTGCCCCTTGTGCGCCTCTTCCCCACTTGCCCTTGCCCTAGCCGCCTCCCTCCTCCCTTGGCCGTGCGCCTCCCCCTCCCTTGCCCCATTGCTCCCCACCTCTCCACCACCTCTCCTCCACCCCTTGCTTCCCTAGGGTGGCCTCCCCACCCCTGCATCCTCATGGATCCATCCGAGGAGCGAGGAGCGAGGTGCGAGGAGCGAAGAGCGAGGAGATCTATTGGAGTTTTCGCAAGGCCGGGCAAAGGTATGACCATGGGAACCCTGGGGATTGATCTAGGTACTGTTATTAAGGTGTTTATCAAGTTTTTAGATCAATTGGAGGTGCTGGATTGGAGTAATTCGGGTTAGATCTAGATGTTGCCACGTTTCTGTTTTGGGACAGCATGAGCAGTCAGGCTAGGGTTTGACTTTTAGTCGATTTAGAATCCGATTCTGTCCGTATTGATGTTGAAGAAGTTGTAGATAATTTAATTATCTTTCCGTGGACATAAAGCACGTTAAATTCCGGTCAGCCGTTTGAAAGTTATGGCTGTTTTACCGAGCATGTTAGAATCTGTGACGTAATTGGAACAGATCACGGTAATCTGTAGATTAGACGACTTTAGAGTCCGAATCAGTCTTTCCATATACCTATAGAAAGTTGGGAAATTTCCTAAGCTACGCGAGGATGTACTCGTTTAATTGATTCGGAGTCCCAGAACTCAAGTTATGCCTTTTG
The DNA here is from genome assembly GCA_036346355.1 of Rhipidocladum racemiflorum. Classification (NCBI taxonomy): domain Eukaryota; kingdom Viridiplantae; phylum Streptophyta; class Magnoliopsida; order Poales; family Poaceae; genus Rhipidocladum; species Rhipidocladum racemiflorum. Next base: position 34,024,726 of record CM070576.1, on the reverse strand, counting down.
CAAGGCTGCTGTCCCGCCGGGACAGAACCTCTGTTTTTAGGTTTTGCGAGTAGATGGCAATGTCGGGGTACATGAGGGTTTGCGTACTGTTTTGTGGTTATGTTTGTGAGCGTGTGGTACCTATGTGCTGGTGGTGCAACCCCGGGAGTGCCCTCTACTTCCCGCCAATCCGTTGCACGTGGTTGAGGCAAGTGTGTTGTGATGGATAGCGATTTGTAGGTTGCTTGTTGAGAATAGATGGAATTGACTACATGATATATGATCACTTGCCATGCTTTTATGATTGCCAATGATATGATGAGCATGTTTAATATGTTATGATGCCATGTGTTAATATGTGAGTTAAATATGATGTTGGCATAAATGCATACATGGCATGTTACATGGCTCGGGCGGTGAGAAAGTCATAACTAGTCCGGGAAGGTCGGTGAGAAAGTTATGACTAATCCGGAAAGCCATTGAGTAAGTCCTACATCGTGATTCCATCCACGTGGTGTTTGGAAGCGAGGAGTAGGCACCCTCCATCTTCGGGATGGAAGGGGGAGAGGGTGCACACCGACGGGTGTGTACTTGTCGGGACCCCGAATTTGCAAATCCGGACCCTCTGTGTATTCAGCACTAGTCCAGGAACACGCTAGTGCACACAGTCTTAACATCGGTAAATATCACAATCATACCACTCGATACTAATAAAGTACTTTATTTAAATAGTCAAACTGGTTACTCGACCTTATGGCCAAGCCACAAATGTACGATCGCAGGCTAAACTTATTAAGAGAGAAATAATAGCAATGAAAATCAAATAACCGTGGCGCCATCCAAGATACCACAGCAACCTGATCGGGCTCGCTCCCTAAGTAGACGGATCCTCTTGGAGTTCCTCCTCCAAAGCCGTGTAGTCTCCTCTTCAACTCAGTGTTGTATTGTGGCAAGGGTGAGTACTTGGTACTCGGCAAGTCATGCAATGTAATGCAAAGCTAATATACTATATGCATGGCTTGGTACAAAGGAATAGCTCAAGGTATATTTGAAGTAAACAGCATTTAACAAGTATCATAAGTAGATTCGAAAGCAGTAGAAACAAGTAAAGCATAAATAACTTTTCAAGGAGTTTAATAAACATCTTTCCCATCCTAATCCACATCTCCATCAACATCATTATTAATCCAACCCAACCTTTCAAATCCAAGTTATTTTTGAGAAAATCTAACCCTTGACTGTAATTCCCGAGCGATGTCCAATACCGCGGACACGGCTATTCGAATAGATTCTACACTCTGCAGAGGTTATGCACTTTACCCACAAGATACAGTCAAACACCACAAAGGCGAGTTCCCATAACAAAGTCTTTCGGAAACCTCTAACAATACAAGTGGTCCTCCCCGGTTATTGCGCACTAACCCTTCCCTTAGCTAAGGCGAAGTCTAGGCCAATCAACCGTTAGATGGGTACCTGGCCTCAGCCCCGGTACGCTCCCCCGTACAACTTACACAAAGGGTGTAGTTGACCTCCTGAGGTCCTACAGGTACGTTATTAGCAACTTAGTCAACTAGGTCCGTCCCATTACAGACATGTGGTTGCTCGTTAGACCCAGTTCAAAGGCTTGCAAGGTTAAGTCCTTAGGGTGACCAGGGCAAGACTACCCGAAGAACCAAATCAACATCCCCAATGCCACAACTGGCCCACCTGATTACTCTTGCCACATGCCCCGGTCGAAAAACTATTTATCAAACCCCAGTTGATTACCATGCACCACGTGCCATCAACATCACATGATACCTTTCCAAAACAGGTTCAATATATCATTAAGTCAGTATTAACATTTGTTTGTCCAAAATCATGTCATGAGCACGTAGCAGGTCTAAGCAGTTTACTACAACGGTCTAAACCCATGTTGGCAATTTAATAATGTCCAACTAGTAAACTACAACTAGGGTGACAAGGGTCATGGCACATATTTAAGTAATCAAGGTGTCATACGGCAAATTGGTATTTATCTAATTCCCCATATTTAAATAAAATATTTTCTAATTGAACTAGCATGTAATAGGTTAAATCAAAATAGATTTCGAAATAGGATCAACATGGTCAAAGCACAACTTGCCTTCAAAAAGTACTTGCTCTTGGTCTTGAGTTGGATCCTGAGTCAAAACTTCTCCTTCGAATCCTTCCGGCTCTTCAACGTCTACTCGTAAAGCGTGCAAATAGCAATTCACAAATAAACAATAGGCAAAAAGTGTCCAAACATCCAAATAAAATCCATAAACAGAGAGAACATAATTTTATGAATTTTTAGAAACTGGAATCGTCAAATTTGGAGTTAAAATGCAAAAGTTATAGCATTTTGAAGTTTAAATAATCAATTAAATAATTTTACAGAGAAAAACTTTAGTCCAAAAATTAAATAAAATTCATATTTAGGTAGGCCTCAATTTTATACAAATTTAGAAATTTGAATCACTCAAATCGGAGTTGAAACGAAAAAGTTATAAGCGTTTGAAGTTTTGAAATTCAAATCAATTATTAAACCAAATTATTAAATCATTTTCTTTTTGGGAAAAACATTTATTGCGTCAGCCTGGACACGTGGCAGCACTGGATTGGGCGGCTGACGTCAGCCGGTCCATGGACTCGGTCCACGCTCGGCTCGGGTCTACCGTGGACTCGGTCCACGGCTCACGTGAGACTGACAGGTGGGTCCCCCTCGGGTGACGTCACTGCTGACGTCAGCGGTTGGCTGGGACAGCCGCTGACATGCGGGCCCGCCATGACGTCAGCGTGACGTCATGGTGCAGTTTGGCCGGGCCGCTGACATGCGGGCCCCGCGTGTCAGCGTCACACGCACGCGCGCGTGGACGGCGCTGACCGCGACGGTCAGCCTCCCCAGACGCATGGCGCAATCTCGATCGTTGGTTTGAAAATCAACGGTCCCGATTTGATCTGGACTCACGCGTTTGGGGTGAACGCGGTTGATCTGGACCGTTGGATCTAGATCTAACGGCTGAGATTGGATCTAGGATTTTCAACGTGGAAACTCACCGGGGGTGACGTGGCGCGATCTGGGCCTTTGGATCTTGATCGGACGGTTGGTGGAGCTCGGGGTCGGCGATGGCTTCACGGCGGAGTTGCGGCTGCCGGCGCTGAGGACAGCGACCACACGAACGGCGTTTGGGGCGTGCTCCGGCGAGGTGAAAGGTCCTCACCGACGCGGCTTAACCTGGCTGTTTCGGAACTGGGCTCAACGGCGGTGGAGAACGGCGGACGGCGGAATCGGCGTTAATCATGGCGAAACAGATTCCAACTCCGGCGAGCTCAGACGGCAAACGGCGATACCAGGCGAGATGGCTTGGGGCACGGTGCGCCGCGGAAGAGGGCAACCTCGGGCGATGTCTCACGCATTAAATACCCTCGGGATGCGCGCACAAACCGGAACCCTAGCGGGACACGGCGGCTACGCGGCGGAGGAATCCGGCTCGGACTCGGCGGGGATGACGATGGAGAACCGTCCACGTGGCACGATCAGCGGCCACGATCGCACGGGCGCGACCGGTCCGGTCGACATCGGCTCGGTGAGGTCGGTCGATCATGACCGTTGGATCTCGATCCGACGGTCCCGTGGGTTTGGGTTCGAACGTGGTTCGGTCGAGTCGGTGGCTCGGTCGGACTCGAACTCGAGTCCGACTCGGGCTCGATCGGATGAACAAGATACAAACCCACTCGCATTTTCCAGCGATTTAATAATTAAAATAATTCCCAGTAATTCATTTAATTCATTAAAAATAGCAAAAGACTCAGAAAAATTCCAGAAAAATTTTGGAAAATACTTTGGATCATTTTGGACTCAAATAAAATATTTCCAACAAAATTTTATTTGCAAAGTTAAATTCTTTAATTATTTCAATATGGAATAAATTCAAATAAATTCCAAATAAATCCAAATAAATTCCAGAAAATTCCAAAAATTCACCAAAGTGCCAAATCACACATGAATTTAAGAAAAGCAAAATTTTGGGGTGTTACAAACCTCCCCCCCTTAATAGAATCTCGTCCCCGAGATTCAGGGCTTACTAAAGGAATAGGTTTGGAAACTCTTTCCTCAAATCCTCTTCGCGTTCCCAAGTTGCTTCACTCTCCGTGTGGTTGCTCCACTGTACTCTACAGAAACGGGTTGACTTATTTCTCATCTCTCGATCCATAGTGTCCAAAATCTTTACGGGATGCTCCTTGTAAGTCAAATCTTCTTGCAACTCAATTGACTCTAGCGGTGTCTGTTCCTCAGGTACTTGGAGACACTTCTTCAACTGGGACACATGGAATACGTCATGCACTCCTGCTAACGACTGTGGCAACTCCAGCTGATAAGCAACTTCGCCTCTGCGGCTCAAAATCTTAAATGGTCCAACATAACGGGGTGCGAGTTTCCCTTTGGCATGGAACCTCTTAACTCCCCTGAGAGGCGTAACTCTGAGGTATACAAAATCTTCCGGTTCAAAACTCAAGTCTCGACGACGGTTGTCAGCATAACTCTTCTGTCGTGATTGGGCGATCTTCAATCTTTCCCTAATCATGGCAATCTGCTCTTCAGCTTCTTGAAGAATATCAGGCCCGAAGACACGGCGCTCGCCGGTCTCATTCCAATTCAATGGCGTCCGACAGGGTCGACCATACAGTGCCTCAAAAGGTGACATCTGTAAACTAGCCTGATAACTATTGTTGTAACTGAACTCGGCATACGGCAAACTCTTATCCCAAGAGGTAGCATAAGCCAATGCACAAGCTCTTAACATATCCTCCAGAATCTGATTGACTCTTTCGGTCTGTCCATCCGTCTTCGAATGATAAGCTGTACTGAAGTTTAAACGGGTTCCCATGGCTTCATGCAACTTATTCCAAAACCTTGAGGTGAATTGGGTACCTCTGTCCGATACAATCCTCTTTGGCACTCCGTGCAAACAGACGATCCTGATCATATACAACTCTGCTAACTTATCTCCCGAGTAGGTGGTCTTCACGGGGATAAAATGGACTACTTTGGTCAAACGATCCACTATAACCCATATGGAGTCATAACCTCCTTGAGTCTTAGGCAAATCGGTAATGAAATCCATTCCGATTTCCTCCCACTTCCACTCAGGTATTTTCAGCGGCTGTAGTAATCCTGCTGGTCTCTGATTCATTGCCTTGACTCTCTGGCATACGTCGCACAATGCAACATGCTCGGCAACTTCACGCTTCATGCTTGGCCACCAGAATCTTTCTTTCAAATCCTGATACATTTTGGCGCTTCCAGGATGAATTGAATACTTGGAGTCATGGGCTTCTTCCAAAATCAGTTGCTTTAATTCCTTCTTGTTGGGCACACAAATGCGATCCTTCATCCATAACGTGCCTTGCTCATCCAACTTGAAGTCCTCTGCCTTGCCTTCCTCCTTGATGGTCTTAATCCTGCGGATCTTGTCATCATCCTTCTGTCCTTCCCGGATCTGATCCTCTAGGGTAGGCTTTACTTCTAATGCGGTCAAGAATCCACTAGGTACCACCTCAATCTTCATTCTCTGAAATTCCTGGCATAGCTCATCCTGACTTGTGGTTAGCAACATGCTCACAGTATGGCTTTTCCGACTCAAGGCATCGGCAACTACGTTGGCCTTCCCGGGATGGTAATGGATTCCAACATTGTAGTCCTTGATCAACTCTAACCATCTCCTTTGCCTCATATTCAGATCCGACTGAGTGAATATGTACTTAAGGCTCTTATGATCCATATACACTTCACATCTGTTCCCGATCAGATAGTGACGCCATATCTTCAAGGCATGCACTACGGTAGCTAACTCTAGGTCATGTGTCGGATAATTCTCCTCATGCGGCCTCAACTGCCTTGATGCATAAGCGACGACCTTTCCATTCTTCGTGACGACACATCCAAGTCCTTGGCGCGATGCGTCACAATAAATATCAAAGCCTTGAGCAACATCCTAGAACTAACACCTGGTCTTGATGTCAATCGCTTTTTCAGCTCCTGAAATCCTTTCTCACATTCTGACGTCCATGCAAACTTCTTTTCCTTTTTCAGCAATTGCGTAAGAGGTTTCGCAATTGTCGAAAAGCCTTCAATGAAACGGCGGTAGTATCCTGCCATTCCAAGGAAACTCCGAATCTGGGTCACAGTCTTTGGTTGCTCCCAATGTAACACAGCTTCTACTTTGCTTGGATCTACTGGCGACTCTTCATGCGGTCATTACATGTCCAAGAAATTCTACCTTGTCCTTCCAAAAATCACACTTACTGAACTTGGCGAAGAGTTGCTGTTCCCTCAGCTTTTCCAAAACTCGCCTCAAGTGTTCGGCATGTTCATCCTCTGTCTTGGAGTAGATTAGGATATCATCTATGAACACGACAACAAACTTATCCAAATATTCCATGAACACCTTATTCATCATATTCATGAAATATGCTGGCGCATTCGTCAGTCCAAAAGACATAACTGTAAACTCGTAATGTCCATATCTTGACGAGAATGCAGTCTTCGGAATATCTTCCGATCGGATCTTCAACTGATGGTATCCCGATCTCAGGTCAATCTTTGTAACATCCCAAATTTTGGGTTTTCAAAAATTTTGGTTTAGTTTAGCTTCCCAAAAATTTCTGTCAATTTTCTCGCGTTTATAAAAGCTTGATTTGAATTTTCTAAAAGCTAAAACAATTTAATTTGATTATTCTAAATCTCAAATAAAATAAATTTAATTTTATTTGGATTCCTTGTGCTTCAAGAAGTTCTTCTGTAATTTTTGAGATTTTTCGGAGCTCGTTTGCTATTTATTGGATTTAATTGAATTTGATTTGTATTAAGCCCTTTTGTTAAAATTAATAAATTATTTGGAAAAGTTTATATAAATTTTTGTTGAAAATATTTTATTTGAGTTGGAAATGTCTCAAAATATTTTCTAGAATTTTTCTAGAATTTTTCTGGTATTTTTAGTGCCTCTATTGAATTATTTGATTTATTGGAATTGTTTTTATTCGGAAATGCTGCAAATTTCGAAAATTGCTTTGGGCCTTTTCCCCTCCACTCCTCCCGCCAGCCCACCCCGCCGCTTGGGCCCCGCCTCCACGCGCCGGCCCACTCCGCTCCCGCGCCGGCCCACCCGGTCACCACTCCTCCCACGCCGCCTCGCCGGGCCGAAGCACCACGCTGCCAAGGCCGCCACCGAGCCGCTGGGCCAGGCCAGCCAGCACCCGCCGCCACGTGTCGGACTCCCGGTCGGCCACGTCGCCGGATCCGTCCCATGCACGGTAAGTGCTCGATAAAATGCCCAAACCGACCCAAACACCTCCAAACGCGTCCAAACTTGATTTTTCTTGATCTAGCCTCTTCCCCAAACCTATATAAGTGCCCCTAGACCTCTCCCACGGATATACAACCTCCGGATCATCTCCAAAACTCCGAGATCCATCCAATGTCGCCCGAACGTCGCCCAACGTCGGCCGAACTTTGGAGACGTGTCCCGGGCAACTCGTCGACTCTTTTCGAGATCCGTCTTCTCCGTGGTGTGCCACAAGGTACCATCTACTTGCTGTCCAAAATTCAGCCAATTTGGTCCACGGGATCAAAAGTTACGGCCGTTTCAATCTCGAATCTTGCCGAGGCCATAACTCCCTCAATTTTTCGAGTTTGACGGTGAAATTTTTTGTGTAGACTCCTGGGGATGTACTCTAAAGGATGCACATCTTGCCCCAAGGTTTTGCCCTCTGGATTTGGCTCAGCAAATTAATTTATCCTTTCAGACTGAGTTCCTGCAGCGGCAAACTTCCTCGCGCGTCCCCCGCTGTTCCAGAAGGTATTTCTTCGAGCCACCTGCCTCACGGTGTGCCTCTTGGTCCCATCTAGCTCTCGGTCAAATTTCGTTAAGTTCCGATCATTATTCTAGAAGTTATGGCCGTCCAAAGTTTTGATCCGAAACCCGTTAATCGCCAGTTTGTGATTAATCCGGAAGGGCGCCGCAAAATCCGCCTATACCGTTGAGATCGTCTCGCCGCGTTCTACGCAGTAGACATTCTCCCTTTGCCATCCCATCCTCCGGAATTTTTTTTATATATTTAGGCCACCGTTTGCCGTCGCCGCGCGTCGCCTTTTGACGCCGGTTATTTTGGTTCGCTCCGGCCGTGTTGTCGCGTCCGGAGGATCATCTTGTACTGTTTTGGTCCATCATTAAGGTTCTTTTGGTCTCCGTTTGCCGAGAAGCCCGATTCCGACCTAAACCCGTCGTCTTTCAACCTAGCCCGTGCCGCCGGTTCGCGCACCGGTTAGCCGTCCTTGGTAGCGTTCTACCGCGGCCATGTCGTTGCACCGACGGTCGCTACTTCGCTTCATGAAGTCTCCTATCATTGTTGACCTCCACACCGTGCGTTAGCGTTAACGATCCACCGCGCGTTAACGGGTGCGTTTCGCTGTTAATGTTTTGCCGTTGCGTTTTATGCGTTAACGCTCGTTGCGTTCGCGTTAACGTTAGCGTTAACGCTTCCCGTTAACGTTTCCCGTTAACGTTCTTCCGTTAACGCCGTTAACGTTCCTCCGCTAACGCTTTTGCCGAGCAATGTTTCACCGTTAACACTCGCTAGCGCTCGTCGATAACGTCTTGCCGTTAACGCTTTTGTCATTAACGCTCCGTTAATGTTCCTCCGCACGCTCGCTGCACGCTTCGCCGTTAACGCTTCCTCCGTTAACGCGTTTTGCCGTTAACGCCCGCTGCGTTAACGTTTGCTGCCGTTAACGTTCCCTCGTTAACGTTTCATCGCAACGATTGGCTCTCTTCGCCTCGTTGTCATCGCATGCGTGTATTCTTGCACAAACCCTAGTGCGATGCCTTCACCTGTTCTATCATCATGACGTGAGCCTAGTCTCATCGTCATATCATCTTCAAGCCGAATCAAAACCTAACCTAAGACCGGTTTGATGAACTAAGTTTATCGTGAGCCGCGTTGTTATCTTTGCAATCTTTCCCGTTGTTTCAACCGTGGTAAGACACTTGTCTTGTCTTATCCTCAAAACCTAATCTGCCATTAATCGAGAATTCCTTCGTGGACTTGGTCGATAGACCATTGGCCATCTGTCATACCCCTGTGCCCGATCTATCCGTCTCTCTTTTGTTTGACTGTGTCCGTTCGGTCAACAAAAGTCAACTTCGAGAATCGATTTAGTTCACTGCGAACTAACATATCCGTATGGACCCGATCTATAGATCGAGAGCCCATATGTCGCTATCTGTCCAATCAAGATAATAACTTCGGAAGAAATATTCTTCGGAATATTATTCTTTCTTTCCCAGTTATTAATCTTTCCCTTTTCTGTTTTGCCGAAAGCCCGTTCTTTTGTCGACTCTTCGATCTAATCCGTTCGAGTTCCCAAATCTCTCCCAAGCCGTTGTGCCCAATGCTGTTCGTTCTTAATTTGGAGTTTACTTGATTTGTCTTTTGAATTGGTTTGTATTTGCTTCTTCCTTAATCGTTAGACGTGTCGTCCTAAGTCGCTCGAGCAGTGAGGATCGAGAAAGTGGAAGTTGAAGATCGAGGACCAAGGATCAAGGATAAAGAGTAAAAGACAGTAAAGTTTGCAAGGGCCAGGCAAGTTGTGCTTTGACCATGTTGATCCTATTTCGAAATCTATTTTGATTTAAACTATTGCATGCTAGATCAATTAGAAAGATACTTTGTTTAAACATGGGGGTTAGATAAATACCAAATTGCTGTATGACACCTTGATTATCTAAGTATGTGCCATGATCCCTTGTCACCCTAGTTGTGGATTACTAGTTGGACATTATTAAACTGCCAACATGGGTTTAGATCGTTGTAGTATACTGCTTAGACCTGCTACGTGCTCATAACATGATTTTGGACAATCAAATGTTAATATTGACTTAATGATATACTGAACCTGTTTTGGAAAAGTATCATGTGATGTTGATGGCACGTGGTGCATGGTAATCAACTGGGGTTTGATAAACAGATTTCGACTGGGGCATGTGGCAAGAGTAATCAGGTGGGCCAGTTGTGGCATTGGGAGTGTTGATTTGGTTTTTCGGGTAGTCTTGCCCTGGTCACCCTAAGGACTTAACCTTGCAAGCCTTTGAACTGAGTCAATCTGTAACACCCCGGCATTTACTATGCCTGAATGTTACCAAACATAAGCTAAACAACATCTAAATACCACATTTAACATCAAATTCCAGCAAAGGTGCATAGACTAAAAACCGAGATTTCGTGACACCTCCTTTGTTTTATCATGAATTTAAGAAACAGCAACAATATAGCATTATATGGCAATAAGAGAAACATCTAAACAGCAATAAATAAAGTCTTAACGACAATAAAAGACTAACATCAAGCTCTTAAAGTTCCAAGTGTCAAACAAACAATAGAACTCTCATTAACCAAGCTAAGATTTAATTTAAAGGCCATCACACGCAATTTATTATCCAACTAAATGAATTGACTTGGGGAAACATTAAGGTGAAGCAACGTGTGAGAGTGTGACTATTCCCCTTTCCCGCATGCCGTTCTCATGGTACCTAAAACAACAAGAAAACACAAGGGTGAGTTCGAAAACTCAGCAAGCATACTGCAATGAACAACAAGCATAACAACAAGTCAATAACATCTTTCATCATGTATAACATCTCATTCATGAATACTTATCAATATCATCATCAATTTGTATGCGATGTAATGCATTGCTCCTGACCCTCTGGAACCTCATACCGGTATGGGAAGTACACACCCGTCGGTGTGCACCCTTTCCTCCCTTCCATCCCGAAGATGGAGGGTGCCTACTCGCTTCCAAACACCACGTGGATGGAATCACGACATAGGACTGGTGATGGCGGGGAACTCCAACAGGTTTTGGTTTCCTCCTCACTGATTGATGGAGCCCAAGACTGCTTGACGACTTTCGGTGTGGGGTCAGCTTGAGCCGAGGTCGTCTCGTAACAGGAACAGGAAGAATAGCAAACAAGCACACAAGCTGGAATAGGAATATTGGCTGTCACTAGACCACTTACATAGGACACTCAAGGCATGATGATCGTGATAGAAGACTTTGATGCCAAAGGTTCCTCAATTTATTTGAGGCTTATCAAAGCAGTCAGTCTCAATGGCGTTCCGGATTAGTCATAACTTTCTCACCGACCTTGCCGGACTAGTTAAGACTTTCTCACCGCCCTCGCCCTATCTCATGACATGCATGCAACCATGCCAATTATCATATTTAATTCACATATTAACACATGGCATCATAATATGTTAAACATGCTCATCATATCATATCATTCATTAACACATGGCAAGTGGACATATATCATGTAGGCAATTCCATCTAATTTCAACATGCAACCTACAACTTGCTATCCATCACAACACACTTGCCTCAACCACGTGCAACGGATTGGCGGGAAGAAGAGGGAACTCCCGGGGTCACACCACCTGCACATAGGCATCACACACTCACAATCATAACCTCAAAACAGTACACACGCCCCATCTAACCCGACATTGCCAACTACTTGCAAAACCTAAAAACAGAGGTTCTGTCGGCGGGACAGCAGCCTTGCAAAAGGCATAACTTGAGTTCTGGGACTCCAAATCGAATAAACGAGTACACCGTCGCGAAGCTTAGGAAATTTCCCAACTTTTTCTAGTTATAGGAAAGACTGATTCGTACTCTAATATTTTTTAATCTACAGATTACCACAATCTGTTCCAGTTACGTCACAGATTTTTAGGCGCTCGGTAAAACAGCCATAACTTTCAAACGGCTGATCGGAAATTAACGTGCTTTACGTCCACGGAAAGATAATTAAATTATCTACAACTTCCTAGAAGTCCGTACGGTCTGATTCGGATTCTAAATCGACGGAAACTCGAACCCTAGTTCGACTGCTCAATCTGCCCGAAAACAGAAACGTGGACAAGTTTAGATCTAACCCAAATTACTTCAAACCAGCGCCTCCAATTGATCTAAAAACTTGATAAACACCCTAATAACAGTACCTAGATCATCCCCAAGGATCCCCAAGATCATACATTTGCCCGGCGCCAAAACTCCAATCAATCTCCGCGAATCTCCTCGCGAATCGCTCCTCGCTCCACGTTCCTCGCTCCTCGCTCCTCGCTCCTTGCTCCTCGCTCCACGGGATGTATCCACGAGGTGCAGGGGTGGGGTGGCCACCCTAGGGCAGCAAGGGGTGGTGTGGAGGTGGAGAGGTGGAGGGGGGGCGCACGGGTTGGGGGAGGGGGCGCACGGCTTGGGGAGGCGCAAGAGGGGAGGTGGGGCGCAATAAGGGAGGTGGGGCGCAAGGGGCTGGGGGAAGCCCTTTTATCAGCCCTCAACCCAATCCTAGTCCGTTACAGAGTCCTAATCCATCCCACCAAAGCCCACCAAGGCCCAAAACTCCCGGGAAGGCCCAAAACCAGCGGCCGGAAGCGGCCGGAAACGTTATTAACCCCCGATCCTTATGATTTTAACCTTATTTCCACATCTCATACTGTATTTAACCTTATCATGCTCAAAAATTAAGGATACGACACTCCGAGGTGTCACACAATCGTACAACCACATGGCTGGAATGGGACGGCCCTAGTTGACTAAGTCGCTAAGGACTCACTTGTGGAGCCTCAGGGTGTCAATTACACCGTTTGTGTGATTGTACGGGAGGCGTATCGGGGCTGTGGCCAGATACCCATCTACCGGTGTGTTGGTCCCATACTTCGCCTTGGCTAAGGGAAGGGATGGTGTAGAGCACGAACCGGAGAGGACCACCTGTGTTGTTTGAGGCTTCCGAAAGGCTTTGTTATGATCGCTCATTCGCATACTCTTGTATGGCGATTCACGGCCGACGTGGTGAGTGGATTGTATCTTGTGGGTAAAGTGTATAACCTCTGCAGAGTGTAAAACCTATTCGAATAGCCGAGTCCACGCAGTCTTGGACAATGCTCGGGATTACAGTCAAGGGTTAGATTTTCTCAAAAATTGAACTTGGGTTTGGAGGCGGTTGCCTATGGAAAAGTGATAATTGGTTAAGGATGTGGAATGATTTACTTTTGAAACAAGCTGTGAAATTATTACTATTATTATCTGCTTTTACCGCTTTACAATCTATTATGAATATTTGTGAAATGTCGTTTTATGCAAAATAACCCCTTCAAATTTGTCATTTGGAATAAGCCATGCATATAGCTATTAGACTTGCATTCTGTGCATGACTTGTCGAGTGCTTTATGTACTCACCCCTTGCAAACAAACAATCACCAAGTGAGCAAAAGTCTACATCGTCGAAGAAGAAGAAGTTCCGTGAGAAGGCGATTATCTAGGAGTCGAACCACATCGCTTGCCTGTGGCGTATTGATGGGATTCACCGATGTTCTTCGTTAAATTTCTTGCTTATTTGGAGTTGAAGCCGTCGGGGTTTCACAAATGTAAGGTTGACCTTAAGGTCGCTCAATAGTTTATATTCTATTATTGAGTTATTTTTACTATTCCGCTGCGTATGATTGTGATATTCATCTATGTTGAGACTGTGTGCACTAGCGTGATCCTGGACTAGTGCTGAATACACAGAGGGTCCGGATTTGCAAATTCAGGTCCCGACAGAGGTGGTATCAGAGCCATACTGACTGTAGGTCTTGACCTTAGATAGATTGGCCGTCTTTAGGAGCTTCAAAATTATTTTCTAAAGAGAAAAAAATTTAACTTGAAAGAATAATACATTCTTGACTTATCTTATTCTTCCATTCTTTCCTCTTTGCTGAAAGTTCCATCCTTCCCTTCGATTTAAATGGAAATCTTACCTGAGTTGTTCCCAATAGTTAACGATGGTTCACACTTAAGGAGAAAGTACTTGGATGTAAATGCGTCAACCCACGAAGATCGTGAAGTAAGAAATCATCGAGCTCGAAGAGAAATGGATCGATGAAGTATTCCAGAAGCTTGAAGAACCAGTGCTTAGTAGTAAGTTGAGACTCATGTGTGAGAGTCACGTCTCTTAAGATAGGAGCGTTACCCTTTAGACGCTAGATTATGGTGTGATTAGGAATTTGGATCTTTCTTTATTGCTGAGTGTGCAGTATGCGTTGCATAGCTTTTAGGCTTGGATAAGCAACCATACCAAGTTCTTAATAATGTTTGTACAAGTTTTTGGGTTAAACCTGCTCCCCTGCAATAGGATTCTTGAACCTCATCTATGCTTTTCCCTCTTACCTAAAACCCTGGAGTGGACAAAAGATGGAAAGCACCGACTGCAGCAGTGACCTCGAGGCAGTTCAAGTCAGTTCAGTTGCTACTACCGATGTCAGTGTCAAAGCAGACTGTGACCAACAGCCGTCCACCGTACCAACCGTGACAATTCGACACTTGGATCAGTTTGTAACCACCCACGTTTGATGGATCAGCCACTCTCAAAGACGCAGAAATATGGCTTCGTGTCATAGGAGAGAAGCTAGCTTTAGTGTAATGTGAAGATGAAGAGAAGGTCCCCTGTGCTACTTGCCAGTAAAAAGGAGATGCATTAGTTTGGAGGAAAGGTTTCTACGCCACCTCGGAAGATGGACATACTATCACTTGGTTGGAAATTGCCACCGCCCTTCGTCAGTTTGTTGCGTCATCAGAAGATAGTGTGACTACCGCGAGTTCAGAGAAGAGTACAACCCCTGCACCTAATACCATACCGAGATGTTGTTCTTTGAAGTGTTGTCAACCAAACAAGTTAGAAGACCGTGCATGCATCCGATGTGGAGAAATAGGATACCTGGCGATGAACATGCAATCAATTGTTCCATGAAGGAAGCCATTTACCCGGAGAATGTCCTATGCGCAATATCACCTGCTATCTTTGCGAAGGTCGTGATCATTGCCCAGCTCAATGTCCCTTAGATCCAATAGTGACCGCTGTGACTCGGCATCAGCGAGAGAATTTTCGAGCCGTCATTGCTCAAGAGTTAGCGAAAGAGAATGATTGTCATCCGCACCACCGTGCCACGTGAAGAAAAGAAGGAGAAACATGTCAACCCTATCCATTTACCTCAAGAAATCAGTAGTACTTGGTCACCATGGAATTGTTTCCTGTGTGATAAATGAGGTCATTAGCCTAGAGAATGCCCCATCAACCCGACACGATGACCCAAACGTTCATGTTACCACTGTGGTGAGTCATGTCATTTGTTAAGGAATGCCACAGAAAGATCAAGCAATTTAAAGCCATGATCATCCCGAAATTACGCCAAGAAAGATTTTAACACGTAAAGTGAATGGTAAGGCTATGGAAGCAACTTGCTTAAGGAGTCGATTGAAGCAAGAAGAATTGGTTAACAAAGGCCTTAACCTGAAAGATGAGTGCAAGGAATTGGAAGACCACCGCATAGCGTCAGAAAGTTTGTCAAGAAGGACCATCGCAATAAAGAAATGAGGAGTACCCTCAACAATTTAGTTGCCATCTTGCTCAGACTTTGTTAGAGACACCTTCACACATGCCATACGATGGTTAGAGTTTCCATAACATCAACCTAGTGAAAAGTTCTCAAGGAAGAAGCCTGGTTTCTAGAGTCTGCTTTGCCTGCCGTCAGCCAGGATATTTTTCTAATCACTGCCCTCAAAAGAAAGTGATCACCGCTGATCGCATCGATCTCAGCTCTACCCTACCAAGATTAGTACCATGTCAGGAGAAAGCCAATGGATGTCAGTCAAGTGTTGCTTCAGATGCAATGAGCCGGGACACTTTGATAATAGTTGTCCTAGGAGAAAAGATATTTTATCTGCCCACTTCAATCCTAGTCCTTCACCTACCGAGACACTTACGTCAGAAGGTGAATTGTTAAGGAGTATTCAGTTGATACAGAGTTTCAATCAATGCTGAAGAATCAAGCCGACAAAGATAGTGCCAGACCAACAGGAATGCCGTTCAAGTCTTGATGGAGACTGCGTAATTGCATATAAGCTTTGTTGTCAGATACAGCTTGTCCAATTTCTAGAAGAAGCGGAAAATCAAGTGTTTAGGAACAGAAGCAAGGAGCAGCCTGCAAAATTTTAGATGTTACCAAGCGTTTGTTCAGAAGCGACCCCTGTCCAGTGTACAGTTGCTCGGAAGTTTGAAGAAGCTCAAGTGTTGAGTCCTCCTGAACCTAATTCTATAGTCAGCCCTGAATCTCGGGGACGAGATTCTGTTAAGGGGGGTAGATTTGTAACATCCCAAATTTTGGGTTTTCAAAAATTTTGGTTTAGTTTAGCTTCCCAAAAATTTCTGTCAATTTTCTCGCGTTTATAAAAGCTTGATTTGAATTTTCTAAAAGCTAAAACAATTTAATTTGATTATTCTAAATCTCAAATAAAATAAATTTAATTTTATTTGGATTCCTTGTGCTTCAAGAAGTTCTTCTGTAATTTTTGAGATTTTTCGGAGCTCGTTTGCTATTTATTGGATTTAATTGAATTTGATTTGTATTAAGCCCTTTTGTTAAAATTAATAAATTATTTGGAAAAGTTTATATAAATTTTTGTTGAAAATATTTTATTTGAGTTGGAAATGTCTCAAAATATTTTCTAGAATTTTTCTAGAATTTTTCTGGTATTTTTAGTGCCTCTATTGAATTATTTGATTTATTGGAATTGTTTTTATTCTGAATGCTGCAAATTTCGAAAATTGCTTTGGGCCTTTTCCTCCACTCCTCCCGCCAGCCCACCCCGCCGCTTGGGCCCCGCCTCCACGCCGCCCACTCGCCTCGCCGCCCACCCTGGTCACCACTCCTCCCACGCCTCGCCGGGCCGAGCCACGCCACAAGGCCGCTTCACCGAGCCGCTGGGCCAGGCCAGGCCAGCCAGCACCCGCCGCCACGTGTCGGACTCCGGTCGGCCACGTCGCCGGATCCGTCCCATGCACGGTAAGTGCTCGATAAAATGCCCAAACCGACCCAAACACCTCCAAACGCGTCCAAACTTGATTTTTCTTGATCTAGCCTCTTCCCCAAACCTATATAAGTGCCCCTAGACCTCTCCCACGGATATACAACCTCCGGATCATCTCCAAAACTCCGAGATCCATCCAATGTCGCCCGAACGTCGCCCAACGTCGGCCGAACTTTGGAGACGCGTCCCGGGCAACTCGTCGACTCTTTTCGAGATCCGTCTTCTCCGTGGTGTGCCACAAGGTACCATCTACTTGCTGTCCAAAATTCAGCCAATTTGGTCCACGGGATCAAAAGTTACGGCCGTTTCAATCTCGAATCTTGCCGAGGCCATAACTCCCTCAATTTTTCGAGTTTGACGGTGAAATTTTTTGTGTAGACTCCTGGGGATGTCCTCTACAGGATGCACATCTTGCCCCAAGGTTTTGCCCTCTGGATTTGGCGCAGCAAATTAATTTCTCCGTTCAGACTGCGTTCCAGACAGCGGCAAACTTCCTCGCGCGTCCCCCGCTGTTCCAGAAGGTATTTCTTCGAGCCACCTGCCTCACGGTGTGCCTCTTGGTCCCATCTAGCTCTCGGTCAAATTTCGTTAAGTTCCGATCATTATTCTAGAAGTCATGGCCGTCCAAATTTTTGATCCGAAACCCGTTAATCGCCAGTTTGTGATTAATCCGGAAGGGCGCCGCAAAATCCGCCTATACCGTTGAGATCGTCTCGCGCGTTCTCGCAGTAGACATTCTCCCTTTGCCATCCCATCCTCCGAATTTTTTTATATATTTAGGCCACCGTTTGCCGTCGCCGGCGTCATCTTTTGACGCCCGGTTATTTTGGTTCGCTCGGCCGTGTTGTCGCGTCAGGAGGATCATCTTGTACTGTTTTGGTCCATCCTTAAGGTTCTTTTGGTCTCCGTGTGCCGAGAAGCCCGATTCCGACCTAAACCCGTCGTCTTTCAACCTAGCCCGTGCCGCCGGTTCGCGCACCGGTTAGCCGTCCTTGGTAGCGTTCTACCGCGGCCATGTCGTTGCACCGACGGTCGCTACTTCGCTTCATGAAGTCTCCTATCATTGTTGACCTCCACCGTTAACGTTCGCCGTTAACGATCCACCGATGCGTTACGCGTTAACGTTTCCTGTTAACGCTTTGCCGTTGCGTTTGTCGATGCGCTCGGGTGCGTTACGCGATGCGTTCGCCGTTAACGTTTCCCGATGCGCTTCCCGTTAACGTTCTTCCGTTAACGTTCCGTTAACGTTCCTCCGCTAACGTTTTGCCGACAATGTTTCACCGTTAACACTCTGTCGTTAACGCTCCGTCGGTAACGTCTTGCCGTTAACGTTTTGTCATTAACGCTCCGTTAATGTTCCTCCGTTAACGCTCCGTCGTTAACGTTTCGTCGTTAACGTTCCTCCGTTAACGTTTTGCCGTTAACGCTCCGTCGTTAACGTTTCGTCGTTAACGTTCCCTCGTTAACGTTTCATCGTTAACGATTGGCTCTCTTCGCCTCGTTGTCATCGCATGCGTGTATTCTTGCACAAACCCTAGTGCGATGCCTTCACCTGTTCTATCATCATGACGTGAGCCTAGTCTCATCGTCATATCATCTTCAAGCCGAATCAAAACCTAACCTAAGACCGGTTTGATGAACTAAGTTTATCGTGAGCCGCGTTGTTATCTTTGCAATCTTTCCCGTTGTTTCAACCGTGGTAAGACACTTGTCTTGTCTTATCCCTGAAAACCTAATCTGCCATTAATCGAGAATTCCTTCGTGGACTTGGTCGATAGACCATTGGCCATCTGTCATACCCCTGTGCCCGATCTATCCGTCTCTCTTTTGTTTGGCTGTCCGTTCGGTCAACAAAAGTCAACTTCGAGAATCGATTTAGTTCACTGCGAACTAACATATCCGTATGGACCCGATCTATAGATCGAGAGCCCATATGTCGCTATCTGTCCAATCAAGATAATAACCCGGAAGAAATATTCTTGAATATTATTCTTTCTTTCCCAGTTATTAATCTTTCCCTTTTCGGTGTTTTGCCGAAAGCCCGTTCTCTTTTGTCGACTCTTCGATCTAATCCGTTCGAGTTCCCAAATCTCTCCCAAGCCGTTGTGCCCAATGCTGTTCGTTCTTAATTTGGAGTTTACTTGATTTGTCTTTTGAATTGGTTTGTATTTGCTTCTTCCTTAATCGTTAGACGTGTCGTCCGGAAGTCGTTCGAACGAGCTGAGGATCGAGAAAGTGGAAGTTGAAGATCGAGGACCAAGGATCAAGGATAAAGAGTAAAAGACAGTAAAGTTTGCAAGGGCCAGGCAAGTTGTGCTTTGACCATGTTGATCCTATTTCGAAATCTATTTTGATTTAAACTATTGCATGCTAGATCAATTAGAAAGATACTTTGTTTAAACATGGGGGTTAGATAAATACCAAATTGCTGTATGACACCTTGATTATCTAAGTATGTGCCATGATCCCTTGTCACCCTAGTTGTGGATTACTAGTTGGACATTATTAAACTGCCAACATGGGTTTAGATCGTTGTAGTATACTGCTTAGACTCTTACGTGCTCATAACATGATTTTGGACAATCAAATGTTAATATTGACTTAATGATATCTTGAACCTGTTTTGGAAAAGTATCATGTGATGTTGATGGCACGTGGTGCATGGTAATCAAGCGGGGTTTGATAAACAGATTTCGGGGCATGTGGCAAGAGTAATCAGTGGGCCAGTTGTGGCATTGGGAGTGTTGATTTGGTTTTTGGGTAGTCTTGCCCTGGTCACCCTAAGGACTTAACCTTGCAAGCCTTTGAACTGAGTCAATCGTACAACCACATGGCTGGAATGGGACGGCCCTAGTTGACTAAGTCGCTAAGGACTCACTTGTGAAGCCTCGGTGTCAATTACACCGTTTGTGTGATTGTGCGGGGCGTATCGTGGTGTGGCCAGATACCCATCTAACGGTGTGTTGGTCCCATACTTCGCCTTGGCTAAGGGAAGGGATGGTGTAGAGCACGAACCGGAGAGGACCACCTGTGTTGTTTGAGGCTTCCAAAGGCTTTGTTATGATCGCTCATTCGCATACTCTTGTATGGCGATTCACGGTGACGTGGTGAGTGGATTGTATCTTGTGGGTAAAGTGTATAACCTCTGCAGAGTGTAAAACCTATTCGAATAGCCGAGTCCACTGTGATCGACAATGCTCGGGATTACAAGTCAAGGGTTAGATTTTCTCAAAAATTGAACTTGGGTTTGGAGGCGGTTTGCCTATGGAAAAGTGATAATTGGTTAAGGATGTGGAATGATTTACTTTTGAAACAAGCTGTGAAATTATTACTATTATTATCTGTTTTACCGCTTTACAATCTATTATGAATATTTGTGAAATCTTTGTTTTATGCAAAATAACCCCTTCACTGTCATTTGGAATAAGCCATGCATATAGCTATTAGACTTGCATTACGTGCATGACTTGCTTGAGTGCTTTATGTACTCACCCCTTGCAAACAAACAATCACCGGTGAGCAAAAGTCTACATCGTCGAAGAAGAAGAAGTTCCGTGAGAAGGCGATTATCTAGGAGTCGAACCACATCGTTGCACTGTGGCGTATTGATGGGATTCACCGATGTTCTTCGTTCATTCTTTGCTTATTTGGAGTTGAAGCCGTCGGGGTTTCACAAATGTAAGGTTGACCTTAAGGTCGCTCAATAGTTTATATTCTATTATTGAGTTATTTTTACTATTCCGCTGCGTATGATTGTGATATTCATCTATGTTGAGACTGTGTGCACTAGCGTGATCCTGGACTAGTGCTGAATACACAGAGGGTCCGGATTTGCAAATTCGGGTCCCGACAATCTTGGAGAAAACTCCGGCTCCCCTCAGCTGATCAAACAAATCATCAATCCTGGGTAGCGGATATTTATTCTTCACGGTGACTTCATTGAGTGCACGGTAGTCAATGCACATCCTGAAACTCCCGTCCTTCTTCTTGACAAACAAAACTGGTGCTCCCCACGGCGATGAGCTTGGTCTGATAAATCCTTTCTCCATTAACTCTTCCAGCTGTTTCTTCATTTCTACCAACTCCTCGGTGGACATCCGATAGGGTCTCTTTGCTATCGGTCTTTGTGCAGTACAAGCTCTATCACAAACTCTATGTCCCTGTCGCGGCATACCAGGTAGATCTTCGGAAAAACATCTGGTACTCATTTACTACTAAGACATCCTCTATGCTTTGATTGCCTTGATGCATTAACCATCATCTGTCCATCTCTAAGCTGCAGTGGCTTGAAATTCCACTTTCTTTCCACAAGGGCTCTCAAGCCGAAATAGTCCTTCGTCCACAATCCAATACGGCCTTGTGCTTGGATAACGACCATTCCCAAAATAACGTCTAAGGTCCGGGTCTCCAAAATTATAAGGTTCACTAGGAACTCTATTCCATCTATTAGTATTCTCACCCCGGAACATCCTACTTTCGATTCGGAGTTCGGAACCAGGGTTTGAACTAAAAGCATGCACTTAAGTCTTGCAATCCCCAAATCGTTTCTAGCAGCAAAGCCTTGCGAAACAAGCGAATCTGAAGCTCGAGTCAAACAAAGCTGTTGCAGGTGGAGTTAACAAGTAACTTACCCGATCACGACGTCGTAGCATTCTGCGGTGCATCTGCGGTGACATGGTTGACTCGGCCTCTCACCACGATGCAGGGTGTGGTTCCTGATCTTTGGCGTCCTAGCGGGTGTGGATCCTAGATTGAAGCGGCTGGGGTCACTCCTGCTGTCTTCTTCGGACAATTGTTGGCAAAGTGTCTGGCTCGTTGCGATTGTAGCAGCGCCTCCACGGTTCCTTCTTGTTGCACGGGCGGCGTTTCTAGCGAAGTGGGTGCAGTAGTTACGATTGACGGGTCTTGGTGCGGTGACGGTGTCCTTGTAGCGTTACGTGGCTGGAATCGAAAAATTGATTTGGTGCAACTCTCGACGCCATTGCGTTC
This sequence comes from Rhipidocladum racemiflorum, assembly GCA_036346355.1. Taxonomy (NCBI): domain Eukaryota; kingdom Viridiplantae; phylum Streptophyta; class Magnoliopsida; order Poales; family Poaceae; genus Rhipidocladum; species Rhipidocladum racemiflorum. Next base: position 34,002,786 of record CM070576.1, on the reverse strand, counting down.
CTTGGCGTGATCCTGCTGCTTTGCATCCTGCGCTTCTGTTCTCATCCAGTTCCTTGCGCTTGTCCTCAAGAATAAGCGCCTTGTTCACCAATTCTTGGAAATCTGGAAAGGTGTGGGTGATCGGTCCTACTTGTAGTCCTGAGTTAAGTCCCTTCATAAAGCGAGGCTATGCGGCTTTATCTGTCGCTACATCCTCAGTGCGTAGCGTGCTAGGCTGTGTGAACTTGTTCGGTAGTCGACCCGGCTGATTACCTTGCTTGATGCTCTGAACTCCTCCTTCTTAAGGTCCATGATTCCTTCGGCACGTGATCTTGACGGAATGCACCGTGAACTCTTCCCAAGTGATGTCTTGAGGGTTCTCTTGCGTGTACGAAATTCTCCCACCATTCGGCGGTTGTTCCTTCCAAGCGATGAGAAGCGTAGAGTACCTTCTCATTTCCTATGCATTGAGCTATGTGTAGCTTTCTCTCAATTGACCTTAACCAATCATCGGCCTCCAATGGATTGGCATTCCGGAGAAAGTGGGTGGGTGAGTCCTCATGAACTCACGGCAGTCTTATATTACGGCGTTGTCCCCGATTGACTTGATTAGCGATGGCCTGGCGGTGGCGTGTTGCATTTGTTGCATCATAGCATGCATCAAGCGAGTCTGAGCAGCAAGAAATGCCCCAAAATTCTGCATATCAATGGCGGTCTTTGGTGCTCCATCATTGGGGTTTCTGTTTGGCGAGAACCACTCCCATTGCTTCCAAAGTTTCATGGTGTTCACCATCTGTCGATTTGCTCTAAGTTTTAGAGATGAGGGAATCAAGAATAGACAAGTAATATGGGACTTATGCAGGCGAAAGGTGTAACTTTAAGGTCCAACTTTATTATTGATATTAATAACTTGGTATGGTTGCTTACAATGCCTAAGGGCCTTGCAACACATAATGCACACTCGACAAACAATGAAAATTCAAATCGAACTAACACCGAGTCTAACGCCTAAAGGGTGACTCTTTACTCTATGACGCGACTCGGCGAAGGAGTCTCACTATAGAACCTACGCTCACTCATCGAGAAAACCTCCACGGCGAGTGCGGATGCTTTGCGGCATAGGCGCGAAAGCGATTGCCATGTCCAGCAAGCTGTGTCATCTGTGGTAGTCGAAGAAGCGGTGTCCTCATCGAGATCGACTCCTCCGGATCGGCTCGTGTAGCTCGAATCTTGGCTGCAGTTGCAGTCCGTATAAAGCCATCTCCAACTCGTCAATCCTTCGCAGAAGGTGTGACACATACTCTTGAGCTTCCCGCCATCTGTTCTTCTCTGTCGTGATCTCCTTGCGGGCCTTCTGTAGCTCTTTGCTTGTATCATCGAGTACATCTTCCTGGGCGACAACAAGTCGTGCCAACTGTGTAACCATGGCATCCTCATCCTGAATCGCCTTCGGGTCAAGAAGGTTATCGCTGCGCGGATGATAATAGAACACCGTGTTCTCCAATTCTCTGGCGTGAATACGGGTAATGTGTCGCATTGCTCGTCGTGATACTTCTTGGATACCCATCTGCATTGTAGACCTCCTGGCGGTGCGGTGTATCGAGCGATTGCACAGGCCCTTCTTCCTAGCGGTACCTCAATCTTCACGTCACAAGCCTTGATCAATCCCGCTTGTCGATCACTTCCACTTGGTATTGCGGCTTCTCAAAACCTCAGAGAGTCTGAAGCATATGCCAAAGTTCCATGGCGTGACCGACCTCCAGATCGACGTAGTTGAACTCTCCCTCCATCTGTCACAAGAGTGCTCACGTAAGAACTCGAAATTTTCAAATCGTGACAAGGTAAGGAAAAATTCAGCAAGAGACAAGAAAAGAGAGAAGGGATAAGTCGAGATGTCATTTCTTATCTTGACAAATTTTTAGCTTTAGAAAATAGGTTTTATCCTCACTACGACCATTCTAGCTTAGGGTTGAGCCTACGGTCAGTATGGCTCTGATACCACCTCTGTCGGGACCCCGAATTTGCAAATCCGGACCCTCTGTGTATTCAGCACTAGTCCAGGAACACGCTAGTGCACACAGTCTTAACATCGGTAAATATCACAATCATACCACTCGATACTAATAAAGTACTTTATTTAAATAGTCAAACTGGTTAGTCGACCTTATGGCCAAGCCACAAATGTACGCCTCGCAGGGCGAAACTTATTAAGAGAGAAATAATAGCAGCGGAAAATCAAATAACTTCGTGGCGCCATCCAGTATACCACAGGCAACTGACTGGGCTCGCTCCCTAAGTAGACGGATCCTCTTGGAGTTCCTCCTCCAAAGCTGGTGTAGTCTCCTCTTCAACTGGTGTTGTATTGTGGCAAGGGTGAGTACTTGGTACTCAGCAAGTCATGCACAGAATGCAGGCTAATATACTATATGCATGGCTTGGTACAAAGGAATAGCTCAAGGTATATTTGCGATGCTTGACATTTAACAAGTATCATAAGTAGATTCGAAAGCAGTAGAAACAAGTAAAGCATAAATAACTTTTCAAGGAGTTTAATAAACATCTTTCCCATCCTAATCCACATCTCCATCAACATCATTATTAATCCAACCCAACCTTTCAAATCCAAGTTATTTTTGAGAAAATCTAACCCTTGACTGTAATTCCCGAGCGATATCCAATACCGCGGACACGGCTATTCGAATAGATTCTACACTCTGCAGAGGTTATGCACTTTACCCACAAGATACAGTCAAACACCACAAAGGCGAGTTCCCGTAACAAAGTCTTTTGGAAACCTCTAACAATACAAGTGGTCCTCCCCGGTTATTGCGCACTAACCCTTCCCTTGGCTAAGGCGAAGTCTAGGCCAATCAACCGTTAGATGGGTACCTGGCCTCAGCCCCGGTACGCTCCCCCGTACAACTTACACAAAGGGTGTAGTTGACCTCCTAAGGTCCTACAGGTACGTTATTAGCAACTTAGTCAACTAGGTCTGTCCCATTACAGACATGTGGTTGCACGTTAGACCCAGTTCAAAAGCTTGCAAGGTTAAGTCCTTAGGGTGACCAGGGCAAGACTACCCGAAGAACCAAATCAACATCCCCAATGCCACAACTGGCCCACCTGATTACTCTTGCCACATGCCCCGGTCGAAAAACTATTTATCAAACCCCAGTTGATTACCATGCACCACGTGCCATCAACATCACATGATACCTTTCCAAAACAGGTTCAATATATCATTAAGTCAGTATTAACATTTGTTTGTCCAAAATCATGTCATGAGCACGTAGCAGGTCTAAGCAGTTTACTACAACGGTCTAAACCCATGTTGGCAATTTAATAATGTCCAACTAGTAAACTACAACTAGGGTGACAAGGGTCATGGCACATATTTAAGTAATCAAGGTGTCATACGGCAAATTGGTATTTATCTAATTCCCCATATTTAAATAAAATATTTTCTAATTGAACTAGCATGCAATAGGTTAAATCAAAATAGATTTCGAAATAGGATCAACATGGTCAAAGCACAACTTGCCTTCAAAAAGTACTTGCTCTTGGTCTTAAGTTGGATCCTGAGTCAAAACTTCTCCTTCGAATCCTTCCGGCTCTTCAACGTCTACTCGTAAAGCGTGCAAATAGCAATTCACAAATAAACAATAGGCAAAAAGTGTCCAAACATCCAAATAAAATCCATAAACAGAGAGAACATAATTTTATGAATTTTTAGAAACTGGAATAAATCAAATTTGGAGTTAAAATGCAAAAGTTATAGCATTTTGAAGTTTAAATAATCAATTAAATAATTTTATAGAGAAAAACTTTAGTCCAAAAATTAATTAAAATTCATATTTAGGTAGGTCTCAATTTTATACAAATTTAGAAATTTGAATCACTCAAATCGGAGTTGAAACGCAAAAGTTATAAGCGTTTGAAGTTTTGAAATTCAAATCAATTATTAAACCAAATTATTAAATCATTTTCTTTTTCGGAAAAACATTTATTGCGCCAGCCTGGACACGTGGCAGCACTGGATTGGGCGGCTGACGTCAGCCGGTCCATGGACTCGGTCCACGCTCGGCTCGGGTCTACCGTGGACTCGGTCCACGGCTCACGTGAGACTGACAGGTGGGTCCCCCTCGGGTGACGTCATCTTCGACGTCGGCGGTTATGGGACAGCGGCCCGACATCTTGAGCCCGCCATGGCGTCGGCGTGGCGTCATGGTGCGATTTGGCCGAGGCTGGCGACATGCGGGCCCGCGTGTCGGCGTCTACACGCCTGCCAGCGTGGGCCGGCGCCGCGACGGTCAGCCTCCCCAGACGCATGGCGCAATCTCGATCGTTGGTTTGAAAATCAACGGTCCAGATTGGATCTGGACTCACGCGTTTGGGGTGAACGCGGTTGATCTGGACCGTTGGATCTAGATCTAACGGCTGAGATTGGATCTAGGATTTTCAACGTGGAAACTCACCGGGGTGACGTGGCGCGATCTGGGCCCTTGGATCTTGATCGGACGGTTGGTGGAGCTCGGGGTCGGCGATGGCTTCACGGCGGAGTTGCGGCTGCCGGCGCTGAGGACGGCGACCACACGAACGGCGTTTGGGGCGTGCTCCTGCGAGGTGAAAGGTCCTCACCGACGCGGCTTAACCTGGCTGTTCCGGAACTGGGCTCAACGGCGGCGGAGAACGGCGGACGGCGGCGGAATCGGCGTTTAACCGCGGCGAAACAGGATTCCAACTCCGGCGAGCTCAGACGGCAAACGGCGGCGGCTTCGGCGAGATGGCTTGGGAACGCAGTGCGCCGCGGAAGAGGGCAACCTCGGGCGATGTCTCACGCATTAAATACCCTCGGGATGCGCGCTGGCGGAACCCTAGCGGGACCACAGCGGCTCTGGCGGAGGAATCCGGCTCGGACTCGGCGGGGGACGGCGACGGAGAACCGTCCACGTGGCACGATCAGCGCCACGATCGCCGCGAAGCGCGACCGGTCCGGTCGGTTCGCGGCTCGGGTCGGGTCGGGTCGATCATGACCGTTGGATCTCGATCCGAAGCGGTCCCGTGGGTTTGGGTTCGAGCGTGGTTCGGTCGAGTCGGTGGCTCGGGTCGGACTCGAACTTCGAGTCGACTCGGGCTCGATCGGAAGAAACGATACAAACCCACTCGCATTTTCCAGCGATTTAATAATTAAAATAATTCCCGATAATTCATTTAATTCATTAAAAATAGCAAAAGACTCGAGAAAAATTCAGAAAAATTCTGGAAAATACTTTGGATCATTTTGGACTCAAATAAAATATTTCCAACAAAATTTTATTTGCAAAGTTAAATTCTTTAATTATTTCAATATGGAATAAATTCAAATAAATTCCAAATAAATCCAAATAAATTCCAGAAAATTCCAAAAATTCACCAAAGTGCCAAATCACACATGAATTTAAGAAAAGCAAAATTTTGGGGTGTTACAAACCTCCCCTTAATAGAATCTCGTCCAGAGATTCGGGGCTTACTAAAGGAATAGGTTTGGAAACTCTTTCCTCAAATCCTCTTCGCGTTCCCAAGTTGCTTCACTCTCCGTGTGGTTGCTCCACTGTACTCTACAGAAACGGGTTGACTTATTTCTCGTCTCTCGATCCATAGTGTCCAAAATCTTTACGGGATGCTCCTTGTAAGTCAAATCTTCTTGCAACTCAATTGACTCTAGCGGTGTCTGTTCCTCAGGTACTTGGAGACACTTCTTCAACTGGGACACATGGAATACGTCATGCACTCCTGCTAACGATCGTGGCAACTCCGGTGATAAGCAACTTCGCCTCTGCGGCTCAAAATCTTAAATGGTCCAACATAACGGGGTGCGAGTTTCCCTTTGGCATGGAACCTCTTAACTCCCCTGAGAGGCGTAACTCTGAGGTATACAAAATCTTCCGGTTCAAAACTCAAGTCTCGGCGACGGTTGTCAGCATAACTCTTCTGTCGTGATTGGGCGATCTTCAATCTTTCCCTAATCATGGCAATCTGCTCTTCAGCTTCTTGAAGAATATCAGGCCCGAAGACACGGCGCTCGCCGGTCTCATTCCAATTCAATGGCGTCCGACAGGGTCGACCATACAGTGCCTCAAAAGGTGACATCTGTAAACTAGCCTGATAACTATTGTTGTAACTGAACTCGGCATACGGCAAACTCTTATCCCAAGAGGTAGCATAAGCCAATGCACAAGCTCTTAACATATCCTCCAGAATCTGATTGACTCTTTCGGTCTGTCCATCCGTCTGCGGATGATAAGGCTATCTTGAAGTTTAATCGGGTTACCATGGCTTCATGCAACTTATTCCAAAACCTTGAGGTGAATTGGGTACCTCTGTCCGATACAATCCTCTTTGGCACTCCGTGCAAACAGATGATCCTGATCATATACAACTCTGCTAACTTATCTCCCGAGTAGGTGGTCTTCACGGGGATAAAATGGGCTACTTTGGTCAAACGATCCACTATAACCCATATGGAGTCATAACCTCCTTGAGTCTTAGGCAAACCGGTAATGAAATCCATTCCGATTTCCTCCCACTTCCACTCAGGTATTTTCAGTAATTTGTAGTAATCCTGCTGGTCTCTGATTCATTGCCTTGACTCTCTGGCATACGTCGCACAATGCAACATGCTCGGCAACTTCACGCTTCATGCTTGGCCACCAGAATCTTTCTTTCAAATCCTGATACATTTTGGCGCTTCCAGGATGAATTGAATACTTGGAGTCATGGGCTTCTTCCAAAATCAGTTGCTTTAATTCCTTCTTGTTGGGCACACAAATGCGATCCTTCATCCATAACGTGCCTTGCTCATCCAACTTGAAGTCCTCTGCCTTGCCTTCCTCCTTGATGGTCTTAATCCTGCGGATCTTGTCATCATCCTTCTGTCCTTCCCGGATCTGATCCTCTAGGGTAGGCTTTACTTCTAATGCGGTCAAGAATCCACTAGGTACCACCTCAATCTTCATTCTCTGAAATTCCTGGCATAGCTCATCCTGACTTGTGGTTAGCAACATGCTCACAGTATGGCTTTTCCGACTCAAGGCATCGGCAACTACGTTGGCCTTCCCGGGATGGTAATGGATTCCAACATTGTAGTCCTTGATCAACTCTAACCATCTCCTTTAACTCATATTCAGATCCGACTGGGTGAATATGTACTTAAGGCTCTTATGATCCGTATACACTTCACATCTGTTCCCGATCAGATAGTGACGCCATATCTTCAAGGCATGCACTACGGCAGCTAACTCTAGGTCATGTGTCGGATAATTCTCCTCATGCGGCCTCAACTGCCTTGATGCATAAGCGACGACCTTTCCATTCTGCATCAGCACACATCCAAGTCCTTGGCGCGATGCGTCACAATAAATATCAAAGCCTTGAGCAACATCCGGTAGAACTAACACCGGTGCTGATGTCAATCGCTTTTTCAGCTCCTGAAATCCTTTCTCACATTCTGACGTCCATGCAAACTTCTTTTCCTTTTTCAGCAATTGCGTAAGAGGTTTCGCAATTGTCGAAAAGCCTTCAATGAAACGGCGGTAGTATCCTGCCATTCCAAGGAAACTCCGAATCTGGGTCACAGTCTTTGGTTGCTCCCAATGTAACACAGCTTCTACTTTGCTTGGATCTACGGCGACTCCTTCTGCGGTCATTACATGTCCAAGAAATTCTACCTTGTCCTTCCAAAAATCACACTTACTGAACTTGGCGAAGAGTTGCTGTTCCCTCAGCTTTTCCAAAACTCGCCTCAAGTGTTCGGCATGTTCATCCTCTGTCTTGGAGTAGATTAGGATATCATCTATGAACACGACAACAAACTTATCCAAATATTCCATGAACACCTTATTCATCATATTCATGAAATATGCTGGCGCATTCGTCAGTCCAAAAGACATAACTGTAAACTCGTAATGTCCATATCTTGACGAGAATGCAGTCTTCGGAATATCTTCCGATCGGATCTTCAACTGATGGTATCCCGATCTCAGGTCAATCTTGGAGAAAACTCCGGCTCCCCTCAGCTGATCAAACAAATCATCAATCCTGGGTAGCGGATATTTATTCTTCACGGTGACTTCATTGAGTGCACGGTAGTCAATGCACATCCTGAAACTCCCGTCCTTCTTCTTGACAAACAAAACTGGTGCTCCCCACGGCGATGAGCTCGGTCTGATAAATCCTTTCTCCATTAACTCTTCCAGCTGTTTCTTCATTTCTACCAACTCCTCGGTGGACATCCAATAGGGTCTCTTTGCTATCGGTCTTTGTGCAGTACAAGCTCTATCACAAACTCTATGTCCCTGTCTGGCGGCATACCAGGTAGATCTTCGGGAAAAACATCTGGGTACTCATTTACTACTAAGACATCCTCTATGCTGATTGCCTTGGTACTGTTAACCATCATCTGTCCATCTCTAACTGCAGTGGCTTGAAATTCCACTTTCTTTCCACAAGGGCTCTCAACTGAAATAGTCCTTCGTCCACAATCCAATACGGCCTTGTGCTTGGATAACCAGTCCATTCCCAAAATAACGTCTAAGGTCTGGGTCTCCAAAATTATAAGGTTCACTAGGAACTCTATTCCATCTATTAGTATTCTCACCCCGGAACATCCTACTTTCGTTCGGAGTTCGGAACCAGGGGTTTGAACTAAAAGCATGCACTTAAGTCTTGCAATCCCCAAATCGTTTCTAGCAGCAAAGCCTTGCGAAACAAACGAATCTGAAGCTCGAGTCAAACAAAAGCGTTGCAGTGCGAGTTAACAAGTAACTTACCCAAGACGACGTCAGTAGCATTCTCGCAGTGCATCTGCAGTGACATGGTTGACTCGGCCTCTCACCTGATGCAGGGTGTGGTTCTGGTCTTTGGCGTCCTAGCGGGTGTGGATCCTAGATTGAAGCGGCGGGGTCACTCCTGCTGTCTTCTTCGGACAATTGTTGGCAAAGTGTCCTGGCTCATTGCGATTGTAGCGGCGCCTCCACGGTTCCTTCTTGTTGCCTGGAGCGGCGTTTCTAGCGAAGTGAAGTGCAGTAGTTACGATTGACGGGTCTTGGTGCTGGTGACGGTGTCCTTGTAGCGTTCTGTGGCTGGAATCTGAAAAATTGATTTGGTGCAACTCTCAGACGCTGTTGCGTTCCTTGGCGTGATCCCTGCTGCTGCATCCTGCGCTTCCTGTTCTCATCCAGTTCCTTGCGCTTGTCCTCAAGAATAAGCGCCTTGTTCACCAATTCTTGGAAATCTGGAAAGGTGTGGGTGATCAGTCCTACTTGTAGTCCTGAGTTAAGTCCCTTCATAAAATGAGACTGTCTGGCTTTATCTGTCGCTACATCCTCAGGTGCGTAGCGTGCTAGCTGTGTGAACTTGTTCAGGTAGTCGGCCACTGGCTGATTACCTTGCTTCAGTGCTCTGAACTCCTCCTTCTTAAGGTCCATGATTCCTTCTGGCACGTGATACTGACGGAATGCAGCTGTGAACTCTTCCCAAGTGATGTCTTGAGGGTTCTCTTGCGTGGCACAGAAATTCTCCCACCATTCGGCGGCTGTTCCTTCCAACTGATGAGAAGCGTAGAGTACCTTCTCATTTCCTATGCATTGAGCTATGTGTAGCTTTCTCTCAATTGACCTTAACCAATCATCGGCCTCCAATGGATTGGCATTCCCGGAGAAAGTGGGTGGGTGAGTCCTCATGAACTCGGCGGTCTTGTATTACGGCGTTGTCCCGATTGACTTGATTAGCGATGGCCTGAGCTGACGTGTTGCATTTGTTGCATCATAGCATGCATCAAGCGAGTCTGAGCAGCAAGAAATGCCCCAAAATTCTGCATATCAATCAAGGCGGTCTTTGGTGCTCCATCATTGGGGTTTCTGGCTGGGCGAGAACCACTCCCATTGCTTCCAAAGTTTCATGGTGTTCATCATCATCGATTTGCTCTAAGTTTTAGAGATGAGGGAATCAAGAATAGACAAGTAATATGGGACTTATGCGGGCGAAAGGTGTAACTTTAAGGTCCAACTTTATTATTGATATTAATAACTTGGTATGGTTGCTTACAATGCCTAAGGGCCTTGCAACACATCTTGCACACTCGGCAAACAATGAAAATTCAAATCGAACTAACACTGAGTCTAACGCCTAAAGGGTGACTCTTTACTCTATGACGCGACTCGGCGAAGGAGTCTCACTATAGAACCTACGCTCACTCATCGAAAACCTCCACGGCCTGGTACGGATCTTTGTGGCATAGGCGCGTAACGATTGCCATGTCCGGCAAGCTGTGTCATCTGTGGTAGTCGAAGAAGCGGTGTCCTCATCGAGATCGACTCCTCCGGATCTCGCTCGTGTAGCTCAATCTTGGCTGCAGTTCTGGTCCGTATAAAGCCATCTCCAACTCGTCAATCCTTCGCAGAAGGTGTGACACATACTCTTGAGCTTCCCGCCATCTGGTCTTCTCTGTCGTGATCTCCTTGCGGGCCTTCTGTAGCTCTTTGCTTGTATCATCGAGTACATCTTCCTGGGCGACAACAAGTCGTGCCAACTGTGTAACCATGGCATCCTCATCCTGAATCGCCTTCGGGTCAAGAAGGTTATCGCTGCGCGGATGATAACAGAACACCGTGTTCTCCAATTCTCTGGCGTAGATACGGGTAATGTGTCGCATTGCTCATCGTGATACTTCTTGGATACCCATCTGCATTGTAGACCTCCTGGCAGTGCAGTGTATCGGGCGATTGCCTGGGCCCTTCTTCCTAGCAGGTACCTCAATCTTCACATCACAAGCCTTGATCAATCCCGCTTGTCTGATCACTTCCACTTGGTATTGCGGCTTCTCAAAACCTCCGAGAGTCTGAAGCATATGCCAAAGTTCCGCGGCGTGACCGACCTCCAGATCGACGTAGTTGAACTCTCCCTCCATCTGTCACAAGAGTGCTCACGTAAGAACTCGAAATTTTCAAATCGTGACAAGGTAAGGAAAAATTCAGCAAGAGACAAGAAAAGAGAGAAGGGGATAAGTCGAGATGTCATTTCTTATCTTGACAAATTTTTAGCTTTAGAAAATAGGTTTTATCCTCACTACGACCATTCTAGCTTAGGGTTGAGCCTACGGTCAGTATGGCTCTGATACCACCTCTGTCGGGACCCCGAATTTGCAAATCCGGACCCTCTGTGTATTCAGCACTAGTCCAGGAACACGCTAGTGCACACAGTCTTAACATCGGTAAATATCACAATCATACCACTCGATACTAATAAAGTACTTTATTTAAATAGTCAAACTGGTTACTCGACCTTATGGCCAAGCCACAAATGTACGCCTCGCAGGGCGAAACTTATTAAGAGAGAAATAATAGCAGCGGAAAATCAAATAACTTCGTGGCGCTATCCAGTATACCACAGGCAACTGACTGGGCTCGCTCCCTAAGTAGACGGATCCTCTTGGAGTTCCTCCTCCAAAGCTGGTGTAGTCTCCTCTTCAACTGGTGTTGTATTGTGGCAAGGGTGAGTACTTGGTACTCAGCAAGTCATGCACAGAATGCAGGCTAATATACTATATGCATGGCTTGGTACAAAGGAATAGCTCAAGGTATATTTGCGATGCTTGACATTTAACAAGTATCATAAGTAGATTCGAGCAAGAGAAACAAGTAAAGCATAAATAACTTTTCAAGGAGTTTAATAAACATCTTTCCCATCCTAATCCACATCTCCATCAACATCATTATTAATCCAACCCAACCTTTCAAATCCAAGTTATTTTTGAGAAAATCTAACCCTTGACTGTAATTCCCGAGCGATATCCAATACCGCGGACACGGCTATTCGAATAGATTCTACACTCTGCAGAGGTTATGCACTTTACCCACAAGATACAGTCAAACACCACAAAGGCGAGTTCCCGTAACAAAGTCTTTTGGAAACCTCTAACAATACAAGTGGTCCTCCCCGGTTATTGCGCACTAACCCTTCCCTTAGCTAAGGCGAAGTCTAGGCCAATCAACCGTTAGATGGGTACCTGGCCTCAGCCCCGGTACGCTCCCCCGTACAACTTACACAAAGGGTGTAGTTGACCTCCTGAGGTCCTACAGGTACGTTATTAGCAACTTAGTCAACTAGGTCCGTCCCATTACAGACATGTGGTTGCACGTTAGACCCAGTTCAAAGGCTTGCAAGGTTAAGTGTAACATCCCAAAATTTGGGTTTTCAAAAAATTTTGGTTTAGTTTGGCTTCCCCAAAATTTTCGTTGATTTTCTCGCGTTTATAAAAACTTGATTTGAATTTTCTAAAAGCTAAAACAATTTAATTTGATTATTCTAAACCCCAAATAAAGTTTATTTTATTTTATTTGGATTCCTTGCGTTTCAAGAAGTTCTTCTGTAATTTTTGAGATTTTTCGGAGCTCGTTTGCTATTTATCGGATTTATTTGGAATTAATTTAAACTAAGCCTTTCATTCGAAATTAATTAATTATTTGGGAAAGTTTATATAAAGTTTTGTTAGAAATATTTTATTTGAGTTGGAAATGTCTCAAAATATTTTCTGGAATTTTTCTAGAATTTTTCAGGAATTTTTATTGCCTCTATTGATTTAATTGAATTTGTGGAATTGTTTTTCATTGGAAAATGAGTGGAAATTCCGAAATGGCATTGGGCCTTCTCTCTGCGCCCGGCCCAGCTCCTCCCGTCGTCCCAGCCGGGCCCGTCACGCCAGGCCGGCCCGGTAGCGCCTCCCCTTGACCCATCCGCGCCCGCTTTCGCCCAGCCCGGCCCGCCCCGCCGCCCAGCCTCCCTCGCGCTCGCGCGCATGGGCTAAGGCGCATGGGCGAGCCGCCAGCGCGTGCACGCATAAGCCAGCCACGTCGCCCGGTCATCCTCGATCGCGGATCGATCCAGCGCCCACGCGCTGCCACGTCGACTCGGATCCGAGACGCACACCAAGTGCTCGGGAAAATGCCCAAACCGACCCAAACACCTCCAAAAGCGTCCAAACTTGATTTTTCTTGATCTAGCCTCTTCCCCAAACCTATATAAGTGCCCCTAGACCTCTCCCACGGATATACAACCTCCGGATCATCTCCAAAACTCCGAGATCCATCCAATGTCGCCCGAACGTCGCCCAACGCCGGCCGAACTTTGGAGCCGCGTCCCGGGCAACTCGTCGACTCTTTTCGAGATCCGTCTTCTCCGTGGTGTGCCACAAGGTACCATCTACTTGCTGTCCAAAATTCAGCCAATTTGGTCCACGGGATCAAAAGTTACGGCCGTTTCAATCTCGAATCTTGCCGAGGCCATAACTCCCTCAATTTTTCGAGTTTGACGGTGAAATTTTTTGTGTAGACTCCTGGGGATGTCCTCTATAGGATGCACATCTTGCCCGAAGGTTTTGCCCTCTGGATTTGGCGCAGGAAAAATAAATTCTCCGTTTAGACTGCGTTCCAGACAGCGGCAAACTTCCTCGCGCGTTCCCCGCTGTTCCAGAAGGTATTTCTTCGAGCCACCTGCGTCACGGTGTGCCTCTTGGTCCCATCTAGCTCTCGGTCAAATTTCGTTAAGTTCCGATCATTATTCTAGAAGTTATGGCCGTCCAAAGTTTTGATCCGAAACCCGTTAATCGCCAGTTTGTGATTAATCCGGAAGGGCGCCGCAAAATCCGCCTATACCGTTGAGTTCGTATCGCCGCGTTCTACGCAGTAGACATTCTCCCTTTGCCATCCCATCCTCCGGAATTTTTTTTTATATATTTAGGCCGCCGTTTGCCGTCGCGCGTCATCTTTTGACGCCGGTTATTTTGGTTCGCTCGGCCGTGTTGTCGCGTCCGTAGGATCATCTTGTACTGTTTTGGTCCATCTTTAGAGTTCTTTTGGCCTCCGTTTGCGAGAAGCCGATTCCGGCCTAAACCGTCGTCTTTCAACCTAAACCGCTGCCGCGGTTCGCGCGCCGGTTAACCGTCCTTTGTAGCATTCTACCGCGGCCATGTCGTTGCACCGACGGTCGCTTCGCCGCTTCATGAAGTCTCCTATCATTGTTGACCTCCACCGTTGCGTTCGCGTTAACGATCCACCGTTAGCGTTAACGATCCACGTGCGTTAGCCGTTAACGTTCCCGCGTTAACGTTACGCGTTGCGTTAACGCTTCCCGTTAACGTTTCCCGATGCGTTCTTCCGTTAACGTTCCGTTAACGTTCCTCCGCTAACGCTTTGCCGTCAATGTTTCACCGTTAACACTCGCCGTTAACGCTCCGTTAACGTCTTGCCGTTAACGTTTTGTCATTAACGCTCCGTTAATGTTCCACCGCACGTTTAAATGCGTTAACGCTTCGTTAACGCTCCTCGTTAATGTTTCCCGTTAACGCTCCGTCGTTAACGTTTACGTCGTTAAACGTTTCTCGTTAACGTTTTGCCGTTAACGCTGCATCGTTAACGTTCCGCAGTTAACGTTTCATCGTTAACGTTCCATCGTTAACGTTTCATCGTTAACAATTGGCTCTCTTCGCCTGCGTTGTCATCGCATGTGTGTATTCTTGCACAAACCCTAGTGCGATGCCTTCACTGTTCTATTATCATGGCGTGAGCCTAGTCTCATCGTCATATCATCTTCAAGCCGAATCAAAACCCTAACCGAAGACCGGTCGATGAACTAAGTTTATCGTGAGCCGCGTTGTTATCTTTGCAATCTTTCCCGTTGTCTCAACCGTGGTAAGACGCTTGTCTTGTCTTATCCCTGAAGACCTAATCTGCCTTTAATCGAGAATTCCTTCGTGGACTTGGTCGATAGACCATTGGCCATCTGTCATACCCACATGCCCGATCTATCCGTCTCTCTTTTGTTTGACTGTGTCCGTTCGGTCAACAAAAGTCAACTTCAAGAATCAGTTTAGTTCACTGCGAACTAACATATCCTTATGGACCCGATCTATAGATTGAGAGCCCATATGTCGCTATCTGTCCAATCAAGATAATAACCCGGAAGAAATATTCTTCGGAATATTATTCTTTCTTTCCCAGTTATTAATCTTTCCCTTTTCGGTGTTTTGCCGAAAGCCCGTTCTCTTTTGTCAACTCTTCGATCTAATCCGTTCGAGTTCCCAAATCTCTCCCAAGCCGTTGTGCCCAATGCTGTTCGTTCTTAATTTGGAGTTTACTTGATTTGTCTTTTGAATTGGTTTGTATTTGCTTCTTCCTTAATCGTTAGGCGTGTCGTCCTAAGTCGCTCGAGCAGTGAGGATCGAGAAAGTGGAAGTTGAAGCTCGAGGATCAAGGATCAAGGATAAAGAGTAAAAGACAGTAAAGTTTGCAAGGGCCAGGCAAGTTGTGCTTTGACCATGTTGATCCTATTTTGAAACTTATTTTGATTTAAACTATTGCATGCTAGTTCAATTAGAAAGATACTTTGTTTAAACATGGGGGATAGATAAATACCAATTTGCTGTATGACACCTTGATTATTTAAGTATGTGCCATGACCCTTGTCACCCTAGTTGTGGTTTACTAGTTGGACATTATTAAATTGCCAACATGGGTTTAGATCGTTGTAGTATCGCTTAGACTCACTCGTGCTCACGACATGATTTTGGACAATCAAATGTTAATATTGACTTAATGATATATTGAACCGGTTTTGGAAAGGTATCATGTGATGTTGATGGCACGTGGTGCATGGTAATCAACTGGGGTTTGATAAATAGTTTTCGACCGGGGCATGTGGCAAGAGTAATCAGGTGGGCCGGTTGTGGCATTGGGGATGTTGATTTGGTTCTTCGGGTAGCCTTGCCCTGGTCACCCTAAGGACTTAACCTTGCAAGCCTTTGAACTGAGTCAAGCGTACAACCACATGGTGGAATGGGACGGCCCTAGTTGACTAAGTCGCTAAGGACTCACTTGTGGAGCCTCAGGTGTCGATTACACCGTTTGTGTGATTATGCGGGGAGCGTATCGTGGCTGTGGCCAGATACCCATCTAGCAGTGTGTTGGTCCCATACTTCGCCTTGGCTAAGGGAAGGGATGGTGTAGAGCACGAACCAGGAGAGGACCACTGTGTTGTTTGAGGCTTCCGAAGGCTTTGTTATGATAAACTTATTCGCATACTCTCGTATGGCGATTCACTACCGATGTGGTGAGTGGATTGTATCTTGTGGGTAAAGTGTATAACCTCTGCAGAGTGTAAAACCTATTCGAATAGCCGAGTCCACGATCGACAATGCTCGGGGATTACAAATCAAGGGTTAGATTTTCTTAAAAGTAAACTTGGGTTTGGAGGCGGTTGCTGTGGAAAAGTGATAATTGATTAAGGATGTGGAATGGTTTACTTTTGAAACAACTGTGAAATTATTACTATTATTATCTGTTTTTACCGCTTTACAATCTATTATGAATATTTGTGAAATGCTGTTTATTGCAAAATAACCCTTCACTGTCATTTGGAATAAGCTATGCATATAGCTATTAGACTTGCATTCTGCAGGCATGACTTGCTGAGTGCTTTATGTACTCACCCCTTGCAAACAAACAATCACCGGTGAGCAAAAGTCTACATCGTCGAAGAAGAAGAAGTTCCGTGAGAAGGCGATTATCTAGGAGTCGAACCACATCGGTTGCCTGTGGCGTATTGATGGGATTCACCGATGTTCTTCGTTCATTCTTTGCTTAATTGGAGTTGAAGCCGTCAAGGCTTTACAAATGTAAGGTTGACCTTAAGGTCGTTCAATAGTTTATATTCTATTATTGAGTTACTTTTGTTATTCCGCTGTGTATGATTGTGATATTCATCTATGTTGAGACTGTGTGCACTAGCGTGATCCTGGACTAGTGCTGAATACACAGAGGGTCCGGATTTGCAAATTCGGGTCCCGACAGAGGTGGTATCAGAGCCATACTGACTGTAGGACTTGACCCTAGATAGATTGGCCGTCTTTAGGAGCTTCAAAATTATTTTCTAAAGAGAAAATTTAACTTGAAAGAATAATACATTCTTGACTTATCTTATTCTTCCATTCTTTCCTCTTTCTTTGAAAGTTCTATCCTTCCCTTCGATTTAAATGGAAATCTTACCTAAGTTGTTCCAAATAGTTAATGATGTTTCACACTTAAGGAGAAAGTACTGGATGTCGCCGTTAACCCTGAAGATCGTGAAGTCAGGAATCATCGAGCTCGAAGAGAAGTGGATCGATGAAGTGTTCTAGAAGCTTGAAGAACCAATGCTTAGTAGTAAGTTGAGACTCATGTGTGAGAGTCGCGTCTCTTAAGATAGGAGTGTTACCCCTTTTAGACGCTAGATTATTGTGTGCTTAGGAACTTGGTCCTTCATTGATTGCTGAGTGTGCAGTATGTGTTGCAAAGCTTTTAGGCTTGGATAAGCAACCATACCAAGTTCTTAATAATGTTTGTATAAGTTCTTGGGTTAAACCTGCTCCCCTGCAATAGGATTCTTGAACCTCATCTATGCTTTTCCCCTCTTACCTAAACCTTGGAGTGGACAAAAGATGGAAAGGACCAACTACAGCAGTGACGTTGAGGCAGTTCAAGTCAGTTCAGTTGCTACTACTGGTGTCAGTGATAAAGCAGATAGTGACCAGCAGTCGTCCACTATACCAACCGTGACAATTCAACACTTGGATCAGTTTGTCACTACCCAGACTCAGCTCATACAGATGATGGTGCAACAGATGAATGTTATCAGTGCCAAAATCAACCCCTCCACCACTGAAGTCGCAACCTCCTCATTCACGATCAAAGTTTGACTTGTTCATGAAGACCAACCCACCCGTGTTTGATGGATCAGCCACTCTCAAAGACGCAGAAATATGGCTTCGTGTCATAGGAGAGAAGCTAGCTTTGGTGTAATGTGAAGATAAAGAGAAGGTCCCCTGTGCTACTTGCGATAAAAGGAGATGCATTAGTTTGGAGGAAAGGTTTCTCGCCACCTCGGAAGATGGACATACTATCACTTGATTGGAAATTGCCACCGCCCTTAAATCGGTTTGTTGCGTCATCGAAGATAGTGTGACTACCGCAAGTTCAGAGAAGAGCACAACCCCTGCACCTAATACCATACCGAGATGTTGTTCTTTGAAGTGTTGTCAGCCAAACAAGTTAGAAGACCGTGCATGCATCCGATGTGGAGAAATAGGATACACTGCTGATGAACATGCAATCAATTGTTCCAGCTGTGAAGGAAGCCATTTACCCGGAGAATGTCCTATGCGCAATATCACCTGCTATCTTTGCGAAGGTCGTGATCATTGCCCAGCTCAATGTCCCTTAGATCCAATAGTGACCGCTGTGACTCAGCATCAGCAAGAAGATTTTCGAGCTGTCATTGCTCAAGAGTTAGCGAAAAGAGAATGATTGTCATTCGCACTAGCTGTGCCATGTGAAGAAAAGAAGAGGAAACATGTCAACCCTATCCATTTACCTCAAGAAATCAATAATACTTGGTCACCATGGAATTGTTTCTTGTGTGGTAAATGAGGTCATTGGCCTAGAGAATGCCCCATCAACCCAGCACGATGACCCAAACGTTCATGTTACCACTGTGGCGAGTCAGGGCATTTGTTAAGGAATGCCACAGAAAGATCAAGCAATTTCGAAAGCCATGATCATCCCAGGAAATTACGTCAGTAAAGATTCTAACACAAAAAGTGAATGGTAAGGCTATGGAAGCAACTTGCTTAAGGAGTCAGTTGAAGCAAGAAGAGTTGATTGACAAGACCTTGACCTAGAAGATGAGTGCAAGGAATTGGGAGACCACCGCAAGCGTCAGAAAGTTTGTCAAGAAGGACCGCTGCAATAGTGAATAAGGTGTACCCCTCAACAGTTCAGTTGCCATACTGCTCAGACTTTGTTAGAGACACCTTCACCTGTGCTTCGCCCTGATGGTTAGAGTTTCCATAACATCAACCTAGTGAAAAGTTCTCAAGGAAGAAGCCTGGTTTCTAGAATCTGCTTTGCCTGCCGTCAGCCAGGATATTTTTCTAACCACTGCCCTCAAAAGAAAGTGATCACCGCTGATCGCATCGATCTCAGCTCTGCCCTACCAAGATTAGTACCATGTCAGGAGAAAGCCAACGGATGTCAGTCAAGTGTTGCTTCAGATGCAATGAGCCGGGACACTTTGCTAATAGTTGTCCTAGGAGAAAAGGTGTCATACTTGCCCACTTCAATCCTAGTCCCTCGCCTACCGAGACACTTGCGTCAGAAAGTGAATTGTGAAGGAGTATTCAGTTGATACAGAGTTTCAGTCAAAGAATCAAGCCGACAAAGATAGTGCCAGACCAACCGGAATGCTATTCAAGTCTTGTCGAAAACCACGTAATCACAAGTAAGCTTTGTTGTCAGAATACAGCCTGTCCAATTTCTAGAAGAAGCGGAAAATCAAGTGTTTAGGAACAGAAGCAAGGAGCCTATCAATGGAGTTACCAGAAACGTCAGCATGAGTGCAGAAGATGTTCAAGATTTCCCGACAAAGTTAGTATCAAGATTTTCCGTAGAAGAAGTGCCTCGTGGCCGAAAAGCAGACACAGTTGGAGTCAGTGGACTTGTAAGAGGACCTCATCAGCAAGGAGCAGCCTGCAAAATTTTGGATGTTACCAAGCGTTTGTTCGAAGCGACCCTATCCTGTGTGCGATTGTTTGGAAGTCAAAGAAGCTCAAGAGTTGAGTCCCATGAACCTAATTCTATAGTCACCACGAATCTCGGGGCGAGATTACATTAAGGGAGTAGATTTGTAACATCCCAAAATTTGGGTTTTCAAAAATTTTGGTTTAGTTTGGCTTCCCAAAATTTTAGTTGATTTTCTCGTTTATAAAAACTTGATTTGAATTTTCTAAAAGCTAAAACAATTTAATTTGATTATTCTAAACCCCAAATAAAGTTTATTTTATTTTATTTGGATTCCTTGCGTTCAAGAAGTTCTTCTGTAATTTTTGAGATTTTTCGGAGCTCGTTTGCTATTTATCGGATTTATTTGGAATTAATTTAAACTAAGCCTTTCATTCGAAATTAATTAATTATTTGGGAAAGTTTATATAAAGTTTTGTTAGAAATATTTTATTTGAGTTGGAAATGTCTCAAAATATTTTCTGGAATTTTTCTAGAATTTTTCAGGAATTTTTATTGCCTCTATTGATTTAATTGAATTTGTGGAATTGTTTTTCATTGGAAAATGAGTGGAAATTCCGAAATGGCATTGGGCCTTCTCTCTGCGCCCGGCCCAGCTCCTCCCGCCCGTCAGCCAGCCCGTCGCGCTAGGCCGGCCCGGTAAGCGCCTCACTTGACCCATCCGCGCCCACTTTCGCCCACCTTCGGCCCGCTTGCCGCCGGCCCGACCTCCTCCTCGCTCGCGCATGGGCTAAGGCGCATGGGCGAGCCGCCAGCGTCTGCATAAGCCAGCCACGTCGCCCGGTCATCCTCGATCGCCGGATCGATCCAGCGCCCACGCTGCCACGTCGACTCGGATCCGAGACGCACACCAAGTGCTCGGGAAAATGCCCAAACCGACCCAAACACCTCCAAACGCGTCCAAACTTGATTTTTCTTGATCTAGCCTCTTCCCCAAACCTATATAAGTGCCCCTAGACCTCTCCCACGGATATACAACCTCCGGATCATCTCCAAAACTCCGAGATCCATCCAATGTCGCCCGAACGTCGCCCAACGCCGGCCGAACTTTGGAGCCGCGTCCCGGGCAACTCGTCAACTCTTTTCGAGATCCGTCTTCTCCGTGGTGTGCCACAAGGTACCATCTACTTGCTGTCCAAAATTCAGCCAATTTGGTCCACGGGATCAAAAGTTACGGCCGTTTCAATCTCGAATCTTGCCGAGGCCATAACTCCCTCAATTTTTCGAGTTTGACGGTGAAATTTTTTGTGTAGACTCCTGGGGATGTCCTCTATAGGATGCACATCTTGCCCCAAGGTTTTGCCCTCTGGATTTGGCGCAGGAAAAATAAATTCTCCGTTTAGACTGCGTTCCAGACAGCGGCAAACTTCCTCGCGCGTTCCCCGCTGTTCCAGAAGGTATTTCTTCGAGCCACCTGCGTCACGGTGTGCCTCTTGGTCCCATCTAGCTCTCGGTCAAATTTCGTTAAGTTCCGATCATTATTCTAGAAGTTATGGCCGTCCAAAGTTTTGATCCGAAACCCGTTAATCGCCAGTTTGTGATTAATCCGGAAGGGCGCCGCAAAATCCGCCTATACCGTTGAGTTCGTCTCGCCGCGTTCTACGCAGTAGACATTCTCCCTTTGCCATCCCATCCTCCGGAATTTTTTTATATATTTAGGCCACCGTTTGCCGTCGCCGCGCGTCGCCTTTTGACGCCGGTTATTTTGGTTCGCTCCGGCCGTGTTGTCGCGTCCGTAGGATCATCTTGTACTGTTTTGGTCCATCTTTAGAGTTCTTTTGGCCTCCGTTTGCCGAGAAGCCGATTCCGGCCTAAACCCGTCGTCTTTCAACCTAAACCGTTGCCGCCGGTTCGCGCACCGGTTAACCGTCCTTTGTAGCATTCTACCGCGGCCATGTCGTTGCACCGACGGTCGCTACTTCGCTTCATGAAGTCTCCTATCATTGTTGACCTCCACCGTTAACGATCCACCGTTAACGTTCGCCGTTAACGTTCCACCGTTAACGTTCTGCCGTTAACGTTCGCCGTTAACGTTTCCCCGTTAACGTTCTTCCGTTAACGTTCCGTTAACGTTCCTCCGCTAACGTTTTGCCGTCAATGTTTCACCGTTAACACTCTGTCGTTAACGCTCCGTTGGTAACGTCTTGCCGTTAACGTTTTGTCGTGCGCTCGTTAATGTTCCCGCGTTAACGTTTAAATCGTTAACGCCGTCGTTGCGCTCCTCGTTAATGTTTCCCGTTAACGCTCGTCGTTAACGTTTAGTCGTTAAGCGTTTCTCCGTTAACGTTTTGCGGTTAACGCTCATGCGTTAACGTTCCACGTTAACGTTTCGCCGTTAACGTTCCATCGTTAACGTTTCGCCGTTAACAATTGGCTCTCTTCGCCTCGTTGTCATCGCATGTGTGTATTCTTGCACAAACCTAGTGCGATGCCTTCACTGTTCTATTATCATGACGTGAGCCTAGTCTCATCGTCATATCATCTTCAAGCCGAATCAAAACCCTAACCGAAGACCGGTCGATGAACTAAGTTTATCGTGAGCGCGTTGTTATCTTTGCAATCTTTCCCGTTGTCTCAACCGTGGTAAGACGCTTGTCTTGTCTTATCCTCAAGACCTAATCTGCCTTTAATCGAGAATTCCTTCGTGGACTTGGTCGATAGACCATTGGCCATCTGTCATACCCACGTGCCCGATCTATCCGTCTCTCTTTTGTTTGATCTGTGTCCGTTCGGTCAACAAAAGTCAACTTCAAGAATCGCTTTAGTTCATCGCGAACTAACATATCCTTATGGACCCGATCTATAGATTGAGAGCCAATATGTCGCTATCTGTCCAATCAAGATAATAACTTCGGAAGAAATATTCTTCGGAATATTATTCTTTCTTTTCCAGTTATTAGTCTTTCCCTTTTCGGTGTTTTGCCGAAAGCCGTTCTCTTTTGTCAACTCTTCGATCTAATCCGTTCGAGTTCCCAAATCTCTCCCAAGCCGTTGTGCCCAATGCTGTTCGTTCTTAATTTGGAGTTTACTTGATTTGTCTTTTGAATTGGTTTGTATTTGCTTCTTCCTTAATCGTTAGACGTGTCGTCCGGAAGTCGTTCGAACGAGCTGAGGATCGAGAAAGTGGAAGTTGAAGCTCGAGGATCAAGGATCAAGGATAAAGAGTAAAAGACAGTAAAGTTTGCAAGGGCCAGGCAAGTTGTGCTTTGACCATGTTGATCCTATTTTGAAACTTATTTTGATTTAAACTATTGCATGCTAGTTCAATTAGAAAGATACTTTGTTTAAACATGGGGGATAGATAAATACCAATTTGCTGTATGACACCTTGATTATTTAAGTATGTGCCATGACCCTTGTCACCCTAGTTGTGGTTTACTAGTTGGACATTATTAAATTGCCAACATGGGTTTAGATCGTTGTAGTATACTGCTTAGACCTGCTACGTGCTCACGACATGATTTTGGACAATCAAATGTTAATATTGACTTAATGATATATTGAACCGGTTTTGGAAAGGTATCATGTGATGTTGATGGCACGTGGTGCATGGTAATCAACTGGGGTTTGATAAATAGTTTTCGACCGGGGCATGTGGCAAGAGTAATCAGGTGGGCCAGTTGTGGCATTGGGGATGTTGATTTGGTTCTTCGGGTAGTCTTGCCCTGGTCACCCTAAGGACTTAACCTTGCAAGCCTTTGAACTGAGTCAAACGTACAACCACATGGCTGGAATGGGACGGCCCTAGTTGACTAAGTCGCTAAGGACTCACTTGTGGAGCCGTCAATTACACCGTTTGTGTGATTGTACGGGGGAGCGTATCGTGGCTGTGGCCAGATACCCATCTAACGGTGTGTTGGTCCCATACTTCGCCTTGGCTAAGGGAAGGGATGGTGTAGAGCACGAACCGGAGAGGACCACCTGTGTTGTTTGAGGCTTCCGAAAGGCTTTGTTATGATCGCTTATTCGCATACTCTCGTATGGCGATTCACGGCTGACGTGGTGAGTGGATTGTATCTTGTGGGTAAAGTGTATAACCTCTGCAGAGTGTAAAACCTATTCGAATAGCCGAGTCCACGATCGACAATGCTCGGGGATTACAGTCAAGGGTTAGATTTTCTTAAAAGTAAACTTGGGTTTGGAGGCAGTTTGCCTGTGGAAAAGTGATAATTGGTTAAGGATGTGGAATGGTTTACTTTTGAAACAACTGTGAAATTATTACTATTATTATCTGTTTTTACCGCTTTACAATCTATTATGAATATTTGTGAAATGCTGTTTATTGCAAAATAACCCCTTCAGCCTGTCATTTGGAATAAGCCATGCATATAGCTATTAGACTTGCATTCTGTGCATGACTTGCTGAGTGCTTTATGTACTCACCCCTTGCAAACAAACAATCACCAGTGAGCAAAAGTCTACATCGTCGAAGAAGAAGAAGTTCCGTGAGAAGGCGATTATCTAGGAGTCGAACCCTGTCAGTTGCCTGTGGCGTATTGATGGGATTCACCGATGTTCTTCGTTCCGCTGCTGCTTATTTGGAGTTGAAGCCGTCAAGGCTTTACAAATGTAAGGTTGACCTTAGGGTCGTTCATTAGTTTATATTCTATTATTGAGTTACTTTTGTTATTCCGCTGTGTATGATTGTGATATTCATCTATGTTGAGACTGTGTGCACTAGCGTGATCCTGGACTAGTGCTGAATACACAGAGGGTCCGGATTTGCAAATTCGGGTCCCGACATTAAGTCCTTAGGGTGACCAGGGCAAGACTACCCGAAGAACCAAATCAACATCCCCAATGCCACAACTGGCCCACCTGATTGCTCTTGCCACATGCCCCGGTCGAAAAACTATTTATCAAACCCCAGTTGATTACCATGCACCACGTGCCATCAACATCACATGATACCTTTCCAAAACAGGTTCAATATATCATTAAGTCAGTATTAACATTTGTTTGTCCAAAATCATGTCATGAGCACGTAGCAGGTCTAAGCAGTTTACTACAACGATCTAATTTAATACTTGGAGTCATGGGCTTCTTCCAAAATCAGTTGCTTTAATTCCTTCTTGTTGGGCTCACAAATGCGATCCTACATCCATAACGTGCCTTGCTCATCCAACTTGAAGTCCTCTGCCTTGCCTTCCTCCTTGATGGTCTTAATCCTGCGGATCTTGTCATCATCCTTCTGTCCTTCCCGGATCTGATCCTCTAGGGTAGGCTTTACTTCTAATGCGGTCAAGAATCCACTAGGTACCACCTCAATCTTCATTCTCTGAAATTCCTGGCATAGCTCATCCTGACTTGTGGTTAGCAACATGCTCACAGTATGGCTTTTTCGACTCAAGGCATCGGCAACTACGTTGGCCTTCCCGGGATGGTAATGGATTCCAACATTGTAGTCCTTGATCAACTCTAACCATCTCCTTTGCCTCATATTCAGATCCGACTGGGTGAATATGTATTTAAGGCTCTTATGATCCGTATACACTTCACATCTGTTCCCGATCAGATAGTGACGCCATATCTTCAAGGCATGCACTACGGCAGCTAACTCTAGGTCATGCGTCGGATAATTTTCCTCATGCGGCCTCAACTGCCTTGATGCATAAGCGACGACCTTTCCATTCTGCATCAGCACACATCCAAGTCCTCGGCGCGATGCGTCACAATAAATATCAAAGCTTTGATTAACATCCGGTAGAACTAACACCGGCGCTGATGTCAATCGCTTCTTCAGCTCCTAAAATCCTTCCTCACATTCTGGTGTCCATGCAAACTTCTTCTCCTTTTTCAGCAATTGCGTAAGAGGTTTCGTAATTGTCGAAAAGCCTTCAATGAAACGGCGGTAGTATCCTGCCATTCCAATTAAACTCTGGATCTAGGTCACAGTCTTCGGCTGCTCCCAATGTAACACAGCTTCTACTTTGCTTGGATCTACGGCGACTCCTTCTGCGGTCATTACATGTCCAAGAAACTCCACCTTGTCCTTCCAAAAATCACACTTACTGAACTTGGCGAAGAGTTGCTGTTCCCTCAGCTTTTCCAAAACTCGCCTCAAGTGTTCGGCATGTTCATCCTCTGTCTTGGAGTAGATTAGGATATCATCTATGAACACGACAACAAACTTGTCCAAATACTCCATGAACACCTTATTCATCATATTCATGAAATATCTTTGGCGCATTAAATCGATCCAAAAGACATAATCAGAACTCGTAATGTCCATATCTTGACGAGAATGCAGTCTTGGGATATCTTCGATCGGATCTTCAATCGATGGTATCCCGATCTTAGGTCAATCTTGGAGAAAACTCCGGCTCCTCTCAGCTGATCAAACAAATCATCAATCCTGGGTAACGGGTACTTATTCTTCACGGTGACTTCATTGAGTGCTCGGTAGTCAATGCACATCCTGAAACTCCCGTCCTTCTTCTTGACAAACAAAACTGGTGCTCCCCACGGCGACGAAATCGGTCTGATAAATCCTTTCTCCATTAACTCTTCTAGCTGTTTCTTCATCTCTACCAATTCCTCGGTGGACATCCGATAGGGTCTCTTTGCTATCGGTCTTTGTGCAGTACAAGCTCTATCACAAACTCTATGTCCCTGTCTGGCGGCATACCAGGTAGATCTTCAGGAAAAACATCTGGGTACTCATTCACTACTGAGACATCCTCTATGCTGATTGCCTTGGTACTGTTAACCATCATCTGTCCATCTCTAACTGCAGTAGCTTGAAATTCCACTTTCTTCCCACACGGGCTCTCAACTGAGATAGTTCTTCGTCCACAATCCAACACGGCTCTGTGCTTGGATAACCAATCCATTCCCAAAATAACATCTAAGGTCTGGGTCTCCAAAATAATAAGGTTCGCTAGGAACTCTATTCCATCTATTAGTATTCTCACCCCGGAACATCCTACTTTCGTTCGAAGTTCGGAACCAGGGGTTTGAACTAAAAGCATGCATCTAAGTCTTGCAATCCTCAAATTGTTTCTAGCAGCAAAGCTTTGTGAAACAAACGAATGCGAAGCTCCAGAGTCAAACAAAACTGTTGCAGGTACTGAGTTAACAAGTAACTTACCCAGTACGACGTCCGTAGCATTCTGCAGTGCATCTGCGGTGACATGGTTGACTCGGTCTCTCACCACGATGCAGGATGTGGCTCTGGTGCTTTGGCGTCCTAGCTGGGGTGGATCCTAGATTGAAGCGGCGGGGTCACTCCTGCTGTCTTCTTTGGGCAATCTGTTGGCAAAGTGTCTGGCTCGTTCTTGATTGTAGCGGCGTCTCACGGTTCCTTCTTTGTTGCTCGAGCAGCTTTTCTAACGGGGTGGGTGCAGTAGTTTTGATTGACACGTCTTGGTCGGTGGCGGTGTCCTTGTTGCATTTGTGGCTGGAATCAAGAATTGATTTGGTGCAACTCTCGGTATTTATGCGTCCCCTGGCGTAATCCCTGCTGTTGCATTCTGCGCTTCCTATTCTCATCCAGTTCCTTGTGCTTGTCCTCAAGAATAAGCGCCTTATTCACCAACTCTTGGAAATCAGGAAAGGTGTGGGTGATCAGTCCTACTTGTAGTCCTGAGTTAAGTCCCTTCATGAAGCGAGACTGCGGCTTTATCTGTCGCTACATCCTCAGTGCGTAGCGTGCTAGGCTGTGTGAACTTGTTCGTAGTCGGCCACCGGCTGATTACCTTGCTTGATGCTCTGAACTCCTCCTTCTTGAGATCCATGATTCCTTCAGCACGTGATATCGACGTAAACGCAGCGTGAACTCCTCCCAAGTGATATCTTGAGGGTTCTCTTGCGTGTACGAAGTTCTCCCACCATTCAATTTTGTTCCTTCCAAGCGATGAGAAGCGTAAAGTACATTCTCATTTCCTATGCATTGAGCAATGTGTAGCTTCCTCTCTATTGACCTTAACCAATCATCGGCCTCCAATGGATTGGCATTCCCGGAAGAAAGTGGGTGGATGAGTCCTCATGAACTCGGCAGTCTTGTATTACGGCGTTGTCCCTGATTAACTTGATTAGCGATGGCCTGAGCAATGGCGTGTTGCATCTGTTGCATCATAGCATGCATCAACTGAGTCTGAGCGGCGAGAAAAGCTCAAATTCTGCATATCCGGTGGCGGTGCGGTGCTCCATCATTGGGGTTTTGTTGGGCGAGAACCACTCCCATTGCCTCCAAGGTTTCCGCGGGTGTTCACCATCTGTTGGTTTGCTCTAAGTTTTAGAGATGAGGGGGGAAACAAGAATAGACAAGTAATATGGAACTTATGCGGGGCGAAAGGTGTAACTTTAAGGTCCAACTTTATTATTGATATTAATAACTTGGTATGGTTGCTTACAATGCCTAAGGGCCTTGCAACACATACTGCACACTCAGCAAACAATGAAAATCCAAATCGAACTAACACTGGAGTCTAACGCCTAAAGGGTGACTCTTTATTCTAAGACGCGACTCGGCGAAGGAGTCTCACTATAGAACCTACGCTCACTCATCGAGAAAACCTCCACGGCCTGGGTACGGATGCTGCGGCATAGGCGCGAAACGATTGCCATGTCCAGCAACTGTGTCATCTGTGGTAGTCGAAGAAGCAGTGTCCTCATCGAGATCTGACTCCTCCGGATCTGGCTCGTGTAGCTCGAGTACTGGCTCTGGTTCTGGTCCGTACAAAGCCATCTCCAACTCGTCAATTCTTCGCAGAAGGTGTGACACATACTCTTGAGCTTCCCGCCACCTGTTCTTCTCTGTTGTGATCTCCTTGCGGGCCTTCTGTAGCTCCTTGCTTGTATCATCGAGTACATCCTCCTGGGCGACAACAAGTCGTGCCAACTGTGTGACCATGGCATCCTCATCCTGAATCGCCTTCGGGTCAAGAAGGTTATCGCTGCGCGGGTGATAACGGAACACCGTGCTCTCCAACTCTCTGGCGTAGATACGGGTAATGTGCCGCATTGCTCATCGTGATACTTCTTGGATACCCATCTGCATTGTAGACCTCCTGGCAGTGCAGTGTATCGGGCGATTGCTTGGGCCCTTCTTCCTAGCAGGTACCTCAATCTTCACGTCACAAGCCTTGATCAATCCTGCTTGTCTGATCACTTCCACTTGGTATTGCGGCTTTTCAAAATCTCCGAGAGTCTGTAGCATACGCCAAAGTTCTGCGGCGTGACCAACCTCCAGGTCGACGTAGTTGAACTCTCCCTCCATCTGTCACAAGAGTGCTTACGTAAGAACTCGAAATTTTTAATTCGTGGCAAGGTAAGGAAAAATTCAGCAAGAGATAAGGAAAGAGAGAAGGGGATGAGTCGAGATGTCATTTCTTGTCTTCACAAACTTTTAGCTTTAGAAAATAGGTTTTATCCTCACTACGACCATTCTAGCTAGGGTTGAGTCTACGGTCAACCTGGCTCTGATACCACCTCTGTCGGGACCCCGAATTTGCAAATCCGGACCCTCTGTGTATTCAGCACTAGTCCAGGAACGCGCTAGTGCACACAGTCTTAACATCGGTAAATATCACAATCATACCACTCGATACTAATAAAGTACTTTTATTTAAGTAGTCAAACTGGTTACTCGACCTTAAGGTCAAGTTACAAATGTACGCCTCACAGGGCGAAACTTATTAAGAGAGAAATAGTAGCAGCGGAAAATCAAATAACCGTGGCGCCATCCAGTATACCACAGGCAACTGACTGGGCTCGCTCCCTATGTAGACGGTTCCTCTTGGAGCTCCTCTTCCAAAGCTGGTGTAGTCTCCTCTTCAACTGGTGTTGTATTGTGGCAAGGGTGAGTACTTGGTAGTCAGCAAGTCATGCACAGAATGCAAGCTAATATACTATATGCATGGCTTGGTACAAAGGAATAGCTCAAGGTATATTTGCATAAAACAGCATTTAACAAGTATCATAAATAGATTCGAAAGCAGTAGAAATAAGTAAAGCATAGATAACTTTTCAAGAAGTTTAATAAACATCTTTCCCATCCACATTTCCATTAACATCATTATTAATCCAACCCAACCTTTCAAATCCAAGTTATTTTTGAGAAAATCTAACCCTTGATCAGTAATTCCCGAGCGATGTCCAATACCGCGGACACGGCTATTCGAATAGATTCTACACTCTGCAGAGGTTATGCACTTTACCCACAAGATACAGTCAAACACCACAAAGGCGAGTTCCCGTAACAAAGTCTTTCGGAAACTTCTAACAATACAAGTGGTCCTCCCCGGTTATTGCACGCTAACCCTTCCCTTAGCTAAGGCGAAGTTTAGGCCAATCAACCGTTAGATGGGTACCTGGCCTCGGCCGATGCGCTCCCCGCACAACTTACACAAAGGGTGTAGTTGACCTCCCGAGGTCCCACAGTGCGTTATTAGCAACTTAGTCAACTAGGTCCGTCCCATTCTGAGACATGTGGTTGCACGTTAGACCAGTTCAAAGGCTTGCAAGGTGAAGTCCTTAGGGTGACCAGGCAAGACTACCGAAGAACCAAATCAACATCCCGATTGCCACAACCGCCCACGATTATTCTTGCCACATGCCCCGGTCGAAAACTATTTATCAAACCCCAGTTGATTACCATGCACCACGTGCCATCAACATCACATGATACCTTTCCAAATAGGTTCAATATATCATTAAGTCAATATTAACATTTGATTGTCCAAAATCATGTCATGAGCACGTAGCAGGTCTAAGCAGCATACTACAACGATCTAATTTCCCATGTTGGCAATTTAATAATGTCCAACTAGTAAACCACAACTAGGGTGACAAGGGGTCATGGCACATATTTAAGTAATCAAGGTGTCATACAGCAAATTGGTATTTATGTAATTCCCCATATTTAAATAAAATATTTTCTAATTGAACTAGCATGCAATAGGTTAAATCAAAATAGATTTCAAAATAGGATCAACATGGTCAAAGCACAACTTGCCTTCAAAAAGTACTTGCTCTTGGTCTTGAGTTGGATCCTGAGTCAATACTTCTCCTTCGAATCCTTCCGGCACTTCAACGTCTACTCGTAAAGTGTGCAAATAGCAATACACAAATAAACAATAGGCAAAAAGTGTCCAAACATCCAAATAAAATCCATAAACAGAGAGAACATAATTTTATGAATTTTTAGAAACTGGAATCGTCAAATTTGGAGTTAAAACACAAAAGTTATGATTATTTAAAGTTTAAATAATCAATTAAATAATTTTACAGAGAAAAACTTTAGTCCAAAAATTAAATAAAATTCATATTTAGGTAGATCTCAATTTTATACAAATTTAGAAATTTGAATCACTCAAATCGGAGTTGAAACGCAAAAGTTATAAGCGTTTGAAGTTTGAAACAAAATCTGAAATCATTATTTCGAATTAATAAATCATTTTCTTTTTCGGAAATTAATTATTGCGTCAGCGAGGACACGTGTCGGCTCCTGATTGGGTGGTGGCGTCGGTAGGCTCATGGGCTCGATCCACGGCTTGGCTCGGTCCACGGCTCGGTCGGCGGCGGTGGGATCCTCGGGTGGCGTCGGCAAGATCGACGTCATCGTGCTCGATGGCGCTCTCGACATGCGGGCCCCACCGTGGCGTCGGCGGTGACGTCATGGTGCGGTTCGGTTGTCCCGGCCGACACGCAGCGGGCCCGCGTGTCGAGACAGCGCTCGCAGCGTGCGTGGCGGCTAGGCACCGCGTGGCACGATCTGTGCCGTTGATTTGAAATCCGACGGCACGGATCGGATCTAGGGTTCACGTTCAAAACTACATGGTGATCGCGGGCCGTTCGATCTAGATCGGACGGTCCAGATCTACCCTAGGCTAACACCGTTATAAAGTACCACGATGATCGTGGTACGCTGGATCTAGATCCAATGGTCCCGATCCGATCTAGGTTTTAGGGTTTTGGTTGCACGTGGGCTCACCTGGATCGTTGGATTTCGATCGGACGGTTGGCGTGCTTCGAGGCGGCGATGGCGTTGTGGTGGCGCTGCTCCGCCGGAGTTGGGGAAGGCGACCACGGCGACGGCGCCTTGGGGCTTCTCCGACGAGATGAAAGGCACACTCGGGTGCGTCTCGAAGCGAGGAGTCCGGATCTGTGCTCGGTGACGGCGGAGACGGCTCGACGATGGCGGGCACGGGCGAAAACCGGGCGGAGAGAGGAAGGAACTACGGCGAGCAATTGCAGCTCTGCGCGGCTAGGGCTCTGAAACTTGAGGCAAAAGATGCGCCACGGCAAAGGGCTTCAACGGGTGGCCTCGGGGCTTTAAATAGTGCCTCGGCGTCGCGCGCAATCCGTGAAACCCTAACGGACACGCAGCGGCTCTGGCGGCGCAGTCCGAGCCGGACTCGGGAAGACGACGAAATCGTGGCTGTCCGCGTGGCCCCGATCCACGGCCGAGATCGCGCGGCGCAACGGGTCCGGGCCGGATCCGGTTGGATCGGTGCGGCCAATTTCCGACCGTTGGATTTCGATCCAACGGTTCGGATCGATCAAGGTTCGACCGGATCACGTGGCTCGGGTCGGACTCGAGTCCGACTCGGGTTCCGACTCGGTCGGATGAATAGTACTTGACCCAACTCGAATTTCCAGCGATTTAATAATTAAAATAATTCCCAGTAATTCATTTAATTCATTAAAAATTGCAAAAGACTCAGAAAAATTCCAGAAAAATTCTG
The DNA here is from genome assembly GCA_036346355.1 of Rhipidocladum racemiflorum. NCBI lineage: Eukaryota > Viridiplantae > Streptophyta > Magnoliopsida > Poales > Poaceae > Rhipidocladum > Rhipidocladum racemiflorum. Next base: position 33,970,475 of record CM070576.1, on the reverse strand, counting down.
GAAAATATTTTGGATCATTTTGGACTCAAATAAAATATTTCCAACAAAATTTTATTTGCAAAGTTTAATTCTTTAATTATTTCAAAATGGAATAAATTCAAATAAATTCCAAATAAATTCCAGAAAATTCCAAAAATTCACCAAAGTGCCAAATCACACATGAATTTAAGAAAAGCAAAATTTTGGGGTGTTACAATCTTGGACTGATCTAGGATAAGATTAAGCTTCTTCTTACCTCCAACAAACTTCTCGAGAGTGCTCATAAGGTACTGACACTCTCAAAAAAGTGAGGCACACGAAGAGCAAGGGGAAGGAGTAGCAGGGGAAGAGCCAGATGGAGAAGAACGAACAGAACGATCAAATCTCTCCATATACAAAGCAGCCTCAATCTTGAGGGACTCGCAAGAAACACAGGTAGAGTCTCTAATCCTACGCACCTGAGCTTTGAGCTTCTTCCTAAGATCTACATGAATTTGATTCATGTCCTCTGCTACCCCAACACACAGCATGCAACCATTTTGTGACTTAGCTAGTAGATCTTGGCAAATTTTGAGTTTTCAAGCACCAAGTCATCATAAGCATTTTTTAGTTGCATACAGCCCTCACATGAGCTGATTGGGTCCTTAGAAGCATGCTTTTCAAGTTCATCATTTCTAGCAGATAGCTTCCTAAGGTGACAACTCATGGCATCAATTTCAGCGAGAAGCTTAGGGCAATTAGCACATGATGCATTTGTGTGATTGTGAAGAAAACTAGCATCAATAGGAATAGGATCTACTGGACATGTACTAGCATCCTTCGACCTAAGTGACTCAAGATCAGAAACCACACTATCATGTAGAGTCCTTAGGTTATCCAACTCCACAAGCAAAGCATCACACAAAGTACAGCTATCAGAGTCTCGGGAGGAACAAGATCTAAGTAAAGCTAACTCCCGAGATAAGGTACCTACTTCCTTCTCTAGATCCAAACACTTAGCTCTAGACTTGGAATGAAATTTTCCTAGTTTGATAAAAGCATCATGGAGCTGGTCATAACAAGGTACCTCCTCCGTGTAGCTGTACAGCTCGGTGTCGGGTACTTCCATGGCATTGGAGGCCATGAAGCACATGCCGGAGAAGTCATCGCCGCCCTTCGCCTTCTCTTGCAGTTCATCCTCATACTCGTCGCTCCATGTCTCCGTGTTGGAGAGGTCAAGGTCGTCGAGTGTGGCGAGGACGCAGTGAAAGAGCTTCTTGCCCTTGGCGAACTTGCGGTGTTTCTTCTCTTGCGCCGGCTCGCGAGCTGGAGGCTTCTTATTGCGGTTCTTGTAAATGTAGTCGTTCTTGCCCGCACCGCCTTGTTCATTATTGCCCTTCTCCAGCTTGGGGTAGTTTGCCCGAATGTGGTTGGCGCCACCACACTCAAAGCAAGTGAACTTGCCACTCCTCTTCCTATCTCTCACCCTCTTGTAAATGTTCGAAAATTTTCGAGCGACAAGAGCATGCTCGTCTTCTGGAAATTGTTCCAGAACGTCATCGCTTACGTCGCAAAGAGCGGGGAGAGAAAAACCAGAAGAGAAGTCAAGAGGGGGTCCAGAAGAGGAAGACCCAGTGGGATCGGTAACCAATGCCATCATTTGGGACTTCGTCCTGCGAGCGACGATGTCGAGCTCATGAGACTTGAGGCGGGAATACAACTCGTCAAGAGTCAAGGTCGACAAGTCCGTATGGTCCGTGATGGTGGTTACCTTCATCTCCCAAATCCTCAGATCGAGTGCTCGATGAAAATGCCTCGCATTCTTCGAATCAGTGTATGAACAACCCACTGACCGAAGATTGTTGAGAATATTTGCAAAACGAGCAAAGCACTCATCAAGGCTCTCACCAGCGTGCTGCTCAAACTTGTTGTAGTCACGCTTAAATTGATCCTGTCTCACGGACTTGATCTGAGTGGTGCCCTCATGGTAAGCATTGAGGGTCACCCAGATCTCGTGAGCCGATCGTAGGTGAGAGACGCGATCATACTCACTGTGGCTAAGTCCCTGTATGAGGAGGTTCTTGGCCTTAGCGTTTGCCTCAACGTCAGCCATGTTTGCAGCGTTGACGTTCTCATCGGCCGGAACCTCATACGGGTGCTTCACCTTCTGCCATAAAGAAAAGCCCTGGGCAGTGATGTATGTCTCCATCCGAACCTTCCAGAACGGATAATCAACTCCAGCAAAAATTGGAGGCTTAGTTGAGTACTTGTCCGTCGCCATGGCTCTTGAGACCGGTCAAGATCTATGAAAGAGCAAAACCGGCTCTGATACCAATTGAATGACTGAGATGGCGATTAGAGGGGGGTGAATGATCCCAAATAAAATTATCCCCTAATCAACGTACTCCAAACAATCCCGCAAAGAAACTCGGTGCTCCTCAAAATCGCAAAACCCGCAAAATCGGAAACGACTAGACAACTATGTGTATCCCTAGCTTACATGGATGAGAACCATGAATCATGTGAGGGATTTTTTAAATCACAATCCTGGTTGTCAAGTGTCCAAAGCAAAGGGGATCAATTCAAATACTTCTTTTCTAGAAGAGATCAAGCCAAAACACAAAAGCCTCTTTTAGAAAAGCAAAAACAGATTATTCAATAATTGTCCTCATTTAGAGCAGGTGGATGGTCGACTTATGTTGCTCCAATATTTTTGGGAATTTTTTAACCTGTGACAATATGAGTCGTGAAGCACTCCACCAAAAATAACCACAAAAATCCTTCTAAAAAAATCAGGAAAAATCAACAACTACGAACAGTCAGGATCTTCAATCAGGAAATTTGGGGCTCGGTTTTCACCTAATAGCTCCCAAACGGTGCACCCAGTGGACTCTAAATTTTTTCCACAGATGGATATATCAGTCAAGCACCTTATCCAATAAGAATAAATCAAAAAGGATTTTTTTAGATTTTTATAAAAATCGAAGACTGGCTGCTACACGAAGAACAAGTTCAGGACAGATTTGCAATCGTGATAGAAACTTGATCTCTAGTCTATCCTAGGGTGCAAGAAAGATGTAAAACCAAATGAGCACCCTCAAGAAATCCTTGATAAACAACATTTAGAATGAGAGGAGCAAATCCAAATTGCGAGAAAGTAAATTGCGTGAATTTACATACGGGAAAGTAAATACTGAATTTAAATTGCGTAAAGTAAAGACATAATGTAAATGCGGAATTTAAATTCACAAGAATGTAAAGAAAATCTTTGTATTTTCTGGTTGGATGGTTTACAAAGCCTCACTTCATGTGGGCAAAGCTCAAAGGAGCAACTCAAACCTTCAAGTGAGGGAGGACACCCCTCCCCCTCTATTTATACTACTCTAGAGCCACCGACCACCCTTGGATGAGTCCCAAATCCTAGGGCACTCCACAAAGGGCTAGGATTAACCCTCTCATTTCACCCCACACATGGGCTTTACATGGGCCACATTGGCCATACATGGGTTTTACACACAACCCGATCAACCCGATGCAACGGGCCTTCATCCGCCTGACTTGACCGCTCAGTTTCCTCCTCTTCGAGCCTCCAACCCAAACCGAAAACCTTGAGCCACCTCAAGTCTATTTCCATGACATCCAAGTGATCCTGGTTTGAGCCCAACCATCTCGTCGGCATCCTCGACCGCTCCGAACCTCGATTCTCCCAACCTAGTCCCGGTACTCACCAATGACCATAGCTGCCTCAGGAACCTGTACCACAAGGAACAAACCATTTTCCACATACCACAATGCACATACCTTTTTCTTCCTGCATGTTATTCCACAGTTATCATTAATTCAAACATGCAATACCGAGTCAAATCAAACTCAAACCTGAGCACACCTTGCTCAAATAAAGTCAAATACTCATCACAAATATGGATGGACCTCCACATGGTCCTTCATCGGTTGAGCTCACTCACAGTCTTTTAGGTCTAGCAGGTGTTGGGCCCCCTGGGTAGACAGGGTATGTGTTTGCTCCTGGGTTGGAGTTGGAGATGTAGCTTTCCTATATAAGTCATATGGGGAAGGTGAGAGCGAGTCTGAGTGTTAGTGTTTCTCTTCATCTTATATATGCTCATAGATTACCCATTTGTCAGTCTCTTGATTCCTTCTTCTCATTTCTGTTCTTCTAGTTTCAGTTGAGTTCAATTCATCTTTTTGGAATCTAAAATTGCTAATAACTCAACTTCAATCAGATTTTGTACTTAATTGACTCACTTGTTGAGGGGGAGCTTGGAATTGATTCTCTTGCATTGCATATATACTTGTTTTTCATTTACGAGCTTTGTCTATTATGCAATTGATAAAATTGAGATATGTTGCACCTAGCTACTTTTCTGAAGATATTGTCTAATCTAGGTCATATCCACTTTGGTATATCATGTGAAACTAGTCAACTTTTTAAATTGAGCTTTCCTGAAAACTTGATGAAACTTAGCTTTTACTCGCTATATTTCCTTACTAGATGCTTATGCCATGCTTAGTGAAATAGTGGGTTTCTACTAGAGTCCCTAGAGCAGCTTGGGTTATCTACATTGTTTCATTCTAGAATCCTCAACAATGCTCATGAATCTAAGTGCTGGAAATACAAATTGACTCTTTTTTTTGCTAAAATTGAACTCAACACTCTTCATTCACGAGATTGCTTCCCATTGCACTTGGGATGAACTTGAAATTAAGTGTGTATGACCAAAACCACTCTTTTAAGCTTCTTGCTTGAGATGGTTGCTAATGGCTTGAGTCAATACACCGAAAAATGCAAAAAGAACTAGAGGAAGAGAGTGATGCCTAGGAGACCTATGTCGATGGCTCCTAGTCGAGGTTGTGTTTCTCTAAGATAAAGTCTCTAAACACTAAAAGGTTTGCGGAGGAGAGTGAAGCTTAGGAGGCCTTTGTTGATGGCTCCTAGTCGAGGATGTGCTTCACTAAGCCTAACTCTCTCATACTGTTTTATGAGCATTAATCTAAAAATTTGCATTTAAAGAGATGATTGAGCATCTGGCTTCTCTTATGGACTTGTAGCTTCCCAAAGTGTTGACTAGGTTGAACTCATGTATATCCATTTGCTCCTTACTTTGGCTTTGTTTATAGTCTTGAAATTGTGCTAAGTGTTGCTATTGTTGAAATCATGCAAAATTAGTATAATTTCTTCTGAGCTAGTTAGCAAAAATTGAAATATGCCTTTGGATATACTTAGAATGACATATTCTGAACTTCAGTAGATTGGTGTCATACTTTGTCTAAATGGTCACTTGCATAATCCTCAAAGCTCTTCTAGGTTGCATTTCATTCAAAAAAAAATTGCTCTCTTGATGCCTATATTGCCAAAAGGAGGAGAAAACGTAGAAAAAGCATCTTAGAGGGAAGAATTTTTTTTAAAAAAAATGCTTTCTCATGATCATGTTGAACAATCGTCTTTGCATTAGGATCATGAGTAATATTGAGCTTGTTGGAGGATTTCTTAGTTTTTGGAGTTTTTTCGAAAAATTGTTCTTTCTTGTGTTGAGCTCTGAAAATCCTTTCATTTATTTGGTCATGATCTCTCTTTCTCTTTCAATTGGACCAAACATGATTTTTTTGCAATCAAATTGCTTTTCCTCTTTTATTTTCAAACTCAAATTATGCCTTGTCTTTGATGGTTGCAGGACGACGGTGCTAGGTCATGGTGAGGCGGATGATGACCGGGACTAGGCGAGGTGCGTCGGAGGTCCAGATGGTTCGAGATCGCCAGAAGATGATCGGAGACGGAGTCCGGGCAAGTCAAAGAAGATAAGGAAAGGGGATGGTAATAGCTAGATGCCGCGAGGATCGATGAGGGCCGTTGGATCGCGGTCTAGTTGATAGGATAGCGGGTCTAGTAGTATGCTTTGAAAACCGTGCAAGAAAAGCCATTATGTGTGTAGGGTTTTGGGTGTCCCTTGCATGGTGGAGTGAGTGGGTTAATCCTAGCCCTTGGTGGAATGCCCTAGGGTTTGGGACTCATCCAAGGGTGGTAGGTGGCCCAAGAGTAGTATAAATAGACGGGTGAAGGGAAGCCTCCAAGCCCATTCATTCTTTGAGTTGTTGTGTTGCTTCTTTGAGCTTTGCCTACATGAAGTGAGGCTTTGTAATCACACATCTCTGAATGAAATAGAAGTTCCAAAAGCCAAATTTATTTTCTCGCAATTTAATTCTTGCAATTTTCATTATGTCTTTACTTTCGGCATTTACTTTCATGTATTAAATTCAGCATTTACATTCCCGCATTTACATTTATGATTGCTGGATTTTGTTCTTGACTTGAGCGATTCACATTCACCTCCTTCTATACTATATTTGGATCTTCGCTCAAGATCGAGTTCATTTGCCAAAGTTTGTATGCCGCAAGAGTTTATTTGTCAAGTTTCTATCAAGATCGCGAATCTGTCCAGAACTTGTTCTTCGCGCAGTAGTCAGTCTTTGATTTTTAGAACAATCTAGAAAAAACCTTTTTGATTGATTCTTATTGGGGAATGTGCATGACTCATATATTCATCTGTGAAAAATTTTTGGAGTCCATTGATTGCACCGTTTGGGAGCTATGAGGTGAAAACCAAGCCCTATATTTCCTGATTGATGTTCGTGACTATCTGTAGTCCGTGATTTTTCATGATTTTTCTACAAGGCTTTTGGAGGTGAGTTTTGGTGGAGTGCTTCACGACTCATCTTTTCATAAGGTGAAAAATTCCCAAAAATTTTGGAGCAACATAAATCAACTAACCACCTACTCCAAGTGGGGACCACTCCTGAAAAATCTGCTTTTGCTTTTTCTAAAAGAGGTTTTTGGTGATTATGCTTGATCTCTTTTGGAAAATAAATCTTTGAATTAATTCCTATTTATTTTTTTCACTTAACAACCAGGATTGTGATTTACAAATCCCTCACATGATTCATGTTCATCATCCATGCAAACTCGGGATCCACATAGTTGTCGAGTCGTTCCGATTTTTGCGGGTTTCATGAATTTAAGGAGCACCGTTTTCCTTGCGGGATTGTTTTGAGTACTTTGAGTGGGGAAAATTTTATTTAGGATCATTCACCCTCCCTCTGATCGCCATCTCGGTCTTTCATTTATCTAACGCTACAACGCGGGTTAGCCCTAACCGTACGATCTAGATCTAACGGCTGTGATTGGATCTAGCACGGTGCAGTCTATGGGCTACGTGGCTTAATCTAGAGCGTTGGATCTAGATCCAACGGTTGAAAATAGAGCTAAAACTGCAACATGGAATTTACATGGGGGGGTGACCTGGACTCATCGTGTGCGTTGGATTTGGATCGGACGGCTGGCGTGCTTCGAGGGCGACGATGGCGGCACGGCGGAGCTAGGCCACCGGAAATGATGACGCGACGGCGGCGGCGGCGAACCAAAACAGCGAGGAATTCACGCTGGAGACGATGACGCGGAGCCGTCCACGTGGCACGATCAACGGCAGAGATCGCACGGCGCGAACGGATCGGGACCGGATCCGATCGTGTGACGTCGCGCGCTATCGGGCGTTAGATCGAGATCCAACGGTCGCGAGGGTTAGGGTTTGGTGAACAGTGAAACCGATTGTATTTTTCTGTGATTAAATATTTAAAATAATTCCTAGAAATTCAATTAATTCGAGAAAAATAGCAAAATAATCAGAAAATTCCAGAAAAATTCTGGAAAATATTTTGAGACATTTTGGACTTAAATAAAATATTTCCAACAAAATTTTACTTAAAACATTTAATTATTTAATTATCTCAAAAGGGAATAAATTCAAATTAAATCCAAATAAATCCAAATAAATTCCAGAAAATTCCAAAAATTCTCAAAAATGCAATATTTTATTTAAATTCATGAAAAGCAAAAATTGGGGTGTTTCACCAACGCTATTCGTTCTTAATTTGGAGTTTATTTGTTTTTCCTTTTAAGTTTTATTGTATTTGTGTTTCTTTATCGTTAGACGCGTCGTCCAGAAGTCGCTCGGAGGAGCTGAAGATCAAGGACGTGAAAACTGAAGATCGAAGATCCAGAATCGAAGATAAAGAGTAAAGGATAGTAAAAATAGCAAGGGCCAGGCAAGTTGTGCTTTGACCATGTTGATCCCATTTTCAAAAATTATGTTGTTTCAAATTATTGCATGCTAATTGAATTTAAACTGATTTCAATTAATTTGGGAATTAGATAAATGCCTAGTTGTTGTATGACACCTTGTTATATAATTGTATGCCATGAACCCTTGTCACCCTAGTTATGGATTATTTAGTTGGACATTATTAAATTGCCAACATGGGTAATTAGACCGCTGTAGTATAATGCTTAGTCTTGCCACGTAGTCATGACATGATTTTGGATGATCAATTATTAATGTTGACATAATGAGATATGGAACATATTTTGGAAAGTGTCATGTGTTATTGATGATTATGTTGATGGCACGTGGTGCATGGTAATCAACTAAGGGCTGATAAAATGGTTTAGACCAAGGCAAGTGGCAAGAATTATGGTGGGCCAGTTTGGCGGTTGGGATTGTATGAAACATGATATATGTATGAGAGATGGTGAGGTGGATTTCTTGAGTATTGATGGAAGTCTTGCCCTGGTCACTCTAAGGACTTAACCTTGCAAGCCTTTGAACTGAGTCAAACATACAACCACATGTCTGGAATGGGACAGACCTAGCTGACTAATTTGTGATGTCTAGATTTCAGTACTGTCGTGGTGGTGTGAGGCCCGGGTTTGCGGGTTGGCTCACATGGCGCAAGAGGGGGGCCCTGAGTGTGGTAACCAGTCCCTTCAGTGTTGAAACCTTAGCGGGCAGTACTGGGTTTAGACAGAGCATTATAAAGGCTTTGTTATGATCACTCATTCGCATACACTTGTATGGCGATTCACGGCTGACGTGGTGAGTTGATTATATCTTGTGGATAAAGTGTATAACCTCTACAAAGTGTAAAATCTATTCAAATAGCCGTGTCTGCGGTACTGGACAACGCTCGGGGATTACAGTCAAGGGTTAGCTTTTCATAAAATTGATCTTGGGCTTGGAGGCAGTTTGCCTGTGGAAAAGTGATAACTGGTTAAGGTTGTGGAATGTTTTACTTGTGGAACAACTGTGAAATCTATTACTGTTATTATTTGTTTTACTGCTTTACGATCTATTATGTTTATTCTTGAATGTTGCTTTTCTGCAAAATTGCCATTCATCCTGTCATTTGGAATAAGCCATGCATATAGATATTAGACTTGCATTTTGTGCATGACTTGCTGAGTGCTTTATGTACTCACCCCTTGCAACCAACAATCACCAGTTGAGAAGAAGACTACATCGTCAAAGAAGAAGAAGTTCCGTGAGAAGGCGATTATCTAGGAGTCGAACCCTGTCAGTTGCCTGTGGCGTATTGATGGGATTTACCGATGTTCTTCGTTCCGCTGCTGCTTATTTGGAGTTGAAGCCATTAAGGCTTCACAAGTGTAAGGTTGACCTTAAGGTCATTCAATAGTTTATATTCTATAATTGTGTTATTTTTATTATTCCGATGTGTATGATTGTGATATTCATCTATGTTGAGATTGTGTGCACTAGCGTGATCCTGGACTAGTGCTGAATACACATAGGGTCCGGATTTGCATATTCGGGTCCTGACAGAGGTGGTATCAGAGCCATACTGACTGTAGGTCTTGACCCTAGATAGATTGGCCGTCTTTAGGAGCTTCAAAATTATTTTCTAAAGAGAAAATTTAACTTGAAAGAATAATAAGTTCTTGACTTATCTTAGTCTTCTATTCTTCCCCTATGCTGAGATTTCTATCTTTCCCACTGGTTTAAATGGAAGTCTTACCTAAGTCATTCTGAATAGTTATCGATGTTTCACAGTTAAGGAGAAAGTACTGGATGTCGCTGTCAATCCTGAAGATCGTGAAGTAAGGAATCATCGAGCTCGAAGAGAAGTGGATCGATGAAGTGTTCCAAAAGTTAGAGAACCAATGCTTCAATCTCAACTTGCTACTAAAGATGTGTGAGAGTCGCGTTAGTCTAAGATAGGTGTGTTAGTTGAGACTCAAGTGTGAGAGTCACGTCTCCTAAGATAGGAGTTTTACCTTTTTAGATGCTAGATTATTGTGTGCTTAGGAAATTTGGATCTTCATTGATTGCTGAGTGTGCAGTATGCATTGCATAGCTTTTAGGCTAAGATAAGCAACCATACCAAGTATTAATAAAGTTTGAATAAGTTATTGGGTTAAACCTGTTCCCCCTCAATAGTATTCTTGAACCTTATCTTTGCTTTTCCTTCTTACCTAAACCTTGAAATAGTCAGCAGATGGAAAGCACCACCCGCAGTAGTGACTTTGAGGCAGTTCAAGTCAGTTCAGTTGCTACTACCGGTGTCAGTGTTAAAGCAGATAGTAATCAGCAGCCATCCACTGTATTGACAGGGACAATTCAAAACTTGGATCAGTTATTCACCGCCCAGACCCAGCTTATGCAGATGGCGAAGCAACAGATGAATGTTATCAGCGCCAAAATCAATCCTTCTACCACTAAAGTCACAACCTCTTGTTCACAGTCAAAGTTTGTCTTGTTCATGAAGACCAAACCACCCATGTTTGAGGGATGAGCTACTTTCAAGGATGTAGAAATTTGGCTTCGTGTCATAGAAGAGAAGCTGGCTTTGGTGCAATGTGAAGATGAAGAGAAGGTTCCCTACGCTACTTGCCAGTTAGAAGGAGATGCATTAGCCTGGTGGAAAGGTTTCTACGCCACCTCTGAGCATGGACATACCATCACTTGGTAAGAGTTTACCACCGCTTTTCGTCAGCTCTTCACCTCATCATAAGACAGTGGAACCACAGTAAGACCAAGGAAAAATGGTACCTCCGCACTCGATACCATACCAGAACGTTGTTCTTTGAAGTATTGTCAGCCAAACAAATCATAAGATCGCGCATGTGTCCGTGTGGAGAAATAGGACACACTACTGAAGAACATGCAATCAATTGGTCCATCTGTGAAGGAAGCCATTTACCTGGAGAATTTCCTATGAGCAACATCACATGCTATCCATGTGAAGGTCGGGATCATTATCCTGCTCAATGTCCCCTGGATCCAATAGTGACCACTGTGGCTCGACATCAGCGAGAGAATTTTTGAGCCATATTGCTCAAGAGTTAGCGAAAAAGAGAAGGATTGTCATCCGCACTTGCTGTGCCACGTGAAGAGATGAAGAAGAAACATGTCAACCCTATCTGTCTACCTCAGGGGATCAGTAATACTTGGTCACCATGGAATTGTTCTTGGGTGATAAACAAGGTCACTAGGCTAGAGAATGCCCCATCAACCTGGTACGATGACCCAAACATTCATGTTACAACTATGGTGAGTTAGGTCATTTTGTTAAGGAATGCCCACAGAAAGATCAAGCAATTTCTGAAGCCATGATCATTCCAGAAATTACTTCAGTAAAGATTATAACACCAAAAGTGAGTAGTAAGACTATGGAAGCAACTTGCTCAAGGAGTCAGTCGAAACCAGAGGAATTGGTTAACCGGACCCTTGATCTAGAAGAAGAGTGCAAGGAATTGGAGGACAACTGCAAGCGTCAGAAAGATTGTCAAGAAGGATCACCACACCAGCAAATGAGGAGTGCCCTCAACAGCTATCTGTGACGATTCTTGAATATGGATTTAGGGTGCATTGGTAGTGGCTTTGACTAGTTTACATGGTAGATGATGCTTCTGATGACATGGATTGCTTAATGGATGATGAATTCTTTGATGCTAGGCCATGCTTGATGATTTTCTGAATGCTTAGATACAGTAAGATAACAGTGGCTTCCTAATGTCTTATTTACATGGTAAATGATGGACTTGACACCATGTTTCGACGATGAAATACTTCTCTTTGGTCTGTGATGCACTGGGATAATGATGGAGAGCATTTTGTAATATCGCGGATTGTTCTCCAAGACCTGGAATTTCTAGTCCGAACGTTTGGGGGTCCTGTTGGTGATCTGTGGAATGCAAAGGGGTAGGTGGGAAATGAAATCTTGTATTCTTCTTTATTTTTTTCCACCTAACCTTATCCTCTCCACCAACCGAGCGCCCCTTGCTCCTCCCCCCCGAAAGGCGCTCCCTTGGCCTCCCGCTCAGACTCGGCCGCCCGCCTCTGCCTTGCCCAGTCGGCGCCCTTGAAGTCGCCTCCCCCAGCGCTCGGCCGCCCTCTGTAACATCCCAAATTTGTGCTTTTATTCAATTTAATGAGTTATTTGAATTTTTGGAATTTTCTGGAAATTATTTGGATTTAATTTGAATTAATTCCTCCCTTGAAATATTTAAATATTTAAAAATTTCAAATAATTTTTTGTTGGAAATATTTTATTTCAGTCCAAAATGTCTCAAAGTATATTCCAAAAATTTTCTGGAATTTTTCTGAGCATTTTGCTATTTTTCTCGATTTATTTGAAATTTCAGGAATTATTTTAAAGAATAAAACAAAAAAGGAAATTCAGAAACTGTATCGGGTCTAGCCGCACGGATCGGACCCGTTAAGCCGCCGTGACCCAAACCGTTAACCCAAAACCCCTTTTTCCGCCGACCATTGGATCGTGGGCCGCCGAATCAAGGACGTGTGGACGCCCAGGATAGTGCCACGTCGGCCAAGCCGTATCCGCGCTGAACTCCGTCACCCGTACCGGCCCGGCTGTGAAATCCGCGTCTATCTCGACGTTTGAGCCGGCATTTAAAGCCCGGTTGCTCGCTCGAGGATCGCCTTCCCCTCGCGCACCTATTGCCCTAGCCACTGCCCGTAGAGCTCTGCCACACCCACGATTGCTCGCCGTAGTTAGTAAAGCGCTGCCTCGGTTCTTCCTTCATTTTCGGCACCGTCCATCGTCCTCTGCCCAAGCAAGCCCTGAACGTCGTCGTCGTCCCCAGCTCCAGCCAACGAAGTCCGCCGTGCCACCGCCGAGGTTCACAAGCTTCGTCGGCCGTCCGATCAGCATCCAAGGGTCCAAGTATGTCCAAGTTGCATTTTCCTTTGGAAATCCAAATTAGATCTCGTCCGTAGGATCTAGATTGTACGGTGTAGAGTGGATCGAGTAGATTTGTGTAGATCTAATATCAACCATCAGATCTAGATTGAACACTTTAGATTTAGCCACGTAGTCATACTGTTGCGAGTCGGATTAATTGGATCTCCACCGTAGGATTTAGATCGTACGTTGCGGAGTAGATCGGGTTTTTACCATGTAGATCTGTTTTTGGCCGTTGGATCGGGATTGTACGGTCTAGATCATGCCACATGTATGGCCCGGGTCATGCCACATCATTCCCCGATGCGGCAAACCAGATCCAATCTTAGTCGTCCGATCCAAATTGAACGGACCGGATTGGATCGCATAGATCCATACACGTGAGATCGGAGTGAATCGTGACCGTTGGATTTCAAATTAACGGTCCAGATCGTGCCATGTCGCGCGGGAGCCGAAGCAGCGCATTCAGTGCTCGGTCGTCGCTGATGTCACCCATGACATCAGCAACGGGCCCGCATGTCAGCCGCTGCACCCCGTGCGTGATGACGTTAGCCGTGACGTCATGCTGATGTCACGGTGGGGTCCAGCTATCAGTCCGCTCGGCCGAGCTGCGATGACGTCAGTGATGACATCATCCAATGGGTCCTACGTGTTGACACGTGTACCCGTGGACCGGGTCCACCGTGGACCAAGGGCTGGGCATGGATCGAGTCTATGGACTGGCTGACGCAAGCATGAAGCAATAAATCGATTTTCCTTTAGAAAAATAATTCGATCGAAAAAAATTGCGTGCTGACGTCATGCTAACGTCATAATTTCGAATTTTCAATAGAACAATAAATGGATTAATTCGGTTTATTCTTTTTAACTATTTTCAAACTTCAAACGGCTATAACTTTTGCGTTTTAACTCTGATTGAGGCGATTCTAGTTTCTAAATTTTTTTAAATCGATCTCTATTTAATGGTGGATTTTATTTAATTTTTGGACATAATTTTTTCTCTATTTTTATTTATTTGTTTTTTATTTATCCGAGTCGTGTAGACGTTGAACTGCCCGAAGACTTTGAAGGAGAGGTTTTGACCCAGGAAAAAGTCCAAGACCAGGAACAGGACCTTTTCCAAGGCAAGTTATGCTTTCACCATATTGATTCAACTTTTTGAAACTATGTTTATTTAAATTATTGCATGCTAGTTTAATTAAAAATGCTTTCAATTAATTCTAGGAGTAGCTATTCAACATACCTGATGTATGCCACCTTGTCTAGAATAATTGTATGCCATGAATCATTGTCACCCTAGATTATGGAATATTAGTTGGACATTAATAATTTGCCAACATGGGTTAAATAAATCGTATGTATTATGCTTGGCCCTGCAATGTGTCGATAACATTGTTTTGGAGTATTAAATGTTAAATTTGACTTAATGAGATATGGAACCTGTTTATGGAAATGTGACATGTGTTATTGATGATGTTGATGGCACATGGTGAATGGTAATCAACGGGTGTGACAAAATGATTTAGACTGAGGCAAGTGGCAAGATTGTTATGGTGGGCCAGGTGTGGCACTTGTGAGGTCGTTTTTTGTTTTATTGATTTGGATACTTGTGAATTCTTGGGTAGTCTTGCCTCGGTCACCCTAAGGACTTAACCTTGAAAGAATTTGAACTGAGTCCAACATACAACGACAAGTCTGGAATGGGACAGACATAACAAAGTAAACGGTGATGTCTAGATTTCGGTGCTGTCATGGTGGCGTGAGCCCCGGGTTTACAGGTAGACTCACAGGCGCAAGAGGGGGGCCTTGAGTGTGGTAACCAGTTCCTTCAGTGTTGAAACCTTAGCGGGCAGTACCGGGTCTAGAAGTAGCTTTGGAAAGGTTTTGTTATGGTCACTCGCCTTTGTGGTGTTTGATTGTATCTTGTGGGTAAAGTGTATAACCTCTGAAGAGTGTACAACCTATTTGAATAGCCGAGTCCACGGTATTGGACATTGCTCGGGGATTACAGCCAAGGGTTAGACTTTCATAAACATAACTTGGGTTACTTGGAATGGAAATGATGAAGTTGCTTAAGGTTGAGAAATGCTTTACTTGTGAACTTATTGTGAAAGTTAATATTGTTATTACTATTTTACTGCTTTCAATCTACTATTGTTATTTGTGAATGTGCTTTACTGCAAATGAACCACGTAGCCTGTCATTTGGAATAAGCCATGCATGTAGCTATTAGAATTGCATTTCTGTGCATGACTTGCTGAGTGCTTTAAGTACTCACCCTTGCCACCAAACAACCATCAGTTGAAGAAGAATAAAAGCCAACATTGGAGGAGTTCCAAGAGGAGCCGACGAACTAAGGAGCGAGCCTAGTCAGATGCCTGTGCATATTGGTTGGCGCCACGCGTTTCTTTATTTTTCCACTGCAAGTTTAATTATTTAAGATTTTGCCCTGCGAGGCGTACTTTTGTAACTTGACTATAAGGTCGAGCAACCAGTTATATTTCCCTTTGAATAAAGTACTTTATTATTTCGTTGAGTATGATTGTGGTATTTATCGATGTTGAGACTGTGTGCACTAGCGTGATCCTGGACTAGTGCTGAATACACAGAGGGTCTGGATTTGCATATTCGGGTCCCGACAGAGGTGGTATCAGAGCCATACTGATTGTAGGGCCTACCCATAGTTAGAATGATCGTAGTGAGGATAAAACTATTTTCTAAAGTTAAAACTTGCCAAGATAATGAATGAACTCTCGACTTATACCTCTCTCGTTCATACCCCTTGCTGGATTCTTTTTGTTCTCACTTTGTTTTAAAACATCGGAGACTATGTGCTATAATGCTAAACTAAGGACGTTCCGCCTTATCTATAGAAGCGCCTCGCTATGAGAATGACGCTTTCTCAGTAGCGAAAGCCAAGACCCCGTCGCCAGCACTAAGGCCTGCCGGATAGAGTTACCAGACACCAGCACAAGTGTAACACCCCAAAATTTTGCTTTTCTTGAATTCATGTGTGATTTGGCACTTTGGTGAATTTTTGGAATTTTCTGGAATTTATTTGGATTTATTTGAATTTATTCCATTTTGAAATAATTAAAGAATTTAATTTTGCAAATAAAATTTTGTTGGAAATATTTTATTTGAGTCCAAAATGATCCAAAATATTTTCCAGAATTTTTCTGGAATTTTTCTGAGTCTTTTGCTATTTTTAACGAATTAAATGAATTACTGGGAATTATTTTAAATATTAAATCGCTGGAAATTCAACTCGGGTCAAGTACTATTCCTCCGATCGAAGTCGAACCGAGTCGGACTCGAGTCCGACCGAGCCACCGACTTGACCGAATCCACGTTGAACCTTAACCCACGTGGGCCGTCGGATCGAGATCCAACGGTCATGATCGGCAAACCAGGCGAGCCGTGTCCGGGCCGGACCGTTCGCGCCAAGCCATCGTGGCCGTAGATCGCGCCACGTGGACGGCCGCGATTTCGTCGTCCTCGCCGGAGTCCTCCGCCGCCGTCACCGTGTCAACCTCGGTTTCCAGCTCTACACGCAGGCCGAGGCCCTTCATCTGCCGCCGCCATCGGGAAGCGCACAACCGTCCGCACCCGAGCCCCCTTCTCACCTCACCTGAGCCGCCGCCGTCGCCCCGCTATTGCTCGCCGGAGTAGAGGAGGTCTTCCGCCGCGATTTTCGCTGATCCCCGCCGCATCCGCCGTCTTCCGACGACACCAAACCCAGAACTGAGATCGCCGTGTCGCGCCGCGCCTGGGAGTGCCAGCCTTCACGCCGGAGTTGCACGGAAACGCCGCACGGGAGGTCGTCGTCTTCGTCTCCGGTCAAGCCAACGCCGCCGCGTCGACATCAACCTCGCGAGCTCGGACAGCCGTCCGATCCAGATCTGACCGTCACGGTGAGATCACGTCTAGATCCTCGGATCTAATCCCAGCCGTTGGATCTAGATCCAACGGTCCAGATTGGCCACGTTCACCCCAGAACGTGCGTCACCCGATCCAATCTGGGCCGTTGATTTTCGAATCAACGGCCGAGATTGTGCCACGCGTCTTGGAAGTTGGACCGACGCGGTCAGCGCCGTCCACGCAGCGTCGTGTGGCCCGACACGCTGGGTCCGCGTGTCGAGGGCTCGCATGTCGGGCTGTCCCAGCCGAGCGCTGACGTCACCCATGACGTCACAGCGGGTCCCACCTGTCAGCACCGTGGGCTGAGTCCCCGCTGACGTCAGCAATGACGTCATCCGAGTGGTCCCACATGTCAGTCTCACGTGGAGTCGTGGACCGAGTCCACGCAGTAGACTGAGCCAAGCATGGACCAAGTCCATGGACCGGCTGACGTCAGCCAGCCAATCAGGAGCTAACACGTGTCCATGCTGACGTAATAATTAGTTTCCGAAAAAGAAAATGATTTATTAATTCGAATAATGATTTCAGATTTTGTTTTAAACTTCAAACGCTTATAACTTTTGCGTTTCAACTCCGATTTGAGTGATTCAAATTTCTAAATTTGTATAAAATTGAGATCTACCTAAATATGAATTTTATTTAATTTTTGGACTAAAGTTTTTCTCTGTAATATTATTTAATTGATTATTTAAACTTTAAATAATCATAACTTTTGCGTTTTAACTCCAAATTTGACGATTCCAGTTTCTAAAAATCCAGAAAATTATGTTCTTTCTGTTTGTGGATTTTATTTGGATGTTTGGACACTTTTTGCCTAGTGTTTATTTGTGTATTTGCTATTTGCACACTTTACGAGTAGACGTTGAAGTGCTTGGGAAGGATTCAAGGAGAAGTATTGACTCAGGATCCAACTCAAGACCAAGAGCAAGTACTTTTTGAAGGCAAGTTGTGCTTTGACCATATTGATCCCATTTTGAAATCTATTTTGATTTAAACTATTGCATGCTAGTTCAATTAGAAAAATACTTTGTTTAAACATGGGGGTTAGATAAATACCAATTTGCTGTATGACACCTTGATTACTTAAGTATGTGCCATGACCCTTTGTCACCCTAGTTGTGGTTTACTAGTTGGACATTATTAAATTGCCAACATGGGTTTAGGCGTTGTAGTATCTTTGCTTAGACACACTACGTGCTCATGACATGATTTTGGACAATCAAATGTTAATATTGACTTAATGATATATTGAACCTGTTTTGGGAAAAGTATCATGTGATGTTGATGGCACGTGGTGCATGGTAATCAAGCGGGGTTTGATAAACGCTGATCGGCATTGTCGGGACCGAATTTGCAAATCAGGACCCTCGTATTCAGCACTAGTCCAGGAACGCGCTAGTGCATACAGTCTTAACATCGGTATATATCACAATCATACCAAACGATACTATCAAAGTACTTTATTTAAATAATCAAAGGGTTACTCGACCTTATGGCCAAGTTACAAATATATGCCTTGCAAGGCGAACTTATTAAAAGAGAAATAATAGCGGAATGAAATCAAATAAACTTCGTGGCGCCATCCAGTATACCATGAACCAGCCAGTAGAGGCTCGCGATCCCTAAGTAGACGGGTCCTCTTGGAACTCCTCTTCCGAACCGGCGTAGTCTCCTCTTCAACTGTATTGTGTTGAGGCAAGGGTGAGTACTTGGTACTCAAGCAAGTCATGCACAGAATGCAAGCTAATATACTATATGCATGGCTTGGTACAAAGGAATAGCTCAGGAGTATATTTGCAAGAACATGACTTTTGACAAGTAATAAAAGTAGATTCAAAGCGGTAGAAATAAGTAAAGCATAAATAACTTTTCAAGAAGTTTAATAAACATTTTTCCCATCCTAAACCATATTTCCATCATCTTCCTTGTTAAACCAACCCATCTTTTCAAAACCAAGTTATTTTCGTAAAATCTAACCCTTGGTATCGTAATTCCCAGCATTGTCCAAGCATCTAGTGGACTCGGCTATTCAAATAGATTCTACACTCTGGCAGAAGGTTATGCACTTTACCCACAAGATACAATCCACTCACCACGTCGTGTGAATCGCCATACAGAGTATGCGAATGGCGATCATAACAAGCCTTTCTGAAGCCTTAAACAACACATTGGTCCTCTCCTAGACGTGCTCTACACCATCCCTTCCCTTAGCCAAGGCGAAGTATGGGACCAACACACTGCTAGATGGGTACCTGCCACACCACGATCACGCCCCGCACAATCACAAACGGTGTAATTGACACCTCGAGGCTCCGCAGTGAGTCCTTAGCTACTTAGTCAACTAGGGCCGTCCATTCCACCATGAAGTGTGGTTGCAAGTATGACCTGGCAGTTCAAAGGCTTGCAAGGTTAAGTCCTTAGGAGTGACCAGGCAAGACTACCCGAAACCAAATCATCATCCCTAATGCCACACCGCCCACCTGATTACTCTTGCCACATGCCCGGCCGAAACTCATATCAAACCCCCGGTTGATTACCATGCACCACGTGCCATCAACATCACATGATACTTTTCCAAAACAGGTTCAATATATCATTAAGTCAATATTAGCATTTGATTATCCAAAATCATGTCATGAGCACTTGAGGTCTAAGCGATACTACAAACGATCTAAACCCATGTTGGCAATTTAATAATGTCCAACTAGTAAAACCACAACTAGGGTGACAAAGGGTCATGGCACATACTTAAGTAATCAAGGTGTCATATAGCAAATTGGTATTTATCTAACCCCAGGTTTAAACAAAGTATCTTTCTAATTGAACTAGCATGCAATAGTTTAAATCAAAATAGATTTCAAATAGGATCAATATGGTCAAAGCACAACTTGCCTTCAAAAGCACTTGCTCTTGGTCTTGAGTTGGATCCCGAGTCAATACTTCTCCTTCGAATCCCTCCCGCACTTCAACGTCTACTAGTAAAGCGTGCAAATAGCAAATACACAAATAAACACTATGCAAAAGATCCCAAAACTCCAAATAAAATCCCATAAACAGAGAGAACATAATTTTCTGGATTTTTAGAAACGAATCGTCAAATTTGGAGTTAAAACGCATAAAAGTTATGATTATTTAAAGTTTAAATAATCAATTAAATAATATTACAGAGAAAAACTTTAGTCCAAAAATTAAATAAAATTCATATTTAGGTAGATCTCAATTTTATACAAATTTAGAAATTTGAATCACTCAAATCGGAGTTGAAAGCATAAAAGTTATAAGCGTTTGAAGTTTGAATCTAAATTTGAAATCATTATTCGAATTAATAAATCATTTTCTTTTTCGAAATTAATTATTGCGTCAGCATGGACACGTGGCAGCTCCTGATTGGCCTGCTGGCGTCACCATCCATGGCTCGGTCCACGCCGCTCGGAGTCCACTGTGGACTCGGCCCACGGCTCACGTGGCCCGACATGTGGGCCCCACCGCCTGTTGAAGTTTCACGCGCTGCGTGGCTGCGGTGACACGTGGGCCCTCGACTCGACCGAGTCCCAGCGTGTCGAGACACGCTCCCCACGCTGGGCGCATTGAGCACACGTGGCACAATCTCTACCGTTGATTTTGAAAATCAACGGTCCATTGGATCTAGACCTCACGCTCAAAACTACGCTGATGATCCGGCCGTTCGATCTAGATCGGACGGTCGAGATCTAACACCTATCGTTACAAACGCCTAACCACAACCGTGCGATCTAAATCTAACGGTTGAAACCTAATCAAGAACGGAAAACAAGAAGGCGGCGTGGCCTCACCTCGCGGCGTTGATCTTGATCCAACGGCAGAAGCTTCAGCGAGCGCATTTAGCTTCTGGCGGGCGTATGGCGCTGAGGACGGCGACCACCCTAATGGCGCTTGGGCGTCTCCAAGTGAGTGCACCCACGTGCGCCTCGGCGCTCGATCCCGGCTTGAAGGCGGAGGATATGACGAATGCGCTTAAACTAAGAAACCGTGGCGGCACTCCCCAAACTTCGGCGAAACGCGGCATGGCGGCGGCAGGCGTTGGAAACTAGGGCAATAGCGCGCTGACACGAACGGCGATCCTCGGCGATAACCCACGCCTAAATAGCCTCAGCGGCGTGCACCGCGAACCTAATCGACGCGACTCTGGCCACGGCGGAGTCGGCTTCGATTCTGGGAAGGACGACGAATCGTGGTTGCCCACGTGTCGCGCCAACGCCATTTATCGCATCGCCAGCGACTTGTCCGGTCCGGACACTTTCGGTCTGAGTTCGAGCGGATCTCGGCCGTTGGATCTTGATCCAACGATTGGGATCGATTAGTGGTTGGGGATGGTTCAAGCGAGTCAAGCTCTGTCGGATCAAGTCCGACTAGGTCGTATGAACAGTACTTGACCCGAGTTGGATTTTCCAGCGAATTAATATTTAAAATAATTCCCAGTAATTCATTTAATTCATTAAAAATAGCAAATGACTAAAATTCGAGAAAAATTACGAAAATATTTTGGATCATTTTGGACTCAAATAAAATATTTCAACAAAAATTTATTTGCAAATTTAAATTCTTTAATTATTTCAAAATGGAATAAATTCAAATAAATTCCAAATAAATCCAAATAAATTCCGAGAAAATTCCAAAAATTCACCAAAGTGCCAAATCACACATGAATTTAAGAAAAGCAAAATTTTGGGGTGTTACAAACCTCCCCTTAATAGAATCTCGTCCCGAGATTCAGGGCTCACTAAAAGAATAGGTTTGGAAATTCTTTCTTCAAATCCTCTTCGCTCCCAAGTCGCTTCACTTTCTTCATGGTTGCTCCATCGAACTCTACTGAAACGGGTTGACTTGTTTCTAGTTTCTCGATCCATTGTGTCTAGAATCCTCACAGGGTGCTCCTTATAAGTCAAGTCCTCATGCAACTCAATTGACTCTAGCGGTGTCTGCTTCCTCGGGAACTCGGAGACACTTCTTTAATCTGGGACACATGGAATACGTCATGTACTCCTCGCTAATTGTGGCAACTCCGGTGATAAGCAACTTCGCCTCTGCGACTCAAAATCTTAAATGGTCCAACATAGCAGGGTGCGAGTTTCCCTTTGGCATGGAACCTCTTAACTCCCAGGCGTAACTACGAGGTATACAAAGTCTTACGGTTCCAAAACTCAAATCTCGGCGGCGATGGTCGACATAACTCTTACATCGAGATTGGGCTATCTTCAACCTTTCCCTAATTATGGCGTCTGCTCTTGACCTCTTGAAGAATGTCAGGCCCAAAGACACG